>JAWHQI010000013.1:0-2989166 GCA_033032865.1 Dactylorhiza incarnata
TTTCTTCTTCTTCCTGAGCAAATGGTATAGATTTGGTGTCTCAGGTTGTAGAAGATCTGCAAGGAAATAGGTAGCAAAAAGAAGATAATATAATCTGGATCTGTTCTTCTTTTGGCTCCTCTGATTTTCTTCTTTCTTTCTTTTCTTTCTCTAATTCTGTACGGCAATATTAATATGTTTTGTTCTCTATTATGTATACAGCAATAGTGATATAATCTGTATATCGATTCTGTTGTTTCTTCTCGGCTCTGTATCTTTAATCTGATAGATGTTCGGCTGTTTTGAATCCTTGCAGACTAAAGAGGAAAGGAGAACGTAACTTTCATTTCCCATCCTTGAGCAGATAATTGCCGTGTTTAGATGTGCTGCAACGGCTACAACATTAAATGTGTTTGCCAAGATGGCTACATCATTAAATGCTTTCACGGCTGTTAAGTCAGATCAGTAATATATAGCAATATATAAATAGAATAAAAAAGTATTGCTTTAAATAAATCTGACAGCAAATATATATTTTAGTCAAGCTAAAATAATATAAAAAAAATGCTGCAGAAATTTCATCGACCTCAGCTCGTCATGAGTCTGGCTGAGCTCGCCAAATGATATTCTGGGCATTGATTAACTGCAGAGGGACTTCGTCGAGCGCTGCTGGGATTTCGTCGGACCACTGTCGGATTCGTCGACCGCTGCTTCCCTTCTGTAATTTGTTGAGCGCTGCTATAATATAATCTGTTCGTCGGGGCGCCGTCCGGCGAATGCTAAGTGCCGTTCAACGTTCGTCGAACGTAGTGAACTATATGTAAATTTAATTTCTCTTCTTATTTTCTGCATTATTAAATTATGTATATTCAGCTTTCTTTCTTAATGATAATTAATCTAAGTTATAAGATATATTATGATATAAATTAGACACTAAAGGTGGATCTTAACTCAAATCAAAACTAAGGATCCAACAGGCCCCATAAGATCTTGGAGCAGATCGATCCCTTGGCTTATAGGATGGAGCTTCAACGGGAGTTGGTGAAACTGCACGACGTATTTCCTATCTCTTCACTTTGGAGAGCCCTACTTCATACTTAGCAACATATTCTTTCACATCAGGCCCAGTAGACCGATCGTTCAGTTTAGTTAAAGCCAGATTTAAATCATCGATACGGATGTCTGAGTCCTATGGCGGAAGAAGGCTCCATTAGTCAAGGTCCCATGGTCCCAAACATGGGCAGGAGGAGCACACAAGGAAGCCATTGGGTCACAATCATCAACACACACCCGGTACTCTTCGCATCAGGTGCAACCTAACTCGCCTGAAGATTTACATCTATTTACTGTAAGTAAGAGCCCCGTTAACCCAAAATAAATTTGGGGACAATATTATTTCTTTGTTATTGGGATTTGTAACATCCCCTTTCCTTCTAGACCCCCTAGGGTGAATTATGTCATTACAAGTGTTGGGAAAAACACCATTTGATTTATCTCACAAATTATATACAAGTGATTTCATTAACTAGGATGTATTACACATGTTGTTTTGAAAGAGGAATTTGGTCATTAGATGTTTAGGATATCACACTCTAATTAGGGTGTCAAAGACCAGTTGAAATAGAGTCTAAAAATTCAGTTGAGTTAAACCTGCGTAGAATAGAAGTCGGCGCAACATCGACTACAAGTCGAAGTAATTTCTAATAGAAGTAATATTAACTCAGACTGAAGTCGATGTATAAGTTGATGTCGACGCAATGTCAAGATGTACTCACCGCAAAATAAAGAGTCAGTCAAAGCAGTATTTGAAGTCGACGCAACTTGGACTTATAATCGACGCAGAAGGAAGAAGTTCTGAGTTCAGGATTCCATCTCGAGCGGACACGTCGATATCTCTTCGACGCAACGTTGACTGTAGATATCATTTCTAATCTAAGGAGGATTTCAATGCATCTTCTAGTAGAAATCAGAGGTGCTTCGATAAGAAGGGAAATGTATTCGACACTACATCGAATACAGACAGAATTAGAATTCTCCTATATTCTTTTCTAAAGATGATTCAGGGGTTATTCATGGAATATTTTGGATCTCTAACGGGTCTGTTATATCCAAGAATAAAAAGGACTACAGAGAGAAAATAAAGATATTTCTGGAAGGTATTTAAAAAGGGTTGACGTAGTGGAGGACCTAGAAGGATTTTTCTGTGTGGGGGTTTATAACATAAGACTAAAAAAATATATATATTTTTACCAAAAATTATCAAAATTTGGACATTTTTGAATGAACAAAATAACTAAATAAACTTACTTACAGTACTCCTCTTCGATGCTTCTTGTTCTGGAAGCAATCCATGATATCTTTGTTGTCAATGGTAGAAAATACATCCTTTCAATGTATGTCACTAGGCAATCATTCATCCAATCATCTCACATGCGATTGCTGTAATGATATTTTGATAATCTTCATCACAGAAAAAACTCTTTCTTCTTCAACGGATTAAAGAACGTCTAAAATGGATAATGACCTCATTCTCTTCATCAATCATCTCCCATGCTTCATGCAGTTGCAACAGGTAGGAGTAGTGTCAGCTTCATGAGCAAATACACCAACGGATAAAGAACATTCTTCTTCAATGCTACTAACTTCTAAGCTAATCCTCCAAGCCCTTTCACATTTGAGAATCCCCGGTCGATGCGAATGTCTAAAATTTAACTTTCTAGTTGATTATCAAGATCCATGAGGTCAATTGGAGAGAAGTCTAATGGATAATATTCAGCGAAGTGAATTGATTTCAGCTTATCAAATGCTAAAAAGTCGTTACTTGGATCTAAACATGCCATACATATTAGCAATTTTGTGTTCACCTCATCAAAGTGACTATTCAACTGAGTAAGTTGTAGATCAATGACTGCATAAAATAAATCTACTCGATAAACCTGAAGGTTTGTTTTATTTTTTGATTTGCGTCTTGATCTTCCTTGAGCTATAAATTTGTCTTGCATTTTTGTAACAATAATATCATGTTTTTTACAAAAGAGAGTTACTTCAGTTAATGTAGAATCCCATCCATTGTCTCTCAAAGTTTGTAGTCGTTTCATGGAAAACCTTCACAAGAGTCATGTCATTTACAAGATCTTGATCGTTCCTTTGTAATGCCTGTGACAGCTCATTGGTGATCCCTAAGATGTTTTTTCATTAAGTGAGTCAAGAACACAAATTCAAAGCATTGCATAATATTCAACAAATCACTTGCTTCAGCTTTAAGCTCCACAAGGTTGTCATCCCCCTAAATTACTTTAAGCACATCAATCACCGGTGAGAACAAGCAAATTAAACTCAGGAGAGTTCTATAATGAGAGTTCCACCTTGTGTCCCTGCCCTTTTTAACGTTCTTTCTTGATTCAAGCCTCTTCATGTTATAACTTCACCGCTGAAAATTTCTTCAATAACCTTTGCAAACAGCTTCTCTCGGAGAATGTCTCTATGCTTGAACGATGCTCCAACAACATTTGTTATAATTGTGATCTAGCTAAAAAAAAGAGCAAACTTTGATGTGTTTTTTTAAACAACAATGAGCGTCAATTGAAGTTAATGAGCAAAACAATGAACATAGAATGCAAATGGATTTTCAGCCATAATCAATGTTTTAAGCCCATTGAATTCACCATGCATGTTACTTGCTCCATCATAACCTTGCCCCGCAAGCTTGATATACTCAAACCATATTTAGCAAATGAAGATTCAACGGCCGCCTTTAGTGATAATTTTGCAGTATTTTCTACATACACAATGCCCAAAAAGCAATCAATTACACTTCCTTTTTCATCAACATAGCGTAAAACAATTGCCATTTGTTCTTTGACTGCAGAATGATGAGCTTCATCAACAAGAATAGAAAATAATTTAGCTTTGACAATATCTTTCATAAAAAAAATTGTAGTCCCTATTGCTGCAGCCTGCACAATAACTCTTTGAATGCTCGGTGCTATTAATTTCAGATTTTCAGGAGCATTCTTTAATTCAACTTTACTTATTTTGTCATTATGGTCGGCGAGGAAGTGAAGGAGTTCAAGAAAGTTTCCTCGGTTGCTTAATTCATAAGATTCATCATGAACATGAAAAGCTAATCATTGCTTTAAAGGGAATCTAATGCAATCCACTGATGCTTCTAAGCATGTGCGATAATCCATTTGAGCTTGGTCGGATTGAGTATACAAGACAATTTAAATATGTTGTTTTTCATTTATAAAGTCTATACAAGCCTTCAAACATTGGTTGTGGACGCTATTATGATTCCCCACATGAAAATCTAATCTATCTTTATGCTTCCAATTTGTGAACCCCCAACTAACGAAAGCATCTCCACCACCTTGTTCACCATGCATCAGTTTGAATAAATAACAACATAAGAAAAATTCAGCATCTTTTACTTTGTTATATTCCAACCAGTAACTGTATTCTTGAAACCACAAACTAATAAATCTACGTGACTCATTTCCAAGAACTCTTGTTGGGAAAACATGATTTTTAGGTTGGAAAGCTTTTTTCTGCAGATACCATCTTCGAACCTTCTCTCTCTCATTAGGCTCATAATCATAAATATTCTTCTGTAATCCTGGATCCATGAGAAGATCATCTACATTGAGTTCTACTTGTGCTCTACTAGAAGAATTACATGATACTTCACTTGATTTTTTTACAATACTTATCCACGATTAACCAAAGGGTGGAAACAATAAAGATTGATCTAAAATAAATTAAATAAAAAATCCAAACTAACAATTATCAAACGATGGGCCAACAATTCAAAAAACTAGTATATACCTGAATAGGGCAATATGACAATGTGAAGATGCAACCAGAAAGGGCCTTTAGATAGTTTGTTTGATTGTTTCCTTGATTATAATACTGAAGAAATATGTACATTCCTCAACTCAGAATGCAAACATTTTCCACTAGCCCACAACCCACTTCATACATGATTAATTAACTGATTAAGGAAATGAAAAACTTTGCTAACCAACATTCCATGATTAACTTTTGGAAACCAACTAATTAACTGTTAAACATTACTGACTGAAGCTAAAATCAAATGGAGGATCCACTGAAAAATGCTTCTAAGCGTGTCTAATTTCGTTTAATTAATTGATTCGATACAATTTCATTTGAATGACTGAATACATGATTAAATACCAAACAGTAATCTGGACACTGAATCTGGAATGGCTGAATGAGAATGAAAAGAATGGAAAATACTAAACTCCAGAAATCAAAATGATTGAATGAGTCGAATGAAAAACCAAACTGTAATTTGGAGTTCTAAAATACCTATAAGGCTAAAATCGAGTGCAAAATCTGTAAATCACTGAATGAAATACAACAAATACCTAATCAAATGGATCTGGGGTTCTTGACCTCTGAATGACTGAATGTCTTTGATCATTGTTGCAAATAACCAGCTGCAATGTAGAGCACTAGAGCAGTAGAACTATAGAAGTGTCAGAGGCCCAGAACAGGACTGTAGGAGCACTACGGAGGCACTACGCGAATAGGATGCATCTTCGTCGAGGAGGAAGCATCTAAGTGGGGCTGTATTTGCCGTCGAGGTGGAAGAACGGAGGCACTATGCAAAACGCGAATGGGATGCGTCTTCCATCTTCGTCGAGGCCTCTTCCGCTCTTCGGGAGAAATATGGTTCAATTTTCAGAACGACTGAACGGGATGCCTCTTCCGCTCTTTGGCTCTTCCGCAATTTTGGCTTTTTGAGTGTGGGTGGCTGCCCATGCTCGGCCCTTAATAGGTTCGCGTCTGGTTTGATGGGTCGTTAAAATAGAAAGAAGATATTATTATTCCACGGACATTCCAACTAAGGATACAACAGAAGAGGAAAGTGATTCAAACATTATTCGACGGCAGAATAATATTACTGAAGAAGATTATGAACAACAACAATTCTTCTATTCTTCTTATTCTTCCTCCTCAAGCCTTCTCTCAAACAATACACAGAAAAATACATCTCTGGTTAGCATCAAGGCTTCTTCTCTCTGCTGCAACAAAGTGAAAGACTGGACAAAGCTTAATAATCCTTTTTCTGCTTCTTCTTCTTACAAAGGATTAATCATCTACAAGATCCAGTCCACTAATAGTGCCATGAATCCTGAGAGAATCTGCTGAAAGAGGATTCAAATCAGAAGACTTACTTCTTTTAATCCTTTCTTACTCTCTCTTTCTTATTGTAACTTGAGTAAAGAGTTTTTAGAATCCCTCTCCAAAGGATTCAGTGGTTCAAGATCTCCATATCAAAAGATCTAGATTGGTTCTAAGAGTTTCCTTACCAAAACACTCAATGGTTCTAAGAGTCTCCTTGTCAAAAGTCTTAGTTGTTGGTTCTAATAGTCTGCTTATCAAAAGACTCAGTGGTTCAAAGAGTCTCCTTATCAAAAGACTCAGGAACTGGATAATGTATTCCTACCAAGATGGTAGAACAGTGGATGTACCTATATTTTGGGGAACCACTATATCTCTTGTCTCTTTATGCTGTGAATTTCTGTGTTGTCCACTTGTTTTATCACAACAATCTGTGTTTATTTTATTCTGGACAAGTAATCTGAATGCATAGTTATTGGATTAATTTATTGTTGTGCAATATTTTAAGAAAAGTTTTTAGAACTCTATTCACCCCCCCCCCCCCCCCCCCCCCTCTAGAGAATACTCAGAGGACTCACTGTGCACTTTCAATTGGTATATGAGCGAGGTTCATCATAAAAAGGCTAACACCTTGATCAAAAGATCCACTCACATTAAAATTTTATATTTTAAAATTATTTTCACAAAATGAGTTCTAAGGACTATGCATCCACAAGACCACTAGTGTGTAACCTGAACAAGTTTACACTCTGGAAGCCCAGAATGAAATTATATATGAACTTTATTGATGAAGATATTTTTGATGTTATTATCTCAGGTCCTCCAACACCAGTCAGAAAAGATGTCAGTGGATCTGTTACACAACAAATTATGCCTAGAGCTGAATAGACTGATGTTGAAAAGAAGCAGAAGGCATATGATGCCAAGGCTATGTACATTCTGGACTCTACTATGTCATATGACATTTTCCAGATGGTGGCTGACTGCAACTATGCAAAAGAAATCTAGGAATCCCTTTCTAGATTGGTTGAGGGAAGCTCAGATAAAAGAAAGGACAGAAAGTCCCTTCTCATATCCCAATATGTGAACTTTCAAAAGAAGACTAGAAAAAGTGTTGCTTAGATGTATGAGAGATTCAACACCATTATAAATGAGCTAAAAGGACTGGACAAGGAGATTTCACTAACAGAGATCAATGATAAGCTCCTCATGTGCTTCCCAAGCACATGGGATTCATGGATCTGGGCTATTAGAGAATCCAGATGTCATAGAGAAATCTCCACTGATGCTCTGCTAGGAAAGCTCAAGTCCTATGAGCTACTACTAAAGAGCAGGGCTGAGATAGAAGCTCAGGTGAAAACCTCAACCCCTAAAGAAAGGACCATTGCTCTGAAGGCTGCTGAAGGAGAGCCTTCCACTTCTGAAGAAGAAATGTTCAACCTCTTGGCCAGAAGATTCATAAAATTGGTCAAGACAGAAGACTCCAGAAGAAAGGAGTGGAGCTCAATCAAACAAAGGTTTGATAAGAGTCCAAAGCAGGAAGTGATCTGCTTTGCCTGCTGAAAACCAGAGCACATTGCCCCAGAGTGTCCTGAAGATCAAAGGGACAGAAGCAACAATAAAAATGAGCACAAGAAGAAGCTCTTTAGGAAGAATGATACGTTGAAGGGTAAAGGTTTCATTTTTGAAACATGGAGTGACTCAAAAACTGAGTCGAGCTCCTCTTCATCTGAAAGTGATGAAGAAACTACTGCAGAAGAATCCTGCCTAATTGCTTTGGAAGAATCCTCTGAGGAAGATCATACATCACTCTTTGATGACTTTGATTTAACATCAGAAGAATTTAAAAATTGTTTTAAGGAATTTTGCAATGATTATCTTAAGGTTCAAAAATAAATAGAAACATTTAGGGAAGAATTAGAAAACTTTAAGAGAAATGATTTATATTCAGATAATTATGACTTGAGGAATCAAATTTATAAAAAGGAAACAGAACTAACAGAGTTAACCGAGGAAAATTCAACTTTAAAAGAAGAGCTTATAATGGCAAAAGCTTTTGAGGACTCACTCAATGGGAGGAGTCAAAAGCTCAAAGATATTACACAAAATCTTTCTATGAGGTTCAAGCACCTTCGTTTAGGAGCAGATCCATCCACCAACATAGTAATCCCTGGAAAACTTGCATGGGAAAATCCTGTAGTGTTCATTAGATCTAGTGAGAAATAATCTAATAATCACTTAGAATTTAGTGAAGAATCTAATAAAATCATTGTATTCAATAAGGTAATTAGTACTGATCAAAAAGGAATTCTAGGTAAGCACCCCTCAAAAAACTCAATCAAAGATAATCAAATTACTAATAAAAGGAATTATGCGTCGAATAAAACTCGACGCACTTTTAAAGATGCGTCGAATGCAACTCAACGGAGCTCTGCATAGGCTTCGACATCAATTCGACACAGGTATGAAGGTGCGTCAAATTTCACTCGACGTAACCACTACTCTGCGTCGAATTATTATCGACGTAACTATGCAGACACGTCAAATTCCACTCCACGTAACTCTAGATATGCGTCAAATTCTTCTCGACGCATGTATCTAGCAAGCAATTATAAAACATATAGACCTCTTTCTCTCACTTCTCATTATAGTTCAAGATGCTTTTCCTGTTCCAAATTTGAGCACAAGGCCAAACACAGCTGGCATAATAAACCAGCAGTTCTACAACTTAAGGGGTATCCTGAAAGACCAACCTATTTTTCATGACCCCATATGATGTTAGAAGGAAGGGACCCCAACAAGTGAGGGTCTATAATAATGTTTAAATTTATGTGCAGAATGGAGGTTGTTCTACGACAAACCAGCAGTTGTATTTGGACAGTGGATGCTCCATGCATGTGACAGGAGCAAAATAGGTGTTGGAAAACTTCAAGGCCAAGGAAGGCCCTAAGGTAATTTTTGGTAACTCCCACTCTGGGCAGACTAGAGGATATTGTGTGCTCAGAGTTGGAGAAATCTCTTTTTCTAAGGTAGCTTATGTTGAAGGACTTCAACATAATCTAATTAGTATTAGTCAACTATGTGATGGTGAATACAAAGTTATATTCACTAAGTCCTTATGTCATATAGTTAGTTCGACAACTAATCAAATAGTATTAACAGGACTTAGAAAAGATAAGGTATATATAGTAGACTTTGACTACACTAAATCTGAAATATGTCTATTTAATTCAAACTTAGAAAATAATGACTTGTGGCATAGGAGATTTAGTAGCTTAAAAATTAAAACAATAGCTAAACTATCCAAACATAATTTAGTAAGAGGCTTACCAATTGGTAAGTATAAGAAAGACCACCCATGTAGAGCCTGTCATCTAGGAAAACAAACCAAATCATCATTCAAAGTAATTGGTAAGAATGACTCTCCTAGAACCCTTTACCTATTGCACAGGGATCTATTTGGTCCTATCTCCACTCAAGGCTTAGCAGGCAAGTCTTATACAATAGTCATTGTAGATGCCTTTTCTAGATTCAGCTGGGTGTTTTTTCTAGGAGCTAATTCAGAAACCTTCACGATCCTCTCAAGATTCATTAGACAGATTCAATCTGAATTCAATACTCAGGTTGCTGTGATGAGAAGTGATCATGGTACTGAGTATGAAAACCAATTAATTTGTAGATTCTGTTAGGATGAAGGGATTAGACAAAACTTTTCAGCTCCTAGAACCCCCCAACAAAATGCGGTGGCTGAAAGGAAAAATTGAACTCTAATTGAATCAGAAAGGACATTATTAGCTGAATCCAATTTGCTAAAGTCCTTCTGGGTTGAGGCCGTGAATACAACTAACTATGTTCTGAATTGAAGTCTCATCCTCAAAACTAAGTTAAAGAGTCCTTAGGAGTTATTGAAGGGAAAGACACATATTGTCACATACTTTGGAATTTTTGGGTGTACTTGCTTCATTCTCAACAATAGAAAGAGTCAACTTGCCAAATTTGACAAGAAGGCTGATGATGGGATATTCTTGGGATACTCTTCATCAAGCAAGACCTATAGGTGTTATAATAAGAGCTCTCTCAAGATTGAGGAGTCAATGCATGTAGTGTTTAATGAAACTAACATGTTCTCCAAGGGGAAGGAAACTTCCACCAATGTCATCTGGCAGGAAGAAGGCCAGCTGGATGATCAAGTTAAAATGATCAACATCAGAGATTACTCATCAAGCTGACAAGATAAAGTCAAACATCTAACTGATAATGAATCAGAAGAAGACTCTGTTTCAGATGATGATGACATTCAGGCACCTGCTCTGCCAAATACAGAAATTGTTCTAGAAAATGAAAATATTGTACCCACAATCAATGAAGAAGAGGAAAACCATAAGGATATCAATCTACTAAACAACTTAACAAAGAATAGGATGACCCTCAGGGATCATCCTCCAACTCAAGTTATATGAGATAAAATAATGGGAGTGAAGACAAGGAACCATATCACAAATGAAACTATGCTGCAGTGCTTCCTCTCACAGTATGAGCCCAAGAAGTTTAAAGAAGCAGATAGTGATCCCCAATGGATTGCTGCCATGCAAGAGGAACTTGCACAGTTTGAAAGATACAAAGACTGGTCTCTAATTGAAGGACCATGAAATTACCAATCATAGGAACAAAGTGGGTAAATAAAAATAAGATGGACTCAAATAGAGTCATAGTCAGGAACAATGCAAGACTTGTTGCCCAAGGATACATGCAAGATGAGGGTATTGACTACAATTAGACATTTGCTCCAGTGGCTAGACTGGAAGAAATCAGAATGCTCCTTGTCTATGCTGCACATATGAAGATCAAGGTATATCAAATGGATGTGAAGAGTGCTTTCCTAAATGGAATTCTTCCAAAAGAAGTATATGTTGAGCAAACCCCAGGTTTTATCCATCCATCTTATCCCAATTTTGTTTATAGACTAGACAAAGCACTGTATTGTCTCAAGCAAGCTCCAAGAGCATGGTATGAGACATTATCCACCTTCCTCCAAGAACACTCTTTTGTAAGAGGTAATGTGGATAAAATACTTTTCACCAGAGCACATAAAAATCAGCTACTTCTAGTATAGATTTTGTAGATGATATAATATTTGGTTCAACAGACCAATGACTTTGCAAAGGTTAGCTGACCTAATGTAGTCTAAGTTTGAAAAGAGTAGCATAGGAGAACTGTCATACTTTCTTGGCCTCAAAGTTAAGCAAAGTGCAAATGGCATTTTCATATCCCAATTCAAGTATACGAAAGAGTTTATCAAGAGGTTTGGGACGGAAAATGCCTCTGTCATGAAAACCCCCATGTCTACCAATAATGTATTGGATAGAGATGAAAATGTTAAGTCAATAAATTAAAAGACTTACAGAGCAGCCATTGGTTCGCTTCTCTACCTTACAGCTAACAGACCAAATATTATGTTTGCTACTTGCATATGTGATAGATTCTGGGTTGACCCCAATGAACCTCACGTGAGTTCTGTAAAAAGAATACTCAAATATCTAAAGGGTACACCTGAGCATGGCTTGTGGTATCCCACCGAATCTGGATTTGATTTAGTAGGCTATTCAGATGCAGATTATGTTGGATGCATGCTTGAAAGAAAGAGCACCTCAGGAACTTGTCAATTCCTGGATGCTAGACTGATCTCTTGGTTTAGCAAGAAGCAAACCTCAGCCTCTGCTTCTACAACCAAAGCTGAGTATATAGCTGCAGGAAGCTGCTGCTCACAAATATTGTGGATGAAGAATCAGTTGTTTGATTACAACTTTAGTCTTGAGAACTCCACAGTATTCTGTGACAGCTCTAGTGCTATTTCTATAGCTTCAAATCATGTTCTCCACAATAAAACTAAACACATAGAGATAAAGCACCACTTTCTCAAGGATAATGTAGAGAAGGGTAAGATCAATCTTAAATACATTTTCACCGATAATCAAATGGCTGACATCTTCACTAAGCCACTTGATGAAAGAAGCACAATTTCTTCATCAATGCATTTGGTATGCTTGATGGAGCACTTTAGGACACACTTAATATGTAATAAGATCTATTTTCTATAGAAAGTTATTGTTGGGAAAAATAACAAGATTTTTGGGAAAAACATAACTGTCTATTCAGATCTGCGTCGAATACCAATCGACGCACCGTCGATTTCTACTCGACGCCAGCTTAGAGAGCTGTTTGGGAAAGTTCCTTTGATTGGCACTCGACTCAGCGTCAAATTCTTATCGACACTTACGTCGACATAACAATTTTTGCTTGCATTCGAAGCTACGTCGACTTCTACTCGACGCAACGTCAACTTCTCAAAGCGCGGCAGACTTAATTTCTAGAAGCTACTTCGACAAGTTTTGGCGCGCTGCATCCACCCATTTTCTACATTACTTTGAATATACCCCTAAGTTGCAACGATTCGTATTCTCAAAGCAACACAGTCATTGACTTCTTTGTGCATTCAAATTCTATCCCTCTCGCTCTCCTTTTTATGCCTCTCTATCTCTTTCCTTTCCTTTTATTGCAGGTATACACCGATACTCAATGGAGCCAAGTAAAGGTCAAAGAGATGTTCTAGATGCAGTTGATCTGGCCCTAGAGACATTGATGTCTCAGTTCCCTTCCTTATATCTCAGCTTCTCAGATGAATGTTATCACAAACTGTGTCTTCAACATCAAGTGCTTCAAAATCTCTATGCCCAGACGAAAGCTATAGAAGAGGAGTTAAGACTATCAGGGTTGCATGCTGAAGTCTTTATATCCTTCTTCAAAGATATAAAGCAGGGGAAGAAGTGTGACAGCAGGCCCCCTATAGACTCAGTATACACTGCAAATCTCCCCACTTCTTTAGTTTTTGAAAGAGAACCAGCCATCTCCTCCAAGTTCCTTCTATTACCTGCATACTCCTCTCCACCCATAACCTTGTCTTCAATCCAGGGGGAGTCATCACAACAGGGGGAGGGTGATCTCTTTTCAAATGATGATGATTACTAGAAGAGACTGAAGGAGTTCTCAGAATGGGCTGATTCACCCACACCTGAGACAACAGACTTCAGGCCTTATTCTGAGGAGTCAACAACACCATGTGCTTCTGATTCTACTCCTTCTCTTGATTCGGCTCCTGCTTCTGATTCCACACCAACTCACCTCCCTCAAGCACCTACGCCAACAATCCCAGCACCAGCTCTTCGAGGAAGACATCTATTCAGAGGGAGGGGATATGGGAGAGATTACAGAGGAAGGGGATATGGGGAAAATAGACCCATTTGGGAAAGATATACAAAGGAACTGAGAAAACAGTACAAGTCATATTATAAAACATATGAGAAGGTTCAAATACCTGAAAATCAGATGAAGGTATATAATGATCCAAAGCATGACAAATCCCTATATGAAATCAGAGAAAGGTATTAGTATGAATTTGATGTCGCTCTAAGAGAAATTGAAGAGAAGAGAAAGATATTTATTGAAAGTCTGAAAATGGTAAAGATGTTGTTGAAAAGAACAATTAAGAGAGGCTATTCAAATTCCTAGCACTCTGTTTGATTCCTCCAAATATGCTGCAAGAATCCTCAAGCAAAAGTCCTGACAGACATAGGACTACTCACCAAAAGGGGTCTTGGTTGTTACGAAGAGATGGAGGATCAGCCATTTAAAAAGAAAAAGAAGATTGTATTCAAGACATCTCCAATTTCTGGGAACCTCCAATCAACATTCATTGTGCTAGACCCTGATTCAGAAGAGTTAGACGTAGTTGAGCTGAATGAGATGACTGCAAAAGTTATTAGCCTTGGATTCAAGATGTCTATCCTGATGGAATCTGATCTGGAAAAGATATTCAAAGGACATGATAGAATTCAGCAAAAACCTGAGAAGGTCAAACCTGCAAATTTCCAAGTATGTTGAGAGGAAATTCAGAAAGGTTTTTGAAGCCCTATCAATGTTTCTCAAAAAGAAAAAGTAGAACACATTTTGGGTAACTAAATTCTGATGAATCTTCACTTATATTAATCAAAATTTCAGTTTGATGTCATTTTGGTTTGTTGTATATTTGTTTATATTCACTTTTATGTCTCAGTATGATTGAAATCACATAATTTATTTGTAAAGTTTGTTATGATAAATAAGGGGAGATTGTTGGGAATAACACTCTTTGATTTATCTCACAAATTATATACAAGTGATTTCATTAACTAGGATGTATTACCCATGTTGTATAGAAAGGCTACTTTGGTCATTAGATGTCTTAGGATATCACACTCTAATTAGGGTGTCAAAGACCAGTTGAAATAGAGTCTAAAATTCAGTTGAATAAAACCTGTGTTGAATAGAAGTCTACGCAGCTTCGACTGCAAGTCGAAGCAACTTCGAATAGAAGTAACATTAACTCAGACTGAAGTCGATGTATAAGTTGAAGTCGACGCAACATCGATATGTACTCGACGCAGAAGACAAAGTTAGTCGAAGCAGTATTTGAAGTTGATGCAACTTGGACTTATAATCGACGCAGAGGGAAGAAGCTCTGAGTTCAGGATTCCATCTCGACGGACACATCGATATCTATTGGATGCAACGTCGACTGCAGAGATCATTTCTAATCTAAAGAGGATTTCGACGCACCTTCCATTAGAAATCAGAGGTGCATCGATTAGAAGGGAAATGTATTTGACGCTACGACGAATATAGACAAAATTAGAAATTCTCATTTATTCTTTTCTACAGATGATTCAGAGGTTATTCATGGAATATTTTGGATCTCTTGTTGGAACATGGTTTTCCGCATCCCTTTGATTTGAGAATAACAAATCCCACTTGTATTTGATCTTGTTTGCCATTGTGTTTTTAGCATGCAGGTTTAAAAAGATATAACACTAGGTTGCTGCATAATTGGTCTGGAACTGCCCACAAGAAGAAATTATGACTAAGGTTTAATGTCAGGCGTTAAGACTTAACGCTGGGCATTGACGATCGAAGGGATGGCTTGACGATCGATGGGATGGCTTGTCGATCGATGGGATGTCTTGCCGATCGACGGGATGGCTTGCCGACTGAGAAAATGAAAGAGGTTTAACACCAGGCGTTAGGTATTAACGCTGGGTGTTAACTCTCGGTGATTATGGCAAAGAGGGATGCAGCCGTGATTGACGGAGCACTTTATGAATGATCTGACCTAACGTCAGTGTTAGCCTCAAAGCCAACGTTAGGGTTTCCTAAAATAAAAGTTTCCTAAAGTACAAAATCTCCTTCCCATTTTGAAGATCTGAGCCATAAAAACAATTTCATACTGAGTCAATGCTAGGTGTTAGCCTTAACGTCGGCGTTAGCCTTCAGTCTTATAAATTGGTGGACTTCATCTTCTCCGACTACTGGTTCAAGAGAGCACTATTCCAGCACTGCAGAAACTCAGAGAGGGCCATATTTTCCAGACCATCATCTCCCACACAAATTCAAGAGAAGAATTCAAGGAGGACCAGATCAATGCTAAATCAACACGAAGAAAGCGCGCTTTGACTTCGAGAATATTCAGCGAGCCTTCGCCATCTCCAGAATTCTTTATAGGGAGTTTTGATTTGTGTTTTGTATTTTATTTGTAATCTTTTTATAATAACTGTGAATTGAATTCGCCTCGTGTTGGCGACTAGGTCTGGGTAGAACTTAGGGAGGAAATCACCTTGTGTTGGCGACTAGGTCTAGGGAGTAGATCTAGGGGGTGCTCGAGGCCTTTCTGGGGATAGAAGGGCTAGAGCGGCTTGAGGTCGTATCTGGGGAGAGATCGGCTAAAGTCAACTGGTTCTTGGTGAGAAGAGTCGGTATAGAAAACAAAAATAATATTTTACTTCATCGCCTTCGATTTCTAGCGTCATAAGAAATCGAATTTTGTAATCTTATATTTCAAGTTAATAAAATCATGTCTTTCATTTATTTTGCCTAATCTCCGCTTTTTTTTTATCATTAGTTTAATCTCTTATCATTTCAAGTATTTTAAAATATAATAAAAGTTTTAAAACCCTTATTCACCCCCCTCTAAGGGCGCCTCAAGATCCAACAAGTGGTATCAGAGGAAGGTTATTCTAATACGGTCTAATAACCGGGAATAATGGCGCTCCGTGATCTCACTTTCTATGAAGGGCAAGGAATAAGTAGACCTCCACTTTTCACCGGAACTGATTATTACTTTTTGAGAACGCGAATGCATTATTTTCTAATAAATTTAGATATAGACGTCTGGGCTAGTGTTGAAACACCGTATACTACTCCTACTTATGTTGTTGGAGAAGTAACCATGTAAAAGCATAAAGATAGATGGGATGATGGAAACAAAAATAAATGCAAAAATAATGCTAAAGCTATGAATGCCTTATTTTGTGCATTAAATAGGACTGAATTTAATAGAGTTTGTGCTTGTGAAACTGCCTACGACATTTGGAATTTGCTTGAACTAACTCATGAAAGTACCTCCCACGTTAAAGACTCAAATATCTTCCAACTGGAGTCGGAGTTTGAAAGATTCATAATGGATCCAAAAGAGGACGTTGAATCGATGTACACACGTTTTACCATGATCGTGAACGCCTCAAAGATCCTAGGAAAAACCTTCTCGAACGGTGACTTGGTGAGGAAGATCCTTCGATCTCCCCCTCTGAAGATCAATACAAAGGTGACAGCTATTTTAGAATCGCATGATCTAAGATGGCTCCAGATTGAGAGCCTCATTGGGAACCTCAAAACACATGAGGTAGAACTCAAAATCCAAGATGTAGAATACACCAAAGAGCCAAAGAAGAAAGCCTTGGCACTAAAGTCAAGGAAAGAGGATGACAACGAGGAAGAAGATGAGGAGAGTCTCTTTGTGAAAAATTTGACAAAGTTCATCTTCCAAAAAGAGTACACCTTCCGCAAGTACTTCCTTAAAGGATCATCTTCCAAAAAGGAGAATAAGGAAAAATCAAGCGACGACGATTAAGAGCGAACTTCTCCCGAGTGCTTCCACTGCAGAAAGACCAGGCATATAATAAGACAATGCCTAAAGTACTTAAAAGAACAAAAAGATAGGCGACATAAAGGAAGGGAAAAGAAGATGGTTCTGAAGGCTGCAACATGGGATTATTCTTCATTCAGAAGTTCAAACGGGTCATCTTCAAGCGATAGAGATGAGGCAAATATGTGCCTCATGAGGAAGAGCCATGAATAAATAGACGACGATTGCAGTGTCCAAAGCGACACTGAGGTAATTCCTTCTACCTATAATGACCTTTATTTTGAGTACATGAAAACATGTAAATCCTTTAGTAAAAGCCTAAGAGATCTTGATCTCCTAAAAACTAAAAATAAAATTCTTTTAAAACAAAATCAAAAATTAAGTAAGAAAGTAAAAACTTTGAGAAAAGAGATAGGATCTAGCCAAGTAAATAATCATAACTTGGCAAGGACAAAAGAACTTAAAAATAATCTTTCTAAGGCTCTCTCAAATATCGAATCTCTCACAAATCAAAAGAAAGACTTAGAAAGAAGTATAGAAATCTCTCTTTCTGAAACTGAAAATGAAAAGAAAAATTTCGCAAAGAGGTGTGGAAATTTAGTAAGTGAAAACATCGCTTTAAAAGCCCGAATCAATGATCTTAATTTGGCAATAAACAAATTTGGAGTTGGCCAAAAATCACTAGATATGATTTTGGGCAACAAGTGCCATGGTTCTGGAAAGTTTGGGCTTGGATATGGTTCGGAAAGCTACCGCCCTGCGTTAACCTCTAACGTCGGCGTTAGCTCTAGTTCAAGAAACAAAAATACTTTTTATAATAACATTTCTGTCACCCCTTCCACTTCTGTGTCTGCCAGCAAGGGTTAACAAAACTCTCTGAAAAAGGTCTCAACCCCTTTTGTTGCGTGTGCCAATTGTTTACTTTTTGGGCACACCACGGACTCTTGCAAGAAGAAGGGAAAGCGCACTTTAGAACAAATCTGGGTACCTAAGGTCACCACATATATTATGGAAGGAACCACATGGGTATCCGATTTTCACTAACATCTTCTTCTTAGGTGTGTTGGCAGGCTAAGGACAAGGAAGACATGTCGTACTTGGACTCAGGTTGCTCCAAGCACATGATGGGCGATAAAGCAAAGTTCCTTAGCCTCACAAAGAACAAAGGAGGAACCGTGACGTTTGGTGACAATGGAAAAAGAAGAATATTAGGCACCGGTTCAGAGGGTAACGACTCCTTCTCTCTTACAAATATCTTATTTGTAGAAGGCTTAAAACACAACTTAATTTCTATTAGTTAACTGTGTGATAAAGGTCTTAATGTGTTATTTGAGTCGTCTACTAATTTGTGCAAAATTATGAATCCTAAGACTAATGATATTGCACTCACTGCACCAAGAATTCATAATGTCTATTTAATCTCTTTTCATGATCTATCACGTGTATCACTAAAATGTCTAATTACAAAAAATGAAGAACTTGAATTATGGCATGGGCTTCTTGGTCACACTAGCACCAAGTTGATCTTAAAATTATCAAATAATAAAATAATTAGGGGTTTACCAATGCTTAATGGAAATCTATCCAATTTATGCCCGCCATGCCAAAAGGGAAAATTTTCTAAAACATCTTTTAAGAACAAAAATGAAATCTCCACCACTAGACCTCTACAAATAATTCATATGGACTTATTTGGGCCAATTAGCACTTGTAGTCTAGGTGGTAAAAAGTACATATTTGTTTTAATTGATGATTTTCTAGATTTACTTGGACATTATTTCTTACCTCCAAATCCGATGCTATTTATGAATTTACTAAACTATGCAATCGCATTCAAAATGAATTAGAACTAAAAATTAAGTGCATTAGATCGGATCATGGAGGGGAATTTGAAAACGAATGTTTCACCACATTTTGTAATAATCTAGGTATTAAACAAAAATTTTCTGCTCCACGCCCCCCCCCCCCCCCCCCCACAAAATGGTGTGGTGGAGAGGAAAAATAGAACCCTTCAGGAACTCGCACACACTATGCTATCCGAGTATGGGTTGCCTAGATCCTTTTGGGATGAAGCCGTAAATACGTCTTGCTATGTTATAAATCGATTCATGCTTTGCCCAATCTTAAAATTTACTCCATATGAATAATATTACAAAAGGAAACCTAATGTATATTACTTTCATGTTTTTGGATGTCAATGCTTTATCTCAAACACCAAAGATGCATTAGCAAAATTTGATGAAAAATGTGATGAAGGAATATTTCTTGGTTACTCTATAACTAGTAAAGCATATAGGATATACAATAAAAGGTCTAAAAAGGTTCAAGAGTCCATTCATGTGAATTTTGATGAATTTGTTCCTTGTGTAGATTCTATCATTACATGAAAAGAAGAGGAATTACCTTCACCCTTGGAGGATGATAATGTTGAACATCTTGGAGGTGACAAAGAAATAGAGGCTGTGTAGGAAGAGTACGTACCTCCAAGGGCGCTTAGATTCACAAAAGATCTTCCAAGAGAACTTGTCGTTGGAGAACCATCAAGAGGGGTAACAACACGCTCTTCCATTCATGAATCCTTCTCTTATTTATGCTTTGTTTCCGAAATTGAGCCTAAAAATGTTTCTACCGAGCTAAATGATGAATTTTGGTATTTAGCGATGCATAAAGAATTAGAACAATTTGAACAAAATAAGGTTTGGAATCTTATAGAAAGACCATCAAATCATCTGGTAATAGGCTTAAAGTGGATTTTTAAAAATAATTTAGATATTGAATCTAGAATTACTAGGAACACAGCTCGTTTAGTAGCACAAGGTTATTCACAAATTGAACGGGTAGATTTTGATGAAACCTTTGCACCCGTAGCTCGCTTAGAATCCATTCGAATCTTTCTTGCCTTTTCAAGCTTCAAAAGATTTAAACTTTTTCAATTGGATGATAAAAGTGCCTTCTTAAATGGAATTATTAAAGAAGAGATTTATGTTAAACAACCCCCCCGGTTTCATAAATGAAAAATATCCTAATCATGTGTTTAAACTAGATAATGCACTATATGGTCTAAAACAAGCGCCTCATGCTCGGTATGAAACATTATGTACAACCCCATATTTGCCAAGTGTTTTTCCGAGACCCAGGGGTCCTTTGGAACATTGTGTGGTAGCATAGTCCCAGGAAGGGAAGAGTAGGGGAAAGGGGGCGAGCGGTGGAGGAGGAGGCATCCCGCTCACCCAGCTTGTGTAGGAGGCAAGCAAGAGGGGGCGAGATCCTCTCGCCACCGCTCCCTGAAGAGGGGGGCCAGCAGTCCCCTTTAGGGGGCGAGCGGGGAGGGCGGCCAGCCCCCTGGCTTGCCCTAGTCCCCTTTGGGGGCGCGCAAGGAGGGCGGATAGCCCCCTGGCTCGCCCGAGTGCATTTTGGGGGAGAGCAGGGAGGGCAGCCAGCCCCCTGGCTCGCCCTAGTCCCCTTTGGGGGAGAGCAGGGAGGGCTGCCAGCCCCCTGGCTCGCCCCAGTCCCCTTTGGGGGCGAGCAGGGAGGGTGGCCAGCCCCCTCGCTCGCCCCAATCCAATTAGGGGGCGAGCAGGGAGGGCGGCCAGCCCCCTGTCTCGCCCCAGTCCCCTTTGGGGGCGAGCAGGGAGGGAGGCCAGCCCCTGGCTCGCCCCAGTCCCCTTTGGTGGTGAGTAGGGAGGGCGACCAACCCCCTGGCTCGCACCAATCCCCTTTGGGGGCGAGCAGGGAGGGCGGCCAGCCCCCTGGCTTGCACCAATCCCATTAGGGGGGCGTGTAGGGAGGGCGGACAGCCCCCTGGCTCGCCCTAGTCCCCTTTGGGGGCGAGCAGGGAGGGCGGCCAGCCCCCTGGCTTGCCCCAATCCCCTTTGGGGGCGAGCAGGGAGGGCGGCCAGCCCCCTGGCTCGCCCCAGTCCCCTTAGGGGGAGAGCAGGGAGGGCGGCCAGCCCCCTGGCTCACCCCAGTCCCCTTTAGGGGCGAGCAGGGAGGGCAGCCAGCCCCCTGGCTCGCCCCAATCCCCTTTGATGGCGAGCAGGGAGGGTGGCCAGCCCCCTGGCTCGCCCCAATCCCCTTACCGGGCGAGCAGGGAGGGCGGCCAGCCCCCTAGCTCACCCCAGTCCCCTTTGGGGGCGAGCACGGATGGCGTCCAGCCCCCTGGCTCGCCCCAATCCCCTTGCTGGGTGAGTAGGGAGGGCGGCCAGCCCCCTGGCTCACCCCAATCCCCTTAGGGGGATAGCAGGCAGGGAGGCCAGCCCCCTGGCTCGCCCCAGTCCCCTTTGGGGGTGAGCAGGGAGGGCGGCCAGCCCCCTGGCTCGCCCCAATCCCCTTTGGGGGCGAGCAGGGAGGGAGGCCAGCTGATAAGTAGTATTTTCATTACTTTTTAATAGAAAATTTTGTAAATATTTAATTTGTATTTTCCTTTTTTATGTCATTTCTAGGTCATAAGTTTTTATTTTGAAATTCTGTTTCTAATTTAGCCTAATTTCAATTTTTGCAGAATTTTGGGACAAATTGGAGAATTTGACAAGTACACGCCCTAAGTCACGGCCGTGACCAAGGGCGTGTAACCTAAAGATCAGTCCAGAGTCGATGCCGCGCCATTAGAGCTAGTCCACAGCGAGTCACGCCCTCGGTCACACTCGTGACCAAGTGTCACGCCCGTGACTAGGGGCGTGTAATATTAGAATCTTCCCAGCTGGCTGCTGACGAGACGTGGAGATGCTGTCGAGAAGTCAACCTAAGTCACGCCCGTGACCCACATGTCACGGCCTTGACTTTCCCGCGTGATCCCTGCTCTGCCGCCGCGCCGAATTCCAGCCCACGCCGCATTTAATGCAGCCATCCAAATTCACGACCGTGACCCGACATGTCACGCCCGTGACATATCACTTTTCGTCGCGCCGTCCAGAAAGCCCATGCCGCTGTCGGATCCGATGTGAATAGTTCAGTCACGCCCTTGGTCACGCCCGTGACTGAGGGCGTGTAATCTGAAATTTTTTCCTATAAATTCAGAGGCTCTCCTTGAGTCCAGGGTTCAGAAATTGGGAGTGGGGAAGGTGTTGCTAGAGCTGTTAGTGAGTTTTTCAATGCAATTGTTCATGTCTTTAATCTTTCATGTCTTCCTTTTCAATTCATGCAATGTTTTAGTTTAACTTTCATGTATTTGTTCTTTTTAAGCTTGTAATTTTCATTTCCCTAGCTTTGTAATTTCTCTTTAAGATTGTAATAGTTTTGATTTTCAATAAAAATTAGCTTGCTCTCTTTCATTTTCTCTTTCTCCTTAAGTACTTCTCCTTTCATGCAATGTTAAGTTTTCTTTCCTTTTCCCCCTCCACTATGTTTGAGCATTAAGTCTTTTTATTATCGTTTTAATCATTCACTAAGTTTGCAAAATGTCTCTTTTTAACTAAGTAATCAAAACCTCCAAAATATCATTAGATAAGATAATAGTGATTTTCCTCGAAGTAGAAGTAATCAACGCGCCACGTGGAATACGACCTTGGTATTTCCAAATATCCTATACTATGGACGATAAGGTACACTTGCCTTTATCAGATATAGTTTTGGAGAAAATCTCAACCCTTCACTAAATTTCAAAACCGCAAAATTTATATCAAGTTTTTGGCGCCGTTGCTGGGGATTTTGCGTAGATATTTTGAAAAGAGGATAGCTATTAATTTTATCATGTTTCTTTTTATTTTATTTTGCTTTTTCTAAATCTCAAAAAGAAAAAAAAATTTAGTTTTTCTTCTTCCTTTCTTCTCTTTTTAGTGTATGACCCGAGGTAGCACTTCGATTCTTCCTTTTGATCCGGAGATCGAACGAACCCTTTTGAGGCACCGCCGTTCTCGTGATCAGGGAAATCAAGTAGAATCCGAAGAGTCGATCGGGGACACTAACACAGCAAATATGCATCATAATCTTAATCCTCCTAATCTTAACGAGCCAAATCCTGAAGAGGACGAGCAACGGACCTTGTCCTATTATGCGCGGCCGAATTTGGAAGGCACACAATCGAGTATTGTTCACCCCAAGGTGGCGAACAATAATTTTGAGATCAAGTCCAGCATCATACAAATGGTGCAACAATCGGTGACTTTTGATGGTCAACCGGACGAGGATCCAAATTCACATATTTCTTACTTTCTTGAAATTTGCGACACTTTTAAGATCAATGGCGTCACCGATGACGCCATTCGATTACGTCTTTTTTCTTTTTCTTTGCGGTCTAAGGCCAAGCAGTGGCTGGGCTCCCTACCCAGGGGATCCATCACTACATGGGCCGAAATGGCAGAAAAATTTCTTAATAAATACTTCCCGCCTTCAAAGACCGCTAAATTGCGCACGGATATTGCGTCGTTCATGCAAATCGACTCGGAGACTCTCTATGACACATGGGAGCGCTTCAAGGAGCTTTTGCGCTGATGCCCTCACCACGCACTTGCCACTTGGCAACAAGTGCAAATATTTTATAATGGCTTAAATCTCCAAACGAGGCAAATGATTGATGCGGCCGCCGGGGGGACATTAAATAATAAAACCCTGGTCGCCGCTCAAGAGCTTTTTGAAGAGATGGCCAGAAATGCGTACCAATGGAACATGCCCCGAGCGCGGCCTAATAAGCCGGCCGGAATTTTTGAAATTGACGCAAACGCGAATTTGGCTTTACAAGTTGAGCGCTTAACAAAGCAAGTGGCGGAAATGTCTGCTTCCTCCGCCACTCCTCCTTGGGCTAATAACATTTTAATTGAAGAACATGTTGACTACATGAGAAATCCGCCTCGGCCTTCCTATAACCCCAACACCGCTCCGTATAACAACACATACAATGCGGGTTATAGGAATCATCCAAATTTCTCATGGAGCAACCAAGGAAATGCTTAGCGTCCTATGAATTTAAATCAACCTCCCCCTAATCAACTTCTTAACTTAGCTCCGCCTCCAAATTTGATTTCTCAAAATTTTAATCCACCCGGTTTTCCACCGCAACATCAAAAACTCTCTCCGATTGAAGAGGTTTTTGCAAAATATGTTGCTACAAATGAAACGAACATCCGGAACCTTACCGGATCGATCAAAAATTTAGAGAATCAAGTGGGCCAGCTCGCAAAGATGATTTCTGAGCGTCAACAAGGAGCACTACCGGGGAATACCGAGCAAAATCCAAAGGAGAGCCCGCACGCAATTACACTCCGAAGCGGGAAGGAGGTGGTTCAAAAACAGGACGAACCCAAGGTAATTTCCTCTCCTCCTCCTCCTACTTTTAATTCATCTTCGAATTTGCCCACTACGAAAGCACCGCACACTTATATTTTAACTCCGCACGCTCCTACTTCTAATATTCCGTATCCATCTAAATTTAAAAATGAAAGCGCCGAAAAAAATTATTAAAAAATTTTGGATGTTTTAAAACAAATCCATATTAATGTACCTTTCTGCGAGGCTATCTCACAAATGCCTAAGTATGCGAAATATCTTAAGGAGTTGCTCTCCAATAAGAAAACGTTAGAAGATATTTCGCATATTTCTTTAAACGCAGAATGCTCCGCGGTTGTACTCAACAAATTGGCTAAAAAAGCAAATGACCCGGGACGGTTTTCCATCCCATGTCTATTTGGCAATTCGTTAGTAAAACACGCCTTAGTGGATCTTGGAGCAAGCATCAACCTTATGATGTTTTCTTTGTTCAAAAAGCTAGGTCTAGGAAATCCAAGGCCCACTCGAATGAGTATCCAATTAGCGGATCATTCTTTAAAATATCTGATAGGAATAGTGGAGGAGGTGCTCGTCAAGGTTGACAAATTCATCTTCCCGGTGGATTTTGTCATTCTTGACATCGAAGAGGATGCCAAAGTACCCCTCATACTCGGTCGCCCCTTCCTTGCCACCTCCCGCGCTATTATAGATGTAAGTAACCGAAAGCTCCTCCTACGGGTTGGAGACGATGAAGTTACTTTCGGCATAAATTCCTCGATGCGGAATACGCTAGAAAACGACGATTCGTGTTTTTACTTGGAAGAGTGTTGTGAGTTCGATTCATCCCTCGAGTTAGTTTCATCGGCGAGTAGTGATTCCGAGCCCGTAGAGCTCTTTTATGATGAAGAAGAAGTTTCTCACCCCACACCACCCGAACCATTACTTTTAGAAAAATTAAAAATCAAGACTTCTTATGAAGAACCACCCGAATTAGAGTTGAAACAACTCCCCCCTCACCTTAAATACTTGTTGTTGGAAAAAGAGTCTAAGCTACCCATCATCATTTCATCCGATCTTAGCAACTCAGAAATTTCTGAGTTGACTATAGTCTTAAGAAAGCACCGCCACGCAATTGCGTGGCAATTATCGGATATTAAGGGTATAAACCCATCTTTCTGCACTCATAAAATCTTTCTTGAAGAAAATTCCCGCAACTCAGTCCAGCCTCAACGACGACTAAACCTGAACATGAAAGAAGTCGTTAAGGCCGAAGTTATAAAACTTCTGGATGCGGGAATCATCTACCCGATATCAGATAGTACTTGGGTTAGCCCAGTACAAGTCGTGCCAAAGAAAGGTGGTGTCACGATAGTTGCTAACGAAAACAACGAATTGATCCCAACCCGTACTATTATGGGTTGGCGGATGTGCATCGACTATCGGAAATTAAATGATGCCACCCGCAAGGATCACTTCCCTCTACCATTTATCGACCAAATTTTAGAGCGCCTCTCGGGTCACTCCTACTACTGTTTTCTCGATGGTTTGTCGGGATAGTTCCAAATCCCAATTTCGCCCGACGACCAAGAGAAAACCACTTTCACTTGTCCCTTTGGCACCTTCGCTTATCGAAGGATGCCATTCGGTCTTTGTAACGTGCCAGCTACATTCCAAAGATGTATGCTGGCAATATTTGACGAGTTAGTGGAGGAGGTGATGGAAGTATTTATGGACGATTTTTCCGTGTACGGGAGATCATTTGAAAACTGTTTAAAAAATCTCGAGCGCGTGTTGCAGCGATGTGAGGAAATGAATTTAGCGCTTAATTGGGAGAAATGCCATTTTATGGTCAAGGAAGGACTAGTCCTTGGCCATAAAATTTCGGGCAAGGGGATCGAGGTCGATAGGGCCAAGATTGAAGTAATTGAAAAACTCCCCCCTCCCACAAGCGTAAAAGCTATTAGGAGTTTCCTAGGCCACGCGGGGTTCTATCGGCGCTTTATACAAATTTTTTCCAAAATCACAAAGCCGTTAACCCATCTTCTCGAGAAAGAATCATCTTTTCTTTTTAACGATGAATGTAATTTAGCCTTTCAACTTATCAAAGAGAAACTTATAAACTCCCCGATTCTAGTCGCCCCAGATTGGTCGCTCCCTTTTGAAATCATGTGCGACGCGAGTGATATTGCGGTTGGTGCCGTTTTAGACCAACGGGTGAATAAGTATTTTCACCCGATCAATTATGCGAGCAAAACACTCACGTCGACACAAGCAAACTACACAACGACCGAGAAGGAACTTCTAGCAATCGTTTTCGCCTTCGATAAGTTTAGGTCGTATATCACTCTCTCAAAAGTTATCGTCTTCACAGATCACTCCGCGCTTAGGTATCTCTTGAGTAAATCGGACGCCAAGCCTCGTCTTTTGCGATGGATCCTCCTCTTGCAGGAGTTTGACTTAGAGATCCGGGATAAAAGAGGAGCCAAAAACTTGGCGGCCGATCACCTTTCTCGTTTAGAAAATCCCTCCTCGGAAGCATTAATAGAGGCCGACATTAACGATAAATTTCCCGAAGAGCGCCTCCTAGCTCTCGAAAATATTAATTCATCTTCTACCCCCTGGTTTGCGGATTTGGCTAAGTATTTAGTAGCCCGGGTCCTGCCAAAAGAATTCTCGAGTCAGCAAAAGAAGAATTTCTTTTCTGATTTAAAGAATTACTTCTGGGACGACCCCTTTTTATTCCGTGTATGCGCAGACCAGGTTGTGAGTAGATGTGTTTCAAGTGAGGAAGGCCTTAAAATTTTACGTCATTGCCATGAGGGACCCACCGGTGGTCATTATCATTCGAACCGAACCGCGAGGAAGGCGCTGGAGGCGGGCTTTTATTGGCCCACGCTCTTCAAAGATGCTCACACCCTTGTGAGTACTTGCGATAGCTGCCAGCGGTCGGGGAACATCTCTCGTCGGGATGAGATGCCCCAAAACATTTTCTTAGAATGCGAAATTTTTGACCTTTGGGGTATCGATTTTGTTGGTCCTCTCCCTCCCTCCTTTTCAAATAAATATATTCTAGTGGCGGTCGACTACGTATCAAGGTGGGAGGAAGCGCAAGCTCTCCCCACCAACGATGCGCGAGTCATCGTTAATTTCTTAAAAAAGTTATTTTCTCGATTTGGCACGCCGCGCGCTATTGTGAGTGATCGGGGCACCCATTTTTGCAATAGTCAAGTTACAAAAATTTTAGCAAAATATGATGTCACGCACAAATTATCCACCGCATATCACCCACAAATGAGCGGCCAAGTCGAAGTTGTTAATCGAGAATTAAAACGGATTTTAGAAAAAACAGTTTCTATTAATCGGAAGGATTGGGCAATAAAGCTCGATGATGCGCTATGGGCCTATCGAATGGCGTACAAGACCGCTATCGGTTGTACACCGTATCGAATGGTTTATGGCAAGGCGTGCCACCTTCCGGTCGAATTAGAACACCGCAAATTTTGGGCGCTTAAAGTTTTAAACCTCGATTCCACTCTAGCGGGAGAACAAAGAAAATTCCAAATGAACGAATTAGATGAGTGGCGAGCGAATGCGTATGAGAGCAAAAAATTATATAAGGAGCGAACAAAGTCTTATCACGATAAGCATATAAAATTTCCAAAAACTTTTTCGCCGGGCGATCTCGTCCTCCTTTATAATTCCCGCCTTCGCCTTTTTCCGGGAAACCTAAAATCCCGATGGTCCGGACCCTTTATTGTTAAAGAGGTTTGGTCCTATGGGACAATTTTAATTTCCCGCCCGGAAAAAGTTACCTTCAAAGTTAACGGGCACCGCCTTAAATTATATCTTCCGGGAGAGTTAACTAATGAAAAGAGTGATTCGATTGTATTTCAACCTATAATATGATCGGCAAGTGGGTCAAGCTACGCGACCTTAAACAAAGCGCTTTTGGGAGGCACCCCACAGTTATCTTTTTATTGTTTTCTCTTGTTCTTTAACATATTTTGTAGGTAATCGTCGCTTCCCCGCTCAAACTTCAAAAAAAAAATCAGGGAAGCACTTTCTCTTTCTTCCTTCTCTTTTATCATGCATTTCCTTTTTTTTTATCTTGCACTTTATTTTCTTTTACTTCATACTTAGTTTTAAACATTGAGGACAATGTTTAACTTTAAGTATGGGGGTGTAAATAGTTCTTTGTAAATAGTTGTTAAATTAGAAAAATTTCAAAACAAAAAAAAAAACAAAAAAATATATTTTCTTATGTTTTCTTCTATTTTAGCACTTGTAAAACCCAAAAACTCAAAAAAAATTTAGAAAAGAGAAAATTTTAAATCTTGGAAAGGGACGTTTGGGACCTCACCCCATCTCACCTCCTAGTACCGTGAGAACCCTTCACGGGGTATACCTCGGGAAGTCCAAGAATTAACAAAAAAATTGTTAGTTTTTTAGTATATGTTTTTGTTTAGTTATTATCAAAAATCCAAAAAAAAAGGATAATATCAAAATTCAAAAAATATATATATATATATATGAAAAATTTTAAAATACAAAACATTTAATTCTTATACCTCTCCTATTTGTTGTTTTTGTGATTTCTTAGAAATCTAGTTGAGAATGTTTATAAGCATGTTTAAGTTTTTAATTGGCTAAAATTTTGCTTATCATAGTTTGTTAATTTTAAATTTGAGGTAATCTTGATTTAAGAATCATCTTATGATTTTAAATTGATTAGAGAATTTATTTAGCATGACTTCACTTTTTATTTTTAAATGGCTTCATTTTGTAGTAAATTTTCTAAACCTCTTTAGATTTCAATTATATTTTCTTCTAACTTTTTAGATCTTAGGAAATTTAATGTTACTAGAATTTGCTCTCAATATAATTTAAAGCTAGCTAGATTTATTTCCCTTCCTTACCCCCTTTGTGGCATAAAAAAATGAAGTTTAAAAGATCATATGTCATGGGAATAAGAGGATAAAATTCATTATTCCCTAAAACATATGCACCCAAAATATTTGAAAAGATTATATGGCATGGAGTAAGAGGATAAAATTCATTACTCCTAAACCATATACATTTTGGGTTTTAATTAGAAGAGAAAAAAAAGAGAGAAAAAAAAGAAATTTCATGATGAGGATAAATTTCATGAAGATTATATGGCATTTCCTCCATTCAAAAATTTCTCTTCTTATGCCAAATTTTATGAAATCCCCCTTAGCCAATTATCATTGTTCTAGTTTTAGTTGAAAATTATGGAGAGAGCAATATTTAGAAATTTACTTTTCCTTAAGTTCCTTTTAAGGTAGAGTTCTTATAATTTTAATTTAATTTAGTTTTATAATTTCTACAATTTTGCCAAACTACTTAATTTTCTTGAGAAGTTCTTGCCTATACATTTTTCCCTCTTTTCAAATCATCATCATAATTTAGGACTTAACTCCCCCTTGAATTTACTCTTAACTTAACTTTTGGTTAAATGAAATTTTAGTTTTAAATTAAAAATTTTTAAGGATGTCTTATAAATTATGTCTCACACTTTTGCTCTGGAATAGCAAAACCTCAAGTATGGGGGTATTTGATAAGTAGTATTTTCATAACTTTTTAATAGAAAATTTTGTAAATATTTAATTTGTATTTTCCTTTTTTATGTCATTTCTAGGTCATAAGTGTTTATTTTGAAATTCTGTTTCTAATTTAGCCTAATTTCAATTTTTGCAGAATTTTGGGACAAATTGGAGAATTTGACAAGTACACGTCCTAAGTCACGGCCGTGACCAAGCGCGTGTAACCTAAAGATCAGTCCAGAGTCGATGCCGCGCCATTTGAGCTAGTCCACAGCGAGTCACGCCCTCGGTCACGCTCGTGACCAAGTGTCACGCCCGTGACTAGGGGCGTGTAATATTAGAATCTTCCCAGCTGGCTGCTGACGAGACGTGGAGATGCTGTCGAGAAGTCAACCTAAGTCACGCCCGTGAACCACATGTCAAGGCCTTGACTTTCCCGCGTGATCCCTGCTCTGCCGCCGTGCCGAATTCCAGCCCACGCCGCATTTAATGCAGCCATCCAAAGTCACGACCGTGACCCGACATGTCATGCCCGTGACATATCACTTTTCGCCGCGCCGTCCAGAAAGCCCATGCCGCTGCCGGATTCGATGTGAATAGTGCAGTCACGCCCTTGGTCACGCCCGTGACCGAGGGCGTGTAATCTGAAATTTTTTCCTATAAATTCAGAGGCTCTCCTTGAGTCCAGGGTTCAGAAATTGGGAGTGGGGAAGGTGCTGCTAGAGCTGTTAGTGAGTTTTTCAATGCAATTGTTCATGTCTTTAAGCTTTCATGTCTTCCTTTTCAATTCATGAAATGTTTTAGTTTAACTTTCATGTATTTGTTCTTTTTAAGCATGTAATTTTCATTTCCCTAGCTTTGTAATTTCTCTTTAAGATTGTAATAGTTTTGATTTTCAATAAAAATTAGCTTGCTCTCTTTCATTTTCTCTTTCTCCTTAAGTACTTCTCCTTTCATGCAATGTTAAGTTTTCTTTCCTTTTCCCCCTCCACTATGTTTGAGCATTAAGTCTTTTTATTATCATTTTAATCATTCACTAAGTTTGCAAAATGTCTCTTTTTAACTAAGTATTCAAAACCTCCAAAATATCATTAGATAAGATAATAGTGATTTTCCTCGAAGTAGAAGTAATCAACGCGCCCCGTGGAATATGACCTTGGTATTTCCAAATATCCTATACTATGGACGTGAAGGTACACTTGCCTTTATCGGATATAGTTTTGGAGAAAATCTCAACCCTTCACTAAATTTCAAAACCGCAAAATATATATCACCAGCCTCCTAGTTCGCCCCAGTCCCCTTAGGGGGCGAGCAGGGAGGGCGGCCAGCCCCCTGGCTCGCCCCAGCTCCCTTAGGGGGCGAGTAGGTAGGGTGGCCAGGCCCCTAGCTCGCCCCAGCTCCCTTAGGGGGCGAGCAGGGAGGGCAGCCAGCCCCCTTTCTCGCCCCAGCCCCAAAAGTAGGGTGCGTTCTGCGTATAGCGTCGTAGAACAGCGGTATTTGGCTATCCGCAGCCATTTCTGAGGGTATTTTGGTAATTTCAGGGACCAATCTTTGGTTATTTGCAGCCCAAGTTCAGGAATCCTATAAATAGGATAAGGGGGCACCCTTTAGAGGCAAGCTAGTTCTAGGCTAGCTCTCTCTCTCCCTCTCCCTCCCCAAATCTCTCTCTAGTGGAGTGAGGAGAGCCTCCAGTGGCGCCCAAGCCCGGCGTTGGCTTGGGAGGGGAAGCGCTCCAAAGAGCTTCCTGGTATGTAGTGGAACCTCCTCGCCGAGCCCTTAGTCCAGTTCATAGTTCCAACACCCTCAACCTAGAGCTCTCCGTTGGGGGGGGAGTAAGAGTTAGCCACCCCTCAACTTGTTGGGGGCCCCAAACTCCACAGAGGCCGAGAAATCGGTTTCAACATTATGGTGCGGTGAGCGTGGTGTGTGACTAACTCAAGAAACTCTCAAGATGAGGTCCATGGAAGGAGGTGGAGAAAGATCCGACCCAGGTCAATTGCAACCCACGGTGGCTGGGGTGACGTTGGAGATGTTCGAAAATTTCAAGCAAGAGGTCTCACAGACCTTCCAGGTTGCTTTCACCATGATAGTCGGAGGCAGAAGAGGAGATGGTCCGGAGGTCCCGCCCCGGCAGGTGGACAAGGGAGCTCTCGGCCAACAGTCCAGGAAAGAGGTCCATCCCCAAGGGGGGGAGCTCAGGAGGGGGGAGCCCTCCCAGCTCGCCCCGTCCTTTCAAGGGGACGAGCTCAGGAGGGGGGCACCCTCCCAGCTCGCCCCGCCCCTTCAAGGGGGCGAGCTCAGGAGGGAGGAGCCCTCCTAGCTCGCCCCGCCCCTTCAAGGGGGCGAGCTCGGGAGGGAGGCGCCCTCCCAGCTCGCCCCGCCACTTCTAGCCCAACCCCAAAAGGGGGCGAGCGGGGAGCATCCGGCCCCCACTCGCCCCACTCCAAGAGGAGTCGAGTGAATGTTGGTGGGCGAGACCACCCCGAGTTGCGGCTACCCAATAGCCCGGCGAACGCAGAGGTCAGCAATTCAACTCTGCAAGAGCAAGGAAGGAAGAGATTCCAAAGTAAAAGAGCCAACCGATCGAGGTGGAGGCAGGGATCGAACACACCCTCTCCACCATATCAGCAAGCCATGGCAAGGGGCGGAGGTAGAAGGAGGGGATCCAGAAAAGCGGAAAGAAGAGGAAGAAAAAAGGATACGGTTGAATTACCTTACAACGACTTCAACGATGAGGAGGGTCACGCGACGTCCGTCTGCCCTGAGTTATTGGAAATGAAAGATGCGAGGAGCCCAAGGCAACAACAGCAACTACCAGAAAAAGTCAAAGAAGACCGGGCCTGGGAGTAAGAGACTCAGTTCGGTTTCCATGCTTAGTTTTCTTTTCAATCCCTAAGTTAGGGTAATGTGATGTTTCGTTTCCATGCCTAGTCATTTATCGGGATGATTAATATAATGAAAGTTTTTCCAAAAAAAAAAATACTTAGCCCCGATGCTGGCCCGCTGACCAGGCTCCCACCTAGCTGGCAAGGCAGGGAACCGCTCAGGGATGGATGTTTCTCAAGGTACTTAGCCCCGATGCTGGCCCGCTTACCAGGCTCCCACCTAGCTGGCAGGGCCGGGAACTGCTTGGGGGCAGGAAGTTCTCAAGGCTAGCCCCTATGACAGGCCCGCTCACCAGGCTTCCACCTAGCTGGCAGGGCCGGGAACTGCTCGGGGCAGGAAGGAAACATGCTCCACCCCTAGTTGAGTCGGGCTCCTAGAATGTGTCGACCTTGTATCCACCTCTAGTTGAGCCGGTCTCCTAGAGTGTGTCGACCTTGTATCCACCTCTAGTTGAGTCGGGCTCCTAGAGTGTGTCGACCTTATACTCCACCTCTAGTTGAGCTCGGCTCCTAGATTGTGTCGACCTTATACTCCACCTCTAGTTGAGCTCGGCTCCTAGAGTGTGTCGACCTTAGCCCCGATGCTGGACCGCTGACTAGGCTCCCACCTAGCTGGCAGGGCCGAGAACCGCTCGGGGGCAGGAAGAAAAATAATCAACCTCTAGTTGAGCAGGGCTACTAGAGTGTGTCGACCTTGTATCCACCTCTAGTTGATTCGGGCTCCTAGAGTGTGTCGACCTTGTATCCACCTCTAGTTGAGTCGGGCTCCTAGAGTGTGTCGACCTTGTATCCACCTCTAGTTGAGCCGGGCTCCTAGAGTGTGTAGACCTTGTATCCACCTCTAGTTGAGCCGGGCTCCTAGAGTGTGTCGACCTTGTATCCACCTCTAGTTGAGCAGGGCTCCTAGAATGTGTCAACCTTGTATCCACCTCTAGTTGAGCTCGGCTCCTAGATTGTGTCGACCTTATACTCCACCTTTAGTTGAGCTCGGCTCCTAGAGTGTGTCGACCTTAGCCCCGATGCTGGCCCGCTGACCAGGCTCCCACATAGCTGGCAGGGCCGAGAACCGCTCGGGGGCAGGAAGGAAAATATCCACCTCTAGTTGAGCTCGGCTCCTAGATTGTGTCGACCATATACTCCACCTCTAGTTGAACTCGGCTTCTAGAGTGTGTCAACCTTGTATCCACCTCTAGTTGAGCTCGGCTCCTAGATTGTGTCGATCTTATACTCCACCTTTAGTTGAGCTCGGCTCCTAGAATGTGTCGACCTTAGCCCCGATGCTGGCCCACTGACCAGGCTCCCACCTAGCTGGCATGTCCGGGAACTGCTCGGGGGCAGGAAGGAAAATCTCCACCTCTAGTTGAGCCGGGCTCCTAGAGTGTGTCAACCTTATACTCTACCTCTAGTTGAGCTCGGCTACTAGATTGTGTCGACCTTATACTCCACCTCTAGTTGAGCTCGGATCCTAGAGTGTGTCAAGCTTAGCCCCGATGCTAGCCCGCTGACCAGGCTCCCATCTAGCTAGCAGGGTCGGGAACCGCTCGGGGGCAGGAAGGAAAATAATCCACCTCTAGTTGAGTCGGGCTCCTAGAGTGTGTCGACCTTGTATCCACCTCTAGTAGAGGCGGGCTCCTAGAGTGTGTCGACCTTGTATCCACCTCTAGTTGAGCCGAGCTCCTAGAGTGTGCCGACCTTGTATCCACCTCTAGTTGAGCCGGGCTCCTAGAGTGTGTCGACCTTGTATCCACCTCTAGTTGAGCCGGGCTCCTAGAGTGTGTCGACCTTGTATCCACCTCTAGTTGAGCCGGGCTCCTAGAGTGTGTCGACCTTGTATCCACCTCTAGTTAAGTTCGGCTCCTAGATTGTGTCGACCTTATACTCCACCTTTAGTTGAGCTTAGCTCCTAGAGAGTGTCGACCTTAGCCCCGATGTTGGCCCGCTGACCAGGCTCCCACCTAGCTGGTAGGGTCGGGAACTGCTCGGGGGCAGGAAGGAAAATATCCACCACTAGTTGAGCTCGGCTCCTAGATTGTGTCGACCTTATACTCCACCTCTAGTTGAGCTCGGCTCCTAGAGTGTGTCGACCTTAGCCCCGATGCTGGCCCGCTGACCAGGATCCCACCTAGCTGGCAGGGCCGGGAACCGCTCGGGGCAGGAAGGAAAAATACTCCACCTCTAGTTGAGCCGGGCTCCTAGAGTGTGTCTGTTGGATCTTGTGGTGCCCTTAGAGGGGGTGAATAAGGGCCTTTTTAAATTATGATTTTTACTTAATTAGTTTTAAAACAAATTTTGCTTTTCTAAAAATCACTTATAAAAATTTTCAAACTATGAAAATTTTAAATTAGTTCAAACACAAATTTCTAAGTTAAAGATTAAGCAACCAGATTTGCAATTAAAGAAAAGGCATAATTTTTAATCATGAAATTCTCATACAATAAAAATGATCTTAACAATGCTTAAGATCAAGGCACAAATATGAAAATAAACTTTTAACAATTTGTGTTTACCAATCCTTCTCCCAAGGATCGGAAGGCTATCACTTGTCTCTCCCTAGACCAAGCCCAAGCCTATCCTCTAGATCTACCCAAGATCTAGACGTAGCACACAATGCCACGATTTCCTACCAATCCAGGCAAGGACTTGGACGCTCCGCACAAGGAAGAGATTTTCCACTAAGCCACACAAGGACTTAGACGTCACGCACAAGGAGACGATTTCTCTACCAATACAAAGTGAAATGTATATAAATGAAAATACAAAATGAAATGAAGAACTCCCTAGAAATTCAGATCTCTGAAAAGAAGGTTGAAGCCTCGAGATGATCGTTGATGTAGAAGCGCGTCCGATCTCATCTTCAATCTCAAACCTTCTAAGCACAAATGGGAGTTGATGAGGTTCTGGAGCTCTCTGGTTCGTATGCACTCAGGAAAGGACTTGGAATTCTCAAAGCTTGGAATGCACGAACAAAACGAACTCATTTATAGATTTTCACTATCGCCTGGGAGACATCACTGTCGGAATTCCGACAGCGCCAAACTGCTGTTCATCGTGCTGTCGTGCGGGCAGTTGCTGTAACTTCTGTACTGTTGCCTGGGTGATATCGCTCTCGGAATTCCAACAGCACCAAACTGCTGCTCGTCGTGCTGCCGTGCGGGCAGTTGCTGTAACTTCTGTCCTGTCGCCTGGGCAATAGTAGATGTCGGAAAATTCCGACATCGAAATTCTCCATACAGTCAAATTGAGCTCCAATCAAGGTTGTGAACATCTCATACTTGTTACCTGCACACCATCAAAAAAAGTAGAATCAAATACAAACGGGATTTTGTTATTATCAAACCGGAAGAGTGCGAAACGCATGCTCCAACAATCTCCCCCTTTTGATAATAGCAAATCCGTATAAAACGAAATCATGTCTATTTAGGTTGTTGTTTTTAACATATGGTGTGTGCACAAAAATAACATGATATATTCCTCTTAAATGTAAGCTCCCCCTCGATGAATGCTCCCCCTAAATGTTATAGTAAATTGAAATGATGTATTGTTTAGGTGGAAGATTTAGGTGGAATTATTCTTTGATTTCTTGAATATACTTATAATTCTCCCCCTTTTGGTATTAGCAAAAGTTAATTTGAAATGAATGAGTAGTTCTTAAGGGAAGAGATAGGATGTAGAAAATAAGAGTAGGCGGAAGTACTTGTGTTGAAAATGATTGAAAGTCTTGAAATAATAGTAATATGTCATAATATTGAATAAACTCATGAAGAGATGGTATAGCCATATGAAGTAGTAGAATAAAAGAAAATAACTTAAACATGATTAATCTCATTTTAAAGTATCATAGAAAGATACAATTGTGTATAGAAATTTTGAATCTTTTCGGTCCAATTCTCATGAGAAGAAGGTTTATATAACATAATGATGTGTACAAGTGTTGCTTTGATCAAACATATGAAAATATTTAATTTACATGATCATTGGAATAGAAAACATAATATAAGCATATAAAAACAACTTTGACATTGAAGATATAGCACAATAAGAATAGAATACCATTTTTTCTTTTGCACAAGACACTTTACAATTCTTTCCAAGGTGCTCAACCTCACAATGCTTATTAAGACTTATCAGGAGGGTAAGTAGTGCTTGGTGGAGTATCCTTGTCCGCAATTTAAACTTTTTTTTGATCACATATTTTGTGATATCTTAGCTTTGTAGTTTGTATAGATATTTATTTTTAATTGACCAAGGATCTCCGAATTCACTTGAATCGCAAAAGAAGGTGTATATTTGGTTGTGCTAACAAATCAAGCTTGAAAATAGTAATTATGAAATGCTATTGTATTATGTTAAAGCAAACATGATTCATGTGTATATTAAATAGAAAGACATATGTATGAATCAAAAGAAGTGAACGTGATAGCTCATTATTATATATAAACAATTTCTCATACTTAGGGGCATGCGAAAACAATTTCCAATAGTCTAAACCACTTAGCAGGAGTGTCAATACTATGATAGAGCGGAAATGAAACCATATAATCATGTAAATAGCCATTTATTAAAAAATAGAAAGCATATGGTTTGGCATCAATTCATGAGTTGTGGCATTAATAATGACATATAACTAGTGTAGAGTATCATAGAGACCAAAATTAAAGATTAATCAAATTTGGAAGCTGTCGGAATTTTCCGACAGTCACTGTCGCCTGAGCGATAGCTAAAAGTATAAAAATGGCTAAAAACCGAGTCAAACCCGATTGTACCTTATTTTCTGTACTGGAAGGCGAGAGGAAAGTGTTGGAGTGCAGCGACAACCCTAGATCAAAGGTAAGGAACTTGGATTTTTCAAGTTTTGTTTAAAAATTTTCAAATGTTTTTGTGATTGTGATATTTCTCTTAGTTTTCATTGAGTTTTTGTGAAAAAAGAAAAAAAATGTAGAAGTTTTAGGAGATCTAGACATTTTAGATCTTGGTGTTCAAAAGAGGGTTTAGATCTTGTGATGTTGATATAGAGAAATAAAAATTAGAACTTGAATTTTTTTTATAGGAAGAAGATGATGAATAGTGTTTTTGAATAAAAATTTTAACAGAAATATAGCTTGATTTTGAGTAGATCTGGAAGTCTAGTTGAAAAATCATATAAAAAGCTCACTGGATTACTGTCGGAATTTTCCGACAGTCAATGTCGCCTGGGCGACATCTTCCCAGTGCACAGAACAGTGATTAACTGTAATTTGGTTTTGTTATGTTTGCAGAATGGCTTCCAGTTCTAAGGCTCGTAAAAGTATATCTGAAGATGCGCATAGTTGATATCAAGTATATCCGGGGATTGAGAAGGCAATAATTGGAGTTTCAAAATATGTCAAATTTGACTCTCCTAAGGACGACCATATCTACATTCGTCTTGCTAATGCAGGTATATTATCAGTAATTTCAGTAGATATGTTCTCATCTGTCTTGATCCGAGAGTTTTACAATCATTTGGAAGACCCTAAATACACTGAATTGGATGGGAGAGGCGATCGAGAATCCAAGGTCAACAAGTGGAAATAACACATGTTGATCTTAGAGATGAATTTGGTCTTCTTATGAGTGATCATATGCCAGACATAGTAGAAAGCTATAGAAGGGACAGAGATTGGACTCTTGTAAACATAAGTTTACATGGAAGTCCAAAGAGGACCCTAATCACGGAAGTCTCTTCACTCACTCCTGATGCCTATTTAGTCCAAGACATATTGAGAAACACAGTCATGCTAAAAAGTGGTGATACAAGGAGTATCACAGCACAGTTGACGTTGTTCACATATTTTATTATAGAGGAGGAACCCTTTGATGTAGCGGACCTCATCCTTGCCCAGATTCGTTATGCTTTTAGATTAAAACAACCAAAATGGGTGAAGATTCATACTTCGCCAATGGGGGCTATAATTCAACGTATTCTATATAAGAAGTATAAATGGATAATTCAAGATTCGTACTTAGATGATTGTGTTCCTGAAATATACTATACGGGTACCATGAAAGTTAAGAAGTCTCATAAAAAGCCTCATCCTGGAATAGAGATTAGAGAGCCTACAAATCCCAGAGGAGGGTCACTACGAGAGTCTATAGATGATCTTCGTGATTCATTTGAAGAACACAAGAAAGAAGTGAAGAAAGATCACAGTAGAGAAGATCCAGTGAGTCTTCTTCTTCTTCCTCTCTCACACAGGAACCCTAATAGAAGAAAGTAAAGAGGAGGAATATCTGCTGCTCTTCTTCTCTCCAAGAACAGAACAGAACAAGGCTGCTTAATAACACAATCATATAGCAACCAGAGTTCAATCACAAAGAAGATAGGAGGATCTGACAATCATAAGTTCTGCCAATCATCACCATCATAAGCAGAAGTTCATCAAGAGAAGATCCAGTGAACGGACAAGAAGCTGTTTTTCATACAGCCATCATAAGAATTCTGAAAACAGAATTCCTGCAACCTTCCTCTTTTTCCTTTCTCATTCCTTCTGTAAAAGAGTTATATTAATCCCTCTTCAAAGGATTCAGTGGTTCAAGATCTCCATATAAAAAGATTTGGTGCTTCAAGATCTCCTTATCGAAAGATCTGGTGGTTCATGATCTCCTTGTCAAAAGATCAGTGGTTCTAAGAGCCTCCTTACCAAAAGACTCAGGCACAGTAGTGCATCCCTACCAGGTGGTACAAGAGGGGAGTACCCACATTTTGGGGAACCTCTATAAAAATTTTTGTGTGTCTTCTGGTTGCTAATTTTCGGTGCTGTCCCTCATAGACTAGATTTCAGTTTCTGTCTTTTGTTTTATTACTTAAACTGCAATAACTATATTCTGAGAAATATCTTCTGAAGCATAATACTTAGGTTTATTGTATTTGCACAACTATAATAGGAATAATTTTTAAATCTCTATTCACCCCCCCCCCCCCTCTATTGAATACTCAGAGGCACACTGTGCACTTTCAATTGGTATTAGAGGGAGGTTGATCATTAAGAGGTTAACACTTTGATCAAAAAGACATCATATACTTTTCCTGTATTTAAAAAATAGTTTAAAAGGAAAATGAGCTCTAAGGATTATGCATCCACAAGACCCCCACTATGTAACTTGAACAAGTTCACACTCTGGAAGGCCAGGATAAGGCTGTACATGAATTCAATTGATGAGGAAATCTATAATGTCCTTCTCACAGGTCCTCCTGCTCCAGCCAGAAAAAAGGAAGGAGAAACCTCAACAACTGAGGTTGTTCCAAGAAAGGAATGGACAGAGGCTGAGAAGAAGGTCAAGGCATATGATGCCAAGGCCATGAATATTATGGTGTCAACAATGTCCGATGACATTTTTCAGAAAGTTGCTGAGTGTCAATCAGCAAAGGAAATCTGGGACTCACTTACCACCATGGTTGAAGGAAGTGCTGATGAAAGAAAGGACAATAAGTCCCTATCATATCCCAGTATGAGAACTTTAAAAAGAAAGCTGAAGAATCTGTTGCCAATATGTATGACAGATTCAGCCTTATCATTAATGAGCTCAGAGGCTTAGACAAGGAAATATCCTTGACGGAAATTAATGATAAGATTCTCATGTGCTTCCCTAGCTCATGGGATTCAAGGATCTGGGAAATCAGAGAATCTAGATGCCACAGAGAGATCTCAACTGAAGCTTTGCTAGGAAAGCTTAAGTCATATGAGATGCTTCTGAAGAACAGAGCTGAGGCTGAAGAAAGGGAGACCTCTCCAGCTCCTGTCCAAAGGTCCCTTGCTCTGAAAGCTGCTGAAAGAGAATCCTCCACTCCTGAGGATGAAATATTCAGTCTGCTGGCAAAAGGATTCAAGAAGTGGGTGAAGACAGAGGACTCAAGGAGAAGAGAAAGGTATTCACGGCCAAGGTATGATAAGAATCCAAAGAAGGAGATTATTTATTATACCTGCAGCAAACCAGGGCACATTGCCCCTGAATGCCCACAGGAGCAAAGGGAAAGAAGCAACATCAAAGAGGAGAAGAAGAAGAAATCCTTCAGAGGAATGGACAAGAAGAAAGCCAAAGGCTTCATTGCTGAAACATGGAGTGATTCTGAAGTAGACCTAGACTCCTCATCATCTGAAAGTGATGATGAAGAAGAAGCAGTAGCAACCTGCATGATGGCTCTTGGGATGGCATCAGATGATGAAGATGATCAGGTATCATCTATCTTTGATGAATTTGACTTTACTTCTGAAGATTTTAAATCATGCTTCAAAGATTTTTGCATTGAACATCTTAGGGTAGAAAAAGAGCTAAACACAGCTAAAACTGTATTAGAGAATCTGAATAAAAATGAAACACTCCTAATAAATCAGAATTTAACTAATGAACTTAATAATAAAGAGTTAGAATTGATTAAGCTTAGAGAGGAAAGTACAAATCTAAAAGAAGAGCTAGCAAAGGCAAAGGCCTATGAGGAATCACTCAATGGGAGGAGTCAGAAGCTCAAGGATATCACAGAAAATCTCTCTATGAGATTTAATCACCTAGGATTAGGAGCAGAGCCTTCCACTAGAACATCAACATCTAGGAAACCAGCCTGGAAAAATCCAGTGCCATTTGTTAGACCTAGTGAATATCAACCAAGTGAGAAGAGTGTATCACCCAAGGGTAGAGATAAAAATCATCCAGATAGGATAGGCAAAATTAAAAAGGCAAACCTAAATAAAAGGGGAAAACCCCTAGGCAAGAATCATTTAGAGAAGTTAAATAACAACAATCAACAGGCAAAAACAAAACCTAGGATAATCAAACATTCTGCTGATTTGTTATATTTTGATACATTGTATACTCACTTCAAGTATCAAGATAAGAGGTTTGGGAAATCCATTCCTCATCATCCCAAAGGGTATCATGAAAGACCCTTCTATTCTTTCATTGAACCCTAAAATGGTAAAAGCAAAGGGCCCAAGGTAACCTGGGTTCCCTCTAATGTTTTAATTACCTGTGCAGGGTGTGGTAGGGTCCCACTCAGGAGAAAATTGAGTGGGAAGAAAGATGTAGATTTTGATTAGGGAACAAGACCTATTCAAGGGAGTACATTCTACTTTGAATCCTCCCTAATATTTATTTCATTATATTAAGATCTATTTTTAATAAATAAAAATTGCTGAGAAAATCAGCAAGAATTTTCTAAAGAAATATATTTGTTTATTAAGAGGTGTGTCGAATAGAAGTCGACGTACCATCGACTTCTACTCGACGCCAGCGTCAAGAAGCACTCAGAATAGAACATTAGAATAGAAGTCGACGCAGCGTCAAGTTCATATCGACGTATACGCCGACTTATTAATTGTTGTTTAAATTCGAAGTGAAAGTGGGTCTAGTTCTTATTTATCTGTTAAAACTCTTGTTTAGGTTTGGTTTCAAAATAAATGATATATATACAAATATATATATAGGATGTTTGCTGTAGGAGTAATAAGCACAAACAGTTAGAGAGCATAAATAAAATACAGCAAAAGAAACAAAGCAAAGCAAATAGGAAGCAAGCAATCCAGATGACACAAAATATATAGTAGTTCCCCTCAACTAGGTACATCTACTCTTCTACCCAATGGTAGGAATCCACTATGAGGTTGTTGATAAGGTGCCCTCACACCAGGTGAGCTATTGATAAGGTGCTCTAACCAAACTGCAGGTTTTTGCTAAGGTGCCCTGTCACCGGGATTAACTTTTGAAGGGAGTTAATTATAACCCTGTACAGGATGAGGTAAGGAAGTAAAAATAAAAGTAGAAATTAAATTGTTCTTCTCTGTATAAGAAGACTCTTGAAGATCTTGGTTTGAAGTTGAATGGATCTTGATGAGGATGTTGAAGAGCTCCCCCTGTCTGATGTAAGTTGATGATAGTTCTGGAGTCCTCTTCTCTTGATTGTACAAACACTTATTTCCTCTTATGCAGTGATGATCCTGAGCAAGTAATTGTGATTTGTGTCTCAGGTTGTTTTGAATCTGCAGGAAGATGTTAGTACTGAAGAACAACAAGATAAATTTTCTCTTCTCTGTCGTGTGTTCCCTCTGTGTACTCTTCTGTAAGTTCCCTTTATAATCTGAGGACCCTTGCTCTTAATTTGAATTCTCTTCTCGGGAAGAAGAGAAGAGCTAAAGTCTCTATCATTGATTTGACTCTTCGAGAAGATAACCTGCCGTTACTCTTCATTAAAGCTGATCTGGAACGGCTATAATATTTATTGATCTGCAACGGCTAAGTTAAATATCAAAAAGAAAGAGAGCAGAATAAAATAATATTTGTCGAGCTTCTGGCTAGAATTTGTCGAGCGCTGAACGGCATTTGTCGAGCGCCTTTCTGAAGGTTTGTCGAGCTCTTCACATTTCGTGATTCATCGAGCGCCTTTCTGAGGCTTTGTCGACCTCTTCCACTTTTTGTCGAGCGGCGTTCAGAGAATAATTTGTTGACCGCTGAGACTGGCTGTCTGGTGAGTGGTTAATGAAATGACAGATTCGTCTAATGTCGTTCGACAAATGTCGAGCTCCATTCGACGAAAGCAGAGAATAAATATTTTTGTTTATTTATTTTTCTCCGATTCGATCGCATGATATTTAATTTATGTTTACTTAGATTTATCTAAATTATTAGATGACTTATTAACAAAAGGATGGATCCTAACTCAAATCAAAAGCTACGGTTCCAACAATCTCCCCCTATTTGAGTTGGGATCCTTAATCAAATTAAAACTAGTGACCTGGTGGTCTCCCCCTATTTGGTTTAGGATGCCGACAATTTTAATTTTTATATTCTCCTTTTCTCTCTCACTTGGTTTCTCTGAATTTCTCATTTTCTCTCTCACTTGGGCTTTAATAATTTTTCATCCTTTTAAAATTATTTGAGCAACTCTGCTTTCCTAGATTTTAATTTCTTAAGATCTGAATTAAAATTTTCAATTGCAGTAACCTTTGTAATTAGAGAGATTAAATCTTATTTGGGGTTTTGACCTTCTCATTTTCTCTCTCACTTGGTTAATTTTAGTATTCTAGAAGGATTTTAATATATGAGTTGCTACAACTGTTAATGAATTTTAAGGAATGTTTTAGATTATAAGAACATTGTCAGACATCTTTGTTCTCATAGAGTCCCTTTATCAGAAGAAACTCACACTCAGTGCTATGATCATTACTGATCAATGCAGCTACAATAGAATGTTCAAACTGACTTGGAGAAGTCTGTAAGAATACAAAGTTGTCTTAACATTGTTTTTATAATGGAAACAATCCATGTAAATTTTAGATTTGTTGTTTGAGTTGGGATGGAGTTTAATGGTGAGAAACTTATTAATAATTAATTAGAAAGTTTCTTAAAATATATTAGCCTTTTTATTTCATTAAAATATAAGTTTGAAGATTTTTGTTGATCATGATTAATTATTTTCTCTTTAGAAATTTGTTCAAACTTTTTGGCCTGCATTTTGAGATTTCTCCCATTAGTTGTGCTTGCCATAGAAAATTTGTTTTTAAGAAAAATAGTCTGTTCTTCTGATGATTTCAAATTTTCTTGAAGTTTATTATTCTCAGGAGTTAGAAAATTTATATTTGTTAACTCTTTTAAAGGTATATTTTCATATTTTATTAATTCTGTAAATGCAAATTTATGATTAGTTTTATCTTGAGTAGAGGTAATATTATAAGTTGGAGTTACCTCAGTTACATCAAGTTTTTCCGATTCGATTTCTGCATCTGGAATTTGATGTGAACCACCATATATGGCCATCATGCAGAAAGCTAGCTCTAGCTCTAAGTTCTTCTTCTTCTTCTTCTTCACTTAGATTTTTTGATGGTTCTGCATCAAAAATATAGTTAGTTGAAGAGATAGAGGTAGGTTTATTTACATCCTAGAGAGGGAGTTCCAGATTCCTCTTGCAGAAGTGCAGTCTTCAAGTTTTTGAAGAATGTCTTTTGACACTGACTGAGCCAAGATCTGCATGGCTTTGGCATCTGCATCTGAGGATTGGGAAGGTCCTTTATGTTTATCAGTCTGCCCATCGTCAGTACCAGCTTTGAATTTATCTGGCTTCATTTTGCAAACACGGGCAGTGACATCAGTTTCTCTGTTGCCACATTTTATTTCGGTAGTTTTCTTTGAAGAAGGTATATCAGTGCCAACATAAACATGCCCTGTCAAGATAGATTTGTAAATTTCTTCATCTATGGCATTCATATCTAACTTAATTCTAACTTGCCATAAAGAAAAATTATCCAAATTAAATATAGGTGGATCTGAAGACAGAAATTTTACTTGTATCATTTTAGAAAAACTTTTTAGAACAGATTTAAGAACTAAGTGATCTTTGTGATTTCAGGTGTTAACCTGTGTGACAAATCAACCTACCTCTGATACCAATTGAAAGTGGGTCTAGTTCTTATTTATCTGTTAAAACTCTTGTTTAGGTTTGGTTTCAAAATAAATGATATATATACAAATATATATAGGATGTTTGTTGTAGGAGTAATAAGCACAAACAGTTAGAGTGCATAAATAAAATACAGCAAAAGAAACAAAGCAAAGCAAATAGGAAGCAAGCAATCCAGATGACACAAAATATATAGTAGTTCCCCTCAACTGGGTACATCTATTCTTCTACCCACTGGTAGGAATCCACTATGAGGTTGTCGATAAGGTGCCCTCACACCAGGTGAGCTGTTGATACGGTGCTCTAACCAAACTGCAGGTTTTTGCTAAGGTGCCCTGTCACCGGGATTAACTTTTGAAGGGAGTTATAACCCTGTACAGGATTGGGTAAGGAAGTAAAAATAAAAGCAGAAATTAAATTGTTCTTCTCTGTATAAGAAGACTCTTGAAGATCCTGGTTTGAAGTTGAATGGATCTTGATGAGGATGTTGAAGAGCTCCCCCTGTCTGATGTAAGTTGATGACAGTTCTGGAGTCCTCTTCTCTTGATTGTAAAAACACTTATTTCCTCTTATGCAGTGATGATCCTGAGCAAGTAATTGTGATTTGTGTCTCAGGTTGTTTTGAATCTGCAGGAAGATGTTAGTACTGAAGAACAACAAGATAAATTTTCTCTTCTCTGTCGTGTGTTCTCTCTGTGTGTTCCCTCTGTGTACTCTTCTGTAAGTTCCCTTTATAATCTGAGGACCCTTGCTCTTAATTTGAATTCTCTTCTCGGGAAGAAGAGAAGAGCTAAAGTCTCTATCATTGATTTGACTCTTCGAGAAGATAACCTGCCGTTACTCTTCATTAAAGCTGATCTGCAACGGCTATAATATTAATTTATTGGCCTGCAATGGATAAGTTAAATATCATAAAGAAAGAGAGCAGAATAAAATAATATTTGTGGAGCTTCTGGCTAGAATTTGTTGAGCGCTGAACGGCATTTGTGTCACAACCCGCATTTTTCCCAAAAATATAATACGTAATATCAGAGCAAGGGAAAAATACGCGTCGTGATGCCACGCCTGCAGGAGACGACTACAGACGCTTAGGCAAACACTCTTTACGATAATTTTATAAAAGACATATATGTGATTGGATTAAAAGAGAAATTTTCATTTTTAGCATAGGACCGCGTCCCTCGGTCTGGTGGATCATCTAGTCCACAAGTAGAAAACAATACATACGCAGCGGAAAATAGGTTTGTTTCTTTTAGCCTACATGAGCAAGAAAATAAACATTTCTAGAAATGATATGCACATATCTAGGTTTAGTATAGTAAGAAAGGATTTTTCTACGAATTTCAAAGTATGCGATCTTTATTTAAAAGCATGATATGCAAGAACGACATTTTTATATCAATAAAGTAACTACTACATCTTAGCGAAAAGGCTTCCCAGAGAGCAAGTAGGTAAAGTACTCAAAGTAACAGCAAAGCAAATAGTAAGTAATCTAAACAAAAAGCCATGCGGGCGCCAATAGCTGACACGAACCCGCAGGGAAGGAGGAAAAATAGCTAAAGGAGAGACAACAACTAAGCAACTGCCCCTTACCTAAGAGGGGAAGGGCCTCGACAGGAACACTTAATGACGCCGCTCTAACTCCTGCGGCGGCTAAAAACCTGAACCTGAGACATTCTTAAGAAAAGAATGCCTCAGCCCAAGAGGGTGCAAGAAAACCAAGATTAGCAGTGAGAGAAATAAGAGAGTGCAGAAAGGAAAACTAAGCAGGTAAACATCTATAATCTTACAACAACCCGAGCCAGCTCAAACGAGTGCACTCGGTAAGAAGAAAAGCCTGCACCAGAAGGTAATAGTCAACACAATCAAAGCCAACCACGTGTCCGCCTTTGCGGCTCAGAGGTGATGGTCATACATATACTATCATAATACACATATATAAGCATATGTGCTTAAGAACTTGAGACTGGTCAGCTCGAGGGAAAAGCGTCCCCCAAAAGAAGGTACTGCGACGGTGGTATCCTCCACTAACGCCCGCAGCCCAAAACCGGGTCGTGGTCCTTTATCCACTGCCACCCAAAAACCAAATCCGGGTGGTGGTACTCTATCCACTGCCACCCAAAACTACCCACCGTGCAAGGCTTAAAACAAAGGTTCTAAATAATCAAATTAAGTTTCAATTATGACACAGGACGTAACCCGAGATACCAGCACCATAACACCCTAAGGATAGGGTCACAAAGAAATAAACACTACTCAACGATTCATTTGAAAACACTTGGTGAGTCCAAACTTGACTCCCAACGAACTTCTCGAAACCGTGCAATGAATTGGGCACGACAAGACACCATAAATGATCACTTTTCTGTAAGAATGAAAGTTTCAATAATTGGAACGGGTGAAGAGCTTGAAACCCAAAATGCAACCACACAACTATCCACATTAGCAATAAATGATTCCGTTGTGTCATCGAGAACTAGCAAAAGATATTCCCAGGGAGTTTAGCATCTAATTCACCGTACCCGTCGGGAATTAGGAAACAAAATCCCAGGGAATTTAACCGACTAGACCATCAGAACATAGCCAACAAAAGAACAGTGCAGGATTTGGAGATTTACCGAGCAAGACCACTTATGCTTAACTAAACAGATAAGTCCAAGATTTAACCAATAACATAAAGACCAAGGAGACATCCCCGCATAAAACTAAGAGCTGACAGGCTCAAACTCTCCCAATAGAACGAAATCTCTAGCATATAGCCTATGAAATTTAACTTTGCATAAACCTAAGTAAATACCTAGCCCTCAAACTTAAACCCAGAAAATTTACGAATCGGTAATTTACTTAAGTTTATACCAAGAAAATTTCCCAGCGTATAGGCGCAGAGGTTTATATATCAAGTGTTTATTATCATAAACCATAGGAATTTACAAGAACTTCCAACATAATCAACATATCAGCAGCCCCCTTATTAGACAAAGGCAAGAGCAGCCCCCCAACATGATATTATGAAAACAGCCCCAATTAATAGGTATTATAAGAGCAGCCCCCCAACATGATAGTATGAAAACAGCCCCAATTAATAGGTATTATAAGAGCAGCCCCCCAACATGATAGTATGAAAACAGCCCCAATTAATAGGTATTATAAGAGCAGCCCCCCAACATGATAGTATGAAAACAGCCCCAATTAATAGGTATTATAAGAGCAGCCCCCCAACATGATAGTATGAAAACAGCCCCCAGATAATAATAATGCAGCAGCCCCCCCAAATAGTGGACAAAGGTAAGAGCAGCCCCCACAATTAACAATAACAGCAACCCTTAGTTAGACAAGGAAGAAAAAATAGAAATAGATGCAGCCCTCTAAAAAGAATCCCAACTGGTTTGCACACAGCAGCCCCAATTAGAGTATAGGCACAAGTATATAAGGCAGCCCCCCACTTTAAAGACAGCAGCCCCTAAATCAACAATCGGGTAACAGGGGATAGGAACTCCATTATCATAAGCTTCCCAAGGTAACCCAGGTAAAAGAAGTAGAAGAAAAGAAAAACTGCCATTATAAGCCCCCCAGCAAATCGGGTAGCAGGGATTTAGAAATTAGGTGGGGATATCTGCCAACATAAGCCCCAATTAGAGTATAAGCACATGCATATAAGGCAACCCCCAATTTAATGTATAAAACAGCAGCCCCCTCTATTTAAATACAGCAGCAGCCTCCTCTTTTTAGAGTATAAAACAACAGCCCCCAATAGATGGTTTGTAAATCCAAACTAAAACAAAACATAGCAGCCCCCAAACTGATGGTTTGTAAATCCAAACCAAAACAAAATATAGCAGCCCCCAAACTGATGGTTTGTAAATCCAAACCAAAACAAAACATAGCAGCCCCCCCAATAGATGGTTTGTAAAAATTTTGCTACCCAAGAGAGGGAAAACTGCCATAACAATATTATAGAAAAAAAAAACTGTGCAAACATCAAAGAGGAATTACCACCAACGGCCCCAAATTTTGCTAACAAAAACTGGAGGATCAAGTACTCAATGATCCAAGACCTTTGTCTACCAAATTAGGAATTCAGCCCCTTAAAAAATCCAGGATACTACTAATCAAGAAAAGAGTCCAGAAAAAAAAAGATGGAGAGGGAAGGGAAGAGTTTTCTTGCCTCTAAAAGAACCGGAGAACCTCCGGATCGCGACAAGCTCAGAGAAGCCCTAGCCCCGGCGATGAAGAGCAAGCTCCAGCTCAACCAAAATCCGCAGCTACAGGTCTTTAAACAGCCACAAGAGCACTGCTTTTCTGAGAGAAAGAGAAGGAAAGGAGAGCGGAGGAGGAGATCGGCGCCGTGCCCTAGAGCGACACCGTCGAGAAAAGGAGAGGAAGTGAGGAGAGGTCGGTCAGTTTGGTAAAGAGGATGATAAAATGCTGTGAATGAATGAATCCACCGCTTATAACCTCAAGCCAAGATGTCTATTTGCAGCCCAACATAAGTCTAGGCTATTAAGGATTAACCCACACAATAGCTATTTGCACACCATGTATTAGCAAGTCTATTAGCATATCAATTGCATTGGCAGCTCATATAGATAAACCACGCAACTGCTATCCGCACATCATTTCTTTCCTTATTCGCAGCTCCCATATAAACTACATAAATTAGTGAACATGGCCTTGGTACTACGTATGCTGCCGCCGACGAACAATTAATTATGAAGTCGCACTTCATCATAACATATATATTATTGCAAGAGAAAATATAGACAGTGCTTTTAAGTTATCATTATAGGGGAAAGGAGGATTTTCGTCGAACGAACCATATATATATGTATATGATTTTAATATAATAATAATGATATTATTATTATTATATTACTGCTAAAAACTAAACGAACTCCGAACTCAATGAAAATTTCACCTAAGGTGAACGGCGCCGCTAACTCGACGTTAAAAGTAACGCCCAGACGTCAAAGGTGACGTCAACGAAGGAATCAAAAATTCCTGAAAATTTCGGGGTGTTACAATTTGTCGAGCGCCTTTCTGAAGGTTTGTCGAGCTCTTCACATTTCGTGATTCGTCGAGCGCCTTTTTGAGGCTTTGTCGACCTCTTCCACTTTTTGTCGAGCGGCGTTCAGAGAATAATTTGTTGGCCGCTGAGACTGGCTGTCTGGTGAGTGGTTAATGAAATGACAGATTCGTCTAACGTCGTTCGACAAATGTCGAGCTCCGTTCGACGAAAGCAGAGAATAAATATTTTTGTTTATTTAATTTTCTCCGATTCGATCGCATTATATTTAATTTATGTTTACTTAGATTGATCTACATTATTAGATGACTTATTAACAAAAGGATGGATCCTAACTCAAATCAAAAGCTACGGTTCCAACACGAAGTTACATCAATTGGAAATCGATGTAGCGTAGATTGGAAATCGACGTAACGTCGACAGGACTACGTCAACTTAGGTTCTCTGAATAGACTCAAATCTATATCGAGTACTAGTCAACGCAATGTCGATTTATCAGAGCGCGCAGAAGTACTTCTAGAAGCAATCTCGACACAACTATGCACGCCAAATAATATGTGTAATCGACAGTGCGTCGACCTAAACCCTAAGTAGTGATGATTCATCTGCTTTAAAACAATCACTGCGTCGAAACATTTACGCTTTCGAATTCTCTCTCTCTTGCTCTCTTGCTCTCCAGCTCTCACGCGCCTCTCTCTCTCTCTCTCATTTCTTTGTTTTTGTAGGTACATCCAAACAAATGTCTCCTCCCAAGGTGAACTCAGGATTTGATGTCGACATTGATTCCTTTGATGCGGTTGCAGAAAGCTTCAATGCCATTCTTGGCATATTTCAGGAGGCTGCCCTTTCCAAACTCATTTCAACAAGATGCAAAATCCTGGATATAGAATTGACTAATATTAAAGACAATGTTCAGATAGGAGAGGATGGTTCCCTCAAAGGAAAAATATATGATACAGATGTACTGATCACAGAGGAATCACTAAATCAAACATATGATCTTCAGAATGGAAATGAGACAGATAAACTAACAGGGGATGAGATTAAGAGGGCCCCGGAACTAATGTAGTTCAAGAAGGAAAAACCCATCAATCTGAAGAAGATGGATCTTGGAGAAGAACACAAATTCTTGGCAGATATAGTAGGAAAGGTATTGTTGTGTAAGATTTCTGCACGTGATGCTACTCCATAGCAGCAACTGCAGATAATGGGAGCTCTTATTCTTAAGAAGAAGATAAATTGGTGAAGATGCCTTCTGAAGATGATTGGGCATAAGTATGCCCATAAAGAAAATGCTTATATGAGTATAATGAGCCAAGTGCTCTTCCAACACTTTCCCAACATCTGCAGATCCAAAGGAGTGCCTATTCCTCCTGGAAAGAGAATAAACATAGGGATATTCTCTAAGTGGACCAGACAAATCTCAAAGCCTAGTCAAGCTCCAGCTTCTCCTCCTCCATCTCCTCATCCTCATGAGTCTGAAAGGCAAACACCAGATCCCCCAAGGGATAATATCCCTCCACTGGACATTGTTCCAGAACCCCATCAGGATGATACCCCAGATCAACACTCTTCTCAATAACAACAATAGCTGCAGCAACAACAACACCAACAGTTCTAATCCACCTCAGTCCCTGAGCCATCTTCACAATCATCCCATCAACTACCATCCACCCACATTCCTGAACATCAGTTTCCTCCACCTCCACCACCATCATTCCACTTCTCTCCTGATGTTTATCATCCTCTCTCCCCTATTCAATAAGATCTCCCTCCACCACCTCCTCCATCTACATCACATACCCCTCCAATTGACCTTGAGTAGGTCATTTCAAAAGATGTTGCCCTTGCCTCCTCCACCTTTGCAGACCTGGTGGCCACCCAGGCAAGAAAGCTTGATAGAAAATACTCCCAGCTGGATGCTGAATTACTAGACTCAAAGAGATTCCTCCAGGGAATACAAGAATTTGTGTCTTCCTCCATGGTGACAAAAGAGTTCTTAACCTCTCTGGTCAGCAAGGTCAAAAAGGGGGAGAACATCTCAGAGAAGAAAAACCTGTTCTTGATATGAGTGAATAGGGTAAAAGGAATGCTAATAATGAGCATATCCCTGACAAAGTCACCACATTTCAGGGTGCTCAGATTCAGGGGGAGCTCCCAAAAATGTTAAATCTTGAGCCTGCAGATCAGGGGGAGCTCCCACAAATGTTGGATGATGAGATCCAGGGAAATCCTGCAGTTCAGGGGTAGCCTGCTCCAGCTGTTCAGAGAAATCCGGATTTTGAAATGGAAGCTGTAAGTACAGCAGCTGATCAGGAAAAGCCTCAAAATGACACTTCACTAGAAGAAGTGGCACAGATTGCTCAGGAAGCTGCCTTGGAGGCTGAACACAAAACACAAACTCATGGGGAGCTTCCTAAGGACAAAGTTGATGCTGAAGAATCAGAAAATGAGGAAGATGTGTCTCCGAGAATGGCCAAAAGGAACATTCTTCCAAAGGTCTTCACCGGGAAGAGAAGAACCCCTGAGAAGGATTCCTGAGTGACAGGTATAATATGAATTATTCACTTCTGAGGAACTATATTATTATGGGAAGAACAATGCTACACAATAATACTTCTTGATATGGAGATGTTGTTTATGAATCCTGTTACTTTATTTCTGTGTCCATATCATTTTTTATTTTTCTGTGTCTGCAAAGAAATGTGTAAAATACCTTTGATCAAACTGTAAAATTTGTTAAGATAAATAGGGGGAGATTGTTGGGAAAAACCCCTTATATTTAACTTAACAAATTATTTTAAAAGTGATTTTATCTATTAGGTTTCAATTACCCAATTGTATAGTGAGGGTAATCTGGTCATTAGATATCTTAGGATGTCACACTCAACCTAGGGTGTCAAGACCAGATCAAGGGAAACAAAATTTGGGCTAAGTTAACATTTGCGTCGAATAGAATTCGACACAACATCAAGTCCATATCGACGGTGCTCTGACTAGAAGTCCAAGTGGTTCAACTGCTCAGTCAAAGTAACTCAAGTCGACGTCACGTCAAATAGAAGTCGACGTAGAGGTCATGTTCTTGTCGAAGTAATTTTTGAAGTCGACGCAGCTTCTACTTCAACTTAACGCAGAAAGGGATGTCTGTCGAAGCCAAATAAAGTCGACGCAATGTTGACTTCATCTCGACGCAGTTGATGAGATTCAGAGCCATGTAGATCAACTCGACGGTTACATCAATATGATATCGAGGTTAAGTCGAGTAGCAAAGATCAATTAGAGGAAAGATCAAATCGAAGCTTCTCCTACAAGAACTCGAAGTTGCGTCAATAAGAGAGGATGTAAACTCGACGCTACGTCGAATACAGTCTGAAAGAGTACAACTTTTTAGCTGTCTTTTCGATTTCTCTCACATGGCCCACCTCTCTCAAGACTGTTCCCCAACGGCTCTTTATTTACCTTAAATGGAATAAAGAATTAACTGAGGTCATAGAAAAGCTTTCTTGGAAACAAGCCTAAATGTTGGTGGACGGGTCGGGAATAAAAGAAGGAAGGAAGGATTTATTGCCTAGACAAATATACTGTTTAGGACTTACCTAAAAGGGAATCAAAATTCAAATTCAATAGAAGGACAATAAAAAGGGAACAGAAGAAAGAGAAAAGAATAAGGCACTCATCAATATCGGCCATACTGTTCTATTGAGTCTTCTTCTTCTTCCTCTCTCACACAGGAACCCTAATAGAAGAAAGTACAGAGGAGGAATATCTGCTGCTCTTCTTTTCTCCAAGAACAGAACAGAACAAAGCTGCTTAACAACACAATCATATAGCATCCAGAGTTCAATCAGAAAGAAGATAGGAGGATCTGACAATCATAACTTGTGCCAATCATCACCATCATAAGCAGAAGTTCATCAAGAGCAGATCCAGTGAAAAGACAAGAAGTTGTTTTTCATACAGCCATCATAAGAATTCTGAAAATAGAATTCCTGCAACCTTCCTCTTTTTCCTTTCTCCTTCCCTTCTGTAAAAGAGTTTTATGAGTCCCTCTTCAAAGGATTCAGTGGTTCAAGATCTCCTTATCAAAAGATCTGGTGGTTCAAAATCTCCTTATCAAAAGATCTGGTAGTTCATGATCTCCTTGTCAAATGATCAGTGGTTCTAAGAGTCTCCTTAGCAAAAGACTCGGGCACAGTAGTGCATCCCTACCAGGTGGTAGAAGAGGGGAGTACCCACATTTTGGGGAACCTCTATACAAAATTCTGTGTGTCTTCTGGTTGCTAATTTTTTGTGCAGTCCCTCATAGACTAGATTTCAGTTTCTGCCTTTTATTTTATTACTTAAACTGCAATAACTTTATTCTGAGAAATATCTTGTGAAGCATAATACTTAGGTTTATTATATTTGCACAACTATAATAGGAATAATTTTTAAATCTCTATTCACCCCCCTCTAGAGAATACTCAGACGCACACTGTGCACTTTCAGAAGTCCTACTACGAATTCCATCGATATGTCATCCCACGACCGCTCAGCTATTGGTAAAGCGGTGTATAATTCAGTATTTTGTACGTGCCCTTTATACCGCTGCCAATTCATTCAATACCTAACAAACTCGATGGCATCGTGCTTCATCTTTAACCAATTGTATTGAGCACTAGAGAGATCTAATAATTTGGATTGGCCCATGTGTCCACATAACCCAGATGAGTGGAGCTCCCTAAGTAGTGTCTCTCGAAGTGGTACTTTGTAGATGCAAAGGAGGGCGCCCCTAAATAAATATCCCTCACTCACTACATGTTGTTTAGTGGGATCAGTCCCACTATGCAGACACGCGATCCAAATGTCACGAGAAAAGGATCAGTGGTGTACAAGTCACGATGTGAATCTAAGTTTATAATGCAAGGCTGAAGAGTGACTAGTAAATGTGTCCAACGATTAAGGGCATCACCGACTCTATTCATGACATTGGGTTTGTGCTTCAAATGGAAAGTGAACTCTTGCATGTAAGCATCCCACTTGGCATGACGTCCGATCTTCTTATGGGTGTTCAGATGTTTTAGTGCCTCATGATCGGTATTTAGCACAAACTTGCGCTGAATCGGGTAGTGTCTCCAATGGCGGAGAGACTGGACGATAACATAAAACTCTATGTGATATGTGGAATATCTAGCTTTTGTCTCATTCAGCTTCTCACTAAAGAATGTTATAGGTCGCCCCTCCTGACTCAAAACCGCAACAATGCCTATAATAGATGCATCACAGTGACCTTCTCCTTATCAACCTTAACTCCTTCATATGAGATAATATATCCTAGGAAGGTCAAATTGTCCATCATAAATATACACTTCCTCAAATTCACAAATAATTTCTTTTCACATAGGATTTCTAAGACCTGCCTAAGATGAATCAGGATTAAGACTATAAATCAAGATATCATCATAGTACACCACTACGTAGATTCCTATGAGTGGCCTAAGCACTTGATTCATCACTCGCATAAAAGTGCTGGGAGAATTGGAGAGCCCAAAAGGTATCACCAACCACTCGTATAATCCTTCCCTATTCTTAAATGCAGTCTTCCATTCATCCATGGGTTAAAATCTAATCTCGTGGTATCCACTCTTTAAATCGATCTCCGAAAACACACGGGACCCACTAAACATATCTAGCTTGTCATCCAAATGGGGAATCAGAAAGCGATATTTGATGGTAATTTTATTTTTCACTCGACTGTCTACACGCATGTGCCAGGTCCCATCTTTCTTGGGAACTAGTAATGTAGGGATGACACACGAACTCATACTCTCTCAAACATGACCCTTCGAAACCAACTCAGTCACCAGTCTGTGTAGCTCCTCATGCTCTTTCGGACCTATCCAATAATTGGGTAAATGAGGGAAGCTAACTCCTGGAATGAGGTCAATATAGTGTTGTATGTCTCTCATCGGGGGTACCTGATCGTGCAACTCCTTTGGCATAATCTCAGAGAACTCATCAATAAGTGGTCGCACTGTGCTTGGAATGTCTAAAGTGGGGGAGTGAAATGATACCAGATAACATATAAACGACATCAATATCCTTCATCTCCTCCTAGAATTGTGACCCAGTCAAATAACATGGTGGCGGAGGGGAAGGATATTACAGAGACAGAGGTAGGTGGGTGTGAAGGTCTCACTGAAGCTTTAAAGACAAGACTGTTCTTTTGGGGGAGAAGAACAATTTTGCGCCCATTGTGCTCGAAAGAGTAAGAGTTATTTACACCGTCGTGAATAACGTGTCTATCATATTGCCATGGTCGTCCTAATAAGATATGACAAACCTTGATTGTAGCAATGTGACACCAGACTGCATTCTAATACAAACTAACTATGGAAAACTCGACAAGACACTGGTGCGTGATAGGAATGGTCATGCTACTCGTGACCCATGACAGACTATAGGGTTTTCCTAGGGGTTGCGTCTTCAACTTTAACTTATCAACCATATGTTTAGAAACAAAGTTCTCCATACTACCGCTATCAATGATGATAGAACAAAACTTAACCCTGGATGGGGGAGGTCGTACAAAAAATAATATTTCTCAACCACTCATCTTCAATGAAGGTTCTAGGGGTCAGCAAGTTGTTTTGGAGGACACACACTAGCTGCTCGGGATGCTCTCCTTCTACCTCTATCTCACTCTCTAACTCAGGCGTAGGGGTCAGGTCAGGCAGGAAGTCACTAAGGAAGATCCTATACTCAGGTTCTGATCCACTCTCAGAATCAATGATGGTGACGGAGTGGCATCGCGGTCACTCAGAAGATTTTTGACCTGGCTCCATACACTTACAACATCTAAGCGTCCCAGGTTGTGGTCTCGTGCCTATAACCTTCTTACCTCTACAGGGCGGGGCAGGAAGTGTTGGGGTAATCGTAGATATTATCGGTCAAGAGGGTCTACAATCCTGTCAGCAGGAGTGAAAATGTGAGTCGGTGGGGGCCTATCAGTAGACCTGACTCCAGATGTCCGCTTTTGTGAGGACTCTACTCTACGGGCACGACTCGAGATCTCGCCAAGGTCCTTATAGTCAAATAATTCTAATTGATCTCTAATGGAATATCGTAATCCATTCAGATAATAGGAGATGGTCATATCATTGTCCTTTTGTAGGTCGAGGCAAGACTAGAGTACTAGGAACTCATTCGTGTACTCATCCACTGACATTTGTCTTGTCGTAGATTGTGGAACCTACCATAGAGGTTCTACAAATAATCGGGGTGGGACATATCTCTTGCGCAATTGAGTTTTGAATTTGTTCCATGTACTTATCGGGGGCATGCCTAAATTGAACCTAGATTGTCCCCACCAAACTAGAGCGAACCCTTTCATCCTAAGGGTGGCATACTCGACTTGCCTAGCATGGGGAAATTGCTTCCAAGCCAGGAAACGGTCCATCCTATGACACCATTCAAAACAACCCTCAGTCTCTAATCGTCCCCCAAAGTCGCCCACATCTAACTTGACTATTATGTCCCAGCGGGGTTGGTTACGTGGTTCGTGTTCGGGTTCGGGGTGTGCAAGTTCTAGAGGTCTAGGCTTAGGGTCAACTTCGACCACTGGGGCGGGTGCGTGATTTAAGTGCAAGGTGTCTTCTATGGTGTAGACTGATGTGCGTAATCTATTCACTACATGACCGAGACTACCCATGTTGGTGGTGAGATTGTTGACCTCTTTCATTTTGTAGCTCGTACATTGGGCCAAACCCCTACGCTATTTTCTAAATGATCAACTCGTTTTTCCATTTTAAAATTAGTTGATTTTAATTTTCTCAGAAAAAAGTTTAATTGATTTTGAGAAAAATGATAATTTAAAATCCTTTTATTATTTATTTAAAATGAGAGATTACCCGAGTGGGTAGAAAAAGTACCTTTAAAAAAAGATTTAAATTTTAAAATAAAATAAAGAGTTATATTAAAGGACAATTGATAAAACTTTTTTTTTGAAAATAGATAACAAAATTTTTAAAATAAAATTGTTTTAACATTTTTTTAGACCAGGATCGCTTGATTCGTGATATGAGCGAATCAACCACCTCTGATACAAGACTGATGTAGGTCGAGAGTGCCAAAAACCGAATTTATGCGCACAAATCAAACTCATCAGTTAAACTTTAAGATGTTTGTTAATATTATTCGAGTGGAACTCGCACGTGTTTTATGAGTTTAACCCTCCACGAGAATATAACGGCCACAAGCGAAACCACAGTTAATAGTTAATGAATAAGCGATTACAAAGCAGTGCGAACTTAAACACAAGCTAATAATTATTTAATGGTTTGCATAATTCTTCTAATAAATTGTAAGCAAGGATACCTTACACACATACATAAAAAGTGGTCCTTCCTGACTCCTTGTCACATACGGCAAGCAGGGCGGTAGATGGCTACGCGGGTAGCAGAAAGGAATGCGGCCATCGACGCTACTGAGAATTGGAACATCAACTACAGCAGAAAAGGGGCGGCGACAAACCTTCAAAGAGGGGAAGCAATGGCGCTTCGGTCGGTAGATGGTACACTGCGACAGAGATGACGCTAGCGACCAGAATGGGACTTCGAGTTGTTAGAGATCGATGTCGAGACTAGAGCGTCGGCGACATATGGATGGGAGTACGTGATGTAACATTCCCTTTTTTTCTAGATCCTAGGGTGAATTATGTCACGACAAGTGTTATGACATGTGACCTAGGGCAATAAAATGACCATAGAAGCCTAGGTTAAATCACCTAAACCACCCCTGACCTAGCCATGTCACCTAACCCTGGCTTGGCCCAAATATGTTCCAATGTGCCAAGATGACCCCACCAAAACATTCCTAACCATTCAAGGAGTCCATTAGGTCAATAAGGAATCATTGGGGTCACCTAAATTGGTCATTTTGACCAAAGTCACCTCTAGCTCAAAATAGGTCAACTTGACTTAAATTGTCTCAATTAGACTTCAAGTGACCAAATTGACTTCACAAATACTCTCCTAACCACTATGGGAGACCATTAGGTCAATAAAAATCAAGGGGCTCAATCAATTTCATGAAATTGACCAAAATCCACCATAAGTTACCCAATTGGACTTCAATTGATCTAATTGACCTCACCATTATCCTCCTAACCCTGAGGATGACTCAATTGACCACGAGCCACCCCATGGGGTCATCCAAATCACCAATTTTGACCAATGTCAAACTGGGGTCAACATTAGGTCAGCTCAACACTAAATGGGTAAATTAGCCCAATCATGGCTCCACCATGACCCAATCAACATAGGATGATGCCATAGGATCCATGACAATCACATGGGGGTATCCATCACATCAATTTGACCAAGTGAACTCAAAAATCATCTCTTGACCAAATTAGCCTAAATATGAAAATCCAAGGGGTTAACCCATTTGCAATTGGCTAAAAAGCCTCCAAACCAAGCCCATTTTGCATCCCATGAGCACAATTACCCTAAATACCCTCAAAAATTGGCATGCAATGGCATGCAATGGGGGTAATTTCGGGTTTTCCCCAATTTGGAGAAGAAGACAAGAGGGAAATTGGGGATGGAGGCCATATGGCACTTCGTTCTCCCTCCCATCGCACTTCTTTGAGCTCCTCATGAAGTTTCCAACCCATTTCAGCAAGAAATTTGGTCAGGTGGAGGTGAGAGGGGTGGAATCAAGCATGACCGAAATTGTGCCTTAATGGCGCCCTTGGTTAAAGCCTTCCACACAATCAATTGACCCATACATTAGCTTTAGAATGCTGAGAGGAGAAGAAGACCTCTCTTGGAGAAGAGAATCGTGCTCTGGATGGGGAGATCAACAAGATCCTCCAATGGAGGTGGTCGGTCATGGCACCAAGAGAAGCAAGCTTCAAAAGAATTCCAAACAAGGTGGAATCTCCACTTCTCCCTCTACAATAGATATTAACCTTTCATATAGATATAGATCTACCTCCAGAGAGCTAGATCTAGGATTTTCAAATGTGAGTTTTCTCACATTTTCCCCTCCCAGGTCGTTATCTATTGCTAATCCGGCCGGCAACCACCTCTAACCGATGGCCACCACCTCAATGGAGGTGGTGGTGGTGGTCGTCCGTGGGGGGTAGAGAGTGGCCGGCATTTGGAGATCCAATTCCTCCCAGCTGCATTGAATCACAGCCATCGACTAGAGGAGGAAGAAAACCAGCAGCCACCCGATTTGCTTCAAGATGAGTGCATGCATGATGAGTTTTATAAACATTTAAATTGTCACAAATTTTCATGTACATTCAAGCTTACAATTAGGCCACTTAGAGGCTATTTTAAGAAAAGTGTCCAGCGACAAATAATGTAGCCCTTGGTGTCTACTTTTCAAAAAAATTTGAATCACCAGATTTGGTGACATACAACTCCCTGTAGGCTCGTGTTGCTAAGCTGTGTCATTATGGAGGGATAGTAATTAAAATGTGAATTTCTTTCACATGGATGATTTCATGGTCCTAAGATTTTGGCCATGCTAATATATACTCTAGACATACCCCCTGTGCAAAAATTAGAATTTTTGGACAACATGTTTCTATAGTTTTGTGAAAAATGTGTTTTTTCATATCGTTGAAATTATTGAGGCTATACTAGGTCAAATTGACCCAAATATTTGGTGGTATGTTTATTAGATCATGTTAAGCCACTTGCAAAAATATTAGGACATTTCGACCTCTGTATGTTGATATATTCCACTTGCGTGTAATATTGGTGTATGAGAGTTGGTGTGCATTTAGCATATTTGTGTGTTATTGCCACACTTTATACAGTTGGTTCAAAGAATTGTTTAGGTACCATAGAGCATGAACTAGGGAAAGTTTTCAACATGAAAATTATAAATCTATGTCTTAACTACACATAGGAATTTGTTTCAGGTGATTTGGTGCCCCAAAACTCCCTGGACACCTGTTTTGGTGCAGGCTGTATAAAGTAAACTCTAGACACAAATCTGTGTGCCCCCATCTTTTGACTCAACCAAATGAGCTGGAAATGTTACCATGAATGTAATATTGTGGGTTTCACATATTGTCCAAAAATCAGAATTTTTGGAGACATAATTTCTATTGTTTTAGAAATAATTCAAATATCCAAGCATGTGGTGGATCTAGTGTTTAATGAAGTCAAATCCACTCAAATCTTTTATGGATGGAATATTAGGTCAAGAATAATAGTCACTGGCCAAAATTTTGGACTATTTGGAATAGTACATGTTGAGATATCTCACATGCAAGTTTGGTAAAAGTTAGGGAATGGTGTGCATGTAGCAAACTTTCATACTTTTATGAATTTATTCATATTCCCTTGAGTTATGCCCATGAAATTTGGGGCATGCAAGTAATATGATGAAAGGAATCATCCCTGGAAAATTTAGGACTTGTGGAGTTAAAAATCCTAGGTATTTAATTAATTATGATTATGTCACACAATTAAATTAATGAAATGAATGAGACCAAATGACTTAGAAAAATTCTAACTTTCTGTCACATGATGATTTATTTTATAGTACATCTCTGGAAATTTTGTTAGAATTTTTGGGAGTTATTTACCTTAGAAAATATTAAAAAATATCATTTGTCACACTTTTGTATTATTGGAATATTTGTGGTTCATATTCTTGGAAAATTTTAAATCTCTGGATAGAATCTTATTAGAATATTATGTTCCTCTAAAAAATTTATCATAATTATTAGTTGTTGATATTCAGTAGTTCTTCATAAAATTGAAATTTATTATTTTGGAGAAATATTTATTATTGGTGGAAATTAATATTAGAAAATTACAAATCTCTATTAGAGCACATGTAGAAACTCTGGAGAATTTTTAAGAATTTATTGATGATGAAATTATTTAGTTCCAGTACATTTATGTTTTATTACTCTTTTTACTAAATTTAATTTATGTGCATGAATCTGTCTGGAAATTTATGAATATTGGTTAGAACACTTTTTGGACCAAATATATCATTTGGAAATTTTTCTGTAATTTTTAGAAGATGAAACCACATAGATCCTTTGTAAATATTGAAAAAGCCCTAATCGATGAAATGTTATTTATTATGATTAAATGGAATTGGAGAATTGTAAATCTTTATAAAAGTGCATTTTAGACCTTAGAGAGTTCTAAAAAAATTTGTGGATAGTTCATACATCAGAAATTATGCTTCATGTGAAATTTGGAAATCACTTATCAATTATGCAATGGTAAATAATTAGGCCCATTATCAAAAATGATCAAATCAGAATGAAATTACTTTATATGTCATATAGAACCTTTAGATTTAATGTTAGCTCATTTGAACTTGAGAAATGGCTATGTACTTCATGATTGACATGAGGTTATAACTAGAATCAAGATTGGGTTGCGTTTAGTAAAAAAATTGATAAGGCTAAAGTCATGAAGAAGACATTATGATGAACTAAGGAGATGATAGAAGTATGTTAAACTTCTGGAATTGGAACCTTAGGGCAAGGTTAGGAGTGAGTTTGCACTTAGTCCCCAAGGGCGGGTAGTGTTGAAGTTCAATTGAAAGTCAACATTTCCCCTTCCTATAAATTATAATCCACCATAGGATTCTACATTAACTAGAGAGCGTGGGGTCCAATAAATGGGTAGCCACCAAGAAAAGTAAATATCTTAAGAAAGGGAGGCTTGGGATGTCATCCCATCACATTTCCTAGTACAGTTGCAAGCCCTTCACCGGGTAGACCTCAGGAAGTTCAAGTTTCACCCTAAATCGTTAAGTATAACTAAATCACAAGATAAAGATTAATATAATTAAGTAGTTAATGGAAAATGATGGGCAACGCACTATAGGTATGGATGAATATGTGTATGGAGGATGGGTTAGTCCTGCAAGTTGGAGGCTTGGTGTGGTTCCGATATAGAAGGACTGGTCAGTCGTTGGAGATGTAGGCTCGGTGTTTGTGAAGGACGGGTTGGCCCTACGAGTAATAGGCTCGGTGAATATGTAACAGAGAACTGGTTAGTCCTTTGAGCTGGAGGCTCGGATGATAGAGATGTTGCATAAGTGCATGTGCATAGAATGTTGTGGGTCTTCAGTACTAGCCTAGTTGACACACCGATGGAAGTTCGATGAATCAGTAAGTGGTAGGTGTTCAAAGGGCCAGGTTGTTTTACTACGTGACTGAAAGGCCACATTCCCTAATAACCCTACACTTAGCCTATAAAGTTCTAGTTCTGATGGATCCAGCGAGAGTATGCAGGAGCTCATGAGTACCGAGGACAGGTTCCATAGCGTAAATTACGGCCTTTGTCTGGTAGTGTATTATACCCACCTAGGTGAGGAGATGCTCGCTCCTCTGCCACTGTTTGACCACGATGGGAGGTGCCCGAGAGGTTAGATACCTCCCAAAAATGAGAACTAAAAGGTCTTTATATACAAAGACGAGTGTGTGAGTTGCATGTGTGTGAATTCATAAGATAAGCATTGCACTGCATAACATACTTATCATTGCATTCAACAAGACACTCATCATATAAATTAGTATGGGCTCTTTTATATGATGAGTTCATTATGTACCCGATCCCTAAACTTATAAGTTTGTATGAGCATTTATTTAAGTTAAGGTTATCTTTTCTGTGATGGTAGTTAACCGCACTTCATTTACATATATTACTGCTCTTATTATTGCTCTTTACTTTCAGCTGTAACATAGTAGAATTGCTAGTATTTACTTGTACTTTCTAGTAGAACTTTTAGTAGCTATACCTTACTTTTATAGTACTATGTGAGTGAGAGCATTATCACCTACTTGTCATTCTGCTTTGATGTCCCTTTTATTTCCATCTCCCGCCCGGTTCCTGGGAGTCATGGGGGTAGGGGTGGACGAATCTGCTTAGTCTTTATGACTAACGGCCAGATGTGACATAATAACCAGGAACACGTGGAGCTGGAACAGCAGCAGGACACGGTGACGGAGCATGAGGAGCCACTGCAACACACCGCGACTGTACCATGGATAGGTGTGAGTGGTTAGGGATTATAGTTACTTCTGTGAGAGACCCTTTGTAGTGATGATATTGATGTGCCGGGCATAAGCTCTTTAACTTACTAGTACTTTTTTATTATTATGTATCTCATTTTGTGGACAGCTCTTCGGTTCTTTTATATTCAATATGTGATGTGGACTTGGAATCTTTTTGTACTTCTTAACTCTTTGAATAGTGTTTGCCCTGAACAAATGTTGATCTAGCCGGCAGGATTGATGTCATGTAGTGCCGACCAGCCCGTGAGTTGGTGTCACTGCAAGGTGGCAGTTCTGGGCGGTAAGACCTGGGTAAGAAAGTAAAAAAGGGGGTCTTACAAACTGGTATCAACTTAGCTGACTTTCGATCCAAAGTAAAAGAAGTCCACAAACCCTGGGTCACACCACTCGAGCTTAGTTTGCGTACAAACTAACAGTGGAAGCAATGGTGTGCCCATACGGAAAATCACACAACTTTGTCCACTTAACAATGAGATTTGGCCAACCTGACTAGTACACCATATTGGTTTGAATTAGCAAGACATTTCGTAAGGTTTCCTAGTCCGACATCGACCTCGGGTATATTTTGGCCAAGTAGTAGGATACCCCCAAAGTGACTTAATGAAAGAAATGAAAGCATGTGTAAGTGTGTAAGGCTTACTCTCCATATCCGCATGTCATTGGCCAAGTGATATTAGCTCGCGCTTGACCCTTGGAAAGGTTATGATAAATGATAGTTTTGATGGCAAAGAACCTTATCATACCCACAAGTCTCAGGGACTATCGTACAAGTGCTTGGATACAAGAACCTATTTAGTATAATTCCAAGCCGAGGATTGTATACCCATAAGGATTATGCACATACATGGAACATCCATATTTTCGGTCGGAATAAACTCAGCCCAAGACTATAGGGGCGTAAATTATTTCCTTGTTTATTGGGCAAGTCTTACACTAACATGGATTGTTTTTGTTGTTTAAAGACTTGACATCCTTCCCTATAAAATCATCTTAACTGAAGTAGATTGATTAACCCAAGACTGACCACCATAAACCTTAAAGTGGACCAAAAAGAGAAACCGATTCAATGATCACTACCTATCCTATTTTGAAATCAGGAGGCCTCATAAGCCGTTGAGAGACTCGTTTCCTTCATGTAACTGAAATAGATAACACACAATGTAAGGAGCAGGTGTGTTTTTTCCTAATAAGAATCATCGTTAAAAAAATAAGATTAAATAAGGTAGTGAGAGAAAAATGACACGGATTATGAAGTCAATGCAAGCCTAAGCGAGATTTAGATTAGAAAGGAGTAGGACTTGATATAGGTTCTCATGATCTATTGATGAACGATCTACTTATGACACCATGCGAGGTGTGGAGTCAAGGAATTGCCTTCTTTTGAACTTAAGACAATTACCTGTAATATTTTTGATTAGACATTTCAATTTTGGAGACATTATAATCACATGGTTGTGGAGCCTGAATCTTGACACACCGACATTGTGTTTGAAAATTAGTGAATTGGTCTGAGGAAGTGTCATGTCAAGTGAAATGGTATGATTTCGAAACTTGAATGAGTTGAAAGTCAAGAGGTAAAAATCTAGGAATTCTGAAAAATGAAAATTTTGCCGTGTCAGGATCTTGGAAATATAATAACTCGCAGACAACATAAAAATTAAGTGGTTGATATTCTAAGTTTCGGAAACCCAAATTATATGTAAGATTACTTGAACATGACTCTGATGATCTCGAGAACTGAATCACATATATTTGAAGACCATAAAAATCGTCTCAGGAAGATTCATAATTTTGGGGGATTAATCATGTTTATCAGCGTATATACTTGAAATGAGCTATACATTTGGGTTAAATATCAATTTTAATTAGAATCTTCCTTATGAAAGGATATACTCGTTGTTGGGAATATTTCCCTCAATGTTCCCTTGATTTGAAGAGGCATCACTCTCAATACTAAGTACATATTGTATTTGATACATTCTCTTTTTTCTCAAGTATTGTACAGGGAGATGATATTCCATACAATGGAATAGATTCAAAGGTGTGTTGTTTAATCAGTTGAGGAGGTCTCAATGTCTCGACAGAACTGCAGATACAAGACCAGGAGCCGCTGAGAAGGCATCTGGGCAAGCTGAGCTGCAGATAGAAGAAACCGCTGAGACTTGGCAAGTTCGTCGAATGCAGAATGAAGTTCGTCGAACGCAGAATGTTGTTCGTCGAACGAAGAATGATGTTCGTCGAACTTAAAGACGGGACAGAATCAAACGCTGAGACTTGGCGTGTTCGTCGAACAAAGAATGAAGTTCGTCGAATGTAGAGACGGGACAGAAGCAAACGCTGAGACTTGGCGTGTTCGTCGAACAAAGAATGAAGTTCATTGAACGCAGAGACGGGACAGAAGCAAACGCTGAGACTTGGCGTGTTCGTCGAACTAAGAATGAAGTTCATCAAACGCAGAGTTTGGCGAGTTCATCGAATGCAGTATGGCGAGTTCGTCGAACGCAGATTGCAGTTCATTGAATGCAGGATCTTCTCTGCAGATCGACAAAATCCGCTGAGAAGAGGAAGCCATCTCAGCCCAACTGCTGAGACAGTTCAAATGTGACATGGCGGGTTCTGCTTTTGGCGCAAGCTACCGAAAAGTATTTGTGGTCCACCAACCACTCCCATATTAGTCAGAAGGACGGATGAGAGCCGTTGAAGATCAAGGGTCTATAAAAGAAAGAGTTAGGGCACTTTTGAGATGTGTTGGTCGAGTGCTAAAACAAATTGACTGTTCCATTGACGACCCGATTTCTCGTCATTCTCCTCCTGCTCACTGAACAAGCAAGAAGAATCCGAGAGAAAAAGAAAGCTCCTCTACAAGAAGTAGCAAGGTGATCTTCCATCCTTCAACTGAAGAGGAAGATCAGTTTGTAGCTGCCATCATCATCTCCAGCTACAAGAAAGCACAAGCTGTGCAGGAACTACATGAGACTTCTTCTCTCTGCTGTCTGTTGTAGTAAGCTTCAAATACTCTTTTACTGTAGGGATATTTGCCTGAGTTTGTATGGCTATTTGCCTGAGATTGTAGGGCTTGTTGTCCTGATTTTGTGGGCTGTTGGCCTGAGTTTGTAGGGTCATTTGGCCTGAGGTTGTTGGACCAGGAGGTGGTCTGAGCTGTAGGAGGTGCATTCCCTTGAGGTAGGATCTGTGTGATCTGATGTAGGACCAGCAGGTGGTCTGAGTTGTAGGAGGTGGATTCCTCTGAGGTAGGGCTGCTGTGCCTGAGGTAGGGTTTGTGCAAACTTGAGAGATCATGAGGGATCTGTGCTGTAAGCTATTATAGCTGAGATTGGAGGAGTTGGCCCTGTCTAACACACTGTTAGAAGGGTGAAGGGGGAAAGTGGACTACCCATAGACACACTGTCTTTGGGAACCACTATAAACACTTGTGTGTTTTCTAGTTTGCTTGATTACTTGCTTAGAATAATTTTAACTAGCTATATCATCTAAGTAGAAATTAAATGACCTATTTACCACCCCCCCCCCCCCCCCCCCTCTAAGTGAATTAGATCACATACCTATAATCTTTCAAATGGTATCAGAGGTAGGTTGGTCATAAATGGCTTAACTGTCTGACCAGATCCTTAATATGTATTGTTTTTTTTCTGAATCCAATGGCCTAGTGGAGTTCAAAAGGAAATGGGTTCAATGAAGCTCCCTATATGTATGATGGACAAAACTATGCTTGCAAACGATAACGGCAAGTGTACCGTATCGAATGTAGTATAGGTTATTAAAACAAGGTCGTATTAGACTCGGGGCGGTTGAATACTCTTACTTCGGAAAATCTCTATTATTTTATCGAATAGAATTTGTGATTGGTTGGTTGCGAAAAAAGAGAAATATCTTATTTAAATTAATGAATTAAAGGTTAGTACTCAACCTTGAATCACCTTGAAAAAAATAAATAAATAAAGAAATAAAACTTCTAATCCTCTTTAAAAGAAATGCTTGACCGTGGAGGTTCCTGATTTATGAACGTACCTCTCTCGAGGATACGCCTAACTGAGTTTAGGTTGATCAATCGAACTCTCGTTCTAGAATCAAAACCCCTAAAGCTCGCTTTATCGAAGTGAACCCCTCTATTGGATATAACTCCAATCCGGGAGATTTATGTCGTCCTCTCTCGAGGAGTGCATTCAAATCTCTTTATCCTTGAAGTGATCGATTCGAACTCAAAACCTCTCGATTATTTGACTACGAAAACAAGAATGAGATTATATATCGATAATATAATCTCAATCAATATAAATTCAAGGATAAATCATAAGCGATCTAAATAAGAGAAAAAGAAGTTCTAAACTGAATTATGAATTATATTTTCCTTGGATCATCTCGGCCGAGTACTAATGAAATTTAGCTACTCATGGAGATGGAGGAATTGATGAAATACAAGAGGTGCATAATGAAGATTGAGAGTAGAATAAGAGTAAAAGTGCTATTTTATTAATTGAAAGGGAAATTACAACTAGGAAATAAGAAATTACAAACCTGAAATGAAAGTTCAAGCAAAGAAAGAAGATTACAAGCTTAAGAATGAAAGCAATGCAAGAAAATAAACTTAGAACTCCCAAAATTCGTCCCCAAACATCTGGAAAAGCTCCCTTTAAATAGCTGAATTTTTGGTGTTACACGCCCTTGGTCACGCCCATGACCAAGGGCGTGTAAGGGGCGTGATCGAAGCGGCAGCGGAGAGGGCGCCTTCTGGAGTAATTGCGAGTGTTTCGGCCGTGTCACGCCCTAGGTCACGCCCGTGACCTGGGGCGTGTAATCCTGAAATCTGGCTGCTGGCGGGAAGCTTCGGCGGGAAATTGGAGCGGGAAAGGTCACGCCCGTGTGCTCACGCCCTTGGTCACGCCCGTGACCGAGGGCGTGTAATTTTAATTGACATGACGGCGTACTCCGGAAGTTTGTGGCGGGTCGTGGCCGTGACATTGGGTCACGCCCTTGGTCACGCCCGTGACTTGGGGCGTATACTTGGCGAAAATTTCACGGAGCATCCCTGGAGTGGCATAAGCAGGTCTGGAGTATTTCGTAGGTTACACGCCCATTGTCACGCCCGTGACCTGATGAGTCCTGATCACATACACTTTTATGGACTCATCTGGGCCATCTATTTAGTCTTTTCACTGCACTTTAGCCCTGTTTTAGCTCATATTGGTCATTCTATGCTAGGTGCACTTATAGGCCCACTTTGGTGTGATTTTATGCTTATTGTCTTTAGTTGTTTTCATGCGCTGTTAAGTGCCACCTTCAGTGGCTAGATTGGTGGTTGTGCTGGAATGGGAGTCGTGCAGGTGTTCCCGGTGCAATTCTGCACAGGAACAATGCGCACGATCATCGGTTCTATTGCGCACGACCACTGGTCGTGCGCTACTGATCGTGTGCACTTAACCCTTTTTCACGAGTTCTGTTTGGTGCAGTGCGCACGACCACCAACGCCAGTGCGCACGACCACCGGTCGTGCGCCACTGCTCGTGCGCACTTATCATTAAAATTCTGAGTTCTGTTTGTTGTATTGCGCACGACCATCAACTCCAGTGCGCACGACCACCGGTCGTGCGCCACTGGTCGTGCGAACATGTTATTTTATAACTTCTATCTTTGCAGGTTCCGTCCAGGCAGAGCGCACGATCACAGGATTCTAGTGCGCATGACCACTAGTCGTGCGCCACTGACCGTGCGCACTGTTTTATTCCAGCGCCTATAAATTCCCTGCTCGCGATTTTAGGTCACTCTCCCGATTTTCAGTGCCGTTTTCCGCCCGGTTCCGCCCAGTTTCGCCCCTCCACCGTCGCCCACCATATGGAGGTGCTCCGGGCTTGCTCTTCACGCCAATCTTGAGCCGGAGTTTCCTCTCGGCCTCCTCCTTCATCCAAGTGCTCCAAGGAAGGTTTAGCCGCCATCGCCATCGAGCAAGAGGAAGTTTGCAACCTCTACCGGATCGTGACACGAAGAAGACGGATCCATTGGAGAGTCGTGACAGCTCTCTCTACCCCGGACGTAGTTGCGGACCGAGCTTGGACGCGGATTGACAACCCGGCGATTCCAACCGTGAATCTACAACGAGCCTTCGGATTCGGTCGATTTCTTGCCTTGTTCTCTTCTTATTGATGTATATGTAGCTAGAACCAACATTTTGATGAAGTATATTTTTACTTGTTAACATTAGTATGAAATCATGTCTATGTGATTGAGTAATCTTGTTATATTGTCATTCGAGGTGTGCCCCGTGGTGTGGATAGTTGGTTGTGTTGTGCCGCCCTAACAATTGTTAGTGGTGTGCTGGTCGAAGAGGTGCTTGCGACCCTCATTCCGTTAGCCTACTCGTCCACCCGCCTACCGAAGCGTGGCATAGCGGCCCGTGTATTCCATCCCGCCTAACGAAGCAGCGCGCTCAAGGCCTGTATAGTTCGATCCGCTAGCCTTCTCGTCCATCCGCCTACCGAAGCGTGGCATCGCGGCCCGTATTCCATCCCGCCTAACGAAGCAGCGCGCTCAAGGCCTGCATAGTTCAATCTGTTTGCCTACTCGTCCATCCGCCCTTGCGACGCAGCGCGCTCAAGGCCTGCCTAGTCTCCATCCCGCCAAGCGAAGCATTGCATAGCGGCATTGCATAGGAGTAGTTTATAGTATTTTCTTTTATTTTCCAAAAGCCCAATCACCCCGTTTCCGCATTCCATCCGACTCAAGGACTTCGATCTCAAGTCCTTCCTCGAACGTTAACTCCACCTTACTGTGTTCCTTGAGAGATTCGATACTCGGGGATTACTCCTCGTTTTATATTACTTGAACGATCGGTACACTACCGTTTCGTGTCGCAGTCGAGCTACCGCCTATAGCGGTGTGTGAGATTTGCGCCATCAAGTTTTTGGCGCCGTTGCCGGGGAACACAGTCGTGTGAGTTTTCTGGAGAGGGAGAATCTGAGAGAGAAGCCCTTCCATTTGTAAATTGCATCTTTTGTTTTATTTCTGTTCTTTTTATTCCCTCTTCTTGTTTTATATTAGGTTGCTTTAGTAATTTTTGTTAGGTGTAGTATTTTGCACAATAGCACTTTTATTTTGAATCGTATTATCTTCACACTATGTGGGCACATCTTAATTTCCGTTGCCGTTGGTGTGGAGCTACCTCCCACTCTAGTGATGAATGTCCTACGGAGAATAGTAGGCATAATTCTTATAGCCCAGCATATGGAGCACCGACTTCGTCTGGTACTCCATATGGTGCGCGTAAGTCTTATGGCTACTCTGCTGAGCCTTTACCGTCATACTTCTTTTCGGCTCCAGCCCCCGCTGTGCCAAAGAAGCCCGCTAGGCAGTGCCAGTTTTGTCGGAGCACAGATCATGCCCTGAAAGATTGTGCTGCTTTTCGTCGCCAATTGGATGAGGATGATGAGCCGGATATCCGGATCGTCCCGAATCCTAACTCTGGCGGCACACCTTCAACATCCGGTTTTGTGTCTTTGCCACCTTCACATCTTGAAGGGTATGGCGTTGACACAGTCACCAGATGCGTGGCTGATCTGGGCACCGATATTGCTGAGCCCATTCTCCCAGTGCATCCACCACCTCTAGTGGATTCGATTCTTTGTGAGGAATCGGTGCTCGACTTTTATCCGAGCATTATTCCTCTCCCTGTTGTGCATACTACACTCGTCTCTGACGACATTGTTGATGATGTGTCGCAGGAGGAGGCGGTTGATCTTAGTATTGTGCCTATTCCTATGGAGGAGGACAACCTTCTAGGTGAAGAGGAGTTTTCCTCAGCACCGGTGGAGGAAGTCCAAATCTCTAGCTTGGCCACTGTTGATCCCGCCGAATCTTGTAGCATTGATGACAATGCAAACATTATTTTACTTCCCCCACCTGATGGGAGTGAGTCCGGGATCACTCCCCCGATTGATGTTTATTTATGTTCTTCGTCTTCTTTATTTCTTGATCCCCTTCCTTCATCTGAGTCTGTGCAGGTTGAATCTTCACAGGTACTTCAGGAGGACTTGGAGCGTTTTGCTCAAGTCAATGATGAGAGCATCCTCTCATGTGAGGAGGTTTATTCCCCCTCCATAGAGGAAGCTCCACTCATTGCCTTCTCCTCCTGCGGACCTGCTGCAGACGATACCTTGCTGGGCAAGGATAGTTTTGGTAAGTTGAGTGAGGACCAGGCCTCCTCCTCTTCTTACTTTCTTTTCCCTCTACCTGTGATGGGCAGGTTTTATTTATATTCGGGTAGAGGCGTGACTGTTCTTTCTCCGTATAGGTACCCGCTACCGATGCGCATATTAGAACAGTTACCTGTGCACTTTTCTTTTCATAGGCATATAAGCTAGAACTGTACAAAATCTGAATAAGTCGTGCTGGGATGACAATAACCCCAGTAGTTATCTTACTTTTCATGCATTTTATTTTATGCAATCCTGTTTAGTTAGCTGTAGTATTGTAGTTTATCTCTTTCTGTTTCTTTTGTTTTTGCGGAGCTGACCCCTGCAGGTACTTCTTCTGGATGGCGGATGCTGCAGCTTAGTCGTGGTTTAAACGCCAATCTTCTGGTGTGCTCATTTCTGAGCACTGGGTACTCTCTTTCCCTAGCTTTTTCTGATTATCATGTCATATATTCTGTGGATTGTTTAGTTTAAGTCTGGGGGAGAGCAGTTTTTGCACCCACTCACGTGCACTCATGCATAGCATGCCAGAAAGTATTTTAGTTTCAGTTTTATTATTTGTTCATTTTCATTGCACACCACAGCACCCACTTGAGCGCGTACTCATCTGTATGCAAGCTCTGTAGCGAATTTAATTCTTCTGCTTATTTGGGAAAGTCTAGGTGATGGCTTAGGACTATGTAGCAGAGTAAAATGTTGACTCTAGTAGTGCTCCTAGTCGAGTGCTCGGTTGCATAGAAATTCGTGTAGATTAGATTCCTCTTTATACTATGGTTTTATATTTTTCTCTATTAGTGTAAATGTTGTTTACTTTACTCAAATGGTGAATTCGGTGGAATCAAACGGTAGCATAGGGATGTGTGTAAACGATCGTTAGATTCGTATTGCTTGAGTCGGGAGAAAGGAGAATCTTTCTCGGTGGCTAGAACTTGCCCCAAGCGATTCTTGAAGCATGGGTATACGGTTAGTCAATTGTGTGAATGTGATATAGGCCATCATTTTGGCCCGGTTGAGCCTTTGTGCCTATCCCTACCGCTATATCCTCGCTAGGCCAGTTGTTCCTACCCGTTCTTTGATTCAGCCCCACTTTTATTTCATCAAAGCCCAAAAGCCAATCCTAGTCGCACACCCAAATCTGAGCTTTAGCTGTTTATTATTTTCATGAGTTGGGTTGTTGATGTTGTGATACTTTTGTGGAAATGTGGATGTGCATCTTTGATAAATTTGCTGAAAATGTTTTGAAAAGAAAAGAAAAGAAAATGAGAAAAAGAAGAGAAGTGAAAAGAAAAGAAAAAGATGAGCTTTAATGAAAAATCTGTGTAAAAAAAAATATATGTTTGGGAGTAGGCGGTGCACACACCCATGTTGTTAAGTCCAAGTCTGGGGGTGTTGTGTACCCGCATGTTTGTGTGGTGAATGAGGATAGTTTCCTGCATTAGCTCATTTGGGTTTAGTGCTTTAGCCGTCGTTTTTATCTTTGTTTTTCCTCACCTAAACCCAAGCCCCATTTAAAACCCAAAGTCCTATTGATTCACGCATTTGAGTCAAACCAGTGCCGTGGAGAGAATGTGACCAGGCAAGCCTATGGTCACCGACACTGATGGATTTCAGTGGAGTTTTTCCCGCATCCCGATCTTGGGCAATGCTCGTCTCAGCGTTTAGTTTACTTTCTCCGTATGCATGACCGAACGATTCACCGCTGTTCACCATTTTGAGTAGTTGTAATATGCTTTTACTCTTGTAGAAATATATAGACTGTTTATATAATCAGAAATCTTCTCTACTATTTTTCTTATGCACGTGAGCATGCGACTTCGCATGGTACTCTATATTGTAGTTTTAAGCCATCTACTTTTCTTTCCCCGTACGCTTAGAATTTGTTTGCTCGGGACGCGCAAACAGGTAAGTCTGGGGGTGTGATGAGTCCTGATCACATACACTTTTATGGACTCATCTGGGCCATCTATTTAGTCTTTTCACTGCACTTTAGCCCTGTTTTAGCTCATATTGGTCATTCTATGCTAGGTGCACTTATAGGCCCACTTTGGTGTGATTTTATGCTTATTGTCTTTAGTTGTTTTCATGCGCTGTTAAGTGCCACCTTCAGTGGCTAGATTGGTGGTTGTGCTGGAATGGGAGTCGTGCAGGTGTTCCCGGTGCAATTCTGCACAGGAACAATGCGCACGATCACCGGTTCTATTGCGCACGACCACTGGTCGTGCGCTACTGATCGTGTGCACTTAACCCTTTTTCACGAGTTCTGTTTGGTGCAGTGCGCACGACCACCAACGCCAGTGCGCACGACCACCGGTCGTGCGCCACTGCTCGTGCGCACTTATCATTGAAATTCTGAGTTCTGTTTGCTGTATTGCGCACAACCATCAACTCCAGTGCGCACGACCACCGGTCGTGCGCCACTGGTCGTGCGAACATGTTATTTTATAACTTCTATCTTTGCAGGTTCCGTCCAGGCAGAGCGCACGATCACAGGATTCTAGTGCGCACGACCACTGGTCGTGCGCCACTGACCGTGCGCACTGTTTTATTCCAGCGCCTATAAATTCCCTGCTCGCGATTTTAGGTCACTCTCCCGATTTTCAGCGCCGTTTTCCGCCCGGTTCCGCCCAGTTTCGCCCCTCCACCGTCGCCCACCATATGGAGGTGCTCCGGGCTTGCTCTTCACGCCAATCTTGAGCCGGAGTTTCCTCTCGGCCTCCTCCTTCATCCAAGTGCTCCAAGGAAGGTTTAGCCGCCATCGCCATCGAGCAAGAGGAAGTTTGCAACCTCTACCGGATCGTGACACGAAGAAGACGGATCCATTGGAGAGTCGTGACAGCTCTCTCTACCCCGGACGTAGTTGCGGACCGAGCTTGGACGTGGATTGACAACCCGGCGATTCCAACCGTGAATCTACAACGAGCCTTCGGATTCGGTCGATTTCTTGCCTTGTTCTCTTCTGATTGATGTATATGTAGCTAGAACCAACATTTTGATGAAGTATATTTTTACTTGTTAACATTAGTATGAAATCATGTCTATGTGATTGAGTAATCTTGTTATATTGTCATTCGAGGTGTGCCCCGTGGTGTGGATAGTTGGTTGTGTTGTGCCGCCCTAACAATTGTTAGTGGTGTGCTGGTCGAAGAGGTGCTTGCGACCCTCATTCTGTTAGCCTACTCGTCCACCCGCCTACCGAAGCGTGGCATAGCGGCCCGTGTATTCCATCCCGCCTAACGAAGCAGCGCGCTCAAGGCCTGCATAGTTCGATCCGCTAGCCTTCTCGTCCATCCGCCTACCGAAGCGTGGCATCGCGGCCCGTATTCCATCCCGCCTAACGAAGCAGCGCGCTCAAGGCCTGCATAGTTCAATCCGTTTGCCTACTCGTCCATCCGCCCTTGCGACGCAGCGCGCTCAAGGCCTGCCTAGTCTCCATCCCGCCAAGCGAAGCATTGCATAGGAGTAGTTTATAGTATTTTCTTTTATTTTCCAAAAGCCCAATCACCCCGTTTCCGCATTCCATCCGACTCAAGGACTTCGATCTCAAGTCCTTCCTCGAACGTTAACTCCACCTTACTGTGTTCCTTGAGAGATTCGATACTCGGGGATTACTCCTCGTTTTATATTACTTGAACGATCGGTACACTGCCGTTTCGTGTCGCAGTCGAGCTACCGCCTATAGTGGTGTGTGAGATTTGCGCCATCATGACCTGGGGCGTGTAATTTTAACTTTTTGCTCAAAACAGCCTAGAAAACCTGAAAACACAAAATAAACTTAAGTTAGCTTATGAAATAACAATGGAAGGATTTATATGATAAAATTCCTAAAAATAACATAATTTTATATGAAAAACATAATAAACCTAAACTAAAAGATGAGTAAATAAATTACTCATCAAATACCCCCATACTTGCTCATTGCTCGTCCCGAGCAATCCATTTTTCACAAGGGTAAGAAAAAATAATGCAAGATAGAATTATGAAGACTAGAAAGTAAAATGCGAAGTATTATGCTGGCATGTGTAGATATTTTAGTAAAAAGATGTTCTTGGCATAAATGCTAATTTATGAAATACTTCAAAAATGCGTTATAATTATTTATCATTATTTTAATAATGAGTCGACGGTCAATCAAAAAGTTATGTGAAGGGAGAAAATAGCGTGATTGCTGAGATTTAAATTACTAGATGTAGACTTTCGGGGTGGCCTCCAAAGAAATCCATCAATGTCGACGGCCATAGGCTTGCCCGTTTGCACTTTCTCCACTACACTTCGAACTAAATCGACTCTATGGATCTTTAGGACTTAAATAGGGTACATTTTAAGGCTTGGGTTTAAGGGTGAGGTAACAATGATAAACATGAAGGCGCATTCCACTTAAACAAAATTTTTGAGCTAAAAGAAAATGATTGCCACCACAAAATAATGAAGATTTACCCCCATACTCGCATTTTTTCAAAGGGGAAACACTCTCATACTCTTTTATTTAAATCATGAATCTTCATAATTAGGATCATTCCAAGTATGCATGTACATACCTAGGCCGCATAACATTATGAAATTATTGCTTTTTGAGATTTAAACATTTTTTTTTTGAATTGATACCCATAATATTTTCATAGAATCGTACCCAAATATTTTTTTTCCAATTTAGCTCAAAATTTCAAAGTGTTCATTTGGGTTTTGGGCTTTTTATCTTTGGTGCCAAAATGATGAGGGTGGATCAAATAAAGGTGTAAGGCTCAAATTTGTGTGAACAATGGTGGTAAATCCAGGTTGGGTGCAAAGGCTCAAACTATCCAAAGAAATGCCTAAATCATTTCCGTAAAGTTAATTTGTCTAAAGCGCAAATGTTTCGAAAATAGCTTGGGGCAAGTTCTAGACATCGAGAAAGGATACCCCTTTGTTTAATTCGAGTAATAGCTTTCTAACAATCTTCTACACACTCACCTAAACTACTTTTGGATAAGACCGGATTCAAATTTAAAAGTAAAATAAATTATTACTACGCAAATTAATAAAACATAATTTTAGATCTATGCCAAGAATTTAATTTTACACCAAAACTACTCAAAGACAAGCATATGACTAGGAGCACTACATGAGTCAACAATTTTACTCTAAAGTTTCAAAAACTATTCTAGCACAAAATTATTTTTAGTCCATATGAGAAACAGTCTACTTAGAACTTACAATTTAGCAAGTGGGAGTTTTGATGAATAAAAAGAACATTTTCTAATAGATTTTTTTTTGTTCTTGGACTTCCCAAGATCTGTCCGGTGAAGGGTTTGCAAGGTACTAGAGGCTATGATGGGAATTCAATCCCAAAGCATCCTTTCCAAGAAATTTAATTGCATTTTTTTTATTATTTTTTTTGTTTTTATTTTTCAAGTAAAACTACAAAGAAAGCTATGCTACACCCCCATACTTAAAATTAAACATTGTCCCCAATGTTTAAAACTAAGTATGAAAGATTAAACAAAAAAAAGTCAATAAAAAAAATCAAGAGAAATTACTAAAGTGTAAAGAGGGCTTCCCTGAATGGTAGTCGGGGTTGCCGGTCGAACACCTGCAGAGTTAAATTAGAAAAAACAAACAAGAAAAGAAAGACAAAAATAAAGAGGTTAACATTGGGTTGCCTCCCAAGAGCGCTTTGTTTACCGTCGCGTAGCTTGACTAAGTGGTAATTTTAAAGATTTTGGAAGTGAATGGTTTCGATGTTTCCGGGCGCAGGGTCGCCCGGGTGATATAATTTTAAGCGTTGTCCATTGACCTTGAAAGAGCCTTTTTCCGGGTGCTCTATTAGCACCGTTCCGTATGGCCAAACTTCTTTAACTATAAAGGGACCAGACCATCGTGATTTTAATTTACCCGAAAAAAGCCTAAGTCTTGAATTAAATAATAGGACTAAGTCTCCCAGTGAAAAAGTTTTTGGATTTTTGATTTTTTTTATCATGATAAAATTTTGTGCGCTCCTTATAAATCTTATTATTTTCGTAAGCGTTTGCGCGCCACTCGTCTAATTCATTTAATTGTAGTTTTCTGTGCTCGGAGGCTAAGTTTAAATCCAAATTTAAAAATTTTAGCGCCCAAAAGGCGCGATGTTCTAATTCCACCGGTAGATGACAAGCTTTTCCATAGACTAATCGGTACGGTGTACATCCGATGGCGGTTTTGTACGCTGTCTGATATGCCCATAGAGCGTCGTCTAATTTTAGCGACCAATCCTTCCTATTAACGGACACAGTTTTTTCTAAAATTCTTTTAAGTTCACGGTTCACCACCTCCACTTGGCCATTTGCTTGTGGGTGGTAGGCGGTAGATAGCTTGTGGGTAACTCCATACTTTGCTAAAATATTAGCAAGTTGGTTGTTATAAAAATGTGTGCCCCGATCACTAATTAGTGCTCGGGGTGTGCCAAATCATGAAAATAATTTTTTTAAAAATTTACGACGACTCTCGCGTCGTTAGTGGGAAAAGCTTGTGCTTCCGCCCACCTTGACACGTAATCGACCGCAACAAGGATATATTTATTATTAAAAGAGGAGGGTAAAGGACCTACGAAATCTATTCCCCAAAGATCAAAAATTTCTCATTCTAAAAAAATATTTTGGGGCATTTCGTCCCGGTTAGAAATGTTACCTGACCGTTGGCACCGATCACAATTACTCACGAAATTGTGAGCATCTTTAAATAAGGTGGGCCAATAGAAGCCCGACTCTAGCGCCTTTCTTGCGGTCCGGTTCGCTTGGTAATGGCCACCGGTTGGCCCTTCATGGCAGTGCCGCAGAATTTGGGCGCCTTCCTCGCCCGAAATACACCTTCTTACCACTTGGTCCGCGCAGACAAGAAATAAAATGGGGTCCTCCCAAAAATATTTTTTCAAATCTGAAAAGAATTTCTTCTTTTGTTGACTTGAAAAATCTTTTGGTAGGCCCCGGGCTTCTAAATAGTTGGCCAAATCCACGTACCAAGGGGTGGAAGAAGTCGTTACCTTTTCGATAGCAAGGAGGCGCTCTTCAGGGAATTTGTCGTCAATTTCGGCTTCCACTAGTGCTCCTGCAGCCGGATTCTCCAACCGTGAGAGGTGGTCGGCCGCAACATTCTCCGCTCCCCTTTTGTCTTGGATCTCCAAATCGAATTCTTGTAGTAGGAGGATCCACCTTAGCAGTCGAGGCTTTGCATCTCCTTTTTGTAGTAAATACCGGAGAGCGGAGTGATCTGTAAAAACAATAACTTTTCAAAGCGTTAAATATGATCGAAATTTGTCAAACGCAAAAATTATTGCCAAAAATTCTTTCTCCGTTGTTGTATAATTTGCTTGTGCGGATGTTAGCGTTTTGCTTGCGTAATAGATTGGGTGAAAATGTTTATTCACCCGTTGGCCTAAAACTGCACCTACAGCAAAATCGCTCGCATCACACATGATTTCAAACGGAAGAGACCAATTTGGCGCGATTAAAATAGGGGAATTTATTAGTTCATTTTTTATTTTGTTAAACACTTTCAAACACTCGTCATCAAAATTAAACGCGGATTCTTTTTCCAAAAGATGAGTTAGCGGTTTCGAAATTTTTGAGAAATCTTTTATAAACCGTCTATAAAAACCCGCATGTCCTAGAAAACTTCTAATAGATTTTATATTGGTAGGAGGGGGAAGTTTTTCTATGACCTCGATCTTGGCCCTATCGACCTCGATCCCCTTATTAGAAATTTTATGCCCAAGGACTAATCCCTCTTGGACCATAAAGTGGCACTTCTCCCAGTTGAGTGCCAAATTCGTGTCTTCGCAGCGTTGAAGAACACGATCAAGATTATTTAAACAATTATGAAATGAATTGCCAAAAACAGAAAAATCGTCCATGAATATTTCCATGACGTCTTCTACAAGTTCATTAAAAATTGCCAGCATACATCGTTGAAATGTAGCCGGCGCGTTGCAAAGACCAAACAGCATTCTTCGATATGCGAAGGTGCCGAACGGACAGGTGAATGTGGTTTTCTCTTGGTCTTCGGGCGCAATTGGGATTTGAAAATATCCCGAAAGACCATCGAGAAAACAGTAGAGTGAGTGACCGGATAAGCGTTCTAAAATTTGGTCAATAAAGGGTAACAGAAAGTGATCTTTGCGGGTAGCATCATTTAATTTTCTATAATCGATGCATACTCACCAACCCGTAACAGTACGGGTCGGGATCAACTCATTATTTTCATTTGTGACTACAGTTATTCCACCCTTTTTAGGCACGACTTGCACTGGGCTAACCCAAGTGCTATCAGAGATTGGGTAAATAATTCCCGCATCTAATAATTTTATTATTTCGGCCTTAACGACGTCCTTCATATTTGGATTAAGCCTTCGTTGGGGCTGAATAGCACCGCGAGAATTATTTTCTAAACTTATTTTGTGCGTGCAAAACGAGGGGCTAATCCCCTTTATATCCGAAATTTGCCATGCAATTGCATGGCGGTGATTATTTAAAATTTTAATTAATTCGAAAGTTTCCGAATCGTTAAGTGCGGAAGCTATTATTACGGGCAGTTTTGAATTTTTTTCTAAAAATATGTATTTTAAATGTTCCGGCAATTGTTTTAGTTCTAAACTCGGTGGCTCCTCGTAAGATGTTTTTATTTTAGAAATATTTAAGTTTACTTCTTCAAATTTGGTTGGCCGAGTTTTTTTTTCTAAACAAAATAAATTTGCAATTTCCGGATTTTCAAATAAAGGCAAAATTATTTCAGAAAACGACTTTATTTCCTCTTCAAAATTTGTTTCTAGGGTAAAACAAGAGTCGTCGTTTGGAAACGCATTTCACATCGATTGATTTATATTAAAAAAAACTTCTTCCTCCCCAACTCGTAGGAGAAGGTTTCCGTTACTTACGTCAATTATAGCCCGAGCGGCGGCTAGGAAGGGCCGGCCAAGTATGAGTGGTACTTCAGCGTCCTCTTCGATATCGAGGATGACAAAGTCTACCGGAAAGATAAACTTGTCAACCTTCACTAGCACATCCTCAATGATCCCGATTGGATACTTTACGGACCGATCCGCTAGTTGGATGCTTATATTGGTTGGGCTTGGGGTGCCCAAACCAAGCTTCTTAAATAAGGAGAACGGCATAAGATTTATGCTCGCCCCTAGATCGGCCAAGGCGTTTTTAATTAGTAAATTTCCGAACAAACACGGGATGGAAAACCGTCCCGGATCATTTGATTTTTCCGGTAATTTATTAAGAACTATTGCCGAACATTCTGCATTAAGAGAAATACGCGAAATATCTTCAAGTTTCTTTTTATTTGATAATAAATCCTTGAGATATTTCACGTATTTAGGCATTTTAGAGAGTGCCTCGCAAAATGGTACATTAATTTGTATTTGTTTTAAAATATTTATAAATTTTTTATACTGCTCCTCGTTGTGCTCATTTTGTAATTTAGAAGGATACGGAATAGAAGGTGTTTGAATAATGCGCGGAGCTAAATCAGAAGAGTTTAAATGCGGAGTTGGAGTTGAAACGTTTACCTTAGGCTCGACCAAATTTGAACTTTTTACCTCCTTTCCGCTACGGAGGGTTATAGCGTTGGCGCTCTCCCGTGGATTGGGCTCAGTATTGCCCGGTAGAGCTCCCTGTTGGCGTTCGGAGAACATCTTGGCGAGTTGTCCAATCTGATTTTCTAGGCTTTTAATAGATCCGGAAAGGTTCCGGATATTGGCATCAGTAGAAGCGACGTATTTGGTGAAGACCTCTTCAAGTGAAGGGGCCCTTGGTGGTTGTGGTGGAGCGAATCCAGGAGGATTCACTTGTGGGGGGCGTTGAGCATTATTGGGGTTGCTCCATGAAAAATTCGGGTGGTTCCTTAAACCCGGATTATAACTATTAGGAAGATTATTATTATTTGGGTTATAAGGAGGACGATAGGAGTTCCCCATATAATCAACTTGTTCTTGATTATAATTATAATAATAATTATTATTATTATTATTATTATTATTATTATGATTATTAGCCCCGTAAATGGCGGAGGAACCAGACATCTCCGCCATTTGCTTAGTAAGCCATTCTACTTGATATGCTAAATTCGGGGTGGCCTCGACTTCAAAGAGTTCGGTCGGTTTGTTAGGACGCGACCGTGGCGCATTCCACTGATAAGCATTCATGGCCATCTCCTCAAAAAGCTCTTGAGCGGCATCTGGGGTTTTGTTATTTAGAGTTCCCCCAGCTGCTGCGTCAATCATCTGCCTCGTTTGGAGATTCAAACCATTGTAGAATGTTTGAACTTGTTGCCATAAAGGAAGGGCGTGGTGAGGACATCTCTGCAATAATTCCTTGAAGCGCTCCCATGTGTCATAGAGAGACTCCGAGTCTATTTTCGTAAATGAGAGAATGTCCGTACGTAATTTAGCGGACTTCGCCGGAGGAGAATATTTAGTTAAAAATTTCTCCGTCATTTCGGCCCATGTAGTGATGGAACCTCTAGGAAGAGATCCCAACCATTGCTTGGCCTTAGTCCGCAAAGAAAATGGAAATAAACGCAAACGAATGGCGTCGTCGGTGACGCCATTAATTTTAAACGTGTCGCAAATTTCCAAAAAATTCAATAAATATAAATTTGGATCTTCATCTGGTAACCCGTCAAAGATGACGGTTTGCTGTACCATTTGAATGATACTCGTTTTGATTTTGAAATTATTATTTGCCACTGCCGGGCGAATAATACTTGATTGTGTTCCCTCCCAATTTGGCCTCGCATAATAGGACATAGTCCGTAGCGGAGCCTCATTATGGTCGGGGTCACCTATTATATCTTCGTTAGTCTCTCCGACTGACTCTTCGCGAATTATTGGTAGATTACTAAATCGGAGACGTCGCCGCAAGGTGCGCTCGATTTCCGGATCAAAACCAAATTCAAAATCAATTGAAGAGTTTCCTCGGGTCATAAACCAAAAGAAAAGAAAAGAAGCGGAAAAAGAAAAAGGGAAAAATAAGATTTTAGATAAATAAATTTATTTTTATTTTATTACATTTTTTTTAGATTTTTATTTTTTTATTATTATTAGGTGAATTAGAATTAGTCCTGGACTTCCCAAGATCTACCCGGTGAAGGGTTTGCAAGGTACTAGAGGCTATGATGGGAATTCAAACCCAAAGCGTCCTTTCCAGGAATTTAGTTGCACCTTAAAATTAAGAAAAAGAAAAAAAAATAAAATAAAATTAATAGATATTTCGGTTTTCGAAATATCAACCGAGTCCCCGACAACGGCGCCAAAAACTTGATGGACAAAACTATGCTTGCAAACGATAACGGCAAGTGTACCGTATCGAATGTAGTATAGGTTATTAAAACAAGGTCGTATTAGACTCGGGCGGTTGAATACTCTTACTTCGGAAAATCTCTATTATTTTATCGAACAGAATTTGTGGTTGGTTGGTTGCGGAAAAAAAGAAATAGCTTATTTAAATTAATGAATTAAAGGTTAGTACTCAACCTTGAATCACCTTGAAAAAAATAAATAAATAAAGAAATAAAACTTCTAATCCTCTTTAAAAGAAATGCTTGACCGTGGAGGTTCCTGATTTATGAACGTACCTCTCTCGAGGATACGCCTAACTGAGTTTAGTTCGATCAATCGAACTCTCGTTCTAGAATCGAAACCCCTAAAGCTCGCTTTATCGAAGTGAACCCCTCTATTGGATATAACTCCAATCCGGGAGATTTATGCCGTCCTCTCTCGAGGAGTGCATTCAAATGTCTTTATCCTTGAAGTGATCGATTCGAACTCAAAACCTCTCGATTATTTGACTACGAAAACAAGAATGAGATTATATATCGATAATATAATCTCAATCAATAAAAATTCAAGGATAAATCTTAAGCGATCTAAATAAGAGAAAAAGAAGTTCTAAACTGAATTATGAATTATATTTTCCTTGGATCATCTCGGCCGAGTACTAATGAAATTTAGCTACTCATGGAGATGGAGGAATTGATGAAATACAAGAGGTGCATAATGAAGATTGAGAGTAGAATAAGAGTAAAAGTGCTATTTTATTAATTGAAAGGGAAATTACAACTAGGAAACAAGAAATTACAAACCTGAAATGAAAGTGCAAGCTAAGAAAGAAGATTACAAGCTTAAGAATGAAATCAATGCAAGAAAATAAACTTAGAACTCCCAAAATTCGTCCCCAAACATCTGGAAAAGCTCCCTTTAAATAGCTGAATTTTTGGTGTTACACGCCCTTGGTCACGCCCGTGACCAAGGGCGTGTAAGGGGCGTGATCGAAGCGGTAGCGGAGAGGGCGCCTTCTGGAGTAATTGCGAGCGTTTCGGCCGTGTCACGCCCTAGGTCACGCCCGTGACCTGGGGCGTGTAATCCTGAAATCTTGCTGCTGGCGGGAAGCTTCGGCGGGAAATTGGCGCGGGAAAGGTCACGCCCGTGTACTGGATGTCACGCCCTTGGTCACGCCCGTGACCGAGGGCGTGTAATTTTAATTGACATGGCGGCATGCTCCGGATGTTTGTGGCGGGTCGTGGCCGTGACATTGGGTCACGCCCTTGGTCACGCCCGTGACCTGGGGCGTGTACTTGGCGAAAACTTCACGGAGCGTCCCTAGAGTGGCAGAAGCATGTCTGGAGTATTTCGTAGGTTACACGTCCATGGTCACGCCCGTGACCTGGGGCGTGTAATATTAACTTTTTGCTCAAAACAGCCCAGAAAACCTGAAAACACTAAATAAAAAGTTAGCTTATGAAATAACAATGGAAGAATTTATATGATAAAATTCCTAAAAATAACATAATTTTATATGAAAAACATAATAAACCTAAACTTAAAGATGAGTAAATAAATTACTCATCAATGTAGAAAGTAAACCTTCGGCATTTGGAAACAAAGGGTTAAGCTGTTCATGGAAGCTTTAGACCCTAGGATCTATATCATTGTTCAGGAAGGCCCCTTCCTTATCACAAAGCCCTCCATCATTTATCCTACTAGACAGGTAGGCAAGTCTTACAATGAAATGACAAGGGATGAGATAGCATTGGCTACAATGGATAAAAGAGCTCAAAATATTATTGTCAATGCTATTGATGATTCAACTTTCCAAAACTTGGTGCACTTTGAGACTGCAAAGGAGATGTGGGATATACTGATTGTGTACATGGAAGGGACTAAAGAAGTGAGGAATGATAGGAAATCACTACTTAATCAGGAGTATGAAGCCTTTAGGCAACAAAATCAGGAGTGCATAGCTGACTACTATGAAAGATTCTTCAGAATAGTAAATGAGTTGTGGACCTATGAAAGGACCTTCACTCATTATGAGTTGAATGATAAATTCCTAATATCTCTAACTAGAGACTGGGATACAAATATCTGTTCCATCAGGGAAGTGGAAAAGCTGAGTGAAACTCCTCCTCACACTCTGTTTAGAAAGTTGCTCTCATATGAGATGCAACTATCTGCTAGAAAGGAAGAGGACATCTCCTCCAGGCCTCTTACTAGGGAGAAGTCTGTGGCCCTCAAGGATGAAGGGTCCAAGAAGAGCAATACAAGAATTCCTACCCCTACAAGAAGGGCTGCTGACTCAGACAATTCAGATCACTGCTCATCTGAAAACAGCTCTTCTGATGAGGAATTTGCTGCCTTCTCAAGGCAATTCAAAAAGATGATGAGAAGGAAGCAGTGGAAGAATAAGCCTTCCTCCTCCTCACATCCTAGGAAGGATTAAAGCAGGGCAGACAGGCAGCACCCCAAAGGGGACAGGTATGACTCTAAACATGTTAACAATGGTTTAACTAATGTGATTTGTTATTGCTGCAGTAAGCATGGACATGTCATTGCTGACTGTCCAGTCAAAAGAAAGGATAAGGGTGATAACAAGCATTATCACCAAAAGGGAAGAAAAGATGAGAAATCCTTCCTAGCCAAGAAGGACAAAAGATGAAGTGAATCTTAGTCATCATCATCATATTCAGATGATGAAGAAGAGGCTTATATTGGGATGTTTGCTGCTAAGGAAGATGAGGACTTTCCTGCAGCAAAGGTGGGCATCAGGGCCCCTCTATCACATTCAGACAGTGATATGGAGGTGGATGAAGATGTTGAAGAATATATTGGCATAATGGCCTTAACATCAGATGATGAAGACTGTCCGGACACACCTGAACAGGTACCTACTCCTCTCTCTTCCTCTAAGTATGAATCAATTCCAGAATCTGATGCACACTCATCAACTGATGATTATGATTCAGAATTTGAAGTGGGTGTCAATCAATTGATTGAAAAATATGATGCTGTAGTTGTTGCTCTGAAAGAGAGCAAGAAGCTTACTAAAAGCCAAGCCCTAGAGATTGACTCACTTAAAATGGCTGAAAGAAATGGTTCTGAGTCTCCTACTTTGGTGGCTCAGATGAGTAGAGAAATATGCAAACTCAAGGGGATAACAATTTTCCATCTGAGCTCTATTTCTCTAAAGAATAAGATCTTCAAGGATCTTGAGGAAAAGCTTCTCAAAGAGAAAAGCCTAGTGGCTCAATTCTCCAAGCCTAAATCTGTGCTCCCTATCATTGACTCCTTTTCTTCTCAATCCAATAGAAGAGGACTAGGATTCAATAAAATGGAGACAGGAGAATGAAGTGGAAAAAATAGCAAGGGTAAGGCTAAGCCTCAAAGCACCTTTCAAAAGGTATTACTTCCTTCCAACAGGTATGACCATGAAAGCATGTATGGTCACTGGAAGAATGGAAGTACCTATAAGAAGGAAAATACTCCTTCCCATAGTGGAAGAAAGGGAATGGGATTGAGTGCCATGAAGGCTCCCCATGAGGAAATTCAAATGGCCCAACCTGGACCTTTTGTATTTGGTACCTCAGCACCCTAATTCAAGAATCAGGCTGCAAGCTATTCTAAATCTATTTAAGTAAAGAAAATTCCTGCTGTCAAATCTATTGACAAGACTTATTGCTCAGTGTCAGATGCCATCAGATCTTGTATGGCTGCCAAGCCAAAGCAAGTTGATGCCATCAGGACAAAGAGCTTCAAGCCAGAACATAGATTGACATTCAGTCAAATCATTACTGAGAGAAACAGGAAGAATGCAGCTGTCTCCCCTTCTGAACACAGACACAGTAATGCTAATTCCTCAAGAAATGTTCAGAAGAGGAGATATAACATTCATGAATGTTGGTACTGTGGTAAGGTGGGACAGTTTGCCATAGATTGTTGGCATAATCCTAATGTGCCATGCGCAAAGATGAGCTTTCCTGCAAAAGCTGCAGCAGGTTTGAATCCTTTTCATTCTAAGAAAGACCTAGGACCCAAAATTGTTTGGGCTCCTAAGGGTAATTAAATTCCATCATGCAGGTTAGTTCAAATACCATCCTTAGGCAGATTTGGTATTTGGACAGTGGGTGCTCAAGACATATGACAGGCACCAAGGGTTTACTGCAGGAATACATAGCAGTGAAGAATGGACCCAAAGTCATCTTTGGGGGTTCAGAAAAGGGATTCACCAGAGGTTATGGTATGATCTCAAATGGCATAGTCTCCATCACTAAAGTGGATTATGTTGAATGGTTCCAACACAACCTTGATAGCATAAGCCAACTGTGTGATCTTGGCTATGTCATTGAATTCCACAATGATAAGTGCCTAATCAAAAAGTCTAATGACTTGGAAACCATACTTTCAGGCACTAGGAGTGGAAATGTTTATTGTTTAGATTCTATTTGCAAATCATCTTCCTCTCTTGTGTGTCTTGTGGCAAATGAGAGTGAGTCTCTATGTGTTCAATGGCACAAGAGACTTGCCCACATCAACTACAAGGCAATGCATAGACTATTCTCTAAGAATTTGGTTAGAAATAGTCCTAATTTGAAATGTGTTAAGAATGGCCCATGTCATGCTTGCCAAATGCGCAAGCAAACAAGGGCCACTTTTAAAAGTATTGGCTCCAAAGACACTAAGAGATGCCTTTATTTATTGCATATGGACTTGTTTGGTCCTATGCCAATTCAGAGCTTAGGAGGGAAGGTGTATACCTTAGTGATTGTTGATGATCACTCAAGATATACATGGGTATTTTTTCTTAAAAAGAAATTAGATACTCTAAATGTCTTTATAAGCCATGTCAAGGCCATTCAGAATGATTTGCAATGTTCTGTGGTCAGAACTAGGTCTGACCATGGCACAGAGTTTCAATCTGAAGACATGACAAGGTTCTGTCAAAAACTAGGTATCATCCAAGAGTTTTCCTCCCCAAGGACCCCACAACAAAATGGGGTGGCTGAGAGGAGGAATAGAACCTTTATAGAAACTGGGAGAACATTTCTTAGTGACTCTTCACTCCCAGAATATTTCTGGGCTGAAGTAGTCAATACTGCATGTTATGTTCTCAATAGAGCTTCCATCAATAAAGTTCATTGAATTACCCCCTATGAGATTCTGAAAGGCAAACAACCAACAATTTCATACTTTAGGATCTTTGGATCTAAATGCTACATTTTAATCAATGGAAAATCTCAATTAACCAAGTTTGCTGAAAATGCTACTTGGGTGTTCTTGTTGGCTATAGCTCACATAGTAGAGCCTATAGAGTATATAACAAGAAAACCCATGTTGTTGAAGAGTCCATGCATGTGGTGTTTGATGAGACCAGCCTAATTTATAAGGGCTGGCCCAGTTCTTCTATTTTGATGGGAAGTGAAAGGGCCATGGAAAAACTATCTATACAAGAACCATCCAGCAGTAAAAGCATATACTGATGCAGTAATTCCAGAAGAAGTTGAGGTGCAGGATGCTGAAGATGTTGTTGACCCAGTGGAAGAAATTCAACATGTAGAGGAAAGACTGCCTACAGCTACAAGACATCTAAGGGATCATCCCTTGGAGAAGATTATTGGGAATATTCAACAAGGTGTGACAACTAGGAGCAGGGCTCACAATGAGGCCATGTTCCTCAGTTTCCTGTCACAGATAGAGCCTAAGAAGTTTGAAGAGGCCAACCTGGATCCATTCTGGATTCAGGCAATGCAGGAAGAACTTTTGCAATTCAAGAGATGAAAAGTATGGAAGTTGGTGCCAAGACCACAGGGACACAACATCATTGGCACCAAATGGATCTTCAAAAACAAGATGAATGAAAATGGGACAATCATCAAGTACAAGGCAAGGCTTGTTGCAAAGGGGTATAGGCCAGAAGAAGGAATAGACTTTGACCAAACCTTTGCCCCAGTTGCAAGGTTGGAGGCCATAAGGCTATTCCTTGCATATGCAGCCCATAAAGGCTTCAAAGTGTACCAGATGGATGTCAAATCAACATTCCTAATTAGAAATTTGAAAGAGGATGTTTATGTAGAGCAGCCATCAGGTTTTGTCCATCCTACTCTTAAATCTCATGTTTATCTACTTAGGAAAGCTCTATATGGTCTTAAGCAAGCCCCTAGGGCTTGGTATGAGACATTGTCTAGCTTTCTCATCAAGAACAAGTTCTTGAGGGGAAAGATAGATAGCACATTGTTTCTTAGGGAAACAAGGGGCAAGATTCTCCTAGTCCAAATATATGTTGATGACATAATATTTGGGTCACTGATGACAACCTCTGCACAAGGTTTGCCAACCTAATGCAGGGGGAGTTTGAGATGAGCAGAATGGGAGAATTAAAATACTTCTTAGGCCTCCAAGTGAGATAGTCCGATGATGGGATATTTATCTCTCAGACAAAGTACACTAGGGAGCTAATTAAGAAGTTTGGAATGGAGTCAGCCTCCACCATGAAAACTCCCATGGGGTCCAACAATTCCCTGGACAAGGATGAGAAGGGCAAGGCCTTTGATGAATCCATGTACAGGTGCATCATTGGATCCCTGTTATATTTGACTGCTAGTAGACCAGATATTATGTATGCTACATGTGTGTGTGCTAGGTACCAGGCATGTCCTAAGGAATCTCACTACACATCTTCAAAGTGGATTCTGAGATACCTTAAAGGCAGCCTACATCTTGGCCTTTGGTATCCTAAGAAGAATGATTTTGAACTAACTGGATTTTCAGATGCAGATTTTGCAGGCTGCAAAGAAGACAGGAAAAGTACAAGTGGCACTTGTCAATTCCTAGGAAGAAGATTGATATCATGGAGCAGCAAAAAGCTGACAAGTGTGGCTATCTCCACTGTTGAATATGAATATATTGCTGCAGGAATGTGTTGTGCACAACTATTGTGGATTCAACACCAGCTAGAGGACTACAACCTCATGGTAAGTAAATATCCTATTTATTGTGACTCATCCAGTGCTATCTCTATTGCTAAGAATCCTGTCTCTCACAGCAGGACTAAGCACATAGAGATAAGGTATCATTATATAAGAGAACATGTTGAATGTAAAGATATCTGCCTTGAATTTGTCCCCACTGGCAGTCAAGTGGCTGATATCTTCACTTAGCCATTGGATGAGGCCAAGTTTAATGCTTTCAAGATTGAACTAGGAATGTTAAATGTAGAATAGTACTCACATTGAGGGGGAGCTAGAAAGGGTTATTCAAAATGAACAAGAGCAACTATTAAAGATAATAGTTCTCACATTGAGGGGGAGCAAGTTCCTGCTCAGGTTGAGGGGGAGATGGCCAATGCTAAGAGGGTCAGAGAAGATGTAGGATGACCTAAAGGGGGATTTGGAAAATGCTTTTTTAAACACTCTCAGGGTCTGTAGCTGCTGCCTCCCAATCCCCAGTGGGTAAAATAGTTGAAGAAACCAGAAGGGGGGAGATGGCCAATGCTAAGACCAACTCAGAGTTAGATTTGAGTGGATTGCCCTCTGAGTTAGTCAAAGCTTCATACAGAATGTTGTCATGAGTTTTGATAGAATGCTTAAACAATATTATTATCTAGAAGCAATTTTATCATGAATGCTATATAGATCATTTTCATGATAGGTTTTTATTGGCTATGTACCTTAGCATTGGGAATGTTCTGCCTTCTTCAAATAGGGGGAGATTGTTGGGAATATTGCCCTCAATGTTCCCTTGATTTGAAGAGGCATCACTCTCAATACTAAGTTCATATTGTATTTGATATATTCTATTTTGTCTCAAGTATTGTACAGGGAGATGATATTCAATACAATAGAATAGATTCAAAGGTGTACTGTTTAATCAGCTGAGGAGGTCTCAATGTCTCAGCTGAACTGCTGAGACAAGACCAAGAGCCACTGAGAAGGCATTTGGGCAAGCTGAGCTGCAGATAGAAGAGACTGCTGAGAAGTGGCAAGTTCGTCGAACACATAATGAAGTTCGTCGAACACAGAATGCTGTTCGACGAACGAAGAATGAAGTTCATCGAACGCAGAGACGGGACAGAAGCAAACGCTGAGAGTTGGCGTGTTCGTCGAACAAAGAATGAAGTTCGTCGAACGCAGAGACGGAACAGAAGCAAACGCTGAGACTTGGCATGTTCGTCGAACAAAGAATGAAGTTCATCGAACGCAGAGACAGGACAGAAGAAAACGCTGAGACTTGGTGTGTTCGTCGAACGAAGAATGAAGTTCGTCGAAGGCAGAGTTTGTCGAGTTCGTCGAACATAGTATGGCGAGTTCGTCGAACACAGATTGCAGTTCGTCGAACACAGGATCTTCTCTGCAGATCGACAGAATCCGCTGAAAAGAGGAAGCCATCTCAGCCCAACTGCTGAGACAGTTCAAACGTGACATGGCGGGGTTCTGCTTTTGGCGCAAGCTGCAAAAAAGTATTGCGGGGTCCACCAACCATGCCCATATCAGTCAGAAGGACAGTTGAGAGCCGTTGAAGATCCAGGGTGTATAAAAGAAAGAGTTAGGGCACTTTAGAGATGTGTTGGTCGACTGCTAAAACAAATTGACTGATCCATTGACGGCCCGAGTTCTCGTCATTCTCCTCCTGCTCACTGAACAAGCAAGAAGAATCTGAGAGATAAAGAGAGCTCCTCTACAAGAAGGAGCAAGGTGATCTTCCATCCTTCAACTGAAGAGGAAGATCAGTTTGTAGCTGCCATCATTATCTCCAGCTACAAGAAAGCACAAGCTGTGCAGGAACTACATGAGACTTCTTCTCTCTGCTGTCTGTTGTAGTAAGCTTCAAATACTCTTTTACTGTAGGGATATTTGCCTGAGTTTGTACGGCTATTTGCCTGAGATTGTAGGGCTTGTTGTCCTGATTTTGTAGGGCTGTTGGCCTGAGTTTGTAGGGTCATTTGGCCTGAGGTTGTTGGACCAGGAGGTGGTCTGAGCTGTAGGAGGTGGATTCCTCTGAGGTAGGGTCTGTGTGATCTGAGGTAGGATCAGCAGGTAGTCTGAGTTGTAGGAGGTGGATTCCTCTGAGGTAGGGCTGCTGTGCCTGAGGTAGGGTTTGTGCAAACCTGAGAGATCCTGAGGGATCTATGCTGTAAGCTATTATAGCTGAGATTGGAGGAGTTGGCCCTGTCTAACACACTGTTAGAAGGGTGAAGGGGGAAAGTGGACTACCCATAGACACACTGTCTTGGGGAACCACTATAAACACTTGTGTGTTTTCTAGTTTGCTTGATTACTTGCTTAGAATAATTTTAACTAGCTATATCATCTAAGTAGAAATCAAAAGACCTATTAACCCCCCCCCCCCCCCCCCTCTAGGTGAATTAGATCACATACCTATATTATTTCACTCGTGACAAGTTTTTGGAGATAATATATTTTATAAATCAAAGCTCTTTTTCGATAATTAGCTTGGAAAAAGTATTTATTGACGTCGCCCTTATATATAGTAATGTGATGATCAGAAAATTAATGAATATGACTCCTTATGAATTTTGGAATTAATGATCCCACATGAATTTTAATGCAAATTAAGCTTGATCGTCACTGAGTTAGTCTTGATCGTCACTGAGTTAGTCTCAATTTTATTAAGTGACCATTTTATGGATTCAAGAAGCTTAATTAATCTTGACACAAATGGTATAATGATGATGTGTTGAAATTAGAAGAATCAATATTGCAAAAGCAAGTCTAGAAAGATAAATGAAGATTTTAGTTGCAAATAAAAGTGTTGACCTCGTATGAATATTGATTGTTAGACAGGTGAGTTTCAAATTCGAGGCATAAACAAGGTTGAATTTAATAACTATTGTAATCACAGACTTGATGGCATACCAACTAGGTCGGAAATGGGGTACGAGTGAAGATATGAAGGCACAACCTATATGGAATGCACGATGAAATTTTTTATATCACTATAATTTGAAGTATGTAGATACCCAAAAATATTTGAACCTCAGGCAGAGTCGGTGGATGGAATTTTTTTTGTGTGCGATTAAGGCTACACACCATCTTACCACTCTAGGAGGGACTATCACCCCTGAGCAAGTTCTCGTATAACAACATTCACCTGGGGAGCATTGGCATGACTCCCTCTGAGGCCCTGTAAGGGAGGAGGTGCAACACACTGTTATCTTGGATCCAGGATGAGGATTCGAAGGCACTAGGATTGGACTGTGTGGAAGACACAGATGCTCAAATAACGGTTGATACGTGAGCGGATGCTGAAAGCCCAAAGCCGACATGCTAGGTAATATGAGGCATGGCATCGTAAGGTGAAGTTTTAGGTGGGAGACAAAGTTCTTCTGAAGATACATCTGGTGCATTGAGTCTCGCGGGTGAGGAGACAGCAGAAGCTCAGTCCCAGATATATATTGGGTCGTGACAGGAGAGTTTTAGTTCTTATTCTTATTATTAAAACTCTTGTTTAACTTTGTTTTAAAATAAATGATATATATATATGTGATGTATGAGTAATAACTACAAATAGTAAGAGTGCATAAAATACACAACACAAATAAGAAATAAAACAAAGAAGGCAAAGCACATCCAGATGACACAAGAAAATATAGTAGTTCCCCTCAACTGGGTACATCTACTCTTCTACCCACTGGTAGGAATCCACTGGAGGTTGTTGATCAGGTGCCCTCACACCAAGGTGTTTTTGTTCAGGTGTCCACACACCAATGGAGGTTTGATCAGGTGCCCAATTCACCTATAAGCTTTTGACCAGGTGCTTATAAACCAACTAGATTTTTTGATCAGGTGTCTTTCCACCAACAGGTAAACTTTTGAAGGGAGTTTTAACCCTGTACAAGATGGGGAAGGAGAAAGGGAAAGATTTACTATTCTTCTCTTTTTGTTGAGAAGACTCTTGATGAATATCCTGATTGGTAGTTGTGTTTGGATCTTGATGATGATGATGAAGGAAGCTCCCCCTGTCTGATTTAGAATAGATGACAGCCTTGTGAATGGAGCTCCTTCTCTAAGTTGTGATACTTTTCTTCTTCTTCTTCTTCCTGAGCAAATGATATTGATTTGGTGTCTCAGGTTGTAGAAGTTCTGCAAGAAATATGTTAGCAAAAAGAAGATAATATAATCTGGATTTGTTATTCTTTTTGCTCTTCTGATTTTCTTCTTCTTTCTTTTCTTCTCTAATTCCTGTACAGCAATATTAATATGTTCTATTCTCTATTATGTATACATCAATAGTGATATAATATGTATATCTATTCTGCTGTTTCTTCTCGGCTCTGTATATTTAATTTGATAGTTATTCGGCTGTTTTGAATCCTTGCCCACTAAAGAGGAAAGGAGTAAAGTCACTTTCATTTCCCAGATCCTTGAGTAGATAACTTGCCGTGTTTAGATTTATTGCAACGGCTACAACATTAAATGCGTTTGCCAAACGGCTACAGCATTAAATGCTTTCACGGCTGTAAAGTCAGATCAGTAATATATAACAATATATAAATAGAATAAATAAATTATTGCTTTAAATAAATCTGACAGCAAATATATATTTTAGTCAAGCTAAATAATATAAAATAAATGCTGCAAAAATTCGTCGACCTCAGCTCGTCATTCGTCGGGCTGAGCTCACCAAATGATATTCTGAGCATTGATTAACTGCAGAGGAATTTCGTCGAGCACTGCTGGGATTTCGTCGACCGCTGTTCTGATTTCGTTGACCGCTGCTTCCCTGCTGTAATTTGTCGAGCGCTGCTATAATATAATCTGTTCGTCGGGCGCCGTCCGACGAATGCTGAGCGTCGTTCGACGTTCATCGAACGTAGTGAACTATATGTAAATTTAATTTCTCTTCTTATTTTCTGCCTTATTAAATATATGTATATTTCAGCTTTCTTTCTTAATGATATTTAATCTAAGTTATAAGATATATTATGATATAAACTTAGACACTAAAGGTGGATCCTAACTCAAATCAAAACTAAGGTTCCAACAATCTCCCCCTATTTGAGTTGGGATCCTAATCCAAATTAACTAGGTTCTAACAATCTCCCCCTATTTGGTTTAGGATTCCTAAGCATAAAAAGTCTTTAAAGCTTAAGGGTTAGAGATTATTTATTTTTCTTTTGAAAAACTAAGCAATTCTGATTTCCTAAATCTTGATTAAAATAGGAATTTTAAATGAAATGAATTGCTCGCTGTTAACAGATTCTAAGAATTTTTATAATCATAAAGACAATATCTGATAGCTTCTTTCTATAGAGTCCCCTTAATCAGAAGAGACTCACACTCAGAGCTCTGATCATTTCTGATCTATGCTACTTGAGTAGAATGCTCAAACTGATTTTGGAGAAAAAATATGTAAAAGAGTGAAGTTATCTGACATTGCTTTTAAAATAGAAAAATTCAACAGAATCATATAATTGCTGTTTAATTTAATTATAAATGCTTTAAAATAGGTAAAAGCAAATGTTTTATAATTAGATATGTTGGTCTTTTTATTTCATTGAAATACAAATTTGAAAATTTATTCTGATTTTGTTGAACATAAATACTTTTCTTCTTAACATGTTGTTCAAATTTATTTTTCAAAGAAAAAATTTTCTTATCTAATGTTTTCAAATCTATTTTAAATCTTGTGTGTTCAGAAGTTATTTTTAACTCTTTTATTTCTATGTCAGATTTTATCATATTTGTATCTATTAACTCAAAATCTGATATAATTACTTTTTCTGATTCTGATTCAGAATTTATCAAATCTGTAGATGGTGAGTTGAAAACAGATGTGAAATCAGAGGTAAAATTAGGAAATGTTGTTACCTCTTTTACCTTTTCTTCATCAGATTCAGCATCTGATTTGTAATCTGAACCATATATAGCCATCATGCAAAAAGCTGTGGCTTTTTATTCTTCTTTTTCTTCTTCTTCTTAAGTTAAACTGAATGATGGTTCTGCATCGAAAATGATGTTAGTAGAAGAAGTAGGAATGGATTCATTTACCATCCTAGAGAGGGAGTTCCAAGTGCTCTTTGCTGAATTGCAAACAGCTACTTTTTGAAGAATGCCATCAGACATTGATTTAGCCAATATTTACATGGCTATGGAATCAGCATTTTTCAATCTTTCTTGATCATCAGATGAAGAGGTTGAAGATGAAATTCCTGTCAAAACAGATTTATAAATATTTTCATCTATAGCATTCATATATAACTTAATTCTAACTTGCCATAACTCAAATCTATCCAAATTACAAAAAGGTGGATCTGAAAAAGGGAAATCTGCTAGTGCCATCAAATTTTTGAAAAACCTTTTTACAACAAAACAAAATAAGAACTAAGTGATCTTTGTAATTTCAGGTGTTAGCCTGTGTGCAAAATCAACCTCCCTCTGATACCAATTGAAAGGGAAAATTGATATCCTCTGATGAGGGTGATTGATAAAATCAACCTGCTCTGATACCAATTGAAAGGAGAGTTTTAGTTCTTATTCTTATTATTAAAACTCTTGTTTAACTTTGTTTTAAAATAAATGATATATATAGGTGTGCTGTATTAGTAATAACTACAAACAGTAAGAGTGCATAAAATACACAGCACAAATAAGAAATAAAACAAAGAAGGCAAAGCACATCCAGATGACACAAGAAAATATAGTTGTTCCCCTCAACTGGGTACATCTACTCTTCTACCCACTGGTAGGAATCCACTGGAGGTTGTTGATCAGGTGCCCTCACACCAAGGTGTTTTTGTTCAGGTGTCCACACACCAATGGATGTTTGATCAGGTGCCCAATTCACCTATAAGCTTTTGACCAGGTGCTTATAAACCAACTAGATTTTTTGATCAGGTGTCTTGCCACCAACAGGTAAACTTTTGAAGGGAGTTTTAACCCTGTACAAGATGGGGAAGGAGAAAGGGAAAGATTTATTGTTCTTCTCTTTTTGCTGAGAAGACTCTTGATGAATATCCTGATTGGTAGTTGTGTTTGGATCTTGATGATGATGATGAAGGAAGCTCCACCTGTCTGATTTAGAATAGATGACAGCCTTGTGAATGGAGCTCCTTCTCTAAGTTGTGATACTTTTCTTCTTCTTCCTGAGCAAATGGTATAGATTTGGTGTCTCAGGTTGTAGAAGATCTGCAAGAAATATGTTAGCAAAAAGAAGATAATATAATTTGGATCTGTTCTTCTTTTGGCTCCTCTGATTTTCTTCTTCTTTCTTTTCTTCTCTAATTCCTGTACGGCAATATTAATATGTTTTGTTCTCTATTATGTATACAGCAATAGTGATATAATCTGTATATCTATTCTGTTGTTTCTTCTCGGCTCTATATCTTTAATCTGATAGATGTTCGGCTGTTTTGAATCCTTGCCGACTAAAGAGGAAAGGAGTAAAGTCACTTTCATTTCCCAGATCCTTGAGCAGATAACTTGCCGTGTTTAGATTTGCTGCAACGGCTACAACATTAAATGTGTTTGCCAAATGGCTACATCATTAAATGCTTTCACGGCTGTAAAGTCAGATCAGTAATATATAGCAATATATAAATAGAATAAATAAAGTATTGCTTTAAATAAATCTGACAGCAAATATATATTTTAGTCAAGCTAAATAATATAAAATAAATGCTGCAGAAATTCATCGACCTCAGCTCGTCATTCGTCTGGCTGAGCTCGCCAAATGATATTCTGGGCATTGATTAACTGCAGAGGACTTTCGTCGAGCGCTGCTGGGATTTCGTTGACCGCTGTTCGGATTTCGTCGACCGCTGCTTCCCTTCTGTAATTTGTTGAGCGCTGCTATAATATAATCTGTTCGTCGGGCGCCGTCCGGCGAATGCTAAGTGCCGTTCAACGTTCGTCGAACGTAGTGAACTATATGTAAATTTAATTTCTCTTCTTATTTTCTGCCTTATTAAATATATGTATATTTCAGCTTTCTTTCTTAATGATAATTAATCTAAGTTATAAGATATATTATGATATAAACTTAGACACTAAAGGTGGATCTTAACTCAAATCAAAACTAAGGATCCAACAGGCCCCATAAGATCTTGGAGCAGATCGATCCCTTGGCTTATAGGATGGAGCTTCAACGGGAGTTGGTGAAACTGCACGACGTATTTCCTATCTCTTCACTTTGGAGAGCCCTACTTCATACTTAGCAACATATTTCTTTCACATCAGGCCCAGTAGCAACCGATCGTTCAGTTTTGTTAAAGCCAGATTTAAATCATCGATACGGATGTCTGAGTCCTATGGCGGAAGAAGGCTCCATTAGTCAAGGTCCCATGGTCCCAAACATGGGCAGGAGGAGCACACAAGGAAGCCATTGGGTCACAATCATCAACACCACCCGGTACTCTTCGCATCAGGTGCAACCTAACTCGCCTGAAGATTTACATCTATTTACTGTAAGTAAGAGCCCCGTTAACCCAAAATAAATTTCGGGGACAATATTATTTCTTTGTTATTGGGATTTGTAACATCCCCTTTCCTTCTAGACCCCTAGGGTGAATTATGTCATTACAAGTGTTGTGAAAAACACCATTTGATTTATCTCACAAATTATATACAAGTGATTTCATTAACTAGGATGTATTACACATGTTGTTTTGAAAGAGTAATTTGGTCATTAGATGTTTAGGATATCACACTCTAATTAGGGTGTCAAAGACCAGTTGAAATAGAGTCTAAAATTCAGTTGAGTTAAACCTGCGTAGAATAGAAGTCGGCGCAACATCGACTACAAGTCGAAGTAATTTCTAATAGAAGTAATATTAACTCAGACTGAAGTCGATGTATAAGTTGATGTCGACGCAATGTCAAGATGTACTCACCGCAAAATAAAGAGTCAGTCAAAGCAGTATTTGAAGTCGACGCAACTTGGACTTATAATCGACGCAGAAGGAAGAAGTTCTGAGTTCAGGATTCCATCTCGATGGACACGTCGATATCTCTTCGACGCAACGTTGACTGTAGATATCATTTCTAATCTAAGGAGGATTTCAATGCATCTTCTAGTAGAAATCAGAGGTGCGTCGATAAGAAGGGAAATGTATTCGACACTACATCGAATACAGACAGAATTAGAAATTCTCCTATATTCTTTTCTAAAGATGATTCAGGGGTTATTCATGGAATATTTTGGATCTCTAACGGGTCTGTTATATCCAAGAATAAAAAGGACTACAGAGAGACAATAAAGATATTTCTGGAAGGTATTTAAAAAGGGTTTGACATAGTGGAGGTCCTAGAAGGATTTTTCTGTGTGGGTGTTTAATAACATAATGACTAAAAATATATATATATTTTTACCAAAAATTATCAAAATTTGGACATTTTGAATGAACAAAATAACTAAATAAACTTACTTACAGTACTCCTCTTCGATGCTTCTTGTTCTGGAAGCAATCCATGATATCTTTGTTGTCAATGGTAGAAAATACATCCTTTTCAATGTATGTCACTAGGCAATAATTCATCCAATCATCTCACATGCGATTGCGTAATGATATTTTGATAATCTTCATCACAGAAAAAACTCTTTCTTCTTCAACGGATAAAGAACGTCTAAAATGGATAATGACCTCATTCTTCTTCATCCAATCATCTCCCATGCTTCATGCAGTTGCAACAGGTAGGAGTAGTGTCAGCTTCATGAGCAAATACACCAACGGATAAAGAACATTCTTCTTCAATGCTACTAACTTCTAAGCTAATCCTCCAAGCCCTTTCACATTTGAGAATTCCCCGCTCGAGCGAATGTCTAAAATTTAACTTTCTAGTTGATTATCAAGATCCATGAGGTCAATTGGAGAGAAGTCTAATGGATAATATTCAGCGAAGTGAATTGATTTCAGCTTATCAAATGCTAAAAAGTCGTTACTTGGATCTAAACATGCCATACATATTAGCAATTTTGTGTTCACCTCATCAAAGTGACTATTCAACTGAGTAAGTTGTAGATCAGTGACTGCATAAAATAAATCTACTCGATAAACATGAAGGTTTGTTTTATTTTTTGATTTGCGTCTTGATCTTCCTTGAGCTATAAATTTGTCTTGCATTTTTGTAACAATAATATCATGTTTTTTACAAAAGAGAGTTACTTCAGTTAATGTAGAATCCCATCCATTGTCTCTCATAGTTTGTAGTCGTTTCATGGAAACCTTCACAAGAGTCATGTCATTTACAAGATCTCGATCGTTCCTTTGTAATGCCTGTGACAGCTCATTGGTGATCCCTAAGATGTTTTTCATTAAGTGAGTCAAGAACACAAATTCAAAGCATTGCATAATATTCAACAAATCACTTGCTTCAGCTTTAAGCTCCACAAGGTTGTCATCCCCCTAAATTACTTTAAGCACATCAATCACCGGTGAGAACAAGCAAATTAAACTCAGGAGAGTTCTATAATGAGAGTTCCACCTTGTGTCCCTGCCCTTTTTAACATTCTTTCTTGATTCAAGCATCTTCATGTTATAACTTCACCGCTGAAAATTTCTTCAATAACCTTTGCAAACAGCTTCTCTCGGAGAATGTCTCTATGCTTGAACGATGCTCCAACAACATTTGTTATAATTGTGATCTAGCTAAAAAAAAGAGCAAACTTTCATGTGTTTTTTGAAACAACAATGAGCGTCAATTGAAGTTAATGAGCAAAACAATGAACATAGAATGCAAATGGATTTTCAGCCATAATCAATGTTTTAAGCCCATTGAATTCACCATGCATGTTACTTGCTCCATCATAACCTTGCCCCGCAAGCTTGATATACTCAAACCATATTTAGCAAATGAAGATTCAACGGCCGCCTTTAGTGATAATTCTGCAGTATTTTCTACATACACAATGCCCAAAAAGCAATCAATTACACTTCCTTTTTCATCAACATAGCGTAAAACAATTGCCATTTGTTCTTTGACTGCAGAATGATGAGCTTCATCAACAAGAATAGAAAATAATTTAGCTTTGACAATATCTTTCATAAAAAAAATTGTAGTCCCTATTGCTGCAGCCTGCACAATAACTCTTTGAATGCTCGGTGCTACTAATTTCAGATTTTCAGGAGCATTCTTTAATTCAACTTTACTTATTTTGTCATTATGGTCGGCGAGGAAGTGAAGGAGTTCAAGAAAGTTTCCTCGGTTGCTTAATTCATAAGATTCATCATGAACATGAAAAGCTAATCATTGCTTTAAAGGGAATCTAATGCAATCCACTGATGCTTCTAAGCGTGTGCGATAATCCATTTGAGCTTGGTCGGATTGAGTATACAAGACAATTTAAATATGTTGTTTTTCATTTATAAAGTCTATACAAGCCTTCAAACATTGGTTGTGGACGCTATTATGATTCCCCACAAGAAAATCTAATCTATCTTTATGCTTCCAATTTGTGAACCCCCAACTAACGAAAGCATCTCCACCACCTTGTTCACCATGCATCAGTTTGAATAAATAACAACATAAGAAAAATTCAGCATCTTTTACTATGTTATATTCCAACCAGTAACTGTATTCTTGAAACAACAAACTAATAAATCTACGTGACTCATTTCCAAGAACTCTTGTTGGGAAAACATGATTTTTAGGTTGGAAAGCTTTTTTCTGCAGATACCATCTTCGAACCTTCTCTCTCTCATTAGGCTCATAATCATAAATATTCTTCTGTAATCCTGGATCCATGAGAAGATCATCTACATTGAGTTCTACTTGTGCTCTACTAGAAGAATTACATGATACTTCACTTGATTTTTTTTACAATACTTATCCACGATTAACCAAAGGGTGGAAACAATAAAGATTGATCTAAAATAAATTAAATAAAAAATCCAAACTAACAATTATCAAACGATGGGCCAACAATTCAAAAAACTAGTATATACCTGAATAGGGCAATATGACAATGTGAAGATGCAACCAGAAAGGGCCTTTAGATAGTTTGTTTGATTGTTTCCTTGATTATAATACTGAAGAAATATGTACATTCCTCAACTCAGAATGCAAACATTTTCCACTAGCCCACAACCCACTTCATACATGATTAATTAACTGATTAAGGAAATGAAAAACTTTGCTAACCAACATTCCATGATTAACTTTTGGAAACCAACTAATTAACTGTTAAACATTACTGACTGAAGCTAAAATCAAATGGAGGATCCACTGAAAAATGCTTCTAAGCGTGTCTAATTTCGTTTAATTAATTGATTCGATACAATTTCATTTGAATGACTGAATACATGATTAAATACCAAACAGTAATCTGGACACTGAATCTGGAATGGCTGAATGAGAATGAAAAGAATGGAAAATACTAAACTCCAGAAATCAAAATGATTGAATGAGTCGAATGAAAAACCAAACTGTAATTTGGAGTTCTAAAATACCTATAAGGCTAAAATCGAGTGCAAAATCTGTAAATCACTGAATGAAATACAACAAATACCTAATCAAATGGATCTGGGGTTCTTGACCTCTGAATGACTGAATGTCTTTGATCATTGTTGCAAATAACCAGCTGCAATGTAGAGCACTAGAGCAGTAGAACTATAGAAGTGTCAGAGGCCCAGAACAGGACTGTAGGAGCACTACGGAGGCACTACGCGAATAGGATGCATCTTCATCGAGGAGGAAGCATCTAAGTGGGGCTGTATTTGCTGTCGAGGTGGAAGAACGGAGGCACTATGCAAAACGCGAATGGGATGCGTCTTCCATCTTCGTCGAGGCCTCTTCCGCTCTTCGGGAGAAATATGGTTCAATTTTCAGAACGACTGAACGGGATGCCTCTTCCGCTCTTTGGCTCTTCCGCAATTTTGGCTTTTTGAGTGTGGGTGGCTGCCCATGCTCGGCCCTTAATAGGTTCGCGTCTGGTTTGATGGGTCGTTAAAATAGAAAGAAGATATTATTATTCCACGGACATTCCAACTAAGGATACAACAGAAGAGGAAAGTGATTCAAACATTATTCGACGGCAGAATAATATTACTGAAGAAGATTATGAACAACAACAATTCTTCTATTCTTCTTATTCTTCCTCCTCAAGCCTTCTCTCAAACAATACACAGAAAAATACATCTCTGGTTAGCATCAAGGCTTCTTCTCTCTGCTGCAACAAAGTGAAAGACTGGACAAAGCTTAATAATCCTTTTTCTGCTTCTTCTTCTTACAAAGGATTAATCATCTACAAGATCCAGTCCACTAATAGTGCCATGAATCCTGAGAGAATCTGCTGAAAGAGGATTCAAATCAGAAGACTTACTTCTTTTAATCCTTTCTTACTCTCTCTTTCTTATTGTAACTTGAGTAAAGAGTTTTTAGAATCCCTCTCCAAAGGATTCAGTGGTTCAAGATCTCCATATCAAAAGATCTAGATTGGTTCTAAGAGTTTCCTTACCAAAACACTCAATGGTTCTAAGAGTCTCCTTGTCAAAAGTCTTAGTTGTTGGTTCTAATAGTCTGCTTATCAAATGACTCAGTGGTTCAAAGAGTCTCCTTATCAAAAGACTCAGGAACTGGATAATGTATTCCTACCAAGATGGTAGAACAGTGGATGTACCTATATTTTGGGGAACCACTATATCTCTTGTCTCTTTATGCTGTGAATTTCTGTGTTGTCCACTTGTTTTATCACAACAATCTGTGTTTATTTTATTCTGGACAAGTAATCTGAATGCATAGTTATTGGATTAATTTATTGTTGTGCAATATTTTAAGAAAAGTTTTTAGAACTCTATTCACCCCCCCCCCCCCCCCTCTAGAGAATACTCAGAGGACTCACTGTGCATTTTCAATTGGTATATGAGCGAGGTTCATCATAAAAAGGCTAACACCTTGATCAAAAGATCCACTCACATTAAAATTTTATATTTTAAAATTATTTTCACAAAATGAGTTCTAAGGACTATGCATCCACAAGACCACTAGTGTGTAACCTGAACAAGTTTACACTCTGGAAGCCCAGAATGAAATTATATATGAACTTTATTGATGAAGATATTTTTGATGTTATTATCTCAGGTCCTCCAACACCAGTCAGAAAAGATGTCAGTGGATCTGTTACACAACAAATTATGCCTAGAGCTGAATAGACTGATGTTGAAAAGAAGCAGAAGGCATATGATGCCAAGGCTATGTACATTCTGGACTCTACTATGTCATATGACATTTTCCAGATGGTGGCTGACTGCAACTATGCAAAAGAAATCTAGGAATCCCTTTCTAGATTGGTTGAGGGAAGCTCAGATAAAAGAAAGAACAGAAAGTCCCTTCTCATATCCCAATATGTGAACTTTCAAAAGAAGACTAGAAAAAGTGTTGCTTAGATGTATGAGAGATTCAACACCATTATAAATGAGCTAAAAGGACTGGACAAGGAGATTTCACTAACAGAGATCAATGATAAGCTCCTCATGTGCTTCCCAAGCACATGGGATTCATGGATCTGGGCTATTAGAGAATCCAGATGTCATAGAGAAATCTCCACTGATGCTCTGCTAGGAAAGCTCAAGTCCTATGAGCTACTACTAAAGAGCAGGGCTGAGATAGAAGCTCAGGTGAAAACCTCAACCCCTAAAGAAAGGACCATTGCTCTGAAGGCTGCTGAAGGAGAGCCTTCCACTTCTGAAGAAGAAATGTTCAACCTCTTGGCCAGAAGATTCATAAAATTGGTCAAGACAGAAGACTCCAGAAGAAAGGAGTGGAGCTCAATCAAACAAAGGTTTGATAAGAGTCCAAAGCAGGAAGTGATCTGCTTTGCCTGCTGAAAACCAGAGCACATTGCCCCAGAGTGTCCTGAAGATCAAAGGGACAGAAGCAACAATAAAAATGAGCACAAGAAGAAGCTCTTTAGGAAGAATGATACGTTGAAGGGTAAAGGTTTCATTTTTGAAACATGGAGTGACTCAAAAACTGAGTCGAGCTCCTCTTCATCTGAAAGTGATGAAGAAACTACTGCAGAAGAATCCTGCCTAATTGCTTTAGAAGAATCCTCTGAGGAAGATCAGACATCACTCTTTGATGACTTTGATTTAACATCAGAAGAATTTAAAAATTGTTTTAAGGAATTTTGCAATGATTATCTTAAGGTTCAAAAATAAATAGAAACATTTAGGGAAGAATTAGAAAACTTTAAGAGAAATGATTTATATTCAGATAATTATGACTTGAGGAATCAAATTTATAAAAAGGAAACAGAACAAACAGAGTTAACCGAGGAAAATTCAACTTTAAAAGAAGAGCTTATAATGGCAAAAGCTTTTGAGGACTCACTCAATGGGAGGAGTCAAAAGCTCAAAGATATTACACAAAATCTTTCTATGAGGTTCAAGCACCTTCGTTTAGGAGCAGATCCATCCACCAACATAGTAATCCCTGGAAAACTTGCATGGGAAAATCCTGTAGTGTTCATTAGATCTAGTGAGAAATAATCTAATAATCACTTAGAATTTAGTGAAGAATCTAATAAAATCATTGTATTCAATAAGGTAATTAGTACTGATCAAAAAGGAATTCTAGGTAAGCACCCCTCAAAAAACTCAATCAAAGATAATCAAATTACTAATAAAAGGAATTATGCGTCGAATAAAACTCGACGCACTTTTAAAGATGCGTCGAATGCAACTCAACGGAGCTCTGCATAGGCTTCGACATCAATTCGACACAGGTATGAAGGTGCGTCAAATTTCACTCGACGTAACCACTACTCTGCGTCGAATTATTATCGACGTAACTATGCAGACACGTCGAATTCCACTCCACGTAACTCTAGATATGCGTCGAATTCTTCTCGACGCATGTTTCTAGCAAGCAATTATAAAACATATAGACCTCTTTCTCTCACTTCTCATTATAGTTCAAGATGCTTTTCCTGTTCCAAATTTGAGCACAAGGCCAAACACAGCTGGCATAATAAACTAGCAGTTCTACAACTTAAGGGGTATCCTGAAAGACCAACCTATTTTTCATGACCCCATATGATGTTAGAAGGAAGGGACCCCAACAAGTGAGGGTCTATAATAATGTTTAAATTTATGTGCAGAATGGAGGTTGTTCTACGACAAACCAGCAGTTGTATTTGGGCAGTGGATGCTCCATGCATGTGACAGGAGCAAAATAGGTGTTGGAAAACTTCAAGGCCAAGGAAGGCCCTAAGGTAATTTTTGGTAACTCCCACTCTGGGCAGACTAGAGGATATTGTGTGCTCAGAGTTGGAGAAATCTCTTTTTCTAAGGTAGCTTATGTTGAAGGACTTCAACATAATCTAATTAGTATTAGTCAACTATGTGATGGTGAATACAAAGTTATATTCACTAAGTCCTTATGTCATATAGTTAGTTCGACAACTAATCAAATAGTATTAACAGGACTTAGAAAAGATAAGGTATATATAGTAGACTTTGACTACACTAAATCTGAAATATGTCTATTTAATTCAAACTTAGAAAATAATGACTTGTGGCATAGGAGATTTAGTAGCTTAAAAATTAAAACAATAGCTAAACTATCCAAACATAATTTAGTAAGAGGCTTACCAATTGGTAAGTATAAGAAAGACCACCCATGTAGAGCCTGTCATCTAGGAAAACAAACCAAATCATCATTCAAAGTAATTGGTAAGAATGACTCTCCTAGAACCCTTTACCTATTGCACAGGGATCTATTTGGTCCTATCTCCACTCAAGGCTTAGTAGGCAAGTCTTATACAATAGTCATTGTAGATGCCTTTTCTAGATTCAGCTGGGTGTTTTTTCTAGGAGCTAATTCAGAAACCTTCACGATCCTCTCAAGATTCATTAGACAGATTCAATCTGAATTCAATACTCAGGTTGCTGTGATGAGAAGTGATCATGGTACTGAGTATGAAAACCAATTAATTTGTAGATTCTGTTAGGATGAAGGGATTAGACAAAACTTTTCAGCTCCTAGAACCCCCCAACAAAATGCGGTGGCTGAAAGGAAAAATTGAACTCTAATTGAATCAGAAAGGACATTATTAGCTGAATCCAATTTGTTAAAGTCCTTCTGGGTTGAGGCCGTGAATACAGCTAACTATGTTCTGAATTGAAGTCTCATCCTCAAAACTAAGTTAAAGAGTCCTTAGGAGTTATTGAAGGGAAAGACACATATTGTCACATACTTTGGAATTTTTGGGTGTACTTGCTTCATTCTCAACAATAGAAAGAGTCAACTTGCCAAATTTGACAAGAAGGCTGATGATGGGATATTCTTGGGATACTCTTCATCAAGCAAGACCTATAGGTGTTATAATAAGAGCTCTCTCAAGATTGAGGAGTCAATGCATGTAGTGTTTAATGAAACTAACATGTTCTCCAAGGGGAAGGAAACTTCCACCAATGTCATCTGGCAGGAAGAAGGCCAGCTGGATGATCAAGTTAAAATGATCAACATCAGAGATTACTCATCAAGCTGCCAAGATAAAGTCAAACATCTAACTGATAATGAATCAGAAGAAGACTCTGTTTCAGATGATGATGACATTCAGGCACCTGCTCTGCCAAATACAGAAATTGTTCTAGAAAATGAAAATATTGTACCCACAATCAATGAAGAAGAGGAAAACCATAAGGATATCAATCTACTAAACAACTTAACAAAGAATAGGATGACCCTCAGGGATCATCCTCCAACTCAAGTTATATGAGATAAAATAATGGGAGTGAAGACAAGGAACCATATCACAAATGAAACTATGCTGCAGTGCTTCCTCTCACAGTATGAGCCCAAGAAGTTTAAAGAAGCAGATAGTGATCCCCAATGGATTGCTGCCATGCAAGAGGAACTTGCACAGTTTGAAAGATACAAAGACTGGTCTCTAATTGAAGGACCATGAAATTACCAATCATAGGAACAAAGTGGGTAAATAAAAATAAGATGGACTCAAATAGAGTCATAGTCAGGAACAATGCAAGACTTGTTGCCCAAGGATACATGCAAGATGAGGGTATTGACTACAATTAGACATTTGCTCCAGTGGCTAGACTGGAAGAAATCAGAATGCTCCTTGTCTATGCTGCACATATGAAGATCAAGGTATATCAAATGGATGTGAAGAGTGCTTTCCTAAATGGAATTCTTCCAAAAGAAGTATATGTTGAGCAAACCCTAGGTTTTATCCATCCATCTTATCCCAATTTTGTTTACAGACTAGACAAAGCACTGTATTGTCTCAAGCAAGCTCCAAGAGCATGGTATGAGACATTATCCACCTTCCTCCAAGAACACTCTTTTGTAAGAGGTAATGTGGATAAAATACTTTTCACCAGAGCACATAAAAATCAGCTACTTCTAGTATAGATTTTGTAGATGATATAATATTTGGTTCAACAGACCAATGACTTTGCAAAGGTTAGCTGACCTAATGTAGTCTAAGTTTGAAAAGAGTAGCATAGGAGAACTGTCATACTTTCTTGGCCTCAAAGTTAAGCAAAGTGCAAATGGCATTTTCATATCCCAATTCAAGTATACGAAAGAGTTTATCAAGAGGTTTGGGACGGAAAATGCCTCTGTCATGAAAACCCCCATGTCTACTAATAATGTATTGGATAGAGATGAAAATGTTAAGTCATTTAATTAAAAGACTTACAGAGCAGCCATTGGTTCGCTTCTCTACCTTACAGCTAACAGACCAAATATTATGTTTGCTACTTGCATATGTGATAGATTCTGGGTTGACCCCAATGAACCTCACGTGAGTTCTGTAAAAAGAATACTCAAATATCTAAAGGGTACACCTGAGCATGGCTTGTGGTATCCCACCGAATCTGGATTTGATTTAGTAGGCTATTCAGATGCAGATTATGTTGGATGCATGCTTGAAAGAAAGAGCACCTCAGGAACTTGTCAATTCCTGGATGCTAGACTGATCTCTTGGTTTAGCAAGAAGCAAACCTCAGCCTCTGCTTCTACAACCAAAGCTGAGTATATAGCTGCAGGAAGCTGCTGCTCACAAATATTGTGGATGAAGAATCAGTTGTTTGATTACAACTTTAGTCTTGAGAACTCCACAGTATTCTGTGACAGCTCTAGTGCTATTTCTATAGCTTCAAATCATGTTCTCCACAATAAAACTAAACACATAGAGATAAAGCACCACTTTCTCAAGGATAATGTAGAGAAGGGTAAGATCAATCTTAAATACATTTTCACCGATAATCAAATGGCTGACATCTTCACTAAGCCACTTGATGAAAGAAGCACAATTTCTTCATCAATGCATTTGGTATGCTTGATGGAGCACTTTAGGACACACTTAATATGTAATAAGATCTATTTTCTATAGAAAGTTATTGTTGGGAAAAATAACAAGATTTTTGGGAAAAACATAACTGTCTATTCAGATCTGCGTCGAATACCAATCGACGCACCGTCGATTTCTACTCGACGCCAGCTTGGAGAGCTGTTTGGGAAAGTTCCTTTGATTGGCACTCGACTCAGCGTCAAATTCTTATCGACACTTACGTCGACATAACAATTTTTGCTTGCATTCGAATCTACGTCGACTTCTACTCGACGCAACGTCAACTTCTCAAAGCGCGGCAGACTTAATTTCTAGAAGCTACTTCGACAAGTTTTGGCGCGCTGCATCCACCCATTTTCTACATTACTTTGAATATACCCCTAAGTTGCAACGATTCGTATTCTCAAAGCAACACAGTCATTGACTTCTTTGTGCATTCAAATTCTATCCCTCTCGCTCTCCTTTTTATGCCTCTCTATCTCTTTCCTTTCCTTTTATTGCAGGTATACACCGATACTCAATGGAGCCAAGTAAAGGTCAAAGAGATGTTCTAGATGCAGTTGATCTGGCCCTAGAGACATTGATGTCTCAGTTCCCTTCCTTATATCTCAGCTTCTCAGATGAATGTTATCACAAACTGTGTCTTCAACATCAAATGCTTCAAAATCTCTATGCCCAGACGAAAGCTACAGAAGAGGAGTTAAGACTATCAGGGTTGCATGCTGAAGTCTTTATATCCTTCTTCAAAGATATAAAGCAGGGGAAGAAGTGTGACAGCAGGCCCCCTATAGACTCAGTATACACTGCAAATCTCCCCACTTCTTTAGTTTTTGAAAGAGAACCAGCCATCTCCTCCAAGTTCCTTCTATTACCTGCATACTCCTCTCCACCCATAACCTTGTCTTCAATCCAGGGGGAGTCATCACAACAGGGGGAGGGTGATCTCTTTTCAAATGATGATGATTACTAGAAGAGACTGAAGGAGTTCTCAGAATGGGCTGATTCACCCACACCTGAGACAACAGACTTCAGGCCTTATTCTGAGGAGTCAACAACACCATGTGCTTCTGATTCTACTCCTTCTCTTGATTCGGCTCCTGCTTCTGATTCCACACCAACTCACCTCCCTCAATCACCTACGCCAACAATCCCAGGACCAGCTCTTCGAGGAAGACATCTATTCAGAGGGAGGGGATATGGGAGAGATTACAGAGGAAGGGGATATGGGGAAAATAGACCCATTTGGGAAAGATATACAAAGGAACTGAGAAAACAGTACAAGTCATATTATAAAACATATGAGAAGGTTCAAATACCTGAAAATCAGATGAAGGTATATAATGATCCAAAGCATGACAAATCCCTATATGAAATCAGAGAAAGGTATTAGTATGAATTTGATGTCGCTCTAAGAGAAATTGAAGAGAAGAGAAAGATATTTATTGAAAGACTGAAAATGGTAAAGATGTTGTTGAAAAGAACAATTAAAAGAGGCTATTCAAATTCCTAGCACTCTGTTTGATTCCTCCAAATATGCTGCAAGAATCCTCAAGCAAAAGTCCTGACAGACATAGGACTACTCACCAAAAGGGGTCTTGGTTGTTACGAAGAGATGGAGGATCAACCATTTAAAAAGAAAAAGAAGATTGTATTCAAGACATCTCCAATTTCTGGGAACCTACAATCAACATTCATTGTGCTAGACCCTGATTCAGAAGAGTTAGACGTAGTTGAGCTGAATGAGATGACTGCAAAAGTTATTAGCCTTGGATTCAAGATGTCTATCCTGATGGAATCTGATCTGGAAAAGCTATTCAAAGGACATGATAGAATTCAGCAAAAACCTGAGAAGGTCAAACCTGCAAATTTCCAAGTATGTTGAGAGGAAATTCAGAAAGGTTTTTGAAGCCCTATCAATGTTTCTCAAAAAGAAAAAGTAGAACACATTTTGGGTAACTAAATTCTGATGAATCTTCACTTATATTAATCAAAATTTCAGTTTGATGTCATTTTGGTTTGTTGTATATTTGTTTATATTCACTTTTATGTCTCAGTATGATTGAAATCACATAATTTATTTGTAAAGTTTGTTATGATAAATAAGGGGAGATTGTTGGGAATAACACTCTTTGATTTATCTCACAAATTATATACAAGTGATTTCATTAACTAGGATGTATTACCCATGTTGTATAGAAAGGCTACTTTGGTCATTAGATGTCTTAGGATATCACACTCTAATTAGGGTGTCAAAGACCAGTTGAAATAGAGTCTAAAATTCAGTTGAGTAAAACCTGTGTTGAATAGAAGTCTACGCAGCTTCGACTGCAAGTCGAAGCAACTTCGAATAGAAGTAACATTAACTCAGACTGAAGTCGATGTATAAGTTGAAGTCGACGCAACATCGATATGTACTCGACGCAGAAGACAAAGTTAGTCGAAGCAGTATTTGAAGTTGATGCAACTTGGACTTATAATCGACGCAGAGGGAAGAAGCTCTGAGTTCAGGATTCCATCTCGACGGACACATCGATATCTATTGGATGCAACGTCGACTGCAGAGATCATTTCTAATCTAAAGAGGATTTCGACGCACCTTCCATTAGAAATCAGAGGTGCATCGATTAGAAGGGAAATGTATTCGACGCTACGACGAATATAGACAGAATTAGAAATTCTCATTTATTCTTTTCTACAGATGATTCAGAGGTTATTCATGGAATATTTTGGATCTCTTGTTGGAACATGGTTTTCCGCATCCCTTTGATTTGAGAATAACAAATCCCACTTGTATTTGATCTTGTTTGCCATTGTGTTTTTAGCATGCAGGTTTAAAAAGATATAACACTAGGTTGCTGCATAATTGGTCTGGAACTGCCCACAAGAAGAAATTATGACTAAGGTTTAATGTCAGGCGTTAAGACTTAACGCTGGGCATTGACGATCGACGGGATGGCTTGACGATCGATGGGATGGCTTGTCGATCGATGGGATGTCTTGCCGATCGACGGGATGGCTTGCCGACTGAGAAAATGAAAGAGGTTTAACACCAGGCGTTAGTATTAACGCTGGGTGTTAACTCTCGGTGATTATGGCAAAGAGGGATGCAGCCGTGATTGACGGAGCACTTTATGAATGATCTGACCTAACGTCAGTGTTAGCCTCAAAGCCAACGTTAGGGTTTCCTAAAATAAAAGTTTCCTAAAGTACAAAATCTCCTTCCCATTTTGAAGATCTGAGCCATAAAAACAATTTCATACTGAGTCAATGCTAGGTGTTAGCCTTAACGTCGGCGTTAGCCTTCAGTCTTATAAATTGGTGGACTTCGTCTTCTCCGACTACTGGTTCAAGAGAGCCCTATTCCAGCACTGCAGAAACTCAGAGAGGGCCATATTTTCCAGACCATCATCTCCCACACAAATTCAAGAGAAGAATTCAAGGAGGACCAGATCAATGCTAAATCAACACGAAGAAAGCGCGCTTTGACTTCGAGAATATTCAGCGAGCCTTCGCCATCTCCAGAATTCTTTATAGGGAGTTTTGATTTGTGTTTTGTATTTTATTTGTAATCTTTTTATAATAACTGTGAATTGAATTCGCCTCGTGTTGGCGACTAGGTCTAGGTAGAACTTAGGGAGGAAATCGCCTTGTGTTGGCGACTAGGTCTAGGGAGTAGATCTAGGGGGTGCTCGAGGCCTTTCTGGGGATAGAAGGGCTAGAGCGGCTTGAGGTCGTATCTGGGGAGAGATCGGCTAAAGCCAACTGGTTCTTGGTGAGAAGAGTCGGTATAGAAAACAAAAATAATATTTTACTTCATCGCCTTCGATTTCTAGCGTCATAAGAAATCGAATTTTGTAATCTTATATTTCAAGTTAATAAAATCATGTCTTTCATTTATTTTGCCTAATCTCCGCTTTTTTTTATCATTAGTTTAATCTCTTATCATTTCAAGTATTTTAAAATATAATAAAAGTTTTAAAACCCTTATTCACCCCCCTCTAAGGGCGCCTCAAGATCCAACAAGTGGTATCAGAGGAAGGTTATTCTAATACGGTCTAATAACCGGGAATAATGGCGCTCCGTGATCTCACTTTCTATGAAGGGCAAGGAATAAGTAGACCTCCACTTTTCACCGGAACTGATTATTACTTTTTGAGAACGCGAATGCATTATTTTCTAATAAATTTAGATATAGACGTCTGGGCTAGTGTTGAAACACCGTATACTACTCCTACTTATGTTGTTGGAGAAGTAACCATGTAAAAGCATAAAGATAGATGGGATGATGGAAACAAAAATAAATGCAAAAATAATGCTAAAGCTATGAATGCCTTATTTTGTGCATTAAATAGGACTGAATTTAATAGAGTTTGTGCTTGTGAAACTGCCTACGACATTTGGAATTTGATTGAACTAACTCATGAAAGTACCTCCCAGGTTAAAGACTCAAATATCTTCCAACTGGAGTCAGAGTTTGAAAGATTCATAATGGATCCAAAAGAGGACGTTGAATCGATGTACACACGTTTACCATGATCGTGAACGCCTCAAAGATCCTAGGAAAAACCTTCTCGAACGGTGACTTGGTGAGGAAGATCCTTCGATCTCCCCCTCTGAAGATCAATACAAAGGTGACAGCTATTTTAGAATCGCATGATCTAAGATGGCTCCAGATTGAGAGCCTCATTGGGAACCTCAAAACACATGAGGTAGAACTCAAAATCCAAGATGTAGAATACACCAAAGAGCCAAAGAAGAAAGCCTTGGCACTAAAGTCAAGGAAAGAGGATGACAACGAGGAAGAAGATGAGGAGAGTCTCTTTGTGAAAAATTTGACAAAGTTCATCTTCCAAAAAGAGTACACCTTCCGCATGTACTTCCTTAAAGGATCATCTTCCAAAAAGGGGAAAAAGGAAAAATCAAGCGACGACGATGAAGAGTGAACTTCTCCCGAGTGCTTCCACTGCAGAAAGACCAGGCATATAATAAGACAATGCCTAAAGTACTTAAAAGAACAAAAAGATAAGCGACATAAAGGAAGGGAAAATAAGAAGGTTCTGAAGGCTGCAACATGGGATTATTCTTCATCCAGAAGTTCAAACGGGTCATCTTCAAGCGATAGAGATGAGGCAAATATGTGCCTCATGAGGAAGAGCCATGAATAAATAGACGACGATTGCAGTGTCCAAAGAGACACTGAGGTAATTCCTTCTACCTATAATGACCTTTATTTTGAGTACATGAAAACATGTAAATCCTTTAGTAAAAGCCTAAGAGATCTTGATCTCCTAAAAACTAAAAATAAAATTCTTTTAAAACAAAATCAAAAATTAAGTAAGAAAGTAAAAACTTTGAGAAAAGAGATAGGATCTAGCCAAGTAAATAATCATAACTTGGCAAGGACAAAAGAACTTAAAAATAATCTTTCTACGGCTCTCTCAAATATCGAATCTCTCACAAATCAAAAGAAAGACTTAGAAAGAAGTATAGAAATCTCTCTTTCTGAAACTGAAAATGAAAAGAAAAATTTCGCAAAGAGGTGTGGAAATTTAGTAAGTGAAAACATCGCTTTAAAAGCCCGAATCAATGATCTTAATTTGGCAATAAACAAATTTGGAGTTGGCCAAAAATCACTAGATATGATTTTGGGCAACAAGTGCCATGGTTCTGGAAAGTTTGGGCTTGGATATGGTTCGGAAAGCTACCGCCCTGCGTTAACCTCTAACGTCGGCATTAGCTCTAGTTCAAGAAACAAAAATACTTTTTATAATAACATTTCTGTCACCCCTTCCACTTCTGTGTCTGCCAGCAAGGGTTAACAAAACTCTCTGAAAAAGGTCTCAACCCCTTTTGTTGCGTGTGCCAATTGTTTACTTTTTGGGCACACCACGGACTCTTGCAAGAAGAAGGGAAAGCGCACTTTAGAAAAAATCTGGGTACCTAAGGTCACCACATATATTATGGAAGGAACCACATGGGTATCCGATTTTCACTAACATCTTCTTCTTAGGTGTGTTGGCAGGCTAAGGACAAGGAAGACATGTCGTACTTGGACTCAGGTTGCTCCAAGCACATGATGGGCGATAAAGCAAAGTTCCTTAGCCTCACAAAGAACAAAGGAGGAACCGTGACGTTTGGTGACAATGGAAAAAGAAGAATATTAGGCACCGGTTCAGAGGGTAACGACTCCTTCTCTCTTACAAATATCTTATTTGTAGAAGGCTTAAAACACAACTTAATTTCTATTAGTTAACTGTGTGATAAAGGTCTTAATGTGTTATTTGAGTCGTCTACTAATTTGTGCAAAATTATGAATCCTAAGACTAATGATATTGCACTCACTGCACCAAGAATTCATAATGTCTATTTAATCTCTTTTCATGATCTATCACGTGTATCACTAAAATGTCTAATTACAAAAAATGAAGAACTTGAATTATGGCATGGGCTTCTTGGTCACACTAGCACCAAGTTGATCTTAAAATTATCAAATAATAAAATAATTAGGGGTTTACCAATGCTTAATGGAAATCTATCCAATTTATGCCCGCCATGCCAAAAGGGAAAATTTTCTAAAACATCTTTTAAGAACAAAAATGAAATCTCCACCACTAGACCTCTACAAATAATTCATATGGACTTATTTGGGCCAATTAGCACTTGTAGTCTAGGTGGTAAAAAGTACATATTTGTTTTAATTGATGATTTTCTAGATTTACTTGGACATTATTTCTTACCTCCAAATCCGATGCTATTTATGAATTTACTAAACTATGCAATCGCATTCAAAATGAATTTGAACTAAAAATTAAGTGCATTAGATCGGATCATGGAGGGGAATTTGAAAATGAATGTTTCACCACATTTTGTAATAATCTAGGTATTAAACAAAAATTTTCTGCTCCACGCCCCCCCCCCCCCCCCCCACAAAATGGTGTGGTGGAGAGGAAAAATAGAACCCTTCAGGAACTCGCACACACTATGCTATCCGAGTATGGGTTGCCTAGATCCTTTTGGGATGAAGCCGTAAATACGTCTTGCTATGTTATAAATCGATTCATGCTTTGCCCAATCTTAAAATTTACTCCATATGAATAATATTACAAAAGGAAACCTAATGTATATTACTTTCATGTTTTTGGATGTCAATGCTTTATCTCAAACACCAAAGATGCATTAGCAAAATTTGATGAAAAATGTGATGAAGGAATATTTCTTGGTTACTCTATAACTAGTAAAGCATATAGGATATACAATAAAAGGTCTAAAAAGGTTCAAGAGTCCATTCATGTGAATTTTGATGAATTTGTTCCTTGTGTAGATTCTATCATTACATGAAAAGAAGAGGAATTACCTTCACCCTTGGAGGATGATAATGTTGAACATCTTGGAGGTGACAAAGAAATAGAGGCTGTGTAGGAAGAGTACGTACCTCCAAGGGCGCTTAGATTCACAAAAGATCTTCCAAGAGAACTTGTCGTTGGAGAACCATCAAGAGGGGTAACAACACGCTCTTCCATTCATGAATCCTTCTCTTATTTATGCTTTGTTTCCGAAATTGAGCCTAAAAATGTTTCTACCGAGCTAAATGATGAATTTTGGTATTTAGCGATGCATAAAGAATTAGAACAATTTGAACAAAATAAGGTTTGGAATCTTATAGAAAGACCATCAAATCATCTGGTAATAGGCTTAAAGTGGATTTTTAAAAATAATTTAGATATTGAATCTAGAATTACTAGGAACACAGCTCGTTTAGTAGCACAAGGTTATTCACAAATTGAACGGGTAGATTTTGATGAAACCTTTGCACCCGTAGCTCGCTTAGAATCCATTCGAATCTTTCTTGCCTTTTCAAGCTTCAAAAGATTTAAACTTTTTCAAATGGATGATAAAAGTGCCTTCTTAAATGGAATTATTAAAGAAGAGATTTATGTTAAACAACCCCCCCGGTTTCATAAATGAAAAATATCCTAATCATGTGTTTAAACTAGATAATGCACTATATGGTCTAAAACAAGCGCCTCATGCTTGGTATGAAACATTATGTACAACCCCATATTTGCCAAGTGTTTTTCCGAGACCCAGGGGTCCTTTGGAACATTGTGTGGTAGCATAGTCCCAGGAAGGGAAGAGTAGGGGAAAGGGGGCGAGCGGTGGAGGCGGAGGCATCCCGCTCACCCAGCTTGTGTAGGAGGCAAGCAAGAGGGGGGCGAGATCCTCTCGCCACCGCTCGCTGAAGAGGGGGGCCAGCAGTCCCCTTTAGGGGGCGAGCAGGGAGGGCGGCCAGCCCCCTGGCTCGCCCTAGTCCCCTTTGGGGGCGCGCAGGGAGGGCGGATAGCCCCCTGGCTCGCCCGAGTGCATTTTGGGGGAGAGCAGGGAGGGCGGCCAGCCCCCTGGCTCGCCCTAGTCCCCTTTGGGGGAGAGCAGGGAGGGCGGCCAGCCCCCTGGCTCGCCCCAGTCCCCTTTGGGGGCGAGCAGGGAGGGTGGCCAGCCCCCTCGCTCGCCCCAATCCAATTAGGGGGCGAGCAGGGAGGGCGGCCAGCCCCCTGTCTCGCCCCAGTCCCCTTTGGGGGCGAGCAGGGAGGGAGGCCATCCCCTGGCTCGCCCCAGTCCCCTTTGGTGGTGAGCAGGGAGGGCGACCAACCCCCTGGCTCGCACCAATCCCCTTTGGGGGCGAGCAGGGAGGGCGGCCAGCCCCCTGGCTTGCACCAATCCCATTAGGGGGGCGTGTAGGGAGGGCGGACAGCCCCTGGCTCGCCCTAGTCCCCTTTGGGGGCGAGCAGGGAGGGCGGTCAGCCCCCTGGCTTGCCCCAATCCCCTTTGGGGGTCGAGCAGGGAGGGCGGCCAGCCCCCTGGCTCGCCCCAGTCCCCTTAGGGGGAGAGCAGGGAGGGCGGCCAGCCCCCTGGCTCACCCCAGTCCCCTTTAGGGGCGAGCAGGGAGGGCAGCCAGCCCCCTGGCTCGCCCCAATCCCCTTTGGTGGCGAGCAGGGAGGGTGGCCAGCCCCCTGGCTCGCCCCAATCCCCTTACCGGGCGAGCAGGGAGGGCGGCCAGCCCCCTAGCTCACCCCAGTCCCCTTTGGGGGCGAGCACGGATGGCGTCCAGCCCCCTGGCTCGCCCCAATCCCCTTGCTGGGTGAGTAGGGAGGGCGGCCAGCCCCCTGGCTCACCCCAATCCCCTTAGGGGGATAGCAGGCAGGGAGGCCAGCCCCCTGGCTCGCCCCAGTCCCCTTTGGGGGTGAGCAGGGAGGGCGGCCAGCCCCCTGGCTCGCCCCAATCCACTTTGGGGGCGAGCAGGGAGGGAGGCCAGCTGATAAGTAGTATTTTCATAACTTTTTAATAGAAAATTTTGTAAATATTTAATTTGTATTTTCCTTTTTTATGTCATTTCTAGGTCATAAGTGTTTATTTTGAAATTCTGTTTCTAATTTAGCCTAATTTCAATTTTTGCAGAATTTTGGGACAAATTGGAGAATTTGACAAGTACACGCCCTAAGTCACGGCCGTGACCAAGGGCGTGTAACCTAAAGATCAGTCCAGAGTCGATGCCGCGCCATTAGAGCTAGTCCACAGCGAGTCACGCCCTCGGTCACACTCGTGACCAAGTGTCACGCCTGTGACTAGGGGCGTGTAATATTAGAATCTTCCCATCTGGCTGCTGACGAGACGTGGAGATGCTGTCGAGAAGTCAACCTAAGTCACGCCCGTGACCCACATGTCACGGCCTTGACTTTCCCGCGTGATCCCTGCTCTGCCGCCGCGCCGAATTCCAGCCCACGCCGCATTTAATGCAGCCATCCAAATTCACGACCGTGACCCGACATGTCACGCCTGTGACATATCACTTTTCGTCGCGCCGTCCAGAAAGCCCATGCCGCTGTCGGATCCGATGTGAATAGTTCAGTCATGCCCTTGGTCACGCCCGTGACTGAGGGCGTGTAATCTGAAATTTTTTCCTATAAATTCAGAGGCTCTCCTTGAGTCCAGGGTTCAGAAATTGGGAGTGGGGAAGGTGTTGCTAGAGCTGTTAGTGAGTTTTTCAATGCAATTTTTCATGTCTTTAATCTTTCATGTCTTCCTTTTCAATTCATGCAATGTTTTAGTTTAACTTTCATGTATTTGTTCTTTTTAAGCTTGTAATTTTCATTTCCCTAGCTTTGTAATTTCTCTTTAAGATTGTAATAGTTTTGATTTTCAATAAAAATTAGCTTGCTCTCTTTCATTTTCTCTTTCTCCTTAAGTACTTCTCCTTTCATGCAATGTTAAGTTTTCTTTCCTTTTCCCCCTCCACTATGTTTGAGCATTAAGTCTTTTTATTATCGTTTTAATCATTCACTAAGTTTGCAAAATGTCTCTTTTTAACTAAGTAATCAAAACCTCCAAAATATCATTAGATAAGATAATAGTGATTTTCCTCAAAGTAGAAGTAATCAACGCGCCACGTGGAATACGACCTTGGTATTTCCAAATATCCTATACTATGGACGATAAGGTACACTTGCCTTTATCAGATATAGTTTTGGAGAAAATCTCAACCCTTCACTAAATTTCAAAACCGCAAAATTTATATCAAGTTTTTGGCGCCGTTGCTGGGGATTTTGCGTAGATATTTTGAAAAGAGGATAGCTATTAATTTTATCATGTTTCTTTTTATTTTATTTTGCTTTTTCTAAATCTCAAAAAGAAGAAAAAAATTTAGTTTTTCTTCTTCCTTTCTTCTCTTTTTAGTGTATGACCCGAGGTAGCACTTCGATTCTTCCTTTTGATCCGGAGATCGAGCGAACCCTTTTGAGGCACCGCCGTTCTCGTGATCAGGGAAATCAAGTAGAATCCGAAGAGTCGATCGGGGACACTAACACAGCAAATATGCATCATAATCTTAATCCTCCTAATCTTAACGAGCCAAATCCTGAAGAGGACGAGCAACGGACCTTGTCCTATTATGCGCGGCCGAATTTGGAAGGCACACAATCGAGTATTGTTCACCCCAAGGTGGCGAACAATAATTTTGAGATCAAGTCCAGCATCATACAAATGGTGCAACAATCGGTGACTTTTGATGGTCAACCGGACGAGGATCCAAATTCACATATTTCTTACTTTCTTGAAATTTGCGACACTTTTAAGATCAATGGCGTCACCGATGACGCCATTCGATTACGTCTTTTTTCTTTTTCTTTGCGGTCTAAGGCCAAGCAGTGGCTGGGCTCCCTACCCAGGGGATCCATCACTACATGGGCCGAAATGGCAGAAAAATTTCTTAATAAATACTTCCCGCCTTCAAAGACCGCTAAATTGCGCACGGATATTGCGTCGTTCATGCAAATCGACTCGGAGACTCTCTATGACACATGGGAGCGCTTCAAGGAGCTTTTGCGCTGATGCCCTCACCACGCACTTGCCACTTGGCAACAAGTGCAAATATTTTATAATGGCTTAAATCTCCAAACGAGGCAAATGATTGATGCGGCCGCCGGGGGGACATTAAATAATAAAACCCTGGTCGACGCTCAAGAGCTTTTCGAAGAGATGGCCAGAAATGCGTACCAATGGAACATGCCCCGAGCGCGGCCTAATAAGCCGGCCGGAATTTTTGAAATTGACGCAAACGCGAATTTGGCTTTACAAGTTGAGCGCTTAACAAAGCAAGTGGCGGAGATGTCTGCTTCCTCCGCCACTCCTCCTTGGGCTAATAACATTTTAATTGAAGAACATGTTGACTACATGAGAAATCCGCCTCGGCCTTCCTATAACCCCAACACCGCTCCGTATAACAACACATACAATGCGGGTTATAGGAATCATCCAAATTTCACATGGAGCAACCAAGGAAATGCTTAGCGTCCTATGAATTTAAATCAACCTCCCCCTAATCAACTTCTTAACTTAGCTCCGCCTCCAAATTTGATTTCTCAAAATTTTAATCCACCCGGTTTTCCACCGCAACATCAAAAACTCTCTCCGATTGAAGAGGTTTTTGCAAAATATGTTGCTACAAATGAAACGAACATCCGGAACCTTACCGGATTGATCAAAAATTTAGAGAATCAAGTGGGCCAGCTCGCAAAGATGATTTCTGAGCGTCAACAAGGAGCACTACCGGGGAATACCGAGCAAAATCCAAAGGAGAGCGCGCACGCAATTACACTCCGAAGCGGGAAGGAGGTGGTTCAAAAACAGGACGAACCCAAGGTAATTTCCTCTCCTCCTCCTCCTACTTTTAATTCATCTTCGAATTTGCCCACTACGAAAGCACCGCACACTTATATTTTAACTCCGCACGCTCCTACTTCTAATATTCCGTATCCATCTAAATTTAAAAATGAAAGCGCCGAAAAAAATTATAAAAAAATTTTGGATGTTTTAAAACAAATCCATATTAATGTACCTTTCTGCGAGGCTATCTCACAAATGCCTAAGTATGCGAAATATCTTAAGGAGTTGCTCTCCAATAAGAAAACGTTAGAAGATATTTCGCATATTTCTTTAAACGCAGAATGCTCCGCGGTTGTACTCAACAAATTGGCTAAAAAAAGCAAATGACCCGGGACGGTTTTCCATCCCATGTCTATTTGGCAATTCGTTAGTAAATCACGCCTTAGTGGATCTTGGAGCAAGCATCAACCTTATGATGTTTTCTTTGTTCAAAAAGCTAGGTCTAGGAAATCCAAGGCCCACTCGAATGAGTATCCAATTAGCGGATCATTCTTTAAAATATCTGATAGGAATAGTGGAGGAGGTGCTCGTCAAGGTTGACAAATTCATCTTCCCGGTGGATTTTGTCATTCTTGACATCGAAGAGGATGCCAAAGTACCCCTCATACTCGGTCGCCCCTTCCTTGCCACCTCCCGCGCTATTATAGACGTAAGTAACCGAAAGCTCCTCCTACGGGTTGGAGACGATGAAGTTACTTTCGGCATAAATTCCTCGATGCGGAATACGCTAGAAAACGACGATTCGTGTTTTTACTTGGAAGAGTGTAGTGAGTTCGATTCATCCCTCGAGTTAGTTTCATCGGCGAGTAGTGATTCCGAGCCCGTAGAGCTCTTTTATGATGAAGAAGAAGTTTCTCACCCCACACCACCCGAACCATTACTTTTAGAAAAATTAAAAATCAAGACTTCTTATGAAGAACCACCCGAATTAGAGTTGAAACAACTCCCCCCTCACCTTAAATACTTGTTGTTGGAAAAAGAGTCTAAGCTACCCATCATCATTTCATCCGATCTTAGCAACTCAGAAATTTCTGAGTTGACTATAGTCTTAAGAAAGCACCGCCACGCAATTGCGTGGCAATTATCGGATATTAAGGGTATAAACCCATCTTTCTGCACTCATAAAATCTTTCTTGAAGAAAATTCCCGCAACTCAGTCCAGCCTCAACGACGACTAAACCTGAACATGAAAGAAGTCGTTAAGGCCGAAGTTATAAAACTTCTGGATGCGGGAATCATCTACCCGATATCAGATAGTACTTGGGTTAGCCCAGTACAAGTCGTGCCAAAGAAAGGTGGTGTCACGATAGTTGCTAACGAAAACAACGAATTGATCCCAACCCGTACTATTATGGGTTGGCGGATGTGCATCGACTATCGGAAATTAAATGATGCCACCCGCAAGGATCACTTCCCTCTACCATTTATCGACCAAATTTTAGAGCGCCTCTCGGGTCACTCCTACTACTGTTTTCTCGATGGTTTGTCGGGATAGTTCCAAATCCCGATTTCGCCCGACGACCAAGAGAAAACCACTTTCACTTGTCCCTTTGGCACCTTCGCTTATCGAAGGATGCCATTCGGTCTTTGTAACGCGCCAGCTACATTCCAAAGATGTATGCTGGCAATATTTGACGAGTTAGTGGAGGAGGTGATGGAAGTATTTATGGACGATTTTTCCGTGTACGGGAGATCATTTGAAAACTGTTTAAAAAATCTCGAGCGCGTGTTGCAGCGATGTGAGGAAATGAATTTAGCGCTTAATTGGGAGAAATGCCATTTTATGGTCAAGGAAGGACTAGTCCTTGGCCATAAAATTTCGGGCAAGGGGATCGAGGTCGATAGGGCCAAGATTGAAGTAATTGAAAAACTCCCCCCTCCCACAAGCGTAAAAGCTATTAGGAGTTTCCTAGGCCACGCGGGGTTCTATCGGCGCTTTATACAAATTTTTTCCAAAATCACAAAGCCGTTAACCCATCTTCTCGAGAAAGAATCATCTTTTCTTTTTAACGATGAATGTAATTTAGCCTTTCAACTTATCAAAGAGAAACTTATAAACTCCCCGATTCTAGTCGCCCCAGATTGGTCGCTCCCTTTTGAAATCATGTGCGACGCGAGTGATATTGCGGTTGGTGCCGTTTTAGACCAACGGGTGAATAAGTATTTTCACCCGATCAATTATGCGAGCAAAACACTCACGTCGGCACAAGCAAACTACACAACGACTAAGAAGGAACTTCTAGCAATCGTTTTCACCTTCGATAAGTTTAGGTCGTATATCACTCTCTCAAAAGTTATCGTCTTCACAGATCACTCCGCGCTTAGGTATCTCTTGAGTAAATCGGACGCCAAGCCTCGTCTTTTGCGATGGATCCTCCTCTTGCAGGAGTTTGACTTAGAGATCCGGGATAAAAGAGGAGCCAAAAACTTGGCGGCCGATCACCTTTCTCGTTTAGAAAATCCCTCCTCGGAAGCATTAATAGAGGCCGACATTAACGATAAATTTCCCGAAGAGCGCCTCCTAGCTCTCGAAAATATTAATTCATCTTCTACCCCCTGGTTTGCGGATTTGGCTAAGTATTTAGTAGCCCGGGTCCTGCCAAAAGAATTCTCGAGTCAGCAAAAGAAGAATTTCTTTTCTGATTTAAAGAATTACTTCTGGGACGACCCCTTTTTATTCCGTGTATGTGCAGACCAGGTTGTGAGTAGATGTGTTTCAAGTGAGGAAGGCCTTAAAATTTTACGTCATTGCCATGAGGGACCCACCGGTGGTCATTATCATTCGAACCGAACCGCGAGGAAGGCGCTGGAGGCGGGCTTTTATTGGCCCACGCTCTTCAAAGATGCTCACACCCTTGTGAGTACTTGCGATAGCTGCCAGCGGTCGGGGAACATCTCTCGTCGGGATGAGATGCCCCAAAACATTTTCTTAGAATGCGAAATTTTTGACCTTTGGGGTATCGATTTTGTTGGTCCTCTCCCTCCCTCTTTTTCAAATAAATATATTCTAGTGGCGGTCGACTACGTATCAAGGTGGGAGGAAGCGCAAGCTCTCCCCACCAACGATGCGCGAGTCGTCGTTAATTTCTTAAAAAAGTTATTTTCTCGATTTGGCACGCCGCGCGCTATTGTGAGTGATCGGGGCACCCATTTTTGCAATAGTCAATTTACAAAAATTTTAGCAAAATATGATGTCACGCACAAATTATCCACCGCATATCACCCACAAATGAGCGGCCAAGTCGAAGTTGTTAATCGAGAATTAAAACGGATTTTAGAAAAAACAGTTTCTATTAATCGGAAGGATTGGGCAATAAAGCTCGATGATGCGCTATGGGCCTATCGAATGGCGTACAAGACCGCTATCAGTTGTACACCGTATCGAATTGTTTATGGCAAGGTGTGCCACCTTCCGGTCAAATTAGAACACCGCAAATTTTGGGCGCTTAAATTTTTAAACCTCGATTCCACTCTAGCGGGAGAACAAAGAAAATTCCAAATGAACGAATTAGATGAGTGGCGAGCGAATGCGTATGAGAGCAAAAAATTATATAAGGAGCGAACAAAGTCTTATCACGATAAGCATATAAAATTTCCAAAAACTTTTTCGCCGGGCGATCTCGTCCTCCTTTATAATTCCCGCCTTCGCCTTTTTCCGGGAAACCTAAAATCCCGATGGTCCGGACCCTTTATTGTTAAAGAGGTTTGGTCCTATGGGACAATTTTAATTTCCCGCCCGGAAAAAGTTACCTTCAAAGTTAACGGGCACCGCCTTAAATTATATCTTCCGGGAGAGTTAACTAATGAAAAGAGTGATTCGATTGTATTTCAACCTATAATATGATCGGCAAGTGGGTCAAGCTACGCGACCTTAAACAAAGCGCTTTTAGGAGGCACCCCACAGTTATCTTTTTATTGTTTTCTCTTGTTCTTTAACATATTTTGTAGGTAATCGTCGCTTCCCCGCGCAAACTTCAAAAAAAAAATCAGGGAAGCACTTTCTCTTTCTTCCTTCTCTTTTATCATGCATTTCCTTTTTTTTATCTTGCACTTTATTTTCTTTTACTTCATACTTAGTTTTAAACATTGAGGACAATGTTTAACTTTAAGTATGGGGGTGTAAATAGTTCTTTGTAAATAGTTGTTAAATTAGAAAAATTTCAAAACAAAAAAAAAACAAAAAAATATATTTTCTTATGTTTTCTTCTATTTTAGCACTTGTAAAACCCAAAAACTCAAAAAAAATTTAGAAAAGAGAAAATTTTAAATCTTGGAAAGGGACGTTTGGGACCTCACCCCATCTCACCTCCTAGTACCGTGAGAACCCTTCACGGGGTATACCTCGGGAAGTCCAAGAATTAACAAAAAAATTGTTAGTTTTTTAGTATATGTTTTTGTTTAGTTATTATCAAAAATCCAAAAAAAAAGGATAATATCAAAATTCAAAAAATATATATATATATATGAAAAATTTTAAAATACAAAACATTTAATTCTTATACCTCTCCTATTTGTTGTTTTTGTGATTTCTTAGAAATCTAGTTGAGAATGTTTATAAGCATGTTTAAGTTTTTAATTGGCTAAAATTTTGCTTATCATAGTTTGTTAATTTTAAATTTGAGGTAATCTTGATTTAAGAATCATCTTATGATTTTAAATTGATTAGAGAATTTATTTAGCATGACTTCACTTTTTATTTTTAAATGGCTTCATTTTGTAGTAAATTTTCTAAACCTCTTTAGATTTCAATTATATTTTCTTCTAACTTTTTAGATCTTAGGAAATTTAATGTTACTAGAATTTGCTCTCAATATAATTTAAAGCTAGCTAGATTTATTTCCCTTCCTTACCCCCTTTGTGGCATAAAAAAATGAAGTTTAAAAGATCATATATCATGGGAATAAGAGGATAAAATTCATTATTCCCTAAAACATATGCACCCAAAATATTTGAAAAGATTATATGGCATGGAGTAAGAGGATAAAATTCATTACTCCTAAACCATATACATTTTGGGTTTTAATTAGAAGAGAAAAAAAAAAGAGAGAAAAAAAAAGAAATTTCATGATGAGGATAAATTTCATGAAGATTATATGGCATTTCCTCCATTCAAAAATTTCTCTTCTTATGCCAAATTTTATGAAATCCCCCTTAGCCAATTATCATTGTTCTAGTTTTAGTTGAAAATTATGGAGAGAGCAATATTTAGAAATTTACTTTTCCTTAAGTTCCTTTTAAGGTAGAGTTCTTATAATTTTAATTTAATTTAGTTTTATAATTTCTACAATTTTGCCAAACTACTTAATTTTCTTGAGAAGTTCTTGCCTATACATTTTTCCCTCTTTTCAAATCATCATCATAATTTAGGACTTAACTCCCCCTTGAATTTACTCTTAACTTAACTTTTGGTTAAATGAAATTTTAGTTTTAAATTAAAAATTTTTAAGGATGTCTTATAAATTATGTCTCACACTTTTGCTCTGGAATAGCAAAACCTCAAGTATGGGGGTATTTGATAAGTAGTATTTTCATAACTTTTTAATAGAAAATTTTGTAAATATTTAATTTGTATTTTCCTTTTTTATGTCATTTCTAGGTCATAAGTGTTTATTTTGAAATTCTGTTTCTAATTTAGCCTAATTTCAATTTTTGCAGAATTTTGGGACAAATTGGAGAATTTGACAAGTACACGTCCTAAGTCACGGCCGTGACCAAGCGCGTGTAACCTAAAGATCAGTCCAGAGTCGATGCCGCGCCATTTGAGCTAGTCCACAGCGAGTCACGCCCTCGGTCACGCTCGTGACCAAGTGTCACGCCCGTGACTAGGGGCGTGTAATATTAGAATCTTCCCAGCTGGCTGCTGACGAGACGTGGAGATGCTGTCGAGAAGTCAACCTAAGTCACGCCCGTGACCCACATGTCAAGGCCTTGACTTTCCCGCGTGATCCCAGCTCTGCCGCCGTGCCGAATTCCAGCCCACGCCGCATTTAATGCAGCCATCCAAAGTCACGACCGTGACCCGACATGTCATGCCCGTGACATATCACTTTTCGCCGCGCCGTCCAGAAAGCCCATGCCGCTGCCGGATCCGATGTGAATAGTGCAGTCACGCCCTTGGTCACGCCCGTGACCGAGGGCGTGTAATCTGAAATTTTTTCCTATAAATTCAGAGGCTCTCCTTGAGTCCAGGGTTCAGAAATTGGGAGTGGGGAAGGTGCTGCTAGAGCTGTTAGTGAGTTTTTCAATGCAATTGTTCATGTCTTTAAGCTTTCATGTCTTCCTTTTCAATTCATGAAATGTTTTAGTTTAACTTTCATGTATTTGTTCTTTTTAAGCTTGTAATTTTCATTTCCCTAGCTTTGTAATTTCTCTTTAAGATTGTAATAGTTTTGATTTTCAATAAAAATTAGCTTGCTCTCTTTCATTTTCTCTTTCTCCTTAAGTACTTCTCCTTTCATGCAATGTTAAGTTTTCTTTCCTTTTCCCCCTCCACTATGTTTGAGCATTAAGTCTTTTTATTATCATTTTAATCATTCACTAAGTTTGCAAAATGTCTCTTTTTAACTAAGTATTCAAAACCTCCAAAATATCATTAGATAAGATAATAGTGATTTTCCTCGAAGTAGAAGTAATCAACGCGCCCCGTGGAATATGACCTTGGTATTTCCAAATATCCTATACTATGGACGATAAGGTACACTTGCCTTTATCGGATATAGTTTTGGAGAAAATCTCAACCCTTCACTAAATTTCAAAACCGCAAAATATATATCACCAGCCTCCTGGCTCGCCCCAGTCCCCTTAGGGGGCGAGCAGGGAGGGCGGCAAGCCCCCTGGCTCGCCCCAGCTCCCTTAGGGGGCGAGTAGGTAGGGTGGCCAGCCCCCTAGCTCGCCCCAGCTCCCTTAGGGGGCGAGCAGGGAGGGCAGCCAGCCCCCTTTCTCGCCCCAGCCCCAAAAGTAGGGTGCGTTCTGCTTATAGCATCGTAGAACAGCGGTATTTGGCTATCCGCAGCCATTTCTGAGGGTATTTTGGTAATTTCAGGGACCAATCTTTGGTTATTTGCAGCCCAAGTTCAGGAATCCTATAAATAGGATAAGGGGGCACCCTTTAGAGGCAAGCTAGTTCTAGGCTAGCTCTCTCTCTCCCTCTCCCTCCCCAAATCTCTCTCTAGTGGAGTGAGGAGAGCCTCCAGTGGCGCCCAAGCCCGGCGTTGGCTTGGGAGGGGAAGCGCTCCAAAGAGCTTCCTGGTATGTAGTGGAACCTCCTCGCCGAGCCCTTAGTCCAGTTCATAGTTCCAACACCCTCAACCTAGAGCTCTCCGTTGGGGGGGGGGGGAGTAAGAGTTAGCCACCCCTCAACTTGTTGGGGGCCCCAAACTCCACAGAGGCCGAGAAATCGGTTTCAACATTATGGTGCGGTGAGCGTGGTGTGTGACTAACTCAAGAAACTCTCAAGATGAGCTCCATGGAAGGAGGTGGAGGAAGATCCGACCCAGGTCAATTGCAACCCACGGTGGCTGGGGTGACGTTGGAGATGTTCGAAAATTTCAAGCAAGAGGTCTCACAGACCTTCCAGGTTGCTTTCACCATGATAGTCGGAGGCAGAAGAGGAGATGGTCCGGAGGTCCCGCCCCGGCAGGTGGACAAGGGAGCTCTCGGCCAACAGTCCAGGAAAGAGGTCCATCCCCAAGGGGGGGAGCTCAGGAGGGGGGAGCCCTCCCAGCTCGCCCCGTCCTTTCAAGGGGACGAGCTCAGGAGGGGGGCACCCTCCCAGCTCGCCCCGCCCCTTCAAGGGGGCGAGCTCAGGAGGGAGGAGCCCTCCTAGCTCGCCCCGCCCCTTCAAGGGGGCGAGCTCGGGAGGGAGGCGCCCTCCCAGCTCGCCCCGCCACTTCTAGCCCAACCCCAAAAGGGGGCGAGCGGGGAGCATCCGGCCCCCACTCGCCCCACTCCAAGAGGAGTCGAGTGAATGTTGGTGGGCGAGACCACCCCGAGTTGCGGCTACCCAATAGCCCGGCGAACGCAGAGGTCAGCAATTCAACTCTGCGAGAGCAAGGAAGGAAGAGATTCCAAAGTAAAAGAGCCAACCGATCGAGGTGGAGGCAGGGATCGAACACACCCTCTCCACCATATCAGCAAGCCATGGCAAGGGGCGGAGGTAGAAGGAGGGGATCCAGAAAAGCGGAAAGAAGAGGAAGAAAAAAGGATACGGTTGAATTACCTTACAACGACTTCAACGATGAGGAGGGTCACGCGACGTCCGTCTGCCCTGAGTTATTGGAAATGAAAGATGCGAGGAGCCCAAGGCAACAACAGCAACTACCAGAAAAAGTCAAAGAAGACTGGGCCTGGGAGTAAGAGACTCAGTTCGGTTTCCATGCTTAGTTTTCTTTTCAATCCCTAAGTTAGGGTAATGTGATGTTTCGTTTCCATGCCTAGTCATTTATCGGGATGATTAATATAATGAAAGTTTTTCCAAAAAAAAAATACTTAGCCCCGATGCTGGCCCGCTGACCAGGCTCCCACCTAGCTGGCAAGGCAGGGAACCGCTCAGGGATGGATGTTTCTCAAGGTACTTAGCCCCGATGCTGGCCCGCTTACCAGGCTCCCACCTAGCTGGCAGGGCCGGGAACTGCTTGGGGGCAGGAAGTTCTCAAGGCTAGCCCCTATGACAGGCCCGCTCACCAGGCTTCCACCTAGCTGGCAGGGCCGGGAACTACTCGGGGCAGGAAGGAAACATGCTCCACCCCTAGTTGAGTCGGGCTCCTAGAATGTGTCGACCTTGTATCCACCTCTAGTTGAGCCGGTCTCCTAGAGTGTGTCGACCTTGTATCCACCTCTAGTTGAGTCGGGCTCCTAGAGTGTGTCGACCTTATACTCCACCTCTAGTTGAGCTCGGCTCCTAGATTGTGTCGACCTTATACTCCACCTCTAGTTGAGCTCGGCTCCTAGAGTGTGTCGACCTTAGCCCCGATGCTGGACCGCTGACTAGGCTCCCACCTAGCTGGCAGGGCCGAGAACCGCTCGGGGGCAGGAAGAAAAATAATCAACCTCTAGTTGAGCAGGGCTACTAGAGTGTGTCGACCTTGTATCCACCTCTAGTTGATCCGGGCTCCTAGAGTGTGTCGACCTTGTATCCACCTCTAGTTGAGTCGGGCTCCTAGAGTGTGTCGACCTTGTATCCACCTCTAGTTGAGCCGGGCTCCTAGAGTGTGTAGACCTTGTATCCACCTCTAGTTGAGCCGGGCTCCTAGAGTGTGTCGACCTTGTATCCACCTCTAGTTGAGCAGGGCTCCTAGAATGTGTCAACCTTGTATCCACCTCTAGTTGAGCTCGGCTCCTAGATTGTGTCGACCTTATACTCCACCTTTAGTTGAGCTCGGCTCCTAGAGTGTGTCGACCTTAGCCCCGATGCTGGCCCGCTGACCAGGCTCCCACATAGCTGGCAGGGCCGAGAACCGCTCGGGGGCAGGAAGGAAAATATCCACCTCTAGTTGAGCTCGGCTCCTAGATTGTGTCGACCATATACTCCACCTCTAGTTGAACTCGGCTTCTAGAGTGTGTCAACCTTGTATCCACCTCTAGTTGAGCTCGGCTCCTAGATTGTGTCGATCTTATACTCCACCTTTAGTTGAGCTCGGCTCCTAGAATGTGTCGACCTTAGCCCCGATGCTGGCCCACTGACCAGGCTCCCACCTAGCTGGCAGGTCCGGGAACTGCTCGGGGGCAGGAAGGAAAATCTCCACCTCTAGTTGAGCCGGGCTCCTAGAGTGTGTCAACCTTATACTCTACCTCTAGTTGAGCTCGGCTACTAGATTGTGTCGACCTTATACTCCACCTCTAGTTGAGCTCGGATCCTAGAGTGTGTCAAGCTTAGCCCCGATGCTAGCCCGCTGACCAGGCTCCCATCTAACTAGCAGGGTCGGGAACCGCTCGGGGGCAGGAAGGAAAATAATCCACCTCTAGTTGAGTCGGGCTCCTAGAGTGTGTCGACCTTGTATCCACCTCTAGTAGAGGCGGGCTCCTAGAGTGTGTCGACCTTGTATCCACCTCTAGTTGAGTCGGGCTCCTAGAGTGTGCCGACCTTGTATCCACCTCTAGTTGAGCCGGGCTCCTAGAGTGTGTCGACCTTGTATCCACCTCTAGTTGAGCCGGGCTCCTAGAGTGTGTCGACCTTGTATCCACCTCTAGTTGAGCCGGGCTCCTAGAGTGTGTCGACCTTGTATCCACCTCTAGTTAAGTTCGGCTCCTAGATTGTGTCGACCTTATACTCCACCTTTAGTTGAGCTCAGCTCCTAGAGAGTGTCGACCTTAGCCCCGATGTTGGCCCGCTGACCAGGCTCCCACCTAGCTGGTAGGGTCGGGAACTGCTCGGGGGCAGGAAGGAAAATATCCACCACTAGTTGAGCTCGGCTCCTAGATTGTGTCGACCTTATACTCCACCTCTAGTTGAGCTCGGCTCCTAGAGTGTGTCGACCTTAGCCCCGATGCTGGCCCGCTGACCAGGATCCCACCTAGCTGGCAGGGCCGGGAACCGCTCGGGGCAGGAAGGAAAAATACTCCACCTCTAGTTGAGCCGGGCTCCTAGAGTGTGTCTGTTGGATCTTGTGGCGCCCTTAGAGGGGGTGAATAAGGGCCTTTTTAAATTATGATTTTTACTTAATAATTTTTAAAACAAATTTTGCTTTTCTAAAAATCACTTATAAAAATTTTCAAACTATGAAAATTTTAAATTAGTTCAAACACAAATTTCTAATTTAAAGATTAAGCAACCAGATTTGCAATTAAAGAAAAGGCATAATTTTTAATCATGAAATTCTCATACAATAAAAATGATCTTAACAATGCTTAAGATCAAGGCACAAATATGAAAATAAACTTTTAACAATTTGTGTTTACCAATCCTTCTCCCAAGGATCGGAAGGCTATCACTTGTCTCTCCCTAGACCAAGCCCAAGCCTATCCTCTAGATCTAACCAAGATCTAGACGTAGCACACAATGCCACGATTTCCTACCAATCCAGGCAAGGACTTGGACGCTCCGCACAAGGAAGAGATTTTCCACTAAGCCACACAAGGACTTAGACGTCACGCACAAGGAGACGATTTCTCTACCAATACAAAGTGAAATGTATATAAATGAAAATACAAAATGAAATGAAGAACTCCCTAGAAATTCAGATCTCTGAAAAGAAGGTTGAAGCCTCGAGATGATCGTTGATGTAGAAGCGCGTCCGATCTCATCTTCAATCTCAAACCTTCTAAGCACAAATGGGAGTTGATGAGGTTCTGGAGCTCTCTGGTTCGTATGCACTCAGGAAAGGACTTGGAATTCTCAAAGCTTGGAATGCACGAACAAAACGAACTCATTTATAGATTTTCACTATCGCCTGGGAGACATCACTGTCGGAATTCCGACAGCGCCAAACTGCTGTTCATCGTGCTGTCGTGCGGGCAGTTGCTGTAACTTCTGTACTGTTGCCTGGGTGATATCTCTCTCGGAATTCCAACAGCACCAAACTGCTGCTCGTCGTGCTGCCGTGCGGGCAGTTGCTGTAACTTCTGTCCTGTCGCCTGGGCAATAGTAGATGTCGGAAAATTCCGACATCGAAATTCTCCATACAGTCAAATTGAGCTCCAATCAAGGTTGTGAACATCTCATACTTGTTACCTGCACACCATCAAAAAAAGTAGAATCAAATACAAACGGGATTTTGTTATTATCAAACCGGAAGAGTGCGAAACGCATGCTCCAACAATCTCCCCCTTTTGATAATAGCAAATCCGTATAAAACGAAATCATGTCTATTTAGGTTGTTGTTTTTAACATATGGTGTGTGCACAAAAATAACATGATATACTCCTCTTAAATGTAAGCTCCCCCTCGATGAATGCTCCCCCTAAATGTTATAGTAAATTGAAATGATGTATTGTTTAGGTGGAAGATTTAGGTGGAATTATTCTTTGATTTCTTGAATATACTTATAATTCTCCCCCTTTTGGTATTAGCAAAAGTTAATTTGAAATGAATGAGTAGTTCTTAAGGGAAGAGATAGGATGTAGAAAATAAGAGTAGGCGGAAGTACTTGTGTTGAAAATGATTGAAAGTCTTGAAATAATAGTAATATGTCATAATATTGAATAAACTCATGAAGAGATGGTATAGCCATATGAAGTAGTAGAATAAAAGAAAATAACTTAAACATGATTAATCTCATTTTAAAGTATCATAGAAAGATACAATTGTGTATAGAAATTTTGAATCTTTTCGGTCCAATTCTCATGAGAAGAAGGTTTATATAACATAATGATGTGTACAAGTGTTGCTTTGATCAAACATATGAAAATATTTAATTTACATGATCATTGGAATAGAAAACATAATATAAGCATATAAAAACAACTTTGACATTGAAGATATAGCACAATAAGAATAGAATACCATTTTTTCTTTTGCACAAGACACTTTACAATTCTTTCCAAGGTGCTCAACCTCACAATGCTTATTAAGACTTATCAGGAGGGTAAGTAGTGCTTGGTGGAGTATCCTTGTCCGCAATTTAAACTTTTTTTTGATCACATATTTTGTGATATCTTAGCTTTGTAGTTTGTATAGATATTTATTTTTAATTGACCAAGGATCTCCGAATTCACTTGAATCGCAAAAGATGGTGTATATTTGGTTGTGCTAACAAATCAAGCTTGAAAATAGTAATTATGAAATGCTATTGTATTATGTTAAAGCAAACATGATTCATGTGTATATTAAATAGAAAGACATATGTATGAATCAAAAGAAGTGAACGTGATAGCTCATTATTATATATAAACAATTTCTCATACTTAGGGGCATGCGAAAACAATTTCCAATAGTCTAAACCACTTAGCAGGAGTGTCAATACTATGATAGAGCGGAAATGAAACCATATAATCATGTAAATAGCCATTTATTAAAAAATAGAAAGCATATGGTTTGGCATCAATTCATGAGTTGTGGCATTAATAATGACATATAACTAGTGTAGAGTATCATAGAGACCAAAATTAAAGATTAATCAAATTTGGAAGCTGTCGGAATTTTCCGACAGTCACTGTCGCCTGAGCGATAGCTAAAAGTATAAAAATGGCTAAAAACCGAGTCAAACCCGATTGTACCTTATTTTCTGTACTGGAAGGCGAGAGGAAAGTGTTGGAGTGCGGCGACAACCCTAGATCAAAGGTAAGGAACTTGGATTTTTCAAGTTTTGTTTAAAAATTTTCAAATGTTTTTGTGATTGTGATATTTCTCTTGGTTTTCATTGAGTTTTTGTGAAAAAAGAAAAAAAATGTAGAAGTTTTAGGAGATCTAGACATTTTAGATCTTGGTGTTCAAAAGAGGGTTTAGATCTTGTGATGTTGATATAGAGAAATAAAAATTAGAACTTGAATTTTTTTTATAGGAAGATGATGATGAATAGTGTTTTTGAATAAAAATTTTAACAGAAATATAGCTTGATTTTGAGTAGATCTGGAAGTCTAGTTGAAAAATCATATAAAAAGCTCACTGGATTACTGTCGGAATTTTCCGACAGTCAATGTCGCCTGGGCGACATCTTCCCAGTGCACAGAACAGTGATTAACTGTAATTTGGTTTTGTTATGTTTGCAGAATGGCTTCCAGTTCTAAGGCTCGTAAAAGTATATCTGAAGATGCGCATAGTTGATATCAAGTATATCCGGGGATTGAGAAGGCAATAATTGGAGTTTCAAAATATGTCAAATTTGACTCTCCTAAGGACGACCATATCTACATTCGTCTTGCTAATGCAGGTATATTATCAGTAATTTCAGTAGATATGTTCTCATCTGTCTTGATCCGAGAGTTTTACAATCATTTGGAAGACCCTAAATACACTGAATTGGATGGGAGAGTGCGATCGAGAATCCAAGGTCAACAAGTGGAAATAACACATGTTGATCTTAGAGATGAATTTGGTCTTCTTATGAGTGATCATATGCCAGACATAGTAGAAAGCTATAGAAGGGACAGAGATTGGACTCTTGTAAACATAAGTTTACATGGAAGTCCAAAGAGGACCCTAATCACGGAAGTCTCTTCACTCACTCCTGATGCCTATTTAGTCCAAGACATATTGAGAAACACAGTCATGCTAAAAAGTGGTGATACAAGGAGTATCACAGCACAGTTGACGTTGTTCACATATTTTATTATAGAGGAGGAACCCTTTGATGTAGCGGACCTCATCCTTGCCCAGATTCGTTATGCTTTTAGATTAAAACAACCAAAATGGGTGAAGATTCATACTTCGCCAATGGGGTCTATAATTCAACGTATTCTATATAAGAAGTATGAATGGATAATTCAAGATTCGTACTTAGATGATTGTGTTCCTGAAATATACTATACGGGTACCATAAAAGTTAAGAAGTCTCATAAAAAGCCTCATCCTGGAATAGAGATTAGAGAGCCTACAAATCCCAGAGGAGGGTCACTACGAGAGTCTATAGATGATCTTCGTGATTCATTTGAAGAACACAAGAAAGAAGTGAAGAAAGATCACAGTAGACTGCAGAAATTTATGAAATTTCTGGTGAAGGGACTGAAGTTAAAGCCAACTCCTGAAGAAGCGGCCGAATGGGAAATCCCAGATGAAGAACCGCCATGCCAATCGGTTAGGCGGACTCGACATGGAAAGGCTGTAAGACATGGATCTTCAGAAGACTGTCTAGAAAGCAGCGGGGCTGGATATGATGATTCTGAGTAGTTTCCAGCAGGGTGCTGCTTCTGACTGATGTCGGAATTTTCCGACACTCACTGTCGCCTGGGAGACAGTGAACTTACCCAGATTTCATTTTTTTGTTTATTGAACTTAATCTTATGTTTATTTCTACTGTTTTTCTGGAACAATTTGTATGAAATATTAAGGATGTGAGAATTTTTGTTAAGTCATTCAAATTCTATGTTTTGATTTAAAATGATGTTTTTTCATTGTTCTTTATCTTATTAAATATGATTTGTCATATTGGATATGCTTAGTTTAAAATATCTAGGATTACTAATTCAAGCCTTAGCATTGAAAACCGGGAATGCTATCGGCTAGTTGATTATCCGTTCCTATGAAGGAAATTTTAATCTTATTATTTTTAATGTGGTCTCTTATAAAATGATGCCTAACGTCAATATGTTTAGACCTAGAGTGATGAACCGGGTTGTAAGTTAAATCAATTGCACTTTTGTTATCGCACCATAGCTCTATAGTTTGTTGTTTAATGTTAAAGTCTTCTAAAGTTTGTTTCATCCAAAGAGCTTGTGCACAACAACTACCAAGTGCGATGTATTCGGCCTCGGTAGTTGAGAGGGCAACAGAATTCTGTTTCCTACTCGACCATGAAATGAGTGAAGGGCCCAAAAAGTGACAAGTGCCACTAGTGCTTTTCCTATCTAGTGAACAACAGGAATAATCAGAATCAGAATAGCCAAAAAGAGTAAAATCTGTTGAAATTATTGAAGTGGAAGTGGAGGAGGCTTTTTGACCTGGGTGGTCTGGGAAGAGACCGGGCGGTCTGGCGTGACCGCACGGTCTGGCGGTCTGACAATGGCGATCTGTTCTATTGGTCAGCTGCGGCTTCCAGGGTTGACCGCTGGTCTGGTCCAAGGGCTGCTGGAGGAGGAGGTCGTGCGGTCTGGCTGTGACCGCATGACGGGTGATCTTCCTCAGGGTCGCGCGGTCTGTCTCTGACCGCGTGACAAGTTGTTCTCTTCAAGGACATGCCGGTCTGGCGTGACCGCACGGGTTGGCTCTTGAATCCGGTCTGGTGGCTTTCCAGAGGGTTCTGAAGGAGTTCGCGGACTAAGTCATTCTTAGTCGCGCGGTCTCAGTTCGCGGTCTCAGGAGGAGACCAGGAGGGCGAGCTGGCTGTGTTTGCGGTCTCAGGCGAACACAGGTGGTGGGTGACTTCTAGGCGGTCTGGCGATCTCCGTGTGGAGTCGTGTTCAGACTAAGGGAGTTGCGATCTCCCGCGGTCTGGAGTGAAGTCGGCGCTCACCAAAATGAAGCAGGAGGGTTGCAGTGATCGCGCGGGTTGACCGGTAAGGTCGCGCGATCTGATGGGTGGTGACTCTATCTCATAGGGTGGTGACTGGATCAGGTCTCACGCCTATAAATAGGGAGCCACTGTTGCAACAACTAGAACACACCAAGTGTAAGCCGAGTTTGCCTAGTTCCTGCGGTCTGTGTTTATCTGACCGAGCGGTCTCTGATTGAATTCTTCCTTGTGCAGCTTCTGCGGATAGTGCAGGCAGCAGCGATCACCTCTTCCTCTGAAAGTGTTCGGGCGGTCTGCGGCTTGGAGTTGTGGTGCTGGAGTTCGGGAATCAGGAGATCGGCAAAGGAGCGGTCTGGTGCAGCGGTCTGGTGGTGTTTCGAGATCGGGGGCGGTTGCGATCAGGCAGCAGCGGTCTGGCGAGCTGCTGAGTTCGGCAAGAGACCGTGCGGTCTCAGTTATCTTCAGTTTCTGTTTTTTCTCTTTGAAGGTTTGTGCTGACGAAATCATGTCTCGTCGAGCATGTCTTGCCCTGTAATTGAAGTATTGCTATCAATAAAGATCGTTTTTGTTCGCCTAAGATTGTCTCTGGTTGTTTGGCTTGTATCTCTAGTTGTTATTCCTGCTTGCTCTCACAAGGTCCAGAAAATTTCACATGGTATCAGAGCTAGGTTGGAGTTGAAAGAACAGTGAATAACTTAGAGTAGCCATCGCCTTTGTGAAGAAGGAACCAGAGGAAGAGCAATGGAAGGTGGTTTTGCAAGAGGTCTTGGTATTGAGATGCTTACATCGACTAACTTCAAGAAGTGGAAGTCGTGTATGCAGAGCTATCTTCTGGGTGAGGACCTCTGGGAGGTGGTAGGAGGAGATGAAACAGAAGAGGTGAAGGCAGTAGAAGGAGGTGATAATGGACCGGCCGTGAGGGCATGGAGGAAGACCAACGCCAAGGCCGAGTTCACCTTGAAGCGTGCCATTTCACCTGATCTCTTTGATCACATCTTGGGGTGTGGATCAGCTGCTGAGATCTGGAGAGCCCTGGATGGGCTGTTTAACAAAAAGAATATAGCAAGGCTACAGTTCTTAGAGAATGAGTTGGCAAGGTCAGCTCAAGGTGATCTTTCTATCTCAAACTTCTTTTTGAAGATGAAGAATCTCTGCGCTGAGATATCAGCACTGGATCCTGATGAGCCAATTTCTGAGGCGAAGCTGAAGAGGCACATCATCCGCGGCTTGCGGAAGGAATATGTGGCCTTTGTGACGTCGGTACAGGGATGGGCAAATCAGCCGTCTCTGCTAGAGCTGGAGAATCTGCTAGCTTCGCAGGAAAGTCTGGCAAGGCAGATGGCGGGGGTGTCAGTGACTGGGGGAGATGGCGAGGTTCTCTTCTCAGGGAAGAAGAAGTGGGAGAAGAAGAAGAAGACCACGGAAGGCTATGGTCCTTCAACTTCTGGGCAGCAAGAAAGGGGGTATGCTCCCAAGGCTGACGGGAAGAAGAAGAAGGAAGGTCTCAAATGCTTCAAGTGCGGAAAGGTTGGACACTTTAGGAAGGACTGCAGGCTGAATACTCAGCCAGGGCATGCTGCTGAGAAGGAGGAAGCACCAGCCAGGCACTTTGATGGAGGATGGGGAGGAGCCTTCTCGGCTTCTATTGGAGCCTCGGCTCCTATCAACTATCAGGAGGACTGGATCGTGGACTCGGGGTGTGGTCATCACCTCACCGGGGACGAGTCGAAGCTTTCTTCAGCAGAGCCGTACACAGGTAACAATGCTATTATCACTGCAGATAATACTGTGCATGCAGTCGAGAAGGTGGGGGTTGTTTCTTTGGGCAGTGATAGAGGGCCACTTACCTTGAAGAGTGTCTATCATGTGCCCGGAATGAAGAAAAACCTCTTCTCCGTGACCAACGCTGTTGACGCTGGGTATCACGTTCTGTTCGGCCCGACAGAAGTGAAATTTCTACGAAATGTAGAGGCCGTGAAGGCCGAGGTCGTCCATGTCGGGAGAAGGACGAAGGACTTGTTCGTTTTGTCGACAAGTTCCTACGTTGACAAGATGAAGACGAATGATGGTGCCGTGATATGGCATGAGAGGTTGGGGCATGTAGGGATGGACAAGCTGAAAGCTATGGCGGTGAGAGGTCTGGTCAAGGGCCTGCCAAGTCTATCTTCCTACGGAGAAGGTCATGTTTGCGCAGGATGTCAGTTCGGCAAGTCTCATCGACTACCGTTTGACATGTCGCAGATAAGGAGTAGTGTGCCGTTGGAGTGCATCCACGGTGACTTGATGGGACCTACTGCTACCCCAAGCCTCGGAGGCAACAGGTATATGCTGGTGTTGATCGATGATTACACCAGATATGTCTGGGTATATTTCCTGAAGGAGAAGGCGGAGGCGTTTGCCAAGTTTGTGGAGTTCAAGGAGCTCGTGGAAGGTCGGCTGGGACTGCGGGTGAAGAAGCTGAGGACTGACAACGGAGGGGAGTTCACCTCCAGTGAGTTCTCTACTTTTTGCAGGAAGGCGGGCATCCGGAGAGAGCTCACTTGTGCTCATACTCCACAACAGAACGGAGTTGCAGAACGGAAGATCCGTCATCTGACGGAGACCTGCAAGTGTTGGCTGCATGCCAAGAGTATCCCAAAGTCCTTCTGGGCGGAGGGAATGTCTTGTGCTGCCTACGTCATCAACAGGATGCCTCTAAGCCCCATCAACATGCTGACTCCACATGAGATGATGTTCAAGGAGAAGCCAAGTGTGGCACACCTTAGGGTGTTTGGTTCCACCTGCTACGTGCATGTTCCAGATGCTCTTCGGACGAAGCTAGATGCGAAAGCAAGGAAGCTAGTCTTCGTGGGATACGATGAGCGGAAGAAAGGGTGGAAGTGCATGGACCCGGAGACGCGGAGATTTGTTGTATCTCGCGACGTCGTGTTTGATGAGGTGACATCTTACAAGGGGTCTTCTGATGTGGAGTTACCAGAGAGCAGGGTGGAGTTGCCAGAGAAAGCTGTGGAGAATCTTCAGGTGGAGCTACCTGTGTCACCAGGTGGTCCATCTCCTTCTAGTTCCGAGACGGGGGCTTCTGGTTCAGGGAGCAGGGGGAGCAATGCTCCTAGCACGTCTGGAAGGGGAGCTAGGGAAGAAGCAGCTGGAGATGAAGCGGTTCAGGGGAAGGAGCTGAGGAGATCGAAGCGATCTATCATTGCCCCTGATCGCTATACAGGAGGAAACGCAGTGAGCTTTGTCTCATGTTTCTTTGCTGGTCCCTTGGATGAGAGGGAGCCGTCGAGCTTTGAGAAGGCCCAAGGTGTGAAGGAGTGGGATGTTGCGATGCAAGAAGAGATGGCAGCTCTCGAGAAGAATGAGACCTGGTCTCTTGTGCCCAAGCCGAAGGGCATCGCTCCTGTGACATGCAAGTGGGTCTACAAGCTGAAGAAGAAGGCTGACGGTAGTATCGAGCGGTACAAGGCTCGCCTTGTAGCTCGGGGGTTCTCGCAGCAATACGGTGAAGATTACGAGGAGACTTTCAGTCCGGTGGCAAAAATGACTTCAGTTCGTTTTATTATTGCCTTGGCGGCGTTCAGTGGATGGAAGATTTGGCAGCTCGACGTCAAGAACGCCTTCTTGTACGGTGAGATTGACAAGGATATCTTCATTGTCCAGCCTCCAGGCTTTGTGTCTGAAGATTTTCCGGAGCATGTCTGCAAGTTGAAGAAGGCCCTGTATGGGTTGAAGCAAGCGCCGAGGGCGTGGTATGGGAAGATCGCAGAATATCTCTTATTCTGTGGATTTGGGGCTTCAGACTCAGACTCAAGCTTATTCGTCAAGAAGAGCGGGGAGCTTCAAGTCATCGTGCTGTTATACGTCGACGATATGATCGTGACGGGGAACTCGAAGGAGGAGGTAGCGCAGCTTCGGGCCGAGCTGTCTATCAGGTTCGAGATGAAGGACTTAGGTGAACTTCACCATTTTCTTGGACTTGAGGTGCAGAGGAAGGAAGGTGGAGTGCTGGTGACCCAAGCCGGATATGCGGAGCGGATCGTGGAGCGGTTCGGCATGAAGGAAGGGAAGTGCACTTCCACACCTCTGGAGAAGGCTATGAAGCTTCGGAAGGATGAGGGAAGGATCATGCAAGATCCGTTGGTGTTCCGAGCTCTGGTTGGGAGCTTAATCTATCTGACGATCACGAGGCCGGACATTGCATATGCAGTGGGCAGGGTGAGTCGGTTTATGGCGGAACCACGAGTACCTCATCTGCTAGCGGCCAAGAACATTCTGAAGTATGTCAAGGCGACCTCGGACATGGGTCTCCTATACAGGAAGGATGCGGGCTTCGAGGTGCATGGATACATGGATGCCGATTACGGGGGAGATTCGGATGATCGAAAGTCGACATCTGGATTCGTCTTCATGGCGGGCCCTACGGCTATATCATGGTGCAGCAAGAAGCAGGATTCCGTGTCAGTCTCTACCACGGAAGCGGAATACAAGGCTTCGGCCTTGGCAGCTCAGGAAGCCATCTGGCTTAGGAGGTTGGTAGGAGACGTCCATAAGGAGGTTCGGGAGCCGACTCTGCTACGCGGTGACAACGAGAGTGCTCTCAAACTGGTAACCAATCCAGTTTGTCACGCGAGGACCAAGCATATTGAGATCGAGCATCACTTCATACGGGAGAAGGTGCTGGAGGGATCTCTTTCGGTCGAGCATGTGCGGAGTGCGGACAATGTCGCAGACATCTTCACAAAGGCGCTGGCAAAGGGGCCGTTCACACGGCTAAGGGAGCTACTTGGGCTAGTTTCCACTTCCCACTTCAAGGGGGAGTGTTGAAATTATTGAAGTGGAAGTGGAGGAGGCTTTTTGACCTGGGCGGTCTGGGAAGAGACCGGGCGGTCTGGCGTGACCGCACGGTCTGGCGGTCTGACAATGGCGATCTGTTCTATTGGTCAGCTGCGGCTTCCAGGGTTGACCGCTGGTCTGGTCCAAGGGCTGCTGGAGGAGGAGGTCGTGCGGTCTGGCTGTGACCGCATGACGGGTGATCTTCCTCAGGGTCGCGCGGTCTGTCTCTGACCGCGTGACAAGTTGTTCTCTTCAAGGACATGCCGGTCTAGCATGACCGCACGGGTTGGCTCTTGAATCCGGTCTGGTGGCTTTCCAGAGGGTTCTGAAGGAGTTCGCGGACTAAGTCATTCTTAGTCGCGCGGTCTCAGTTCGCGGTCTCAGGAGGAGACCAGGAGGGCGAGCTGGCTGTGTTTGCGGTCTCAGGCGAACACAGGTGGTGGGTGACTTCTAGGCGGTCTGGCGATCTCCGTGTGGAGTCGTGTTCAGACTAAGGGAGTTGCGATCTCCCGCGGTCTGGAGTGAAGTCGGCGCTCACCAAAATGAAGCAGGAGGGTTGCAGTGATCGCGCGGGTTGACCGGTAAGGTCGCGCGATCTGATGGGTGGTGACTCTATCTCATAGGGTGGTGACTGGATCAGGTCTCACGCCTATAAATAGGGAGCCACTGTTGCAACAACTAGAACACACCAAGTGTAAGCCGAGTTTTCCTAGTTCCTGCGGTCTGTGTTTATCTGACCGAGCGGTCTCTGATTGAATTCTTCCTTGTGCAGCTTCTGCGGATAGTGCAGGCAGCAGCGATCACCTCTTCCTCTGAAAGTGTTCGGGCGGTCTGCGGCTTGGATTTGTGGTGCTGGAGTTCGGGAATCAGGAGATCGGCAAAGGAGCGGTCTGGTGCAGCGGTCTGGTGGTGTTTCGAGATCGGGGGCGGTTGCGATCAGGCAGCAGCGGTCTGGCGAGCTGCTGAGTTCGGCAAGAGATCGTGCGGTCTCAGTTATCTTCAGTTTCTGTTTTTTCTCTTTGAAGGTTTGTGCTGACGAAATCATGTCTCGTCGAGCATGTCTTGCCCTGTAATTGAAGTATTGCTATCAATAAAGATCGTTTTTGTTCGCCTAAGATTGTCTCTGGTTGTTTGGCTTGTATCTCTAGTTGTTATTCCTGCTTGCTCTCACAAGGTCCGGAAAATTTCACAAAATCATCGCTATGAGGATACCACAAACCAAGTTTAGATGTGCCAATTAAATATCTAAAAATTCTTTTTACCTCTTTTAAATTTGATTCATTGGGATCGGCTTGAAATCTAGCACATAAACAAACTGAAAACATAATATCCTGTCTAGAAGAAGTCAAATATAAAAGTGAACCTATCATGCCTCTATATAAAGTTTGATCTATAGATATTCCATTTTCATCTTTTCCTAATTTTAAAGATACACTCATAGGAGTATTTGCTTGATTGAGATTTTCAAATCCAAATCGTTTTAATACATCATGAATATATTTTGATTGGTTAATAAAAACTCCATCATGTTTTTGAACAATTTGAAATCCTAAGAAATATTTTAATTCTCCTACCATACTCATCTCAAATTCACTTTCCATCATTTTTACAACATAATTAAACAACTCTTCATTAGTGGCTCAAAAAATAATATCATCAACATAAATTTGTAAAACAATTAAATCATCATCTACTTGCTTAATGAAGAGTGTACAATCAACACCACCCATTTTAAAACCATTTTGTAATAAATATATAGTCAATCTATTATACCATGCTCGTGGTGCTTGTTTTAAACCATACAAAGCTTTTAGCAATCTATATACGCGATTAGGAAATTTTTCATTTATAAATCCTGGGGGTTGTTCAACATAAACTTCTTCCTTAATCAACTCGTTTAAAAATGCAGTTTTAATATCCATTTGCAACAATTTGAATCTTTTATGACTAGCAAATGCAACAAAAATTCTAACTACTTCCAATCATGCTACGGGTGCAAATGTTTCATCAAAATCTACCCCTTCAATTTGATTATATCCTTTCGCTACAAGCCTAGCTTTGTTTCTAGTGACCCTAGAGTCACTATCTAATTTATTTTTGAAAACCCATTTGACTCCTACCACAGGATGATCACTAGGTCTATCTACAAGAATTCAAACTTTATTCTTTCAAATTGGTTAAGTTCTTCATTCAAAGCTAGAAACCAAGATTCATCATTTAAAGCGGTGGCAACATCTTTTGGTTCTATGTTTGAGACAAAACAAAAATTTGAAAAACTTAAATGTAAACTAGAACGTGTACGTACCCCACTTGATGGTTCTCCAATAACAAATTCTTGCGGATGATCTTTTGAGAACCTTAGCTCGGTTGGAGGTACATATCCTTGTTCTTCTTCTTCTTCACCTTCTTTTTCGTCTTCTTTCTCTACTTTTTCTTCATCATCATCATCATCATCATTTTTCCTCAGATTTTGTTCCACCTCTTCTTCATTTTTCTCATTACCTGCAACTTTAGTATTTTCAACACAAGAAATGATTTCATCAAATCTTACATGAATAGTTTCTTCAACCACTTTAGTACGTTTATTATAAACTCTATAGGCCTTGCTAGTTGAAGAATAACCAATGAAAATTCCTTCATCACATTTTTCATCAAATTTACCTAAGTTATCTTTTGTATTCAAAATAAAGCATTTACAACCAAAAACTTTAAAGTAAGATAAATTTGGTTTTCTTTGAAAATAAATTTCATAAGGAGTTAATTGTAATGTAGGACGAATCATGACACGATTAATAATATAACATGCAGTACTAACTGCTTCGGCCCAAAAATATTTTGGCAATTTAAATTCACAAAGCATAGTACGTCCTAATTCTTGAAGTGTTCTATTTTTCCTCTCCACTACACCATTTTGCTGTGGTGTGCGAGGAATGGAAAATTCGTGTTTTATCCCAAATTCATTACAATATGAAATAAATTTTTCATTATCAAATTCTCCTCCATGATCTGATCTAATGCATTTTACTTTTAAATCGAGTTCATTTTGAATACGTGAAATTAGTTTTGCAAATTCATCAAAGGCATCAGATTTTGAATTTAAAAACAATGTCCAACAAAATCTAGAATAATCATCAATAATAACAAACGTATATTTTTTACCTCCTAGACTTTGTGTAGTAATTGGACCAAACAAGTCCATATGTAATAATTGTAAAGGTCTAGTAGTAGAAATAACATTTTTGCTTTTAAAAGATGATTTTGTTAACTTTCCCTTTTGGCATGGTGAACATAATGAAGAAAGCTTTCCATTCAAATTTGGTAAACCTTTTATTATTTTATTTTTAGAAATCTTTACTATGCGTTTAGCACTAGAATGTCCTAGTCTCCTATGCCATAATTCAAGTTCATCATTCTTTGAAATAAAACATTTAAGTGTAGAATGAGATAAATCATGAAAAGTGATTGAATAGACATTGTTTATTCTTGGTGTAGTAAGTACAATTTCATTTGTTTTGGAATCAATAATTTTGCAAAGGTTTGAGCTAGAGTCAAATAAAACATTTAGATTTTTATCACATAGTTGACTGATAGAAATTAAATTATGTTTCAAACCTTTAACATATAAAACATTTGAAATTTTAAATTCTTCGTTACCTACTACTCCAATGACTTTGACTTTACCCTTGCCATTATCTCCAAAGGTCACTGTTCCACCTTTCTTCATCTCCGGGCTAAGGAACTTTGATTTATCGCCCATCATGTGTTTTGAACATCTAGAGTCCAAATACCACACGTCTTCCTTGTTCCTAGCCTGCACGCACACCTAAAAAGATGATGAGAGTAAAGATCTGGTTACCCAAGTGGTCCCTCCCATGGTATAGGTGGACGCCTTAGGTACCCAGATTTGTTTAACATTAACTTTTCCTTTCTTCCAGCATGAGTCTGAGATGTGACCAAATCGATGACATTTGGCACATGCAATGAATAGTGAGGAACCATTCTTTAATGGTTTCTCTGGACTCTTGTTGGAGGAAACATCTTTATGTGTGGACTTAGAAAAATTTTCATTTTGAAAAATAGGTTTTCTGAACCTGGAGCTGTCGCTGGTTCCGACATCAGCTGTCGGAAATTTCCGACAGCTTCCAGAGCTTCTAGAAACGTATCCTAGCCCAAATTTTGCTGTCCCATGGCATTGGTTGGCTAAAATCATATCCAGAGATTTTTTTCCAACATCAAATTTTCCAATTTCCATGTTCAACTCATTTACTTTGGACTTTAAAATTGAATTTTCTTTTACTATCATGCCACATCTATTTGCAACATTTTTCTTATAATTCTCTAATTGAGAATGAGAGGTTTTAACAACTTTTTCTAAGTCCTTTTTCTTTTTTAGAAGTTGATCAATTTTTTGATCGGACTTAGAAATAGTGTTTTCAAGTTCTTTTATCCTTGTCGAAGAGTGATCACACTCTTGACAAGTTACCTTCTCGTTCCCAATAGATTTCAACTCATTTGATAACTTTTTATTTACTTTCAAAAGATCTTTATTTTCACATTTTAAAAAATCAATTTCCTTTAGGCTTTTGTCCAAAAATTTGCACGTTTTCATAAATTCAGAATATAAATCATCATAAGATGGAGGAGTTACCTCAGTGTCGCTTTGGACACTGTTATCGTCGTCAGATGACGCATTTTCTTTCCCCATCAAGCATACATTAGCCTCCTCTTCCTCCTGTGTTGAGAAATCACTTTCTTCACCAAAAGAAGAATCATCTCAAGTCTTTGCCTTTAACACTTTCTTCTTGTAACTTTTATCGTGCCTCTTTGCTTTTTGCTCTTTCAGATACTTTGGGCACTTGCTTTTGATATGACCAATCTTCTTGCAATGGTAGCACTCCGGTAGTGGACGCTCCTCTTCATTCTCCATTTTTCCTTTGCCTTTTTGGTAGGCAAAATCGTTCTTTTTGAAAAATCTTTTAAATGAATTTCTCCTCTCCAGATTTCTCATAAACTTCTTAAAATTCCTCACAAACAGTCCTTCCTCATCTTCCTCACTTTCTTCAGTCTCACTTTCAATTTCCTTTTTAGATTTCAACGCCAAGCTCTTCTTTTTGTGCTCCAAATTGTACTCTTGGCTTTGAATCTTCAACTCCACTTCATGGGTTTTTAGATTCCCAATGAGGCTCTCCAATTGTAAGGTCTTAAGATCATGTGACTCAGAAATTGCAGTCACTTTAGGATTGAACTTCGGGGGAAGTGATCTTAAGATTTTCCTTACCAAATCTCCATTAGAGAAAACCTTACCCAGCACCTTTGAATCGTTCACGATTTTAGTGAATCGTGTGTACATTGTATCAATTTCTTCATCCACCTCCATTTTGAATCTTTCGAACTCTGACTCCAGTTGAAGTAACTTTGAATCCTTTACCTGCGAAGTACCTTCATGAGTAATTTCTAAAAGATTCCAAATTTCAAATGCAGTATTACAAGCACAAACTCTATTAAATTCAGTACGATCTAGTGCGCAAAATAAAGCATTCATGGCTTTTGCATTGTTCTTACATTTTAATTTATCATTGTCATCCCACTTGTCTTTGGGTTTGTCCATAGTTACATCTCCTACAACAAATGTTGGGGAAGTATAACTCGTCTCGACCATATTCCAAACTTCTATGTCGAGAGCTATTAGAAAACACCGCATTCGGGTTTTCCAATAGTTATAGTCTGTGCCCGTAAAAAGTGGTGGCCAACTAATTCCTTGCCCCTCAACGAACGTGTGATCGTTGTGCGCCATTACTCCCGGTGGTAAAACCATTTTGGAGTAACCTCGCTCTGATACCACGTGTTGGATCTTGTGGCGCCCTTAGAGGGGGGTGAATAAGGGCCTTTTTAAATTATGATTTTTACTTAAGAATTTTTAAAACAAATTTTGCTTTTCTAAAAATCACTTATAAAAATTTTCAAACTATGAAATTTTTAAATTAGTTTAAACACAAATTTCTAAGTTAAAGATTAAGCAACCAAATTTGTGATTAAAGAAAAGGCATAATTTTTAATCATGAAATTCTCATACAATAAAAATGATCTTAACAATGCTTAAGATCAAGGCACAAATATGAAAATAAACTCTTAACAATTTGTGTTTACCAATCCTACTCCCAAGGATCGGAAGACTATCACTTGTCTCTCCCTAGACCAAGCCCAAGCCTATCCTCTAGATCTTCCCAAGATCTAGACGTAGAACACATGGCCAGAATTTCCTACCAAGCCACGCAAGGACTTGGACGCTCCGCACAAGGAAGCGATTTTCCCCTAAGCCACGCAAGGACTTAGACGTCACGCACAAGGAGACGATTTCTCTAGCAATACAAAGTGAAATGTTTATAAATGAAAATACAAGATGAAATGAAGAACTCCCTAGAAATTCAGATCTCTGAAAGGAAGGTTAAAGCCTCAAGATGATCGTTGATGTAGAAGCGCGTCTGATCCCATCTTCAATCTCAAACCTTCTAAGCACAAATGGAAGTTGATGAGGTTCTGGAGCTCTCTGGTTCGTATGCACTCAGGAAAGGACTTGGAATCTCAAAGCTTGGAATGCACGAACAAAACGAACTCATTTATAGATTTTCACTGTAGCCTGGGCGACATCACTGTCGGAATTCCGACAGCGCCAAACTGCTGTTCCTCGTGCTGTCGTGCGGGCAGTTGCTGTAACTTCTGTACTATCGCCTGGGCGATATCGCTGTCGGAATTCCGACAGCGCCAAACTGCTGCTCGTCGTGCTGTCGTGCGGGCAGTTGCTGTAACTTCTATCCTGTCGCCTGGGCGATAGTAGATGTCGGAAAATTCCGACATCGAAATTCTCCATATAGTCAAATTGAGCTCCAATCCGAATTGTGAACATCTCATACCTGTTACCTGCACACCATCAATAAAAGTGGAATCAAATACAAACAGGATTTTGTTATTATCAAACCGGAAGAGTGTGAAACGCATGCTCCAACAGTGTCGACCTTGTATCCATCTCTAGTTGAGCCAGGCTCCTAGAGTGTGTCGACCTTAACCCCGATGCTGGCCCGCTGACCCAGCTCCCACCTAGCTGGCAGGGCCGGGAGCCGCTCGGGGTGGCTGTATGTTTTTCTCCCGAGGTGGTCTTGCTAGCCGGGCTCTCGCTAACCGGCAGGGTTGGGAGACCTCTCGAGGAAGCTAAGTGTTTTTCCCCCAGGGGGGGTTTTTCATCTATGGCGCGATTTTCAGCATCACTCACCAAATATGCGGGGTTGGACTTTTCTTTCCGAATTTGTACCTCGCTCGAAAAGAGCGGGGATTGTGTACAACCCTGTATTTGCCGAGTGTTTTTCAGAGACCCAGGGGTCCTTTGGAACATTGTGTGGTATCTTAGTCCCAGGCAGGAAGAGTAGGGGAAAGGGGGCGAGCGGTGGAGGTGGAGGCCTCCCGCTCACCCAGCTTGTGTAGGAGGCAAGCAAGAGGGGGGCGAGCTCCTCTCGCCCCCGCTCCCCGAAGAGGGGGGCCAGCAGTCCCCTTTGGGGGCCAAGTAGGGAGGGAGGCCAGCCCCCTGGTTCACCCCAGCCCCCTTTGGGGGTGAGCAGGGAGGGAGGCCAACCCCCTGGCTTGCCTCAGTCCCCTTTGGGGGAGAGCAGGGAGGGCGGCCACCCCCCTGGATCGCCCTAGTCCCCTTCGGGGGCGAGCAGGGAGGGCGGCCAGCCCCCTGGCTCGCCCCAGTCCTCTTTGGGGGCGAGCAAGGAGGGCGGCCAGCCCCTGGCTCGCCCTAATCCCCTTTGGGGGCGAGCAGGGAGGGCGGCCAGCCCCCTGATTCGCCCCAATCCCCTTTGGGGGCGAGCAGGGAGGGCAGCCAGCCCCCTGCCTCGCCCAGTCCCCTTTGGGGGCGAGCAGGGAGGGCGGCCAGCCCCCTGGCTTGCCCCAATCCCCTTTAGGGGTGAGCGGGGAGGGCGGCCAGCCCCCTGGCTTGCCCCAATCCCCTTGAGGGGAGAGCAGGGAGGGCGGACAGCCCTCTGGATCGCCCCAGTCCCCTTTGGGGGCAAGCAGGGAGGGCGGCCAGCCCCCTGGCTCGCCCCAATCCCCTTTGGGGGCGAGCAGGGAGGGCGGCCAGCCCCCTGGATCACCCCAATCCCCTTTTGGGGCGAGCAGGGAGGGCGGCTAGTCCCCTGGCTCGCCCCAATCCCCTTATGGGGCGAGCAGGGAGGGCGGGCAGCCACCTGGCTCGCCCTAGTCCCCTTTGGGGGCGAGCAGGGATGGCGGACAGCCCCCTGGCTCGACCCAATCCCCTTTGGGGGCGAGCAGGGAGGGCGGCCAGCCCCCTGGCTCGCCCCAATCCCCTTAGGGGGCGAGCAGGGAGGGCAGCCAGCCCCCTGTCTCGCCCCAGTCCCCTTTGGGGGGCGATTAGGGAGGGCGGCCAGCCCCCTGGCTCACTCCATTCCCCTTTGGGGGTGAGCAAGGAGGGAGGCCAGCCCCCTGGCTTGCCCCAATCCCCTTAGGGGCGAGCAGTGAGGGCGGCTAGCCCCCTGGCTCGCCCCAGTCCCCTTTGGGGTCGAGCAGGGAGGGCGGCCAGCCGCCTGGCCTGCCCCAATCCCCTTTGGGGGCGAGCAAGGAGGGAGGTCAGCCCCCTGGCTCGCCCCAGTCCACTTTGGGGGTGAGCAGGGAGGGCGGCTAGCCCCCTGGCTCGCCCCAGTCCCCTTTGAGGGCGAGTAGGGAGGGCGGCCAGCCCCGCTCGCCCCAGTCCCCTTAAGGGGCGAGCAGGGAGGGCGGCCAGCCCCCTGGCTCTCCCCAATCCCCTTAGGGGGTGAGCAGGGAGGGTGGCCAGCCCCTTGGCTTGCCCAGCTCCCTTAGGGGGCGAGTAGGGAGGGAGGCGAGCCCCTTGGCTCGCCCCAGCTCCCTTAGAGGGCGAGCAGGGAGCGCGGCCAGCCCCCTGTCTCACCCCAGCCCCGAAAGTAGGGGGCAGTCTGCGTATAGCGTCGTAGAACAGCGGGATTTGGCTATCCACAGCCTTTTCCGAGGGTATTTTGGTAATTTCAGGGACCAGTCTTTGGTTATTTGCAGCCCAAGTTCAGGAATCCTATAAATAGGACAAGGGGGCACCCTTTGGAGGCAAGCTTGTTCTAGGCTAGCTCTCTCTCTCCCTCTCCCTCCCTAAATCTCTCTCTAGTGGAGTGAGGAGAGCCTCCAATGGTGCCCAAGCCCGGCATTGGATTGGGAGGGGAAGCGCTCCAAAGAGCTTCTGGGTATGTGGTGGGACCTCCTCGCCAAGCCCTTAGTCCAGTTCATAGTTCCAACACCCTCAACCTAGAGCTCTGCCTTGGGGGAGTAAGAGTTATCCACCCCTCAACTTGTTGGGGGCCCCGAACTCCACAGAGGCCGAGAAATTGGTTTCAACAGATTAACTTCATTTCTTTTAAAACATGATTATGTAATGGGAAGTGCCGATAATACACTTTTTATCAAACATGTAAATAATGATCTAATCATATTACAAATTTATGTAGATGACATCATTTTTGGTTCCACTAATGATCAATTATGTAATGAAGTTGTAAGTGTAATGCAAAAAGAATTTGAAATTAGCTTGGTAGGAGAACTTACCTATTTTCTTGGCTTTCAAATCAAACAAAGAAATGATGGAATTTTTATAAATCAATCTAAATATGTTCATGACATGCTAAAAAGATTTGGATTTGATAATCTAAAACAAGCCTCGACACCTATGAGTGCCTCTCTAAAATTAGGAAAAGATGAACCCGAAATTTCTATTGACCAAACACGATATAGAGGAATGATATGGTTGATATTACATCTAAGTGCGTCTAGACCCGATATTATGTTTGTCGTTTGCTTATGTGCTAAATTCTAAGCTAATCCTAAAGAGTCTCATTTAAAAGTGGTCAAACAAATTTTTAGATATTTAATCGACTCATCTAATCTTGGCCTATGGTATCCTTATAATGATACATTTATTTTACATGGATATTACGACTCTGATTATGCTGGATGTTCACTAGATCGTAAAAGCACAAGTGGCACATGTCACTTCTTAGGCCCCTCGCGAGTTGCTTGGTCGAGTAGGAAACAGAATTCTATTGCCCTCTACACCGCCGAGGCCGAATATGTCGCACTAGGAAGTTGTTGTGCACAAGCCTTTTGGATGAGTCAAACTCTACAAGACTTTGGGGTACATCTAATTAATATTGAATAAAATTTTGACAACAAAAGTGCAATAGACCTAACAAGCAATCCCGTTCATCATTCACGATCCAAACAAATAGATGTGTGCCATCACTTCATTAAGGATCTTATTAAGAAAGAGCATGAAAAAATAAGTTTCATTGGTATGGAATCCCAACTTGCAGACATTTTCACAAAACTTCTCCCCGATGCTCGTTTCAACATGCTTCGTCTAGAATTAGGAGTCTTAGATATACTAAATTGAAACCCATCAAATGCTATCTCTCCTCAAAACTAACTTCTGTACTTCATAAATTAATCCTCTAATTCTAAACATATTTCCCTCTCTCAAAAATTTGAGTCTATAAATTTTCAATATTAAAACTTGGGTAGCAATCAATAACAATTAAATATCTTGTGAAAGTGAGATTTGGGATGTCACACCATCATATCTCCTAGTACCGGTGCGAATTCTTCATAAGATAGACCTCGAAAAGTCCAAGATCCACATTAAATTGCTAAGTCCAATGATAGTCTCACAAAAAAAGGGGAAAATCTAAATCAAATATAAATATAAACACCATTTTAAAACCACCAAAATATGCTTAAATTGTACAACCTTGTATTCGCCGAGTGCCCCGAGGCTCAAGTTGTCTTTAGGACCAATATTTTCAAAAAGCACTGCCCTAGGCAAGAGGGGAGGGTGAGCATTCGGAAAAGCTCAAGTCCGAGAGCGCATCCCCAGGATATTCCAAGGAGGGGGGGGGGGGGGGGGGGGGGGGGGGGGGGGGGGGGGGGGGGGGGGGGGGGGAGGGGGAGCCAGGTAGGCAGCCGGCCTTAAGCTCGCCCAGCCCAAGGTTCAGGGTTCCGAGGGTTCTGGCTCGTCGAGGGTTCTGGCTCGTCGAGGGTTCTGGCTCGTCGAGGGTTCTGGCTCGTTGAGGTTCTGGCTTATCGAGGTTCTGGATCGTCGAGGATTCTGTCTCATCGAGGGTTCTGGCTCATCGAGGGTTTTGGCTCGTCGAGGTTTTGGCTCGTCGAGGTTCTAGCTTGTCGAGAGTTCTGGCTTGACGAGGTTTCTGGCTCGTCGAGAGTTCTGGCTCGTCGAGGGTTCTGGCTCGTCGAGGGTTCTGGCTCGTCGAGGTTCTAGATCGTCGAGGGTTCTGGCTCGTCGAGGGTTTCTGGATCGTCGAGGTTCTGGCTCGTCGAGGGTTCTGGCTCGTCGAGGGTTTCTGGCTCGTCGAGGGTTCTGGCTCGTCGAGGTTCTGGCTCGTCGAGGTTCTGGCTCGTCGAGGGTTCTAGCTCGTCGAGGGTTCTGACTCGTCGAGGGTTCTGGCTCGTGGAGGTTGTGGCTCGTCGAGGGTTCTGGCTCGTCGAGGTTCTGGCTCGTCGAGGGTTCTGGCTCGTCGAGGGTTCTGGCTCGTCGAGGGTTCTGGCTCGTCGAGGGTTCTGGCTCGTCGAGGTTCTGGCTCATCGAGGGTTCTGGCTCATCGAGGGTTCTGGCTCATCGAGGGTTCTGTCTCGTCGACGGTTCTGGCTCGTTGAGGTTCTGGCTCGTCGAGGGTTCTGGCTCGTCGAGGGTTCTAGCTCGTCGAGGGTTCTAGCTCGTCGAGGGTTCTGGCTCGTCGAGGGTTCTGCCTCGTCGAGGGTTTCTGGCTCGTCGAGGTTCTGGCTAGTCGAGGTTCTGGCTCGTCGAGGGTTCTGGCTCATCGAGGGTTCTGGCTCATCGAGGGTTCTGGCTTGTGAAAGGTTCTGGCTCGTCGAGTGTTCTGGCTCGTCGAGAGTTCTGGCTCGTCGAGGTTCTGGATCATCGAGGGTTCTGGCTCCTCGAGGGTTCTAGCTCGTCGAGGGTTCTGGCTCGTCGAGGGTTCTGGCTCGTAGAGGGTTCTGGCTCATCAAGGTTCTGGCTTGTCGAGGCTTCTGACTCGTCGAGGGTTCTGGCTCGTCGAGGGTTCTGGCTCGTCGAGGTTCTGGCTCGGCGAGGTTCTGGCTCGTCGAGGGTTCTGGCTCGTCGAGGGCTCTGGCTCGTCGAGGGTATTGGCTCGTCGAGGGTTCTGGCTCGTCGGGGTTCCTAGGGCCTGCATTTAGCCTGTTCAAACAGCGGGATTTGGCTATCAGCAGGCCAATCCTGGGGGCATTTTTGTAATCTCGTAGACCAGAATCTAGCTATTGGCAGACCAAGTTCAAAATCCTATAAATAGGGCCAAGGGGGCACCATTTGGAGGGACTTGACTTTGTCCTCCTCTCTCCCCATGTCCCTTTGTTGGGTGGAGAGAGCCTCCAAAGGTGCCCAAGTTTAGCATTGGCTTGGGAGGGGAAGTGCTCAATGATCTTCCTGGTATGTGGTGGGACCTCCTCGCTAAGCCCTTGACCTTGTTCTTAGTTCCTTAGCCTCTAGCCTAGAGTTCTCCCTTGGGAGGAGTAAGTGTGAGTCACCCCTCAACTTGTTGAGGGCCCGAACTCCACAAGAGACCAAGTTTTGTTCGCAAGTCTTGATTTCAACATAAATAGCCTTCTAATCAATTCGAAATTCTCTGCAATTTCTACACTATGAAGGTCTATATACATACTACCTATTTCAAAAAAAAATAAAAAAATCTCAAAAATAGTGGCCTGTTTGGGCGTTTAGTAGTTAACGCCATGCGTTAGCTCTTTTGGCCAAATTGAAATTCTGATTTTTCTATAATATTTCTTGTATTTTTCTAATGAATTTTCTAATTTTATTACTTTGCTCTTAATTTCTTAATTTTATTCCAAAATACAAAAAATTCAAAAAATTCAATATAATTAAAAATATGTTCTTGTTATTTGTTTTGCTTTAAATATGTACAAAACCATGGTTTACTATTTATCTTCACAAGAGCAAACATCTTAGTTATTTTTGTTTCAAATGGTAAAATTGATTTTGGCATACACTTAAAGATTTTCTTCAATGTCTAATTTTAATTTCAAATTTCATAAACATTGTTTTATCTTCATGCCTTGAACTTAATCTGATTATGTACAATGAAATAGTCTATAGAAAATTATGTATGATTGCCTAGCATGCCTCTAAGTATGAGTAATATTTTATGATAATCAATGATTCTTACACTCACTATTTTAGTAATCTACATATGCTCATAATCTTAGTCTTGCATGATTGTGTAGTGTAATAGTTTTTAACATATTAAGTTGTATGTCTAAATTACCTACACCATCTTTCATGCAATAAATTTCTTGCACACATAGAATTGTTATGTCCAAAATTGCTAATGTTTGCATCAACAAGTTAATTCAGAGACCTTTGGCACAAGCTTTAAAAAAAATAATGAAATCAATGGCCAAAGATAACTCCACCAAGCACTACTCACCCTCCTGATAAGTCTTAATGAGCATTGTAAGGTTGAGCACCTTGGAATGAATTGTAAAGTGTCTTGTGCAAACATACCCTTTTTATCACTTCTATTTGTACACCGGATTACTACAAATAAAAATAAAATAAAAAAATGCTTATGTGATCCCCCAAGCAATAATTCGCTCCCTAATAAGTCTTAATGAGCATTATGTGGGCGAAGCACCTTGCTTGTTGTATCCTTTTATGTGGTTTGAAGTTTTATTCAAAATTGATGTGTGAAAGTAATTATAAGATTACAATATTAATATTGTTGTTACTATTTCATTACATATGTCATGTGCTTTGATTATTTCACTTGTATACTTTTATCAAAACACCTTATGCACACATCATTGTTTTTCATAAAGCTTCTACTCTTGAGAATTGGATCCTAATGCAAAATTACATAATCCTCTAAAAACTAATGTAAAAGCACTAGATTGCAAAGCATGATTTCTACAATGTTTTCTTTACTTGAAATACGAATTGGTTACATTGTAGCTATTATCTTTTTGAATATGTTAAATCATGCTTGTTTATTAGTTATGAAAATATTCAAAGTTAAATGCTCAAATGTGAAGAGTCTAGACATATTGTTGGAATGGTCAAACTATAACAAAAATACTACTCGTCATTATTTTTGTTTTCCGCCTTTCTTTTTGGTCATGTATTTCCTTTACCATGGTTTATCATGCTTACTTCTTAGGTTTTTCTTCACTTGTGTTTGTCAAACTATATTGCATCTCTCTCAACAAGTAATAATCTTCATTAAAATTAATTTTGCAAAGCAAGTGGTAGAATTCTTTTGGTAAAATAATGGATTATTGCTCTTTCACGCTTATCATATATTTTTCCGCTATGCTACTCTCTCCCTTAGCTCAATCACGACTTACCTTATGTTTAAACAAAACTCTTAATCCTCTTTAACTTATGTCCTAACTTTTGTCTTCTTTTTCTAGTTTTGTTTCAACTCCGCCCTCTTTTGCTAATAACAAAAGGGGGAGAATAAAATAATAAATCGTAATGATTAAATGAGTAGGATTCACTAGATTAAGGGGGAGCATAAACCTAGTCCATGGATGCATACACTAAGGGGGAGCACTTATGTAGGGGGAGCACAACTTAAACTATCTATAATTCATATTATTATGTCTATATTGCTTAGTGTCATATATTCATCTAAAAACACACCTCTCTTATATGAATCTTATTTATCTATATTGGATTTGTTATTATCAAAAGGGGGAGATTGTTGGAACATGGTTTTTCTCATCCCTTTGATTTGAGAATAACAAATCCCACTTGTATTTGATCTTGTTTGCCATTGTGTTTTTTAGCATGCAGGTTTAAACAGATATGACACTAGGTTACTGTATTATTGGTCTCGAACTGCCCACAAGTAGAAATTATGACTATGCTCTAACGCCAGGCGTGAAGACGTAATGCTGGGCATTGACGATCGACGGGATGGCTTGCCGATCGACGAGATGGCTTGCCGATCGATGGGATGGCTTACCGGATGAGAAAATTGAAGAGGTTGAATGAAAGGCGTTACGTCTTAACGCTGGGCGTTAACTCTCAATGATTATGGCAAGGAGGGATGCAGCTGTGATTGAAGGAGCACTTTAGGAATGATCTGACCTAACTCTAGCGTTAGCCTCAATGCCAGCGTTAGGGTTGCCTAAGATAAAAGTTTCCTAAGTACAAAATCTCCTTCCCATTTTTAAGATTCGATCCATCAAAACAATTCCATACTAGGTCAACGCTAGGTGTTAGCCTTAATGTCGGTGTTAGCCTTCAGTCCTGTAAATTGGTGGACTTCATCTTTTCTGACTACTGATTCAAGAGAGCCCTATTCCAGTACTGCAGAAACTCAGAGAGGGCCGCATTTTCTAGACCATCATCTCCCACAAAAATTCAAGAGAAGAATTCAAGGAGGACCGGATCAACGCTTACTCAACGTGATGAACGCGCGCTTTGACTTGGAGAATATTCAGCGAGCCTTCGCCATCTCTAGAATTCTTCATAGGGTGTTTTGATTTGTGTTTTGTATTTTATTTGTAACCTTTTTATTACAATCGTGAATTGAATTTGCCTCGTGTTGCCGACTAGGTCTGGGTAGGACTTAGGGAGAAAATTGACTCGTGTTGGCGACTAGGTCTAGGGAGTAGATCTAGGGGGTGCTCGTGGCCTTTCTAGGGATAGAAGGGCTAGAGCGGCTTGCAGCCGTATCTGGGAAGAGATCGGCTAAAGCCAAATGGTTCATGGAGAGAAGAGTCGGTATAGAAAACAAAAAGAATATTTTACTTCATCGCCTACGATATCTAGCGTCATAAGAAATCGAATTTTGTAATCTTATATTTCAAGTTAATAAAATCATGTCTTTCATTTATCTTACTTAATCTCCTCTTTTTGTGTGGTTTTATCATTAGTTTAATCTCTTATCATTTCAAGTATTTAAAAATATAACAAAAGTTTTAAAACCCTTATTCACCCCCCCCCCCCCTCTAAGGGCGACTCAAGATCCAACATCTCTAACGGGTCGATTATTTCCAAGAATGGAAAGACGGAGTACAGAGAGACAATAAAGATATTTCTAGAAGGTATTCAAAAAGGGTTTAACGGGTCATCAAAATAGAAAGAAGATATTATTATTCCCTGGACATTCCAACTAAGGATTCAACAGAAGAGGAAAGTGATTCAAACATTATTTGACAGCGGAATAATATTACTGAAGAAGATTCAGAACAACAACAATTCTTCTATTCTTCTTCTTCTTCCTCAAGCCTTCTCTCAGACAATACACAGAAAAATACATCTCTGATTAGCAGCAAGGCTTCTTCTCTCTACTGCAACAAAGTGAAAGACTGGACAAAGCTTAATAATCCTTTTTCTTTTTCTTCTTATAAAGGATTAACCATCTACAAGATCTAGTCCACTAACAGTGCCAAGAATCCTCAGAGAAATCTGCTGAAAGAGGATTCAAATTAGAAGACTTACTTCTTCTTCTAATCCTTTCTTACTCTCTCTTTCTTATTGTAAATTAAGTAAAGTGTTTTTCGAATCCCTCTCCAAAGGATTCAGTGGTTCAAGATCTCCTTATCAAAAATCTAGATTGGTTCTAAGAGTCTCCTTACCAAAAGAATCAGTGGTTCTAAGAGTCACCTTGTCAAAAGACTCGGTTGTTGGTTCTAAGAGTCTCTTTATCAAAAGACTCAGTGGTTCTAAGAGTCTCCTTATCAAAAGACTCGGACACTGGATAGTGTATTTCAACTAAGGTGGTAGAAGAGTGGATGTACACATATTTTGGGGAACCACTATACCTCTTGTCTCTCTGTGCTGTGAATTTCTGTGTCGTCCACTTATTTTATTTCAGTGATTATTTTATTCTGGACTGGTAATCTGAATGCATAGTTGTTAGAATAATTTATTGTTGTGCAATATTTGAAGAAAAGTTTTAAAAACTCTATTCACCCCCCCCCCCCCCCCTCTAGAACAATTTGTCACCTAGGGCAATAAAATGACCATAAAAGCCAAGGTGACTAGGTGAAATTACCTAAACCGCCTTTGACCTAGCCAAGTCCCTTAAACCCTGGATTGACACAAATAGGCTCCAATGTGCCAAGATGACCCCACCAAAACATTCCTAACCACTCAAGAAGTCCATTAGGTCAATAAGGAATCATTTAGGTCACCTAAATTGGTCATTTTGACCAAAGTCAACTCTAACTCAAAATAGGTCAACTTGACTTAAATTGGCTCAACTAGACTTCAAGTGACCAAATTTACTTTACCAATACTCTCCTAAACACTATGGTAGACCATTAGGTGAATAAAAATCAAGGGGGCTCAATCAATTTCATGAAATTGACCAAAGTCAACTTTGGGTTAACAAAGCCCAATTCCACCCTAAGTGAGCCAATTGGACTTAAATTGATCTAATTGACCTCACCATTATCCTCCTAACCATAAGGATGACTCAATTTACCGTGATCCATGTCATGGGGTCAACCAAATCACCCAATTTGACCAAAGTCAAACTTGGGTCAACATTAAGTCAAATCAACCATAGATGGGTCAATTAGCCCAATCATGGCTCCACCATGACCCAATCAACATTATATGGTGCCATAGGATCCGCGATAATCATATGGGGTAGCCACCACATCAATTTGACCAAGTCAACTAAAAAGTCAAAACTTGGTCAAATTAGCCTAAATATGAAAATCCAAGGGATTAACCCATTCGCAATGGGCTAAAGCCTCCAAACCATGCCCATTCTATAGCCCATGAGCACAATTACCCTCAATACCCTCACAAATCACATGCAATGACATGCAATGAGGTAATTTTGGTTTTCCATAATTTGGAGAAGAAGACAATAGGGAAATTGGGGATGGAGGCCACATGGCACTCCATTCTCACTCCCAAAGCACTTCTCTGAGCTCCTCGATCATGAAGTTTCCATCCCATTTCAGTATGAAATTTGGCCAGGTAGAGGTGAGAGGGGCTGAATCAAGCATGGCCGAAATTGTGCCTTAATGGCACCTTTGGTTAAAGCCTTCCCCACAATCAATTGACCCATCCATTAGCTTTAGAATGTTGAGAGGACAAGAAGCCCTATCTTAGAGAAGATAATCATGCTCTGGATGTGGAGATCAGCAAGGTCCTCCAATGGAGGTGGTCAGCCATGGCACCAAGAGAAGCAAGCTTCTAAAGAACTCCAAACATGGTGGAATCTCCACTTCTTCCTCTATGCTAGATGTTCCCCTTTTATTTAGATTGAGATCTACCGAGAGAGAGCTAGATCTAGGATTTTCAAATGTGAGCTTTTCTCACATTTTCCCCTCCCCGAGGTCATTTCTTGTAGCTAATCTATCCGGCCACCACCTCAATGGAGGTTGTGGTGGTGGACGGCCATGGGGGAAAGAGGGTTGCCAGTATTTGGAGATTCAATTCCTACCAGCTGCATTGAATCACAGTCATCGGGTGGAGGAGGAAGAAAACCAGCAGCCACCCGATTTGCTTCAAGATGAGTGCGTGCGTGAACGAGTGCGTACATTTAAATTGTCACAGATTTTCCTATACATTCAAGCTTACAATTAGGCCACTTAGAGACTATTTTAGGAAAAGTGGCCAAAGAGAATTAATGTAGCCCTTGGTGTCTACTTTTCATAGAAATTTGAACCACCAGATTTGGTGACATACAACTCCATGTAGGGTCATTTTGCTAAGTTGTGTCCTTATGGAAGGATAGTCATTAAAATTTGAATATCTTTCACATTGATGATTTCATGGGCCAAAGATTTTGGCCATGCTAGTATATAACCTAGACAGACGACAAAAATTAGAATTTTTGGACATGTTTCTATAGTTTTATGAAAATGTGATTTTTCATATCTTTGAAATTAATGAGGCTATAATAGGTCAAATTGCCCCAAATCTTGGGTGGTATATTTATTAGATCATGTTAATTCACAGGTAAAAATATTAGGTCATTTGGACCACTACATGTTTGTATCTTCCACATGCATGTGATAGTGGTGTATGGAAGTTGATGTGCATTTAACATATTTGTGTGTTATTGTCAAACTTCATGCAGTAGGTTCAAGGAATTATATAGGTACCATGGAGCCTGAACTAGGGAAAGTGTTCAACATAAAAAATTTATATCTATATCTTAACTACACAGGAATTTGTTTCAGGTGATTTGGTGCACCACATTTCCCTGGGCACCTATATTGGTGCAGGGTGTATAGAGTAAACTCTAGACACAATCTGTGTGCCCCTATCTTTTGACTCAACCAAATTAGCTCAAAATTTTACCATGCATGTAATATTATGGGATTCACATGCTGTCCAAAAATCAGAATTTTTGGAGACATAATTTCTATAGTTTTAGAAATAATTTAAATATCCATGCATGAGGTGGATCTTGGGTTTAATGAAGTCAAATCCACTCAAATATTTTATGGATGGAATATAGGTCAAGAAAAATCGCTAGCCAAAATTTTGGACTATTTTGGGATAGAACATGCTGAGATTATCTCACATGCAAGTTTGGTAAATGTTAGGGAATGGTGTGCATGTAGCAAATTTCATACTTTTATGAATTTCTCAATATTCCCTTGAGTTATGCCCATGAAATTTGGGGCATGCAAGTAATATGATGAAATGAATCATCCCTAGAAAAATTAGGATTTGTGGAGTTAAGAATCCTATGTATTTCATTAATTATGATTATATCACACAATTAAATTAATCAAATGAAAGAGACCAAATGACTTAGAAAATTCTAACTTCTTGTCACTTGATGATTTAGGTTATAATACATCTCTGGAAAATTTGATAGAATTTTTGGGAGTCATTTGTAACATGCCACCTTCGAAATAGTGTCTAGCCGGTTTAATTGCACCCTTCGAGGAGCTTAGGCCGGGTCAGAGGAAAACCACGACCCGACCTTCGCCACCTAATGGTGGTCATTTAGAGAAATGACTGTTTTGGGTATCATTGTGCTTCACCACAACACCAAAGTAGTACAGTGAGCATACGTGCTCCGAATTGACTTCCATTAGTTGTGTTAGACTCGTGTGGTCGACATGAGCGCGATGTAATTCGTTTCGTTCTAATCCGATGAGAATTGAGAAAGTTAGCCAAAATGAGTTTTTTCTTTAGCCATGTACTGACTTGAGTGAATAATTATGAGTTAATGTACTCGGAATCAACTTAGAATTATCCTATTAGCTTCGTATGGTTGACACAAACACAACATCGCCTTCATCGCATTTTTCCCCTGCTTATTTTGGGAGTTAAGAATATATATACATATATATACACTAGTGCCCGACACGGGGCTCTGTCTGTAACACCCCAGTTTTGCGGAGCGGAGAGTTAATGTTGAGAAGGCAGATTTTTCTTGATGCACGATCGTGCGTTTTCTTAACGCACGATCGATCCGACCGTGCGTGTGTGCTCTCCGACGGGCAAAAATGGTGTTTCTGTCGTTAGTCGTGCGTTTTAACGCACGGTTGTGCGTTCAACCGTGCGTTCAGAAACAGATCCGTAATCAGAGTAAAATCGGGGCGTCCGTTTGGTTTAGATTTCGATCGGACGGCTGTGAGGTGTTTGTTGGAGAACCCTAAGTAGGGCTGAGAAGGTCTCCTCTTCATTATTCTTTTCATTTGGAGTTTTGAGAGTTTGAGAGAGAGAGAGAGAGGGTTTGGAGGAGGAAGAAGCTAGATCCCGCCATTGTTGGAGCTTCGGAGCTCCGTTCGCCGATCTGAGACCGGCAGCACGTAGGGAACGTCGAGACGCTCCTTCTTCTCCGTTTCTTTTCAAGTTTCCATGTGTAGGAGGAGATCTCAAAAGGTAACGACATTTCTCCTCCCGGTTTTTAGGATGCGTGCATGGCATCCCTTATTTTCTGCATTTTTGGCACCGGATCCGTCGAGTGAGAGGGATCCAGGTCGCTTTGGTTCAAAAGGAACCATCGGGTTGATTGAGTCCATCCCCGACATGATTTGCACTAGAGATCCGCTCCATTAGCGGATTAGGCATTGTGGGTGAAGCCGGATTTGCGACCGTTGGTCCGATTCGGTGATGTTGATTGACGCGCATTTTAGGGGTTTTGCTAGAAATCCGATTGCGGCGAAAATGTCGTTGTGATGCCCATGTAATTTCGTATGAGAACGAATGTTGGTTTGTGAGCGGGGAAATATTGTGCGTGAGTTAAGGCTTGTGATGGTGGCATGAACAGGTGGGGTTCTTGGCCATGGGCTACGATGCCCCTTTGGGAAATTGATGGTGGCAAGAACAGGTGGGGTTCTTGGCCATGGGCTACGATGCCCTTTGGGGGAACATATGAGTACCCTATGATGGTGGCAAGAACAGGTGGGGTTCTTGGCCATGGGCTACGATGCCCCTTGGGGAAATTGATGGTGGCAAGAACAGGTGGGGTTCTTGGCCATGGGCTACGATGCCCCTTTGGGAAATTGATGGTGGCAAGAACAGGTGGGGTTCTTGGCCATGGGCTACGATGCCCTTTGGGGGAACTGATGAGTACCCTATGATGGTGGCAAGAATAGGTGGGGTTCTTGGACATGGGCTACGATGCCCTTGGGGGTAGTGATGAATACCCTATGGTTGTGACTGATTGTGGCAAGAACAGGTGGGGTTCTTGGCCATGGGCTACGATGCCCCTTGGGGAAAAACTGATGAGTACCTTTGTGTCTGTGATGTGATGATGATGTTTGATGATGTGCTAGATTCATACGCTTTAGGGTGCCTTGGGTGAAACCCGGGTTTGCATTCATATTGCATTGGTAGGCCCCTTTTATTATCTGCTCAACCTAGAAAAGTGGATGATGTTTGTGACACTCATGCCTGTATTTATGTTGTTTTTCTTTATGTACATTTGCATACGAAGTGCTGACTTGCAGGGTGAAGTAGTTCCCCAGGGTCCGCTAGGACGGCCGGGAGGAGGGATGTTGTTACACCGTTTGTGGTCAGCCATAGCTGACCCTCGTTTACCGCTCTTTGTGATTTGGTTGCAGGGCAAGAATCGCAGGCTGGACCCAGCGCGCTGGCCAAAAAGGCCTAAAGCCTCATGAAGTGCTTAGTTTGTTTTCCTGCATTTCTTTCTTTATATTATGTTGTAACCGGCTTGCATGCCGAGGTAGTTTAGGGAAAAACTATCTTTCCCCTTTTGTTGGGATGTCTTTTTAGTATTGAATGTTTGGTGATTTGGACTTTGGTTTTGTAAGGCCTTAAGGCCAGTTGGACTCCTATGTATTGTGGACAATCTCTGTGGTTTTAGTTTGTTTCCACTGTGTTGTCTGAGTTTTGAGATTGGGTAGTTAATATCATCTTTTAATACTAAAGCTGTGGCGGTTATATGCTTTGGGTTCCCGGCCGGACCCATATTATATGGTCATTACAGGGGAGGTGTTACAATTTGGTATCCGAGATAGGTTTAGTATTCTTGCGAGGTCTAGTGTATTTGGATCGCGTAAGAGATTGTCCACATAGGAGTATTGTGCGAGATCATGAGTATCCCTGTGTTCGAATTTTGCGAATAGAACTTGATTAGTGTGTTTCCTTGCTTTTGCTAGGATGTTGGCGACAAAGCGGGGACGTCGAGGAGGCTGGAGGAGCCTTCGGGGAGCAGTGCTACTGCTCCGGGCATCATGATTATGGGCATATCCCCGGCTGATTTCTGTCGCATGCTAGCAGAAGCTTTGGTGTCACCTCTAGCGGTGAGAGTGTCGTCGGTTACGACGCCTGTCACCCCAAAGGGAGCTCGAGAGTTGACAGTTCCTAGAGCGTTGGAAAGATATCCTGACCAAGCCCAGAGTCGAAAGGACGTTGGAGAAGGGCGAGGTGAAGGGAAACCTCCCATTTCACAGTGGAAATCGGAGGGATGCCGAGGAAGGAAAAGATCTCGTTCCTGTAAGCCTAGCGAGAGAAGCGGTGCAACTTTTTGGGAGATCCGCTCCAAGAGACTCATGTCGTGCTTTAAGTGTGGAAAGGTGGGCCACATTGCTCATTTTGTTCTGAGGGTAGAGCTGAGTCGGAGCAGGGGCTGGAACAGTCGGTGCGTTCCGGTCTTAGTCATGCAGAAAAGGGAAAATCAGTGGAGTCGTGCGCTTCACTCTTTCCTCTAGTGCAGCCTAGTGATTCTGCCCTTGGGCAGCAAGAGACGTTTCGTCAACCCGATGTGACGACAGGTACGAAAAGTTTAGATTTTCGTTTGTTATCTTAAAGCCGTTTGTGACCTTTCAGATTCGTCATGCGCGTATCTAGGTTTCGTGCTAGTTTTGGTTACCCCTCTAGAGTCTTGTTCGACACGGGAGCGTCACACTCCTTTCTTGCAGAAACTTTTATCCGGGAGATTGGTGCTGAGTCCGTAGAGGCAGAGGTCGAGCTGAGCTTGCGTATGCTGAATGGGTCTTTCATGACTACCATGAGGAAAGGACGCATTGTGTTGCAATTTGGTAATTGTGATTTCGAGTTGGTAGCAGCGATTCTGCCACTGGCCGAATTTGACGTTATCTAGGGGATGGACTGGCTTGCAGCGCAGCGAGCTAGTATCGACTGCCAGTTGAAGGTGGTAACCCTAAGAGGTGAAGATAGAGCAGAGGTCAAGTTCGAAGGCCTAAGCAGAGTGGCTTGCTCCCTGATTTCCGCTATGCAAATGAGGCGTGCGGTAAACCAAGGAGGCGAGGCGTTTATAGCCTTGTTGGAGACTCACTCCACAAGGTTGGCTATTGGGGATATTCCAGTGGTGGAAGAATTTGAGGATGTATTCCCCGAGGAGCTTCCGGGAGCACCTCCTCAGCGTGAGATCAATTTTTTGATCAAATTGGTACCGGGTGCGAGGCCGGTGTCGCGTCCTCCATTTAGGATGGCACCGAAGGAACTGGCTGAGCTAAAGGTTCAGTTGCAAGATTTGTTAGAGCAAGGGTACGTTAGGCCCAGCTCTTCGTCGTGGAGCGCGCCGGTATTCTTTGTGAAGAAGAAAGATGGAAGTATGCGGTGGTGCATTGACTACCGTGAGCTAAATAAGTTGACCGTCAAGAATAAATATCTGATTCCCCGAATCGATGATTTGTTCGACCAGTTAGTGGGGTCGGTGGTATACTCCAAGTTGGATTTGAAATCGGGGTACTACCAGTTGAAGATTCGAGAAGAGGATGTTGCCAGGACAGCGTTTGGGACTCGGTATGGCCACTATGAGTTTTCGGTGATGCCGTTCGGACTGACGAACGCGCCATCTATGTTCATGGATTTGATGAACAGGGTTTTTTGCCCGTTCTTAGATTCGTTCGTGGTGGTGTTCATAGACGATATTTTGGTGTATTCAAAATCGGAGGCAGAGCATGAGTCTCACTTGAGGCAAGTATTGCAGACTCTAAGGGAGAATCAGCTTTATGCTAAGTTCTCAAAATGCGAGTTTTGGATCGAGAAGGTGGCTTTCTTGGGTCACGTAATTAGTGGAGATGGGGTGGCGGTAGAATCAGCGAAGATTGAAGCCATTAGGGATTGGCCTGTATTGAGAACCGTGGTGGAAGTCTGGAGCTTCCTAGGACTAGCCGGTTATTACAGAAGGTTCGTGGAGAACTTTTCGCGGATGGCGTTGCCCCTCACCACTCTCACTCGCAAGGACCAAAGGTTCGTATGGACACCGGAGTGTGCCCGTGCATTTGAGAATTTGAAGGAAAGGTTGATGTCTTCTCCAATCCTTAGTCTTCCTAGTGGGACGGAAGGATTTCAGATTTTCAGCGATGCGTCAGATTGCGGGTTGGGTTGCGTGCTGGTGCAACACAACAAGGTGATCGCTTATGGGTCAAGGCAGTTAAAGACTCATGAGAGGAATTTTCACGTCCATGATCTGGAGTTGGCAGCGGTAATATTTGCGCTAAAATTGTGGCGGCACAACGTTTATGGTGCGAAGGTGGAGGTCTTCACGGATCACAAAAGCCTGAGGTATCTCCTAGACCAAAAGGATCTGAATATGCGGCAGCGTAGGTGGGTCGAGTTCCTTGGGGACTATGACGTGGAGATTCAGTATACGCTGGGTAAAGCCAACGTGGTGGCGGATGCCTTGAGTAGGAAGTACTCCGGTCAAGGTAATTGGATGGAGGCGCATGACGAGCGTTTGATATGAGACTTGGAGTCTCTTGACATTGCTTGTGTGGCTAGGGGTGAGTCTAGCGTGGCTCGGTTGAACTGGATTGAAATGCAGTGTGATATAACGGATCGAATCCGAGAGGTGACCAGTGCGGACGAGGAGTGCCAACAGTTGGTGTTGGAGGCTCAGCAAAGCGAAGGCACCGCTTTGGAGATGGTTGGTGGGATTTTGAAAAGAAACGGAAGGGTTTGTGTTCCGTGCTTTGGCAAGCTTCGCGAGGAGTTAATGTTTGGGGCTCACTTTACGAAGTACTCCGTTCATTGGCGGCGCAGTTCTTAGCACACCGCTATAGGCGGTAGCAAGACTGCAGGCCTTGAGCGCACTGCTTCGTTGGGCGAATGGATTACACTGGCCGCTATGCCACGCTTCGCTAGGCGGATGGACGAGTAGGCATACGAATGGAATGGAGAGAACGGCGGAATGAGGGTCGCAAGCACCTCTTCGCAAAGCACACCACTAACAATTGTTAGGGCAGCACAACACAACAAACAATCCACACCACGGGGCACACCTCAAATGAAAATATAACAAGATTACTCAATCACATAGACATGATTTCATACTAATGTTAACAAGTGAAAGTATACTTCATCAAAATGCTAGTTCTAGCTACATAAACATCAATAAGAGAAGAACAAGGCAAGAAATCGACCGAATCCGAAGTCTCGTTGTAGATTCACGGTTGGAATCGCCGGGTTGTCAATCCGCGTCCAAGCTTGGTCCGCAACTACGTCCGGGGTAGAGAGAGCTGTCACTACTCTCCAATGAGCCCGTCTTCTTCGCGTCACGATCCGGTAGAGGTTGCAAACTTCCTCTTGCTTGATGGCGATGGCGGCTAAACCTTCCTTGAAGCTCTAGGATGAAGGAGGAGGCCGAGAGGAAGCTCCGGCTCAAGAATGGAGTGAAGAACAAGCCCGGAGCACCTCCCGATGGTGGGCGGCGATGGAGGGGCGAAATCGTGCGGAACGGCGGAGCTGGGCGAGAAAAACGGCGAAGGAGAGGACCTAATTCGCGAGCAGGCCGATTTATAGGCGCTGGAATAAACAGTGTGCACGGTCATTGGCGCACGACCAGTGGTCGTGCGCGCTGGAATCCTGTGATCGTGCGCCTGCCTGGGTGGAGCCTGCAATGGAAGAAATTTATAAAATACCATGTTCGCACGACCAGTGGCGCACGACCGGTGGTCGTGCGCACTATCGTAGGCGGTCATGCGCGCTGTCCGAAACAGAACTCATAAAATTGATGTTAAGTGCGCACGAACAGTGGCGCACGACTGGTGGTCGTGCGCACTATCGTAGGCGGTCGTGCGCACAACTCGAGACAGAACTCGAAAAAATAGGGTTAAGTGCACACGATCAGCGGCGCACGACCAGTGGTCGTGCGCAATAGAACCAGTGATCGTGCGCAGTATACCTGTACAGAATTGTACCGGGAACACCTGCACGACTCCTGTTCCAGCACAACCACGAATCCAGCCACTGAATGTGGCACTTAACAATGCATGAAAACTACTAGAGATGCAGAACATGAAATAACACCAAAAACGGGCCAAAAGGTGCACTTAGCATGGAGTATCAAATATGAGTGAAAACATGTCTAAAGTGAAGTGCATAGACTAGAAAATCGGCCCGGATGAGTCCATAAATGTGTATATATTTGGGACTCATCACACCCCCAGACTTAACTATTTGCGCGTCCCGAGCAAACCATCTCTCGCGGACAGGAAAAACATATGCTGGCGAAGAAATTATCAAGCGGAGTACCATGCGAAGTCGCATGCTCATGTGCGTAGAAGTACAGTAGACAAAATTTCTAATTATACATATTAGTTTATACTTTTCTTAGGGGCGTATTTATATATTACATTTACTCAAAAAGTGAATCACGGTGAATCATAAGGTCGTACATAGGAAGAAAGTAAACTGAACGCTGAGGCGAGCATTGCCAAAGATCGGGGCTCGGGACAACTCCATTGAAATCCATCAATGTCGGTGACCATAAGCTTGCCCGTTCGCACTCTCTCCATGGCACTGGTTTGACTCAAATGCGTGAATCAATAGGACTTAAGGTTTTAGATGAGGCTTGGGTTTAGGTGAGGTAAGCAAATATAAACATGAAGGCTTAGAACACAAAAATCCAAATGAGCAAATGCATAACACTATCCAAGTAGCCAAAAAAACACGCGGATGCATCACACCCCTAGACTTAGACTTAACAACATGGGTGTGTGCACCGCCTACTCCCAAACATATATTTTTACACAGATTTTTCATTAAAGCTCATATCTTTTTCTTTTCTTTTCACTTCTTTTCTTTCTCTCATTTTCTTCTTTTCTTTTCTTATCATTTTCAGCAGCTAAACAATAAAACACATCCACATCTTCACAAACATATCACCAAATCAACAACCCAACTCATGAAAATAATAAACAGCTAAAGCTCAGATTTGGGTGTGCGACTAGGATTGGCATTTATGCTTTGGTGAGACAACAGTGGGGCTGAATCAAAGAAAGGGTAGGCACAACTGGGCTGACAAGGATAAAGCGATAGGAGTGGGCACAAAGGCTCAACCGGGCCAAAATGATGGCCAATATCACATTCACGCAAATGACTAACCGTATACCCATGCTTCAAGATTCGCTTGGGGCAAGTTCTAGCCACCGAGAAAGATAATCCTTTCTCCCGACTCGGGCAATACGAGGCTAACGAACGTCTACACACATCCCTATGCTACCGTTTGATTCACACCAGATTCTCCAATTTTTGAGTGTAGTAAACAATATTTACGCTAATAGAAAAAAATATAAACTAAAAGCATAAAAAGAAATTGAATCTACACAAATTTCTAAACGAGACATGAGCACTCGACTAGGGCACTACAGGAGTCAACAATTTACTCCGCCTCATAATCCTAAGCCAGCTCAATGATTTTCCAAATCACACAAAAAGAAATGAGTTCAGCTGAAGACGTGCCAACAGCTAAGTGCACGCTCGAGTGGGTGTAGTGGTGTGCAATGCAATTGAACATAACTAAATATCTGAAATTAAAATACTTCTAGTATGCAAATGAGATGTGCACGTGCAGTGGGTAACATATAGCGGCTCTCCCCCAGACTAAATCTAAGCAATAGACATAAATGATGTAACCATGAAAATTGAAAATGACGTCTAGGGAAAGAGATTACCCAATGCTCAGAAGTGAGCATACCAGAAGACGCGTGTAAGCTAAAATGAGCCGCAGCATCCGCCCTCCAAAAAAGATACCTGCAGGGGTCAGCTCCGCAGAAATAGAAGAAAATAGAAAACTGAAAAAAGAATACTACTAACTAAACTAAACAAGAAGAAATAAGAAATGCAGGAAAAGGTAAGATAACTACTGGGGTTATTGTCATCCCAGCACGACTTATTCAGATTTTATACAGTTCTAGCTTATAGGCCTATGAAAAGAAAAGTGGACAGGTAATTGTTCTAATATGCGTGTAGGTAGCGGGTACCTATACGGAGAAAGAACAGTCACACCTCTACCCGAATATAAATACCTGCTCTTCATAGGTAGAGGGAAAAGAAAGTAAGAAGAGGAGGAGGCCTGGTCCTCACTCATCTCACCAAAAACATCCTTGCCTAGCACGGTGTCGTCATCAGGGAGGTGGCGGGGGGAAAAGGCAATGAGTGGAGCTTCCTCTACGGAGGGGGAATCAACCTCCTCATATAAGAGGATGCTCTCATCATTGACTTGGGCAATATGCACCAAATCCTCCTGGGGTACCTGTGAAGACTCAACCTGCACAGGCTCGGATGAAGAGGGGGGGATCGAGAAATAAACAAGACGAAGAACATAAATAATCAAAAATCGGGGGAGTGGTCCCGGTCTCACTCCCATTAGGTTGGGGAAGTAAAATAATGTTTGCATTGTCATCAATGCTACAAGATTCGACGGGATCAACAGTGGCCAAGCTAGAGATTTGGACTTCCTCCACCGGTGCTGAGGAAAACTCCTCTTCACCTGGAAGGTTGTCCTCCTCCATAGGAACAGGCATGACACTAAAGTCACCAGCCTCCTTTTGCGACACATCATCAACAATGTCGTCAGAGACGAGTGTAGTATGCACAACAGGGAGAGGAATAGTGCTCGGATAAAAGTCGAGCACCGATTCCTCACAAAGAATCGAATCCACTAGGGGTGGTGGATGCACTGGGAGAATAGGCTCAGCAACGTCGGTGCATAGATCAGCTGCACATCCGGTGACCGTGTCCATACCATACCCTTCAAGATGTGAAGGTGACAAAGACACATAGCCGGATGTTGAAGGTGTGCCGCCAGAGTTAGGAGTTGGGATGATCCGGATATCCGGCTCGTCATCCTCGTCCAATTGGCGAAGATACTCGACACAATCCTTCAAGACATGATCAGTGCTCCGACAAAGCTGGCACTGCCTTGCGGGCTTCTTTGGTACAGCGGGAGCTGAAGCCGAAAAGAAGTATGACGGTAAAAGATCAGCAGAGTAGCCATAAGACTTACGCGCACCATGTGGAGTACCAGACGAAGTCGGTGCTCCATATGCTGGGCTATAAGAATCATGCCTACTATTCTCCGTAGGGCATTCATCACTAGAGTGGGAAGTATCTCTACACCAACGACAACGGATATTAAGATGTGCCCACATAGTGCGAAGATAAAATGATTCAAAAAAAGAAGCACTATTGTGCGAAATACCACACCTAACAATAATTACTAAAGCAACCTGATAAAAACAGGAAACAAAATACGAGGAAATAAAACAAAGGAATGCAATTTACAAATGGAAGGGCTTCTCTCTCAGGTTCTCCCTCTCCAGAAAACTCACACGACTGTAGTTCCCCGGCAACGGCGCCAAAAACTTGGCGGCGCAGTTCTTAGCACACCGCTATAGGCGGTAGCAAGACTGCGGCACGAAACGGCAGTGTACCGATCGTTCAAGTAATATAAAATGGGAATGAATCCCCAAGTATCGATCTCAAAGGAACACAGTAAGGTGGAGTTTATTATCGAGGAAGGACTTGAGATTGAAGTCCTTTCGAGCGGATGGATGCGGAAATGGGGGATTTGGTTTGTGGAAAATAAAAGAAAACAACTTAAACTACTCCTATGCAATGCCGCTATGCAATGCTTCGCTTGGCGGGATGGAGACTAGGCAGGTCTTGAGCGCGCTGCGTCGCAAGTGCGGATGGGCGAGTAGGCAAGCGGAGTCGAACTGTGCAGGCCTTGAGCGCACTGCTTCGTTGGGCGAATGGATTACACGGGCCGCTATGCCACGCTTCGCTAGGCGGATGGACGAGTAGGCATACGAATGGAATGGAGAGAACGGAGGAATGAGGGTCGCAAGCACCTCTTCGCAAAGCACACCACTAACAATTGTTAGGGCGGCACAACACAACAAACAATCCACACCACGGGGCACACCTCAAATGAAAATATAACAAGATTACTCAATCACATAGACATGATTTCATACTAATGTTAACAAGTGAAAGTATACTTCATCAAAATGTTAGTTCTAGCTACACAAACATCAATAAGAGAAGAACAAGGCAAGAAATCGACCGAATCCGAAGTCTCGTTGTAGATTCACGGTTGGAATCGCCGGGTTGTCAATTCGCGTCCAAGCTTGGTCTGCAACTACGTCCGGGGTAGAGAGAGCTGTCACTACTCTCCAATGAGCCCGTCTTCTTCGCGTCACGATCCGGTAGAGGTTGTAAACTTCCTCTTGCTTGATGGCGATGGCGGCTAAACCTTCCTTGAAGCTCTAGGATGAAGGAGGAGGAGGCCGAGAGGAAGCTACGGCTCAAGAATGGCGTGAAGAACAAGCCTGGAGCACCTCCCGATGGTGGGCGGCGATGGAGGGGCGAAATCGGGCGGAATGGCGGAGCTGGGCGAGAAAAACGGCGAAGGAGAGGACCTAATTCGCGAGCAGGCCGATTTATAGGCGCTGGAATAAACAGTGCGGACGGTCATTGGCGCACGACCAGTGGTCGTGCGTGCTGCAATCCTGTGATCATGCGCATGCCTGGGTGGAGCCTGCAATGGAAGAAATTTATAAAATACCATGTTCGCACGACCAGTGGCGCACGACCGGTGGTCGTGCGCACTATCGTAGGCGGTCGTGCGCGCTGTTCGAAACAGAACTCATAAAATTGATATTAAGTGCGCATGAATAGTGGCGCACGACTGGTGGTCGTGCGCACTATCGTAGGCGGTCGTGCGCACTACTCGAGACAGAACTCGAAAAAATAGGGTTAAGTGCACACGATCAGCGGCGCACGACCAGTGGTCGTGCGCAATAGAACCAGTGATCGTGCGCAATATACCTATACAGAATTGTACGGGGAACACCTGCACGACTCCTGTTCCAGCACAACCACGAATCCAGCCACTGAAAGTGGCACTTAACAATGCATGAAAACTACTAGAGAAGCAGAACATGAAATAACACCAAAAACGGGCCAAAAGATGCACTTAGCATGGAGTATCAAATATGAGTGAAAACATGTCTAAAGTGAAGTGCATAGACTAGAAAATCGGCCCAGATGAGTCCATAAATGTGTATGTATTTGAGACTCATCATTCATCCAGGAAGTATAAAGATGTACGCGGATATGAAGAAATCTTTTTGGTTGCCTGGGATGAAGCGGGATGTAGCTGAGTACGTAAGCCAATGTCAGACATGTGCCTTGGTGAAGGCTGAGTGCCAAAGGCCCGGTGGGTTCTTGAAGCCTCTTCCCATCCCCGAATGGAAGTTCGATGACATTTCTATGGATTTTGTGCATGGTTTGCCTCGGTCGCGGCAGGGTAACGATGCGATTTGGGTGATAGTGGATCGCCTGACCAAGGTGGCTCACTTCATTCCGAATCAGAAAAGTGATGGCGTGGAGAAGCTCGTGGAGCTTTATGTTCGAAACATTGTGCGGTTGCACGGGATTCCGAAGAGCATCGTTAGTGATCGCGATGGGCGTTTCACTTCGAAGGACTGGAGGTTAGTACAGAAAAGTTTAGGCACAAAGCTCAAGTTTAGTACCGCGTTCCATCCGCAAACCGATGGTCAGACGGAGCGAACGAATCGTACGATGGAGGACATGTTGAAATTGTGTGCTCTCGACTTTGGCAAAGGTTGGGAAGACCACCTTTTCATGGTGGAGTTCTCCTATAATAATAGCTTCCAGGCGAGCATCAAGATGGCGCCATACGAAGCTTTGTATGGAAGGAAGTGTCGAACGCCGATGTCTTGGGTAGAGGTGGGAGACACTAAGATTTTGGGGAAGCAAGTGGTGGAAGATGCTTGCGAGATTGTGCGGACAATTCAGGAGCGCATGAAGGTTGCTCAGGATCGACAAGCGAAGTATTTTAATGCGCGCCACAGAAATGTAGAGTTTGCAGTGGGCGACATGGTCTACTTGAAGATCAAGCCGTTCAAGGGTGTTTCGCGGGTGCGAGGACTCAAGAAGTTGAGTCCGAGGTATTTGGGCCCGTTCGAGGTTACGGAACGTATAGGCGAAGCAGCCTATCGTTTGGCGTTGTCCGTAGAGCTGAGTGGATTACATGATGTTTTCCATGTCTCTGTGTTGAGGAAAGATTTGGTGGAGCCGAGCGTCGTGGTCGAAGCGGCGGCAGTGCCGGTGATGGAAGATTTGGGGGTGAGGGTTCGCCCAGTTTGCGTGGAGGATTCGGAAGTCCGGTAGTTGCGTAACAAGGAAGTCAAGCTTGTAAAGGTGCGATGGGACAACTGCGGGCGAGACAAATTCTCTTGGGAGCGTGAGCAAGCGATGCGGGAGGATTTCCCGGAACTTTTTGCATCAGGTATGCATCGCAGTTTTCTCTTTCAGTTTTGAAATTTCGAGGATGAAATTCTTTTAAGGAGGGTGGAGTGGTAACACCCCAGTTTTGCGGAGCGGAGAGTTAATGTCGAGAAGGAAGATTTTTCTTGACGCACGATCGTGCATTTTCTTAACGCACGATCGATCAGACCGTGCGTGCTCTCCGACGGGCAAAAATGGTGTTTCTGTCGTTAGTCGTGCGTTTTAACGCACGGTCGTGCGTTCGACCGTGCGTTCGGAAACATATCCGTAATCAGAGTAAAATTGGGGTGTCCGTTTGGATCAGATTTCGACCGGACGGCTGTGAGGTGTTCGTGGGAGAACCCTAAGTAGGGCTGAGAAGGTCTCCTCTTCATTATTCTTTTCATTTGGAGTTTTGAGGGTTTGAGAGAGAGAGGGTTTGGAGGAGGAAGAAGCTAGATCCCGCCATTGTTGGAGCTTTGGAGCTCCGTTCGCCGATCCGAGACCGACATCGCGTAGGGAACGTCGAGACGCTCCTTCTTCTCCGTTTCTTTTCAAGTTTCCATGGCTAGGATGAGATCTCAAAAGGTAACGACATTTCTCCTCCCGGTCTTTAGGATGCATGCATGGCATCCCTTATTTTCTGCATTTTTGGCACCGGATCCGTCGAGTGAGAGGGATCCGGGTCGCCTTGGTTCAAAAGGAACCATCGGGTTGATTGAGTCCATCCCCGACATGATTTGCACTAGAGATCCGCTCCGTTAGCGGATTAGGCATTGTGGGTGAAGCCGGATTTGCGACCGTTGGTCCGATTCGGTGATGTTGATTGACGCGCATTTTAGGGGTTTTGCTAGAAATCCGATTGCGGCGAAAACGTCGTTGTGATGCCCTTGTAATTTCGTATGAGAACGAATGTTGGTTTGTGGGCGGGGAAATATTGTGCGTGAGTTAAGGCTTGTGATGGTGGCATGAACAGGTGGGGTTCTTGGCCATGGGCTACGATGCCCCTTTGGGAAATTGATGGTGGCAAGAACAGGTGTGGTTCTTGTCCATGGGCTACGATGCCCTTTGGGGGAACTGATGAGTACCCTATGATGGTGGCAAGAACAAGTGGGGTTCTTGGCCATGGGCTACGATGCCCCTTTGGGAAATTGATGGTGGCAAGAACAGGTGGGGTTCTTGGCCATGGGCTACGATGCCCCTTTGGGAAATTGATGGTGGCAAGAACAGGTGGGGTTCTTGGCCATGGGCTACGATGCCCTTTGGGGGAACTGATGAGTACCCTATGATGGTGGCAAGAACAGGTGGGGTTCTTGGCCATGGGCTACGATCTCCTTGGGGGTAGTGATGAATACCCTATGGTTGTGATTGATTGTGGCAAGAACAGGTGGGGTTCTTGGCCATGGGCTACGATGCCCCTTGGGGAAAAATTGATGAGTACCTTTGTGTCTGTGATGTGATGATGATGTATGATGATGTGCTAGATTCATACGCTTTAGGGTGCCTTGGGTGAAACCCGGGTTTGCATTCATATTGCATTGGTAGACCCCTTTTATTATCTGCTCAACATAGAAACGTGGATGATGTTTGTGATACTCATGCATGTATTTATGTTGTTTTTCTTTATGTACATTTGCATACGAAGTGCTGACTTGCAGGGTGAAGTAGTTCCCCGGGGTCCGCTAGGACGGCCGGGAGGAGGGATGTTGTTACACCATTTGTGGTCAGCCATAGCTGACCCTCGTTTACCGCTCTTTGTGATTTGGTTGCAGGGCAAGAATCGCAGGCTGGACCCAGCGCGCCGGCCAAAAAGGCCTAAAGCCTCATGAAGTGCTTAGTTTGTTTTCCTGCATTACTTTCTTTATATTATGTTGTAACCGGCTTGCATGCCGAGGTAGTTTAGGGAAAAACTATCTTTCCCATTTTGTTGGGATGTCTTTTTAGTATTGAATGTTTGGTGATTTAGACTTTGGTTTTGTAAGGCCTTAAGGCCAGTTGGACTCCTATGTATTGTGGACAATCTCTGTGGTTTTAGTTTGTTTCCGCTGTGTTGTCTGAGTTTTGAGATTGGGTAGTTAATATCATCTTTTAATAGTAAAGCTGTGGCGGTTATATGCTGTGGGGTCCCGGCCGGACCCATATTATATGGTCATTACAGGGGAGGTGTTACACCGTTCCTACGACCAAGCGCGACAGTACCCGACCGGCGACGACTGGCTTCGCCCGCCTCCGGCGTGATGCTGTCGGGCGGCCTTCGGCCACATCCAGGCGGGCTTCGCCCTCCTCAGCACAGGCTTGGCCCGTGCTCGATGCGTGTGCCGGCTGCGCCCGCAACATATACATATGAGTACTCAAAATGACCGTAAAAAAATATACATCAATATTTCAATATTTATTTTATAAAAAAAAAATACGTATATACTTAAAAAGATTATTTTTTTCATATCTATTTCTCTCTCTTCTCTCTTTCTCTCTCTCTCCCACTCTCTCTGACCCAGGAAGTTGTTTTTTTTAATATATTAAAGATGTTTGGGATAAAACATGTGAAAGATCCAACGGTGGAAAATGGAACCACGGTAAGAGCATGGAGAATGTTATATTCCCTTATATAATAAAGATATAATTATATACATATAAAAATATGTTTATATATGTACTTATATATATTATATATAACAAAAAAAACTAAAACTCCAAAAACCTGCGAGAGACCGAAACCAGCAAAAAAAACATTGGGCGGAACGAGAGGGGAGGGACGAGGGTTCAGCGCGCGAGCTAAGCGAGGGCTGGGAATCGCAATGAGGCATCGACTCCTTCCTCCTCGATGGGTTTCGGGGATGATTCATTCACCATAGAAAGGTGGACATCTGTACACCAAGGACGAGCTTCGTGGGGGCAAGGGACTGGGCCTCATCGGCTATATAGGGAGGGTTCTTCTCCTCTTCCAGTAGGGGGGGGAGGTAAGAACTGCTTCCCCATCTCTCCCTCCTCTCCTCCTCCCCTTGAAGCTCTGTCAAATAAGGAAATAGTGGATGATGGCTTGGAGGGGGTATTTCTCCCTCTCTCTCTTGTTCACAGTAAATTGAGAAATAAATTGGGTGAGGCGGCAATCTAGAAAGGAAATATATATTTCTCTCCCTCTCTTAAAACTCTATCCGAACATGGGCATTATCTTCAAATTCATTTATATTTTGATAATTTATAACTGATGCTGATTTGGTGAGGAGTTCTGCTATGGGAAATCGGGTTAGGGATGGATGGAGGATAGGAGGTTGGATCATGTCAGCTTCTCCTCTCTAATTGAGGAGGTATTGAATGGCCAAATCACCATGAGCTGGCTTGAAATTAATCTCTCTCTCTCCCTCCTTCAATTTGGTGAGGAAATTTGATGAGAATGGTCTGCTGTGCAAAGGTTTTCATTGATGGTTTGAAATTTAACATGCTCTCGCACTCCTCCTTGATTCAGCTAAGCATGGAGGGTTGGATTCATATCTCTCTCTTCTTTCTCTATTTTTATTCCTTCTAATTCATGGATTACAGGTTAATCCTATTTAAATCTAAGAGATAAGTCATATGAAACTTGGGTCTAAATTATGCTGAGCTTGGACTTAATTTATATGTTTTTGAACTTATTATGAATAAGCATATATATATATAAAATGACGGCTAAGCGTATGCATGTTGCCTCTTGGTTATGAAGAGATAAGTAGTTTCACTAGGGATAATGAGAAACCTCTCTCTCAACTACCATGTCTTGCTAATTCTATTTATAGAGCTGAATATTTTGGTACGTAGCAGAATCCAAGGTATAAACCCATCCTGGTTTCGATTAAGGATCGATGTTGTTACATGGGGTTTTGATATTTGGGCCTTTAGGATGGTTATTGGGAGTTTGTTTGAGCGGACTCTTAAATTTACGCCTTCATACCAAGGTGCAATGTGTTCAGCCTTGCCAACTATAAATTTATAAAGTCGTTCGTGAATGATACACATACTGTTCTCCAAGGTACGTGAAAGAATATTTAGTTTGATCTTAAATATGTGAATAAAATGATGCAAGAAAATCATTTATGTGCTGGGAAAAGAATATACACAATTATATATAGCATAAATACCACATTCTTGGAACTTCTTATGCGATTAACAAGAAGAGAAAAAGGGGGGAGGGGGGATCAATCTGCGATTTAATTCTTGTTAGTTCTGTTAATAAATTATTTTGCTCACATAAATGGGGTGGTTCTTCCCGCTTGATTTATCCAATACATCTACACTCATTGCAACTTTTCTTAGTTAGAGTGGAAAATGAGTTTTGCTGATATGTCAGTTGTAATATATTATGAGACTATGTATTTCACTTATATTTTAGTTATTTACTCATATCAACGCCAAGATTAAGTGACCAGTAGCAATTGGCACGAGGTTGATTTGGATCTAGTTTTGGGGTCCGCTAAAGTATCTATGCTAATTGTTCCTTTTCAATGAAGTTGAAACCATTAGCTCACGACATAGGCTATATCTTGAATGAGTTAGGCTTCGAATAAGGTATGAATTTCCTCACCACTAAACCATTGGATCATCAGGGCTCAAAGAATTTCAAGACATACGTAGTTTTGGTTCAGAGTTCTCCCCTTCTTTTGGCATATGTGTTGAGCACAAGTAATATGGAAGCTTGGAGGATGTTATGTGCTTGAAGCACGTGCGACCCATGCCACTATTGTTTTAAGTATGACTTTCCTCTCTCTCTCTCACCCCTCTCAAGCTTCAAAATTGATGCCTAGTTCATGTGGCTAGTCGACCGGCTGCTAAATGGTTGGGTTTAAAGTCCTTCTGTTAAAACTCAGCTTTATACACGCAAGTGGTATAAACTTTGTTTTAATAGAAAGGGTGGATCCGAATGATATATATATAAGCATGAGTTAAAATTTTCGGTCATATAATGTTCAGTTTGTTCTCATTAAATTGCTTGTCTGCTGGTATCTGTTTGGACCAGTAATTGCCTCGATGGATGCATTTATATGCATTATGAGCTGGTATACACAGTATTTGATTAATATCGGAAGGGTCGTCCAATTACTGGAAAATTGCTATTGCTATGCATATGATATAAGTTTATAAAATATAAAGACTGGACTCTTTATATATATATATATATATTGAGAGGATGGTAGGAATGACTTATTCAATAATTTTGGAGTTCTACCCGGTGTTTCTTTTTCCTTGATAAGTTAGTTAAATTACTGAATATTTATAGGGGAAATTCTTTAACCATTCTCCTCATCTCCTCTCCTTCTCTTCCTCCTTAGGAAATCTACCACCACCATTAAAGGGGAGATTGTTTGGCATAATGAGATATTTCATTCTCTTAATTTGGAACTTAAATTGGGGAAGGCGAACCTTCGAGCTCTTTATTTTGTTTAATTTATCAAAGGAGTTCATTGTAATTTATTACAGATTTCGAATACAATATTTAATTCCTTATCAAGTCCAATATTAATCCTTATCCTGGACTGCCCTCATGGGAAAGTGGGCTGAACTCTAGTATACTGTTCTAGTCAAACATATAATTATGGGTCAAGAGTTAATAATAGTAATTTAGTTATACTCAGAGAGATAATCATTCTCCCTTCTAAAATTCAGACTTTAACAGTCATTTTCGGAATATGTTAATGGTTTGGGTGCTTCAACTATACGATATTTAACCTATGTTTTGAATCTTACGGCATATGGTAAGAGGTGGTGATGCTCGCCAAGCTGAACTGGGGATTTTGATTGTCGGCTCACAATGGCTGTGTTTAAATATAACTGCTTGTAATTTTGTTCTCCTAAATTCATAATATCGTTCCTCAAGTCCGCTTAAGCCATGCTTAAGAGACGCAATTAAAACCCATGGGCGGACTATAATAAAAAGCAGAATTTTGGAAGAAACTCCTATGAACGGAGATAGAACAGGACTTTCCTCCTATGAACGGAGATGGAACTGAAGCCTCCTATATATGGAGTGAAGGACTACTAACCCTCTTATTCTATTGCACTTTCTTTTACTCTAGTCTTGTACTGGTCCAGTTCAATTCTGTACTTAATTTGAGTATTGCCCATAATTTAGAGTTGACGTGAAGATGAGACATTCCTTTAGAGTCAACCATAAATAGTGTCGAACTGGCCGCCTCTTGTAGAGCAGAGAATACAGATCCATATTTTGGCTTTTCCTTCATTATTGCCCATAATTTAGAGTTGACGTGGAGATGGGGCATTCCTTCAAAGTTAACCCTAAATAGTGCTGAACTGGCCGCCGCTTGTAGAGCAGAGCGGACAGATCAATGTTTTGGCTTTTCCTTCATTATTGCCCATAATTTAGAGTTGACGTGGAAATGGGGTATTCCTTTAGAGTCAACCTTAAATAGTGTCGAACAGGCCGCCGCTTGTAGAGCAGAGCGGGCAGATCGATGTTTTCTCTTATCCTTCATTATTGCCCATAATTTAGAGTTGACGTGGAGAAGGGGCATTCCTTCAGAGTCAACTTTAAATAGTGTCAAACAGATCGTCGCTTGTAAAGCTGAGTAGACATATCGAAGTTTTGGCTTTTCCTTCATTATAGCCCATAATTTATAGTCGACGTGAAGATGAGGCATTCCTTCAGAGTCAACCCTAAATAGTGCCTAACTGGCCTCCGCTTATAAAGCAGGGCTGACAGATCGATGTTTTGGATTTTCCTTCATTATTGCTATAATTTAGAGTTGACTTGAAAATGGGGCATTCCTTCAGAGTCAACCTTAAATAGTGTTGAACTGATCGTCGCTTGTAGAGCAGAGCAGATAGATCAATGTTTTTGCTTTTCCTTCAATATTGCCCATAATTTAGAGTTGACGTGAAATGGAGCATTCCTTCAGAGTCAACACTAAATTGTACCAAACTAGCCGCCGCATGTAAAGCAGAGCGGACAGATCGATGTTTTGGGGCATTATTTCTGTATTAACTGTAATTTAGATTTGACGTGAATATATTGTACCTTTGAGATATATTCCTTCGGGAATATATTGTGCCTTCGAGATATATTCATTCGAGAATATATATTGTGCCTTCGAGAAATATTTTACTACGGGAATCTATTGTGCCTTCGAAAAATATACCTACGGGAATATATTGTGCCTTCGTTAAATATTCCTACGGGAATATATTGTTACCTTCGAGAAAATAATTCCTACGGGAATGAAATGTCGCCTTCGAGAAAATAATTCTTACAGGAATAAATGTTGCCTTGAGAAATAATTCCTTTGAGAATTAAAAGTGCCTTGGGGAAAATATTGAATGTCTGACAAGTTTGACTATGAGGCAACCTGCACGAAGGACGGTCTGGGGAGACAACCCATGCGAATCTAATAGAACTACGTGGGTCTGAAATCGTATGCAGGATGATGCGAAGTACATAGGTGGCGGTCGCGGGAAGACTGCCACGACCCAATAAGAGTCCAGATTTCTCCTCCCATATAAATGTTATACTATGTTTGACGCTAATAGGGATTTTATTCTATACGTGGTTCTAATAACTTGTCCTTAACATAGGTAACAGGTTTGAGTGAGAGACAACATCCAGGTCTAGAAGAAGCCATAGAGCAGGCTACGTCAGGTATAAGTTTGTTAAGCCGCATTGCCTTTTGTTGTACCCTATCTCATGGTATCTATATATTGGCAATGAATCCTTGATTGATAGGATTTAATACGGCAGAGATATTGATGTTATTCACACTGGTCTTGAGTTATAAGATTTCTGTGATGATTACTCTTCCGCTATAAATCATTTCTTCCGCTATGTGATATTAAGTGCACTCTTTAATGATGTCTTCTGCTAAAATACTGTTTCCTTACTCTGTTGGTGTGTAGTGACTTTTGCTTAACATCACCCCTATGTGTGACAATGGAGTGTTCAAAGAAAGGGGTTTTAGAAGGTAGTACTTTCACACGTCATGGTTGCTTCGGCGTCATGCAAAAAGGGTGTTGTGCGATAAGATCCCCCGGTTGGACCGCCGATTACAGGGAAGGGGGGCCTTACATCATTTACCTTGGAAAATATCAAAATCTCATTTGTCACACTTTTGTATTATTGGAATATTTGTGGTCTATATTACTTGGAAAATTCTAAATCCCTAGATACACTCTTATAAGAACATTATGTACCTCTAGAAATTTTTTCATAATTATTGGTTGTTGATATTCAATACTTCTTCACAATATTGAAATTTGTTATTTTTGAGAAATATTTATTATTGGTGGAAATTTATATTAGAAAAGTACAAATCTCTATTAGAGCACATGTTAGAACATGCAGAACCTATGGAGAATTTTTAGGAATTTATTGATGATAAAATTATTTAGTTCCAGTAAATTTATGGTTTATTGCTATTTTTAGTAAATTTAATTTATGTGCATGAATCTGTTTGGAAAATTATGAAAATTGGTTAGAACACTTTTTCGACCAAATATATCCTTTGGAAATTTTTCTGTAATTTTTAGAAAATGAAACCAAATAGATCCTTTGTAAATATTGAAAAAGCCCCAATCGATGAAATGTTATTAATTATGATTAAATGGAAATGGAGAATTGTAAATCTCTGGAAAAGTGCATTTTAGACCTTAAAGAGTCTCTAGAAAATTTTGTGGATAGTTCAGACATCAAAAATTATGCTTCATGTGAAATTTGGAAGTCACTTATAAATTGTGCAATAGTAAATAATTAGCCCGCATTATCAAAAATGGTCAAATCTGAATGAGATTACTCCATATGTCATATAGAACCTCTAAATCTAATGTTAGATCATGTGGACTGAAGAAATGGTTATGTACTTCATGATTGGCATAGGGCTATAACTAGAATCATGAGTGGGTTGCATTTAGTAAAAAAAACTTGATGACGCTAAAGTCATAAAGAAGACATTATGATGAACCAAGGAGATGATAGAAGTATGTTAAAATTCTGGAATTAGAACCTTATGTAACATCCCTAGAACAACTGAACCCCTAAGATAAATTGTCATGACTAGGGTCATGACAAATGGTTAGGCTAGCCAAAAAGAGCTCTAGAAATCTAGGTCAATAGGTGAAAAGCACATTGGTGTGCATTTAGCCACTTTTGGTCACCTAGCCTAAGCTTGGTCAAATGGACGTCAAGATGATAAATGACCCCACCATGACAACCCTAAACCATTAGGCAACCAGTGAGTCACAAATAACTAAAAGGGGTCATGTCAAGACTAGGGTGTGGGTCAAGTCACCACTTGAGCCACTTAACCCAATTTGACCTAAATAGGTCAAAGGGGCCCCAAAATGGGTTCACCAAGCCTAAGCTCACCCTAATAGATGTCCATGGACCCAATGTCACCAATGTGGGTCAGCAATATTGCCATGGTTAGCCAAGGATCAACCCTAACCTAAATAGCCCAATTTTGGCCACCTTAGATCAAGCTGTCCCAACCAACTTCAATTGGGTTTAACCTAAGGATTAAATCCCAATATCAAGCCCACATGAATTAAATTGAATGAGGGGATGATCAAGGGCTGAGATTGAATCAAATTCATGGGGGAAAGAGGTGGTCGACCACCACACATGGAGTCCAAGAAGAAAACCAGGATTGAGTGCCAAATGGCACTCAACTCTCCCTCCCAATGCTCTTTCAAAGCTTAAGGAGTGAATCCTAGCAGTTCCCAGGGCGGCCAGCTGCTAGGTAGTAGAGAATTCAACTCCTATAGGTGGGTCGAGAGATGGCTTAGTGGCACACTTCGATTTTGCCTCTCCCCTCCATTCTCAGATCGCCATCACCCTCAGAACGCATCAGGGAGGAGAAGCCACAGTCCTATTTAAGAAATCAAGCTGTGTTGACGGGAGATCGCACAGGAGCTCAACCAAAATAAAAAATGCCGCCCATGAGGAATATAAGAGCAATTGATAGATCCAAGGTCAGATTCCACTTCCCCTCCACACGTGCTAGCTTCCCCTTTCTTATCCTTTTCAAAATAGATGAAGAAATGGTGGATCGCCATTTCATTTTTCTTGTGTTCAAGCTCAAAAATGGAGATAGATGGAGAGCATCTCCGGCCACCTCTGACTGAGTTCTCACCACAAGTCGACGACCAAACCTCGTTTGGAGGTGGTGGCTTGAGGAATTGGCCGAGGGGCGCAAGAGTTGGCTGGAATTTGGATCCAAAGGTGGCCCAGGAAGGAGAGATCTCGGCTAAGCGGGAGGTGGAAGAGATAATAACAGCTGTCCATTTAATTTAATTCCTGGATTTTATTAAATTCTAATTTAGCTCCTTGAACATAGAACTGACAGTAGATTGAATAATTTCTGGAAAAATATTGGCGAGGCATCAGGAAAAGTGCCCTACATGAAAAATGTAACCCTAGGTCTTAAATATTTTTAAAAATTTATTTGACACATTTTGGAGCACCACAGCCTACAAAAATAAATTTCTAGTGGAACATATACATAAGGTAAAACAAACATTTAAAAATTGTTTTATGGAGTTATATAACTCCAAATGATATGAAATTTGGGGCATGCATGAGTCATGCCCTAATACACCTTTTGCCCAAAATTGGGGATTTTTAGAGAATATTTTCTAAAGTTCTAGGAAACATTTAAATAATTATGCATGTGCTAATTAGGTGTGTAAATGCCTTCAAAACACCCCAAAATTTTGGTAGGGGATTTGTTAAGCCATATTATGAGCATGGTCAAATTTTCAGTCCATTTGAACTCTTGCATGTGGAGGAAACCCACATGCAAGACCAAGGTAGCTTAGAATAATAAATATTATGTTACACACATGGTGTTTTGTGGATAATAAATTATTCCCTTGGTCAATTCTCTTAAAAATTGAAACACGCACTTGTTATCATGAGATCTTTCATCTCTGAAAGAATCAAACACATTGGGGGTTGAATTCCTTAGGAAATTAGGGTTTATGTGCTTATGTAACATTAAGTACTATTGAGAAATCTAGGGTCAAATCTCTCTAGATTATTATCAAACTCTAGAATTTACTTTAGAGGGTGTAATTACACTCTAGAAATTTTATTTGAAATCCTTTAGAGATACTATAGTCCACTAAATTGCACTTATTCAAATTACCCTTAATTACTTTGCCCCACCTCTATGTGAGCAAATGAATTTTGAATTGCATGAAACTTAGTAATTGAACTTTTGAGACCAATAGGATGCTCTGGGAATTTTATCATATTTATTTGTTGAGAATTTACAGTGGTTCCTTCAGAAGGTGGAATTTTATTGTTTTACTAAAGTATTTATTAATGCTGGTCAAATGGAATTAAAAAATTATAAGATTTAGTCAGTAGTCTTGTTAGAGCACAATATTGCCATGATAATTTTGTTATAATTATTCTCTGATAATTTATAGTAGTTCCTTCATAAAGAGGAAATAATTGGCTTGCATGAATTATTTAGTGTTGATGATCAATTGTTGTTAGAAAAATGCCAATCCTTGATAATTAGTACATTTTAATTTATATAAGTATCTTGAAATTTATTTACAAAATTTGGTTAAATAGTTTTAGTATATCCTTCACAATTTTGATAATAGCGCCCTTGGTTAATAATTAATTTTCCTGGAGAATCATTGCAGAGAAAATCATAAAATTCCACAGAACATTATTTTGGGCCATAATTAGACTATGGAAATTTTACTAGACCTATTGGGTCATGTTAAATGATACTTCTTGTACAAATTGGTAGTTACCTTAATTATAAAAAATATAAATATTAGGCCCAAACATGACGTTATTTAAGAGAAAAGTTCAAAATCAGCAACTTATCACTTATAAACTTCTGGATTCCTATTTTGATAAATTCAATTATAAGGTCATATAGCTTCTCTTTAGAAGTCATACATCATGCTTGGAATTAAGTTGGTTTGCGGATAACAAAGATGGAATTATTGATTTAGACACCTTTTGATCTTTACATACAGAATCATCAACCCTTGGAGCATTAACTACATGATAGAGTGATTAGTAGTCCAAATCAACTAGTGTCAACACTTGAAGATCGGGATTGGGGGTGCATTTAGAAAAATTCTCGATATGGAGATAGACAATGAAATGATAAGAGATGAGACATATGACTCACCAGTGAGAGTAAAATATGTTAAACATGTGAATATGGAACATTAGGTGGTAAGTGTGTGTTGATATGTGAAGGTGTAATTCATCACTAAAGAAGGGCAAGGATTGAAGTTTAATTGAACACCATCGCTTCCCTGACCAGTTAATTGTAAGCCAACTTACAAAACTAGAGTAACTAGAGAGGAGGTGTGTATTTATGAATGGGTAGTTACCAATAAAAGTAAGTATCCTAGAAAGGGGTATTTGTGCTTCAGGCCATTGTATTCCCTTACCAATGCGAGCCATTCACCGGATAACCCTCGAGAAGTCCAATATTCACCTTAACCTTCTAAGTACAGCTAAACGATAGACAAGAGTAGTTTAAGTAGGAGAACTTGATAAAGGTAAACCTCATCCCAAAATAAGGGACAGAATGGTACAAGGACTTGTTGGTCCAGCGAGCGGTATGGTCAGAGTTATCTAAGGAGGATAGGATAGTACGGCGAGTGGTAGGCTCCATGTTATCTAAGGAGGACTGGATAGTCAGACGAGTGGTAGGCTCGGTGTTATCTAAGGAGGACTAGATAGTCTGGCGAGCGGTAGGCTTGATGTTATCTAAGGAGGACTGGATAGTCTAGTGAATGGTAGGCTCGGTGTAATATCCCTTAAACAACTAGACCCCAAGGATGGATTTGTCATGACTAGGTCATGACAAAACCTAGGAAGCACAAAGAGATCATAAGAGCTTAGGCTTGAAGGTGAAGATCACCATGGCCTGCAGATAGCACTTTCTAATTACCAAGCTTAGGGTTGGACTTTAGGGCCTCACCTTGACCCCTTGACCCCACCATAGCATACGTAACCCTTTAGGAGGTCCCTTAGAGCACCAAGGACCCAATGGGGTCAACCAAAGTGGTCAAGTTGACTAAAGTCAACCATAACCCTAAAAAGGTCAAAGTAGCCTAATTAGGGTAAATATGCCTCCACCTTGCCAAATTGACCTTGCCCTAACCTCATAATGTTATTGGGGACCCTATAGACCTAAAAGCCCCTTCATGAGGCCACCTGTTTGGCCAATTTAACTCAAGTCAACTCTAGCCCTAATTTTGTTAAAGTGGCCTATTGGGGGTCAATTGGCCTCTACCTTGCCAAATTGACCCCACTTAGACCTTCCTAACCCTTAGGGGAGGCCAATGGGTCACTAGCCACCCATTGGGGGCCACACATATGGTCAAATTGACCAAAGTCAACTCAACCCTAATTTTGGGTCAAAATGCCCTATTTTGACCTAATCAAGCCCAATCCACTTGGGTTAGGACCAATTGAGGTGGCCCACTAGCTCGTGGGGTTGAGAATTACATAATTTGCCCTTTAATTTTATAAAATTCGACCACGAGAGAAAAACCCCCAAATTGGAAGAGAGATAGAAAGGGGAAATTAATGGGGAGGAAGCAGAAACCTTCAATCTCCCCCATTAATGGCCCCATTCATCTCCTCATGGGGAGAGGAGAAGTTTGCAGCCCTTCCCCGGCCAGATTGAGGCCCTATTCATCTCCCCCAAACCAAGCCGAAATGCTCTTAATGGCCATTAATGGAGAAATCAAAGCATTGCTCCTTCTTCTTCCCCAAATTGATCCTTTTAAAAGCTTCAGAGGACTTAGAGGATCATTTTCCCCCACTTACCCGAAGGAACCAGCCAACTTAGTGTAGAAGTTGCATGGCATCGAAAGCTCTATGGCCATCAATGGCTACCCGACGATCGACAAGAATTCCCCCCTCCCAACAGGTCCTCCCTCACCTCCGTCCACAGTGGGTAGATCTACAACTAAATGGCCTCTGGTTTTGGGGCCAATTGGCCAAAATTGGCATGGTCGAAAGCTTGTTTTCAACCTTTTATTTTCCAATCCAAAACCCCTATTTTGGCCACCTCCGGCCAGCAAACCACCCCTAATCGTCGGCCACCACTTCAACGTAGGTGATGGAGGCATTATCCGGTCGGGCGGCGCACAGGTGGCCGGGAAAATGGGATTGAAGGTGGCCCAGGCGCGGGCAATCGGGGTCGTCGGCTAGAGGAGGAAGACGACCTGATGTCATCCATTTTGCGCCAAGATTCGTGCATACTCGATTGTATTAATTGAATTAATAGTATTTCATTTCTGTCATATTTTATACAGTCGGTTGAAGTAATTATTAAAAATTGTTAGAGCCCGCACCTGTAAAAGTTGTCTACACAAAACTTGTAGCCCTTGAAGTCTAATTTATTTTAAAATTGATTTGACCAACACTCAAAATGGTGCAGACTATACATAGGGTTGACTAGAGAAAGATTTGAGTGCCCCCACTAATCCAGACATTCAAATGCTTTGAAATTTGGAGCATAGACTAGTTGTATCCACACCTTCAACATATCCAAAAATGAGAATTTTTGGAGGATTTTTTCTATAGTTTTTGCAAACATTTAATAAATCATGTATGAATTAATTTTAAGGTCTAGAGACCTCCAAACTCTACCAAATTTTGGAAGTGATTTGGTTGGGTAATTAAGTAACTCAAATTTGGTCAAACTAGGGGATATTAGGTCAAAATCGCACTTGATGGATTTCAGGGGTCAACCCTCATCTCAATATTGTGAAACCTTGGCCATTGATTTATTGTCACATAAGACACCCCACAAGTGGTTTGGGGTTGTTTGGGGTGGATGTGCCCTAGAACCCTAGTTCACACCGTAGGGTTGTATATTGATCCAATTGAAGGGTTGTACTCAACTACACTCTGCAATTGCAGGCCTAGAGCTTTCTGGTAGTACGCACCCAGTCCCCAGAACTTAAGCTTCATCAGTCCCCATGACTTAGGCTTCATACCCACCACAAATGGCTTGCTGGATTAAACAAGGAGCTACCTCCTGTGGTAGCAATACCGCTGGGCGGTAGGACACAGAGCAACAAATCTGCCCCCTTTTTTTGGGTATTTTCTGGAGATCACCTCCAGAACACCCTGCACCACGTCACAGTACTCAGAACCCAAAAACACAGCATATATCCTCGGAGTCTTCTCTGGTTCGCAATAAACATCTCCAATCCAGACCAACCTATCAGGATGGGATTCACACAACATGCTTATGTTTGTACTTCGATCCAGACTCTATATATAATTTCTATAAGGGATATTTCATATTGACCCATCGGAAGAATCCTCTCCACCAATTGGTGAAAGTCTTCCTATTACGATGCTAATCAAAGGACTATCATGTCCAGATATTCAGGAGGAGAATTGAAACCCTTGATGCTCGTTTCGGTGCCATACGATCGTAGTTGAGCTAGATGGAAGCGTTCGTAGTACGTTCCTCTTCACGGATCTAACCTTGGCACATGCCCTCAAGAGTTCTCAAAGGATGATTTCATCCTTCTCCTTCTTCCTTCCCTTTCCTTTCTCCTTTCCTTCTACCCTTAGGATTTTCCTTAGCTTGAAGAGAGAGAGAGAATGAGAGATGATAAATGAAGTATCAAATAAGCCTCTCAACCCATGTAGATTTTGGTCTTAATCTCAGCCATAGGATCCCAAATCCAAATAAAATGGATGGCTATGATTTAACTTCATAAATACGATCCCGGAAGCTGCCTCCCCGAGGTAGTGACTTAGGCGATGGAGCCTACTTTCTCACCACGTAAGGAAGTCGACGCTGCGTCCTGAACCTACCGACAATGTTAGCTCTAACATGTGGCGTTAGAGTCTCTACGACAAAGAGCTCATATCAATGATTCACCCAGTCATCTCGATGGTTCAGTCAGTCATCTCGACGGTTCGTCTAGACAACCACTATCGCCAGCGGTAGCCCTGAACTCAGACTACTTTTCTTTCTATAATGGGGAAATTGGGGTATTACAAACCACCTCCCCTTATTGAAATTTCATCCCGAAATTCCAGATATAAGAAAAGCTTGAAACGATACAAAAACATAATTTGTACCTTAATGGAACAACTCGGGGAACTCCTCACGCATGGTTTGATCTCATTCGCATGTAAGCTCCTCACGACCGCAATTGTTCCAGCAGACTTTGACCATTCAGATCAATTTCTTATGCAACTGCTTGACATCAGTGTCGTCGATGCGAATAGGCTTGACCTTCATCTTTAGATCACCATTGAGCGACACTTGATTAGCTTCAAGCACTTGAGTAGGCTCTTTCATAGCCTTCCTCAATACAGAAATGTGAAACACATCATATAATCCGCTCAACTCTGTTGAAAGAGCGAGTTGATAGGCAGCTTCACCAACACGCTCCACTATCTCAAACGGTCCAAGGTACCTCAAACTCATCTTTTTCAAGCGTCAAATCCTTGATACGCTCTTGAAAGGTTTGATTTTGAGATAAACCTAGTCACCCATGGCGAACTCGACGTTTCTGTGCTTGGTGTTGTAGTACTTTGCTTGCCTATCCTGTGCAACTAACAACCGTGATCCATTTTAATACTCACTTAATAGCAGCTGTTGTAAGCGAATTCAACCATAAAGAGATGATCTTCCCATTTTTTATTGAAATCCAAGGCGCACATGCAGAGCATATCCTCCATTGTTCTATTGGTCTGTTCAGTCTGCCCATCTGTTTGAGGATGAAAGGCAGTGCTAAACTTTAGCTTGGTACCTAACAGTTGGTGGATTAGCCTCCAATCTTTCGAAGTGAAACGCCCATCTCAGTCACTAACGATGTTACGGGGCACACCGTGCAATCGTACTATGCTATCAACATATAGCATAGCCAATTTTTCCACGGAATCGTCCCTCCGATTTTGTATAAAGTGTGATACCTTTATTAAACGGTTCATGATCACCCAAAAGGCATCATTCTTGTGATGCGATCTTGGCAAACCATGCATGAAATCCATAGAAATATCATCAAACTTCCATTCCGGAATAGGTAATGACTTCAGGAACCCACAAGGTTTTTGACATTCCGCCTTCACAAGTGCTTAAGTCTTGCATTTTGCCACGTAAAGGGCTATGTCCTTCTTCAAACCTGCCCACCAAAAGAACATTTTCATGTGCTGATACATTTTTGTGCTCACTGGGTAAATTGAGTACTTCATGAAGTGTGCTTCGTACATCAATTCCTTCTGCAGTTTGCCAACATTCGAGACGAACAACCGAGTGTCTTTCCACAAAAGACTGTCCTCAAACGCAAACTCGACAGTAGACCCATCTATAGTCTCCACCACATAGCGCTTCATGCTTGAATCAAGCTCCATAGCCTGTCTTATTCTGTCTGTGAGGTCATATTGCACCTCCGACCAATTTAAGCATGCACTCGCACTAGAGTTCCTATCCACACAAGAAATCTCCAAGGCTTCCAAGTCACTGATTAGATGCGCATCATGCATCTGAATCCAGCTAGCTTGTGCAGAATCCCTCCGACTTAAAGCATCTGCGACCACAATTCCCTTCTTGGGAGTGTAATGTATTTTGAAAGTGTAGTCCCCCAGGAACTCCATCCACCTTCTCTATTGCATATTTAAGTCCTTCTAGTCTAACAGGTACTTCAAGCTTTTATGGTCTATAAACATATTGATCGTCAAACCATATAAGTAATGCCGCCACAATTTGAGAGAAAATATCACGGCTGCTAACTCCAAGTAATGGATCAGATAGTTCCTCTCATGCACTTTTTGCTAGCGAGAGCCATATGCAATCACTTGATCATTCTGAAGAAGAACGCATCCTACACCACTCCCTGACGCATCATTATAAATCTCATAACCTTCCATACCACTAGGCAGACATAAGATCGGTGCTGTGGTCAGACGACTCTTTAACTTCTGATCCTTCCTTGTCAAAGTTGTGAGAGGAAGAGCTATCTGTGAAAAGTTCTCCACGAAGCGTCGATCGTAGCTGGCAAGTCCAAGGAAACTATTTACTTCCATTACTGTCGTCAAAATAGGCCACTCCTGGATTGCATCTATCTTTGTCGGATCCACTGCAATACCCTCTCCACTAACTACATGACCAAGGAATGCCACTGAGGTTAGCCAAAACTCACATTTTGAGAATTTGGCATACAACAGACTCCTTCTCAGGTTTTCCAGAACTACGCAAAAATGAATCACATGTTCTTCTTCAGATTGAGAATACACCTGTATATCATTAATAAAGACGATCACATACCGGTCAAGACACTCTATGAATGTTATATTCATCAGATCCATGAATATCGATGGTGCATTCATCAAGCCAAATGGCATCACTGTGAACTCATAGTGCCCGTAGCGGGTACTAAATGTTGTCTTGCGAATGCCGCATTACCAAATTCTTAGCTAGTAATACCTGGACTTCAAATCCAGTTTTGAATAAACAATTGTTCAAACCAACTGATCGAACAGGTCAACAATTCTCGAAATCAGATACTAGTTCTTTTCTGTCAGCTTGTTCTGTTCACAATATTTAATACAAAGATGCAAGCTTCCGTCCTTCTTCTTCACAAAGAGGACCGGTGCACCCCAAAGGATGAACTTGGGCGTATATAGCCTTGCTCTAATAACTCCTACAATTGAACTTTTAATTCTGCCATCTCTTTTTGCGCTATCAAGTATGGAGAATGCGACACAGGATTGGCACCTGGTAGTAACTCTCTTGTGAAGTCGATCTCTCGCTGAGGTGGTACTCCATGGAGATCTTTTGGAAACATGTCAGGATACTTTGATATGATAGGCTTGTCACACAAACTGGGCTTAGGCTTTGTCGCCTCCACTAGCACGAAGCACAACTTCGCGTCCTTCCGAACTGCCTTGACTACTTGGATAGCATATATCAACATCTTGCTCGATCCACGCATACCAGCAAAAGTAGTCGCATGTTCAGTATTCTTTCCTAGTGTGACTTCCTTCGAAGTGCAATCAATGCATGTCTGCTGCTCTGACAGCTACTCCATGTCAAAGATCACATCAAACTTCGAGATCAGTAGCATTGATGCTTCCAAATCAAACTCGCGACTTACTATCTACACCTTAACATAACAAATTCTATCCGCACGCATCAAGCACCCATTTGGTAGCCATACAACCAATCTCTCATTCGATAAGAACGAAGGCACTCCAATCCATCGTATGAAGTCCTCAGATAGCACTACAAGAAAACTGACATTTAGTGACGAAAATATTGTGACGAAATTTATTTCGTCACTAAAACACCTCTTTAGTGACGAAATATAGTTCGTCACTAAAGGCAAGTCTTTAGTGACGAAATAAATATTTGGTCACTAAAGACAAGTGTTTAGTGACGAAATAAATATTTGATCACTAAAGACATATCTTTAGTGACTAAATATATGTTCTGTCACTATAGTTAATTTTTCTAAAGTATTTAGTGACCAAAAATAATTTAGTCACTAAATTATTTACTTAGTGACAAAAACAACTAGTTACTAACTATCAAATTTTGAAGTTTTTTTCATTAAAAAATCATCTATTCTCTCCTAGTGAGAATGCGCTTCACGTGCCTATCAAAATTCTTGTTTCTTACAAAAAGATCTTTGGAGGTAATAGGATCTACGTCGCCGCCGCCCTAATATTTTCATAGCTATGTCAATGTTGTGGGAGCCGACGGATGAGGTTGGGTACTTTGAGAGAACGAACGACAAAAACGAGTTGACGTGAGAATAATCTGGCACGATCAGAAAGGCAATGTATAGTGGTTGCTGGCTTAGGAATATCTTACCATACTTTTGCTTTGCACCGTACCTTTGGATCCTTTCGATATTTTAATCTTAATCATTAATTATAAATAAGCAAAAAAAAAACTTTCCGCATCCATGAATTACTCTGCCATTATTTTTAGCAGTTATCAAATATAATCCACGCGTGGAATTGGAACCACGATTTTTGTCCGTTCCTACATATTATACAACTCTCCATCCCAGACATTTCATTTCGGTCAATTTACGGCATAGCCTCGCTCCTCGCCTGCAATCAAACTCGCTGAGCCCGCCTGCAATATCACTACAACAAAAGCGACCTATTGTGACATTTTTTTGGGGCGCTTTTTTAAAATATTGTTGTAGGTTTTTGCATTTCGTGACGATTGTTTGTAAAAAAATGCCACTAATCTTCAATAATTATATTAGCGGCATTATTAGTTGCAGAACGCCACCAAAAAACTTATTATTTGGCATCTCATTTCTTCCCGATCTTTATTCCTCCCGCACCTCATTTCTTCCCAATCTAGGTTTTCCTCTTCTCTTACTACTGTTCTCCACGCCGTCGCCAAAGCTCTTCCTCCGCTCGTACTGCTGTTCTCCTCGCCGTAGGCGCCAAATCTCTTCCTCCGCCTGCCTCCATCGCCTCGCAGACTGCTCGCCATTGCCATCGAAGCATTCCCCCATCACAACTCCTCCCCGGCTCCGCCCCACTCAGGTAAATCACACCTCGATCGCATCCTCCTCTAACCTCGCCATCTGCGGACTGTAGTCCCCAAACTTCCATCGACGAGAACTCTATTGTTAGAGAACCAAAACTTAAGTTGAATTTTTTGAGCGGATGGAGTAGATACCAACTGCCAACTGTAGTCCTCCACTAACCTCGCCAATGCCAAAAATTAAGTTTATTTTAGTTTGACATTTTGAGAACACAAGAACTTCCGATTCTACGGAGAAGATTAAGGCTAAATTAATTAAAGAGGGTTAGGGTTTACAAAATTTCAGAGTTTGTAAACTCTTCATTCTTTGATGCTCAATTTCTTCCCCAGGTTTCATCCTTTTTCTTGGAATAAGCTCTATAAATCTTTGTATTTAGTGGTGACACAGATCAATTCATTGTTTTTTTTCATTGTGGATTACAAACCATTATACTTTTTTGTATGTATTGGAATCTCCTAATTGAGCTTTTCTATAAACTGTGAACGTTGTGAAATATGGATTATGTTCTCTCTTGAATGTTATTGACATGCACTAGAACTTCAGTCTGTAGGTTTCATGTTTCTATATATTTCTCCATTGTCTATTTTATGTTTCATGTTTCTATTTCTTCAAATTTTGTAATTTATGTTTCTATTTTTGTTGGGTTGGCCTTGTTCAAGCTGCAGATCTATGTTGTTGTACTGGGCTTTGCTTACTTTTTTTTGTAAATTATATAATATAATTATAGTATAGCATGTATACTTCTGACAGTTTTAATAATTTTTTTACTACTTCAAGCCCAATTTACAATATAAAAATATATACTTCATAGCTTGAATTTCGGTGAACTACAATTGCAGCTCACTAAATTTTGGTGAACTGCAACTGCAACTCACTGAATTTCGGTGAACTGCAGTTGTAGGTCACTGAATTTTGGTGAATTGCATCTGTAGATCACTCATGTTGGCTTTGATGGCAAAATTCAGAGCTTACTCAGTTGCAGATCACATTTTATACTTCACAGTTTATTGATCTCTTAAGGATGAAGATTAGTTAGTTTAATATTTGTATTGGTTTTCTTCCTGAACATCAAGATTAGTTAGTTTAACATGTGTATTGGCTCCCTCTCAATTATTCTTTGAAGTACACCAAGCTAAGATTTCTTTGTAAATATTCCATCTTTAAAACTTTGTGTTGATTCTTGGAAGACAGATCTTGAATTTTATTTAAATATTTTGATCCATTCATGACAGTAGAATTGAAATTGGATGTAGAACTAATATTAATAAGGATGAAGGTAGTTGGGATGGACATAATAGGATCAAATGGAGGGGTTAGGTGCAGTCTTCAATGCGTGAGGGGGATGAGATGGTCTAAGTTTTTGATAGTGCATAGAGTATATATATTTCAAACTCTAAAAATGCTTGGGAAAATCTTGTTCAATCTTACAGTAGTCTTTCGATTTGACGCAGCTAGACCGCTTCGTCCCCGACAAAGAGCTCTCCTACAGCCATTCCGCCAGTACATATTCGTACGTCCCCAGAGTGCTCGCCTTAGGTTGACATTGGAGTTTTATTCCATCCTTGTACTAATTGTAGGTAGGAAATTTTTGGGAGATTGGGTTGTCATGCATCATGACCCCATTATGGTAATTTTGGGATTGATAGGTGTTATATTGATGATTTTGAAAGAATATCAGATTTTGATTATTCTACTAAACATTTGCAGAATCTGTTGACTTTGTGTAATTTGGTCAAGAACATGAACTATTTAAAAAAGCATCATTTATAATTCACGGATCTACAACTCTGGTTCGATTCCTGATGACGCAACAAATATCCATTGAGTTTGAAAATACTGAAGCAAAAAGTTGGTAACAGTGGTGATATTCTCTACATTTTGTAGAGCCACTTAAGTGGCCCCAACGCCAAGGAAATCAATGAAGGGCAAGCTAATCTTCTCCTTTTCGATGTCCGTGTCTTCTACGATAACTTAAATCAATTCCTAAGACATTGATTTTGTTTATTGATTCAGCTACTATCTTCTGAAGTGAGTGATATTGTTCATACATCATCTGAAGTGATACTTATAATTGTCCCATATTTGAACTATTTTTCATGTTACTTATATGCAATGATATGTTGATTCTTATATGACTAATATATAGCTAATTGTATCAGTCTTGCATGACACAAGCAGCTACTTGGAGAAGAACAAAGATCTAATTTACACAGATGCTGTCCAACTCCTTCAATCATGTAGTAGCAAACTTCTTTAGTCATTTGCAGAGGGGAATAGAGAAGTGCAAGTCTTCTTCTTTCCACGCCACTACTTGTTTGTGAAGAAAAAGTGAGATGGTTTCATAAGCCGCATCTCTTTAGACATTAGGCCTTTTGCATATAGCTCTCTTTTTCAATGTATTGACTTTAATAGAGAGATAAAAGTTCCATTGGTCTGTATAGAAGGGTTTGGGCTATCTCCCACCTTCATTTTTTATTAATAAAATTAAAATAAAAATTCTCCTTGGAATAAGATTCTTTTAGCAATTTGAACTCTATTATTGTGTATGATATTGTGCATAAATAATAACTAAATTAATTTGGTCACAAAAAGTATTATTTCAGCAACAAATAATGTTTTGAATAATAAATATGTTTAGTGACAAATTTTGTTTGTCACTAAATACATTTAGTGACGGAGATTAGTTGTCACAAAAAATACACATTTAGTGACCAAAGATATTTTGGCCGCTAAATATATTTAGTGACTACGAATATTTTGGTCACAAAATATATTTAGTGACGGAGAATAATTGTCATTAAAAGTATACATTTAGTGACGAAAAAAATCTTCGTTGCTAAAAATAAATAGTGACGGAGATTATGTCGTCACTAAAACTATACACTTAGTGACGAAAATTATTTTGGTCACTAAATACATTCTGTGACGGTGCTTTTGCAACCACCTTGTGACAGACTAAATTTGGTCACTAAATGTCTTTAGTGACCAACCCGCAATATTTAGTGACCAAAAGTTTCGTCACTAAAAGTCAGATTTCTTGTAGTGTAGAAAGGAATGAGAGGCTCCAGTGTTAAACAGTGCTCTCGTCGGATAATTAAGGATTAGGACAAAGCCTAATACAAATAAGTTAAACAAGCAATGCACACGATACTAAGTATAGAAAGCAACAAAATCTTTATAATAACTCATACTTGTCACCACATCGCTCAGTTTGATGGCCTCCTGTTGGACAAGGTTGTATACTCGGGGCTGAACTGGAGTATGATGGGATGCAGTTGACTCCGTTGCTTTCCCTTTCTTTTCATTGGACGCTCCCGCCTTTTTGCTGTTGTGACACTCTCGAGCAAAGTTACCCACTTTGCCACAGTTATAACAAGTAACTGGACCTTGCCCAGTAGTGGCTCCCGACACAGAAGATGAAGCTGGACCAGATTGTCTGGACTTCTTTCTCCACCTTCCTTGCCCCTGATTTTACAGAGTTCGCTACCTTGAACTCCGGCTTCTTCACTGCTAATTCCTTATTGCTTTGGACTTGCTTAATATCCTACTCCAAGGAACGGGCCATATTGACTAAAGTCATAAAGCCTTGCGTCATTGGTCCTGATAGAAGAAATCGCAGATCGTCATGTAGACCCTCATAAAACCTGTTGTTGTTTCACTCCTCATTGGCAAAGGTAGCGCTTACATACCATCCCAACCTGGTGAACTCATGCAGATAGTCATCCACCAGACTTTTTCCCTGAGTCAACCATTGGAATTTGTTCTCCATCACAATCCATTCCGTCGAAGGGATATACCAAGCCAAGAAGAGTTTTGAGAAGTCATCAAATGAGACCTTTGTTAGTCGCATTCCCTCTAACACTGGACTTCTAATTCCTCCCACCAAAACTGCGCCTCTCCATCCAGAAGAAAGGTGGCTAAGGTAACTTTCTGCTCTTACTCAGTCTCAATAGCTATCAGGGTTCTCCTTACTCTAGAGAGCCAATCTTCAGCCTGAGTTGGGGATGCTGTTCCCGCAAACATTCACTACTAGAAAAGTGATTTTTAGCTACACATTTTTTGCCAGGGTTCAAAAACTGTGACTAATACTAGTGTTGATAGGGTACCCCTAAAGGGGTTCGAGTTGAGTCGGGCCGAGTGTTTCTCATCGCGGACATGCCTAAACCCGGAGAGATGCACAAGTATTTACAGCCAGTCTTAACACCGCTGCTAAGTACTTTCGCGTTAACGCTCCTGCCTGTTCCGTGGGGAGCGCTCCCGCTCTGTCCTATTCTGCGGCGAGCGCTCCCGCTCTTGCCTGTTCCGCAGGGAGTGCTACCGCTCTCGCTTATTCCGCGGTGAGTGCTCCTGCTCTCGCCTATTCCGCGGCGAGCGATCTCGCATGTTCCGTGGCGAGCCCTCTCGCTCTCGCCTATTCCACAGCGAGCGCTCCCACTCTCGCCTGTTCCGCGGTGAGCGCTCCCGCTCTCGCCTGTTCCACGACGAGCGCTCCCGCACTCACCTGATCCGTGGTGAGCGCTCCCGCTCTCTCCTGTTCAGCGGGGAGCGCTCTTGCTCTCGCCTGTTCGGTGAAGAGCGCTCCCGCTCTCACCTGTTCTGCGGTGAGTGCTCTCGCTCTCGCCTATTCTACGGCTAGCGCTCTTGCTCTCTCCTGTTCTGCGACGAGCGCTCCCGCTCTCGCCTGTTCCACGGGGAGCGCTCCCGCTCTCGCCTATTCCATAGGGAGCGCTCCCGCTCTCCCCTATTCCACAGGGAGCGCTCCCACTCTCGCCTGTTCCGCGGCGAGTGCTCCCTCTCTCGCCTATTCCACGATGAGCGCTCCCGCACTCTCTTGTTAAGCGGCGAGATCTCCTTCTCTCGCCTTTTCTGTGGTGAGCGCTCCCGCTCTCGCCTGTTCAGCGGGGAGCGCTCCCGCTCTCGCCTGTTCTGCGAAGAGCGCTCCAGCTCTCCCCTATTCTACGACGAGTGCTCTCGCTCTCGCCTGTTCCGCGGCGAGCCCTCCCGCTCTCGCCTGTTCCACGACGAGCCCTCCCGCTCTCGCCTTTTCCACATATAGCGTTCCCGCTCTCTCCTGTTCCGCGGCGTGCGCTCCCTCTCTCGCCTATTCCAAGGCGAGCGTTCCTTCTCTTGCCTGTTCTACGGCGAGCGCTCCTGCTCTTGCCTGTTCTGCGGGGAGCGCTCTCACTCTTGCCTATTTCATGGGCAGCACTCCTGCTCTCGCCTGTTTTATGGGAAGTGCTCCTCTTCATCCCTTATCTATTGGGCGCGCTGCCATCATCCATCACTGGCGGTAATCGCCAGCCACCAGCACAACCAGGAAGGCTGCCCAAGCTGCCTGAGCTGCCCAGCGTGACCACGGCGCAAGCTCATCATAATCTCAAAGTTGATGATCCGCGTGCTCCAAATCAAGCATTCTCATTTGCACGTCCAGGAGTCAGCATGACGCAGTTACCAAAACGCCCTCCTCAAAAACTATAAAATGGGGGGTCAGACCTCCATTTGAGAGGACTTTTGGTTGGCATTGGGATAAGAAGGAGCCCTTGAGAATTCTAGGGAGGTCTCTTGGAAGATCTTCATCAACCTTCAAGCTCCTACTTCAAGATTTCCATCGGCATCCCAGCCCCCGTTCAAGGACTTTGGGAGGATCACAGTAGGGCTCCTAACTCTATAGTGCGGACACCACTGACGTCATTGATCTAGTCTACTCTGTAGTGCTCCACCCAAGTTCGCTCTGCCGCACTCCGCTCTAGGCCGCTCCCCAGCGCTCCACTCTAGGCCACTCCCCAGCGCTCTGCTCTAGGCCGCTCAGCAGCGTTCTGCTCCAGGCTGCTTTGCTCCAGGCCGCTCTGTAGCGCACCACTCCAGGCCGCTCTGCAGCACTCCTCCCTAGGCCGCTCCGCAGTGATCTGCTCCAGGCCGCTCCACAGCGCTCCGCTCTAGGCCACTCTAGGCCGCTCTAGTCTGCTCCGTAGCGATCCACTCTATGCCGCTCCGCTCCAGGCTACTCTGCAGCGCTCTGCTCCATACTGCTCCGCAGTGCTTCGCTCCAGGCCGCTCCGCAGCACTTTGCTCAGGGCTGCTCTGTCGAGTCCCACGTTTAAAGTTGTCTCTGAGCACGCTACACCACCCTCGGCTCCTGAGGACTTGGAGGACTTAGCAAAATATCTATAATAAGCGGTCGCATGTCACCCTCGAAAAATAACTCTATGTAACTCACAACACTAGTGGATCATTCAGAACTGAGCTAGGCCCCGTGGGTTTTTTCCCTTTCCGGGTTTTCCATGTAAAAATCTCGTTGTCTACTGTTGGTTCTCTCTTTTGACTGTTTGCGCGTTCGACTCTCTCTCGAGCTAAGGCGATTCAGCTCCACCGGTCTAGGAAAGCATTGAATGACCCGCAATAGTTTGTCGCCTTCTGTGGGAACAATGTTCCAAATTCTCTGAAGATTCTTGGAAGATAGTGCTAATCATTAGTACTCTTGACCAACAGTGATGACCAGAAGAACTTCCTGCACTGCCAGTGGAGCAGCTCCTGAGATGCATGTTGAACACGCTCCTGGCAACTCGCTCGGCTTTGGCATGCCATCACTCAAAGGATTCGGTGTGGTGGTGGCAGCTGTTGTTGAGGAACGCATGCTCATGATAGAAGAGCGGCAAGCCGAGATGCTTGATTTACTGAGGAACCTCGGTGCCACCAGTGCCCCCCAAATTCCTTTGCCTCCGACAGTCCCCGGTCAGGTTTGACCTGAAAACATCGCTCATGTGGAAGCCAATGTTGAGGATGAATTTTCCAATGCTGATAGTTCTTCCCACCCAGTGCAACCCAAGGGTATCTAGAGGGAAGGCAGCATGACCCACTAGTAGGGGAGGCCGACAAAGAATATGCAAATGTAAGAATCACCCAGGAAGGGGTGCATGTGCTAATCAAGGAGTACGGTGTCGGAATGCGATGAGTTGTAGTTGCATGACGACCCATTCAACAGGGATCTCCGTTGACTCCACGGGTGCTAGCACACCCCGTCCTGCACGGTATCAAATTACCGAGCATTGATTCATACGACGGAACAGACGATTCACTGGAGCACGTCAACCATTTCGCCACCATCATGAGGATATATAATGCCTCTGACCAGCTTTTGAGCAAAGTGTTCCCGACAACACTAAAAGGACAAGCTCGCACCTGGTTCCACTCTCTGAGTGAAGGAGAGAAAGAAAACTTTGTAGAGTTATCTCTACTGTTCATCGAACAGTTCATCTCAGACCGCCGGGTTATTCAGAATCCTTCTCACCTATCAAGAATCCTCCAGAAGGAGGGCGAAAATCTCAAGGATTTCTTCAGCCGCTTTACTACTGAGGCACGACAGATTCCATGGGTCGATCCCGAGCTTCTACTCAGCCTTAATGAGGGAGACTATGCCTAGCTATCTCGACCTCGTACACTGGTTTGAAGCTTAGATTGTAGTGGACGAAGCAATCGAAGCGCATTGCCAACAATTCGAAGGAAACTCGAAAAGGAAAAGGGATCAGGAGTCACTGCTAGATCTCGGGTGAAACAACAAAAATTGTGAAAACCTCCGCTAAGACCGGAGAACTCGACAACATCAGGACTACACTCCCTTAAGCACCACCGGAACCGACGTGCTCCTTGCTATCCTCGATAGCGAAGAGCTTCATAAGCTTGAGCCGCATGCTCCAAGTAGGGGAAACCAGTCGCAGCAGGGCACCTCGCCCTTACGCTGCAAAGCATCATAATCCCGCATGGTACGACACCTCACTCCCACGCTGCAGAGTATCACGCTCCCGCGTTGCAGGGCACCTCGCTCCCATGCTGCAGAGCATCACGCTCCCGCGTTGCAGGGCACCTTGCTCCCACGCTGCAGAGCATTTAGATCACGCGTTGCAGGGCACCTCGCTCCTATGTTGCAGAGCATCACGCTCCTACGTTGCAGGGAACCTCGCTCCCATGCTGCAGAGCATCACGCTCCCACATTGCAGGGCACCTCTCTCCCATACTGCAGAGCATCTAGCTCCCCTTTGCAGGGCACCTCGCTCCCACGCTACAGAGCAACACGCTCCCGCATCGCGGGGCACCTCGCTCCTACGTTGTAGAGCATCTAGCTCTCGCATAACAGGACGGCCTCCCTCTCACGCTGCCTTACATCAGGCTCCTATACTACATCTTCATCAAAGTGCAGGCCACAAGTCCTCCTATGGATACCAGTTAGGACGAACATCAGTTCTCTTGCGTCATTTAATAAAAATGCACTCTGAGCCCACTAGCACGGTCAGGGCAAAGGGGCAAGCATCCCTCTGAATGACGCTCAAACATACGCCCCAAGGTTTAAAAAATAAATATTTGATGTCGCAAATAAAATATTGGAGCGCGTACTCGGCCTCCCTCCACATTGGAGTGTGGCCCGGGGCTTGTCACCCCCTCTTCGGGGAATCGCACCTCCCCATGGATGCACGCCATCTTGTGTTCTCCTAGCAAACCTCCAAGTAGTAGGGCGACAACCTCCAATAAGATGGTGGCCAGCCCTCCACATCGCGAGTGAGCCCGCTCTATCCGGCCGCTGAGTGCATGCTCCCTTCACGGCCAGGCAGGAACCATGTTCCCTCATCAAATCTACATATGAAAAGGAAAAAGCATCGATAAGGTGGTGAATAGCCCTCCGAGCCGCAAGCAAGCCTCTTGGCGTTCCTAAGGATAATTTTTAAAATTAATTTTTGCGCCCCCCGCGCCGTTGCCTCCAAAAATTTGAGGGCAGGCAGACTATGCGCTCTCGCAAGGAGGTGCAGTAAGGCACCACATCATACCCCCGCTCCAATTGGAGCGCAAGATCCCCTCGCTCCTAGCGCGACGGTCGTACTGCGCTGGCCGCGAACTGCAGGCCGTGCGCGGCTGGCCACCCAGCAGAGTGCACACATAGCACACTGCAGGCCACACAGCCCAAGTTGCCCGCGCACGACAGGCCGCTGATGAGTCCCATTTCTATACACTTTTATGGACTCATCTGGGCTAGTTTTCACTCTTTAGCACATCGTTTTTGAGCTATCATTGCTTATATTTCTCTTATGCTCATTTACGCGCACTTACATGCGCTGTGCTCTTTTTAGGACCGTTTTGGTGTGCATTTGCGCTCCTTGATGTTGGGGGTAAGCACATGGTGCTCCCCGACCCTTTTTCTGTGTTTGATTGTTGTTGGAGGAGTACTCCCAGCTTTATTGATGATCTTGCAGGTGGTTGGATCACCCTATTGTACCCCAGAAATCATGTTTATTTGTATCGCACGGTCGTGCGTTATCCTTGACGCACGGACGGCTGCGGTCGTGCGCCTTCTTCTGGGTAGAAAATGGTGATCTGACTTTGGTCGTGCATTTTTACGCACGGGCGGCTGCCCGTGCGCGAAGGAAACGCACGATCGCCTGTTTCGACTATTTTTTTAGCCAATCTGAATTTGTTCGTGCGTTTTGACGCACGGGCGGATTCGCCCGTGCGTGAGTAAAACGCACGGGCGATGTTGCTTCTTCCACAAGGCACTGCTCTTTCTTTAATAACACACAGCTAACGCACGACCGTGTGTTCGATCGTGCGTGACTTAAATTCCACCGTTTTAGTATTTAAAGCAGGAAATCTGCTGCTGTATGGGAGAGATCTCGGGAAAAGAAAGGAGGAACCCGCCATTTTCAACACAAGTTCGCCCCCTCCATCATCTTCCACCACCAGGAGGTGCTACGGGGCTAATCTTCATGCCTATCTAGAGCCCGGAGATCACCTCGGCCATCTCCATCATCCACAAGCTTCAAAAGGAAGGATCTCCGCCTAGATCTCTGGATCATGCTTGGGAGTCAGGTATTGAAGCCGAGCGAATCGTGACATGAAGAAGACGGGTCCATTGGGAGGTAGTGACAGCTCTTCTCTACCCCGGATGTAGTTGCAGACCGAGCTTGGACGCGGATTGACAACCCAGTGATTCCAACCGTGAATCTCAACGAGCCTTCAGATTCGGTCGAACTCTTACTCTCTTTCAAACTTGTAATGATATTATAGGCTAGATTCTTGTATTTTTGGATGATATGCACAGTAATATTTAATAGCAATGTTTATTTCATATTTCTATGAAACCATTTGGTTATTGTGTATTTGAGGTGCGCCACCAAATCCACTCCACCCTCCACTTCATTCCGCTAGCCTACTCGCGCATTCCGCAAGCCTACTCTTCGACTCGCCAAGCCAAGAGGTGCTAACGGCCCCCTTTCCACGGTTACACCCACCTCATCAGCTTGCTTACTCATCCATCCTCCAAGCGAAGCAGTGGATATCAGCCTGCATAGTTTCCATTCGCCCGGCGAAGCAGCGCATAGCGGCCTGCATAGGAATAGTTTAGTTCGTTTCTTTTATTTTCCACAATCCAATCCTAGCCTTCCGCAATCCATCCGACCTAAAGGACTTCAATATCAAGTCCTTCCTCAAAAGTAAACTCCACCTTACTGTGTTCCTTCGAGATTCGATACTCGGGGATTCACTTCTTGTTTTATATTACTTGAACGACCGGTGCACTTGCCGTAATCGCATCAAGTTTTTGGCGTCGTTGCCGGGGAACACAGACGTGTGAGTTGCTGTAGAGGGAGATAAGAGATAGAAACCATTTTCCCCTTGTTTATACCATTTTTTGTATTTTTATATATAAGTAGCATCTTTGAATTTCTTTGTTTCTAATCTTTATTTGCAATTTTTCAAAAGCAGGTTTTCAATTTTATTGTTTGTGTTTAGTCAATTCTTGCTTAGAATATTTCTGTTTGGTGAAATCTTCCTTTGCACCATGTTTTCTTATCTGAATATACGTTGCAAATGGTGTGGGGATGCTAGGCATTATAGTGATGAGTGCCCCACTAAAGATGGTGGGCATAACTCTCGTGGTTCAGTGCATGGCGCATCGTCTTCCAATGGCACTTCATACACTGTACTCAAGTCTTATGGTCACTCTTCTTCGCCACTCCCATCATTTTTGTATTCCTCACCAGCCCCGCAAGGACTGACGAGGAATAGAAAATTATGTTTGTGTTGTCGTAGCACCGAGCATGCGTTGAAAGACTGTGCAGAATTCTAGCGCCAGATCGAGATGGATGACGAACCAGATGTCCGTGTCATTCCATCTACCTCTCATTTGGTTGCCCCTTCTGATTCTGATGATGAGTTCGCAGTACCACCTTGTCTATGTGGGACTTCTGCGGATATTCCCATCAGACTTTCGACTGCTCAGTGTGATGACGTGGTGGAGATTCCTCTCCCTTTGCTTCCATCTCCTCTTTTGGATTCACCCCAGGAGGAACTTGTTTATATTTTCTCTGATGATGTTATTACTGTTGTTCCTCCGCCTTCTTTGCAAGAATTTTCTACTCCTATTCTTTGTGAGTTGGTTGATGATGTTGTGCAGGAGGTTCAATCGGAGCCTGAGGTTGCGTCAAAGTGGTACGAGGATGTTATTCCCTCCAATGGGGAGTGTGACTTCTTGGAACACGATGATGCGCCGAGGTGGGATGAGGAGGATTCCTTACCTGATGAGGAGGTTTACACTTTCTTATTGGACGAGGAGGTCCACCTCACCACTGAGGGCCTTAAACTCCCGGATTCCCCTCGCTATGATTCATATGATACCGACAGTGATCTATGTTTGGATCCTACTGGGAGTGAGACTGGGACCACTCCCCTGATTTTTGATTTTCTAAGTGATTCCTCTTTTTTATTTCTTGAACCCCCTTCTTCATCTGAGCCTGTGCAAGTTGAATCTTCACAGGTACTTAAGGAGGACTTAGAGCATTTTGCTCAAGTCAATGAGGAGCGTAACCTCATATGTGAGGAGGTTGACCCCACCTCCATAGTGGAAACCCCACTCATTACCTTTTCCTCCTGCCACCTCCATGAAGACGACACCTTGCTGGGCAAGGGTAGTTTTGGTGAGTTGAGTGAGGATTCCTCCTCTTCTTACTTTTTATTCCTTCTACCTGTGACGAGCAGGTATTATTTATGTTCGGGTAGAGGTGTAACTGTTTTATCGCCGTATCGGTACCCGTTACCGACACGGAGATTAGAACAGTTACCTGTGCATATTTCTTTTCATAGACCCATTAGCTAGAACTCTTAAAGTTCTGAATAAGTTGTGCTGGGAAGACAGAAAAGCCATCAGTTATCTAGGTGTAGGAATAGTTGATTTAAAAGTTTATCTTCGTAACTAGCGACTTTATTTTTTTACAAATTGCGAGCTTTATCTCTTGTACTTCTCTATTTTTCTTGTCCTTTCTGGAGCGCGCACTTTGCATTTCCCATTTCAATCAAATCATGAAAATTGTGAAATTTGGGGCTGATTTTTGCAATCGCACGATCAGATCGTTCGTGCGTGATCAAATCGCACGACCGTGCGATTTTTATTTTTATGAAATGTCTTCTTCTTCGATGGAATCGCACGCTTGCCCTAACCCCTCCCATGCGCGATTTCTCCTTCCCTTTCCATCTTCTCTTTCGCTCTCTCTCCCACCCCTCGTCGCCCTCCTGCTGTAGCTCTCGAGTGAAGCTCCATGGATTTCAAGAAGGTAGTGAGCATGCTTCGCCGTGGTGGAGGAGCTTCATCTTCAAGATCTGATGATTCGGGTGGAGAGACAATGCTGCAGTTTGGGAGGCTGGAATTTTTGGAAAGGTACACTATGTTGCGATAGAAAACATTTTTAGACCATCATTTTGTTTCAGTCCCAGATCTTCAACGCATGCACTTTGATGCGGCGGTGGCAAGGTTGCTCGACGTAGGATCATGGAGTAACCTATTCTCTATTACAGAGTTGGGCTACCGTGAGCTCACGCTTGAGTTTCTCTCCACCTTCCGCATCCTTGATCACGTCAGTGAAGAAACCGGAGAGCCCACGTTAGTCTCATTTCGTATGAAGGGTTGTACCCACACTATAGGTGTCGGCCAACTGACAGTTTGCGCAGGAATTTACACCCACGACGAACTCATGCAGACGGACATTATCAACTGTCTGGATGAGTTCCCTTTGCGTGTATCCCCTTGCGAGTTCTGGCAGTCCATTACGGGATGGGATCAGCAGTACGAGTCTCGAGCAACAAAGTCTACCCACATTATTTCCCCCGCACTCCGCTATATCCAGCATTTGATCGGGCATAGCATCAATGCCCGTGCCATGAGCCAGAATGTAGCGGGCTGGCAGGATCTCCTCTACCTTTACAGCATTTACGAAGGTGTGCCTCTCCATCTCGGGCGAGTACTCGCTCAATATCTTCTTCGGCAAGCCACCTACCTCCCTCTGAAATCGATCGTAGGCTCGCAGTACATCACTCGGATTGCCAAAGGACTTGGCATCTGGGATTCGTTGCCTCCCATGACAGTCGTCTCCAGGGGTTACCACATTTTTATTTCCATGATGATTGCATTCAAGCTCATTCAGAAGGTGCGGCTTGGGGACAACTGGGGCTACCAAGTCCGCGAAGTTGGGCCAGGACGTGTTGAGCGCGCTATTTGTACCAATGCTACCAAGGCGAGCACCTCAGCTGGGACGTGTAGGCGGCCTCCTGATGTGCCCCACTCTGCTTCTCCTGCTGCTCAATGGCATGCCCTGCGGCAAAGCATAGAGCAGCAGTTTTCGGAGTTCTACGATAGGTGCACATTTGGGATGCCATGGTCATGCAGTATGAACTCTCCTCGTGGATAGGTGCACATTTGGGAGTCGTGCCTCGTGCTGCTCCAGCTCGGGCATTGATGCGCCATTTCAGCACGGCTAATTAGAAAGCACGAAAAGCGATACGACGGTAGTGCACCGGTCACTTAAGTAATAAAATAGGGAGGAACTCCCCGAATATCGTTCTCAAAGGACCGCAAGTTGGGTAGTATGATTTGCTCAAACAGGAAATTAGTTAAAAGGATAACTAAGTAACAAAGTGGGGTTGTGATTTGGGTTCCTACGCTATAGCAGAATGAAGAGAAATGCGGGTCGAAAATCACCGCTTCGCAAGGTGTGGGTGAGTGCAGCGGCCGCGATGCCGTGCTTCGGTGAGCGGGTGGAGTGGCCACTGTGCGAGGTTTTGTGAGGGTCGTATTCACCTCTTTGTTAACATCACCACTAGCAATCGCTAGGTGGCTTCACACACAAACAACCTAGGCTATCACAACAACAAAAAGGGCTATTCTTTCCACCACATCATCATTGCACATGAACACAAGCAAGAATACATAATATTAACCTAACAAGCGTTCATACAACAACACAAGGAAAGTACAAGCATCAAGGGTTAGAGAGGACCACAAAGAAGATGTCACCGCGTCTTGGGTTCTCGGCCGGAATGAGAGGTTGTCGGGCTCTCTCCGGGCTCGGCCCTCAGATGGTGTGCTAACTCGAAGGAGGCTGTCACCGCTCAAACGATCTTCAGCGCTTCTATGGTCTCCTCGGCGAGGAATGCTTGAGCTAGTGGCGGAGAAAGCTTGCAAATGCTCCCGGATGGAGGAATGATGAAGGAGATCGCCAGAGAAGGTCTCCTCTTGTCTCCTACGGTGGAAGGGGTAAAAATGGCGGGATTCCAGGCTTTTCCCGCGAGGGGGATCGAGCTCTCCTCCTCTCCTCGATGGCAGCAACAATTCCTGCTTTAAATACTAAACAGGCAGAATTTTGGTCACGCACGGTCGAACGCACGACCGTGCGTTGCCCGTGCGTTAATTAAAGATAAAAGTGGGCGTGAAGACGAAGCTGCGCCCGTGCGATTTACTCACGCATGGGCAAATCCGCCCGTGTGTCAAAACGCACAGGTAAATTCAGAAACGACTAAAACAAGGAGACACAGGAGACCGTGCGTTTTACTCACGTACGGGCGATTCCGCCCGTGCGTCAAAACGCACGAGTAAATTCAGATCGATCGTTTTCTGCCCAGATCAGAGCGCACGACCGCAACAGCCCGTGCGTCCAGGAAAACGCACGACCATGCGTTTCATACAGTCATGAATTCTGGGAGAAAACTGGATACAAGATAATCCGGCCACCTGCATACAAGATAAAATAGCTGGGAATACACCTCCAGCACCAGATAATCATAGAGAAATGGAAGGGGAGCACCATGTGCTTACCCCCAATAACAAGGAGAGCAAATGCACACCGAAACGGGCCTAAGAGTGCACCTAGCAAGGAATAACCAATATGAATGAAAACATGCCTAAATTGTAGTGCAAAGACTAGATAATCGGCCCAGATGAGTCCATAAATGTGTATATAAATGGGACTCATCACACCCCCAGAATTAACCATTTGCACGTCTCGGGCAAACTACTCAGCTCTCCTGTCGGAACAATTGGATGTTAGCGTGAGTTTGAGCGGTAGAGACCTATGCGAAGTCGCATGCGCACGTGCATAGAAATACATTAGAACAAAATTAAACTAAAGATTATATCTAACTATTTCTAGAACAGAAGTTCGAAATTTACTTTACTTGGATGGTCAATCCCGGTGAATATTTCAATCGCGCAAAAGGGAAAATAGCGTGACTAATGAGTAGAGTATTACTCGAATCGAAGCTCGGGACAAACTCCTAAGAAATCCATCAAAGTCGGTGTCCATAGGCTTGCACGTTCGCACTCTCTCTACTGCATGAGACGACTCGTATCTAAAATCAATAGGACTTATGGGTTAGGATTGGGCTTAGGTTGAGTTTAGGCTAGGCAAGTAGAAGGACGATGAGAATCACATTCAACACAACCTGAGCACTCAAAAAAATTACAATCACCAATACAATATTTTCAAGAATTACACAACACCCTCAGACTTCAACTGAACCCTAGGTGCGTGCTAAGCCAAATATAAATTGAATTTGTCGAGAGAATATTATTTTTGCACAACTTTTTTTTTCTTTTCTCTTTTCGACAAAATAACTTTTACATGCTCAATAAAACAGCTCCTTTAGCTAATTCAAATCTGTCATGCACAACAAAGATGACACAAAATGCGATCGAAAAAGAAATTTCTTTCAGCTCAAAGGTTGGTGCGAAAATAGGTTCGGCCGTATGGCTTTGGTGAAATTTTAGTGGAGCTCAACAAGGAGGAAAGGTAGGCTCAAGTGGGCTTGCAACGGTGATTACGTAGGTAAGGATTTCAAAAGCACAAACAGATCAAGAAATGGCCTAATCACATTTTATAACGGGTACTTTCAACGCAATCATTTCAAGAGTCGCCTAGTGCAAGTTCTAGCCACCGAGAAAGGTTGTCCTTCCTTCCGACCCGAGTAAAAAGCTACTACTAGTCTAGCTACACTCGACCTTATGCTACCGTTGGATTCACCGGATTCACCGCTAAAGTAAAATAAATTGCAGCTACTATAATAGAAATAATTAAATTATAACTCTGAATTTTATTCTACTCTAATTGAATTTCTAGGCGTGACCGGAGCACTTGACTAGAGCACTACTCGAGTCAACATTTTTCTCTACTCCTCACTCATACGCTAACAATCCAATTCTTACGAGCGGGGAACCTCGCAGCGATACCCAAAAAGCACGCGTGATCAAGTGCGCGTGAACTAGGTGCAAGTGTGTGCAATGTGTGCAACAAAATACAAATCCTAACTCAGCACATTCTAACATGTCATGCAAAGTGTGTGCACGTGCACCGATCACTCTCTCCCCCAGACTTGATTAAAACCAACTTGAATAAACAATTCAAAAATAAGTAGGAAAGGGGTAGAGTTGACCTATGCTCATAGAAGAGCATGCCAGTAGTGCGGTAGTTCCAACATTAAATTTTTCACTTTCCTCATCCTCCACGCGAGAGCTTCCACCTATGATGTTAGCAAAAAGGCAATAACAAAACATAAACGAATTCAAAGGCAAACGGAACCAGGTGGTCCCCATGGGTTGTCTCCCAAGAAACACTTTTGTTTAACGTCCTTAAAGGTGGACCAAATACCTGTATTAAGCATTGTTCACAGAGCAGAAAATTTGTAGAAAAGTTTCACAAACGCAGATCACAGCATAAGAAAAGAACATCAGCTATACGTGCTATTGTAGTGCAAGTCTCCAGTGGCTCGTAGGCTGGAGGTGAAAGCTTTAGGGCCAAAATTGGTGTTACCCAATTTTTCCTTAGCCTCTGCCATCTTGCCACTGAAAGCAGTGGAGCGTGCACCACGCAATTTTCTTTCTTGTTTCAGTTTCTCCACGGTAGGAGAGCGCCATCGTTGGTAGTCGTCAGATTTTCCCACCTTGGTGGTGGGTGGCATCACTCCCGTTACCGCAATGGCAACTGGGTCAGCGCAAGAGACCGACTGTTTAAGAAGTTTATTACAAGATTTCTTATTAAATAAATATGGGACATTGTCCCGAGTTAAGTTCTGCTTAGCAGGTTCAGAAACTAGGCTCTCCTTCCTTTTCGGGTCACATTCCTTTCGCAAATCTACTTCTTCTTCTTTTCGCATGATTGCTTCTCATCCTTTTCTTCTTCCGACGATGCTATTTCAACCCTGATTCCTGCATCAGTAAGAGATTCATCAGAAATACTTTGGGAGAGCGAGATAATGTTTCGGTCACAATCTTGGGGCAAGTAGGAATGACAACTCTCCCAGCAGAGAAATCCAAAGTGGCACCACTCTCTTTCAAGAACGGCACTCCCAAGATGGGGATAGATTTATTCTCCTGGGGTCCCAATACTTGAAAGTCAGAGACCACCACCGTGCCCTCAACCATGACTTCAACATTCTTCACTTCTCCCTCCGACTGAATAATGGTCCCATTAGCAAGCACCAAAGACTTCCGATCGTCCGTGTTCATCTCAAGTTGCAATTTAGCAACGTCTTGCAATGCAAGGATGTTGCGGGATGAACCGGAGTCACATAAGGCAGCAGATTGGAAATTATTAATAGAACAAGTGATTACTAATTCACTTGGGTTAACCACTTCCATGTCGGTAAGACTCTTCCCTTGATTGATAGGATATTTTCAATATTGCTGGGAAGGGCCCCTTGCGAACGCTCAGTTAACAATTGCGCCAATTGGCCCAATTGCGTCTCCAAGCTTCGCATGGACACTGTTTGGTTAACCAATTGCGTCTCCAAGCTTCGCATGGACGCTGTTTGGTTAACCATATTCGAGTTCGCGGCATGCATAAACCTTTCCATCATTTCTTCAAGGTTGCTCTTCTTAGGAGTTGGAGCACCTTGATTATAACTCGGTTGAGGCGGCCGCGGTTGGCTACCGGAGGCTTGGGCATCGAATTGATGCGAGCCTCCTTACCATCGTTGGCCTGGAACGGTGCTCCATGATTTTGATCATTAATATAATTGACGCTTTCATCAAAAGAAACTTCGGTAGGTTGCTCACCTGTGGGGCACTCATATGCATGATGCCCCAGGCTTCCACAACCTTGGCATGATATCATCATTACTAAGGCAGAAGGGAAGGTAGGCCTCTTTAGTAGCATGGTACTTTCAGTAGGTGCGCCAGATGTGTTCACCTCAAAGAGTCGCCGAGCGTTCCTTGGAGCGTTTCTTCCAGCAGTCCAAAAGGAACTATGAATGGCAGTGTCTTGGACGATCCGTAATGCCTCTTCGGGGGGTGTGGTTCATCAGAGTTCCACCTGCAGCTGCATCAATCATGGCCCTGTAGTTAGGCTCAATAGCAAAATAAAAATTTTCTACTATGGTCCATGGTTGCAGCTCATGCTGGGGACATTTCCGGAGAAGGTTCATAAACCTCTCCCAAGCTTCTGAGAGAGCCTCCTGATCGTGTTGTTGGAAGGTTGCAATTTCCCTCCGCAAGTTTACGACTTTATCGACAGGATGGAACTTCGCCAGAAATTTTTCTTGCAGAGCGTCCCAAGTGGTAGCTGTGCCATGTGGTATCGTGTGGAGCCACGCCTTTGCCTTGTCACGTAGAGAGAAAGGGAACAGCCTGAGCTTCACCGTCTCGTCAGCCAGCCCTGCGTACAAAAATGTCCCGCAAATTTCTGCGAATTCAACCAAATGAAGATGGGGGTCTTCACTGGCTAACCCAGAGAATTGGGCCTGGTTGCGGATCATGTTCAGGATGGCCGACTTTATCTCAAAGTTGTTGTTGGTGATAGTCGGGACAAATCCAGGTTACACACTCCCAACAGTGGGTGTAGTGTAATCTCTCATAGTCCTGGGTCGTGGCCTAGCCACTTCATTCTCGTCAGCTACCTGACCCACGACCGGTACATTTCCCCCTCTAGGTTCAGCCTGATTTCCATTAACATCCATGGTGGCAGCAGCACGGAGACGCGCTCGGAGGGTACGCTCTATTTTAGGGTCAAATGCTGCGCACTCACCGGGATCTCTTCAATGCATACACCCTCTTCAACACAAAAGAAGATAATAAAATAAATAAAAAAAAAACCTAAAACGAATTTCCAAAGAAAAACAAATCATACACGCTTGCAGTCCGCGGCAACGGCGCCAAAAACTTGATGCGCCATTTCAGCACTGCTAATTAGCAAGCTCGAAATGCGATACAACGGCAGTGCACCGGTTGCTCAAGTAATAAATTTGGGAGGAACTCACCGAATATCGTTCTCAAAGGACCGCAAGTTGGGTATTATGATTTGCTCAAACCAGAAATTAGTTAAAAGGATAACTAAGTAACAAAGGGGGGTTGTGATTTGGGTTCCTATGCTATTGCAGAATGAAGAGAAATGCGGGTCGAAAAGCACCGCTTCGCAAGGTGTGGGTGAGTGCAGCGGCCGCGATGTCGTGCTTCGGTGAGCGGGTGGAGCGGCCACAGTGCGAGGTTTTGTGAGGGTCATATTCACCTCTTCGCTAACATCACCAGTAGCAATCGCTAGGTGGCTTCACACACAAACAACCTAGGCTATCACAACAACAAAAAGGGCTATTCTTGCCACCACATCATAATTGCACATGAACACAAGCAAGAATACATAATATTAACCTAACAAGCGTTCATACAACAACAAAAGGAAAGTACAAGCATCAAGGCTTAGAGAGGACCACAAAGAAGATGTCACCACGTCTTGGGTTCTCGGCCGGAATGAGAGGTTGTCGGGCTCTCTCCGGGCTCGGCCCTCAGATGGTGTGCTAACTCGAAGGAGGTTGTCACCGCTCCAACGATCTTCAGGGCTTCTATGGTCTCCTCGGCGAGGAATGCTTGAGCTAGTGGCGGAGAAAGCTTGCAAATGCTCCCGGATGGAGGAATGATGAAGGAGATCGTCGGAGAAGGTCTCCTCTTGTCTCCTACGGTGGAAGGGGTGAAATGGCGGGATTCCAGGCTTTTCCCGCGAAGGGGGATCGAGCTCTCTGTCCTCTCCTCAATGGCAGTAGCAATTCCTGCTTTAAATACTAAACAGGCAGAATTTTGGTCACGCACGGTCGAACGCACGACCGTGCGTTGCCCGTGCGTTAATTAAAGATAAAAGTTGGCGTGAAGATGAAGCTGTGCCGCCCGTGCGATTTACTCACGCGCGGGCAAATCCGCCCGTGCGTCAAAACGCACGGGTAAATTCAGAAGCGACTAAAACAAGGAGACACAGGAGACCGTGCGTTTTACTCACGCACGGGCGATTCCGCCCGTGCGTCAAAACGCACGAGTAAATTCAGATCGATCGTTTTCTGCCCAGATCAGAGCGCACGATCGCAACAGCCCGTGCGTCAAGGAAAATGCACGACCGTGCGTTTCATACAGTCATGAATTCTGGGAGAAAGCTGGATACAAGATAATCTGGCCACCTGCATACAAGATAAAATAGCTGGGAATACACCTCCAGCACTAGATAAACATAGAGAAATGGAAGGGGAGCACCATGTGCTTACCCCCAATAACAAGGAGCGCAAATGCACACCGAAACGGGCCTAAGAGTGCACCTAGCAAGGAATAACAAATATGAATGAAAACATGCCTAAAGTGTAGTGCAAAGACTAGATAATCGGCCCAGATGAGTCCATAAATATGTATATAAATGGGACTCATCATTCATCCACCTCGCGATCTCGGAGGATGCATACTCCACCTCCTCCGTCGCAGTCTCCTCCGTCATCTCCATAGTGTTTGCTAAGTATCTATTTCAGGATCTCTGCTTTATTTTCTGTTTTCTTACTATTTCTTTTTGCTCTGTACTTGATATTATTCTGGTGGGGCATCGTCCCCAGGGTGTGGTTGTGGACAACTTTCATTTTTTATGATTATTGTATTGGTTGTCTATGCCGCATGTTTTTTCTCTCAATTAATATCAATGCCGGCAGTTTTGTTTTGGAGATGTTGTTTTACAGATAGGGCGACTTCTATGGCAGACGTTCTCTTAGCTCTGATTTCAAGATTAACGCCAATCTTTCAGTATGCTCATTTCTGAGCATGGGGTAACCTCTACTCCAAATTCTTTTTATGAATCTAGCAAGATAATCTGTGATGATTAGATTTAAGTCTGGGGGAGAGTAGTTTTCGTTACCCACTTGCACGTGCACATAAGCACAACATACTAGAAGTTACAATAATTCTGTTTTATTTCTCATTATCAAAGCACACCACTACACCCACTTGAGCGCGCACTTAACCATAGGCGCATAACGAGTCTAACTCGTTTTCTTTTGTTGGATTGGGAAAATTGTTGTGCTGGCTTAGGATTGTAAGACGGAGTAAAATGTTGACTCCTGTAGTGCTCTAGTCGAGTACTCACGTCTTGCATAGATTTGTGTGTAGAATAAATTTTTCTTTATGCTTCTTGTTTTGTAATTTCTCTATTTTGCGTAATAATTGTTTATTCTACTCAAAAGTGGTGAATCCGGTGTGAATCCGATGGTAGCATAGGAATGTGTGTAGATGGTTGTTAGGTTTGTATTGCTCGAGTCGGGAGGAAGAATTATCTTTCTCGGTGGCTAAGAACTTGCCCCAAGCGACTCTCGAAGCATTGGTACAAGTAGTTCAATGTGTGAGCATGATGTAGGCCCTCGTTTTGGCCAGTTTGAGCTTTGTTTACCGATCCTATCTTTATCCTTGCTAGCCCCGTTGTGCCAACCCGTCCCTTGATTCAGCTCCACTTATATTTCACCAAGTCCTGCAAGCTAATCCTAGTCACGCTCCCAATCCGAGCTTGAGTGTTATATCAAATTTAATTGGGGGTGTTGATGCAGTGAATAATTTTGTGAAACTGTGGTTTGCGCTTCCTCGGTTTATTTGCTGAAAAAAGGGGGTTTTGAGAAAAAAAGTGATTAGAACAAGAAAAAAAAAGAAAAAAAGGGGGCTTGGTTCAGAATAGAGCCAATTTGAATATCTTTTTAAGAATTGTTTTGAGAGTAGGTGGTGCACACACCCATATTTTCAGGTTTAAGTATGGGGGTGTGGTGTACTCGTGTTTTTATGTTGGTGCTGGGATAATTTCTTTGACGCAAGATCTTTTGGATTTAGGTGCGGAAACCTTCATGTTTATCATTGTAAACCCTACCGAATCCCAAGCCCCGTATTCATCCTAAAAGTCCTATTGACTCACACAGTGAATCGAACTAGTATCGTGGAGAGAGTGTGACCGGGTGAGCTTATGGCCACCGACATTGATGGATTTCATTGGAGGTTGTTCCAAACACTGATCTTGAGTAATACAAGCCTCAGCAACCAGTTTACTTTCTTCCTACGCGAGAACGGACGATTCACCGTGATTCAACTTCTGAGTAGAAATAATATATATGTACGCTCTTTGATTATTACAAATTGTTTGTATAACTAAACATTTCTTCTACTGCATTTTTATGCGCGCGAGCATGTGACTTCGCATGGTACTCCGCTTCTACAATTGCTAAGCCAGCTAATCAATTTTTCCGTCCGCATAAGGAATGATTTTCTCGGGACGAGCAAATGGTTAAGTCTGGGGGTGTGATGAGTCCCATTTCTATACACTTTTATGGACTCATCCGGGCTAGTTTTCACTCTTTAGCACATCATTTTCGAGCTATCATTGATTATATTTCTCTTATGCTCATTTACGCGCACTTACGTGCTCTGTGCTCTTTTTAGGCCCGTTTTGGTGTGCATTTGCGCTCCTTGTTGTTGGGGGTAAGCACATGGTGCTCCCCGACCCTTTTTCTGTGTTTGATTGTTGCTGGAGGAGTACTCCCAGCTTTATTGATGTTCTTGCAGGTGGTTGGATCACCCTATTGTACCCCAGAAATCATGTTTATTTGTATCGCACGGTTGTGCGTTATCCTTGACGCACGGATGGCTGCGGTCGTGTGCCTTCTTCTGGGTAGAAAATGGTGATCTGACTTTGGTCGTGCATTTTTACGCACGGGCGGCTGCCCGTGCGCGAAGGAAACACACGATCGCCTGTTTCGACTGTTTTTTTAGCCAATCTGAATTTGTTCGTGCATTTTGACGCATGGGCGGATTCGCCCGTGCATGAGTAAAACGCATGGGCGATGTTGCTTCTTATACAAGGTGCTGCTATTTCTTTAATAACGCACGGCCAACACACGACCGTGCGTTCGACCGTGCGTTCGACCGTGCGTGACTTAAATTCCTCCGTTTTAATATTTAAAGCAGGATATCTGTTGTTGTGTGGGAGAGATCACGGGAAAAGAAAGGAGGAACCCGCCACTTTCCACACAAGTTCGCCGCCTGCATCATCTTCCACCACCAGGAGGTGCTCCGGGGCTAATCTTCACGCCTATCTAGAGCCCGGAGATCACCTCGACCATCTCCATCATCCACAAGCTTCAAAAGGAAGGATCTCCGCCTAGATCTCTGGATCATGCTTGGGAGTCAGGTATTGAAGCCGAGCGAATCGTGACACGAAGACGACGGGTCCATAAGGAGGTAGTGACAGCTCTCCTCTACCCCGGATGTAGTTGCAGACCGAGCTTGGACGCGGATTGACAACCCAGCGATTCCAACCGTGAATCTCAACGAGCCTTCGGATTCGGTCGAACTCTTACTCTCTTTTAAACTTGTAATGATATTATAGGCTAGATTCTTGTATTTTTGGATGATATGCACAGTAATCTTTAATAGCAATGTTTATTTCATATTTCTATGAAACCATTTGGTTATTGTGTATTTGAGGTGCGCCACCAAATCCACTCCACCCTCCACTTCATTCCGCTAGCCTACTCGCACATTCCGCAAGCCTACTCTTCCACTCGCCAAGCCAAGAGGTGCTAACGGCCCTCAAACCTTTCCACAGTTACACCCACCTCATCCACTTGCCTACTCGTCCATCCGCCAAGCGAAGCAGTGCATAGCGGCCTGCATAGTTTCCATCTGCCCGGCGAAGCAGCGCATAGCGGCCTGCATAGGAATATTTTAGTTCGTTTCTTTTATTTTCCACAATCCAATCCTAGCCTTCCGCAATCCATCCGACCTAAAGGACTTCGATCTCAAGTCCTTCCTCAAAAGTAAACTCCACCTTACTGTGTTCCTTCGAGATTCGATACTCGGGGATTCACTCCTCGTTCTATATTACTTGAACGACCGGTGCACTTGCCGTAATCGCATCAGCCGTGCAGCGTGCACACGACAGGTTGTGCAGCCCGTGTGCAGCCTGCGCACAGCCCGTGCGCGGCAGTGCCGCGCAGGACATGCGCGGCTGTGCCTCGCTGTCCTCCTGCGGCAGTGCCCCACTACCTATGCACATTTGGCCGCACAGCCCGCACGCATTTGGCCGCGTTGTCCGCATGTGTTTGGCCGCGCTGCCCGCGCGCATTTGGCCTCGCTGCCCATGTGCTGCAGGCCGCGCTGCCCACGTGCAATTGCCCAAGCTTCCCGTGTGCAGCAGGACGCGCTGCCCGCGCACTGCAGGCCGCGCTGCCCCCACATGGCATGCCACGCTGCCGGCGCATGGCAGCCGCCCTGCCGGAGTGCAGTGGCACCGCTCCCTGAGCATGGCAGTGTCGCACCGCTTTGAGGCGCGACATGCTCGTGTACGCTCCTTCGCACCCTTGCGTGTGCTCCTTCATGGATGTGCCTTCGCACGTACGCCTCCGTGCAGGTGCCTCGAGGCCGGCCTCCATGCGATAGTTTCACCGCGAGTAATGATCCAACAAGAATCTTTACCTCCTCTCTCGCAACCGTGATCTTATTCCACATCCGGGCAGTAATGGCACGCTCCCCCGCAGACTCATGGTGAGTGGTAAAAATTTGTGGACAATCGATTATAAATCACAGCCTCCAAAAACTGGGGGGCAATTGATGGGGTACCCCTAAATTGGTTCGAGTTGAGTCGGGCCGAGTGTTTCTCATCGCGGCCACACTCGGACCTAGAGAGATGCATAAGCATTTACGACAAGTCTTAACCTCGCTGCTAAGTACTTTCGAGCAACCGCTCTTGCCTGTTCCGCGGGCTGCACTCCCGCTCTTGCCTATTCCGCGAGGAGCATTCCTACTCTCTCCTATTCTACGGCGAGCGCTCCCGCTCTCGCCTGTTTTGCGGGGAGCGCTCCCGCTCTCTCCTATTCCGCAGCGAGCGCTCCCCCTCTCGCCTGTTCCACAGAGTGCGCTCTCGCCTATTCCGCGGTGAGCAGCCCCGCTCTAACCTGTTCCACGGTGAGCGCTCCCACTCTCGCCTGTTCTGTGGAGAGCGCTCCCGCTCTCGGCTGTTCCACGGCGAGCGCTCCCGCTATCGCTTGTTCCGCGGGGAGCGCTCCCGCTATCGACTGTTTCGCAGGGAGCGCTCCCTCTCTCGCCTGTTCCGCGGCGAGCGCTCCCGCTCTCGCATGTTCCACAGCGAGCGCTCCCGCTCTCGCCTGTTACACGGCGAGCACTCCCGCTCAGTTCCATGAGGAGACCTCCTGCTCTCGCCTGTTCCGCAGGGAGCGCTCCCGCTCTCTCCTGTTCTGCGGGGAGCGCTCTCGCCTATTCCGTGGCGAGCGCTCTTGCTCTCGCCTATTCCATGGTGAGTGCTCTCTCCTGTTCTGCGGCGAGCGCTGCAGCTCTCGCCTGTTCAGCGGGGAGCGCTCCCTCTCTCGCCTGTTCTGCTGGGAGCGCTCCCTCTCTCGCCTATTCCGCGTGGAGAACTCCCACTCTCGCCTCTTCCGCAAGGAGCGCTCCCACTCTTGCCTGTTCCGTAGCAAGCGCTCGCGCTCTCGCCTGTTCCATGACGAGCGCTCACGCTCTCGCCTGTTCCATTGCGAACGCTCCCGTTCTGGCCTGTTCCACGAAAAGTGCTCCCGCTCTTGCCTGTACCGCGGCGAGCGCTCATGCTCTCGCCTGTTCTGCGACGAGCGCTCGTACTCTCTCCTGTTCTGCGGCGAGCGCTCCCGCTCGCGCCTGTTCCATGGAGAGCGCTCCCACTCTCGCGTGTTCCGCGGGAAGCGCTCCCTCTTTCACCTATTCTGCAGGGAGCGCTCCCGCTCTCGCCTGTTCTGCGGCGAGCGCTCCCGCTCGCGCCTATTCTGCGGCGAGCGCTCCAGTTCTCGCCTGTTCCACAGCGAGCACTCCTACTCTCGTCTGTTCTACGGCGAGCGCTCCCACTCTCGCCAGTTCCGCGTGGAGCGCTCCCGCTCTCGCCTGTTCTATGGGGAGTGCTCCCGCTCTCGCCAGTTCCTCCGGGAGCGCTCCCGCTCTCGCCAGTTCCTCCGGGAGCGCTCCCGCTCTCGCCTATTTTGCGGGAAGTGCTCCCACTCATCCAGCACCACTAGGAAGGCAATCGCCGGCAACCAGCACCACCAGGAAGGCTTCCCTAGCTGCCAAGCATGACCGGGGGGGGGGGGGGCAAGCTCATTATAATCTCAAAGTTGACGATTGCGTCCTCCAAATCAAGCTTTCTCATTTGCTCGTCCAGGAGTCAGCATGACGCAGTTACCAGAACGCCCTCCTCAAAAATTATAAAAGGGGGGGGGGGGGGGGGGGGTCAGACCTCCATTTGAGAGGACTTTTGGCTCGCATTGGGACAAGAAGGAGCCCTAGAGATTTCCAGGGGGGTCTCTTGGAAGATCTTCATCAACCTTCAAGCTCCTACTTGAAGATTTCCATCGGCATCCCAGCCCCCGTTCAAGGACTTTAGGAGGATCACAGTAGGGCTCCTAACTCTCTAGTGTAGAAACCATCGACATCTTTGATCTAGTCTACTCCACAGCGCTCTACCCAAGGTCGCTCTGCCGCGCTCCGCTCCAGGCCGCTCCACAGCGCTCCGCTCCAGGCAGCTCCACAATGATCCGCTCCAGGCCGCTTTGTTCCAGGCCGCTCCACAACGCACCACACCAGGCCGCTCCGCAACGCTCTGCCCTAGGCCGCTCCACAACGCTCCGCTCCTGGCCGCTCCGCAGTGCTCCACTCAAGGCTGCTCCGCAGCAATCCGCACCAGGCTGCCCCGCAATATTCTGCTCTAAGCCGCTCCGCAACACTTTGCTCAGGGCTGCTCTACCGAGTCCCACGCTCAAAGCTGTCTCCGAGCACGCTACACCACCCTCGGCTCCTGAGGACTTGGAGGACTTAGCAAAATCTCTATAACGAGCGGTGGCCTATCACCCTCAAAAAATAACTCTCTGTAACTCACAACACTAGTGGATCATTCAGAACTGGGCTAGGCCCTGTGGTTTTTTTTTTCTTTCTGGATTTTCCACGTAAAAAACTCGATATCTACAGTTGGTTCTCTCTTTGACTGTTTGCGCGTTCGACTCACTCTCGAGCTAAGGCGATTCAGCTCGACCGATCTAGGAGAGCATTGAATGACCCGCACCAAGTGTATTAGCCACGGATGCAGAAATCGTGGCCAATTGTTTAGTTTTAGACAGGGCAGAAAAAATAGTGGCTAATACTAGAGTATTAGCCACGACAAACTATGATTGTTGCAAAACTAAAGGTATTTGCCACGGTTTTAGCATGGCTAATACTAAATATTTCATTTGGCACCTTTATCTGAGCGCTCTTCTACGTTAGCTCTCATTTTCCGAGTGTGCCCTTACCAAAGGTTACAGAACTTTTTCTCCTCGATGCCTGCAGAGCTCCAAAATCGCCAGCTCCCTGCGAAACTCTAAAATCGCCAACCCGTAAGCTTGAATATCGACAAGCTGGAATGAGGAACTGCTCAAGTAAATCTCACGAGACACACGACTGCTCTACCTCCGATGCCAGACTCTGGCTGATTCCAGGTAAGGTCTGTCGAATGCTTTCTTGTAAGCATGTATTTTCTCCCTTACAAACTAAATTCATTTCCCTTTTAAGCTTATGGTATGCTTTGGCCATGATCTTGGCCTCTACCGAAACTTGCAAGCAAGATTTTCTGTCGGTGTCCATATCCCCTGCTCCGACGACTGTATCCCTTCTTCTTAGGAGGGGTTCTATTCCTCTACTCTGGCTAATTTCTGGTATGGTCCTTATAAAATATTCTGTTTTCCTATAGTTATTTAGGGGTTTGCTTGTGTTTTGTTAGAGCTTGTGATATGTGAATCCTTATGAGAGTTTAAGGATTTTTCATGAAATTGATAAGTTGTCATTGTGTGTTAGCTAGGTTTTTTAGAGTTTTTTCTTGTGTTTTTATTTGACGTTCTCATATGTGAATCATTGTTAGGGGTTTAGGGGTTTTTCATCAAATTGATATGTTGTTGTGATAGATATATGTTCTCATATGTGAATCATTGTTAGGGTCAAATTTCCTTTGTATTACTCGGTTTGTGTTTTTTTGCGCATATAAGTAATCAATTTTGTTATGGTCAAATTTTCTTGACAAGCTTTACGTGAATATGATTAATACGCTCTTGGGAGGAATTACAAGTTTAAGAACAACTCCACTACCACTTCATAACCTCATAAAGCAGTTGTATATTTCTTGAGACAATAAACTTATCGTGTGGAAGTAGTTCAATATTACTAACAAGATAGAAATTACTCTGCACTGCTTGAACAACACATAGGGAAAGAGGAAATAATAGAGCATCTATGGAGGTAGTCATTTTAATTTACTGTCTTTCAAAATACATGAATTAATATTCTACTTGGTCCTAAATAAGTGTACTTAAGAAAGCTTAAACTTTATTTCACAATGTATTTATTTGTTTTGACTAGGGGCTTGAATGATACCTCAAGATTTTAGAAGGAACCAACAACCTCCATTATAATTTTCTTGTTGAATTATGTACTAAGCTATGTTATCTTCTTTGATTGTTTGCTCATCCTTGCCTTAAAGGAGTGAAGTACTTTAATTGTGGTCATTTTCTAACCCTTTGGTTATTCAGCTATCAGTTGGGTGCATGTTATTCTTTGCGACACATGTTATCATGAGTTAGATTACGTTGATGCAACATGCACAGGTTTTTGCGTGTTAGGTGAAAGAAAGTTCTTTTTCAATGTTATTTGTAGCATATTATTTTTCTATTCCAATTGTTGAGAGGTAGAGAAGGAAAGTTTAGGTGACATCCTATTTATAAATTATTTATTACTATTATAGCAGTTTCTGTGAAAAATTATTATAATTGTTGGTTCTATGCCTCAGTTTTTAACCCATATAGAGATACTTTAAGTATTTTGTCGGGCACATGTTAGGTGTTTATTTTGCTATTCCAATTGTTGGGAGGTGTCCAGAGAGAAATTTCAAGTGAAATCATATTTAAGCTAATGAAGAGTTGTTGTCCAGAATCTAGAATTGGTTCCCAACATCCTTTCCCATGTCCTCCATATCCTGGACAGCTAACCACATCCATTAGCCATCATAAATTTTGTTGACATCACTCTCCCTCCCTAGTTTACTGAATACTACCTCCCCACACCACATGGGTTATGGTTCCCATTCCATGACATTCACATACAGCAGTTGAGACCCGAAAATATATCCCGGCAGCCCTCCCCTCTTCCCAAATGAATACACAAATGGGGTGATAGAACAATGGTTAGACCTATTTTTTGGCCTCTGCAAGTTCTCTACAGTGCTGATTTGGAAACTGACGTTTGGTAGAAGTTTCCCTATAACAGCTTCTTCTACGCTTGATTCTTATTCAGTTGATTGGGTTAAATCTAACTATAATTACATATCTAATGTAGGTTTCACAATTACATATAAAAAGGTGGATAATCTAGCTGTAATTACATATCTAATACTGTTTTTCTTTAGGTCTCCCATTCCATCAAGTATTTGAAGTAAATGAGCGTATAATATATGTTAATTTCTCTCTACAGGGAAGATATTATTTTGGATATCATTTAGAAGATTCATCTGGCAGTGATTCAGAAATGTCCTTGGTATTTTCTATTAGTTTCTTTTAATATCTCTGAAGTTTTTTTGAGAACCACACAATATCTTTTGTTACTTCAGTTGCATGCAGGGATTGCAGAAGTAGTTGCAACAAAGGCACGGATGTTTGTAAACAAGCCTGATGGGAATAAGTCTCTGAATTTATTCTCGATCTTTGCAGAAGCCTATTTAATTTTTTCTTCTCTTATGACATACCTTCATGATGATGTTCTTTGCGACACATGTTATCATGAGTTAGATTACGTTGATGCAACATGCACAGGTTTTTGCGTGTTAGGTGAAAGAAAGTTCTTTTTTCAATGTTATTTGTAGCATATTATTTTTCTATTCCAATTGTTGAGAGGTAGAGAAAGAAAGTTTAGGTGAAATCCTATTTATAAATTATTTATTACTTTTATAGCAGTTTCTGTGAAAAATTATTATAATTGTTGGTTCTATGCCTCAGTTTTTAACCCATATAGAGATACTTTAAGTATTTTGTCGGGCACATGTTAGGTGTTTATTTTGCTATTCCAATTGTTGGGAGGTGTCCAGAGAGAAATTTCAAGTGAAATCATATTTAAGCTAATGAAGAGTTGTTGTCCAGAATCTAGAATTGGTTCCCAACATCCTTTCCCATGTACTCCATATCCTGGACAGCTAACCACATCCATTTGCCATCATAAATTTTGTTGACATCACTCTCCCTCCCTAGTTTACTGAATACTACCTCCCCACACCACATGGGTTATGGTTCCCATTCCATGACATCCACATACAGCAGTTGAGACCGAAAATATATCCCGGCAGCCCTCCCCTCTTCCCAAATGAATACACAAATGGGGTGATAGAACAATGGTTAGACCTATTTTTTGGCCTCTGCAAGTTCTCTACAGTGCTGATTTGGAAACTGACGTTTGGTAGAAGTTTCCCTATAACAGCTTCTTCTCCGCTTGATTCTTATTCAGTTGATTGGGTTAAATCTAACTATAATTGCATATCTAATGAAGGTTTCACAATTACATATAAAAAGGTGGATAATCTAGCTGTAATTACATATCTAATACTGTTTTGCTTTAGGTCTCCCATTCCATCAAGTATTTGAAGTAAATGAGCGTATAATATATGTTAATTTCTCTCTACAGGGAAGATATTATTTTGGATATCATTTAGAAGATTCATCTGGCAGTGATTCAGAAATGTCCTTGGTATTTTCTATTAGTTTCTTTTAATTTCTCTGATGTTTTTTGAGAACCACACAATATCATTTGCTACTTCAGTTGCATGCAGGGATTGCAGAAGTAGTTGCAACAAAGGCACTGATGTTTGTAAACAAGCCTGATGGGAATAAGTCTCTGAATTTATTCTCGATCTTTGCAGAAGCCTATTTAATTTTCTCTTCTCTTATGACATACCTTCATGATGATGTTATTGCTTTTTTTTTTTCTGTTACAAGCACCTTCATGATGATGCTGCTTATTTTTTTTCATTATGTAAGAACCTTTTTGATCTATGCGATAGGATTTGTACTTATATTTTGAAATTAGTTGGAATATGTTAGAATTTTTGTTTAGCCGACCCCACTATAGTGGGATAAAGGCTTGAGTGTTATCGTAATGTTAAAATTAGTTGAAATAAATTATCATTCTTTGTTTACTGATTTGGAAAAGAAGAAGGAGAAGGCCTGAAGAAAATTGGAGAGGTAAATCTAGTTATTTTTAGTGTCTATTTTGGCACAACATTTTTGCTCTAGAAACCACTTGAGTTAATCGATTTTGTTGTAGATGTGCACAAAGGTTTCCACTTTTGTGGAGAGGAATCAAGTGATTCCATTCTGTTTCAACCATATGATTATGTATATGGATCAATGAAGTAGTAAATAGAACATTATATGGATCAATGAAGTAGTAAATACCATTTATGTTGTATTTATATTTTGAGTTGTATTTTGATTACCATGAAATGAACTTGAGAAACCAGATGATATGATTTGTTTTTACACTATTTATGTTGTAGGTGCTTTCTCTTTTCCTGGATGTACTCTCTGCTCACCATACACTTGACAGTAAGCTTGGTGTTCAAGCAATGCTTTGTTCAGCATGCATCTCCTCAAAGTCTATATAAAGGTTTATGATGTTTTTGTAGAGGTAATGCTTTGTTTGATTCTTCACATATGCGTTTTTTGTAAGGGTGTTGTGGAGGAAACTGAATTAGGAGGCATAGAGGACACCATACTTAATCGGATGCTCTTCCTTTGAGTTGTTCTTCTGTTTTTTATTTTGGAATGAGCATAATCAACCTTCATTTCTCCATTAACTATTCGACAATAAGATTCATTATATTTTCATCATTAGTGATATATGAATGAATTAATGAAAAAATTGGGCTTGTGAATGCTTATAATGTGTAAGCTTCAGAGATAATTAATGGAGTATGGTTTCTAATGATGATATACATGACTTTCAATTTGATTTTGCATGATTTTAAAAAATACTGGTGTTCTTGGATTGCCTTGGGGTCTCTCTAGGCAACTCAGACACTACCATTGTGCCTGTAATAAATGTGTCTTGGTGGGATAAAAGTACTGATATTCCTTTTTGTAGATGATTTAGAAGTATAATACTCACCTAATTACCTAAGATTATGATAAATCTTTGTGATGTTATTTTTGGGTGGCAGTCTTTGTTGAGTGATCGAGATAAACTCTATCAATTGCTAGAGCATCATCAAAAATTAATGCAGATGCTTCAGGTATGAAGTATGGATAAACCTTTATATTATGTATTATGTAGTACTAGTCAACCATCACCCCTTTTCTATTTCCATCTTAACGTTTATTTTTTTGTTCATTTTGTTATTAACACTATTATGTTAGGCACTTAGACTGTTTAAGAAGTTTAATGAATGTGGAAGTGAGTTCTTAATGAGTTTCTTAGTGAGTTCTTAAGAAGTTTCTTAATGGCTTTCGAACGTGCGGTGGAAGTCATCTTACAGGAATGGATGCATCATCTTCATGTTTTAAGTTCCTAAATGCAGGAATGGAACTAATGATCAAGGTGGCTTTCGAACGTGCGGTGGAAGCCACACCTAGCACAAAGTCCCATTGCTAAGAAGGTATACTATCATTAGTGTGGAATGCCATGTGGAGTTTTGAGACTGCCCAGAAGCTTAAAGATGAGATTTGTATTCTTTCAGGTCAACTCACAGACATTCTGTTCAATTACCATGATCATATCACAAACTTTGATCAATTAACAATCAAAGAGCCTAATGCTAGATTAGTTCATTTGTATAATATTTTTCATTAGTTTGTTTATCTTATTTCGCAAGGGATTTGAAGGTTGGCGAGCATAATGCAAAACTGGCCCTCCATTTGGTAGGATATGATAATGATGTGAAGGTAAGCAATTCCTCACATTCAAGACACTTTATCTTATCTGTTTTGACGTCATTTGTATTGTTGCACTTTTATCGTGGTTTGGGTGTCACCTATTTTTTAATTTATTTCTTTTACTTTTTGTCTTGATTGCTATTTGCTTATATTATTTTGCCTTCTTATTGTTTTCTGTTGTGAGTGTCGAGATTATGAGAACATTTCAAAAAGGCTCTCCTCAGTCCAAGGATTTTAAAATGAAGAAGATTTTTGTTGGAGGCATCCCTCATCTATAACATCAAGTTTTTTATTACCCCTTTGATGTTGGTTTAGTGGTTAATTTGTAATAATTTGGAACTAACTATTTACTTTCCTTATTTTTTTTGAGTTCAAGAGTTTCTTTTCCAAGTATGTCAAGGTTGTGGAGCATGAAATCAACACTGATCATGTTGCTTAGCGATCTCGAGGATTTTGTTTTGTGATCATTGATTTCGAAAAAGCAGTGGATGGCCTATTGTTGGTTTCATGATCTTTTTATTGGATATATGATAGAGATTGTTGGTAACATGTTCATCATATGTAATCATGTGTTTAGGTTGCTTACTCATTGATCATGTTCATAATAAATGCCTAGAGTCCCTTTTAGCTTTACATGTTTCCTTTTGCTCCATACCATTTAGATGTTATCATTCTAATTGATGTATTTTATTACTTTTTGTGAAATTTTAGTGGCTTACTACTTTCAATGAAATTTTTTGGGTTGCAGGTATAATTTTATTGGCTTACTATTTGTGAAGGTGTTTATTATATGTTCTACTGGACATATAATTTTAACTGAAGTCTATGCCTTTTTAGTGAAGTCTATGTTTAAGAGTAAATGTCCAGGTTTCCAAACAATGGCAGACCTTTTTTTTTAAATATTAAAATTATTATTTGCCACGGTTTCACCATGGCAAATAGGTTTTTAAAAATATTTAAATTATTATTAGCCACAGTTTTAAACCGTGGCCAATAAGTAGAGCATTTGCCACAGTCGTGGAAAATAGTCCTAAATAATGGTTATTGAGTAGCTTTTGCCACGGGGCAAAACCATTGCAAAAAGTCCAGGTATTAGCCACGATAGTAAATGTGCGTGGCTAATACTATTTGCCACGGTCAATCCGTGGCTAAAAACTTTTCTCCACGTGAACTTTAGCCACAGATTTTCCCGTGGCTAGACCGTGACAAAAGCTCTTTAGCCACGATTTTGGACTTTTTGCCATGGCAATTTGCCCTGGCCAAAATCTATTTTCTTGTAGTGGTTAGAGGATTTAAGCTCAGAAAATGCTTCAATTGTTGGATCGATGATCGCCTTGCCATTACCGACACTTGTCTTTCGACAACAAGTTTAACTACACCAACCGACACCGGGGCCAGCTCAAGGGTGGGAGGATGTACAGGCCATCTTGGTTGTGCATTGAACATCGCAAATACTACCACGGCATCCAACCTAATTGTATCAGCAGAAGGAGGTGTAGTAGGCACATCAGTAGGTGCACTACTCTCTATAGAGCGCTGGGGTCGAGACTGCCCCGCTTCACTTCTAGTCACATATACATGTGTAACATAATACAATTAAGCGACTATATTGTAGCACTAAACAACAAAGGAACACCTAGGTTCCACTATGTTGCTACAAAAAGACATGTATTTTATTCCTAAAGTGGACATTTACAGGTTAATTAAATGTTTTAACGGTGACGCACAAACGTGCTCAACTTTAAAAGAATTTGACCACGAATTTGGAAGAAAAGGGATCGAGACCCGAAGCTGATACAAACTTGTAACATCTCTCCTTGTTATATAGAATATAACAGTAGGTCCGACCAGGACCCTAAAGCATATTAAATGAACACTAAAGAGAGTTACGTAACTAGTTTTTAAGAGTTACGTAACTAGTTTTTAAATAGCTCATAACCAAACCAGCTCAACTGAATAAGAAAAGACAACAGAAGCATTTTAATTATTTAAAGTAAAACCAGATTTACCTGTCTACTTATTCACTAGGAACGAATATACAACAAGAGTTCTTTAAGTACAATGTTTACAAAAACATGTGGTTTACGAACATCGGCATGCAGGCTAGCTATACATGAAAACTAGTAAACACTTAGGCCTTCGAGGGCCGGCATAGTACATCAACTGGGTTTCAAACCCGCTATGTTCTGCTTGGCTCGCCAGCACCTGTACAAGAACATTCCACCAAAAGGTGGCAACCAAGTAACCGGTCAAATTTAACTGACCAAGGCCTATAATGACTGATGAGTAATTTATTTACTCATCTTTTAGTATAGGCTTATTATATTTTTAATATGAATTTTTGTTATTTATATGAATTATATCATGTCAATCCTTCCATTTATTATTTCATAAGCTAACTTGAGTCTATTTTGTGTTTTCAGATTTTCTGGGCTGTTTTGAGCAAAATGTAAAATTACAAGCCCCAGGTCACGGGCTTGACCCATGGGCGTGTAACCTACGAAGTGTTCTAGACAGGTTTCCGCCACCCCGAAGTCGTTCCGTGAAGAATTCGCCATGTACACGCCCCAGGTCACGGGCGTGACCAATGACGTGACCCAATGTCACGGCCGCGACCCGCCACAAGCATCCAGAGCCAGCTGCCACCTCAATTAAAATTACACGCCCCCCGGTCACGGGCGTGACATTTGAGGCGTGACATCCAGTATACGGGCGTGACTCTCCCCGCGCCAATTTCCCGCCGAAGCTTCCCGCCAGCAATGAGTTTTAAAGATTACACGCCCCAGGTCACGGGCGTGACCTAGGGCGTGACACGTCCGTAACACCTGCATTGAAGCCAGACGGCGCCTTCTCCGCTCACATCAAATCACGCCCCTTACACGCCCTTGGTCACGGGCGTGACCAAGGGCGTGTAACACCAAATTTTCAGCTATTTAAAGGGTGCTTTTCCAGAAGATGAGGGCCGAAGTTTTGGAGTTCTAGCTTATTTTCTTGCACTATTTTGTCATTCTTAAGCTTGTAATCTTCCTTCTTAGCTTGCACTTTCATTTCAGGCTTGTAACTTTTAATTCCTAGTTGAAATTTCTTTTGCAATCAATAAAATTAGTTCTCTTTTCTCTTATTCTATTCTCTTTTTCATTATGTACTCTTTTATTTCTTTCAATTCTTCCATCTCCATGAGTAGCTAAATTTCCATTTGTACTCTGCCGAGATGATCCAAAGAAAATATAATTCATAATTTAGTTTAGAACTTCTTTTTCTCTTATTTAGATCGCTTAAGATTTATCCTTGAATTTAAATTGATTGAGATTATATTATCGATATATAAATCTCATTCTTGTTTTCGTAGTCTAATAACTGAGAGGTTTTGATTTCGAATCGATCATTTCAAGGATAAAGAGATTTGAATGCACTCCTCGAGTGAGGATGACATAAATCTCCTGGATTGGAGTCATATCCAATAGAGGGGTTCACTTCGATTAGGCGAGTTTTAGGGGTTTCGATTCTAGAATGAGAGTTCGATTGATCAACCTAAACTCAGTTGAGCGTATCCTTGAGAGAGGTACGTTTATAATTCGGGACCTCCACGATCAAGCATTTCTTTTAAAGAGAATTAGAAGTTTTATTTCTTAATTTATTTATTTTTCCAAGGTGATTCAAGGTTGAGTGCTAGTCCCTTAAATAATAGTTTTAACAAATTATTTCTCTTTCTTGCAAACAACCAACCCAAGTTTTATTCGACAAAATAATAGAGATTTTTCGATGTAAGAGTAATCAGCCGCCCCGAGTCTAATACGACCTTGGGTTTTTATAACCTATACTACATTCGATACGGTACACTTGCCGTTGTCGTTTGTGGATATAGTTTTGCGCATCAAGTTTTTGGCGTCGTTGCCGGGGACTACGGTTGATATTTCGAAAAAACGAATTATCTATTAATTTTATCTTTTATTTTCGTATTTCTATTAAGGTGTAACTAAATTCCTGGAAAGAACACTTTGGACTTGAATTCCCATCATAGCCTCTAGTACTTTGCGAGCCCTTCACCGGGTTGACCTTGGGAAGTCCAGGACTAATTTTAAATCACCTAGATTATAAAAAAAAAAAATATATATATATAAAATAAATTTATAATAAATATATTCATCTAAAAAAAATAAAAAATTCTAACTTTCTCCTTTTATTTCTTTCTCACATCTTTTTCTCTTTTCTATTAGTTTATGACCCGAGGAAACTCTTCAATCAATTTAGAATTTTGTTTTGATCCAGAAATCGAGCGCACCTTGCAAATTCGTCTCCGATTTAGTGATTTACCAATAATTCAAGAAGAGTCAATCGGAGAGACTAACAGAGGTTTAATGGATAATCCCGACCATAATGAGGCCCCGCTACGGACTATGTCCTATTATGCGAGGCCAAATTTGGAGGTAACACAATCTAGCATTATTCGCCCGGCGGTGGCGAATAATAATTTTGAAATTAAAACAAGTATCATTCAGATGGTACAACAAACAGTCATCTTTGACGGCTTACCAGGTGAAGATCCAAATTTACATTTATTAAATTTTTTGGAAATTTGCGATACGTTTAAAATCAATGGCGTCACCGATGACGCCATTCGTTTGCGTTTATTTCCATTCTCTTTGCGGACTAAGGCCAAGCAGTGGTTGGGATCTCTTCCTAAAGGTTCCATCACTACGTGGGCCGAGATGACGGAGAAATTTTTAACTAAATATTTTCCTCCGGCGAAGTCCGCAAAATTACGTACGGACATTCTCTCGTTTACGCAAATAGACTCGGAGTCTCTCTATGACACATGGGAGTGCTTCAAGGAATTATTGCGGAGGTGTCCTCACCATGCCCTTCCTTTATGGCAACAAGTTCAAACATTCTACAATGGTTTGAATCTCCAAACGAGGCAAATGATTGATGCGGGAGCCGGGGGAACTCTAAATAATAAAACCCCAGATGCCGCTCAAGAGCTTTTTGAGGAGATGACCATGAATGCTTATCAGTGGAATGCGCCACGGTCGCGTCCTAACAAACCGACCGGACTCTTTGAAGTCGAGGCCACCCCGAATTTAGCACATCAAGTAGAATGGTTTACTAAGCAATTGGCGGAGATGTCTGCTTCCTCCGCCACTAACGGGGCTAATAACTATAATAATTATAATAATAATAATAATGTTAATCAAGAGCAAGTAGATTATATGGGGAACTCCTACCGTCCTCCTTATAACCCGATTAATAATCATCCTAATAGTTATAATCCGGGTTTAAAGAACCACCCAATTTTTTCATGGAACAACCCCAATAATGCTCAACGCCCCCACAAGCGAATCCTCCCGGATTCGCTCCACCACAACCACCAAAGGCCTCTTCACTTGAAGAGGTCTTCACCAAATACGTCGCCGCTACTGACTCCAATATCCGGAACCTTTACAAATATATTAAAACCCTAGAAAACCAGATTGGACAACTCGCCAAGATGTTCTCCAAACGCCAGCAGGGAGCTCTACCGAGCAATACTGAGCCCAATCCACGGGAGAGTGCCAACGCCATAACCCTCCGCAGTGGAAAGGATGTAAAAAGTTCAAATTTGGCCGAGCCTGAGGTAAACGTTTCAACTCCAACTCCGCATTTAAATTCTTCTGATTTAGCTCCGCGCATTATTCAAACGCCTTCTATTCCGTATCCTTCTAAATTACAAAATGGGCGCAACGAGGAGTAGTATAAAAATTTTATAAAAATAAACAAATACAAATCAACGTACCATTTTGCGAGGCACTCTCTCAAATGCCTAAATACACGAAATATCTCAAGGATTTATTATCAAATAAAAAGAAACTTGAACATATTTCGCTTGTTTCTCTTAACGCAGAATGTTCGGTGATAGTTCTAAATAAATTGCCGGAAAAATTAAATGATCTGGGACGGTTTTCCATCCCGTGTTTGTTCGGGAATTTATTAATTAAAAACGCCTTGGCCGATCTAGGGGCGAGCATAAATCTTATGCAGTTCTCCTTATTTAAGAAGCTTGGTTTGGGCACCCCAGGCCCAACCAATATAAGCATCCAACTAGCGGATCGGTCCGTAAAGTATCCAATCGGGATCATTGAGGATGTGCTAGTGAAGGTTGACAAGTTTATCTTTTCGGTAGACTTTGTCATCTTCGATATCGAAGAGGACGCCGAAGTACCACTCATACTCGGCCGACCCTTCCTAGCCACCGCTCGGGCTATAATTGACGTAAGTAACGGAAACCTTCTCCTACGAGTTGGGGAGGAAGAAGTTACCTTTAACATAAATTAATCAATGAGAAATGCGTTTCCAAACGACGACTCTTGTTTCACCTTAGAAACAAATTTTGAAGAGGAAATAACGTCGTTTTTTGAAATAATTTCACCCTTATTTGAAAATCCAGAAATTGCAAATTTATTTTGTTTAGAAGAAATAACTCGGCCGCCCAAATTTGAAGAAGTAAAATTGAACATTTCTAAAATAAAAACATCTTACGAGGAGCCACCGAGTTTAGAATTAAAACATTTACCGGAACATTCAAAATATATATTCTTAGAAAAAGATTCAAAATTGCCCGTAATAATATCTTCCGCACTTAACGATTCAGAAATTTCCGAATTAATCAAAATTTTAAATAATCACCGCCATGCAATTGCATGACAAATTTCAGATATAAAGGGGATTAGCCCCTCGTTTTGCACGCCTAAAATAAATTTAGAAAATAATTCTCGCGGCGCTATTCAGCCTCAACAACGCCTTAACCCAAATATGAAGGACGTCGTTAAGGACGAAATTATAAAATTATTAGATGCGAGAATTATTTATCCAATTTCTGATAGCACTTGGGTTAGCCCAGTGCAAGTCGTGCCTAAAAAGGGAGGAATAACGGTAATCACCAACAAAAATAATGAGTTGATTCCGACCCGTACTGTTATGGGTTGGCGAGTATGCATCGATTACATAAAATTAAATGATGCTACCCGCAAGGATCACTTTCCGTTACCCTTTATAGACCAAATTTTAGAACGCTTATCCGGTCATTCGCACTATTGTTTTCTCGATGGTCTTTCGGGATATTTTCAAATCCCAATTGCTCCCGAAGATCAAGAGAAAACCACCTTCACATGTCCGTTCGGCACCTTCGCATATCGAAGAATGTCGTTTGGTCTTTGCAACGCGCCGGCTACATTTCAAAGATGTATGTTGGCAATTTTTAATGAACTTATAGAAGACGTCATGGAAGTATTCATGGAAGATTTGTCTGTTTTTGGCGATTCTTTTACTAATTGTGTAAATAAACTTGATCGTGTTCTTCAAAGCTGCGAAGACACGAATTTGGCACTCAACTGGGAGAAGTGCCACTTTATGGTTTGAGAGGGGTTAGTCCTCGGACATAAAGTTTCTAGTAAGGGGATCGAGATCGATAGGGCCAAGATCGAGGTCATAGAAAAACTCTCCCTCCTACTAATGTAAAATCTATTAGGAGTTTTCTAGGACATGCGGGTTTTTATAGGCGGTTTATAAAAGATTTCTCAAAAATTATGAAACCGCTAACTCATCTTCTAGAAAAAGAATTCGCGTTTAATTTTGATGAGGAATGCTTAAAAGTGTTTAATAAAATTAAAAACGAAATAATAAAATCTCCTATTTTAATCGCGCCAAATTGGTCTCTTCCGTTTGAAATTATGTGCAATGCGAGCGATTTTGCTGTAGGTGCAGTTTTAGGCCAACGGGTGAATAAATATTTTCACCTGATTTATTACGCAAGCAAAACACTAACATCCGCGCAAGCAAATTATACAACAACGGAAAAAGAATTTTTGGCAATAATTTTTGCGTTTGATAAGTTTTGATCATATTTAACGCTTTCAAAAGTTATTGTTTTTACAGATCATTCCGCTCTCCGGTATTTACTACAAAAAGGAGATGCAAAGCCTTGACTACTAAGGTGGATCCTCCTACTACAAGAAATCAATTTGGAGATCCAGGACAAAAGGGGAGCGGAGAATGTTGCAGCCGACCACCTCTCACGGTTAGAAAATCTGGCTGCAGGAGCGCTAGTGGAGGCCGAAATTGACGACAAATTCCCTGAAGAGCGCCTCCTTGCCATCGAAAAGGTAACGAATTCTTCCACCCCTTGGTACGCGGATTTGGCCAACTATTTAGTGGCCCGGGTCCTACCAAAAGATTTTTCAAGTCAACAAAAGAAGAAATTCTTTTCGGATTTGAAAAATTATTTTTGGGAGGACCCCTTTTTATTTCGTATCTGCGCGTACCAAGTGGTAAGTGTTGGAGCATGCGTTCCGCACTCGTCCGGTTTGAGAATAACAAATCCTGAATGTATTTGATCCTATTTTTGATTAATGGTGTGTAGATAACAGGTGGAAGAATATCATGTTTTCAATTGGAACAAAATGACAATTTTCCAGAATCTGGAGCTATCGGATTTTCGACAGCGATATCGGATTTCCGACAGCGCACTATATCATCTGTTTTCCAATCTCTGATCGACGGTTATGTTCTATCGGATTTCCGATATCGCTAACGGATGGCGACAATCCACGATCTTCCAATAACGCCAGGACGTGCAGCAGTTACCTTAGCTAACGGATATCCGACAGTGCTATCAGATATCCGACAGCCCACGTCTCAACCACGACCTCAACTTCACGCAGAAACTTCGTTTTAGTGGTACACGTGGCAGCTTCTGGAGATATCGGATTCCGGCGACAGTAGCTATCGGATGGCGACAGCTCTTTTTCTTAAAAGAGTTCAAAACTTCATGGAATTCACTTCTTGAGATTTCCAGGGCTCTCTTCCAGAGTGCATACGAACCAGAAAGCTCAAGAACACCATCAACTCCCATTTGTGCAAAGAAGGATTGAGATTGAAGATGAGATCGGACGCACTTCTACATCAACGATCATCTCGAGGCTTCAACCTTCCTTTCAGAGATCTGAATTTCTAGGGAGTTGTTCTTTTCATTTTGTATTTCATTCACATTTACTTTTCACTTTGTAATCATTGTAGAATTCGTCGTCTTGCGTGCGACGTCTAAGTCCTTGCGCGGCTTAGGGGAAAATCGCTTCCTTTTGCGGAGCGTCCAAGTCCTTGCGTGGCTTGGTAGGAAATCGTGGCCTTGTGTGCTACGTCTAGATCTTGGGAAGATCTAGAGGGTAGGCTTGGGCTTGATCTAGGGAGAGACAAGTGATAGCCTTCCGATCCTTGGGAGAAGGATTGGTAAAATCAAAATTATTGAAATTTATATTATCATATTTGTGCATTGATCTTAAGCATTGTTAAGATCATTTTATTGTATGTAAATTTCATGATTAATATAATTATGCTTCTTTCATTAATTGCAAATTCGGTTGCTTAATCTTTAACTTAGAAATTTGTGTTTGGTTTAATACAAAAATTACATTGGTTTGAAATTGTTTACAAGTAATTTTTTAGAAAAGTAAAATCTGTTTATAGAATTATTAAGTAAAAATTATATTTTAAACACACCCTTATTCACCCCCCCTCTAAGGGCGTCACACGATCCAACAAGTGGTATTAGAGCTAGGTTACTCCAAAACGGTTTTACCACCGGGAGTAATGGCGCACAACGATCATGTGTTCGTTGAGGGGCATGGCATAAGTAGACCACCTTTATTCACGGGCACAGACTATAATTATTGGAAAACACGTATGCGTTGTTTTCTAATTGCGCTAGATATAGAAGTCTGGAATATGGTAGAATCTAGTTACACTTCTCCAACATTTGTTGTAGGAGATGTAACTATGGATAAACACAAAGACAAGTGGGATGACAATGATAAATTAAAATGTAAGAACAATGCAAAAGCCATGAATGCTTTATTTTGCGTACTAGATCGCACTGAATATAATAGAGTTTGTGCTTGTCATACTGCTTTTGATATTTGGAATCTTTTATAAATTACTCATGAAGGTACTTCACAGGTAAAGGATTCAAAGCTATTTCAACTGGAGTCTGAATTTGAAAGGTTCAAAATGGAGGTAGATGAAGAGATTGATACGATGTACACACGATTCACAAAAATCGTAAACGACTCAAAGGTGCTAGGAAAGGTGTTCTCTAATGGAGATTTAGTAAAGAAAATCTTAAGATCACTTTCCCCGAAGTTCAATCCTAAAGTGACTGCAATTTCTGAGTCACATGATCTTAAGACCTTACAATTGGAGAGCCTCATTGGGAACTTGAAAACTCATGAAGTTGAATTGAAAATTCAACAACAAGAGTATATGGAGCCAAAGAAGAAGGGATTGACTCTAAGATCTAAGAAGGAGGAAAGTAGTGATTCTGAGGAGGATGAAGAAGATGAAGAAAGTTTATTTGTTAGAAAGTTTAGAAAATTTATGAAAAATCCAGAGAGGAGGAATTCATTTAAGAAATATTTTAGGAAGGAGACGTTTAGGAAGAAAAAAGGAAAGAAAGACGATGAGGAGGAAGAGAGACCGCCACCGGAGTGCTATCACTGCAAGAAGTTAGGACACATCCGAAGAGAGTGTCCAAAGTACTTAAAAGAACTTAAAGAAAAGAAGCACAAAAGGTCGAAGAAGGTGTTGAAGGCGGAAACATGGGATGATACTACTTCTGAGGATGCAAGCAGTTCAAGCTCAAGTAAAGAAGAGGAGGCCAACATGTGCTTAATGGGAAAGAACATCATATCTGATGACTAATGCAGTGTCCAAAGTGACACTGAGGTAACTCCTCCAACCTACGATGAATTATTTTCTGAATTTTAAAGACTTGCAAATTTTTTGAAAAGAGTTTAAAAGATAATGATCTTCTTAAATCTGAAAATGAAATTTTGCTTAAAGAAAACAAAAAATTGTTAAATGAAATTAAGACTATTGGAAAAAGAGATATTTCCTGCCAAGAGTGTGATCACCATTTGGGAAGAATTAAAGAACTTGAAGAATCTCTTTCCAAATCTCATTCTACAATAAAAATTCTTACTAAAAAGAATGAGATTTTAGAGAGAGATCTGAAATCTTCAATTTCCAAAGTCCATGAGAGAAAGAAATCTTTTGAACGTAGATGCGTAAATCTAGTATCCGAGAATACAAAAATGAGAAACCAGATTCATGACTTAACACTAGCCATGAAAAAATTTGGAATGGGCCGAAGATCACTGGATATGATCTTAGGATACCAACGCCATGGATCTGGAAGGTTTGGACTCGGATACACGTCAGGAAGCTATCTCCCGGCGACAACCACTGTCGCCGGCGACAGTGAAAAGTCCAGAAAATCTATTTTTACAAATTCTGAAGTTAATAAATTGTCTAATACTGCATCCTCATCCAGTAAAAGTCCAGAAAAGTTATACTCATCTCAATACATTACATGTGCCAAATGCAATAGATTTGGTCACACTATGGACTCTTGCTGGAGGAAAGGAAAAAGTAAAATTAAACAAATCTGGGTGCCTAAGGCTTCTACCTATACAATCGGTGGAACCACTTGGGTAACCAGATCTTTACTCACCTCTTCTTTCTAGGTGTGTTGGCAGGCTAAGGACAAAGAAGACGTGTGGTACTTGGACTCGGGTTGTTCAAAGCACATGACGGGCAATAAAGAGAAGTTCCTTAGCCTGGAGATGAAGAAAGGAGGAGTTGTTACATTCGGAGACAATGGAAAAGGAAAAATCATCGGCATCGGAGTTGTGGGTAACGAAATTTTTTCAATTTCAAATGTTTTATTTGTAGAAGGATTAAAGCATAATTTGATTTCTATTAGTCAATTATGTGATAAGGGTTTAGATGTTTTATATGAATCTTCTACAAATTTGTGCAAAATTATTAATTCTAAAACAAAAGAAATTGTTTTTACCGCACCTAGATGTCATAATGTATATATGATTAAATTTCTTGATTTTTCAAATTCTACTTTAAAATGTTTTTATCAAAAAATGATGAATTAGAATTATGGCAGAGGCGACTTGGACATACTAGTGCCAAGTTAATTACAAAACTTTCAAAAGATAAATTAATTAAAGGTTTATCATTGTTAAATGGAAATTTATCTTCTTCACTATGTGTGCCTTGCAAAAAAGGAAAATTTTCAAAATCATCCTTTAAAAGTAAAATTATTATTTCTACCACTAGGCCACTTCAATTAATACATATGGATTTATTTGGGCCAATTGGAATTTCTAGCTTAGGAGGTAGAAAATATACATTTGTATTAATCGATGATTATTCTCGTTTTTGTTGGACTTTATTTCTAACCTCCAAATCCGATGCATTTTCAGAATTTTCAAAATTATGTTTGCGTATTCAAAATGAATATGAGTTAAAAATTAAACGCATACGATCAGATCATGGAGGAGAATTTGAAAATGAAAAGTTTATTTCTTTTTGTACGGAGTTAGGAATTAAACACGAATTTTCTGCTCCACGCACACTACAACAAAATGGTGTAGTGGAGAGGAAAAATAGAACTCTTCAAGAGTTAGCCCGTACGATGCTATCTGAGTTTAAATTACCAAAATCTTTTTGGGCTGAAGCGGTTAGTACGGCATGTTATGTAATTAATAGAGTAATGCTTCGCCCTATTTTAAAATTAACTCCTTATGAATTAATTTTTAGTAAAAAACCAAATGTTTCTTATTTCAAAGTTTTTGGGTGTAAATGTTTTATTTTGAATTCTAAAGATTCCTTAGGAAAATTTGATGAAAAATGTGATGAAGGTATTTTTATTGGCTATTCTTCAACTAGTAATGCTTATAGAGTTTTTAATAAAAGAACAAAAATAGTTGAAGAATCTATTCATGTTAGGTTTGATGAGTTTGTTTCATGTGTAGAAAAGAAAATCACAGGAAAAGAAGATGAACCCCTTCCTTCGGTGGAGAATGATGATGAAGAACTTGGAGAAAATGAAAAAGAAAAAGAAGAAGAAGAGAGAGAAGGAGAAAGAGAAGAAGATAGAGAAGGAGAAGAAAGAGAAGAATATGTGCCTCCCAGTGAATTGAGATTTTCAAAGGATCATCCAAAGGAGCTTATCATTGGAGATCCGCAAAAAGGGGTTAGTACTCGTTCATCGTTACATGTTCTATTTTCAAACCTTTGTTTTGTCTCTTAAATAGAACCAAAAGATGTTTCCACCGCTTTAAATGATGAATTTTTGTTTTTAGCTATGAATGAAGAACTTAATCAATTTGAACATAATAAGGTTTGGAATCTTGTAGAATGACCCAAAAATCATCCTGTCGTTGGAGTTAAGTGGATTTTCAAAAATAAATTGGATAGTGAATCTAGAATTATTAGAAATAAAGCCAGATTAGTTGCAAAAGGTTATGCACAAATTGAAGGGGTGGATTTTGATGAAACTTTTGCACCCGTAGCAAGATTAGAAGCGGTTAGGATATTTCTTGCATTTGCTTGTTTTAAAAGATTTAAATTATTTCAAATGGATGTCAAAACCGCATTTTTAAACGGGTATATAAAAGAAGAGGTTTATGTCGAACAACCCCCTGGTTTTATAAATGAGAAATATCCAAATTATGTTTATAAATTAGATAAAGCGCTTTATGGATTAAAACACGCGCCTTGTGCTTGGTATGATCGATTAACTCAATATTTGTTAAAGCATGATTATAAAATAGGAAGTGCCGATTCTACACTCTTCATTAAGCAAATTGATCATGATTTAGTTATTTTGCAAATTTATGTTGATGATATTATTTTTGGAGCCACTAATGAAGAGTTGTGTAATGAAATAGTTCAAATTATGAAAAATGAATTTGAAATGAGCATGGTAGGAGAACTTTCATATTTTCTAGGTTTTCAAATTACACAAAAACATGATGGTATCTTTATATGTCAATCCAAATATATTCATGATATGTTAAAAAGATTTGGATTTGAAAATCTTAAGCATGCAAACACTCCTATGAGTACTTCACTAAAATTAGGAAAAGATGAAAGTGGTGTCTCAATTGAGCAAACCCTTTATAAAAGTATGATAAGATCTTTATTGTATTTAACCGCCTCTAGACCTGACATTATGTTTGCCGTTTGTTTACGTGCTAGATTTCAGGCTAATCCTAAAGAGTCACCTTTAAAAGCGGTGAAACGCATCTTTAGATATCTTATAGGAACATCTAAATTAGGATTATGGTATCCTCATAATGATTCCTTTATTTTACATGGTTTTTCGGATTCCGATTATGCGGGATGTTCTTTAGATAGGAAAAGCACTAGTGGCACTTGTCATTTTATTGGCCCTTCACTTATTTCATGGTCGAGTAGGAAACAAAATTCTGTTTCCCTCTCTACTATCGAGGCCGAATATATTGCACTAGGTAGTTGTTGTGCCCAAGCTCTTTGGATGTCACAAACATTAGAAGACTTTGGCATGCAACAAAGTAGTGTAGAATTAAAGTGTGATAATAAAAGTGCTATAGACTTAACTAATAATCCTATATTACACTCTAGATCTAAGCACATAGATGTCCGACATCACTTTATAAGGGATCATATTAAGAGGGGTAATATAAAAATCAACTTTATAGACATGGATAATCAACTAGCGGATATATTCACTAAACCGTTACCGGATTCCCGTTTTTCTATGCTTAGGCTAGAATTGGGAATCCTAGACATTTCACAATGATTATATCACTACTTAAAACCTATAAAAATTTGAAAACATCACAATTGCCTTACATTTTAAAAAGAAAAACTAAATGTTAACATAAACATTCACCACACCAATCATGTCCAAATCTTAAAAATTATTAAAGAATTTTAATAAAAGGGTACTTAAAAAGTCTCAAAATAGAAGTTCACAAAATTAGGAAGAGATCTGGGCTGGGCAGCTGTCGGATGGCGATATCCCCCAGAAATCTGTTTCAATCCTACTCCTCCTCATTCCGACTACCTGCTCCACTGCTTTCAGGAATATCAAAATCTGATCTCCTTACTACTGTCTTCCTCCGTCGACCCTGACTGACTGATTGGCGATGAGGCTCCTCCTCTGTGGGCATTTCCCATTCCGCGGCTTCAGCAGGTGTAGGCCTTAATTTAAGTCCCTTCACAAGGAACTTCATAAACTTCTGCATTCGTGTTCGATCTTTCTTCACCTCCATTTTATGTTCCTCAAATGACCTTCTATGCTCTTCAAAATTTTCAATATGACTATCCAACTTTGTTTAGAATGTGTCGAGTGCCTCCCGCATAGAACCTCCACGTGCTATTGGAGGCTCTCTCATTTCCACAGCCGACGGCTTTCGTTGACTTTTCTTACCTTTAATACCCGACGTCTGATATATCTCCGGAACACAATCTCCAAAATAAAAGTTTTGATCTATCCATGCATATTTCTTGAATAGAATACGCTGGATAATCGCACCTAAAGGGAGGGTGTGTGCCTTTTTCCACTGAGGATTTTTTAGGCGGTATGTATAACGAATCATAGATAAAAGCAGATCGGCCACATCAAATACTTCTCTCTCCACTATATAATAAGTCACAAGACTAAGTTGAGCCGTAATACTATGTGTATCACCGGACTTCAACATAATCGTGTGCCTTAGTATATCTTGCACAAGACGAGCATCGTCTGTCAATGTCGTCATAGTGGATATAAGGCTCTTTGTCAAATTTCCATGCAAAGCCATGTTCATCAAGGTCCAATCTCTTTCTTGTCTATAATTCTCCACTATGTCCAAAACATTCTCACTCTCCACTATTCCAAATTCCCTTCTTAAATCAATGGGAGTGATCTCCACATATTGGCCTTGAATTTTGGATCTCACTCCTCCATTCAAATCTGTATATGAAGGGTCCTCCAGATGATTATAAAATTCGCGTACTAAAAAGGAGGAGAACATGTCTTGGATTATGACTGAAAGTATACCTGCCTCAGCAAGCATATCGTAGACACGTTCATGTCGGGGGAGATCGAATTCCAAAACTTTTGAAATCCTGATCTAAGCTTTCTCTATGCCAGGGAAACTTTGATAAGACGAATGAGCGTCTCCTGACTCGCTCCTTCGCGATCTCCAACTGGTAGACATATCTGCATAAGCAATAAGAAAAATATTAAAACAAAAAAATATATAACAAAATAATTTTTCTGGAACTGTCGGATTTCCGATACCCTCTGTCGGATATCCGATAGATACAAGTTTATGCTTCCGAAATTTTTTTCAAAAAAATTCTTCCTATCACAAATCCACACAGTTTTCCCACAGAAAATATTCTTCAACATTTATATAATTTTTGAAAACTCAAAATTTGGGGGAATATATCATTTTACTATTCATCATCTTCTTCATCTAACACTTCAACATTTTGTTTATGTCATCATCTTTTTCCTCTAAAGCTGATACCTCTAAAACTTCTAGATCTCCACACAATCAACAAGAAAGAAAGGAAAATCATGATTCAACACAAAAACACACAAAAATTTCTAATTTTACTTCAAAATCACAAGATCTACATCTCTTATACAACCCAAGATATAAAATGTCTAGATCTACTAAAACTTCTACATTTCATCTTCACAAAACTCCATGAAAATCAAGAGGAATATGAAAATCACAAAAATATTGGAGAAATTTTAACCAAAACTTGAAAAAACAAGACATCTCACCTTAGATCTGAAGTTTTCCGGCAATTGGAGCTCTAGATCTCGAAAATTCCCCTAAAACTGAAGTGAGGTGTCGGTCAAAGAAGAAACGCGTCCTTTTATCTTTTTCGAGCTGTCGGATGACGACATCTAGATATCGAAAATCCGACAGCTCCCAAAAAAAAATAGTGATTTCAATTTTTTCTTAATTTTTTTCATTGCCTGATTCTAAATATGTTCATATGAGATTTTTTTCTTTATCTGGCATAAATGCTTCTTCATATGTTATTTTCCCCAACAATAGCTTAACACATGCTTATGATGTTCAATGTTCCGTTATCAAAAAAATTGACACTTTCATACAGTTATTTCGAATTGTTTTCGCATGCCTCTAAGTATAAGAAATCTTTTATCTCTGACAATGAGCAATCACAAACACTTACTTTAGTAATACATGTGAATACAATTTATTTTATACATATATCATGATTGCTCAAACATAACAAAATACATTTCATAAATGCCATTTTCAACTTTGCTACTTTGCACGTATTTGCATTATACCATTTGTAGCATGCAAGTGAATTCGGAGATCCTTAATATATGTGTATACTCCACACAAACAAAAAAAGAAGGCAAATTCATATGCAAAACATACATTTTGCCAAAATTTTTTAAAGAAATACATTAAAAAATGAAATGGATCCTCCACCAAGCATTACTTAGCCTCCTGATAAGTCTTAATGAGCATTGTGGGGTTAAGCAGCTTGGCAAGAATTGTAAAGTGTCTTGCACAAACAAATTGGTCCTTTCATGTTACTTGCAAAGTTTCTATAAGTTCATAAGTTTGGTTTTATGTATATTTATGTTATGTTTAACAATTCCATGATCATGTATATTTTAAATATAATCATATGTATTCTTTCTCAAAGTATCACTACTACACTTCATTGTTATTCATAAAATTTCTTCTTACGAGAATTGGACAGAAACGATTCAATATTCTATATTCCCATGTGTCTTTCTCTGATAATTGACATTTGAATCTCATCATGGTTAAGTATATTTGCTTCTATACATTATAACACATTACTAGAATGCTCGCCTCATCTATATGATTACCTATCTCAACATCATACCACTTACAAAGCTTCCGCTAGTGTACTCAAACTATTCCTTCAATTCTTTTTCATTTTCTACCATATCTCCTTAATGCTCTTTCCTCGTCTCTATTCCCTATATTCATTACTTTTGATAATATCAAAGGGGGAGAAGATAATAAGAGAAATCACTTAAATCACTAAAAATACTTGATTAATTAAGTGAGCATTCATGTAGGGGGAGTTTATAAGTCGGGGGAGAATAATTTTAGAAGGAGGTAATATTAAGGGGGAGATCATATTAAGGGGGAGAACATGAAGCTCATAAGTTCACACTTGTACACACATAATGTACTTGTCACTATCTATATAGGATTTATTCGATTTCTTTTTATAAGGATTTGTTATTATCAAAAGGGGGAGATTGTTGGAGCATGGGTTCCGCACTCGTCCGGTTTGAGAATAACAAATCCCGAATGTATTTGATCCTATTTTTGATTAATGGTGTGCATATAACAGGTGCAAGAATATCATGTTTTCAATTAGAGCAAAATGACAATTTTCCAGAATCTGGAGCTATCGGATTTCCGACAGCGATATCGGATTTTCGACAGCGCACTATATCATCCATTTTCCAATCTCTGATCGACGGTTATGTGCTATCGGATTTTCGATATCGCTAACGGATGGCGACAGTCCACGATCTTCCAATAACGCCAGGACGTGCAGCAGTTACCTTAGCTAACGGATATCCGACAGTGCTATCGGATATCCGACAGACCACGTCTCAACCACGACCTCAACTTCACGCAGAAACTTCGTTTTAGTGGGACACGTGGCAGCTTCTAGAGATATCGGATTCCGGCGACAGTAGCTATCGGTTGGCGACAACTCTTTTTCTTAAAAGAGTTCAAAACTTTGTGGAATTCACTTCTTGAGATTTCCAGGGCTTTCTTCCAGAGTGCATACGAACCAGAAAGCTCAAGAACACCATCAACTCCCATTTGTGCAAAGAAGGATTGAGATTGAAGACGAGATCGGACGCATTTCTACATCAATTATCATCTCGAGGCTTCAACCTTCCTTTCATAGATCTGAATTTCTAGGGAGTTGTTGTTGAAATTGTTGAAGTGAAGTGGAAGGGAGTCCGGCCGGTCTGAAGGCTGGAGACCGCAAAGACCGCGCGGTCTACGCTGGTGCTCTGGCGGTTTGGTTCTGGCGATCTGGTGAGATCCGCCAGCTTGCTTCTTGGGTTTGGTCGTTGGCGAACTGTTGCGGGTTGTTCCCGAGTAGATCTGCTGGTTTGCCTGGTCCCCTTATTGGAAGACTGGGCGGGTTGTTCCTATATGACCGTCTACCCGGGCGGTCTATATTGGTGATCTGGCGACTTGGTTGAAGTCGTCTAGATGGTCCTTGCTTGCTCCTGGTGTTCTAAGGAAGGAGCGTTGTTGAGACCGCACGGCTTGTGCGCGGTCTCATGTTCGCGCGGCCTGTGCGCGATCTTGTCTGCTGATCTGCGTATTGGTCGGGTGATCGTCCAAGAGGTCTGTTCGCGCGGTCTGTCTTTTGAGACCATTCGCGATCTGATGGGTGGTGACTATATCCTGGTTTGTGCGGTGACGACATCCGTCCACCCGCCTATAAATAGGGGTGCATGGCCCGTCATTCCTAACTAAAACTGTAAGAACCAGAGCCCGGATTGTTTCTTGCGGTCTCAAGTTTGAGTTCGCGTGACTTGGATGCGAGTTAACCTTTGTTGTGTTCGCAGGTTTGCGGTCAGCAGGGTGCGGTCTCATTCCTTGGTGATTTCCGCTGGCTTAAATAAACAGTTCGTCTGCGGTCTGTCAGCGAACTGGGTTATTGTGTTCTTATGCTGTTCGTAGCGAGCTCAGTGATCAGGCAACCTTCAGCGGTTAGGCGGGCTGAGTTGCGGTCTGGCGACAGCTTCAGTTCTTTGTTCCAATAAGCTCCAGTTCGTGCGGTCTGAGGTGCGGTCTTGCAGTGCTGGCAATCTATCCGGTTTCTGTTCGTGCGATCTCAGGGCAAGTCGGGCGAGTTCTGGAGTAGTGCGGCTTGTGCTGTCTGAGCTTGTCTAGCCGCCAGCTTTGCCTTTTTTGGTGTGTGTTGTTCTTCTCATCTCCGTGATTCTGATGAATCATGTCTCGCCATGTATACCTCGCATTGTAAAGCAGTTCTGTTTCAATAAAGATTTCTTGTGTTGCTGTTTTGGCATTGTGGTTATTTGGCTATAACTCTTGTTGATACAACTCCTGCTTACTCCTAAACGGTCTTTCAAAAATTTTAACATGGTATCAGAGCGAGGTTTCTGGAGTGGATAAGCAGTGATCAACTAGAGTTGCCATCGTCTTTGTGAAGAAGAGACCACCTAGATTGCCATGGAAGGTGGATACGCAAGAGGTCTTGGTATTGAACTCCTCACATCGACTAATTTTAAAAAATGGAAGTCATGTATGGAGAGTTACTTGCTTGGCGAGGATCTATGGGAGGTAGTTGGCGGAGAAGACACACAAGAGGTGTTTCCAGCAGGAGATAATATGGCAGAGGTGAGACTTTAGAGGAGGACGAATGCTAAGGCTGAGTTCACTCTCAAGAGGGCTATCTCACCGGAGCTGTTTGATCACATCATCGGATGTAAATCTGCTGCTGAGATTTGGACATCCTTGGATGGATTGTTCAATAAGAAGAATGTAGCCATGCTACAGTATCTTGAAAATGAGTTGGCGAAGGCCTCTCAAGGTGATCTTTCTGTTTCTACTTTCTTCCTCAAGATGAAGAATCTCACGACAGAGATTTCTGCATTGGACCCTGATGAGCAAATTTCTGAGGCAAAACTGAAGAGGCATATCATCCGCGGGTTGCGGAAGGAGTATCTTGCTTTTGTAACTTCAGCTCAGGGTTGGGCTTATAAACCGTCGTTGTTGGAGCTGGAGAACCTTCTTGCTTCGCAAGAAAGTTTAGCAAGACAGATGGCGGGGGTTTCAATCTCCGGGGGAGAAAGTGATGTGATGTTTTCTGGGAAGAAGAAGAAGAAATGGGAAAAGAAGAAGCCGGGTCATGATGGACCCTCCACTTCAGGTCAGCATGATAGGGGCTATGCTCCTAAGTCTGATGGAAAGAAGAAAGGAGAGGGACCGAGGTGGTTTAGATGCAATAAGACCGGGCACTTCAAGAAAGATTGCCGGGTGAATCTTCAGTCGGGACATGCAGTGGAGAAGGAGATGCCAAAGTCTGGTGAAGTTGGATGGGGAGGAGCCTTTCCGTCTAATATAACGGCGATGCCCGTTAAAGCCTTGGCTTCTATCAACTATGATGAGGATTGGATTGTTGATTCAGGGTGTGGGCATCACCTCACCGGGGATGGATCAAAGTTCTCTTCTTTGGCGCCTTACTCAGGTAACAATGCTATCATTACGGCTGATAAGGGTCCACTCACGTTGAGGAGTGTTTATCACGTGCCTAGTATGAAGAAAAATCTCTTCTCTGTGACCAATGCAGTCGATGTCGGTTATCACGTTCTGTTTGGCCCAACAGAAGTGAAGTTTCTCAAAACTCAACCGGAGATAAAAGGGACATGTTATTCATGTCGGCAAACGGGTGAAGGACTTGTTCGTTTTATCGACAAGTACCTATGTTGATAAGATGAGGACCAATGATGGCGCGGCCATCTGGCATGAAAGGTTGGGGCATGTAGGCATGGACAAATTGAAGACTATGGAGGTAAGGGGCCTTGTCAATGGCTTGCCTAGCTTGTCCTCCTATGGAGACGGTCATGTCTGCGAAGGATGTCAGTTTGGTAAGTCTCATCGACTTCCATTTGACAAATCGCAAACAAGGTGCAAAGTGCCGTTGGAGTGCATCCACGGTGATTTGATGGGACCGACCGCCACCCCAAGCCTTGGAGGCAATAGATATATGTTGGTGTTGATTGACGATTACACCAGATATGTCTGGGTGTATTTCTTGAAAGAGAAGTCAGAAGCCTTTGCAAAATTTGTGGAGTTCAAGGAGCTGGTTGAAGGCCGGCTTGGCCTGCGGGTTAAAAAACTTAGAACTGACAATGGTGGGGAGTTCACCTCTGGTGAGTTCTAAAGTTTTTGCAGGAAGCAGAGCATCAGGAGAGAGCTCACTTGTGCCCATACTCCACAGCAGAATGGCGTTGCCGAGAGGAAGATCCATCATCTGACGGAAACTTCCAAATGCTGGCTTCATGCCAAGAGTATCCCAAAGTCCTTCTGGGCGGAGGGAATGTCTTGTGCAGCTTATGTCATCAACAGATTGCCTCTGAGTCCTATCAACATGAAGACCCCTCACGAACTAATGTTCAAGGAGAAGCCGAGCATTGCACACCTTCGGGTGTTTGGATCAACCTGCTATGTGCACATTCCTGATGCTCTTCGGACAAAGCTAGATGCGAAAGCAAGGAAGCTAGTCTTCATTGGGTATGATGAGCGGAAGAAGGGATGGAGATGCATGGATCCTGAGACACGGAGGTCAATTGTTTCTCGAGATGTGGTGTTCGATGAAGTGACTTCTTACAAGGGGAGTTCAGGAATTGAGCTACCAGAGAGCAGGGTTGATGAAGGAGGAAAAGCTGCCAGAAATCTTCAAGTGGAGTTGCCTGTTTCACCAGGAGCTCCAGCTGTGTATAGCTCAGAGGCGGAAGCTTCAGGTTCTGGAAGCAGGGGGAGCGATGCTCCAAATTCGCCTGGAAGAGGAGCTAGGTCTGAAGAAGCAACTGAGGAGGTGGTTAGTCAGGGGCAACCTCTTAGGAGGTCGAAGAGGACTATTCAACCACCAGACCGATACACAGGAGGAAACATGGTGAACTTTGTTTCATGTTTCTTTGCTGGTCCCTTGGATGAAAGGGAGCCGTCGAGCTTTGAAAAGGCCAGAGGCGTGAAGGAGTGGGACATTGCTATGCAAGAAGAGATGGCAGCTCTCGAGAAGAATGAGACCTGGTCTCTTGTGCCCAAGCCCAAGGGCACCACTCCTGTCACTTGCAAGTGGGTTTTCAAGCTGAAGAAGAAAGCTGACGGCAGCATCGAGCGGTACAAGGCTCGCCTTGTAGCTCGCGGGTTTTCACAGCAGTATGGAGAAGATTATGATGAGACGTTTAGTCCAGTGGCAAAGATGACTTCGGTTCGATTTGTTATTGCCTTGGCGGCTTCGTGTGGTTGGGAGATTTGGCAACTCGACGTGAAGAATGCCTTCTTATACGGCGAGATTGACAAGGATATCTTCATGATCCAACCGCAAGGATTCATCTCGAAGGAGTATCCGGACTACGTTTGTAAATTGAAGAAGGCCCTGTATGGGTTGAAGTAAGCGCCTCGAGCGTGGTATGGGAAGATTTCAGAGTATCTCTTATTCTGCGGATTCGTTGCTTCAGACTCTGATTCTAGCTTGTTCATCAAGAAGGAGGGGGTGCTTCGGGTGATTGTGCTGCTGTATGTGGATGACATGATTGTCACCGAAAACTTGAAGGAAGCTGTTGCAAGACTCAGGGCTGAGCTTGCTATCAGATTCGAGATGAAGGATCTGGGGGAGCTTCACCATTTCCTTGGACTCGAGGTGCAGAGGCGGGAGAGCGGAGTGCTCATTTCTCAGGCTGGCTATGCGGAGCGGATTGTTCAGCGATTCGGCATGGAGGAAGGGAAGAGCAGCTCTATACCTCTTGAGCAATATCATAAGCTTCGGAAGGATGAGGGAAGAGTTCTATCTGAACCGTTGGTTTTCCGAGCTCTGGTTGGGAGCTTGATCTATTTGACCATCACGAGGCCTGATATTGCTTATGCAGTTGGCAAAGTGAGTCGGTACATGGCGGAACCACGGAAACCTCATCTCCTGGCGGCAAAAGGCATCTTGAAGTATGTGAAGTCGACCTCTGATTTGGGTCTCCTATATAGGAGAGGTTCAAGCTTGGAGTTGCATGGTTTCATGGATGCTGATTATGGGGGAGACGTGGATGATCGGAGATCAACGTCTGGTTATGTCTTTATGACGGGCCCCACAGCTATCTCTTGGTGCAGCAAGAAGCAAGACTCGGTGTCTGTATCTACCACGGAAGCGGAGTACAAGGCTTCGGCCTTGGCAGCTCAAGAAGCCATTTGGCTCAGGAGGCTGGTGGAGGACGTTCATCAGGAGGTTCGAGGTCCCACCTTGCTACGCGGGGACAATGAGAGTGCTCTTAAGTTGGTTAACAATCCAGTCTGTCACGCGAGGACCAAACATATAGAGATTGAGCACCATTTCATTCGTGAAAAGGTGTTGGGAGGATCTCTTATGGTCGAGCATGTTCGGAGTGCGGACAATATCGCAGACATCTTCACAAAGCCGCTGGCGAAGGGACCGTTTACACGGTTAAGGGAGTTGCTCGGGCTAGTTTCCACTTCCCACTTCAAGGGGGAGTATTGAAATTGTTGAAGTGAAGTGGAAGGGAGTCCGGCCGGTCTGAAGGCTGGAGACCGCAGAGACCGCGCGGTCTGCGCTGGTGCTCTGGCGGTTTGGTTCTGGCGATCTGGTGAGATCCGCCAGCTTGCTTCTTGGGTTTGGTCGTTGGCGACCTGTTGCGGGTTGTTCCCGAGTAGATCTGCTGGTTTGCCTGGTCCCCTTATTGGAAGACTGGGCGGGTTGTTCCTATATGACCGTCTACCCGGGCGGTCTATATTGGTGATCTGGCGACTTGGTTGAAGTCGTCTAGATGGTCCTTGCTTGCTCCTGGTGTTCTAAGGAAGGAGCGTTGTTGAGACCGCACGGCTTGTGCGCGGTCTCGTGTTCGTGCGGCCTGTGCGCGATCTTGTCTGCTGATCTGCGTCTTGGTCGGGTGATCGTCCAAGAGGTCTGTTCGCACGGTCTGTCTTTTGAGACCATTCGCGATCTGATGGGTAGTGACTATATCCCGGTTTGTGCGGTGACGACATCCGTCCACCCGCCTATAAATAGGGGTGCATGGCCCGTCATTCCTAACTAAAACTGTAAGAACCAGAGCCCGGATTGTTTCTTGCGGTCTCAAGTTTGAGTTCGCGCGACTTGGATGCGAGTTAACCTTTGTTGTGTTCGCAGGTTTGCGGTCAGCAGGGTGCGGTCTCCTTCCTTGGTGATTTCCGGTGGCTTAAATAAACAGTTCGTCTGCGTTCTATCAGCGAACTGGGTTATTGTGTTCTTATGCTGTTCATAGCGAGCTCAGTGATCAGGCGACCTTCAGCGGTTAGGCGGTCTGAGTTGCGGTCTGGCGACAGCTTCAGTTCTTTGTTCCAATAAGCTCTAGTTCGTGCGGTCTGAGGTGTGGTCTTGCAGTGCTGGCAATCTGTCCGGTTTCTGTTCGTGCGATCTCAGGGCAAGTCGGGCGAGTTCTGGAGTAGTGCGGCTTGTGCGGTCTGAGCTTGTCTAGCCGCCAGCTTTGCCTTTTTTGGTGTGTGTTGTTCTTCTCGTCTCCGTGATTCTGATGAATCATGTCTCGCCATGTATACCTCGCATTGTAAAGCAGTTCTGTTTCAATAAAGATTTCTTGTGTTGCTGTTTTGGCATTGTGGTTGTTTGGCTATAACTCTTGTTGATACAACTCCTGCTTACTCCTAAACGGTCTTTCAAAAATTTTAACAGTTGTTCTTTTCATTTTGTATTTCATTCACATTTAGTTTTCACTTTGTAATCGTTGTAGAAATCGTCGTCTTGCGTGCAGTGTCTAAGTCCTTGCGCGGCTTAGGGGAAAATCGCTTCCTTGTGCGGAGCGTCCAAGTCCTTGCGTGGCTTGGTAGGAAATCGTGGCCTTGTGTGCTACGTCTAGATCTTAGGAAGATCTAGAGGGTAGGCTTGTGCTTGATCTAGGGAGAGACAAGTGATAGCCTTCCGATCCTTGGGAGAAGGATTGGTAAAATCAAAATTATTGAAATTTATATTATCATATTTGTGCATTGATCTTAAGCATTGTTAAGATCATTTTATTGTATGTAAATTTCATGATTAATATAATTATGCTTCTTTCATTAATTGCAAATTTGGTTGCTTAATCTTTAACTTAGAAATTTGTGTTTGGTTTAATACAAAAATTACATTGGTTTGAAATTGTTTACAAGTAATTTTTTAGAAAAGTAAAATCTGCTTAAAGAATTATAAAGTAAAAATTATATTTTAAACACACCCTTATTCACCCCCTCTAAGGGCGTCACACGATCCAACAGTAAGAAGGTGTATTTCGGGCGAGGAAGGCGTCCAAATTCTGTGGCACTGCCACGAAGGGCCAATCGGTGGCCATTATCAAGCGAACCGGACTGCAAGAAAGGCACTAGAATCGGGCTTCTATTGGCCCACCTTTTTCAAAGATGCTCACAATTTTGTGAGTAATTGTGATCGGTGCCAACGATCAGGTAACATTTCTAACCGGGACGAAATGCCCCAAAATATTTTTCTAGAATGCAAAATTTTTGATCTTTGGGGAATAGATTTCGTAGGTCCCTTACCCTCCTCTTTTAATAATAAATATATCCTTGTTGCGGTCGATTACGTGTCAAGGTGGGCAGAAGCACAAGCTTTTCCCACTAATGACGCGAGAGTCGTCGTAAATTTTTAAAAAAAAATATTTTCAAGATTTGGCACACCCTGAGCACTAATTAGTGATCGGGGCACACATTTTTGTAACAACCAACTTGCTAAAATTTTAGCAAAGTATGGAGTTACACACAAGCTATCTACCGCCTACCACCCACAAGCAAATGGCCAAGTGGAGGTGGTCAATCATGAACTTAAAAGAATTTTAGAAAAAACTGTGTCCGTTAATTGGAAGGATTGGTCGCTAAAATTAGACGACGCACTATGGGCATATCGGACAGCGTACAAAACCGCCATCGGATGTACACCGTACCGATGAGTCTATGGAAAAGCTTGCCATCTGCCGGTGGAATTAGAACATCGCGCCTTTTGGGCACTAAAATTTTTAAATTTGGATTTAAACTTAGCCTCTGAGCATAGAAAACTGCAATTAAATGAATTAGACGAGTGGCGCGCAAACGCCTATGAAAATAATAAGATTTATAAGGAGCGCACAAAGTTTTATCATGATAAAAAAATCCAAAATCCAAAAACTTTTTCACCGGGAGACTTAGTTCTTTTATTTAATTCCAGACTTAGGATTTTTCCGGGTGAATTAAAATCACGATGGTCCGGTCCCTTCATAGTTAAAGAAGTTTGGCCATACGGAACGGTGCTAATAGAGCACCCGGAAAAAGGCTCTTTCAAAGTATACAGATAACGTTTAAAATTATATCACCCCGGCGACCCAGCGTCCGGAAACATCGAAACCATTCACTTCCAAAATCTTTAAAATTGCCACTTAGTCAAGCTACGCGACGGTAAACAAAGCGCTTTTGGGAGGCAACCCAATGATAACGTTTTTTTTCTTGTTTGTTTTTCTAATTTAATTCTGCAGGTGTTTTGTCCTGCAACCCCGTCTACCAATCAGGGAAGCCCTCTTCACCCTTTAGTCATTTTTTTCTTTCTCTATTGTCATTTTAGTTTTTGTCTTCATACTTAGTTTTAAACATTGGGGACAATGTTTAACATTAAGTATGGGGGTGCAGTTTTCCTGATTTAAAATAGCTTAGTTTTTTTAAACTAAAAAAGAAAAAAATAGAAAATTGAAATTAAATTTCTTGGAAAGGACGCTTTTGGCTTGAATTCCCATCACAGCCTCTAGTACCTTGCGAGCCCTTCACCGGGTTGACCTTGGGAAGTCCAAGAATAAAAAATTTTTATTATAAAAAATATATTTTAGGAAATGTTCTTTTCGTTTAGTTTGTCAAAACATCCCAACTTGCTAAATTGTAAGTTCTAAAGTAAACTTATTTTTTCATTTGGACTAAGAATTTTTTGTGCAAGAATAGTTTTTTGAAACTTTTGAGTAAAATTGTTGACTCATGTAGTGCTCCTAGTCATATGCTTGTATTTGAGTAGGGTCGTTGAAAAATTAAATTCTTGGCATAGATCTAAAATTATGTTTTATTTATTTGCGTAGTAATAATTTATTTCACTTTTAAATCGAATCCGGTCTTATCTAAAAGTAGTTTAGGTGAGTGTGTAGAAGATTGTTAGAAAGCTATTACTCGATTTAAACAGAAGGGTGTCCTTTCTCGATGTCTAGAACTTGCCCCAAGCTATTTTCGAAACATGTGCACTTTAGACAAATTAACCTTACGGAAGTGATTTAGGCCTTTCTTTGGATAGTTTGAGCCTTTGCACCCAACCTCGATTTACTACCATTGTTCATACAAATTTGAGCCTTACACCTTTATTTGAACCACCCTCATCATTTCGGCACCAAAGCTAAAAAGCCCAAAACTCAAATGAACACTTGAAATTTTGAGCTAAAATTGAAAAAAAAAAAGAAATATTTGCGTACGATTCTATGAAGAAAAAAAAAGAAAAAAATATATATGGGTATCAATTCAAAAGAAATGTTTTATATCAAAAGGCAATAATCTCACAATGATATGCGGACTAGGTATGCACATGCATACTTGGAATTATCCCAATTATGAAGATTCGTGATATAAATAAAAGAGAATGAGCGTGTTTCCCCTTAGAAAAATATGAGTATGGGGGTAAAGCTTCATTATTTTTTGGTAGTCATCATTTTATTTTGGCTCAAAACTTTTTGTTTAAGTGGAATGCGACTTCATGTTTATCATTGTTTACCTCACCCTTAAACCCAAGCCTTAAAATATACCCTATTTAAGTCCTAAAGATCCATAGAGTTGATTTAGTATGAAGTGCAGTGGAGAAGGTGCAAACGGGCAAGCGTATGGCCGTCGACATTAATGGATTTCTTTGGAGGCCACCCCGAGCGTTCAAGTCTAGTAATTTAAATCTCAGCAATCACGCTATTTTCTCCCTTTACATAACTTTTTGATTGACCGTCGACTCATTTTAAAAGTGATAATAAATAGTTATAACGCAGTTTAAACATTTCATAAATTAGTATTTATGCCAAGAACGTCTTTTTACTAAAACATCTATGCATGTCAGCATAAAACTTCGCATTTGACTCTCTAGCTTTCATATTTCTTTCTAGCATTAATTTTTCCTACCCTTATGAAGAATGGTTTGCTCTGGACGAGCAATGAGCAAGTATGGGGGTGTTTGATGAGTAATTTATTTACTCATCTTTTAGTATAGGTTTATTATATTTTTAATATGAGATTATGTTATTTATATGAATTATATCATGTAAATCCTTCCATTTATTATTTCATAAGCTAACTTGAGTCTATTTTGTGTTTTCAGTTTTTCTGGGCTGTTTTGAGCAAAATGTAAAATTACACGCCTCAAGTCACGGGCGTGACCCATGGGCGTGTAACCTACGAAGTGTTCCAGACAGGTTTCCGCCACCCCGGAGTCGTTCCGTGAAGAATTCGCCAAGTACATGCCCCAGGTCATGGGCGTGACCCAATGTCACGGCCGCGACCCGCCACAAGCATCCAGAGCCAGCTGCCACCTCAATTAAATTTACACACCCCCCAATTACGGTCGTGACATCCAGTCACGGGCGTGACATTTGAGGCGTGACATCCAGTACACGGGCGTGACTCTCCCCGCGCCAATTTCCCGCCGAAGCTTCCTGCCAGCAGCAAGTTTTAAAGATTACACGCCCCAGGTCACGGGCGTGACCTAGGACGTGACACGTCCGTAACGCCTGCATTGAAGCCAGACGGCGCCTTCTCCGCTCACAGCAAATCACGCCCCTTACACGCCCTTGGTCACGGGCGTGACCAAGGGCGTGTAACACCAAATTTTCAACTATTTAAAGGGTGCTTTTCCAGAAGACGAGGGCCGAAGTTTTGTAGTTCTAGCTTATTTTCTTGCACTGTTTTTGTCATTCTTAAGCTTATAATCTTCCTTCTTAGCTTGCACTTTCATTTTAGGCTTGTAACTTTTAATTCCTAGTTGTAATTTCTTTTGCAAATCAATAAAATTAGTTCCTTTTTCTCTTATTCTATTCTCTTTTCCATTATGTACTCTTTTATTTCTTTCAATTCCTCCATTTCCATGAGTAGCTAAATTTCCATTAGTACTCGGCCGAGATGATCCAAGGTAAATATAATTCATAATTTAGTTTAGAACTTCTTTTTCTCTTATTTAGATCGCTTAAGAATTATCCTAGAATTTAAATTTATTGAGATTATATTATCAATATATAAATCTCATTCTTGTTTTCATAGTCTAATAACCGAGAGGTTTTGAGTTCGAATCGATCATTTCAAGGATAATGAGATTTGAATGCACTCCTCGAGAGAGGACGACATAAATCTCCCGGATTGGAGTCATATCCAATAGAGGGGTTCACTTCGATAAGGCGAGTTTTATGGGTTTCGATTCTAGAATGAGAGTTCGATTGATCAACCTAAACTCAGTTGAGAGTATCCTTGAGAGAGGTACGTTTATAATTCGGGAACCTCCACGGTCAAGCATTTCTTTTAAAGAGAATTAGAAGTTTTATTTCTTAATTTATTTATTTTTCCAAGGTGATTCAAGGTTGAGTGCTAGTCCCTTAAATCATAGTTTTAATAAATTATTTCTCTTTCTTGCAAACAACCAACCCAAGTTTTATTCGATAAAATAATAGAGATTTTCCGAAGTAAGAGTAATCAGCCGCCCCGAGTCTAATACGACCTTGGTTTTTTATAACCTATAGTACATTCGATACGGTACACTTGCCGTTGTCGTTTGCGGATATAGTTTTGCGCATCGACGTCCCCACCCCACTCTCAGGGTGGCGGTGCACCTTCCCTGCAAGCAAGCATCAACAACATATATCTCAAGAGTGCGTCTAAGCACTGCACTCAACATCAATGTAGGCACTCACGACCACACATTTTGTGCACACATGGCACTCTTTCAGTGTACTCCTCGAGTTACACCACCATCCTAAGCCCCGCTTATGTTAGATGCATATGAGCTTTACCGTCAAAGTCATCATACCTTACAGTTCCTTCCCCAAAATTCCTTCACTGCACCAAGGGGCGACCTCTTCACTAACTGACTAAGGGACGGGTCTGGTTCAACTTTGCCCATGCTCACATCATAGGGATCAACTATGCCTGACGCGGGTACGACTTCCCCTTGTTCCCACTATTGACACGCTAGGCCAATGAAGCTAGGGTCACTGGACTTTCCGCTTCACAACTTGCTCCCTGGGAGCTACTGCCAGCAGTATCACTACTGTCTGGCGCTATCGACAGAACACACATTTGCACTCAGCTATGCCCTGCAATTGAAGGCCTGTAGCTTTTTGGTACTACGCACCCAGTCCCCATGACTTAGGCTTCATACCCATAATAAATGGCTCGTTGGATTCGACTAGGATATATCGCTAGGCGGTAGGATACAGAGAAACGAATATGCCCCACCCCATTTTTTGGGTATTTTCTGGAGATCACCTCTAGAACTCCCTGCAGCAAGTCACAGTTCTCAGAACCCGAAAATACAGCATATATCCTCGAAGTCATCTCTGGTTCGCAATAAACATCACCAACCTAGACCAACCTGTTCGGATGGGCTTCACACAACATGCTTATGTCTGTACTTCGATCTGGACTCTATATTCAATTTCTATAGGGGATATTCCATATCGACCCATCGAAAGAATCCTCTCCACCAATTGGTGAAAGTCTTCTTACTACGATGTCAATCAAAGGACTAGCATGTCCAGATATTCAGGAGGAGAGACATTACCTTTGATGCCCATTTGGGTGCCACATGATCGTAGTTGAGTTGAATGGAAGCATTCACATCACCTTCCTCTTAGCGGATCCAACCTTGGTTGGCACAAGCTTTCGAGAGTTCTCAATGGCTGATTTCAGCCTTCTCCTTCTTCCTTCCCTTTTTTTTCTCCTTTCCCGTTAGCCTTAGTATTTTCCTTAGATGAAGAGAGATAATGAGAGATGATAAACAAAGTATCAAATAAGCCTCTCAACCCATATAGATTTCGGGCTTAATCTCATCCATAGGATCCGAAATCGAAATAAAATGGATGGCTATGATTTAACTTCATAAATCTTATACCGGAAGCTACCGCCCCGCTGTAGTACTACCGCCCCACGGTAGTGAATTAGGCGGTGAAGCATATCTGCTCACCGCTTAAGTTAGTCGACAATGCGTCGTGAACCTACCTCCAGTGTTAGCTCTAATGCGTGGCATTAACATCTCGACGATTCATCCAGTCATCTCGATGGCTCGGCCAGTCATCTCGATGGTTCATCTAGACAACCACTATCGCAAGTGGTAATACCTACCGCCTTGTGGTAGCCGTGAACTCAGACTACTTTTCTTTCTATAATAGGGAAATTGGGGTGTTACAATCATGTCTTGTCCCCTCCTTCCTTTTATCTGGATAGTCAGCTAGGACATGTCCTGACCTATTACAGCAATAACAAACAATGTCAGTAGAAAACTGTTTATTCTTCTTAGAGCCATACCTGCCCCTTTTGGGATTGTGCATTGCTCTATCAGAATTATTGTGAATTTTTTTTTTGATATGGGGGAGGATGATGGTTTGTTTTCCACTATGTCCTCTTGCTTATCATCTTCTTGAATTTTGTAGAGAATAAGGACAGTTCTCAATCTGAAAGTTCTGATCCTGAAGTGTTGGTCTCAGACTCTTCTTCTTCAGTATCTTTCTCCCTGGGGGAAGGAGAGTCCCCTCTACTTTTCTTAGATCTTTTAGCCTTGAAAGCCACAGACTTCTCTCTTGAGTGAGATCTGGAAGACTCTTCTTCTACCTTCCTGGTGTTTAGTTGTAGCTCATGGGAAAGCAGCTTCCCATACAGATTTTAGGGTTGGATGTTGGCCATATTCCCTATATCCCATATATAATATATCTCGATTTCTTACTCTTTGTTGAGGGGCCTAAAGAACTTGTCATTCAGATCATAATTGGAGAACTCTCTCCAATAGTTCTTCAGTCCATTTACTATCTTGAAGAACTTTTCATAACATTCATCAATGGATTCCTTCCACTCCTTCCTGAAGGCCTCATACTCTTGGTTGAAAAGAGATTTTCTGTCATCTCTTACCTCCTCAATACCTTTCTTGTAAACTATTAGTGGATCCCACATTTCCATGGCTGTTCTACAATGAATGAGATTTTGGAATGTGGAGTCATCTATGACACTTACTATTATGTTCTTTGCCCTTTTGTCCATAGCGGCAAGAATAACTTCATCCTTTGTCATCTCAGAGTATTTCTTTGCAACTTTAATATTAGCATCTATAGTGGAGACTCTCTTGGGGGTGAAAGGTGCTTCCTCCACTGTTATGAAGAATCTAGGGTTAGATGCTTCCATGAACATTTTGACTCTCTCCTTCCAGATTCCAAAGTTCTCTTTTCTGCATATAAGCAACTTCATAGAATTAAGCTCTGTATAGTTCTCTCCAAAAGTCATAGTGAGTAGAATGATTCCCTAGTTGAGGATATTTATCAAGATGTTAGGCACTTTTTGAACAACCTCCCTCTAATACCATTGTAAGTTGAGGAATGTCTAATCACCTTAAGAGGGGGGAGGGGTGAATAAGTGTTTGATCATTTTCAAATATTAAACATTTAAGCAAATACATCACAAGAAAATCAAGCACATCATAGATTGCATAGGTATTTATAGTGGTTCCCTAATTTGTGTACGTCCACTTCCCCTTCCACCAATCTAGCAGTGTACTAGACTTGACTAACTTCTCCAAAAGTCAGATTAATCAGATCATACAACTCAGAGTCCACCACTCCTACAACTCAGGAATAACTAATTGTTCCCTACCTCAGATCCAATTCCTCGATCCTATAGCTCATATTCATGAATGAATCCTACCTCAAGAACTATGCAAAGCCCCCTACCTCTGATCCTTAACAATGAAACTATAACTCAGATCAGAAAGATCCTACCCTCTGATTTCCTTAGAAATACTACAAATGAATATGTAAAACAATATTCTTACGAACAAATCTTAAACTCAGAAGGTTTATCTTGAAAGCTGGAGTCTTCTTGAAGCATGTAACGAAAATGGATCCTTCACAGATCTTCTTGCAATAGATGTGGAATCTCAGAATCGGTAAGAAGATTGAATCTTTTCTTTAGAAGAATATATTGATCGGCTTGATAGTGTTTCTTCTTTTTCTTGACTTTTATAAATGAAAGATATGACGACGACGAGCTCTTCCTTCAGAAATAATTATGGACATGATTGCTAATCTCAAGATTTGGGTTTGCTGAAATCCACTCTACCCTTTTATAAGGACCATTGATAACAGTCTCTTCCTTGTATGTCCTTTATGTTAGTTATCAACTTTCCATAAACCCCAGCTTTCATTTGCTCAATCTGCGGCGGCAATAAATGACGTGACGCCAAAATTAGGCTTTAATTTGAATTTTGGCCTTTCCCCAATTCAACTAGATGTCTAGTCGAATTTAGTTCTTCTGGTCAAATTTGTACTGTGTATAACGTTGGTTTAATTCTTCTGCACGAATTGTCATTGTGACTTTGATGGTCTTCAAGACGATATTTCATAGCTTAATCTTTTGGTCGAATCGTCTACACGAATCGTCTTGGTGACTTTGGTGGTCTGTAAGATGATATTTAACAATTCATTCTTCTAGTCGAATTGACTACATGAATCATCTTGATGTCTCTTCCAAAAGACGATATTTCATTGCTTCAGCCTTCTAGTCGAATCTTCTACACGAATCAACTTGACATCTGTTCTTAGTCTTTAAGATGATATTTCATTGCTTCGGCATTCTAATCGAAACATCTACACGAATCGACTTGATGCATCTTCATAGTATTCAAGATGATATTCCACTGCTTGATCCTTCTAGACAAATCTTCTACATGAATCGACTAGATGTCTCTTTATAATCTGTAAGAAGATATTTGATCTCTTCTAGTTGAATCATCTCGATACTCATGAAATGTCATCTTGGTTTTTCGACGACATTTCACATGACATCGATGATAAATACCTTTACAATTTCTTCCATCATATAAAATGCTTCAAGATATATGTAGTATACTTCCAAGACAATATGAAGGTATGTGAACCTTATCAAGATGATATTGTCTTGGAAACTATATTACCAAGATGATATTTAAAGATACACCTTCTTCTAGACAAGATGATAGGAGTGTTGTGTTGTGAGTTTACAAGATGATATCATCTTGGAGCTTAAGGTCTTCATGATGATAACGAGACCTTCACTCGATGATATTTAAGCTTACAAAGATGATATTTGCCTCAGAGAAATTCTGATCTTCTCAACTCAAATCCTTTGCTTTAGCTCACTTGATAGGTCTTTATACTTGATGATTATGAGTTAGTGACAAGTCTAATATAGTCTAGATCATAGGTCGATATGGTGTTTTGCACAATAAGGGATTACATTGGGAAAACTATGTCTGATGACACTAAGTCTAGCCCTATGTTATACTTGTACCGTCTAGTACCTGAAAGCAATACTCTAGAATAAATATGTCAAATACAAAGTGTATTTATCTCTGACTTGAGGAATTCTTCAAATCAAGAACATTGTAGGTAAAGTTACCAACATAAGGTCTATAGTGAATTACTTCCTCATCAAGCAAAGAGTGGGTAATCTAGAAACCCCCAATTTCAGATCTAAGATCTAATCAAGAAAAGAAGAACTTTATCACTCCATATTCTTCAAGAGGAACTATACAAGAAGAGAGAGATTTTTTTATGATCAAAAGCACTGTCAAGAAGAAGCCCTAAATTTATTTGAAGATTACAAGGCTTCTAAGAAGACTCAAGAACATCAAGCTTTATTTTATTGAGTCAAAGACAAAGTTGTAATAACTTATTCAAACATGAAGTAGGATCTTTTTAAGATCTGAGTGTAAGGTCCTGTGTGACCTGAGGTAGGGTTCTGGATTGAACCTAAGGTAGGATTCTGGATTGAACCTGAGGTAGGTTTCTTATTGTGGAATCTGAGGTAGAGGATTAGTTAACATCCCTGAGGTAGGATCCATTGGCTCTAAGTGTAAGATCTATATTTGATCTAATTTTTGGTGGAGTTTGCCTAGTCCAGCACACTGTTAGATTGGTAGAGGGGGACAGTTGAGTACCCATACTGAGGAACCATTATAAATCCTTGTGTTTGTGGCTTGTGATTTTTTGTGTTTATGGTTTCATTTCTAAATAATCAGATAAAGTCAAAGGAGGATAAACACCTATTCACGGCCCTCTAGGTGATTAGACTAATTTAAAATTACATGAACCATTGGCGCCCAGGGATGGGGATGAATAAGGGTTCTTAATATTTAAAAACTATTTAAAAATATTCTTATTAATTAATGTAGTTTTGGGATATTTATAGTTTTTGGGTTACTTTATGAAAGGGAGGAATTCAAATTTCTTTGGTACCACCGATGGTAAGTTCTACCGCTAGGTGCTAGTTCACAAAGATTGAATTCCTTGAGTTATTGAACACTAATGAACCTTGCAATATATTTTTGAGTATAAACTTCGATAAAAAATATTATTTATAACATTTATGTAGAAGGAATAAAATCCAATTAGTGAACAATAAATAGAGACATAATTTTATTTCATAAAACTTTGATTACAAAATGTTTGATCTCTTTGATGTTGGATCTTATGGCGCCCTTAGAGGGGGGGGGGGGGTGAATAAGGGCCTTTTTAAATTATGATTTTTACTTAAGAATTTTTCACCAACTTTCACTTTTCTTAAAAATAATTAATTGATATTTTCCAAACACAGATTTTATATTAATAAATACTCAATTAATTTTCAATAAAGTAACATTCTTAATTTTATTAAATATGACAAAGACATACATGAACATAACGATCTTAATAAAGCTTAAGATCAAGGCAATAATGGTAAAATAAAACTTTTACAATTTTACCGGTCCTTCTACTAAGGACCGGAAGGCTATGACTTATATTTCCCTAGACCAAGCCCAAGCCTATCCTTTAGATCTTCCCAAGATCTAGACGTAGCACACAAGGCCACGATTTCCCACCAAGCCACGCAAGGACTTGGACGCTCCGCACAAGGAAGCGATTTTCCCTTAAGCCACGCAAGGACTTAGACGCTCCGCACAAGGAAGCGATTTTCCCTACCAATACAAAGTAAAATGTATATAAATGAAAATACAAGATAAAATAAGAACTCCCTAGAAATTCAGATCTCTGAAAGGAAGGTTGAAGCCTCGAGATGATCGTTGATGTAGAAGCGCATCCGATCTCGTCTTCAATTTCAAACCTTCTCAGCACAAATGGGAGTTCTTGAGGTTCTGGAGCTCTCTGGTTCGTATGCACTCAGGAAGGAACTTAGAATCTTCAAAGCTTGAAATCCACGAAGTTCTGAACCCTTTAAATAAAAAAGAGCTGTCGGATTTCCGATAGCTAGCTATCGGAAATCCGTTATCTCCAGAGGCTGCCACATGTCCCACTAATTCAAAGTTTCTGCGCGAAGTGGAGGTCGTGGTTGAGACGTGGGCTGTCGGATATCCAATATCTCTATCGGATATCCGTTAGCTTGTGTAACTGCTGCACATCGTGGAGTTACGGGAAGATCATGCACTGTCGGAAATCCGTTACCTAGCTATCGAAAATCCGTTACCTAGCTATCGGAAATCGTTACTGATGTCGGAAATTCGATAGCTCCATTTTGATTTTGTCCTCCGAAACATCTCCAGAATGTAGATTGAGTCGTTCTCATCTCCGAAATGAGGTGGCACGTTCTGTAACTCTTTCTGGATTGAAAGTTATGGCCATTTTAAGATCAGCACACAAAACTCATCCTTTTGCTTTTTCTAATGTGTACACACTCTCGGATCATGCCCATGAACAAGGACTTGTCTTCTCATTGAACCTGTACAACCTGGACACTATAAACACACAAAAGACTAGATCAAATACAACACGGTATTTGTTATTCTCAAACCAAGAGATGCGGAACATAGGCTCCAACAATCTCCCCCTTTTGATAATAACAAATACCCGTATGAGAAATTAGTGAGATTAAGAAAATTTGTGTTTATAGATAAGTGCGGTAATAAGATATGCATGAATAACATATTAAGAGCGTGATAGAATTGAAAGCGATAATGCCTACTCTTTCTATATCAAGTCCCCCCCCTACATTAGTGTCTCTTATAAACTACTCCCCCTAAATATCTATTTTACTAGATTTCTCAATTTCTTCTCCCCCTTTGTTATTAACAAAAGTGGGTAGGGATGAGTGTATATCATGTAAGATAGGTAAGGAACCATTTATTAAAGGATTTTCATGATCGAGCATATGATAGTGTATGCACCTCCTATATGATTACTCCCCCTACAAATATACCCATTTTTTGAGTTTAATATCATTATAATGCACTCCCCCTAAATATTAGATTTATGCAATTTAATCTCCCCTTTTGGTAGTATCAAAAGAGGGTTTAGGTGATATTATGCAATAAAAATTTAAATGATTTATGTTGAGAAGAAAAATAGGATGCAATATAAAGCTTGGTAAATACTCCTTGTTGAGAAAAATATAAGCATGATGGAACAAAAAGTAGTAAGCAACATAGCTGAAATGATAAGGTAAGCATTCTTAGTTTAAGATACCACTTGTTAAAAAAAGTCATGAAAGAGCATAAGTAATAAAGATATGGAAAGCATGACGAAATATTTTTTTTATTAAGTGAACATCTATGCAGGAATTGTGAAGCATAGTAAATGATTAAGAATTTTAGGCATAACAAAATAGATGTTGTAGAATTTTAAGTACACAAAGGATTTTGCTTTATAAATGTTTGAAGCATAAAAAGTAATGATTTTCCAAGTAACCAATCTACCCAGACAATATGTCTACACCCTAGCCCCGTACTAAGTGACGGATGGGCATGAGGAGGTGCAAACATGCCGCAGGTTGGGGTGTTAGTCCCATATGCAAACACTAGACAAAACTCACCATAGCACTCTTTCCCCCGAGTGCCTCGCAAGGCCCCACTGGAACCCTCCCCGGTTAAGGACAAGACATGACTAGAGATAAGGTTATCTAATGTCTACAACCCTACGCCCCCGCTATGGTGAGATATGAAGTCATGGATAATAATTATTGGAAACATTTAAGCGTTTTAAATCTAATGATGAGTTCATAGCTTATGGATTTATATTTTTATTTGAATTTAGTAAACAAACAACTCACATAGCTATTTAGAAATCTCTTAATGAATCAGAGTTTTAACATAACAATATTTTCATGTTGAGAGCAACCAATATAAATTTTACCAAGCAAGTCTACCATTTGTTAAAAAAAAAGAATTTTGATATTTAAGACTTTGATATAAGCATGAAAGCGCAAGGTAAAAATATATTGTGATGATGCGGAAGACTTATAGAAATACAAGAAAACATCTTTTTTGTAATCATGATTATGCATAAGAAGAAATATGAGTTAAATTAAAAAAAGGAAGATGTTTTTTGCAAATCAAGTTATTGTTAAATTTTTTGACAATAAAGTAACCAAGCATGAAAGAAATATATCAATAAGAGACTACTACAATGTTGTTGTAATTCACAAATTCAAGACATACCAAACATTGTAGAGAGCATGCTAGGTTATCTAGTGCATTTCATAAATAAAGAGTAGTATAGAATTTGCATTAGGATCCAATACTCATGAGAAGAAGTGTTATGGAAGATAATGATGTGCACATAAGTGTATTTTGAGTAGAGTAAACAAATGTTTTAATCAAAAATACAAGAAATATGTAAAGTAAAGAGCACAATAAAACACAAATAGTTTTACTTCCACAAACTTTAATGCACAAAAAAAATGTACAACTACCAAGGTGCTTTGCACACACAATGCTCATTAAGACTTATCAGGGTGCAATGTAGTGCTTGGGGGATCACATATTTTATTTTATTTTAATGTTGAGACTAGTGATCTGGTGTACTTAAGAGTAAGTGGTTTTTATTTTGAAAGAAAGATATGGTTTGCACAAGATACTTTACTATTCTTTCCAAGGTGCTCAACCTCACAACGCTTATTAAGACTTATCAGGAGGTTCAAGTAGTGCTTGGTGGAGTTATCTTTGTCACTTTATTTTATGATTTTTGTTTTGTACAAAGATCTCCGAATACACTTGTTTTGCAAACCAATATAATTTATGAAAACATAACCACTTTTCTTAACCTTTTAAAGTGCAAATAAAAAAGGTCGTGTAGGTAAGATACTTGTGCAATTTTAATTCATTGTACTAATACAAAACATACACAAATAAGTGAGTGAATAAATATCATTATCAAACATAAAACATTTACTCATACTTAGAGGCATGATAAGCTTAGTTCTACACAAATTTTACCATATAATTTTATGCACAAATGAGTAGATATATCAAAGCATGATGAAAATAATGTTCAAAGTAGTTTGAAAAAGTAAATTGCAACATTTTAAAAGTTCTAAATGATGGGTTAAATCATGCTTGATTTTCAATGAAGTCCATATAGTATTTTTTTTGATAGTTTTAATGTTTTGTATTTTTGTATTGGAGTTTTGCATATATAAATCAAACAAATAACCAAAGAAAGGAAGTAAGAAAAAATAATATATATATATATATTTTTTGTAATTTGGTTTTTGAAATTTTGTATTTTAATTTTTAAAAAAATCAATTATAGGCATAGATGCAAAACTGAGTAGTACATATAAAATAATATATTTGTAGTGATTTTTCAAAATTTTAAAATGACTGAAAATCTGAGACTTGAGCTAGCGCCGACGTTAGGTACTACCGCCTGCGTTAGCTCACAGAGAGTGCTTATTTTGATCATATAGCCTAGATTTTCTTCGATCTTGCTTCCAATTTTTCTTAATTATGTTTGTGTAATGTAATGTCTGTCTAATGAAGTGAAGAGACGAGAAGAAATCGCAAAAAGTTGCGGAAGTTAAAATTTTAGTATATGGGTTTCACATTCATTAAAGCTTAGTTCTTGAGTTTTGCACAACATATGCATGAGTGAAAAGATCATAAATAAGTGAAATAATATTCATGCAATTTCTCAATTTCGGTTAGACATGATTATGATTTAACATACTAAGGGTAATAAAAAATGACGCAAATATATGAAATACCTAGGCAAAACTTGCGCATTTTATAAATTTAGTCTAATACCCCTAAAATACACCTTTTAAATCCATTTTGGCACTTATTTCATTTAGTCTTAATAATATCAAATGACAAATTTAGTTTTTCAAATTTTATAAGACTTTTTAGGAAATGGATTTATAAGGATAAAAATAATAAGGATAAGTAGATCACTTGAAAAATGACATGACTTATTATTCAACTTTACTCAATTTGATTTATTTATGAATTTTGGTTTAACATGTGAAAGTCATATTACAAGTGATCATATCATGATGGTTCAACAAAAAGAAAACAAACAAACAAAAAGAAAAAGGTTAGGCATATCATGAAGTGGAATAATGATATTTCATTTTTAGTTGATTTCTACTTCATGCAAATGATTTGATACTAATGAATGAGAGATTTAAGTATCCAAAGAGGACCGGGTGTAATGGTTCTTTTGGGTACCCAAATACATCGTATTTGCTTTTGGGGAGATAGTGATGAATGGGCCCTTTTGAGTGGAGTTTGTGTTTCTTCTTTAGCTTTGGGTCTCCATTCAAACCTTGGAAAAAAGTTATTTTTATTTTTCAAATTTCCATAATCATTTACTTGAATATTTGGATCAAAATGATTTTTGAATTTATAATTTGGAGGAAATTTGTTTGCATTTAATTTTAGGTTGGGAGAAACATGATTTTGTACATAGTGGTTATTTTGATTTTGATTTAACTTAGTTAAGATGTTCATATTCATATTCAACTTGTTTTTAGATATAGTTTGATATTGTGAATTTGTATTTACCATTTTCTTAAGCAAGTTGATTTTTGATTTTAATTCATCATTCTTAATCTTTAAATTATGTCTAGCTTTATTATAAGCGATTGTGCTATTTTTAAGAGTGGAAACAATTGAATCAATATGATCTTGATAGTTATTTCTATATTCATCAAATTTTTCATCCATCTCTTTAATTTCAATTTTATATTCTTTATACTTAGCACAATCATATTTTAGAGAAGAGTTTTCTAAACATAATTTTTCATTTTGTTCTTTTATGAAAGTAAGCTCTTTTTCAAGTTCCTTGAATTTTTCTTTAATATTATTACAATCAAAACAAGATATAGAGTTTTCAAATGAAGAGCATGCAGGAGATACAAACATTTCATTTTTGGATTCTACATTCACATTTGCTTTCAAAGTTTTATTTTCTAAACATAGTTTTGCATTAGCCATTTTTAGTTTCTTAATCTTACGTTTAGTATTTTGTAGCAATTGTAGTGTAGAAATAGATGTACAAAAAGTAGGAGATTTTGATTTCCTTACAGCGCTCGGGGATGAGGCAAGATTTGAACATAGTGTTCCTTTGTCTTCTTCATCTTCCTCTTCCAAACAAGAGTTTCCATCATCCTTTTCGCTTGATGAGCATTCTATGGATCCATCCTTTGTGCAGCTTTCTTGAATAATTGCATAGGCTTGCATATTCTCCGGTTCTTGTGAATGTTCCGTACCTGTAGAAGCAGAATCATAAGTTCTTTCAAGAAAACTCCAAATTTCATATGCGGTAGGTAAAGTATAAATAAGTTTGAAAATATTTTGGTCTAACGCACAAAATATACTATTCATAGATTTTGCATTTAAAATAATTTCGTTTCTAGTTAGTACGCTTGATGGCTTTTTAATAGTAATATTCCAAATTTTTTCATCTAAGGCCTTAAGAAAATTTTTCATTAATAATTTCCACCCTTTAAAATTTTTCATTTATATTAAAAATTTCCCCACTAGTAGAAGCGAGATCATGATCAAGAGACGCCATTATTCCCGGTTGTTAAGACGATTTGGAATAACCTAGCTCTGATACCACGTGTTGGATCTTGTGGCGCCCATAGAGGGAGGGGGGGGGGGGTGAATAAGAGCCTTTTTAAATTATGATTTTTACTTAAGAATTTTTCACCAACTTTCACTTTTCTTAAAAATAATTAATTGAAATTTTCCAAACACAAATTTTATATTAATAAATACTCAATTAATTTTCAATAAAGTAACATTCATAATTTTATTAAATATGACAAAGACATACATGAACATAACGATCTTAATAAAGCTCCCTACCAATACAAAGTAAAATGTATATAAATGAAAATACAAGATAAAATAAGAACTCCCTAGAAATTCAGATCTCTGAAAGGAAGGTTGAAGCCACGAGATGATCGTTGATGTAGAAGCGCGTCCGATCTCGTCTTCAATTTCAAACCTTCTCAGCACAAATGGGAGTTCTTGAGGTTCTAGAGCTCTCTAGTTCGTATGCACTCAGGAAGGAACTTAGAATCTTCACAGCTTGAAATCCACGAAGTTCTGAACCCTTTTAATAAAAAAGAGCTGTCAGATTTCTGATAGCTAGCTATCAGAAATCCGTTATCTCCAGAGGCTGCCACGTGTCCCACTAATTCAAAGTTTCTGCGCGAAGTGGAGGTCGTGGTTGAGACGTGGGCTTTCGGATATACGATATCTCTATCGGATATCCGTTAGCTTGTGTAACTACTGCACGTCGTGGAGTTACGGGAAGATCATGCACTGTCGGAAATCCGTTACCTAGCTATCGGAAATCCGTTACCTAGCTATCAGAAATCCATTACTGATGTCGGAAATCCGATAGCTCCATTTTCATTTTGTCATCCGAAACTTCTCCTGAATTTAGATTGAGTCGTGCTCATCTCCTAAATGGGGTGGCACGTTCTGTAACTCTTTCTGGATTGAAAGTTATGGCCATTTTAAGATCAGCACACAAAACTCATCCTTTTGTTTTTTCTAATGTGTACACACTCTCGGATCATGCCCATGAACGAGGACTTGTCTCCTCATTAAACCTGTACAACCTAGACATTATAAACACACAAAAGACTAGATCAAATACAACACAGTATTTGTTATTCTCAAACCAAGAGATGCGGAACATAGGCTCCAACATTTGACGCTAAAAATCAAGGCGACAATGAAAATTCCTTTTTCGTTTTCTATTCCGACCCTAATCCCATGTACCGGTTGTCTCTGACCTATCTCTCCCCAAATGAAGCCTCGAGCCTCCCCTAGATTTAAGCCCTAGACCTAGTCTCCAACGCACGTGGTGAATTCTCCGTAAGACACAAGTACCTAGTCACCAACAACCATGGTGAACTCTCCCCAAGCCACACACAGTCCTAGTTGCCAACACAGACGAATTTCTCTACGGGTGAACAAAAGAAAATATAAGATGCGTTCATTCCTCGCATTGAATAAGCATGATGAATCCACCTTCATAAATACTCCTTTTGATCTTGAAGTTGTATATGAGAGTGCTCTCAAACGAATGAAATAAGGCCCCTCATTGAGTGATCAATATGGTAGAGTTAGGGTTCCTCAATCTGCAACGAGTGTATCAAAAATTGCCTTTTTATAGATTAAGACCTCTATCGTTGGCGGTATTGATAACATCTAGCGGTAGCACTTAAAGCAACATTTTGAGTGCCAAAATCTTAAATCTGGTAAGAAGGTTCTGTGCTTTAGGAAACATTTCATTTTATGAAATACTAATGCCCGACGTTAGAGATACAGCCCAATGGCAGTTTCCTTCCATATGTGTGTCCATCTTCCATATCGTCTTGGCAAGGATCCATATCATCGCGAAGGCTCCATGTCGTCAAGACAAGCATCCATATCATCGTGAAGGATCCATGTCATTGAGACCATCATCTATATCATTGTGAAGGATCCATGTCATCGAGAAGCTAACGCCAACATTAGAGTTGATGTCGCGCTTTAGTCAGGAAGACTCCATGTAGACTAGAAGTCTCCATGTAGACTAGAAGTCTCTATGTCAACTAGAAATCTCCATGTCGACTAGACCAGGATCCAACATGGGGACAATATTATCGAGACCGTAATGCAAGCATTAGAGCTAACACCAATGTTAGAGCTAACACCACGCGTTAGTGGTCACTTTTCGTCTTTGTCCTAAATCAGTGTCTTGTTCAGCTTGTAACATCCTAGTGTCACACCTGTGAGTTCATGTAGGCTATGAAAACAAAATAAGATTGATCAAATATAATATGAGATTTGTTATTCTCAAACCAAAGAGGTGCGGAAAACCATGTTCCAACAGAAGGTGCACGAGAGGAATTACACCTTCCATGATTTAGAGTTGGCAATGATAGTGTTTGCTCTAAAGTTGTGGTGACATTACATGTATAGTGTGAAGATCAATGTTTTCATGGACCACAAAAGTTTTAAGAATTTGTTGAATCAAAGAGATGAGGCAAATATGGATGATGTTCTTGTGGAACTACACCTTTGACGTTGACTACACTCTCGTTGTAAGACCCCCTTTTTTGTTTTCATTTTCGGTTCTTACCGCCCAAAACTGTTGCCTTGTGGTGACACCAACACATGGGAAGGTCGCCACTATAAGACGTCGATCCTATCGGCTATTCATACATCTAGGCCAACCATTCACCACAAAATAATGGAAGTATTATAATCAAACTAGTCCATGACAATCACATTACATAAATGGGAATGACCAAAATGAGATACATAATAAAGGAAGCATACTGAAATAAAAGTGCTAAAGTAATAAGGGCTTATGCCCGGTACATCAGATCCTCACTATAAATCTCTAAAACGGAGGCAAACTACACTCTGCTGAGGGAAAACATGGAAGATAGAATTTGGGAGATAGTATTTCAACAGAGATCTTCATGCTGCTGCTAAGACTCCAACCCCAGGCCGGATCACCATTTCAGGTTCCTCCCTCTAGATATGGGTCTGTTGCTCCTGATGCTCCTGTTTGTTATGCCACATCTGACCGTTAGTTAAAAGACAAAGCGAATTTCTCGTCCCCTCCACCCGCGACTCCTAGGCACCTGGCGGGGAGGATGAGGAAGAAAGGTAGCTAGGGGTAATAAACAAAGTAGGTGACAGTGGCTCTAGATAGCAGTTGTATATAAGTATAGTTAGTAAAGGGGCCTATTCTAGCGTTTCTACTATACTAAGTAGTGTAAGAAAAGTAAGTAAATAAATAGCAAGCAATAACAATAGTAGCAATTGTTGGACATGTGTGTCACATCCCTTTGTTTGAGAATAACAAATCCCAAATTGTATTTGATCTTGCTTGTCGTGTGTTTATAGTGTGCAGGAACTATATGTGCAATACTCCACACGTAAAAAGCAGCTGAATTCAAACATCTGGAAGAATGCACTACCGCCAGCATTAGAGCTACCGCCAGGCGCTAGCTTAGGTTTCGTTCGACGAATTTGCCTGCGTTCGACAAAAATTTCGGCCGACGAAAATTCCGTTCGACGAATTTGCCTGCGTTCGACGAAAATTTTGTTCGACGAAAATTCCGTTCGACGAAAGTTTGTTCTGCCACACCGCCGACAGTTTCGCAACCGCTCCACACTACCGCCAGCGCTACCTCCTGGTGCTATCTCAAGATCGTGCACAGTTGCACACCGCCAACGGTTTCGCAACCGCTCCACACGAACGCTACCGCAGGCGCTATCTTCAAGTTCTATAAATTGATGGGATCTTTCTCATTTTGGAAAATACATCCCAGAAAGATTGCAAGTGCCACAACTCTATTGCTGTTATGCTGCCGAAGATGGATCTCCCACTAAAAGCTTAAGGAGAATTCTGGAGGAGGACTACGTCACGCTACATCCGAAGGACGATCGCTTCGACCTCGCTCATACTACATCGATCCTTCATCTCCGACTTCAGAAGATCTCATATAGGGAGTTTTATTATTGTTATCTTTATTTTCATTCCATACTTTTTGTAACCGTTTAGAGAATTCGCCTTGTGTTGGCGACTAGGTCTGGGTAGGACTTAGAGAGTAATTCGCCTTGTGTTGGCGACTAGTTCTAGGTGATTAGATCTAGGGGGTGCTCGAGGCCATATCCGGGGAAGGATTGGCTAGAGCGGCTTGAGGCCTTATCCGGGGAAGGATAGGATAAAGCTAATTGGTTTGTGGGGATACAAGTCGGTATAGAAAAGGAAAAGATATTTACTTTTGTATGCCTCTGATTTCTAGCGATATTGAAATCAAATTTATGTAAACACCTTTTTATATAAATACAATCATGTCTCTATTTGTGTTTACTTGATTTCTATCCTTTGGCGTTATCTCTAAAATATTTGCTACAAAGTTTTCAATTCAAATTACTTTATCTAAATTGTTTATTTCAAACTCTTTAATCATAAAACAATTTAGTAATTATGTCTAAACTTGAAATTTATGATATTCTCACAAATTAACTAAATTGTTATTTTGCCTTTCTCATATTATAAAACAATTTAGTAATTTTAATAAAATCATAAGAAAGAATTTTTATTCCCTTATTCACCCCCCCCCCCTCTAAGGGCACCTATCGATCCAACAAGTGGTATCAGAGCGAGGTTATTCCAAATGGCTTAAAAACCAGGAATAATGGCGTCTCATGATCTCGCCTCTACTAGTGGGGGGAAATTTCTTAAAAATGAAAAACTTTGGCACCACCTCTATTTGAAGGCAAAAATTATAATGGGTGGAAAATTGTTATGGAAAAATTTCTTAAATCTTTGGATATTAAAGTATGGAATATTACAATTACAATGCCCCCCAAGTATTTTAAATAAAAATGAAATGTTTTTAATTGCCAAATCTATGAATAGTCTATATTATGCTCTAGATCAAAATATTTTCAAACTTATTTATACGCTCCCAACTGCTTTTGAAGTTTGGAAATTTCTTGAGAATACTTATAGTCTTCCTTCCACAGATGATGAACAAGAGGAATTCCTTATGGATCCAAGAGAAGAAATTGACAAGGACTCTTTCTTGGAGGAAGATCAATCAAAGAGAGAAACAATATTGGACTCATTTGTTGGCAACACATCAAGCAAAAGAGAAGACAAAAATTCAACTATGGAAGAGGAATGCGATGAAGATGTCAAAGGAACCCTTGGTTCAAATCTTCTCGCATCCCATAGCAATGTAATAAAATCAAAAACTTCTCTTTTTGTAACAAATTCTATTTCTACATCTCGTATGCTTAAAGTTGCTAAACGTAAAATTTTAAAGTTGAAAATTACTAATTCCAAATTACGTTTAGAAAATAAATCTTTAAAAGCAAATGAAAACGTAGAATCAAATATTGATGTGTTAAATTCTCTTTCATGCTCTTTAGTTAAAATTCCTATTCCTTGTTTAGATTGCAATCTATTAAAAGAAAAATTCAAGGATATTGAAAAGGGCTCTTAGTTTCTAAAAAGCATAATGAAAAATTGATATTTGAAAATGATGCTTTAACTTGTAAGTTAAGACAATTAAAATCTTTTGTTGAAAAAGTTCTAATTTCTAGTAATGACTTTCATCATAAGATTTTGAATAACAAAGATAAAATAACTTACAAAATCATTTCTAAAAAGAATCGTTTTCATACATCAACTCAAAAAGAGTTTAGTTTCAAAAAGAATTATGACCCTCACAAAATTCTTAAGAGTCACTATTATAAGTCTCAATATATTTTCAATCATGACTCGAATTTAAAAACTCCTTTACATGAAAATCAAACTATAAAATATTATCCTTCATATTATAAGAGTATGTCTATAAGAAAGAGTGGAAATGAAAATCATCAAAATAAGAATCAATTATTCAAAATATATTGTAACCCACTCTTTCAACATTCAATTCTAAAGAAAGACAACCACTCTTATAAACTTTCAACGAATCCATATAATAAAATTCATTATGATTATCAACATCAATCTATTTTGAAAAATAATTTGAATAAACATAAATCTCAAATGAATTATTTTTCAAACAAATATAATCATATAAAGATGTCACATAATCATAATATGAATATAAAAGATAATCAACCAATATATGAATGGAGACCCATAAAGAATAATGACATATCATCTTTAATTGAAAAAGCCCATTCATCATTATCTTCCCAAAAGCCACCACGATGTATTTGGGTACCCAAAGGAACCATCCCACTTTGTCACCTTTGGATATCTAAATCTCCCATTCATTAATATCCATTCATTTGCATGAAGTAGAAACAAATAAAAATGAAATATCACTACTCTACTTCATGATATGCTTATTGTCACTTTTCTTTTGTTTATTTTTTTTATTATTTTTTGAACAAAACATGCTATGATCACTTTATATATCATGAAATATGACTTTCATATATTAAGCCTAATGTTTATCAAATCAAATTTGTATTAAAATTGAACATTAAGTCATATATTTTTTAAAGTGATCTATCTCTCATCTTTGATTGTTCTTTATCCTTTTAAATCCTTTACCCTTAATTGTCTTGAATTATCATTATAAATTGAATATTGAAATTATTATCAAGACTATTGAAACTATTTTAAAGATTGGATTTAAATGATTTATTAAAGGGCTTAAACTAAAAATTAAAATGCGCAACATTTTTTTTGATTCTTTTCTATTTTTGTTTGCTGCATATGATAGCCCTTATAATGAAGAATATTATCTAGATAAATTGAAAACATAAATTCATCTAAACGCATGCTTAATCTTTCAAAAATGCAAGTTTACGATCAAAACTTCAAACAGCCATATCTTTTGATTCGCTCGTCCGTTTTTCGCGTTTAATATATTTTCGGAAAGAGCACAGAAATATCCATCCAACGACGAACTAGGCTTGCCCATTTGAGTTCGTTTGGTACTGTCAATTTGCCCAATTTCAACTCCATTTTAAAAAGCTATCTTAGTTTGCTTGATTTGGAAATTTCTGTGTTTATGGATTTTTCATCACATGTTATCCTTAGTATAATTGTTTCATATATTAATTTAGATATTATGTGTGTGATGTGTGTCACCATTGTTTGCATGTAATTTAGACCTTAGAATCATCTTGTATCATTAAGATCAAATCAAAAGTTTAATCATTTCATTCTAGGTCTAAAGAAAATTAATTTGAAAACTTCTCATATTACATGCAACATAATCTCCATTAATTCTATGTAATAACATTGCATTCGAACTCATAATCCTAACATTAATTTTGGTCTATGCTTATATACTTATGCTAGGTATAACACTTACAATGTTATTCAAATTTCATGATAACTATGTGATTTAAAATCATAAATAGAATACTAAAATTCCAACAAACACATAGTTTATGGTTTGATCATTAGTATATATATCATGAAACTATATATTATCTTGCAAAACCAAAGATCAATAATCTCAATTATTGAATGCAATCTTATTTCAAAACTATATATTTGTGATCTTTGTCTTTGATATGATAGCATGATCATCATTTTCTAGACTTACAATTCAAACATGCTCATTCAAAAGAATATCACCAAATCATATTGCCATAAATTTAGAAGGAATAGAATTCACATTCATCATGATGATCTAACATATATTCTATGCAAAATTCTCAATAATCATAAATCATAATTCATGTTCTATCAAGAAATATCTCAAATCAATAATAAGAATTATGAATCTTATGATAAAAATTTGAATAATGATTTCTTTCCATTATTTGGTGTATTGATATGCTTTGCTATTGATTGCATGTATCTCTCATATTTGTAGACTCTAGAATCAACTTTACAATGAAGATATAAATCAAACTTAATCATCACTCTATTCTAGATCTATAATTTGAAATTCTAGTTTGGAATACATGCAATATTAATATTAATCTAATGACATGACATTAAACCCAAAACTCATCATACTAGCTTTATCACTTATTGAATATTAATAATCGTGCTAGTTATCACATATCGTCATCTCACAAAAGTAGAAAAACTATGCGGCTTTATATAACTCATCACATTAAACAAAACCCATAGTTTAAAAGCATAGGTTGTCCAAGGATTATTCACATATGACTTCATATCTCACAATAGCGGGGGCGGTGGGTTGTATGCATTAGAGAACTAACCTCTAAGTCATGTCTTGTCCTTAACCGGGGAGGGTTCCAGTGGGGCCTTGTGAGGCACTGGGGGGAAAGAGTGCTAGGTTGAGTGTTCTTTAGTGTGTGCATATGGGACTAACACCCCAACCTACGGCATGTATGCAGCTCCTCATGCCCATCCGTCACTTAGTACGGGGCTAGGGTGTAGACATTTAGTCTGGGTAGTCTTTAATCTTAGGACATACTTATATTACTCTTTGCATGATCATTTTATTTACTTATCACTTAAATCATGCATATTTTGGGTTGTTTAATAAAAAATGTCTTCTTGTGTTTGCATAATTTATCTTTTTGAGCTTAAATGTTTTTGTAAAACACATGTATTTGATAAATCTATAGTTTTATTCAAATTTGAGCAGTCAAGACATCTCCAAAATTTACAAAATTTTTGCATAAGACTACTCTAAAGACACTTAATAAATATCAAAAACTAGATTTTTAAAATTCTCAAAAAATTAAGTATTGTTTGTCGCGCTAGCGTTAGCACCAGCGCTAGCGTGAATGTTTGAATTTTGTGATTTTCAATATTTCTAAAAATCCTTAAAAATATGTTAGTTTATATGTACTAATTTATTTTTGTGTTTCTGTCTATTTTATTCTTGTTTTATTTGTATTATGAAAAATCAACTACAAAAATTCAAAATTCAAAAATACAAAAATATGTTTGTGTGATTTTTCTGTTTTTATTTCATTAAATTTTTTTTCAAAACAACAAAAAAACTGTATGATCTTTATTGCTAATATGAAGCATGAATGAATTCTATTATTTAGAATTCTTTACAATGTTAAAATTTATTCCTTGAAATTACTATGAACATTGCTTTGTTTATCATGCTTTGATATATCAATTTAAAGTGCATCAATTGTTTTGAAAAATATGTGTAGAACCAAGCTTAGCATGCCTCTAAGTATGAGTAAATGTATTATGATTGATAATGATACCTTTCACTCACTTATTTTGGTAATCAACACGTGTGTTTAAATCTAAAAATGCTTGCTTGTGTATTGTATTTGTACAATGAATTAAAACTTGCATAAGTTTATTGCCTACACTACATTTGAATTGCACTTATGAAATTTAGAAAAGTGGTTAAGTTTAAAAAATTGGGTTTGCAAAACAAGTGTTTTTGGAGAATGTTGTCTCATAAATATGAACAAAAAAATTATATATGTAGACAAATATAACTCCACCAAGCACTACTTGAACCTCCTGATAAGTCTTCATAAGCATTGTGAGGTTGAGCACCTTGGAAAGAATAGTAAAGTGTCTTGTGCAAACCTTGGTTATTATACCACTTTGTTAAAAATTATGTGCATTAAAAGTGTGTGAAAGTAATTTACTTATGTTTTATTGTGCACTTTACTCTACATATGTCTTGTATTTTGTGATTTAAATCAATTGTTAACATTGCTCAAAATACACTTATGTGCGCATCATTATCTTTCATAACACTTCTTCTCATGAGTATTGGATTCTAATGCTTTATCTATACCACTCTTTATTTAAGAAATGCACTAGATAACCTAGCATGATCTCTATAATGTTTTGGTATCTCTTGAACTTAAAATTAAGTAACATTGTAGTATAATATCACTTTGATATGTTCATTTCCTGCTTGGCATCTCTATGAAAGTCATTGAGATTTCAAAAAGGTTAAAACATCTTTCATTTTTGAACTAAAACTCATATTTTTACTTATGCTTTCATGCGTACAAAAAAATGTTTCTTATAATCTTCCGCTTGCTTACAACTCTTATCTTTTTATTTGAAATCACTTATATATACTAAGCTTAAAATCTTTATCATTTCATACATTACAAAAGCTCGATCATGATTTATAACTAGATTAAAGAAATGCCTCCTTACTACCCTCACCCCAATTTCTTTTTATAATACCAAAAGGGGGAGATTAATTGAAGAAATCTATATAGGAGAAAGATAGAAGATTAAGGGGAGAATAATTCATGTAATCTATCATTTAGGGAGAGTAAAACATAAATTGCATTTATGTAGGGGGAGCATTAAGATAGGGGGAGTATGCATATCATCATGCTTATCATATACTATAGTTGCACTATCATCTTGCTTATCATATACTATAAACACAATTGTTGATTTTTTGCTAAGAGGATTTGTTATTATCAAAAGGGGGAGATTGTTGGACATGTGTGTCACATCCCTTTGTTTGAGAATAACAAATCCCAAATTGTATTTGATCTTGCTTGTCGTGTGTTTATAGTGTGCAGGAACTATAAGTGCAATACTCCGCAGGTAGAAAGCAGCTGAATTCAAACATTTGGAAGAATGCACTACCGCCAGCGTTAGAGCTACCGCCAGGTGCTAGCTAAGGTTCCGTTTGACGAATTTGCCTACGTTCGACGAAAATTTCGGTCGACAAAAATTCCGTTCGACGAATTTGCCTGCGTTCGACGAAAATTTCGTTCGACGAAAATTCCGTTCGACAAAATTGTTCCGTTCGACGAAAGTTTGTTTTGCCACGCCGTCGACAGTTTTGCAACCACTCCACGCTACTGCCAGCGCTAGCGCTACTACCTAGCGCTATCTCAAAATCGTGCACAGTGCCACGCCGCCAACGGTTTCGCAACCGCTCCACACGAACGCTGCCGCAGGCGCTAGGAGCTACTGCAGGCGCTATCTTCAAGTTCAATAAATTGATGGGCTCTTTCTCGTTTTGGAAAATCCATCCCAGAGAAATTGCAAGTGCCACAACTCTATTGTTGTTATGCTGCCGAAGATGGATCTCCCACTAAAAGCTTAAGGAGAATTCTGGAGGAGGACTACGTCACGCTACATCCGAAGGACGATCGCTTCGACCTCGCTCATACTATAGCGATCCTTCATCTCCGACTTCCGAAGATCTCATATAGGGAGTTTTATTATTGTTATCTTTATTTTCATTCCATACTTTTTGTAACCGTTTAGAGAATTCGCCTTGTGTTGGCGACTAGGTCTGGGTAGGACTTAGAGAGTAATTCGCCTTGTGTTGGCGACTAGTTCTAGGTGATTAGATATAGGGGGTGCTCGAGGCCATATCCGGGGAAGGATTGGTTAGAGCGACTTGAGGCCTTATCCCGGGAAGGATAGGCTAAAGTCAACCGGTTTGTGTGGATACAAGTCGGTATAGAAAAGGAAAAGATATTTACTTTTGTTTGCCTCCGATTTCTAGCGATATTGAAATCAAATTTATGCAAACACCTTTTTATATAAATACAATCATGTCTCTATTTGTGTTTACTTGATTTCTATCCTTTGGCGTTATCTCTAAAATATTGGTTACAAAGTTTTCAATTCAAATTAATTTATCTAAATTGTTTATTTCAAACTCTTTAATCATAAAACAATTTAGTACTTATTTCTAAACTTGAAATTATGATATTCTCACAAATTAGCTAAATTGTTATTTTGCCTTTCTCATATTATAAAACAATTTAGTAATTTTAATAAAATTATAAGAAAGAATTTTTATTCCCTTATTCAACCCCCTCTATGGGCGCCTATCGATCCAACAACAATATAAATAAGGTAAGATCAGCTACAAAAGTAACCTTAACTTATATGAATACGCATACAAACTTATAAGTTAAGGGATCTGGCGCTAAGGAAGACTCATCGTATAAAAGAGCCCATAATAACATATACGATGTGATTTAGTTTGTGTAATGATGTTATGTTATGCTATGCAGTAATGCAATGATGCAACTAACACACGCGACTCTGTATGTATAGACCTTGTAAGTTCCCTCTATCCGAGTGCGTCAACTCAGGTACCCCATTGAGGCAAACATGGGCAGTGGATCAGGCATACCCACTTTTTGGCTCCTATCAATACCTCCCGGCCTAGACCTTATGTACTCCCCTAAGAACACACAGGGTATCTGCATACTATCTGGTAAGTAACACCTCATAATTTTATTTCCCGATCCACCAGCTCGACTCACTATCCGGTCCTCCTTAGATAACACAGAGCCTACCGCTCCCAGGACTAACCCGTCCAGATACCATAACATCCTGAGCCTCCAGCTCGCAGGTCTAACAAGTTCTTGTACCAATCTGTCCCATATTTTGGGATGAAGTTTTCCTTATCAAGTTCTCCTACTTAAACTACTCTTGTCAATCATTTAGTTGTACTTAGAAGTTTAAGGTGAATCTTGGACTTCCTGAGGGCTACCTGGTGAAGGGCTCATATCGATACTAGGGAATACAATAGGCTGAAGCCCAAATCCCCCTTTCCAGGATATTTACTCTTATTGGTAACTACCCATTCTTAAATACCCACTTCCTCTCTAGTTACTCTAGTTTCGTAAGGTGGGCTATAATTATCGGGATAGGGAAGCAATGTTGTTTCAATTGAACATCAATCCTCGCCCTTCTTTAATGACTAATTACACCTTCACGTCATCATTCAATCCCTATCTAATGGTTCCACATTATGATGTTAATCATAACTTCTACTTGTTGGTGGACCACTCCTCACATCTCTTAACATATCGTTATCAAAATCCCATATTAATAATTTTACTAAAAGCATCCCAATCCCAACCATTAAGTGTTGACACTAGTTGGATAGTCTACTAATAAATCTATGATGTACACAATGTTCTAGGAATAAATAATTATGAGAGTAAAGATCAAATGGGGTCCAATTCAAATATTTTTAAACATTTCACTTTTGCTTTCATAACTTCTACTTGCTATCTATGATGTAAACATGGTCCTCCTAGCTATTATGTATACAAATAAAGATCCAGACGTTGTACAAATGACAAGCTACTAATTTCCACCTCTTTTTTTCTTACTTGAATATGATTATGTTTGGGCCTAATATTCAATTCCTTTATATTTTGGGGATCTATCAATTTGTACATGAAGTGTCAATTAGCATGGCCCACAAGGTCTAATAAAATTTGCTGAGTTTAGTTATGATCCAAAATAGTGTTCAACAGAGATTCATAATTTTCTCCCTAATTGAATTCCATAAAATTAATTAAATGTCCAAGGGTACTATTTATAAAATTGTGAAGGATCAACAACAAATATTCATCCAAATGCTGTAAATAAATTTTCTAGAATTTGTATAACTCTAAAATGAACATCAACAAGGATTGGCATTTTTCCAACTATATTTGCTCATCAATACTAAATAAATCATATCAACCCATTATTTCCACTTAATGAAGGAGCTACTGCAAATCATTATAAAATAATTACAATAAAATTATCAGGGCTGTATGGTGATATAATAAGTCTTCTGGCTAAGTCTCATAATTTTCTAGTTCCATTTGACACATTTGACCAACAATAATAATTACTCAAGGAAAATAATAAAAATTCATTTTATGAAAGAATCATTGTGAATCATCAGAGTATAAATGTGACAAACTTATCAGGACATTACTATGGTCTACGATGTCTAATGACCAAGTTTCATAATTTTCTAATTTCATTTGACCAGCAACATTAATTCTTCTAAGAAAACAATCAAATTCCATTTTGTGAAGGATCCACTGTAAAACATCAAAGAATAATTATAATAAAATTATCAGGGCAATAGTATGATCTAAAAAGCTTACTGACCAAATATCATAATTTTCAAATTTCATTTGACTAGCAACATTAATTATTCTATGAAAACAATCAAATTCTACTTTGTGAAGGAACCACTGTAAAATCTTAACAAATAAATATGGTAAAATCTCAGAGCATCATATTGGTCTCAAAAGGTCAACTACCTAGATTCATGCAATTCAAATTTCATTTGCTCACATAGAGGTGGGGTAAAGTAATTGGGGGTAATTTGGATAAGTACAATTTAGTGGACTAAAGTAGCTATAAAAATTTCAATTAAAATTTCTAGGTTGTAATTACACCCTCTAAAGTAAATTCCAGAGTTCCATCATATACTAGGCAGATTTGACCCTAGATTTCTCAATTGTCCTTAATGCGATAAAAGCCTATAAACCCTAATGTGTTTGATTCTTTCATACACATTTAAATTTTTAAGAGAATTGGCCAAGGGAATAATTTATAATCCATAAAACACCATGTGTATAACATAATATTTAATTTTCTAATCTACCTTAGTCTTGCATGTAGGTTTCCTCCACATGCTCGTTCAATTGGACTGAGAGTTTGACCATGCTCATAATATGGCTAAAAAAATCCACAACCAAAATATTGGGGTGTTTTGAAGGCATCACACACCAAATTAGCACATGCATAGTTATTTAAATGTTTCCTAAAAATGCAGGAAAATATTCTCTAAAAATCCATAATTTTGGGCAGAGGGTGTATTAGGGCATTACTAATGCATGCCCCAAAATTCATATCATTTGGAGTTATATAACTCCTTAAAACAATTTTTAAGGAGTTATAAACCCTAATGTGCTTGATTCTTTCATAGATTAAATATCTCATGATAACAAGTACACATTTAAATTTTTAAGAGAATTGGCCAAGGGAATAATTTATAATCCATAAAACACCATGTGTATAACATAATATTTAATTTTCTAATCTACCTTAGTCTTGCATGTAGGTTTCCTCCACATGCTCGTTCAATTGTATTGAGAGGATGATACATCTATGGTAAATATACTTGATAATATAGATTTCTCTTCTACTGATTTCAAACAATGTTTCAAAGAATTCTGTTTAGATCTAATCAAATCTGAAAAAGAAGTAAAAGAATTAAGAATTGAATTAAAAAATCTCAAACAGGTAAATACACATCATAAAAATTATAAGCTAAATCTAGAACTCTCAGAAGAGGAATTAGACAAAATCTATTCAGAAAATCTAACACTAAGGAAGGAGCTTGCAAAGGCTAAAGTCTTTGAAGACTCTCTAAATGGAAGAGGTCAGAAGCTCAAAAATATGTCTGAGAATCTCACTAATAGATTTAGACAGATAAATCAGAATACTAATGAAGCATCTAAACCTCAAACATCCAGCAAATCTTTCTGGAAACATCCAATTCACTTCACCAGGGAGAATTATCTAACAGGAGAAATATCACAAGAAAGCCCTGAAATAACCACTATTTTTAATAAACCTAATCCCATTACAGATAAAGGAATCTTAGGAAAATATCCTCACAAAAAATTTGAACATGCGTCGAATTCTTACCAACGTGCGTCAAGTTCTAATCGACGCTTACACAAAATGCGTCGACTTCTACTCAACGTAACCTTTCTCATGCTTCGACTCAGAATGAAGAAAGCGTCGAATTCATATCGACGCAACCATAAGTCTACGTCGAATCCCTATCGACGCAATAAATCAGACAGAAAATTTTATGTTTCCAAACAGGCCTCTCAATCCATGTCCTTCTATTATAAACATTTTTTCTATGATATCATCCAAGAAGATTGGTATGATAAGCCAGTACCCCATAAGAAGGAAGGATATCCTGAAAGACCCATTTATTCTTTTATTATATCTTTTACTAATGAGAGGAAGGGACCCCAGCTTAGCAGGGTCCAAACTAATGTTTAAAATTTTATGTGCAGATGTATCACATCTCCAAGATGGTGTGGTATTTGGACAGTGGATGCTCCATGCACATGACAGGATGCAAAAACCTATTAATCAATTTTGAGGATAGACTTGGACCATCAGTAACCTTTGGAGATTCTAGCTGTGGACAAACCAAGGGCTTTGGAGATTTCAAAGAAGGGAAAGTCACCTTCAAGAATGTGGCAGTAGTCAAAGGACTAAAGCACAATCTGATAAGTATAAGTCAGATATGTGAAAATGGTAGGTATGAGGTAAAATTCACCACACTATTCTGCCATATTATTGATATCAAGAATGGTGCTACAGTACTAAATGGTACTAGAAAAGGAAAAGTATATGTAGTGGACTTTAGCTCTTCACCCACAGAAGTTTGCTTATTCAAGAATATCATAGATAAAAATGAACTATGGCATAGGAGACTAGGTCATCTAAACAACAAAACCATTAGTAAACTAGCAAAGAATAACCTAGTCAGAGGTTTACCAAAGGGTAGGTACTCTAAGGATTCTCCATGCAGACCTTGCCAACTGGGAAAACAGACCAAATCATCTTTCAAACCCATTGGTAAGGATGACTCTCCCAGGGCCCTATACTTACTACACATGGATCTCTTTGGTCCCATATCTACTCAGAGCTTAGGTGGAAAATCCTATACCTTGGTTATTGTTGATGATTATTCTAAGTTTAGCTGGGTATTCTTTCTAAGGGTTAAATCTGAAACCCATAAAATTCTCTCAAAATTTATAAAACAGATTCAATCTGAGTTCAACTCCAATGTTTCAATTATAAGAAGTGATCATGGGACTGAATTTGAGAATCAGATGATTTGTAGTTTCTGTGAGGAAAAAGGTATTAAACAAAGCTTCTCAGCACCTAGAACTCCTCAACAAAATGGAGTTGCTGAGAGGAAGAATAGAACCTTAATAGAATCAGGAAGGACCCTGCTTGCAGAATCAGGATTACCAAAAACCTTTTGGGCTGAAGCAGTCAACACTGCAAACTATGTTCTAAATAGAAGCCTCATACACAAAACTAAATCAAAGACTCCATATGAGCTCCTGAAAAATAAAACACCCACTGTTAAATATTTTAAAATTTTTGGATGTGCTTGCTTTATTCTAAACAATGGGAAAGATCATCTTGCCAAATTTGACAAGAAGTCTGATGATGGAATATTTCTGGGATACTCATCATCTAGTAAAGCCTATAGGTGCTATAATAGAAGAACTCTTAAAATTGAAGAATCCATGCACATTGTATTTGATGAAACTAACATGCTACTTAAGGGGGAGGAGACTCCCACCAGTTCTTTTCCACAGGAAAACAACAGCATAGAAACCCAGCTTGAGCAACTAGCTCTAGAGAACACAGATAATGGAAAGGAAAACCAGTTAGATTAACCAAGTGAGGAGTCTGAACAAGAAACCTCAGAAAAGAGCATTCAAGACCCATTTCCACAAGAGAACATGGTTCAGGAAGAACAATTGAACAATGATCTCATTGAGAATGAAGAAGAAGAACAACTGACAAGTTCAAGCAGAACAGGGATCAATTTGAAGGATCATCCACAAACTCAAGTAATTGGAGACCCCAATACAGGAGTAAGAACAAGACACCAGGTCTCCACTGGGATGGTGCTCCAATGCTTCCTATCACAAGTTGAACCAAAGAAGTTTGAGGAAGCAAATTGTGATCCTCACTGGATTATGGCCATGCAAGAAGAACTAGGCCAATTTGAAAGAAACAAAGTATGGAATTTAGTGGAAAGACCAAGAAACTACCAGTGATTGGCACAAAATGGGTATATAGAAACAAATTAGATTCCACTGTAGTAATTGTCAGGAACAAGGCAAGACTTGTAGCACAAGGATATAGAGAAGAAGAAGGAATAGATTACAATCAAACCTTTGCTCCAGTAGCCAGACTGGAAGCAATTAGGCTCTTTCTTGCCTATGCAGCTTTCATGAAGATGAAAGTATATCAGATGGATGTCAAGAGTGCTTTTCTGAATGGTGACCTTCAAGAAGAGGTATATGTGGAGCAACCACCAGGTTTTGTTAATCCCTCCTCTCCTAACTTTGTTTATAAACTCAACAAAGCACTATATGGTCTTAAGCAAGCTCCTAGAGCTTGGTATGAAACTCTCTCTAACTTTCTTTTGGAAAATTCCTTTGAAAGAGGAAAAGTAGACAAGACACTCTTTACTAGAACCCATAAAAACCAACTTCTTCTTGTTCAAATATATGTAGATGATATCATCTTTAGCTCAACACATCCTAAACTGTGTAAAAGATTTGCTAATCTCATGTAATCTAAATTTGAAATGAGTAGTATGGGAAAACTCTCATATTTCTTAGGATTACAAGTAAAACAAAGTAGTGAAGGAATCTTTATCTCACAATCAAAGTACACTAAAGAGCTAATCAAAAAGTTTGGTATGGAATCAGCCTCCTTTATGAAAACTCCCATGGCAACAAATGCCATTATAGAAAAAGATGACTAGGGAAAATCAATAGATCAAAAGACATATAGGGCAATCATAGGATCCCTTCTATATCTCACTGCTAGCAGACCTGACATTATGTTTGCAACTTGCATATGTGCTAGATTTCAGGTTGAACCAAAGGAATCTCATCTCACCTCTGTAAAAAGGATTCTTAGATACCTAAAGGGAACTCCTGAACTAGGTCTATGGTATTCAGTAGAAACCAACTTTGAATTAATAGGTTTCTCAGATGCAGACTATGCTGGATGTAGGGTTGATAGAAAAAGCACATCTGGCACTTGCCAATTCCTAGGTGACAGATTAATCTCATGGTTTAGTAAGAAACAAACTTCAGTCTCAACCTCAATAGCAGAGGCTGAATATATAGCTGCTGGGAGCTGTTGTTCACAAATCTTGTGGATGCAAAATTAGCTTCTTGACTACAAACTAGAAGTCAATAAATCTAAGATTTATTGTGATAGCTCTAGTGCTATATCTATTGCATCTAACCCAGTCCTTCATAGTAGAACCAAACACATAGAGATCAGACATCACTTCCTTAGAGACAATGTTGAAAAAGGTAAGATAACCTTAGAATATATACCCACAGAAAGTCAAAGAGCAGACATTTTTACAAAACCCTTGGATGAAGCCAAGCACAACTACATAAACACCTTAGGAATGCTTGATGGATGCTTGTAAACACCATTGTTAGGGAACTCTAAAGGAATCAAACAATCTAAGAAAACTTCTTGCAGATGCGTCGAATACATATCGACGCTCCGTCGAGACAAACTCGACGCTGACACCATTTTCCATCAGACAAAGTTACGTCGATCTTTTATCGACGCACCGTCGAATTCATATCGATGCATTACTATGATCACGTCGATAGAGCTCCAGGCTGGCCAATCTCCACGGAGCGCCGACTCTATATCGACGCAAACGTCGACATCCATTCGACGTAACGACGACTTCAGGTAAAAATTAGAATCAAATCCTTACTTCCTCTTCTGATGATTGGATTAGCTTGATTTCTGTTTCCTTTCTCGACGTTTCATCTTCTTTAAATAATACTTCTTATTTCATAACATATACCTTTTTGAACCAGCCAAAATTTTGTCTTCCACCTCTCTCTCTTTCTACATCAATGGCGCCTACTCCTGTTCAAACTGCCCTTATCAAAGCGATGAGCGATGCTCTGGAAAATCTTCTCACCGACTTCCAGACACGTCTAACCAACTTCTCCAATGAATGTGCCAATATGATCACCACCTGTGAAGCCAAATTGGCCACCCTATCTGCCTCTCTTCCTGAGATTCATGCTCTTCTTCGAGAAGAACCTCTGTCGCCACAAAGGTTTACATCCTTCCTGAAAGATATAAACCAGGGGGAGAGTTCCTCCAGAAACCCCTCTTGCCAGGTCTTTGATCTCACTTAAAGCTCAGGTTTAACTCTCTTCTCTCCAACTCTAAGTATTCTCTCTAACTATTACTCCAATTCCATTATAGGCTCCACTCCTCTCAAATCACTCTGACTTCACCTTCATCAAACATTTTGGTGAATCCTCCTCTTACAACACTGAAGGGGAGCATGCTGTAGATTCAGTATTCAGAGTTAATAATCCATATAACCAGGGGGATATTCCTGTAGTAAAGAACCCAGAAATCCATGGGGAGGAAGAAGCAGTCACCTCTGATGATTGGAATGGACAGATATGGATTGATGCACCCTTATGTGAGGAGGAACTTCAACATCACTCCCCTGGCTTCTCTGCCAGTTACATCAAGCTGAAGACACCTCTACTTGAGGACATCCCTATAAAAGAGCTTGGAGGAGACAATCATCCCTCAGCAGAGATCATTCTACCTGAAGTCATTCTGCCTTCTATTGCAGAACAAACTCCTCTTCTTGATATTGTTCCCTCTCCACCCAAAGAGAAAACTCACTCTCCTTCATCTCCACCTCTACCTCTACCTCCACTTCAACCTTCTTCTCTACCTCCTCTGCTACCTCTACCTCCACAAGTGGCAAGCTTCTCCAAACAAATCCTACCTAGGCAAAGTTCAGGAGGACAGATGAAAAGGAAAAGAGAAGCCATTCCCTACTGGAAAAACTTCTCCAAGGAATAAAGGAGAGAGTATGCAAAAGAAAGGAAGTATAGAAAAGCATGTGAGCAAATAAAAAGATTTGAAAAGATGCCTATTATCACTCCTAATAGCCCTGTAAAGGAGTACCATGACCCTGACATGGAAAAGAGGCATGAAGAGATACGAGAAAGAGAATTGTATGAATATGAAGCAGCTAGTAAAGAAGTGGAAGATAAAAGAAATGCCTGGATGGAAAAGATCAACAAGGGAATGACTAAAGAACAAATTCTTGTTGAATCTTCTATCAGAATTCCAAAGAAGTTGTTTGATATTGAAGCTTATCAAAAGAAAAACCCTCAGTCAGGGATCATCCTAGATAAAGGTCAAAAACACAAGAAGGGTGTAGGGTGTACAGAAGATACTTACATTCCCTACAAGAAGCCCAACAGACCTATAAAATTAGACAAGTGGCATGTCGCACCCTGGAAAGGGAAAGGAAAAATGGCTGACATTCCAGAGAAGCAGCAATCAGAAAAGAAAATAAAATATAGGCCCAAGGTTGATAACAAGGGACCACCTGAGATCAAGCCTCCTGAAAAGAAAGTTCAAAACATTACAATTGAGATGATTGATGAAAAGGCAGCAATCATCATCAGCAAAGGCTACTCCATAAATGACACAATCCCTGATGGTGATAAACTATTGGAAAAACTGCATACAATCATCAGGAATGTCCAGGATCGACCTGATAGAGTCAGGGGCAACATTCTTGATGCTATTGAAAACTTATCTAGGAAACTTTATTCTGCTTTTGTCAACTTCATGTACAAAAAGAAGTTTCTGGTTTAAATTTTTGTGAAAGACAAATACTTGTCATATGCTTTCTTATTCCAATTTCTCTTCTGATTATTTAATATATTTCTTATCCTTACAAATGCTGTGCTGGGTTAATTATATGCTAGTTCAATTTCCCTCTAAATAGGGTTAAGACAAATAGGGGGAGATTGTTGGGAAAATGATTTCTCTTAACCCCTAAAAATAAGTTAAAGAAGAATTCTAAGAATGAAAAATAAGGCTATGTAAATATGCGTCGAATACTATTCGACGCAACGTCGAAATGAAGTCGACATTTCCTTCAGATTGAGTCGAAGTAACTTTAGGAAGATTTCGACGTATGTGTTGTCGACGTTACTCTGATTTATAGTCGACGCATCTAATGTAGTCGACGCACCTTTGTCGACGCACCTCCCTTATTCTCCTCTCGACGTCCAGACAGAATGTATTCGACGCTTGCGTCGAATAGTAATCGACGCACGTTGATCTTTATGACAGAATTCAAAATTGCCAGATCTCTTTCCTTATCTTATAGATCTGATTTATATGGAATCAATTTATGTCTTATAGTTGTTCTGAATCTTTCTTTTCCTATTAGATTCTTGGCTAATTTGATAAAATTTATTATGGACATTATTTGAAATTAGAATGAATACTTTCCTTCTATGGATATAACTGTTATGGGAATTTCTCTTTCTTTCTAATACTCTGCCTGCTAATTGATTACTCTCCTATAGTGTTATCTTAATGAACAGAGCTATAAATAACCAAGGAGGTCGGCAGAGAAATAGAAGAAGTGATCCACTATATACACATTAAAAAAAAGAGGAAAACCTCCCAAGTGAAAAAGAGAGAATTGAGAAATATTCCTGCAGCAATATTCAAGCATTCTTCTTCCTCTGCTTCTGAAGTCACCCTGCTGCAAATTCTGATAGCTCTCACATAAGAGAGAAAAGCTACAAATCTTCTTCTCTCCATAGAAGAAAGATTTAATTCACTTCTTGTGCTTCCAATCTTCTTGCTAGGAAGAAGATTCATTCTTGTTCTTATTTCTTTCTTCTTTCTTATTTTTACTTAAACATTGTAAAAGAGTTTTTAGAATCTCTCTTCAAAAAATTCAGTGTACTGGTTCTAAGAGTCTCCTTTTCAAAAGACTCAGTTGGTTCTAAGAGTCTCCTTGTCAAAAGACTCAGGGTGGTTCTAAGAGTCTCCTTATCAAAAGACTCAGTGCAAGATAGTGAATTCCTACCAAGGGGGTAGAAGAGTGGACTACCCAAAGTTTGGGGAACCACTATATTTTCTTGTGTTGTGCTGTGATTTTTTTTCTTGCATTTACTTTCTTTATTTGTTTAATTCTTGTTGGTGTGTGGGAAGCTATAATCTGTGATCATACACATATATATATATTAACATTGCACAAAATATTTTTTAATCTCTATTCACCCCCCCTCTAGAGAATTCTAGTGAGGTTAACTGTGCACTTTCAGAACGTAAAAGCATCCATTATCATTCAAGAAGATCTCTCTCGGAGCGAAGCCATGGAGAATATTGAAATAGAAAAGGAGAACAATACACCAAGAGAAAAAGAAGAAGAAATCTTACTTTTGGAAGAGGAATGCCAAGAAGAAGACAAAAGAACAATATGTTCAAATCCTCCCTCATCTAAAAGCAATGTAAGGAAATCAAATTTTATCTTTTGTACTTCTATCTCTTCATTACAATTGTTACAAAATACTAGGCGCAAAATTGAGAAATTAAAGAATGCTAATAAACTATTGCGCTTAAAAAATAAAAATTTAAAAGCAAAAGTTAAAGTAATATCAAAATCTGATTTATCTAGCTTTACTCATGTCACTTCAATTGAAAATACAAAACCTTGTCTTGATTGTAATGATATTAAAGAAAAAGTTAAGGAACTTGAAAAAGAAATTATTTTTATAAGAGAACAAAATGAAAAATTATGTTTAGAAAATTCATCTTTAAAAATTAATTGTGCTAAGTGTAAGGACTATGAAAATAAAATAAAAGAGATGGATGAAACATTTGATGAGTATAGGGATAAATATGAAAAACATATTGACTCAATTGTTACCACTCTCAAAAATAGCACAATAAATTATAATAAAGCTAGACATAATTTAAAAATTAAGAATGATGAACTAAAATCAAAAATCAACTTGCTTAAGGAAATCATTAAGAAAAATGCTCAAAACATTCATTCACAATCTCAAGGTATATCTAAAAGCAAGTTGAATATAATTTCTCAAAATGTTGATAAATCCAACAAAGGAAATAAAGAATATCAAATGCTTGAAAATAAAATTCCAAATCATTATCATTTACAAAATCACCACTCTCCCAACATAAATTTAAAGATAAACAAATTTCCTATAAAGAATGTTTTGCAAAATCGTCATGGAAATTTGATAAATAAGAATAATATTAAACCAATGTTTGAATGGCGGCCAAAAGTTAAAGATGAAACACAAACTCAAATCAAAAGGGCCCATTCAATCACATCTCCCCAAAAGCAAACACGATGCAATTGGGTACCCAAAGGAACCGTCACACCTGGTCCTCTTTGGATACCTAAATCTCTTATTCATTAGTATCCCATCATTTGCATGAAGTAGAGATCAATTAAAAATGAAATATCATTTCTCTATTTCATGATATACTTAAATTTCTTTTTTGTTTATTTTCTTTTGCTGTTTTTAAACTATCATGCTGTGATCACTTTATATATCTTGTGATATGACTTTCATAAATTAAAACCATAATTCATAAATGAATCAAATTGAATAAAATTAAATAAAAGTTATATCATTTCTTTTTAGTGATCTACTTATCCTTTTTACTTTTACCTTTCTAAATCCATTACCTTTAAAATGTCTTGAACTATCATCACAAATTGTATATCAAAATTATTATCAAGACTAATAATATTATTTTAGAGAATGGATTTAAATGGTTTATTAAAGGGCTTAGCCTAAAAAGTAAAATGCGAAATGTGTTGATCTTGTTTTATTGACTATGATAGTCCTTATATTGAAGAAAAATATTCTTCACAAAATACATGATTAATCTTATGTATAACATTGCATCCAAACTCATCATCCTAGTATCACTTTTTGGTTTATGCTTATATATCTATGCTAGGTACAACATTTATAATGTTATTCAAATTTTATGATAACTATGTGATTTGAAATCATAATAGAATACTAAAATTTCATCAATCACATAGTTTATGGATTAATCATTAAAACATATATTATTTGGCTTATTCGAACATACTATCTTGTGCTTACATTTCATATCAGTTTCAACTTACATTATATTGATAAATATAAACCCTAGAAAAATGAAAATGAAAATATGAGAAAATATATATCATGCATTGTCATGTCACATACTAAATTGCTAATATTTCATGCAATATGCACTATCCAAACATCTCCTAAAATTCTGATATTTCAGCATGAAACTACTATTGTGATACTTATTCAAGATCAATAATTAAAATATTCAAAATCACAAAAAATTGTTTACTGTCTCCCGCGCTAGCGCTACCGCAGGCGCTAGCGTCCATGTTTATTTTTCTATATATTTTAAATTTCTAAAAATCCCTTAAAATATATAAATCTATATTTTCTACTTAGTTTTGCACTTCTGTGTTTCTTTAATTTTTGAAAAATCAAATACAAAACTACAAAAACCAAGTTACAAAAAATATGTTTTGTTTTTTCGCTTGTGTTGTTTCCTTTATTTAAAGTTCATCTTTATGCAAAAATCAAATACAAAAATTACCAAAAGCAAAAATTACAAAAATATGCTTTTATTTGTAAAAATCAACTACAAAAATATAAAACAAAACAAAAACAAGTATCAAAATTATTCTTCTGAACTTAACTTTTCTATGTATCTTGCGAAAGGGTGATTTGGGCTATCATCCCATCATATCACCTAGTACCGGGCGAACCTCTCACAAGGTAGTCCTCGGGAAGTCCAAGATCAATTTTATGAGTTCAAACTTTAAAAATTACTCTTTAAAAATATCAAAAATATTGTATGAACTTTATTGAAAATCAAGCATGATTTAATCTATTATTTAGAACCTCTATAATGTTGCAATTTATCTTTTCAAACTACTTTGAACATTGCCTTCATCATGCTTTGATACATCTATTAATATGTGCATAATTTATATTGAAAAAGTTGTGTAGAACTATGCGTAGCATGCCTCTAAGTATGAGTAATGTTTTATATTTGATAATGATCGCAATTCACTCACTTATTTTGGCATTGTCTACTTATGTGTTTAATCTAAGAATGTTTGTGTATGTTTTGTAATAGTACAATGAATTAAAATTGCACAAGTATCTTACCTACACAACCTTTATTTGCACTTTTAAAAGTTAAGAAAAGTGGTTATCTTTTTCATAAACTATATTGGTTTGCAAAACAAGTGTATTCGGAGAACTTTGTACAAAACAAAATCATAAAATAAAGTGACAAAGATAACTCCACCAAGCACTACTTGAACCTCCTAATAAGTCTTAATAAGCGTTGTGAGGTTGAGCACCTTGGAAAGAATAATAAAGTATCTTGTGCAAACCATATTTTTCTTTCAAAATAAAAACCACTTATTCTTAAGTACACCGGATCACAATAAAAATCAATCTTGAAGAATAAAACTATGTGATCCCCCAAGCACTACTTTGCACCCTGATAAGTCCTGATGAGCATTGTGTGTGCAGAGCACCTTGGTAGTTGTACATTTTTCTTTGTGCATTAAAGTGAGTGGAAGTAAAATTATTTGTGTTTTATTGTGCTCTTTACTTTACATATTACTTGTATTTTTGATTAAAACATTTGTTTACTCTATTCAAAATACACTTTTATGCACATCATTATCTTCCATAACACTTCTTCTCATGAGTATTGGATCCTAATGCTAATTCTATACTACTCTTTATTTATGAAATGCACTAGATAAACTAGCATGCTTTCTACAATGTTTGGTATGTTTTGAAATTGTGAATTAAAGTAACATTATAGTAATCTCTTTTTGATAAGATTATTTCATGCTTGGTTACTGTATTGTCAAAACAAAAATTTTAAATGCAAAATGATTTACAAAAACATCTTCTTTTTGAAATTGAACTCATATATCTTTTTATGAACCATCATTGATTACCATAAGATGTTTTCTGTACTTCTATATGTCTTCCGCATCATAACCATATAATTGTTTTACCTTGCACTTTAATACTTATTTAAAATCTTTCATCTTGTGTGCATCATCACTTGAATCTTCAAATTCCTTTCTTGCAACAAGTGGTGGACTTGCTTGGTAAACTTTATATTGGTTGAATTTTTTGCCTATAACTCTGATCTATTTCTATTCTAAACACTCCTCCAACAAGTGAAATATTTCTTATAAGACATCTCGTTTTAACTTAAACTCTTATTTAGTATTCTGATGTTTCTTTTTCGAAATATTCCGCAATACTCAAACTCTGATTCATTCATGAATTTCAATATAGCTATGTGAGTTTTATTTCAAAAATTCAAATAAAAATATAAACTCATATGCTATGATATTTCCCATTAGATTTAAATGCTAAATGTTTCCAATAATTGTTATCCATGACTTCATTTCTCACCATAGCGGGGGCGTAGGGTTGTAGATATTAGATAACCTTATCTCTAGTCATGTCTTGTCCTTAACCGGGGAGGGTTCCAGTGGGGCCTTGCGAGGCACTGGGGGGAAAGAGTGCTAGGTTAAGTTTTTGTCTAGTGTTTGCATATGGGATTAGCACCCCAAACTACGGCATGTTTGCAGCTCCTCATGCCCATCCGTCACTTAGTACGGGGCTAGGGTGTTGACATATTGTCTGGATAGATTGGTTACTTGGAAATCATGATTGTTTTTAGGCTTAAAACTCTTATTTAAAGGGGAAATCGTTATTTTTTGCTTAAACTCTGATATATAAAAGGGGGAGAACTACAAACAAAAGGGATAAAATAAGTCATAACTCTGATCATTTTAAATGAAAGACAAGTCTAAAACTCCGTATCATTTACTTAAAAAGTTTGATCATGCCTTCTCTTTTATTTACACATTTTTTAGTGCTTTGTTTACCTACCCACTTTTGCTAATAACAAAGGGGGAGAACTAACATGATAAAATGCAAAAGGGGAGAACTAACAATGATAAATGTAACCCGCTATCATAAACCCAACATTACAAATTTAGTTGATAGCATACATATTAAGGGAGCATTCACATAGGGGGAGCATATATTTAGGGGGAGCAATTCTAAATGCTAAAATCAATAATCATCCTAAAGTCATCACTCTCACACACACATAAGTATAGTCTCATCATGCTTATTTATTAATGCTTTGATTTATCATTAATGGATTTGTTATTATCAAAAAGGGGAGTTTGTTGGAACACGGTCTTCCGCATCTCCTAGGTTTGAGAATAACAAATCCTATGTGTATTTGATCTTGTGTGTTCAAGTGTGCAGGTTAACATAGTCCACATGACTCAAGGAGTAATCATGATGTCTGCCCCCAAAATTGAGGCCAAAATTTGAACAAGCTCACTAGCGCCGGCGGTAGCGATAGCGCCCGACGCTAGCATTGATTAGCTCGATTCCGGCGGCATTTTTAGAAGGAGCTAGCGCCCGGCGGTAGCTACTAGCACTGGCGGTAGCATGGCGCACAAGAGGCATAGAGCAAATTGTTGCCACGGATGGGAGATTCGGCCGCGCAAGATCATTCTTAATCCGGGCTAGCGCCGGCGGTAGCGCTAGCGCCAGCGGTAGCGTGAAGGCTATAAATTGGATGCTTTGGCTCTGAATTCTTCATCCTCCTCCAATCCCAAATTCCAGAGCTTTGTGCCACAGCAGAGAGAGGAAGATTCAGAGCGATACTCCCACAATTCCATAAAGCCTTAAAGAGATCCATGGAGAAGATTTCAACACGCGTCATCATCATGACGAAAGGCTGCATCGACTACGATCATACTCTGCGGGCCTTCGTCCACTTCTCCAAGAGATCCACATAGAAGGAGTTTTTATATTATTGTCTTTTCATTTCATATCATTTCTATAAACGGTAGTGAAATCGCCTCATGTTGGCGACTAGGTCTGGGGTAGGACTTAGGGCTGAAATTTGCCTCGTGTTGGCGACTAGATCTAGGTTAGGTCTAGGGGGTGCTCGAGGCCTTTCTGGGGATAGATCGGCTAGAGCGGCTTGAGGACGTATTTGGGGAGAGATCGGCTAAAGCCAACCGGTTCGTGGGGATACGAGTCGGTATAGAAAATGAAAAAGAATTTTTATTAGTCACCTCCGATTTCTAGCGTCATAGAAATCAAGTTTTGTAAAACATTATTTGATATTAATAAAGCATATCTCTTTATTATTGTTTTACTTGATGTCTCTTTATTAACCTTGCAATATTCCGAAGTTTTTCTAAATATAATCTAAAGTTTTTGAAAACCCTTATTCACCCCCCCCTCTAAGGGCGTTGACCGATCCAACAGATTATTCTTGGTGGAAAGCTCACCCGGATAGTTCTCGGAGCGGTGAAGAAAAATCTTTAGATCTGAATTTTTATTCTTCTTATGCGCCGCAATTTTCTTTCTCTAATTTTGGGGAATTTCCACCGATTCAATTTAATACTTCCCCCAAAAATGTAGAGGAGAATTTTACTTCTTCTAGTGCTTTTTCTCCATCCTTTGATAATTTAGTAATGGAGGAACATGTGCTTTCATGTAATCCCATAACTTCTTTTACGAAAGATGAAGAAATATTTTCTTGCCAAGATTTTCTTCATGTTGTGGGCACCCCGGATGAACTAGAAGAAGAACAAGTTTCTTCCCCTACTTCACCCGGATCTTCTTTTCTTTATCATGAATTTTCGCAATTCTCTTCTATTCAACCAAAAATTCATGAAAATTTAGTGTCCAAAAATTTTATTCCACTTGGTAATGCACTCGATTTTTCAAAAGAAAATTTTATTTTAGAAAAGGAACAACCGGAGCTTAATCATTTATTTTTGCAAGCACCTCCTCCTTGCGAAAATATTTCTGACACGTTTAATTGTGATTCTCTATATACTAATAATTTTTAGGTTGAAGATGAGTCGTTGCTACCCCCAATTAATTGATGATCCATATGTCGCTCATCTTTATATTTTCAAATCACCTCAGGTATGAATAGGTGATTTGGATTTGCATACTCAAGTCCAACAACAAATAGAGAATCACACGTTAAGCGGAGGAATAGCCGGGCGACTGATGTCGGCACATTCACCTACGCGTGAATTAAGGGAGTTACGTGTCCATTTCCAATTTAAATTTCCGTTTAGCTAACCCATAACCATCTAGCTTAAAGACGGGAAAAAGAAAGCGCTCTTGGGAGGCACCCCTTGCTTATCTTTAATTTTATGTATTTTTCTTTTAAAGTTTATTTTTCAAGTGTTCTTCATACTTAGTTTTAAACATTGGGGACAATGTTTAATTTTAAGTATGGGGTGTAGCTTTGCGTTCGCTGTATTTTTATTTGAAAAAAGAAAAAAAAATTATAATTTAATAAAAATCTAAATTTTTGGAAAGGGCGCTTTGGGCTTGAACTCCCATCGTAGCTCCTAGTACCTTGCGAACCCTTCACCGGGTAGCCCTTGGGAAGTCCAAGAAAAAAAATTATAATAATATATTTATAGATATTTCTCCATTTTACTTGTTGTTTTTATTTTTCTAGAAATCTAGTTTAAGGTCTGATTATAAGTATTCTTACATTTTTAATTTAGCTAATATTTTGTTTTATCAGAATTTGTTAAACTTAAATTTGAGGTAATTTAGTTTTAAGAAACATTTTATGTTTTAAATTCAATTAGAGAATTTATTTAGCATTACTTCTCATTTTAATTTTAAGTAGCTTCACTTTGTGGTAAATTGGCTAAACATTTCTAGATTTTGAATATATTCTCTATTAACTTTATGATCTTAGGAAATTTCATTCTACTAAAAAAGTTGCTCTCAAAATAGTTTAATTTATAAACTAGAAGTATTTCTTTACCCTTACCCTTTGTTGGCAAATAAAAAAATGTGTAGAAAAAAGATCATATGTCATGGAAATAAGAGGATAAAATTCATTATTTCCTAAACATATGCACCCAAAATCATTTAAAAGATTATATGTCATAAAGTAAGATGATAAAATTCATTACTTTTAAACATATTCATTTTGGGTTTTTATTTGGAGAGAAATTTTAAAAGATTATATGACATGGAAAATAAGAGGATAAAATTCATTATTTTCCTAAACATATATAATTTCGTATTCAAATAAGGTGAGAGGATAAAATTCATCACCTTTATTTTAGTATCTCTTCATTTTGCCATTTCGTTTAAACCCATCCCTAGCCAATTTCATTGTTTCTAGTCCTGAACTAAATTATTAAGAGAGCAATATTTTGGTATGCGTCTTTCTCTTAAGTTTCTTTTATGTTTGAGTGTTTATAATTTCAATCTAATTTTGTTTGAAAATTTCTATGATTTCGTTTGCTAAATAGTCATCTTAAGAAGTATATAGCTAAGCAGATTTCTCTTTTTAAATTATCACCATAACTTATGACTTAATTCTTGAATTCATTGAATTTACTTTTAACTTACTCTTTGTTTAACAAAATTTTAGTTATTTAGATATAATATCGATGTCTTGTAATTCTTTCCTCACTCTTTTGCTCTGGAATAACAAAAGCTCAAGTATGAAGGTGTTTGATGACTAATATTTTAGTCATAGTTTTAGGCTAATATCTTATTAGATATTTAAATAAATTATCGCATTTTGTTCGTTGTTTTTATAAATTTTCGTAAAAATAATATTTTATGTTCTAACTCATATATTTTCTATTTTGTAGAAATACGGCAGGCCTGAGGTGAAGTTATGTGCAATATCCCGCCGTCGTGTCCATAATTTTAATTCAAGTTAGATTCATTCGCGTGTAGTTCGGCTCCACCACCTTCACATGCATGTTGTGCTCGACCACTTCCGCCTCCTCCAAAACCCCGAAAGCGGAACGCCATCGCCGCCACCATTGAATACAACCACTCTCATCCAAGTAATTTCATGTTGCCGCCGCACCCGTTTGAGCCCCTCACGTGAAATCTATGCAAGGCCTTTGTTCAAATTTATATATATACATATATATTTATTTATATATCTTTATATATACATATATATCTATATATCTGCATATATATATATATATACATATATATATATGTGAATGAAAGAAATGCCACAGCCACCTTTGCATGGAGCTCCGACAACCTCCCTCAGCTGCTGCTCTGCCAAGCCCTGCCTCCACCAGCTACTCCACGTCAGCGGTGCGGCTACATCTACTCACATGCATGCCACGTCAGCAATCCATGTGCACCTCCTCCACCTTGCAGCAACATCACCGCCGGCCACTTCCGCGAAATCCATGCAGGCCACCTCCTCCACGTAGAAACAACGTTGGGGACCTCCACTCCTCCACGTCAGCGATCTACAACTCCACCAGCAGCATCTCCACGTCAGCCTCCAGCAATCCAGCACCTCCTCCATGCTGCCACATCTTTTCTGTCGTTTCATTTCCAGAAATTTTGCCACCAGCTGCCAACTCACATGAAAACGCCACCTCAAATGGCGCATGATGGAAACGCCACTTATTTCATCCATTAAATAAGCCATGGACCCCACCCCTCTATTTATTTTCTTTTCTTCAATTGCTTGGTATGGCTGGATGGTTTGAACCTATAAATATGTCTCATCGGTGAGGAGAAAAAGGGGATTATGTAGTGAGAGATTGGAGATAATTTTCGATTAGATAATTTCATTTTGGTCGCTCCGAAAAGTTGTTATTTTTGTCCGTCATTTTAGTTGTTCAATCAACATTTTGTACTTCTCGTTTTGAATTTCATCAACTTGTAACTTTGTCCTTTTTATTTACTAATTTTATTTCTTGTATTTCTTTTATCGTCTAGTAATAAAAATTGCAGGTTATATTTGAATTTAAAATATTGTCATTCCCACCCCATGATTAACTAATTCTTATAGTGCTCGATCGCGATAATTACTATCACTGGATTTCGCGGAGAGCTCGCCTCCTTCCAGTGATGGTTACACCCCCTGAACGCCGAGGCCGCGAGGAATTCTTATAGTGCTCGATCGCGATAATAAAAATTGCAGGTTGTATCTCTCACCACTCTCATTCTTTTTCTAACATGTCATATTATTATGTGAATGAGTTCTCCATCCCCATGATTAACTAATTCTTATAGTGCTCGATCGCGACGATCCGAGGATGAGATAAGTTTGCTATGATTTTTAAATTTGTTTTTCTCTAATTGTTGAACGCTTACGATTTATCTTTGATCTAACAAATTATTATGAGTCTATATCATCAATATATAGTCTTCATATTGTTTTCATTCTTTAGTTAGCCGAGAGGCTCGTAAGTTGAATCAGTCACTCATTGGTAAAAGGAGTAGAACGCAACCCTCGAGAGTGGACGACGTAACTCTTCCGGATTGGAGTAAAATCCAATAGCGAGGTTCACTTTCTTAAGCAAGTCTTAGGCGATGCGATTTGATAACGAAAGTTTGGTCGATACACCTAAGCTTAGTTGAACCAAATCCTCAAAAGAGGAGTGTTCATGCTGCGGGAACCTTCACAGTCAAAGCCTCTTCAACAAGAGAATTGCATTGCTACTTTCATTTCGTAATTTTATAAATCCGAGGTGACTCAAAGATCGGGTACTAGTTTTAAGCCATCGATTTAATTTCGTTAGCATTTTTTCTAGTTTTTACTATTCGCAACCACAACTCAATTTGTATTTGATAAGATAATAACGATTTTCAAAGTAGAATTACTCAACCACCCCGAGTCTAATACGACCTTGGTTTTTATAAACCTAAACTAATTTCGACGCGGTACACTTGTCGTTGTCGTTTGCGAGCATAGTTTTGCCCACCAATGCTCCCCCTAAGTGAATGCTCCCCTTATATGTAGGCTATCTTCTTAATCATTAACCATGTTAGTTTTCCCATTTGATAGCATTTTTATTTATCATGTTAGTTCCCCCCCCCCCCCCCCTTTGTTATTAACAAAAGTGGGTAAAGGTAGCAAGAGACCTAGAAAGAGGTTTTTGATAAAATATAAGGCATGCTCGATCTTTTAGAGGAAATGAAATGATAAGGACTTTTTAACATAAAAAATTTCATTGAAATAAATCATAGTTTTTAGCATAAAAATGATATGCGTGTTAGAACAACCAATATTGATTTTACCAAGCAAGTCTTCCACTTGTTGAAGGAAAGGACTTTTGAGATTCAAGTGATAATACACACAAAAGAAAAGACTTTAAATAAGCATGAAAGCGCAAGGTAAAAAATTATATGGTAATGATGCGGAAGACTTATAGAAATACAAGAAACATCTTTTTGTAATCATGACTATTCATATAGAGAAATATGAGTTAAATTCCAAAATCAAAAGATGTATTGGTAAATCATTTTTCTCTTAAAATCTTTAAAGATTACAATAAATTTACCAAGCTTGAAAGAAAGATATCAAAAAGAGACTACTACAATAATATTTTTATTCACAAATTTAAGACATACCAAACATTGTAGAGATCATGCTAGGTTATCTAGTGCATTTTATATATAAAGAGAGTATAGAATTAGTATTAGGATCCAATACTCATGAGAAGAAGTGTTGTGGAAGATAATGATGTGCACATAAGTGTATTTTGAAGAGAGTAAACAAATGATTTAATCAAAAAATACAAGACATATGTAGAGTAAAGTACATAATAAAACACAAATAATTTTACTTTCATACACTTCAATGCACAAAAAAATGTACAACTACCAAGGTGCTTTGCACACACAATGCTCATTAAGATTTATTAGGGTGCAAAGTAGTGCTTGGGGGATCACATACTTTATTTTTTTCATATTGACGTATTTTTTTGTAATCCAGTGTACTTAAGAATAAGTGGTGTAAAGAAAAGAACTAAGGTTTGCACAAGATACTTTACTATTCTTTCCAAGGTGCTCAACCTCACAATGCTTATTAAGGCTTAGCAGGAGGTTCAAGTAGTGCTTGGTGGAGTTATCTTTGTCAATTTATTTGAAGATTTTTGGTTTTGTACAAAGATCTCCGAATACACTTGTTTTGCAAACCAATGTAATTTGAAAGCACAACCACTTTTCGTAATTTTTAAAAGTGCAAATAAATGTAGTGTAGGTAAGATACTTGTGCAATTTTAATTCATTGTACAATTACAATACACAAGCAAGCATTCTTGGATTAAAAGCACATGTACACTTTGCCAAAATGAGTGAGTGAAGAAATATCATTATCAATAATAAAACATTTACTCATACATAGAGGCATGCTAAGCATGGTTCTACACAACAATTTTTCAATACAATTGATGCGCATGTGTTTAGATATATCAAAGCATGATAAAAAAAATGTTCAAAGTAGTTTGAAAAGATGAATTTCAACATTGTAGAAGGGCTAAATGATAGATTAAACCATGTTTGACATTAACAATAAAGTCCATACAGGTTTTTTTTGAAAAGGAATTTTGTTTTAAAATTTGAACTCTTATAATTGATCTTGGACTTCCCGAGGTCTACCCTGTGAGGGGTTCACACCGGTACTAGGAGATGTGATGGGGTGACATCCCAAATCTCCCTTTCGCAAGATACATGTAAATAGAAAAGTTAAGTTCAAAAAATCATTTTTGATAATTGTTTTTGTTTTATATTTTTGTATTTGATTTTTGCATATTAAGGTATAAATCAAGCAATTAAACAAAGAAAGAAAGAATATTTTTTTTAATTTGGATTTTGTAATTTTTATTTAATTATTCAAAAATCAATTATTGGTAGAAATGCAAAAATACGTAGTACATATAAAAGACCATATTTTTAGAGATTTTGCAAAAATTTAAAAATATAGAACTCAGATATGTGCGCTAGCGTGGCAAACAGTACACTAAATTTCATGATTTTGAAAATTCTAATTTTTGATCTTGAATAAGTGTCCAACGATTAGTTTCATGCAGAAATTTCAGAAGATTTGAAGATGTTTAGATAGGTAAAAAGGTTTAAAACGTCTGCAATTATGAATGTGACTTAACCCGAAATATCTAAAACACATAATTCAAGTCGTAGCAAATGAAATCTTGCATCGGTAAGAGGTTTAATGAATATGTCAGCAAGTTGGGAGTCCGTACCAATGAAACTTACTTTTACATGTTCTTTCTTAATATGATCCCTAATGAAGTGATGGCGTACATCGATGTGTTTAGATTTAGAGTAGTGTACTGGATTATTTGTAAGATCTATGGCACTTTTGTTGTCACATTGGAGATCAATATTTTAGAGATGAAAACCAAAATCCTATAGAGTTTGGCTCATCCATAATGATTGTGCACAACAACTCCCAAGAGCGATGTATTCGGCCTCCATGGTGGAGAGTGCAACCGAAGAATGTTTCCTACTAGACCATGCAACTAATGAGGGTCCTATAAAGTGACAAGTACCTCTAGTGATTTTTAGATCTAGTGAATATCTGGCATAATCTGAATCGGAATAGCCGGGTAGTGTAAATGAATCATTATGTGGGTACCATAATCCTAATTTAGATGACCCTAATAGATATCTAAAAATATGTTTTACCGCTTTGAAATGAGATTCTTTTGGATTGGCTTGAAAGCGAGCACATAAACATACGACAAACATTATATCTGGTCTAGATGCACTTAAGTAAAGAAGAGATCCTATCATACCTCTATATAAAGACTGGTCGATAGAAATTCTAGATTCATCTTTTCCTAGTTTTAAAGAAGCACTAATAGGTGTATAAGCTTGTCTAAGATTTTCAAATCCAAATCGTTTAAGCATATCATGAACATATTTTGTTTCGCAAATAAAAATACCATCATTTCGTTGTGAAATTTGAAAACCAAGAAAATAAGAAAGTTCTTCTACAAGGCTCATTTCAAATTCATTTTTCATTACTAAGACTTCTTCATTACACAACTCTTCATTAGTGGCTCCAAAAATTATGTCATTAACATATATTTGTAAAATGATTAAATCGTTATTATTATGCTTAATGAAGAGTGTGTTGTCAGCACTTCCCCTGACATACCCGTGCTTTAACAAAAACAATGTAAGTCTTTCATACCATGCACGGGACGCTTATTTTAAACCATAAAGTGCTTTTTCTTATTTAAAAACAAGATTAGTGAATTTTTCATTTATAAAACTGGGGGGTTGCTCTACATAAACTTCTTCTTTTATAAACCCATTTAAAAAGGCACTTTTAAGATCCATTTGAAATAATTTTATTCTTTTAAAACTCGCAAATGCCAAAAAATTCATATAGATTCTAAGCGAGCAACGGGTGCAAAAGTTTCTTCAAAATCTACCCCCTCTGTTGAAACCAGAGAACTGGTCTCAGCGTTCGAAAGGGGGATACGACTAACCCTTACTTGACTCGAGCTAGACTCCCGACTGGTGGCTAAGAACTGAAGAACCTAATTGACGAAAAGAGCCTAAGTCCATGAATGGACCCCTTAAGCTGCAGCGTGGAGGTCCCACCTCGTACCCGAAAGCTCACTAGGAACTTCCCCACCCAAGCCAATGCTGAGCCTGGGCACCTTGGAGGGCACTAGGATCACCTCACCGTCCACCTTCACTGACAAGGGGAGGGGGTAGTGCTTACTCACAAGACACACACAAGGAGAGGGGTTAAGACCAACCCTTTCCAAGGTGCCCATGGGGGTCTATTTATAGACTTCCCAAAAAATGGACTGCGGATAGCTAAAAATCTGCTATCCTCAGCCCGATCAATGAACCCGAACGACCGGTACAGTGGGGTTGAATGGACCGAGAGTCCCCCCTATATTCAGGCGAGTGGACCAAGGTCCACCCCCGTAGGGGCGGGTGAGTGGACCAAAGGTCCACTCGCCCCCTAGGGGCGGGCGAGTGGACCAATGGTCCACTCGCCCCCTAGGGGCGGGCGAGTGGACCACAATGGTCCACTCGCCACCTAGGGGCGGGCGGGTGGACCACCGTCCACCCGCCCCCCTAGAGGTGGGCGAGTGGACCATTGGTCCACTCGCCCACCTAGGGTGGGCAAGTGGACGAAGGCCCACCCGTCCCCTAGGGGTGGGCGAGTGACCAAAGGTCCACTCGCCCCCTAGGGGCGGGTGAGTGGACCATAGTCCACTTCCCCCCAAAAGTCTCGGCGGCGTTCGGGGGAACGAACCGGGTCGTCCGTCACCCCTCTTCTGCCTCAGTTAGCCTCGGACCCCTCTTAATGGGCTGGATCGTCACGTCGTAGCCACCCTTGCTATGGCGGTCTTACCTGTGTCGGGTCACACCTGCTCGGAAAATATGAGGGTTGTACACAATCCCCGCTCTTTTCGAGCTTTCCTTAAGCTCGGAAAGAAAGTCCAACCCACCTATTTAACGAGTGGGTGGGACCCCCGGGGAGAATCTAAAGAGGACCCCGCCAGAGACCTATAAAAAGCCTCCTAAGGGGGAGGTGAGGAGAACATCACCCCTTAGGGCACTCCCTTCTCTTCTCCCTTTTCTCAGGATGGATCCCCCTCGAGATTTCCGAGCCTGCTTTAAAGCACTCGCGGGGAAGGATAGAAGCAGCACGGCGAAGCTCAAGGCTGCGGCTGGTGGCCCTTCGTTATCGCCCACTCGGCCGGCGGCTCGATCACCACGGAAGAAACCCCGACCGGCCCTGGTGGCGTCGTCATCCTCCTACAGGATGACCGGCTATGTTCACGACTTAGATCTCATTCCGGATCATCCCGAGGGAGGTCAGGGCGCGGTGGAAGCGGCGGATGTGGGTGGTCAAGATGGACATACCATCCCTGTTAAGGACCCTGCCTCCTTCTCGACTGCCCACGGCAACCCTTCCCTGCGAAGCCGAGGAGTTGAGGATTCACAAGGTAATGTCATCGCGATAATTACTTTTTGATTGAATGTCTCGGTATTTAAAGATGTGCTCTCATAGGTGGGGACAAGACTTCTACGGGTCAGTCGAGCCGGAGGGAGGTCTCCTCGCCACTCTATTCTCCTGTCGTGGTTGCGGAGCCTTTTGAGGATTGGCTCGCCCTCCTCGATCGCCAGATCCGCGAGCTGCGGAGCCTTTTGAGGCCTGACCCTCTCATTTGTATTTGTGCGTTGGAGCGTCGGACGGAGAGGCTGGAGAATGAGTTCAGCCTGCTAAGGAGGAGGTCCGGCTCGCTCCTGTGATGGCGCGTTCCCTCCGACACTCCTTGATGATGATGACCCGGCTGCCGAGGCACTGCGCCACAAAGATCCGAGGTGCCATGTTGATGCTGAAGGAAGTCCGCGTTATAATCTCCGCCCGCGGCGTGCCAAAACCGCCATGAAAATTTAACTTTTATTCATGCACTTTTATTTTATATTAATAAATATAAAATTATTTCATGCTAGATGATAATTTTATATTTATTAAAGTGGTTGTAATTTTAATTTTGAACTCTTTATTTATTTTGGTGTGTATTTAACCTTACGGATGGATAAGATTTTATCTCCATCATGGATGGTTAAGATTTTGTGTAAACTCCTATTTAAGGAGGTCTTTATGAAGGAATGAAAATAATGGAAGAACAAAAAAACCAAACCCTATTTCCCCTTGGAAATTTCGGCCACAAGGAGTTCTCCCTCCTAGCCGCCGCCCCCCCTCTTGGTGTGACTCCAAGGCCGCCTCCCTCCATCCTCTTCGGTGCGACTCCGGCGAGACTTCCGTGGTGCGACTCCAAGGAAGAAAGGGTGCTTCTCCGTTCGGTGCGACGCCGGTGGAATCGTGGAGAGAGAGATTCTCCCACCTTATCTTGTGTGTTCATCTTCTTGGTTGGGTAACCCCTCTCCTTGTTAGTGATTCTTTCTACGCTTTAGTTTGTGGAGGTTTTGTCGAATCGTTTTATCCGCGATCTTAAATCTTTTCGCTTGCAAGATCTGAAATAATAGTGTTGTTATTGAATCTCTTGTTGTTCGGATCGGGTAGATCCGGTGCGGGAGCGAAACTCGGCCTAGCCTTGGTTTGCTCTCCAAGATTGGCGCACTTAGCGTTAACAAGGGAGTTAATCTCAACTAAAGCTTTATCGCCGCTTGAATGTTCACCGCCGCTCCAAAATAATGTCGCCGCGTTTTGAAATGAATCGATTGATGGAATAGATGCTTGTGTAGGTGCGGTGAGCTGTGTGCTTGTTGGAGAGGTAGGTCCTAAGAACGTTGTATCGAGTCCCGCATATTTTTTCTCCATCGGATTTGGGAGCCAACCGACCCCTTTTCGTTCGCTTTTGGTCGGAGCCCTCCTATGTTATTTTAATTTCTGTGATGAATGCCTTTCCGTTAGCGTAACGTACACGTTGTCACGGTACCCCTACAATCAGAGCTAGGTTGTGTTGAGTTCTATCTCGACACCATCCTTACTCTAAGATCGGTAGGTTATCCGTCCTCTAGTCGGTGCGTTCGTTAGCACGGTCAAAATCTGAAAATTTTCGGATTGGTCTGCGTTTAGTAAAAACTCAGAAATTTAAAACTTGTCAGAAAAATCTGAAATATATTCTGTAGCTTCCTGCACGTATTTCCAGCAACATTAAAACTGAAACTTTTTCGATTCGTCCTCGTTAGGTCGGCCTGAAAATTAGAAACGTCGTAATTCTGTCCAGGTGGAGTGCGAATAGCGGTCTGAAATCTGAATTTTTTGTCGAAAATAAAAAAAAAAAAAAAATTCTGGACAATCCTCACTCTATTGTCAGCATTAAAATAAAAAAAAAAAAATATTAATCTTAATTGATACCATCCTAATTTATTTCTTACCGTAGGACGCCGACAAATAATCAATCTTGCACGATTTCTTTCCAAAACAACCAAATCTTAATTAATCTTGCACGATTCCTTTCCAAAACAACCAAATCTTAATTAATCTTGCACGATTTGTTTCCAAAAAATAATTAATTTTCAAAATCGGGCTTGCGAATAGCGGCATAAAACTTAATTGGCACAATCCTAAATTATATCTTATCTTAGCTAGGAATTCAAAATTGAAAATTCAAAATTTAAAATTCAAAATTCAAATTCAAAATTCAAATTTTGAAATTGAAAATTCAAATTCAAAATTCAAATTTTGAAATTCAAAATTCAAATTTTGGAAATTCAAAATTCAAATTCAAAATTCAAATTCAAAATTCAAATTTTTGAAATTCAAAATTCAAATTTCAAAATTCAAACTTTTGAAATCCAAAAATTCAAATTCAAAATTCAAACTTTTAAAATTCAAAATTCAAATTTTTGAAATTCAAATTTCAACTTCAAAATTCAAAATTTTGAAATTCAAAATTTAAATTCAAAATTCAAATTTTTGAAATTCAAAATTCAAATTCAAAATTCAAAATTTGAAATTCAAAATTCAAATTCAAAATTCAAATTTTTGAAATTCAAAATTCAAATTTATGCTTGTAACGGCCTAAAATCTGAAATATTTTAGTATTGTGTTCACACTCTTAGGATGACTAGAGAGACCCCCCGAACTCTAACCACTATTCCTCAGGATAGAGTGTCACACTTCAAGGTTGGCGATTTGGTTTTAGTACGATTAGTTCCCGAGCGTTTGCCATCTGGCACCGTTAAAAAGTTAGCACCTAAGCGCGCCGGCCCTTTTCGGATCATCGAGAAAATAGGTGACAACGCTTTTGTTTTGGATTTGCCTGCCGAATGGGGAATCTCCCCTATTTTTAACGTCTCGGATTTAACGATGTTCGTATCGCCTCCACATGAGTTGAGTTCCTTGACGTCTTCTCCTTCCACCAAATCTTCTAATGGGTTGGGGAGTGGTAGTACGGATGACCTCTCTCTATCGGTTCCCACAGGTATTTCACCGGATGGTAAGTCGCATACTTTTATTCCTACTGCTGATATGTTCCCCAGGTTTCCGAAGACTTTTCTCACTCCGGACATGATACTGTTTGCGGAGCCATATACTACCTCAGAGGGTGCTACTTACCGCTTCCTCATCCGTTGGCGTGATCGCCCTCCTTCAGACGATTCTTGGGTCCTCGCGACGGAGCTTCAACAACTGGATGCTGATCTTCTCCGCCGCTACCTCTCGGACCACGCATCGGAGATGCTTGATTTTGAGTGGGGGAGGATTGATGGCGCGTTCCCTCCGACACTCCTTGATGATGATGACCCGGCTGCCGAGGCACTGCGCCACAAAGATCCGAGGTGCCATGTTGATGCTGAAGGAAGTCCGCGTTATAATCTCCGCCCGCGGCGTGCCAAAACCGCCATGAAAATTTAACTTTTATTCATGCACTTTTATTTTATATTAATAAATATAAAATTATTTCATGCTAGATGATAATTTTATATTTATTAAAGTGGTTGTAATTTTAATTTGAACTCTTTATTTATTTTGGTGTGTATTTAACCTTACGGATGGATAAGATTTTATCTCCATCATGGATGGTTAAGATTTTGTGTAAACTCCTATTTAAGGAGGTCTTTATGAAGGAATGAAAATAATGGAAGAACAAAAAAACCAAACCCTATTTCCCCTTGGAAATTTCGGCCACAAGGAGTTCTCCCTCCTAGCCGCCGCTCCCCCTCTTGGTGTGACTCCAAGGCCGCCTCCCTCCATCCTCTTCGGTGCGACTCCGGCGAGACTTCCGTGGTGCGACTCCAAGGAAGAAAGGGTGCTTCTCCGTTCGGTGCGACGCCGGTGGAATCGTGGAGAGAGAGATTCTCCCACCTTATCTTGTGTGTTCATCTTCTTGGTTGGGTAACCCCTCTCCTTGTTAGTGATTCTTTCTACGCTTTAGTTTGTGGAGGTTTTGTCGAATCGTTTTATCCGCGATCTTAAATCTTTTCGCTTGCAAGATCTGAAATAATAGTGTTGTTATTGAAACTCTTGTTGTTCGGATCGGGTAGATCCGGTGCGGGAGCGAAACTCGGCCTAGCCTTGGTTTGCTCTCCAAGATTGGCGCACTTAGCGTTAACAAGGGAGTTAATCTCAACTAAAGCTTTATCGCCGCTTGAATGTTCACCGCCGCTCCAAAATATTGTCGCCGCGTTTTGAAATGAATCGATTGATGGAATAGATGCTTGTGTAGGTGCGGTGAGCTGTGTGCTTGTTGGAGAGGTAGGTCCTAAGAACGTTGTATCGAGTCCCGCATATTTTTTCTCCATCGGATTTGGGAGCCAACCGACCCCTTTTCGTTCGCTTTTGGTCGGAGCCCTCCTATGTTATTTTAATTTCTGTGATGAATGCCTTTCCGTTAGCGTAACGTACACGTTGTCACGGTACCCCTACATCATCCTGGGGGCGTGGTAGCTCCGATGGCGGACCACAATGCGTCGGGTGGAGACTACTGTGCGGACCCTAAACGAGGATATTGCTTCGGCGAAGGAATACATGGAATCGATGCATGGGGTGACGTCATACACCCGTGGCCAAGGTTCCTAGAAGTGGGTGCCGCGCTAGTTGCCTCTCCCTTTCCTCCAACCGTTTATATGCTATGTAATAATAAGAACCAGTCCTGAACGGTGGTTCAACCCACCTTTCAGCTGAACACTTTCATTCTGTTTTGATTTTCTGATTATGCTCTATTGCCTTGTTTCAATCGCGTCTCGCAGATGATTGTGTTTCGGTGTCGCGGTAAGCGACTTGACGCCGGGATGACTTCCCAGAGGGTGGTCGGTGGAGACCTGATATGTTCACCAGGCGTGGTAGGCGGAAGAGGGTCAGGGGGGATCATGAGCGAGGGGGCCTCGAGTTTATTCCAGGTGAGCGGACCGGAGGGCCGTTCACCTCTGCCGGGCGAGGGGTCCATGAGGACCACTCCGATGAACCGGGCGAGCGGACTCATGGTCCCCTCATCCGTGCCCCGGGCGAGTGGACCCGTGGTCCACTCGCCCGTGCCCCGGGCGAGTGGATCTCGGGGTCCATTCGCCCGTGCCTTGGGCGAGCGGACCCCGCGGTCCACTTCCCACTTTTGAGCCCCATTCCCCTATAAATACCCCCCCCCCCCTTTTATGGCTTCTCACTACCAATCCCTTCGACTCACTCACCTTCGACTTACCCTCTCTTCGAGACTAATCTCATTCCCTTATCCTTGCCTTGCGAGATGGCTCCCAATCGACCCCCTGTTGCTAGGAACGGTCGAGAGCAGAGTGCAGTTAACTTCTCTGAACATTCATTCCCTGATGGGAAGGTGTCCAAGGAGGAGTACATGTCTTTCAGGAGATCCTACCTTCCTGCAGGATGGGTAGCTCGGCGCCCATCACCGGGCGAGGCCATCAACTACTTTTATGTGGACTGCCTCGCTTTCCCGCTTGCTCACTTTGAGGCCGGCCTAAGGCTTCCCCTATGGCCTGAGGTGCAAGATTTTCTGACCTACTTCGGGGTAGTCCCTGCCCAGGTCAACTCTAATGTGATCTCGATATAAACCGCCTACGCCCGCTACCTGCGAGAGGAACGGGTCGAGTTCGACCTAAGTGTGTTCCGTAAAGTTTTCGTCTTCCAGGCGACTACCGACGGGGTGTGCTTCTTGATGGGCACGCATGTGAAGGTGTGCGAGACCTCCAACAAGGTCCATCATTGGAATGACAAGTTTGTCTTCATCCAAAGTGATTTTGGAGAAATCCCCTTCTCCCCTGTTCAGAGATCCGAGAAGGCCTGCAGGGCCCCTCGCCTGCAGGGGGCGGCAGCCGAACTTCACAGCTATCTTGAGGGTGCGGGCTTTGAGGTCGAGCACCTTCGGAGGAACATCAGCAAGTTGACTTACGTCGAGCCTGGAACAGGTATCCCTTCCCTTCTGATGTCCCGCCTCTTCCCCCTACTCTCTCATACGCAGGTGCTGACTCTTGCCTTGACCTGCGCAGGTGAGCGAACCCTTCCGCGGCATCCTCCATTTGCCAGGGGAAGCTCTGCCTCAACCCGTTGGCTTGTTAAGGAGGTCGCGGCCGCATGTGCTTCCGCCCCAAAGGTTCCCACATTGAGGCAACGGAGGGGCAAAGAGCCGGTGGGGAACGAGGCTACGCCTTCCTCCCTGCCTAAAGAGCTGAGGATGCGGCGTGCGAAAGCCGTATGCAGGGGGGGTTCTGGGGTGGCGCCGAGTGAAAGGGCGGGGGGGGGGGGGGGGGGCGAGCGATCCTGAGGCTTTGGCCAACCATCCTAACTTCGAGATGGGAGGGAAGGCCACCGACTCCCGCGGAGACCCCATCCTTTACTGGGACGAAGCGCTGAATAGGGTCTCGTTCACCTCCCACTATCCTTCCTGGGGGGAAGACGAATCTCCCGGAGATGCTGCGTACAATCTCACCTTCGGCCTCTACGGTCGACAGGATGCGGCCTCACTCAAGAAAATGTCCACTCGCAACCTCGCCTGCTTGAGTTCTCAAGCCTTACTCCGCGCAGCCGAACTATCGCATATGACCGCACGCCGAGGTCTTAGTCTCTCGAAGAAGCTAAGGCAGGCCGAGCAGAGAGTCGGACTGCTGCAGAAGTGACAGAGGACCTTGCCGCGCGCTTGGCTACCGCTGAGAAGCTCCTGGCCTAGTCGTCTGGAGGCCTGGTTCGTGTCTGCCTTGGTGACCCTCCTTTCATTGTTCACCCCCTCTTTCTCTAATGATGTCGATCCCTTTATCTTCCTTTCCTGCAGGGACCGGATGCTGCCAACTCACTCAGAAGGCGATGCGAGGAGTTAGAACAGGAGGTGCACGATCTGAGGGCTCAGCTTGCCGAGGCTCAGAGGCAGTCGCGGAAGGGGGAGAGGGGCGAATCCTCGCGAGTGACGGCGTCTGTCCCCCCTTCTCCCGCCAGGACCGAGAGCTTCCGAAGGGAGGTTGCGAGGCAGACGGACGAGTCCTTAATGGACTCCCTTCATGCGGCGAACGCTCTCCGGGACGATTGGAGGGGGGTCTCGGCAAGCGACATCCTCTTTGATCTCTACCCCTCCCCTGTGCATCCCAGCTCGCCTCCTTCCAGTGATGGTTACACCCCGTGAACGCCGAGGCCGCGAGGAACCTTACCTTTGCATGAGCGGAGTCCGCTCTTTCTTTCCGTGTGTTTTAAAACTATCAAGTATGGAGCGATCGTTCATGTAATTTGTACCTTTTCCGACCATGTAATAAGTAATAACATGATAATTTTTCTACCTTCATGTGATTCTTTATGATTTTAAACAGAACGTTCGCTTAGCTCACGGCCTCCCCTTGCGATGGGGAGAGTTTACTTCCCTGTCATACCTCAAGTCGAACTGTCCAAACAATAGGAGGCGTAATCCCCCCCCCCCTCCCGTCCCGGGTGCTTACCTTCACCTGGGGATGGGGGAGCCCATTACTTGACGGAACCTGCTGAGAGCGGAAGAACCTGAACCTGCCTTAGGGATTCTGCTTACCTGGAGGTGGAGGCACTCGACGCCTTACCCAACCGGCTGGGGGCGGAGAACCTAACTGTGTCCTAGGGGCTCCGCTATCCTGGAGGTAGAGGAACTTCACATCTTCCCGAGCTCGTCGGGAGTGGAGATCCAACCCGCGTCCTAGGAGCTTGGCTTACCTGGAGGCAGAGGAACTCAACACCCTCTCAAGCCATCTGGGGGGTTGGCAAGCCATTCCACGTCCCAGGGGCATAGTTCTCCTGGAGGTGCTAGGACTTGACATCTATCTCTTCACCCCCCCCCCCCCCCCCCCCCCCAGGTGCTTACCTTCACATGGAGGCAAGGAAACCTGACCCCTTCCCAGGCCACTCTATACGTGGTGAGTCGACCCGATGAGCCTCCCATCTGCCGGCATAACTGAGCCCGGAGCGTGGTCTCTACTCGGGGAACTTATCAACCAGTCGACCCGATGAGTCTCCCATCTGCCGGCATAACTGAGCCCGGAGCATGGTCTCTACTCGGGGAATTTATTAAACGGTCGACCCGATGAGTCTCCCATCTGCCGGCATAACGGAGCCCGGTGCATGGTCTCTACTCGGGGAACTTATCAACCAGTCGACCCTATGAGTCTCCCATCTGCCGGCATAACAGAGCCCGGAGCATGGTCTCTACTCGGGGATCTTATCAACCTGTTGACCCGATGAGTCTCCCATCTGCCGGCATAACGGAGCCCGGAGCATGGTCTCTACTCGGGGAATTTATTAAACTATCGACCCGATGAGTCTCCCATCTGCCGGCATAACGGAGCCCGGAGCATGGTCTCTACTCGGGGAACTTATCAACCAGTCGACCCGATGAGTCTCCCATCTGCCGGCATAACTGAGCCCGGAGCATGGTCTCTACTCGGGGAACTTATCAACCAGTTGACCCGATGAGTCTCCCATCTGCCGGCATAACGGAGCCCAGAGTATGGTCTCTACTCGGGGAACTTATCAACCAGTCGACCCGATGAGTCTCCCATCTGTCGGCATAACTGAGCCCGGAGCATGGTCTCTACTCGGGGAACTTATCAACCAGTCGACCCGATGAGTCTCCCATCTGCCGACATAACTGAGCTCGGAGCATGGTCTCTACTCGGGGAACTTACCATGGGTGTTACCTGAAGCAGGGAGAGCATTTCATTCATAGATAAAAATAGTACAAAACTATTACATAGCGCCCCTCCGCGCTTACTCGGCCACATCCTTCTTGACCCTCTCCCCCATCATCTCCTCCATCATCTCCTCCATTTCCTCTGCCTCCTTCATCCACTCGATGTTGTTGACCATTGTGACGTAGCAATGGCGCGCCTCCCTGGGGTCTCCCCGGACCCGGACCTGCACTCCCCCAGTGTTGTACTTCAAACACTGATGGTATGAGGATGGCACGCACTGGTACGCGCTGATGAGGGGACGCCCGAAGATGGCGTTGTAACTACTTGGCGCCTCTACAATGACGAACCGGCAGTTCTTGGACGTGCCCCCCAAGGTGACGAGGAGCTTGACTCCCCCTTCCACTTCCTTTCTCTCCCCGGAGAACCCGAAGAGCGGCCCATCCGACGCCAGCACCCGCTTCACATCGACCTTCATCTTGTCGAAAGCCTTCTTAAACGCCACGTTCACCGAGCTCCCGTTGTCGACCACGTTCACCGAGTAGGTTTAAAACGTCTGCAATTATGAATGTGACTTAACCCGAAAGATCTAAAACACATAATTCAAGTCGTAGCAAATGAAATCTTGCATCGGTAAGAGGTTTAATGAATATGTCAGCAAGTTGGGAGTCCGTACCAATGAAACTTACTTTTACATATTCTTTCTTAATATGATCCCTAATGAAGTGATGGCGTACATCAATGTGTTTAGATCTAGAGTAGTGTACTGGATTATTTGTAAGATCTATGGAACTTTTGTTGTCACATTGGAGATCAATATTTTAGAGATGAAAACCAAAATCCTATAGAGCAAAGCTCATCCATAATGATTGTGCCCAACAACTCCCAAGAGCGATGTATTCGGCTTCCATGGTGGAGAGTGCAACCGAAGATTGTTTCCTACTAGACCATGCAACTAATGAGGGTCCTATAAAGTGACAAGTACCTCTAGTGATTTTTAGATCTAGTGAACATCTGGCATAATCCGAATCAGAATAGCCGGGTAGTGTAAATGAATCATTATGTGGGTACCATAATCCTAATTTAGATGACCCTAATAGATATCTAAAAATATGTTTTACCACTTTGAAATGAGATTCTTTTGGATTGGCTTGAAAGCGAGCACATAAACATACGACAAACATTATATCTGGTCTAGATGCACTTAAGTAAAGAAGAGATCCTATCTTACCTCTATATAAAGACTGATCGATAGAAATTCTAGATTCATCTTTTCTTAGTTTTAAAGAAGCACTCATAGGTGTATAAGCTTGTTTAAGATTTTCAAATCCAAATCGTTTAAGCATATCATGAACATATTTTATTTGGCAAATAAAAATACCATCATTTCGTTGTGAAATTTGAAAACCAAGAAAATAAGAAAGTTCTTCTACAAGGCTCATTTCAAATTCATTTTTCATTACTAAGACTACTTCATTACACAACTCTTCATTAGTGGCTCCAAAAATTATGTCATTAACATATATTTGTAAAATGATTAAATCGTTATTATTATGCTTAATGAAGAGTGCGTTGTCAGCACTTCCCATGACATACCCGTGCTTTAACAAAAACAATGTAAGTCTTTCATACCATGCACGGGGCGCTTATTTTAAACCATAAAGTGCTTTTTCTAATTTATAAACAAGATTAGTGAATTTTTCATTTATAAAACTGGGGGGTTGCTCTACATAAACTTCTTCTTTTATAAACCCGTTTAAAAATGCACTTTTAAGATCCATTTGACATAATTTTATTCTTTTAAAACTCGCAAATGCCAAAAAATTCATATAGATTCTAAGCGAGCAACGGGTGCAAAAGTTTCTTCAAAATCTACCCCCTCGATTTGAGAAAAACCTTGAGCGACTAAGCGAGATTTATTTCTTATAATTCTAGATTCACCATCTAATTTAAATTTAAAAAACCATTTTACGCCAACAACGGGATGATTAGATGGACGTTCTACTAGATTCTAAACTTTATTTCTTTCAAATTGATCTAGCTCTTCATTCATATCCAAAAACCAAAATTCATCATTTAAAGCGGTTGAAACCTTTTTAGGTTCAATTTCAGAAACAAAGCAAATATTTGAAAATGTTTTATGAAGAGAAGATCGAGTTCTTACCCCAATAGATGGTTCCCCAATAACTAGCTCCTTAGGATGATTCTTTCAGAAGTTTAAGATGCTTGGAGGCACATATTCATCTTCATTAGCCTCCTCCTCCTCCTCTTTGGAAGGTTCCACTTCGTCATGCTCCAAAGATGGTACGGGTTCATCATTTATACATGTAGGAAGATTTTCTACACAAGGAATAAATTCATAAAATTTTACATTAATAGACTTTTCAACCTTACTCATTCTTTTGTTAAATATTCTATAAGCTTTACTTGTTTAAGAGTATCCAAGAAATATTCCTTCGTCACATTTTCATCAAACTTCCCTAAGGCATCTTTTGTGTTGAGAATAAAACATTTAAAACCAAATACTTTAACATATGATACGTTATGTTTCTATTAATAATATAGTTCATATGGTGTGATATTTAAAGATGGACGAAGCGTGACTCTATTCATTACATAGCATGATGTGCTTACGGCTCTGACCCAAAAAGACTTATGTAATTTATATTTAGATAGCATAGTACATGGTAGTTCTTCAATTGTCCTATTCTTTCTTTCTAGAACACCATTTTATTGAGGTGTTCGTGGAGCAGAGAACTCATGCTTAATACCTAACATTTCGCAAAAGGATTTAAAATTTTCATTTTCAAATTCTCCTCCATGATCTGAGTGAATGCATTTTATTTTAAAATTTATTTCATTTTGAATAACACATCAGATTTGGAAGAGAGAAATGAAGTCCAACAATATCTAGAGAAATTATTTATTAGAACAAATGTATATAATCTACCACCAAGACGTGCGGTGTTAACGGGGCCAAAGAGATCCATATGAATTAATTGCAAAGGTCTTGTAGTAGAAATTTCGTTTTTGCTTTTAAAAGATAATTTTATAAATTTTCCTTTTTGACATGAAGAACATAGTGAAGATAAATTTCCATTTAATCTAGGCAATCCTCTAATCAACTCCTTTTTGGCTAGTTTTAAAATGAGCTTTGTACTAGCGTGACCTAAATGTCTATGCCAAAGTTCTAACTCGTCATTTTTAGTAATAAAACATTTTATAGATGATTTGGAAAGATCATGAAATGAAACTATATATATGTTGTGAGTTCTAGGTGCAGTTAGTAAAACATCTTTTGTGTTAGGATTAAATATTTTGCAAAGATTTGTGGATGACTCAAATAAAACATCTAATCTATTATCACACAATTGACTAATAGATATTGAATTATGTTTTAGACCCTTTTTCATAAAGAACATTAGAGATAGTAAAGGATTTGCTACCCACTGTACCGACTCCCATGATCCTTCCTTTACCGTTATATCCAAAGGTTACGATCCCACCCATCTACTTTTCTAGGCTAAGGAACTTTGTTTTGTTTCCCGTCATGTGCTTTGAGTAGCCCGAGTCCAAGTACCATATGTGCTCTGAATCCTTAGCCTTCCTGCAAATATAGAAAGGAGATGAGAGTAATGATCCGGATACCCAAGAGGTACCACCCATAGAATAAGTGGATGCCTTAGGTAACCAGATTTGTTTTAAAAATCCTGATTTTATTTTCCAGCAAGAGCTAGACGTGTGTCCAAACCAATGACAGTTTGCACACAAAATAAAGGGGGTTGAGACACTTTTCTGAAATTCTATATTGCTCTTACAGGATGAGGTTTCATTTTTTGAAAAACATAAGATTTTTAATATGATTGGCTACCGCCGGCGTTAGTGTCTAGCATCGTGCGGTAGCTGTCACTTTGATATCCGAGCCAAAATTTTCCAGAACCATAACATTGGTTCCCCAAAATCATGTTCAGGGATTTTTGACCAATTCCAAATTTTTTTGATGGCCATGTTGAGGTCATGAGTTTGTTTTTTAAGAGATGAGTTTTCTTTTACAAGCATGACACATTTATTTTCATAACCTTTTTTGTTGCTTTCAATTTGTAAGAGAGAGGTTTTTAGTTTTCTCTCTAAGTCCCCCTTTTCTCTTGTAAGAGTTTTGATTTGTGAGAGGGCCTTAGAAAGAGAAACTTCAAGATCTTTTGCCTTACATAAGGAGTGTTCACACTCTTGGCATGAAACCTTTCTCTTTTCCAAAGACATAAATTTTTTAGTAAGCTTATGATTTTATTTGATGAAAAATTCATTTTCACGATTTAAAATAATATTATCTTCTATGCTTTTATCATAGGCTTTCATGTTTGAACAAATTCATCATAAAGTTCTTCGAAGGTGGGAGGAGTTACCTCAATGTCACTAAAAACATTGGTGTCATCATCGTTGTCTTTTTCCATCAAGCATAAGTTTGCTTCCTCCTCGCTGCTTGACTCAGATCCGCTTGATTCTTCAGAGGAAGAATCATCCCATGTTGCAGCTTTCAGCACCTTCTTTTTCTCCTTCCATCTGTATCGTTTTTCTTTTTGCTCCTTTAGATACATTGGGAACTGGGTCCGAATGTGCCCAGTCTTACTGCAGTGATAGCACTCTGGTGGTGGTCTTTCTTCTTCGTCTTCACTTTCCTTTTCTTTCTTTGATGAAGAGGAAGACCCTTTTCGTCGAGCATCCTTCTGGAAGTATTTTTGGAAGGTGTTCCTTCTTTCCGGATTTCTAATGAATTTTTTGAAGTTCTTGACCAGAAGACCTTCATATTCATCATTATCTTAGTTGTTCTCCTTCTTTGATTTTAGTGCTAGTGCCTTTTTCTTTGGCTCCTTGATGTATTCATCATGTTGAATCTGGAGTTCTACCTCATGGGTTTTGAGATTCCCAATGAGGTTCTCGATCTGGAGTGTTCTTAGGTTGTGTGACTTCGAGATCGCCGTCACCTTTGGATTGAACCTTGGAGGTAGAGAGCGAAGAATCTTTCTGACCAAGTCGTCGTCGGAGTAGATCTTTCCAAGAGCTTTTGAAGCATTGGCCATCTTGGTGAAGCGTGTGTACATCGAGTTGATGTCTTCTTCAGCATCCATCTTGAACTTTTCATATTCTGATTCTAGTTGGAATAGCTTTGCATCTTTCACCTGCGATGTACCTTCATGAGTAACTTCCAATTGGTTCCAAATATCATAAGCAGTTAAACATGCAAAAATTCTATTAAATTCAGTTATATTTAAAGCACAATATAAATCATTGATTGCCTTAGCATTATTTTAATATTTGAGTTTATCGTTATCATCTCATTTATCCTTAGGTTTTTCTATAGTAACCTCTCCTACTACAATTGTTGGAGGAGAGTACCGAACTTCTACCATGTTCCATACTTCTATATCCATGGTCATAAGAAAACATATCATCATAGATTTCCAGTAGTTGAAATCTGACCCAGTAAAAAGAGGTGGTCTACTTACACCCTGACCTTCCGGAAAAGCGAGATCATAAGACGTCATTTATTCCTGGTTGTTAGACCATTTGGAATAAACGTATCTTTGATAGTGCTTGTTGGATCTGTAGGCGCCCTTAGATGGGGTGAATAAGGGTTTTAAAATCTTATGTTATATGTTGAAATACTTAAAATAATAAAAGATTGAAATAGTGCAAAACCAAAACAAATCAAGTGAAATAAAATAGTGACCTTATTTTATTAATATGAAATATATGATTACAAAACTTGACTTCTTATAACGCTAGAAATCGAAGGCGAATACTAAAAAGTCTATTTCATTTTATATCCCGACTCGTATCCCCACGAACTGGTGGCTTTAGCCTATCCTTCCCCAGATACGACCTCAAGCCGCTCCAGCAAATCCTTCCCTGGATATGGCCTTGAGCACCGCCTAGACCAAACCTGGATCTAGTCGCCAACACGAGGTGAATTCCTCCCTAAGTCCAACCCAGACCTAGTCGCCAACACGAGGCAAATTTACTACACGATTATAATAAAAGAGATGAAAATATCAACAATAATATTAAAACTCCCTCTTGAAGAACTTCTGAAGTTGGAGACGAAAGACCGCTGTAGACTAAGCATGGTTGAAGTGATCATCGGTCGAATGCGGCATGAAGAAATCCTCCTTTAGAAACTCACGGAACTTTGGGTGGGAGATCAATTCTAGGCAGAAAAGGGCTCTGGAATTTTGGCACTAGAACTCTCTCAAGGTTGTTTGTTGAAAATGAGAGAAGAGGGATCCTTTTATAGGAGAGCGAGCTAGCGCTACCGTTGGTGCTATCTTGAATTAGGAAACATTCTCTGCGTCCGTACCCTCATTCCAAGGAAACCCTGCCGACATTCCACATGTGCGTCAAGATAGCGCATGCGCTAGCCATTAGCGCCTTCTAAAAATGCCTCCCAAAATTGCTCTAATCAGCGATAGCGCCTGTGCTAATGGATACCGCTGGCCCTAGTGGGCATGTTGGAATTTTGGCCTCAAACATGGGAGCAACCTTCTTATGTTATCCTTGTGTCATGTGGCATTGTTTCCTACACACTTAAATACACAAGATCAAATACTCATAGGATTTATTATTTTCAAACCTAGGAGATGCGGAATACCATGTTCCAACATGGTAGACTTCTCGGGTGACAGTTGGGAATAAGAGGTTTTCGAAAGAATTCCTTGAACCTTTTTCTCCACCTCCAGTTGAGCTGGGATCTTGGAAGGTGTTGAGTTTTTCCTCAACCTCCTGTTGAGCTGGGCTCCTAAAAGGTGTTGAGCCTTTTTCTTTACTTTCAGTTGAGCTAGGCTCCTGGAAGGTGTTGAGTCTTTTCTCCACCTCCAGTTGAGCTGGGCTCCTGGAAGGTGATTTGTCTTTTTGTCCACCTCTAGTTGAGCTGGGCTTCTGGAAGGTGTTGAGTCTTTTCTCCACCTCTAGTTGAGTTGGGCTCCTAAAAGGTGTTGATTCGTTTTCTCCACCTCCAGTGGAGCTGGACTCCTGGAAGGTGTTGAGTCTTTTTCTCCACCTCTAGTTGAGTTGGGCTCCTGAAATGTGTTGAGCCTTTTTCTCTACTTCCAGTTGAGCTGAGCTCCTGGAAGGTGTTAAGCTTTTCTCCACCTCCAGTTGAGCTGGGCTCCTGAAAGGTGTTGAGACTTTTCCTCCACCTCCAGTTGAGCTGGGCTCCTAGAAGCTGTTGAGTTTTTCTCCACCTCTAGTTGAGTTGGGCTCCTAGATGGTGTTGAAATTTTCTCCACCTCTAGTTGAGTTGGGTTCCTGGAAGGTGTTGAGTCTTTTTCTCCACCTCTAATTGAGCTAGGCTCCTGGAAGGTGTTGAGTCTTTTCTCCACCTCCAGTTGAGTTGGTCTCCTGAAAGGTGTTGAGTCTTTTTCTCCACCTCCAATTGAGTTGGGCTCCTAGAAGGTGTTGAGTCTTTTTCTCCACCTCCAGTTTAGCTGGGCTCCTAGAAGGTGATAAGTCTTTTTCTCCACCTCCAGTTGAGCTGGGCTCCTAGAATGTGTTGAGTTTTTCACCACCTCTAGTTGATTTGGGATCCTGGAGGGTGTTGAGCTTTTCTCCACCTCCAGTTGAGCTGGGTTCTTAGAGGGTGTTGAGTCTATTTCTCCACCTCCAGTTGAGCTGGGCTCCAGGAAGGTGTTGAGTCTTTTCTCCACCTCAAGTGGAGGTGGGCTCCTGAAAGGTGTTGAGTCTTTTTCTCCACCTCCAGTTGAGCTGGGCTCCTGGAAGGTGTTGAATCTTTTTCTCCACCTCCAGTTGAGTTGGGCTCTGTAATGAGTTAAGTCTTTTTCTCCACCTCCAGTTGAGCTGGGATCTTGGTCGGAGTTGAGAGAATGGGTGGCTTTTTGTCTAGCGCCCATCTCTCTGATTCACAAGTTCTCTATTATTTTTTACGAACTCGTGTCGAGCTCAAATTGTCCATAAAGAGTCTCACTTGCCCATGGGCGAGAGGTCGACTCGCCCGGGGAACAGACCCCTTGGATTGCACACATTCCCCCCCCCCCCCTCCATGTTTGGCCAGGTGAGGTTTAGGTCGTGGATGATATTTGTAGGCAGCGGGAGTCGGCCATTGGCAGAACATTTTTGCTATCCGCATCCCATTTTCAGGATCTCTATAAATAGACCCCCATGGGCACCTTGAGAGAGGTCAGTTCATCCTCACCCTCGCGTATTTCTTGCAAGCTAGCACTCCTACCCTATATTCGACTAGTCGACAGATATGTGTTCTTTAGTGCTCTACAGGGTGCCCAGGCTCAACATTGGTTTGGGATGGAAAGATCTCTTTGATCTTTCAGGTGTGTGGCGGTACCTCCTCGCTGCAGCTCAAGGGTTTTGTTTCAAGTTTCAAGTATTCTTTAGTGCAAGTTCCTTCGACTCTCCGCGACTAGTCACGTGTTCCATCCCGGGTCAAGTAAGGGTCAACTGAATACACTTTGCGAACGTCGAAGCCAATTTTCTAGTTTCAACATAGGGTGTGGTCTAATCGCCTAGAGGGGGGTGAATAGGTATTTTAAAATGTTTTAGTCTTTTAGTGTTTAAGAATAATTTAGCTTGAGAGAACATAACCAAAAAGTACACCACAAAAAGCACACAAACATTTTTACTTTTTCCTCAGTGTGGGTACTCCACTGTTCCCATTTATCTATCTAGTAGTGTGCTAGACTAGGCAAACTCCTTTAAAATCTCAGATCTATCAGATCTTACAGCTCAGGAACTCAGCAAGTCCACTACCTTAGATTCCCTATTGAAACCTACCTCAGGTGCCAGCAGTAACCCTACCTCAGAGTGCAAGCACTCCTATAGCTGAAAATGAAACTAGCTAGTACATGAAAACAGTAAAATAAAGCTGAAAATAGACTCCAAAATCGAACCCCTAGTCTTTTGGAGATTCCTGCATTTTATAGGTGAAAATTGGGGAGTCACGCATTCGGTCACGCCCGTGACCAAGGGCGTGACTAGGAGTAACTGCATTTTTTAAAACCTCAGGAATGTTGGGTAGGAAACTACAAAAAATGTCGTAACTCGACATTACAGGCCATCAGTCTTGGGCATGTAACTAGGTGTGTTTGGCTGGATCTGAAACGGGCGCGCGCGGGAGTAAATAACTGTCATTTTCGCAATAATTTAGATGTCTGCCCTTGTTCACGGGTGTAACATCCCTATTCCATCTAGACCCGCTTGGGTGAGGGTTAGGACTTGAGTTGTGAGTAGAGGTTATGGTATGACCCTAGGTTTCCTTGAACTTTGGAAAATTGATATAAGCACCATAAAGTGCAAAAGTCAACCTAGGCCAATTTACTTTAAATTGGGATCCCCAACTCAAATTGAGCTTACCAATAGGTCCCTAACCCTAAGAGAGACCCTAGTGACCCAAAATCCCCATCAAGTGTTCATCAATTGGTCCAATATGACCAAAGTCAAACATCCCCCAATTTTGGTCAAAATCATACTTATTGGCTAAATTCACCCAATTAGGGCATCACCATGACCCAATCAACATTGGATGGTGTCAAGGGACTCAATACCAACACATTGGATCAGCCACCTCATCACTTTGACCGTCAACCCCAAAGTCAACATTGATCAAACTTGGCCTAAGTGAGAAAATCAAAGGGGATAACCTATTTTCAATGGGCTAAAGCCTTCAAGATTCGCTCATCCTACAACCCACTAGCCTAAAGACCCTTCATGCCCTCAGAATTTGACATTCAATAGCATGCACTAGGGAAATTTGAGAAATTCCCCAATATTGGAATATGACAAAAAGCGAATTCATGGAATGAGCCCAATTTTCACCCAATTCCTCTCCCATACACTCCCCTCAACTCCCCATGCAACCATCAACCAAATTCCAGCAATTGGGATGACAAATGGCAGCTTGGTGAGACAACCAAGGCTTGGACGACCATGCCTTGATTGCATCTCTACATAGAGACCTCCCCATTGAATCTAAGGATACCATTAGCTTCAGAAGGTGGAAGGTGGTCGAAATCAAGCTTTAAACTGAAGCTTTTGGTGGAGAGGAGCAAAATCTGCATGGGGGCATGGAGCATGATCGGTCATGGCAAGTTTGAGATTTCCTCAACCTCAAGATCCATTAAAGGTCAGTTTCTCCTCCCCTCCCCTTGTGCTAGATCCATAACCCTTTAGGTGGAGAAATTAGGCTTAATTGAGCCCGATCTAGAGAGGAGAAAGTGTGATTTCCATGGAATTTGGAGTGTCAGGTTCGCCGAAAAGCACCACCTCCGGCGGCAAAACAATCGTCGAACGATAGCCACCACCTCAATGGAGGTGGTGGTGGCAGTGGCCGGCCAGGGAGGTGGCTCAGTGGCCAGGAAATGGGCATGGAGGTCGGCCCAGGTCAGGTAGATCGCAACCGTCGGTTGGAGGAGGAACACGGGTGGATGTCATCCAATAAGACTTTAAGATCTGTGCTGAACAGAGTTATACATTAATGTTTCAATTAATAAACATTTAAAACTGTCACATTTTGGACAGTAAATTCAAACTGATTTTCGAATCACTTAGAGACCCCAACAGAAAATATGCCTTGAAGAAAAATATAGTCTATGCTCTTAACTAAATTTAGAAATTTGTTTGGGGACATTTGGAGCAGTAATGCTCCCTCGGCACCCATTTTGGTGGGACATGTCCTTAAGGTGACCTAGTCACATTTTCTTTAATTCCCATTGATTGGGACCTCATCATGAGCAGGAATTTCGGCTATGGCTGAGATATGCTTAAAGATAACCCCTGACCAAATTTCACAAGTTTTGGACAAAACATTTCAAAAGTTTTGTTCTACATTTCATTTTCCATTTGTGGCTTAGATGTAGGGTTATATTAACCCAAATCCACTCTAATTTGGGGTCAAGAATAGTCCATAGTAAACATTTGGGGCCATTTGGACTCATTCATATGAGTATTTTAATCATGCAAATATAACCTAGTATGGGAAATAGTACTTTATAACTCAGAGGGTATTTTGTGAATGTCTCTAAAACCATTGGGTGGATATGGCTGAAAATTTAACCATAGGCATATCATGCCTATTTACACCCTCTGTCCAAAAATGGTAATTTTTGGAAAGCATCTTCCTATAGTAATTACTATAATTTGATAAATCATGTATTTGTAGTATACATGGCTAAACAACACCAAGTGATCCCAAATTTTGATAGATAGTAGTGTAGGTCACTATAAGCCTCTGGTAAAAAATTGGAACCAATGGGTTGTGTGCATGTGAAGGAATTCCACATGCACGTAAAGGGGGAAATTTTGGTGTGATATAGCACTATAATGTAGGACTATATTTACATGGCTAAATCAACTCAAATTGACCCAAATTTTGGGTGGCATGTTGATTGGACCATAAATAGTAACTGGTAAAAATTTGATACCATTTGGACTCATGCATGTGAGGGAAATTCACGTGCAATACCAAGGTACCATGGAAAATTCAATAAGATGTATACTCAATGATGTTTTGTGAATTGATGGATATTCCCATGGTCAGTTCTAATGAAATTTAAAACGTCCACTTGATATCATGAGATACTACATCTCAAGGAAAATCATAAACTTTGGGGTTGATTTCCCTATGGAATTAGGGTTTATGTGATTTTGTCACATTGAGCTTAAATGAGTATTTTAGAGTCAAAACTTTCTGAAATGCTACAAAACTCTGTGATTCACCTGTGGAGGGTATAATTACACTCTGTAAATTTTATGGGGATTTATAAATATATAATAGCTCACTAAGTAATAATTAGTTGAGTAACCCCAATTAATCTATCATACTTCAGTATGAATATATGAACTCAAAATTGTATGAAACTGGATATGTAGACTTTGGAGATCATTATTAGCCTCTGAGAATTTGTTTAGATTTAAATGATAAGTATATACAGTGGTTGCTTCACAAAGTGAAATTTTAATGTCTCCCTTATTTAATTAAAAATGTTGTTCAAATTGATTTGGAAAATTATGAAACTGGGTAGTTAGACTTGTGGGATCCTTATTGAGCTTTGGAAATTTTATTAGATTTACTTATTGAGTAATTACCATACTTCCTTCACAAATTGAAATTTTAGTGTTTGCATTGATTAATTGATAATGTTGAACTTTGGAACTAGAAAATTATACAACTTGGTGAGTGAGCTTATGTGATTATGATAATGCTTTGAGAAATTTGTTAAATTTATTTTCTGAAGATTTACAGTAGCTCTTTCATATTGTAGAATTAGGTGACAATTATGGTTTATTCAATATTGATTAATCATTGTTACTGGAAAATTGCCAAGTTTTGTTGGAATCCATTTTAGGTGTATTTGAACACCGGGAAATTTATTTACAGCATTATAATGAATAATTTTAGTAGATCCTTCACAAATTGTGATTAGCACCCTGGGACATTTATTTTATTTCCTGGAATTACATTAGGGAGAAAATTTATGAAATCCTGCTGAACATCATCTTGGACCATAACTAGTTTCTGGAGTTTTTATTAGATTTAGTGGCCTATGATAAATGGTGCATCATGTTCAAAACTAGCAATTTCCATTATTATAAGAAATTATTTAATAGGCGCATATATGATTTTATTATATGAAAACGTTGGAAATCTGAATTTTGACCTCTTTACAACTTTTGGAACAAGATTGGACACATATTAGTTAGTGGATCAAGTAGCATGCTATCACACTTGAGGACAATTTGTTCTGCAAATAGTAAAACTGAATTATTTGATTTAGACCCCAATTGATCATCATACATAGAATTCTTAACTCCCTGATAATTGTGTAGTCATAAATTGATTAAAGGATTAACCATTAGCGACAAATACTAGAAGTAAGGGTTGGGGTGCGTTTAGTAAAACTATCAATTCGGGATTTGACAACGATATGATAGGACAAGAGGTGAGACCCACCAACAATTTGAGTTATGATTAATATCAGAATGTAGAACCATTTGGTAGGGATTGATTGATGATGTGAGGATTCAGTTAGTCACTAAAAAGGGGCAAGGATCGATGTCCAATTGAAAATCGTCGCTTCCCTGTCACGGGAAATGTAAACCACCTTATAAGCTAGAGTAACTAGAGAGGAAGTGGGTATACAAGAATGGGTAGCCACCAATAAGATTAAATATATTGAGAAAAGGAAGTTTGGGATGTCACCCCATAATACCTCCTAGCAGCGCTACGAGCCCTTCACCGGGTAGACCTCGGGAAGTCCAAGTTTCACCCTAAATCATTAAGTATATCTAAAACACAAGATAATGATTAATATAATTATGAAAGTAATGGAAAATGATGGGCAACACACTATAGGTATGGATGGATATGTGTATGGAGGACGGGTTAGTCCTGCGAGCTGGAGGCTCGGGTGATAGAGGTGTTGCATAAAGGCATGAGCAAATAATGTGTTGGGTCTTCAGTACCAGCCTTGTCGACACACCAACGGAAGTACGTTGTCTCGGTAAGTGATATGTGTTCAGAGGGACAAATTGTTTTACTACGCGACTTAATGGTCACATTCCCTAGTAACCCTACACTTGGCCTATAAAAGGTCTGGTTCTAATGGATCCAGCAAGAGTACACAAGAGCTTATGAGTACCGAGGACCTAGGTCTGGTAGTGTAGGTCTGGTAGTGTGTTATACTGTTAAGTAGTTTTTATATGAATTTTTAGTATAGATTTTAGTATTTATTTAATATGAATTTTTCTTTGTCATGTCAATTTTAGTTTATAAGTAGTTCTTTTATGCAATTAAAATCTAATTTAGTACATTTATATTTTTTCAAAATTTTGGGACAAATTTGGTCAAAAATGCATGCCACACCCTCGGTCACGCCCATGACCAAGGGCATGTAATCATAATGCTAGTCTAGTGTTGCTGGTGCGCGATTTGAGCTCATCCACAGCAAGTCACACCCGTGTTCCATTACATGCCATCGGTCACGCCGTGACCAAGGGCGTATCAACTTAAAGATCACTCCCAGCCGTTGTCGTGTCCATGTGGAGATTCTGTGCAAATTTGATCTCAATCACGCCCGTGTTCCTGCAAGTCACGACCATGACTCATCTCGTGTGATCTTTAAGTCCCATCGTGTCGCCAATCACGCCCACGCTGCATTTAATGAAGTCTCCCATGTACACAATCGTGACCCAATGTCACGGGCATGTAATGTCTGATTTTTTCCGCGTCGTTATGCAAGCACCACGCCGTTGTCCCAACTGTGCAGAACGGGAATTACACGCCCTTGGTCACGGGCGTTACCGAGGGCATGTAACTTGAAACTTTCCTATAAATTCCAGAGGTCTCCTTGAGTCCGGGGTTCAGAATTTTGGAGAGGGCGAGGTGCTGCTAGAGCTCTTAGTTGTTATTTTCATGTTTTTCCCTTAGGTTCTCTTCCACTCTCCTTTTCAAGTATTGGTCTCCTAGATTTCTTTCATGCAATAGTCCTTTAAGCTTGTAATCTCTTTAGTTTCTAATGTTGAAATTTTTTTCTCAAGCTTGTATGCACTTTGGTTTTCAATAAAATTTAGCCTTTGCTTTTCTTCACTTCTCTTTCTACTTTAGTTAATTTTTCATGCAATCATATTTCTATCTCTCTTTCCCCTCCGCCACGATTAACTAAACTCTCATTAGTGCTCTATAAAGATGATCTGAGGAAGAGATAATCAAGTTATTAACTTTTAAGTCTCGTTTTCCATTTAAGTAAACACTTTTGATTTACCCTTGATTTTTAAATTAATGAGACCATATTTTTGATATATGGTTTTCATTTATGTTCTCATACTTAGTTAGCTGAGAGGCTCAAAGCATGAATCGATCACTGAAGGGTAAAGGGAGTTGCACACACCCCTATAGAGAGGATGACGTAAATCTCCCGGAATGGAGTCAAATCCAATAGTGGGGTTCAAAGTGTAAAGCAAGTTTTAGGCAATCGATTATAGAATGAGAGTTCGGTCAATTTTTCTTAAAGTTAGTTGGGCATTTTCCGCGAGAGAGGCATGTTCAAGCTTCGGGAACCTCCACGGTCAAGTGGTTTACTTAAAAGGAATTAGATTTATTTTTATATACTTTTGATTATTCTCATTGCGATGCGATTTAAGATCGAGTACTAATCCCTTTAATCGTTGTTTAAACCTTTTCTTTAAATTGCAAATTGTCTCTCTTTTTAGTTATTTAAAACCTCTCAAAAAATCATTTGATAAGATAATAGTTTCCTCCTCGAAGTAGAAGCAATCAACAACCTTAGTATTTATAAAATATCCTATACTATAGACGATAAAGTACACTTTCCTTCATCAGATATAGGTTTGGAGAATATCATTACACAACCACTCACTTCGCTTTTTTTCTTTTCCAAAACGCGTAACTCTGAAGCATATTTTTAACCATCAGGTTTTTGGCGTCGTTGTCAGGGACTAGGGTTGATATTTTGAAAAGAGGATAGCTATTAATTTTATCGTTTTCTTTTTCTTTTTCTTTTTTTTTTCTAGTTTAACAAAATTCTTAATGGTGTAATTTAAATCTTGGAAAGGGACATTTGGGCTGTCATCCCGTCACACCTCCTAGTACCGGTGAGAACCCTTCACGGGGTATACTTCAAGAAGTCCAATACTAACTTAATCCGCCTAAGAAAAAACGTAATAATAATCAAGTTTCTCTGTTTCTTTCAATTTATTTTATTTTATTTCCTCTTTTCTCTTTTTCTCTTTCTTTTTTTTCTTTCTTTCTCCTCTCCCCTTCTCTTTTTCTAGTGTATGACCCGAGGTAGCTCTTTGATATATCTTTTGATCCATACATCGAGCGCACCATATTGCAGCTCCTCCATTCCCGTGATCAAGATACGCATTTAGCATTCGAAGAGTCGACCGGGGACACTACTGTAGAAAATATGGAGCCCAATCCTAATGAGGCCCAGCAAATGACCATGTCCTATTATACGCGGCCAAATCTAGAAGGCACACAGTCAAGTATTGTTCGCCTCGTGGTGGCGAACAATAACTTTAAGATCAAGTCTAGCATTATACAAATGGTGCAACAATTGGTGACCAACGATGGTCTGCCCGACGAAGATCCAAACTCTCACATCTCTAACTTTCTATCAATTTGTGAAATAAATGGCATCACTGATGACGCCATTCAATTGCATCTTTTTCCTCTTTCTTTGTGGTCTAAGGCCGAGAAGTGACTGGGCTCTCTTCCTAAAGATTCCATCACTACATGGGCCGATATGGCAAAACAAATTCTTATTAAGTATTTCCCATCGACAAAGACCGCCAAAATCGACTCGAAGACACTCTATGATACACGGGAGCACTTCAAGGAGATTTTGTGTAGATTCCCTCACCACACACTTCCTACTTGGCAATAAGTACAAATTTTTTATAATGTCTTGAATTTACAAACAAGGCAGATGATTGATGCAGCCGCCGAGGGTACTTTAAATAAGAAGACCCCGAAGGCCGCTCAAGAGATTTTTTAGGAAATTACCATGAATGTGTATCAATGGAATATGCCCCTAGCACATCCTAAGAAGCCGTCCGGTATTTTTGAAATAGACGCTGCATCAAATATAGCTTTACAAGTTGAGTGATTACCTAAGCAAGTGGTGGAGATGTCTTCTTCCTACGCCACTCCTCCTTGGGCTAATAATATTATAATTGAAGAGCAGGTTGACTACATGGGAAATCCACCTCACCGTTCCTATAATCCAAACTCCGCTCCGTACAATTTCACCTATAATGTGGGTTATAGGAATCATCTGAATTTCTCATGGAGCAACCAAGGAAATGCTCAGTGCCCTCAAAATCTTATTCAAACTCTTAATTAGCCTCTAAACTTAACTCCCCCTCTAAATTTTAATCCACCTAGTTTTCCACCGCAACTGCAAAGCCCTCTCCATTGAAGAGGTCTTTACAAAATATGTTGCTACAAATGAATCGAACATCCGGAACCTCACCTGATCGATCAAAAATTTAGAGAATCAAGTAGACTAGCTAGCAAAAATGTTCTCCATGCGCCAGCAAGGAGATCTACCGGGAAATACAGAACTGAATCCAAGGGAAAGCGCGAACGTGATTACCCTCTGCAGCGGAAAGGAGATGGTTTCAAAACAGGATGAACCCAAGGTACTTATCTCTACTCCTGCTCCTCCTCCGATTTTATCTTCGAATTTGCACGCTATGTTATCTTCACACGCTTCTAGTTCGAATATTCTGTATTTGTCTAAGCTTAGGAGCGAGTGCGCCGAGGAAAATTACAAAAAGTTTTTAGAAATTTTAAAACAAATTTATATTAATGTTCCCATCTACGAGGCTATCTCTCAAATGCCAAAGTTTGGGAATTATCCCAAGGAGTTACTCTCCAATAAAAAGAAACTTGAAGATATCTCGCATATTTCCCTTAACGCAGAATGCTCTGCGGTTATGCTTAACAAATTGCCCCAAAAAGCAAATGACCTAGGACGGTTCTCCATCCCATGTTTATTTGGCAATTCGTTAGTAAAACACGCCTCAGCTGATCTTGGATCAAGTATAAACCTTATGCCTTTCTCATTATTTAAAAAATTAGGTTTTAGAAATCCAAGCCCTACTCGAATGAGTATCCAACTCGCAGATCGTTCATTAAAATATCCAGTAGGGATAGTTGAGGACGTGCTCGTTAAGGTTGACAAGTTCATCTTTCCGGTGGACTTTGTCATTCTTGATATCGAAGAGGATGTCAAAGTACCCCTCATACTCAGCCACCCCATCCTCGCCACCTTCCGCACGATTATCAACGTAAGTAATGAAAAGCTCCTCCTATGGGTTGGAGATGATGAAGTTACATTTAGCATAAATGCCTCAACGTGAAATACTTTAGAAAATGACGATTCTTGTTTCTACCTAGAAGAATGTTTTGAGAATAAGTTTTCTTCGCTTCCGGAGTTAGTCTTCTCATCTACTAATGATTCCGAGCTCGCCGAGTTCTTCTGTTTAGAAGAAGTTTCTCGCTCCACACCACCCGAGCCACTACACTTGTAAAAACTAAAAATTAAAACTTCGTATGAAGAACCGCCCATTTTTGAGTTAAAGAAACTCCCCCCTCATCTAAAATATTTATTTTTAGAAAAATATTATAAGCTACCCGTTATCGTATCATCTAAGCTGAGCGATTTAAAAATTTCTGAATTGACTTTAGTTTTAAGCAATCACCGCCACATAATTGTGTGGCAAATATTTGATATCAAAGGGATCAACCCCTCCTTCTGCACTCACAAAATTTTTCACAAAGATAATTTCCGCAACACAGTCCAGCCTCAACAACGGCTCAACCCAAATATGAAAGAAGTCATTGAGGTTGAGGTTATGAAACTTTAGATGCCGGAATCATCTACCCAATCTCGGATAGTACTTGGGTAAGCCCAGTACATGTCATTCCAAAGAAAGGCGGTGTAACGGTAGTCGCAAACAAAAATAATGAATTGATCCCAACCTGCACTGTTACGGGTTGGCGGATGTGCATAGATTATCGAAAACTATATGTTGCCACCCGTAAAGATCACTTCTCGTTACCCATTATCGACCAAATCTTAGAACACCTTTCGGGTCACTCCTACTACTGTTTCCTCGATGGTTTGTCAGGATACATCCAAATCCCTATTTCGCCCGACGACCTAGAGAAAACAACATTCACTAAGTTTAAGCGAAGAATCTTATTATGGCCTATAACGCCCGAGATTTACTAACGATCCAAGCTAGCACGGTAACTTCGGAGTCTATTTTTTCTCTTAGTGGCAGGTTGTTGAATGAGCAAAGAAGTCGTCTAAGAGAAGAATCGCTCAAAATCTGCATATGCTACAAGGATCACTTGGATGCAATGAGGAGGGAGCAGCATACTTTAAATTTGGAGGATAGCTCGTCCAAAATGGAAGACGAAATGGACGCAATCAACCAAAATTAGTTAAAAACATAAAGCTCAAAGCCTCAAATTTGGAGGATTGCTACCGTGCTAGCTATGGAGTGGAGCGCACCCAGGCGCGCCTAGGCCAGGAGGCGGAGCGCCCCGGGGAGCGCTCTGAAGAGGAGCGCGTTGGGGAGCGCTAGGGAGCGGATCGCGCAGGGGCGTGCTACGGAGCTGAGCACCTGGATGCTCGCTTGGGAGTGGAGCGCATGGGGGCGCTGTTAGGAGAGCCTGAAGTTGTGGTTGGAAGACCAGCACGCGGAGGCGTGCTTGGAAGCACATCGCGCAGAGGAGCACTATGGAGCGGAGCACGCAAAGGCGCTCTTATGGAGTGATCTTACGGAACTTAGGAGACTCTCCTCTCCTAAACGCCTTTGCCACTTTTTTCCTCCTTGAATGAGTGTCTTATAATCCCTTTTATAGATTTCAAGAGGGGTGACCTGGTAATTTTACCCCGATAACTTCCAGATGAATGAATAGAAATGCCCAAATTGGAGCATGCAGATCACCATTTTTATGAATATGACACTTTTGCCCCCAGGGCAGTTCGGACACAACCATTGATCCAGCTAGCCGGCCGGCGAGGGATGGGAGGTGATACCGTCGGTCGTGGGAGGCCAGCGGCTGGGGGATCGCGACCCCGGTCGGGCGCCTTCCGATTACATTCCAAAGATGTATGATGGAATTCCTTATGGACGACTTCACCGTTTTTGGAAATTCTTTCCAAAGTTGTTTAAGAAATCTTGAGCGTGTGCTTCAGCTGTTGAAACCAGAGAACTGGTCTCGACGTTTGAAAGGGAGATGCAGCTAACCCTTACTTGACCCGAGCTAGATGATGCAGCGGTATTTCTTACTAGAGATCTACACGGACTATACTCCAACTTGCTACGAACACACGATGAACTAGCGCACTTACACAAGCATTCTATCGCTCACATACGTTGCCATTCGCATCACAATATCAAGCAAAAAGAAGAACGATCGACTCTAAAACAGCGGTCAAAAGAGAGTCGACTTAGTTCCCAAATCAACACAAAGATTGCTACTCTTTTAGAGAACAAGACCAAGGCTATAGGCCAAGATCCGCTCAAGCAAACGAGACCCACACGGTCCGGACACAAAGAACGCGGGAAAAGCGATCTCAAGTTCAGAAAAATACCAACAATCGATATTCAAAATCGCGGAGAACACGATGGTTCTTCCTCCACAAACTAAAGAAAGAAGCTCTTGAAGGTTTAGAGGTTACCCAACCCAGAAAATGAAAACACACTTGATAAATGTGGGAGAATCAATCTCTCCACGCTTTCCACCGGCGTCGCACCGTATGGATCCTTCGGAGTCACACCGAGGGGCTGCCTTCCTTCTTCCTTGGAGTCGCACCAAGAGACCACGCCGGAGACACCCAAAGAGGGGGGCCGAAAATGGAGAAGAGAGGGGAGACAGGGGGGGGGGCGGCGGCTTGGAGCAAGGCTTGGCCGAAATCCTCCTTAGGGGTGAGCTTTTTTTAGGGTTCAATTCTAATCTCTCATTTCTCATAAAAGGCTCCGTTAAATAGGAGATTACAAACACCATCCAACCATCCAAGATTGAGATGAAATCTCATCAATCCGGATGGTTAAATGCACCCCATCATAAAATGTCTATTAGCACACCCAAAATAAAAACATGCCGGAATTAAAATATTACAAGTTTTAAATGGAGGAAATAAATATAAAACTAAAGCAAGATAATACGAAGGCTTTAAGCATCCTTCGCGCGATGCGGGCGGAGGTTATAATGTTGACTTTCGGGGTGCCGAAAGTCCTTGTGTTGTAACATCTCCAAGTCATCCGCATGTGGGGGAAGTGGTGCGGCATCAATCCTCCCCCCCTCAACTTCACGTATCACCGATGCATGGTCCAAGAGGAAACGGTGGAGAAGAGCGGCATCTAGTCTTTGAAGCTCGGACTCAAGCACCTAAGAGTCATCGGAAGGTGGACGATCCCGCCATCGAATGAGGAAGCAGAGAGTATCACCGTTAGTAGTAGTAACGGGCTCCATGTCCAATATCCTGTCAGGGCTAGAAAAGGTTTTGGGAAACCTTGGAAACATGTTAGCATTAGGAATAAGATGTGACTCACCATCCGACGGTATACCTGTGGAAAGCATGGAAGAGAGATCATCCGACCTACCACTCCCCAACCCATTAGAATCATTTGTGGAAGGAGAAGACAACATAGAAGACAACTCTTGTGGAGGCGGAACAAACATCGTCAAATCCGAAACGTTGAAAATGGGTGAGACACCCCAATCAGAAGGCAAATCCAAAACAAAAGCATTCTCTCCTATTTTCTTCAAAATCCGGAACGGGCCGGCTCGCCTCGGTGCTAATTTCTTAACGGTGCCAGATGGCATTCGTTCGGGAACTAGGCGGACTAAAACTTGGTCGCCGACTTTAAAGTTTGACGCTCTCCTATTTTGGTTTGCATGTGTTTGATAGGCGTCATATTGAGAGGTCAAGGTCGCCCGAATATGTGCATGTAGATCATGAATGTGTTGGGCAAAAGATTGTGCGAATTGACTGGCCTTATACGAAGGTGGTAGTGGGACCAAGTCAAGGGGCACCGGAGCATTATACCCGTGAACAACCTCGTTTGGAGACATACCCGTGGATCGATTCTTGGAATTATTATAAGCCAACTGAGCGTGGGGGAGAAGTAAGTCCCATGTGCCTTTATGGCCACCCACAAGACACCTAAGAAGATTTCCCAAGCTTCTATTGACCACCTCTTTTTTCCCATCCGTTTGTGGGTGGTAGGCGGCAGAGAATAGCAGTTTAGTGCCCATTAGAATCCACAACGTCTTCCAAAAATAACTTGTAAATTTCACGTCCCTATCCGATACAATAGTGTTAGGCACCCCACGATGGCTAACAACATTTTGAAAATACAGCTTGGCAATATGAGATGCATCGTTGGTCCTGCTACAAGGGATAAAATATGCCATCTTGGAGAACCTATCTACAACAACGAATATAGAGTCGTGTCGGTGAAACGTGGGGGGAAGGCCTAGAACGAAATCCATGCTTACGTCTTCCCAAGGTTTGGATGGAATAGGTAACGGTGTATACAAGCCAACATTGGTCTTAGAACCTTTGGAGACTTGACACGTTCGGCAACTGCTCACCACTCGTCCGACCATGGTCTTAAGTTTTGGCCAATAAAACTTCTCCTCCACGAGCACAATAGTCTTGTCACGCCCGAAGTGACCACTCAAACCGCCGCTATGCAACTCCCAAATAATGTGTAGTCGTAGGGAAGATTGTGGGATGCATAGCTTCCCATGCCGAAAGAGATAACTGTCTCTAATAGTGAAGGTCGAGATAGTGGTGGGGGAGTTGTCCTGTGCGGATAGGTACAACTCCTGGAAATCCGGGCACGTGGCGTACTCATCCTTAATGCGCTCGAACCCAATAACTTGCACCTTCATGGTAGAAAGTAAAAGGGTGAGGCGGCTAAGCGCATCGGCGACTCGAGTCTCCGAACCCTTAAGGTGCTTAATGTTAAACGTGTATTCTTGAAGGAACGCAACCCACTTCGCGTGCTGTGGGCTGAACTTATGGCTACCGTTTATGAATCTCAAAGCATCATGGTCTGAAAGGAGCACAAATTACTTGGACAGAAGATAGTGCCTCCAATGATGCAAACACCTCACAATCACATAGAACTCTCGGTCGTAGTTAGAATAATTGAGTTTTGCGCCCGCCAACTTCTCACTAAAATAACTAATAGGGTGGACCTCTTGACTTAGGACTCCTCCTATCCCTATCCCAGACGCATCACAAGTAACCTCAAAGACCTTGGTGAAGTCAGGGAGACGTAACACCGGTTCTTCGGTCATGAGTTGCTTCATCCTACGGAAGGCCAAAGTAGCAGACTTCGACCACGCAAACTCTCCCTTTTTCATACAATCAGTAATGGGTGCCATGATGCTACTAAAGTCTCGTATAAAACGACGATAAAATGTAGCTAGCCCATGGAAACTGCGCACCTCTCGAATACTAGTCGGATCTGGCCACTCCTTAATCACCTGGACCTTCCCGGGGTCTACTCGTATACCTTCGGACCCAACAATATAACCTAAAAATTCTACCTCAGAGACTCGAAAAGTGCACTTCTTAAGGTTCAGATAAAGAGTTTCCTTCCGAAGGGTGGAAAGAACTATACGCAGGTGTGAGATGTGATCGGCGGGGGTGGTACTATAGATAAGGATGTCGTCAAAGTAGACAACCACGAACTTCCCATATAAGGCTGGAATACATGAGTCATCATCCTGGAGAACGTGCTTGGGGCGTTGGATAACCCAAAAGGCATCACAAGCCACTCATACAGTCCATCCTTGGACTTAAACGCTGTCTTCCACTCGTCTCCCTCACGGATCCTGATCTGGTGGTAACCACTCCACAAATCTAGCTTGGAAAAGATGGTGGCACCCGCTAGGACATCGAGGAGATCATCTAAACGTGGGATTGGAAATCTATACTTGATGGTGATTTTGTTGATAGCACGGCTATCAACACACATCCTCCACGAACCATCCTTCTTGGGGGCAAGAAGGGCTGGAACAGCACATGGGCTCAAGATAGCCCGAATGAATCCCTTCTTCAGCAAGTCCTCTATCTGGACTTGTAACTCCTTATGGGCAGCGGGAGGGAGTCTATAGTGGGGATGATTCGGTAGGGATGACCCAGGGATAAGATCTATATCATGTTGTATATCCCTAAGTGGGGGTAACGTCGACGGAAGCTCGTCGGGGTAAACATCCCTATACTCATCTAGCAAGGCCCGCAACTCTCTAGGCAACCCATCTAACGTGCTCGAATCAGCCTTCGTACTCATAAGAACTAACACATACATCACTCCCTCTAAGAATGGGTCTCTCGCAAACTCCTTCCTGCCTACTAGACTCAACGTTTTCCTCTCGACCGGGACAGTGGTGTCCTTGGGTAACGCAACTGGTTCCTTCGGAATGGTCGGGCTCAAAGTGATGGTCTTACCCTTAAATTTAAACTCGTAGGAGTTGGCCCGGCCTTAATGTGTCACATCACGGTCATAGAGCCAAGGGCGGCCTAATAACACGTGGCATGCGTCCATCGGTAATACGTCACACCCTATCTCATCCGTGTACGATCTGATCGAGAGGGGAACTAGGCATCGCTTGGTAACTGGGACAGTGATCTTGTTAATCCAAGCTACTTGATACCGGGTCGGGTGTGGCTCCGTGGTCAAGGCCATACGTGTGACGGCGTTCTCAGAAACGACGTTTACACAACTTCCACTATCGATAATCAGCTTACATAACTTCTCACCACTCCTAAAGATCATGGAAAATATGCTCGTCCTCTTCCAATCATCTAAGGGACGAGGGGTGGTCAAGATACATCGCATCACTCCTAGGTAGCGTTCGTCCTCCAAATCACTTGGGACTCCCTCAGGGTTACCCTCCTCCATAGCCTCATAAACTAGGTCGGCGGGGTCGGTCTTCGCATCCAAAAGGGCTATGGCTCGAGTCTTTGTAGGAGACTCAAAGGCGTAGTGGCCCTGAACCCCGCAAGCATAACATGTGGTGTTAGCCTTGCTAACCTTTCCTATGGGGATACGCTCATTCGTTGGATTCCTAGAGTTCCTCGCAGTGATCACTACCGATCTAGACTCGGCGGTCTTAGGTTTTCCTTTATCGTGGGTGGTAGAGGAAGATGCTCCAAAGGTGGTCAAACTCTTCGTACGGGAGTAACGAGAGTGGGCCTTAGAAGCCAGATGCTTTTCAATGTCAAGAGCGGCATTGAATGTCGTATTCAGATCTGTGTGACCGTATCTCAAGAGCTTCCTCTGAATGTCAGGGTGGAGCCCCTTACGAAACCGAGATAGCGTAACCTCAGGGATCTCTCGAAGATCACAACGCACCATACGGTCTTTCAGCTCGCCCATATACTCAGCCACCGAGTTTGAGCCTTGTCGAAGGGTGGCTAGCTCATCGAACATTTGGGTTCGGTGGTAGGCGGGGACGTATTGGTCAGTGAGTAAGTTCTTCATCACCGGCCATCCAATGGGTGGAACTCCCTGCCCGGCTCCTAGCCTACATTCTTCATTCAGCCAATACGTTTTCGCTAGACCCGTTAGCTTCATCCTGGCAACCTGGACATTTTGGGGATCCGTAAGATGGTGCCATTCGAAATAACATTCAATATCCACTACCCAGGTAAGGAAAATCTGGGGGTCTCCCAAACCATCGTAAGTTGGGGCGTCGATCTTAATGGCTCTAGTGATATCCGTGCCACGATTCGGACGACGTCCACGAGGAGGGGCTCGAGGATATCCCTCATCCGAATCCGAATCATGAACCCGTTGTTGCTGATTGGGCAGCTCATCATTAGCCGGTGGGGGCGGTGTTCCCCTTTGATTCAGAAGAATCTGGGCTAACATGGTCCTAATCTCCGTCATCTCACCACGTAGCTCTTCTATAGCCTCCGTGCTAGGATCTACTTGTTCGTTCGCTGCCATCCTAGAGGTGGAAGGTAACTCTACGGTGTATTCCGTGCCTAGTCTCGTACGCATGCAAATTTGAACAACTAGAAAAAAATTGAAATTTTTTTTTGACGGACCTGTTTTTTTTTTTAGTTTTAAAGTTGCTAGAAATTAACTCAAGAAGCTACAGAATTTTTTTTTTTTTTGAATTTTGATAGAAATTTCAGATTTCAGACCGCTATTCGCACACCACCTAGACAAAATTACGACGGTTCTGATTTTCAGGCCAACCTAACGAGGTCGAATCGAAAAAGTTTCGGTTTTAACATTGCTGGAAATACTTTCAGGAAGCTACAGGAAAAATTTCAGATTTTTCTGACAAGTTTTAGTTTTTTCTGAGTTTTTACTAAACGCAGACCAATCCGAAAATTTTCAGATTTTTCCTATTGATTAGAACGACCAACAAGGATCGCAGCGAGGATGTTGCAACGTGGGAGTTGAAACGACCTGCTTTGATACCAAATTGATGCAGCGGTATTTCTTACTAGAGATCTACACGGACTATACTCCAACTTGCTACGAACACACGATGAACTAGCGCACTTACACAAGCATTCTATCGCTCACATACGTTGCCATTCGCATCACAATATCAAGCAAAAAGAAGAACGATCGACTCTAAAACAGCGGTCAAAAGAGAGTCGACTTAGTTCCCAAATCAACACAAAGATTGCTACTCTTTTAGAGAACAAGACCAAGGCTATAGGCCAAGATCCGCTCAAGCAAACGAGACCTACACGGTCCGGACACGAAGAACGCGGGAAAAGCGATCTCAAGTTCAGAAAAATACCAACGATCGATATTCAAAATCGCGGAGAACACGATGGTTCTTCCTCCACAAACTAAAGAAAGAAGCTCTTGAAGGTTTAGAGGTTACCCAACCCAGAAAATGAAAACACACTTGATAAATGTGGGAGAATCACTCTCTCCACGCTTTCCACCGGCGTCGCACCGTATGGATCCTTCAGAGTCACACCGAGGGGCTGCCTTCCTTCTTCCTTTGAGTCGCACCAAGAGACCACGCTGGAGACACCCAAAGAGGGGGGGCCGAAAATGGAGAAGAGAGGGGAGACAAGGGGGGGGGGGGGGGGGGGGGGGGGGCGGCGGCTTGAAGCAAGGCTTGGCCGAAATCCTCCTTAGGGGGGAGCTTTTTTAGGGTTCAATTCTAATCTCTCATTTCTCATAAAAGGCTCCCTTAAATAGGAGATTACAAACACCATCCAACCATCCAAGATTGAGATGAAATCTCATCAATCCGGATGGTTAAATGCACCCCATCATAAAATGTCTATTAGCACACCCAAAATAAAAACATGCCGGAATTAAAATATTACAAGTTTTAAATGGCGGAAATAAATATAAAACTAAAGCAAGATAATACGAAGGCTTTAAGCATCCTTCGCGCGACGCAGGCGGAGGTTATAATGTTGACTTCCGGGGCGCCGAAAGTCCTTGTGTTGTAACATCTCCAAGTCATCCGCATGTGGGGGAAGTGGTGCCGCATCACTAGACCCTTGATCAGTTACTAAGAACCGAAGAACCTTACCTTGAAGAACACTTAAGTCCACAAACGGACCCCTTAAGCTGGTGTGTGGAGGTCCCACCACACACCCGGAAGCTCACAAGGAACTTCCCCTCCCATGCCAATGCTGAGCCTGGGCACCTTGGAGGGCAATAAAGGTCACCTCACCGTCCACCTTCAACGACAGGGGGAGGGAGGGGTAGTGCTTGCTCACAACACTCTCGCGAGGGAGGGGGGGACCAACAACCCTTCCTAAGGTGCCCATGGGGGTCTATTTATAGACTTCCCAAAATTTGGATGCGGATAGCCAACATTCTGCTATCCGCAGCTCAACCATGAACCTGGACGGTCAAAGCAAGAGGGGGGGAGTGGAGGACGAGACGTCCACTCCCCTCCTTGCCGGGGGTCGAACGAGTGGACCGAGGTTCACCGCCCTTACTGGGCGAGTGGACCTTACGGTCCGCTCAGCCCACCGGCCGAGTGGACCCTTGGTCCACTCGCCCAGCTGCGCGGGGCGAGTGGACCATAGGTCCACTCGCCCTTACCCTTGGGCGAGTGGACCCATGGTCCACTCTCCCCCCACTCGGGCGAGTGGACCAATGGTCCACTCGCCTGGGTCCTTGGGCGAGTGGACCAAGGGTCCACTCGCCCGGGGCCTTGGGCGAGTGGACCCAAGGTCCACTCGTCCAAGGAGGTCTACCCCCCGGGCCTTCTCTTTCTAGTCTTGATGACCTACGACGGCTCGGTCCATTCCGTCATGGCCGCCCTTTCTACCACGACCTTATCCGCGTTGGGTCACACCGACTCGGAAAATATGAGGGTTGTACACAATCCCCGCTCTTTTCGAGCTTGCCTTAAGCTCGGAAAGAAAGTCCAACCCACCTTTTTGACGAGTAGGTGGGATCTTAGCGGAATCCACGAAGGGCCCTGTCAACGGGATACTCTTACCTAGTTTATCAGTTGAACCTGACTTGAGGTGGAAGAAGAACCTTTCTCCACTTAACAACCCTCCTGTGAGACGAGCTCAGCTGGAGGTGGAGAAAGCTCAACACCCTAGGTCGAATTGAACTTTACCTGAGGTGGGGAAAATCTCAACACCTCTATTCGAGCCGAGCTCGACCTGAGGTGGAAGGCAAACCTTTCTCCACTTAACAACCCTCCTGTTAGCCGAGCTCAGCTGGAGGCGGAGAAAGCTCAACACCTTAGGTCGAATTAAGCTTGACCTGAGGTGGAGAAAAACACAACACCTCTAGTCGAGTCGAACTCGACCTGAGGTGGAAGACAAACCTTTCTCCACTTAACAACCCTCCTGTGAGCCGAGCTCAGCTGGAGGTGGAGAAAGCTCAACACCTTAGGTAGAATTGAACTTGACCTGAGGTGGAGAAAAACTCAACACCTCTAGTCGAGCCGAACTCGAAATGAGGTAGAAGGCAAACCTTTCTCCACTTAACAACCCTCCTGTGAGCCGAGCTCAGCTGGAGGTGGAGAAAGCTCAACACCTTAGGTCGAATTGAACTTGACCTGAGGTGGAGAAAAACTCAACACCTCTAGTCGAGCCAAACTCGACCTGAAGTGGAAGGCAAACCTTTCTCCACTTAACAACCCTCCTGTAAGCGGAGCTCAGCTGGAGGTGGAGAAAGCTCAACACCTTAGGTTGAATTGAACTTCACCCGAGGTGGAGAAAAACTCAACACCTCTAGTCGAGCCGAACTCGACCTGAGGTGGAAGGCAAACCTTTCTCCACTTAACAACCCTCCTGTGAGCCGAGCTCATCTGGAGGTGGAGAAAGCTCAACACCTTAGGTCGAATTGAACTTGACGTGAGGTGGAGAAAAACTCAACACCTCTAGTCGAGCCAAACTCGACCTGAGGTGGAAGAAAAATCATCATCTTACCAAAGCAACTGGGGGCAGAGAACTAGTCCACGTCCTAGGGGATTATCTTACTTGGAGGCAGAGGAATTCAACACCTTTCTAAACCAATTGGGGGCGGAGTACCCGTCCACGTCCTATGGGCTTAGCTTGCCTGGAGGCAGAGGAACCCAACACCTTCCCAAACCAATTGGGGGCAGAGTACCCATCTACATCCTAGGGGCCTAGCTTACCTGGAGGTGGAGGAACTCAACACTTTTTTCAAATCAACTAGGGGTGGAATACCTGTCCACATCCTAGGGGCCTGGCTTACCTGGAGGCGGAGGAGCTCATCATCTTTCCAAGTCACTTAGTTAAGTAGCGAGTCGGCCCGATGAGTCTCCCAACTGCCGGCATGACCGAGCCCAGAGAATGGTCTCTAGTCGGGGATCTTACCAACTGGGGGCGGAGTACCCATCCACGTCCTAGGTGCTTACCTTCACCTGGAGGCAGAGGAACTCAACACCTTCCCAAACCACTTAGTCAAGTAGCGAGTCAACCCGATGAGTCTCCCATCTGCCGGCATAACCAAGCCCAGAGAATGGTCTCTAGTCGGGGATCTTACCAACTGGGGCGGAGTACCCATCCACGTCCTAGGTGATTACCTTCACCTGGAGGCAGAGGAACTCAACACCTTCCCGAGCCACATAGTCAAATAGCGAGTCGACCTGATGAGTCTCCCATCTGCCGGCAAGATCGAGCCCGGAGAATGGTCTCTAGTCGGTGATCTTACCTATACGTGTTACCTAAAAAAAAGAAACTGTTTTCATTCATAGTCAAGGCGATACAAGTTCATTACACCGCGCATCCTCGCGCTTACATGGCCACATACTCCCCAGACTTCTCCTCCATCACCTCTCCCATCTCTTATGCCTTCTTCATCCACTTGATCGTGTTGATAACTGTGACGTAGCACTGGCACGCCTCCCTGGGATCTCCCCTGACCCAGACCTGGACTCCTCTAGTGCTGTATTTCAAGCACTGGTGGTATGAGGATGGCACGCACTAGTACGCACTGATGAGGGCACGCCTGAAGATGGCGTTGTAACTCCTCGGCGCATCCACGATGAAGAACCGGCAGTTTTTGGACGTACCCCCAAAGTGACGAGGAGTTCGACTCCTCCTTCCACATACTTCCTTTCTCCGGAGAACCCGCCAACACCCATTTCGACTCGACCTTCATCTTGTCAAAAGCCTTCTTGAACACCACGTTCACCGAGCTCCAGTTGTCCCACAGGATTTTGGAGACCGTGATGTTTTCGATGGCGGCCTTGATGACGAGTGCATCGCAGAAGGGATCCTCGTGGGACGACATATCTTGGGCCGAGAAGGTAATCTTCTTGCCAGGGGGTGGGGATCGGGAGGTTGAAGTGATGCTCCAACGATATATGGTATGGAGGCTACCCTTTCAGGTTGCCTCTATACCCACTCCTCCAATCCCACCCAGGGCCCCCAGGTCATTTCATTCTTCACATGGTTCCTCTTCTTCTTTCATCTTCCCTTCTCCTCTTCCCCTTGGACCCTCCATGCAGAGCTGTTTTCCCCCTACTGAGGCTTTCCCTCTTTCTCTCATCTCGAGGAACTCAGGGCAGGCTGCGGTCGCATGACCTTCCTGCTGATGGAAGTCACAATATAGCTGCTCCAGCTCGCCTGCCCCGTTCCCCAGGCGGGTCCTCTTCTTTCCTCCCTTCTTTCGTCTGATCGCCATAGCCTGCAGGGGCAGGGCTTGCAGCGGCCTTGCATTGTGCTACCAGCCCGACAGATTGAACCGTCCCTGCCTTCCATGACAGCCTCCTACTCCATGGAAGTGGCCTCTTCCTTGGCCATGAGAGGGTCCACTAAGCGGACTCCAGGCTGGTCGAGCGGCTGGCGGTTGAGACCTCCATCCTTGCTCCGACCCAGCAGGGGGTCCCTGGAGTCCCTGACTCCTCACTTCCTCTCTCCTTCTTCCTCCCTTCTCCTTCCTCTCCTCCTCCGCATCCTTGGCTAGCCTTGCCCTGAACTCTTGATTTGTGGCCTCACACTCGATCTCCTGGGCAGCGCGCTCCATCATCTCTTTGAAAGACACCGGGGGGTCCCGAGTCAAACTCATCCTGAATAGCCCCTGCTGCAACCCGAGGGTGAAGGCCAGTTGTAGGGTGTGTCAGGGCACCTCAATGACTAGGAGCACTTCTTCCTGGAACCTATCCATGTAACTTCCCAACGTCTCTCCTGATCTTTGCCAAATTAAGAACAGCGCTTCCGCCCCTTTCCTCCTCTTCTTTGAAGTAGAGAACCTTAGCAAGAAACTCTGACGCAGGTTCTCGAATCCATAGATGGTCCCCACTGGGAGCTAGTGGAACCAATCCCTTGCCTTCCCCCTGAACGTGACGGCGAAGAGTCTGCACTTGAAGGAATCTGACATCTTCCTGATCGAGGCCATGTCTTCGAACCACTAGAGGTGCTGAATTGGGTCTTCCTTCCCCGCATAATAAGACATAGCAGGCTCGCCGAACCCATCGAGAATGGGAGCCGAGATGATCAGCTCGTAGAAGGGACTTCCCCAACCTCCCTAACGAGTCGAAAGCGTTCTCTCCACTTCCCCACTCGCGTAACCGGTCCCGGGAGAGCTGATGAAAAGCACTCTTGCCTGGAAACACAAGCCCTCCCCTGTGACTGGCTCCTTCCCTTACCGATGCGCTTGTTCTGCCTCCATTGGAGAGGGTGAGGCGAGCGCGGGTGCGGGTGGTGTTGAGCACTCGATGTGAGGGGGGAGTGCGACCCACAAGAGCTCTAGGATCGTCTTCCTGAACTCGTCAAAATCACCCTTCTTCACATACTCACCGGCAGGGGGAGAGTCCCCCAGCTCATCTCTTACAGCCATGAGACTTACTCAGGGCATTCTGAACTAGCTGCTTCCACGCTCACCGCACAAGAATCTTGAAATAGGAGAACTGGTCTCGACGTTCGAAATGGAGATGCAGCTAACCCTAACTTGACCCGAGCTAGACCCTTGACAAGTTACTAAGAATCGAAGAACCTTACCTTGAAGAACACTTAAGTCCACAAACGGACCCCTTAAGCTGAAGCGTGGAGGTCCCACCACACACCCGAAAGCTCACAAGGAACTTCCCCTCCCAAGCCAATGCTGAACTTGGGCACCTTGGAGGGCACTAAAGGTCACCTCACCGTCCACCTTCAACGACAGGGGGAGGGAGGGGTAGTGCTTGCTCACAACACTCACGCGAGGGAGGGGGGGTACCAACAACCCTTCCTAAGGTGCCCATGGGGGTCTATTTATAGACTTCCCAAAATTGGGCTGCGGATAGCCAACATTCTGCTATCCGCAGCTCAACCACGAACCTGGATGGTCAAAACAAGAGGAGGGGGGGGGGGGGGGGGGCGAGTGGAGGACGAGACGTTCACTCCTCCCCTTGTCAGGTGTCAAACGAGTGGACCAAGGTCCACCGCCCTTAATGGGCGAGTGAACCTTACGGTACGCTCAACCCACCGGGCGAGTGGACTTTTGGCCCACTCGCCCATTTGCACGGGGCGAGTGGACCATAGGTCCACTCACCCTACCCTTGGGCGAGTGTACCCATGGTCCAATCCCCCCCCCCCCACTCGGGCGAGTGGACCAATGGTCCACTCGCTAGGGGCCTTGGGCGAGTGGACCCAAGTTCCACTCTTTCAAGGAGGTCTACCCCCCCCCCCCCCCCCCCCCCCCCCCCCCCCGGGCCATCTCTTTCTGGTCTTGACGACCTCAGACGGTTCGGTCCGTTTCGTCATGGCCGCCCTTTCTACCATGACCTCATCCGCGTCGGGTCACACCGACTCGAAAAATATGAGGGTTGTACATAAGCGTTGTGAGGAAACGAATCTAGCTCTCAATTGGGAGAAATGTCATTTTATGGTTCTTGAAGGATTAGTCCTCGACCAAAAAATATTGGGCAAAAGGATCGAGGTCGATAGGGCCAAGATCGAAGTTATCGAAAAAAATCCCCCCTCCAATGAATGTTAAAGTGATTAGAAGTTTCCTAGGCCACGCAGGGTTTTATCGATGCTCTATACAAAATTTTTCCAAAATCATGAAGTCGTTAACCAATCTTCTTTAAAAAGAGTCTTCCTTCATTTTCGATAATGAGTGTCTTTTTGCACAGGATTGGTCGCTGCCTTTCGAAATGATGTGCGATGTGAGTGATATTGCGGTAGGTGCCATATTAGGCCAACGGCTAAACAAGTATTTCCACCTAATTTATTATGTGAGCAAGACACTCACGTCGTCACAAGTGAATTACACCACCACCGAGAAGGAGCTTCTTGTAATCGTGTGTGCCTTCGATAAGTTTAGGTCATATATCACTCTCTCCAAAGTAATCATCTTCATAGATCACTCTTCTCTTGTGTAACTATTAAGTAAGATGGACGCCAAGCCCCGTTTATTGCGATAAATCCTCCTCTTGCAGGAGTTTGATTTAGAGATCTGGGAGAAGAGGGGAGATGAAAACTTGGCGGTCAATTATCTTCCTCGTTTAGAAAATCCCGCAAAGGAAGCGTTAGTGGAAGCCGATATTAACGCTAATTTCTTAGAAGAGCGCACCGCCTCCTTGCTCTCGAAAATGTAATGACATCTTCCACCCCCTGGTTCGCGGATCTGGCTAATTATTTTGTAGCCCGGGTCTTGCCAAACGAATTCTCTAGGCAGCAAAAGAAGAAATTCTTTTCTGATATAAAGAATTATTTTTGGGAGGACCCCTTTCTATTCCGAGTCTGCGAGGAAAAGGTAGTGAGAAGATGTGTCTCGAGTGAGGAAGGTTTAAAAATAAAACATCATTGCCACGAAGGACAAACCGGTGGTCATTATCAAGTGAACCGAAATGCGAGGAAGGCGATGGAGGCAGGCTTTTATTGTCCCACGCTCTTTAAAGATGATCACACCCTTGTGATTACTTGCGATAGTTTCCAGCGGCCGGGCAACATCTCCCGTCGGGATGAGAGGTCCCAAAATATCTCTTAGAATGCAAAATTTTCGATCTTTGGGGTAACGATTTTGTTGGTCCTCTCCCTCCCTCATTTTCAAACAAGTATGTTCTCGTTGCGGTCGACTACGTATCGAGGTGGGCAGGAGCAGAATCTCTCCCCATCAATGATGTGAGAGTCATCTTAAATTTTTTGAAAAATTACTCTCTCATTTTCGCACGCCACACGCTATAGTTAGTGATAGGGGCACTCATTTCTGCAACATTCAATTCGCTAAAATTTTAGCAAAATATGGGGTCACACACAAGATTTCCACTGCTTATCACCCACAAACGAGCGACAAAGATAAAGTCGTGAACCGCGAGTTATAGCGATTATTAGAAAAAACGGTTTCTCTTCATAAGAATGATTGGGCACTTAAGCTCGATGGCGTGATATGGGTCTATCGAACGACGTATAGGACCGTCATCGGTTGTACAACATATCAATTAGTTTATGAAAAGGCTTGCCACCTTCCGGTTGAATTTGAGCACCGCGCATTCTGGGCGCTTAAATTTTTAAATCTTGATTCTACTTTAGCGGCTGAGCAAAGAAAGTTTCAAATAAATGAACTCAATGAGTGGAGCGCAAACGCGTACGAAAGCAACAAATTTTATTGGGAGCGAACAAAGTTCTACCATGATAGAAATATAGAAATTCCAAAAACTTTTTCGTCGGGCGATCTTGTCCTCCTTTATAACTCTCGTCTTCGCCTTTTTCAGGAAAGCTAACATCTCGATTGTCTGACCCATTTATCGTTAAAGAGGTTTGGTCTTATGGGACGGTTCTCATCTCCCACCCAGAAAAAGGCTCCTTCATAGTAAACAGACAGCGTCTTAAGTTGTTTCTTCTAGGATAATTATCTAACGAGAAGAGTGAATCAATATTACTTATGTCGATAACGTGAGCATCATTGGGTCAAGCTACGCGACTTAAATAAAGCGCATTTGGGCGGCACCCCAAAGTTATCTTTTTGTTATTTTTATTTTTGTTTTAACGTATTTTGCAAGAACACCGCCAATCCCACCCAAACAAAAATTTCATAATCAGAAACACCTCCTTTTTCCCTCTCCATCCTTCTCTTTTACATTGCATTCATTTTTGTCTTAGCTTGCACTTTATTTTCTTGTTTTCTTTTTCTTTTTTCTTCATACTTTGTTTTAAATATTGGTACAATGTTAAACTTTAAGTATGTGGGTGTATATAGTTCTTAAAAATGTAGTTCATAAGTTAGAAAATATTCAAAAAATATATATTTTTTTCTTTTATTTTCTTTATTTCAAGCACTTTCAAAACCCAAAAATTCAAAAAAATTAGATAATCGAAAATCTAATATCTTGGAAAGGGACGTTTGGGCTATCATCTCAGCACACCTCCTTGTACCGGTGAGAACCCTTCACTGGGTATACCGCGGGAAGTCTAGGAATTAACCAAAAAAATTGGGATTAACACTAGTGTCTTTTGTTATTAAAAAAAATAATATCAAAAATAAAAAAAATACAGAAAATTTAGAATAAAAAAAAAAACCAAAAATTTTATAAAACCCCTACTTGTTGTTTTTGTGATTTCTTAGAAATCTATTTGAGAATGTTTTATATGCATTTTTATGTTTTTAATTGGTTAAAATTTTGTTTTATTACAGTTTGTTATATTTATATTTTAGGTAATCTTGTTTTAAGAATTATTTTATGATTTTAATTTGATTAGAGAATCTATTTAGCATGACCTCGCTTTTTAATTTAAATGACTTCATTTTGTAGTAAATTTGCTCAATCTCTTTAGATTTATATTATATTTTCTTCTAGCTTTTTAGATCTTGGGAAATTTCAATTTACTAGAATTTGCTCTCAATATAATTTAATTTATAAGCTAGAAATTTTTTCTCCCCTACCCCTATGTTGGCATATAAAAAAAGAGTTTTAAAAGATCATATGTAATGGGAATAAGAGGATAAAATTTATTATTCCCTAAACATATGCACACAAAATCATTTAAAAGATTATATCGCATGGAGTATGAGGATAAAATTCATTACTCCTAAACATATACATTTTAGGTTTTTATTAGAAGAGAATTTTAAAAGATTATATGGCATGGAGTAAGAGGATAAAATTCATTACTCCTAAACATATATAATTAGAAAAAAAATTGAGTAAGGTGAGCGGATAAAATCCATCACCTCCATTCAAATATCTCTTCTTATGCCAAGTTTTGTGACCCCCTTAACCAATATCATTGATCTAGATTTAAGTTAAGTTTTGGAGAGAGCAATATTTAGTAGGTTACTTTTTCTTATATTTCTTTTAAGTTAGAGTTCTTATAATTTTAATCTAATTTAGTTTTATAATTTCTAAAATTTTGTTAGCTAATTAGTTATCTTGAGAAGTCCTTGCCTAAACATTTTTACTCTTTTCAAATTATCATCATAATTTCGTACATAATTCATCCTAGAATTTATTCTTAACATACTTTTGGTCTAAATGAAATTTCAGCTTACAATTAAAAATTATACTAATGTCTTATAAAATATTTCTCATACTTTTGCTCTGGAATAACAAAACCTCAAGTATGAGGGTATTTGATAAGTAGTTTTTATATGAACTTTTAGTATAGATTTTAGTATTTATTTAATATGAATTTTTCTTTTTCATGTCAATTTTAGTTTATAAGTAGTTCTTTAATGCAATTTAAATCTAATTTAGCATATTTATATATTTTTCATTTTTTGGGGACAAATTTGGTCAAAAATGCATGTCATGCCATCGATCGCGCCCGTGACCAAGGGCGTGTAATCTTAATGCCAGTCTAGTATTTCTGTCGCGTGGTTTGAGCTCATCCACAGCAAGTCATGCTCGTATTCCATTACACGCCCTCGATCACGCCCATGACCAAGGGTGTGTCAACTTAAATATCACTCCCAACCACTGTCATGTTCAGGTGGAGATTTTGCGCAAAGTTTACCTTAGTCACGCTCGTGTTCCTGCAAGTCATGGTCGTGACTCATCCAGCGTAATCTCTGACTCCCGCCACACTGCCAATCATTCCCACACTGCATTTAATGAAGTTGCCCAAGTACACAGTCGTAACCCAATGTCACGGGCGTGTGATGTCTGATTTTTGTCGTGTCGTCACGCAAGCCCCACGCTGCTGTCCTTGCTGAGCAGAATAGGAGTTTTACACCCTTGGTCACGGGAGTGACCGAGGGCGTGTAACTTGAAAATTTCTCCTATAAATTCCAGAGGCCTCCTTGAGTCTAGGGTTCAAAATTTTGGAGATGGGGATGTTGAAACCAGTTTCCTGGCTTCAGCGTTCGAAAATAGGGTAGGCAGCTTGCCCTTACTTATCTCAGGTAAAGTCGAACGTCTAGTCACTTAGAGCCTAAGAACCTCTCTACTGGTGGATTCAGGTGGAAACAGACCCCGCGAGCTGCAGCGAGGAGGTCCCGCCACTAACCCGAAAGACCCGAAGATCTTCCCCTCCCAAGCCAATGCTGAGCCTGGCCACCTCGGAGAGCACTCGCAACACCTGACCGTTGGCCTGAAAGACTTGGCGAACGGAGGGCAGGGTCACTAGCTAACCGAACACACTAAGGGGGGTGGGGGTAAGGAGATGCCAACCCTCCCCAAGGTGCCCATGGGGGTCTATTTATAGATTTCTTGAAAATGGGCTGCCAATAACCAACTTCCGCTCTCTGAAAATACTAAAACGCGGGTCGAAACATTACTTCCTGAAACTTCCATGGCAACCCTGCAACCTTGCAACCCTGCGACCCTGCGATCCTGCGACCCTGCGATCACCACCAAAGCAGGCGAGGGGGGGTGTGAGTGGGACCTGAAACGTCCACTCCCGCCCGAGCCGGAGGTCTAAACGTGATTACACGAGACCCCACTCGCCCAAGAAGGGCGAGTGGGGGCTTCCTCCCACTCCCCCAAGGGGGCGGGCGAGTGGGGAGGGGTATCTCCCCCCACCCGCCCCTAAAGGGCGAGTGGGGAGGGGGGTCTCCCCCCACCCGCCTCTAAAGGGCGAGTGGGGGTCTTCCCCACTCACCCCCAAGGGGGCGGGCGAGTGGGGAGGGGGGTCTCCCCCCACCTGCCCCTAAAGGGAGAGTGGGCGTCTCCCGCCCACTCGCCCCCAAGGGGGCGGGCGAGTGGGGAGGGGGGTCTCCCCCCACCCGCCCCTAAAGGGCGAGTGGGCGTCTCCCCCCACTCGCCCCCAAGGGGGCGGGCGAGTGGGGAGGGGGGTCTCCCCTCACCCGCCCCTAAAGGGAGAGTGGGCGTCTCCGCCTTTTCTGATTAGGGTCATTTTTGAATGCGTTCGAGCGGTTAGTTTGCTTTGTTACAGTCATTTTCATCATCGTGACCATGTACACGCTGCGCTACACACGCTCGGCAAATATGGGGGTTGTACACAATCCCCGCTCTTTTCGAGCTTGCCTCAAGCTCGGAAAGAAAGTCCAACCCGCGTATTTGACAAGCAGGTGAACCTTCCCGAGAGTCTCCGAGGGCCTTACAAGAGAACTTGGAAACAAAGAACCCCCTAAAGGGGGAGGGGAGCACCTTCTTTGAGAGCTTTTCCCCTTCCTACCTCCTGGACAAAATGATCCCTCCTTAGGGTTTCTAGATCCGCTTTAAGGCTCTCTTTGGGAGGAGTCGGGTGACCTGGCGGAGCCCCTTGCTCTGGCCAGGAAACTTCGCCTCCCCCCTTTCTCGCACGTGTCACGTGACTATTGTAAAAGATCCATTGCCTTAAGCTATACACAAGAATGAAAACTCTTTTTTCGCTCAACGTTTCTCTTGGGTTGAAGGCGGATCCCTTGGCGACTCTGCATGCGACCTTACCTTCGGCTCATATGACCATAAGGATCCGACTTCCTTTTAAGAGGACTGCCGCATATGATCATGCCTGCATAAGTTCGCATGCTTTGCTCCTGCGTAGCCAACCTCTCACATATGGCTGGTCATCGAGGTCTTATTCTCTCGAATACACTTGAGCGACTCGATGTGGTGAGATAGGTTGCGGGGCCGAGGACTGCTGATCTTGCTGCGCGCTCGGGAAGTGATGCGAGTAGTCGGAGCATGGGGTGGAGGAACTCAACACCTTCCAAAGAGCCGAGCTCAACTGGATGCGGAAATAACCTAACACCTTCCAGGGAGCCGAGCGCACCTGGAATTGGAAATAACTTAACACCTTCCAGGGAGCCGAGCTCACCTGGAAGTGGAAATAACTTAACACCTTCCAGGGAGCCGAGCTCAGCTGGAGGTGGATACAAATCAACACCTTCCAGGGAGCCGAGCTCAGTTGGAGGTAGATACAAATCAACACCTTCCAGGGAGCCGAACTCAGATGGAAGTGGAGACAACTTACAAGAGCCCGCGCTCCGGTCTCTCTGGTTTGCACACCGCTTTTGCTATTTGAGTAAGCTCTACTGTTTCGTCTCCTTGGGATTTTTAGCTAAAGATAAATAAATAGCTTACCTTTCCGGGTGGGTTCTGCTGCCTTGCCGGCATAAACAAGACCGGTCAGTGGTATCTTCTCGGGGCCTCAACCAACTTTCTTGCCTCTCCGAGTGAGTTCTCCTGCCCTGCCGGCATCAATAAGCCCGGTCAACGGTCTCTTCTCGGTGCCTCAACCAACTTTCTTGCCTCTCCGATTGAGTTCTCCTGCCCTGCCGGCATCAACAAGCCCGGTCAGCGGTCTCTTCTCGGGGCCTCAACCAATATGAATCACCTGCCTCTCCGAGTGAGTTCTCCTGCCCTACCGGCATCAACAAGCCCGGTCAACGGTTTCTTCTCGGGGCCTTAACCAATATGAATCACCTGCCTCTCTGAGTGAGTTCTCCTGCCCTGCCGGCATCAACAAGCCCGGTCAGCGGTCTCTTCTCGGGGCCTTAACCAATATGAACATCTCGCCTCGCCGAGTGAGTTCTCCTGCCCTGCCGGCATGAACAAGCCCGGTCAGCGGAACCATCCCGGGGCAAAACTTACTTAGCCTCTCCGAGAGGTCAACCTGTCCTGCCAGCTAGTGAGAGCCTGGTCAGCGGAACCATCCCGGGGCAAAACTTACTTGGCCTCTCCGAGAGGTCAACCTGTCCTACCAGCTAGTGAGAGCCTGGTCAGCGGAACCATCCCGGGGCAAAACTTACTTAGCCTCTCTGAGAGGTCAACCTGTCCTGCCAGCTAGTGAGAGCCTGGTCAGTGGAACCATCCCAGGCAAAACTTACTTGGCCTCTCCGAGAGGTCAACCTGTCCTGCCAGCTAGTGAGAGCCTGGTCAGTGGAACCATCCCGGGGCAAAACTTACTTGGCCTCTCCGAGAGGTCAACCTGTCCTGTCAGCTAGTGAGAGCCTGGTCAGCGAAACCATCCCGGGGCAAAACTTACTTGGCCTCTCCGAGAGGTCAACCTGTCCTGCCAGCTAGTGAGAGCCTGGTCAGCGGAACCATCCCGGGGCAAAACTTACTTGGCCTCTCCGAGAGGTCAACCTGTCCTGCCAGCTAGTGAGAGCCTGGTCAGCGGAACCATCCCAGGGCAAAACTTACTTGGCCTCTCCGAGAGGTCAACCTGTCCTGCCAGCTAGTGAGAGCCTGGTCAGCGGAACCATCCCGGGGCAAAACTTACTTGGCCTCTCCGAGAGGTCAACCTGTCCTGCCAGCTAGTGAGAGCCTGGTCAGCGGAACCATCCCGGGGCAAAACTTACTTGGCCTCTCCGAGAGGTCAACCTGTCTTGCCAGCTAGTGAGAGCCTGGTCAGCGGAACCATCCCGGGGCAAAACTTACTTGGCCTCTCCGAGAGGTCAACCTGTCCTGCCAGCTAGTGAGAGCCTGGTCAGCGGAACCATCCTGGGGCAAAACTTACTTGGCCTCTCCGAGAGGTCAACCTGTCCTGCCAGCTAGTGAGAGCATGGTCAGCGGAACCATCCTGGGGCAAAACTTACTTGGCCTCTCCGAGAGGTCAACCTGTCCTGCCAGCTAGTGAGAGCCTGGTCAGCAGAACCATCCCGGGGAAAAACTTACTTGGCCTCTCCGAGAGGTCAACCTGTCCTGCCAGCTAGTGACAGCCTGGTCAGCGGAACCATCCCGGGGCAAAACTTACTTGGCCTCTCCGAGAGGTCAACCTGTCCTGCCAGCTAGTGAGAGCCTGGTCAGCGGAACCATCCCGGGGCAAAACTTACTTGGCTCTCCGAGAGGTCAACCTGTCCTGCCAGCTAGTGAGAGCCTGGTCAGCGGAACCATCTCGGGGCCAAAACTTACTAGGCCTCTCCGAGAGGTCAACCTGTCCTGCCAGCTAGTGAGAGCCTGGTCAGCGGAACCATCCCGGGGAAAAACTTACTTGGCCTCTCCGAGAGGTCAACCTGTCCTGTCAGCTAGTGAGAGCCTGGTCAGCGAAACCATCCCGGGGCAAAACTTACTTGGCCTCTCCGAGAGGTCAACCTGTCCTGCCAGCTAGTGAGAGCCTGGTCAGCGGAACCATCCCGGGGCAAAACATACTTGGCCTCTCCGAGAGGTCAACCTGTTCTGCCAGCTAGTGAGAGCCTGGTCAGCGGAACCATCTCGGGTCCCTGCAAAATATTTTTACTGTACTTAGTAGAAACAAAATTCATTGAGATAAGATGCTCACTGTTCATTACAGACAAGCAAGCAGACATTCATGCTCTGCTAGATACACTCTCGGACCTTCTTTGGGTCCTACTTGCTCAGCCTTTAGTTGTCCTGCATTTTCTTCGGCCTCCTACCCTCGTTGCTGATGTCTTATTTTTTCTTCACCTCCTCTCCTCTTTCTTCTCTTCCGTCTCCCAGCAGCAATAACTCTCCCCCTGCAGGGGCTCTTCTCCCTTCCCTGACTTCCAAGAACTTGGGGCAAGTGGCTGTCGCGTGACCTTCCGCTTGATGGAAGTCACAAAAGGGCAACTCCGCTCGGATACCCTCTCTTCCTCCCAGAATTCCTTCTTCTTCTTTGGTTGATCCCCATAGCTTGTTGAGGTGGGGGGAGGGGTGGCCTCGGACCCTGCCTGTTATTTTGCTCTGGGTACCTCCACCCTAGCTGTTGCTGTGGTTCCTTCTCCTTTCCTCTTCCTTCCGCCCACTTGGCCATCTTGGCCGCGAACTCCGGGTTTGTTGCCTCCACTTCGATCTCCCGTCCTGCCCGTTCCATCAACTCCTCGTAGGACAGGGGATGGTCCTGGGACAAGCCCATGTGAAACAACCCCTGCCGCAACCCGAGGGTAAGCGCAAGTTGCAAAGTGTGTCCAGGGACCTCATTGACGAGAAGGACCTCTTCTTGGAACCGATCCACGTAGCTTCCTAGAGACTCTTCCGACCTCTGCTTGATCAGGAAGAGGGCCTCCGCCCCTTCCTCCTCTTCTTGGACGTCGAGAACCTTAACAGGAAACTCCGCTTCAAGTCCCCGAAACTGTAGATGGATCCGGGAGGAAGTTGATGGAACCAATCCCTAGCTTTCTTCTGAAAGGAGATGGCGAACAACCTACACTTGAAGGCGTCGGTCATCTGCCTGATGGACATGGCGTCCTCAAACCACTAGAGGTGCTCCTGAGGGTCATCTTTGCCTGTGTAATGGGACATAACCGGCTCCCTAAACCCTTCCGGAACCGGGGCAGTCAGGATCAACTCGCAGAAAGGGCTTCCCCTTCCCACCTGGTGGATGGGCATCACTCGCCGTGCCTCCTCCCCTAGGTGCAGAGCACTCGCCGGGCTAGGAAACAGCATCCTCGCCTGAAGAGTTCTATCCTCCTCCACCCGCGCTTCCTTATCAAGTCGCCCTGCTGGTGCCGTCTCACCTAGGGTAGGTGAGGTGAGGATAGGTACCGGCGGAGTCGAGCACTCGCCTGTGGGGGTGAGTGCAGAGCGCAAGGTCTCCATGATCGTCTTCTTGAACTCATCAAAGTCGCTTTTCCTTACGTAGTCGCCGGGAGGGGGGGGGGGGGGGGGGGGGGGGGGGGGGGGGGGGGGGGGGGGGTTGTCCAGTTCTTCACTTCCATCCATTCGACCTACTTGGGGTTTTTCCGAACAAGCTGCGTTCCACGCTCACCGCACCAGAATGTTGAAACCATTTTCCCGGCTTCAGCGTTCGAAAATAGGGGTAGGCAGCTTGCCCTTACTTATCTCAGGTAAAGTCGAACGGCTAGTCACTTAGAGCCTAAGAACCTCTCTACTGGTGGATTCAGGTGGAAACAGACCCGGCGAGCTGCAGCGAGGAGGTCCCGCCACTAACCCGAAAGACCCGAAGATCTTCCCCTCCCAAGCCAATGCTGAGCCTGGGCACCTCGGAGAGCACTCGCAACACCTGACCGTTGGCCTGAAAGACTTGGCGAACGGAGGGCAGGGTCACTAGCTAACCGAACACACTAAGGGGGTGGGGGTAAGGAAATGCCAACCCTCCCCAAGGTACCCATGGGGGTCTATTTATAGATTTCTTGAAAATGGGCTGCCAATAACCAACTTCTGCTGTCTGAAAATACTAAAACGCGGGTCGAAACATTACTTCCTGAATCTTCCATGGCAACCCTGCAACCTTGCAACCCTGCAACCCTGCGACCCTGCGACCCTGCGATCACCACCAAGGCAGGCGAGGGAGGGGAGGGGGTGAGTGGGACCTGAAACGTCCACTCCCGCCCTAGCCGAGGTCTAAACGTGATTACACGAGACCCCACTCGCACAAGAAGGGCGAGTGGGGGCTTCCTCCCACTCCCCCCAAGGGGGCGGGCGAGTGGGGAGGGGTATCTCCCCCCACCCTCCCCTAAAGGGCAAGTGGGGAGGGGGGTCTCCCCCCACCCGCCTCTAAAGGGCGAGTGGGGGTATTCCCCACTCGCCCCCAAGGGGGCGGGCGAGTGGGGAGGGGGGTCTCCCCCCACCCGCCCCTAAAGGGCGAGTGGGCGTCTCCCCCCACTCGCCCCCAAGGGGGCAGGCGAGTGGGAAGGGGGGTCTCCCCCCACCCGCCCCTAAAGGGTGAGTGGGCGTCTCCCCCCACTCGCCCCCAAGGGGGCGGGCGAGTGGGGAGGGGGGTCTCCCCCCACCAGCCCCTAAAGGGCGAGTGGGCGTCTCCGCCTTTTCTGATTAGGGTCATTTTTGAATGCGTTCGAGCGGTCATTTTGCTTTGTTATGGTCATTTTCATCATCGTGACCATGTACACGCTGCGCTACACACGCTCGGCAAATATGGGGGTTGTACAGGGGAGGTGCTGCTAAAGCTCTTAGTTGTTGTTTTCATGTTTTTCCCTTATGTTCTCTTCCTCTCTCCTTTTCAAGTAATGTTCTCCTAGATTTCTTTCATGCAATAGTCCTTTAAGCTTGTAATCTCTTTAGTTTCTAATGTTATAATCTTTTTCTCAAGCTTGTAAGCACTTTGGTTTTTAATAAAAATTAGCCTTTGCTTGTTGAAACCGATTTCTCGGTCTCTGTGGAGTTCGGGGCCCTCACCGAGATGAGGGGCAGCTAGCCCTTACTGATCTCTTAGAGAAGGTAGGCCAAAAACTAGGAAGATTGACTAAGACCTTAGTCACAGCGAGGAGGTCCCTCCACTAACTCGAAAGATCATTGAGCGCTTCCCCTCCCAAGCCAAAGCTGAGACTCGAGCACCTTGGAGAGCTCTGGAAATGCTAACCAAAGAAAGCCTGAGGAGAAGGAAGCTGAAGTGAAGTCCTCTCCAAAGGTGCCCTTGAGGTCCTATTTATAGATTTTCTGATCTGGCCTGCAAATGATAGGATTTCGCCTTCTGATTTTACAATCCGCACCCCAAATGGGTCTGCTAACAGCCAAACTCCGCTGTTTGGAGAGGCTAAAGGCAGACCACCAAGGGTGACAGGGTAATTTGGCCCTATCCGCTTATGGGCGAGAAGCTGCGAGAACCTTCCCGTGGGGTGCTCTCGCGGGCCCTCTCGCGAGTCCTGCTTGCGGTGCTTCTTCAAGGCGATCGCCCTGCGACGACCTCGCTGGCCTCTTCCTAGCGGTATCTGCCGAGGTCCGGTCTCGCGAGGTTTGGATCTCGCGACCCCTCTTGCGAGACTGTCCCCTTGGCTTTAGTGAGCATAGAACACTTCTCCTTCTGATGATTCCGTCGAACGGGGGTATGGTCGACGCGGCCGGGGGGGGGGGGGGGGGTCGGCGAACACACCTAGTATCTTGTCTCACCGATCCTTCTCGCTCGCCTTTCGAAGAGCTCCGTTCCACTGCCTTCTTTTAACCATCTCTTCGCCTGGGGAATATCGAGGTTGTACACAATCCCCGCTCTTCGCGAGGACATTTGTGCTCTCGAAGAATCATCCAACCCCAGGTATTCGCCCGTTACTTGATGATCTGCTGGGAATCTTTGGTGGGACCCACTATGTGGGTTATAAATATCGTCCTGAGTACCCAGTGGCGTGCGCCGCCACTTCTTTTCTTTTTTCCTTTGCCTGATAATGTAGCTTCCTGTAAATGCCTTTTACTGAAGAAGTCAAGGCTCACATGAGGGAGGTGAGAGCCGGCGGGCTCCCTTCCACGACCAAGGTCCCCGCCTGGATGAACCGGCCCCCTCCCGCCAAGTTGCCGAAAGTTAAGAAGGCGAAGGCGGCTCGCCAAACCGGGGATGACTCCGCGATGTTGGATTCCTCCCCCGACGATCGCCATCACGAGAAGGTACGAGCCACCCCTCCAGTTCGCGTCAATAAACTTGCTTGTCATTCATTTCCACTCGTAGGATGCTGTGCCGAGCGAGAACGCTGGAGAACCCGCTGAGGGGTCTCGCAAGAGCCTGCAGGTGGATATGAACCTCACCGGGAAGAATGTCATCGGTATGATCTAAACTCGCGCGCCAGAATGTTTCTTGTCAACTATCTGACCTCCGTTCCTTACTTCTTACAGTCTCGCCCCTGAAGTCCCCGGCCCTCCAGGCTTCGCGGCCTCCGTCTCCGCCTCCGCCTCCTTCTAACAAAATCATAGACAAGCCTGGATTCCAGCTCTTGACGAGCGAGGAGACCGGGGGCTCTGCGCCGCCGAAGATCCCTCCTACAAACAGTGCAGCCTACCCTGCCGGCCTGGGCAAATATCTCTACCCTCACTATGGCAACGTGTTCCAGGGCTGTCCATCGCCTTCTCGTCCCCCGCTTGGTAAGTATCCTGACCTCGCCAAAACACTGCGCGAACTCACGCGCGCCATCTGACCTCTCCCGGACCAGGTGGAGGACTTCTTAGGGGATCCGCGAGACCCCGAGATGTTGAAGCAGCGAGCCGCAGAGTTGCTGAGGAAGCACGGGAGGATGCTGATGGATCTCAACATGCAGGCGAGGCGGGACAGAGAAGCCACCGAGGACAGGCACGCGGTTTTGATGGAGGAGTGTGCGAGGCTCCGACAGGAGAGACAGCGTGACCAGGATGAGAGCGCTACGACGCTGGAGGTTCATATAGCTAGGATGAGAGACTACGCCTACCTCACGGACAGGGAGGGACGATTGGCCGAGGAGTACTACAACTCTATTGTACCGCCGAGATCAGGGTCGCGGGGCGGGGGCAGGTGGAAATGGCTCCCCCACGATTCTCGCTAGCTGCTATATCGTGACATTATTCGTAACAGTTGTCGTCGCTTTTGAACGATCTCGCTACATTTCGTGGCTCGCGTACTTGCCACTAATGCTGGCTTTTATATCTCTCGACAATAAGTACTATTATCTTTTATGGTCTCTCGCTCGCTGTCAATAGATCTATTTTAATTGTTATATTGTGCTCGCGAGGATCCTCTATTCTCGTTAAATGTGTCATGCTGAAATGCTGTTTGCACTAAACCCGCAAGTCTCCTTCGCCCGCGTACGTGATGTGATTTTTTTGTGGATACTCGTGCTCGCTGGCGCTTGGACTTCTTCCCGCCCTTTTGCTTCGGCTATAAATAGGCGGTCTTAACTGAGTCAACCACCGCATTTACTCTCGACCTTCTTCTTCCTCTGCTTCAGAGCTCTCGCTTCTTCTCGTTCTCGCATTTCATCCTTTCTCGCAGGTTGCTAAGATGGGTGGCGACGCGGAGTCGGAGGGTCGGCGAAGGGTCGCAAAGGCCTTCGCCGAGCATAGCTTCTCCACTTGTAATTTGACCGATGAGGAGTACTTCAGCGCGGTCGCTGACTACGTCACCACCCCCCCCCCCCCGTTCGAGGCACGCCGTCCTAGCGAGGACGACGTGATCAACGACCCATTGGTCGACGAGTTGGTCATTCCTACTGCCCATTTCGCGGTCGGTCTGTGCCTTCCCTTGTGGCCGTAAGTTCGCCAGGTAATACTCGCTCTCGCTTACTTCCTTTTTTTTTGCCACTCGAGTTTCGCTCGCCAGGTGGACTAATCCTGTTCTCGTTGCTTGTTAGGTGCTCAAACACTATGGAGTGGTTCCCGGCCAGCTCACACCTAATGCCATGGCGGTGGTCACCGCCTTCGCCTGTTACCTTCGACTGGAGCGCATTGATAAGTAGTATTTTTATAACTTTTTAATAGAAAATCTTGTAAATATTTAATATGAATTCTCTATTTTATGTCAAATTTAGGTTATAAGTAGTTCTTTTTGTAATTTTGATTCTAACTTAGCCTAATTTTAATATTTGCAGATTTTTGGACAAATTGGGAAAATATTGCATTACACGCCCTCGGTCACGCCCGTGACCAAGGGCGTGTAACTTGTAGACCAGTCCAGGTCGATGCCGTGCTGTTGAGCTAGTCCACACCCAGTCACGCCCCAGGTCACGCCCGTGACCCAAAGTCACGCCCGTGACCATGGGCGTGTAATATTAGAATCTGCCGCGTGGAGCTGCCGTCGAGACGAGAAGTTGCCGTTGAGAAGTCAACCAAAGTCACGCCCGTGACCCAAAGTCATGCCCGTGACCTTCCCGCGTGATCCAAGCACGCCGTCGCGCGGTCTGCCTAGCCCATGCCGCATTAAATGAAGCCGTCCTGAGTCACGCCGGTGACCCATATGTCACGCCCGTGACCCATATGTCACGCCCGTGACATGTCCGATTTTCTCCCGCCGTCACGCCAAGCCCACGCCGCTGCCGGATCCAATGTTACAGTGATTACACGCCCTTGGACACGCCCGTGACCGAGGGCGTGTAACTTGAAAATTTTGCCTATAAATTCAGAGGCTCTCCTTGAGTCCAGGGTTCAGAAATTTGGAGATGGGGAGGTGTTGTTAGAGCTGAGAGTGAGTTTTTCAAGTTAATGTTCATGTTTCTTAAGGCTTTCATGTTCTCCTCCTTCCCTTTTTCATGCAATGTTGTAGTGTAACTTTCGTGTACTAGTTTTCTTAAGCTTGCAATTTTCATTTTCCTTAGCCTTGCACTCTTAATTTAAGGCTTGTAATAGTTCTTTGATTTTCAATAAAATTAGTTTTCTCTTTCATGTTCTTTTTCTCCTTAAGTAATTTCTTCCATTTTATGCAAGGTTAAATTTTTCTCTCCTTAGTAATGTTCTTTTTTTTATGCAATGTCAATTTCTCTTTCTTTTCATGCAATGTTTAAGCTTTTTATTTAGTTTGAATTTAGTTTTAATTTTAGTTAAGCGAAAACAAACCACCTCAAATTTTTGTCGATAAAATAATAGTGATTTTCCTCGAAGTAGAAGTAATCAACGCGCCCCGTGGAATACGACCTTGATATTCCTAAATATCCTATACTATAGACGATAAGGTACACTTGCCTTTATCGGATATAGTTTTGGAGAAAATCTCAACCTTTCACTAAATTTCAAAACCTACCAAATTAAATATCAAGTTTTTGGCGCCGTTGCCGGGGACTTTGCGTAGATATTTTGAAAAGAGGATAGCTATTAATTTTATCATGCTTCTTTCTATTTTAGTTTGCTTTTTCTAACTTTCAAAAAGAAAAAAAAAATATTTTTAGTTTTTCTTCTTCCTTTCTTCTCTTTCTAGTGTATGACCCGAGGTAGCACTTCGATTCTTCCTTTTGATCCGGAGATCGAGCGAACCCTTTTGAGGCACCGCCGTTCTCGTGATCAGGGAAATCAAATAGAATCCGAAGAGTCGATCGGGGACACTAACGCAGCAAATATGGATCATAATCTTAATCCTCCTAATCTTAACGAGCCAAATCCTAATGAGGACGCGCAACGGACCATGTCCTATTATGCGCGGCCAAATTTGGAAGGCACACAATCGAGTATTGTTCGCCCCACGGTGGCGAACAATAATTTTGAGATCAAGTCCAGCATCATACAAATGGTGCAACAATCGGTGACCTTTGATGGTCAACCGGACGAGGATCCAAATTCACATATCTCTTACTTTCTTGAAATTTGCGACACTTTTAAGATCAATGGCGTCACCGATGACGCCATTCGATTACGTCTTTTTCCTTTTTCTTTGCGGTCTAAGGCCAAGCAGTGGCTGGGCTCCCTACCTAGGGGATCCATCACTACATGGGCCGAAATGGCGGAAAAATTTCTTAATAAATATTTCCCGCCTTCAAAGACCGCTAAATTGCGCACGGATATTGCATCGTTCATGCAAATCGACTCGGAGACTCTCTATGACACATGGGAGCGCTTCAAGGAGCTTTTGCGTCGATGCCCTCACCATGCACTTGCCACTTGGCAACAAGTGCAAGTTTTTTATAATGGCTTAAATCTCCAAACGAGGCAAATGATTGATGCGGCCGCCGGGGGGACATTAAATAATAAAACCCTGATCGCCGCTCAAGAGCTTTTCGAAGAGATGGCCACAAATGCGTATCAATGGAACATGCCCCGAGCGCGGCCTAATAAGCCGGCCGGAATTTTTGAAATAGACGCAAACGCAAATTTGGCTTTACAAGTTGAGCGCTTAACAAAGCAAGTGGCGGAGATGTCTGCTTCCTCCGCCACTCCTCCTTGGGCCAATAACGTTTTAATTGAAGAACATGTTGACTACATGGGAAATCCACCTCGGCCTTCCTATAACCCGAACACCGCTCCGTATAATAACACCTACAATGCGGGTTATAGGAATCATCCGAATTTCTCATGGAGCAACCAAGGAAATGCTCAACGTCCTATGAATTTAAATCAACCTCCCCCTAATCAACTTCTTAACTTAACTCCGCCTCAAAATTTGATTTCTCAGAATTATAATCCTCCCGGTTTTCCACCGCAACAGCAAAAACTCTCTCCGATTGAAGAGGTTTTTGCAAAATATGTTGCTACAAATGAAACGAACATCCGGAACCTTACCGGATCAATCAAAAATTTAGAGAATCAAGTGGGCCAACTCGCAAAGATGATTTTTGAGCGTCAACAAGGAGCACTACCGGGGAACACCGAGCAAAATCCAAAGGAGAGCGCGCACGCGATTACACTCTGAAGCGGGAAGGAGGTGGTTCAAAAACAGGACGAACCCAAGGTAATTTCCTCTCCTCCTCCTCCTACTTTTAATTCATCTTCGAATTTGCCCGCTACGATAGCTCCGCACTCTTTTATTTCAAATCCGCGCGCTACTACTTCTAATATTCCGTATCCATCGAAATTTAAAAATGAAAGCGCCGAAAAAAATTATAAAAAGTTTTTAGATGTTTTAAAACAAATCCATATTAATGTTCCTTTTTGCGAGGCTATCTCACAAATGCCTAAATATGCGAAACATCTTAAGGAGTTGCTCTCCAATAAAAAAAGGTTAGAAGATATTTCGCATATTTCTTTAAACGCAGAATGCTCTGCGGTTGTACTCAACAAATTGCCGAAAAAAGCAAATGACCCGGGACGGTTTTCCATCCCATGTCTTTTTGGCAATTCGTTAGTAAAACACGCCTTAGCGGATCTTGGAGCAAGCATCAACCTTATGCCGTTTTCTTTGTTCAAAAAGTTAGGTCTAGGAAATCCAAGGCCCACTCGAATGAGTATCCAATTAGCGGATAGTTCTTTAAAATATCCGATAGGAATAGTGGAGGACGTGCTCGTCAAGGTTGACAAATTCATCTTCCCGGTGGATTTTATCATTCTTGACATCGAAGAGGATGCCGAAGTACCCCTCATACTCGGCCGCCCCTTCCTTGCCACCTCCCGCGCTATTATCGACGTAAGTAACGGAAAGCTCCTCCTACGGGTTGGAGACGATGAAGTTACTTTCGGCATAAATTCCTCGATGCGGAACACGCTAGAAAATGACGATTCATGTTTTTACTTGGAAGAGTGTTGTGAGTTCGATTCATCCCTCGAGTTAGTTTCATCGGCGAATAGTGATTCCGAGCCCGTAGAGCTCTTTTGCGATGAAGAAGAAGTCTCTCACCCCACACCACCCGAACCATTATTTTTAGAAAAATTAAAAATCAAGACTTCTTATGATGAACCACCCGAATTAGAGTTGAAACAACTCCCCCCTCACCTTAAATACTTGTTTTTGGAAAAAGAGTCTAAGCTACCCGTCATCATTTCATCCGATCTTAGCAACTCAGAAATTTCTGAGTTGACTATAGTCTTAAGAAAGCACCGCCACGCAATTGCGTGGCAATTATCGGACATTAAGGGTATAAACCCATCTTTCTGCACTCATAAAATATTTCTCGAAGATAATTCCCGAAATTCAGTCCAGCCTCAACGACGGCTAAACCCTAACATGAAAGAAGTCGTTAAGGCCAAAGTTATAAAACTTCTGGACGCGGGAATCATCTACCCGATATCGGACAGTACTTGGGTTAGCCCAGTACAAGTCGTGCCAAAGAAAGGTGGTGTTACGGTAGTTGCGAACGAAAATAACAAATTGATCCCAACCCGTACTGTTACGGGTTGGCGGATGTGCATCGACTATCGGAAATTAAATGATGCCACCCGTAAGGATCATTTCCCTCTACCATTTATCGACCAAATTTTAGAATGCCTTTCGGGTCACTCCTACTACTGTTTTCTCGATGGTTTGTCGGGATACTTCCAAATTCCGATTTCGCCCGACGACCAAGAGAAAACCACTTTCACTTGTCCCTTTGGCACCTTCGCTTATCGAAGGATGCCATTCGGTCTTTGTAACGCGCCAGCTACATTCCAAAGATGTATGCTGGCAATTTTTGACGAGTTAGTGGAGGAGGTGATGGAAGTATTTATGGACGATTTTTCCGTATACGGGAGTTCTTTTGAAAATTGTTTAAAAAATCTCGAGCGCGTGTTGCAGCGATGTGAGGAAACAAATTTAGCGCTTAATTGGGAAAAATGCCATTTTATGGTCAAGGAAGGACTAGTCCTTGGCCATAAAATTTCGGGCAAGGGGATCGAGGTCGATAGGGCCAAGATTGAAGTAATTGAAAAACTCCCCCTCCCACAAACGTAAAAGCTATTAGGAGTTTCCTAGGCCACGCGGGGTTTTATCGGCGCTTTATACAAAATTTTTCCAAAATCACAAAGTCGTTAACCCATCTTCTTGAAAAGGAATCCTCATTTATTTTTAGCAATGAATGTCATTTGACTTTTAAACTTATTAAAGAAAAACTTATAAACTCCCCGATTCTAGTCGCGCCGGATTGGTCGCTCCCTTTTGAAATCATGTGCGACGCGAGTGACATTGCGGTTGGTGCCGTTTTAGGCCAACGGGTGAGTAAGTATTTCCACCCTATTTATTATGCGAGCAAAACACTCACGTCGGCACAAGCGAATTACACCACTACCGAAAAAGAGCTTCTAGCGATCGTTTTTGCCTTCGATAAGTTTAGGTCATATATCACCCTCTCGAAAGTTATCGTCTTCACGGATCACTCCGCACTTAGGTATCTTTTAAGCAAATCGGACGCCAAGCCTCGTCTTTTGCGATGGATCCTCCTCTTGCAGGAGTTTGACTTAGAGATCCGGGACAAAAGAGGAGCCGAAAACTTGGCGGCCGATCACCTTTCTCGTTTAGAAAATCCCTCCTCGGAAGTATTGATAGAATCTGACATCGATGATAAATTTCCCGAAGAGCGCCTCCTCGCTCTCGAAAATATTAATTCATCGTCTACCCCCTGGTTTGCAGATCTGGCTAACTATTTAGTAGCCCGGGTCCTGCCGAAAGAATTCTCGAGTCAGCAAAAGAAGAAATTCTTTTCTGATTTAAAGAATTACTTTTGGAGGACCCCTTTTTATTCCTTGTATGCGCAGACCAAGTGGTGAGACGATGCGTCTCGAGTGAGGAGGGTCTTAAAATTTTACGACATTGTCACGAGGGACCATCCGGTGGCCATTATCATTCAAACCGAACCGCGAGGAAGGCGCTGGAGGCGGGCTTTTATTGGCCCTCGCTCTTCAAAGATGCTCACACCCTTGTGAGTACTTGCGACAGCTGCCAACGGTCGGGCAACATCTCTCGCCGGGATGAGATGCCCCAAAATATTTTCTTAGAATGCGAAATTTTCGATCTTTGGGGCATTGATTTCGTTGGTCCTCTCCCTCCTTCGTTTTCAAATAAGTATATTCTAGTAGCGGTCGACTACGTGTCGAGGTGGGCGGAAGCGCAAGCTCTCCCCACCAACGATGCGCGAGTGGTCGTTAACTTTTTAAAAAAATTATTCTCTCGATTTGGCACTCCGCGCGCTATTGTGAGTGATCGGGGCACCCATTTTTGCAATACTCAATTCACAAAAATCTTAGCAAAATATGGTGTCACGCACAAATTATCCACTGCATATCACCCACAAACGAGCGGCCAAGTTGAAGTCGTTAATCGAGAATTAAAACGAATCTTAGAAAAAACAGTTTCTATTAATCGGAAGGATTGGGCAATAAAGCTCGATGACGCGCTATGGGCCTATCGAACGGCGTACAAGACCGCTATCGGTTGTACACCATATCGAATGGTCTATGGCAAGGCTTGCCACCTTCCGGTCGAATTAGAACACCACGCATTTTGGGCGCTTAAATTTTTAAATCTTGATTCTACTTTAGCGGGCGAACAAAGAAAATTTCAAATGAACGAATTAGATGAGTGGAGAGCGAATGCGTATGAGAGTAACAAATTATATAAGGAGCGAACAAAGTTTTATCACGATAAGCATATAAAATTTCCAAAAACTTTTTCGCCGGGCGATCTCGTCCTCCTTTATAATTCCCGCCTTCGCCTTTTTCCGGGAAAACTAAAATCCCGATGGACCGGACCCTTTATTATTAAAGAGGTTTGGTCCTATGGGACAATTTTAATTTCCCACCCGGAAAAAGGTACCTTCAAAGTTAAGGGGCACCGCCTTAAATTATATCTTCCGGGAGAGTTACCAAATGAAAAGAGTGATTCAATTGTTTTTCAACCTTTAATATGACCGGCAAGTGGGTCAAGCTACGCGACCTTAAACAAAGCGCTTTTGGGAGGCACCCCAAAGTTATTTTTTTTTGTCTTCTCTTGTTCTTTAATATATTTTGTAGGTAATCGTCGCTTCCCCGCGAAACTTCAAAAATCAGGGAAACCCCTTCTCTTTCTTCCTTCTCTTTTATCTTGCATTTCCTTTTTATTTTGTTTTGCACTTCTTTTTTCCTTTACTTCATACTTAGTTTTAAACATTGGGGACAAAGTTTAACTTTAAGTATGGGGGTGTAAATAGTTTTTTTTAAATAGTTGTTAAATCAGAAAATTTTCAAAACAAAAAAAATATATATTTTTTCTTATGTTTTCTTCTATTTTAGCACTTGTAAAACCCAAAAACTAAAAAAAAAATAGAAAACAGAAAAATTTAAATCTTGGAAAGGGACGTTTGGGATTTTATCCCATCACACCTCCTAGTACCTTGCGAACCCTTCACCGGGTAGCCCTTGGGAAGTCCAAGACTTGCAAAAAAAAAAAAAAAAAATTTTAAGTTTTAAAGCTAGTTCCCTTTCTTTGTAAATAGTTTTTAATGAGAAAAATTCAAAAAAAAAAGATAATATCAAAAATTCCAAAAAATTCTTATTTCCCTCCTTGTTGTTTTTGTGATTTCTTAGAAATCTAGTTGAGATTGTTTATAAGCTTGTTTAAGTTTTTAATTGGCTGAAATTTTGCTTATCATAGTTTGTTAATTTTAAATTTGAGGTAATTTTGATTTAAGAATCATCTTATGATTTTAAATTGATTAGAGAATTTCGTTAGCATGACTTCTCTTTTTATTTTTAAATGGCTTCATTTTGTAGTAAATTTCCTAAACCTCTTTAGATTTTAATTATATTTCCTTCTAACTTCTTAGATCTTAGGAATTTTTAATTTTACTAGAATTTGCTCTCAATATGATTTAAAGCTAGCTAGATTTTTTTTTCCCCTACCCTACCCCTTTGATGGCATAAAAAAAATGTATTAAAAGATCATATGTCATGGGAATAAGAGGATAAAATTTATTATTCCCTAAAACATATGCACCCAAAATATTTGAAAAGATTATATGGCATGGAGTAAGAGGATAAAATTCATTACTCCTAAACCATATACATTTTGGGTTTTTATTAGAAGAGAAAAAAAAAGAGTAAGAAAAAAAAAGAGAAGGAAATTTCATGATAAATTCCATTTCCTCCATTCAAAAATTTCTCTTCTTATGCCAAATTTTATGAAATCCCCCTTAGCCAATTATCATTGTTCTAGTTTTAGTTGAAAATTATGGAGAGAGCAATATTTAGTAATTTACTTTTCCTTAAGATTCTTTTAAGATAGAGTTCTTATAATTTTAATTTAATTTAGTTTTATAATTTCTACAATTTTGTCAAACTACTTAATTTTCTTGAGAAGTTATTGCCTAAACATTTTTCCCTCTTTTCAAATCATCATCATAATTTAGGACTTAACTCCCCCTTGAATTTACTCTTAACTTAACTTTTGGTTAAATGAAATTTTAGTTTTAAATTAAAAATTTTTAAGGATGTCTTATAAATAATGTCTCACACTTTTGCTCTGGAATAGCAAAACCTCAAGTATGGGGGTATTTGATAAGTAGTATTTTTATAACTTTTTAATAGAAAATCTTGTAAATATTTAATATGAATTCTCTATTTTATGTCAAATTTAGGTTATAAGTAGTTCTTTTTGTAATTTTGATTCTAACTTAGCCTAATTTTAATATTTGCAGATTTTTGGACAAATTGGGAAAATATTGCATTACACGCCCTCGGTCACGCCCGTGACCAAGGGCGTGTAACTTGTAGACCAGTCCAGGTCGATGCCGTGCTGTTGAGCTAGTTCACACCCAGTCACGCCCCAGGTCACGCCCGTGACCCAAAGTCACGCCCGTGACCATGGGCGTGTAATATTAGAATCTGCCACATGGAGCTGCCGTCGAGACAAGAAGTTGTCGTTGAGAAGTCAACCAAAGTCACGCCCGTGACCCAAAGTCACGCCCGTGACCTTCCCGCGTGATCCAAGCACGCCGCCGCGCGGTCTGCCTAGCCCATGCCGCATTAAATGAAGCCGTCCTGAGTCACGCCCGTGACCCATATGTCACGCCCGTGACATGTCCGATTTTCTCCCGCCGTCACGCCAAGCCCACGCCGCTGCCGGATCCAATGTTACAGTGATTACACGCCCTTGGACACGCCCGTGACCGAGGGCGTGTAACTTGAAAATTTTGCCTATAAATTCAGAGGCTCTCCTTGAGTCCAGGGTTCAGAAATTTGGAGATGGGGAGGTGCTGTTAGAGCTGAGAGTGAGTTTTTCAAGTTAATGTTCATGTTTCTTAAGGCTTTCATGTTCTCCTCCTTCCCTTTTTCATGCAATGTTGTAGTGTAACTTTCGTGTACTAGTTTTCTTAAGCTTGCAATTTTCATTTTCCTTAGCCTTGCACTCTTAATTTAAGGCTTGTAATAGTTCTTTGATTTTCAATAAAATTAGTTTTCTCTTTCATGTTCTTTTTCTCCTTAAGTAATTTCTTCCTTTTTATGCAAGGTTAAATTTTTCTCTCCTTAGTAATGTTCTTTTTTTATGCAATGTCAATTTCTCTTTCTTTTCATGCAATGTTCAAGCTTTTTATTTAGTTTGAATTTTGTTTTAATTTTAGTTAAGCGAAAACAAACCACCTCAAATTTTCGTCGATAAAATAATAGTGATTTTCCTCGAAGTAGAAGTAATCAACGCGCCCCGTGGAATACGACCTTGATATTCCTAAATATCCTATACTATAGACGATAAGGTACACTTGCCTTTATCGGATATAGTTTTGGAGAAAATCTCAACCTTTCACTAAATTTCAAAACCTACCAAATTAAATATCACGCATCGAGTTCAGCCTCCCGGTCTTCCGGAAGCTGTTCTCGTTCCGCGCCTACAAAGATGGGACAGCCTACTTCGTGGGCACGGGTCCGAAGGTTGTCGAGACCGTCAACAAGGCCCACTTCTGGGCCCAGAAGTTCATCGTCGTCAAGGGGAACTTCGGCAACATTCCCCTCTCGCCGGTTCAACATAGCGAGACCACCTACCGGCCCACCGCCCTCGGCGGTCATGACGCCCTCCTCCATCAGTTCTTCTGCAAGAAGAAATTCGAAGTCGTCTATCTCCGCCGCAACCTAGATTCGCTGCCTCCGGTTCTCGCCGGGGATGGTAAAGATCTCGCCTAACACCTACGTCTTTATTCGCTACCATATCGTACTTATCAAAACTACTGTTTGTTTCTAGGCGAGCGAGATCTGCCCCTTCATCCCCCCTACGGGAGCAACCAAAAAACCGACGCTACCATGGCTCTCGCTACCATGGGGGCGGAAGCTTGCCGAGGCGTCGCCACTCCGGCTGAGCCCTCTTCTCACAAGAGATCGGGGGCTTCTGGTAGTCACGCTGCCCCTTCGAAATCTCCTCCAAAGAAGAAGAGCAAGAAGAGCGCAGTCTCGCTCGCTCCTTCGAAGGGCAAGGAACCCCGCGAGTCCGCCTTCGACGAGTTTGACCTTACCGGCCTCCCGGGGGGCGAGGACGAAGAGCCCTGCCAGGAGGCGGTCAGGACCTCCGTCCTCCCCATCCCGGTGAACCACTACAACTTGGGCCTCGGCCAGAGGCGCCGGGACGAGACTGGTGAGCCCCTCGTCACTTGGAAGCCGGAGACTAACATGGTGGATGTCTCCTCCATCCTCCCCTCCTGGGTGGAGAAGGAGACCGTCAGTGGTCATGCCTTCGACCTCGCGTTCGCTCTCTATGGTCGCGAGGACGCGGGGTCTTATAAGGATGAGACCGCGAGAACCCTTGCTTACGAGAGTGCGAGGTCTCAGCTGTACTCTGCCGAACTCGCACACATGACGGGGAGGCGTTGCTTATAGCTGGAGCTTCAGAATGTGGAGCTCGCGAGGGCCTACCAGGGGGTTCTTGCCGAGAACACTCAACTGAAGGAGAAGCTGCTCATCGCGGAGGGCAGTATGGTGAGTCACCTAGACCTCCTCATCTTCCTTTCCTTTGGCCATTTCGCCTCTTTAATTTTACTTATTTGCAGGATGTCGAGGCCGCCGGGAGAGCCGACACTCGCATCAAGGATTTGGAGGGCGAGGTGGCTGGGCTGAAGGCCCTAAACTGCAACCTCACTCGTGTCGTTGTTCCCCCCTCACCTCACCGTCTGAAGGAAGACCGGCAAGCGCGGGACGAAAAAATCCGCGTGGGGTCTATAGAGTCATCTCGCTACATCTTCTCGATGATGAAGGCGACTGGCCACCTAACAGCCGACGCGGCCGACCTGGACCTGGAAGATATCGTCCCTGAGCTCTTCCACCCGCTTTCGCCAGTGAAGAGTACCGACGACGGGGAGGTGTCCGCGAGCGACCAGTGAGGCTTACAGCTTGATTTTGTTCAATTTTGTTTTTTGGCTGGCGAGATCGCCGCTTCATGTAAATCAGACAAAAATGTGAATACGTATTTTTGGCTGTGTCGTGTTCGCTCCTTTCTCTGTATTGTTTTGTGTTGATATCTCGCTTTCTCTTATCTTGATGTTTAACTATATGTAGGACATTCCCGCGATGACTGTTCTCGCATTTCACGTCGTCGCACAGGTAGGTGTAGGGTACTTTGGCTGCTCAGGCCTTTTGTCGCTTGCCTTAGGGTTACTATCCTTTTGGTTGTGCGTATTTTCTCTATGTTTCGCAAGCCATTTTTCTTCTTGGCGAGAGCTCGCCTCTTACCCGGAGCCGTCAACCTTTCTGCCAAGAACTGGGTGTTCTGAATCGCATAAGATTGATTCTCACCACTCGCATAGTATCGTGCGTAATTCCTCTTTGCCGAGCGAGCCGATCCGCCGAGCGAGACTGAGCATTCCAGCATAAAGACCTGTCATCCTTGCCAGCCTCTCCAGAGATCAACCTGAACCCCCCGTCTAGGTGAGAGCCCGGGAGCGGAATCGATCTGGGGCATTCCAGCACCAACAAACTTGTCACCTTGCCAGCCTCTCCAGAGATCAACCTGAACCCCCCCGTCTAGTGAGAGCCCGGGAGCGGAATCGATCTGGGGCATTCCAGCATAAAACTTGTCACCTTGCCAGCCTCTCCAGAGATCAACCTGAACCCCCCGTCTAGTGAGAGCCCGGGAGCGGAATCGATCTGGGGCATTCCAGCAAAAAACTTGTTACCTTGCCAGCCTCTCCAGAGATCAACCTGAACCCCCCGTCTAGTGAAAGCCCGGGAGCGGAATCGATCTGGGGCATTCCAGCATAAAACTTGTCACCTTGCCAGCCTCTCCAGAGATCAACCTGAACCCCCCGTCTAGTGAGAGCCCAGGAGCGGAATCGATCTGGGGCATTCTAGCATAAAACTTGTCACCGTGCCAGCCTCTCCAGAGATCAACCTTAACCCCCCGTCTAGTGAGAGCCCGGGAGCGGAATCGATCTGGGGCATTCCAGCATAAAACTTGTTACCTTGCCAGCCTCTCCAGAGATCAACCTGAACCCCCCGTCTAGTGAGAGCCAGGGAGCGGAATCGATCTGGGGCATTCCAGCATAAAACTTGTCACCTTGCCAGCCTCTCCAGAGATCAACCTGAACCCCCCGTCTAGTGAGAGCCCGGGAGCGGAATCGATCTGGGGCATTCCAGCATAAAACTTGTTACCTTGCCAGCCTCTCCAGAGATCAACCTAAACCCCCCGTCTAGGTGAGAGCCCGGGAGTGGAATCGATTGGGGGTATTCCAGCACCAACATATCCAACCTTCATCGCCCCGGCATGGCAGTGATTATAAGCATCACAAAAAGGAGAAAGACATTCTGTAATCAATATAATAAAGCTTTCAAGGGTAAAATCGTTTCAAATCATCCCCACTCCTGGCTCGGTCGAGGGGCACCCCTTCCACATCCTGGAGATGATACCCCCCTGACTTGAGCACCTCGCTTATAATATATGGACCCTCCCAGTTGGGGTTAAGCTTACCGACCGCGGCTCCCCTGCCCACCGCATTGACCTTCTTCAGGACTAGGTCTCCTTTTTGAAAGTGCTTTATCCGAATATGTTTGTTGAAGTACTGAGCCATCCGCCGCTTGACCTCTTCCTGCCTGATGGTGGCCAAGTCCCGGAGTTCTTCCACCAGGTCCAAAGGCAGTCTCTGCTCTGCATTGTTATCTTCTAGCCACTCTTTATCCCCCTCGCTCGCTGCGATCACCCGAGGGGTCTTTACCTCAAACTCTATGGGGAGAACGGCCTTGGACCCATGAGAGAGCTTGAACGGAGTCTCTCCGGTGGCGGTATTTGGAGTAGTTCTCATGGCCCAGAGGACGGAGGGTAGCTGTTCCACCCAATTCCCCCAAAGGTTCTCCACTTTCTTTTTTAATAGGTTAACGATTATTTTGTTTGCCGCCTCCACCTGCCCATTGCTCCTCGGGTGGTGGACCGATGCGAACCTGAGGTCAATGCCGAGTTGAGTGCAGAAGCCAACAAACTCTTCACTAGCAAACTGCGGCCCATTGTCCGTCACTATGGCTAGAGGGAGTCCGTGCCTGCATATTATCTCCCCCCACTTAAAATTCCTCACAACCTGAGAGGTTAGCTTAGCTAGTGCTTTCACTTCTACCCATTTGGAGAAGTAGTCGATCATGACCAGCAGGAATTACCTCTGGCCACTGGCTTGGGGGAAGGGACAGACCAGGTCCAATCCCCATATGGCGAAGGGCCAGGGAGCCGTGATGGTCCAGAGCCTTTGAGCTGGGAGGAGTTGGAGAGGAGCATAGAGCTGGCACTTCGGGCACTTCCTTGCGAACTCCGCTGCGTCCTTGCTGAGAGTGGGCTAGAAGTAGCCTTGCCTCAACACCCTCCCCTCCAGGGTCCGGCTTCCGGAGTGAATACCGCACTCCCCGGAGTGGATTTCTTCCAGGACTCTCGGAACCTCCTCCTCGGAAACACAACGGGCCAGGAGTCCCGAGAGAGTCTTCCTATATAGCCCTCCTGCATGCAAGGAGTAAGAGGCGGACCTATACATGAAGCGCCTCTTGTCCACGTCCTCTCCGGGGAACTGCCCGGAGGATAGGAAGGTGATGAATGGATCCATCCACGAGGCTCGTTGATCCACCTCCATCAACTCTCCTTCCTCGATGGAGGGCCGGAAGAGTTTCGAAGTTGTCCCTCCCGCTCGGGGACCGAACTTGGATAAGAGGTCCGCCTGGGTGCTCTCCTCCCTCGGCACGTGCTTGATGGAGAAGGTGCGGAACTGCCCGATGACCCCCTTGACCTTCTCCAGGTATAGCAGGAGGGTCGGGTCCTTCGCTAAACTCTCCCTTGATTTGGCATGCTACCACCATGGAGTCCATTGAGACCTCCACGTCCTGCACCCCTAGTTCCCGGGCCAGCCGAAGACCCGCTATCACTGCCTCGTACTCAGCCTGGTCGTTGGTAATTGGGAACCGGATGTTTAAGGCTTGCTCAATCCGGGTCCCCTGGGGACTCACCAGGACTATCCCCCCTACATAGGAGTACTCTCCCGATGCTCCGTCCACCAACATCATCCATGCCTCTGGGGGAGGTGGCTCATGCTCCCCCACCTCGGTCGCATAGTCGGCCATGAAGTCCGCCACCGCCTGGGCCCTGATGGACGTCCTGGGTACGAACGTGACGTTGAACTCACTTAACTCCACAGACCATTTTGCCAATCTCCCCGAGTGCTCCACCCCTTCCATGATTTTTCGGAGCGGGTGGTCCGTCACTACCTTGATTGAATGGGCTTGGAAGTAAGGACGGAGCCTCCGGGCCGACACCACCAATGCGAAGGCTAACTTTTCCAGAATCGGGTACCGGAGCTCCGCCCTCCTCAGCACTCGGCTGACGTAGTAGATAGGGAACTGTTTCTTCCCCTCCTCCCGGATCAACACGGAACTTACTGCTTTGGACCCTACCCCTAGGTACAAGGATAGGTCTTCTCCTGGCCTCGGCCCCTGGAGCAGAGGGGTCTGGGTGAGTTGTTCTTTCAGAGCCTGGAAGGCCTCTTCGCACTCCGGGGTCCATTCAAACTTCTTGTTGCCCCGTAGCACCTTGAAGAAAGGTGCACACTTTTCTCCCGCCTTGGAGAGGAACCTGCTGAGCCCAGCCAACTTCCCTGTGAGGCTCTGAATGTAACACCCTGCCAGTACGAAAAGTATAACAGCAAGTCCGGTCGGGACCCCACGCCATACAAACCACACTAGCTAGGAGTTAAAGGGTGATACACAGAAAATTACTACACCAGAGTACACTAAAAATCAGCGGAAGCATAAAGGATTAAACCATTTCATTTAGAACTGTCCACTATCATAGGAATGAAACTACTAAAAGAGTTACGGCCTTAAGGCCTTACATTCACAAAATGTACTATAACTCAAAACATGCATCGGCGCGCAGGCCGGCAATACATGGAAAGCAGAAAAGAGGCTGGCCTTCGAGGGCCAACACAGCATAAGGGCCGCCGCCCGCTATTTTCCGCTAGGCTCACCTGCACCTGCATAAGAACATTCCACCAAGCGGTGGTAAACAAGGTAACCGTCAGCAAAGCTGACCAAATTATAACGACCCCACCCCTTTCCCGGGGTGGCGGAGCTTCTACCCTGCAAGCAAGCTATACTAGCACAAGTACTAATATAAAGAAGGTGCAACTACACAAGGTGAGGTTTCAAGCACAATCAATCTTCTAGGTTGAGCATCAAAAAGAAGGGAACCTAGGTATGCACATGATGTTGGATGGGTTCACCCGAAGGTTCCCCACAACCGCCTAAGCAATCGCATGAGGCTAATCATAATATTAATTCCACAACACTCCACCCTAAGGGTCACAGCTTTAGGTGGGAACAAGAGCTTTTGGTCGGTCTAGGTATGACACCTTCCGCGACCTCTCCCATGATCACACGGCTTTCATGAGGAAGGGACCTCTTACCGATCTGCATGGAAATGGGTTCGGTTTAGCTTTGCCCATTCTCTAATCATCGCGATCTATCGCACGACGCGGGTATGGCTTCACCTCGGCCCGTAAGGGTTTAGCACTTTCAAGTGCTTCACAAATTATACGCTACGCACCTAACCCCTTCACAAGGATCTAGGCTTCACAAATACTCAACAAGGGAGGTACAATGCGCTACGCATCAAATTCGTGGTGAAGGTTTGCCTTCATCCAAACCTCAAAGCATGGGACTTTCGTTTGGATCTTCACAAGACGCCTACACTTAATTCCCGCAATACTATAGATGATTTCACGGAGTCATTCTCCGGCGCGCATTCTATGCCTAACCTAAATGCAACGTCGCAAATCAAGCATCACCGATTCGGGCTCACGGCCACGAATAGGCTTCACGCACAATGCCTAAATCCGCACGACTACCGGATTTTCTACATGCAATAATGCCGGGGACGGACACAATCTACCCGGAGTTCCGAAGAACTTGAGGAAATCCTACACTTCACCCATTTGGTGAAAGGGATTCCTCATGCAAGCATAGAGAAATGAAGGAGAGGACAAATGACAAGTCCAAATATTGGGAGGAAGAATCTTTACCCTAGACGCGTTCTTTTTCACCATGGATCCGAGATTCCACACGGAGAGAAACGACCGCACCGGGTTGCACTCTTCAGATCTGGAAACGGCTCGCGAAACAGAGCTCCGGAGCTCCGTCAATGGCGGGATCACTCTTCTTCTTCCTTGCCTCCTTCTTCTTCCTCTAGCCTAGGAGAGAGAAACACCTCAAAATAATGAGGATTAATCTCCTCTCATAAGCCCTAATAGCCTCCAGCATCTAATCCTAGCCATTGGATCGGATTCCAAAAGTTTTGGACGGCCGGATCGTCTTCTGCGCTCAAAATCACGGAGCAGAATAAACAGGGCGCACGATCACAGGCGCACGGTCAGTGGTCGTGCGCGAAGAGGGAAATGGTCGTGCGCACTACCCGCGACAGAACTCCGATTCCTCTCGAATTAACGCACGATCATTGGCGCACGATCACCGGTCATGCGCGAAGAGGCCACTGACCGTGCGCTAAGAGCAGACAGGGAAAATTTAGCCCACTTCGAGCGCAGCACTACCACTCCGCCTACTTCGCTGAGTTACGATTTTTGGGGTGTTACAACTCCACCCCCCTTAAAAGAATTTCGTCCCGAAATTTATAAAACAACAATAGCATGAATTACAGTTATATATTACCTGAGAGAAATAGCTTAGGGTACTCCGCAAGCATCGTTTTCTCTCTCTCCCAAGAGAGCTCCTCTCGGCCGCAATTATCCCACCGGACTTTTACCATCCGAATGGACTTGTTCCGCAACTGCTTTACTTCGGTATCTTCGATGCGTAAGGGCTTGACTTTCGTCGACAACCCACTATCAACCGGCACTTTGCCGACTGCAACAATATGAGTAGGCTCTTGCACTGCCTTCCTCAATACTGAAATGTGAAACACGTCGTGTAGACCGCTCAGCTCTACAGATAGTGCAAGCCGATAAGCCGCATCACCAACACGCTCCACGATCTCAAACGGTCCTAAGTACCTTGGACTGAGCTTTTTCAAGCGTCGGATCCTTGATACCCCTTTGAATGGTTTGATCTTCAAGTAAACCGGTCACCGACGGCGAACTCTAGGTTCCTATGCTTGGTGTTGAAATATTTTGCTTGCCTATCTTGGGCAATCAATAGCCTTTCACGTATAGTTCGGATCGTCGAAGTTGCTTCCTCAACATCCTTTCGCTTTAATAGCTTAGTTTCGCTCGTTTCCTCCCAAGACAACGTCGTACGACACTTCTTACCATAGAGGGCCTCGAAAGGAGCCATCTGTATACTGGCTTGGTAGCTATTATTTTAGGCGAACTCGATCATATAGAGATGATCTTCCCACTTCTTCCCAAAATCTAGAGCGCACATTCGGAGCATATCCTCCATAGTCCTGTTGGTTCTCTCGGTCTGTCTATCCATTTGCGGGTGGAAGGTCGTGCTGAACTTCAATTTCGTGCCTAACAGTTCATGGATAAGCCTCCAATCTTTCAATGTGAAATGCCCGTCACGATCGCTGACGATGCTACGAGGGACACCGTGCAGTCTCACAATACTATCAACATAGAGCTTCGCTAGCTTCTCGACATAATCATCCTTCCGGTTCGGAATGAAGTGTGATACCTTTGTCAAACGGTCCACGATCACCCAGATGGCGTTGTTTCCATGCTGCGATCTCGGCAATCCGTGCACGAAATCCATCGAAATATCATCAAACTTCCATTCCGGAATCGGCAAGGACTTCAGAAACCCACCGGGACGTTGACATTCCGCTTTCACCAACGGGCAAGTATGACACTTGGCCACGTAAAGGGCAACGTCTTTCTTCATACCCGACCACCAGAAAAGTTTCTTCATATCCATATGCATTTTAGTGTTCCCCGGGTGGATCGAGTACTTGGTATGATGAGCCTCGTACATCAACTCCGCCCGTAGAGTGCCAACGTTTGGGATGCACAACCTTTCCTGTTTCCAAATAAGGTCGTCTTCGAAGGAGAAATCGGCGTTTAACCCATCAATGGTTTCCGCTGTATAGCGTTTCATGCTCTCGTCCAGCTCCAATGCTTGTCGAACTCGGTCAGCAAGGTCATATTGAACCTCCGTCCAGTTCAAGCATGCTGAAGTAGACGTTCTCCTATCAACGCAAATGATCTCCATTTCTTCCAGATCACGGATTAGACGCTCATCGTGCATCAAAATCCAATTTGCTTGTGCGGGAGCCCGACGACTCAACGCGTCCGCAACTACGTTTCCCTTACCGGGAGTATATTTGATGTCGAAGGTGTAGTCCACAAGGAACTCCATCCACCTCCTTTGACGCATATTCAACTCCCTTTGATCTAGCAAGTACTTGAGGCTCTTGTGGTCGGTAAAGATATCGATCTTCACGCCATATAGATAGTGCCTCCAAAGTTTGAGGGCGAAAACCACGGCCGCTAGCTCCAAATCATGGACCGGGTAATTCCTCTCATGAACCTTCAGTTGCCGGGAGCCGTAGGCAATTACCTTCCCGAACTGCACTAGGACACAACCCACACCACTTCCTGAGGCGTCGCTATAAATTTCGTAGCCTTCCGTACCATGTGGCGAGCATAGAATGGGCGCCGTGGTCAGACGGCTCTTCAGCTCTTCAAAATCTCATGCGCACTCGGGCGACCAAACGAACTTGTGATCTTTCCTAGTCTGTTTAGTGAGAGGGAGTGCAATCCTCGAGAAGTTTTACACAAAGCGCCTATAATAGCCGGCAAGTCCTAAGAAACTTCGGACTTCCGCTACATTTTTCAACAAAGGCCACGCTCGGATCGCTTCTATCTTCGACGGATCATCTGCAATTCCTTCTCCACTAACGACATGACCAAGGAATGCTACTGACGGTAGCCAAAACTCGCACTTGGAGAATTTGGCATATAGCTGACTCCTCCTCAAGGTGCTCAGAACTGCGTGCAGATGCCCTACATGCTCCTCTTCCGACTGAGAGTATACCAAAATGTCGTCGATGAAGACGATCACAAATTGATCCAAATACTCTCAGAACGTCCTGTTCATTAAGTCCATGAATACCGACGGTGCATTAGACAGACGGAACGGCATCACCGTGAACTCATTGTGCCCAAAGCGGGTACTGAACGCTGTCTTTGGAATGTCGCATTCCCTTATCCTCAGTTGATAATAGCCGGACCTTAGGTCCAGCTTGGAGTAAACCGTCGAACCAACCAGTTGGTCTAATAGATCATCGATTCTTGGAATCGGATATCGGTTCTTCTCGGTCAACTTGTTTAGCTCTCGATAATCAATACATAGACGCAAGCTCCCATCCTTCTTTTTCACAAAGAGGACTGGTGCACTCCAAGGCGATGAACTTGGACGTACGTAGCCTTGCTCTAGCAGCTCTTGCAATTGGACCTTCAGCTCTGCCAATTCCTTTGGCGCTATTCGGTATGGTGAGCGGGCCACAAGTTTGGCACCTGGCACCAACTCGATACAGAAATCGATCTCTCGCTGAGGCGGAGCCCCAGGGAGTTCGTTAGGAAACACGTCGGCGTACTCCGCTACAACTGGGACATCACATAACTTGGGCTTTGGCTCCGAAGCCTCCAACAAGGTGAAGAACAACTCGGCGCCTTTTCTCACCGCCTTAACCACCTGGAGAGCAGACATCAGCGTCTTGCTCGCTCCTCGCATACCGGCGAACATGGTTTCTCCTTCGGTGTTCCTTCCCAGAGTGATCTCCTTTGTATTGCAATCTATGCATGCTCGCTGCTCCGAGAGCCAGTCCATGCCGAAGATCACATCGAATTCAGCTAACGGTAATAACGATGCTTCCAAATCGAAATACTGATTTCCGATCCGCACCTTCACACGGCTCTTCCTATCCGCAGACATGCGAGATCCATTGGGTAGTACTACTTCCAATATATCCTCTACGAAGGTAGACGGCACTCTGATTCGCACCACGAAGTCCTCAGATAGAAAAGAGTGCAATGCTCCCGTATCAAATAGAGCTCTCGCCGGATAGTTGAAAATTAGGACAAAGCCTAATTGCACACGAATAAACATAAGGTTGCACAACAGTATAATCACAACTAGCTATGTAAAAGCTAACTTCTAATTCATACCTGTGACAACGTAAGTTTGTCGTATGGCTTCTTGTTGGCCAAGCGAATAGACTCTCGGCTGGGTTGGAATGTGCTGGGAAGCCGAAGACTCAGCAACCTTACCCTTTTCCGCAGCACGAGCATAGTCCACCGCTCGATTTCCAGCCTTCGGGGGACCACTTCTACACACCGCAGCTTTGTGTCCCACCTTCCCGCAGGTGAAACACGTAATAGGACCCCGCGCGGTCGTGGCTCCCGAAACATTTGAAGGAGCTGGTTCCGCCTGTTTGAACTTCCTTTTGTTCCTTCTGAACTCCGATTTGGACTGAGAGGCCGGCGCATGAAACTCAAGTTTCTTTACAACACCCCTTGCTTGTACCCTCTTCATGTCCAACTCCAAAGATCTGGAAGTTTGCACCATCAGTTGGAAGCCAAACGTCATAGGGCCTGCAAGGAGCAGCCTCAACTCATCCTGAAGCCCTTCGTAGAATTTATTTGTCTTTGTCTCCTCATCCTCCACCAAGGACCCCACATAGCGACTCCGTCTGGTAAACTCATTCAAGTAATCGTCTACAGAATGGTCACCTTGTGTCAACCTCAAGAACTGGTTTTGTAATGCAATGCGCTGGGCAGAGGGGATAAACCTCTAGAGGAATGACTTGGAAAACTCAGCCATTGTGATTTCAGTAATATCTCTACCGCAGAACTTATGCAACTCCTGCTCTTCCCACCACAGCACAGCCTCTCCATCGAGAAGGAAAGTGGCTAAGGTGACCATCATGGCTTCGTCAGTCACTGTCGCCCTCAGAGTTCTTCTAACTCTTGACAACCAGTCTTTTGCCTCCGTTGGGGACTCAGATCCCGAGAAGGTAGGATGATTAAAGCTCAGGAAGTGCTTTAATTGTTGGTCACGCGCTCGCCCCGCAACTACTTGCACAACTTGACGTTCCACCCTCGGCGCTACCGCAGGTTCCACTGCAGCTAAAGGCACAGGGGCCTCCACCCTTGGTTCCGCCGCAGGTTCTACTGCAGCAACAGCCTCCGGGGCCACATCCGGAGTAGGAGTAGCAGGCTGAGCCAGCCTTTGGGGTTGAGCATTGATCATCGCGAAGACAGCTTCCGCGACTAACTTGATCATTTCAGCAGAAGGAGTGGTCGCTGGTACTTCAGCCGACCCACTACTTTCGGCGTTGTTACGGGGTCGAGACTGCCCCGCAGCACTTCTAGTCACCTATAATCATGCAAGGCATAATTTAGTGACCCAAAACATATCAAACATCAATCATGGAACGCTCAGGTTCCGCAAACAAGTATGTTTTTTCATTCCTAAGTGGACATTCTTATTAGTTTTTGTCGTTTTAGGTGAATGCACAACCCGTGTACACCACCCCTTAAAAGGAATTCGTCCCGAATTCGCTAAACTACGGATCGACGCCTTAAGTCCGATACCAAATTGTAACACCCTGCCAGTATGAAAAGTATAACAGCAGGTCCGGCCGGGACCCCACGCCATACAAACCACACTAGCTAGGAGTTAAAGGGTGATACACAGAAAATAACTACACCAGAGTACACTAAAAATCAGCGGAAGCATAAAGGATTAAACCATTTCATTTAGAACTGTCCACTATCATATGAATGAAACTACTAAAAGAGTTACGGCCTTAAGGCCTTACATTCACCAAATGTACTATAACTCAAAACATGCATCGGCGCGCAGGCCGGCAATACAAGGAAAGCATAAAAGAAGCTGTCCTTCGAGGGCCAACACAACATAAGGGCCGCCGCCCGCTATTTTTCGCTAGGCTCACCTGCACCTGCATAAGAACATTCCACCAAGCGGTGGTAAACAAGGTAACGGTCAGCAAAGCTGACCAAATTATAACGACCCCACCGCTTTCCCGGGGTGGCGGAGCTTCTACCCTGCAAGCAAGCTATACTAGCACAAGTACTAATATAAAGAAGGTGCAACTACACAAGGTGAGGTTTCAAGCACAATCAATCTTCTAGGTTGAGCATCAAAAAGAAGGGAACCTAGGTATGCACATGATGTTGGTTGGGTTCACCCGAAGGTTCCCCACAATCGCCTAAGCAATCGCATGAGGCTAATCATAATATTAATTCCACAACACTCCACCCTAAGGGTCACAGCCTTAGGTGGGAACAAGAGCTTTTGGTCGGTCTAGGTATGACACCTTCCGCGACCTCTCCCATGATCACACGGCTTTCATGAGGAAGGGACCTCTTACCGATATGCATGGAAACGGGTTCGGTTTAGCTTTGCCCGTGCTCTAATCATCGCGATCTATCGCACGACGCGGGTACGGCTTCACCTCGGCCCGTAAGGGTTTAGCACTTTCAAGTGCTTCACAAATTATACGCTACGCACCTAACCCGTTCACAAGGATCTAGGCTTCACAAATACTCAACAAGGGAGGTACAATTCGCTCCGCATCAAATTCGTGGTGAAGGTTTGCCTTCATCCAAATCTCAAAGCATGGGGATTTCGTTAGGATCTTCACAAGACGCCTACACTTAATTCCCGCAATAATATAGATGATTTCACGGAGTCATTCTCCGGCGTGCATTCTAGGCCTAACCTAAATGCAACGTCGCAAATCAAGCATCACCGATTCGGGCTCATGGCCACGAATAGGCTTCACACACAATGCCTAAATCCGCACGACTACCGGATTTTCTACATGCAATAATGTCGGGGACGGACACAATCTACCCGGAGTTCCGAAGAACTTGAGGAAATCCTACACTTCACCCATTTGATGAAAGGGATTCCTCATGCAAGCATAGAGAAATGAAGGAGAGGACAAATGACAAGACCAAATATTGGGAGGAAGAATCGTTACCCTAGACGCGTTCTTTTTCGCCATGGATCCGAGATTCCACACGGACAGAAACGACCGCACCGGGCTGCATTCTCTAGATCTGGAAACGGCTCGCGAAACGGAGCTCCGTCAATGGCGGGATCACTCTTCTTCTTCCTTGCCTCCTTCTTCTTCCTCTAGCCTAGGAGAGAGAAACACCTCAAAATAATGAGGATTAATCTCCTCTCATAAGCCCTAATAGCCTCCAGCATCTAATCCTAGCCAGTGGATCGAATTCCAAAAGATTTGGACGGCCGGATCGTCTTCTCCGCTCAAAATCGCGGAGCAGAATAAACAGGGTGCACGATCACAGGCGCACGGTCAGTGGTCGAGCGCGAAGAGGGAAATGGTCATGCGCACTACCCGCGACAGAACTCTGATTCCTCTCGAATTAACGCACGATCATTGGCGCACGATCACCGGTCATGCGCGAAGAGGCCACTGACCGTGCGCTAAGAGCAGACAGGGAAAATTTAGCCCACTTCGAGCGCAGCACTACCACTCCGCCTACTTCGCTGAGTTACGATTTTAGGGGTGTTACACTGAACCTCCCTCGGGTTCCTTGGCGTCCCCAACTCCATTATTGCCTTGACCTTGTCCGGGTTGGGCTCCACTCCCGCCAGGGTTAGTAAGTGGCCTAGGAACTTCCCCCGGCTAGCCCCGAAGACACATTTCAATGGGTTGAGTTTCATCTTGTACTTTCGCAGAGTCCTGAACGTCTCCTCAAGGTCTTGGAGGTGAGACCCAAGGTCCCGACTCTTTACCATGAGGTCATCAACATAAACCTCCAAGTTTTTTCCCTTCTTCTCTCGGAAGACTCTGTCCATCATCCTCTGGTACATGGCACTTGCATTCTTGAGCTCGAACAGCATCATCTTATAACAGTAGCATCCATCCCCCGTGATGAAGGAGACATCTTTGATATCCGGGGGGTGCATGCGGATTTGATGGTAACCTGAAAAAGCATCTAAGAAAGACATCACAGGAAAACCGACGGCTGAGTCAACCAGCGCGTCGATTCTATGCAGGGGGTAACAATCCTTAGGGCATGATTTATTAAGCAAAGAAAAGTCGATACACATCCTCCATTTACCTCCTCCCTTCTTCACCATAACGACGTTGGAGACCCAGCCTGGATACTCGATCTCCGATACAAAGCCTGCCTATAGGAGCTTGCCCACCTCCTCGCGGATGGGCCCTTCCAGCTTGTCGGCGATGGCCCTCCTCTTCTGGCAGATGGGGCGGGTTCCGGGGTCGAGGTTGTGGCGATGGCAAGCCACATCCGCGTCGATCCTGGGCATTTCCGCTACGCTCCAAGCAAAGACGTCTACGTTCTTCTGCACGCAAGCCAGAATCTCTGCTTGATCTTCCGGGCTGAGTCCTCCGCTGACCCGGACCTTCTCCACCACCCCTAGCCGGGTGGTGACCTCAAGCTCCATGATCTCATCCACGGCCTCCAGCCTGGATTGCTCCCCCCAAGCCCTCTCCTCCTCTCCATCACAAGCGAGCTCCCGGGTTCCTTCCTCTACCTCCTCCCCTATCACCATCAGCTCCTCTCCCCCTCCTGTCGAGGTCTTCTCCCCTTTTTCCTCTTCCTCTCCTCCCTCTGCCCGGGGTCCCTCAACAACCCCCTCCTGGGCATGGACTTCTTCTTCCTCCGCCTGCTTCTCGACTTCCCCTTCACCTCCGACTTCGGCCATCTCCTCCATCACTTTATCCCATTTCTCCACTTCCCCCATCCAGGTGATGGTGTTGACAGCCGTCACATAGCACTGTCTTGCCATCTTGGGGTCTCCTCGGATCCGGACCTGGACTCCACCCGTGTTGAGCTTGAGACACTGGTGGAAGGTGGAAGGGACGCATCTAAACGCGCTGATGAGAGGTCGTCCGAAGATGGCACTGTAGCTGCTCGGGGCATCCACTATCACGAAGCGGCAGTTCCGGGACTGCCCTCCGAGGGTCACATGGAGCCCAACTCCACCTTCTACTTCCTTCCTTTCTCCCGAAAAGCCGAATAGGGGGCCATCCGAGGCCAACACCCTCTTGGATTCTACCTTCATCTCATCAAACGCCTTCTTGAAGACGACGTTGACCGAGCTACCGTTATCGACTAGAATCCGCGAGACGGTAAAGTTTTCGATGGCGGTCTGGATAACCAGCGCATCGCAGAATGGGTCCTCGTACCTCGGCATGTCCTTCTGGGAGAAAGTGATTCTCTCCCCCGGGGGTGGAGCCATGGATGTTGAGGCCACGCTCCGCCGATAGATGGTATGAAGGCTAGCCTTGCGGGTTGCCTCCACCCCTACCCCCCCCCCCCCCCCCATGGATCACCCCGATCCCTCCTCTACTTCCCACATCCACCCTATCTTCGCACCTTTCTTCTTCCTCCCCTCGAGGCTCGACCTCCTCAATTCTCACTTGTTGCCTCGGCGCAGGGGCTCGGCCCCTTTTCACCTCCAGGAACTCCGGGCAGGTGTCCGTTGAGTGACCTTCCTCATCATGGAAGATACAATACGGCAAAGTCACCTCCCCCGCCTCAGTCTCCGCCATCCTATTCCTTCCTCTCCTAGCGGCTGCTGTTTCCACCTCACCCCTCCTTCCTCTTCCTCTTCCCCGGCCAATTGCCATGGCCTGTTGAGGTGGGGGAGGCATCTGCATCGGACCCTGCCTCCACCCTAACTGGTGGGGCCTCCCTTGACCCCCGAAATGGTTACCCCTTCCTGGGTCGTAACCCCTTCCCTGCCCTTGCATTCCTCCGCCGTGCGGCCTCCATCCCCCCTCCGGGGCCCGGGGCTCTTCCCTTCTCCTGACCTCCTACTGCCTCACCTCCAGCTCACTGAGCTTTGCTAGCCTCTTGGTGAGCTCCGGGTTGGCTTCTTCACTCGCGACTTCTTCCGCCGCCCTCCCCATCAACTCTTCATAGGAGACGGGGGCCTTCCTCTTCAACGACATCTTGAAGAAACTCTCTTTCAACCCGACCGTGAAGGCGAGTTGGAGTGCAAACCCCAGCATCTCCTGAGTAAGCTGCACCTCTTCCTGGAACCGATCCGCATACTGAGCCAACGACTCCCTGGGCTCCTGCTTCACTTTGAAGAGGGAATCAACGTCCTTCTTCCTCTTTTTTGAGGTCGAGAACCTCAGCAAAAAACTTCGGCGCAAGTCCTCGAACGCATAGATTGATCCTGCAGGGAGCTGATGGAACCAGTACCTGGCTTTCTCCTTGAGGGTGACGGCAAAGAGCCAACACTTGAAGGCATCCGACATCGGCCTGATGGAGACCGAGTCTTCGAAACTCTGCAGGTGCTGGACAGGGTCATCCCTACCATTGTAGTATACCCGGTCCCACTCCCCGAACCCCCCCGGGATGGGTGCGGAAAGCACCAACTCGCAAAAGGGGCTTCCCCCTCCTGCCACCCTTTCTGGCTCCGCTCGCCCCTCAAGCTCCCTCGCCAAACTTGAGCTCGCCGGGACTGCACTCGCGAGGGCGGCGCTCGCCTGAACCACCCCGACCGTCGCCACATCCTCCTGGCGTGCGCTCGCCTGTGTCGCGCTTGCTGGGACAGAGCTTGTCGGCACTGAGCTCGCTGGCTCGGAGCTCGCCGGCACGGAGCTCGCCTGCATCGGGCTCGCCGGACTGGTGAACAACACTCGCCCCTCCCTGTCTTGCCCTGATCCAACAGCAACTTCCTTTCCAGCCCTTCCCCCGGGGGCGTTCTCGCCGACCTTTGTTGGGGGAGGGGTCGCCTGAGGTGCTGGGGTCGCAAACTCGTTTCGCAGAGCTGTGACCGTAAACCCCAAGGTGTCGAGCACCTCCTTTCTGAAATCTTCGAGCATCCTGGCCATCGCCACCTGAGGTGTCTCACCGAACTCCTCGCCTTGCTCTTCGTCTCCTGCCATAACCCTTCTCTGGAACTTTCTTGAACCAGCCACGCTCCACGCTCACCGCACCAAAATATTGAAACCGATTTCTCGGTCTCTGTGGAGTTCGGGGCCCTCACCGAGATGAGGGGCAGCTAGCCCTTACTGATCCCTCAGAGAAGGTAGGCCGAAAACTAGGAAGATTGACTAAGACCTTAGTCACAGCGAGGAGGTCCCTCCACTAACCCGGAAGATCGTTGAGCGCTTCCCCTCCCAAGCCAAAGTTGAGACTCGAGCACCTTGGAGAGCTCTGGAAATGCTAACCAAAGAAAGCCTGAGGAGAAGGAAGCTGAAGTGAAGTCCTCTCCAAAGGTGCCCTTGAGGTCCTATTTATAGATTTTCTGATCTGGCCTGCAAATAGCAGGATTTCGCCTTCTGATTTTACTATCCGCACCCCAGATGAGTCTGCTAACAGCCAAACTCCGTTGTTTGGAGAGGCTAAAGGCAGACCACCAAGGGTGACAGGGTAATTTGGCCCTATCCGCTTATGGGCGAGAAGCTGCGAGAACCTACCCGTGGGGTGCTCTCGCAGGCCCTCTCGCGAGTCCTGCTCGCAGTGCTTCTTCAAGGAGATCGCCCTGCGAGGACCTCGCTGGCCCCTTCCTAGCGGTATTCGCCGAGGTCCGGTCTCGCGAGGTTTGGATCTCGCGACCCCTCTTGCGAGACCGTCCCCTTGGCTTTAGTGAGCATAGAACACTTCGCCTTCTGATGATTCCGTCGAACGGGGGTATGGTCGATGCGGCCGGGGGGGGGGGGGGTTCGGCGAACACACCTATTATCTTGTCTCGCCGATCCTTCTCGCTCGCCTTTCGGCGAGCTCCGTTCCACTGCCTTCTCTTAACCGTCTCTTCGCCTGGCGAATATCGGGGTTGTACATTGCTTTTCTTCACTTCTCTTCTACTTTAGTTAATTTTTCATGCAATCTTATTTCTCTCTCTCTCTTTCCACTCCACCAAGATTAATTAAACTCTCATTAGCGCTCTATCAAGATGATCCGAGGATGAGATAATCAAGTTATGAACTTTTAACTCTCTTTTTCCAAAACTTTTGATTTACCCTTGATTTTTAAATTAATGAGACCATATTTTCGATATATGGTTTTCATTTAGGTTTTCATACTTAGTTAGCCGAGATGCTCAAAGTATGAATCGATCACTTAAGGGTAAAGAGGGTTGCACGCACCCCCCAAAATAGGATGACGTAAATCTCCCGGATTGGTGTCAAACCCAATAGTGGGGTTCACGGCGTAAAGCAAGTTTTAGGCAATCGATTATAGAACGAGAGTTCGGTCGATTATTCTTAAACTTAGATGGGTATTTCCCTCAAGAGAAGCATGTTCAAGCTTTAGGAACCTCCACGGTCAAGTGGTTTACTTAAAATGAATAAGATTTATTTTTATCTACTTTGGATTATTCTCATAACGAGGTGATTCAAGATCGAGTACTAATCCATTTAATCATTGTCTAAACCTTTTCTTTAAATTGCAAATTGTATCTCTTTTTAGTTAATTAAAACCTCTCAAAAAATCATTAGATAAGATAATAGTTTCCTCCTCTATGTAGAAGTAATTAACGCGCCCTGAGGAATACGACCTTGGTATTTATAAAATATCCTATACTATAGACGATAAGGTACACTTGCCTTCATCGGATATAGTTTGGAGAATATCATTACACAACCCCTCAATTCGCTTTTCCAAAACGCATAACTCCAAAGCACTTTTTTAACCATCATATAACCACCTAGGTGAGGAGATGGCCGCTCCTCTGCCACCATTTGACCACGACGGGAGGTGCTCGAGAGGTTAGCTACCTCCAAAAAGTGGGAACTAAAGGTATGTACGTACAGAGTCGCGTGTGTGAGTTGCAGCATTGCATTTTACAACATGGCATAGCATCATTTCATAAACAAGACCTCATCTTATAAATTAGTATGGGATCTTTTATATGATAAGTCTACCTTAGTGCCAGATCCTTTAACTTATATGTTTGTATGGGCATTCATATAAGTTAAGGTTAATTTTGTAGCTGCTCTTATCTCACTTAAATTGTTATTGTGCTTACTTATTTCCATCTCTATACTAATTTCTCTTACGCCGCTCGAGGAATATATAGAACTGTTAGTATAGCTCTTATCCTATAGTAGTTTACCTATAGTGGTTTATATATATATTCACATGCTTACTAGTTAGTTATATGTCACCTGCTTTGTTTCACACCTTGTTGTCCTCCGCTTCGTCCTCCCGCATGGCGCCTACGAGTCGTGGATGGAGGCGAGGAAAAAATTGGCTTAGCTTTTTTTACTAACGTTCAGATGTGGCTGTAACACCGGGGGTCGGAGGAGCTGGAGCCATAGTACGACCAACAGGATGTGGTGGCAAGACCTGAGGAGCAGTCGACGTGCACTACTACTACCCGATGATAGGCTGATGAGAGTTTGTTAGCTTCCGCATAGATGTAGAGTGAGAGAGTGTCCTTTTGCTTTATTTTGGGACAAGTGAAGAGTCCTGATCATATACACATATTTGGACTCATCTAGGCCGGTTTTCTAGTCGTTTCACTGCACTTTAGCCCTGTTTCAGCTCATATTTGTCTTTCTATGCTAGGTGCACTTCTTGGCCTAATTTGGTGTGTTTTATGATTATTCCCTTTTGATAGCCCTATCATTTTGTTGAGTGCCACTTTCAGTGGCCTGATTAGCATTTCTATAGAAACAGGAGTCGTGCAGGTGTTCCTGGTAAAATTCTGTACAGGAACACTGCGAACGATCACTGGTTCTATAGCGCACGACCACTGGTCGTGCGCCGCTGATCGTGTGCACTTAACCCTTTTTTCTGAGTTCTATCTCGGACAGTGCGCACGACCACCTACGATAGTGCGCACGACCACCGGTCGTGCGCCACTGTTCGTGCGCACGTAACATCAATTTCATGAGTTCTGTCTCGGACAGTGCGCACGACCACCTACGATAGTGCGCACGACCACCGGTCGTGCGCCACTGTTCGTGCGCACTTAACACCAATTTCAAGAGTTCTGTTTCGACCAGTGCGCACGACCACCTGCGATAGTGCGCACGACCACCGGTCGTGCGCCTCTGGTCATGCAAACATGGTATTTTATAAATTTCTTACTTTGCAGGCTCCACCCAGGCAGGCGCACGATCACAGAACTCCTGCGCGCACGACCACTGGTCATGCGCCAATGACCGTGCGCACTGTTTATTCCAGCGCCTATAAATTGTCCTGCTCGCGATTTAGGTCGGGGATCCCGCATTTTCTGCTATCCAGTCCGCCGTTTTCGCCCCTTCCGCCGGTTCTCTGCCCCCCTAGGCCTCCTCCATCATCCTTGAGCTTCAAGGAGAGGTTTCTAGCCCAAAGATCGCCAACGTCGAGCAAGGAGATCGTGTATCGGAGTAGATTTGATCGTGACACGAAGAAGACGAGCCATTGGGAGGAAGTGACAGCCCTCCTCTACCTCGGACGCAGTTGAAGACCGAGCTTGGATGCGGATTGACAACCCAGCGATTCCAACCGTGAATCTTCGGCAAGGCTTCGGATGTGGTCGACTCCTTTACCCTCTTTTTCCTTCTTTATGTTGATGATTGTTTAAGTTAGACTCCTCTATATTTTGATGATATGCACAATGAATCTTGTTATGTAATGTCTATTTCATTTATTTGAGATTATACTATTCATATGTGTTTATGAGGTGCGCCCCCATCTAATTTCCATTCCGCTTTCGTGTTCGTGTGCCGCACTAGCAATTGCTAGTGGCGTGCTTGTCGACGAGGTGCTTGCGACCCTCATCCGTATGCCTACTCGTCCATCTGCCTACCGAAGCGTGGCATCGCGGACCGTATTCCATTCGCCTAACGAAGCAGCGCGCTCAAGGCCTGCATAGTTCAATTCCGCTAGCCTACTCGTCCATCCGCCCAACGAAGTAGTGCGCTCAAGGCCTACGTAGTCATCCATCCCGCCGAGCGAAGCTTTGCATAGCGGCATTGCATAGGAGTAGTTGTAATATTTTATTTTATTATTCACAAACCAAATCCCTTTCGTCCGCACTCCACCTATCGCTGGACTTCGATCTCAAGTCCTTCCTCGAACGTTAACTCCACCTTACTGTGTTCCTTGAGATATTCGATACTCGGGGATTACTCCTCGTTTTATATTACTTGAACGATCGGTACACTGTCGTTTCGTGCCGCAGTCTTACTACCGCCTATAGCGGTGTGCTAAGATTTGCGCCATCAAGTTTTTGGCGCCGTTGCCGGGGAACTACAGTCGTGTGAGTTTTCTGGAGAGGGAGAACCTGAGAGAGAAGCCCTGCCATTTGTAAATTGCATTCCTTTGTTTTATTTCCTCGTATTTTGTTTCCTGTTTTATATTAGGCTGCTTTAGTAATTATTGTTAGGTGTGGTATTTCGCACAATAGTGTTTCTCTTTTTGAATCGTTTTATCTTCGCACTATGTGGGCACATCTTAATATCCATTGTCGTTGGTGTAGAGATACTTCCCACTCTAGTGATGAATGCCCTACGGAGAATAGTAGGCATAATTCTTATAGCCCAGCATATGGCGCACCGACTTTGTCTGGTACTCCATATGGTGCGCGTAAGTCTTATGGCTACTCTGCTGAGCCTTTACCGTCATACTTCTTTTCGGCTTCAGCCCCCGCTGTGCCAAAGAAGCCCGCAAGGCAGTGCCAGTTTTGTCGGAGCACTGATCATGTCTTGAAGGACTGTGCCGAGTATCTTCGCCAATTGGACGAGGATGACGAGCCGGATATCCGGATCATCCCAACTCCTAACTCTGGTTGCAAACCTTCAACATCCGGTTATGTGTATTTGTCACCTTCACATCTTGAAGGGTATGGTATGGACACGGACACCGGATGTGCGGCTGATCTATGCACCGACATTGCTGAGCCTATTCTCCATGTACATCCACCACCTCTAGTGGATTCGATTCTTTATGAGGAGTTGGTGCTCGACTTTTACCCGAGCACTATTCTTCCACCTGTTGTGCATACTACATTCGTCTCTGACGACATTGTCGATGATGTGTCACAAGAGGAGGCTGTTGATCTGAGTGTTGTGCCTACTCCTATGGAGGAGGACAACCTTCTAGGTGAAGAGGAGTTTACCTCAGCACCGGTGGAGGAAGTCCAAATCCTAAGTCTGGCCACCGTTGATCCCGCTGAACCTTGTAGCATTGATGACAATGCAAACATTATTTCACTTCCCCAACCTGATGGGATTGAGACCGGGATCACTCCCCCGTTTGATTTTTATTTAAGTCATTCTTCTTCTTTATTTCCTGATCCCCCTTCTTTATCCGAGCCTGTGCAGGTCGAGTCTTCACAGGTACTTCAGGAGGGCTTGGAGCACGATGCTCAAGTCAATGATGCGAGCATCCTCTCATGTGAGGAGGCTGATTCCCCCTCCGTAGAGGAAGCTCCACTCATTGCCATTTCCACCTGCCACCTCCATGTTGACGACACCTTGCTAGGCAAGGATGTGTTTGGTGAGTTGAGTGAGGATGTCTCCTCCTCTTCTTACTTTCTGTTTCCTCTACCTGCGTTATGTAGGTATTATTATTTGGGTAGAGGAGTAACTGTTTTGTCACTGTATCGGTACCTGTTACCGACTCACGTATTAGAACAGTTACCTGTTCATTTCCTTTTTCATACGCCCATTAGCTAGAACCTTTAGTTTTTGAATAAGTCGTGCTGGGATGACATTAACCCCAGCAGTTATCTTTATTTTTCCTGAATTTTTATTTTTCTTCTAGCTTAGTTAAGTTGTTCATAAGGTTGTGATTGTCTCGCTGCATGCGCTGAACCCTATTTGTACGCATACTGCACGGTGGATTGGGTTTTCACTACAATTTTGGCTGCCTGAAAATTCCCTTTGCGCACGACCATTGATCGTGCGCATTACTTATCGCGCACGACCACTGGTCGCGCGATCGGCCCAGATTATTATAAAACCCGATTCGCCCGAGCTATCTGCGTACATTTTAGGTTTCTGCTTTCGGGGTTCGTTCGCTGCTCTTCAAGCGCCGCTCCACTTGGTATCCCGCTGATCGTGCGTGCCGCCTCTCCTCCGGTGAGTTCCATGGCCTCCTCCCCTTTCTTATCCGCCTATTGCTACCATGAATGCGGGAGATCGTCACTCCGCCAAGACCTACAGTCGCTCAGGTTGGGCCTCTGCATCACCGGCCCAGATCTTGGCATGTATGGGTAAATTCTCAAAGGATGTGCACACCCGGCGCTACAACTCGCTAAAGGATAAGCCGTTTCTCTCTCAGAGATTGGTAGATTGGAATGAGCTTAGCTCAATCGGAGACAATGGAGTTTTGAGGGAGGCCGTCCTCCTCCGCTACTCGTTCGATCACTGGAGTAAGGTGTTTGAGTGCGATGATCTTGGCTACAAAGAGCTCACCTTAGAGTTCCTTTCGACGTTCGAGTGGGAGGTGATGCCCTCCGGTTGCCGGCCGCCAACATGCTCTTTCCGAATTATGGGGAGTGTCGCACATTGTCTTTGCCGTAGCTCGCTGTACACGCAGGCTTCTACACTGAAGCGGAGGCTGCTGCGATCGATTTTCAGAATATGGATGTCTCCTTCCCTGACGACATCACCCCGTGTGCCGCGTGGTGTGCTCTCACGGGACGGGACGAAGAGTATGTGGCCAGGAAAAGTAAATCCACCTGGATCGTTGCGCCTGCTCTCCGATTCTTGCAGCATGTCCTTAGTCATTCCCTTGTCGCCCGAGCTCTCAGTCAGAACATCGTGGGGTGGCAAATTTGATCTCCCTTTATAGTATGGAATTCTGGCAGCCCGTGCATCTGGGCTACATGCTCGCTTTCTTCTTCCATCACGAGGCCACCTACGGTCTCACTGGTGCCATTGGTGGTGCCTATTTTATCACACGCATTGCAAAGGGATTGGGGGTTTGGAGTCAGCTGCCTCCGATGGTGCAGGTGACTGCGCCCTCCTTCATCACCAGGGACACCATGGTGAGCTTTCATCTACTTAGGGTCGTGGGGAAGAGGAGTAGCAGGAGTTTTGTGGTCGTGATGCCGGGTGATGCGCCTAAGGAGAGGCATGATGATGAGGAGCATGGAGAGCCGGCTGAGCCACCGACTACTCACCGTGAGATAGCCCTCCTGCAGCCGCGGCGTCAGTCATTCAAGTAGGAGCGGAGACCCAAGGAGGAGGGCAGTTGTTCACGAGGACATGAGATTCTAAACGTCAACCAGCGTCTCGCCGATTTGGAAGCAAATCAGTATTGGCTGACAGACTTTGTCTACCAGCAAGCTTTGCGGGGAGGGCTGCATGTACCTCCGCCTCCTGCTCGTTTTGCGTCTTCATCCAGGCGTCCTCCATATCCAGTTATTATTCATGACACTGATAGCGACGAGGAGTGATTTTAGTCATGTGTGCGAGTCAATCACAGCCCTGTCGTGTTTTTCTTGTTTTTATTAACTATCTTGTTATTTGACTAAGCATCTCTTAGTATGTTTTGTATTATTATTAACATTAGTTTTGTGAATGCTCTTCTGGGCATCATTTTGGAACTTCATCTATATTATGTTCTCTTGTCTTTTTGGTGTTGTGCTTACTTTACTTGCAGGAGCAGTGATTTTTCGGGCAGGGAACCTGGTGATTTTCAGAATTTAACGCTAATTCTTCCGGTATGCTCACTTCTGAGCATGGGGTACACTCTTCCTTTTCTCCTTAGTTGAATGTTTATAGGATCATATTTTAGATTATGCTTTCACGTAAGTCTGGGGGAGAGTGAGAACCATGCACGTGCACGCATGCACGCATTCCGGTAGTATTATTATTTTAGCTTTTAGTTTATTTCAGTTTATAAGTTTTTCTTATGCACTGCACACCACTACACCCACTTGAGCGCGTGCTTAGCTGTGTGTGCCGCGAGTTAAACTCATTTCTTGAGCAAGATTCGGGCAAATCATCGTGCTGACTTAGGATTGTGAAACGAAGTAAAATGTTGACTCCTGCAGTGTCCTAGTCGAGTGCTCTCGTTTCATGTAGAAATTTGAGTAGATTTAATTTTTCTGTATGCTTATAGTTTTATATTTTTCTATTTGCGTCAATACTGTTTATTCTACTCAAAAATGGTGAATTCGGTGTGAACCAAATGGTAGCTTAGGGATGTGTGTAGCCGGGCATTAGGTTTGCATTGCTCGAGTCGGGAGGACGGATAGTCTTTTTCGTTGGCTAAGAACTTGCCCCAAGCTATTCTCGAAGCATGGGTATAGGTTAGTTCAGTGCACGAACGTGATGTAGGCCTTCATTTTGGCCCGGTTGAACTTTGTACCAATCCTAATGTCTTATCCTCGTTAGCCCCGTTGTGCCTACCCCTTCTTTTGATTCAGCTCCACCATTATTTCACCAAAGCCTCATAGTCGATCCTAGTCGCGCACCCAAGTCGAGCTTTAGTATTTTATATATTCATTCAGGGTGTTGATGTGGTGAATATTTTTGTGAAAATGTGGATGTGCTTCAATGTTTAATCTGCTGATTTTGTTGTGAAAAGAAAAGAAAAAAAAATATAGATAAGAGAAAAAGAAAATTGAAAAAAAAAATGGATAAAGAAAGAAAAAGTTTAATTGAAAATAATTGTTGATTTGTATTTGGGAGTGGGCAGTGCACACACCCATTGTTAAAAAGTTAAGTCTGGGGGTGTGGTGTACTCGCATATATTTGGGTTAGCGGATAGATTATTATTTTTTGTTTATGCTAGCTCATTTGGGTTTGGTGCGTAGCATCCATGTTTATCCTTGTTTACCTCACTGAAACCCAAGCCCCATATTCACCTAAAGTCCTACTGATTCGTGAGTGAGCCAAACCAGTGCCGTGGAGAGAGTGCGAACAGGCAAGCCTATGGTCACCGACATTGGTGGATTCCTTTGGAGGTTGTCCTGAGCCCCGATCTTTGGCAATGCTCACCTTTGCGATTAGTTTATTTTCTCCCTACGCGTGACCGGATGATTCACCGTGATTCTATTTTTGAGTAGTAATAAATTTTTGATACGCATTTGAGAAAAGTACAAACTGTTATGCATACATAGAAATTTCCTCTGTTATATTTTTATGCGTGCGAGCACGCGACTTCGCATGGTACTTTGTGTCGCAATTTCTCTGTTAGCTAGTTGTTTTTCTTCGTCTGCTTAGATTTTGTGTGCTCCGGACGTGCAAACAGGTAAGTCTGGGGGTGTGATGAGTCCTGATCATATACACATATTTGGACTCATTTAGGCCGGTTTTCTAGTCGTTTCACTGCACTTTAGCCCTGTTTCAGCTCATATTTGTCTTTCGATGCTAGGTGCACTTCTTGGCCTAATTTGGTGTGTTTTATGCTTATTCCCTTTTGATAGCCCTATCATTTTGTTGAGTGCCACTTTCAGTGGCCTGATTAGCATTTCTGTAGAAACAGGAGTCGTGCAAGTGTTCCTGGTAAAATTCTGTACAGGAACACTGCGCACGATCACTGGTTCTATAGCGCACGACCACTGGTCGTGCGCCGCTGATCGTGTGCACTTAACCCTTTTTTCCGAGTTCTGTCTCGGACAGTGCGCACGACCACCTACGATAGTGTGCACGACCACCGGTCGTGCGCCACTGTTCGTGCGCACGTAACATCAATTTCATGAGTTCTGTCTCGGACAGTGCGCACGAACACCTACGATAGTGCGCACGACCACCGGTCGTGCGCCACTGTTCGTGCGCACTTAACATCAATTTCATGAGTTCTGTTTCGACCAGTGCGCACGACCACCTGCGATAGTGCGCACGACCACCGGTCGTGCGCCTCTGGTCGTGCGAACATGGTATTTTATAAATTTCTTACTTTGCAGGCTCCACCCAGGCAGGCGCACGATCACAGAACTCCAGCGCGCACGACCACTGGTCGTGCGCCAATGACCATGCGCACTGTTTATTCCAGCTCCTATAAATTGTCCTGCTCGTGATTTAGGTCGGGGATCCCGCATTTTCTGCTATCCAGTCCGCCGTTTTCGCCCCTTCCGCCGGTTCTCCGCCCCCCTAGGCCTCCTCCATCATCCTTGAGCTTCAAGGAGAGGTTTCTAGCCCAAAGATTGCCAACGTCGAGCAAGGAGATCGTGTATCGGAGTAGATTTGATCGCGACACGAAGAAGACGAGCCATTGGGAGGAAGTGACAGCCCTCCTCTACCTCGGACGCAGTTGAAGACCGAGCTTGGATGTGGATTGACAACCCAGTGATTCCAACCGTGAATCCTCGGCAAGGCTTCGGATGTGGTCGACTCCTTTACCCTCTTTTTCCTTCTTTATGTTGATGATTGTTTAAGTTAGACTCCTCTATATTTTGATGATATACACAATGAATCTTGTTATGTAATGTCTATTTCATTTATTTGAGATTATACTATTCATATGTGTTTATGAGGTGCGCCCCCATCTAATTTCCATTCCGCTTTCGTGTTCGTGTGCCGCACTAGCAATTGCTAGTGGCGTGCTTGTCGACGAGGTGCTTGCGACCCTCATCCGTATGCCTACTCATCCATCCGCCTACCGAAGCGTGGCATCGCGGCCCATATTCCATTCGCCTAACGAAGCAGCGCGCTCAAGGCCTGCATAGTTCAATTCCGCTAGCCTACTCGTCCATCCGCCCAACGAAGTAGTGCGCTCAAGGCCTATGTAGTCTTCCATCCCACCGAGCGAAGCTTTGCATAGCGGCATTGCATAGGAGTAGTTGTAATATTTTATTTTATTATTCACAAACCAAATCCCTTTCGTCCGCACTCCACCTATCGCTGGACTTCGATCTCAAGTCCTTCCTCGAACGTTAACTCCACCTTACTGTGTTCCTTGAGAGATTCGATACTCGGGGATTACTCCTCGTTTTATATTACTTGAACGATCGGTACACTACCATTTCGTGCCGCAGTCTTACTACGCCTATAGCGGTGTGCTAAGATTTGCGCCATCAACAAGTACCGGGCATAAGCCCTTACTCTCTTTCAGCTTGTTTATACTCACTGTTGGACATGTATTCCTTTTGATATATATATATATATATATCTGTGTGTGTGTGTGTGTGTGATTATGGACTTGCTTTTTATAGTTTACTTATTATCTCATTTGGCCTGGTTGATCATTCTTGCTGGCAGGATCGATGTCTTGCGGAGGCAACTAACCCTGGTGTTGGTGTGAAGACAAACTAGCAGCGGAAGCAATGGTGTGCCCATGTGTAAAATCACACAAAATAGTCCATTAATCAATGAGTTAGGCCAACCCTACTAGGACACCACTTTGGTTTGACGCACCAAGAAGATTTTATAGTGTATCCTAATCTAAAATAAACCTCGAGTATAGACTGGTTAAGGTATGATGATACCCAAAGTGACTAAAGGAAGAGCTTAATGGAAAAATAGTTGCTTAAAACTTAAACTCCGATATCCCTAATTCTCCTGTCAAGTGATATTATCACTTCTTACCCAACGGATAGGACCGTCTAAAAGAGATTTGGTTCGTGAAATCTTTTAGTGGGATAGTAGGAGACTCGTAAACTTAATCTTCAAACAAATCACTGGTTTACATTGAAACAATCACTGTGACAAATTCTAGGGGTCGGATAAGGATTCGAGTTCAGAAAGGCCCATTTTTGGTTTGCCCATATGTTGACCTTGAGAAGGCTGTTATAATTGGCAACCTTGAGGGACTAAAAGTGTGTAACATATCAATAAGTCTTAGTGTGGAACTCCACATCTAGAATTGTATGCCCGAAGGATGGAGCACGTATCAAGGATTAATACATCATAGTGTTGTCAAAGAAACTTAGTCCAAAATGTACGGGGGCTAATCCTTTTGTTTATTGGGCTAATTAGGTGTCGACTTAGGTTTCCTAGATTTTATTTTGAAAATTTTTGTCACAAACGTAGTGATCTTAAAGTATTCAAACGTTACTCAGGCGAAGATGAGAATTTGAAGTATGCATGATCGGTTATCAACCCTCCTTAGAAGTCGGGATCCTTGAGGAATTCCTTCATCTTAAGAAATGTGGATTGTTAATGCTATATCGTGACCGCAATTAATTCGCAATTGAAATAAGAGCATAGAGCCTTTCAAGAATGATTATCCATCTTCCTTATTGCTTTAAAGTTATGTGAATGAGTAAACAAATAGAATAGTAAATGAATTTTTTGAGATATAAATCAAGGGTCGCCTAGTTATACTTGCATGCGACTCTTGAAATCAAGGAAGATGGTACAAGACTTTGGGAGATTTCTCAAATTTTGAGAGAATGAAATAAATAACTACTTAGTACGTAACCTAAGGAGCGACCGTGCTTTCCTTAATGCAAGACACGGTGTAGATCATTTACAAATCCATAAGAAAATTGAGAAAATTTCTTTTAAAAGACCTAAATTCGAGGTGACGCTGATTGTAGAAAGAGTGTTACATTCAATTAATGTGGTGTGATACTTATTGCCTCAGCAAAGTTATTCCTAGATGCTCTACCATCTTAACTCAATTGTGGTAACATATGATTAGTGATTATATTATTGGTTAAGGATTCGATTAATAAACTCATGAAGAGCGCAAAAGAGAACCGACATGAATTATGAATTTAGTTGGATATGGATTGGATGGGAATGGAACTTGTCAATAGGTCCTCATGATCTTAAGAGATGGAAAATGTAAATAACCCCATGCGAGGTGTGGCAGCATAAATCTACCTCCTCAATTCAGAGGCGATGATCAGTAATATTGTCAGTACAAATGGTTTAATATCGTTGGCTGCACAAATAACTGAGTTTAGTCAGCTTGTTAGAAACATACGGTTGTCAAACTAGTTGCTTGGGCCAAATATATCGCATCATGGGATATGTGGATTGGAACCATGTCCCTGCAAGTTAGAATTATAGCTGAAATTTCTGCATTTCAGGGCATTCGAAGGTAATTTACATATGGTTTACTCTATCAAGAACCATGCCCTTTCAAGTTTAAAAATTCATTATATTGGAAACTTACAAGTTAAAATAATGTAACATCATGTCAAATGAGGTGGAGTAATTGCAGAACTTTATACTATGTAAACTAGAGGACATGTAATGATATTCACGATCTTTGAACAATTAAGATTAATTTGCTATGGCATGACATTAGAAGTATAATAACCCCAGAAGATTTGAAATTTGCAGATGATATATTGAAGATGTATACTTTATGTATGATCCTTTGATTATGAATCTGATAGCATCAAGAACCGGAGCACGTATGTTTGATGACATCATATCAACCATTAAGAAGATTCACGATCATGGGGAACGCGATGTTATTATCAATGTATATACAATGAGATTACACGAGAATTAATGGGTTTTAATGAGATCTCCCCTATACTAAAATCGACTCGTGACAAACATTACCGTTTTGAAAATATTTTGCCTTTATACCTTCTAAATAAAACTTCAAGTGGAAAAATGATTGGGAGTCATTTTATAAATTTTAATATTAATAGTGACTGGTTAATTTATACTCGAAGGGTTCACGGGTACGACCTCTTGAATTTTAAGGATGATGGACCGATTGACATTGTAATGAGTTTCATTAAAAGATAAGTTTGGATGAATCATAAGGTTAAGTTGATTGATTACTCAGGCATACCCGAAGGAATGAGAAGTCTCATCGTATGCAGAAAAGTTTATAAAGTCATTGTCCATACACACAAATGAGAGTCTCAATTATAGAGGAAATTGTGTTATTTGGGACATGCTGACATACATATACGTCCTGGATACTAGGAAGCCCTGGGAGAGCTTGTTGTCATCAATAGAGTTTTTTTTTACAACAATAGCCACCAGGCGAGCATTAGGATGACACCATACAAGGTTCCTTATGGTAGGAAGTGACGGATGCCATTGTATTTGGTACAAGATGAGGACCCAAGAGCACTTGGATCAAAGTACATAGATAGTACATAAGCACTAGTTCGGATGATCCATGAATCAGATGTTGGAGGCTCAGAGCCGGCATGCTAAGCATTATGATATGAGGAAATCAGAGGGTGGAATTCCAGTTTTGATACAGAGTTTCTCTTAAAGATACATCTGGTGCATTGTGTCTCGTAGGTGCGAGGATAGAAGAAGCTCTAACTACGAATTATGGGGCCTTATACGATCCTGGAAGCGGGTCGGCCCTTTGGCATAAAGGCTGGAGCTACCACAGGAGTTCGCAAACCTGCACGACGTCACTTCTCCACACATTGGGAGCTTTACTTTGCCCAGAGCATCATATTGCATCAACCTCGGGCACGATAACATCCGACAGATCAGTCCGTCTGGAGCCAGTCCGTATCGATGAAACGGTCGCCTGAGTCCTGCGGAAGAAGATGGTTCTCTTGGTCGAGATATGGTGGTGCAATTATGGATGAGAGGAGAACACATGGTGTACAACCCCGATATTCGCCAGACAAGGAGACGGTCTAAAGAAGGCAGTGGAATGGAGCTCGCTGAAGGGCGAGCGAGAAGGGTCAGCGAGACAAGCGCTCGCGGGTGTGTTCGTCGAACTCCCCCGGACTCGTCGACCATACCCCTGTTCGACGGAATCATCAGAAGTCGGCAAAGTGTTCTATGCTCATTAAAGCCAAAGGGACGGTCTCGCATGAGGAGTTGCGAGACCCAGACCTCGGCATATATTTTCAAGAGATTAGGCCAAGTGAGGGGGGGACAAGCCGATACCTCGCAGGCCGCTGGTGGAAGAGACCTATGTCCAGTAAGGTGTCCAGCGAGATGTGTTCAGTGCGCGGCAAAATCAAAAGACGGTCTCGCTGGAAGGCTCGCGAGATCGGACCTCGGCAGATACCGCCATGAGGGGGCCAGCGAGGTCCTCGCAGGGCGATCGCCTAAGAGAGGCATTGCGAGTAGGGCTCGCGAGGAGGCCCGCGAGAACATAAGATCTCGCAGGAAGGTTCTCGCAGCCCCTTGCCCATAAGCCAATAGGGTCAAATTACCCTTTTACCCTTGGTGGTCTGCCTTTAGCCTCTCCAAACAGCGGAGTTTGGTTGTTAGCAGACCCATTTGGGGTGCGGATAGAAAAATCAAAAGGCGGAATCCTGCTATTTGCAGGCCATATCAGAAAATCTATAAATAAGACCTCAAGGGCACCTTTGGAGGGGACTTCACTTCAGCTTCTCTCTCCTCAGGTTTTCTTTGGTTAGAATTTGCAGAGCTCTCCAAGGTGCCCGAGTCTCAGCTCTGGCTTGGGAGGGGAAGCGCTCAACGATCTTCCGGGTTAGTGGAGGGACCTGCTCGCTGTGACTAAGGTCTTAGTCATTTTCTTAGTCTTCAGTCTGCCTTCTCCGAGGGATCAGTAAGGGCTAGCTACCCCTCATTTCGGTGAGGGCCCCGAGCTCCACAAGAGACCGAGAAATCGGTTTCAACATTTTGGTGCGGTGAGCGTGGAGTGTGGCTGGTCCAAGAAAGTTTCAAGGAGCAGGCATGACAGGAGGCAAGGATCAAGGCGAGGGGTTCAGCGAGCCACCGCAGGTGGTGACACCGAGGATGTTCGCGGACTTTAGGAGGAGGTGCTTGACACCTTCGGGCTTGCGGTCGCGGCGATGCGAAGTGAGTTCGCGACCCCAGCACCTCAGGCGACCCTTCCCCCAGCAGCGGTTGGCGAGAACGCCCCAGGGGGGAGGGCCGGAAAGGAAGTCGCAGGAAGTTCAGTTCAAGACATGGAAGGGCGAGTACTATTCGCCAGCCCGGCGAGTTCCGTGCCGGCGAGCTCCGTGCCAGCGAGCTATGGGCCGGCTAGCACTGCACAGGCGAGTGAGCGCCCGAAGGGCATGGCGACTGTGGGAGTGGTTCAGGCGAGTGCAGTCCTCGCGAGCGCAATCCCAGCGAGCCCGAGTCTGGCGAGAGAGCTTGGGGGTCGGGTGGAGCGAGAATGGGTGGCAGAAGGGGGAAGTCCCTTCTGCGAGTTGATACTTTCTGCACCTGTCCCGGCGGGGTTCGGAGAGTTGGACAGGGTGTACTACAACGGCAGGGATGACCCTGTCCAACATCTCCAGTCTTTTGAGGACTCGGTCTCCATCAGGCCAATGTCGGATGCTTTCATGTGTCGGAACTTCGTCGTCACTCTTAAAGAGAAGGCCCGGGACTGGTTCCATCAACTCCCTACAGGGTCGATCTACGCCTTCGAGGATTTGCGTAGGATCTTCTTGTTGCGATTCTCAACTGCAAAAAAGAGGAAGAAGGACGCCGAGTCCCTCTTCAAAGTGAAGCAGGAGCCAAAAGAGTCGTTGGCTCGCTACGCGGATCGGTTCCAGAAAGAAGTGCTACTCACTCAGGAGATGCCTGGGTTTGTACTCCAGCTCGCCTTCACGGTCGGGCTGAGGGAAAGTTTCTTTAAGATGGCTTTGAAGAGGAAAGAACCCGTCTCCTATGAGGAGTTGATGGAGAGGGTGGCGGAGGAGATTGAGAGTGAGGAGGCCAACCCGGAGCTCACCAAGAGACTAGCAAAGCTCAGTGAGCCGGAGGTCAGGCAACAGGAGGTAAGAAGAAGGGAAGAGACCAGGGCCCCGGAGGGGGAGTGGAGGCAACGTGTCGAAGGGATGCAAGGTCAGGGAAGGGTTTACAGCCCAGGAAGGGGTAACCTCTACGGAGGACAAGGAAGGCCCCACCAGTTGGGGTGGAGGCAGGGTCCGAGGCAGTTGCCTCCCCCACCTCAGCAAGTCATGGTGATCAGGAGGGGAAGAGGAGGAAGAGGAATAAGAGAAGAGGCTAGAGAGGAAGCAGGGGCAGGAAGAAGGAGGAGGAACAGGGTGGCGGAAGGTGAAGCAGGGGAGGTGGCATTGCCGTATTGTGACTTCCACGATGAGGAAGGTCACGCGACGGCCACCTGCCCAGAGTTCCTAGAAACAAAATGGGGTCGAGTGTCTGCGCCGAGGCAACCGCAACAGGTGAGAATTGAAGAGGTCAAGCCTCGAGGGGAGGAGGAAGAGAGGTGTGAAGACAGAGTTGATGTGGGGAGTAGAGGAGGGATCAGAGTGATCCATGGGGGGGGGGGGGGTAGGGGTGGAGGCGACCTGAAAGGCTAGCCTCCATACCATCTATCGGCGGAGCGTGGCCTTCACATCCACTGCTCCACCCCCAGCAGAGAAAATTACTTTCTCCCAGAAGGACATGCCAAGCTATGAAGACCCATTTTGCGATGCGCTGGTCATCCAGACCGCCATCGAGAACTTCACCGTCTCACGGATTCTAGTCGACAACGGGAGTTTGATCAACGTAGTTTTCAAGAAGGCGTTTGGCGAGATGAAGGTGGAGGCCTGGAGGGTGTTGGCCTCGGATGGTCCCCTATTTGGTTTTTCGGGAGAGAGGAAGGTGCTAGAGGGTAGAGTGGGACTCCATGTGACTCTCGGAGGACAGTCCTAGAACAACCGCTTCGTGATAGTGGATTCCCCGAGCAGCTACAGCGCCATCTTCAGACGGCCTCTCATCAGTGCATTTTGGTGCGTCCTTTCCACTTACCACCAATGCCTCAAGTTCAACGCGGGAGGAATCCAGGTCCGGGTCCGGGGAGACCCCAAGATTGCAAGACAGTGCTATGTGACGGCTGTCAACACCATCGCCTGGATGGGTGAAGCGAAAGAGTTCGATAAAGTGATGGAGGAGGCGGCAGAAGCCAGAGGAGGGAATGGAGTTGAGGAGAGGATAGAGAAAGAGGAAGTTCAGGCCCAGGAAGGGGTCGCTGAGAGGCCCAAGGTGGAGAGAGGAGAAGAAGAGGGGAAAGGAGAGAGTGCCCGGGGAGGAGGGGAGGAAGAATTGATGATGGTAGGAGCAGCAGAGACAGAGGAAGGAGACCAAGCACTCGCTTGCGGTGGAGAGAAGGAAAATACTTGGGGAGAGCAATCTAGGCTGGAGGCCGTGGATGAGGTCATGGAGCTTGAAGTCACCACTGATGAGTCCAGTTTATATAGTGATTTCCGGACTCATCTGGGCTAGTTTTCATGCACTTGCACTTCACTTTAGGCCTATATTCAATTATATTTGATCACGTTGCCCATTTCATTGCTTAGTGCACATTTATGCCCATTGTGGTGTGATTTCATGTATTCCTGTGGTCTAGTATATTTTCATGCAGGTCCAAGGGTTGTGCGTCACTCGGGATGGGTTCTGGGGGATTTTCGGTCGAAAAAGCCACTGGTCGTGCATTTTCCTTCGCTCACGACCAGGCGCACAACCACTGGTCGTGCGTTAATTCCCTCCCCAGATCGAGCGACGGCACACGATCATTGGCCTTCTTCGCACACGACCACTGGTCGTGCGCCGCTGACCGTGCGCTATTTTGCAGTTCAAGCCTATGCTACAGGTTCTTCGCGCACGATCAGAGGCATTCCTTCGCGCACGACCATTGGTCGTGCGCCTGATCGTGCGCGGTGTTTATTTCCTGCTCCGCCTATAAATAGGCAAGCGCGATTTTAGGTCCGGATCACTTCCAGTCCGCCGTTTTCCGCCTATTTCGGGGGGTTTCGACTCCTCTAGCGCCGCCCACCTTAGGGAGGATCTCCGGGCATGCTTTCAACGCCAAATCGTCGTTGGAGCTTCCTCTTGGCCTCCTCCTTCATCCTTGGGCTTCAAGAAGGGAGTCAACCTAGCCTTCTTCTTCAAGATTGGAGCAGCTTGTGATCATTCCTCCGGTTCGTGACACAAAGAAGACGGGTCCATTGGAAGGTAGTGACAACCTTCTCTACCCCGGACGCAGTTGAGGACCGAGCTTGGACGCGGATTGACAACCCGACGATTCCTTCCGTGAATCCTCAACAAGACTTCAGAGTCGGTCGATTTCGCACACTCATCTCCTCTTGTAGTTGATAGTTTAGTTGGATTTCTTATATGTTTGATGAAGTATACTTTTATTTGCTAACATTAGTATGAAATCATGTTTATGTGATTGAGTAATCTTGTTATATTTTCATTTGAGGTGTGCCTTGTGGTGTGGATTGTTTGTTGTGTTGTGTCGCCCTAACAATTGCTAGTGGTGTGCTATGCGAAGAGGTGCTTGCGACCCTCATTCCGCCGCTTTCTCCACTCCATCCGCCTAGCGATTCGGTGCATTGTGGCCCGTGTAGTCTTCCATCCCGCCTGGCGAAGCAGTGCGCTCAAGGCCTGCATAGGAGTAGTCGTAGCTATTTTTATTTTGTTTTCTGCAATCCAAACCAAGCCTCCCGCAATCCATCCGACCTTAAGGACTTCAATCTCAAGTCCTCCTCAATAGTCAACTCCACCTTACTGTGTTCTTTCCGAGATCAATACTCGGGGATTTACTCCTCGTTTTATATTACTTGAACGATCGGTACACTGCCGTTTCGTGCCGCAGTCGAGCTACCGCCTATAGCAGTGTGCGAGATTTGCGCCATCAAGTTTTTGGCGCCGTTGCCGGGGAACACAGACGTGTGAGTTTTCTGGAGAGGGAGAATCTGAGAGAGAAGCCCTTCCATTTGTAAATTGCGTTGTTTTTTAATTATTTTAGTTCTTTTTATTCTATTTTCCTGTTTTTAAATAGGTTGTTTAGTAAATTACTGTTAGGTGTAACAGTTTGCACGATAGTGTCTTTATTTTTGAATCTTGCTATCTCCATATAATGTGGGATGCATTTAATATTCGTTGCCGTTTATGTGGAGATATTTCTCACGCTAGTGATAGATGCCCTACGGAAGATGGTGGGCATAATTCTCGTGGCCCGGTGTACGGAGCACCATTTTCCTATGGTTCTTCATGCCCTGTGCCCAAGTCTTATGGCCACTTGTCCTCGCCGCATACACCATTTTTATATTCCTCCCCGGCCCCTCAAGGACCAAGGGGTAATATAAAACGGTGCTTGTTCTGTCAAAGCATGGATCACGCCCTGAAGGACTGTGCCGAGAATCTTCGCCAATTGGACGAGGATGATGAGCCAGATATCCAGATCGTCCCGAGTCCTACTTCCGGCAACACACCTTCAACATCCGGTTATGTGTCTGTGTCACCTTCAAGGGTGTTGAGACAAGGCTATTTCTGGCCCACCCTTAGCAAGGATGCCGCAGAATTCGCAAGGAGGTGTTCGAAGTGCTAGCTCTATGCTCCACTCCAACTCCTCCCAGCCCAGAGACTCCGAACCATCACTGCTCCCTAGCCCTTCGCCATATGGGGGTTGGACCTAGTTGGCCCTTTCCCTCAAGCTAGCGGCCAAAGAAGGTTCCTGCTGGTCATGATCGACTATTTCTCCAAATTGGTAGAAGTGAAGGCGCTCGCCAAGGTAACATCTCAAGTTGTGAGGAATTTTGTATGGGGAGAAATAATTTACAGGCACGACCTCCCCCTGTCTATAGTGACGGACAAAGGGCCGCAATTTGCTAGCGAGGAATTCGTTAGCTTCTGCACGCAGCTTGGCATTGACCTCAGGTTCGCATCGGTTCACCACCCAAGAAGCAACGGCCAAGTGGAAGCGGCAAATAAAGTAATCGTCAACCTACTGAAGAAGAAGGTGGAGAACCTCCGAGGGAACTGGGTAGAGCAACTACCATCCATTCTCTGGGCCCTGAGGACTACCCCTAACACCGCCACCGGGGAGACCCCGTTCCAAACTTTCCCATGGTTCCGAAGCAGTCCTTCCCGTTGAGTTTGAAGTAAAGACCCCCAGGGTGATCGCCGCAGGTGAAGGGGATGAAGAGTGGCTGGTGGCCAACGATGAAGAACAAAGGCTATACTTAGACCTGGTGGAGGAACTCCGAGACCAGGCCACCATCAGGCAGGAGGAAATCAAGCGGAGAATGGCCCGATACTTCGACAAGCACATCCGAGTAAAACACTTTCAAAAGGGGGACCTGGTCTTGAAGAAGGTCGACGCGGCCGAAAGAGGGGCCACGGTAGGTAAGCTTAACCCCAATTCGGAGGGTCCATACATTGTAAGCGAGGTGCTCAAGTCGGGGGGTATCACCTCCAAGATGTGGAAGGGATACCTCTCGGCCGAGCCCGAAGTGGAGACGATTTGAAACGATTTGAAACGATTCTATACTTGAAAATTATATTATGAGGTTAGTTGAATATTTTATCTCACTTGATAGTTATAGCTACTATGCGAAGGCTGGCAAGGTGACAAGTTCTTATGCTGGAATGCCCCAGATCGATTCCGCTCCCGGACTCTCACTAGACGGGGGGTTCAGGTTGATCTCTGGAGAGGCTGGCAAGGTGACAAGTTCTTGCGCTGGAATGCCCCAGATCAATTCCGCTCCCGGGCTCTCACTAGACGGGGGGGGGGGGGGGGGGGGGGGGGGGGGGGGGGTTCAGGTTGATCTCTGGAGAGGCTGGCAAGGTGACAAGTTCTTATTCTGGAATGCCCCAGATCGATTCCGCTCCCAGGCTGTCACTAGACGGGGGGTTCCGGTTGATCTCTGGAGAGGCTGGCAAGGTGACAAGTTCTTATGCTGGAATTCCCCAGATCGATTCCGCTCCCGGGCTCTCACTAGATGGGGGGTTCAGGTTGATCTCTGGAGATGCTGGCAGGGTGACAAGTTCTTACGCTGGAATGCCCCAGATCGATTCCGCTCCCGGGCTCTCACTACACGGAGGGTTCAGGTTGATCTCTGGAGAGGCTGGCAAGGTGACAAGTTCTTATGCTGGAATGCCCCATATCGATTCCGCTCCCGGGCTCTCACTAGACGGGGGGTTCAGGTTGATCTCTGGAGAGGCTGGCAAGGTGACAAGTTCTTATGCTGGAATGCCCTAGATCGATTCCGCTCCTGGGATCTCACTAGACGGGGAGTTCAGGTTGATCTCTGGAGAGGCTGGCAAGGTGACAAGTTCTTACGCTGGAATGCCCCAGATCGATTCCGCTCCAGGGCTCTCACTAGACGGGGGGTTTAGGTTGATCTCTGGAGAGGCTGGCAAGGTGACAAGTTCTTATGCTGGAATGCCCCAGATCGATTCCGCTCCCGGGCTCTCACTAGACGGGGGTTCAGGTTAATCTCTGGAGAGGCTGGCAAGGTGACAAGTTCTTACGCTAGAATGCCCCAGATCGATTCCGCTCCCGGGCTCTCACTAGATGGTGGGTTCAGGTTGATCTCTGGAGAGGCTGGCAAGGTGACAAGTTCTTATGCTGGAATGCCCCAGATCGATTCCGCTCCCGAGCTCTCACTAGACGGGGGTTCAGGTTGATCTCCGGAGAGGCTGGAAAGGTGACTAGTTCTTATGATGGAATGCCCCAGATCAATTCTGCTCCCGGGCTCTCACTAGACGGGGGGTTCAGGTTGATCTCTGGAGAGGCTGGCAAGGTGACAGATGTTTATCTCAGGAGAGACTGGCAAAGTGATAAGTTTCGATGCTGGAAAACATCGGGTCCATTCCGCTCCCGGACAAGAAGATGAGTTCTTTATAAGGTCATGATGAAATGCATCAGGTTAGCAAGGCTTCGGCACTAACCTTATCCTTCTCGCTCGGCAGACCTGCTCGCTCGGCGAGGAGATATCTCGCACGATAGTATGCGAGTGACGAGAACCAATCCTATGCGCTCTGGGGTATCCGGTGCTCGGCCGAAAGGTCGTCGGCGCAGGGTAACAGGCGAGCTCTCGCCGAAAACCAGACACCTCGCGAGACCTAGAGAAAAATGCATACCCAAGAGAGTAGTAATCCTAAGGAGAATGGAGAAAGGTGCGAGCAGTCAAAGTGTCCTATGCCTATCTATTCGATAACGTGAGGTGCGAGAACAACCATCGCAAGAATATCCTCCGCGAAGGCAGATACCGAGATTAGCGAGAACGAGACATTCAACACAAGGAGATAACAAAATAGGAAGGAAAAAGCACAATGAACAAAGTAAAATTTGCATTTACATTTCAAAGTTCGATTACAATCTATGGCGATCTCGCCGATCAAAAGTTACAAAAAAAGGGGGGGGGGGGGGAGATGGCGGTGAGCTTCAGGAGTCGCTCGCAAACTCCTCCTCGTCGTCGCTTCTCTTCACTGGCGGAAGCAGGAGGAAGAGCTCAGGGACGATGTCTTCCAAAGTCAAGTCGGCCGCGCCGACGATTAGGAGCCCGGCCGCCTTCATCATCTGGAAGATGTAGCGAGCCGAATCCGTAGACTCCAAGCGGACTTCTTCGTCTCGCGCTCGCCGCTCTTCTTTCAGACGGCGAGGTGAGGGGGGAACGACGGCGTGGGTGAGGTCACAGTTTAGGGCCTTCAGCCTAGCCACCTCGCCCTTCAAGTCCTTGATGCGAGCGTCGGCTCTCCCGGCGGCCTCAACATCCTACAAGCAAGTTCAATTAAAAAAGCGAAACAGCCAAAGGAAAGGAAGATGAGGAAGTCTAAGTAACTCACCACACTACCCTCCGCGGAGAGAAGCTTCTCTTTCAGCTGCGTGTTCTCGGCAAGGAGCCTCTGATAGGCCCTCGCAAGCTCCATGTTCTGAAGCTCCAGCTGTATGCAGCGTCTCCCCGTCATATGGGCGAGCTCGGCGGAACGCATCTACGACCTCGCGCTCTTGAAAGCGAGGGTTCTCGCAGTCTCATCTTTATAAGACCCCGCATCCTCACGACCATAAAGAGCGAACGCGAGGTAGAAGGCATGGCCGCTGACTGTCTCCTTCTCCACCCAGGAGGGAAGGATGGTGGAGATGTCCACCCTGTTGGTCTCCGGTTTCCAGTTGACCAGGAGCTCGCCGGTCTCATCACGGCGCCTCTGGCCGAGGCTGAAGTTGTAATGGTTTACCGGGATGGGGAGGACGGAAGTTCTAGCAGCCTCCTGGCAGGGCTCGTCGTCCTCATCCCCTACAGAGAGGCCGGTGAGGTCGAACTCATCGAAGGCGACCTCGCGGGGCTCCTTTCCCTTCGAGGAGGCGAGAGAGACCCCGCTCTTCTTGCTTTTCTTCTTTGGCGGAGATTTCGAGGGAGCGCCATGACCACTAGAAGCCCCCGGTCTCTTGGGAGAAGAGGGATCACCTGGAGTGACGGCGCCTCGGCAAGCTTCCGCCCCCATGGTCGCGAGAGGCAGGGTAGCGTCGGTTTTTCGGTTACTCGCGTAGGGGGGATGGAGGGGAAGATCCCGCTCGCCTAGAAATAAACATTGAAATTTTGATAAGCACGGTATGGCAGGGAATAAAGTTGTAGGTGTTAAGCGAGATCTTTACCTTCCCCGGCGAGAACCGGAGGCAGCGAGTCGAGATTGCGGCGGAGATGGATGACCTCAAAGTTCTTCTTGCAGAAGAACTGGTAGAGAAAGGCGCCGTGACCTCCAAGGGCGGCGGGCCGGTAGGTGGTCTCGCCGTGTTGGACGGGCGAGATCGGGATGTTGCCGAAGTTCCCCTTGACAAGAATGAACTTCTGGGCCTAGAAGTGGGACTTGTTGACAGTCTCGTCAACCTTAGGACTCGAGCCCACGAAGTAGGTCGTCCCGTCCTTGAAGGCGCGGAACGAGAACAGCTTCCGAAAGACCGGGAGGCTGAACTTGATGCGCTCCTCGCGAAGATAGCAGGCGAATGCCGTGATTACCGCCATGGCATTAGGCGTGAGCTGGCCCGGAACAACGCCATAGTGCTTGAGCACCTGACGAGCAGCGAGAAAGATCAGGATTAGTTCACAGAATGAGCGAGACTTGAAATATGTAGAACAAGAAGCGAGCGAGAACGACCATTACCTGGCGAACTTCCGGCCACAGGGGGAGGCGCAGGCCAACCGCGAAATGGGCGGTGGGAATGGCCAACTCGTTGACCCGCGGGGCATTGATCACGTCGTCCTCGCTAGGACGGCGTGCCTCGAACGGGGGGGGGGGGGGTGACATAGTCGGCGACCGCGCTGAAGTACTCCTCATCGGTCAGATTGCAGTGGAAGAAGCTATGCTCGGCGAAAGCTTTAGGGATCTTTCGCCGACCCTCCGCCTCATTAGCATCGCCACCCATTTTAGTAACCTGCGAGATAAGAAGAAAAGCGAGAACGGGAAGGAGCGAGAGCTCTGAAGCAGAGGAGGAAGAAGGTCGAGAGTAAATGCGGTGGTTTACTCAGTTATGGCCGCCTATTTATAGCCAAAGCAAAATGGCGGGAAGAAGTCCAAGCGCCGGCGGGCGTGGGTAGCAGCAAAAACATCACATCATGGACGTGGGCGAGAGGGACCTGCGGGGTTAGTATAAATAACATTTTTGCGGGATATAATTAGCGAGAACAGAAGGTCCTCGCGAGCGCAGTATAATTTGAAAATAAAACAGATTTATTGGCAGCGAGCGAGAAACCATAAAAGCTAGTGATGCTTATTGTCAAAAGAAATAAAAGCCAGCATAAGTGGCGAATATGCGAGTTACGAGACGTAGCGAGATTGTCTAAAAACAATGACACCCATTACAAATAATAAGTTCACAACAACACAGCAGTTAGCGAGAATCATGGGGTAACCATTTCCACCTGCCCCCACCCCGCGACCCGGACCTCGACGGAACCCTAGAGTTATAATAGTCCTCGGCCAAACGGCCCTCCCTGTCCATGAGGTAGGCGTAATCTCTCATCCTAGCTATATGAACCTCCGGCGTCGTAGCATTCTCATCCTGGTCACGCTGTCTCGCCTGCCGGAGCCTCGCGCACTCTTCCATCAGGACCGCGTGCCTGTCCTCGGCGGCTTCTCTATCCCGTCTCGCCTGCATGTTGAGGTCCATCAGCATTCGCCCATGTTTCCTCAGCAACTCCGCGGCTCGCTATTTCATCATCTCGGGATCTCGTAGATCCCCTAAGAAGTCCTCCACTTGGTCAGGAAGGGGGGACATCTCGTCGTCGCCCAGCTGAGAATCGGTGTGCGGGTTTTCGGTATTTTCTGCAAAATATTACGAAGAGGTTAGATGGCGCGCATGAGTTCGTGTAGGGTTTCGGCGAGGTCAGAATGCTTACCAAGCGGGGGGCGAGAAGTCGAAGGACGACCCTGGAACACGTTGCCGTAGTGAGGGTAGAGAGATTTGCCCAGGCCGACAGGGTAGGCTGCGCTGTTGGTCGGGGGGATCTTTGGCGGCGCGGAGCCACCGGTCTCCTCGCTCGTCAGGAGCTGGAATCCGGGCTTATCTATAATTTTGTCTGGAGGAGGCGGAGGCGGAGACGGAGGCCGCGATGCCTGGCGGGCCGGGGACTTCAGGGGCGAGACTGTAAGAAGTGAGGAACGGAGGTCATATATAGTTGAGAAGAAACATTAAGGTACGCGAGATTAAGATCATACCGGTGATGTTTTTCCCAGCAAGATTCATATCCTCCTGCGGACTTTTGCGAGACCCCTCAGCGGGTTCTCCAGCGTTCTCGCTCGGCAAAGCATCCTGCGAGTAGAAATGAATGACAAGAAAATTTATTGACGTGAACTGGAGTAGCTCGTACCTTCTCATGGTGGCGATCGTCCGGGGAGGAGTCCAGCATCACGGAGTCGTCTCCGGTGTGACGAGCCGCCTTCGCCTTCTTGACTTTCGGTGACTGGGTGGGGGCGGCCGGTTCATCCAGGCGGGGACCCTGGTCGTGGAGGGTAGCCCGCCGGCTCTCATCGCCCTCAGGCGAGCCTCGGCTTCTTCGGAAAGAGGCATCTCCAGGAAGCTACAGTATCAGGTAAAGGGAAAGGAAGGCAAGTAGCAGCGCACGCCATTGGAAACTCGGGACGATATTTATAGCCCACAGGGTGGGTCCCACCAAAGATTCCCGACAGATCATCAAGGAGCGGGCGAATACCAGGGGTTGGATGATTCTTCGCGAGCACAAATGTCCTCACGAAGAGCGGGGATTGTGTACAACCCCGATATTCTCCAGGCAAGGAGACGGTCTAAAGAAGGCAGTGGAATGGAGCTCGCTGAAGGGCGAGCGAGAAGGGTCGGCGAGACAAGCGCTCGCGGGTGTGTTCGTCGAACTCCCCCGGCCTCGTCGACCATACCCCTGTTCGACGGAATCATCAGAACTCGGCGAAGTGTTCTATGCTCATTAAAGCCAAAGGGACGGTCTCGCATGAGGAGTCGCGAGACCCAGACCTCGGCAGATATTTTCAAGAGATTGGGCCAAGTGAGGGGCGGACAAGCCGATACCTCGCAGGCCGCTGGTGGAAGAGACCTATGTCCAGTAAGGTGTCCAGCGAGATGTGTTCAGTGCGCAGCAAAATCAAAAGATGGTCTCACCGGAAGGCTCGCGAGATCGGGCCTCGGCAGATACCGCCAGGAGGGGGCCAGCGAGGTCCTCGCAGGGCGATCGCCTAAGAGAGGCATTGCGAGTAGGGCTCGCGAGGAGGCCTGCGAGAACATAAGATCTCGCAGGAAGGTTCTCGCAGCCCCTTGCCCATAAGCCAATAGGGTCAAATTACCCTTTTACCCATGCTGGTCTGCCTTTAGCCTCTCCAAACAGCTGAGTTTGGCTATTAGCAGACCCATTTGGGGTGCGGATAGTAAAATCAAAAGGCAGAATCCTGCTATTTGCAGGCCATATCAGAAAATATATAAATAAGACCTCAAGGGCACCTTTGGAGGGGACTTCACTTCAGCTTCTCTCTCCTCAGGTTTTCTTTGGTTAGCATTTCCAGAGCTCTCCAAGGTGCCCGAGTCTCAGCTTTGGCCTGGGAGGGGAAGCGCTCAACGATCTTCCGGGTTAGTGGAGGGACCTCCTCGCTGTGACTAAGGTCTTAGTCATTTTCTTAGTCTTCAGTCTGCCTTCTCCGAGGGATTAGTAAGGGCTAGTTGCCCTTCATTTCGGTGAGGGCCCCGAGCTCTACAAGAGACCGAGAAATCAGTTTCAACACATGGGAACCGATGAATCCCTTGCACCAATCATACCCAGGACTCTTCTCCTCAAGTACAATAATAACCTCTCTGAAAATTCATTATTTTCATTGTGCGTTAAACCCCGTAGACCCGAACTTGAATTTTGGGGATGAAATTATTATTTTTTGATTATTCGAATTTGTAGCATCCCTATTACATCTAGACCCCCTTGGGTTAGGGTTAGGACTTGGGTTGTGAGTGGAGGCCAAGGTATGACCCTAGGTTACCTTGAACTTAGGAAAATTGTTATAACTACCCCAAAAGTGCACAAGTCAACCTAGCCCAATTTACTTCAAATTGGGCTCACCAACTCAAATTGAGCTTACCAATAGGTCTCTAATCCTAAGAGAGACCCAAGTGAAACAAAAGCCCCATCAAGTGGTCATCAATTGGTCAAATATGACCAAAGTCAAACTTTCCCCAATTTTGATCAAAATCACACTTATTGGCTAAATTTGCCCAATTAGGGCATCACCATGACCCAATCAACAATGGGTGGTGTAAATGGACTCAATACCAACACATTGGACCAGCCATCTCATCACTTTGACCAAGTCAACCCCAAAGTCAACATTGGTTAAACTTGGCTTAAATGAGAAAATAAAGGGGCTAACCTATTTTCAATGGGCTAAAGCCTTCAATATTAGCCTGTCCTACAACCCACTAGCCTAAAGATCCTTTATGCCCTCAAAATTTGACATGCAATAGCATGCACTAGGACAATTTGGGAATTTCCCCAATTTTCGAATGGGACAAAAAGAGAATTCTTGGAATGGGCCCACTTGTCACCCAATTCCTCTCCCCATACACTCCCCTCAACTCCTCATGCAACCATCAGCCGAATTCCAGCAATGGGGATGACAAATGGCAGCTTGGTGACACAACCAAGGCTTCGCCGACCATGCATTGATAGAATCTCCACATATAGCCCTCCTCACTCAAATCTAAGGACACCATTTTCTTCAAAAGGTGGAAGGCAGTAAAAATCAAGCTTTGAACTAAAGCTTTTGGTGGAGAGGAGCAAAATGGGCATGGGGGAGCATGGAGCATGGTCGGCCATGGCAAGTCCAAGATTCCCTCAACCTCAAGCTCCATTAAAGGTCGGTTTCTCCTCCCCTCCCATTGTGCTAAATCCTTAGTCCTTTAGGTGGAGAAATCGGGTTCAATTGAGCCCGATCCAGTGAGGAGAAAGTGTGATTTTCCATGTAATTTAGAGTGTCGGGTTCACCGGAAACCACCACCTCCGGCGGTAAAACCACCGTCGACCGATACCCACCACCTCAACAGAGGTATTGGTGGTGGTGGCTGGCCAGGGAGGTGGCTTAGTGGCCGGGAAATAGGCATGGAGGTCAGCCAGGCCTGGTAGATCACAGCCATTGCCTGGAGGAGGAAGATGCATGGATGTCGTCCAATAAGACCTTAAGATCTGTGCAGAACAGAGTTATTCATTAATGTTTCAATTAATAAACATTTAAATCTTTCACATTCTGGACAGTACCTTTAAACTGATTTTTGAACCACATAGAGACCCCAACTGAAAATATGCCCTGAACGAAAGATGTAACCTAGTCTCTTAACTAAATTTAGAAATTTTCTTGGAGACATTTGGAGCAGTAATGCTCCCTTATCACCCTTTTTGGTGGGAAATGTCCTTAAAGTGGCCTAGTCACATTTTGATTAATTCCCATTGATTGAGACCTCATCATGAGCTAGAATTTTGGCTATGGTTGAGATATGCTTAGAGACAACCCCTGACCAAATTAAACAATTTATGTACAAAACTTTTCTAAAGTTTTGTTCAACATTTCATTTTCCATATGTGGCCTAGATCTAGGGTTATAATAACTAAAATCAACTCTACTTTTCTCTGGATGGTATATTAGGTCAAGAATAGTCCATTGTAAAAATTTGAGGCCATTTGTGTTGAAACCGATTTCTCGGCCTCTTGTGAAGCTCGGGCCTTCACCGAAAAGCGGGGCAGCTAGCCCTTACTGATCCCTCAGAGAAGGTAGACTGGAGACTAGGAAAATGACTAAGACCTTAGTCATAGCGAGGAGGTCCCTCCACTAACCCGGAAGATCGTTGAGCGCTTCCCCTCCCAAGACAAAGTTGACACTCAGGCACCTTGGAGAGCTCTGGAAATGCTAGCCAAGGAGAGCCTGAGGAGAGAGAAGTTGAAGTGAAGTCCTCTCCAAAGGTGCCCTTTAGGTCTTATTTATAGGATTTCTGATCTGGCCTGCAAATGCAGGATTCTGCCTTTTGATTTTACCATCCGCACCCCAAATGGGTCTGCTAACAGCCAAACTCCGCTGTTTGGAGAGGCTAAAGGCAGACCACCAAGGGTAAAAGGGTAATTTTGCCCCATCAACCTATGGGCAAGAAACTGCGAGAACACTACCGCCGAAGCTCTCGCGGGCCTTCTCGCGAGTCCTGCTCGCGATGCCTCTCCTAGTCGATCGCCCTGCGAGGACCTCGCTGGCCCCCCTTTGGCGGTATCTGCCGAGGTCTGGTCTCGCGAGCCTTCCTTCGAGACCGCCTCTTGACTTAGTCGTGCATAGAACACATTTCGTTGAACACAGACGAGCTCGATGAACGCACAATGTTAAACCGTTCGTTGATCGCTGAGATGGGATGTTCGTCGACCACTGAGACGGGATGTTCGTCGATCGCTGAGATGCTGGGATCGAAGCAAGTCGTTTGTCGAACGCAGGAAACAATTCGTCGAACATAGAATTGATTTCGTCGAACGTTGAGGCCCGGTCTCGCGAGCCTTCAGCGAGACCGCCTCTTAACTTCGTTGAACATAGAATACACTTCGTCGATCACGGAACATTTCGTAGAACGCTCTTCATTTCGTCGCACTCTCTTTGTCGACCCTAGAAAACTTTCTCAAACTGCCCGCGAGATTCTATCTCGCCGTCCATTCTCGCTCGCCAAATAGAGAGCTTTTAGAGAGAGACTTCTCGCCCGCCCCTCCTGCGAGGTCTCTGGCCCTTTGGCCTTCCTCCTTTATTATTTCTTTCGTAATTTCTTCCCAAACTACGCCCCCTTGCCTGGCAAATATCGGGGTTGTACATAATCCCCGCTTTTCGCGAGGCTACCTAGGCTCGCGAAGAAACATCCAACCCCTGGTATTCGCCAGCCTCTTGATGATCTGTCAGGAATCTTTGGTAGGGCCCAACCTGGGGGCTATAAATATCATCCTGGGCCTCAGTGACGCGCACCATCCTTCTCTCTTTTTCCCTTTTTTCACTTTTTCCCCTTACTGTAGCTGTTGGGAGATGTCGCCTTCCAAAGAGGCTGGGGCTCGCCTAAAGGAGGCCAGGGCTGGCGGATTACCCTCCACGACGAGGGTCCCCGCCTGGATGAACCGGCCGCCTCCCGCTCAGGTGCCGATGGCAAAAAAGGTGAAAGCGGTTCGCCTAACTGGGGACGACTCCGTACTGCTGGACTCTTCCCCCGATAACCGTTCCCCTGAGAAGGTTTGAACCATCTCTTCAACCAAGCAAATAAATTAGCCTCTATGATTCCCTCTTACTCGCTGGAGATTTTGCCGAATAAGGACGTTGGCGAGCTTGAAGGTGGATCTCGCAAAAGTCTGCCAGCGGACACAGATTTTGCTGGCAAGAATGTCGCGGGTATGCCCTTAATCTCGCATATTGACTTCTTCTGTTGACCATCGACTCCTTATTTCCTGCTTCTTACAGTCTCACCCCAGAAGACCCCGGCTCGCCAGGATTTGCGGCCTCCGTCTCCGCCCCTTCCCGACAGAACCGTGGATATGCCAGGGTTCAATCTTCTGGGGAGCGAGTACACTGGCGGCTCTCGACCGCCAAAGATTCTGCCGACCAATAGCGCGGCCTACCCTCCTGGCTTAGGAAAATCCCTCTACCCCCACTACGGCAACGTCTTCCAGGGCCGCCCTGAGAGTTCTCGCCACCCTCCGGGTAAGCATTCTGGCGTCCCCGTGCCATACACGAACTTAAACGGGTTATCTAACCTTTCTGTAATATTTTGCAGAGAATTCCGAGAATCCGCCCACCGATTCCGAGTTTGGGGATGAGGACATCTCCCCGCTCCCCGACCAAGTGGAAGACTTATTGGGGGATCTGCGAGATCCTGAGACGATGAAGCGGCGAACCACAGAGTTGCTTCAGAAACATGGTCGGATGCTGCTAGACCTCAGCCTTCAAGCGAGACAGGATAGAGAGGCTGCCGAGGATAGGCATGCTGTTCTGATGGATGAGTGTGCGAGTCTGCGGGCCATGAGACTACGTGATCACGACGAGACCGTTACGACGTTGGAGGTGCATATTGCGAGGATGAGGGATTACGCCTACCTCATGGACCGGGAGGGCCGTGCGGCCCAGGATTACTATAATTCCAGAGTACCACCGCAGTCCGGGTTGCGTGGTGGTGGTAGATGGAAATGGTTGCCCCACGATTCTCGCTAACTTCTATGTTTCTGCGAACTCTTTTTATTTGTTAATGCTTGCCGCTACGTTGGACAATCTCGTAATTATTTGCAACTTATATTTGTGAGTTCTCGCATAGTAGTAATTATTGGTAGCCATCTATTAGTTCTCGCTCACAATTTACATATCCGCGTCCTTCCCTTGTTATGCTATTCTCGCAACGAGCCGATCTGCTCTCGCTAAAAATCATCTCGCGATGGCTTCCCTTCTCCATTCCATTTGCTCATGCTGCCCTCGCAAAGAATTTGCTTATGCTAACTTCGCAGGGTATTTTACTTATGCTAACCTCGTAGGGAGTTCTCTCCCGCGCGTTAATTTTGAAGATTGTTCGCGTTCTCGCACGCGAACCTGATGTGATGTTTTGGCTAACCGCACTCAGCGGCGCTCGGGCTTCTTCCCGCCCTTTTACTTTTGCTATAAATAGGCTGTCATTCCTGTATCAACTACCGCATTTATCGTCAACCTTCTTCTTCCACTACTCCGGAGCTCTCGCCCCTCTCCCTTTCTCGTGCTATTCTCTTTCTCGCAGGACCTCAAGATGGTGGGTGACGTTGCCGAGTCGGACGGTCGGCGGAAGTGCGCAAAAGCTTTCGCCGATCATGAGTTTGCGAAGTGTAATCTGACCGAGCTGGAGTATTTGACCTCGCTCGCCGAATACGTTCCCCCTGACTTCGCAGCGTGCCGTCCTAGCGAGGATGAGGCGATCAACGCCCCTTTCGCCGAAGAGCTAGCCATCCCCACCGCTCACTTCGCGGTTGGCTTGCGCCTCCCCCTATGGCCAGAAATACGCCAGGTACCCATCCTTCTCGCCTGCTTCTACATCTTGCTGGATTAAATCTCGCTCGCAACATGTTAATCTTGCTTTGCTTTACTTGCCAGGTGTTTAGACACTTTGGCGTCGTCCCGGGCCAGCTTACCCCGAACGCCATGGCGGTAATCGTAGCGTTCGTCTGCTATATGCGCGAGGAGCACATCGAGTTCAGCCTTCTAGTTTTTCGGAAGGTGTTCTCCTTCCGCGCATATAAGATGGAACCGCCTACTTTGTGGGTTCGGGTCTCAAGGTCATCGAGACCGTCAATAAGGCCCACTACTGGGCTCAGAAGTTTCTCATCATCAAAGGGAACTTTGGCAACATCCCTTTCTCGCCCGTCCAGCACAGCGAGACCACCTACCGCCCCCTGCTATCGGCGGTCACGACGCCGCCCTATATCAGTTCTTCTGCAAGAAGAGTTTCGAGGTTGTCCATCTTCGCCGCAACCTCAACTCGCTTCTCCCAGTGCTCGCCGGGGAAGGTAATGATCTCGCTCGTTAACTTCCATTATTCCATCCTTTTCCGCGCTAACTGTCGACCCCCCCTTTCAGGCGAGCGAGATCTACCCCTCAACCCCCCCCCCCCCCCCCCTATGCGAGCAACCGGAAGTCTTCCTCCACCTTCGCTCTCGCGACCATGTGAGCAGAGGCTTGTCGCGACTCCATCACCCCGGCTGTGTCGTCTTCTCGCAAGAGGACAGAGGCCTCCAGCAGCCGGGGCCCATCCCCAAAATCTCCGCCAAAGAAAAGAAGTAAGAAGAGCCAGGGCTCGCTCGCCTCCTCTAAGGGAAAGGAGCACTCCGACGCTAACCCTGACGAAATCGATCTCACCATCCTCTCTGGAGAGAGGGAGGTCGATAAGGAGAGCGAGGAGGCTGCGAGGAACTCCTACCCGCCTATTCCAGTTAACCACTGGAACTTTGGCCTTGGCCAGAGACACAGGGACGAGATCGGGGAGCACCTGGTGTGTTGGAAGCCGGAGGTCAACAGAGCTGACGTCTCTACTATCCTCCCCTCCTGGGTGGAGAAGTCGACCGTCAGCGGCCATGCCTTTGACTTCTCCTTCGTCCTCTATGGGCGCGAGGATGCCGGGGCCTATAAGGACGAGACCTCAAAGACCCTCGCCTATGAGAGCGCGGGGTCTCAGCTGCGCTCCATTGAGCTCGACCACATGACGGGAAGGCGATGCCTGCAACTGGAGCGACAGAATGTGGAACTCGCGAGGGCTTATCAAGTTCTTCTCGCCGAGAACGCGCAGCTGAAAGAGAAGCTGCTCGCCGCAGGGAGCGGTGTGGTGAGTTACCTAGACCTCGCTACCTTCCCCTCCTTCAACCATTTCGCTTCCTTACCTTATCTTTTACTCAGAGGATACCGAAGCTGCCGGAAGGGCTGACGCTCACATCCAAGGCCTAGAGGGAGAGGTGGCCGGGTTGAAAGCTCTTAATTGCGAGCTGTCCTGTGCCGCCGTCCCCCCTTCCCCCTGCCACCTGAAGGAAGAGCGGCGAGCGCGAGATGAGGAAATCCGCGAGGAGTCCATCGAGTCGGCTCACTACATTCTCTAGACGGTGAAGGCGGACGGTCTCCTGTCTGCCGACGCGGCCGACATTACTCTAGAAGACATCGTCCCAAACCTTTTCATTCCGCTCCCGCCAGTGAAGAGTAGCGATGACGAGGAGGGGTCCACGAGTGATCTCTGATACTTGTAAATTTTGCTCTCTATTTTTTGCTTCATTTTGGCTGGCGAGATCGCCGCTTCATGTAAATCAAACCGTGAAATGCATATATGCATGTTTTTTGGCCTTGTACTGTGTTCGCTTTTTCAGCTATATTGTTTTTCTCATGTTGATATCTCGTTCTCGCTTACCGCGATATTCATCTTAAAGAAGGTTGTTCTCGCGATGTTCGTTCTCGCACATTATGCTATCGGATAGATAGGTATAGGACGTTTTTGGCTGCCCTGGCCTTTCGCTATTTGCCTTAGGATTATAACCCTTTAGGTATTCACTTTCCTCTAGGTCTCACAAGGAACGTTCCTTCCCGGCGAGAGCTCGCCTCCCACTTTGGGCCGGCGACCTCTCTGCCGAGTACTTAGTACCCCGGAGTGCTTAGGGATAGTTCTCGCCACCCCTATACTATCATGCGAAATCTTTTTTTCTCGCCGAGCGAGAAGGCCCTGGTCAGCGCCGAAGACTTGCCAACCTGAGGCTTACCAACCTGCCCTTATGAAAAACTCATCTCCGTGCCAGCCTCTCCAAAGATCAACCTGTACCCCCGTCTAGTGAGAACCCGGGAGAGGAATCGATCTGGGGCATTCCAGCACCAATACTTATCACCTTGCCATCCTCTCCAGAGATCAACCTATACCCCCCGTCTAGTGAGAGTCCGGGAGCGGAATCGATCTTGTTTACCCAAAAGACCGCCTCCAAGTAGTCTTTCTCCCAGACCGGGCGGCCTAAGGATGAAGTTTGCCCGGTTTAGGTTCAGCAAAGGTCCGTCAGAACCAACCAGCAAAAAACCGGGCGGTCTGGCATAATTCAGACCGCCTCCAAAGACTGAAGATAACCTAGGCCAGGTTCCCAAAGGCAAGCCGCGGTCTCAGGTAGGAGACCGCCCGGGTTGCACCATGAAGATCAGCCAAGGTCAAGTCTCGAAGGCAAGACGCAGTCTCAAGTCAGAGACCGCCCGGGCTGTACCATCACCTTGGTCACAGCATCCTCAACCCAGGCCAAAGGCAGACCAGGAGCGCAAGCCGCCAAGCCGCGCGACTTCTTTCTTTTCTCCCTTCTGTATCTCGTCACCGCCTGCCCATTTCTTCTGTACCCGGGCAGGCGATTATTTTATCCCTGCCCGTTCGGGCAGGCCCCCAAGACTATAAATAGGGGGCGGCAACGTTCCCAAGTGACATATACTTGAATCTGGGAGCTCGTTTGTTTGAGCTGCGGTCTTGAGTTTCCCGTCTTGCGAACTGTCTGACCGGCCGGCTTCTGCTTTTCTGCTCTCGCAGCCCGCTTTAATCACTTTACTTCAATCAAAGGATAGCCCGTCACAGGAGTGGCATTCACCGTGACGGGCGAAGTCTGGCCTTGACCCCTGCTAGCGGTCTCAATTCTCGTAACTAAAAAGTAACTGGCAGCCCGCAGCCTCCGATTTCCCTCGGAGGTGCGATTTCGGACGTAACAGAAACACGCGACCTTCAAATCGCGGATTGTCGGTGAAAGATCATTACCATAATGTCAGACCTCCAGTTCCCCCTTGGATACCGCTCCTACCACAGCGAAGATTCCCTGTGGTGGGCCTTGGAACAATCAAAACGAGAAGCCGAGCAGGCTCAGAAAGCCACTGACCAGCGTCTCGACGCTATCAGCCAGGCTTTGGCAGTACTAACCGAGTGGTTAGCCCCACAACAGACCGCAATCAACCAGGCGGTTACTCCGGTCCCTCCTCCACCTCCTCCTTATCCGCTACCTCAGATCACCAACTTCCCGCCACTACAAGAAGGTTTTGCGGCTAGGCAAAACTTTTATCAGGAAGCCGCGCACAGCATACCGGCTCGAGTCCTTGATTTCCAAGGGGCGGCTTCTCATGTAGCCCGCCTGTCCTATCAGCCAGAAGGAGCAACTCGCTTCTTCTATCCGCCTGAGGCCGCTGCTCACCCTTTCTACCCGCCAGAAGCCGCTTTCCGCTCCTCCTATCAAGCGGCTTACCCGCGAGTAGTCGCAGCTCAGGCGGCTTACTATTCAGCTCCCCTATATGAAGATATTGAGGAAACTTCTCCCTTCATGGACGAAGTCCGGGGGGACCCAGCCCCAAATAATTTCAGAGAGCCTCGCCTGCCAACTTTCAATGGAGAAACTGACCCCACTGTCCATCTACAGGACTTCGAATCGGCCACTGCTCTGAGGACACTCTCGGATGCATCCAAGTGCAAACTCCTTGTGACATCCTTCGAAGGACAAGCAAGGGAGTGGTTTTACGGGCTACACCCTAGGTCGATCAGTTGTTTTGCTGAGCTACGCAGAGAATTTTTGCTGAGGTTCTCTACTTCAAGAAAAAGTTAATGTGGCCCGGCGGCCCTTTTTGATATAAAGCAGCGGGAGGACGAAACGTGGGCCCGTTTCGTAGACCGCTTCCAGAAAGAGATTATGGAAGTCCAGAACATGGATCCAGAGCTATACAGGGTTGCCCTCATTCATGGTTTAAGGAAGGGCCCCCTGAAATTTGAAGCAAACATAAGGGAGCCGAAAACTTATCAGGAAATGATAAGTTTGGCAAATATGTTCATCAGAGGAGAAAAGAGTAACCCTGGCTACGTCGCCAAGCTAGTGAGCGACAAGGAGTAGACCAATCAATCTTTCCATCATCCGCCAACAAACCAATCCCACTTTGAGCCCCGTTCCCAAAGGGGAAGAAACTACAAGAATAAGCAACCATTTATGGGCCATCAACGGTTTCAAGATCAGAAACCACCGTTGGCCATCGCACCCGCTCCATCTGTCCTTTTTCCACAAATCATGCCAGTATACCTGCCACAGTATGCTGTGCAGCCACCTCCAGTTGCTCCAGCCACCAAGTATGATGACTCGCAAGAGTCATTCACTCCACTTAATGTTACTATGGACGAAGTCGTCCAGATTCTCCAGAAGAGACCAGATTTCAGAAGACCCGCTCCTCTGAGATCAGATGTTCAAAACCGAAATCCGAACCTTTTTTGTGAATATCACAAGGAGGGAGGGCATCTGACCGAAAATTGTCGGGCCCTCCGCTTGTTGATAGAAAACTCTTGGGAGAAGGGAAATTCCGGGGCCTAGTCCGGAAGGAGGCAACTGCTGAGCCAGCTGCCAAAAAGAAAAAAGAGACAGTGGAGGTGACCTGGGAATGCGCCGACGTTGAAGATGCCGACTATTATGGAGACATTCATCCTTCTGTTGAATGCGTCGAAGTCAATGATGTGGGCCCCTTGGGGGATATTTACTGCATTCACGGAGGGGCCTGAGCGGAATCATCTCGCAAATCCAGCATCGCCAGAGTTCTGAAGCAAGAGGTGGCAGCAACCACAAACTCTCCCCCTGAAAGCACCATTGCCACTTTTGGTCAGGAGGACCTTCCCCCAAATGCCAATCCTTTCGACGATGCTGTAGTCATCAAAGCCATCATTGAAAATTATACTGTTCAAAAATCTTGATCGACACAGGCAGCTCTGTCAATCTTCTCTTCCGCCCGACCTTTGAATCCTTGAAGACTGGGAAGCCTCTGCTTTCCTCCGATGGGCCCCTCTATGGTTTTTCAGGGGAGAAGAAAGAAGTGGAGGGTTCAGTAAAGCTTCTGGTCTCGCTTGGGGGTGTAATAAAGTTGATCAATTTCGTGGTGGTAGATGCCCCAAACAACTACTGCGCCATTCTCGGGAGGCCGATCCTCAATGCATACAGGGCAGTAGTATCCACCTTTCATCTTTCTCTTAAGTTCGCTGCCGAGGGGAGGCAGTATCGCATCCGGAGCAACCCGAAGGTAGCTCGGGAGTGTTTCGTGCAGACCGTCAACATGATTTCTGATGTTTCATTTCCCAAGGCCACGACTGAGGTTTTCAAAGTTGCTGAATCTTCAAAAGCTGCTGAAGAGAAGAAGGACCGAGAAGGGGCTTACCTGGAACCTGCCCAGGCAACCCAAGAGGTTCCTATTGCTGAAGGAGAAGATAAGAAGCTGGTCGTTAATGCTGAACTGCTAGAGGAGGAGAAAGTAGAGCTGATCTCCTGCCTTCTAGAGAATCTGGATATCTTCGCCTGGTCAGCGGAAGATATGCTGGGAGTAGATCCGGATGTGTCCTGCCATCATCTAAACATATCCCAGGAATTCAAGCCAATCCAACAGAAAAAGAGAGAAGTGGCGACCAAGCTGGCGGTGCCCATCAGAGAGGAGGTTGCCAAACTCCTGAAAGCAGGCTTTATTTCTGAAATCCAATATCCCACGTGGATGTCGAATGTTGTAATGGTCAAAAAATCCGGTGGGAAATGGCATATGTGTGTGGATTTTACTAAACTCAATAAAGCGTGGCCCAAAGATTGCTACCCTTTGCCTCGGATAGATGTTTTAGTAGATTCTGCGGTTGGGTATAATTTTATGAGCTTTATTGACGCATTTTCGGGGTACCACCAAATCAAAATGCATAAACCTGACATCCCGCATACTTCTTTCATCACGAACGATGGGTGTTATTGCAATCTCATAATGCCCTTCGGACTTAAAAATGCGGGTGCGACATACCAGAGAATGATGGACACAGTTTTCAAACATCAAAAAGGCAGGAATCTCGAAGTTTATTTTGACGATCTCCTCCTAAAAAGCAAAACATTTTCAATACATTTGAAAGACCTCGTAGAGACGTTCGCTACTCTACGGAGGTTCAAATTAAAATTGAACCCATTAAAATGTGTGTTCGGAGCTAACAAGGGGAAGTTTCTCGAACATCTCCTCACTCCCGATGGCCTTGCACCGAACCCAGATAAGGTGTAGGCCATCCTCGATATGATTCCACCTCGCAATACCAAGGAGGTCCAGCAACTTGGGGGAAGGTTGGCCGGACTGAGCAGGTTTATCTCTAAATCAGGAGATAAAAGTGCCCCATTCTTTAAAATACTCCAGGGAGGATCAAAGTTTGAATGGAGCGAAAAATGCAGCAAGGCTTTCGAACAATTGAAAGAGCAGTTGACTTCAACTCCTCTACTTCAAAGTCCTCGTGAAGGGGAGATATTATACCTATACTTGGGGGTCGGCTCAGACGCAGTCAGTTCTGTCCTTGTTCGAGAAGAAAAGAAGAAACAGATTCCGATCTACTATGTCAGCCATATCCTCAAGGACGCAGAAACCAGATATTCAATCTTAGAAAAACTAGCTTTAGCTTTGGTTATGTCATCGCGAAGACTCCGTCCTTATTTTCAGGCTCATCCTATCCAAATAATTACAGATCATCCTTTGAGAAGCATTCTTGAAAAGCCAGATCATTCAGGGAGGCTAGCTAAATGGGCTATTGAATTAAGCGAGTTTGAGATATCCTATATTCCAAGGACAGCAATCAAGGCACAGGTCTTGGCGGATTTTCTGGTTGATACGACAGAATCTGATCCTGATCAGGTGGTGAAATCCCCTCTGGCTTGGGTCATTTATGTGGATGGGGCTTTTGGCAAAAACTCCGTGGGAGCTGGAGTTGTTTTAATCAGTCCAAATGGCATCAAGCTGGAGCAAGCTATCAAATTCTTCTTTCCAGTTACAAACAACCAGGCAAAATATGAGGCACTTCTGACTGGTCTGAGGCTAGAAAAAGAGCTGGGCATAGAACACGTACATGTTAAGACCGACTCACTTGTAATGGCTTCCCAGGTCCTGGGGAATTTCGAGACAAGAGAACCAATTCTGAGGAAGTATCTGCTGCTGGCCAAAAAGGAAATCGGTAGATTCAAGTCATTCATTATCGAACACATTCCAAGAACGCAAAATGAGGAGGCAGATGAGTTGTCAAAGTTCGGTCTCCCATCAGGGGGAGTGACCTTTGAACATTTCCATCCAGCAACACACGAAGCAGAACTTATGCAAATCGACCATAATCCCTCGTGGAAAGATCCTTATGAGCTATTTTTATCAAAGGGAGAATTCCATCACTCCATCAAAGATAGAAGAAGATTTAGAAGAAAAGCGACATATTACTATCTGATAGCAGGAGTTCTCTACAGGAAGACCTTGATCTCTCCCGCAGCACGGTGTGTTTCTGAGGACAAAATTCCAACCATTCTTCAGGAAGTTCATTCCGGGGAGTGTGGTAGTCATTCAGGGGCGAAGACTTTAGAAAAACGAATCTTAAGGCAGGGGTATTTCTGGCCAACCATGAGAAAAGACGCCGAAGCATTTGCAAAGAGATGTATTCAATGTCAAAAGTTTGCTCCTCTTCAACATCTGCCCACTCAGTCACTCAGATCAATAACCGCACCTTGGCGTTTCGCAATTTGGGGGATGGATCAAGTCGGGCCCTTCCCGACGGCTAGTGGCCAACGACGTTTTATAATTGTGACGATCGATTATTTCAGCAAATGGATTGAGGCAAAGGCACTAGCGAAAACGACAACACAGGTCGTCAGGAACTTCATTTGGGGAGAAATAGTATGCCGACATGGAATTCCGATGGCAATTGTCACTGACAATGGCCCACAGTTCAACAATTCAGAGATGATAAACTTTTGTGATCGGGTTGGAATTGATCTTCTATTTGCCTCGGTACATCATCCAAGGACAAATGGTCAGGTAGAAGCAGCGAACAGGCAAATCTAGCAGCTTCTGATGAAAAGAGTTTTGAATCAAAGAGGGAACTGGGCAGATCAACTTCCTTCTATTCTTTGGACTCTCCGTACCACACCGTCTTCAGCCACAGGAGAAACGCCTTTCAAATTATCTCATGGCTCGTAGGTTGTTGTTCCTGTAGAATTCGAGGTGGTCACTCCGAGAGTGGTGTATGTAAGGGAAGGAGAAGAAGCCTGGATAGAGCATAATGATGAAGCCATCAAGTATAGTCTGGATCTGATCGAGGAGCTTCAAGACGAGGCAACAATCCGGCAGGGGGAAGTTAAAAGGAGAATGGCCAAGTACTTTGACAGAAATGTCAGAGTTAAGCACTTCGCAGTCGGTGACATTGTGTTGAAGAAAGTTGATGCAGCGGCCAGAGCAGGCAACGTCGGAAAGCAAAATCCCAGTTGGGCCGGACCTTTCATTATCAAGGAGGTGCTAAAAAGCGGGGCTTATCGCCTCCAGACAAGTGAAGGAGAGGACATCTCACGTACTTGGAGCGGTGACGACCTTAAATGGTTCTATCCTTAAAATGTCTTCTCCATCTTTGCATTTTCTATTCAAATAAAAAGCCCCATACTGACACTTCTCCATGCTTGGTGACTCTTTTTTATACTTGTTTATATCTCCCTCACTGAACTGCGGAGATATCGCCAAGTTCTGCTTGAAGCCCCTCGGATTGTAGTCATTAGCGTAAAACCATGAAGATCTTGTGTAACGGAGAGTTTTCGCACACGTGTAGTGGTAGCTTGCCAATTCCCGTATGGTGGTCTTCGGAACCTTGGATCCCGGCTGATATCCGACACACCCCTGCATCAAGGGAGGTCCTGGTGAATGTTGGCTCTATCATGCCCCGAGAGGGATATAGTTACAGCTTTGATGATTTTTCTGAGGAAAGCAATGTCGGTATAGCCTTCGCGGCATAACCACACTTGCCCAACCGATCATCCTAGTCTGTGACCATCGAATACTCCTAGGTACTCTCAAGCGATGCCTAAGTGGGACCCACAACTGAGTTGATCTTTATGAGGAAAGCAATGTCGGTATAGCCCCCGCGGAATAACCACACCTGCCCAATTGATCAACTCGGTTTGTAGTCCTAGGAAAGAGAGCAGCTGAGTAGCTTACAACCTTCATGACCACTTGAGGAAAGCAATGGTCGCCGCCTAGGCCCACCTGCCCACTTGGTCATCTAGGTCTGTACTTATCTTTTTTCTTTCTCTCTACAACTCCTATGACCATCTGAGGAAAGCAATGGCTGCCGCCTAGGCCCACCTGCCCATTTGGTCATCTGAGTTTGTAGCTGCTCTCTACCACATTACAGAGAATCATCTCATCTCATAGGGTCTTTTTTCGACCATATGAGGAGGAAACAGGTTTTCAAAAGGCATATCGCAGACCGGGCGGTTTGTATTTAAACCTTGCGGTTTGAAATAAACAGTTACCAAAATAATTGGGCAGTCTGGTCGTGAAACCGATAGGATTTGGTAAAATGACGTAAGGAAGGTACCGGAGGACCAAGCATAATAATGACCGGTCGGTCTCGTCATTTGTTTTGAAAATCTATCATCTTTATGGGTTTCGGTTCGATCCGTTCGGTTAATAACAGGATCTTCATAATTAAGCAACGGAATCCGCTCAGAGTATATACGGATCGCTCGGGTTTATCTGCCGGTGGTATTAATTGCGCGGCCTACTGGCTGTTTTCTTATGGCCTGATATTCCATCTTGCGAAGCAATTTTGAAAAAGATGAGTTATGATCGCATGGGTTGGTTATGTCGATTTCCTGTTTGAATTGCTGTCCGCCCGAGTTATATGTATACCATATGGACATATCGGTTAACTAATTATATTCATGGGGAAATCTGAGTTACATGAACCATCCGGATTAGATAATAATCGCTCGGCCTGTCGATTATTTACTAATGACTTGGCATTCTCAATCTGGTGGAATAATTATGAAAAGCCAGGTTATAATCGCACGCTTTGGTTACGTTCAATTTCCCAATTGGATTTCTATCCGCCCGAGTTATATATATAAACCGCATGGGTGTATCGGTTGTTGATTATATTCACAGCAATGTCTTGCGAATTATAAGTTGTTTTGAATCAAAATATTAACCGCTCAAACCAGTTGACTGTTTCTTTATGACTTGGTGTGTCTCATAAAGTGGTTATATAAGGCCGGGTAAATGGCCGCGCGGCTTACAATCAAATATGAGGAGTCATCGAATCAAACAAGACATGTTCAAGCTACATGGTCATGATTTCTCAGCGACCTGAAGTTATTCTTGGTTATTATAAAGCATTCATAATAGGTTGAAGAGTTTCAATATCTGACCGCTCAAATTATATGTTCAAACCGCACCGACTACGCGTTGGAATATCATAATTGATGCTCCTTCGCGACATATTAAAGCTTGCTTAATCTAGATCGAAGACACAAGCCGCACGACCTAATTAAAGGAAAGGAGACCGCAGCAAACGCAAGTAAGTCGCAGGAAAAACAAACAGCTAGACAGGTAAAAGCTTTCCATTTCATTTCCAAAATGTCTTTACATTGTTTCATGATCGACCGGCTAACAAAATCAAGCCGTCGGCCATGCAAAATAAAAAGCAAAATTCAAAAATTACAATCGGAGCTATTCATCCGGTTTGAGTTTTTTGGCCGCAAGAGAGCTTGAGTCTTCATCACCCGTAATGTCCACTTCAGGCGAATATCCTTTACTGGAAATAGAGGAACCCGAGGAGCTGCTACCCGAGCTACCCGAGCTACCTGAGCCGCCCGACTTATGAGACCTAGACGACCCGGTTTCATCGGAATCACTGGATCCTGCATCCGATCCATCCTCTTTTTCGACAACCGCGGCGGATTCTTTCTCGACTTCTTCTCCATTGCTCTCTTCCTCAGTACTACTGGACTCGAACTTGTCCTTCCCCTTGGCTCGGCGGGTTATTTCATCTAGTTTGTCCTTCAAGCCGGGATAGAGATCCGGGAAGGTTGTGTCCTCAAAACCCATCTCCAGGCCGTCTCGATCTCGTAGGCGATTCAGGGCACCATCAATCCCCTTGGCTACGTGGGGGAAGACCTCGTCTTGGAAATCCGGGTTGTCCATGTAATATTGATGCTATAAAAAGAAGGCAAAAGTCAGATCGCGCGGTCTGGAAATAAGCACGAAGTGTTCGTCGAAAACTTACCGCAATAATCTCCTTCAGTTTGGCATTCTCATTGGCCTGGTCGGCGAACTTCTTCTCCAGGTAGGTATGGGCTGAGACCAGTTGTTTATATGAAAGTGCCATAAAATGATTGGCCGCAAAGCCCCATGCGCCAGCCTGCGCGGCTACTCGGGAAAGTTCTTCTTCTGGAACCCTCTTCAGTCTCTTCAAGGTTTTCCGACCATACATGGCAGCCCCGGCGGCTAATGCACGCCGGCTGATCTTCTCATTCCCCCAGAATGGGACAGCAGTGGATACTTGCACGCAGTCACCATCCTTGTGCCAAAGGACTGTCAGCTTACACTTAAGATCGCGCGGGTTGCTGCAAGAGCGAAGAAACTCAAACTCGCCTGAGGAAGCCGGGCTCTCCTCATCAGACCACTGCGGGTCAGATTTCTTTTGTCGCTTCTCCCTCTGGGTCATAACCGGAGTAGCCAGAGTAACCGGCTTATTCAAAGGAACGACTGTGGCAGCTATAGAAATTGGAAACTTAGAAGAACAGCCCGCGCGGTCATAAAATGACGAGTTAAGGAAAACTTACTATCCTCAGGGCGGACATCTGCTATCTCCGCGAACAACGGAATGTAATGATTCACGTTGAGCCGCTCATTTTCAAGAGAATCGAAGATCTCTTTCTCAGCCGCTCCAAGTTTAACCGCTTTGAAATCCGCCGCACTCCTCTCCTGCGGGTTGACTTGCAGTAAACCGAGTGGCCCCTCAAACATTATATATCGTTCAGACCAACTCGCTACCTTGTTCACGAGGTTGACGACTTTCATCCCTCGACATCCAAAGTAAACATGCCCCATAAAAATGGAGGTCCCGGTCTCTGGAATAGACCGTACAGAGAAATTTTTTCGAAAAAGAGAAATCGAAAACTTGACTCGCTCTGACCGCAGATATGAGATAAAACTATAGATAGAGGCGATTGAATTCGGCGGGAGTTGACCGGGCACGACTCCATAATGATCAAAAATAGCGATAACTTCAAGTGGCGGCGGGAATCTAAAACCGTAATTAAAATGATCGATGGGGATGACAATCTTATTGGAAGACGAGGAGTTTATCCGCTCGTCACATAAAGGAAGCCGAGCGGTTATGTTGCTACCAACCATATATTCTTTAATGAACTCATCCAACTCGCTTTGAGTTAAGCGGCACTCTTTATGATTGGCTGATCGGAAAGCGGAAGCCGCGTCGGTTCGGACCGCGTGAACCTTCTCACACCGCGACGACTTTTTCTTAGCTCGTGCCATTTCAGAAAGCATGAATGGATCTCCGTAATAGTTAATACTTATAGAGACAGCGATCTGCAAATAACAAAATTATGGCGCGGATTATATCGCACAAGCAGAACAGATAACAAGAATATACAATGGCTCGCGTGTAGGAAATTCAAGCCGATTAAACAGAAACCTACAATCAGCATGTTAATGAAGTTCAACAAAAATCTCAAGCATTTAGCGCAAGTCGCGCGACCTGCACATCAATTCGGCATAAGTCATTTCAGCATAAATCACACGGGTTATATGCACATCAGAAGGTGCTAAAGAAAAAAATTATCCAAAGCAAACCAAATCGTCAGATCATCTCAAGAAGCGAACAAAAAAAATAATTACAAACATGGTTCATAGAAGTTAAAAGCCGTTCACGGCTGATGAGGCTCTTGGGGGGTATCCTCGCGATGAAGTCGAGCGACCTTGTCGCCAGTCTGAATAAGGAGGCCATAGATTTGACTCGAATGATAGTGGATGTGATTGAGCGTGCTGTGAAGCCGCGCGGCGTCCCGTTCTACCCGTGCGGCGGGAACCGTACGAGCAGGAGGGGCCCCGATGGGCTCATTCGCAGCAGGGTCGGACGCCCTGACTGATGGGGATTAGAGCTCGCCCCAGTAACCGGGCGGTTCAACATCCTAGACCTTTCATCATTAGCCGAACGTCGGCTTCCTCCAACTTCCCTGGTCAGACGAAGATATTTATCCTGATAATATTTACAGTCCTCTTCGAACTTCGAGGACATCATCTTCTCCCTATCAAGGCGCGCGGTTATTGTAGCGATTTGATCTACTAGCATTCTCTCCTTATCAAGCCGCGCTTTCGTCTCGGACTCCAGTTGGGCCTCCAACGCCTTCTCTCTCTCCGCCCGCCTTTCCTTCTCGGCCTCCAGGTCGGCTCGCGCAGTCTCTAGCTGGGACCTAATCATCAGATGCTCCTCTCGCCGTTCTTTCTTCTCAGCTTCCAACGCAACCCGAGCGGCCTCTTCTTTCTTTTCCATTTCTCTGACCTCCACTTCCAAGTTATTCAGAAGAAGCTGAAAATCGGATAGCTTATCCTGTCCGGAATTTAATCTCGGCACAAGGCTTGGCACCTGGGGCAGAGGCGGGAGGCTAGATATAAGGTCGCCCGGCCTTACTATGTCCTCCGGTTTATCTATAAGTAAGAAATATAATTAGCATAGCCAAAGGCGAATAGAACAATTAAAAGATTATTAGATTAAATGCCTGAATGAACAGGCCGCTTCAACTGTTCCGGGTCCATGCTCCGACGTTGTTCTCGCCAGATCCTTTCATTATTCCTTCGTCTAGTGGCTAAGGTTTGAGTCACAGGAGGGAAGAAGCTCGGCGGCGGATTCAGTAGCAGCTTGTTTTGCTTTTTTCGAGAACGCGGAATGAAGAAACAGATAGTTTCATAACCCGCATCGGGCTTACCTGCGGCGAATGGATTGGGCAGTTGCGGCTTGCCCTGCGCCCGTATCTTCTTTGCCTTTATACCCATTAAGTGTAGCCCGGCTAGTGTCTGGTCTTTTTCTTCTCGTACAGTTTTCTCGGAGTCACCTGTATTTTCGTCAGGAGAATCAGTTCGGCTCAAGGTCGCGGGACTATCGAGTAACGTATCTTTGTTCAGAAAATCATTCATTCCTCTGAGGATTCCTCCGATCGACACACTGTTCGCAGAATCTGGGACAAGGTCGCCCGACTTGGCAAAAGTGGTATTGGGGGCGTCGATCTCCTCCTTCACACGCGGATTGCTTTGGAGACAGGCCGCCGTCGGTTTTGTAAAGGCCCTATTCTTAGCCTTCAATTTCTGGAGCTTCCTGGCAATTCGCTCGGCTGACAAATAGCCCCTTTTCCTCTTCTTCTTCCCCGACTCTGGGTTGATCTGCTTGGTAGGGCTGGAATCATCAAGAATCATAACCGGCGAGGTAGGTGACCCGTCCGGCTTGGAAGAAACAAATTCTCCTTCTTCTCCAACGTTCAGTTTCATAAGAGGAGTCCCCGATGGAGTAAACTCCATGTCGAAGGAAGGAGTAGAATGGTCAGCCCCAGGCTCTACCGACTTCTTTTCCGAGATTTTCTCCTCAGGCTGTGAAATCTCCGCGGCTTTAGCCTTGGCCGCCTCTTCCTCGACAGCTTTGGCCTTGGCCGCCTCCTCCTCGGCAGCTTTGGCCTCGGCCGCCTCTTCCTCGGCGACTTTGGCCTTAGCCGCCTCTTCCTCGGCGACTTTAACTTTGGCCGCCTCTTCTTCAGCGGCTTCGGCCTTTGCCGCCTCTTCTCTTGCGGCCTTAACTTTGGCCGCCTCCTTCTCTATAGCCCATTTCTTGGCCAACAAATCTTTGGCGGCTTTCCTCTCCTCTGCAGTTTTTTCCCCGGTATTCTTCTTGGATCCGGAAGGTTCCACCTTTGGAGACCTCCCAGCCTTATCCGATCGATGACTCTTTTTTCTCCGGGCATCCTTCTCTTTTCGCTCTTCGACCTTCTTCCAGTCACTGCTCTTATCAACGCGGTTTTGAAGGGAATCAAGGAAGTCCATTCTGATTAAAGGGGTGCCAACCTGAAAAATCCTAACCGCAATTGGCGAGTAGCGTCCCGTGATCTCCGAATAATTATGCAGAGGAAAGAGCTCTCAGGCAATTTTATATACATGAGTGCAAGTCGGGTGCGGTCTTGCGGCTAGAACTGATATTTTCGAAATCTCTCGGAGTTTGAAAATATGCGGGGATTATGATTATCCAAAAGACCGCCTCCGAGTATTCTTTCTTCCAGACCGGGCGGCCTAAGGATGAAGTTTGCCCGGTTCAGGTTCAGCAAAGGTCCGTCAGAACCAACCAGCACAAAACCGGGCGGTCTGACATAATTCAGACCGCCTCCAAAGACTGAAGATAACCAAGGCCAGGTTCCAAAAGGCAAGCCGCGGTCTCAGGTAGGAGACCGCCCGGGTTGCACCATGAAGATCAGCCAAGGTCAAGTCTCGAAGGCAAGATGCTGTCTCAAGTCAGAGACCGCCCGGGCTGTACCATCACCTTGGTCGCAGCATCCTCAACCCAGGCCAAAGGCAGACTAGGAGCGCAAGCCGCCAAGCCGCGCGACTTCTTTCTTTTCTCCCTTCTGTATCTCGTCACCGCCTGCCCGTTTCTCCTGTACCCGGGCAGGCGGTTATTTTATCCCTGCCCATTCGGGCAGGCCCCCAAGCCTATAAATAGGGGGCGGCAACGTTCCCTAGTGACATATACTCGAATCCGGGAGCTCGTTTGTTTAAGCTGCGGTGTCGAGTTTCCCATCTTGCGAACTGTCTGACCGGCCGGCTTCTGCTTTTCTACTCTCGCAGCCCGCTGTAATCACTTTACTTATATCAAAGGAAAGCCCGTCACAGGAGTGGCATTCGCCGTGATGGGCGAAGTCTGGCCTTGACCGCTGTTAGCTCTCTCAATTCCCTTAACTAAAAAGTAACCGGCAGCCCGCAGCCTCCGATTTCCCTCGGAGGTGCGATTTCGGACTCAACAGATCTGGCATTCTAGCACCAATACTTATCACCTTGCCAGCCTCTCCAGAGATCAACCTGTACCCCCCGTCTAGTGAGAGCCCGGGAGCGGAATCGATCTGAGGAATTCTAGCACCAATACTTATCAACTTGCCAGCCTCTCCAGAGATCAACATGTACCCCCCGTCTAGTGAGAGCCCGGGAGCGGAATCGATCTGGGGCATTCCAGCACCAATACTTATCGCCTTGCCAGCCTCTCTAGAGATCAACCTGTACCCCCCATCTAGTGAGAGCCCGGGAGCGGGATCGATCTGGGGCATTCCAGCACCAATACTTATCACCTTGCCAGCCTCTCCAGAGATCAACCTGTACTCCCCGTCTAGTGAGAGCCCGGGAGCGGAATCGATCTGGGGCATTCCAGCACCAATACTTATCACCTTGCCAGCATCTCTAGAGATCAACTTGTACCCTCGTCTAGTGAGAGCCCGAGAGCGGAATCGATCTGGGGCATTCCAGCACCAATACTTATCACCTTGCCATCCTCTCTAGAGATCAACCTGTACCCCCCGTCTAGTGAGAGCCCGGGAGCGGAATCAATCTGGGGCATTCCAGCACCAATACTTATTACCTTGCCAGCCTCTCTAGAGATCAACCTGCACCCCCCGTCTAGTGGAGCCCGGGAGCGGAATCAATCTGGGGCATTCTAGCACAAATACTTATCACCTTGCCAGCCTCTCCAGAGATCAACCTGTACCTCCCCCCCCCCCCCCCCCCACCCCCCGTCTAGTGAGAGCCCGGGAGCGGAATCGATCTGGGGCATTCCAGCACCAATACTTATCACCTTGCCAGCCTCTCCAGAGATCAAACTGTACCCCCCATCTAGTGAGAGCCCGGGAGCGGAATCGATCTGGGGCATTCCAGCACCAATACTTATAACCTTGCCAGCCTCTCCAGAGATCAACATGTACCCCCCGTCTAGTGAGAGCCCGAGAGCGGAATCTATCTGGGGCAATCTAGCTCCAATACTTATCACCTTGCCAGCCTCTCCAGAGATCAACCTGTACCCCCCGTCTAGTGAGAGCCCGGGAGCAGAATCAATCTGGGGCATTCCAGCACCAATACTTATCACCTTTGTTATCCTCGCACAGCAGTTATAACCATCACACAAAGAAGTAAGATATTCAACAAATGACATAGTAAGAAACTTTCAAGGGTAGAATCGTTTCAGATCATCTCCACTTCTGGCTCGGCCGAGAGGTACCCCTTCCACATCCCGGAGGTGATACCCCCCCCCCCCCCCCCCCCCCCCGACTTGAGCACTTCGCTTACAATGTATGGACCCTCCCAGTTGGGGTTAAGCTTACCCACTGCGGTTCCTCTTCCGGCCGCGTCGACCTTCTTTAGTACCAGATCTCCTTTCTGAAAGTGTTTTATTCGGATGTGCTTGTCAAAATATTGGGCCATTCATCGCTTGATTTCCTCTTGCCTGATGGTGGCCAGGTCCCGAAGTTCCTCTACCAGATCTAAGGACAGCCTCTGCTCCACATCATTATCCACTAGCCATTCTTCATCTCCATCACCCGCAACGATCATCCTGGGGGTCTTTACTTCGAACTTGATGGGAAGGACGACTTCAGATCCATGAGAAAGTTTGAACGGGGTTTCCCCGGTTGCGGTATTCGGAGTAGTCCTCAAGGCCCAAAGGATGGATGGTAGCTGCTCCACCCAATTCCCCCGGAGGTTCTCCACCTTCATCTTTAGTAGGTTGACGATTACCTTGTTTGCCGCCTCCACCTGAACGTTTCTTCTCGGGTGGTGAACCGATGCGAACCTGAGGTCGATGCCGAGTTGGGTGCAGAAGCTAACAAACTCTTCGCTAGCAAATTGCGGCCCATTGTCTGTCACTATATCCAGAGGGAGCCCATGCCTGCAAATTATCTCTCCCCACACAAAATTTTTTACCACTTGAGATGTTACCTTGGCTAGGGCCTTCACTTCTACCCATTTGGAGAAGTAATCGATCATAACTAACAAGAACTTCCTCAAGCCACTGGCTTGTGGGAAAGGACCAACTAGGTCCAACCCCCATATAGCAAAAGGCAAGGGGGCCGTGATGGTCCGGAGCCTTTGGGCCGGGAGGAGTTGGAGAGGCGCATAGAGCTGACACTTAGAACATCTTCTTGCGAACTCCGCCGCATCTTTGCTGAGAGTAGGCTAGAAGTAGCCTTGTCTCAACACCCTCCCCTCCAGAGTTCGGCTCCCGGAGTGACTTCCACACTCCCTGGAGTGAATTTCTTCTAGGACTCTCGGAACCTCCTCCTCTGAAACACAACGGGCCAGAAGTCTCGAGAGTGTCTTCCTATACAGCCCTCCTTCATGCAAAGAATAATAAGCTAACTTATACCTAAAGCATCGTCTATCTATGTCTTCTTCAGGGAACTTCCCTGATGATAGGATGGTGATGAAGGGATTCATCCACGAGACCTGCTGATCCACCTCCATCAGTTCTCCTTCCTCGAATGTAGGTCGGAAGAGTTCTGAAACCGTCCCCCCTGCTTGGGGACCGAACCGGGCTAGGAGGTTCGCGGGGGTGCTCTCTTCCCTTGGCACGTGTTTGATGGAGAAAGTGCGGAATTGCCCGATGAACCCTTGACCTTCTCCAAGTACCGCTGGAGGGTCGGGTCCTTTGCCTCAAACTCTCCCTTGAATTGGCATGCTACCACCATGGAGTCCGTCGAGACCTCCTCATCATGCACTCGCAGTTCTCGAGCCAACCGTAGGCCCGCTATCACCGCCTCGTACTCAGCTTGGTTGTTGGTAATCGGGAAGTGGATGTTCAAAGCTTGTTCGATCTTTGTCCCTTGGGGGTTCACCAGGATTATTCCCCCTCCATTGGAGTGCTTCCCTGAGGCGCCATCCAACAACATCTTCCATTCCACCGGGGGGGAGGCGATTCATGCTCCCCCACTTCAGTTGCGTAGTCAGCCATGAAGTCTGCCACTGCTTGGGCCTTGATCAACGTACTGGGTACGAACGTAACATCGAACTTACTCAGCTCCATGGACCACTTCGCCAACCTTCTCGAGTGCTCCACCCCTTCCATAACTTTGCAAAGCGGGTGATCAGTCACTACCTTGATTGAATGTGCCTGAAAGTAAGGTCGAAGCCTCCGGGCCGCCACTACCAACGCGAAGGCCAGCTTTTCCAAAATCGAGTACCGGAGCTCCGCCTTCCTCAGCACTCGGCTGATGTAGTAGATGGGGAATTGCTTTCTCCCCTCCTCTTGGACCAATACTGAACTTACTGCCTCAGATCCTACTCCCAGGTATAGGGATAGGTTATAACACCCCAAAAGTCGTAATTTGTCGAAGTAGGCGGAATGGTAGTGCGGCGCTCGAAGTAGGCTGAATTTTCCCTACCTGCGCCTCGCGCATGGTCAGTGGCTTTCTTCGCGCACGACCAGTGATTGTGCGCCATGATCGTGCATTAATTGAGAGGAATAGGGGTCGGCTGAAAGGGTGTACGCGCACGACCAGTGGCTTTCTTCGCGTGCGACCAGTGATCGTGCGCCATGATCGTGCATTAATTGAGAGGAATAGGGGTCGGATGAAAGGGTGTACGCGCATGACCAGAGGTTCTTCGCGCATGACCAGAGACCGTGCGCCTGTGATCGTGCGCCCTGTTTATTCTACTCCGCGAATTTGAGCGGAGAAGGAGATCGGTCCATCCAAATCTTTTGGAATCCGATCCAATGGCTAGGATTAGATGCTGGTGGTCTTTGGGGCTGATGAGAGGAGGTTAATACTCATAATTTCTAAGAATTTCTCTCTCCAAACCTAGAGAAAGAAGAAGGAGGCAAGGAAGAAGAAGGAGAGATCCCGCCATTGACAGAGCTCCGGAGATCCGTTTCGCGAGCCGTTTCCAGATCTGGAGAGTGCAGCACGGTGCGGTTGTTTCCCTCCGTCTAGAATCTCGGATCCATGGCGAAGAAGAACGCTCCTAGGGTAACGATTCTTCCTCCCGAACTTTGGACTTGTATTTATTCTTTCATTTCTCTTTCTATGCTTGCATGAGGAATCCCTTTCACCAAATGGGTGAAGTGTAGGATTTCCTCAAGTTCTTCGGAACTCTGGGTTGATTGTGTCCGTCCCCGGCATATTGCATGTAGAAAATCTGGTAGTCGTGCTGATTTAGGCATTGTGTGTGAAGCCTATTCGTGGCCGTGAGCCCGAATCGGTGATGCTTGATTTGCTACGTTGCGTTTAGGTTAAGCCTAGAATGCGTTCCGGAGAATGACTCCATGATATATGCGATAGTATTGTGGGATTTAAGCGTAGGCGTCTTGTGAAGATCCTAGCGAAAGCCCCATGCTTTGTGAGTGGTTGAATGCAAACCTTCACCACTAGAATTGTTGAGGAGTGGTCTTGTACCTCCTTTTTGGTTACCTGGAAAGCCTAAGTCCTCGTGAAGGCTTGGGTGTTGTAACTTATGTTTTATGTAGCGCTAGCGAGTGCTAAACCCTTACGGGCCGAGGTGATGTCATACCCGCATCGTGTGTTCAATCGATGACAAGAGCACGGGAATTGGCTGAACTGAACCCGTTTCCAGGCACGGCGGTAGGGGATTTATCTCGTGTAAACCCGAACGACCTTGGAAGAGGTTGGGAAGGGCGTCTTGCCTAGACCGACCAAAAGCTCTTTTCCATCTAGAGTTTCCGGACTCATGATGGTATTGGTGCTCGGGAAGAAGTACCTTTGGTGCATGCCTTGTGAGCATGGAGCGTGCGGTTGTGTGTACCCACGTTTCTGATGAATTGATGTTGTTAGCCTCATGCGGTTGGTTAGGCGGTTGTGGGGAACTTTCGGGTGAACCCAACCAACATCATGTGCATACCTAGGTTCCCTTCTCTTTGATGCTCAACTTAGAAGATTGATTGTGCTTGAACCCTCACCTTGTGTAGCTGCACTTTCTTTACATTAGTACTTGTGCTAGTATGGCTTGCTTTCAGGGTAGAAGCTCCGCCACCCCGGGAAATGGGTGGGTCGTTATAATTTGGTCAGCTATGCTGACCGTTACTTTGTTTGCCACCGCTTGGTGGAATGTTCTTCTGCAGGTGTAGGTGAGCCTAGTGGGAAATAGCGGGCGGTGGCCCTTTTGCTGAGTTGGCCCTTGAAGGCCAGCCTCCCTTTTCTGCTTTCTCATGTATTGCCGGTCTGCGTGCCGAAGTATGTTCTGAGTTTTGTACATTGGTGAATTTAAGGCCTTAACGCCGTAACTCTATTTTATGGTTTCATTCCTATGATAGTGGACAGTTCTAAATGAAATGTTAAATCATTATGCTTCCGCTAGTGTTTAGTATACTCTGTTGTAGTTCTTTCTGTTTATCACCTTTTAACTCCTAGCTAGTGTGGTTGGTATGGCGTGGGGTCCCGGCCGGACCTACTGTTATACTATTCGTACTGGCAGGGTGATACAATTTGGTATCGGACTTAAGGCGTCGATCCATAGTTTAGCGAATTCGGGACGAATTCCTTTTAAGGGGTGGTGTGCACGGGATGTGCATTCACCTAAAACGACAAAAACTAATAAGAATGTCCACTTAGGAATGGAAAAAACATACTTGTTTGCGGAACCTGAGCGTTCCATGATTGTTGTTTGCTATGTTTTCAGTCACTAAATTGTGTCTTACACGATTATAGGTGACTAGAAGTGCTGCGGGGCAGTCTCGACCCCGTAACACCGCTGAAAATAATGGGTCGTCTGAGGTGCCAACGACCACTCCTTCGGCTGAGATGATCAAGTTAGTCGCTGAAGCGGTCTTCGCAATGATCAACACTCAGTCTGGGCGGCTTGCACAGCCTACTACTCCGACTCTGGATGTGGCCCCTGTAACTGTTGCTGCAGTGGAACCTGCGGTAGAGCTGAGGGTGGAACGTCGAGTTGCGCAGGTAGTTGTGGGGAGAGCGCGTGACCAGCAATTAAATTACTTTCTGAGCCTCAACCCTCCATCCTTCGAGGGGACGGAATCCCCTGGGAGAGCTGCTGAGTGGCTGTCAGAAATAAAGAGGACTTTAATGTCAATGCTTATAAGCAAAGATATGTTGGTAACCTTAACCACCTTCCTACTTATAAGAGAAGCAAGACTTTGGTGGGAAGAAGAGTTGTTGCACAAGTTTGGTGGGAGACAACTTTCCGAAATCTCTTGGGAAAACTTCCATGAGTCATTCCTTCTAAAGTTTATACCCCCAACCGAGATTCCTGAACTACAAGATCAGTGTCCACACCTAGAGCAGGGAGAACACTCAGTGGATGAGTACCTGATTGAGTTCATCAGCCTGGGTCGTTATGAGAGGTCTATGTGGGAAGATGAGGAGACCAAGGTCAACAAGTTCTACAATGGGCTGCGAGATGACCTAAGATTAATGCTTGTGGGTCCAAAGTTACTCGGCTTCAACGTCTTAGTGAAAACAACTAAATCTCTGGAAATGGATATGAAGAGTATGCAGCGCGCGAAAGACTTCAATGTAAAGAAGTCATAGTTTCATGCGCCGGTCTCTTAGTCCAAGTCTGAGTTCTTAAGAAACAAGAGAATGTTTAACTCTGTGGAAGCTAAGACTGCACGGTGTTCCTTAAATTGTTTCACTTGTGGAAAGGTGGGACACAAAGCCGCGGTGTGTCGAAGTGGTCCCCCAAAAGCAAAAAGTGGATAAGTGGACTATGCTCGTGCGATGGGTTCAGCTCCTATGGAGAAGGGAAAGGCGGTGGAGTCTTCGATTCCCCAATATTCTCTAACCCAGCCGAGAGTCTACTCTTATGGCCAGCAAGAGGTCATTCAACAGTGCGATGTTGCCACAGGTATGGATGATCATATCCTAATATGATTTCTACCCCGTGTGCGGATAGAGATCGAAATGTGTCCACTGTATCCGATGACAACAAAATTTTATGTCTTGTATTTGTGTGCAATTAGGCCTTGTCCTAATTATCGACTATTCGACGAGAGCTCTGTTGGTGTGGGAGCATCGCTCTCCTATTTGTCTAAGGACTTCGTGTTATGAATCGAATTGTCATTTACCTTAGTCAAGGATAGATTGGAGGTAATGCTGCCCAATAGATCTCGAGTGAGCGCGAATAGGAGAAGCTGTGAAGAGGCGCAAAGATGTTCTTCACCTCGTTGAAGGATTCGGGGCCTAAGACCAGTTTTGTGTTGTCCTAGTAGTAGCGGACCAAGCTGACCGAGAGGAACCGTTATCCGATTCCGAGAATCGACGACTTACTTGACCAACTGGTTGGGTCGGCGGTATACTCCAAACTGGACCTAAGGTCCGGTTATTACCAACTGCGGATAAGGTAATGTGATATTCCAAAGACAGTGTTCAGTACCCGCTTTGGGCACTATGAGTTCACGGTGATGCCGTTCGGTCTGTCTAATGCACCGTCGGTATTCATGGACTTAATGAACAGGACATTTTGAGAGTATTTGGATCAATTTGTGATCGTCTTCATCGATGACATTTTGGTATACTCTCAGTCGAAAGAGGAGCATGTAGGGCATCTGCACGTAGTTCTGAGCACCTTGAGGAGGAGTCAACTATATGCCAAGTTCTCCAAGTGCGAGTTTTGGCTACCGTCTGTAGCATTCCTTGGTCATGTTGTTAGTGGAGAAGGAATTGTAGTTGATCCGTCGAAGATAGAAGCGATCCGAGCGTGGCCTTTGTTGAAAAACATAGCGGAAGTCCGAAGTTTCTTAGGACTTGCTGGCTATTATAGGCGCTTTGTGGAGAACTTCTCGAGGATTGCACTCCCTCTCACTAAACTGACTAGGAAAGATCATAAGTTCGTTTGGTCGCCCGAGTGCGCACGAGATTTTGAAGAGCTGAAGAGCCGTCTGACCACGGCGCCCATTCTATGCTCGCCATGTGGTACGGAAGGCTACAATATTTATAGCGACGCCTCGGGGAGTGGCTTGGGTTGTGTCCTAGTGCAGTTCGGAAAGGTAATTGCCTACGGCTCCCAACAATTGAAGGTTCATGAGAGGAATTACCCGGTCCATGATTTGGAACTGGCGGTCGTGGTATTTGCTCTCAAACTTTGGAGGCATTATTTGTATGGTGTGAAGATCGACATCTTTACCGACCACAAGAGCCTCAAGTACCTGCTGGATCAAAGGGAGTTGAATATGCGTCAGAGGAGGTGGATGGAGTTCCTGGGGGACTACACCTTCGACATCAAATATACTCCTGGAAAGGGAAATGTAGTTGCTGACGCGTTGAGTCGTCGGGCTCCCGCTCAAGCAAATTGGATTTTGATGCACGATGAGCGTCTAATCCGCGAACTGGAAGAAATGGAGATCATTTGCGTTGATAGAAGAGTGTCTACTTCAGCATGCTTGAACTGGACGGAGGTTCAATACGACCTTGCCGACCGAGTTCGACAAGCATTGGAGATGGATGAGAGCATGAAATGCTATAAAGCAGAAACTGTGGATGGGTTAAACTCTGATTTCTCCTTCGACGATGGCCTTATGTGGAAAGAGGGCAGATTGTGCGTCCCAAACATTGGTACTCTACGGGCGGAGTTGATGTACGAGGCTCATCATACCAAGTACTCGATCCACCCGGGGAGCACAAAAATGTACATGGACATGAAGAAACTTTTCTGGTGGCCGGGTATGAAGAAGGACATTGCCCTCTACGTGGCCAAGTATAGTACTTGCGCGTTGGTGAAGGTGGAATGTCAACGTCCCGGTGGATTTTTGAAGTCCTTGCCGATTCCGGAATGGAAGTTTGATGATATTTCGATGGATTTCGTGCACGGTTTGCCGAGATCACAGCATGGAAACGACGCCATCTGGGTGATCGTGGACAGACTGACAAAGGTATCACACTTCATTCCGAACCGGAAGGATGATTCTGTAGAAAAACTGGCAAAGTTGTACGTGGATAACATCGTACGGTTGCACGGGATTCCCTGTAGCATCGTCAGTGATCGTGATGGGCAGTTCACATCGAATGATTGGAAGCTAATTCATCAACTATTGGGTACCAAGCTGAAGTTTAGCACGGCCTTCCACCCGCAAACGGATGGACAGACCGAAAGGACCAATAGGACGATGGAAGACATGCTGAGGATGTGCGCCCTGGATTTCAGAAAGAGATGGGAAGACCACCTCTTTTTGATCGAATTTGCTTACAACAACAGCTACCAAGCGAGTATAAAGATGGCCCCTTTCGAGGCTCTTTATGGTAGGAAATGTCGCACACCGTTGTCTTGGGCTGAAATGGGCGACACTAAGTTGTTAAAATGGAAAGACGTGGATGAGGCAAATACATCGATCCGGGCTATTCGGGAGCGCTTGCTCATTGCCTAGGATCGGCAGGCTTAATATTACAACTAAAATCACCGAAACGTCGAGTTTTCCGTTGGCGACTGGGTCTATCTCAAGATCAAACCGTTCAAAGGAGTATCAAGGATCCGACGCTTGAAAACGCTAAGTCTGAGGTACTTAGGACCGTTCGAGATCTTGGAGCGCATCAGTGAAGCTGCTTACCGGCTTGCTCTATCTTTGGAGTTGAGCGGGCTGCATGATGTATTCCACATCTCTGTGTTGCGGAAGGCTGTTAAAGAGCCTAATGTGGTTGTTGCTGTCAACGAAGTGTCGGTAGATGGTGGGCTAACGACGAAAGTCAAGCCCATTTGCATTGAAGACACTGAAGTGAAGCAGTTGCGGAACAAGTCCATACGGATGGTGAAAGTCCGTTGGAATAATTGCGGAAGAGAGGATCTCTCTTGGGAAAGAGAGCAAGCGATGCTCGCGGAGTACCCTGAGCTATTCCCCTCAGGTAATTTTTAACGGTATTTGCTATTACTACGGTTTTCGAAATTTCGGGACGAAGTTCTTTTATGGGAGGTGGAGTTGTAACACCCCAAAAGTCGTAATTTGTCGAAGTAGGCGGAATGGTAGTGTGGCGCTCGAAGTAGGCTGAATTTTCCCTACCTGCTCCTCGCACACGGTTAGTGGCTTTCTTCGCGCACGACCAGAGATCGTGCGCCATGATCGTGCGTTAATTGAGAGGAATAGGGGTCGGCTGAAAGGGTGTACGCGCATGACCAGTGGCTTTCTTCACGCACGACCAGTGATCGTGCGCCATGATCGTGCGTTAATTGAGAGGAATAGGGGTCGGCTGAAAGGGTGTACGCGCACGACCAGAGGTTCTTCACGCACGACCAGAGACCGTGCGCCTGTGATCGTGCGCCCTGTTTATTCTGCTCCGCGAATTTGAGCGGAGAAGGAGATCGGTCCGTCCAAATCTTTTGGAATCCGATCCAATGGCTAGGATTAGATGCTGGAGGTCTTTAGGGCTGATGAGAGGAGGTTAATCCTCATAATTTCTAAGCCTTTCTCTCTCCAAACCTAGAGAAAGAAGAAGGAGGCAAGGAAGAAGAAGGAGAGATCCCGCCATTGACGGAGCTCCGGAGCTCCGTTTCGCGAGCCGTTTCCAGATCTGGAGAGTGCAGCCCGGTGCGGTCGTTTCCCTCCGTCTAGAATCTCGGATCCATGGCGAAGAAGAACGCTCCTAGGGTAACGATTCTTCCTCCCGAACTTTGGACTTGTATTTGTCCTTTCATTTCTCTTTCTATGCTTGCATGAGGAATCCCTTTCACCAAATGGGTGAAGTGTAGGATTTCCTCAAGTTCTTCGGAACTCCGGGTTGATTGTGTCCGTCCCCAGCATATTGCATGTAGAAAATCTGGTAGTCGTGCGGATTTAGGCATTGTGTGTGAAGCCTATTCATGGCTGTGAGCCCGAATCGGTGATGCTTGATTTGCGACGTTGCATTTAGGTTAAGCCTAGAATGCGTGCCGGAGAATGACTCCGTGATATATGCGATAGTACTGTGGGATTTAAGCGTAGGCGTCTTGTGAAGGTCCTAGCGAAAGCCCCATGCTTTGCGAGTGGTTGAATGCAAACCTTCACCACTAGAATTGTTGAGGAGTGGTCTTGTACCTCCTTTTTGGTTACCTGTAAAGCCTAAGTCCTCGTGAAGGCTTGGGTGTTGTAACTTATGTTTTGTGTAGCGCTAGCGAGTGCTAAACCCTTACGGGCCGAGGTGATGTCATACCTGCATCGTGTGTTCAATCGATGACAAGAGCACGGTAATTGGCTGAACTGAACCCGTTTCCAGGAGCGGTGGTAGGGGATTTATCTCGTGTAAACCCGAATGACCTTGGGAGAGGTTGGGAAGGGCATCTTGCCTAGACCGACCAAAAGCTCTTTTCCATCTAGAGTTTCTGGACTCATGATGGTATTGGTGCTCGGGAAGAAGTACCTTTGGTGCATGCCTTGTGAGCATGGAGCGTGCGGTTGTGTGTACCCACGTTTGTGATGAATTGATGTTGTTAGCCTCACGCGGTTGTTTAGGCGGTTGTGGGGAACTTTCGGGTGAACCCAACCAACATCATGTGCATACCTAGGTTCCCTTCTCTTTGATGCTCAACCTAGAAGATTGATTGTGCTTGAACCCTCACCTTGTGTAGTTGCACTTTCTTTACATTAGTACTTGTGCTAGTATGGCTTGCTTGCAGGGTAGAAGCTCCGCCGCCCCGGGAAAGGGGTGGGGTCGATATAATTTGGTCAGCTGTGCTGACTGTTACTTTGTATGCCACCGCTTGGTGGAATGTTCTTCTGCAGGTGCAGGTGAGCCTAGTGGGAAATAGCGGGCGGTGGCCCTTTTGCTGAGTTGGCCCTTGAAGGCCAGCCTCCCTTTTCTGCTTTCTCATGTATTGCCGGCCTGCGTGCCGAAGTATGTTCTGAGTTTTGTACATTGGTGAATGTAAGGCCTTAAGGCCGTAACTCTATTTTATGGTTTCATTCCTATGATAGTGGACAGTTCTAAATGAAATGTTAAATCATTATGCTTCCGCTAGTGTTTAGTATACTATATTGTAGCTCTTTCTGTTTATCACCTTTTAACTCCTAGCTAGTGTGGTTGGTATGGCGTGGGGTCCCGGCCGGACCTACTTATATACTATTCATACTAGCAGGGTGTTACATAGGTCCTCTCCCGGTCTCGGCCCTTGGAGTAGGGTGGTTTGGGTGAGTTGCTCTTTCAAAGACTGAAAGGTTCCCTCACACTCCGGGGTCCATTCGAATTTTTTGTTTCCCCTTAACACCTTCAAAAAGGGTGCACACTTGTCTCCCGCCTTGGAGAGGAACCTGCTGAGTCCGGCCAGCTTTCCATTGAGGCTCTGAACCTCCTTCGAGTTTCTTGGTGATCCCAGCTCCATTATCGCTTTGACCTTATCCGGGTTAGACTCCACCCCCGCCGGGGTAAGCAGGTGACCCAGGAATTTCCCTCGGCTTGCCCCAAAGACACACTTCAGGGGGTTGAGCTTCATCTTATACTTTCGCAAGTTCCTAAAGGTCTCGGAGGTGGGATTCAAGGTCCCGACTTTTTACCATGAGATCATCGACGTAGACCTCCAAGTTTCTCCCCTTCTGTTCTTAGAAGACCCTGTCCATCATTCTTTGGTATGTGGCACCTGCATTCTTGAGCCCGAAGGGCATCATATTATAACAATAACACCCATCCCCCGTGATGAAGGAGACATCTTTGATGTCAGGGGGTGCATGCGAATCTGATGATAACCTGAGAAAGCATCTAAAAAAGACATTATAGGGAAACCGACGGCTGAGTCAACCAGCGCGCCGATTCTAGGCAAGGGGTAGCAATCCTTGGGGCACGATTTATTAAGCAAGGAAAAGTCGATACACATACTCCACTTACATCCCCCCTTCTTCACCATGACCACGTTAGAGACCCAGCCTGGATACTGGATCTATGATACAAACCCCGCCTATATGAGCTTACCCACCTCCTCTCAGATGGGTCCCTCCAGCTTGTCTGCTATGGACCTCCTCTTTTGATGGATGGGGCAGGAGTCGGGGTTGAGATTGAGGTGGTGGCAAGCCACATCTACGTCGATCCCTGGCATCTCCGCGGCGCTCCAAGCAAAGACATCCACGTTCTTTTTAAGCTTGTAATCTTCATTTCCCTAGCTTTGTAATCTCTCTTTAAGATTGTAATAGCTTTGATTTTCAATAAAAATTAGCTTGCTCTCTTTCATTTTCTCTTTCTCCTTAAGTACTTCTCCTTTCATGCAATGTTAAGTTTTCTTTCCTTTTCCCCCTCCACTATGTTTGAGCATTAAGTCTTTTTATTATCGTTTTAATCATTCACTAAGTTTGTAAAATGTCTCTTTTTAACTAAGTAATCAAAACCTCCAAAATATCATTAGATAAGATAATAGTGATTTTCATCGAAGTAGAAGTAATCAACACGCCCCGTGGAATACGACCTTGGTATTTCCAAATATCCTATACTATAGACGATAAGGTACACTTGCCTTTATCGGATATAGTTTTGGAGAAAATCTCAAACCTTCACTAAATTTCAAAACCGCAAAATCAATATCAAGTTTTTGGCGCCGTTGCCGGGGACTTTGCGTAGATATTTTGAAAAGAGGATAGCTATTAATTTTATCATGTTTCTTTTAATTTTATTTTGCTTTTTCTAAATCTCAAAAAGAAAAAAAAATTAGTTTTTCTTCTTCCTTTCTATAACCCAACACCGCTCCGTATAATAACACATACAATGCGGGTTATAGGAATCCTCCAAATTTCTCATGGAGCAACCAAGGAAATGCTCAGCGTCCTATGAATTTAAATCAACCTCCCCCTAATCAACTTCTTAACTTAACACCGCCTCCAAATTTGATTTCTCAAAATTTTAATCCTCCCGGTTTTCCACCGCAACAACAAAAAGTCTCTCCGATTGAAGAGGTTTTTGCAAAATATGTTGCTACAAATGAAACGAACATCCGGAACCTTACCGAATCGATCAAAAATTTAGAGAATCAAGTGGGCCAACTTGCAAAGATGATTTCTGAGCGTCAGCAAGGAGCACTACCGGGGAATACCGAGCAAAATCCAAAGGAGAGCGCGCACGCGATTACACTCCGAAGAGGGAAGGAGGTGGTTCAAAAATAGGACGAACCCAAGGTAATTTCCTCTCCTCCTCCTCCTACTTTTAATTCATCTTCGAATTTAACCGCTACGATAGCTCCGCACACTTCTATTTTAAATCTGCGCGCTCCTACTTCTAATATTCCATATCCATCTAAATTTAAAAATGAAAGCGCCGAAAAAATTTATAAAAAGTTTTTAGATGTTTTAAAACAAATCCATATTAATGTACCTTTCTGCGAGGCTATCTCACAAATGCCTAAATATGCGAAATATCTTAAGGAGTTGCTCTCCAATAAGAAAAAGTTAGAAGATATTTCGCATATTTCTTTAAACGCAGAATGCTCCGTGGTTGTACTCAACAAATTGCCTAAAAAAGCAAATGACCCGGGACAGTTTTCCATCCCATGTCTATTTGGCAATTCGTTAGTAAAACACGCCTTAGCGGATCTAGGAGCAAGCATCAACCTTATGTCGTTGTCTTTGTTCAAAAAGCTAGGTCTAGGAAATCCAAAACCCACTCAGATGAGTATCCAATTAGCGGATCGCTCTTTAAAATATCCGATAGGAATAGTGGAGGACGTGCTCGTCAATGTTGACAAATTCATCTTCCCGGTGGATTTTGTCATTCTTGACATCGAAGAGGATGCCGAAGTACCCCTCATACTCGGCCGCCCCTTCCTTGCCACCTCCCGCGCTATTATAGACGTAAGTAACGGAAAACTCCTCCTATGGGTTGGAGACAATGAAGTTACTTTCGGCATAAATTCCTCGATGCAGAACACGCTAGAAAACGACGATTCGTGTTTTTTACTTGGAAGAGTGTTGTGAGTTCGATTCATCCCTCGAGTTAGTTTCATCGGCGAGTAGTGATTTCGAGCCCGTAGAGCTCTTTTATGATGAAGAAGAAGTTTCTCACCACACACCACCTGAACCATTACTTTTAGAAAAATTAAAAATCAAGACTTCTTATGAAGAACCACCCGAATTAGAGTTGAAACAACTCCCCCCTCACCTTAAATACTTGTTTTTGGAAAAAGAGTCTAAGGTACCCGTCATCATTTCATCTGATCTTAGCAACTCAGAAATTTCTGAGTTGACTATAGTCTTAAGAAAGCACCGCCACGGAATTGCATGGCAATTATCGGATATTATGGGTATAAACCCATCTTTCTGCACTCATAAAATCTTTCTTGAAGAAAATTCCCGCAACTCAGTCCAGCCTCAACGACGACTAAACCCGAACATGAAAGAAGTCGTTAAGGCCGAAGTTATAAAACTTCTGGACGCGGGAATCATCTACCCGATATTAGATAGTACTTGGGTTAGCCCAGTACAAGTCGTGCCAAAGAAAGGTGGTGTCACGATAGTTGCGAACGAAAATAACGAATTGATCCCAACCCGTACTATTACGGGTTGGCGAATGTGCATCGACTATCGGAAATTAAATGATGCCACCCGCAAGGGTCACTTCCCTCTACCATTTATCGACAAAATTTTAGAGCGCCTCTCGGGTCACTCCTACTACTGTTTTCTCGATGGTTTGTCGGGATACTTCCAAATCCCGATTTCGCCCGACGACCAAGAGAAAACCACTTTCACTTGTCCCTTTGGCACCTTCTCTTATCGAAGGATGCCATTCGGTCTTTGTAATGCGCCAGCTACATTCCAAAGATGTATGCTGCCAATATTTGACGAGTTAGTGGAGGAGGTGATGGAAGTATTTATGGACGACTTCTCCGTGTACGGAAACTCATTTAAAAACTGTTTAAAAAATCTCGAGCGCGTGTTGCAGCGATGTGAGGAAACGAATTTAGCACTTAATTGGGAGAAATGTCATTTTATGGTCAAGGAAGGACTAGTCCTTGGCCATAAAATTTCGGGCAAGGGGATCGAGGTCGATAGAGCCAAGATCGAAGTAATTGAAAAGCTCCCCCCTCCAACAAACGTAAAAGCTATTAGGAGTTTCCTAGGCCACGCGGGGTTCTATCGGCGCTTTATACAAAATTTCTCCAAAATCACAAAGCCATTAACCCATCTTCTCGATAAAGAATCATCTTTTCTTTTTAACGATGAATGTAATTTAGCCTTTCAACTTATCAAAGAGAAACTTATAAGCTCCCCGATTCTAGTCGCCCCAGATTGGTCGCTCCCTTTTGAAATCATGTGCGACGCGAGTGATATTGCGGTTGGTGACGTTTTAGGCCAACGGGTGAATAAGTATTTTCACCCGATCTATTATGCGAGAAAAACACTCACGTCGGCACAAGCAAACTACACCACGACCGAGAAGGAACTTCTAGCAATCGTTTTCGCCTTCGATAAGTTTAGGTCGTATATCACTCTCTCAAAAGTTATCGTCTTCACAGATCACTCCGCGCTTAGGTATATCTTGAGTAAATCGGATGCCAAGCCTCGTCTTTTGCGATGGATCCTCCTCTTGCAGGAGTTTGACTTAGAGATCCGGGATAAAAGAGGAGTCAAAAACTTGGCGGCCGATCACCTTTCTCGTTTAGAAAATTCCTCCTCGGAAGCATTAATAGAGGCCGACATTAACGATAAATTTCCCGAAGAGCGCCTCCTAGCTCTCGAAAAAATTAATTCATCTTCTACCCCCTGGTTTGCAGATTTGGCTAACTATTTAGTAGCCCGGGTCCTGCCAAAAGAATTCTCGAGTCAGCAAAAGAAGAAATTCTTTTCTGATTTAAAGAATTTCTCCCAAAAGAAATTCCGTGTATGCACAGACCAGGTTGTGAGAAGATGTGTTTCAAGTGAGGAAGGCTTTAAAATTTTACATAATTATCATGAGGGACCCACCAGTGGTCATTATCATTCGAACCGAACCGCGAGGAAGGCGCTCGAGGCGGGCTTTTATTGTCCCACGCTCTTCAAAGATGCTCACACCCTTGTGAGTACTTGCGACAGCTGCCAGCGTTCGGGGAACATCTCTCGTCGGGATGAGATGCCCCAAAACATTTTCTTAGAATGCGAAATTTTCGACCTTTGGGGAATCGATTTTGTTGGTCCTCTCCCTCCCTCTTTTTCAAATAAATATATTCTAGTGGCGGTCGACTACGTATCAAGGTGGGCGGAAGTGCAAGCTCTCCCCACCAACGATGCGCGAGTCGTCGTTAATTTCTTAAAAAAGTTATTTTCTCGATTTGGCACGCCGCGCGCTATTGTGAGTGATCGGGGCACCCATTTTTGCAATAGTCAATTTACAAAAAATTTAGCAAAATATGGTGTCACGCACAAATTATCCACCGCATATCACCCACAAATGAGCGGCCAAGTCGAAGTTGTTAATCAAGAATTAAATCGTATTTTAGAATAAACAGTTTCTATTAATCGGAAGGATTGGGCAATAAAGCTCGATGACGCGCTATGGGCCTATCGAACGGCGTACAAGACCGCTATCGGTTGTACACCGTATCGAATGGTTTATGGCAAGGCTTGCCACCTTCCGGTTGAATTAGAACACCGCGCATTTTGGGCGCTTAAATTTTTAAACCTCGATTCCACTCTAGCGGGAGAACAAAGAAAATTCCAAATGAACGAATTAGATGAGTGGCGAGCGAATGCGTATGAGAGCAATAAATTATATAAGGAGCGAACAAAGTTTTATCACGATAAGCATATAAAATTTCCAAAAACTTTTTCGCTTGGCAATCTCGTCCTCCTTTATAATTCCCGCCTTCGCCTTTTTCCAGGAAAACTAAAATCCCGATGGTCCGGACCCTTTATTGTTAAAGAGGTTTGGTCCTATGGGACAATTTTAATTTCCCACCCGGAAAAAGGTATCTTCAAAGTTAACGGGCACCGCCTTAAACTATATCTTCCGGGAGAATTAACTATTGAAAGGAGTGATTCGATTGTATTTCCACCTATAATATGATCGGCAAGTGGGTCAAGCTACGCGACCTTAAACAAAGTGCTTTTGGGAGGCACCCCAAAGTTATCTTTTTATTATTTTCTCTTGTTCTTTAACATATTTTGTAGGTAATCGTCGCTTCCCCACGCAAACTTCAAAAAAAATCAGGGAAGCCCTTTCTCTTTCTTCCTTCTCTTTTATCATGCATTTCCTTTTTGTTTTGTCTTGCACTTTATTTTCTTTTATTTCATACTTAGTTTTAAACATTGGGGACAATCTTTAACTTTAAGTATAGGGGTGTAAATAGTTGTTAAATTAGAAAATTTTCATAAAAAAAAATATTTTCTTATGTTTTCTTCTATTTTAGCACTTGTAAAACCCAAAAACTTAAAAAAAAAATTTAGAAAATAGAAAAATTTAAATCTTGGAAAGGGACGTTTGGGACCTCACCCCATCTCACCTCCTTGTACCGTGAGAACCCTTCACGGGGTATACCTCGGGAAGTCCAAGAATTAACAAAAAAAATTGTTAGTTTTTTAGTATATGTTTTTGTTTAGTTCTAATCAAAAATCCAAAAAATAAAAAAAAGGAAAATATCAAAAACAACAACAACAACAACAACAGAACCCATATAGTCCCCAATCATTGGGGGTATGGGCGGGGGAAGATTGGAAACAGACCTAACCTTTGGCACTATGCACAAAGTGGCTTCTCTCAGAGGAGAAAGACCTAACCTTTGACAATAAATGCACAAAGTGGCTGCTCACAGAGTACCACTGAAATAGTGGCCCCCTATACCATCGCGTTTGCTGCGGAATCATGCCCTCAAATCAAAGCCAAAGACATCAGAGAGGGCAGACCCAAGAATCCATTTTGATTTATGTGCAAAATTCAAAAAAAAATATATGAAAAAACTTAAAATACAAAAAATTTAAATCTTATACCTCTCCTATTTGTTGTTTTTGTGATTTCTTAGAAATCTAGTTGAGAATGTTTATAAGCATGTTTAAATTTTTAATTGGCTAAAATTTTGCTTATCATAGTTTGTTAATTTTAAATTTGAGGTAATCTTGATTTAAGAATCATCTTATGATTTTAAATTGATTAGAGAATTTTTTTAGCATGACTTCTCTTTTTATTTTTAAATGGTTTCATTTTGTAGTAAATTTCCTAAACCTCTTTAGATTTCAATTATATTTTCTTCTAACTTTTTAGATCTTAGGAAATTTAATGTTACTAGTGAAGTATCTAGTTGCCTACCTAAATCACCTAGAGGGGGGGTGAATAGGTGATCTCTACGTCTTTTGCGGAATTAAAAATAAACGTAAAGCACAGCACACAAAATTAATCACAGCCACAGATAACACCAGGAATTATAGTGGTTCCCCGTACTTGGGTACTCCACTGCCGGCCTCGCCAATCTAGCACCACAGCTAGACTTGACTACTCACTAAATCTCAGATCAAGAACGATCCTACAATCTCGGAGTCAAACTCCTACAAACTCAGTGAGAACCTCTCTTACAACTCGGAGAAAGCTTCTCCTACAACTCGGAGAACAACCTCTCCTACAACTCGGAGATAACAACTCCTACAAAAGATTGAAAAGGGTTTGAACAATACTAAACCAGATCTGAATAACAGAAGCGTTTTCTTCCTTCTTCTTGAATGGCTTTTGAGAACGATGAGGAAGAACAACGATCCTTCGAATCTGTCTTTGGCAATCCGAAACGATCCAATAGAGATTGTAGAACCTGAGTATGGATCAATCGAACCCTTCTTGAAAGAAATCGACAACTCCAATGAGAAGAACGATCTCCAATCGTAGGCGACGGCGAGCGGCGCTTTTCACGTCCTTTTTGATCGGGAGAGAGATTAGGAAAGGAATAATTATTATTTTTTAATCTTAAGAGAGAGGGCCTTTTTATAGGAGAAGGTCTAAATAGAATATTTAAACCTTAAGCTAGAAAAGGAGACACGTCAAACAGACGGAAAACAGAAGTCGGCAAAAATAGATTGAAGGAACGAGAAACAGATTTCTCGAGAGAAAGAAGACTTCTCGAGAAATCACGGCTGGATCTCGGAAAAACGGCTTTCAGAGCTTCTCGAGAAAGAAAAGAGGATTTCTCGAGAACATGGATCTTCTCGAGAAATAAGATAAAATAAACTTTTCGGAAGAAACAAGAACTTCTCGAGAAATCGAATCAACTTCTCGAGAGGAAAGATTTTCTCGGAAAATATCAGCAAAGAAGGCTTCTCGAGAAAATCAAAGGATTTTCCGAGAGCACTACAGACTTCTCGAGAAATAAAGATGGCTTCTCGAGAAATTTGGATTTCCTTCGAAGACAAAAGCTGAAAAGAACTTCTCGAGAAAATCAAAGGGGTTTTTCGAGAGCTCTTCATATTTCTCGAGAAAAACACTTAGCTTCTCGAGAAATACACTTAGAAGAAATTCTTTAAACTTTTCTCTGAGAATAGCTACACCTCCAAGACCTTAGCTTCCTTTGTCTTGATCATGAAGTGCATCCCAATAGAGAGATCACATATGAGTCAACACCATATCTCATACAATGAGGAATTACATTGTAAGAGACTGTGCTCATTGACCCACTGTGACCTGACATTGGTTTACACTTAACAATGTGAACCTGCAAGACAAAACTAGAGAAATATATCAAATACATAAGCAATTCAATCTTGGTTCATAGTTGACTTTCTACAAATCAAGGTTATTGTGGATACAATACCCAACAATCTCCCCCTATTTGTAGAAGTCAGAACCCTACTTACCAAGATGAATTGCAACAAAATAATACACAACATGATATACATGGAATTAAATAGAGACAGATAAAGAAAGAGCATCAAAGATTAAATCTATATAAGAAATATAATTATCACATCAAAATCAAAACTATATATAGATTTCAGATTGTCTTATGATTTAATGTTCACATAAGCATATGACAATAGAATTTGATGATCTTCAACCTCTGGCATTGTCTCTTCTTTTCTGTTCCTGTCTTTTGAAGTATGCAAAAGGTTTAGGATGGTACTTTGGAGGAGCTGGAGGAGCTGTAGGATCATTGTACTTATTTGTCCTGTAATGTAATCTCCTTTTGGTCTTGCTGGTTTGATAAAGTTTCCATTCAGAAGAGCTGTAATAGTCTTGAACTTGCATTCCACCTTCTTCAACTAATCTGAGTGAATCAAGAATGATAGCCTTTGAAATAGGACTCCAAATCTCTGGATAATTCACAGGATCAGTAGCAGCAGCTTTGCCAGAGCCTGCTGAACTAGATTCAGGAACTGATCTCTTAGCAGAAGGTCCTTCACCATATTTTCTTTTCCTTGTACCTTGCTTAGAAGAAGCAACTTCTACATCAGAAGACACATCTTGTCTTGGAGAGAAATGAGGAGCCTCATGCTGAGGAGGGGGAACAGCAGGGTCAATGCCCAAATCTGGAAAGATCTCACTGTGAAGCCAAGTGGTAGATCTTTGAGTGAAATCTTTGACATCAGCTACCTGCTTCTGGACTCCCTGAGACAGTTGATCAAACTTCTCACTCATATGATTATGAAATGCAAACAAATTCTCATCAATTGATCCTATCAACTTGTCCTCCCCCTTTCTGACTTCTACAGGAAGAGTTTGGAGAACAGATTCTTTAAACAACCCTACTTCATCAACAATGTTGAAGCAGTGTTCATCAGCCTTGATATACATAGATTCTTGAGTCTTTCTGACCTCAATAATCTGCTCTAACACTTTACCAACACCCTCAATGGTGTGGTCAATAGCTTTTCCACCCTGAATGACAATTTTCTTAAGTTCTTCTGAACTATCTTGGAAGGCTTTCAGCTTTCTATCCATAGCTTTCTCTATATCTGTTATCCTGGCATGCACTTCCTTGAAGGATAAATCTATTTTGGCACTCTGCCTTTGGAGTAACATTTCAATTTGACCAATCAAGCTAGATTCAGAAAAGAGAGGACTAGGAATAGGGGCTGGCTGGACTGGTTCAGGAATTTCTTCAAGAACAACTGTACTTTTCTCTGGAAGAAAAGACAGATTCACAGTCTCATCTACTTGAACTACAGGCTGTTCCTGTACTTCTGCATTCATTTCCATATAGGACTCTTGCTCCCCCTCAGTATTTGCTGGGGGAGAAGGAATATTGTGAATAGAAACATCATCATCATCATGATGGAATTCAAAATCTGCACCTGAACCTGCATGGTGATCACTGGAGTTCTGCTCATCATCAACTACAGTGTTCTGAATGTCAAGAAGAACATCTGCTATGTTAGCATCAACAGTGTCTTGTGCAACAACATGAGGAGGAGGAGGAGAAGAAGCCACATTATTTAAGATAGGGGATAATACCACATCAGGAGGAGGAATCTCTGATCCTGGAGGAACCTGATCTGATGGAATATTATCTGATGAAAGAGGAGGAACTAAATCTGCTGCTGGAGGAACATTCTGCTGACCTGGAGATGGAAGATGACTTGGAGATGGAGGAGCTTGATGCTGTGCTGAAGAATCTGGAGGAGGAGCTGAATGCACATCCTGCTGACCAGAAGGCTCCCCCTGGGAATGACCACCTTCTGAAGGCTTGGTTATCCTGATGTTCCACCTTTTTAGAGTGAACACATCCAACTTCTTTAAATGATGAATGATAGTCCCTTTGGACATATCAAAGACTTGAGAGTCAAATTGATTCAAATAAAGAGAAATAATCCTTGCATGGTTTGGACTAGAGATGCTCTCCTTGATCTGTGTAAACACAACATCTGCCCAACTACACCTCTTTCCACAGATGACTGAAGTGACGAAGCTGAATACATCCACTGACACATAACCCAGACTTCCAGTATTTCCCAGTATTACCTTGGAAATAATGTCCACTAGAAGTTTTCCAACATCATTCATTTGCTGTCTCCGTAGTGTCTTAGCTGTTTTTAAACCTACAAAAGTCACTGCCTTGACCCAATCATCATCATCAAGGATGTCCTCTTGTGCTACTAGGGGCAACTTCAGAAATTTGGAAATTGACTTAGGAGTCATTTTAATTTTTTGAGAACCAATAGAGGATTTCAATTTCCGACCACTCTTATTTACTGTAGCATTGGAGAAGAACTCCTCTACCTCTGTAAAAAGGATTTTGCAAGGAGTCTCGGCCAGAAAAGACAGACCAGCGCCTTCGAGCATGCAGAACACGTTCTTGAAATCATCTGAAATTGAAACAAGCCCTTCTCGCACTAGCTCGCTTCCCACACCGACCTTGGACTTGGAATGCGGCCCCATGATCGATTGGATTTGAAGAAACGAAAGCTAGAGAGAAAGAAATCGTGAGACAGTCGACTGGATTTTGCGTGAGAGGAAGATGAAGCGTCGGCTTTTCCGAGAAGAAGAAGAAGAAACTCGCGTGAAAATTAATTTGTTTCGATTGTCTATTTATAGTTTGGTTTGATGTGACAATTATTTGAGATTTATTTATAGATAAAGAAAATAAAAAACGCGCATACCTGACCTTTCGTATCTCGGAAAAATAAAGACTAGAATTCTGAAAATTGAACGCAATTTCTCGAGAGATATACTGATTTCGCGAGAACTATTCTAATTTCGCGAGAAGAATCTTGATTTCTCGAGAGATCCCAGAATTCTGATTTTCTGACTTTGAAAAAGCATTTCTCGAGGGATAACCCATTTCTCGAGAAGTGCAGGTACATTTTGCGAGAAGTCTTTCATTTCTCGAAAAAGTCTATGTCATTTCTCGAGAAATTCTGTTAAGACTTAGAAATTTTCTACCTCTTTCTTTCTGAAGGACAGATTCCTGCTTTCCATAGATATATAACTTTTAGAAACTTCATTTTTCTTCTTGCTTTAAGCATTACTCCAAGTTGAGCATTCCAAGTTCCGTCTTGAAGAAAGAGAACTTAGTCTCATCCAGCGGCTTCGTGAATATATCTGCAACTTGCTTATCCATGGGGACATAACTCAAATTGATGTCACCTTTCTCCACATGCTCCCGGATAAAGTGATATCGTAGCTCGATGTGCTTTGTCCGACTGTGAGAGACTGGATTATTTGCGATAGCAATTGCACTGGAAGAGTCGCAAAACATTGGAATATTCTTGATCTTCAAATTGTAGTCTTGAAGTTGATTCCTTATCCATAGAAGTTGTGCGCAACAACTGCCTGCAGAAATATATTCTGACTCGGCGGTTGAAATTGCAACACAATTCTGCTTCTTGCTACTCCAGGAAATAAGTCTTCTTCCGAGAAATTGGCATGTTCCGGAAGTGCTTTTCCTGTCGTCTCTGCTACCTGCAAAATCTGCATCTGAATAGCCTATTAGTTCGCTATCATTACTTCTTGGGTACCATAAGCCAAGATTTGGTGTGCCTTTAAGGTATCTCAAGATTCGCTTTGCAGCAGTGTAATGAGATTCCTTAGAGTTCACCTGATATCTAGCACATACACATGTAGAAAACATTATGTCAGGTCTACTGGCAGTAAGGTAGAGCAAAGAGCCAATTATGCTTCTGTATTTAGTTTCATCAAAAGGTTTCCCTTTCTCGTCCTTGTTCAGAGACATAGCTGAGCTCATTGGAGTCCTCATGGAGGTTGCACTCTCCATTCCGAATTTCTTAATTAACTCCTTGGTGAACTTCGTCTGAGAGATGAAAATTCCATCTTCAGATTGTTTCACTTGAAGTCCTAAGAAATACTTCAGCTCACCCATACTGCTCATTTCAAACTTCCCCTGCATAAGTTTTGAAAACTTCTTGCAAAGGTTGTCATCGGTTGAGCCAAAAATAATGTCATCAACATAGATTTGCACTAGCAAAATCTTGCCTTTTACTTCCCTAAGAAATAATGTCTTATCTTTCTTTCCTCTTGTGAACTTGTTCTCAAGAAGGAAGTTAGACAGCGTCTCATACCAAGCTCGAGGAGCTTGTTTTAAACCATATAAAGCTTTTTGTAATAAATAAACATGATTGGGATGATCAGGATTAACAAAACCTGGGGGTTGTTTAACGTATACTTCCTCTTTAATGTCACCGTTTAGGAAAGCGGACTTGAAATCCATTTGATATACGGTGAAACCCTTGAAAGCAGCATAAGCAAGAAAGCGTCTGATCTCTTCGAGCCTTGCTACCGGTGCATATGTCTGATCGAAGTCGATTCCTTCTTCTTGTCTGTAGCCTTTAGCTACAAGTCTTGCTTTATTCTTGATGATTGTTCCATCTTCATCCAACTTGTTTCTGTACACCCACTTTGTTCCAATTACGTTCTTATCCTTAGGCTTTGGAACAAGTGTCCAGACTTTGCAACGCTTGAATTGGTTTAATTCTTCTTCCATTGCAATAATCCAGTGTGGGTCTTCATTTGCTTCTTGAAATTTCTTTGGTTCTACCTGTGAAAGAAAACTCAAGTGCAAATTTTCGTTAGTAGTACCTCTTCTAGTTCTAATCCCTTCATGAGGATCTCCTATGATTTGATTAATAGGGTGATCCCTCATGTGTCTGAATTCAAGATTCCTCGCATCGCTTGGAACAACGGAAACTACTTCTTCTTCAACTGGAACAAATTCTTCCACTGGAGTTGGCTCTTCATCATGGTGATCTTCCTCTTCAGCTAAGGTTAGAGGAGAGATTTTGACGAAGGTTTGAGCGTCGTCTTTAATTGGCTTATGCAAGTGTGTATCTTGCAACTTTGAACCTGCAACTTCAATAGAAGAACTAGAAGAGCTGCTTTGAAGCATGCTCGTCTCATCAAATACAACATTAATAGACTCTTCTACAACCAGAGTTTTCTTATTAAAAATACGATAAGCTTTACTATGGCTGCTATAGCCTACGAAAATACCTTCAAAGCTCTTTTCGCTAAACTTAGTCTTGTAATGCTTTCCATTGTTAAATGCAAAGCACTTACTGCCAAAAATTCTGAAATAAGAAATGGTTGGTTTCTTGCCCTTTAAAAGTTCATAAGGAGTCTTTTCATGGTTCTTATTTATGAGTGCTCTGTTTTGCACGTGGCAAGTAGTGTTGACAGCTTCAGCCCAGAAATATTCTGGTAAAGACGAATCACTCAACATAGTTCTGCAAGCCTCAATGAGTGTTCTGTTCTTTCTCTCGGCTACTCCATTTTGTTGTGGAGAGGAAAACTCATGAAAGATACCAAGGTTTTCACAAAAGTCTGTCATTGCTCCAGATTCAAATTCTGTTCCGTGATCACTTCTGATTTTGACCACTGAACAGTTAAATTCATTCTGGGTTTGCTTAATAAAGCTTGTGAAAATGTCGAAAGTATCTGACTTGTGTTTTAGAAAGAATACCCATGCAAAACGTGTGTAATCATCCACAATAACCAATGTATAAGACTTACCTCCTAAGCTTCTAATTTGCAACGGACCAAACAAGTCCATATGAAGCAGGTATAAACACCTGTTAGAATCTTTGCCAATAATGCTCTTGAAGGTAGCTCTTGTTTGCTTGCCTTTTATGCATGCATGACAAGGTCTATCTTTAACGCGCTTAACATTTGGCGCATTGCGCACTAAGTTTTGCGAAAATAGTTTATTAATAGTTTTAAAATTTATATGTGCTAGTCTCTTGTGCCATTGATCGACAAGAGATGCACTATCTTTGGCTAATAGACACACTGGTGTAGAAGAAGATAAACAAAGAAAGTTTAAGCAAAAGATATTCTTACAGCGAGTCCCTGATAAAATCGTTTCAGAATTCTCTGCCGACTTTATCAGACACTTATCTTTACGAAAATCGACTATGTATCCTTTATCACAGAGTTGGCTTATACTTATCAGATTATGTTCTAATCCTTCCACATAAGCCACATCGGAAAAAGATACATTTCCATTAGAAATCATACCATAGCCTTTAGTTATTCCTCTGTCTAAACCGCCAAAAATAACTTTTGGACCGTTTGCAACTGGAATGAAGTTTTGCAAAAGGCTTCTTGTCTCGGTCATATGCCGAGAGCATCCACTGTCCAAGTACCAGATAGGATTTTTACTGGCCTTTGGACATACCTGCAAAAACAAATCATTTCGCCTTAGGAGCCCAAACAGATTTGGGTCCTTGGTCCCGTGTCAGTTGAGCACCACGATGAATGTTAACATTGCGAGTGGTCTGCCTTGCAACGTTCACTTGTGGTCTCCTAGTATACGTTGTATTAAACCAACAATCAACGGCAAAGTGACCAATTTTACCGCAGCACCAACAGTCGAATCGGTTGTACCTTCTCTTTACACTCTCCTGCTTAACTTTTTGAACGTTAGCTCTTGCAGGAGCAGCCCTTTTTGATGAGGAAGCCTCATGGGGGCAACACACACAAGGTGGTATTGCCTTTTTCGGCTTTGGTGCAACAGCATTCACTTTTGGTGCTTTCTTAGCACTCGGACCATGAACAAATGGACCGTACCCTTTCCGATTAATCTCTTGATAGGGTGCTTGAAAGGCACTATCACCAAAGCTTCGGGGAGGAGCCCATTCCTTATGATCATTCACAGATGAAAAAGGAATTGGTCGTGTGAAATGACCATAGGAACTCTCCAAATCATAAGCATTCGTAGGAAATATGACTCTATTGAATGCTACAGGCTCTTGATGAGCTTTCCCTTTTTCTTTGGTAGTAGCTTTCTTAGCAACCAGACCATTCTTCTTAGCAATTGTATTTTTTGAAGAATTGCTAGTGCTAGCTTCATGTCCTATACCGCTTCCTTTAGCGTTAGTGGTAAAAGTACCAATAATCGGCAGAACAGTTTTAGGTTGAGAGAATGTTTCAACCAACTTCTTCTCAGCCGCAAGCTGTTCTTCCAAGACTTTTATCGAATTGTCTCTCAACGCAAGAGTCTCTTCCGAGCTTTTGATCTTGTCTTTCAAGGCTTGGACTTCCTCCTTGAGAGAAGAAAGTTCTTCAACTTCTTTTCTCAAGTTAGATTCCACCTCCTTGAGAGCCATGATCTCCTTACCCTGAGTTTTGACAACCTTTCGGCACTTGTCAAAGCTTTGGAGCATTTTGGTATATTGAGACATGAGCTCAGATTCATCGTCTGAGAGGTTATCCTTTTGTTCAGCCGAAGCATGATCAGAATCAGATAGGATAGTGTGATCATTTACCTTTCCGGTGTACGGGGGTGCTTCTTCATCATCAGACATAGCCATCAGACCGAAGTAAGCTTCTTCTTCATCACTTGACTCATCGGAGTCACTGTCGCTCAGAGTTTTGGCTTTCTTAGCGACGAAGCTTCTATCTGATTTCTTCTTTCCATGAGTGGATTTCTTGTCTTCTTTTCTTCCACCTTCTTTCTTCTTATAGGGACACTCAGCAATCATGTGCCCTGGCTTATTACAACAGTAGCAAATAATATCAGAAGAAATATGTTTGTTCTGTTTGGATTTATACCTGTCATTATTGCTTGAGCCCTTCCTGTGATATTCGCCATCACGACGAGAATATTTATGATCCGAGGAAGACGGCTTGTTGTTCATGTGCCTCCGCTTGTTCAGCAGTTTCTTAAACTGACGGGAGATTAAAGAGAACTCCCCATCAGACAGTTCGGAACAGGAGGAGCTGGCTTCCGATTCTTCTTCAATATCAGATTCCTTTTCTCTGATCTGTATCACTGCTTTGCTCTTCTTTGAATTCTCTGCCTTCAAAGCTACCGTTCTTTCTTTGCTTGAAGCTCGATTTACATCCTCTTCAGACTTTCGGATGTTCATTTGTAATTCATGAGACAACAGCTTCCCGAACAGATTTTGAGGTTCTAGACTTGGCAGTTTTCCAAACTCTCTAATAGCAACAATTTTGCTATCCCAGTCTTTCGTTAGGGAATGCAAGAATTTGTCATTTAGTTCACCGTTTGTGAACTCCCTGTCGTAGTTCCTCAAACCATTGACTATCTTGAAGAATCTTTCGTACGCATCAGCAATGCACTCCTTCTTATTCTGCTTGAACGCCTCGTACTCTTGATTAAGTAGAGACCTTCTATCTTCTCTTACCTCGTCAGTACCTTCCATTAGAATAATTAAGGATGTCCACATCTCTTTGGCTGATTTGCAGTGAATTAAGTTTTGCAACATGGAATCGTCCACTGCACTTGCAATTATGTTTTTAGCCTTCTTGTCAAGAGCAACAAGAGCTATCTCATCCTTAGTCAAATCCATCATTTTCTTAGGTATCTGAACAGTAGGATTTGTTGACGAAGCGGTCATTGGCACATGGGGACCTTCTTCCACAACTTGAAAGATTCTGGGATCTGCAGCTTCCATATAAAAACGGACTCTTTCCTTCCACATAGGAAAGTTGGCCTTAGTGCAGATGGGCAATTTCAGAGAGGATTCCTTGACTCTATCCATGGCTTGCTAGCAACTAGAAGGATGGATCCTGTTCAAGGTGTTAACCTAGCAACGAACAGCGACCCTCTGATACCAATTGAAGTATCTAGTTGCCTACCTAAATCACCTAGAGGGGGGGTGAATAGGTGATCTCTACGTCTTTTGCGGAATTAAAAATAAACGTAAAGCACAGCACACAAAATTAATCACAGCCACAGATAACACCAGGAATTATAGTGGTTCCCCGTACTTGGGTACTCCACTGCCGGCCTCGCCAATCTAGCACCACAGCTAGACTTGACTACTCACTAAATCTCAGATCAAGAATGATCCTACAGTCTCGGAGTCAAACTCCTACAAACTCAGAGAGAACCTCTCTTACAACTCGGAGAAAACTTCTCCTACAACTCGGAGAACAACCTCTCCTACAACTCGGAGATAACAACTCCTACAAAAGATTGAAAAGGGTTTGAACAATACTAAACCAGATCTGAATAACAGAAGCGTTTTCTTCCTTCTTCTTGAATGGCTTTTGAGAACGATGAGGAAGAACAACGATCCTTCGAATCTGTCTTTGGCAATCCGAAACGATCCAATAGAGATTGTAGAACCTGAGTATGGATCAATCGAACCCTTCTTGAAAGAAATCGACAACTCCAATGAGAAGAACGATCTCCAATCGTAGGCGACGGCGAGCGGCGCTTTTCACGTCCTTTTTGATCGGGAGAGAGATTAGGAAAGGAATAATTATTATTTTTTAATCTTAAGAGAGAGGGCCTTTTTATAGGAGAAGGTCTAAATAGAATATTTAAGCCTTAAGCTAGAAAAGGAGACACGTCAAACAGACGAAAAACAGAAGTCGGCAAAAATAGATTGAAGGAACGAGAAACAGATTTCTCGAGAGAGAGAAGACTTCTCGAGAAATCACGGCTGGATCTCGGAAAAAACGGCTTTCAGAGCTTCTCGAGAAAGAAAAGAGGATTTCTCGAGAACATGGATCTTCTCGAGAAATAAGATAAAATAAAATTTTCGGAAGAAACAAGAACTTCTCGAGAAATCGAATCAACTTCTCGAGAGGAAAGATTTTCTCGGAAAATATCAGCAAAGAAGGCTTCTCGAGAAAATCAAAGGATTTTCCGAGAGCACTACAGACTTCTCGAGAAATAAAGATGGCTTCTCGAGAAATTTGGATTTCCTTCGAAGACAAAAGCTGAAAAGAACTTCTCGAGAAAATCAAAGGGGTTTTTCGAGAGCTCTTCATATTTCTCGAGAAAAACACTTAGCTTCTCGAGAAATACACTTAGAAGAAATTCTTTAAACTTTTCTCTGAGAATAGCTACACCTCCAAGACCTTAGCTTCCTTTGTCTTGATCATGAAGTGCATCCCAATAGAGAGATCACATATGAGTCAACACCATATCTCATACAATGAGGAATTACATTGTAAGAGACTGTGCTCATTGACCCACTGTGACCTGACATTGGTTTACACTTAGCAATGTGAACCTGCAAGACAATACTAGAGAAACATATCAAATACATAAGCAATTCAATCTTGGTTCATAGTTGACTTTCTACAAATCAAGGTTATTGTGGATACAATACCCAACAACTAGAATTTGCCCTCAATATAATTTAAAGCTAGCTAGATTTATTTCCCTTCCTTACCCCCTTTGTGGCATAAAAAAATGAAGTTTAAAAGATCATGTCATGGGAATAAGAGGTTAAAATTCATTATTCCCTAAAACATATGCACCCAAAATATTTGAAAAGATTATATGGCATGGAGTAAGAGGATAAAATTCATTACTCCTAAACCATATACATTTTGGGTTTTTATTAGAAGAGAAAAAAAGAAAAAAAAAAGAAATTTCATGATGAGGATAAATTCCATTTCCTCCATTCAAAAATATCTCTTCTTATGCCAAATTTTATGAAATCCCCCTTAGCCAATTATCATTGTTCTAGTTTTAGTTGAAAATTATGGAGAGAGCAATATTTAGTAATTTACTTTTCCTTAAGTTTCTTTTAAGATAGAGTTCTTATAATTTTAATATAATTTAGTTTTATAATTTCTACAATTTTGTCAAACTAATTAATTTTCTTGAGAAGTTCTTGCCTAAACATTTTTCCCTCTTTTCAAATCATCATCATAATTTAGGACTTAACTCCCCCTTGAATTTACTCTTTACTTAACTTTTGGTTAAATGAAATTTTAGTTTTAAATTAAAATTTTTTCAAGGATGTCTTATAAATTATGTCTCACACTTTTGCTCTGGAATAGCAAAACCTCAAGTATGGCGGTATTTGATAAGTGGTATTTTTATAACTTTTAATAGAATTTTTTGTAAATATTTAATTTGTATTTTCCTTTTTTATGTCATTTCTAGGTCATAAGTGTTTATTTTGAAATTCTGTTTCTAATTTAGCTTAATTTCAAGTTTTGCAGAATTTTGGGACAAATTGGAGAAATTGACAAGTACACGCCCTCAGTCACGCCCGTGACCAAGGGCGTGTTACCTGAAGATCAGTCCAGAGTCGATGTCGCGCCAATTGAGCTAGTCCATGGTGAGTCACGCCCCCGGTCACGCCCGTGACCAAGTGTCACGCCCGTGACTAGGGGCGTGTAATATTAGAATCTTCCCAGCTGGCTGCTGACGAGACGTGGAGATGCTGTCGAGAAGTCAACCTAAGTCACGCCCGTAACCCACATGTCGGCCGTGACTTGCCCGCGTGATCTCTGCTTCGCCGCCGCGCCGAATTCTAGCCCACGCCGCATTTAATGCAGACGTCCAAAGTCACGCCCGTGACCAAAATTACACGGGCGTGTAATGTCCGCTTTTCGCCGCGCCGTCCAGAAAGCCCACGCCGCTGTCGGATCCGATGTGAATAGTGCAGTCACGTCCTAGGTCACGCCCGTGACCGAGGGCGTGTAACTTGAAATTTGTGCCTATAAATTCAGAGGCTCTCCTTGAGTCCAGAGTTCAGAAATTTGGAGTGGGGGAGGTGTTGCTAGAGCTGTTAGTGAGTTTTTCAATGCAATTGTTCATGTCTTTAAGCTTTCATGTCTTCCTTTTCAATTCATGCAATGTTTTAATTTAACTATCATGTACTAGTTCTTTTTAAGCTTGTAATCTTCATTTCCCTAGCTTTGTAATCTCTCTTTAAGATTGTAATAGCTTTGATTTTCAATATAAATTAGCTTGCTCTCTTTCATTTTCTCTTTCTCCTTAAGTACTTCTCCTTTCATGCAATGTTAAGTTTTCTTTCCTTTTCCCCCTCCACTATGTTTGAGCTTTAAGTCTTTTTATTATCGTTTTAATCATTCACTAAGTTTGCAAAATGTCTCTTTTTAACTAAGTAATCAAAACCTCCAAAATATCATTAGATAAGATAATAGTGAGTTTCCTCGAAGTAGAAGTAATCAACGCGCCCCGTGGAATACGACCTTGGTATTTCCAAATATCCTATACTATAGACGATAAGGTACACTTGCCTTTATCGGATATTGTTTTGGAGAAAATTTCAAACCTTCACTAAATTTCAAAACCCTTCGCGCCTCCACCTCCATTTCATCGAACACCTTCTTGAAAATAACGTTGACCGAACTTCCGTTATCCACCAGGATTCGGGAAATGGTGAAGTTCTCGATCGCCGTCTGAATGACCAATGCATCGCAGAAAGGGTCCTCATAACCTGGCATGTCCTTCTGGGTGAAGGAAATCTTCTCTGTCGGGGGCGGGGCTAGGGATGTCGAAGCCACGCTACGACGATAGATAGTATGGAGGCTCGCCGTCCGGGTTGCCTCAATCCCTACCCCTCCATGGATCACCCCGATCCCCACTCGAGTCACCAAATCGGCCCGGTCCTCGCACCTTTCCTCCTCTTCCTCTCGAGGATCGACCTCCTCGATCCTCACCGGTTGCTGCTGTCGCGGCGCGGGCAATTGGGCCCTTTTTGTCTCCAGGAAATCCGGGCAGGTGGCCATTGCGTGACCTTCCTCATCATGGAAGTCACAGTACGGCAGCGTCACCTCTCCCGTCTCAGCCTCCGCCATCATATTCCTTCTTCTCCTTCCTGCTCCTACTTCTTCTCTCGCCTCTTCTCTCCTTCTTCTTCCTCCCCTTCACTGCCTGATTGCCATGGCTTGCTGGGGTGGAGGAGGCATCGGACTCGGAACCTGCCTCCATCCCAACTGATGGGGTCTTCCTTGACCCCCATAGAAGTTACTCCTCCCCGGGGCGTAGCCCCTTCCCTGACCTTGCATTCCTCCGCAATGCTGCCTCCACTCCCCCTCCGGGGCCCTGGGTTCTTCACTTCTCCTCACCTCTTGTTGTCTGACCTCCGGCTCACTAAGCTTTGCTAGCCTCTTGGTGAGTTCCGGGTTGGCCTCCTCACTCTCGATTTCCTCCGCCACCCTCTCCATCAGCTCCTCGTAGGAGATGGGGGCTTTCCTCTTCAAAGCCATCTTGAAGAAACTTTCCCTCAGCCCGACCGTGAAGGCGAGCTGGAGTGCAAACCCTGGCATCTCCTGAGTGAGCAGCACCTCCTCCTGGAACCGGTCCGCTTAGCGAGCCAACGACTCCTTCGGCTCCTGCTTCACTTTGAAGAGAGACTCGGCGCGCTTCTTCCTCTTCTTTGAAGTTGAGAATCGCAACAAGAAACTTTGGCGCAAATCTTCAAAGGCGTAGATTGATTCTCGCCCGCCCCTCCTGCGAGGTCTCTGGCCCTTTGGCCTTCCTCTTTTATTACTTCTTTCGTAATGTCTTCCCAAACCGCGCCCCTTGCCTGGGGAATATCGGGGTTGTACAATTTGGACTCATGTATGTGAGTATTTTCATCATGTAAATATAACCTAGTACGGGAATAGTACTTTATAATTCAGAGAGTTTTTTGTTAATGTCTCTCATACCATTGGGTGAATATGGCTGAAATTTTAACCATAGGCATATCAGGCCTATTTACACCCTCTGTCAAAAAATGGTAATTTTTGGAAAGCATCTTCCCATAGTAATTACTATAATTGATAAATCATGTATTTATTATATACATAGCTAGACAACACCAAGTGACCCCAAATTTTGATCGATAGTTGTGTAGACCACTATAAGCCTTTGGTAAAAATTTGGGACTAATGGGCTTTGTGCATGTTAAGGAATTCCACATGCACGTAAAGGGGAAAATTTTGGTGTGCACATAACACTATAAACTAGATTTACATGGTTAAATCAACTCAAATTGACCCAAATATTGGGTGTTATGTTTATTGGACCATAAATAGTCACGGGTAAAAATTTGAGGCCATTTGGACTCATGCATGTGAGGGATTCACATGCAAGACCAAGGTACCATGGAAATTTCAATAAGATGTATACCCAATGATGTCTTGTGAATTGATGGGTATTCTCTTGGTCAATTCTTATGAAATTTAAAACATGCACTTAATATCATGAGATACTACATCTTAAGGAAAATCATAAACTTTGGGGTTGATTTCCCTAGGGAATTAGGGTTTATGTGATTTTTGTCACTTTGAGCTTAAATGAGTATTTTATGGTCAAAACTTTCTGAAATGCTACAAAAATTTGGGATTTACCTGTGGAGGGTGTAATTACACTCTATAAACTTAATGTGGATTTATAGAGATATAATATCTCACTAAGTAATAATTAGTTAAGTTACCCCCATTTATTCTATCATACCTGAGTATGAATATATGAACACAAAATTGTATGAAACTGGATATGTAGACTTTGGAGATCATTATTAGACTCTAAGAATTTGCTTAGATTGGATTTATAAGTATATACAGTGGTCTCTTCACAAAGTGAAATTATAATGTCTCCCTTATTTAATTATAAATGCTGGTCAAATTGATTTGGAAAATTATGAAACTGGCTAGTTTGACTTTTGGGATTCTTATTAAGCTTTGGAAATTTTATTAGATTTAATTACTGAGTAATTACTATACTTCCTTAACAAAGTGAAATTTTAGTGTTTGCATTGATTAATTGATAATGTTGAACTATGGAAGTAGAAAATTATAAAACTTGGTTAGTGAACTTATGTGATCATGATAATGCTCTGAGATTTATATTTATTTTCTGAAGATTTACAATAGCTCTTTCATATTGTGGAATAAGGTGACAAATATGGTTTATTCATTATTGATGAATTATTGTTACTGGAAAAAAGCCAACTTTTGTTGGAATCCATTTTAGGTTGATTTGAACACCTGCAAATTTATTTACAGCATTATAATGAATAATTATAGTAGATCCTTCACAAATTGTGATTAGCACTATGGGATATTTATTTGATTTTCTGGAATTACATAAGGAAAAAATTATGAAATCCTGCTGAACTTCATCTTGGACCATACTAGTTTCTGGAGTTTTTATTAAATTTATTAGCTTATGATAAATGGTGCATCATGTTCAAAATTAGCAATTCTCATTATTATAGAAATTATTTAATCGGCCCAAATATGATTTTATTATATGAAAAAGTTGGAAATCTGAATTTTGACCTCTTTACAACTTCTGGAACTAGATTGGACACATATTAGTTAGAGGATCATATAGTCTCCCTTTTAAGTCCCGTTATCACACATGAGGACAATTTGGTCTGCAAATAGTAAAATTGAATTATTTGATTTAGACCCCAATTGTTCATCATACATAGAATTATTAACTCCCCGATCATTGTGTAGGCATAGATTGATTAAAGAATTAACCATTAGTGACAAATACTAGAAGTAAGGGTTGGGTGCATTTAGTAAAACTATCAATTCGGGATTTGACAATGATATGATAGGACATGAGGAGAGACCCACCATCAACTTGAGTCATGATTAATATCATAATGTGGAACCATTAGGTGGGAATTGAGTGATGATGTGAGGATGCAGTTAGTCACTAAAAAGGGGCAAGGATCGTTGTTCAATTGAACATCGTCGCTTCCCTGTCCTAGGAATTGTAAACCACCTTATAAGGTAGAGTAACTAGAGAGGAAGTGGGTATACAAGAATGGGTAGCCACTAATAAGATTAAATATCTTGAGAAAGGGAGGTTTCGGATGTCACCTCATCATACCTCCTAGTACCGCTTGTTGAAACCAGTAACCCGATTTCGACGTTCGCAAGGGGGATGCAGCTAACCCTTACTTGACCTGAGCGAGACCCTTGACCAGTCACTAAGAACTAGGAGAACTTGCCCTTGAAGAGCACTTGAGTCTAGAAACGAACCCCTTAAGCTTCAGCGAGGAGGTCCCACCACATACCCGGAAGATCTTAGAGCGCTTCCCCTCCCAAGCCAATGCTGAGCCTGGGCACCTTGGAGGGCACTAAGGAACACCTCACCGACCACCTTCAACGTCAAGGGGAGGGGAGGGGTAGTGCTTGCTCACACGCGAGGGAGGGGGTAGGAATCAACCCTTCCCAAGGTGCCCATGGGGGTCTATTTATAGACTTTCCCAAAAATGGACTGCGGATAGCCAAGATCCTACTATCCGCAGTCCAACCATGACCACGAATGATCAACGCATGAGGGGGAGCGAGTGGGACTCGAGATGCCCACTTCCCACCTCACGGGAGGTCATGCCAGTCTCCCCCCAATGTATCGGGCGAGTGGGGGAATCCCTCCCACTCGCCCAAAGGGGGGTGGCGAGTGGGAGGGCCCCTCCCACTCGCCCCCAAGGTGGCCGGCGAGTGGGAGGGCTCCTCCCACTCGCCCGGCGAGTGGGAGGGTCCCTCCCACTCGCCCGGGTGAGTGGGAGGGTCTCTCCCACTCTCCTACGGGTGATTTGGTGAGTGGGAGGCCCCTCCCACTCGCCCGAAGAGAGTCGGGGGAGCGGGTGCTCCCCCCGCCTTCCCCGCGGCCTCTCTTTGCCTTGGTCGATTTCGACCGCCCCATGTGGTCGTTTTGTCCATCCTGGCCACCCTTGCTATCTTGGCTTCATCCGGGTCGGGTCGCACCGACTCGGGAAATATGAGGGTTGTACACCGCTGCGAGACCTTCACAAGGTAGACCTCGGGATGTCCAAGTTTCGCCTTTAATCGTTAAGTATAACTAAAACATAAGATAAAGATTAATACAATTATATAATTAATGGAAAATGATGGGCAACACACTATAGGTATGGATGTATATATGTATGGAGGACGGGTTAGTCATGCGAGCTGGAGTCTCGGATGATAGAGGTGTTGCATAAGTGCATGTGCATAGAATGTGGTGGGTCTTCGGTACTAGCCTAGTCGACACACCGATGAAAGTATGATGACTCAGAAAGTGATAGATGTTCAGAGGGACAGATTGTTTTACTACGCGACTAAAAGGTCACATTCCCTAGTAACACAATACTTGGCCTATAAAAGGACTGGTTCTAATGGATCCAGCAAAGTACGCAGGAGCTCATGGGCACCGAAGACAGGTGCCATGGCGTACATTAGGACCTAGATCTGGTAGTGTGTTATACCCACCTAGGTGAGGAGAGCCCGCTCCTCTGCCACCGTTTGACCACAACGGGAGGTGCCTGAGAGATTAGCTACCTCCAAAAAGTGGGAACTAAGGGTCTGTATGTACAGAGTTGCATATGTGAGGTGCATCATTGCATTGCACAACATGTCATAACATCATTTCATAAATAAGACCTCATCGTATAAATTAGTATGAGCTCTTTTAGACGATGAGTCTACCTTAGTGCCAGATCCCTTAACTTATAAGTTTTTATGGGCATTCATATAAGTTAAGGATACTTTTTTAGCTTCTCTTATCTCACTTAAATTGTCATTGTGCTTACTTCTTGCCATCTCTTTACTTATTTCTCTTATGCTGCTCGAGTTATATATAGAACTGCTAGTATAGGTCTAATCCTATACTAGTTTATCTATAGTGGTTTATATATGCATATGCGTGCTAGTTAGTTCCATGTCACCTGCTTTGTTTTACCCCTTGTTGTCCTATGCTTTGTCCTCCCGCAGGGTGCCTAAGAGTTCCCGGGGGGGAGGCGAGGACAAAACTGGCTTAGTCTTTTTGACTAACAATCGGATATGGCCGTAACACCAGGGGTCCGAGGAGCTGGAGTAGCAGTACGACCAGCAGGATGTGGTGGCAAGACCTGAGGAGAAATCGTCGTGCACTACTACTACTACTACTACCCGACAATAGGTTGATGAGAGTTTGTGAGCTTCCGCATAGATGTAGAGTGAGAGAGTGTGCTTCTGCTTTATTTTGGGACATGTACTAGGCATAAGCCCTTACTCTCTTTCAGCTTATTTATACTCATTGTTGGACTTGTATTCCTTTTGAAAAAAAATATATGTATGATTATGGACTTATTTTATATAGTTTACTTCTTATCTCATGTTGGCCTAGTTGATCATTCTTTCCGACAGGATCGGCGTCTTGCGGAGGCGACTAACCCAGGTGTTGTTGTCACCGTAAGGCAGGGGTTCTTGGCATAAGATCTGTGAACTCTCCGGTGCAGGGGAGGGATCTTACATGGGCGTGACTCAGACTGTGTAACTTTAAAGCTGAGCTGGAGACAGTTCTAGATTACGGGTGATGTCATGGTTGTGACACTAAGTCACGCCCTCTATTCACGGGCATATAATTTTAAATCAGTTGGCAGAGAGTTCTGTGCTATGAGTAGCATCCGTCCGTGACTCCTGAGACACGCCCTCTATTCACGGGTGTGTCTGAGGCCATGTAAACTGGAATTGCACCGGAAGCGGTTCTGGACTGGCTGGAATGAACATTATCGTGACAGGAGTCACACCCATGGTCACGGGCGTGACCTAGGGCGTGTAACTTTGAGTTTTGGCAGAAAAGCTTTAAATTTCCTCTGATCATGGTTGTTAGCTCCAAAATGCTATTAGCAGTCCAGAAATCCCTAAAAATGAAAATAAACATATTTTAGTCCATTATTAATACAAAATATATAATTAACTAATTATTTAATACATAAAAACTAAAGAAAATAAAAATAAATAATGTACTATCAGCTTTCTCACAAGATCTACACTCAGGCTGTCAGCACATCCATACAACTCAAATCTCAAGGATATCTTACAAGAATATATTTGAATAAGGTTTACAATTAAATAGACTCAGAGAGATATTGCTTTATGCAGCTTGAGCCTTCTTAGTTCTTTCTGAATAGAAATCCTTCTCTTTAGTAGCAGGACTGCAACTTCAATAGATAAGCCTTCTAACGAGGATCAGTGTTGAGCTTTCTTGTATGAAGAAGTCATCTTTATCTCAAGAGTCAGAGCTTTCTTGTTGAAGTTGTTTCTTGTCAAGCTTTTCAAAGAATACTAGGGCACAAGATTTTCCAAATTATTAGGGTTTTCTGACCCTCTCTTATGCTTTTATAGCTCTCAGCCACCAAACTATCGAAACCTTAGAAAATTAATGTCAGGGCGCTTTTCAGAAGTCATTGATTTGACAGCTGCCTTTGTCATCTTCGTCAATTTGAAATCTCACCTTCTGAGTTTGACAATATGATATCGTCGTGTGAAGATAGTTGACACAACGATAAATGCCTTAGCTGACTTTTCTTGAGTCTTCACAACGATATCGTCGTGTGCATCTTGTTGTCACGACGATATTTTCCTTAGCTGACATTTTTGAGTCTTCACAATGATATCGTCGTCTGTAACTTGTTGACACGATGATATATGCCTTAGCAAACTTTATTTGAGTTCTCATAATGATATCATTATGTGTACCTTGGTGACACGATGATATATGCCTTAGTAGACTTTCTTTGAGTTCTCACAAAGATATCATCGTCTGTACCTTATTGACACGACAACATATGCATTATTGAATTTTCATTGAGTTCTTACAATGATATCGTCGTGTGTACCTTATTGACACAATGATATCGTGATATTCTTCTTATTGCCACACAAATTTTTCACTGACTTCTTATGTTGCCTTTTGCGAGTGATCAAGACAATATCGTCATGTGAGTGTTATATGCACGATGATATTTAACTTAGTCATTTTGCTTGATCTGCAACCTTTATATATGAGATTTATTTTGTCCCTGCCTGCTTATGTCACATAAAATGGATATCAAATACAAATTGTACTTATCATTAACTTAGGGACTTCTCTAAATCTGGAACATTGTGGGCAATGTTCCCAACAATCTCCCCCTATTTGAAGAAGTCATAACCCAGTCAATGATAAAGCACACTAAATGAAAATTAACAGATAATATCAGCAGAGGATTTGAAATATTCATCACATTGCAATTCATAACATAAGAAGTATCATCACATATTATAAATTCATAAATGTTGAAATGTTTTGAATTCTAAAGCATTTCTACATTTTCCCAAAAATATGAAAGCAAACTTTGTTGTTGGTTCCTTTATAACTATTCCACTTCTTGCTCTCTTGGCAGCAACTTCCTTTTTCTTGTCAGATTTCCTAGTGAAGTAGCCATGAGGCTTTGCATGATGTCTAAGTGGTTCTTCTGCATCTGTTGGAATCCTTCCTGCCAGCTTGTCTCTTCCGTGGATTCTTCTTATCTCTTCTTTATTTTCATACTTAGTCCACACATGGGTACTATACAGTTTGGCCCTTTCAGTTTTATTTGTTTTGATGTGTTCCCATCCACATAAGATTATCTACCTTGATTTAGGACTCCACTGCTCATAGTCATGTTTTGTTTACATTTCTTTTCTGTATCTTTTCTTTCTTTTTTTATCCCATCCTCCTCAGCAGCAATCCCTTTCCCTTTCCTTTGTTCAGCAGCAACAGCAGGTGCATTAGATGTTATTAGGGCAGTAGTAGGTATAACATCAGATGTATCAGTAGGCTTTGTTGGGAAAATGATTTCTCTTAACCCGTGAAAATAAGTTGAATATGAATTCTAAGAAAGAAAAATCAAAGTTAAGTAAATATGCGTCGAATAGTAGTCGACGCAACGTCGAAGTGGTATCGACGTTTCTTTCAGAATGAGTCGAAGTAACTTTAAGAAGAATTCGACGTGTCCTATGTCGACGCAGCTCTGACTTCCAGTCGACGCATCTTGAGAAGTTGACGCACCTTAGTTGACGCACCTTCCTTATTCTCCTCTCGACGTCCAGCCAGGATGAATTCGACGCTTACGTCGAATAGCAATCGACGCACGTCGATTTCTATGATTAATTCAAAAAATCGCCAGATCTCTTTCCATTCTTTCATAGATCTGATTTATATGGAATCAAATTATTCTTTATAGCCGTTCTGAATTATTCTTTTCCTCTAATGAATTCTTGGCTAATTTGATTAAATCCATTATGGACACTATTTGAAATCAGAATGAATACTTTCCTTCTATGGATATAATTGTTATGGAAATTTCTCCTTCTTTCTAATACTCTGCCTTCTAATTGATTACTCTCTTATAGTGTTATTTTAATGAATAGAGCTATAAATAACAAGGTGGTCGGCAGAGAACACAAGAGAAGTGATCCACCATTTTACATTTGAAAAAGAGGAAAAGCTCCCAAGAGAAAAAGAGAGAGAATTGAGAAATAATTCTGCAACAACCATCAAGCTTCCATCTTCTCCTGCTTCTGAAGCCACTCTGTTGCATACTCTGATAGCTCTCACAAAAGAGAGAAAAGGCCTACAATCTCCTTCTCACTATAGAAGAGAGATTTCATTCACTACTTCTTGTGCTTCCAATCTTCTTGCTAGGAAGAAGATTCTTTTTTGTCTTAAATATTTCTTCTCCTTTTTCTTATTTTCACTTTCACATATTGTAAAAGAGTTTTTAGAATCTCTCTTCAAAAAATTCAGTTGTACTGGTTCTAAGAGTCTCCTTTTCAAAAGACTCAGTTGGTTCTAAGCGTCTCCTTATCAAAAGACTCAGGGTGGTTCTAAGAGTCTCCTTATCAAAAGACTCAGTGCAAGTTAGTGAATTTCCTACCAAGGGGGTAGAAGAGTGGACTACCCAAAGTTTGGGGAACCACTATATTTCTTTGTGTTGTGCTGTGATATTTCTTCTTGCATTTATTTTCTTTACTTGTTTAATTCTTGTTCGTGTGTGGGAAGCACTAATCTGTGGTCACTACACATATATATATATATATAAATAATTATTCACTTTGCACAAAAATATTTTAAATCTCTATTCACCCCCCCTCTAGAGAATTCTAGTGAGGTTAATTGTGCACTTTCAATTGGTATCAGAGGGAGGTTGATCTAAAAAGGATAACTCCTTGATAAAAAAGATCCTACCTCTTATTTATATATATATATATATATATATATATATTTCTGAAAAATATTAATTTTCACATGGCACAAATCAAAGATTATGCTTCCACCAGACCACCAATGTGCAATCTTGAAAAGTTTGCAGTTTGGAAAACAAGAATTGGGATTTATATGAATTCTATTGATGAAGATTTATTTAATGTTATCTTGACAGGTCCTCCCAAGCCTTATAGAAAAGACTCAAGTGGTGAAGTGACTCAAACACTTGTCCCAAAGGCTGAGTGGACAGTTGAAGAGAAAAAGGCAGGAACATGTGATGCAAAAGCTGTAAATATTCTGGTCTCAACCCTCTCTGATGAAATCTTTCAAAGGGTTGTTGATTGTGAATCAGCCAAAGAAATTTGGGAGGCTCTCATAAAAATGGTAGAAGGAAGTGCTGATGAAAGAAAAGATAGGAAGGCTCCATTGATCTCTCAATATAAGAACTTCTAAAAGAAGAATGAAGAAAGCATCTCTGAGATGTATGACAGATTCAGTCTGATCATCAATCAACTAAGGGACTTGGATAGAGAAATGTCTCTCACAGAGATCAATGACAAATTGCTGATGAGTCTCCCAAGTTCATGGGACTCAAGGATATGGGCAATAAGAGACACAAGAGGACAAAGGGAAATTTCAACAGATGCTCTCTTAGGAAAACTCAGATCCTATGAGCAACTACTGAAAACCAGAGAAGAGAAGAAGAGAAGAGAAAACACCCCAACTTCTTCAAAGGACAGGAACATTGCATTAAAAGCAACAGAAGAAGGAAGCTCTATCACTGAAGAAGAACTATTCAGTTTCCTGGCCAGAAAATTCAAGAAATGGGTCAGGACAGATGGATCAAGAAGGAGAGAGTCAAAACCATGGTATGACAAAACTCCTACTAAAGAAATTATCTATTATTCTTGCAGGAAACCTAGACATATTGCCCCAGAATGTCCAGAAAATGCTGAGACAAAGAGAGATCTGAAAAATAAAGATCTCAAGAAAAGGGGGAAGAAGAAAGAAAGAGGCTTTATAGAAGAAGCCTGGAGTGATACAGACTCTGAGGACAGCTCCTCTTCTAAGAGTGACAATGAAGAGCCTAAGCAAGGAGATCTTTGCTTAATGGCCATTGAAGGCTCAAAGAATGATGATGGTGCTAAATCATGGAGTGAGACAGGATCAGAAGAAAGCATATCTTCTGAAGATGAAAAAGAAGATAGCCTTATTCTCATAGAGGAATATGAGGATAAGGATGAGGTAAGCATTTTTGATGAAATAGATTTTCAAAGTGATAATTTCAGAAATGATTTTATGGGATTGTGTCTAGATCAACTAAAAGCTACACAAGAAATTAAGGATCTAAAAGAACAAATCAATGTGGCTAAAAACCAGAGAAATAGAGAAGTTAAATGCTCTAAAAATTATGATTTAAGGGCTAACATCATAGAAAAGGAGGTAGAAAGGGCTAGAATAGAAAACCAGCTCCTTAAGGATAAGGTATCCCAGGGAAAAGCTTTTGAAGAATCAATAAAAATGAGAAGCCAAACTCTCAAGGAAATCACTGAACAACAAACAAGGAGACATAAAAATCTTGGTCTAGGGGCTGATCCCTCAACCAGCCAAGTTCCATCCAACAAACCTGCTTGGATGATCCCTGTAAAATTCACAAAATCCATCAAATCAAACCAAGAAAAAGACTCACTAAATAAGGAAGAAGACTCCCCCTCAAGGAAATAAAACAATTTCATGAAACATCATATTATTCAGCTGATGACTCTCAAACTCATCTGAAGAAGCAACTAAGCCAAAAGAAACAATACATAAAAGAACAAAATCAGAAAAAGGGAAAAAGAAAATGTATGAAGATACAGTTGCGTCGACTTTATATCGACGCATGAATGATAGTGCGTCGACTTTTACTCAACGCAACCTCTCAGATGCCTCGACCTCTACTCGACGCTTGAATAAAAGTACGTCGACTTCCAATCGACGCAACTTTTTCCATGCTTCGATATCAGATCAATGCTATCGGGAGAAAGCGCCGAATATAAATCGAAGCAACTATCAACATGCGTCGAATAGATATCGACGCACAAAAATTCAGAACAACTCAAATGCCTATCCTCCAAAAACCTTCTGTAATTCCCATTCAGGATCCATTCATCCTAACCATGATTTCCATCCTAATCAACACCTCTATCCTAACCAAAATTTCTACCCTAAACCTGGTAACCAAAATTCCCATCCTAATCAAACTCTCTATCCTAATCAACCCTTCTATCCTTCTCTAAACTCAAATTATCATAAGAATAAGATAATCAAGTGTCATATATGTAACAAAACTGGCCACCTTGCCAAACAATGTTGGCACAACCAATCAAACTACCTGTAAAAATTAGTCCAAGACTGACTTAGAACTAGGAAAGAAATAAACACCTAAAATTCTTCAGGAAAATCAAAAGTCACGTCGACTTCTAATCGACGCACTGTCGATGACTCAACTCAGTAAGTGAAATCGACGCATACGTCGACTCCAATCGACGCATACGTCGATAGGAAACCCTATCATCCCAAATCAGACTATATTGACGCTCACGTCAAACTCCACTCATCATAACATCGACTTCATAAAAACATTTTCGGTCACATCCACTGAAGTACCGAATAAGCCTCGAATTGAGTCCCGTTTTGACGCTTCACCTAACTTAAAAAGACTCTTCAGTTAGAAACCTTCACTACTCTGCATCCTTCATCCTTCTTGCTCCTTAGTCCAGCCATTTCCTCCTCTCTTTCACTGACCTAAAATGGCTCCCAAGATAAACTCTGGTTTCGCCATTGACCTCGACTCCTTCCAAGCCACTGCAGAAAATTATAAGAACATCATAGCTCTCTTCACTGAAGCTGGATTGGACAAACTCATCTCCACAAGATGCAAGCTCCTGGAAACAGAGCTCACAGAGCTGATGACTCATGTTCAGATATCTGAACAAGGAGAAATCCAGGGAACAATCTATGAGACACCAGTCTCAATCTCTGCAGAACATATTAAGACGACCTTTGATCTTCCATCAGGTATATCCTAATATTATCCTTGTTCAAATAAAATAGGGAAAGGAAATCAATTTCTAAAGAGTAACCTCATAAGTCTTCATCATTCCCTTATTAGGTGATGAATCTATAGACCTCACACCTGATGAAATCAAGCATCTGCTAACCACCATGAAGTTTTCAAAGGATAAACCAATCCATCTAAAGAAAATAGACTTTTCTAAGGAGTACAGATTGCTAGCAGATATAGTAGGAAAGATACTACTATGCAAAATTTCAGCCCATGATGCAGTACCCAAGCAGCAACTGAACATCATGGGGGCCCTTGTGCTGAAGAAGAAAGTGGACTGGGCCACATGCTTGCTCAAGATGATAGGCTCCAAATACTCACACAAAGAAAATGCATATATGAGGATTATGAGTCAAGTACTCTTCCACTCCTTCCCTGACCTCTGTAGGTTAAAAGGAATCCCCATTCCTCTAGGGAAAAGAATGTCAATAGCCTGGTTCCATTCCTGAAAGGACTCCCTCTCCTCCTAACTCTCCTGTTCATCCATCTCCTCCTCCTCCTCCTCAAAGAGACAATCCTTCTCTACCACCATCATCCACTCCAATAGTCTCTACCACCCTCACAACTCCGACTCTACCTACCTCTTCTCAAACACCTGCTCCTCAAACGGCAGTTTCTCCATCTCCTCCTCCTCATACTTTCTCATCCTCTTCACCTCCATTATCACCAATACCTCATACATCAACTAACCTTTCTCCACCCTCATCACCACCTCCACCACTCTCCCTCATCACCAACCACAACATGAACCATCTGCATCCACTGAAGCCCTCCTTACTCAGTGCATTGCATCAGCAGCTCAAACATTCCAAGCAATGCTGGATGGGCACTGCTCCCAGATTCATTCCTCTATCCTTCACATGCACACCCAAATAGATGGGGTCAGTGCCTCTGTGCAAAATCTGAAGACCTCTCTCTCTCCCTCTAGAGTAACCAGGTCTTTCTTAACCTCCCTGGCCAGGAAGGTCAAGAAGGGGGAGAATCTAGATGAAGAGCAGCTCTCCAATCCTAAATCTCTCTCTCACAAGTCCCCTCCTTCCTCAAAAGATGATAGTCTTGCACTTCTCAAGACAATTGGAAATGAAGTTGTACCTGAGCTACACTCTGAAGAACAAACAATAGAGGTACTTAATATAGCAAGAGAGGCTGCAAATCAAGTGGTACTATTACAAGGGGAGGCAAGCAGAGCAGACAATGAAGCTGAAAATGAAAAAGGACAGCCAGATGCTGTGTTGGCTGAAGTAGGAGCTAAGAAGCCAGATACAGCTGGAGCTGAAGATGATAAAGAAATTGAAGAAGTAGAAGGATAAAAGGAAGTTCCATCCCAGGGGGAGCAATCTGCTCTGGGGGAGCTAGGTGAACTTCCTGCAACTGAGAAGGAGAAACCCCCCTCTCCTAAAACAGTAGTATTCAAGAGAAAGAGAAAGACTCCTCCTACCCCTCCTGAGTAATGTTTGAAAATAATACTGATATAATTTACCCTATAGTTAAATACTAATTGGTATGAACATGAAGTCTGTTTATATAATTCTGGAAAATTTGGTTATATGATCTCTCTTTCCAATTTCTTTTCTGCTTGATTGACATATTTCTTTTCTCTACAAATGCTGTGATTTCCCTCTAAATAGGGTTAAGACAAATAGGGGGAGATTGTTGGGAAAATGATTTCTCTTAACCCCTGAAAATAAGTTGAATATGAATTCTAAGAAAGAAATATCAAAGTTAAGTAAATATGCGTCGAATAGTAGTCGACGCAACATCGAAGTGGTATCGGCGTTTCTTTCAGAATGAGTCGAAGTAACTTTAAGAAGAATTCGACGTATCCTATGTCGATGCAGCTCTGACTTCCAGTCGACGCATCTTGAGAAGTTGTCGCACCTTAGTCGATGCACCTTCCTTATTCTCCTCTCGACGTCCAGCCAGGACGAATTCGACGCTTACGTCGAATAGCAATCGACGCACGTCAATTTCTATGATTAATTCAAAAAATTGCCAGATCTCTTTCCATTCTTTCATAGATCTGATTTATATGGAATCCAATTATTCTTTATAGTCGTTCTGAATTATTCTTTTCCTCTAATGAATTCTTGACTAATTTGATTAAATCCATTATGGACACTATTTGAAATAAGAATGAACACTTTCCTTCAATGGATATAATTGTTATGGAAATTTCTCCTTCTTTCTAATACTCTGCCTTCTAATTGATTACTCTCCTATAGTGTTATTTTAATGAACAGAGCTATAAATAACAAGGTGGTCGGCAGAGAACACAAGAGAAGTGATCCACCATTTTACATTTGAAAAAGAGGAAAAGCTCCCAAGAGAAAAAGAGGGAGAATTGAGAAATAATTCTGCAGCAACCATCAAGCTTCCATCTTCTCCTGCTTCTGAAGCCACTCTGCTGCATACTCTGATAGCTCTCACAAAAGAGAGAAAAGGCCTACAATCTCCTTCTCACTATAGAAGAGAGATTTCATTCACTACTTCTTGTGCTTCCAATCTTCTTGCTAGGAAGAAGATTCTTTCTTGTCTTAAATACTTCTTCTCCTTTTTCTTATCTTCACTTTCACATATTGTAAAAGAGTTTTTAGAATCTCTCTTCAAAAAATTCAGTTGTACTGGTTCTAAGAGTCTCCTTTTCAAAAGACTCAGTTGGTTCTAAGAGTCTCCTTATCAAAAGACTCAGGGTGGTTCTAAGATTCTTCTTATCAAAAGACTCAGGGCAAGATAGTGAATTTCCTACCAAGGGGGTAGAAGAGTGGACTACCCAAAGTTTGGGGAACCACTATATTTCTTTGTGTTGTGCTATGATTTTTCTTCTTGCATTTATTTTCTTTACTTGTTTAATTCTTGTTGGTGTGTGGGAAGCACTAATCTGTGGTCACTACACCTATATATATAAATAATTATTCAATTTGCACAAAAATATTTTAAATCTCTATTCACCCCCCTCTAGAGAATTCTAGTGAGGTTAATTATGCACTTTCAAGGCTCATCATAATAGATGGGAGGGAGATTAATTTCTTCCCTGATTGTATTAGTGGTCTAGATGGCATGCTCACCACTGGCCATTATTATGGATCTCTCCCCATTTAGGACTTCTTCAGATAGAGCCTTTTGTAGATTGACCTGAAGATTTAGAATTTTGTCCTTTAGTATAGGGATTCCACCTTTTAGATGTGTCTCTAGCAGATGGCTATCAAGCTCCTGGCTGTAGAGGTCCAACCTTTCATGGGTGATCCTTATATGCTCAATCATTTGCCTTGCAATAGCTGTGAAAGCCTCCTCCAGGTTTTCAGATGTTGCACATTGATTTTCAATTATATCAGTTTGACCCTTGTGAGTGAGTTCTAGTTGTTTAGCAATTGATCTAATGTTGGAGGTGCTCTCTTAAAGAAACTGATGGTGTCTTCTTATAGATACTTCATTTCTATTCTTAGACCTGCAGTCTCACTGGAAAGGTCTCTTCTTAAATCATTGACAGTGGTGTTAATATAGGCTTCAAGCATAACTCTTTGCTCATCCAAGAGCATCTTTATCTGAACCAGCATTGAGGAGTCTTCTAGCATTTGGCCTTTGGAGGAGCTAGGCTTTTCAGATTCTGTCTCAACTTTCTTCTTCATTACCTCTTGTAGAAGGTCTTCCATTCCTTCTGCTTCTACATACATTAGAGAAGGAGATCTTCTAATAGAATATTGCCTCACTACATCCTTAAGAATAATGATGGTTTCAATAATTATCAACTCCCTACATGATTTAACAACAACCTCTTCTTGGTTCATCTCCATAGTAGCTTCAACTTGGTCCTTTTGGATTGCTAACCCAGGATGGATAACATCCTCATACTCAGTGATCTTGTTGATCACTTATACTACTTGATCAAGGAGCTCTGTGTCATGCTCCCCCGCACTTGCAGCATCATCTGTAGCTCTTCTGTCAGAAACATTTCTCAAGATATAATCATGATTATCAGTAAGCTCCATCTCTTTACCTTGACCAGTACCTTCAATGGCTCTGGACTCAGTGCTCTATACTGAGATTTGGACTGTAAAATCCCTGTGCTCCACCTCCTCCTCAGAGCTTGATAGATTGGGATTGTGAACTGGCTCACTTTCTGTGGAGGATCTTCATTCTTCACTTTCCACAGCTTTCACTGCAATCTTCCTTTTAGGATACTTTGCTAGGACCTTCTCCCACCTTTCAAGTACTTTAATATCCATTCTTCTCATGTGATGAATTTTTACTCCCAATTTCTTATTGAAGTGGTAGGGTATGACATGAGTAAGTAGAGGGAGAGAATTATACCAAGGTTTGGTACTTGAAAGATCTCTTGAATTTTCAGTAAGACAATCTGAGCCCAGATTGTCTTCTTGATTAGGATTATCCTAGTCATCAGAACAGAAAGTTGCTTGGATCTTCTATTATATGAGCCCACCTTGCAGAGGAGGGCTTTCCCAACTATATTAGCCAGTAACTTCCCTTGCTGGTCGAAGTGCTTCCTTTCCAATGACCCATAGGTCTTCTTGGAGTGCCCACACCACTCTAGGGAATCATCTAAGTCCTACTTGGTGACCTCTTCATCCCCTTCTTCATTAGTAAATGGTGGCAACTTGAGAACCTTGGACAGTCTCTTTGAGGTTACCTTCACTTTTATCCTATTAATCATACTTGTTACAGATTTCCCAGTTGAGCCAACTTTGGCATTGGAGTAGAATTCAGGGACCTCTCTTCTCATAATCATAGTTGGTTTTGATAGCATAAACTGCAAGTTGACGGAGTCGAGCTGTCTTATAATGGTCTGAATTTCTTCTGGATCCTTCTAAAATCCATCTCTTACTACTTCACTTCCTTCATATAGGTATCCTTCTCCCTTTGGAGACATTTCATAGATACTTGAAGGAGAGCTGAGCATATCGACTTGTCTACTTCCACCGGACGGAGAGCACGCGACCGCTTTTTAGGGCAAATATAGTGTATGCTTTAATTTCAAGCATTTGACTCCTATTTATAATTTCTATTATGGAAAGCAAAAAGTCGCATATTAGAAATTTGATTGATACAAATCCAATGGCTGAGATTGATTCATTTTAGATTTCTGAATTGACCTTAAGTAATAAAGTATAGTCGTGTCATCACGATAAAATCGTAGTGTTATCACTATTGGGAACAGTGCCCTGCAATGTTCCTGATTTTAAGAAGTGCTCAGGTCAATAAAAAAGCACTATGTATTTGATGGTATGTCATAATTATGATTGCAGAGTATAGACAGTATGTCCAATATTCTCTAATCCCTCAAAGTCCTGAATCATTGAGAAGGATTTGACATATCATTGAAATAGTATATATATCGATGAGATTACTCGCAGAAGACAGCAGAAGAAATCAACCAATAATCATTGTGACATTCAGAATAACACGGTGATATCATTGTGTCAACAAAGTACACACGATGATATCTTTGTAGGAACAAGAAGAAACAACTAAGTCAAGGTATCGTCGTGACAACAAGTATCACACGACGGTATCATTGAAAAGATTGTCGTGCTGAAGATCTTCAGAATTCACAAGTAAAGTATCTGGATAAGAAGTCATATCAACGTAAAGAAGTTATATCGTCTTGAGAACTCAGTCAGTGATCGTGGAGATAGTTTGCAGCTGAATTAGTAGTCAAAATGATCTCGATGATATCGATGAGAAGACCTCATATCAGCAAGATAATCTCGACGATATCGACGAAAAGACTTCATGTCGCTGTGACTGCACATGTAGCTGAAATATTCCATATCATCGAGATATCTATCTCAGGTGAATATTTTAGAAATCTTGAAGAAATTTCTTAGTCCCAAATGGATCGCTGAGACAGCAAGTTCTGTTGTCGAGATGTTGCTCATATCGTCGAGACAGACCAAGATTTTTTGAAACGTGCTGTCTGCATTTAATGTCGTCGTCTAAGGGACCAATCAGCGGATGTCATTAAGGAATGGGCTTCTGACATTAAAGAGTGCTCAGAAATGACAATTTGAAGGCCTTGTTAGATAAAAAGACAAAGTGTGTGCCCTAATAAAATATAGAGAATAGAATCGGAACAAAGAACGGTTGTAAGTAGAAGGAAATATTTCTCTTGAGAACCATACACTCATACTCTCTATTCTCTAAGGGTCCGTTTGGTTGGGTTGTTTCTGATGAAAAGCTGCTGATCAAAAATGGAGTTTTGAAAAAGAGTTGTTTCTGAGAAATGGAGTTTTGTTAGAAAACTGTTTGGGTGAAATGGAGATTTTAGTGCTACCGACGAGGAGCGGCGATGGGAGATACCGACGAGGAGCTGCGACGAGAGATACCGACGAGGAGCGGCGACGTGAGGAGCGGCGGCGTGAGGAGCGGCGTGAGGAGTAGCTCCAAGTGACGACGAATGGCGGCATGAGGAGCGGCGGCGGTGACAAAGCTGGCGATGGTGTCGTCGACTGGAGCGGGCGAAGGAGATCGGGGGAGAGAAACCCTAGAACTGTGTCTTGGGCGCGGCTGGACTGGGGATAAAAACCTTGGCTCAGGTTAACAAATAAACGGAGGATATTAATAACCTCCGTTTCGGTCCATAAGCCGCGCCAAACAATGCTTTTGCCTATTTCTCCATTGCGTTTCTGCCACACCGGAGAAAATACGATGCGCCAAACGCACCCTAAGTCTCAGTCAAGCATCACCGACTGATAAGCTATCTTCCAGAAAGAAGAAGAGGATAGAAGAGAAGCTTTTGTGCATCAGTAAAACTTTCTTAAAGTTTTCTCTTTAAGTCCAGAGGCCTTGTGCATCAGGCTTCAGAAGCACTCTCCAGATAATATTTTGTTGTGTGGAGTGTTGTTCATTCTCGTAAACAATATATTTTCTATAGGACATTATGGGTCTGAGTTGTAGGGTTCCTGGAACCTGAGGTAAGATCTCTTGTAGATCAGCGTTGTAGGGCCTGGAGTGCTTGAGTTGTAGGGGTCCTAGAACCTGAGGTAGGATCCTAGAAAGATCTAAGTTGTATGGCCTGGAGCGTCTTAGTTGTAGGGCCTTTGTGACTGAGGTGTAGGACTTGTGAAGGAGATTTGAGTTTTGGTGGAGTTTGTTGATTCTAGCACACTACTAGATAGGGCAGAGGCACAGTGGAGTACTCTAGACACATCGTCTAGGGGAACCACTATAAATCTGGTGTTTCTGTGTGCTGATTTTGGTGATAGTTTATGTGCTGTGATTTTCTCAGTGTGTTGTTAGAATTTAAATTTAAATTAGCTACATCACTTATTCTCCCCCTCCCCCTTTAGGTGATAGTTCCATAAACAATAAGTGGTATCAAAGAGAGGTTGATCAAAGAGTGACTTAACAAATAGATCTAGATATGTGGAACTATTCCCAATGGCTGGGGGTGATCAGCACAAGGAGATTAGGTCCATGAAACTTCAAGTGTGCTCCAAAGAAAATTTCCCCATATGGAAAGAGAGAGTCAGATTTTTCATGGAGGCTGCAGATCCCAGAGTATTTGTTACTGTTCAAGAGGTACCTCAAATACCAATGACAACCTTAACCACAGATCCTGTCAAGCAAGTACCAAAGAAATACTAGGACATGAGTAAGGATGAACTTGCCTTTGTGGCCCTTGATAATAGGGCACAAAACATCATAGTAAGTGTCATTGATGACTGCACCCTCCAAAACATTATTCACTGTGAATCTGCCAAGGAGATGTGTGACTCCTTGATTGTTTATATAGAGGGGACGGAAGAAGTAAGGTATGATAGGAAGTCCCTTCTAAACCAAGAGTATGAGGCCTTTAAGCAAAGCAAAAATGAAACCATCTCAAGCTGCTATGAGAGGTTTTTCAAGATAGTGAATGGCCTGAAAAATCATGGAAGGGAGTTCACAAACTCTTATCTAAATGACAAATTCCTTAGATCCCTCTCTAAGGAATGGGATATCAAGATATGTGCCATGAGAGAGATGGGACATCTAGGCATCATGGAGCTGAAGAATCTGTATGGAAAGCTACTGTCTCATGAGCTTCATCTTAACACAAGAAAAGATGAAGAGGAAAGCTCAATGGGGTGCACCAAAGAGAGGCCTATGGCCCTTAAGGATGAAAGCCTAAGGAAAACTAAGAACAAGACTCCAGATTTCAGGACGTATCTGAGAGCAGTGCCACTTCTAATGCCAGAACATCAGATTCAGAAAACACAGATAATGAACTGGCCCTCTTCTACAAGCAATTCAAAAAGCTGATGTTAAGAAGGAGAAGAGACAACCATAAGTCATCTTCTTCTAGCTCCATGACATCTGGTCATCATGACAAATCCAAATCTTCGAGGGATGACAAGTATAAATCTAAACCCAACAAATTTGATTTAACTAATATAGTGTGTTATTACTGCAATAAGATAGGTCACATGATAGCTGAATAGCCCTCCAAAAAGAGGTAATATAAGAAAAATATGAAGACAAAAGAAATTCAAAGGACTGGAAGAAAACAGAAAAATGATTCATTGCAAAGAAGATCAGAACCTCAAGTGATTCTGATTCAAGTTCGTCAAAATCTGAAGAGGAAGCCCTCATTAGCATCCTGGCCATAAATGAACACATCCAGGACAAGAACCTGTTGGGTATTGTATCCACAATAGCCCAGATTTGTGACAAGTCGCCCTTGAACCAAGTTGAATTGCTGGTGTATTTGATGTTGTTTCTTAGTTGTGTACTTGCAGGTTATTATTGCTAAGTGTAGACCAATGTCAGATTACAGTGAGTCATTAAACACGATTTTATGGAATGTAATCCCTCATTGTGTGGAACATGGTGTTGAATCATGTGTGATCTCTCTATTGGGATACACTTCATTTGACAAGTACCTTGATGCTTAGAAGATGGAAGATTTGCTGGTGTCTAGAAAAAGAAAAGAGGAAAAAGTTTCTAAATTTTCTAAGTGTATTTCTTGAGAAATAGTTTCTGGTTCTTGAGAAATCAAGTTCATTTCTCGAGAAGTTAGTTGTGTTCTCGAGAAGTCCTTCTCAGAGTTTTAGTTCAAGTTTTCTAAGTCATTTCTCGAGAAGTCACTTCATATCTTGAGAAATCAGAATCTTTTCTCGAGAAGCCTTCTTTGTTCTCGAGAAATCCTTCTCAGTTAACCAGTAAAGCTTTTCTAAGCTTTTTCTGGTGAAGACAATTCCTCTCTCGAAAAATCAAGACCAATTCTCGAGTAATCATTTTGTTCTCGAGAAATTTCTTTCAAGTTTTCCAGAAAGCTTTTCTAAGCTCTTTCTCATGATATAGTGGCCATCTCTCGAGAACTCTATTTATTTCTCGAGAAATCCATTTTGTCACGAGAAATATTTTTTTCCTTAAGGTCCTATTTTAAAATCTATTTCTGACGGATCATATATTCTTGTCTGACGATGTCAACGCCACGTGTGACGTGTTTTAAGGATAATTCTACCTTAAATCAAGGACTCTTTATCGTTAGACTTGATTGCTATAAAAGGTCCTTTTCAGCTCTTGTCTTAACCTAGTTTATCATTCGTTCATAAATTTTTGTAAAAGAGCTGCCACCCCCTGCCATTGTTGAAGAACTTCATCTCTCTCATTCAACCGATCCTTTGAAAGAAAAGATTCGACAGATCAATTCTCTCATCATCTACAAAAGTTTATTGGATCTGGTCAAATCCTAGAAGTTCAGATCTGACATTTCAACCTATCTTCCTCAACTTCAAGCCAATGTTGTCCAAGTCTCAAGAAGGAGGAAGATCACAGTATTTCAGATCTGTATATGTTTTGTTAATCATTTCATTGTAGACAATCTATATTTCTTGTAGTAAGTATATCTTCCGAGTTGTAGGAGAATTGTCTATGAGTTGTAGGAGGGATATCTCCGAGTTGTAGGAGAGCTGTCTCCGAGTTTGTAGGAGAATTGTCTCTGAGGTGTAGGAGTGGGGACTCCGAGTTTTTATGATCATTCTTGATCTGAGATATAGTGAAGTAGATGAGGCTAGCCGTGGTGCTAGATTGGCGAGGCGGGAAAGTGGAGTACCAAAGATTGGGGAACCACTATAAAATTCCTTGTGTCGTATGTGCTTGTGATTGGTTTTCTATGATCTCTGTTGCATTAAGTTTTTATTCCGCAAAAGACGCAGATATCACCTATTCACCCCCCTCAAGGTGATTTAGGTAGGCAACTAGATACTTCAATTGGTATCAGAGGTTCGTTGTTCGTTGCTAGGTTAACACCTTGTACAGGATCCATCCATTCTAGTTGCTAGCAAATCATGGAAAGAGGCAAGGAATCCTCCTCATTGAAGCTGCCTATCTGCACAAAGGCTAACTTTCCCATGTGGAAAGAAAGAGTAAGATTTTACATGGAAGCCGCAGATCCGAGAATTTTTCAATTTGTGGAAGAAGGCCCTCATGTGCCTATGGTTGCATCTACAATTGATCCAACTGTTCAGGTGCCAAAGAAGATGATGGACTTAACCAAGGATGAGATCGCCATCGTAGTCTTGGACAAAAAGCCGAAGAACATAATTGCCAGTGCAGTGGACGATTCTATGCTACAAAACTTAATCCACTGCAGATATGCCAAAGAAATGTGGACATCCTTAATTGTCCTCATGGAAGGTACCGAAGAGGTAAGGGATGATAGAAGATCTCTACTCAACCAAGAGTATGAGTCCTTCAAGCAAAGCAAGAAGGAGTGCATAGCCGATGCTTATGAAAGATTATTCAAAATTGTTAACGACCTAAGAAATAATGGTCGGAAATTTACAAACGGTGAACTAAATGACAAGTTTCTGCAATCCTTGACGAAAGAATGGGATAGCAAGATCGTTGCAATTAGTGAGTTTGGAAAGCTACAAAACATTGACCCGTAGAATCTGTTCAGGAAACTACTATCCCAAGTGCTGCAGATGAACATCTACAAAACTGAAAAAGATGGGAATCAGACCTCGGGCAAGGAGAGGACCTTGGCTCTGAAGGTCAAAAGCTCCAGGAAGAGTAGAGTTGTGTCACCAAAAAGGGCACAAGAGACTGATGAAGAAGAATCAGAAGCTGGCTCCTTCTGCTTTGAAATGTCAGATGGGGAATTTTTTTAATTTCCCGTCAGTTCAAGAAACTTCTAAGCAAAAGAAGGCATATGAAGAACAAGCCATCTTCCTCAGACTACATACATTATTCTCATGATGGTGATCATCACGAGAATGACTCAAGTAGCCATGACAGGTACAAGTCTAAACCAAACAAACATGTTTCTTCTGACATTGTTTCTTATTGTTGTAACAAGTCGCATATGATCGCTGATTGCCCTCACAAGAAGAAAGAGGGTGGAAAGAGAGAAGAAAAGAAATCCACCCATGGGAAAAAGAAAAGTGAGAGAAGCTTCGTTGACAAGAAGTCCAAAACACTCAGCGATAGTGATTCAGGTAAGTCAAGTGATGAGGAAGAAGCATACATTGGGCTTATGGCCATGACTGATGACGAAGAAGAACCTCTGTATAAAGGGAAGGTAAATGTTCACACCATCTTGTCTGAATCAGATTATGCCTCAGTTGATCAAGAGAACTACTTCTCAGACAAGGATTCATAACTCATGACCCAATATACTGAATTGCTCAAAGGCTTTGACAAATGCCGAAAGGTCGTCAAAACCCAGGCAAAGGAGATCATGTATCTCAAGGAAGTGGAATCCAATCTGAGAGAAGATGTTGCAAAACTTACCTCTCTCAGAGAGGAAATCCAAGACTTGACAGACAAGATCAAAAGCTCAGATGAGCTCCTTGCCCTGAGAGAGAAAATCATCAAAGAGATGGAAGAACAACTAGCTGTCGAGAAAAAGCTAGTCAAAAAGTTCTCCCAACCGAAAACTGTTCTTCCAATCATTGATTGATTCTCTGCTAAAGAAAGTGGGAGTGGATTAGGTCATGTGGTTGGTCGTAGTAAATCTTCTAAGAGCATCCGAGCCAAGAAGAAAATTATGAATGCTATGAAAACTACCGCCGAAGAGAAAAGGAAGGCCCATCTAGATAAAACGACATTTAAGAAAGTTATCTTTCCCTCAAATGCCTATGATCTGGTGAGCTCCTATGGTCACTTGACTAGACCAATTGAGTTTGAGCCTGTCAATGAATACAAGGGGTGGACTCGTCACCGAAACTTTGGTGCAAGTGTGTTCAAAGCACCTTATGAGGAAATAAATCTGAGAGGTTTTTGGTCCTTTTGTTCATGGACCTAGTGCAAAGAAGGCACCAACAGTGAAGACTGTTGCATCTAAGCCAAAGGAGACAGTAATACCATGTGTGTGTTGTACTCATGAGGGATCCTCATTAAAAAGTAAAGCTCTTGCCAAAACTATCGTTCAAAAAGTGAAGCAGGAGAATACAAAGAAAGGTACAACATATTTGATTGTTGGTGTTGCAGCAAGATTGGTCACTTTGTCGTTTATTCCTGGTTCAATCCGATTAATTTTAAGAGACCACAAGTAAACATTGCAAGGAAGACTGCTCGCAATGTTATCGTTCATCGTGGTTCTCAGCTAACAAGGGACCAATGACCCAAATTTGTTTGGGATCCTAAGGCAAAATAATCTTCTTTTATAGGTATGTCCAAAGGCCAACATAAATACTATCTGGTATTTGGAAAACGCTTGTTCTCGGCACATGACCGGGAGAAGAAGCCTATTTCAGAATTTCATTCCAGTTGAGAACGGCCCAAAAGTCATTTTTGCGGATCCGATAGAGGAATAACCAAAGGCTATGGTATGATTACTAATGGTAATGTATCCTTCTCCGATGTGGCTTATGTGGAAGGATTAGAATATAATCTTATAAGCATAAGTCAACTTTGTGATAAAGGATACATAGTTGATTTTTGTACTGATAAGTGTTTGATAAAGTCGGCAGAAAATTTAGAAACGATTTTATCAGGCACTCGATGTAGAAATATTTTCTGTTTAAACTTTCTTTGTTTAACCTCCTCTAAGCCAATGTGCTTTTTAGCAAAAGTTAGTTCATCTCTTGTTGAACAATGGCCCAAGAGACTAGCACATATTAATTTCAAAACTATACACAAATTATTTTCTCCAAACTTAGTGCGTGATGCGCCAAATGTTAAGTGCATTAAAGATAGACCTTGTCATGCATGTGTAAAAGGCAAGCAAACAAGAGCTAACTTTAAGAGAATAATTGGCAAAGGCTCTACCAGGTGCTTACACCTGCTTCATATGGACTTGTTCGGTCCTTTGCAAATTAGAAGTTTAGGAGGTAAGTCTTACACATTGGTTATTGTAGAAGATTATTCACTTTATGCATGGGTATTCTTTCTAAAACACAAGTCAGATACCTTTGATACTTTCACCAAGTTTGTCAAGAAAATCCAGAATGAATTTGATTGTTCGGTGGTCAAAATCAGAAGTGACCATGGAACAAAATTTGAATCTGGGGCCATGACAAACTTCTGTGAAAGCCTCAGTATCTTTCATGTGTTATCCTCTCCTCGAACTCCACAACAAAATGGTGTAGCTGAGAGAAGGAATAGAACACTCATTGAGGCTTGTAGAACAATATTGAGCGACTCTTCACTACCCGAATATTTCTGGGCTGAAGCGGTCAACACTGCTTGCCACGTGCAAATAGAGCACTCATAAATAAAAACAATTAAGAGACTCCCTATGAACTACTAAAAGGCAAGAAACCAACTATCTCTTATTTTAGAATCTTTGGCAGTAAATGCTTTGTACTTAATAATGGGAAGCATTACAAAACCATGTTTAGTGAAAAGAGATTTTAAGGTATTTTCGTAGGCTATAGTAGCCATAGTAGAGCTTATAGAATTTTTAATAAGAAAATCCTGGTTGTAGAAGAATCCATTAACGTTGTATTTGATGAGACGAGCATGCTACAAAGCAGCTCTTCTGGTATCTCTGTTGAAGATGCAGGTTCAAGACTGCAAGACTTAAGCTTGGATGAGCCAGTCAAAGAAAATGCTCCAAACTTCATCAAGATCTGTCCCCCAACCTCAACTGAAGAGGAAGACCACCAAGATGAAGAGCTAATCCAAGTGGAGGAAGAAACTCCAGTAGTAGAAGTTCCTGGTGGCTCAATTGATGCAAGGAATCTAGAGTTCAGAAATATGAGGGATCATCCAGTTGATCAGATCAAAGGAGATCCTCATGACGGCATAAGAATAAGAAGAGGTACTACTAATAAAAATATGTATTTGAGTTTCCTCTCGCAGTTTGAACCAAAGAAGTTCCAAGAAGCAAATGAAGACCCCTCTTGGATTATTGCAATGGAAGAAGAACTAAATCAATTCAAGCGGTGCAAAGTATGGACTCTTGTACCAAAACCCAAAGATAAAAATATCTTTGTAACAAAGTGGGTTTACATAAACAAATTGGATGAAGATGGAACAATAATTAAGAACAAAGTCAGACTCATAGCGAAAGGGTACAGACAAGAAGAAGGTATCGACTTCGATCAGAATTATGCTCCTGTAGCAAGGCTCGAAGCGATCAGGTTGTTCCTTGCTTATGCTGCATTCAAAGGATTCACCGTATACCAAATGGACGTCAAGTCAGCATTTCTTAACGGTAATATAAAAGAAGAAGTATACATGGAACAACCCCCTTGTTTTGTTGATCCTGAACACCCTGATTATGTTCACTTATTACAAAAAGCTTTGTATGGTTTGAAACAAGCTCCTCGAGCTTGGTATGAGACGCTGTCTAACTTTCTTCTTGAGAACAAATTCACAATAGGAAAGATAGATAAGACATTATTTCTTAGGGAAGTAAAAGGCAAGATTTTGCTAGTGCAAATTTATGTCGACGACATTATCTTTGGCTCTACGGATGACAACCTTTGCAAAAAGTTCTCCAGACTTATGCAAGGGAAATTCAAAATGAGCAGTATGGGTGAGATGAAATATTTCTTAGGACTTCAAGTGAAGCAATCTAAAGATGGAATTTTGATCTCTCAGACGAAGTTCACCAAGGAGTTGGTGAAGAAATTTTGAATGGAGAGTGCATACTCGATGAGGACTACAATGAGTCCAGCTATGTCTCTGGACAAAGATGAGAAATGGAAACCTTTTGATGAAACTAAGTACAGAAGCATAATTGCCTTTTTGCTCTACCTTACTGCTTGTAGGCCCGACATAATGTTTTCTACATGTGTATATACTAGATATTAGTTGAACTCTAAGGAATTTCACTATACCGCTGCAAAGGGAATTTTGAGATACCTTAAGGGTACACCAAATCTTGGCTTATGGTACCCAAGAAGTAATGATAGCGAGCTAATTGGTTTCTCAGATGAATACTTTGCAGGTAGTAAGGATGACAAGAAAAGCACTTCTGGTACATGCCAATTCCTTGGAAGAAGACTTATTTTCTGGAGTAGCAAGAAGCAGAATTGTGTTGCAATTTCAACCGCCGAGTCAGAATACATTTCTGCAGGCAGTTGTTGCGCACAACTTCTCTGGATAAGGAATCTGCTTGAAGATTATTATTTGAAGTTCAAGGACATCCCAAGGTTTTGCGACTCCTCCAGCGCTAATGCAATTGTAACTAATCCAGTCTCTCACAGCCGGACAAAGCATATTTAGATAAGGTATCACTTCATCCGGGAGCATGTGGAGAATGGGGACATAAATCTATGTTATGTCCCAACGGACAAGCAAGTTGCGGATATTTTTATGAAGCTGCTGGATGAGACCAAGTTCTCTTTCTTAAAGACAGAACTTGGAATGCTCAACATGGAGCCCTGATCAAGCCATAAATGAAGCCTGGAAGATCTTCAACTATTCAAACCTTCAAGGAAGCAAAGATCTGAAATTATCAAGAAAAGTTCAACTCATATCTTAGATTTTTCGAGAAACAGTTAATATTTCTCGAGAAAGGGTAATTCTCTCGAGAAAAGGACTTATTGAGGGAATTCTAAAAATTCTTTGAAATATGAACTATACTTCTCGGGAAATGATATTGCTCTCGAGAAATGACTTTTTATCTCTCGAGAAATAACCTTTACAGAAATACTTCAGCAAATTTCTAGAGACATGATACAACTTCTCGAGAAATCAAAATAATCTCGAGAAATGAACTTAAAGAGCTAATTCAGCTATTTCTCGAGAACTGATACTTCTCTCGCGAAATGACTTATATCTCGAGAAATACTATTTTGTTTTCCTATTCTCTCTCTGGAATTCGAAAGGTCAGGTACGTGCCTTGTTATTTAAATTCTTATTTCTTTTATTTTAACTGTCAAATCAAAAGTATATATATAAATAAGATTTCACGAATAAACTTAAATTCACACATTCCTTCCCCGAGAAAAGACCTAGTGTCTCTCACGACATCTCTCGGCCGATCAGTTCTTCTCGACAATCATCAACCGCTCAGTCGTTCTTCTCTCTCGATTCAATGGCACCTCTTCCAAGACCCAAGATAGGAGTCGGAAGTGAGCTCATCAAATCAGGTTTAAGCTAAATGTCAGATATTTTCTCAATCTCTTCCATCTCCTAGAAGCCGCTGGTCTTTACTTTGTTATGGAATTCCCTTGCCGAATTTTATTCAGATAAGTAGAGGAACTCTTCTTGAATTTTAAGGTTAAAAAGGAAGGAATGGTGTTGAAATCCACAGTGGATAATCTGAAGGTTAAGATAACCTCTAAGTCCATATCAAAATTTCTAAAATTGCCAACAGTTGAATCTGAAGATGATCTTGAAGATGAAGACTGGATCAGAACTTTATCATTTTGTGGTTTAGACAAAGCAACAAAGTCAGTTCGAAGAAATAATATGAATGATGTAGGGAAGCTGCTGGTGGACATCATTGCTAAAGTTTTACTATGCAAAACTGGAAGTCTAGGATATGTTTCTGAAGATTTATTCTGCCTCATGACATCTGTGGTTTGCAGGAAAAAGTGTAATTGGGCAACCCTTATATTTGTGAGAATTAAAGAATGTCTCCTTGATCTAAATTATGCAAGAATACTTTCCATGTATCTGAACCAGGTCTACCCTGAGGTGTTTAAGATGTCCAAGGGTGCAGTTCTTCACCATCTGAAGAGCTTGGATGTTTCCATCCTTCAAAGATGGGACATCAAAATCCAGAAACCATGGGATATAAAAGCATGTTGCCAGGGGGAGCGTACTCCTTCTGGAGCTGATGGCAATCAGCATGGTTCTCCAGCTCCCCTCCTTGCTCCTCAGAATCCAAGTGTTCCTGAAATTCCACTAACTCCTGCTGAAGATCCTATTCCATCCTCTACAGTTGATGATACAGTTAGTACTCCTCTAGAAAAAGATCCTGAAGTTGTAAATACAGATACAGTTGATGTTGCTGAAAAAGATGATGTTGCTGATAAAGTTGTTGATGCGGTAGAAGATGAAATTGCTGAGAAAAGCCCAAGTGTTCATATGGCAGGGTCAGGGGCTGACCTTGATTTTGTTGATGTTGATAGTGCTGATTCAGTGCAAGGGCACTCTCCACCCCCAGTAGATATTGAGAGGGAGAAGGAGTTTAATGCGTCTGCCCAAGCAAATGTTGATCCAAATTTGTCTGTGGACAAAGGCAAGGCTGCTCAGCATGAGCAAGATAGTGAAGGTGAGGATGTGGTTCCATCCTCTGCTCAAAAGAAAGTAAGTTCTGTTATTCTTCAAGAAATCCCAGATTGGAGGATAGCTTTTCTACCTCCTCCACCTCTTTCACCACCAGAGTATGCTGAAGATATTCTTCTTGGGAAAATTGAAATTATGCTGAACAAGCAAAGCGAAAATTTTGAAAGTTCAATCAGAGAAGTGCATACAAGGATCACTGTTGTAAAAAAAGAGATGAGCAGAGGACTTGCTGAAATTCAAACAAATACTGATGAACTGAAAAGGATAGTTAATCTGGGAGGTAAGGCTGTTGATCACTCAATTGTAGGTATTGGTCAGGTAATGAATGAAATAGTTCTGGTTAAAATGCTCAAAATTCTATAGCTACGAAGGCAGAGGAGAATACTTGTCAAATCATCGATGAAGTGGGCAAGTTTAAAGAATCTGTGATCCAAACCCTATTTGTAGAAGTCAGAAAGGGGGAGGATAAGATGGCAGAAATGTTGAGTTTTCAGTTGTCTGAGCTTCAGAGACTGTGGGCTACTCAGCTTGAACAATTAAATGTTGTTGTTCAAAAGCAGATAGCAGAAGTCAATGCATATACATCCAATACAGCTGTATGGCTTCACAATGAGATATTTCCTGAGTTTTCCATTCATCTTGAACCACCTCAGTTCTCACCAAGACCAGAAGTGCAACCTGATTATGCTCCTCCAATGAATTACACTCAAGTTTGGCCAGCAGATCAATCTGAAGTTCAATCTAAACTGCCAGGGTCAAGGAAAAGAAGATGTGGAGAAGGTCCCTCAGCAAGTAAATAAATTCCAGGGAAAAGCTCAGAAGGTATTGGAAAGGGAAGTGCAGGAGAGGTTATAGAAACTTGGATTCCTGATTCCAGAATAATTATCTTAGATACCCTCAAGCTTGTGAATGAAGGTGGAATGAAAGTGCATGATTATTATAGTCATGAAGAATGGCAGAAGTATGAGATGAGCATGACAAAGAGAAGAATCCATTTTAGAACTCATGGATGGGACAATCCAGAAGCTCCAGCTCCACCTCCAAAGTATCATCCAAAGCCTGATGCATACATTAAAAGACAGGAAAAGCAAAAGAAGAGCAGCTGCTGAAGAAAGGGAATGAGGACCATTCAATTCTTTTGATTAGAAAGACTGTGTGAATTTAAAATTATTCTAGACAATCTTAATTATGTATATAAATTTTGATTTTGATGGTCTTTCTGCTTCTTATTATTTTTCTTGTGATGTGCATATTATATGTCTAATCTTGATGCAATTCATCTTAGTGTATAGGGTTCTGACTTCTACAAATAGGAGGAAATTATTAGGTATTGTATCCACAATAGGATAGATTTGTGAGAAGTCACCCTTGAACCAAGTTGAATTGTTGTTGTATTTCATGTTGTTCTTAGTTTGGTACTTGCAGGTTATTATTTCTAAGTGTAGGCCAATATCAGATTATAGTGAGTCATTAAACACAATTTCATGCAATGTAATCCCTCATTGTGTGGAACATGGTGTTGACTCATGTCTGATCTATCTATTGGGATACACTTCATTTGACAAGATGCTTAGAAGTTGGAAGATTTGCTGGTGTCTAGAAAAGAAAAGAGGAAAAAGGTTCTAAATTTTCTAGGTGTATTTCTCGAGAAATCGTTTCTGGTTCTTGAGAAATCAAGTTCATTTTTTGAGAAGTCAGTTGTGTTCTCGAGAAATCCTTCTCAGAGTTCTAGTTCAAGTTTTCTAAGTCATTTCTCGAGAAGTCACTTCATATCTCGAGAAATCAGAATCTTTTCTCGAGAAGCCTTCTTTGTTTTCGAGAAATCCTTTTCAGTTAACCAATAAAGCTTTTCTAAGCTTTTTCCTCGTGAAGTCAATTCCTCTCTCGAGAAATCAAGACCATTTCTCGAGAAATCATTTTGTTCTTGAGAAATTTCTTTCAAGTTTTCCAGAAAGCTTTTCTAAGCTCTTTCTCGTGATATAGCAGGCCATCTCTCGAGAACTCTATTCATTTCTCGAGAAATCCATTTTGTCTCGACAAATATTTTTTTCCTTAAGGTTCTGTTTTAAAATTTGTTTCTGACGGATCTTATATTCTTGTCTGACGGTGTCAACGCCACGTGTGATGTGTTTTAAGGATAATTCTACCTTAAATCAAGGACTCTTTACCGTTAGACTCGATTGCTATAAAAGGTCCTTTTCAGCACTTGTCTTAACCTAGTTTTATCATTCGATCGGAAATTTTCATAAAAGAGATGCCTCCTCCTGCCATTGCTGAAGAACTTCATCTCTCTCATTCAACCGATCCTTTGAAAGAAAAGATTCGACAGATCATTGCTCTCATCATCTACAGAAGTTTATTGGATCATGTCAAATCCTAGAAGTTCAGATCTGAGATGTCAACCTATCTTCCTCAACTTCAAGCCAAAGTTTTTCAAGTCTCAAGAAGGAGGAAGATCATGGTATTTAAGATCTGTATATGTTTTGTTAATCATTTCATTGTACACAATCTATATTTCTTGTAGGAAGTTTATCTTCCGAGTTGTAGGAGAATTGTCTCTGAGTTGTAGGAGGGTTATCTCCGAGTTGTAGGAGAGTTGTCTCCGAGTTTCTAGGAGAATTATCTCTGGGGTGTAGGAGTGGGGACTCAAAGTTTGTAGGATCATTCTTGATCCGAGATATAGTCAAGTAGCTGAGGCTAGCCGTGGTGCTAGATTGGAGAGGCGGGAAGGGGAGTACCCAAGATTGGGGAACCACTATAAAATTCCTTATGTCATCTGTGCTTGTCATTTGTTTTCTGTGATCTTTGTTTCATTTAGTTTTTATTCTGCAAAGGACGCAAATATCACCTATTCACCCCCTTCTTGGTGATTTAGGTAGTCAACTAGATACTTCAGAACCCCTCTCCTTGGAAGGTACATATCAGAGCCCCATTATTTTCCTCTGATTCTGAATCAGTTGTAGATTCTATACATGATGATAAGTGTGAGTCTGCTCACAATAGCACATCTTCAAGATCCCCACATGGGGATGAATCTAAGTTAATGCAACAATATGAAGCTTTATGGGAAGCCTTCAAAAAAGCAAGAAACTCCTAATAGTTCAATTTAAGGAGTTAGATTCCTTGAGAAATACCCACTTTGAGTTCCAGGAGTCAGCTAAAAAGCTGACTGCTATGAGCAAAGAACTGGATAACTTCAAGGAAGACATAAAGCTCAAAAATGTTGAATTACGACAAAAGAACAAGGTCATTAAGGACCTTGAGGAAATGTTGTTGGAAGAAAAAAGAATTGTTTTGACGAAGCAGATGTAGCAGCTTTTTCCTTTTTATAGTTGTAGCTTCTGGCGCAGGAACTCTCTACCTGTCGGGCAGCCGCCTTGCGGAAGCGCCACCACAAAAGCTAGCCTCTTCCATAAGACGCCTATCCTGCCGGCCAAACCAATATCATCAAACCAACCCCTCAATAGTATAAAAGACAAAAACCATTAATTCACATATAAGTAAAGGTGTCACAATTATACAAAAGATAGGTAGCTCCGAGAGCTCATGCAAATATCAGAGTATAAAAAGAAATGCCCCAAGGGCTACATCTTAAATCTCAAAACTATCGCTCACATCTCTCACTGATGGTAATGAAGGTATCGTAGTCTCTGGCCCTGTCGTCCTGACCTGGCTATCCGCCTCCAGCGTCGTGCGCTGCTGCTCCTGGGTACGCTCCTAAAAAGAGGGGTGCAACAACCATTAGTCATAATGACTAAGTAGCTTCACATCCTATCCCCCTACGACTCCAAGGCACCGGGCGGAATATAAACAATAGTATCAAAAGCAGGTGGAAATGAAAGATGTAATCACAACAGTATATCAAAAGTATAAAAAGTACGTCTAACAAGTAGTATGGTCAGCGACAGAGTATAAGCAAGCCGAGTATATACATAACTGAATTGAACTTAACTTATAAGGATGCACATCTAAGCTTATAAGTTAAGGATCCGAACATAAAGTAACCCATCATATAAAGGTGCACATACAAGTTTATATGATGAGGATCCAATGCGGTGCAATGCTATGATCATGAAACGATGAATTCCATGCAATGATTATGGTATGATGACTCACCCATACATATTTGCTATGTCGACATAGACCTGTAGTTCCCACTTTTTGAGGGTAGCTAACCACTCAGGCACCTCACGTCGTGGCCAGACGAAGACAGTGGAACGAGCTCCTCCACTACTAGGAGGGTATGAACACTATCAGACCAAGGACTATGTACACCTCGATGCTAGGAACACACAGCGGAGACCCTGCGTACTGCTCGCAACATGCTGAGTCTTCATAACACGGAAAGGTTCTTTGGGAAGTGAGCACCAAGAGTCCAACCCAACCAGTATAGAGTCTAACTGCCAACTTCTGTCGGTGTCACGACTAGCAAGCCCGTAGACCCGCCACAAGTAATCCTCCAACCAGGATCATTACACCACAATGTGTAAACTATGCACATTCATGTAATTCACATGCACAACCTGTGCTATCAAGCGCTCAAGGACTCACAAAAGGAGCCTTATAACATTTCTCCTCATACACTCAACGCCGATGCTAATTAGCATCCAAGGCCCCCAACCACCGGGTCCTTAACATTGCACCATAAGATTTGATCATATCTTATAACCCGGATCAATCCATCAATGCTACCCATACCCAGTTGTTAAAACTCTCGTGTAGTGGCGTGCATATAACACGTAAATTACTCTATGAGACTCTGCAGGACTACTTGTGTGTGTAGAGTCATAATCATATCTTACTAAATAAGTAAGCCCAACTTATCATCAATATTCAATTCACGTGCTCAACTCACGGCGTGTTTCAACACACATGAAGCTATCACCCATTTTAAGAGGTTATCATAATTCTAATCATCTGATAGATTATCAAACGATGTGAGCATTTATATAAGCGTGCCGTCTAAATTCTTCATTCAATTATGCATCAGAATGTCCCGTTTCAGAATCATAACATTCATCTACGCCTCGCTCAATTGACATGGGAATCCAGGAACTCTTACCACACAAAGGGGGGAAACCTAGAGTTCTCTGCTTGTTAACGTCAGTGGTAGCGCTACCATCGAGCACTACTGATCCAGATGACACACCTTCCGTCGACAAGTCGACACACTAGCGCTGGTGGTAGCACTACCGTCAGGTGCTAGTGACTCTATTAACCTTCCTTCCCATCGACATTAAGTGTCGATGGGAAGTTATCCCTTCTCGTCAACAAGTCGACACGCTAACGTCGGCGGTAGTGCTACCGTCGGGTGCTCGTATTTCTACCAGTACTCCTTCCCGTAGACATTAAGTGTCAACGGGAAGTTATCCCTTCCTGTCGACAAGTTGATACGCTAACGTCGGCGGTAGCGCTACCGCCGGGCGCTAGTGACTCTATTAGAACTCCTTCCCGTCGACATTAAATGTCGACGGGAAGTTACCCCTTCCCGTCGGCAAGTCAACATGCTAACGACGGCGGTAGTGCTACCGCTGTGCGCTAGCTAATAGAGAACAAATCCTCTGTTAAACACAACCAATTTTCTTCCCGTGAACTCTCAGCTCCAATTATGATCAATTTTGTCTTCCCTTAGTTGCTAGACATTCACCACTATTCATGTGTCCCCTTATTAATCAAGTGAAATATTATAATTAAACTCTCTTTAATAAGGTACTATTCATCATCTTCCCCAAACAAGAATTAGGTCATTTCACTTTCTCTCCTCCAATACTCCCTTATTAGGCCACCGATCTTCACGAAATCAACTCCATTAATTTTGTACTGAAGAGGGGAGTTGATCAAAGACATACACGCGGCGAATGACGCCCTAGAACATATGCTCTAGCATGTCCACTTCCTACGAAACTTCATTAATCTCGCTAAATCAAGCTCTTTTGAGCTCAATGTCTCTCCTAATTAGATCTAAAGATCTAGCACCAAGGGAGAGGGGTCGGAAGTCACCTGATTTCGTGCCAACGATCATGGTTGTCTCCTCGGCGGCATGGTGGAGGTTGGTCGAGCTCAAGCCTTTCTCCAAGCTTGCTCCTTCAAGAACCCTAAGTTAAAACCTTGAGGTGTGAGCAAGAAGATGAAGAAAATAAGAAGAAGAAGAAGAAGAAGATGATGATGATGATGATGATGATGATGATGAATATGGCCCTCTGATTAGGAGAGCTCAGCCCATTTGGGTTAGGAGAGAAGGAAGAGAGAGAGAGATTTGCATTAATGAGTATTAAATGCAACCCAACTTTCCAAGCCTTATGTTGGAACTCCACAACTAGGTGACAGCTGCTTATTGGCTTTTAATTCGACCATTAACTTAGATTTAGGTAATTTAGGCCACCCACAATGGAAGAAATCACGTGCATTGATTCCTCTGCTACCACTGGAGTTAGCATAAGCTACCGTCGGTGTTTGCTCCCTTCTACCAATCCTTTGCCATTTGCTTTCTAACTTCAAGGGGTGAGGGTTACACCCACTATGGGAGATCAGGGCACATCCATGGCACCATTAGGACCTCAAGACTCTACCTATCCTAGTCATCACCAAGTGACTCGTGTCACTCAAGGGGTCTAGTTTGAATTGGGACGTTTCATACGGACCCATGAGTTCTATGGCTAAAGGTGGGTTTTAATACTTCATTATACATTCTGATGATTTTGGTAGATATGGATATGTGTATCTTATGAAGTAAAAATCCACATTATTTGAAAAGTTAAAGGAGTTCAAGAATGAAGTAGATAACCAACTAGGAAAAATAGTTAAAGCACTTTGATCTGATCGAGATGGCAAACACTTGAGTAAGGAGTTTCAAGACTATCTTAAAGAGTGTGGTGATGTATCACAACTCACTCCACCTAGGACACCACAAAATAATGATATTTCTGAGAGGAGAAATCGTACCTTTATGGTCATAGTGCAATCTATGATGAAACATACAAATCTGTCTATTTTTTTAGGGATATGCTTTGGAGACAACTACTTGTACACTAAATCGTGTTCCTACTAAAATAGTTCAAAAGCCACCATATGATATATGGAGTAGGAAGCGTCCTAATATATCTTTCATAAGTATTTGGAGTTGCGATGCATACATACGATGTCAAATGTCTTACAAACTTGAGGTCAAATATGATAGATATTATCTTGTGGGGGTATCCTAAGAAAACTATTGAGTATTATTTTTATAAACACTCCAAGAACAAAATGTTTGTCATAAGAACTGGTGTTTTTTGGAGAGGGAGTTCATATCTAGAAAAACCACCATGATTGAACTTGAAGAAGTTCAATAACAACAAATGATAAATGAACATGAGATAATACCTGAGTAAGGAATACAAATTATTATAGCTAAAGAGACTGCTCAAGAAACACAAGTCCTACATAGATCTAGTAGGCCATGATTTAAGTCTGAGATATATTGAATTCTCTTGACTCAAATTGGTAATGTGTTTTTAACGGATCATGATGATGAGTCTGCAACCTATCAAGATAATATAACTTGACCAGACTTTGAGAAGTGGCTTGAGGCCATGAAATCTGAAATGTACTCCATGCATATAAACCAGGTTTGGACCTAGGTGGAATTACCTGAAGGGTCTGAAACATAGGGTGCAAATAGGTTTTCAAGAAGAAGATCGGCATGGATAAGAATGTACATGCATTCAAAGGGAAATTAATGGATAAATGTTTCAAGAAAATTCATGGTATTGACTATGATAAGATCTTCTCCTCAGTTGTTATGTACAATGATTACGAGATCTGGCAAATGGATGCCAAAATGTCTTTCCTTAATGGAAACCTCCTCGAGGTTGTGTAAATGACACAACCAGAGGATTTTGTATCTTCACATGAAGCCACTAAAATATGCAAGTGGCAAAGATCCATTTATGGATTGAAATAAGCTTCTCAAAGACGGAATTTATGTTTTGTGGAGAAAATTAAGGAGTTTTGTTTCATCAAGAATGAATATGAGCCTTTTGTTTGCAAGAAGATTAGTGGGAGTATATTTGTATTTCTAATATTGTTTGTAGATGACATACTATTGATTGGGAATGCATTCCATCCTTATAAGTTGTTAAGAATGGGCTAGTGAACTATTTTTCTATGATGGACTTGGATGAAGTGACTTATATACTTGGTATTAAGATCTATAGAGATAGATCAAAGAAGTTTCTCGAGTTGACCAAAAGTACATATAGTGATAAGGTGTTGAAATGGTTCAATATGCTTGAGTATAATAATACTTACCCATATCTTATGGTATGAGTCATTCTAAGACACGGTGTCCAAAATCTAACGTAGAGAAGGACTTCATGAGTATGATTCCATATTACTTGTTAGTTGGATCAATTATGTATACAATGTTATGTACTTGTCCTAATTTCTTATTTACGTTAAACATGACAAGGAGATACCAGTTGGATCAAGGTGATTGTCATTGAATGGTAGTCAAGAATATCCTGAAGTACTTGAGAAGGACTAAGGATGTTGTTTATCCAGAAGTCCGCGACCTAAGTTTTTAATCAAGGTAACCGACCTGGGTAGTCAAAAATTTTGGAGACCGCTCGGACCGTTCTCCCCGTCTCTAACAGAATTTATGGCGATCTGCCTTCAGTGAGACCGCATGACAGCACGGTCTAGATTTTTTCCTCTTTTTTATTATTTGCACGCAATGTATCCTCTCTTCTGTGCCCCGGTTCTCCTGTACCCCGGGCAGCCCGTTATTTTTAGATATGCCTGTTTAGGCAGGCCCTCATGTCTATAAATAGAGGGGAGGGGGTACCCAGAAAGGGACTTTTGATTCAAACCTTCAGCTTATGACCTGTATAAGCGGACTCGAACTCTGTCTCTTTCCTACCACACTTCCTGACTTATTTTAGACTCCTCTGTAACCTTCTTTCATCAATCAGAACACCCGTGACAAGAGTTCCCGTTGTGGGCAATCTGGCATCGTTGATCAGCAACCCTCCTTTTTAGCATCATCTAGCCCAAGTAACCGACACTCCACAGTCTCTCCCTACCTCTTTGAAGTGTGAGTTTTGGAGGTACAATTTTTGTGCCAACAAATCGAATACATGACCTACATATCAGAGTGTTAGGAAAATCCAGCGGCGAGATAGAATTTTAGACCACAAAAACCAGTAGTGTCAGCCCGCTAGCAGTCATCCAAATTTGAGTGGTGCGACCTCTCTAGAAGCTCTCAATATTTGTGTCGAGCTATATCTCAAACAGACTCATTAAGAAGCCTCCCAGGCTCAGCAAGAGACCGCTAGACAGCTGGAAGCGATGAACCAGGTCTGTTGAAACCGATTTCTCGGTCTCGGTTGAGCTCGGGGCCCTCACCGAAATGAGGGGCAACTAGCCCTTACTGATCCCTCGAAGAAGATAGACAGAAGACTAGAAAGAAGACTAAGATCTTAGTCACAGCAAGGAGGTCCCTCCACTAACCCGGAAGATCGTTGAGCGCTTCCCCTCCCAAGCCAAAGCTGAGACTGGGGCACCTTGGAGAGCTCTGGAAATGCTAACCAAAGAAAGCCTAAGGAGAGAGAAGCTGAAGTGAAGTCCTCTCCAAAGGTGCCCTTGAGGTATTATTTATAGGTTTTCTGGTCTGGCCGGCAAATAGCAGGATTCTGCCTTCTGATTTTACTACTTGCACCCCAAATGGGTCTGCTAACAGCTGAACTCCGCTGTTTGGGTAGGCTAATGACAGCCCAACGGGGATAGAGAGGTAATTTTGTCGATCATAGGATGATCAGCGGATTCGTCGAACGCGGCGGCTTGGAGGGTTCGTCGAACGCAGCGTTTTGGCGAGTTCGTCGAACGCGACCCGCACTTCATCGGGCGTCGGACTGAATTCGTTGACCTCGACCGAGATTTGCCGATCCTGGCGACTCTTGGAAGAAATCTGGCTCGCCTATCTTCTCGCGATCCCTCGGCGAGTTTCTGGCTCGCTTGCCTCCTTGCGAGCGTTCGGCGAGCACCTGGCTCGCTCGCCTCCTTGCTAGGTTACCTTGAGACTCTGGCTCGTGGGAACTAGACTCGCGCCTCTTCCCGCGGGCGACCTTTGATAGATCTGGTCCGCCCCCCTTTTGGCGAATGGCCTGTGAAGACCCCGTTTGTACTCCTGCCCGCTCGCACTCTTGACTTGCTCTCCTTCTCGCGAGCAGCTGGCTAAGTACTCGTCCCGGCGGATCCGCTGAGACGGGATCGTCGAGCACTGTTTGGACTTCGTCGAGCGCTGTCCATTTCGCTCTTTCGCTTATTTTCTGTCTATTAACACGTATATATCCCGAGAACCTGACTCGCATCGCTTTCATTTGATCATCCACTAGGCGAATATCGGAGTTGTACACAATCCCCGCTCTTCGCGAGGCTATTTAGGCTCGCGAAGAATCATCCAACCCTTGATATTCGCCGGCCCCTCGGTGATGTGGCAAGAATCTTTCGGTGGGTCCCATGCCCACCACCACTATAAATATCACTCTCCCTGGCCGTCATCAGAACTTTTCATTCTTCTCTATCTTTTCTTACTCGCCGCGGGCCCCCAACGCGATGTCGAAAAAAAACGAGATGTTGGCTCGCCTAAAGGCTTCGCAAGCGGCCTAGAAGGGGAAGATCGCTGTCATCGCTTCCTGGAATTATCCGCGACGCTCTCCGCCTCCGCCTTCCCTAAGAACGGCAAAGGTCATTCGGCGCGCGGCTGGTGGGGGAGGGTCTTCCTCCTCGCCGCACTCTCCTGATGACGGGCTCGCCTCGTAGGTATTATTGCCAAGCTCGCCCATTTGATGTTCTTCCTTTTCGACCTTATTTATCCTATTCGCAGAATGATCCTCCAGACGAGAGCGCATCGGGATGGCCAATCACGGAGGTCCACCTTCCCTCTACGGGTGGGTCTGACGCTCTTCTTGTGGATGTGAGGGCCGTCGGTCGACAGGACTCGCCTTCGCAACGAGGTGAGTGGCTTACCTCGTCTTCCTTCACGTCCCTTGAATCGTTAAATCACACTTACTTTTCATGCAGTGTCCCCTCTCGCGGCCCCAGAGGATCAAGTTCCTCCTCCGACGAACTCGCCCATCATGCCGAATCAGACTATCCCTACTCCTGGATTCGGCTTACTGGGTCAGAGGAGCCCAGGAGGGACGTTGATTGCCGAGTCTGGACTTGGCTCCATACCCGCGCTCGCCTTCGGTCGGGGTAAGGCCCTCACTCCTGCCTTTATTGAAGCATTCCGAGGCCAGCCGGGCACCTCCCGCCAGCGGCCCAGTACTCAAAGTCCTCCACTAGGTTAGACTATCGCCACTGAGTGTTGTTTTTCCTACGATCCCTCTCTCTGAGTCCGAATCTGGAGCGTTGGAGATATCTCCACCCCCCTCGCCAAGTCAGGTCGCCGACTTTCTGAGGGATCCCAGCAATCCAGAGCGAATGAAGAGGAGGGTCACTGAGATATTCTAGAAGCATACAACCCTGCTGAGGGATCTACATGAGCAGAATCGGCTGGATCGGCTCGCCAATGAAGAAAGGTTCACCGCGATGGAGGATGCTAACGCGCGCATTCTCGCTGAGATACGGCCGACCGATCATGGCGACGCGACCTCCCCCGGGGTGTACATTGCTCGTATCGATGACTACATGCGGCTGACGAGCCAGGCGACCCGGTCACTTCGCGAGTATCGCTACCCCCGAGTCCCCCCTCGTTCTGGTGTTCGGGGTCGCGGTCGCTGGAAATGGCTGCGATATTGAGGATCCTAGTGTTGTTTTTTATTGTTTTTCTTTCCCCCTCCTCTTCGATAGGAGGGGCCGCGAACAATTTTTATGAATTTGTAATAATGATATTTTGACTCGCTTGCGAGCCCTTTATTTTCCCTGTTCTTTATCTCTTCTTTCACCCTAACTGGCTCGCTCTTGCGCGGATTACGTATATGTTTCTATTGCTCGCACTCGCATACTGCACTTGCTTTTTTATGATTTATTATTTAGCGCTAACTCGCCAATGGGAGAAAGCTTTTACGGGGTGCCGACTCGCCGGGAGCAGATAGGATCCCTAGAGGCAGATGAGTACCGCGCACATCCGCTATCCGCAGATACCGACGCTTCGGCTTCTTCCCGCCTTTTTCATTTTTATAAATAGCCGACCTTTTTCCTTTCCAACCACCGCATTTACTGTTACTACATCGCGCTCTCTCTTTCTTTTTCTCTCGCAGATCTAGCTCACTCTCGCGACTTTTGCGATTCTGCGGATCCCAGACATCATGGTCGGCGAGGCGGAAGCTGAGGGGCGATCCAAGTGTGCCAGGGCCTTCCTCGACGGCATTTTCTACTGCGCCAACCTTACGAAAGAGGAGTACCAGGCCGCCGCCGACCAGTTCATCCACTCCGGTTTTGTGGCTCGCTGCCCTACCGATAGGGATACCATCAGCGACCCACATCCTGACGAGCTCGCCATTCCCGTTGCCCACTTCGAAAACGGGTTGCGACTCCCACTCTGGCTGGAAGTGCGCCTGGTATATTTATTTCTCACCCCTTGTACCCCTGACTTGCTTTGCGAATGGCGCTTAAACCTTGTCGACCTTTCCAGGTGCTCAAGTATTTCGGCGTTCTGCCGAGCCAACTAACGCCGAACGCGATCGCTGTGGTGGTCGTGTTCGCCAGTTATCTCAGGTCGGAGAGGATCGAGTTCAGCCTTCTCGTCTTCCGCAAGGTCTTCTCGTTCCGCTCGTATAGGGACGGGACGGCTCACTTTGCGAGCCAGCATGTCACCGTCTGCGAGACGGTGAACAAATCTCATTATTGGACGCAGAAGTTTGTCCTGGTGAAGGGTCCCTTCGGCAACGTCTCCTATGCTCCCACCCAGCGAGACGAGGCTGCCTACCGACCTCCGACCTCGCTAGGGGGTTGTGATGCGGCCCTGTACCAATACCTTAAAGGAAATAACTTCGAGGTCGCCTTCCTCCGAGAGCGAGTGGACCTCCTGCCACCCGTCCTTCCAGGAGAAGGTTTGACTCGCACTCATCAACTTTCTTACTCTCTCCTCTTTCAATTGTCTAACGTTCCCTGTTATCCTCGCAGGAGAGCGTGAACTCCCACTCAACCCTCCTCATGCGCCTCCTCTTTCCCTCACCTCGGGCTCGCTCGTGCAGGCAGCCGCCGAGCCTTGTCGCGACGTCCCAAGTTCTTCGTCGGGAAAGAAACGCACTCCTCCCCTATGCCGGTCTGCCTCGCATGGGGCGGCGAAGAAGACCAAGAAGGCCCCTTCTGCTGCCAAGGCGAAAGAGGTCGTTGACCTGTCTGGACCCTATCTCCCCTCTCCTTCTTTTGCGGGTCGGAAGCTCGCCAAAGAGGGGGGTGGGCCAGGGGAAACGGCCGCCAAGCCCAAGCCGACGAGCCATACTAACTTCAGGCTCGGCATGAAGCTTGCGGATGCTGTTGGAGAACCGGTGCTCGCATGGGACCCCGACCAGAACAAGGTCGTCTGCTCCTCCCTACTCCCTTCCTGGGTAGAGGATGACAAGGCTGGGGGTGAGGCGTTCGCCCTCGCCTTCGGCCTCTACGGTCACGAGGATGCCTCCCTCTTTCAGTCCTTCACGCTGAGGGGGGTCGTATACGAGGCGATGCGAGCCCAATTCCGGGCGATGGAGCTAACTCACATGGTGGGTCGCCGATATCTTACGGCGGATAGGGAGATCAGGGAGCTGAATGTTGAGCTCTAGAGGTCTGCGGATGAAGTTGCGGAGCTTAAGGGGAAGGAGGCCTTATCGGAGGGCCTCCTCGCCAGTCTTCAAGGCGGGTTGGTAAGTATTGCTTTGCGATAATCCTTTCCAGTTCGACTTCGCTTTTTTCTCGCTAACCCCGCCTTTTGCAGGATGCCGAGTCCGTCAGCAGGCTTCATGCGCGGATTGCTGACTTGGAGCTGGAGAACACCTGCCTCAAGGCCCAGGTCCACGACCTGACCTCAGCGGTGCTTCCTCCCCCTCCTCCGCAAGCTGGGACTCGCGGTCAGTCGCGGGAAGAGAAGGAAGCCGACCGCAAGAGGTCGATGGAGATCGCGGAGCTTGTCCTCGACATTCTCAAAGGAGCGGGCATGATCATTCCCGACGCCATGGAGTTCACCGCGGAGGAAGTCATCCCAGACTTGTTCGCGCCTATCTCCTAGGCGGAGGGTCGAGAGAGCGATTAAAGAGCCGCCTGGCGAGCCGCCTTGATTTTTCTTTTTGTTAATAATGTAAAAGTTTTCCTTTCTTTTTGTTTCTGGCGAGACTGCCGTGGGATTGTAATCTTTTGTGGGGAATGAAAGGGAATGTTTTATCAATCTTTTCCTGTATTATCGTTTCATTTATGATTCGCATGCGATCTTTTCTATTGTGCCCGCGCGGCCCTAATTTTCTTATGTTCGTGTCTGTAGATCTTCTTTCTGCGTTCGCGCTCGCCTCTCTTTTATTGGCAACTTTTCCTCATTGCGTTGTGTCCAGGTCGCTCTCGTCTACCTTTCTTCTGTGGCGTCGTTAGGACTTAGGTTGTAGGGCCTTATCTCTGTTCGGGACATTCCTCGCTGGAGAGCCTTACGGGAGGGGTCTATATTAACCTGCCTCATTCGCACCCACCTCTTGCGAGCTCTTACCGTTATCTGCGGGTCACCGCGAAAATGGACTCCTCCCGGCTCATCGTCCTTATTCGTTTCGCTATCGTCCGTGAGTGACCTTGCGAGCCGCCAGCCCTATTGCCCTGCCGCGAATGACTCGCGCATGCGAACGGACCTTCGGTCTCGCCTCGCCCGGGTCCTGAGGTCGCTTGCGAGCCAAACCTCCTATTGTGAGTATCTTATTTATCTGTCCAAACCACTTGTGACTTTACCAGCCTCTCCGGAGATCAACCTGAACCCCCCGTCTAGTGAGAGCCCGGGAGCGGAATCGATCCGGGGCATTCCGGCACCTACACTCGTCGCCTTGCCAGCCTCTCCAGAGATCAACCTGAACCCCCCATCTAGTGAGAGCCCGGGAGCAGAATCGATCTGGTGCATTCCAGCACAAACTTGTCACCTTGCCAGCCTCTCCAGAGATCAACCTGAACCCCCCGTCTAGTGAGAGCCCGGGAGCGGAATCGATCTGGGGAATTCCAGCACAAACTTGTCACCTTGCCAGCCTTTCCAGAGATCAACCTGAACCCCCCGTCTAGTGAGATCCCGGGAGCGGAATCGATCTGGGACATTCCAGCACAAACTTGTCACCTTCCCAGCCTCTCCAGAGATCAACCTGAACCCACCGTCTAGTGACAGCCCGGGAGCGGAATCGATCTAGGGCATTCCAGCACAAACTTGTCACCCTGCTAGCCTCTCCAGAGATCAACCTGAACCCCCCGTCTAGTGAGAGCCCGGGAGCGGAATCGATCTGGGGCATTCCAGCACAAACTTGTCACCTTGCCAGCCTCTCCAGAGATCAACCTGAACCCCCCGTCTAGTGAGAGTGCGGGAGAGGAATCGATCTGGGGCATTCCAGCACAAACTTGTCACCTTGCCAGCCCCTCCAGAGATCAACCTGAACCCCCCGTCTAGTGAGAGCCCGGGAGCAGAATCGATCTGGGACATTCCAGCACAAACTTGTCACCTTGCTTGCCTTCGCATAGTATCTATAACTATCAAGTGAGGAAGTATTCAACTAATATTGTAATAAAATTTTCAAGGTAGAATCACATTAGATCGTCCCCGCTTCTGGCTCGGCCGAGGGGTACCCCTTCCACATCTCGGAGGTGATACCCCCTGACTTGAGCACTCCGCTTACAATGTATGGACCCTCCCAATTGGGGTCGAGCTTAGCTACTAAGGCCCCTCTCCCGGCCGCGTCGACCTTCTTCAAGACCAGGTCCCCTTTTTGAAAGTGTTTTACTCGGATGTGCTTGTCAAAATATCGGGCCATACGTCGCTTGATTTCCTCCTGCCTGATGGTGGCCTGGTCCCGGAGTTCCTCCACCAGGTCTAAGGATAGCCTTTGTTCTTCATCGTTGGCCACCAGCCACTCTTCATCGTTGGCCACCAGCCACCTGTGGCGATCACCCTGGGGGTCTTCACTTCAAACTCAGTGGGAAGGACTGCTTCGGACCCATGAGAAAGTTTGAACCGGGTCTCCTCGGTGGTGGTGTTAGGGGTTGTCCTCAGGGCCCAGAGAACGGATGGTAGTTGCTCTACCAAGTTCCGTCGGAGGTTCTCCACCTTCTTCTTCAGTAGGTTGACTATTACTTTGTTTGCCGCTTCCACCTGGCTGTTGCTTCTTGGGTGGTGAACCGATGCGAACCTGAGGTCGATGCCAAGCTGGGTGCAGAAGCTAACGAATTCTTCGCTAGCGAATTGCGGCCCATTGTCTGTCACTATAGCCAGGGGGAGGCCGTGCCTGCAAATTATTTCTCCCCATACAAAATTCCTCACAACTTGAGATGTTACCTTGGCGAGCGCCTTCACTTCTACCCATTTGGAGAAGTAATCGATCATGACCAGTAAGAACCTTCTTTGGCCGCTAGCTTGAGGGAAAGGGCCAACTAGGTCCATCCCCCATATGGCGAAGGGCCAGGGAGCAGTGATGGTTCGGAGCCTCTGAGCTGGGAGGAGTTGGAGTGGAGCATAGAGCTGGCACTTTGAACACCTCCTTGCGAAATCCGCCGCATCCTTGCTAAGGGTGGGCCAGAAATAACCTTGCCTCAACACCCTCCCTTCCAGAGTTCGGCTCCCGGAGTGACTCCCACACTCCCCGGAGTGGATTTCTTCTAGGACTCTCGGAACCTCCTCCTCTGAAACACAACGGGCCAGGAGTCCCGAGAGAGTCTTCCTGTACAGCCCTCCTGTATGCAAAGAGTAATAAGCTGACTTATACCTGAAGCGTCGCCTGTCTATGTCCCCTTCTAGGAACTTCCCTGATGATAGGAAAGAGATGAAGGGATCAATCCACGAGACCCGCTGATCCACCTCCATCAGTTCTCCTTCCTCGATGGAGGGACGAAAGAGTTCTGAAACCGTTCCTCCTGCTCGAGGACCGAACTTGGCTAGGAGGTCCGCGAGGGTGCTCTCTTCCCTTGGCATGTGTTTGATGGAGAAAGTGTGGAACTGCCCGATGACCCCCTTGACCTTCTCTAAGTACCGCAGGAGGGTCGAGTCCTTTGCCTCAAACTCTCCCTTGACTTGGCATGCTACCACCATGGAGTCCGTTGAGACCTCCACATCTTGCACTCCCAGTTCTCGAGCTAACCACAGGCCCGCAATTACCGCCTCGTACTCCGCTTGGTTGTTGGTAATTGGATAATGGATGTTCAAGGATTGCTCGATCTTTGTCCAATGGGGACTCACTAGGATGATTCCCCCTCCATAGGAGTGCTTTCCTGAGGCGCCATCCACCAACATCCTCCATGCCACTGGGGGAGGCGGTTCATGTTCCCCCACCTCGGTCGTGTAGTTGGCCATCAAGTCCGCCACCGCTTGGGCCTTGATTGATGTCCTGGGCACGAACGTAATATCGAACTCGCTCAGCTCCACGGACCACTTCGCCAATCTTCCCGAGTGTTCCACCCCTTCCATGATTTTGCGAAGCGGGTGATCTATCACTACTCTGATGGAGTGTGCCTGAAAATAGGGACGGAGCCTCCGAGCCGCCACCACCAATGCGAAAGCCAATCTTTCCAAGATTGGGTATCAGAGTTCCGCCTTCTTCAGCACTCGGCTTACATAGTAGATGGGGAATTTCTTTCTCCCCTCCTCATGGATCAGCACTGCACTCACGGCCTCAGACCCTACTCCCAGGTATAAGGATAGGTCTTCTCCCGATCTTGGTCCTTGAAGTAGGAGGTTTGGGTGAGTTGCTCTTTCAAGGCTTGGAAGGCTCCCTTGCATTCTGAAGTCCATTCGAATTTTTTGTTGCCCCTTAGCACCTTAAAGAAGGGGGCACACTTCTCTACCGCCTTAGAGGAACCTGCTGAGTCCGGCAAGCTTCCCCGCGAGGCTTTGGACCTCCTTCGGGCTTCTCGGCGACCCTAACTCCATTATCTCCTTGACCTTGTCTGGGTTAGGTTCCACTCCTGCTGGGGTGAGTAAGTGGCCTAGAAACTTCACTCGGCTAGCCCCGAAGATACACTTCAAGGGGTTGAGTTTCATCTTATACATACGTAGGGTCCCGAACGTCTCCTCAAGGTCTCGGAGGCGAGACCCAAGGTCCCGGCTCTTTACCATGAGATCATCGACATAGACCTCCAAGTTTCTTCCCCTTTGTTCGCGAAAGTTCCGATCCATCATCCTTTTATAAGTAGCACCTGCATTCTTGAGCCCAATGGGCATCATCTTTTTACAGTAGCATACATCCCCCGTGATGAAAGAGACATCTTTGATGTCCGGGGGTGCATGCGGATTTGATGATAACCTGAAAAAGCATCTAAGAAAGACATTACAGAGAAACCAACGGCTGAGTCAACCAGCGCGTCGATTTTGGGCAGGGGGTAGCAATCTTTCGGGCATGATTTATTAAGAAGTGAAAAGTCGATAAACATGCGCCACTTACCTCCTCCCTTCTTCACCATGACTACATTGGAGACCCAGCCTGGATACTGGATCTCCGATACAAACACTGCTTGTATGAGCTTTTTCACCTCCTCGCGGATTGGTCCCTCCAGCTTGTCTTCCTTGGCCCTTTTCTTTTGGCGGATGGGGCGGGTGCCGGGGTCGAGGTTGAGGCGGTGGCAAGCCACATCCGCATCGATCCCGGGCATCTCCGCGGCGCTCCAAGCGAAGACGTCCACGTTCTTCTGTACGCAGGCCAGGATTTCGGCCTGCTCCTCCGAACTGAGCTCTCCGTTGACTCGGACCTTTTCCACCACCCCAAGCTGAGTGGTGACTTTAAGCTCCACGACCTCATCCACGGCCTCCAGCCTAGATTGCTCTCCCCAAGCATTTTCCATCTCTCCACCGCAAGCGAGTGCTTGGGCTCCTTCCTCCGTCTCTGCTTCTCCCACCATCATCAACTCTTCCACCCCTCCTTCCCGGGCACTCTCTCCTTTCCCCTCTTCTTCGCCTCTCTCCACCCTGGGCCTCTCAGCGACCCCTTCCTAGATCTGAACTTCCACTTCCTCCATCCTCTCCTCGACTCTATTCTCTCCTCCGGCTTCTGCCGCCTCCTCCATCACATTATCAAACTCTTCCGCTTCTCCCATCCAGGCGATGGTGTTGACAGCCGTCACATAGCACTGTCTTGCAATCTTGGGGTCTCCCCGGACCTGGATTCCTCCCGCGTTGAACTTGAGGCATTGGTGGAAAGTGGAAGGGGCGCACCAAAACCCACTGATGAGAGGCCGTCCGAAGATGGCACTGTAGCTGCTCGGTGCATTCACTATCACGAAGCGGCAGTTCCGGTACTTCCCTCCGAGAGTCACATGGAGTCCCACTCCACCCTCTACCTCCTTCCTCTCTCCCGAAAAACCAAACAGAGGACCATCCAAGGCCAACACCCTCCGGGCCTCCACCTTCATTTCGTCAAACGCCTTCTTGAAGACGACGTTGACCGAACTCCCATTGTCGACTAGAATCCGTGAGAAGGTGAAGTTCTCGATGGTGGTCTGGATGACGCCGCCACTGATTTCACCGAGGTCGCCGCAGTTGCTGTTTGAGTATCGCCGTCTCCTGCGTCGGACATTCTCGTACTCCTTACAAGTTCCTCTCCTCCCGGCCACCTGAAAACCACTGATCCTCCCTGTCGTCCACCACCAGCGAGCTCGCTCCCGGGAACCTGCGCAAAACCTGACGTCCACCTCCACGACATTTGTTCTCAGTCCTACTCAGCCCTTCCACACACCTTCCAGCCAGACCCACGATCCCCTGCCTCCACCAAGTCCTGTCCAGCCACCAGTCCAGTCCGCCCCGGTCAACTGTACCTCTCTGGCCTGAAACAACGGAAAGAAAAGCAAAGGTATTGAAACCTGCTCCCCAACTATTAGGATAAAATTTATGCAATTACATTTTAAGTGATCTACAAAATTGCCGCACATGCTCTCTCACTTTCCGCTATCGTGAATTTTATCCATCGCTATTCTTGCAGTTAGTAGCCGAAATCCGCTTGCGGCGTGAACAAACTCGCGTTATAATTCTCCGCCACTCGTATAAGCACATCGTATCAAATAAAGATTTTAACTAGCTCAAAAACCCTCCCTCTCGGGTTCATTTTGCTAAACTAAATTCATAACTGGCATCGTAATTTTCCAATTATAATTTTTTCTAAAAAAAAAACAAATCAGTTCACATCAGTTTGGTCGCATCACAAAATGGATCTTCATATCCTGGCATGTCCTTCTGGGAGAAAGTAATTTTCTCCGTTGGGGGTGGAGCAGTGGATGTAGAGGCCACGCTCCGCCGATAGATGGTATGGATGCTAGCCTTTCGGGTTGCCTCCACCCCTACCCCCCCATGGATCAGTCCGATCCCTCCTCTACTCCCAACATCAACTCTGTCTTCACACCTTTCTTCCTCCTCCCCTCGAGGCTCGACCTCTTCAATTCTCACTTGTTGCTGTTGCCTCGGCACGGGCACTCGGCCCCTTTTTGTTTCCAAGAATTCTGGGCAGGTGGCCGTCGCGTGACCTTCCTCGTCATGGAAGTCACAATACGGCACCGTCACCTCCCCTGCTTCCTCTTCCGCCACCCTATTCCTCCTCCTTCTTCCCGCCCCTGCTTCCTCTCTAGCCTCTTCTCTTCTTCCTCTTCCTCCTCTTCCCCGCCTGATTGCCATGGCATGCTGAGGTGGGGGAGGCAACTGCCTCGGACCCTGCCTCCACCCCAACTGGTGGGGTCTTCCTTGTCCTCCGTAGAAGTTACCCCTTCCTGGGCCGTAACCCCTTCCCTGACCTTGCATCGCTTCGGCACGTTGCCTCCACTCCCCCTCCGGGGCCCTGGGCTCTTCCCTTCTCCTTACCTCCTGCTGCCTGACCTCCGGCTCACTGAGCTTTGCTAGCCTCTTGGTGAGTTCCGGGTTTGCCTCCTCACTCTCAATCTCCTCCGCCACCCTCTCCATCAAATCCTCGTAGGGAAGGGGGCTTTCCTCTTCAAAGCCATCTTAAAGAAACTTTCCCTCAGCCCGACCGTGAAGGCAAGCTAGAGCGCAAACCCAGGCATCTCCTGAGTGAGTAGCACTTCTTCCTGGAACCGATCCGCGTACCGAGCCAACGACTCTTTTGGCTCCTGCTTCACTTTGAAGAGGGACTCAGATCCTTCTTCCTTTTCTTAGCGGTTGAGAATCGCGACAAGAAGCTCCGACGCAAATCCTCGAAGGCGTAGATCGACCCTGTAGGGAGTTGATGGAACCAGTCCCTGGCCTTTTCCTTAAGAGTGACGCTGAAGAGCCGACACTTGAAAGCATCCGACATCGGCCTGATGGAGACCGAGTCCTCAAAAGACTGGAGATGCTGGACAGGGTCATCCCTGCCGTTGTAGTACACCCTGTCCCACTCTCCGAACCCTGTCAGGACAGGTGCAGAAAGTACTAACTCGCAGAAGGGACTTCCCCCTTCTGCCACACTTTCTCGCTCCACGCGACCCCCCAGCTCTCTCGCCAAACTCGGTCTCGCGGGGATCGCGCTCGCAGGAACGGTACTCGCCTGAACCACTCCCACAGTCACTATGCCCTCCGGACGCGCGCTCGCCGGCACAGGGCTCGTTGTTACGGAGCTCGCTGGCACGGAACTCGCCGGGCTGGCGAACAGTACTCGCCCTTCCATGTCTTGAACTGAACTCCCTGCGACTTTTTTCCGGCCCTCCCCCCCAGGGCGTTCTCGCCAACCGCCACTGGAGGAAGGGTCGCCTGAGGTGCTGGGGTCGCGAACTCGCTCCGCAGCACCGCGACCGTGAGCCCGAAGGTGTCAAGCACCTCCCTCCTGAAGTCCGCGAACATCCTCGGCGTTACCACCTGCGCCGACTCGCTGAACCCCTCGCCTTGATCCTCGCCTCCTGTCATGTCTGCTCCTTGGAACTTTCTTGGACCAGCCACACTCCACGCTCATCGCACCAAAATGTTGAAACCGATTTCTCGGTCTCTATGGAGCTCGGGGCCCTCACCGAAATGAGGGGCAGCTAGCCCTTACTGATCCCTCGGAGAAGATATAAAGAAGACTAGAAAGAAGACTAAGAACTTAGTCACAGCGAGGAGGTCCCTCCACTAACCCGGAAGATCGTTGAGCGCTTCCCATCCCAAGACAAAGCTGAGACTCGGGCACCTTGTTGAGCTCTGGAAATGCTAACCAAAGAAAGCCTAAGGAGAGAGAAGCTGAAGTGCAGTCCTCTCCAAAGGTGCCCTTGAGGTCTTATTTATAGGTTTTCTGGTCTGGCCTGCAAATAGCAGGATTCCGCCTTCTGATTTTACTACCCGCACCCCAAATGGGTCTGCTAACAGCTGAACTCCGCTGTTTGGGTAGGCTAATGACAGGCCAACGAGGATAGAGAGGTAATTTTGTCGATCATAGGATGATCAGCGGATTCGTCGAATGCGGCGGCTTGGAGGGTTCGTCGAACGCAGCGTTTTGGCGAGTTCGTCGAACGCGACCCGCACTTCGTTGGGCGCCGGACTGAATTCGTTGACCTCGACCGAGATTTGCCGATCCCGGCGACTCTTGGAAGAAATCTGGCTCGCCTATCTTCTCGTGATCCCTCGGCAAGTTTCTGGCTCGCTCGCCTCCTTGCGAGCGTTCGGCGAGCACCTGGCTCGCTCGCCTCCTTGCTAGGTTACCTTGAGGCTCTGGCTCGTTGGAACTGGACTCGCGCCTCTTCCCGCGGTTGACCTTTGATAGATCTGGTCCGCCCCCCCCCCCCCCCCCCCTTTTGGCGAATGTCCTGTGAAGACCCCGTTTGTACTCCTGCCCCGCTCGCACTCTTGACTCGCTCGCCTTCTCGTGAGCAGCCGGCTAAGTACTCGTCCCGGCGGATCCGCTGAGACGGGATTGTCGAGCGCTGTTTGGACTTCGTCGAGCGCTGTCCATTCGCTATTTCGCTTATTTTCTGTCTATTAACACGTATATATCCCGAGAACCTGACTCACATCGCTTTCATTTGATCATCCACTAGGCGAATATCAGGGTTGTACAAGGTCCTAGGGAAGATCTCTCAACGATTAGTTCCTCGGACTGCTCTGAATGCTACCACAGGTCCCCCAGTCGGTGGTCATGTGCCTCTGACCGCGCGGTCCCTCAGCCCGCAGCTCCTCTGTGGTCTCAGGATGAAGTGTTCATTGATCATCGAGATTTCAGAGAAGCAGCTTAGGGAACTCCATCCCAAGTGCTGAATTTTTAGGAGGATTACTTATATCCTCCAGTCTCTATTACTGCCTATCCTTCTGCTCTTTCTGATGTTCTAGAAGCGGAAGATCCCTCTACCTTTACAGATAGAGTTCATTGGGAACCGATTCCCAATGGCTTCAAAGGGCCCCAACTTCCTGTGTTCACTACAGAGAGTGATCCAGTCTCTCATCTTCATGCTTTTGAGTCAATTGTCACTCGGAGATCTCTTTCGGATGCAATGAGGTGTAAACTTATGATCACCTATTTTGATGGGCAAGCACGGGAGTGGTTTTACAAGCTACCTCTCAGGTTCATCACTTACTTTGATGTTCTTAAGCAAGAGCTTCTCCTAAGGTTTACAACCTCCAGAAAAAGGAAGAGTGGCCCTGCATCTCTCTTCGAATCAAGCAAGGGGAAAGCGAGACTTTAGCTCAGTTTGTGGATCGCTTTCAAAAATAGATCCTCGGGATCAGGGATGTTGATCCCTCACTCTATATGGTGACCTTAGTCAATGGCCTTAAGGAAGGCCCCCTCAAATTCTAGGTCACCGCCCGAGAACCTAGCTCCTATCAGGAGCTGACCAGTATTGCCAACCGTTTAATAGAATGGGAGATTAGTAACCCCACTTATGTATCAAATCTGACTTCAAGAGCCAGCCAAAAAGGCTCTACTGGTTCCTTCGCTGCTCCTTAGCAGCTGGTGAGGCCTGCTCACCAAGAGTTCCAACCTCCTGCACAAAGAGGAAGGAACTTCCGACACACCCGTCCATACCAAGGCTATCAGCAGTTCCAACTAAAGGGACCTCTGCTGCCCACCCCAGTCGTTGTAGCTCTCCAACCTATACCAATCAACCAGGTCCAATTTTGTCCACCACCTCTTCCAGCTCTATCACAACACCCATTTAATGATTCTCATGAATCCTTCACCGAGCTCAGCTTGCCAATGAGCGAGGTCGTTCAGATTATCCAAAAGCATCCTTTCTACAAAAGGCCGGCCCCCTGCAATCTGATCCTAAATCTAGGAACTTCTCCCTCTACTATGAATATCATAGGGAGAGGGGGAACTTAGCAGAGAATTGTTGAGTTCACCGCATGCTGGTGGAGAAGCTTACTAAATGAAGGAAAGTTGTAGGACCTAGTCATGAATAGAGATTCTTCAAAGGTGTCAACCGCCAAGAGAAAAGAAGTAGCAGAAGCTCATTGAGAGTGTGAGGAAGTAAATGATGTTGGCCTCCTTGGCAACATCGGCTATCAAAATGAGTGCATAGAGGCGAATGATGAAGCTGCCCTGGGCTACCTCGTATGCATTCATGGAGGACCAGGACTCGTATCATCTAGGAAAGCTAGCCTTTCAAGAGTCTTCCGATCAAAGGTCATTGTGACCTCCTCTTCTGCTCATGTTAGGGGGAAAGTCACCTTCAGGCAAGATGGTCTTCATCCGATAGCCAATCCTTTCAACGATGTTGTGTTCATCAAGGAGGAGATCGAAAATTATATGGTGGAAAGTATTCTAGTCGACACCGGTAGTTCAGTAAACATCCTCTTCAAGCTAGCTTATGAGGCTCTAATGATAGGAAAGACTCTCCTTTCCACTGAAGGGCCACTCTATGACTTTTTTGGGGAGAAGTAAAAGGTAGAAGGAAGTGACACACACTCAGTGACACTCAGTGGGATCACAAAGCTAGTTCACTTTAAAGTCGTTGAAGCTCCAAGACTACAACGCTATCTTAGAAAGACCGATACTTAATGAATATTAAGCAATGGTCTCCACCTTCCATTATTCTATCAAGTTCGCTCTCAACGGAAAGCAATATTGAATTAGGATCGACCCCGAGATGGAACGAGACAGTTATGTGAAGACGGTCAATGTGACCGAATCTTCTCCTCCAAAGGTGGTTGAGACATTCCCAGTTCATCAAGATACAGATCAAGCTGAAGTTATGGAAAAATCAACAGAGAAATATGCTAGAGATGTATCTCACCTGGAACCTGCCCAGGTGACTCATGCTGTTCTAATTGGTGAACAAGATGGAAGCAAGAGGCGCTCCATCAATGTCGAGCTATCTGAAGAGGAGAAGAGAAAGCATGTCTCTTGTCTCTTGAAGAACCTGGATGTCTTTGCCTGGTCAGCAGATGACATGATAGGAGTAGATCATGATATCGCTTGACACCACCTCAACATCAGCCCAAGCTTCACTCCAATCAAGCAAAAAAAGAGGGCGGTGGCGGTGACTCTTGCTCAGCCCATCAGAGAGGTGGAAAAGCTCCTCAAAGCAAAGTTCATCCAAGTGATTCAATATCCTGATTGGGAATCAAATATTGTAATGGTTAGAAGGCTGGTCAGAAATGGTGAATGTGTGCAGAATTTACTAAGCTCAATAAAGCATGCCACAAAGATTGTTACCCTTTTCCTTGGATAGATTCTTTAGTTAATTCTGCGGTAGGGTATTCATGCATGAGCTTCTTAGATGAGTTCTCTGGTTATCACCAAATTAGACTGCATAAGTGATGCGTGTCGGCAAGTGCACCGGTCGCTGTCAAGTAATAATTGTGGAGAATAAATTCCCCGGATGTCGGTCTCTTGAGGAATGCAGGATGGGTGAACGAATCGCGCAGTGATTATTGTTACACAAGTGTTCAACAAAAACAAAGATGGGGCTTTTGGTTGGTTTTCCTAATCTTATCAACAACAAAAGAGATGCGGGTCGAAAACACCGCTTCGCAAAGTGAGGTGGATGCAACGACCGCGATGCCGTGCTTCGTGAGGCGGATGAAGTGAACTCAAGTGCGAGAGGGTGAGGGTCGCAAACACCTCTTCACTACCGCCGTTAGCTCTTGCTAACGCGGATCAAACACCTTGCGTGCGTGCGCGAGTGAGTGAGAGAAAGCGGAATGAATCACCACCAAACCATGAAGAACAACAAAGAAATATTCATTTCCATCAAAATAAACATCACAATATTCGAGTATTGCACGGTTCAAAGAGTACAACGAGGGAAAAGAGGAAAGAAATAACCGGTGGTGAAGACTAGCGGCCGTTCACGGCCGGAATGGTAGGTTGTCAGGCTACCTCCGGACTCGGACGGACTATGCTTCCGGCGTAGAGAGCTGTCACAATCTCCCTACGTAGCTCCGTCGTCTTCGACTTCAGGTTTCTTCTTCTTCTTCTAACCGAGCGGAATGCGAGAATGGTTGCTTGGAGGCTTGCGGACGATGGAGAACACTCACGGACAATGGAGGAAGTCTTGGAATGGATGGAGGAGGCTTCACCTTGCGTAGGAGATGAAGTGGAGGCGTTCCACGGTGGAGATCGGCGGCGTACGGAACAGGAATCCCGCTCCCGGAAGTGAACGAATGAACTAAAATCGCAACAGGCGTTTAAATAGGCGCTGGATTAAATACTGCGCACGGTCATTGGCGCACGACCAGTGGTCGTGCGCACTGGAATTCTGCGATCGTGCGCACTGCCTGGGTGGAACCTGCAAGATACGAAATTATAAAATAAAATGTTCGCACGACCAGTGGCGCACGACCGGTGGTCGTGCGCACAATCGTTGATGGTCGTGCGCAATACAGCAAACAGAACTCAGAATTTTAATGATAAGTGCGCACGAGCAGTGGAGCACGACCGGTGGTCGTGCGCACTGGCGTTGGTGGTCGTGCGCACTGCACCAAACAGAACTCGTGAAAAAGGATTAAGTGCACACGATCAGTGGCGCACGACCAGTGGTCGTGCGCAATAGAACCGGCGATCGTGCGCAGTGTTCCTGTGCAGAATTGCACCGGGAACACTTGCACGACTCCTATTCCCGCACAACCACAGATCTAGCCACTGAAAGTGGCACTTAACAGCACATGAACACTACTAATGACAATAAGCACGAAAATCACACCAAAGTGGGCCTAGATGTGCACCTAGCGTGGATTATCAAATATAAACTATAACAAGGCTAAAGTGCGGAGAAATGACTAAATAACGGCCCGGATGAGTCCATAAATGTGTATATGATCAGGACTCATCACACCCCCAGACTTAACTGTTTGCGCGTCCCGAGCAAACGAATCCGGCGGAGTGTGAAAACGATAGTTAACATAGAGAATTACACAAGGGAGTACGGTGCGAAGTAACAACGCATGCGAGTAGAGATTCTAGTAGAAGGAGAGTTTAACTATGCTAACTAATTTACATAAGTATTAAAGCGTAATTAAAGATTTAGTTATACTCAGTTGGTGAATTACGAAGAATTTGACGATCATGCCCGGTATGAAAGTGACGAGACACTGAGGCGGGTGTTGCAAAAGATCGGGGCTTAGGAATAACTCCGCTGAAATCCATCACCGTCGTGAACCATACGCTTGCCCGGTCACACTCTCTCCACGGCGCTAGCAAACTCGCAAATCAAATCAGTAGGACTTATAGGATTAGAACGGGGCTTAGGTTACGGTATGATATTCAAAGTTAAACGCGGTGGCTACGCAACCCAAGTGAGCTAACGGAACGCTGCACCACACAAGACCAACAAACTATGCTCGTGTGACACACCCCCAGACTTATCATGAAAACTAGGTGTGCACACGGCCTACTTCACAAATACCAACAGATTTTCTGTTTTTAGCTCGGGAGGATTTTTTTTTCAAAATACTCTTTTTTTTTTCTTTTACATATTTTACTTCTTTTATGTAACCCCCGGTTGGTTCAAAATCAGCAGATGGACGTTATTGTCCCATCATAACACAATGATTCCACACTCCACACAAGTTTAGAATTATGAGCGCAGTTAAAAACAATTTGGTTGCGGGCGTGGGATAGGCTTCAGGCTTTGGTGGATGAAGAGGAGCTGAACAAAGGATTGGTAGGCACAAAATAGGCTTGCAAAGGTGAATGAAATGGACATGGAATAACAAAGCTCAAACTAGCCAAAGGGTGGCCTACATCATGCTTGACTCAACGAGTAGCTCTCACCCATGCTTCGAGAGTCGCTTGGGGCAAGTTCTTAGCCCACGAGAAAGATAAACCTTCCTCCCGACTCGAGCAACACACGACTAGTAATCGCACACACACAACACCGGGTTATCGTCAATTCCATACAAATTCACCACTTGAGTATATTAAATCTAAATTTACGCAGAAATACTAAACATAATTTAGATGCATAAAGAAAATCTAGTTCTACTCACATTCTACCATAGCATGCGAAGTGACTAGAACACTACATGAGTCAACATCGCACTCCAAATAATAATTCCTACGTTAACAATCTATTTCACATTCCGACCAAAATAGTTTAAACGGAACAACGACAAAAAGATAAACACGCACTCAAGTGGGTGAAGTGGTGTGTGAAGCATGAAAAACAAAAAATAATGACTAGGATAAATAATGATACAACCTTCTAGTATGCGGTGCAACTCGTGCACAGTGGAAAATAACAACCGCTCCCCCAGACTTAAGCTAAACGATATATCTAGAAATTTGAAGCTAAAAGAAGGGAGGAAGTGGTACCCAATGCTCAGAAATGAGCATACCAGACGATTGGCGTTTATGATCACGAATAGTCCGCAGCATCCGCACCATCGAACACAAAACCTGCAAGCACAAACTCAAAGCAACAAAAGCAAATACAAAAGCTGAACTAAAAGAAGTTAGAAAAAAGGAAATACGAAAACAGGAAATCTGGGTTGTCTCCCAGGAGCGCTTTCATTTAACGTCCTTAAGCTGGACCAAATACCTGTATTAGCATTGTTTAAAGAGTGCAGGAATTAAAAGAGAAATATTCAGAAGCAGTTCACCACATCAACTAAACACAAATCAGCTAAAAGCGCTCTTATGGTGCGCTTCTCCCGTAGCACGTAGGCGGGAGGTGAAGGCTTTAGGGCCAGCACTAGTATTACCCAATGCTCCCCTAACCTCCGCCACCTTGCCACGAAGAGCGGCAGCACGAGCGTCGCGCAGAAGTTTTTCCTTTTTAAGTTTGGTGACAGTCGGAGACTGCCACCATTGAAAGTTTTCAGAATTTTCCGCCTTAGTGGCGGGTGGCGTCACCTTCGGTATCGCGGTGACCACCGGATCGGCCCAGGAGATGGAGCGCTTAGATAGTTTATTACAAGATTCACCACAAGAAGATAAATAAACAGCATCCCTAACTAGATCCAAGTCAACGTTTCCCGAACTGCAGTCTTCCTCCTTCTCGGAGTCGAACTCTTTCCGGAAGTCAACCTCTTCTTCCTCATCTGATTGGAGCTCCTCCTTTCCTCCTTCACTTGTTTCTTGATCATGTATCTTTCCTGCACAGCTTAGAAATTCATCAGAAATAACGAGAGGGGGAGGAGTGGATGTGTCAGCTGTAGCTTCGAGGCGAGTGGGCTGCAGCGCCTTGTTAGGTAGGAGAACACACCCCGTAGCGAAGTCAAGGGTGGCGCCGCTCTCTTTCAAGAACGGCACGCCCAAGATAGGAATGGAATGATTTTCCTGGGGGCCCAACACCTGAAAGTCCGTGACCACAGTCGTCCCCTCAACTATTACTTCCACATTTCTCACTTCCCCCTCAGATTGGATAATAGTGCCGTTAGCGAGAATAAGCGATTTCCTTTCCTCCGTGTTCATCTCAAGTTGTAATTTCGCAACATCTTGCAGTGCAATGACGTTGCGGGAGGAACCGAAATCGCATAAAGCTTTTGTTTCAACCTTATTGATGGCACAAGAAATTACCAGCTCACTCGGTTCAACCTCTACCACATCCCCAAGACTCTTCCCTTGATCAATTGGGTTCTTCTCCGTGTTGCTGGGAAGGGTCCCCTGCGATCGCTCAGTTAGCACTTGGGCCAATTGGCCCAACTGCGTTTCCAGGTTTCGCAAGGATGCAGTTTGATTTACCATATTCGAATTAGCTACTTGCATGAATTTCTCCATCATCTCTTCTAGACTACTCTTTTTTTGAGTAGGGGGTGCTTGATTATAGTCCGGGTGTGGTGGCCTCGGTTGGATCCCGGAGGCGTAAGCATCGTTTTGATGCTGCCCCGGTGCCCATCGTTGGCCAGGTGTGTTTGGATTCCACGAGAAGTTCGGGTGACTTCTCGCTCCCGGATTATAAGCATTATTGAAAGGCGCCCCCTAGGCTGATTTCCTACATAGTTAACAGATTCGTTCAAGTTCAAGTGTGCGAAGTCACCTACCACGTTGTTCCCCGAACACTCATACGCGAGGTGGCCTCCGCCTCCACATCCCTCGCAGGTAATGACAGCAGCAGTCGCGGATGGTGAGGGGAGAGAGTCGACCATGAAAAGACCTCGGCCGCTTCTTGGAGCATTTCTCCCTGCAGTCCAGAATGTACTGTGGGAGGCAGTGTCGCGTAGAATTCGAAGGGCTTCTTCAGGAGTGTGGTTCATCAAGGTACCACCCGCCGCAGCATCGATCATTGCCCGATAGTTGGGCTCGATCGCGAAGTAGAACAATTCAACCACATTCCATGGTTGGAGCTCATGGCCAGGGCAACGGCGAAGGAGATCGTTGAGGCGCTCCCAAGCTTCAGCAAGGGTCTCTTGGTCAAGTTGGCGAAATGTGGCGATCTCCCGCCGCAAGCTTACAATCTTATCCACAGGATGGAATTTAGCAAGGAACTTGGATGCGAGGGCATCCCAAGTTGCAGCAGTCCCGGGCGGAATGGAGTGGAGCCACACCTTTGCTTTGTCGCGGAGTGAAAAGGGAAACAGTCTGAGCTTGACTGTGTCGTCAGCAATCCCTGCGTAGCGGAAGGTTCCGCAAATATAAGAAAATTCTGCCAGATGCAGATGCGGGTCTTCGCTGACCAGCCCGGAAAATTGAGCGTTGTTCCGGATAATGTTCAAGATTGCTGGCTTAATCTCGAACTGATTATTCATAATGTTTGGCCCGAACCCCGGATACACACTCCCAGCAGTTGGAGTGGTGTAGTCCCTCATCGTGCGGGGTCGAGGCCTAGCTGCCTCCTGCTCAATCCCAGGCTGATGTTCCCCTACGCCGGGCATTCTCGGATCAACATCATTTGGGTCTACCTGATCACTCATGGCCGCTTGTACAGCCGCAGCGCGCCTTCGTGCGCGAGCAGTTCGTTCGATTTCTGGATCAAAAGGTGCGAGTTCACCTGCGACCTGCCTCTGCATGAACTGTCAAAAACAAAAAGAAAAACAAAGAAAATAAAAAACAACTGCTCGTATAACGAAAGTCACAACACAAGACGAAACACGCCTGCGTTCCCCGGCAACGGCGCCAAAAACTTGATGCGTGTCGGCAAGTGCACCGGTCGCTGTCAAGTAATAATTGTGGAGAATAAATTCCCCGGATGTCGGTCTCTTGAGGAATGCAGGATGGGTGAACGAATCGCGCAGTGATTATTGTTACACAAGTGTTCAACAAAAACAAAGATGGGGCTTTTGGTTGGTTTTCCTAATCTTATCAACAACAAAAGAGATGCGGGTCGAAAACACCGCTTCGCAAAGTGAGGTGGATGCAACGACCGCGATGCCGTGCTTCGTGAGGCGGATGAAGTGAACTCAAGTGCGAGAGGGTGAGGGTCGCAAACACCTCTTCACTACCGCCGTTAGCTCTTGCTAACGCGGATCAAACACCTTGCGTGCGTGCGCGAGTGAGTGAGAGAAAGCGGAATGAATCACCACCAAACCATGAAGAACAACAAAGAAATATTCATTTCCATCAAAATAAACATCACAATATTCGAGTATTGCACGGTTCAAAGAGTACAACGAGGGAAAAGAGGAAAGAAATAACCGGTGGTGAAGACTAGCGGCCGTTCACGGCCGGAATGGTAGGTTGTCGGGCTACCTCCGTACTCGGACGGACTATGCTTCCGGCGTAGAGAGCTGTCACAATCTCCCTACGTAGCTCCGTCGTCTTCGACTTTAGGTTTCTTCTTCTTCTAACCGAGCGGAATGCGAGAATGGTTGCTTGGAGGCTTGCGGACGATGGAGAACACTCACGGACAATGGAGGAAGTCTTGGAATGGATGGAGGAGGCTTCCCCTTGCGTAGGAGATGAAGTGGAGGCATCCCACGGTGGAGATCGGCGGCGTACGGAACAGGAATCCCGCTCCCGGAAGTGAACGAATGACCTAAAATCGCAACAGGCGTTTAAATAGGCGCTGGATTAAATACTGCGCACGGTCATTGGCGCACGACCAGTGGTCGTGCGCACTGGAATTCTGCGATCGTGCGCACTGCCTGGGTGGAACCTGCAAGATACGAAATTATAAAATAAAATGTTCGCACGACCAGTGGCGCACGACCGGTGGTCGTGCGCACAATCGTTGATGGTCGTGCGCAATACAGCAAACAGAACTCAGAATTTTAATGATAAGTGCGCACGAGCAGTGGCGCACGACCGGTGGTCGTGCGCACTGGCGTTGGTGGTCGTGCGCACTGCACCAAACAGAACTCGTGAAAAAGGATTAAGTGCACACGATCAGTGGCGCACGACCAGTGGTCGTGCGCAATAGAACCGGCGATCGTGCGCAGTGTTCCTGTGCAGAATTGCACCAGGAACACTTGCACGACTCCTATTCCCGCACAACTACAGATCTAGCCACTGAAAGTGGCACTTAACAGCACATGAACACTACTAATGACAATAAGCACGAAAATCACACCAAAGTGGGCCTAGATGTGCACCTAGCGTGGATTATCAAATATAAACTATAACAAGGCTAAAGTGCGGAGAAATGACTAAATAACGGCCCGGATGAGTCCATAAATGTGTATATGATCAGGACTCATCAATAAGCCCGACATTCCTCATACCTCATTTATTAAGAATGATGGATGCTTCTGTTACCACATGATGTCTTTCGGGCTAAAGAATGCTGGCACGACATATCAAAAAATGATCGATACGGTATTCAAAAAACAAAAGGGAGAAATTTGGAAGTCTTTGTCGACGACCTCTTAATAAAAAGTAAAGCCTTCTTTGCTCATCTCAATGATCTCACCGAGACGTTCACAATTCTTCGAGCCTTTAACATGAGGTTAAATACTCTGAAATGTATTTTTGGAGCGAGCAAAGGGAAGTTCTTTGGTCACCTCCTTACTCCAGAAGGGTTGGAACCAAATCCTGATAAGGTAAAAGCGATCTTAGATATGACACCTTCAAGATCATCCAAAGAGGTTCAACAACTAGGTGATAGGATGGCAGGTCTGAGCCGATTTATATCTCGTTCAAGAGATAAGAGTGCTCCGTTCTTCAAGACACTTTGTGGGGGAGCAAAATTTGAATGGATCAAGGACTGTGATGACGCATTTGACTAGTTAAAAAGCAGTTAACATCAACTCCTTTGCTTCAAAGCCCTCAAGAAGGCGAGGACCTCTTCCTTTATCTTGGAGTTGGATCTAACACAATAAGTTCGGTGTTAGTTAGAGAAGAAAAAAAAGGCAATTCCCGATTTATTATGTTAGCGGGACACTCAAAGATGTAGAAACCCAATATCCAATTCTCAAGAAATTAGCACTGATGCTTGTCACCTCAGCTCGTAGGCTGAGACCTTACTTTCAAGCTCATTCTATTCAGGTGGTGATAGATTTTTCACAAAAGAATGTGCTAGGAAAGCCAGAGCATTCGGGCAGGTTGTGAAACATAAGGGTTGTTGTCTAATCACCTAGAGGGAGATAGGTGTTTTAAGATTTTTATGCTTTCTTTTTAACTATCTATTTTATAGTACAACAAAGCAACAAAGAAGCACAATACATAGAACAGTACACCAAGATGTATAGTGGTTCCCCAATTATGGTTACATCCACTTCCCCCTCCACCTATCTAGCAGAGTGCTAGCTTAGGACAAATTATCCAAATTTCTCAAATCAAATGATCTTACACTCAGAGTCTTTGACTCCTACAACACAGGAACAACAGTTCCCTACCTCAGATCTTTAACACAAGGTCCTACAACTCAGATTTCAAAACAAAAGATCCTACACACAGGACAAAAGTATCCCAACCTCAATCTCTCCAACAAGATATCTACACCCAGATCATTTGAAATGACCCTACCTCAGATCATAATGATCCTACAGCTCAGATTCCCACTGGAATCCTACAACAAACTCAGATCCAAAAAAGGATCATACAATTACAAAGAATTTGTAGATATTTTGACTCAACCAATAATACTTGAGTCTTTAATAGAAGCACTGTGAAAGATTCTTCTTCCTTAATCAACCTTTGAATGTATCTTCTTGAAATGAATTTGGATGGATCAAGAAGACTTAATCAAGAGAGAAATGTTTTTCAGAAAAAGAATTGTTCTGTTGTGCTTGGAAGAAATATCTCTCAGGATTGCAGTGACTGTGGACTAGACAAAATTCTATAGCTTGATCACTACAAAATGCTTGCACAGAAAATATTTTTAAGTGTATGCACATGTGCCTTCATTCAAATGTATGTATGTGTGTTTTGTTCATATTTCACATCCCTTTATATAGAGGACTGGATCGGCAGGGGCCTTGTTTCTGAAAAAGGAAAGCTTAAATGACTAGAAATTTTCCCTAAGGAAAGTCCTTTAAATGATACCAAGCTGAAATCAATGAGTATAATCTATTTCCTCTTAACGCACCTTCATTATTGCAGCAGAAAATGGAATTCAAATAAATTTGAATGACTGCTCAATTTGTGGCTTGATTTCAGCACAAAGTCATTAGAACATGCTTCTGACCGATAAAATAGTTTATGTAGTCGATATAATCCATCAGCACTTGTAGTCGACAAAATCCTTCAGTACTTATAGACATGATGTAGTCGACAACCTTCACCTAAGAAGCATAACCTAATGCAGTCCATACTTGAGCAATCAATCCTGGAAAGATCCTTCTATCACAGTCTAGACGATGCAGTCGATAAATCAGGTAGTCTTCCAGTCGACAAATTACTTAACTGTTTAGTCGATTCACTCGGCAAATTACTTAACTATCCATTCGAAGCAATCGACACATGACTTAGCTTCCAATTGATGCAGTCAATATTTTCCTTTGTCATTCAGTCGATGCAGTCGACATTTAACTTAGACTAATCTTTGCTTCTGCCTTTAATTTCTTTTATCTATGCTGCTTTTCCTCATGATAATAACATGTCTAATATTGGATTAGATCATAGGTCAACATGAGTTTTGCACCTTGAGGGATTACAAGGGCAAAACCATGTTTGGGTGACCATAACCCTAACATTATATTAGCCAAGCATTTCTGGTCTACCTATCACATCAAAACTCATGCAGGAATTAAATACAAGATGTTTATTGTCATCTTAAGGCCTTCTTCAAATCAGGAATCTTGTGGACAATATTCCCAACAATTTCCTCTTATTTGAAGAAGTTAGAACCTCATATGACAATAGACATATAGACATAAAAATGATAATAAAACAGAAATACTTAGAGAGCAAGAGCATTCCAGATTAAATAATTGAATATGTTCAGATATTATAGAATTTAACAATAAGATAAATAAGTGTAAATTCAACAAAAGTTAAAGCAAGCTAAAAGGTTTTTCAGCTCTCTCCAGCAGCATTCCACTTTTCCCTTTGGAAATAACCCAGGGGCTTAGAATATATCTTAGAGGAGGAGGTTGTCCATTTGGATGATTCCTCCTGTGAATCCTCCTCCTGGCCTCCTATTTTTCATATTTATCCCACTCAACTGAACTATAGTATCTGGAAGTATTGATGCCTAACTTTCCAAATTGCTCCCATGTGTACAAGATGATGATCTTGGAATCAGGGCTCCAAACTTCATAATTAGGTAAGTTTTGTATTTCTACCTTCCTTCTTTGTCTGGCCATCATTTCTTCTTCAGTGGAGACAATATTCCTTATATGGAATGAATATGGTCCCGGTTGATCAGTTGGAGGAGAGTAGACATAATCATTCCAAGATTCTTCATAATTAGATGGAGGAGTGTAATCAAAAGCAGCTGGTGCTAATTCTAGTTCTGGGGAGTAATTTCTCGGTGATAAATCCAGGGTCTCCCTAGTGGCATTGGATACCCATATAGCTTGTTGAGAAGTTTAGTGAGTGGAGGTCTTCTCCCCCTTTCAAATTTCTTCAAATACTTGTGTGTAGATAACTTCTTGAGAATCAGATATTTTGTGTTCCAACATGTTCACCCTTGTAGTCATGGTGTTCTTGGTTTGCAGCAGATGCTCATCCAACAATTGACTGCAGAAGTCCATTCTGTTTAATATATTTGTCATGTCTTCTGCCATATGGTTAGATATTTCTTGAAAAGCTAATTGAAGATTTTCTCCAGTGGCAACTTGATTTTCCATTATTGCTTGCAGGCCTTGAGTTATGTCATTTTGGTGTGCAGTGGCATCTACAACATTTGCAGCTTTCATGAAGAAATGAAGTGTTTGAGCATTCAGATGGTGCATTTCTTCTTGTACAGTTGTAATCTTTGCATTCATCTAGATCCTCAGTTCTTGGACAATTTTGTGCACTAAGCCTTCTATTTGACTCCTTTGAATGTCCAGCAGGACTTGTAGTTGAGCTAGTAAAGACCCATGAGGTACTTCAATTGGTGGTGGAGATTGAAGCTTTGGCTCTTCTGCAGCAACACAATGTTGTGGACCTACATAAGGCTCATAGTCCTCATAGAGTCAACCTGGAGTGGAAGTTTGAGATTTGAGCTTGGAAGTGTCTGGCTCTTCTAGCACACTTTTTCTTTTCTATAGAACTATCTCCATCCCCGTGGAAACTAGTTCTTCTGATTCTTTCTCTATTATCTTCTTGATCACCTCATTAACTTCATCCAGTTCAAGATCATTCTGGGCTGAGTCTTGTTGATGAGACTCCCCCTCAATCACCTTAGTAATTGACCTCTCACCTTCTTCTGGCATCTCAGTCTCTTGGGAAGAGTTTTCAGGAAAAACTCCCCCTCAACTATTGCAATATCTTGTGCAGCAGATTCTTGGTGAACTTTTTCTTCCACTATTTCAGTATACTGGGTAGATAATTCTTGTTGATCTTCTCCCAGATCCAAAGTTACAGTATATTGAGGAGCAAGTTCCAGATGAACTTCCCCCATATTCTTAATTTCTATTTCAGCAGTCACCCTGAACACTATATTTGGGTTCACTTCCCTTGTATGCTCCCCCTCAGCATGTCTGGGTGATTGGATGGGACTTTGAACATATTCTTTCTTCTTCAGTCTTCTCTTCTTCTCTCCCAATTTTCTTTTTGGACTGCCTTCACTTTTCTTTTTCTCAGCTTGATGGGGCTTGGAGCTTTCTCCAGCATTTTTTGATTTGGGGAAAGGGCTTTTCCCACCTCTCTATTGTCTTGTAGTCCATTCTTTTTAGATAGTACAAAGGTACCTCAGGTGACTCATTGAGCTTGTCTCCTAGGCATTTATAGAGGTATATGGAAACAATTTTCCCCAAGTTGGGGCCTGTTAAGTTGTCTTTTAGTTTCTTGAAGATGATCTGACTCCATTAAATCTTCTTGGTAAGAATGATTGCATCCATACGGTTAAACATTTCCTTTAAGATTTTGTCATGGGAGCCTGGTTTGCATAACAGTACCTTTCCCATAATGTCAGCTAATACTTTCCCTGGAGGGTTCATGTTACTTCTTTCCAGGATCCATATACTGTTGCTGAGTAATTACACCATTCAAGGGAAGCTTCATGCTCTGCCCTAGAAATTTCATCATCTTCTGCTCCATCAGAGAGGGCTGGTAGGTCAAGCAGTCGGCTCAAACTTCTATGTGTTATCCTCAGATTATTTTAATTGACTGTAGTTTTGATCTTTCTCCCTATGCACTGACCTCTGCTCTTTTGAAGAACTCTTCTACACATTCTGGAATGATTCTTGTAGGTTCTGAGAGTAATGTGTCAATACCTGCGACACTGAGAAGGAATACGACATTCTATATCTCTTCTCGACAATTTTTGAAGCCACCCCTTAATCATTCACTACCAGTATTGATTTTGTCTGAAGATTTTGGCTTTGGAGCCATTGGAGATGCATAAGGTTTTTGGAGAGGAGGAGGAGAATGCTTTTACGGGAAGGAGAGAGCGTGAAAAACTTGGTGCCGACTTTTGGGGTTTTTCAGCCTATTTATCCTAATGTTTTTCTGTAATTTCTGATTTAATTATTTAAAAGGAAGTTGAATAGGCGCATACCTTATTAAGTAATAGTTTTGAGAATATCATGTTATGTGGTGTGCCGATATCCATCCTTGTATATGGCAATTTGATTCAGTGCTTCACCATCAAGTTGATATTCTTCCTTTTGGGTTTATCCTCTGCAATTTTTGTTGGTTGCCTAATATACACTAATTTGCACACCATGATATTTGTGTAGTGGATAAATAATGTAACAAATAGTATAATAAATAATATAACAGATAATTTATAAAACTCAACTATAGATGATGATTTGATAGAAAGGAGAGGCATGGAAATTATTCCAAATTTAACATGCCTAATTCAATTTTGAAGAAATGAAATTTTTGCACATCTATAGGCTTGGTGAAAATATCTGCCACTTATTTGTCAGTGGGGATAAACTCAAGGCAAATATCTTCTTTCTAAACATGCTCTCTAATGATGTGATATCTAATCTCCATGTGCTTGGTCCTGCTATGTGACACATGATTTTTAGCAATTGAGATTGCACTTAATGAATCACAGAATAATGGAGTTTTACTTAGTTGGATGTTGTAATCCTGTAGTTGATGTTGTATCCAAAGTAATTGGGCACAACAACTTCCAGCAAAGATATATTCGGATTCAACTATTGAGATAGCAACACTTGGTTGCTTTTTGCTGCTCCATGAGATTAGCCTTCTCCCAAGGAATTGGCATGTCTCTGAGGTGCTTTTCTTGTATTCCATGCATCCTGCAAAGTCTGCATCTGAGAATCTTGTTACCTCATAATCATTGCTTCTAGGGTACCATAAGCCATGATTTATTGTACCCTTGAGGTATCACAAAATTTTCTTGACATAAGAGTAGTGAGATTACCTGGGGTTCACATGATATCTGGCACAAACACAGGTAGAGAACATAATGTCTGGTCTACTCGTAGTTAAATAGAGCAGAGATCCAATGATGCATCTGTACTTGGTTTCATCAAAAGGTTTCCCTGTCTCATCCTTGTCCAGAGACACATTGGAGCCCATTGGAGTCTTCATTAAGGTTGCACCCTCCATTCCAAACTTCTTTATTAGTTCTTTTGTTAACTTGGTCTGAGAGATGAATATCGCATCCTCAGATTGTTTCACTTGAAGTCCTAAGAAGTATTTCAGCTCTCACATGCTGCTCATTTCAAACTTCCATTGCATTTGATTGGAAAATCTTTTACAAGGGTTGCATCTATAGATCCAAAGATTATGTCATATACATATATCCGGACCAATGATGAATAGTAATATATATGTATTTTTAGTATAATTAGTAGTATAGTTTTAATTAATATTGTAAATTTTCTATGTAAATTAATTAATAAATTGCTTCTTTATTATTTCTGGTTTCTAACTTAGTTTTATTTTTGTTTTTGCAATTTTTTCAAAATTTTCACAGGTCACGCCCTCGGTCACGCCCGTGACCGAGGGCGTGTAATTTTAAAGATCAAATATCAACGGGACGGCTCAATTCAGATCAAATCCCGACAAATTGCTAAAGTCACGCCCGTGTTCAACCAAGTCATGCCCGTGACCAAGGGCGTGACACATCGGTCAAGCCCGTGCATCTCAAGTGTTCAAAACAGCGATCAGCGCCCATGCTGCCGACATCTGCCACCCACTGTCAAGCCCGTGACCAAGGGCGTGACACATGAGTCACGCCCGTGTGCAGTATTTTTTGACGACAGATTCTTCCAGAAGGCGGCCGTCAGCTCGACAGCTCTCACGCCCAAGTCACGCCCTAAGTCACGCCCGTGACCTAGGGCGTGTAAAACTCAAATTTTCCCTATAAATAGAGGGGCTCGGCTGAAGTATTTTTCATCCAAATTTTGAGTAGTTCTTATTGTATTGTGAGTTCTTTTGAGTGATTGTGAGCTTCTCTTATGCATTTCAGTTTAAGTTCGTTTGTAGTTTTTTTTCATCTTCCTAGTCTAGTTGTAATGCTGATTTCAGAAATAAAATGATGTTTTTCTCATTTGGATCATCTTCTTTTTATTAATGTTAGCGTGTGTGCGTGTATGAGTTTAGCTTTATTGCTTTCATAATTTAGTTTTATTGCTTTTTAGTTAGGTTTATTGCTTTCATAATCTAGGTTTACTGTTTTCATAGCTTAGATTTACAAGCTTTCATAAAATAGTTTTATCGTTTTCTTTTTCGCCTTATTTTACGCTTTCATTTTAAATGCTTTCTTTTCAGTTTTTTTTAGAGTGTGTGCGTGTATGAGATAGTGTTTTTCTTTTTTGTAACTTAGTTTTATTTCAGTCTTCATATAACTGCTATATACCACCCCCATCTTGAATAAGAGGCTAATTTACTTTAGCACTTATTTAAGTCGGTTGGGACGGATATTATTTCTGCACCTTTATAAGTCTTTTCATTTCTATACCACCCCCTTCTTGAATAACAGGCTAAGAACTTTTTAGCGCTTGTGTAAGGCGGTTGGGACGGATACTATTACTGTTTTTATATAAGTCTTTTTATTTCCTTTTTATCCGGTTATATCCGCTTTAATTATTAAACAAGTATTTTCCAACCGATAATGCCGTCTCCATTCCGATGAGTGGCTAATTTCCTTTAGCGCACGATGTCGAAGAGCATTGGGACACAAAAATAGTTTTCTATAAAATTAAAACATCTCTTTTCTAAAAATAATTAACGTCCTTAAGGTTTACCGGAGAATAACGTTAAGTGGAGCCACATAATCGATGTGTGGTTTTCATTTCCGTTTTCGTACCTAGTTAGCCGAGAGGCTCGTGCGTACGTACTGATCACTCACGGGTAAAGAGAAGTGCGCTCTACCCTCGAGAGAGGACGAGGTAATTCTCCTGAATTGGAAATAAAAACCCAATAGCGGGGTTCACAACATAAAGTGAGTATTAAGAAGATTCGATTGTAGAACGAGAGTTCAGTCGAATATTCATAATCTCAGGTGGGCGTAACCTCGAGAGAGGAGCGTTCATAATTATGAAACCTCCACGGCCAAGTCGTTTTAATATTTTGAAAGGTCATCACTTTTAATTGTACGAAAAATCTATTTTCGTCTAAAGGTAATTCGACGTCGCGCGCTATCTTTCTCATCGCTTAGAACTCTAGTTAATCGCTTATTATCATTTAAATCAACTTAAAATATTATTCCGATAAAATAATAGTTCGTTCCTCGAAGTAGTATAATCAACACGACCCGCGGAAATATACGATCCCGATATTTTCTAAAACAAAATATCCTGTATTACTTGCGATAAGGTATACTTGTCTTTATCAAATGAATAATTTGGACTGAAAATTCAAACACAGCTTTCCAAACTCATTTAGTGCAAAACTCTCCTTTTCAATTCAATAGAATTCGGCGTTGTAGCTGAGGTGTAATTGTCAATATTCCGAAAGAAGAAAAAGACCGTTACTTTTATCCTTCGATAGGATAACGGTTAATTTCTCAAAGTAGGAGTACTTGCGAGACTCTTCAAAAACAGTCGATTCAGTTCGACGGTTTGCCAGATGAGGACCCAAATCAGCACCTTTCAAACTTTTTAGAAATATGCGACACCTTTAAAATTAATGGCGTCACTGATGACGCCATTCGTTTACGCTTATTTCCATTTTCGCTACGGTTAAAAGCCAAATCGTGGTTGACTTCTCTTCCGAGAGGGTCCATAACCACATGGGCCCAATTGACGGAATTTTTCTTAACTAAGTATTTTCCTCCGTCAAAAACCGCAAAACTACGCACGGATATCACATCCTTTATACAATTCGATTCTGAGTCTCTTTATGAGACTTAGGAGCGTTTTAAAGAATATTTACGTAGGTGTCCTCATCACGCGCTACTAACTTAGCTATAGGTCCAGACGTTTTATAATGGTTTAAATTTTTCTACGCGACAGATGATCGATGCGGCCTCCGGGGGAACGTTAAACAACAAAACCCCGGAGACCGCTCAAGCACTGATCGACGAAATGGCCATGAACGTGTACCAATGGAACGTGCCAAGGTCGCGTCCTAATAAACTGGCTGGTCTTTTTGAAGTGGACGCCACTACTTTCTTAGCCTTACAGGTAGAGCGGCTAAGTAAGCAGGTGGCGGAGATGAATGTTTCCTCCTCCACTCCCGCATGGAATAATAATAATAATAATAATAATAATAACGTAATCGAAGAATCGGTGGATTACCTTGGTAATCCGGTTAGGGCACCCTTCAAGCCTAATAACAGCCCGTATAGTAATAATTATAATCCAGGTTGGAGGACCTACCCTAATTTCTCCTGGAGCAATCCTAACAATGCTCAGAGGCCCCCAAATATGAATCCCCAAGGATTTCCGCATGGATTTCCGCAGGGATTCCAGCCTCCTCCTCCAAAACCTTCACCGCTCGAAGATGTTTTGTCTAATTACATCGCGTCCAACGATTCAAATATTCGGAATCTTACCGGATCGATTAAAAACTTGGAAAACCAGGTTGGACAACTTGCAAAGATGGTCTCCGAGCGGCCATACGGAGCTCTACCAGGGAATACGGAGCCGAACCCCAGGGAAAATGCCAACGCTATAACCCTTCGAAGCGGCAAGGAGGTCGTCTCCCCATTGCGGGTTGAGCCTAAGGTATGCATTTCGCCTCCGACCCCTCCACCCTCTTCTTCGATTCTAATTGCTCCGGATTCTCCGGTTGCGCCGAATTTTTCGAGTCCTCGAATTCCTTACCCGTCTAAAATTAATAAAGAGAAGGAGGACGAAAATTATCAAAAACTTTTGCGTATTTTAAAACAAATTCAAATAAACGTCCCCTTCTGCAAGGCACTCTCCCAAATGCCGAAATATGTGAAATATCTTAAGGAGTTGCTTTCTAATAAAAAGCGACTCGAGGATGTTTCGCGTGTTTCCCTTAACGCGGAATGTTCGGCTGTTCTCCTTAACAAATTGCCGCCAAAACTGAATGAACTGGGACGGTTCTCCATCCCGTGTCTCTTTGGCAATATGTTAATAAAGTACGCTCTTGCGGACTTAGGCGCCAGCATCAATTTGATGCCTTTTTCTCTTTTCAAAAAACTCGATTTAGGCGTCCTGAGTCCGACAAAAATGAGCATCCAACTCGCGGATCGCTCGGTAAAGTACCCAATAGGGGTAGCGGAGGATGTTCTGGTCAAGGTCGACAAGTTTATCTTCCCGGTAGACTTTGTCATCCTGGACATAGAGGAGGACGTCGAGGTACCCATCATCCTCGGTCGCCCCTTCCTCGCAACCTCCCGCGCGTTAATCGATGTCAGTAACGGTCGCCTCCTCCTTCGAGTTGGAGACGACGAAGTTACTTTACATATCAACCCCTCCATGCGGAACTCACTATCGAATGATGATTCCTGTTTCTATTTGGAATCCGCATTTGTGGACGAGTGTTCTTCTCCTTCGGAATTGCTATCTTTAATGATAGACGATTCAGATCTGGCGAATCAACCTCTTTTAGAAGAATTACCGCCAGATTCGCCTTTCGAGCCTTTCGATTCGAAAGATTTAAAAATCTCCACTTCCTATGAAGAACCTCCGGTCTTGGAGCTTAAGCAACTCCCCGACCATTTAAAATATGCTTTTCTAGCCGCGAACTTAAGACTTCCGGTTATAATATCATCTACTTTAACCGATTTGGAAACATTCGAAATGGTTGAAGTTCTATCTAAACATCGCCGTGCAATTGCATGGCAAATTTCCGATATCAGGGGAATTAACCCCTCATTCTGCTCCCACAAAATTTTTCTCGAAGAAAACCTCCGCAAAACTATTCAGCCTCAACAACGACTTAACCCGAACATGCAGGAAGTCGTTAAGACTGAAATTATTAAACTCCTCGATGCGGGGATTATCTATCCTATTTCCGACAGTACGTGGGTAATCCCCGTACAAGTCGTCCCTAAAAAAGGCGGTATAACGGTCGTGGCAAACACGAATAACGAATTAATCCCAACTCGTACTGTTACGGGTTGGAGGGTGTGCATCGATTACAGAAAATTAAATGATGCCACCAGAAAAGACCACTTCCCGTTGTCGTTTATCGATCAAATCCTAGAGCGTCTCTCCGGTCATCCTTTTTATTGCTTCCTTGATGGTCTCTCGGGATTTTTCCAAATCCCTATTTCACCCGAGGACGAAGAAAAAATGACTTTTACTTGCCCTTTCGGCACCTTCGCATATCGAAGGATGCCGTTTGGCCTCTGTAACGCGCCAGCTACATTCCAAAGATGTATGCAGGCAATATTTGGCGAGCTAGTAGAAGACATAATGAAAGTCTTCATGGATGACTTCTCCGTCTTTGGAGAATCTTTTAAAAATTGTCTAAAAAATTTAGATAGAGTCCTCTAACGATGCGAAGAAACGAACTTAGTCTTGAACTGGGAGAAATGCAACTTCATGGTCCGAGAGGGTTTAGTCCTCGGCCATAAAATTTCTTCCAAGGGGATGGAGGTCGATAAGGCCAAAGTCGCTATAATTGAACAACTTCCTGTTCCTTCGACGGTAAAATCAATTCGAAGTTTTCTCGGCCACGCAGGTTTTTATGGCGGTTTATTCAAGATTTTTCAAAAATAACCAAACCGCTAACTCACCTCCTGGAAAAGGATTCCCCATTTATTTTTGATAAAGCCTGCGTAGAGGCATTTAATTTTATTAAAAAGCAACATATCAATTCTCCAATTCTGGTGGTGCCAGATTGGTCTCTTCCGTTTGAGATTATGTGCGACGCGAGCAATATCGCGGTAGGAGCCGTCATAGGCCAACGCGTAAATAAATATTTTCATCCAATATATTACGCTTCTCGCACACTCACAGCCGCACAGGCTAACTACACCACGACGGAAAAGGAACTTCTCTCCGTCATCTTTGCTTTTGATAAATTCTGACCCTACGTAACGCTTTCACACGTAATTGTTTTCACTGATCACTCCGCCCTAAAATATCTTTTGGCCAAAATAGACGCCAAGCCTCGCTTACTTCGATGGATCCTCCTTTTACAGGAATTTGACTTAGAGATCCGAGATAAGAAGGGGGCTGAAAATTTAGCATCCGACCACCTCTCACGTTTAGAACACCCCGTCGCAGAAGCGCTCGTCGAACCCGAAATAGACGATCGATTTCCTGAGGAGCGCCTTTTAATTATAAATAATATAAAAACTTCTTCTACCCCTTGGTTCGCAGATTACGCGAACTATTTAGTCGCGCGGGTCCTTCCAAAAGATTTTTCGACTCAGCAGAAGAAGAAATTGTTCTCTAACTTGAAAACTACTTTTGGGAGGACCCCTTTCTCTTTCGCGTCTCCGCAGGCCAAGTGATACGAAGATGTGTTTCAAGCGAGGAGGGTGCGCAAATATTGCGACACTGCCATGAGGGGCCGACTAGAGGGCATTATCAAGCCAACCGGACCGCGCGAAAAGCGTTAGAGTCGGGCTTTTATTGGCCCACTCTCTTTAAGGATGCTCACACTTTTGTGAGTATATGCGATGGCTGCCAGCGGTCGGGTAACATCTCTCGTCGTGACGAGATGCCCCAAAATTTTTATTTAAAATGCGAAATCTTCGATTTGTGGGGCATAGACTTTGTAGGCCCCCTACCTCCTTCTTTTAATAATCGCTATATTTTAGTGGCGGTTGACTACTTATCTAGGTATGTGGAAGCGCAAGCTCTGCCCACCAATGATGCGCGAGTCGTCGTCCATTTTCTAAAAAAATTATTTTCTCGCTTTGGCACGCCCCATGCAATAGTTAGTGATAGGGGCACACATTTCTGCAACGCCTAATTTTCAAAAAATTTATCTAAGTACGGCGTTACGCACAAACTAGCCACCGCCTATCACCCCCAAACGAGCGGCCAAGTAGAGGTCATAAATCGCGAGATAAAACACATTCTGGAAAAAACCATCTCTTTGAATAGGAAGGATTGGTCCTCAAAACTCAACGACGCATTGTGGGCGTATCGTATGGCGTACAAGACCGCTATCGGTTGTATGCCCTATCGATTAGTCTACGGCAAAGCGTGCCATTTACCGCTAGAGTTAGAACACCGGGCTTTTTGGGCCTTAAAATTTTTAAATCTCGATCCGAACTTAGCCTCCGACAATAGGAAATTCCAACTAAATGAACTCGATGAATGGCGTGCAAACGCTTATGAGAGTAATAAATTTTATAAGGAGCGTTCTAAGTTCTACCACGATCGAAAAATTAAATTTCCAAAAACTTTCGCACCGGGCGATCTTGTCCGTCTTTATAATTAACGTCTTCGTCTTTTTCCGGGTAAGCTTAAATCTCGATGGTTCGGCCCCTTTAAAGTCAAAGAGGTTTGGTCGTATGAGATCGTTCTTATCTCTCACCCCGAAAAAGGCGATTTCAAAGTCAACGGCCACCGTTTAAAACTATATCTTGCGGGCGATCCGGTGGACGGACATACGTCATCTTTAACCCTCCCCAATTTATAATCTCACCACGCCAAATGCGTCAAGCTACGCGACGGTAAACAAAGCGCTCATGGGAGGCACCCCATATTTATCTCATGTTTTATTATGCTTTGTTCTTTTTATTTGCAGGGTTTCTTACGGCCCCGCCAGCTTTAATTTGGGAAGCCTTTTTGCCCCCTCTTTCTTTATTTATTGTTTTTTAAATTCTTCATACTTACAGTACAACATTAGGGACAATGTTGGATTTTAAGTATGAGGGTGTTTTACAGTTTTTATTTAAACTACAAAATCAACAAAAAAACAAAAAAAAATTATATTATTACAACAACTTAGAAAAAAAACCGAAAAACAAAACAAAATTTTGTTTTCCTGTTTTATTTACTTTTGCAAATATAAGCTTGAACATAACCACAAAAACTACAAAAAAATATAAAAACCATAATTTTTTTTCAAAAACATGTTTTTCCTTCCTTTTGTTTTAAGAAAAAAATATTAAAAACCAAAATTTCTAAAAACATGTTTTTCCTTTTCTTTGTTTCCCTTTTATTTTTTTCGTAGTATAAAAATGAACAAAAAATATTCATTCAAAAAAATTCTAAAAACCCCAAAAATCCAAAAAATATTTCATACTTTGTAAATACTTAGTTCTAAAAAAAAACAAACAAAAATCCAAAAAAATAATAAACCATACTTTACTTTTATTCTTAAAGCATTTAGTTTCGAGAGTATATGTTTGTGGATTTTCATAATCGCTAGTTTTACTATTTGTTTGTTTATCTAAGATCGATAGATTAAAACGTTCGGGGTTAAGTTTTAAAGAATATCTTGTGTTTTTAATTTAAATAGAGGCTTTGTTATCAAGCACTACTTCTACTAGCTAAAATAGAGACATGTGTATTATGTTGGCAAAACAACTTTAGACTGCAATTATCCCTACTTTATGTCTTCAGGAATCTAGGAATATTCAAATTACTAAGGTTGCTCTCAAAACTTTTTACTATTATTCTAGAATTTCTCTTGAAAACCCCTTGTATACACCAATTTAGCATGAAAAATAAAAAAAAGATCTTATGTCAATGGGAATAAAAATATTCCGTAAACATAGGCATCCAATATTTGTTAAAAGAGATCCTATGTCAATGAGAATTAAAAATTCCGTAAACACAGGCATTGGATTAATTAAAAAGGTCAATTTTCCCTCGTACACCAACGATGGGAGTCAAAGGAAACTATATAAGAGGGGTGAGAGGATAAAATTCATCACCCCTAATTCAAGTACTCTTCTATTTGCCAAGGCTTTTTACCCGCTTTTCCCTTAACCACATTATTGTTTCTAGTTTTAATTCAAAAAATCATTTGAGAGCATAATTAGAAACTTATATTTTTCCTTCATGTTTCTGTAAACAAAGGTTATTATAATTTCGATCTAATCTCGTTTACTAATGATTGCAATTTTGTTTGCTATTTGGTTAATTAAGAAGTCTTTTGGCTAGGACATTTCTTTCTACTTAAATCATTTGCATAATTTGGGACTTAACTCTTATTACTCTGAATTTTTATTTTTCAGTCTCTTATGATTAAAATAAAGCGATAGCCAAAAATTAGAACTTATGTTAATCCCGTATAGATCTCTCTTACTTTTGCTCTGGAATAGCAAAAGCTTAAGTATGGGGGTATTTGATGAATAATAATATATATGTATTTTTAGTATAATTATTAGTATAGTTTTAATTGATATTGTAAATTTTCTATGTAAATTAATGAATAAATTGCTTCTTTATTATTTCTGGTTTCTAACTTAGTTTTATTTTTGTTTTTGCAATTTTTGCAAAATTTTCACAGGTCACGCCCTCGGTCACGCCCGTGACCAAGGGCATGTAATTTTAAAGATCAAATATCAACGGGACGGCTTAATTCAGATCAAATCCCGACAAATCGCTCATGTCACGCCCGTGTTCAACCAAGTCACGCCCGTGACCAAGGGCGTGACACATCGGTCACGCCCTTGCAGCTTAAGTGTTCAAAACAGCGATCAGCGCCCATGCTGCCGACATCTGCCGCCCACTGTCAAGCCCGTGACCAAGGGCATGACACATGAGTCACGCCCGTGTGCAGTCATTTTTGATGACAGATTCTTCCAGAAGGCGGCCGTCAGCTCGACAGCTCTCACGCCCATGTCACGCCCTAAGTCACGCCCGTGACCTAGGGCGTGTAAAACTCAAATTTTCCCTATAAATAGATGGGCTCGGCTGAAGTATTTTTCATCCAAATTTTGAGTAGTTCTTATTGTATTGTGAGTTCTTTTGAGTGATTGTGAGCTTCTCTTATGCATTTCAGTTTAAGTTCGTTTGTAGTTTTTTTTTTTCATCTTTCTAGTCTAGTTGTAGAGCTGATTTCAGAAATAAAATGATGTTTTTCTCATTTGGATCATCTTCTTTTTATTAATGTTAGCATGTGTGCGTGTATGAGTTTAGCTTTATTGCTTTCATAATTTAGTTTTATTTCTTTTTTAGTTGGGTTTATTGCTTTCATAATCTAGGTTTACTGTTTTCATAGCTTAGATTTACAAGCTTTCATAAAATAGTTTTATCATTTTCTTTTTCGCCTTATTTTATCGCTTTCATTTTAAACGCTTTCTTTTCAGTTTTTTTTGAGTGTGTGCGTGTATGAGATAGTGTTTTTCTTTTTTGTAACTTAGTTTTATTTCAGTCTTCATATAACTGCTATATACCACCCCCATCTTGAATAAGAGGCTAATTTACTTTAGCACTTATTTAAGTCAGTTGGGACGGATATTATTTCTGCACCTTTATAAGTCTTTTCATTTCTATACCACCCCCTTCTTGAATAAGAGGCTAAGAACTTTTTAGCGCTTGTTTAAGGCGGTTGGGACGGATACTATTACTGCTTTTATATAAGTCTTTTTATTTCCTTTTTATCCGTTTATATCCGCTTTAATTATTAAACGTGTATTTTCCAACCGATAATGCCGTCTCCATTCCGATGAGTGGCTAATTTCCTTTAGCGCACGGTGTCGAAGAGCATTGGGACACAAAATTAGTTTTCTATAAAATTAAAACATCTCTTTTCTAAAACTAATTAACGTGCTTAAGGTTTACCCGAGAATAATGTTGAGTAGAGCCACATAATCGATGTGTGGTTTTCATTTCCGTTTTCGTACCTAGTTAGCCGAGAGGCTCGTGCGTACGAACTGATCACTCACGGGTAAAGAGAAGTGCGCTCTACTCTCGAGAGAGGACGAGGTAATTCTCCCGAATTGGAAATAAAAACCCAATAGCGGGGTTCACAACATAAAGCGAGCATTAAGAAGATTCGATTGTAGAACGAGAGTTCGGTCGAATAATCATAATCTCAGGTGGGCATACCCTCGAGAGAGGAGCGTTCATAATTATGGAACCTCCACGGCCAAGTCGTTTTAATATTTTGAAAGGTCATCACTTTTAATTCTACGAAAAATCTATTTTCGTCTCAAGGTAATTCGACGTCGCGCGCAATCTTTCTCATCGCTTAGAACTCTAGTTAATCACTTATTATCATTTAAATCAACTTAAAATATTATTCCGATAAAATAATAGTTTGTTCCTCGAAGTAGTATAATCAACACGACCCGCGGAAATATACGATCCCGATATTTTCTAAAACAAAATATCCTGTATTACTTGCGATAAGGTATACTTGCCTTTATCAAATGATTAATTTGGACTAAAAATTCAAACACAGCTTTCCAAACTCATTTAGTGCAAAACTCTCCTTTTCTACTTTTCAATTCAATAGAATTCGGCGTTGTAGCCGAGGCGTATTTGTCAATATTCCGAAAGAAGAAAAAGACTGTTACTTCTATCCTTCGATAGGATAACGGTTAATTTCTCAAAGTAGGAGTACTTGCGAGACTCTTCGAAAACATCCGCCAATTCTAAACTCTTAATATAAAGGTTATCTTTTATTTATAAAACAAAAAGAAGAAGTCCAACTCCAATCATAAACCAACAATGTCTTGCTTTTTATTTCCCTTAGGAACACTATTTTATCTATCTTTCCCCTTGAAAATTTGTTTTCAATGAGAAAGTTAGACAAGGTCTCATACCAGGCTCTAGGTGTCGGTTTTAGACCATATATGTCTTTTTTTAAATAGAAACCATGAGTAGGGTGAGATGAATTGACAAAACCTGGAGGTTGTTCTACATATACTTCTTCCTTCAAATCTTCATTGAGGAAGGCATACTTCACATCCATTTGATATAATTTGAATCCTTTGTGAGCTGTATATACTAGAAATAACCTTATTGCATCCAATCTTACTACTGGTGCAAAGGTATGATCAAAATCTATTCCTTCTTCCTGTCTATATCCCTTTGCAACCAGCCTTGCTTTATTCTTGATGATAACTCCTTGTTCATCCATCTTGTTTCTGAATACCCACTTTGTTCCAATGACTTTGTGGTCATGGGGCCTTGGGACCAGCTTCCAGATTTTACACCTCTTGAACTGGTTCAACTCTTCTTGCATAGACAAGATCCATGATGGATCAATGTTGTCTTCTTCAAATTTCTTGGGTTCTACCTAAGTGAGAAATCTCAGGTGGAGTACTTCATTTATAGTGCTTCTCCTTGTTTGAACTCCTTGACCTATGTCACAAATAATCTAATTTTGTGAATGATCTCTCAAGTGTCTTGTAGTTATTGACATTCTTCCTGCATTCTCTTATACTCTAGGTCCACCTTGTTCCTCAGCCTGATGTATTCTTTCTACATTTTCCTGTATAGCTTCTGTTTGACAGGTTTCTATGATTAGAGCATCTGGTGAAGTTGACTCACTTTCTTGTTGCTGGTCATTGATGGACAACTTTTCCAGTCTTTGATCAGCACATGTAGTACTAAGAGAACTAGGCCAGCCTTTGTAGATTAGGCGGGTCTCTCCAAATACAACATGAATGGATTCTTCTACTACTTGAGTTGTTATGTTGAATATTTTGTATGATGTACTGTGGGAGCTATCCAATAAAAATACCCTCATTAGCCTTTTCATATTACTTCGTTAGATAGTATTTTCCATTGTTTAGTACACAGCACTTCCAAAGATCTTGAAGTAGACTAGAGTTGGTTTTCTACCTTTCACAAGTTCATAGGGGGTCTTGTTGTAATTCTTGTTGATTAATGCCCTATTTTGCATGTGGTAAGCTGTGTTGACAGCCTCAGCCCAGAAGTATTCTGGAAGTGAAGAGTCACTCAGCATAATTCTAGTATCTTCAATAAGGATTCTATTCCTTCTCTCTACAACTCCACTTTGTTGAGGAGTTCTAAGAGAGAAACACTCTTGAAAGAAGCTTAAGCGTTCACAGAGCTTGGTCATGGCTCCTGATTGAAATTCAGTTCCATGACCACTTCTGAATTTGCAAATAGAAAACTGCCCATTTTATTCTGGATTTGCCTGACAAAGTTAGTGAATATATCTACAGTATCTGACTTTTGCTTAAGAAAGAACACCCATGTGAACCTAGAAAACCCATCAACAATTACAAATGTATAGAATTTCTCTCCTAAGCTGTGAATGGGCATAGAACCAAACAAGTCAATGTGCAGTAAGTATAAACATCTAGTGAAATCCTTAACCTAAATTGGTTTGAAAGAGGCCTTTGTTTGCTTGCCCATTTGGCATGCATGACAAGGGCTTTCCTGTACACATTTCCAATTGGGGCCAGCTCTAACCAAATTTTCTGATAAGAGCTCGTTTATAGTCTTATAGTTAATGTGAGCTAGTCTCTTATGTCATTGCACATAGTGGCTTGCTCTATTTCCAGTCATAAGATAGATAGAAGAATCTGAATTTGCAAATAGGAAATTTATACAATAAATATTTCCACTCATATTGCCAGTGAGTATAATCTCTTCAGATTTCTTAATTAGGAACTCATCCTTGTGGAATACAATCACATAACCAAGATTACACAGTTAACTTATGCTGATCAGATTGTGCTGCAATCCTTCTACATAAACTACCCTTGTGATGGTGACTACGTCATTTGATATCTTACCATAGCCTTTAGTCTTTCCTCTGTCAGATCCTCCAAAATTGAGTTTTTGACAATCTTCTACTGAGGAATATTCAGTTAAAAGGCTTCTTGTTCCAGTCAAGTACCTGGAACATCCACTATTCAAATACCATATAGGAGTGTGGTTGTTCTTTGGACATACCTGCAAAAATAAAATCACTTCTTCTTAGGCACCCAAATCTTGTTGGGTCCTAGATTCTTGTTAGCATAAAATACTTTCTACAACTTCTGACCAATCTGAAATGCATTATGGATTTGTGTAGATTTGGATGTTGGTTTTCCATTAATTGCACTTGGAACTGTTGGATTGTACTAGTAATCAATGGTAAAGTGGCCAACTTTTCCACAACACCACCATTCAAACTTGTTGTGCCATCTTTTTAGGCTCATAACAGAAATTGGACAGCTTTTCCTATGGTTAAAAGGATATCTGAATGGTACTACATGTGAATCTTTGCATGACATATGGTGATGTGTTGATTATGTCTTAGGTTGCACAACCACTACAATGACCTTCCTTGCAGATCTCCTTTCAAATGCTTTTTTATGCCCATGTTTTTGGTGTTCGCACCAAACACAAAAGAACCATGATCTTTTAGTTCAATTTCTTCATGAGCTCCTTTGAAGGCACTTTTTCCATTGTGCACTTCTTTTGTTCCACTTGTGGAGCATTCATTCTTCCAGTGTCCATAGACATTATCTTGTTCATAGTGGTTTGATGCTAGTAGAACCATTTGAAAGATGGTTGGTGGAATTTGTGCTTTTTCCTTTGTCATCAACCTTCTCTCCTCCCTTTCTCTCATAACCTACACAGCTTCTATACGGTGCTGAGAAGCTATTAATAATTGGAAGAATGGTCTGCGGCTTAGAAAACATAGCCACTAGCTTCCTCTCTTTGAGGAGATCTCCTTCCAATTCCTTAATGGTCCTTTTTTTCTGAACCAACAGATCAGCTTGAAAATCAGTTATTTTCTTGAACTCAATTATCTTAGACTTCATCTGATAGATTTTATCCAGCTTCTCATCAAGTTGAGACTTCAGAGGTTTAAGATGCTCAATCTCCTATGTCTGCTTCGTAGCAAGCTTTTTGCTTTTCCTTAATGCCTTAAGGAGAACATTGTACTCCTCAACCATCTTATCATATTTGTTCTCTAATTCAGAGTCATTCTCATCATTGAGTGATGAGTCTACCTCTGACTTAGCATCAGTCTCATAATCAGATAATGTAAAGGAAGTTTTGATTTTTACCTCATCAGGATGGGAGTCATCCTGATCTTCCCCTTCAGCATAGCCATAAGCCCACAACTATCATCATTTTCTTCATTGTCACAATAAGATAGTGACAGTGGTGCCCAGATGCTTATCCTGACAGCAGTTTGCTCTATATCTTTTATTAGTCTAGTCAGCCCAACATAGGCTTCCTCTTCATCAGACTCAGAAGATCTTGAGTCACTATCACTCAAGGTCTTTTCTTCTTTGCTAAGAGGCTCTTTTCAGACATTTTGTTTAAGTGATACCTCTTTTCTTCAGACTTATTGCTGCTTATTCTCTTTGATGGGCAGTCAACAATAATGTGTCCTGATTTTCTGCACCCAAAGTAATTTGTGTCATCTGGAATGGACTTATTCTATTTAGATTCATACTTGTCCCTCTTGGGGTCTCTTCTTGATTTGTCTGAATTTTTATGATGCTTTTTGGAGCTGGAGGAAGAAAATTTTTGCTCTTCCATCGCTTCCTTCGCCTCAACATCTTCTTCAGCTGCCTTGTGAACAAGGCCATGTCTCCATCTGAAAGTTCTTCTTCAAAGGTGTTGTGTTCAGATTCCTCTGATTCAGCTGCTCTTCTGGGATGGGATGAGGCCTTGTCTTTTCCTCTTCTAGATCTCTCAGCTTTTAGGGCCACTAATTTTTCTTTATCATGCACTTCTTCACTTTTCCTGGTATTCAAGTACAATTCATGGGACAACAATTTGCCAGATAAGTTTTGTGGCTGAATATTGCCCAGATTTCTCATTTCTCTTATAGCACATATCTTAATGTCCCACTCCTTATTGAGGGACCTCAAGAACATGTCATTGAGTTCTTAATTTGTGAAGGTTCTTCCATAGTTCTTCAATCCATTCACTATCCTGAAGAATTTCTCATAGCAATCAGCTATGGTGTTCTTTGTTTCTTGTCTGAAGGCTTCATACTCTTGATTTAATAAGGAATTTCTACATCCCTTACATCCTTTGTACCTTCCATGTACACAATCAAAGTGTCCCACATTTCTGTGTTATTTGACAGTGAATGAGGTTCTGAAATATGGAGTCATCAATGGTACTAACTAAAATATTTTTAGCTCTTTTGTCCATAGTGGCAAAGATGACCTCATCTGTTATCATCTCTGAGAGTTTCTTTGGCACTCACAGATTTGCATCAATAGTTAAGACCTTCATGGGGATGAAATGTCCCTCTTCAATGGTGGTGAAATTCCTAAGGTTAGAGGCATCCATATAGAGCTTAACCCTTTGCCTCCATATACCAAAATTTTCCTTCCTGCAGACAGGAAGCTTCATAGAGCCTAATTTGTTACAGATCTCTCCAGAAGACACGATGTATTTAGACTTTTGCCCTTACAGAATCTTATTCAGCTATGAGGACTTTTTGAATAACCTAGCTCTGATACCACTTGAAAGATAATGGTTGTTGTCTAATCACCTAGAGGGGGCTGAATATGTGTTTTAAGATTTTTATGCTTTCTTTTTAACAATCTACTTTCTAGCACAACAAAGCAACAAAGAAGCACAATCAACAACACAGTACACCAATATGTATAGTGGTTCCCCAATTATGGGTACATCCACTTTCCCCCTTCACCTATCTAGCAGAGTGCTAGCTTAGACCAACTTCACCAAATTTCTCAGATCAAATGATTTTACACTAAGAGTTCTTGACTCCAACAGTCCCCTACCTTAGACCTTTAACATAAGGTCCTACAACTCAGATCTCAAAACACAAGATTCTACTCGCAGGCCAAAAGCAGCCCTACCTCAATCTCTCCAATAAGAGATCTACAGTCAGATATTTTCAGAAAACCCTACCTCACAATGATCCTACAGCTCAGATTCCCACTTGAATCCTACAACAAACTCAGATCCAAAATGGATCCTACAATTACAAAGAATTTGTATATATTTTGACTCAACCAACAATACTTGAGACTTCATAAGAAGCACTATGAAAGCTTCTTCTTCCTTAATCAGCCTTTGAATGTATCTGCTTGAAATGAATTTGGATGGATTAAGAAGACTTACTCAAGAGAGAAATGTTCTTCAGAAAAAGAATAATTTTGTTGAGCCTTGTAAGAAATCTCTCTTAGGATTGCAGTGACTGTGGACTTGATAGAATTCTATAGCTTGATCTGTTGAAACCGATTTCTCGATCTCTTGTGGAGCTTGGGGCCCTCACCGAAATGAGGGGCAGCTAGCCCTTACTGATCCCTCGGAGAGGGTAGATAGAAGATAAGAAAGAAAACTAAGACCTTAGTCACAGCGAGGAGGTCCCTCCACTAACCCGGAAGATCGTTGAGCGCTTCCCCTCCCAAGCCAAAGCTGAGACTCGGGCACCTTGGAGAGCTCTGGAAATGCTAACCAAAGAAAGCCTAAGGAGAGAGAAGCTGAAGTGAGATCCTCTCCAAAGGTGCCCTTAAGGTCCTATTTATAGATTTTCTGATATGGCCTGCAAATAGCAGGATTCCGCCTTCTGATTTTACTATCAGCACCCCAAATGGTCTGCTAACAGCCAAACTCCGCTGATTGGAGAGGCTAAAGGCAGACCACCAAGGGTAAGAGGGTAATTTGACCCTATCGGTTTATGAGCAAGGGACTGCGAGAACCTTCCTATGAGATGCTCTCGCGGGCCTTCTCGTGAGTCCTACTCGCGATGCCTCTCCTAGGCGATCCCTTGCGAGGACCCCGCCGGCCAATCCTGACAGTGTCGGCCGAGGTCCGATCTCGCGAGCCTTCCTGCGAGACCACCTCTAGACTTCATCGAGCTCAACACGCCTTTCGCCGAACGCAGGTCACTTCGTCGATCACAGACGAGGTCGACGGATGCCGATCGTTAAGTTGTTCGCTGTCCACTAGGATGGGCGGCTCGCCGGCCGCTGTTTCCCTACTGTGATTTGCCAAGGTCTGGATCTTGCGGCTCCCCTTGCGAGACCATCCCTTTGACTGTAATGATCATAGAATGTTTCGTCGACTGCTGATGATTTCTCCGAACAGGGGCGAGCTCGACGACCATAGGTGGGCTCGACGAACTCGGGAGAGTTCGTCGAACGCAGCATTCCTTTCGTTTATGCTTCTCGCTTGCCTCTCCGCGAGCCCTCCGAGAGAGATTTTTTCTCCGCTCCCTCTCGCGATGTCTTCGGCCCTAAGGCCTCTCACTTACCACTTCACCCTGTTGCCTTCTTAAACTGTGCTTCCTCGTCTGGCGAATATCGGGGTTGTACATGATCCCCGCTCTTCAAGAGGCTATTTGGGCTCGCAAAGAAACATCCAACCCCTGGTATTCGCCAGCCCCTTGATGATCTGTCAGGAATCTTTGGTGGGACCCACCCTGTGGGCTATAAATATCGTCCCGAGCCTCCAGTGGCATGCACCGCCACTTCTTTTCTTTTCCCTTTTCTGATACTGTAGCTGCCTGGAGATGCCGCTTTTCGAAGAACCCGAGGCTCGCCTGAGGGCGATGAGAGCCGGTGGGCTACCCTCCACGACCAGGGTCCCCGCCTGGATGAATTGGACGCCCCCTGCTCAGTCGCTAAAAGTTAAGAAGGCGAAGGCAGCTCGTCGAACCGGGGATGACTCCGTGCTGTTGGACTCCTCCCCGGACGATCGCCACCACGAGAAGGTACGATCTACTCCTCTAGTTCACGTCAATAAATTTGCTTGTCATTCATTTCTAGTCGCAGGATGCTTTGCCGAACGAGAACGCTGGAGAACCCGCTGATGGGTCTCGCAAAAGCCCGCAGGCGGATACGAACCTCGCTGGGAAAAACGTCACTTGTATGATCTTAATCTCGCGTGCCAGAATGTTTCTTGTCAACTATCTGACCCACGTTCCTTACTTCTTACAGTCTCGCCCCTGAAGTCCCCGGCCCGACAGGCATCGCGGACTCCGTCTCCGCCTCCGCCTCCTCCTGATAAAATCATAGATAAGCCCGGATTCCAACTCCTGATGAGCGAGGAGACTGGTGGCTCTGTGTCGCCAAAGATCCCTCCTACCAACAACGCAGCCTACCCTGCCGGCCTGGGCAAATCTCTCTACCCTCACTACGGCAACGTGTTCCAGGGACGTCCCTCGACTGCTCGCCCCCCGCTTGGTAAGCATTCTGACCTTGCCGAAACCCTGCGCGAACTCAAGCGCGCCATCTAACCTCTTCGTAATGTCTTGCAGAAAATCCTGAAAATCCGCATACCGATTCCGAGTTGGGCGACGACGAGATGTCCCCCCTTCCTGACCAGGTGGAGGAATTCTTAGGGGATCTGCGAGATCCCGAGATGATGAAACATCGAGCTGCGGAGTTGTTGAGGAAACATGGGCGGATGCTGATGGACCTCAACATGCAGGCGAGACGGGACAGAGAAGCTGCCGAGGACAGGCACGCGGTCCTGATGGAAGAGTGTGCGAGGCTCCGGCAGGGGAGACAACGCGATCAGGACGAGAACGCCACGACGCCGGAGGTGCATATAGCTAGGATGAGAGACTACGCCTACCTCATGGACCGGGAGGGCTGCTTGGCAGAGGACTATTATAATTCTAGGGTACCGTCGCGGTCCGGTTCGCGGGGTGGGGGCAGGTGGAAATGGCTACCCCATGATTCTCGCTAATTGCTGTGTTGTCGCGAACTCTTATTATTCGTAATGGGTGATGTTGTTGTAGACAATCTCGCTATGGCTCGTAACTCGCATATTTGCCACTTGTGTTGGCTTTTATTTCTTTTGACAATAAGTATCACTAGCTTTTTATTACTTCTCGCTCGCTGCGAATAAATCTGTTTCATTTTCATGTTATATTGTGCTCGCGAGGACCCTCTGTTCTCGCTAAATATATCTCACGAAAATGTTATTTGGACTAACCATGCAGGTCACTCTCGCCCGCGTCCATGATGTGATGTTTTTGCTGCTACCCACGCCCGTCGGCGCTTGGACTTCTTCCCGCCCTTTTGCTTTGGCTATAAATAGGCGGCCATAACTGAGTCAACCACCGCATTTACTGTCGACCTTCTTCCTCCTCTGCTTCAGAGCTCTCGCTCCTTCCCATTCTCGCTTTTCTTCCTTTCTCGCAGGTTACTAAAATGGGTGGCGACGCTAATGAGTCGGAGGGTCGATGAACGATCGCTAAGGCTTTCGCCGAGCACAACTTCTTCCATTGCAATCTGACCGATGAGGAGTACTTCAGCGCGGTCGCCGACTATGTCACCCCCCCCCCCCCCCCGTTTGAGGCACGCCGTCCCAGCGAGAACGACATGATCAATGCGCTGCTTGTCGATGAGCTGGCCATCCCCACTGCCCATTTCGCGGTCGGCTTGCGCCTTCCTCTGTGGCCGGAAGTTCGCCAGGTAATAATCGCTCTCGCTCGCTTCTTATTCTCTGCAGTTCAAGTCTCGCTCATCATGTGAACTAATACCGTTCTTGCTGCTCGCCAGGTGCTCAAGCACTATGGCGTTGTTCCGGGCCAGCTTACCCCCAATGCCATGGCGGTGGTCACAGCCTTCGCCTGCTACCTTCGCGAGGAGCGCATCGAATTCAGCTTCCCGGCCTTCCGGAAGCTGTTCTCGTTCCGCGCCTACAAGGATGGGACGGCCTACTTTGTGGGCTCGGGTCCTAAGGTTGACGAGACAGTCAACAACGCCCACTTCTGGGCCCAGAAGTTCCTCGTCGTCAAGGGGAACTTCGGCAATATCCCCCTCTCGCCAGTTCAACATAGCGAGACCACCTACCGACCTACCGCCCTCGGCGACCACGACGCCCTCCTCTATCAGTTCTTCTGTAAGAAGAACTTTGAGGTCATTTATCTCCGCCGCAACTTCGATTCACTGCCTCCAGTTCTCGCTGGGGAAGGTAAAGATCTCGCTTAGCAACTACAACTTTATTCTCTGCCATACCGTACTTATCGAAATTTCAATGCTTATTTCTAGGCGAGCGGGACCTTCCCCTCCATCCCCCCTACGCGGGCAATCAGAAAACCGACGCTACCCTGGCTCTCGCGACCATGGGGGCGGAAGCTTGCCGAGGCGTCGTCACTCCAGGTGAGCCCTCTTCTCGCAAGAGACTGGGGGCTTCTGGTAGTCATGCCGCTCCCTCGAAATCTCCGCCAAAGAAAAAGAGTAAGAAGAGCGGGGTCTCGCTCGCCTCCTCGAAGGGAAAGGATCCCCGCGAGGTCGCCTTCGATGAGTTCGACCTCATCGGCATCTCCGCAGGGGGTGAGGACGACGAGCCCTACCAGGAGGCTTCTAGAACCTCCGTCCTCCCCATCCCCGTAAACCATTACAACTTTGGCCTCGGCCAGAGGCGCCGGGATGAGACCGGCGAGCTCCTGGTCAACTGGAAATCGGAGACCAACAGGGTGGACATCTCCACCATCCTTCCCTACTGGGTGGAGAAGGAGACCATCAACGGTCACGCCTTCGACCTCTCGTTCGCTCTTTATGGGCGTGAGGACGCGGGGTCTAATAAAGATGAGACTGCGAGAAACCTCACTTTTGAGAGCGCGAGGTCGCAGTTGCGTTCTGCCGAGCTCGCCCATATGACGGGGAGGCGCTGCTTACAGCTGGAGCTTCAGAATGTGGAGCTCGCGAGGGCCTATTAGGGGCTCCTTGCTGAGAACACATAGCTGAAGGAGAAGCTGCTCGCCGCAGAGGGCAGTGTGGTGAGTGATGAGTCCCAATTATATACACATTTTTGGACTCATCTAGGCCGATTATCTAGTCTATGCACTAAACTTTATACATGTTTTCATTCATATTTAATAACCGTCTATTATTCCACGCTAAGTGCACTTCTAGGCCCGATGTGGTGTATTTTCTTGTTTATCACTCTTAATGTCTTTCATGCTGTGTTATGTGCCACTTTCTGTGGTTTTGATTTGTGTTTATGCTGGAACAGGGGTCGTGCAGGTGTTCCCGGTACAAATCTGTACAGGAACACTGCGCACCATCAATGGTTCTATTGTGCACGACCACTGGTCGTGCGCCGCCGATCGTGCGCGTTCATTTGCAGCCCAAAGTTGCATTCTGAATTTGGTCGTGCGTTTTTACGCACGGTCGTGCGTTCGATCGTGCGCTTCATTATTTTCTATAGTTTTGTCTTGCAGGTTTTCGGCCACAGCGCGCACGATCACCAACTTCCAGTGCGCACGACCACTGGTCGTGCTCCACTGATCGCGCACACTGTTTACTCTGCTCCGCCCTTAAATAGTTATGCATGATTTTAGGTCATGACGATCATTTCGAGCGCAGTCTCTCCGTCATTTTCGCCATTTCCGCAGGTTCTCCTCCCCCTTTGGCCTCCTCCATCATCCTCGAGCTCCAAGGAGAGGGATTTAGCCCTACATCCACCAATATCCAAAGAGAAGGAAGCTAGGTCGTGCGGCCGGATCGTGACACGAAGAAGACGGGCCATTGGAAGGTAGTGACAGCCTTCTCTACCCCGGACGCAGTTGAGGACCGAGCTTGGACGCGGATTGACAACCCAGTGATTCCAACCGTGAATCCCAACGAGCCTTCGGATTGGGTCGATTCCTTGCTCTCTCTCTCTTTGTATTGGTAGTTGTATAAGCTTTATTCCTCTATCTTTTGATGATGTACACTATGAACCATGTTATGTAATGCTTATTTCATTTTATTGAAATTATCTTGTTCATATGTGTGTATGAGGTGCGTCCCCATCCATTTTCCATTCCGCCATCGTGTTCGTGTGCCGCACTAGCAATTGCTAGTGGCGTGCTTGTCGACGAGGTGCTTGCGACCCTCATTCCGTTTGCCTACTCGTCCATCCGCCCTTGCGAAGCAGCGCGCTCAAGGCCTGCCTAGTCTCCATTCCGCCAAGCGAAGCATTGCATAGCGGCATTGCATAGGAGTAGTTGTAGTATTTTCTTTTATTTTCCAAAAGCCAAATCTACTCTCCCGCATTCCATCTGATTTAAGGACTTCAATCTCAAGTCCTTCTTCAATAGTAAACTCCACCTTACTGTGTTCCTTCGAGATCGATACTTGGGGATTGACTCCGACATTTTATATTACTTGAATGATCGGTACACTGCCGTTTCGTGCCACAGTCTTATTGCCGCCTATAGCGGTGTGCTAAGATTTGCGCATCAGTGAGTTACCTAAACTTCCTCATCTTCCTTTCCTTTGGCTGTTTCGCTCCTTTAATTGAACTTACTTGCAGGATGTCGAGGCCGCCGAAAGAGCCGACGCTCGCATCAAGGACTTGGAGTGCGAGGTGGCTGGGTTGAAAGCCTTAAACTGCGATCCCACCCGTGCCGTCGTTCCCCCCTCCCCTCGTCGTCTGAAAGAAGAGCGACGAGCGCGAGGCGAAGAAGTCCGCTTGGAGTCTACCGATTCGGCTCGCTATATCTTCCAGATGATGAAGGCGGCCGGCCTCCTAATCGCCGACGCGGTCGACCTGACTCTGGAAGATATCGTCCCTGAGCTCTTCCTCCCGCTTCCGCCAGTGAAGAACAGAGACGACGAGGAAGGGTTCGCGAGTGATTCCTGAAACTCGCCGCCATCCCCCCCTTTTTTTGTAACTTTTGATCGGCGAGATCGCCACAGATTGTAATCGAACTTTGAAATGTAAATGCAAATTCTGCTTTGTTCATTGTGCTTTCCCCTTCCTGTTTTGTTATCTTCGTGTGTTGAATGTCTCGTTCTCGCTTATCTCGATATCCGCCTTCGCGGAGGTTATTCTTGCGATGATTGTTCTCGCACCTCACGTTATAGAATGGATAGGCATAGGACACTTTAACTGCTCGCGCCTTTCGCCATTTTCCTTAGGATTATTACCCTCTTAGGTATACGATTTTCTCTTGGTTTCGCAGGGTACCTTCCTTCTCGGCGAGAGCTCGTCTCTTACCTTATGTCGGCGACCTTTCTGCCGAGCACCGGATACCTCAGAGCGCATATGATTGATTCTTGTCACTCGCATACTATCGTGCGAAATCTCTCTCTGCCGAGCGAGCAGGCCCGCCGAGCGATAAGGATGGGGTCAGCGCCAAAGTCTTGCTAACCTGATGCATTTCATCCTGACCTTGTAAAGAACTCATCTTCTTGCCCGGGAGCGGAATCGATCTGGGGCCTTCTCGCATAAAGACTTATCACCCTGCCAGCCTCTCCAGATATCAACCTGAACCCCCGTCTAATGAGAGCCCGGGAGCGAAATCGATCTGGGGCATTCCAACGTAAAAACTTGTCACCTTGCCAGCCTCTCCAGAGATCAACCTGAACCCCCCGTCTAGTGAGAGCCCGGGAGCAGAATCGATCTGGAGCATTCCAGCACAAAGACTTGTCACCTTGCCAGCCTCTCCAGAGATCAACCTGAACCCCCCCGTCTAGTGAGAGCCCGGGAGCGGAATCGATATGGGGCATTCCAACATAAAAACTTATCACCTTGCCAGCCTCTCCAGAGATCAACCTGAACCCCCCGTCTAGTGAGAGCCCGGGAGCGGAATCGATCTGGGGCATTTCAGCATAAAAACTTGTCACCTTGTCAGCCTCTCCAAAGATCAACCTGAACCCCTCGTCTAGTGAGAGACCAGGAGCGGAATCGATCTGGGCATTCCAGCATAAAAACTTGTCACCTTGCCAGCCTCTCCAGAGATCAACCTGAACCCCCTATCTAGCGAGAGCCCGATAGCGGAATCGATCTGGGGCATTCCAGCGTAAAAACTTATCACCTTGCCAGCCTCTCCAGAGATCAACCTGAACCCCCCGTCTAGTGAGAGCCCGAGAGCGGAATCGATCTGGGGCATTCCAGCATTAAAACTTGTCACCTTGCCAGCCTCTCCAGAGATCAACCTGAACCACCCGTCTAGTGAGAGCCCAGGAGCGGAATCGATCTGGGGCATTCCAGCGTAAAAACTAGTCACCTTGCCAGCCTCTCTAGAGATCAACCTGAACCCCCCGTCTAGTGAGAGCCCGGGAGCGGAATCGATCTTGGGCATTCCAGCGTAAAAACTTGTCACCTTGCCAGCCTCTCCAGAGATCAACCTGAACCCCCCGTCTAGTGAGAGCCCGGGAGCGGAATCGATCTGGGGCATTCCAGCATAAAAACTTATCACCCTGCTTGCCTTCGCGTAGTAGCTATAACTATCGAGCGAGGAGGTAAAATATTCAACTAACATTATCATAAAATTTTCAAGGATAGAATCATTTCAAATCGTCTCCACTTCGGGCTCGGCCGAGAGGTATCCCTTCCACATCTTGGAGGTGGTACCCCCCCCCCCCCACGAATTGAGCACCTCACTTATAATGTATTGACCCTCCCAATTGGGGTTGAGCTTACCTACCGCGGCCCCTCTTCCGGCCGCGTCGACCTTCTTCAAGACCAGGTCGCCCTTTTGAAAGTGTTTTACTCGGATGTGCTTGTCAAAGTATCGAGTCATTCGCCGCTTGATCTACTCCTACCTGATGGTGGCCTGGTCCCAGAGTTCCTCCATCAGGTCTAAGGATAGCCTTTGTTCTTCATCATTAGACACCAGCCACTCTTCGTCCCCTTCACCTGCGGCGATCACCCTGGGGGTCTTTACTTCGAATTCAATGGGAAGGACCGCTTCGGACCCATGAGAAAGTTTGAACGGTGTCTCCCCAGTGTCGGTGTTGCGGGTAGTCCTCAGGGCCCAGAGAACGGATGGTAGTTGCTCTACCCAGCTCCCTCGGAGGTTCTCTACCTTCTTCTTCAGTAGGTTGACTATTACTTTGTTTGCCGCTTCCACCTGGCCGTTGCTTCTTGGGTGGTGAACCGATGCGAACCTGAGGTCGATGCCAAGCTGGGTGCAGAAGCTAACGAATTCTTCGCTGGCGAATTGCGTCCCATTGTCTGTCACTATAGCCAGGGGGAGGCCGTGCCTGCAAATTATTTCTCCCCATACAAAATTCCTCACAACTTGAGATGTTACCTTGGCGAGCACCTTCACTTCTACCCATTTGGAGAAATAATCGATAATGACCGGTAAGAACCTTCTTTGGCCGCTAGCTTGAGGGAAAGGGCCAACTAGATCCAACCCCCATATGGCGAAGGGCCAGGGAGCAGTGATGGTTCGGAGCGTCTGAGCTGGGAGGAGTTGGAGTGGAGCATAGAGCTGGCACTTTGAACACCTCCTTGCGAACTCTGCCACATCCTTGCTAAGGGTGGGCCAGAAATAGCCTTGTCTCAACACCCTCCCTTCCAGAGTTCAGCTCCCGGAGTGACTCCCACACTCCCCGGAGTGAATTTCTTCCAGGACTCTCGGAACCTCCTCCTCTAAAACACAACGGGCCAGGAGTCCCGAGAGAGTCTTCGTGTACAGCTGATATAGATTTCTCGGTTTTGAAATTTAGTGAAAGGTTGAGATTTTCTCCAAAACTATATCCGATAAAGGCAAGTGTACCTTATCGTCTATAGTATAGGATATTTGGAAATACCAAGGTCGTATTCCACGGGGCGCGTTGATTACTTCTACTTCGAGGAAAATCACTATTATCTTATCTAATGATATTTTGGAGGTTTTGATTACTTAGTTAAAAAGAGACATTTTGCAAACTTAGTGAATGATTAAAACGATAATAAAAAGACTTAATGCTCAACATAGTGGAGGGGAAAAAGGAAAGAAAACTTAACGTTGCATGAAAGGAGAAGTACTTAAGGAGAAAGAGCAAATGAAAGAGAGCAAGCTAATTTTTATTGAAAATCAAAACTATTACAATCTTAAAGAGAGATTACAAAGCTAGGGAAATGAAGATTACAAGATTAAAAAGAGCTAGTACATGAAAGTTAAACTAAAACATTGCATGAATTGAAAAGGAAGACATGAAAGCTTAAAGACATGAACAATTGCATTGAAAAACTCACTAACAGCTCTAGCAGCACCTCCCCCACTCCAAAATTCTGAACCCTGGACTCAAGGAGAACCTCTGAATTTATAGGAAAAAATTTCAGATTACACGCCCTCGGTCACGGGCGTGACCAAGGGCGTGACTGCACTATTCACATCAGATCCGACAGCGGCGTGGGCTTGAATTCGGCGCGGCGAAAAGTGACATGTCACGGGCGTGACATGTCGGGTCACGGCCGTGACTTTGGACGGCTGCATTAAATGCGGCGTGGGCTGGAATTCGGCGCGGTGGCGAAGCAGAGATCACGCTGGAAAGTCACGGCCGTGACATGTGGGTCACGGGCGTGACTTAGGTTGACTTCTCGACAGCATCTCCACGTCTCGACGGCGGCTCCACGTGGAAGATTCTAAGTTTACACGCCCTTGGTCACGGGCGTGACTTTGGGTCACGGGCGTGGCCTGGGGCCTGACTTGGTGTGGGCTAGCTCAGACAGCGCGGCATCATTCTGGACTAATCTTTAGGTTACACGCCCTTGGTCACAGGCGTGACCGAGGGCGTGACATGCCATTTTTCCCGATTTGTCCCAAAATTCTGCAAATATTGAAATTAAGCTAAGTTAGAATCAAAATTACAAAAAGAACTACTTATAACCTAAAATTGTCATAAAAAGGAAAATTCATATTAAATATTTACAAAATTTTCTATTAAAAAGTTATAAAAAAACTACTTATCAAATACCCCCATACTTGAGGTTTTGCTATTCCAGAGCAAAAGTGTGAGGCATAATTTATAAGACATCCTTAAAAAAATTTTAATTTAAAACTAAAATTTCATTTAACCAAAAGTTAAGTTAAGAGTAAATTCAAGGGGGAGTTAAGTCCTAGATTATGATGATGATTTGAAAAGAGGGAAAATGTTTAGGCAAGAACTTCTCATGAAAATTAAGTAGTTTGACAAAATTGTAGAAATTATAAAACTAAATTAAATTAAAATTATAAGAACTCTATCTTAAAAGAATCTTAAGGAAAAGTAAATTACTAAATATTGCTCTCTCCATAATTTTCAACTAAAACTAGAACAATGATAATTGGCTAAGGGGGATTTCATAAAATTTGGCATAAGAAGAGAAATTTTTGAATGGAGGAAATGGAATTTATCATGAAATTTCCTCTTTTTTTTTTCTTTTTTTTTCTCTTCTAATAAAAACCCAAAATGTATATGGTTTAGGAGTAATGAATTTTATCCTCTTACTCCATGCCATATAATCTTTTCAAATATTTTGGGTGCATATGTTTTAGGGAATAATGAATTTTATCCTCTTATTCCCATGACATATGATCTTTTAAAGTTCATTTTTTATATGCCACAAAGGGGGTAAGGAAGGGAAATAAATCTAGCTAGCTTTAAATTATATTGAGAGCAAATTCTAGTAACATTAAATTTCTTAAGATCTAAAAAGTTAGAAGAAAATATAATTGAAATCTAAAGAGGTATAGGAAATTCACTACAAAATGAAGCCATTTAAAAATAAAAAGAGAAGTCATGCTAACAAAATTCTCTAATCAATTTAAAATCATAAGATGATTCTTAAATCAAGATTACCTCAAATTTAAAATTAACAAACTATGATAAGCAAAATTTTAGCCAATTAAAAACTTAAACATGCTTATAAACATTCTCAACTATATTTCTAAGAAATCACAAAAACAACAAGAAGGAGGGATATAAGAATTTTTGGAATTTTTGATATTATCTTTTTTTTTTTTTGAATTTTTGATATTATCTTTTTTTTTGAATTTTTGATATTATTATTATTTTTTTTTTAATTTTTCTCATTAAAAACTATTTACAAAGAAAGGAAACTAGCTTTAAAACTTAACAATTTTTGTAAGTCTTGGACTTCCCAAGGGCTACCCGGTGAAGGGTTCGCAAGGTACTAGGAGGTGTGATGGGATGAAATCCCAAACGTCCCTTTCCAAGATTTAAATTTTCGATTTTCTAATTTTTTTTGAGTTTTTGGATTTTACAAGTGCTTAAATAAAGGAAATCATAGAAACAAAATTAAAATTTTCTTTTTGTTGTTTTTTTTTGAAAATTTTCTTTTTAAAACTATTTACAAATATTTACAAAGGGCTATTTACACCCCCATACTTAAAGTTAAACATTGTCCCCAATGTTTAAAAATAAGTATGAAGTAAGAAAAGGTAAAAAGAAATGCAAAAACGAAAGAAGAGAAGGAAAAAGGGCTTCCCTGATTTTTTTGAAGCTTTTGTGGGGAAGCCGTGATTACCTGCAAAAGTTGTTAAAGAAGAAAAGAAAAGACAAGAGAAAATAACAAAAGATAACTTTGGGGTGCCTCCCAACAACGCTTTGTTTAAGGTCGCGTAGCTTGACCCACTTGCCGATCATATTATAGGTTGAAATACAATCGAATCACTCTTTTCATTAGTTAACTATCCCGAAAGATATAATTTAAGGCGGTGGCCGTTTACTTTGAAGGTACCTTTTCCGGGTGGGAAATTAAAATTGTCCCATAGGACCAAACCTCTTTAACAATAAAGGTTCCGGACCATCGGGATTTTAGTTTTCCCGGTAAAAGGCGAAGGCGGGAATTATAAAGGAGGACGAGATCGCCCGGTGAAAAAGTTTTTGGAAATTTTATATGCTTATCGTGATAAAACTTCGTTCGCTCCTTATATAGTTTATTGCTCTCATACGCATTCGCTCGCCACTCATCTAATTCGTTCATTTGGAATTTTTTTTGTTCTCCCGCTAGAGTGGAATCGAGGTTTAAAAATTTAAGCGCCCAAAATGCGCGGTGTTCTAATTCGACCAGAAGGTGGAAAGCCTTGCCATAAACCATTCGATACGGTGTACAACCGATAGCGGTCTTGTACGCCGTTCGATAAGCCCATAGCGCGTCATCGAGCTTTATTGCCCAATCCTTCCGATTGATAGAAACTATTTTTTCTAAAATCTGTTTTAATTCTCGATTAACAACTTCGACTTGGCCGCTCGTTTGTGGGTGATATGCGGTGGATAATTTGTGAGTGACACCATATTTCGCTAAGATTTTTATACATTGAGTATTGCAAAAATGGGTGCCCCGATCACTCACAATAGCGCGCGGCGTGCCAAATCGAGAAAATAATTTTTTTAAGAAATTAACGACGACTCGCGCATCATTCGTGGGGAGAGCTTGCGCTTCCGCCCACCTTGATACGTAGTCGACCGCCACTAGAATATATTTATTTGAAAAAGATGGAGGGAGAGGACCAACAAAATCGATACCCCAAAGGTCGAAAATTTCGCATTCTAAGAAAATGTTTTGGGGCATCTCATCCCGGCGGGAGATGTTCCCCGACCGCTGGCAGCTGTCGCAAGTACTCACAAGGGTGTGAGCATCTTTGAAGAGCGAGGGCCAATAAAAGCCCGCCTCCAGCGCCTTCCTTGCGGTTCGGTTTGAATGATAATGACCTCCGGTGGGTCCCTCATGGCGCATCGTCTTACTCACTCGAGACGCATCGTCTTACTACCTGGTCTGCGCATACACGGAGTGATCCGTGAAGACGATAACTTTCGAGAGGGTGATGTATGACCTAAACTTATCGAAGGCAAAAACGATCGCTAGAAGCTCTTTTTCGGTAGTGGTGTAATTCGCTTGTGCCGACGTGAGTGTTTTGCTCGCATAATAAATAGGGTGGAAATACTTAATCACCGGTTGGCCTAAAACGGCACCAACCGCAATGTCACTCCCGTCGCACATGATTTCAAAAGGGAGCGACCAATCCGGCGCGACTAGAATCGGGGAGTTTATAAGTTTTTCTTTGATAAGTTTAAAGGCCAAATGGCATTCATCGCTAAAAATAAATGAGGATTCCTTTTCAAGAAGATGGGTTAACGGCTTTGTTATTTTGGAAAAATTTTGTATAAAGCGCCGATAGAACCCCGCGTGGCCTAGGAAACTCCTAATAACTTCTACGTTTGTGGGAGGGGGAAGTTTTTCAATTACTTCAATCTTGGCCCTATCGACCTCGATCCCCTTTCCCGAAATTTTATGGCCAAGGACTAGTCCTTCCTTGACCATAAAATGACATTTTTCCCAATTACGCGCTAAATTCGTTTCCTCACATCGCTGCAACACGCGTTCGAGATTTTTTAAACAGTTTTCAAATGAACTCCCGTACACGGAAAAATCTTCCATAAATACTTCCATCACCTCCTCCACTAACTCGTCAAAAATTGCAAGCATACATCTTTGGAATGTAGCTGGCGCGTTACAAAGACCAAATGGCATCCTTCGATAAGCGAAGGTGCCAAAGGGACAAGTGAAAGTGGTTTTCTCTTGGTCGTCGGGCGAAATCAGAATTTGGAAGTATCTCGACAAACCATCTAGAAAACATTAGTAGGAGTGACCCGAAAGGCGTTCTAAAATTTGGTCGATAAATGGTAGAGGGAAGTGATCCTTACGGGTGGCATCATTTAATTTCCGATAGTCGATGCACATCCGCCAACCCGTAACAGTACGGGTTGGGATCAATTCGTTATTTTCGTTCGCAACTACCGTGACACCACCTTTCTTTGGCACGACTTGTACTGGGCTAACCCAAGTACTGTCCGATATCGGGTATATGATTCCCGCGTCCAGAAGTTTTATAACTTCGGTCTTAACGACTTCTTTCATGTTAGGGTTTAGTCGTCGTTGAGGCTGGACTGAATTTCGGGAATTATCTTCGAGAAATATTTTATGAGTGCAGAAAGATGGGTTTATACCCTTAATGTCCGATAATTGCCACGCAATTGCGTGGCGGTCCTTTCTTAAGACTATAGTCAACTCAGAAATTTCTGAGTTGCTAAGATCGGATGAAATGATGACGGGTAGCTTAGACTCTTTTTCCAAAAACAAGTATTTAAGGTGAGGGGGGAGTTGTTTCAACTCCAATACGGGTGGTTCTTCATAAGAAGTCTTGATTTTTAATTTTTCTAAAAATAATGGTTCGGGTGGTGTGGGGTGAGAAACTTCTTCTTCATCACAAAAGAGCTCTACGGGCTCGGAATCACTACTCGCCGATGAAACTAACTCGAGGGATGAATCGAACTCACAACACTCTTCTAAGTAAAACATGGATCGTCATTTTCTAGCGTGTTCCGCATCGAGGAATTTATGCCGAAAGTAACTTCATCGTCTCCAACCCGTAGGAGGAGCTTTCCGTTACTTACGTCGATAATAGCGCGGGAGGTGGCAAGGAAGGGGCGGCCGAGTATGAGGGGTACTTCGGCATCCTCTTCGATGTCAAGAATGACAAAATCCACCGGGAAGATGAATTTGTCAACCTTGACGAGCACGTCCTCCACTATTCCTATCGGATATTTTAAAGAACGATCTGCTAATTGGATACTCATTCGAGTGGGTCTTGGATTTCCTAGACCCAGCTTTTTGAACAAAGAAAACGGCGTAAGGTTGATGCTTGCTCCAAGATCCGCTAAGGCGTGTTTTACTAACGAATTGCCAAAAAGTACAACCGCGGAGCATTCTGCGTTTAAAGAAATATGCGAAATATCTTCTAACTTTTTCTTATTGGAGAGCAACTCCTTAAGATATTTCGCATATTTAGGCATTTGTGAGATAGCCTCGCAGAAAGGTATATTAATATGGATTTGTTTTAAAACATCTAAAAACTTTTTATAATTTTTTTCGGCGCTTTCATTTTTAAATTTCGATGGATACGGAATATTAGAAGTAGGAGCGCGCAGATTTAAAATAGAAGTGTGCGGAGCTATCGTAGCGGGCCAATTCGAAGATGAATTAAAAGTAGGAGGAGGAGAGGAAATTACCTTGGGTTCGTCCTGTTTTTGAACCACCTCCTTCCCGCTTCGGAGTGTAATCGCGTGCGCGCTCTCCTTTGGATATTGCTCGGTGTTCCCCGGTAGTGCTCCTTGTTGACGCTCATAAATCATCTTTGCGAGTTGGCCCACTTGATTCTCTAAATTTTTGATCGATCCGGTAAGGTTCCGGATGTTCGTTTCATTTGTAGCAACATATTTTGCAAAAACTTCTTCAATCGGAGAGAGTTTTTGCTGTTGCGGTGGAAAACCGGGTGGATTATAATTTTGAGAAATCAAATTTGGAGGCGGAGTTAAGTTAAGAAGTTGATTAGGGGGAGGTTGATTTAAATTCATAGGACGCTGAGCATTTCCTTGGTTGCTCCATGAGAAATTCGGATGATTCCTATAACCCGCATTGTAGGTGTTATTATACGGAGCGGTGTTCGGGTTATAGGAAGGCCGAGGTGGATTTCCCATGTACTCAACATGTTCTTCAATTAAAACGTTATTAGCCCAAGGAGGAGTGGCGGAGGAAGCAGACATCTCCGCCACTTGCTTTGTTAAGCGCTCAACTTGTAAAGCTAAATTTGCGTTTGCGTCTATTTCAAAAATTCCGGCCGGCTTATTAGGCCGTGCTCGGGGCATGTTCCATTGGTACGCATTTGTGGCCATCTCTTCGAAAAGCTCTTGAGCGGCGATCGGGGTTTTATTATTTAATGTCCCCCCGGCGGCCGCATCAATCATTTGCCTCGTTTGGAGTTTTAAGCCATTATAAAATATTTGCACTTGTTGCCAAGTGGCAAGTGCGTGGTGAGGGCATCGACGCAAAAGCTTCTTGAAGCGCTCCCATGTGTCATAGAGAGTCTCTGAGTCGATTTGCATGAACGATGCAATATCCGTGCGCAATTTAGCGGTCTTTGAAGGCGGGAAATATTTATTTAGAAAATTTTCCGCCATTTCGGCCCATGTAGTGATGGATCCCCTTGGTAGGGAGCCCAGCCACTGCTTGGCCTTAGACCGCAAAGAAAAAGGAAAAAGACGTAGCCAAATGGCGTCATCGGTGACGCCATTGATCTTAAAAGTGTCGCAAATTTCAAGAAAGTGAGAGATATGTGAATTTGGATTCTCGTCCGGTTGACCATCAAAGGTCACCGATTGTTGCACCATTTGTATGATGCTGGACTTGATCTCAAAATTATTGTTCGCCACCGTGGGGCGAACAATACTCGATTGTGTGCCTTCCAAATTCGGCCGCGCATAATAGGACATGGTCCGTTGCGCGTCCTCATTAGGATTTGGCTCGTTAAGATTAAGAGGATTAAGATTATGATCCATATTTGTTGCGTTAGTGTCCCCGATCGACTCTTCGGATTCTACTTGATTTCCCTGATCACGAGAACGGCGGTGCCTCAAAAGGGTTCGCTCGATCTCCGGATCAAAAGGAAGAATCGAAGTGCTACCTCGGGTCATACACTAAAAAGAGAAGAAAGGAAGAAGAAAAACTAAAAAAAAAAATTCTTTTTGAAATTTAGAAAAAACAAAATAAAATAAAAAGAAGCATGATAAAATTAATAGCTATCCTCTTTTCAAAATATCTACGCAAAGTCCCCGGCAACGGAGCCAAAAACTTGATATAGATTTCTCGGTTTTGAAATTTAGTGAAAGGTTGAGATTTTCTCCAAAACTATATCAGATAAAGGCAAGTGTACCTTATCGTCTATAGTATAGGATATTTGGAAATACCAAGGTCGTATTCCACGGGGCGCGTTGATTACTTCTACTTCGAGGAAAATCACTATTATCTTATCTAATGATATTTTGGAGGTTTTGATTACTTAGTTAAAAAGAGACATTTTGCAAACTTAGTGAATGATTAAAACGATAATAAAAAGACTTAATGCTCAACATAGTGGAGGGGAAAAAGGAAAGAAAACTTAACGTTGCATGAAAGGAGAAGTACTTAAGGAGAAAGAGCAAATGAAAGAGAGCAAGCTAATTTTTATTGAAAATCAAAACTATTACAATCTTAAAGAGAGATTACAAAGCTAGGGAAATGAAGATTACAAGCTTAAAAAGAGCTAGTACATGAAAGTTAAACTAAAACATTGCATGAATTGAAAAGGAAGACATGAAAGCTTAAAGACATGAACAATTGCTTTGAAAAACTCACTAACAGCTCTAGCAGCACCTCCCCCACTCCAAAATTCTGAACCCTGGACTCAAGGAGAACCTATGAATTTATAGGAAAAAATTTCAGATTACACGCCCTCGGTCACGGGCGTGACCAAGGGCGTGACTGCACTATTCACATCAGATCCGACAGCGGCGTGGGCTCGAATTTGGCGCGGCGAAAAGTGACATGTCACGGGCGTGACATGTCGGGTCACGGGCGTGACTTTGGACGGCTGCATTAAATGCGGCGTGGGCTGGAATTCGGCGCGGTGGCGAAGCAGAAATCACGCTGGAAAGTCACGGCCGTGACATGTGGGTCACGGGCGTGACTTAGGTTGACTTCTCGACAGCATCTCCACGTCTCGACGGCGGCTCCACGTGGAAGATTCTAAGTTTACACGCCCTTGGTCACGGGCGTGACTTTGGGTCACGTGCGTGACCTGGGGCGTGACTTGGTGTGGGCTAGCTCAGACAGCGCGGCATCATTCTGGACTGATCTTTAGATTACACGCCCTTTGTCACGGGCATGACCGAGGGCGTGACATGCCATTTTTCCCGATTTGTCCCAAAATTCTGCAAATATTGAAATTAAGCTATGTTAGAATCAAAATTACAAAAAGAACTACTTATAACCTAAAATTGTCATAAAAAGGAAAATTCATATTAAATATTTACAAAATTTTCTATTAAAAAGTTATAAAAAAACTACTTATCAACAGCCCTCCTACATGCAAAGAGTGATAAGCCGACTTATACCTGAAGCATCGCCTGTCTATGTCTCCTTTAGGGAACTTCCCCGATGACAGGAAAGAAATGAAGGGATCCATCCACGAGACCCGCTGATCCACCTCCATCAGTTCCCCTTCCTCGATGGAGGGTCGGAAGAGTTCTGAAACCGTCCCTCCTGTCCGAGGACCGAACCTGGCTAGGAGGTCCGCGGTGGTGCTCTCTTCCCTTGGCACGTGTTTGATGGAGAAAGTGTGGAACTGCCCGATGACTCCCTTGACCTTCTCCAAGTACCGCAGGAGGATCGGGTCCTTTGCCTCAAACTCTCCCTTGACTTGGCATGCTACCACCGTGGAGTCCGTCGAGACCTCCACATCTTGCACTCCGAGTTCTTGAGCTAACCGCAGGCCCGCTATCACCGCCTCGTACTCCGCTTGGTTGTTGGTAATTGGAAAATGGATGTTCAAGGCTTGCTCGATCTTTGTCCCTTGGGGACTCACTAGGATGATTCCCCCTCCGTAGGAGTGCTTCCCTGAGGCACCATCCACCAACACCCTCCATGCCACTGGAGGAGGCGGTTCATGTTCCCCCACCTCGGTCGTATAGTCGGCCATGAAGTCTGCCACCGCTTGGGCCTTGATCGATGTCCTGGGCATGAACGTAATATTGAACTCGCTCAGCTCCACGGACCACTTCGCCAATCTTCCCGAGTGTTCCACCCCTTCCATGATTTTGCGAAGCGGGTGATCTGTCACTATTCTGATGGAGTGTGCCTGAAAATAGGGCCGGAGCCTCCGAGCCTCCACCACTAATGCGAAAGCCAATTTTTCCAAGATTGGGTATCGGAGCTCCGCCTTCTTCAGCACTCGGCTGACGTAGTAGATAGGGAATTGCTTTCTTCCCTCCTCCCGGATCAGCACTGCACTTACTACCTCAGACCCTACTCCCAAGTACAGGGATAGGTCATCTCCCGATCTCGGCCCTTGAAGTAGGGGGTTTGGGTGAGTTGCTCTTTCAAGGCTTGGAAAGCTCCCTCGCATTCCACTCCTACCGGGGTGAGTAAGTGGCCTAGGAACTTCCCTCGGCTAGCCCCGAAGATACACTTCAAGGGGTTGAGTTTCATCTTATACTTCTGTAGGGTCCCGAACGTCTCCTCAAGGTCTCGGAGGTGGGACCCAAGGTCCCGGCTCTTTGCCATGAGATCATCGACATAGACCTCCAAGTTTCTTCCCCTTTGTTCGCGAAAGACCCAATCCATCATCCTTTGATAGGTAGCACCTGCATTCTTGAGCCCAAAGGGCATCATCTTATAACAGTAACATCCGTCCCCCGTGATGAAAGAGACATCTTTGATGTCCGTTGGGTGCATGCGGATTTGATGATAACCTGAAAAAGCATCTAAGTAAGACATTACAGAGAAACCAACGGCTGAGTCAACCAGCGCGTCGATTCTGGGCAGGGGGTAGCAATCTTTTGGGCATGATTTATTAAGAAGTGAAAAGTCGATACACATGCGCCACTTACCTCCTCCCTTCTTCACCATGACTACATTGGAGACCCAGCCTGGATACTGGATCTCCGATACAAAACCTGCTTGTATGAGCTATTTCACCTCCTCGCGGATTGGTCCCTCCAGCTTGTCCGCCGTGGACCTTTTCTTTTGGCGGATGGGGCGGGTCCCGGGGTAGAGGTTGAGGCGGTGTCAAGCCACATCCGCATCGATCCCGGGCATCTCCGCGATGCTCCAAGCGAAGACGTCCACGTTCTTCTGTACGCAAGCCAGGATCTCGGCCTGCTCCTCCGAACTGAGCTCTCCGCTGACTCGGAACTTTTCCACCACCCCAAGCCGAGTGGTGACTTCAAGCTTCACGTCCTCATCTACGACCTCCAGCCTAGATTGCTCTCCCCAAGCATTTTCCTTCTCTCCACCGCAAGTGAATGATTGGGCTCCTTCCTCCGTCTCTGCTTCTCCTACCATCATCAATTCTTCCGCCCCTCCTTCCCGGGCACTCTCTTCTTTCCCCTCTTCTTCTCCTCTCTCCACCCTGGGCCTCTCAACGACCCCTTCTTGGGCCTGAACTTCCTCTTCCTCCATCCTCTCCTCGACTCTATTCTCTCCTCCGGCTTCTGCCGCCTCCTCCATCACTTTATCGAACTCCTCCGCTTCTCCCATCCAGGTGATGGTGTTGACAACCATCACATAGCACTGTCTTGCAATCTTGGGGTCTCCCCGGACCCGGACCTGGATTCCTCCCGCGTTGAACTTGAGGCATTGGTGGAAAGTGGAAGGGACGCACCGAAACGAACTGATGAGAGGTCGTCCAAAGATGGCGCTGTAGCTGCTCGGGGCATCCACTATCACGAAGCGGCAGTTCCGGGACTTCACTCCGAGAGTCACATGGAGTCCCACTCCACCCTCTACCTCCTTCCTCTCTCCCGAAAAACCAAATAGAGGACCATCCGAGGCCACCACCCTCCGGGACTCCACCTTCATTTCGTCAAACGCCTTCTTGAAGACGACGTTGACCGAACTCCCGTTGTTGACTAGAATCCGTGAGACGGTGAAGTTCTCGATGGCGGTCTGGATGACCAGCGCATTGCAAAATGGATCTTCATATCCTGGCATGTCCTTCTGGGAGAAAGTAATTTTCTCCCGCTGGGGGTGGAGCAGTGGATGTAGAGGCCACGCTCCACCGATAGATGGTATGGAGGCTAGCCTTTCGGGTCGCCTCCACTCCTACCCCCCCATGGATCACTCTGATCCCTCCTCTACTCCCCACATCAACTCTGTCTTCACACCTTTCTTCCTCCTTCCCTCGAGGCTCGACCTCTTCAATTCTCACCTGTTGATGTTGCCTTGGCGCGGGCACTCGGCCCCTTTTTGTTTCCAGGAACTCCGGGCAGGTGGCCGTCGCGTGACCTTCCTCATCGTGTAAGTCACAATACGGCAACGTCACCTCCCCTGCTTCCTCTTCCGCCACCCTATTCCTCCTCTTTCTTCCTGCCCCTGCTTCCTCTCTAGCCTCTTCCCTTCTTCCTCTTCCTCCTCTTCCCTGCCTGATTGTCATGGCTTACTGAGGTGGGGGAGGCAACTGCCTCGGACCCTGCCTCCACCCCAACTGGTGGGGTCTCCCTTGTCCTCCGTAGAAGTTACCCCTTCCTGGGCCGTAACCCCTTCCCTGACCTTGCATCCCTTCGGCACATGGCCTCCACTCACCCTCCAGGTCCCTGGGCTCTTCCCTTCTCCTTACCTCCTGCTGCCTGACCTCCGACTCACTGAGCTTTGCTAGCATCTTGGTGAGCTCTGAGTTGGCCTCCTCACTCTCAACCTCCTCCGCCACCCTCTCCATCAACTCCTCGTAGGAGTCGGGGGCTTTCCTCTTCAAAGCCATCTTAAAGAAACTTTCCCTCAGCCCGACCGTGAAGGCGAGCTGGAGCGCAAACCCAGGCATCTCCTGAGTGAGTAGCACTTCTTCCTGGAACCGATCTGCGTACCGAGCCAACGACTATTTTGGCTCCTGCAACACTTTGAAGAGGGACTCGGCGTCCTTCTTCCTCTTTTTTGCGGTTGACAATCGCAACAGGAAGCTCCGACGTAAATCCTCGAAGGCGTAGATCGACCCTGTAGGGAGTTGATGGAACCAGTCCCTGGCCTTTTCCTTAAGAGTGACGGCGAAGAGCCGACACTTGAAAGCATCCGACATTGGCCTGATGGAGACCGAGTCCTCAAAAGACTGGAGATGTTGGACAGGGTCATCCCTGCCGTTGTAGTACACCCTGTCCCTTCTCCGAACCCTGCCGGGATAGGTGCAGAAATTACCAACTCGCAGAAGGGACTTCACCCTTCTACCGCCCTTTCTCGCTCCATGCGACCCCCCCAGCTCTCTCGCCAGACTCGGGCTCGTGGTGATCGCGCTCGCGGGAATGGTACTCGCCTGAACCACTCCCACCGTCGCCATGCCCTCCGGGCGCACGCTCGCCTGCGCCGCGCTCGCCGGCACAGAGCTCGCTGGCACGGAGCTCGCCGGCACGGAACTCGCAGGGCTGGCGAACAATACTCTCCCTTCAATGTCTTGAACTGAACTTCCTGCGACTTCCTTTCCGGCCCTCCCCCCCCCCCCCCCCCCCGGGGGGCGTTCTCGCCAACCGCTGCTGGGGGAAGGGTCGCCTGAGGTGTTGGGGTCACGAACTCGCTCCGCAGCGCCGCGACCGTGAGCCCGAAGGTGTCAATCACCTCCCTCCTAAAGTCCGCAAACATCCTCGGCATCACCACTTGCGGTGACTCGATGAACCCCTCGCCTTGATCCTCCCCTCCTGTCATGTCTGCTCCTTGGAACTTTCTTGGACCAGCCACACTCCACGCTCACCGCACCAAAATGTTGAAACCGATTTCTCGATCTTTTGTGGAGCTCAGGGCCCTCACCGAAATGAGGGGCAGCTAGCCCTTACTGATGCCTCGGAGAGGGTAGACAGAAGACAAGAAAGAAAACTAAGACCTTAGTCACAGCGAGGAGGTCCGTCCACTAACCCGGAAGATCGTTGAGCGCTTCCTCTCCCAAGCCAAAGCTGAGACTCGGGCACCTTGGAGAGCTCTGGAAATGCTAACCAAATAAAGCCTGAGGAGAGAGAAGCTGAAGTGAGATCCTCTCCAAAGGTGCCCATAAGGTCCTATTTATAGATTTTCTGATATGGCCTGCAAATAGCAGGATTCCTCTTAATGATTTTACTATCCGCACCCCAAATGGGTCTGCTAACAGCCAAACTCCGCTGTTTGGTGAGGCTAAAGGCAGACCACCAAGGGTAAGAGGGTAATTTGACCCTATCGATTTATGAGCAAGGATCCGCGAGAACCTTCCTGCGAGATGCTCTCGCGGGCCTTCTCGCGAGTCCAACTCGCGATGCCTCTCCTAGGCGATCCCTTGCGAGGACCCCTCCGGCCAATCTCGCGAGCCTTCCTGCGAGACCGCCTCTGGACTTCGTCGAGCTCAACACGCCTTTCGCCGAACGCATGTCACTTCGTCGATCACAGACGAGGTCGACGGATGCCGATCGTTAAGTTGTTCGCTGTCCGCTAAGATAGGCGGCTCGCCGACCGCTGCTTCCCTGCTGTGATTTGCCGAGGTCTGGATCTTGCGGCTCCCCTTGCGAGACCATCCCTTTGACTTTAATGATCATAGAACGTATCGTCGACTGCTGATGATTTCGCCGAACAGGGGCGAGCTCGACGACCATAGGCTGGCTCGACGAACTCGGGAGAGTTCGTCGAACGTAGCATTCCTTTCGTCTATGCTTCTCGCTCGCCTCTCCGCGAGCCCTCCGAGAGAGATTTTTTCTCCGCTCCCTCTCGCGATGTCTTCTGTGCTAAGGTCTCTCTCTTATCACTTCACCCTGTTGCCTTCTTAAACCGTGCTTCCTCGTCTGGCGAATATCGGGGTTGTACATGATCACTGCAAAATGCTTGCATAGAAAATCTTTCTAAGTGTATGCATGTGTGCTTTCTTGTAAATGTATGTATGCGTTTTTGTTAAATTTTCATATCCCTTTATTTATAGGACTGGATTGGCAAGGGCCTTGCTTCTAAAAAAAGGAAAGTTTCAATGGCTAGAAATTTTCCCTAAGGAAAGTCCTTTAAATTATAGCAATCTGAAATCAATGAGTATAATCTATTTCCTCTTAAAGAACCTTGATTATTGCTGCAGAAAGCAGAATTCAAATCAATTTGAATGACTGCGCAATTTGTGGCTTGATTTCAGCACAGAGTCATTAGAACACGCTTCAGGCCGATAAAATAGTCTATGCAGTCGATATAATCCTTCATCACTTGTAGTAGATAAAACCCTTCAATACATATAGACATGATGTAGTTGACAACCTTCACCTTAGAAGTATAACCTGATATAGTCCATACTTGAGCAATCAATCCTGGAAAGATCCTTCTGTCACGGTCTGAACAATGTAGTCGATAAATCAGCTAGTCTTCTAGTCGATGCAGTCGACAAATTACATAACTGTCTAGTCGATGCATTAGACAAATTACTTCACCGTCCAATCGATGTAGTCGACAAATGACTTAGCTTGTAGTCGATGTAGTAGATATTTTCCTTAATCATTCAGTCAATGAAGTCGACATTTGACTTAGACTAATCTGTGTTTCTGCCTTTAATTTCTTTTATCTATGCTGCTTTTTCTCATGATAATGACATGTCTAATATATGATTAGGTCAGAAGTCAACATGATTTTTGCACCTTGAGGGATTACCAGGGCAAAACTATATTTGGGTGACCATAAGCCTAACATTATAAGCCTAACATTATAAGCCATGCTTTTCTGTTGTACCTATCACATCAAAACTCATACAGACATTAAATACAAGATGGTTATTGTCATCATAAGGACGTTTTCAAATCAGGAATCTTGTGGACAATATTCCCAAAAGGTTGGCAAAGTGGGCAATAGAACATAGTGAGTTTGACATATGTGCCCAGAATGGCAATTAAAGCTCAAGTGTTGGCAGATTTGATGATCGATACAACAGAAAACAGCTCTGAAAAAGAGGTCAAAGAACCTCTAGCCTGGATAATCTTCGTTGAGGGAGCTTCAGGTAGAAACTCCGCAGGAGAAGGAGTTGTTCTAATTAACCCCAATGGGGTTAGGTTGGATCAAGCTCTGAAGTTTTATTTCTCCACCACAAATAATTAAGCAGAATATGAAGCACTGCTTGTAGGTCTCAAGTTCGCAAGAGAGATGGGTATTAAAGATGCAGAAGTCAACAAATAATTAAGCGACTAGAGCACTACAAGAGTCAACATTATACTCTGAATTGCAATTCCTAAGCTAACATCCTATTTCATATTCCTACCAAAATAAGTATGAACGGAAATACGCATACAAGTTAGTGCGCTCTCAAGTGGGTGCTAAGTGTGTAGACAAAATGAACAAAAATGATTCTTAGAGAAAGAAACTTCTAGCATGCAAAATAACTGTGCACGTGAGTGGATACACAAAAATATCTCCCCCAGACTTAAACTATGCATTAAGATATTCTAAAACAAAGTTAGGGGAAGAGTGTACCCAATGCTCAGCAAGTAAGCATTCCGGAAGCCTGTAGTGAAACTCTACGAAGAATCACGGCCACCGCCTTCACAAATAGAAAATACCTGCAAAGAGTGGTCTCCGCACACGAAAACTAAAATAGCACAAAATAAGCTAGTTTTTGCAGGGGATAAATTAAAAGACAAGAAAAATTAAGATAACTACTGGGGTTATTGTCATCCCAGCACGACTTATTCAGGAAGGTGAGGGTCTTAGCTAATGGGAGTATGGAAAGAGAAGTGGACAGGCAGTTGTTCTAATTCCCGTGTCGGTAGCGGGTACCGATACGGCGATAAAACAGTTATTCCCCTACCTAAATAAAGATACATGCTGAACACAGGTAGCGGGAATAGGAAGTAAGAAGAGGAGGAGGCCTGGTCCTCACTCATCTCACCATAAAATAAATCCTTGCCTAGCAAGGTGTCATCTCCAGGGAGGTGGCAGGAGAAAGAGATCAATGATGGAGCTTCCTCATTGGAGGAGGGATCAACCTCCTCGCACATGAGGATGTTATCATCATTGACCTGAGCTGGAAGCTCCAAGTCCTCCTAATGTACCAGTGGAGACTCAACCTGCACAGGCTCAGATATAGCAGAAGGGGGGTCAAGAAATAAAAGAGAAGAAGAACATAAATAAAAAATGAGCGGGGGAGTGGTCCCGGACTCACTCCCAATAGGTTGGGAAAGTAAAATAATGTCGGCATTGTCATCAATGCCACAAGATTCGGCGGGATCATCAGTGGCCAAGCTAAGGATTTGGCCTTCCTCCACCGGTGCTGAGGAAAGCTCCTCTTCACCTAGAAGGTTGTCCTCCTCCATAGGAGCAGGCACACTTAGATCGTCGGCCTCATCCTGCAACACATCCTCGACAATGTCATCTAAAATAAATGTGCTAGAATGCACAATAGGAGGGGGAAGGGTGCTTGGATAAAAGTACAGCACTCGTTCCTCACAAAGAATCAAATCTATGCTAGGAGATGGGTGTACAGGGGAGATGGGCTCAGCCATGTCAGTGGCCAGATCAGCCACACATTTGGTGACCGTGTCCACATCATACCCTTCATAAGATGAAGGTGATATGGCCACATAACCAGATGTCGAAGGTGTGTTGCCAGAGGTAGGAGTCGGGACGATCCGGATATCCGGCTCATCATCCTCGTCCAATTGGCGAAGATACTCGACACAATCCTTCAGGGCATGATCCATGCTCTGACAAAACAAGCACTGCCTAATGGGCTTCTTTGGCACAACGTGTGCTGATGCCGAAAAGAAGATTGACGGTAAAGGCGTGGCAGAATAGCCATAAGACTTCCGCGCACCATATGGAGTACCAGACGAAGTCGGTGCTCCATATGCTGGGCTGGTAGTGCTAGGGCTACTATCTCCCTTTGGACATCTATCACTAGCGTGAGAGATATCTCCACAAAAATGGCAACGAAGATTAAATGCAGACCACATTTTGTGAAGATAAAATGATTCAAAAAGCAGAAAACTATTGTGCAAAATAATACACCCAACAAAAATTTACTTAACAGCCTAATATAAACAGTAAAACAGAATAAGAAGAAATAAAACAAAAATCTGATAAACAAATGGAAAGGGCTTTAATCTCAGATTCTCCCTCTCCAGAAAACTCACACGTCTGTGTTCCCCGGCAACGGCGCCAAAAACTTGATGCGCAAATCTCACACACCGCTATAGGCGGTAGCTAGACTGCGGCACGAAACAGCAGTGTACCGATCGTTCAAGTAATATAAAACGAGGAGTAATCTCCGAGTATCGAATCTCTCAAGGAACACAGTTAGGTGGAGTTAACGTCGAGGAAGGACTTGAGATTGAAGTCCTTTACGTCGGATGGATGCGGAAATGGGGGATTTGGATTGTGGAAAATAAAGTGAAAAATTTATCACTACTCCTATGCAATGCCGCTATGCAAAGCTTCGCTTGGCAGAATGGAATCTACGTTGGCCTTGAGCGCGCTACTTCGTAAGGGAGGATGGATGAGTAGGCAAATGGAATGAGGGTCGTAAGCACCTCTTCGACACGCACGCCACTAGCAATTGCTAGTGCGGCAACGAACGCGACGGCGGGATGGATGATGGAATGGGGCGGACCTCAAGCGACATAAACATAAAATGAAATCACATAGACATGAAATCAAGAAATATAAACAAGTTCATGCACTCTACTTCATCATAAGAGTGAGATCTACACATATACACAACAATAAGAGAAGTACAGGGCAAGAAATCGACCGAATCCGAAGTCTTGTTGAAGATTCACGGTTGAAATCGCTGGGTTGTCAACCCGCGTCCAAGCTCGGTCAGCAACTGCGTCCGGGGTAGAGAGAGCTGTCACTACTCTCCAATGGACCCGTCTTCTTCGTCTCACGATCCGGAGGAGGTTGCAAGCTTCCTCTTTCTTGAAGGTGATGGCATATAGATCTCTCTTGAAGCCCTAGGATGAAGGAGGAGGCCAAAGGGACAAAACCCTGGTGGAAAAGGCAGAATCGCGCTGCTGTACGGCGCGTACGGATCTCACCGGTTTAGGTCGAAACTGCAGCTTTTATAGAAAATCGTCAGAAAATTGGTCGCGCACGGTCGAACGCACGACCGTGCGTCGACCATGCGATACTTAAGCTCAGCAAGCGTGCAGGGGAAGAAGACCTTCCGCCCGTGCGATTTGTTCACGCACGACCAACGTCGCCCGTGCGCTAAGACGCACGGGTAAACTCCGATGATCTGAAATCAGCAAGACACAGGTCGACCATGCGTTTTGTTCACGCACGGGCGAATCCGCCCGTGCGTCAAAACGCACGAGTAAACTCCGATGCTCCATTTTCCTGCCCAGACACAAACGCACGACCGCACAGACCGTGTGTCAAGGAAAATGCACGACCGTGCGATATGCACAGAAATTACATTGGGGAAAACGGGGCGATCAGGTCACCTGCATACATGACACACAAGCTGGGAATCCACATTCAGCACCACAGGGATACAGAAAATACCATGGGGAGCATGAAGTACTTACCCCCAACAACAAAGTGCGCAATTGCACACAAAAACAGGTACAACTATATACTTCTAACAAAAGCATAACTAAAGGAAATATGAACAAAACTGAAGCACAAAAGCAGAAAAACTAGCCTAATTGAGTCCGAAAATATGTATATAATAGGCACTCATCAGGAACCCTAGAAGCTGATACCAATTTTGTAACACCCCCATCCGTTAAGAAGCATATGACAGAAGGTCCGGCCGGGGCCCCACGTCATATACAACAAAACGAACGGGAACGTCACAATAAGGAATATCATTCAACTCTAAACAACGAACCTAACTCAGAGCATTCTATGTGGAAGCAAAAGAGAGAGACAAGATATATAAACCACAAAACCCGAACCCGGGTATGTCCACTTCTATTAATAGGAATAAAATGTTTTACACAACAAAAGAGGCACAACGACCTTACAAATTACCGACATCGGCGCGCAGGCCGGCCATACATGAAAACAAGAGAACATCAAAAAGGCCTTCAAGGGCCGCATCAGCGCAGGGGCTTCAGCCCGCAATGAGCCCGCTATGTTCCCGCTCGGTCCAGCACCTGTACAACAAGCCCACCAAAAATGGTGGCAAAACAGGGCAACGGTCAGCAACAGCTGACCAAATTATAACAACCCCACCCCTTCGAGGGGGTGGTAGTTTCCCGTCCCTGCAAGAGCATCACAGCATATATATAACAGAATGAAGCGGATGACGCGGACCATAACAATTCATACATATGCATCAATAACAAACGTGGGAATGGCCTCCACGTCTCGTGCTCTCAGGCACTCTTTGGTGTACTCCGCCTTCCACCACCATCCACTCTTGATGGTTTTGCCCTTCGAGGCTAAAGTCGGTGGCCCGAATACCAGGGCTCTCCCGTGCTTTAATGGTGAACATCCCGTAGTACGAAGACTCTTTCCCATCGCTTCCCAACATGCTGTACGAGACTTACTAATCAGGTGCTGCAATGGTGCGGTTTCAGATTCGCCAAATGCCCGTTGTTCACAGCTCTCATTGTACAACACGAAAAGCGGGTATGGCATCCCCTCAGGCCAGGTATTCTCAATTAGCCACTCTACAGGCCACTAAGTCATCCACCAGGACACCCTCACAGGTCGGGCACACAGGCCTCAGGTCCTCTCAACAGGTGGGCACAACAACATCACCAGAACTCAGTCTGGGAGCTATCGCCGGCGTTAACGCTAACGCCTGGCGATAGCGCACAGAAACCCCATTTTGGCTTCTAGTTGTGGGTGCTTCCCGGGGCACACCCCCAGGCATTGCTGCACATGCAGTAGCACTCCCACTGCCTCAGAACGCACAAAGTCACCAGAACCAAGTCTGGGAGCTACCGCCCGGCGATAACGCTAACGCCGGCGGTAGTGAACAGAAACTCCATTTCTGTTTCTAACTTCGGGTGCTTCCCGGGGCACACCCCCAGGCGTTGCTGCGCATGCAATAGCACCCTCTAGTCCTACGAAGCAGGATATCAATACAGAGTTTTCCCCAACACGCATAATGCCAAAAAGCATCACCAATCCGGACGAACCATCTCGAATGGGCTTCACAAAGCGCGCCTACGTCCATTTCACGCATGGACTCTACATGTATGCAAGATCTGACGGGGATAACATGAATCCACCCGTCGGAGGTCACGACCTCACCTTTTTGGGTAGGGACCTCAAAGGTGCAAGGAAATGGACTAACACATGCCCAAAAGAGGGTAGAAAGGATCGTTACCCTTAGACGTCGCTTCGAGGCCATAGCTTAATTTTTGGCACGGTTGGAAAGGAGTGTCTAGCCCTCCTCTACGCGTAGCCACCAACGTTGAGGGATTCCGAGGAGTGTAGCTCCACCAAATCCTAGCCCTAGGGTTTAGAAACCCTATTCATCATCACTTTGGAGCTCTCCCTCTCTCACAAATCAAAACCCTTAGTGGAAAGAGGAATAATGGGGGTTTTCGGCCTTTCTATGCCAGCTCCCGAGCCAATTAACCAAAATCCAGCCCCAAAAGTCCAAGTGCCATCAATGCCCACGATTTCGGCCGCAAAGTACAAATTGTCGCTATCGCCAGGCGGTAGCGCTATCGCCGGCGATAGCGCTGGATTCCAAGAATCCAACTTTCTGTTTTGAGATCTTACAATTGGTCACTCTTCGATATCTTTACTGGCCGCTCTTCTGATGTGGACTTGATCTTGTCTGAGGATTCATCTGAGCTTTTATGTGGAACCTAAGCTTTAGAACGTGAGATCGTAGCCAAACTCAAGTCGTCGCCTGGAGCATATTGACTCCCGCTCAACTGAGTTGGTTCATTCTCCTTATGGCCCTTTTTAGCAGTCTCTCTTTCTTCACCAACTCCACCGGTCTCAGAAGCATTGAAAGACGATTTGGAGATCATCCTTGCTATCTCTGGGAAAAGTCCACAAATTCTACCTCCTGAAATTCAGGAGTTAGACCGCCGCTTTCTCGTAGTCGCATAATTGTCACGACAGATGCGCCCTTCATGTGCTTCAGCATCGCCTTCCGAAAGGCCATATTTTCCATATCATAGGCCTCTTCATTTGCTTTCTGCAGAAGAAAGTGAATAAGATCGAGCAGTCACAATCAAATAAAATAACAGACCACATGTGAGTTTTTCTTAGTTGAAGCATATCAATATCATACAGGGACGTACAAAGTGATGGGCCCATATGGTGATTCAAGATCATGCTCCTAGCGACCTCTTGCGCAGACATATCAGGTAGCATCCCGAGCTCAATGATGAAAAGCTTCCTGGCATTGCACTCACCATACAATGCAGAAGTGACCACATTAGCATGTCGAGATAGCCTCCCACTCCATAGGGAGAGAGCAGTGGACACCTTCACACTCCACATTGGTGTGTGCCTTCAAAAGTCATGCCTTTTGGTCCAGAACCAATGTCAACAGTTATCCCTCCACTTTTGGTCCTCACGCCCTTGGCACATGAGCCTGTGCCACGACTGTGTGTCCCAAATACCATTATATATATATATATATATCTTTATTATATAAGGGAATATATCATTCTCCATGCTCTTACCATGCTTTCATTTTCCACCGTTGGATATTTCACATGTTTTATCCCAAACATCTTTAATATTAAAAAATAAAATTAACTTCACGGGAGAGAGAGTGAGAGAGAGAGAGAAATAGGGGGAGAGATAGAGGAAAAGAGAGAGGACAAAAATATACTTACTAAGTGTACACATATTTTTTTTACAAAATAAATATTGCAGTATTGATGTATATTTTTTACAGTCATTTCGAGTACTTATATGTATATGTTGCGGGCGCAGGCCGCGGACGCATCGAGCACGGGCTAAGCCCATGCTGAGGAGGGTGAAGCCCGCCTGGATGCGGCTGAAGGTCGCCCGACAGCATCACGCCGGGGATGCGGTCGAAGGTCGCCGATCGGGTACTGTCGCGCTTAGTCGTAGGGTCGGAGCCCCGTGTCAAGCAATAGTATATATATATAATTTGGTTTCATAAATCAACACGATCAATCATTCCAATTTTCGCATGATCTTATGTGCGACCCTTTAGGCTCAAATTACATAGGCAATAAGACTAATCCCTTAATTACTTCTAGACCATAAGATTCCAATAATAAGGTTGTGCGGAAATTAGAGTGATTGATCGTGTTGGTGTATGAAACCAAGTTCGAAATATATATATTTGATAAATGTTGTACGGTATTAGAAGCACATGTGTGACATAGGCATGTGTACCCTAAATGGTAGGATAATGGTTGGCGACAATTCTTGGGAAAATGGTGTGACTTTTGAAGTCACACACCCGCAACATATGCCCATGTGCCAAGGGCGTGTGGGCAGTTATGCACCATAGACCCATGTGGAGACGATTTTGCATGAACCGATGCAACTTTTTGTACACACGGCCGTAACACACAAATTTTTGCATGCGAGTTCGTGCTGATAAATTATCCAATTTATCCTGAAAAACTATCGTCTAATTCATAGTTCTTAATACCGTAAAAGCAAGAAGACCACATCTCTGCAAAATGAAACTAGCATTTTGGGATAGAGAAAAATGATCATCATCCATCCCTGAGTCCGTTGGACGAAATGCAATGTTTTTCCAGTGTTTGTATGGATACCTCTAGATATACAGATATCCTTCTGTGACTGGACTAAAACGCCAGTCAATCTTCTCGAAATTTGATTTCAACATAGGTATAATGCTAGTTTCTTTATTAGTTATGTTTCATATGGATCTTATTGAAGGTTTCTTGTATTTCAGCTACGCATTTGATTCCCATGAAACCCAACACGTTTGATGAAGGTCACTCATTTAACCCCAACCAAAAGGATGAAAATATAGCAAATCTATTAGATAATTGTGTTCAGAACATTTTTCCGATTACATGGCATTTCAAAGGTAATTGAAAGTGCATAGTGTAACCTCCGAGTATTCTCTAGAGGGGGTGAATAGTAATTTAAAACTTTTCTTTAATATAATGCACAACAATAAATTAATCTAACAACTATGCATTCAGATTACCAATCCAGAATAAAGTAAACACAGATTGCAGAAATAAAAACAAGTGGACAACACAGAAATTCACAGCACAAAGACAAGAGCTATAGTGGTTCCCAAAAATATAGGTACATCCACTCTTCTACCACCTTAGTAAGAATACACTATACAGTGCCTGAGTCTTTTGATAAGGTGACTCTTAGAACCACTGAGTATTTTGGTAAGGAGGCTCTTAGAACCAACTACTAAGTCTTTTGGTAAGGAGACTCTTTGAACCAAGGACTGAGACTTTTGATAAGGAGACTCTTTGAACCAATGACTGAGTCTTTTGATAAGGAGACTTTTAGAACCAATCGAGATCTTTTGATAAGGAGATCTTTAACCACTGAATCCTTTGGAGATGGATTCTAAAAACTCTTTACTCAAGTTACAATAAGAAAGAGAGAAGAAGAAAGAAGAAGAAGAAGAAATTAGTCTTCTGATTTGAATCCTCTTTCAACAGATTTCTCTGGGATTCTTATCACGGTAGACTGGATCTTGTAGAAGATTAATCCTTTGTAAGAAAAGGATTGTTAAGCTTTGTACAATCTTTCACTTGGTTGCAGTAGAGAGAAGAAGAAGTGCTGCTAAAAACAGAGGAGAATTTTGCTGTCAATTGTCTAAGCGAGAAAGCTTCAGAGAGAAAGAAGACAGGATGATCAACTTGAATAATTCTAAATCTTCCTCTGTATTATTATTCTACTGTTGAATAATGTTTGAATCACTTTCTTCTTCAGCTATATCCTTACTTGGAATGCCTAGGGAATTATATTATCATCTTTCTATTTTAGTTGTCAGCCCCGTCAATCCCTTTTTGAATATCTTCCAAGAATGTCTTTATTGTATCTCTGTAATCCTTCTTTCCATTCTTGGAATAAAGGAGAATTTCTATTTCTGTCTGTATTCAATGTAGCGTCGAATACATTTGACTTCTTATCGAGGCACCTTTGAATTCTACTGGAAGTTGCATCAAAATCCTCCTAATATTTGAAATGAGCTCTGTAGTCGATGTTGCGTCGAATAATTATCGACGTATCCATTGAGTTGAAATCTTGAACTCAGAGCATTTCCTTCTGTGTCGATTATAAGTCCAAGATGTGTCGACTTCTAATACTGCTTCGACGGACTCTGTCTTCTGCGTTGAGTACATCTCGATGTTGCGTCAACATAGAATTCAGTCTGAGTTTATGTTACTTCTATTCGAAGTTACTTCGACTTGAAGTCGAAGCTGTGTCGACTTCTATTCAACGTAGGTTTAACTCAACTGAGTTTTTGACTCTTTTTGGACTTATCTTTGACACTCTAATGAGAGTGTGACATCCTAATACATCTAATAACCAAATTACCCTCCATATACAACATGGGTAATATATCCTAAAAAATGAAATCACTTGAATATAATTTGTAAGATAAATCAAAGGGTGTTTTTCCCAACAATCTCCCCATATTTATCTTAACAAGTTTTAGAAATTGTTTAAGTGATTTCAAACACACTTAGACACGACAATTAAATACAAGCAGATATGTAATAAGCAATAATGACACCAAACTGAAAAATTCTGATTAATATAGATATAAGTTCACCAGAATTAAGTTGCCCAAGAGGTGTTCTCCTATTTCTTTTTGAGAAAAGTTGATAATGCTTCATACACCTTCCTGAACTTCCTTTCAACATATTTAAAATTTGCTGGGATAGCCTTCTCAGGATTCTGCTGGATTTTATTATGTCCCTTGAATAGTTTCTCCAGATCAAACGTTGCATCAGGATAGACATCTTTAATGTTGAATCCAAGGCTAATGATCTTTGCAGTCATCTCATCTATTTCATCCAGATCAAGCTCTTCTGATTCTGGGTCTGGTACTCTGAAAGTTGAATGTGGCATGCCTGGAGTTGGAGCTGTTTTGAGCACAATCTTTCTCTTCTTCTGATATGGCATATATTTTAAGTCTTGACTGCATTCAAGACCTCTTGTACCCATTTGTCCATTATCTTTAACAAGTTTAGCCTGAGGATTCTTGGGAGAATATTTGGAAGAATCAAACAGAGTGTTGGGAATTTGAATTGCTTCCTTTAATTGCTCTTTTTCCATAGCCTCTTTGCCCTTCTTCAGCCTTTCTATGAATAACTTTCTCTTTTCTTCTAGTTCTCTTTGTGATGCATCAAATTTATACTGATCCCTTTCTCTAATTTCATCTAATGCTTTGTCAAACTTTGGATTACTATATACCTCCATCTTATTTTTCAGGTATTTGAACCTTCTCATAGGTTTTATAATATGACTTGTCCTTCTTGTACTATTTTCTCTATTCTTTTGTATATCTTTCCCAAATTGGTATGTTTCTTCCATTTCTGTTGGGAATATTACTCTCAATGTTCCCTTGATTTGAAGATGCATCACACTCAGTGCTAAGTACAAGTTGTATTTGATAAACCCTATTTCATCTCATGACTATGCAGGGTTAGGTCATTCCAAGGTGGGGAGTAAGTTCAGTGGTTTACTGCCAAAACCGCTGAGACAAGTTCTCAGTCTCAGCTGAACCGCTGAGACAGGGCCAGGAGCCGTTGAGAAGGAGTCTGGGCCAGTTGAGCTGCAGATAGAGGAAAATCGCTGAGAAAACTATCTGTCTCAGCAGATCCGCTGGGATGGGACATAAGTAGCCATTGAGACTGGAAGCTGTCTGTGCCCAACCGCTGAGGCAGATTCAAATGTGTTGGCGGGTTCTGCTTTTGGCGCAAGCTGCAGAAAAGCAAAATATGGTACTCCAATCTTCTCTATGCTGTGTCAGGGGCCATCTGATAGCCGTTGAAGATAAGAGAAGTATAAAAGAATAACTTAGGTCTCTTTAACAAAGAAGCTTTTACAAAAAGAAGACAGCTCTACTGTTACATTGACGACTGCTAAGAAGTTCTCTCCTCCTGCTTCCTGAAGCTACAAAGGAGAGAAAGATTGCTCTTTCTGTGTGATTGAATAAGAGCAAAGTGATCCTTATTCATCTACTAAAGAGAAGGATCATAGAAAGGCAGGATTGAAGCTATTGTTCTCTTCCCATCTTCAAGTCAGCAACAAAAGATCAAGGCTTAAAAGAGTTACTATTTTGTCTTCTGTTTTAAGCATCACTTTCATTATCTTATGTAGGAACATCACTTGTTCTGAGTTTGTAGGGCATTTTGCCTGAGGGTGTACAGTTGTTGTGCCTGAGTGTAGACCTGAGAGTTCAGCTTGAGTGTAGGATCTCAGTGGAGATCTGAGATAGGACTTCTTGATAGGTCTGATCTTATAGGGCAGCTGTGCCTGAGGTAAGGCTATTGAGCCTGAGGTAGGGTTTGGGAAAACCTGAGAGATCCTGAGGGATCTATGTTGTAAGATCTTGGAGCTGAGATTGGAAGTGTTGGCCTTGTCTAACTCATTGTTAGAAAGGTGAAGGGGCAAAGAGGACCACTCAAGACACCCTGTATTGAGGAACCTCTATAAATGCTTGTGTGTTTTCTGTGTGCTTGATTTATTAGTAATACTAACTCAGAAAATAGCTAGGCTAAAGCATAAACTAAAAGAGACCTATTCACCCCCCCCCCCTCTAGGTGATTGAGATTACATCCTTATAAACTATTAAGTGGTATAAGAGGGAGGTTGGTCAAGAAGGACATAACTGTTTGACTAGATCCTATAAAGGAGTAGTCATAACCAAATCCAATGGCCTCCACTGGATTGCAGAAGGAGATGGGGTCTATGAAGTTTCCCATATGCAACAAAGAAAACTTTGGCATATGGAAGCAAAGGGTTAAATTGTTTATGGAAGCATCAGACCCAAGGATCTACATCACTGTAAAGCAAGGACCTTACACTTTTCAAACTGCCTCCACCATAGATCCATTTAGGAGAGTGGCCAAGGCTTTTAATGACTTGACCAAGGATGAACTTGCATTATTCACAATGGACAAAAGAGCCCAAAACATCAGTGTTAATGCAATTGATGACTCCACCTTTCAGAACTTAGTGCATTGCACAATAGCCAAGGAAATGTGGGATACACTAGTGGTGTATATGGAAGGGACAGCTGAGGTGAGGGATGATAGAAAATCACTCCTCAATCAAGAATATGAAGCTTTCAGGCAGCTGAGCCAGGAAAGCATTTCCATCTGCTATGAAAGGTTCTTTAGGATAGTCAATGAACTAAGAACCTATGAAAGGGTATTTAGTGACTATGAGCTTAATGACAAGTTCCTAAGATCTCTAACTAGAGACTGGGACACAAAGATATGTGCCATCGGGGATGTGGCCAAGCTAGGTGAAACTCCTACCCATACACTATTTGGGAAGCTGCTCTCTTATGAGATGCAGTTGTCTACAAGGAAGGAAGAGGACACTTCCACAAGGGCTCATGCAAGGGAGAGAGTTGTTTCTCTCAAAGCTGGCAGCTCCAAGAAGAGCAAGGTCAGGGTGGTGTCTCCTCCAAGAAGGAGTGTTGAATCTGATAAGTCTGAGAACAGCACTTCAGACGGATCCTCATCTGATGAGGAGCTTGCTGCCTTCTCAAGGCAGTTCAAGAAGATGATGAGGAGGAATCAGTGGAAGAACAAGCCCTCCTCCTCCTCACACTCCAAGAAGGACCACAGCAGATCTGAAAGCCAGCACACCAAGGGTGACAGGTATGAATCTAATCCTGGTAAACATGTTTCAAATAATATCAAATGTTATTGTTGCAGCAAGCCTGGACATGTCATTGCTGATTGTCCAGTCAAGAGGAATGAGAAGGGTGATAAGAAACATCATCACCAAAAGGAAGGGTGAAAAATGTTGGATCGGTAGGCGCCCTTAGAGGGGGGGGGGGGGGGTGAATAAGGGTTTTAAAAACTTTAGTGATATTTTAAAACCTTTGTAATAATGCAAGATAAAGACAATAAGAAGTCAAGTAAAACAATTGAAATAAAGTAGAGACATGCTTTATTAATATCAAATATTGTTTTACAAAAGTTGAGTTCTATAACGCTAGAAATCGGTGGTGATGAATAGTAAACTCTTTTTGTTTTCTATCCCGACTCGCATCCCCACGAACCGGTGGCCCTAGACTATCCTCCCCGGATTCGGCCTCAAGCCGCTCTAGCCAACCCCTCCCCAGATGTGGCCTCGAGCACCCCCTAGACCTAGCCTAGATCTAGTCGCCAACACGAGGCGAGTTTCCCCCTAAGTCCTACCCAGACCTAGTCGCCAACATGAGGCGCTTTCATTTACCGTTTACAAGAAGAATATGAAATGAAAATAAACTAAAAAAACTCCCTCTTGATGGACTTCTGAAGTTGGAGACGAAGATCCGCTATAGAATAAGCGTTGTAGAAGCGGACTTCGTTTGGATCCGGCGTGATGAGATTCTCCTTCGAAAGTTTGCAACACTTTGGTAGGACATCAACTTTCGGCCAAGATAGCCTCTGGAATTCTGGGACTCTATCTCTCTCTCTGATCTCTGTAATGTCTGTCTAAAACGAGAGAAGAGACGTCCTTTTTATAGCCTCAGCGCTAGCGGTACCGTCGGTGGTATCCCATATTAGGACACATTCTGCGCGGCAGAATCTTCAATCCGAGGAAACAATTCTCCCTTGCCTACTGTGCTCCTCGCTATCGCCTGCGCTATCGGATATCGCCTGGCGCTATCTCCATATATAAGTTCTCCCAGCAATTGCGCTTAAGCAATCATTTTCGTCGATCGAAGTTTCGTCGAACGGAGCAAAGAGTTCGTCGAGCGAATTTTCGTCGAACGTTGTTATGAGCATTTCGTCGAGCGCCGCTAACAGTTCATCGAACGACAGCTAGCGCCTGCGCTAGTACTACCGCCAGCGCTAGTAGGTGTTTTGGATTTGATGGCTCAACTTTGGGGGCAGCCTTCTTATATAATCCTTGAGTCTTGTGGACTTTGTTATTCTGCACACTTAAATACACAAGATCAAATACACATAGGATTTGTTATTCTCAAACCTAGGAAATGCGAAAGACCATTTTCCAACAAACTCCCCCTTTTGATAATAAAAAATCCATTAATGATAAATCAGAGCATTAATATATAAGCATGAAGAAATATACTTGTGTGTGTGTGTGAGTGATGACTTAGGATAATTATCGATTTTAGCATATAGAATTGCTCCCCCTAAATACATGCTCCCCCTAAGTGAATGATATCCTAATATGTAAGCTATCATCTTAATTAAGCATTATATTTTGATAACAGATTATATTTATCATGTTAGTTCTCCCCCTTTTGTTATTAGCAAAAGCGGGTGAGGAGACACCACTTAAAAGTTGATAATAAGATAAAGGCATGATCGAGCTTGTAGAGAAGAAAATGATAAGGAGTTTTAGAATACTTTTTATTAAAATAAATCAGAGTTTGAGTATTATAATATTTTCATAAATCAGAGTTTGTAGCATAAACCAATACAAGGTAAATGTAAAGTTGCGGAAGACTTAGAAAAAAAATATAAGCAAACATCTTTTGTAAGACATGATAATTCAAAAAAGATATAGGAGTTAAATTTTATAAAGAAGATGTTTAGTAAATCATTGTTCAAGTAAAATCTTTAAATTCAAAAGTAACCAAGCATGAAATAATATTATCAAAAAGAGATTACTACAATGTTACTTTAATTTTAATATCAAAACATACCAAACATTGTAGAAAGCATGTTAGGTTATCTAGTGCATTTCATAAATAAAGAGTAGTATAGAATTTGCATTAGGATCCAATACTCATGAGAAGAAGTGTTATGGAAGATAATGATGTGCACATAAGTGTATTTTTTAGTAGAGTAGACAAATGTTTTAATCAAAAATACAAGAAATATGCAAAGTAAGAGCACAATAAAACACAAATAATTTTACTTACACAAGCTTTAATGCACAAACAAAAAATGTACAACTACCAAGGTGCTTTGCACACACAATGCTCATTAAGACTTATCAGGGTGCAAAGTAGTGCTTGGGGGATCACATATTTTATTTTTAATGTTGAGACTCGTGATCCGGTGTACTTAAGAGTAATTGGTTTTTATTTTGAAAGAAAGATTTGATTTGCACAAGATACTTTACTATTCGTTCCAAGGTGCTCAACCTTACAACGCTTATTAAGACTTATCAGGAGGTTCAAGTAGTGCTTGGTGGAGTTTGCTTTGTCACTTTATTTTATGATTTTTGTTTTGTACAAAGTTCTCCGAATACACTTGTTTTGCAAATCAATATAATTTATAAAAAACATAACCACTTTTCTTAACATTTAAAAGTGCAAATAAAGGAGTTTAGGTAAGATACTTGTGCAATTTTAATTCATTGTACTAATACAAAACACACACAAGCATTCTTAGATTAAACACATATGTAGACAATGCCAAAATAAGTGAGTGAATAAAGATCATTATCAAACATAAAACATTTACTCATACTTAGAGGCATGCTAAGCTTAGTTCTACACAACGTTTACAATATAATTGATGCACATATTAATAGATATATCAAAGCATGATGAAAACAATGTTCAAAGTAGTTTGAAAAGATAAATTGCAACATTATAGAGGTTCTAAGTGATGGTTTAAATCATGCTTGATTTTCATAGGAAAATCCATACAGTTTTTTTGATAGTTTTAATGTTTTATATTTTTGTATTGGATTTTTGCAAAAGAAAATAAACTTTAAGCAAATGGCAAAAACAAAAAGGCAACAACATATATTTTTTTTTAATTTGGCTTTTGTATTTTTGTTTTTGATTTTTGCATAAAAAAAGAGACTTTAAACACAAAGGCAAAACATATTTTTGTATTTTGTCTTTTGTATTTTTGTATTTGATTTTTCAAAAATAAAATAGAATCAGAAGTGCAAAAAATAAATAGTACATATAGATGAATATATTTTTAGGAATTTTTCAAAATTTTAAAAATACAGAAAAATGAATAAGTGCGCTAGCGCCGGCGTTAGCGCTAGTGCGGGAAATAGTACACGATTTTTTAGGATTTTGAAAATTTTGATTGTTGATCTTGATTAAGTGTCCCAATAGTAGTTTAATGCTGAAATTTCAGAATTTTAGGAGATGTTTTCGATGGTTAAAAATTACAAAATTGCGTGTGTGAATGTGTTTTAACTCGAAAGATCTAGGACACCTAACTCAAGTCGTAATAATTGAAATCTAGCATCGGGAAGAGGTTTAGTAAATATGTCAGCGAGTTGAGAGTCCATGCCAATGAAGCTTACTTTGACATGCTCTTTCTTAATGTGATCCCTAATGAAATGATGACGAACATCGATGTGTGTTTGGATCTAGAATGGTGTACGGGATTATATGTGAGGTCTATTGCGTTTTTGTTGTCACATTTAAGATCAATATTTTTGAGATGAAATCCAAAATCCTCTAGTGTTTGACTCATCCATAATGCTTGTGCACAACAACTACCAAGTGCGATATATACGGCCTCCATGGTGGAGAGTGCAACCGAAGATCGTTTCCTACTAGACCAAGCAACTAAAGAGGGTCCTAAAAGGTGACAAGTACCGCTAGTGCTTTTTCGATCTAGTGAACAACCGACGTAGTCTGAATCGGAATAGCCGTGGAGTGTGAATGAATCATTGTGTGGGTACCATAATCCTAATTTAGATGACCCTAATAGATAACGAAAAATACGTTTTACCACTTTTAAATGAGATTCTTTTGGATTGGCTTGAAAGCGAGCACATAAACATACGTCAAACATTATATCTAGTCTAGATGCACTTAAGTAAAGAAGAGATCCTATCATTCCTCTATATAACGTTTGATCAATGGAAATTCCAGATTCATCTTTTCCTAGTTTTAAAGAAGCACTCATAGGAGTAGAGGCTTGTTTAAGATTTTCAAATCCAAATCGTTTAAGCATATCGTGAACATATTTTGTTTGACAAATAAAGATGCCATCAGTTTGTTGTGAGATTTGAAAACCAAGAAAATATGATAGTTCTCCTACAAGACTCATTTCAAATTCATTTTTCATTACTAAGACTACTTCATTACACAACCTTTCATTAGTGGCTCCAAAAATGATATCATCAACAAATATTTGTAAAATAATTAGATCGTTATTATTATGCTTAATGAAGAGTGTGTTGTCGGCACTTCCTATAACATAACCGTGCTTTAACAAAAATGATGTAAGTCGATCATACCATGCACGGGGCGCTTGTTTTAAACCATAAAGTGCTTTTTCTAATTTGTAAACATGATTAGGGAATTTTTCATTTATGAAACCGGGGGGTTGTTCTACATAAACTTCTTCTTTTATAAACCCGTTTAAAAATGCTCTTTTAACATCCATTTGAAATAATTTTATTCTTTTAAAACTCGCGAATGCCAAAAATATTCGTATAGATTCTAAGCGAGCAACGGGTGCAAAAGTTTCTTCAAAATCTACCCCCTCGATTTGAGAATAACCTTGAGCAACTAAGCGTGCTTTATTTCTTATAATCCTAGATTCACCATCTAATTTAGTTTTAAAGATCCATTTTACGCCGATAATTGGATGATTAGATGGTCTATCTACTAGATTCCAAACTTTATTTCTTTCAAATTGTCCTAACTCTTCATTCATAGCCAAAAACCAAAATTCGACATTTAAAGCGGTGGAAACGTTTTTAGGTTCGATTTCGGAAACAAAGCAAATATTTGAAAATGTTTCATAAAGAGAGGATCGAGTCCTTACCCCAGTATAAGGTTCCCCAGTGACTAGCTCTTTTGGATGATCTTTTGAGAAGTTCAACACGCTTGGAGGTACATATTCAACTTCATTGGACTTCTCCTCCTCTTCTTTGGACGGTTCCTCTTCGTCGTGCTCCAAAGATGGCAAAGGTTCATCATTTGTACCTGTAGAAATCTTCTCTGCACATGGAATAAACTCATCAAATTTAACTTTAATAGACTCTTTAACCTTACTCAATCTTTTATTAAATATTCTATAGGCTTTACTGGTTGAAGAATATCCAAGAAATATTCCTTCATCACATTTCTCATCAAATTTTCCTAAAGAATCTTTTGTATTAAGAATAAAACATTTACATCCAAATACTTTAAAATATGATACGTTAGGTTTCTTTTGAAAATATAGTTCATTCGGTGTGAGATTTAGTGATGGGCGAAGCATAACTCTATTCATTACATAGCATGATGTGCTTACGGCTTCGGCCCAAAAAGACTTAGGTAATTTATATTCAGATAACATGGTGCGTGCTAGTTCTTGGATTGTCCTATTTTTCCATTCTACAACACCGTTTTGTTGAGGTGTGCGTGGAGCTGAGAACTCGTGCTTAATACCTAACATTTCACAAACAGATTTAAAATTTTCATTTTCAAATTCACGTCCATGATCTGAGCGAATGCATTTTATTTTTAAATCTAGTTCATTTTGAATACGCGTACATAATTTTGAGAATTCGCAAAATGCATCAGATTTGGAAGAGAGAAATACGGTCCAGCAATATCTTGAGAAATCATCTATTAGAACGAAAGTGTATATTTTACCACCAAGACTTGCGGTGTTAACGGGACCAAAGAGATCCATATGAATTAATTGTAATGGTTTTGAAGTAGAAATTTCGTTTTTGCTTTTAAAAGATGATTTTGCAAATTTTCCTTTTTGGCATGGTGAACATAGTGAAGATAAATTTCCATTTAAGTTAGGCAATCCTCTAATCAATTCCCTTTTTGCTAGTTTTAAAATGAGCTTTATGCTAGCGTGACCTAAACGTCTATGCCATAGTTCTAATTCATCATTTTTGGTTATAAAGCATTTCATAGATGATTTGGAAAGATCATGAAACGAAACTATGTAAACATTGTGAATTCTAGGTGCAGTTAGTAACACATCATTTGTTTTAGGATTAACTATTTTGCAAAGATTAGTGAATGATTCAAATAATATGTCTAATCCTTTATCACACAGTGGACTTATAGATACTAAGTTATGTTTTAATCCTTTTACATAGAGATCATTTGAGATAAAAAAAAAGATTCGTTACCCACTGTACCAACTCCCATGATCCTTCCTTTACCGTTATCACCAAACGTTACGATCCCTCCTTTCTTCTTTTCTAGGCTAAGGAATTTTGCTTTGTTGCCCGTCATGTGCTTGGAGCAGCCTGAGTCCAAGTACCACACGTCCTCCATTTCCTTAGCCTTCCTGCAAATCTAGAGAGAAGATGAGAGTAAAGATCCAAATACCCAAGCGGTACCACCCATAGAGTAAGTGGATTTCTTAGGTACCCAGATTTGTTTTAACGATCATTGTTTTATATTCCTGCAAGAGCTAGACGTGTGTCCAAACTTAAGACAATTAGCACACGAAATAAAGGGAGTTGAGACCCTTTCTGAGTTTCTACGTTGCTCTTGCTGGATGATGTTTGAACATTAGAAAAGACAGAAGATTTTTTAACACTTGCGCTACCGTTGGCGTTAGTTGCTAGCGCCGGGAGGTAGGGTTCACTTTTATATCCGACCCCAAACTTTCCAGAACCATAACATTGGTTTCCCAGAATCATATCCAGGGATTTTTGACCAATCCCGAATTTTTTTATGGCTATATTGAGGTCATGATTTTGTTTTTTAAGAAAAGTATTTTCTTGTACAATCATAACACATTTATTTTCAAATCCCTTTTTGTTATTTTCAATTTGTAAAAAGAGAGGTTTTTAGTTTTCTCTCTAAGTCCCTCTTTTCTTTTGCAATAGTTTTGTTTTGTGAGAGGGCCTTAGAAAGAGAAACTTCAAGTTCTTTTGCCAAACATAAAGAGTGCTCACACTATTGACATGAAACCTTTCTCTTTTCAAGGGAAATCGCCTTTTTTGTTAGTTTATGATTTTCTTTGATAATAGATTCATTTTCACGATTTAATATAATATCATCTTTTATACTTTGATCATAGGATTTGCAAGTTAAAACAAATTCATCATAGAGTTCTTCGAAAGTAGGAGGAGTTACCTCAGTGTCGCTAAGAACACTGGTGTCGTCATCGTTGCTTTTTGTCATCAAGCATAAGTTTGCTTCCTCCTCGCTACTTGACTCGGACTCGTTTGACTCTTCAGAGGAAGAATCATCCCAAGTTGCGGCTTTCAGTACTTTCTTTTTCTCTTTTGATTTGTATTGCTCTTTTTGCTCCTTTTGATACTTTGGGCACTGGCTCCGAATGTACCCGGTCTTTCTGCAGTGGTAGCACTCTGGTGGTGGTCTTTCTTCTTCATCTTCGCTTCCTTTTTCTTTCTTTGATGAAGAGGAAGATCCCTTTCGCCGAGTATCCTTTTGGAAGTATTTTCGGAATGTGTTCCTTCTTTCCGGATTCCTGATGAACATCCTGAAGTTCTTTACCAGGAGACCTTCTTCATCTTCATCATCATCTTCGATGCTCTCCTTCTTTGACTTTAATGCTAGCACCTTTTCTTTGGCTCTTTGTTGTATTCATCGTGTTGAATCTGGAGTTCTACCTCATGGGTTTTGAGATTCCCAATAAGGTTCTCGATCTGGAGCGTTCTTAAGTTGTGCGACTCCGAGATGGCTGTCACCTTTGGATTGAACCTTGGAGGTAAGGAACGATGAATTTTCCTCACCAAGTCCCCGTTTGAGTAGGTCTTTCCAAGTGTCTTTGAAGCGTTGATGATCTTGGTAAAGCGGGTGTACATCGAGTTAATGTCCTCTTCGATATCCATCCTGAATTTTTCATATTCAGATTCCAGTTGGAATAGCTATTCATCTTTCACCTGCGATGTACCTTCATGAGTAACTTCCAATTGATTCCAAATATTATAAGCAGTTGTACATGCAGAAATTCTATTAAACTCAGTTCTATTTAAAGCGCAATATTAAGCGTTCATTGCTTTAGCATTATTTTTACACCTTAATTTATCGTTATCATCCCATTTATCTTTAGGTTTTAGTAATGTCGCCTCTCCCACTACAGTTGTAGGAGGAGAGTACCGAACTTCTACCATGTTCCATACTTCTACATCCATGGTCATAAGAAAACACATCATTCAATTTTTCCAGTAGTTAAAATCAGACCCAGTAAAGAGAGGTGGTCGACTAATCCCTTGACCCTCCGGAAAAGCGAGATCATGAGATGTCATTATTCCCGGTTGTTAAGCCGATTGGAATAAAACCGCTCTGATACCACTTGTTGGATCGGTAGGCGCCCTTAGAGGGGGGGGGGGGGGGGGGGGGGTGAATAAGGGTTTTAAAAACTTTAGTGATATTTTAAAAACTTTGTAATAATGCAAGACAAAGACAATAAGAAGTCAAGTAAAACAATTGAAATAAAGTAGAGACATGCTTTATTAATACCAAATACGGTTTTACAAAAGTTGACTTCTATAACGCTAGAAATCGGTGGCGATGAATAGTAAACTCTTTTTGTTTTCTATCCCGACTCGCATCCCCACAAACCGGTGGCCCTAGACTATCCTCCCCGGATTCGTCCTCAAGCCGCTCTAGCCAACCCCTCCTCGGATGTGGCCTCGAGCACCCCCTAGACCTAGCCTAGATCTAGTCGCCAACACGAGGAGAGTTTCCCCTTAAGTCCTACCCAGATCTAGTCGCCAACATGAGGCGATTTCATTTACCGTTTACAAGAAGAATATGAAATGAAAATAAAATAAAAAACTCCCTCTTGATGAACTTCTGAAGTTGGAAATGAAGATCCGCTGTAGAATAAGCATTTTAGAAGCGGACTTCGTTTGGATCTGGCGTGATGAGATTCTCCTTCAGAAGTTTGCAGCACTTTGGTAGGACATCAACTTTCGGCCAAGATAGCCTCTGGAATTCTGGCTCTCTATCTCTCTCTCTGATCTCTGTAATGTCTGTCTAAAACGAGAGAAGAGACGTCCTTTTTATAGCCTCGGCGCTAGCGCCTGCGCTAGCGGTACCGCCGGCGCTATCCCATATTAGGACACATTCTGCGCGGCAGAATCTTCAATCCAAGGAAACAATTCTCCCTTGCCTACTGTGCTCCTCGTTATCGCCTGCGCTATAGGATATCGCCTAGCACTATCTCCTTCTATAAGTTCTCCCGGCAATTGCGCTTAAGCAATCATTTTCGTCGATCGAAGTTTCGTCGAACGGAGCAAAGAGTTCGTCGAGCGAATTTTCGTCGAACGCCGTTATGAGCATTTCGTTGAGCGCCGCTAATAGTTCGTCGAACGACAGCTAGTGCCTGCGCTAGTACTACCGCCAGCGCTAGTAGGTGTTTTGGATTTGATGGCTCAACTTTGGGGGCAACCTTCTTATGTAATCCTTGAGTCATGTGGACTTTGTTATTCTGCACAATTAAACACACAAGATCAAATACACATAGAATTTGTTATTCTCAAACCTAGGAGATGCGGAAGACCATGTTCCAACAAAAAATCCTTCCTAGCAAAGAAAGGGAAGAGCTTGAGTGAATCTTAATCCTCTACTTCAGATTCAGATGATGAAGAGGAAGCATACATTGGGCTGTTTGCAACAGAAGAGGATAAAGATCTTCCTGCTTCCAAGATTGGAATCAGGGCCCCTCTATCACACTTAGACAGTGATATTGAGGAGGATGAAGAGGACAAAGATAAGCTAGGCCTTATGGCCATCACTGATGAGGAATCAAGTCAGAACAATTCTGACAATGAACTAGTACTGATTCATTCTATCTCTTCTTCTGATTATAAGACAAGCCCAGAATCTGAAGCACTTTCATCAATTGGTTGAAGTGATTCAGATTCTGAGGAAGATGTCAATCAATTGATTGACAAATATGGTGCTCTCTTGGAAGCTCTGAAAAAGAGCAAGAAGCTGGCCATGAGGCAAGCCCAAGAAATTGCTTCCCTTAAGTTGGCTGTGAAAGAGTGCACTGAGTCACCCACCATGGTGGCTCAAATGTGTAGAGAAATTATACATCTAAAGGGGATAACAATTGCTCAATTGAGCACCATCTCCCTAAAGAACATGGTCATCAAGGACCTTGAGGTAAAGCTTCACAAAGAAAAGAGCCAAGTGGGTCAATTCTCCAAGCCCAAATTCGTGCTTCCCATTATTGACACCTTATCCTCTCACACCAATAAAAGAGGACTAGGGTTCAATAAAATGGAAGTAGGAGAAGGGAGTGGAGAAAAGAGCAAGGTTAAGGCTAAGCCTCATACCACCTTTCAAAAGGTATTACTTCCATCTAACAGGTATGACCATGACAGCATGTATGGTCACTAGAAGAATGGAAGCTCCTATAGGAAGGAAAACACTCCTTCCCATACTGTAAGAAAGGGCATGGGCTTGAGTGCTATGAAGGCTCCCCCTGAGGAAATTCAAATGGCCCAACCTAGACCATTTGTATTTGGTACTTCAGCTCCATCATTCAAGAGTAAGTAAGCCAGTTCTTCCAAGTTCATTCCAGCTAAGAACATGACTGCTGTCAAATATGTAAACAAGTCTTGCTGCTCAGTGTCTGATGTTATCCAATCTTGCCATGCTCTCAAGCCAAAGCAAACTGATGTCATTAAGACAAAGGCTGCTAAGACTGTTCACAGATTAACATTCAGCCAGATCCTTGCTGAAAGAAACAAGAAAACTGCTGCTTTCTCCCCTCCTGAACACAAGCATATTGATGCTCTTTCCACAATACATGTTCAGAAGAGGAGATACAACATTCATGATTGTTGGTGTTGTGGTAAGGTGGGATACTTTGCCATAGACTGTTGGCACAATACCAATGTGCCAAGTGCAAAGAAGAGCCTTCCTGCAAAGGGTGCAGAAGGTGTGAGATCATTCTATCATGCTAACAAGGACCTAGGACCCAAAATCATTTGGGCTAATAAGGGTAACTAAATTCCTACTTGCAGGTTAGTTCAAGTACCAGTTTTAAACAAATATGGTACTTGGATAGTGGGTGCTCAAGGCACATGACAGGTACCAGAAGTATTCTACAGGACTACACAGCTATGAAGAATGGACCTAAAGTCATCTTTGGTGGATCTGAAAAGGGAATCACCAAAGGATATGGTATAATCTCCAATGGCATAGTTTCAATCACAAGGGTAGCTTATGTTGAAGGGTTGCAAAACAACCTTATAAGCATAAGTCAGCTATGTGATTTAGGCTATGTCATTGAATTCCACAATGACAAGTGCTTGATCAAAAAGTCTAATGACTTAGAGACCATTCTCTCAGGAACTAGGAGTGGGAATGTTTATTGATTAGATTTTATCTGCAATAATTCTCTATCATCGGTATGTCTTGTGGCTAATGAAAGTGAGTCTCTTTGTGTTCAATGGAACAAGAAACTTGCCCACATTAACTACAAGACAATGTATAGACTATTCTCTAAAAACCTTGTTAGGAATAGTCCAAACTTGAAATGTATTAAAAGTGATCTCTGTCATACTTGCCAAATGGGTAAGCAAACAAGGGCCACCTTTAAAAGTATTGGATCCAAAGACATTGAAAGATGTTGATATCTATTGCCAATTCAGAGCCTAGGAGGAAAGTTGTATACTTTGGTGATTGTTGATGATCACTCAAAATAGACATGGGTATTCTTCCATAAGAAGAAATCATATACCTTAAATGTTTTTATAAACCATGTTAAGGCAATTCAGAATGACTTACAATGTAGTGTGGTCAGGACTAGGACTGACCTTTGCACATAATTTTATTCTGAAGCCATGACAAGGTTTTGTCAAGAATTTGGTATCACCCAATAGTTTTCCTCCCCAAGGACTCCACAACAATATGGTGTGGCTGAGAGGAGGAATAGGACCTTGATAGAAGCTGGGAGAACATTGCTTAGTGATTCCTCACTCCCAGAATACTTCTAGGCTGAGGCAGTCAATACTGCATGTTATGTTCTCAATAGAGCCTCCATCAATAAGGTTCATGGAATTACCCCCTATGAGATTCTGAAAGGCAAACAACCAACAATTTCATACTTTAGAATCTTTGGTTCAAAATGCTACATTTTTAACAATGGAAAATATCAATTAACAAAGTTTGCAGATAAATGCAATGTGGGGGTTCTTGTTGGCTATAGCTCACATAGTACAGCTTATAAAGTTTATAACAAGAAAACTCATGTTGTAGAAGAGTCTATGCATGTGGTATTTAAGGAAATGGAAAAGATGTCTGTGCAAGACATACCCAGCATTAGCAAAGCCTATACAGATGCTGCAATTCCAGAAGATGAAGAGGTGCAGGGTGCTGAAGATACTGCTGAACTAGTAGAAGAAATACAGCCAATTGAGGACAGATTGCCTGCACCTACAAGACACCTAAGGGATCATCCAATAGAACAAATCATTGGAGATCAGAACCAAGGTATACTGACCAGAAGTAGGGCTCACAATGAAACCCTATTCTTAAGCTTCCTATCACAATTGGAGCCCAAGAAGTTTGAAGAAGCCAACCAAGACACATTTTGGATTCAAGCCATGCAAGAAGAACTTCTTCAATTCAAAAGATGCAAGGTATGGAAGTTGGTGCCAAAACCTCAAGGACACAATATTATTGGCACCAAATGGATTTACAGGAACAAGTTGGATGAAAATGGAATAATCATCAAAAACAAGGGTACATTGATAGCCAAAGGCTATAGACAAGAAGAGGGAATAGACTTTGATCAAACCTTTGCCCCTGTTGCAAGGTTAGAAGCAATTAGGTTATTCCTTGCATATGCTGCCCACAAGGGGTTCAAAGTATATCAAATGGATGTCAAATCAGCCTTCCTCAATGGTGACTTGAAGGAAGCGGTATATGTTGAACAACCATCAGTTTTTGTGCATCCAACCCTCTCTTCTCATGAGTATTTACTTAGAAAAGCTCTATATGGTCTAAAGCAAGCCCCTAGGGCTTGGTATGAGACCTTCTCTAGCTTTCTCATCAAGATCAAGTTCTTGAGGGGGAAGATAGATATTACATTGTTTTTTAGGGAAACAAGGGGAAAGTGTCTCCTAGTCCAAATATATGTTGATGACATAATATTGGGGTCTACTAATGACAACCTCTGCAAAAGGTTTGCCAACCTAATGCAGGGGGAGTTTGAGATGAGCAGTATGGGAGAGCTCAAGTACTTTTAGACCTCCAAGTGAAACAGTCTGATGAGGGAATATTCATCTCTCAGACTAAGTACACTAGGGAGCTTATCAAGAAGTTTGGGATGGAATCAGCTTCCACCATGAAAACTCCCATGGGGTCCAACATTTCCCTGGACAAGGATGAGAAGGGCAAGGCCTTTGATGAATCCATGTACAAGTGTATTATTGGATTCCTCTTATATCTAACTGCAAGTAGATCAGACATTATGTATGCTACATGTGTTTTTGCTAGGTACCAGACAAGACCTAAGGGATCTCACTATTCACCTGCAAAGAGGATTTTTAAGATACCTTAAAGGCAGCCTACATCTTGGCCTTTGGTACCCTAAGAACAATGACTTTGAACTAACTGGATTTTTAGATGCAGATTTTGCAGGATACAAAGAAGACAGGAAAAGCACAAGTGGCACTTGTCAACTCCTAGGAAGGAGGTTGATATCATAGAGCAACAAAAAGTAGATAAGTGTGGCAATATCCACTGTTGAGTCTGAATATATTACTGCAGGAAGTTGTTGTGCACAACTATTATGGATACAATATCAGTTAGAGGATTACAACCTTGAGGTAAGTGAGTCTCCTTTATATTGTGACTCATCCAGTGTTATCTCTATTGCTAAGAATCCTGTCTCTCATAGCAGGACTAAGCACATAGAGATAAGTTATAATTTTATAAGAGAACATGTTGAATGTAAAGATATCTGCCTTGAATTTGTCCCCACTGACAATCAAGTTGCTGATATTTTTACTAAGCCATTAGATGAGGCCAAATTTAATGCTTTCAAGATTGAACTTGGAATGTTAAATATTGAATAGTGTCAAATATTTCCTTCATTAAATCATCTATGATATTATGCTTATTATGTTATGATTCAAAAGTTTGTCACATCAACTCCTAGTGATATTGTTAGGTCATAACATAATCAGATCTCAAAAGGATTAATGTTTAGATAGCAAGGTCAGCTAAAACAGAAATAATTGTTTCAGCTGAGCCGCTGAGACAGCTGGGAAAAATCTCAGCTGAACCGCTGAGACTGCTAAATTGTCCCAGCGGTTGATAGTGCTCTGTCCCAGCGGTTTAGGTCGCCGTCTCATCGGTTCCGCTGAGACGGGCTGGTCCCATTATAGTTTGTCTAAATGCAACCCCAAATGACCTAATTCTCCTTACAATAATCAGTTCACTTAACTTTAATTATTAGGGCTAATCAAAACCCAAATTCAAGCCATAAAAATAGACAATTGGTAAATAATAAAAGCTACACATCCTTTCCTTCCTAGCTACCGAGACGAATCATATTCTCTTTCATCCCAGCGCCTTCTTCTACAGCAAAAATGGCACCCAAGAGTTCAAAGGATCTTATGGAGGGGTATGAAATAGTGAGAAATGGATTTGCCCATGCTCTAGAGGACATTAAGGGTGTGATTCAACTCATGGAAACACATGGCCTAGAGTACATTCTTTCTTAACCTACAGTCATTCTCAGAACTGAAGTTCTGGAATGGTTCAACAATGCCAAATTGTCCTCTCCAAATCCTCCTTGAAGTCTAAAATAGGAGGAGAAAGAGTGAAAATCTCCTCAGCAAGAATTGAACAAGCTTTCCATATTCCCTCATGCAGTCAAGATGAGGAGGAAGATATCTCTGATAAGGACAAGAAGAAAGCTCTATAATGGGCTGAGTACAGTGATGCCAAGATTGGCTCCTTGAAAAGAAAATTCTTCAATCAAAGAGGTGAACTTTTGTCAGATATAGTGGGCAAAGCACTCCTATGCAAGCCTGGGTCTCATGATACAATCTCCCAATCCATGTTTTCCATTATGACAAGGATCATTATGACTATGAAAACTTCCTGGGGAGCAGTCATATTTCAGAAACTTAAGGAATGTCTGCAAGCACCAAACATGGGTAGAATTCTATCCCTATATCAAATTCTGACATATCCTGAGAAGTATAAAGGGCTAGAAGGATCCAATATCCATTACCTGAAAAAGATGGATATAAAGACCTAAGATAGGTTCACCAGGGTGCTTCCCATGAGCTAGCCCACTGAGGCAAAGGAGACAGGAAAAAGAAATCCAAATCAGTAAAGAAGCTAAGAATGATAATGTCAAGATCCGAGTCAGACCACTCAGATAAGAATGAAGATGTTGATGCTGAACTTGGATCACACAGTGTTCCTGGCAAGGAAGCTCCACTGGATGACATGCCTGCTGACACTGTCCATCCACAGGATTTGGAATTAGCTAGTATACCTGGTAATTAATCCTTAAACTCCACATTACTAATAATGTTGTCTACTCATAACCAATCTACTAATTAATCACTAATGACTCTTAAAAATGTGGACTACAGCTCTTGAAGGCCAGATGCATGCTCTATCTGAGGGGGAGCAACATCAAGAACCATCTTCCATGGATATTACCAGTGATAAAAATGATAGTGAAGGAGACAAGATTGATAAGGATAAAGTACCTTCTCCTAAGGACATACAAAGAAAGATTGATACATTCATCCTAGATCATGAAAGAAGAATTTCACTTAAAATTGATGACTCCCCAGCTCTCTGAGATTCACCAACACAAGGACACTCTGATGCCCCATCTGAGGGGGAGAAGCCAAAAGAACCATTTGTTGGTCAAAATGATGTACTTGGTAAGACTAACTAAACATCTTTAGTATTGCTAAGTCAGTAAATCTAACTCCAACTAATTGTCCCAGATTTCTTGGACTCACCTGATCAAGATGCTATATCTGAGGGGGAGGAACCAGATAATGTTGATGCTGATAATGATGAAGAAGATGATGATCCTAACCAAAGGGATAATGCTCTAGTCATAAATCCAGATCAGATGACACCTGCAGCACAAGAGTAGATAACTCCTAAGGAATCAGTCCCTCCTCTTAGTCCTCCACAAAGACTCCAAGCACAAATGATTGTTGATCAGCAAACCTCCACTTCCTCACAGTCAAATGAGAGCATTCTACATGTTATTCAAATCATGTTAGAGACTCATCTAACAATTATGAAGGACTATGTAGACAAGTCAGCTTCTACAGTTAAAGCATAAATAGATCAGTCCATCCTCAATGTGAAATCTGCAGTGATGGCTGAGGTGAAGGAAATCAAGGAAGACACTACATCCTTAATAGGAAAATGACCAAGTGGTTTGATCTAGCAAAGAAAATAGTGGTGCCTCATAATACACTTCTCAGATCAATGGACAACCACCTCCAACTCTCGGAACAGGATATGAAATATGTCAAGAACTATTTCAGCATGATAGATGAAGTAATAGAAAAATCCTCAAACCAGATACAAGAATGTGTACTCCACTACTATACAACTGAATGGTGAGGCTGACAGGAACAAGGATGAGCTAAAGGCTGACATTGAAAATGTCTTCCAAACAATCTCTGGCTCCATAACTGTTGCTCAGCAGGACATATCACAGAAGATCTTTGAAGAAGCCAGAAAGGGGGAGGATACCAATGCTATCATAAATTCTGACCTAACCCTCAAGGTTCTGTAAGGTACAAGGCTTGCCTTACACCTTCCTCTCCTGGACAAAAACAGAGCAGAAGATTGGGACTTCCCCAATCAAGAAGCAATTGCTCAAAATGAAAGGCTGAAAAAGAGAAGAGAAAGAGAAAAGATGCTGCTAGCTGAAGAATACATGGCGAAGCAAAGGGATGAGCAGAACAGAGATCCAGATTATGAATATTGGAGTGATGACTCCAAGGAAATAATATTGAATGCATGGCTAACCACTGCTGCAGTAAACAAAGATGATGCTGCTGAAGACGGGCACTTCAGAAAAAGGCAAAGGAGTGGTTGAAGACAATGCTGAATGTTCAACTTCTTCTAAGAAGAGAAAATTTTAAATGAATGTAATTAAGTGTTATGGATTTCTAAATATAAATTGAACAATGTCTCATTACTTCATCTGAAATGAAAATGAATGAATTGTTGAATTGATTACTTTATGTTGTAAGCTAATCTGAGTCATAGCTTAATTTTACTCTGTGTCATTGTTTATGTTAATTTGTGATGCATTGACATGATTATCTAATCATATTATTGGATTAATAAACTCTGTTGGAACTATGCCTGTCATGAATATTATCTGTTAAGATATTATCTTTGATGCCATAAATAATATTTACATGTGTATGTTACGATGAATGCCATGTAGTGAAGTTACATGATAAATAATCATTTTGATATGTACCTTAGAATTGGTGGTATTCTGTCTTCGTCAAATAGGGGGAGATTGTTGGGAATATTACTCTCAATGTTCCCTTGATTTGAAGAAGCATCACACTCAATACTAAGTATAAGTTGTATTTGATAAACCCTATTTCATCTCATGACTATGCAGGGTTAGGTCATTCCATGGTGGGGATTAAGTTCAGTAGTTTACTGCCAAAACTACTAAGACAAGTTCTCAGTCTAAGTTGAACCCCTGAGACAGGGTCAGGAGCCGCTGAGAAGGAGTCTGGGCCAGCTGAGCTGCAGATAGAGGATAACCGCTAAGAGAATTTTCTGTCTCAGCGGATTCGCTGGGAAGGGATAGAAGTAGCCGTTGAGACTGGAAGCTGTCTCAGCCCAACTGCTGAGATAGACTCAAATGTGCTGGCAGGTTCTGCTTTTGGCACAAGCTGAAGAAAAGCAAAATATAGTACTCCATGTAACACCCCAAAACTTCATGTGCTGTGAGCTAGCCGAAATTCATCCATTTCTATGAAAATTAGTCTAAAAGCCTTAGCGTCATTAGTCTAATGAATATAACCAAATTAGTCTAATGGACATAGCATAATTAGTCTAATGGATATAGCAGAATTAGTCTAATGGATATAGCAGAATTAGTCTAATGGATATAGCAGAATTAGTCTAATGAATATAGCAGAATTAGTCTAATGCATATAGCCGAATTAGTCTGATGCATATAGCCGAATTAGTCTTATGCATATAGCCGAATTTGTCAAATGCATATAGTCGAATTAGTCTAATGCATATAGCTGAATTAGTCTAATGCATATATCCGAATTAGTCTAAAAGCTAAATAAGTCTAATGGATATAGCCGAATTAGTCTAATGCATATAGACAAATTAGTCTAATGCATATAGCCAAATTAGTCTAATGCATATAGCCGAATTAGTCTAATGCATATAGCCAAATTATTCTAATGCATATAGCCAAATTAGTCTAATGGATATAGCCGAATTCGTCTAATGGATATAGCTGAATCTGCCATGACATTCGTCGAATACGGACAGAAAGCTGTATTTTTGCCTGTTTCGATTTTCATGGGTTTTTGACGGAAATTTCTAAGTCCGTGTGACTACGATCTTGATGAAAACCAAATTGGACGGCTAGGATTAATTTGAAACCCTTTATGGAGGCTTGGGAGATAAGTTTTAGATCATTCTTACCTATACGTTCTCTCTCCAAGCCATGAAAAGCTGTGAGCAGTAAGGAAGAAGAAGAAGGCATCTTCCGCCATTGCCGGAGCTTCGGAGCTCCGAATCGCAAACCATTTTCAGATCTGGAAAGAGCAGCCCATTGCGGTTTTTTCTATCCGAGTGAAATCTCAGATCTATGGCGCCGAAGAAAGCTCCAAGGGTAACGATCATTCCTCCCGGTCTTAGGACGTGTTTTTGGTCCTCTCATGACATTTCTATGCTTGCATAAGGCATCCCTTTCACCAAATGGGTGAAGTGTAGGATTTCCTTAAGTTCTTCGGAACTCCCGGTCGATTGTGTCCATCCCCAGCATATTTGAATGTAGAAATCCGATAGACGTACGGATTTAGGCATTTTATGTGAAGCCTATTCACGGTCGTGAGCCCGAATCGTTGATGCTTGAATTGTGATGTTGCATTTAGGTTAGGCCTAGAATGCATGCCGGAGAATGACTCTGTGAGATCGACTATTGTATTGCAGGACTTAAGATTAGGCGTCTTTTGTGATCCTAACGGAAGCCCCATGCTTTGGTAGTGGTTGAATGCAAACCTTCACCATGAAATTCGAAGTGAGTCATCTTGTACCTCCTTCGTTGTTGTGCTAGCGATGCCTAAGCCCTTGTTTGGCTTAGGTGCATAGCTTGTTGATCGATGACACCCTTTGGTGTTTGTTAGCAAACGGATCGAGGTAAAGCTACACCCTCGTCGTGTCATTAACGCGATGGTTTGAGCGACGGGCATAAGCTTATACCGAACCCACACTATGCAGATCGGCGAGAGGGGGAAACCCTGGGACGCCGTGTGATCATGGGATAGACCTGTTTGGGACAGTTTTCTCTGATAGGTAAAATGCTCAAGCGATTACTAATCTCTTTGGCTTAGCCTCTTACGTGCGGTCGTGAGTACCCACGGTTGTGATTTCTGGATTGATGTTATTTTAGCCTCATGCGTTGCTTAGGCGGTTGTGGGGAACCTTCGGGTGAACCGAACTAACATCATGTGCATACCTAGGTTCAACTTTATTTGATGCTACACCTAGAAAATTGATTGTGCTTGAAACCCCACCTTGCGTAGTGTAGTTGCACTTTCTTTTGATTTCATATGCATGTACAGCTTGCTTGCAGGTTAGCGGTGACTCGCCCCTGAGTCGGCTAGATGGCCGTGGGGTGGGGTCATTACACAGTTTATGGTCAACTCATAGTTGACCCTCGTTTACCTCTTATTGGATGTTGGTTGCAGGTGCTGGTGAGCCGAGCGGAAAGTAGTGGATGGTAGTCCCTTGCTGTGTTGGCCCTTGAAGGCCAACCTATTTTCTGCTTTTTCATGTATTACTGGCCTGCGTGCCGATGAATGTTTATGGAGTTTTGTGAATTTTGGAATGTAAGGCCTTAAGGCCGTAACTCTACATATTATTTCCTTCCCGAGATAGTGGACAGTTCTAAAAGAAATGTTTAAATCAAATGATTCCTCTTACGCTTTGAGTACTCTCGTGTAGTTATTTTCTGTGTATCACCTTATAACGCCTAGCTAGTGTGTTTTATATAGAATGGGGTCCCGGTCGGACCTACTGTCATATTATTTATACTGGTATGGTGTTATAATTTGGTATCGGTCTTAGCACGTCGATCCATAGTTTTGCGAATTCGGGACGAATTACTTTTAAGGGGTGGTGTGTACGGGATGTGCGCCCACCTAAAATGACAAAAAACAAATAAGAATGCTCACTTAGGAAGGGAAAAAGATACTTGTTTGCGGAACCTGAGCATTCCATGATTGTTGTTAGCTATGTTTTCGGTTACTAAATTGTGCCTTGAACGATTATAGGTGACTAGGAGTGGTGTGGGGCAGTCTCGACCCCGTAACACAGCTGAAAGTAGTGCATCGGCTGAGGTGCCAGCGACCACTCCTTTGGCTGAGATGATCAGATTAGTCGCAGAAGCTCTCTTCGCGATGATCAAAACTCAACCTCAAAGGCTTGCACAGCCTGCTACGCCTACTCCGGATATGGCCCCGGAGGCAGTTGCTGTAGTGGAACCTGCGGTGGAACTGAGGGTGGAGACCTCTGTGCCAGTGGATGCAGTTGAACCTGCGGTGGAGCCAAGGGTGGAACGCCAAGTAGAGCGAGTAGTTATTGCGCGAGCGCGTGATCAACAACTTCAGCACTTTCTAAGTTTCCATCCTCCAACCTTTTCAGGGACTAGATCCCCAACGGAGGCGGAGGACTGGCTGTCAATAGTTAGAAAAACTCTAAAGGAGACAGCAACAGAAGAAGCTATGATGGTCACCCTAGCCACCTTCCTCCTTAACGGAGAGGCAGAGCTTTGGTGGGCCGAACAGGAAGTGCATAAGTTTTGAGGTAAAGATATTACCGAGATCACTTTGGCGGAGTTCTCAAAGTTGTTTCTTCAGAGATATATTCCCTCCTCCCAACGCATTGCGTTGCAGAACCAGTTCTTGAAGTTAACGCAAGGCGATAACTCGATCGACAAGTACTTGCACGAGTTCACTAGACTGGGCCACTATGCAGGGTCTTTGTTGGAAGATGAGGAAATGAAGATGAACAAGTTTTGTGAAGGTTTTCGAGATGATTTGAGGCTTCTCCTTGTAGGCCCAATGACTTTTGGTTTCCATGTGATGGTGCAAACTGCTTGATCTCTGGAATTGGACATGAAGAGAGTGCAAGCAAAGGGCATGGCAAAGAAACTTGAATTTCATGCGCCAGCCTCTCAGTCCAAATCTGATTTCAGGAGGAACAAAAGGAAGATCAAGTCTGCGGATCCAACTTGCTCTAATATATCAGGAGCAATGACAGCACATGGTCCTGTGACATGTTTCACTTGCGGAAGGTGGGGAATAAGGCACGTGCATGTCGAAGTGGTCTTCCGAGGCCGGAGAACCGAGCGATGGACTACGCTCGTGCTGCAGGTCATGCGGAAAAAGGCAAAGCTGCGGAGTCTTCTGCTTCCCAGCACATTCCAACCCAGCTGAGAGTTTACTCGCTTGGCCAGCAAGAAGACATATGACAAACCGATGTCGTCACAGGTACGAATTCGAAGTTATCTCTTATAGCTATATATAATTTATACTGTTGTGTGACTATATACTTCACTTGTGTACAATTAGGCTTCGTCCTAATTTACAAATATCCGGGGAGAGCTCTATTCGATACGGGAGCATCGCACACTTTTCTGTCTGAGTACTTCGTGGTGCGAATCGGAGTGTCGTCTACCATAGTAGAGGACAGATTTGAAGTAGTGCTACCCAATGGATCTCGTATGAGTGCGGATAGGAAGAGTCGCGTGAAGGTGCGGATCAGAAATCAAGACTTCGACTTGGAAGCATCGTTATTACCGTTAGCTGAATTTGACGTAATCTTCTGCATGGAATGGCTCTCAAAGCATTGAGCATGCATAGATTGAAATTCAAAGGAGATCACTCTGGGAAAGAACACCGGAGATGAAACCACATTTGCGGGCATGCGAGGAGCGAGCAAGACACTGATGTCTTCTCTCCAGGTGGTTAGGGCGGTGAGAAAGGGTGTGGAGTTGTTCTTCACTTTGTTGGAGGCTTCAGCGCCAAAGCGCGGGTTATGTGATGTCCCAGTTGTATCGGAGTATGCCGATGTGTTTCCTAACGAACTCCCTGGGGCTCCGCCTCAGTGAGAGATTGATTTCTGTATTGAGCTGGTGCCAGGTGCCAAGCCTGTAGCATGCTCACTGTACCGGATAGCGCCATAGGAATTGGCAGAGCTGAAGGTTCAGTTGCAAGAGCTACTAGAGCAAGGCTACGTACGTCCAAGTTCTTCACATTGGAGTGCACCGGTCCTCTTTGTGAAAAAAAATGACGGGAGCTTGCGTCTATGTATTGATTATCGAGAGTTGAATAAGCTGATGGAGAAGAACCGTTATCCGATTCCGAGAATCGATGACTTATTCGACCAACTGGTTGGGTCAATGGTATACTCTAATCTAGATTTAAGGTCCGGTTATTATCATCTTCGTATAAGGGATTGTGACATTCCAAAGACAGCGTTCAGTACCCACTTTGGGCACTATGAGTTCACGGTTATGCCATTCGGTCTATCTAATGCACCATCTGTATTCATGGACTTAATGAATAGAACATTTCGAGAGTATTTGGATCAATTTGTGATCGTCTTCATCGACGACATTTTGGTATACTCTCAGTCGGAGGAGCATGCAGAGCATCTGCACGCAGTTTTGAGTACCCTGAGGAGGAGTCAACTTTATGCCAAGTTCTCCAAGTGCGAATTTTGGCTATCGTCAGTAGCGTTCCTGGGTCATGTTGTTAGTGGGGATGGAATCGCGGTTGATCCGTCGAAGATAGAAGCGATTCGAGCTTGGCCTGTGTTGAAAAATGTAGCGGAAGTCCGAAGTTTCTTAGGACTTGTCGGCTATTATAGGCGCTTAGTGGAGAACTTCTGGAGGATTGCACTTCCTCTCACTAAACTGACTAGGAAAGATCACAAGTTCGACTGGTCGCCTGAGTGCTCATGAGCTTTTGAGGATATGAAGAGACGTCTAACTATGGCGCCCATTCTTGGCTCGCCATGTGGAATGGAGGGCTACGAAATATATAGCGACGCCTCAGGGAGTGGCTTGGGTTGCGTCTTAGTGCAATTCGGTAAGGTAGTTGCCTATGGCTCCTGTCAATTAAAGGTACATTAGTGGAACTAACCTGGTCCATGATTTGGAGCTAGCGGCCAGGGTATTTGCTCTTACACTTTGGAGGCACTACTTGTATGGTGTGAAGATCGACATCTTTACGGACCACAAAAGCCTCAAGTACCTGCTTGATCAAAAGGAGTTAAATATGCGACAAAGGAGGTGGATGGAGTTCCTTGGGGACTACACCTTCGACATTCAATACACTCATGGTAAAGGAAATGTAGTCGCGGACGCGTTGAGTTGTAGGGCTTCTGCACAAGCTAATTGGATTCGGATGCACGATGAGCGTCTAATCCGCGAGCTAGAAGCCATGGAGATCATTTGTGTCGATAGGAGAGCATCTCCTTCAGCGTGCTTGAACTGGACGGAGGTTCAATATGACCTGGATGACTGAGTTTGTCAAGCATTGGAGATGGATACGAGTATGAAGCGATATAAAGCGGAGACTGTTGATGGGTCAAATGCTGACTTCTCCTTCGAAGATGGTCTTTTGTGGAAAAATGACATATTGTGCGTCCCAAATGTTGGTACATTACGGGTGGAATTGATGCTCGAGGCTCATCTTACCAAGTACTCGATCCATCTGGGGAGCTCAAAAATGTACATGGATATGAAGAAACTCTTCTGGTTGTTGGATATGAAGAAAGACATTGCCCTCTGCGTGGCCAAGTGCCATACTTGCGCATTGGTGAAGGTCGAATGTCAAAGACCTGGTGGGTTTCTGAAGTCTTTGTCGATTCCGGAATGGAAGTTCGACGATATTTCAATGGATTTTGTGCACGGTTTGACGAGATCGCAAAATGGAAATGACGCCATCTGGGTGATCGTAGATCGTTTGACGAAAGTATCGCACTTCATTCCGAACCGGAAGGACAATTCTGTGGAAAAGCTAGCAAAGTTATACGTTGATAACATCGAACGGTTGCACAGGATTCCCCGTAGCACCGTTAGTGATCGTGATGGGCGGTTCACATCAAACGATTGGAGGCTGATTCATCAATTATTGGGTAGCAAGCTAAAATTTAGCATGGCCTTCCACCCACAAATGGATGGACAGACCAAAAGGACCAATTGGACGATGGAAGACTTGCTAAGGATGTGAGACATGGACTTCGGAAAGAGATGGGAAGATCATCTCTATATGATTGAGTTTGCCTTCAACAACAGCTACCAAACAAGTATAAAGATGGCACCTTTCAAGGCTCTTTATGGTAGAAAATGTCGTACACCGTTGGCTTGGGATGAAACGGGCGACACGAAGTTGTTGAAACGCAAGGACGTGGATGAAGCAAATACATCAATCTGGGCAATACGAGAGCGGTTGATCATTGCCCAGGATAGGTAGGCAAAGTATTACAATGCAAATCACCGAAATGTCGAGTTCGTTGTTGGTGATTGGGTTTACCTACAGAACAAACCGTTCAAAGGAGTATCGAGGAACTCTCTTGACCGTTCGAGATCTTGGAGCGTATTGATGAAGCTAAGTCTGAGGTACTTAGGACCGTTCGAGATCTTGGAGCGTATTGGTGAAGCTGCCTACCAGCTTGCTCTATCTGCGGAGATGAGCGGGCTGCATGATGTATTTCATATATCTATGTTGCAGAAGGCTGTCAAAGAGTTGTTGTTGTGGTCAACGAAGTGTCGGTAGATGGTGGGCTAGCGACGAATGTCAAGCCCATTTGCATTGAAGACACTGAAGTCAAGCAATTGTGGAGCAAATCCATTCAGATGGTAAAGGTCCATTGGAATAATTGCGGGAGAGAGGAACTCTCTTGGGAAAGTGAGCAAACGATGCTTGCGGAGTACCCCGAGCTATTTCTCTCAGGTAATTTATCCTATAAATTGGCTTCTATTGTTTTCGGAATTTTAGGACGAAATTCTTTTAAGGGAGGTGGAGTTTTAACACCCCAAAACTTCATGTGCTGCGAGCTAGCCAAAATTTGTCCATTTCTATGAAAATTTGTCTAAAGGCTTTAGCGTCATTAGTCTAATGGATATAGCTGAATTAGTCTAATAGACATAGCAGAATTAGTCTAATGGATATAACAGAATTAGTCTAATGGATATAGAAGAATTAGTCCAATGAATATAGCAGAATTTGTCTAATGCATATAGCCGAATTAGTCTAATGCATATAGCTGAATTAGTCTAATGCATATAGCCAAATTAGTCTAATGCATATAACTGAATTAGTCTAATGCATATAGACGAATTAGTCTAATGCATATAGCCGAATTATTCTAATGCATATAGCCGAATTAGTCTAATGGATATAGCTGAATTAGTCTAATGGATATAGCCGAATTAGTCTAATGCATATAGCCGAATTAGTCTAATGCATATAGCCGAATTAGTCTAATTCATTTAGCCAAATTATTCTAATGCATAGAGCGGAATTAGTCTAATGCATATAGCCGAATTAGTCTAATGGACATAGCCGAATTTGTCTAATAGATATAGCCGAATCTTCCATGACATTTGAAAGTCCACAGTTAACCTCACTAGAATTCTCTAGAGGGGGGGGGGGGGTGAATAGAGATTTAAAATATTTTGTGCAATTATATATATATATATATATATATATGTATGTGTAGTGATCACAGATTAAGGCTTCCCACACACCAACAAGAATTAAGCAGGTAAAGAAAGTAAATGCAAGAAAAGAAATCACAGCACAACACAAGGAAATATAGTGGTTCCCCAAACTTTGGGTAGTCCACTTTTCTACCCCCTTTGGTAGGAATTCACTATCTTGCACTGAGACTTTTGATAAGGAGACTTTTAGAACCACCCTGAGTCTTTTGATAAGGAGACTCTTAGAACCAACTGAGTCTTTTGAAAAGGAGACTCTTAGAACCAGTACAACTGAATTTTTTGAAGAGAGATTCTAAAAACTCTTTTACAGTATTTGAGAGTGTAAAGAATGTAAAGAAGAAAGAGAAATAATATAAAGACAAGAAGGAATCTTCTTCCTAGCAAGAAGATTGGAAGCACAAGAAGCAGTGAATGAAATCTCTTCTATAGTGAGAAGGAGATTTGTAGCTTTTCTATCTTTTATTGAGAGCTATCAGAGTTTGCAGCAAAATGGCTTCAGAAGCAAGAGAAGATGGAAGCTTGATGGTTGCTGCAGGACTATTTCTCAATTTTCTCTCTTTTTCACTTGGGAGCTTTTCCTCTTTTTCAATATGTATATGGTGGATCACTACTTGTTGTTCTCTGTCGAACTTCTCCTTATTTATAGCTCTGTGTATTAAGATAACACTATAGGAGAGAAATTAATTAGTAGACAGAGTATTAGAAAGAGAAAAATATTTCCATAACTATTATATCTATAGAAGGAAAGAATTCATTCTGATTTCAAATAATGTCCATTATGGACTTAATCAAATTAGTCAAGAGTCTATTAGAGGAAAAGAATGATTCAGAACGGCTATAAAGAATAAATTGATTCCATATAAATCAGATCTATAAAAGAAGGAAAGAGATCTGGCGATTTTTGAATTAAACATAGAAATCGACGTGCGTCGATTACTATTCGACGTAAGCGTCGAATTCGTCCTGGCTGGACGTCGAGAGGAGAATAAGGAAGGTGCGTCGACTCAGGTGTGTCGACTTCTCTAGATGCGTCGAGTAGAAGTCAGAGCTACATCGACATAGGATACGTCGAATTCTTCTTATAGTTACTTCGACTCATTCTGAAAGAAACATCGACGCCACTTTGACGTTGCGTCGAATACTATTCGACACATATTTACTTAACCTTGATTTTTCTTTCTTAGAATTCATATTCAACTCATTTTCAGGGGTTAAGATAAATCATTTTCCCAACAATCTCCCCCTATTTGTCTTAACCCTATTTAGAGAGAAATTGTATCAGCATATTGATCAATCACAGCAAGGCATTTAAGCAAGTAGAAGAAAAATTAGAAAAGGAAATCTTATAAACAAACTTCATGTTCAGATCAATCAGTATTCAACCATAAATATATCAGTCATTATTTTTAAGGCATTTTAGGAGGGGAAGGAGGAGTCTTCCTTTTTCTAGTGAATACAACTGTTTTAAGAGAGGGGGGTTGCTCCTTCTCAGCACCAGATAGTTCACTCAGCTCCCCCTGAGTTACATCAGTTTGCTCCCCCTGGGATGGAACTTCCTTGGTTGCTTCTACTTCTGCCTCTTCAGTTTCTTGTTCAGTTTCAGCTTCAGTCATAGTAGTACCTGGCTCCTGAGCTCCTATTTCAACTATCACAGTATCTAGCTCCCCCTGAGTTTCAGCTTCTTTATCTTTCTCACCATCTGCCACATCTTCCTTTTTAGCTTCATTTTCTGCCCTGCTTGCCTCCCCTTGTAATAGTACCACTTGACTTGCAGCCTCTCTTGTTATATTGAGTACCTATATTGTTTGTTCTTTAATATGTAGCTCAGGTACTCTCTCATTTCCAATTGACTTGTGGGAGAGAGATTTAGGAGTGGAGGGCTGCTCTTCATCTAGCTTCTCCCCCTTCTTGACCTTCTTGCCCAAGGAGGTTAAGAAAGACCTGGTTACTCTAGAGGAAGAGAGAGAGGTCTTCAGACTTTGCACAGAGGCACTGACCCCATCTATTTGGGTGTGCATGTGTAGGATGGATGAATGAATCTGGGAGCAGTGCTCATCCAGCATTGCTTGGAATGTTTGAGCTGCTGATGCAATGCACTGAGTGGTGAGAGATTCAGTGGATGCAGATGGTTTATGTTGTGGTTGGTGATGATGAGAGAGTGGTGGAGGTTGTGATGAAGCTGGAGAGAAGTTAGTTGATACATGAGGTATGGGTGATAAAGGAGGTGGAGAGGATGAGAAAGTAGGAGGAGGAAGAGATGGAGAAACTGTTGTTTGAGCAGGTGTTTGAGAAGAGGTAGGTAGAGGAGGGGTTGTGAGAGTGGTAGAGACTAGTGGAGTAGATGATGGTGGTAGAGAAGGATTGTCTCTTTGAGGAGGAGGAGGAGATGGATGAACAGGAGAGTTAGGAGGAGATGGAGTCTTTTCAGGAATGGAACCAGGCTTAGGGATTTGCCTGGTCCATTTGGAGAATAGAGCTATTGACATCCTTTTCCCTGGAGGAATAGGGATTCCTTTTGACCTACATAGGTCAGGGAAGGAGTGGAAGAGTACTTGACTCATAATCCTCATATATGCATTTTCTTTGTGTGAGTATTTAGAGCTTATCATCTTGAGCAAGCATGTGGCCCAGTCCACCTTCTGCTTCAGCACCAGGGCCCCCATGATATTCAATTGCTGCTTGGGCACTGCATCATAGGCTGAGGTCTTGCATAGCAGGATTTTTCCTACTATATCTGCTAGCAGTCTGTACTCCTCAGAAAAGTCTATTTTCTTTAGATGGATTGGTCTATCCTTTGAAAACTTCATGGTGGTTAGTATATGCTTGATTTCATCAGGTGTGAGGTCTATAGATTCATCACCTAATAAGGGAGTGATGAAGACGTATGATGAAGACTTATTTAGTTATTCTTTAGAAGCTAATTTTCTTTCCCTATTTGCTTTGAACAAAGATAATATTAGGGTGTACCTGATGGAAGATCAAAGGTTGTCCTAATGTGTTCTACAGATATTGAGACAGGTGTCTCATGGATTGTTCCTTGGATTTCTTCTTGTTCAGATATCTGAACATGAGTCATCAGCTCTGTGAGCTCTGTTTCCAGGAGCTTGCATCTTGTGGAGATGAGCTTATCTAGTCCAGCTTCAGTGAACAGAGCAATGATGCTCTTGTAGTTTTCTACAGCGGCTTGGAAAGATTCAAGGTCAATGTCGAAACCAGAGTTGGTCTTGGGAGCCATTTTAGGTCAAAGAGAGGGAGAGGAAGAAATCGGTTGGACTGAGGAGCAAGAAGGATGAAGGATGCAGAGTAGTGAAGGTTTCTAACTGAAGAGTCTTTTTAAGTCAGGTGAAACATCGAAATGCGACACTATTCGAGGCTTATTTGATACTTCAGTGGATGTGACCGAAAATATTTTAGTATTGCCGCTCGTATTCATGAAATCGACGTTACGTCGAGTGGAATTCGACGTAAGCGTCGATACAGCCCGCGTTAAGATGCTAGGGTTTCGTATCGACGTATGCGTCGATTGTAGTTGACGCATGCGTCGATTTCACTTATTGAGTTGAGTCATCGACGGTGCGTCGATTAGAAGTCGATGTGACTTTAATCTTCCTAAAAAAATTCTAGGTGTTTATTTCTTTTTATCTCTTCCTAATCCTAAAGGTTTCTAAGTTAGTCTTGGACTAATTTTCACAGATAGTTTGATTGATTGTGCCAACATTGTTTGGCAAGTTGGCCAGTTTTGTTACATATGTAGCACTTGATTATCTTAGTATTGTGAGAATTTGAGTTTAAAGAGGGAAAGAAGTGTTGATTAGGATAGAAAGTTTGATTTAGATGGGAATTTTGGTTAGGATAGAAAGTTTGGTTAGGATAGAGGTGTTGATTAGGATAGAAATCATGATTAGGATGAATGGGTCCTGAATAGGGGTTAAGATGGAAGGTTTTTGGAGGATAGGCATTTAAGTTGCTCTGAGTTTTATGCGTCGATATCTATTCAACGTATGTTGATAGTTGCGTTGATTTATATTCGGTGCTTTCTCTAGATTGCGTTGATCTGGTATCGATGCATGAACAAAGTTGCGTCGATTTGATGTCGACGTACTTTTATTCAAGCGTCGAGTTGAGGTCGAGGCATCTAAGAGATTGCGTCGAGTATAATTCGACGCACTATCATTCATATGTCGATATGAAGTCGACGCAACTGTATCTTCATAAATTTTCTTTTTCCCTTTTTCTGATTTGGCTCTTTTATGTATTGTTTCTTTTGGCTTAGTTGCTTCTTCATATGAAGTTTGAGAGTCATCAGCTGAATAATATGATGTTTCATCAAATTGTTTTATTTTCTTGAGGGAGTCTTCTTCCTTATTTAGTGAGTCTTTTTCTTGGTTTGATTTGATAGGTTTGTTGAATTTTACAGGGATCATCCAAGCAGGTTTGTTGGATGGAATTTGGCTGGTTGAGGGATCAGCCCCTAGACCAAGATTTTTATGTCTCCTTGTTTGTTGTTCAGTGATTTCCTTGATAGTTTGGCTTCTCATTTTTATTGATTCTTCAAAAGCTTTTGCTTGGGATACCTTATCCTTAAGGAGCTGGTTTTCTATTCTAGCCCTTTCTACATCCTTTTCTATGATGTTAGCCCTTAATTCATAATTTTTAGAGCATTTAACTTCTTTATTTCTCTGGTTTTTAGCCATATTAATTTGTTCTTTTAGATCCTTAATTTCTTGTTTAGCTTTTAGTTGATCTAGACACATTCCCATAAAAACATTTCTGAAATTATCACTTTGAAAATCTATTTCATCAAAAATGCTTACCTCATCCTTATCCTCAGATTCCTCCATGAGAATAAGGCTATTTTCTCTTTCATCTTCAGAAGATATGCTTTCTTCTGATCCTGTCTCACTCCATGATTTAGCACCATCATCTTTCTTTGAGCCTTCAAGTGCCATTAAGCATATGTCTTCTTGCTTAGGCTCTTCATTGTCACTCTTAGAAGAGGAGCTGTCCTCAGAGTCTGTTTCACTCCAGGCTTCTGCAATAAAGCCTCTTTCTTTCTTCTTCCCCTTTTTCTTGAGATCTTTCTTTTTCAGATCTTTCTTTGTCTCAGCATTTTTTGGACATTCTGGGGCAATATGTCCAAGTTTCCTGCAAGAATAATAGATAATTTCTTTAGTAGGAGTTTTGTCATACCTTGGTTTTGACTCTCTACTTCTTGATCCATCTGTCCTGACCCATTTCTTGAATTTTCTGGCCAGGAAACTGAATAGTTCTTCTTCAATGACAGAGCTTCCTTCTTCTGTTGCTTTTAATGCAATGTTCCTGTATTTTGAAGAAGTTGGGGTGTTTTCTCTTCTCTTCTTCTCTTCTCTGGTTTTCAGCAGTTACTCATAGGATCTGAGTTTTCCTAAGAGATCATCTATTGAAATTTCCCTTTGTCCTCTTGTGTCTCTTATTGCCCATATCCTTGAGTCCCATGAAGTTGGGAGACTCATCAGCAATTTGTCATTGATCCCTGTGAGAGAGATTTCTCTATCCAAGTCCCTTAGTTGATTGATGATCAGACTGAATCTGTCATATATCTCAGAGATGTTTTCTTCATTCTTCTTTTGGAAGTTCTCATATTGAGAGATCAATAGAGCCTTCCTATCTTTCCTTTCATCAGCACTTCCTTCTACCATCTTTATGAGAGCCTCCCAAATTTCTTTGGCTGATTCACAATCAACAACCCTTTGAAAGATTTCATCAGAGAGGGTTGAGACAAGAATATTTACAGCTTTTGCATCACATATTCCTGCCTTCTTCTCTTCAACTGTCCACTCAGCCTTTAGGACAAGTGTTTGAGTCACTTCACCACTTGAATCTTTTCTATAAGGCTTGGGAGGACCTGTCAAGATAACATTAAATAATTCTTCATCAATAGAATTCATATAAATCCTAATTCTTGTTTTGCAAACTGCAAACTTTTCAAGATTGCACATTGGTGGTCTGGTGGAAGCATAATCTTTGATTTGTGCCATGTGAAAAATAATTTTTATAAATATATATATATATATATATAAATAAGAGGTAGGATCTTTTTGAACAAGGAGTTAACCTTTTTAGATCAACCTGCCTCTGATACCAATTGAAAGTGCACAGTTAACCTCACTAGAATTCTCTAGAGGGGGGGGGGGGGGGGGTGAATAGAGATTTAAAATATTTTGTGCAATTATATATATGTGTAGTGATCACAGATTAAGGCTTCCCACACACCAACAAGAATTAAGCAAGTAAAGAAAGTAAATGCAAGAAAAGAAATCACAGCACAACACAAGGAAGTATAGTGGTTCCCCAAACTTTGGGTAGTCCACTCTTCTACCCCCTTTGGTAGGAATTCACTATCTTGCACTGAGTCTTTTGATAAGGAGACTCTTAGAACCACCCTGAGTCTTTTGATAAGGAGACTCTTAGAACCAACTGAGTCTTTTGAAAAGGAGACTCTTAGAACCAGTACAACTGAATTTTTTGAAGAGAGATTCTAAAAACTCTTTTACAGTATTTGAGAGTGTAAAGAATGTAAAGAAGAAAGAGAAATAGTATAAAGACAAGAAGGAATCTTATTCCTAGCAAGAAGATTGGAAGCACAAGAAGTAGTGAATGAAATCTCTTCTATAGTGAGAAGGAGATTTGTAGTTTTTCTCTCTTTTAGTGAGAGCTATCAGAGTTTGCAGCAGAATGACTTCAGAAGCAAGAGAAGATAGAAGCTTGATGGTTGCTGCAGGACTATTTCTCAATTTTCTCTCTTTTTCACTTGGGAGCTTTTCCTCTTTTTCACTATGTATATGGTGGATCACTACTTGTTGTTCTCTGTCGAACTTCTCCTTATTTATAGCTCTGTGTATTAAGATAACACTATAGGAGAGAAATTAATTAGTAGACCGAGTATTAGAAAGAAAGAAATATTTCCATAACTATTATATCAATAGAAGGAAAGAATTCATTCTGATTTCAAATAATGTCCATAATGGATTTAATCAAATTAGCCAAGAATCTATTAGAGCAAAAGAATGATTCAGAACGACTATAAAGAATAAATTGATTCCATATAAATCAGATCTATAAAAGAAGGAAAGAGATCTGGCGATTTTTGAATTAAACATAGAAATCGACGTGCGTCGATTACTATTCGACGTAAGCGTCGAATTCGTCCTGGCTGGACGTCGAGAGGAGAATAAGGAAGGTGCAATGACTCAGGTGTGTCGACTTCTCTAGATGTGTCGACTAGAAGTCAGAGCTACGTCGACATAGGATACTTCGAATTCTTCTTAGAGTTACTTCGACTCATTATGAAAGAAACGTCGACACCACTTTGACGTTGCGTCGAATACTATTCGACGCATATTTACATAACCTTGATTTTTCTTTCTTAGAATTCATATTCAACTCATTTTCAGGGGTTAAGATAAATCATTTTCCCAACAACATTCTTTGAATACGGACAAAAAGCTGTATTTTCGCCTGTTTCAATTTTTACGTGTTTTTGACGGAAATTTCTAAGTCTGTGTGACTACGATCTTGATGAAAACCAAATCGGACAGCTAGGATTAATTCGAAACCCTTTAAGGAGGCTTGGGAGATAAGATTTAGATCATTCTTACCTATACGTTCTCTCTCCAAGCTGAGAAAAGCTGTGAGCAGCGAGGAAGAAGAAGAAGGTATCTTCCGCCATTGCCAGAGCTTCAGAGCTCCGAATCGCGAACCGTTTTCAGATCTGGAAAGAGCAGCCCATTGCCGTTCTTTCTATCCAAGTGAAATATCAGATCTATGGTGCCGAAGAAAGCTTTAAGGGTAACGATCCTTCCTCTCGGTCTTAGGACGTGTTTTTGGTCCTCTCTTGACTTTTCTATGCTTGCATAAGGCATCCCTTTCACCAAATGGGTGATGTGTAGGATTTCCTTAAGTTCTTCGGAACTCCGGGTCGATTGTGTCCGTCCCCGACATATTTGCATGTAGAAATCTGGTAGACGTACGGATTTAGGCATTTTGTGTGAACCCTATTCGCGGCCGTGAGCCCGAATCAGTGATGCTTGAATTGTGACATTGCATTTAGGATAAGCCTAGAATGCGTGCCAGAGAATGACTCCGTGAGATTGACTATTGAATTGCGGGACTTAAGATTAGGCATCTTTTGAGATCCTAACGGAAGCCCCATGCTTTGGTAGTGGTTAAATGCAAACCTTCACCATGAAATTCGAAGTGTGTCATCTTGTACCTCCTTCGTTGTTGTGCTAGCGAAGCCTAAGCCCTTGTTTGGCTTAGGTGGGTAGCTTGTGGATTGATGACGCCCTTTGGTGTTTGTTAGCAAACGGGCCGAGGTAAAGCTACACCCGCATCGTGCCATTAACGCGATGGTTTGAGCAACGGGCATTAGCACGTACCGAACCCGCACCATGCAGATCGGCGAGAGGGGGAAACCCCCGGGACGCCGTGTGATCATGGGATAGACCTGTTTGGGAGAGTTTTCTCTGATTGGTAAAATGCTCGAGTGATTACTAAGCTCTTTGGTTTAGCCTGTTACGTGCGGTCGTGAGTACCCACGGTTGGGATTTTTGGATTGATGTTATGTTAGCCTCATGTGTTGCTTAGGTAGTTGTGGGTAACCTTCGGGTGAACACAACTAACATCATGTGCATACCTAGGTTCAACTTTATTTGATGGTACACCTAGAAGATTGATTGTGCTTGAAACCTCACCCTGCGTAGTGTAGTTGCACTTTCTTTTGATTTCATATGCATGTACGGCTTGCTTGCAGGTTAGCGGTGACTCGCCACTGAGCCGGCTAGAGGGCCGGGGGGTGGGGTCGTTACACGGTTTGTGGTCAGCTCATAGCTGACCCTCGTTTACCTCTTATTGGATTTTGGTCGCAGGTGCTGGTGAGCCAAGAGGAAAGTAGTGGATGGTAGTCCCTTGCTGCATTGGCCCTTGAAGGCCAACCTCTTTTCTGCTTTTTCATGTATTACCGGCCTGCGTACCGATGTATGTTTATGGAGTTTTGTGCATTTTGGAATGTAAGGCCTTAAGGCTGTAACTTTACACATTATTTACTTCCCGAGATAGTGGACAGTTCTAAAAGAAATGTTTAAATCAAATGCTTCGGCTTACGCTTCGTACTAGTTATTTTCTGTGTATCCCCTTATAACGCCTAGTTATTGTGTTTTATATGGCGTGGGGTCCCGGCCAGACCTACTGTTATATTATTTATACTGGCAGGGTGTTACACTCCAATCTCCTCTATGTTGTGTCAGGGGCCATCTGATAGCCATTGAAGATAAGAGAAGTATAAAAGAATAACATAGGGCTCTTTAACAAAGAAGCTTTTACAAAAAGAAGACAGCTCTACTGTTATATTGACTGCTGCTAAGGAGTTCTCTCCTCCTGCTTCCTGAAGCTACAAAGGGGAGAAAGATTGCTCTTTCTGTGTGATTGAAGAAGAGCAAAGTGATCCTTATTCATCTACTGAAGAGAAGGATCAGAGAATGGCAGGATTGAAGTTGTTGTTCTCTTCCCAGCTTTAAGTCAGCAACAGAAGATCAAGGCTTAAAAGAGTTACTATTTTGTCTTTTGTTGTAAGCATCACTTTCATTATCTTCTATAGGAACATCACTTTTTCTGAGTTTGTAGGGCATTTTTCCTGAGGGTGTAGGGTTGTTGTGCCTGAGTGTAGATCTGAGAGTTCAACTTGAGTGTTGGATCTCAGTGGAGATCTGAGGTAGGACTTCTTGATAGGTCTGAGCTTGGAAGGCAACAATGCCTGAGGTAGGGTTGTTGAGCCTGAGGTAGGGTGTGGGAAAACCTGAGAGATCATGAGGGATCTATGTTGTAAGCTCTTGGAGCTGAGATTGGAGGTGTTGGACTTGTCTAACTCATTGTTAGAATGGTGAAGGGGGAAAGAGGACTACTCAAGAAACCATGTCTTGAGGAACCTCTATAAATGCTTGTGTGTTTTCTGTGTGCTTGATTTATTACTAATACTAACTCAGAAAATAGCTAGGCTAAAGCATAAACTAAAAGAGACCTATTCACCCCCCCCCCCCCCCCCCCCCCCCCCCCCCCCCCCCCCCGCCTCTAAGTGATTAAGACTACAACCTTATAAACAATCAATATCCCTTTCCTCTATAATCTCTCCCATATCCCCTTCTTGTGTATTCTCTTCCATTTCTCCTTACTCTGAATGGAGGTCTTCCTTTAAAATATGGTACTGGGACCATTGGAATAGATGCTGGAGTAGGTGCGGGAGGGAGCTGAGCTGGTGTTGGAGAGGAGGGAGTAGGTTCAAGAGCAGGCTTGACTGAAGATGGTGCAGTTGCAGTTGTTGAATCTTCAGAATAGGGCCTGAAGTCTGGTATCTCAGGAATGGGTGAATCAACCCATTCTGAGTACTCCTTCAAACTATTCCAGTATTCATCATCATCTGAAAAGATATCACACTCCCCCTGTTGTGATGGCTCCCCCTGAATTGAAGATTGGGTTCTGTGAGCAGTGGATGATGCAGGTAACAAAAGGAACTTGGAGGAGATAGTTGGTTCTCCTTCAGACACATAAGGAGAGGGGAGATTTGAAGTATATAATGAGTCTGGAGGGGGTCTGCTGTCATATTTCTCCCCCTACTTTAAATCTTTGATGAAAGAAATAAAGGCCTCAGTAGGCAGCACTGAGAATATTCGTATCCTTTGATGTTGAGTAGGCAGTTTATGATAGCACTCATCTAAAAAACTGAGATATAATGAAGAGAATTGAGACATCAATGTCTCAAGGGCCAGATCGACTGCATCCAAAACATCTATTTGCTCTTTGGTCAGCTCCATTGAGTATCGTCCTATTCCTGCAAGAAAAGAAAAGGAAAGAGAGAGAAAGGCGGAAAAGAAGGAGAGCGAGAGAGATAAAATTCGATTGCACAATAAAGTCTAACGACTGTGTTGTTTTGAGAAGACGAATCATCATAACTTAGGGTTTTATTAAAAGCAGCGTCGACAAGAGGTGGATTCAGCCCGCCAAAACATGTCAAAGTAGCTTCTACAAAGTCATTTCTATGCGCGTTGCGAGAAGTCGACGCAGCTTCGAGTAGGAGTCGACGTAACTTTGAACACAAAGCAGCGACTTTAATGCCGTCGTAAGGGTCGATAAAAATTCAACGTTGCGTCGAATGCCATTCGAATTAACTATCCGAGCTAGATCTCGAAGCTAGCGTCGAGTAGAAATCGATGGTGCGTCGATTTATATTTGACGCAGCTCTGAATGAATAGTTATATTTTTCTCAAAATTCTTGTTGTTTTTCCCAGCAATAACTTTCTATAGAAAATAGATCTTATTACATAATAAGTGTGTCCTACAGTGCACCATCAAACATACCCAATGCATTGATTAAGAAATTGTGCTTGCTTTCATCAAGTGTCTTAGTGAAAATGTCAACCCTTTGATTGTCAGTGGAAATATATTGAAGATTAATCTTACCCTTCTCTACATTATTGTTGGGAATCTTGCCCACATAATTCCTGATTTGAAGAAGTCATCAAGTCAAGAAAACTTCACCTTGTATTTGATCACTTCTCTAGCTCATAAATCTCAGGAAGTTAAAGTACAATATCGTCGAACGAAGAACGAAGTTCGTCGAACGAAGAATGAAGTTCGTCGAACGCAGAAGGAAGATAGTCGAACGCAGAATGGAGATCGTCGACCGCTGAGATTTGGCGAGTTAGTCGAACGCTGAGACTCAGCAAGATCGTCGAACGCAGAAGGCTGTTCGTCGAACACAGAAGAAATATCATCGAATGCTGAGACTCGGCAAGATCATCGAACGTCGAGACTTGGCGAGTTCGTCAAATGAAGATTGTGGTTCGTCGAACGCAGAGAAGATGTAGTATCATCGACATCAACAAAGAAGCCTTGACGCTGAAAGGCTAAGTATGACTGATGGCGTAGGACATCGTCGTAAAGAAGGCAGGTCGTCGAGAAGACGGAAGAAGGACGGCTGAAGACAAGCCGTTGTTAAAGTATGATCTGTCAACATGTTATCACTCATGTCGTCGAGAGAACAACGAGATTACGACGACAGTCTGCAAGAAAGAAGATCACGACGACACAGTCAGAGATAGCATATCGCTGTATATGTAGAAGCACCAGAATATCTCGTATCGCCGAGATACCTACATCAATGGCAGAAGCAAGAAGAATTGAATGTATTCCTAAGTTCAAGGCATCGACAAAGTCCTGTCATCGAGATATCATCCATGTCATCGTAACATTGGAAATATCGTCGAGACGGATTAAAAAGTTGCGGATGCGCTGTCAGCATTTAATGCAGCCACCTGATTGTCAAATCAGCGCGTGCTCTTAAGGAAAGGAGCGTCTGACACTTAAGGTACTTTTTCAGAAGACCGTTGGGAGCCTCGTAGTCTTATAAAAGAGATAAGAGGTTGCCCTAATGCAAAAACAAATCGATTAATCAGAAAGAACTTGCGCATACATAAAATAGAACAGTAAAAGCGGCGCAAGAAAGAAAGTGAAGAAGAAGAGACTATCTCCATCGACTGATAAGAATCCAATCCTCATCAGGCTAAGAAAAGATTGAAGAAGAACTGTGCGCTCAGGATCTGATTCAAAAGCATCTTCTTCAACCTTAAGAAGCTGATCTTCAATAGGCTAAAGTTGTCGATCTTCATCCGACAGAAGTAACAGTCTTTTATCACTGTATTTTCTTGTAAGGCTTGCGGGCCTATTTGTCTAGCTTGAGGTATGGAGAGCTGTGAGGCTTGAGCGCCAGGGCAGTGGACTTGCAGGTCCGACACCGTCTAGCTTGAGGGCTGGATAGCTGTGAGGCTTGAGGGCCAGGGCAGTGGACTTGCGGGTCCGATCTTGTCGAGCTTGAGGGCTCGGGCGCAGTAGGGGATTGCTGGCCTAGGCTGTAGGCACAGGACTTGCGGGTCTGTGTTGTGTAGGGCTTGAGGGCCTGAGTGTCGAGGTTGCGGGCTCGGGGGCAGTAGGGGCTTGCGGGCCTAGGCTGTTGGACTTGCGGGTCTGTGTTCTAAGGCCTGAGAGCCTAAAGTTTTTGGCGGAGTTTGGCAATCTAGCACACTACTGGGTAGGCGCAGAGGGACAGAGGACTACTCAAGACACCCGGTCTTGAGGAACCTCTATAGATCTTGTGTCGTCTGGTGTGTTTTATCTGTATTTATCTGTACGATATTTTTGTGTTGTGCATAAATATTCGAAACTCGCGCAAATAATTTGAAAAGAACCCAGATCACCTAACACCCCCCCCCCCTCTCGGTGAACGTTCCATTACTAACAAGTTGTATCAGAGCGAGGTTGATCAAAAGAAGACTTAACTGTCTGATCTAGATCGTGGAACGACTCACTATGGCTGTTGGAGATCAGAATCGGGAGATGAGATCCATGAAGCTTCCAATCTGCTCAAAGGAGAACTTTCCTATCTGGAAGGAAAGGGTTAGGCTGTTCATGGAAGCGGCTGATCCAAGAATCTATCTGACAATCCAACAGGGTCCCTTCATCCCTACAACTGCTTCCACCATTGATCCAACAAAGAAGGTGGCAAAGAAATATGTGGACATGACCAAGGACGAGCTAGTCTTGGCAGGCCTAGATAAGAGGGCACAAAATGTCATTGTAAGTGCCATAGATGATTCAACCCTCCAGAATCTAATTCACTGTAAAACGGCCAAGGAGATGTGGGACTCCTTGATCGTGTACATGGAGGGTACTGAAGAGGTAAGGGATGATAGAAAATCCCTTCTCAACCAAGAGTATGAGGCCTTCAAGCAAGGCAAGAATGAAACATTCTCTAATTGTTATGAGAGATTTTTCAAGATAGTGAATGGTCTGAGAAACTAAGAAAGAGAGTTCACTAACTCTGATCTAAATGAAAAGTTTCTCAGATCCCTCACAAAAGAATGGGACATCAAGATTTGTGCCATCAGAGAGATGCTGTCTCATGAACTTCAGCTCAACACCAGGAAGGTTGAAGAAGAAAGCTCAAAGGTGAGCTCAAGAGAAAGATCTGTGGCTCTAAAGGCTGAGAGCACCAGAAGAGCTAAGGGCAAGACCTCTGCAACTCAGAGCAGATCTGAGAGCAGTGAAGAATCAGAAGCCAGCTCCTCTGATTCTGATGATACTGATAGAGAGGTGGCCCTTCTCTCAAAATAGTTCAGGAAGCTGATACACAGAAGGAGGAGGGATAATCACAGAAATTCCTCCTCAAGTACCAGAAGATCCGATTATCGGGACAGATCCAGAGCCGCCAGGGAGGAAAGGTACAGGTCTAACCCTGGTAAACATGAATTAAATAAAACTGTTTGTTATTCCTGCAGCAAGACAGGTCACATGGCTGCTGACTGCCCTTCTAAAAAGAAGGAGTCAAGGAACTATGAAGAGAGAAGAAGCTCAAGGAGCAAGAGGAAATTTGAAAAAGGATTCATGGCAAAGAAGGTCAGAACACTGAGTGATTCTGACTCAAGTTCCTCTGGCTCTGAGGAAGATGCACTCATTGGCTTGATGGCCATAGGTGAAGACAACCAGGATGACATCTCTCCTAGGAAGGTAAACAACCGAACTCCTCTATCTTACTCTGATTCTGAATCAGTAGAAGATTCTGTGCATGATGATGAGGGTGTGTCTTCTGCCAACAACACAGCCTCGAGATCCCAATATGATGTTGAATCTGAACTAATAAGGCAATATAAAGCCCTATGGAAAGCTTTCAAAAGCTGTAAGAAACTCCTCAAAGTCCAGACCAAGGAGTTAGATTCCTTGAAGCCTGTTCAATCTGAGCTCCAGGAGACAACTGAGAAGCTGGCTGCTATGAGTAAAGAAGCGGACAAATTCAAGGAAGCCATAAGGCTTAAGAATGCTGAATTAGGACAGAAGAACAAGGTCATCAAGGACCTTGAGGAAATGTTGTTGGCTGGGAAGAAACTTGCATCCAGCTTCTCTATGCCCAAAACTATCCTGCCTATCATTGACACCTTCTCTGGACAGTTCAGAGCTGGTATTTGTTTTAATCAGGAGACAGGTAAAGGCAAAGATTCTGAAGCTAGACCTTCCTATAAGAAGGTGCTGGTGTTAAGTCCTTCGCCCACAAACCTGCAGCCACAACAATCAAGAGTAAGGGAAAGGTTGTTCCTACAAATCATGTTCCCAAGAAGGTGAATCAAAATGTGGTGAGACAGATTCCACCCCAAACTCACACATATGAGGTTCACCCAAGATTTGTTAGGCAAGAAGCATGCTCTTCTGCTCATCAGCACTGCCACCCCACTCAGATGGTGAAGCAGGTGAGAAGATACAACAGGCAAGAATGCTGGTGATGTGGGAAGGTAGGCCACTTTGCCTTGTACTGTTGGTTCAACCCAACATGGCTCAATGCAAAGAGAGTGCAGAACCCTCCGTGGTTTAGTGTTCCTTTATACCACCCTAACAGAAACCAAGGACCCAATCCATATTGGGTACCTAAGGGAAAGTAATTTGTCTTGCAGGTAGGTCCAAATGCCAACCAATCTCTAATTTGGTATTTGGAAAGTGGTTGCTCCAGGCACATGACTGGAGTCAGAAGGTACTTGAAAGATTTCATCCCTGTGGAGAATGGACCAACTGTGATCTTTGGTGGTTCAGAAAAGGGAATGACCAGGGGCTATGACAACATCTCAAATGGGTACAGTGGAGAGAATAGAGAAGTTATCCATTGAAGACAATGCTGGTACCTCACTCAGAAATAAGAATCAATCAGTGATAGTTGAAATCGAGGAAGAACCTGCAGAAAGCTCAGAAGCGGCTGAAGAAACGCAACTTGAAGAAGTTGTTAATGCAGAAGTGCCCAGCATACTGCCAACTGTCTTGAGATAAGTAAGAGATCATCCCCAAGAGCAGATAATAGGAAATGTCAACCAAGGTGTGATGACAAGGAGCAGAGCTGCAAATGAAGCATTGTACCTGAGTTTTCTCTCTCAAATTGAACCCAAGAAATTTGAGGAAGCCAATCAGGATCCATTTTGGATTGCTGCAATGCAAGAGGAACTGAACCAGTTTAAGAGATGCAAGGTTTGGAAACTTGTTCCAAGACCCCAAGGACAGAACATCATAGGAACTAAGTGGGTCTACAGAAACAAGTTGGATGAAAATGGAATCATCACCAAGAATAAAGCAAGGCTAGTGGCAAAAGGCTACATACAAGAGGAAGGGATAGATTTTGATCAGACATTTGCTCCAGTTGCCAGACTGGAAGCAATAAGACTGTTTCTGGCCAATGCAGCATACCAAGGTTTCAAGGTCTACCAGATGGATGTGAAGTCAGCTTTTCTAAATGGTGACCTCAAAGAGGAGGTATATGTAGAGCAGCCTTCAGGTTTTGTAGACTCTACTCACCCTGATTATGTTTATTTTCTTAGAAAAGCCCGTTATGTCTTAAAGCAGGCACCTAGGGCCTGGTATGAAACTCTGCCAAGCTTTCTAATTGAGAACAAGTTCTCAAGGGGAAAGATTGATAAGACATTGTTCCTAAGGGAAGTGAAGGGCAAGATCTTGCTAGTGCAGATCTATGTCGATGACATCATCTTTGGCTCTACAGATAACAATCTCTGCAAAAAGTTTGCCAACTTGATGCAGGGAAAGTTTGAGATGAGCAGTATGGGTGAGCTCAAATACTTCCTAGGTCTCCAAGTGAAACAATCTGAAGATGGTATATTCATCTCCCAGGCTAAGTTCACTAGGGAGCTAGTGAAGAAATTTGGATTGGAGAGTGCTTCTTCAATGAAGACTCCAATGGGAACCAATGTGTCTCTGGACAAGGATGAGAAGGGCATACCCTTTGATGAAACCAAGTACAGATGCATGATTGGATCCTTGCTTTATCTAACTACAATTAGGCCTGACATAATGTTTGATACATGTGTCTGTGCTAGATATCATGTGAATCCTAATGAATCTCATCATGTCTCTGTCAAGAGAATCTTAAGATACCTAAAGGGTACATCAAACCTTGGCCTATGGTACCCTAGGAACAATGGATGTGAACTAACTGGCTACTCAGATGCAGATTATCCAGGGTGCAAGGAAGATAGGAAGAGTACCTCAGGGACATGTCAATTCCTTGGTGGAAGACTGATCTCTTGGAGCAGTAAGAAGCAAACCAGTGTGGCAATCTCAACAGCAGAATCAGAGTATATCTCTGTTGGGAGCTGTTGTGCCCAACTGCTGTGGATTCACCATCAACTTGAATACTACAATCTAAAGATGACCAAAACACCCCTATTTTGTGACTCTTTAAGTGCAATCTCAATTGCTAAGAACCCTGTCTCTTACAGCAGGACTAAGCATATTGAGATCAGGTATCACTTCATCAGGGAGCATGTGGAAAATGAAGATATCACCCTTGAGTTTGTCCCAACAGACAAACAAGTGGTTGATTTATTTACAAAGCCCCTAGATGAAGCTAAGTTTAATTTCTTCAAATTCCAACTGGGGATGTTAATCTTAGAGTAATCATCTACTCATTTTTCACTAATCCATTTCTAGATGATTGGTTAGAGAATCTCACAGGATTTGGATGAACTATGACTGAGCAAGGGGGAGCTTGGACTATTGTCTACTTAAAGAAGAGCTTCAGGAAAGAAGTCAGAAAGGGGGAGAAATAGCACATCAAATATCACATCAATATGTTCAAGACAAAGATACTCAAGAAGAGAGACCTCAAAGATAGGGGGAGCAAAGGTGTAGGGGGAGCCACAAAAGAAGAGACATCAAATCAAGGGGGAGCTACATGCCTGATGTCCTCAGAGAGTTCAACAAAGATAAGTACAATCTTACATGCTCAAAAGTTAAGATTATAATATTTATTATCAAGTGAAAGTAATCTTGAGTTGAGATTCTGACTTCTTCAAATAGGGGGAGATTGTTGGGAATCTTACCCACATGATTCCTGATTTGAAGAAGTCATCAAGTCAAGAAAACTTCACCTTGTATTTGATCAATTCTCTAGCTCATAAATCTCAGGAAGTTAAAGTACAATATCGTCGAACGAAGAACAAAGTTCATCGAACGAAGAATGAAGTTCGTCGAACGCAGAAGGAAGATCGTCGAATGCAGAATGGAGATCATCGACCGCTGAGATTTGGCGAGTTAGTCGAACGCTGAGACTCAGCAAGATCATCGAACATAAAAGGCTGTTCGTCGAACACAGAAGAAATATCGTCAAACGCTGAGACTCAGCAAGATCGTCGAACGCCGAGACTTGGCGAGTTCGTCAAAAGATGATTGTAGTTCGTCGAACGTAGAGAAGATGCAGCATCATCGACATCAACAAAGAATCCTTGTCACTGAAAAGGCTAAGTACGACTGATGGCGTAGGACATCGTCGTAAAGAAGGCAGGTCGTTGAGAACACTGAAGAAGGACAGCTGAAGACAAGCAGTTGTTAAAGTATGATCTGTCGACATGTTATCACTCATGTCGTCGAGAGAACAACGAGATTACGACGACAGTCTACAAGAAAGAAGATCACGACGACATAGTCAGAGATAGCATAACGTCGTATAAGCAGAAGCACTAGAATATCTCGTATCGTCGAGATACCTACATTAGTGGCAGAAGCAAGAAGAATTGAATGTATACCTAAGTTCAAGGCATCGACAAAGTCCTATCGTCGAGATATCATCCATGTCGTCGTAACATTGGAAATATCGTCAAGACAGATTCAAAAGTTATGGACGCGCTGTCAGCAATTAATGTCGTCGCCTGATTGTCAAATCACGGCGTGCTCTTAAGGAAAGGAGCGTCTGACACTAAAGGAACTTTTTCAGAAGACCGTTGGGAGTCTCGCAGTGTTATAAAAGAGATAAGAGGTTGCCCTAATGCAAAAACGAATCGATTAATCAGAAAGAACTTGCGCATACAGAAAATAGAACAGTAAAAGCGGCGCAAGAAAGAAAGTGAAAAAGACGAAGCAGACATCTCCATTGACTGATAAGAAGCCAATCCTCATCAGGCTAAGAAAAGATTGAAGAAGAACTGTGCGCTCAAGATCTGATTTAGAATCATCTTCTTCAACCTTAAGAAGCCGATCTTCAACAGGCTAAAGTTGTCGATCTTCATCAGTCTTTTATCATTGTATTTTCTTGTAAGGCTTGCGGGCCTATTTGTCTAGCTTGAGGGCTGGAGAGCTGTGAGGCTTGAGGTCCAGGGCAGTGGACTTGCGGGTACGACACCATCTAGCTTGAGGGCTGGAGAGCTGTGAGGCTTGAGGGCCAGGGCAGTGGACTTGCGGGTCTGATCTTGTCGAGCTTGAGGGCTCGGGCACAGTAGGGGCTTGCGGGCCTAGGCTGTAGGCACTGGACTTGCGGGTCTGTGTTGTGCAGGGCTTGAGGGCCTGAGTGTAACAACCCGGCGCGACCAGAACGGCGCCCTTCCGGCGCTGTACAGGACTGCAATCCGTGCCACCCCAACCAAGTCACTGAGCCCGTTTCTCAGCAGCAGTAGGTTGTTGATGCCGGGTCTCGAACCCGGACACCCTTGATAAGGCACCTTCAACAGTCCTCATTGAAGGTGCCTTATCAAGGGTGTCCGGGTTCGAGACCAGGCATCAACAACCTACTGTTGCTGAGAAATAGGCTCAGTGACTTGGTTGGGGTGGCACGGACTGCAGTCCTGTACAACGCCGGAAGGGCGTCGTTCTGGTCGCGCCGGGTTGTTACAAAAAAGTGCACTTTTTTGTAACAACACGGCGCGACCAGAACGGCGCCCTTCCGGCGTTGTATAGGACTGTAGTCCGTGCCACCCCAACAAAGTCACTGAGCCTGTTTCTCAGCAACAGTAGGTTGTTGATGCCGGGTCTCGAACCCGGACACCCTTGATAAGGCACCTTCAACAGTCCTCATCACCAACTGAGCTGCACTTTTTTGTAACAACCCGGCGCGACCAGAACGGCGCCTTCCGGCGTTGTACAGGACTACAGTCCGTGCCACCCCAACCAAGTCACTGAGCATGTTTCTCAGCAACAGTAGGTTGTTGATGCCGGGTCTCGAACCCGGACACCCTTGATAAGGCACCTTCAACAGTCCTCATCACCAACTGAGCTGCAGCTCAGTTGGTGATGAGGACTGTTGAAGGGGCCTTATCAAGGGTGTCCGGGTTCGAGACCCGGCATCAACAACCTACTGTTTCTGAGAAACAGGCTCAGTGACTTGGTTGGGGTGGCACGGACTGCAGTCCTGTACAATGCCGGAAGGGCGCCGTTCTGGTCGCGCTGGGTTGTTACACTGAGTGTCGAGATTGCGGGCTCGGGGGCAGTAGGGGCTTGTGGGCCTAGGCTGTTGGACTTGCGGGTCTGTGTTGTAAGGCTTGAGGGCCTGAAGTTTTTGGCGTAGTTTGCCGATCCTAGCACACAGCTGGGTAGGCATAGAGGGACAGAGGACAACTCAAGATACCCGTTCTTGAGGAACCTCTATAGATCTTGTGTCGTCTGGTGTGTTTTATCTATGTTTATATGTACGATATTTTTGTGTTGTGCTTGAATATTCGAAACTCGCGCAAATAATTTGAAAAGAACCCAGATCACCTAACCCCCCCCCCCCCCCCCTCTAGGTGAACGTTTCATTACTAACAATTATCCCTGAGAAAGTAGTGTTTTATCTCTATGTACTTAGTTCTACTGTGGAGAACAGGGTTGGAAGCTATAGAAATGGCACTTGAGCTGTCACACAATATTGTGGAGTTCTCAAGACTAAAGCTGTAATCAAAGAACTGATTCTACATCCACAATATTTGTGAGCAGCAACTTCCTGCAGCTATATACTCAGGTTCAGCTGTAGAAATAGAGACTGAGGTTTGCTTTTTGCTAAACCAGGAAATTAGTCTAGCACTCAGGAATTGACAAGTTCCTGAGTTATGATGGAGCAAAACTATATCCGCAAACGACAACGGCAAGTGTACCGTATCGAATGTAGTATAGGTTATAAAAACCAAGGTCGTATTAGACTCGGGGCGGTTGAGTACTCTTACTTCAAGAAAGTCTCTATTATTTTATCAATTAAAACTTGAGGTGGGTTTTGCAAATGGAAAATTAAAATAAGAATTAAAAGAACGATTAGCACTCGATATTTGAATCACCTTGGAGATAAAAATAAGAACAAAGAATAAAAGTGCATTCTTTTAATAAAAACTCTTTGACCGTGGAGATTCCCGAATTATGAACGCACCTCTCTCGAGGATGCGCTCAACAGAGTTTAGGTTGATCAATCGAACTCTCATTCTAGAATCGAAACCCCTAAAACTCGCCTTATCGAAGTGAATCCCGGTATTGGCTTTTACTCCAATCCGGAAGGGTAGCATCGACCTCTCTCGAGGATTGCATTCTACTCATTTTTATCCTTGAGTGATCGATTCATCTTACAAGCCTCTCGGCTAACTAAAGAACGAAAACAAGAACAAGAATTATATATCGAAAATATAATCTCGTTATCTTAAAATCAAGGGTAAATCTTAAGCATTTTCGAAAAGAGAAAAGCAACTATAAATTATTTCATGACTTATATCATTCCTTGGATCATCTCGATCGAGTACTAATAATATTTTAGTTACTCATGGAGATGGAGGAATCGAAGAAAATAAGAGGATACTTGGAAGAAAGCAGAAGAGAAATGAGAGAATAAGAAGAACTATTTTTATTAATTGCAAAAGAAAGTTACAACTAAGAATTGAAAGCTACAACTATTTTAATTGAAAATGCAAATTGCATAAGGAAAGAGGATTACAAGAACTACTAAAACATGAAAATAATGCAAGAAATGAAAGTTCTAATCCTAAAAATTTGTTTTTTAAACATCTGCTGGAGCTGGCTTTATATAGCTGAAAAGTTGAGGTTACACGCCCTTGGTCATGCCCATGACCAAGGGCCTGTACGGGGCGTGATCAAAGCAGCAGTGGAGAGGGCATCTTCTGGGGTAAATGCGGGCGTTTCAGCCGTGTCACGCCCTAGGTCATGCCCGTGACTTGGGGCGTGTAATCTTAAAATCTGGCTTCTGGCGGGAATCTTCGGCGGGATGGAGCGCGGGGCGAGTCACGCCCGTGACCTGGATGTCACGCCCTCTGGTCACGCCCGTGACCTGGGGCGTGTACTTGGCGAATCTTCACAGAACGACCTCGGTGTGGCAGAATCGGGTCTGGTACACATCTAGGCTGTCACGCCCCATGGTCACGCCCGTGACTATGGGCGTGTACTTTGGAATTTTTCTCAAAAGTACCTAGGAAACCTGAAAAACATAAAACAAGCTTACATTAGTTAAAGAAATAAAAAGAAATGAATTCGATAAGAGAATACATATAATTTATATAAATTCATATTAAAATATATTAAAATTATATTAAAAGATGAGTACAAAAACTACTCATCAAACACCCCCATACTTGAGTTTTTGTTATTCCAGAGCAAAAGAGTGAGGAAAGAATTACAAGACATCGATATTATTTCTAATTGACTAAAATCTTATTAAACCAATAATAAGTCAAAAGCAAATTTAGGAATTCAAGAATTAAGTCATAAATTATGTTGATAATTTTAAAAGAGAAATTTGTTTAGCTAACTACTTCTCAAGAAAACTATTTAGCAATCGAAATTATAGAAATTTTCAAACAAAATTAGATTGGCATTATAGACACTCTAACATAAAAGAATCTTAAGGAAAAGTCACCTACCAAAATATTGCTCTCTTAATAATTTAGTTTAGGACTAGAAACAATGAAATTGGCTAGGGACGGGTTTAAACGGAATGGCAAAATGAAGGCAAAGGATATGAAGAGGTTTTTCATTGGGGTGATGAATTTTATCCTCTCAACCCCTTTTTTCATTTTTTTTCTTAGTATATGTAATACCAGAGAATGATAGATAATTATCCAATCATTTCCATGACATATACACATTTTTCTCTCTTCATTTTTATTTTTGGGTTGCATATGTTTACCAGAGAATAAAGAACTAACATCTCCTTATTCCCATGACATATGATCTAACAATAGGGGAAAAGAAAAAAATACATAAGTTTACCAAGGGTAAAGAAATACTTCTAGTTTATAAATTAAACTATTTTGAGAGCAACGTTTTAGTGGAATGAAATTTCCTAAGATCTTAGAGTTAATAGTGAATATAATAAAAAAAATCTAGAGATGTTTAGCCAATTTACCACAAAGTGAAGCTATTTAAAATTAAACGGAGAAGTAATGCTAAATTAACTCTCTAATCAAATTAAAAACATAAAGTGTTTCTTAAAACTAAATTACTTCAAATTTAGATTTAACAAATTCTGATAAAATAAAATATTAGCTAAATTAAAAATGTAGGAATACTTATAATCGTACCTCAAACTAAATTTCTAGAACATTAAAAATAACAAGGCTAGGCGTATTTATTATTATTATTTTTTTTTTATAAAATATTTCTTGGACTTCCCGAGAGCTACCCGTTGAAGGGTTCGCAAGGTACTAGGAGCTGTGATGGGAGTTCAAGCCCAAAGAGCCCTTTCCAAGAAATTAGATTTTTATATCTTTTATATTTTTTTTTGCAAATAAAGATACAATGAAAGCGAAGATACACCCCCATACTTAAAATTAAACATTGTCCCCAATGTTTAAAACTAAGTATGAAGAACACTTGAAAAATAAACTTTTAAAAGAAAAAAAAAACATAATATTAAAGATAAGCAAGGGGTTTCTCCCAAGAGCGCTTTCTTTTTCCTGTCTTTAAGCTAGACGGTTATTGTTAGGAAAATGGAAATTTAAAAGAGAAGTGAACAGGCAACTCCCCCAATTCACGCGTAGGTGAATGTGCCGGCGTCAGTCGCCCGACTACTCCTCCGCTTAACGTGTAATTCTCTGTTTGTCCTTTTTCTTGAATATGCAAATCCAAATCACCTATACATACCTGAGGTGATTTGAATTTATAAAGATGAGTGGCATAGGGATCATCAATTAATTGGGGTAGCAACGACTCATCTTCAACCTGGAAATTATTAGTATAAAGAGAATCACAATTAAACATGTCAGATAATATTTCGCAAGGAGGAGGCACTTGCGAAAATATACGATTAAGCTCTAGTTGTTCCTTTTCTAAAATTAAATTTTCATTAGAGAAATCTAGTGTATTACCAAGCGGAATAAAATTTTTGGACACAAAATTTTCATAAATTTTAGGTTTGATAGAAGAAATTCGCGAATATTCATGACAAAGAAAATAGAATCCGGGTGAAGTAGGGGAAGAAACTTGTTCTTCTTCTATTTCATCCGGGGTGCCCATAACTTAAAGAAATTCTTGGTAAAGTATTTTTTCTTCATCTTCGGTAAAAGAAGTTATGAGATTACATGAAACCACATGTTCCTCCATAACTAAATTATCCAAAGATGGAGAAGAATTACTAGAAGAAATAAAATTTTCCTTAGTTTTTTTTTTTTGGGGGGGGGGGGGGGGGGGGGGGGGGTATCAAATTGATTCGGTGGAGATTCCCCAAAATTAGAGAAAGAAAATTGCGGCGCAAAAGAAGAAGAACAAAAATTCAGATCTAAAGATTTATCTTCATCACCCCGAAAACTATCCGGGTGACCTTGCCACCAAGAATAATCTACTTCGAGGCTAGAAGAAAAATTATTAGAAGCCAAAAAATTATTCTCGTGAAAATTAGAGAAAACACTAGACGAAATAAAATTTTCCTCTAAATTTTGAGGGGAAGTATCTATTTGGATCTGCGAAATTTCCCCCAAATTAGAGAACGAAAACTGCGGTGTATAAGAAGAAAAACAAAATTTCAGATCTACAGATTTATCTTCATTGCTCCGAGAACTATCCGGGTGAGCTTGCCACGAGGAATAATCTACTTCAGAGCTAGAAGAACAATTATTAAATGCCGAAAAATTATTCTCATTAAAATTAGAAAAATTATTTTCATTAAAGGAAGAAAAATTATGATCGTAATTATTATCAAAATTATTTGCATAATATTGAGGATAATTATTTTCATAATAATTATATTGAGAATAAGAATGTAAATAACAATCCTCACTTTGATGAGGCGCACCACAATAATGACAACTATACTGGCGTTCTCGTGCGGCCTGTAAGAGATAAAGTTGGTTTCGAATCTCGGCAACTTTAACGGCCAATTCAGATTCTTTCATAATAAAAAATAAAAAGGGAACAACCTTTACTCAAATGAATGGAATTTTAAAGATATTTTTATTATATAATTTTTTTTTCAAAAAGCGGGTTAAATTAGTTCCAGACTTCCCAAGGTCAACCCGGTGAAGGGCTCGCAAGGTACTAGAGGCTATGATGGGAATTCAAGCCCAAAGCGTCCTTTCCGAGAATTTAGATTACGCTTTTTTTAAGATTTTTTTTTAAATTTTTAAGAGAAGGGGGAGAAGAAAGAGAACGATAAAATTAATAAATATTTCTTTTTTCGGAATATCAACCGTGTCCCCGGCAACGACGCCAAAAACTTGATGCGCAAAACTATATCCGCAAATGACAACGGCAAGTGTACCGTATCGAATGTAGTATAGGTTATAAAAATCAAGGTCGTATTAGACTCGGGGCGGTTGAGTACTCTTACTTCAAGAAAGTCTCTATTATTTTATCAATTAAAACTTGAGGTGGGTTTTGCAAATGGAAAATTAAAATATGAATTAAAAGAACGATTAGCACTCGATATTTGAATCACCTTGGAGATAAAAATAAGAACAAAGAATAAAAGTGCATTCTCTTAATAAAATAGCTTTGACCGTGGAGATTCCCGAATTATGAACACATCTCTCTCGAGGATGCGCTCAACTGAGTTTAGGTTGATCAGTCGAACTCTCGCTCTAGAATCGAAACCCCTAAAACCCGCCTTATCGAAGTGAATCCCGCTATTGGCTTTTACTCCAATCCGGAAGGGTAGCATCGTCCTCTCTCGAGGATTGCATTCTACTCTTTTTTATCCTTGAGTGATCGATTCGTCTTACGAGCCTCTCGGCTAACTAAAGAATGAAAACAAGAACAAGAATTATATATCAAAAATATAATCTCGTTATCTTAAAATCAAGGGTAAATCTTAAGCATTTTCGAAAAGAGAAAAGCAACTATAAATTATTTCATGACTTATATCATTCCTTGGATCATCTTGATCGAGTACTGATAATATTTTAGTTACTCATGGAGATGGAGGAATCAAAGAAAATAAGAGGATACATGGAAGAAAGCAGAAGAGAAATGAGAGAATAAGAAGAACAATTTTTATTAATTGCAAAAGAAAGTTACAACTAAGAATTGAAAGCTACAACTATTTTAATTGAAAATACAAATTGCATAAAGAAAGAGGATTATAAGAACTACTAAAACATGAAAATAATGCAAGAAATGAAAGTTCTAATCCTAAAAATTCGTTTTTTAAACATCTGCTGGAGCTGGCTTTATATAGCTGAAAAGTTGAGGTTACACGCCCTTGGTCACGCCCGTGACCAAGGGAGTGTACGGGGCGTGATCGAAGCAGCAGCGGAGAGGGCTTCTGGAGTAAATGCGGGCATTTCAGCCATGTCACGCCCTAGGTCACGCCCGTGACCTGGGGCATGTAATCTTAAAATCTGGCTTATGGCGGGAATCTTCGGCGGGAAGGAGCGCGGGGTGAGTCACGCCCGTGACCTGGATATCATGCCCCCTGGTCACGCCCGTGACCTGGGGTGTGTAACTTTAAATGACGTGGCAGGCGTACTTGCATCTGTTGGCGGGGTCGCAGCCGTGACACTGGGTCACGCCCTTGGTCACGCCCGTAACCTGGGGCGTGTACTTGGCGAATCTTCACGGAATGACCCCGGTGTCGCGGAACCGGGTCTGGAACACATATAGGCTGTCACGCCTCATGGTCACGCCCGTGACCATGGGTGTGTACTTTGGAAATTATCTCAAAAGTGCCCAGGAAACCTGAAAAACATAAAACAAGCTTACATTAGGGTACCGTATCGAAACTATGCTTGCAAACGACAACGGCAAGTGTACCGTATCGAATGTAGTATAGGTTATAAAAAACAAGGTCATATTAGACTCGGGGCGGTTGAGTACTCTTACTTCAAGAAAGTCTCTATTACTTTATCAATTAAAACTTGAGGTGGGTTTTGCAAATGGAAAATTAAAATAAGAATTAAAAGAACGATTAGCACTCGATATTTGAATCACCTTGGAGATAAAAATAAGAACTAAGAATAAAAGTGCATTCTCTTAATAAAATAGCTTTGACCGTGGAGATTCCCGAATTATGAACGCACCTCTCTCGAGGATGCGCTCAACTGTGTTTAGGTTGATCAATCGAACTCTCGTTCTAGAATCGAAACCCCTAAAACTCGCCTTATCGAAGTGAATCCCGCAATTGGCTTTTACTCCAATCCGGAAGGGTAGCATCGTCCTCTCTCGATTATTGCATTCTACTCTTTTTTATCCTTGAGTGATCGATTCGTCTTACGAGCCTCTCGGCTAACTAAAGAACGAAAACAAGAACAAAAATTATATATCGAAAATATAATCTCGTTATCTTAAAATCATGGGTAAATCTTAAGCATTTTTGAAAAGAGAAAAGCAACTATAAATTATTTCATGACTTATATCACTCCTTGGATCATCTCGATCGAGTACTAATAATATTTTAGTTACTCATGGAGATGGAGGAATCGAAGAAAATAAGAGGATACATGGAAGAAAGCAGAAAAGAAATGCGAGAATAAGAAGAACTATTTTTATTAACAGCTAAAGAAAGTTACAACTAGGAATTGAAAGCTACAACTATTTTAATTGAAAATACAAATTGCATAAAGAAAGAGGATTACACGAACTACTAAAATATGAAAATAATGCAATAAATGAAAGTTCTAATCCTAAAAAATCTTTTTTTAAACATCTGCTGGAGATGGCTTTATATTGCTGAAAAGTTGAGGTTACACGCCCTTGGTCACGCCCGTGACCAAGGGCGTGTACGGGGCATGATCGAAGCAGCAGCAGAGAGGGCATCTTCTGGAGTAAATGCGGGCTGGCTTCTGGCGGGAATCTTCGGCGGGAAGGAGCGCGGGGCGAGTCACGCCAGTGACATGGATGTCATGCCCCCTGGTCATGGCCGTGACCTGGGGCGTGTAACTTTAAATGATGTGGCAGGCGTGCTGGCAGTTGGTGGCGGGGTCCCGGCCGTGACTTGGATGTCACGCCCTTGGTCACGCCCGTGACCTGGGGCGTGTACTTGGCAAATCTTCACGGAATGACCCCGGTGTGGCGGAATCGGGTCTAGTACACATCTAGGCTGTCACGCCCCATGGTCACGCCCATGACCATGGGCGTGTACTTTGGAATTTTTCTCAAAAGTGCCCAGGAAACCTGAAAAACATAAAACAAGCTTACATTAGTTAAAGAAATAAAAAGAAATGAATTCGATAAGATAATACATATAATTTATATAAAATCATATTAAAATTATATTAAAAGATGAGTACAAAAACTACTCATCAAGGTGCTCTTTCTATCAAGTCTGCATCCAGCATAATCTGCATCTGAGTAGTCTACTAAATCAAATCCAAATTCTGTGGGATACCACAAGCCGAGTTCAGGTGTACCCTTTAGATATCTGAGTATTCTTTTTATAGAACTCATGTGGGATTCTTTGGGGTCAACCTGGAATCTAGAACATATGCATGTAGCAAACATGATATCTGGCCTGCTAGCTATAAGGTAGAGAAGTGAGCCAATGGCTTCTCCGTGAGTCTTTTGATCAAAAGACTTACCATTTTCATCTCTATCCAATACAGTATTGGTAACCATGGGGGTTTTTATGACAGTGGCATTTTCCATCCCAAACCTTTTTGAGAAGCTCTTTGGTATTCTTAGATTGGGATATAAAAATGTCATCTGTATTTTCCTTAACTTGGAGACCAAGAAAGTATGACAGTTCCCCATGTTACTCATTTCAAACTTAGACTGCATTAGGTCAGCAAAACTTTTGCAAATTCTTTGGTATGTTGAGCCAAATATTATATCATCTACATATATCTGTATACGAAGTAGCTGATTTTTATGTGCTCTTGCGAAAAGCGTTTTATCCACCTTTCCTCTTACAAAAGAGTGTTCTAGGAGGAATGTAGATAAGGTCTCATACCAAGCTCATGGAGCTTCTTTGAGACCATACAGTGCTTTGTCTAATCTATAAACAAAAGAAGGATGAGTTGGATTGACAAAACATGGGGGATACTCCACATAGACTTCTTCCTGAAGAGTTCCATTTAGGAAAGCACTCTTCACATCCATCTGATATACCTTGATCTTCATGTATGCAGCATAGGAAAAAAACATTCTGATTGCTTCCAGTCTAGCCACTAGAGAAAATGTTGGATTGTAAGCAATACCCTCCTCTTGCCTGTACCCTTGAGAAACCAACCTAGCTTTGTTTCTGACTATGAATCCAGCTGAGTCCATCTTGTTTTCGTATACCCATCTGGTTCCAATTATTGTGTAATTTCTTGGTCTTTCAACTAAAGTCCATACTTTGTTCCTTTCAAACTGTTCAAGCTCCTCTTGCATGGAAGCTATCCAGTGGGGATCACTATCTACTTCTTCAAATTTCTTGGGCTCATACTGTGAGAGGAAGCACTGCAGCATGGTTCCATTTGTGATCTAGTTTCTTGTCTTCACTCCAACTATTATATCTCCTATAACTTGAGTTGGAGGATGATCCTTGAGAGTCATCCTGTTCCTTGGTAAGGTGTTCAGTGAATTAACATTCTCATGGATTTCCTCTTCCTCATTGATTGGGGGAACACCAATTACATTATCTAGAATGATCTTTGTGTCTGGCAGAGAAGGTACTTTAATGTCATCCTCATCTACAGCAGTGTATTCATCTGAATCACTATCAGCTATCTGTTTGCCTTACTCCTGGAAATCTGATGGGTGATTCATGATGCTTAGCCTTTCAACTTGATCTACAAGGTGTTCTTCTCCCTATAATGTAGCATTGGTGGATATTTCCTTCCCCTTAGAGAACATGTTAGTCTCATCAAACACTACATTTATTGACTTCTCAATTTTGAGAGAGCTCATATTATAACACCTATAGGCCTTCCTTGATGTGGAGTATCCCAAGAATATTCCATCAGCAACCTTCTTATCAAATTTGGCAAGATGGCTCTTTCCATTATTTAGAATGAAGCAAATACCCCGAAAAATCCTAAAGTATGTGACTATAGGTGATTTCCTAGTTGGCAGGCTCTACGAGGATGGTCTTTCTTAAACTTATGGTAAGCCTCTTACTAGGTTAATCTTGGATAGCTTAGCTATTGTCATAAAATTCATATGACTAAGTCTCATATGCCACAATTCATTGTTTTCTAGATGGGAGTTACACAAACAAACTTCTAACTTAGCATACTCAAAGTTTACAACATAGACCTTACCTTTTCTAAGTCCAGTCAACACTGTTGGAATAATTAGATCAATTGGTATCGGAGGACTTTCAATTGGTATCAGAGGGTGGTTGATTGTTTACAGGATAACACCTGAATCAAAAGATCAATTAGATCTTAATTTCTTCTAGAGTTTTCTTTTTGCTAAAAACTCATGGCACAGAACAAAGAATACTCAAGCACAAGACCTCTTATGTGCAATCTAAATAAGTTTGCATTATGGAAGGCAAGGATCAGATTATATATGAATTCTATTGATGAGGATATCTTTAATGCTATTTTGACAGGACCTCCTACTCCTTCAGCATCAACAAGTATTGAGACAGCAATAAATAATAATGTTGTTCCACCTCCTGAGTGTACAGATGCTCAAAAGAAGCAAAGAAATGCAGATGCCAAAGCAATGAATATCTTGGCACAGACAATGTCTGATGACATTTTCCAAAAGGTTGTGGAATGCATCTCAGCCAGGGATATTTGGAATTCCCTCAACAACATGGTTGAAGGTTCTGCAGAAGATTTAGAGTCATCATCTAGCTCATCTGAAGATGAGAATGAATCAAATGACAAAGATCAATGCTTGATGGTTGTCTATGACTCAAGCAGTGAGTCAGAACATGCATCATCATCCAGCTCCAGTGATGATGAAGATGATGAAGAAGAAAGAAATTTCTGCATGATGGCTACCAATGCCTCAGCAAACAATTCAGATGAATCTGAATCAGACAATGACAGTGATCAGGTAATCTCTACCTTTGATTTTAATTCAAATGAGTTCAATGATGAATTCAAAACTCTTTGTTTAGATTTAATTAAATCTGAGAAGGAAATAATTTCCCTCAGAAATAAGTTGGTTGAAATGAATCAACTGACTGAAGATAATGCCAATTTTAAGAAAGAATTGGCTTCCTCCAAAGAACACATTGTTCTCATTGAAAACAAATTATCTGAGGCTAAGAAGTTTGAAGAATCCCTCAATGGGAGAAACATCAAACTGATGGACATCACAAGCACAGTGAATGCCAGACTTAATGGCAGACTGGGCTTGGGTCCATCATCAAGTCAGCCACATCTCCTTAAGAAGAATATTTTATCTACATCAGTAAAGTTCATTTCTTCCAAGAGCAGAGAGGCAGTAGAAGTAGATAAAAATATCTCAAGCAAGGATGTTAAGAATAAAGGAATTCAACAGAATTCGTCGAACGGAGCTCGACGAAATCACTTCATTTCGTCGAACGGCGATCGACGAACTCTGAAGACAGACTTTCAGTATAGCTATTCTTTGAACGGCGCTCGACGAAAACACTTCAATTCATCTAACGGCGATCGACGAACTTAGCCATGTTCGTCGAACGAAAAATATACTGAATTTCAAAAGAATTCTTATTCTAAACATACTAAAAATCCTTTCACTGAGTGGATAATTCCTCCAAAGAGATATCATCCACAAGGCTACAAGGATCAGCCTGAGATTTCTTACATTTCAGAATTTTGTGGTAAGACAAAACGACCCAAGATAGTCTGGGTAAAAAAAACTAGTTTATTTTCTGTTGTGCAGGTACAAGGCTATCCAAACATAAAAGAACAGTGGTATTTGGATAGTGGGTGCTCTAAGCATATGGCAGGAAACAAGGTCAACCTAAGCAACTGCAAGGCAAAGCTTGGACCCAAAGTGATTTTTGGATACTCCAACTGTGGACAAACCAAAGGATATGGAAAAATCAAAGTTGGAGCAGTTACCTTCAAAGAGGTAGCATATGTCAAGGGTCTCAAGCACAACCTCATTAGCATAAGCCAGCTATGTTATGAAAGTTATCAGGTAACTGTAAACCATTCATTATGTCTTATTACCAATAATAAAAACATTAATGTGTTATCTGGTATTAGACATTGAAATATTTATTTAGTCAATTTTGACTCTGCCAATTCAGATATTTGTTTATTTAATTCTATAAGTAAAACAAATGAATTATGGCGTAAAAGGCTAGGAAATATTAACCTTAGAACTATATCTAAGCTCTCCAAGGATAGTCTAGTAAGAGGACTGCCTTCTGGTTCATACAAGGAAGGACTCTGCAGGGCTTGTCAACTAGGAAAGCAAACCAAGAGTAGTTATAAATCTTTATCCAAAAGTGATTCGCCTAGGATTCTGTATTTACTGCATTTGGATCTCTTTGGACCCGCTGCAATACAGAGCTTAGGAGGGAAGCATTACACTTTAGTTATTGTAGATGACTTCTCAAGATTCACTTGGGTGTTCTTTCTTAGGAACAAGTCTGACACCTTCAGTGTTCTGACAGAATTTCTCAGGTCCATCAAGATTGAGTACTCTACTCTAGTTGCATTGATCAGAATTCATCATGGCACTGAGTTTGAATCTCTTCTGATGAGAGAATTCTGTGGAAAAGAAGGGATCAGTCAATGTTTCTCTGCTCTTAGAACTCCTCAACAAAATGGGGTAGCTGAAAGGAAAAATAGAACACTAATTGAATCAGCAACTACATTGCTTATTGATGCTCACTTGGCACTCTCTTTTTGGGCAGAGGCAGTGAATACGACAAATTATGTGTTGAATAGAAGTTTGATAGACAAACTTATGGGTAAAACTCCCTATGAATTACTCAAGAATAAAAAGCCTAAGGTTAACTATTTTAAGATTTTTGGCTGTAAATGCTATGTGATAACAATGATAAGAAATATCTAAGGAAATTTGAAGCAAAAGCTGCTGAAGGTATATTCCTTGGATACTCTCTTTCTATTAAAGCATATAGAGTTTATAACAAATCAACTCTTAAGATAGAAGAGTCCATGCATGTATCTTTTGATGAAACTAATATGTTAAATGTGGAGAGGGACACCACCTCTACCAAATATACTTTGCAGGTACCAGCTCTATGTGAAGAGCTCATAGGATTAGATCTACAGAGTAAAGATTCTCCACTTCCATCAAATGAAATTATTGAAGACGGTGAAGAAGAGGATAATCTAGATCTTGCTGATAACTCAAATCAACTGACAGCTTATCATATCCCTCAAGAGGAAACTCTTGTTGAACCAACTCCAACTGTTGATCACATCACAGTTAGAGATCATCCAATATCTCAAGTCATTGGAGATATCTCAGTAGGTGTTCAAACAAGGCATCAACTACACTAAAATCAGATGCATACTTGTTTCCTATCACAAGTTGAACCTCAATCCATAAAAGATGCAGAACAAGATCCAAATTGGATTCTTGCAATGCAAGAGGAGCTCAACCAATTTGAAAGGAACAAGGTTTGGGATTTGGTTCCAAGACCAAAGGGCCATCCAGTTATTGGCACTAAATGGGTCTTCAGGAACAAGCTAGATGATCTAGGCATAATAATCAGAAATAAAGCAAGATTGGTAGCCCAAGGATACTCTCAGGAAGAAGGAATTGATTATGATTAAACCTTTGCTCCTGTTGCTAGACTTGAAGCTATACGAATATTTCTTTCCTTTGCTGCATTCAAGAAGTTCAAAGTTTATCAGATGGATGTGAAGAGTGCTTTTCTGAATGGAGATATCAAAGAAGAAGTTTATGTGGCACAACCACCAGGTTTTATCTCTCCAACTAACTCTTCTTATGTCATTAAGCTTAATAAAGCTCTCTATGGTCTCAAGCAAGTTCCCAGAGCATGGTATGAGACCTTAGCTAATTTTCTTTTGGAGAACAAATTCTGTAGAGGCATTGTTGATAAAACCCTATTTTTCAGGATAAATAAAAATCAAACATTACTAGTTCAAATCTATGTAGATGATATTATTTTTGGCTCTACTGATTCAAATCTATGCAAAAGGTTTTCTGACCTAATGCAATCTAAATTTGAAATGAGTAGTATGGGTGAGTTATCTTACTTCCTTGGCCTTCAAGTGAAGCAAACTCCAAATGGCATATTCACATCACAATCCAAGTATGCTAAGGAATTACTGAAAATATTTGGTATGTCTGATGTTTACACTATGAAAACACCCATGCCCTCCAATGTTGTTGTAGACAATGATGAATCAGGGAAACCTGTTGATCAGAAAGTATATAGAGCAATTGTTGTCTCACTACTGTACTTAACATCTAGTAGACCAGACATAATGTTTGCTACATGCATTTGTGCTAGGTTCCAAGTTAACCCCAAAGAATCTCACCTTATTTTACTAAAAAGAATTTTGAGATATATAAAGGGTTGTCCAAATCTAGGACTCTGGTATCCAACTGCTTCATAATTTGAATTAACTGGATTCTCAGATTCTGATTATTCTGGATGCAGAGTAGACAGGAAAAGCCCATCAGGAACTTGCTAGTTTCTTGGTGATAAGCTTGTGTCTTGAATTTGTAAGAAATAAGCATCTGTGTCTACATCAACAGCTAAAGTAGAATATATTGTTGTTGGCAGTTGCTGCTCATAGATACTATGGATACAAAATCAACTTCTAAACTTTGGTATCAACTTAAATAAGTATTATATTTTGTGACAACACTAGTGCAATATCTATAACACAAAATCCAGTACTCTATAGTAGGACTAAACACATAGAAATTAGGCACCACTTTATCAGAGATAATGTGGATAAAAATAAAATTTGCCTACAATTTATTCCTACTGACTTATGAAGAGCTGATATTTTCACCAAACCCTTCGATGAAAAGAAACATATTTTCTTTATAAATTAGCTAGGAATGATAGATGGAGATTCAATCAATTAAAAATTATATCTGTTATTTATCCCCTCATTTCGTCGAACGGAGAACGACGAAATTTAGTCGTTCGTCGAACGGAGATCGACAATACCTATTAGATCAAGGTGTTGGGTATATTGTCCTCAATATAACCTTGATTTGAAGAGGCATCACTCCTAATGCTAAGGACATATTGTATTTAACAAAGCTACACTTGTGTAGAATATACAGGCACAGGCAACTCAAAAGGAAGGGCCAAACATGGCCTTAGACAAGAAGGAATCATCCACAAGGAGATGAAGATCTGTCTCAGCATAACCGCTGAGACGATGGGTCACAACCGCTGAGACGAGGAACCGTCTCAGCGGGTCCACTGAGAAGAAGACTAGAACAACCAGTGAGAAGGGGACTGGAGCTACCGCTGAGACTGAAAGCTGTCTCAGCCCAACCGCTGAGATAGATCCAAATGTGCAGACGGGATCTTCTTTTGGCCCAAACGACAAATAAAAGGGAAAAGCAACTCCAATCCGCCCCATACCGTGTCAGGAGGATCGAAATAGCCGTTGAAGTCTTCTGAAGGTATAAAAGAAGAAGCTAGGGCACAACAACATTAACTGTTCGATTAAAAAGTTCTTGCTGCATGCTGCAATCGAGCATTCTCGTTTCAGCCAGTTGAAGTCATTCTCTGAAGCTGAAGTTAATCTTCCTAGGCAGATTAGATAGCTCTTCCTGCACTCACTCAAGAAGGGCAAGTTGATCTTCTTCTTTGCTGAAGGATAAGATCAAGGTGATTCAAATCGGAAGCTGCTGCCTTTCAGATCTGAAGAAGGAAAACAGAAGACCTGAGAGTAACTCTTTTATCTTCTGTAATCAAAACAAACTCTATTATATTTTTGTAAGGCATTGTTGCCTGAGAAAAAGGCTGTTGAGCCTGTGTGTAAAGCTGTGTTGACAGCTTGAGTGGTAGGACCTCTTGATAGGTCTGAGGTAGGAAATCTGTGGGATTTCTGAGTGGTAGGAGTTATAAAACTCTGAGCTGTAGGGTTGCTGAGCCTGAGGTGTAGGGCTGCTGAGCCTGAGTGTAAGGCTGTTGTGCCTAAGGTAGGATCACTCTTGATCTGAGAAGTTCTGAGGAACTTGTGGTGTAAGCTAGAGGAGCCGAGAGTGGAGTTTGTGGCCTTGTCTAACTCATTGTTAGAAAGGTGAAGGGGGAAAGAGGACTACTCAAGACATTCTGTGATTGTATTTTCTGCAGCTAGAAACATTAGGTTTATAGAAAGAAATTAAGTAAAACCTATTCACCGCCCCCCCCCCCCCCCCCCCCTCTAGGTATTATTGACTACACCTATATAAACTATCACCAGGGATCCACGAAGATAAGCTCGATCGTCGAACTGAGATCGACAAAAATTAATTTTTCGTCGAACGCTGTCTGACGAAGGCTAATTCTTTTCGACTTCTGATTTATTAGGTTTAGCCAAACTCAGTTCCACGAAATCTTTGCGCCTTCTCCGATCTTTATTTATAATCAAACATTCATTTCATTTTACCATTGAGCCTACAGAAATTGCTTCTCCCTCCAGCTCCCTTTCCACTTGATCATTTTTCTCTCTTGCAGGTAGTAATGGAAATTTCTCAAGCAGTCATTTCTTCAATGAAGTTTGATGCTGGGTTCGACATCGACATGGAGTCATTTGCTCACTCAGATCAAATCTTCTAGGACATTTTTCACCATTTTGAAGAACAGCAACTGAAGAAATTCATGACCACCAGGATCAAACTCCTAGTAGCATAAATAATTTAATGGGTACACACCCTTAAGTCAGAGAATGCAACGACAATATCAAGATCAATTTCTGGAAATAGGATTGCATCCTTCCCTTCCTCCTCTTCAAATGTCCCTTCTTCTAGGGGCCTAGCTTCAGGTCTTCCAGAAACTAGGCAGGGGGAGATGCTTTATGAAGAAGCTCCTTTTGATGCAGTGAATGATTCTGTGATGATTGATACTTTTTCAGATATGGTTTTGATAGAAGCAGTTTCAGTTCTTGATGAAGAAGCTCCAACAGTTTTAGTTTTTGATTCAGATATGACATATTCAAATGCAGATTCAGTCATGGTGTTTGATATAGCAGATACAGTTTTTGATAAAGAAGATTCAGATATGACTGATTCAGTTCCAGTTATTGCTACCGCTCAGATAAACAAAGCCAAAAGCTGAAGGCAAAGATTTCTCTCAGTATTCTACAATGTCTGAATTCAGAAAGCAAGATTTTGAAAGTGTACAGTTTTCTAAACCTAGAGTACTATATTTCTTATCTGCTGAAATGAAATTTATTTCTGTCAGATATATATGCGATTTGTTTGTTTGTTGATTTTGTCAAATAGTGTCCTAACCCAAATAGGGGGAGATTGTTGGAACAACCTTATTACTGATTTGGGCTAGGATCACTATCTGTTGATAAGGACTAAGTTGACCCCAATGTATAGTCTAAGGGTCAAGGTTTTAGGCTGTCTGAGTTAGCTAGAACTTAGGAAAAACTCTAATTTTCTGCGTTTGACGAACTCCATTCTGCGTTCGACGAACTCCATTCTGGGTTCGACGAACGTTGTGCTTTAGTTTGACAAACTTCATTCTCAGCTTGACGAACTCAGTTCTTCAGCCAGTCTAGCAGTTTATCTCTCAGTTTGACGAACTCCAGTTTGAGATCGACGAACTCAGCTCTATGTTCGACGCATAAGTAACAAGATGTTCAGTTCGACAAAATTGCTTCTCAGCTCGAGGAATTCAATCTTCAAGCCAGTTCATCAGATTATCTCTCAGTTTGACAAACTCTAGATTTAGTTCGACGAACTCCATATAGTGTTCAACGAATTAATTCAGTTCGACGAACTCTAGATTCAGTTCGACAAACTCAACTTTCCGTTCAACGAACTCAGCTTTCAGCTCGACGAATCTTCTCCAGCTTGACAAATTTCAGAAAGATCAGTTATCTTTATTCTCTGAACTCAGATCGACTAAATCAGCAATGGATCTATTCTTTCAGATAAGACAAGTTTTTATCTTTCATTTTATTTATTCCTTTCCATTCTCTTTTCTCGAGAAACTAGCCGTTTGACATATTGGAAATGGGACTTTAATGGAAAAGGAAAGGAAATTAATTATAATTGCTGAATCGGATTGCAGTTCCAAGATATATTCGTTTTGATTATTATATTCCTTATTCATAATATTTGAATTTCAAATCAGTGATATATTGTCAAAAGAAAAAGGATTACAGAAAGAGACTAACAAAGAGAAGAAACAGTTGGCCAGAGAAAAAACATTCAAAAGAAATACATAAAGTCAAAAAGAAAGAAAGATCTTCATCCTCAACAGCAGCACTCTCAATCTATGAGAACATCAACAATTATTCTCTCTGTTTTCAGATGCTAGTTCTAATCTTCAAAGAGCAACAATAATCTGAGAAACTTTGTCTCTCAGATTCATCTGCTATCAAGGAAGATATTCTACATTCAATAGAAAGCTCCATCCATCAACTGTCAAGAATTTCTATCAGATAGGGGGAGCTTTACAACTCAACAATCCACTAGTCTTCTCTCAGCTTGTTGACAGAGAAGAATCTCATAAACATTTTTGTTTACCCTTTTTATCCCATCTTGTACAGGGTTCTAACTCCCTTCAAAAGTTAAACCATTGGTGGCAGGGCACCTGCTCAAAAACCTGTGATTTGGTTTGAGCACATGATCAAAAGCTCAGTGGTGTTTGGGCACCTGATCAAAACTCCATTGGTGTTTGGGCACCTGATCAAAACTCCATTGGTGATAGGGCACCTGATCAAAAACCTAGTGGTTTCCTACCAAGGGTGGTAGAAGAGTAGATGTACCCAGGTTGATTGGGGAACTACTATAGATCCTTATGTCTTCTGTGATTGTGTTTTTCTTTCTGTACTTTGCTGTGTGATTTGTGTTTATTTTGATTTTACACTCACTCTATTATACATATATATATCAGTATTTTAATTCCGCAATAAAATAAGTTAAAAACTTTTAATACTCTATTCACCCCCCCCCCCCCTCTAGAGTAAATCTAAAATCTAACCTCACTTTCAAATACTATTTGGTTAGTTACAGAGCTAAATATATGACCTAAGGACTTGCTGAATACAACTTTTTATTCACCATCACATAATTGACTAATACTAATTAGATTATGTTGAAGACCTTCAACATAAGCTACCTTAGAGAAGGAGATTTCCCCAATCCTGAGCACACCATATCCTTTGGTCTGACTAGAGTGGGAGTTCCCAAAGATTACCTTAGGGCCTTCCTTGGCCATGTAGTTTTCCAGCACCTCTTTTGCTCCAGTCATATGCATGGAGCATCCAATATACAGATACCACTACTAGTTTGTGGTAGAACAGTCTGCTCTCTACACATGAAGTTAAACATAAGTATAGACCCTCTCTTGTTGGGGTATCTTTCTTCTATCATCATATGGAGTTATGAAAGAATAAGTTGGTCTTTCAGTATACCCCTTAAGGTGAAGAATTACTGGTTTATTATGCCAGCAATGTTTGGCTTTGTGCCCAATTTTAGAACAACAAAAACATCTAGGAATGTAAGTAGAAATGAGAGAGAGGGGTCTACATGTTTGAAAATTATTTACTGGGAACTTGCGTCGAGAAGAAATTTATGCATCTTTAGAGTTGCGTCGAGTGGAATTTGACGTGTCTGCATAGTTACGTTGATAGTAAGTCGATGCAAAATATTGGTTGCGTCGAGTAGAATTTGACGCACCCTCATTCTTGCTTCGAGTTGATGTCGAAGCATAAGCATAAATTTGTTGAGTTGCATTCGGTGCATCTTTAAAACTACGCCAAGTTCCATTCGACGCACAATTTCTTTTATTAAGGATTTTATAATTTTAATTAGATTTTCTAATGGGTGCTTACCTAGAATTCTTGTTTGATCAGTTATATTTACCCTATTAAACACCGTGATTTTATTAGGGTTGTTATTCAATTCTTTACAAGATTCTATGTTGTTATTAGCTTGTTTTAATTAGGTCTAATGAACACTATAGGGTTTTCCAATGCAGGTTTGCTAGGGATTATTGTGCCGGTGGATGGGTCTGCTCATAGACCAAGATATTTAAATCTAATGGAGAGATTTTTGTGTAATGTCTTTGAGCTTTTGACTCCTTCCATTTACTGAGTCTTTAAAGGCTTTTGCCTTTGTATACCCTTCGTTTAAGTTAGAGTTTTCAGTAGTTAATGTATCTATTTCTGTTTCTTTCCAATACATCTGATTTCTTAATTCATAATTGACTGAATACATATTTTCTTTCTTAAGATATTCTAGTTCTTCTCTAATTGTTGTAAGTTCCTTTTCGCCATTAATATAGTCTTAATAAAATTCTTTAAAGCAAATTTTTAAGTCTTCTGAAGAGAAATCAAATTCATCAAATATTGTTACCTGATTTTCTTCAGTAGAATCTTCTAGGGCCATTAAACAGGCTTCTTCAGCTGCGCACTCTTCATCACTGTTAGATGAAGAGGAATTTGACTCAGACTCTGAGTCACTCCAGGTTTCAGCTATGAAATCCCTTCCCTTCTTTTTATCCTTCTTTCTGAAGGATTTCTTCTTGTGCTCTTTTTTGTTGCTACTTTTGTCCTTTTGTTCTTCAGGACATTTTGGGGCAATGTGCCCTGGCTTTCTGTAGGCAAAATAGATAATCTCCTACTTTGGATTCTTGTCAAATCCTGGCTTGCTTAAGCTCTTATCCTTTCTTCTGGAGTCTTCTGTCTTGACCTATTTTCTGAATCTTCTATCCAAGAGGTTGAACATTTCCTCTTCAGATGTGGAAGGGCCATCAGCAGCAGCCTTCAGAGCAATTGTCCTTTCCTTAGGAGTTGAGACCTTTTCTTTGGCTTCAGTCTCAGCCCTGCTCTTCAATAGAAGCTCATAGGACTTGAGCTTTCCTAGTAGAGCATCTGTAGATATTTCTCTATGACATTTGAACTCTCTAATAGCCCAGATCCTTGAGTCCCATGTGTTGGGGAAGCACATGAGGAGCTTGTCATTTATCTCTGTCAGAGAAATTTCTTTGTCTAGTTCCTTCAGCTCATTTATAATGGTGTTGAATCTCTCATGCATCTCAGCCACCCTTTCTTCAAACTTTTTCTGAAAGTTCTCATATTGGGATATGAGAAGGGACTTTCTATCCTTTCTTTCATCAGAACTTCCCTCAACTAATCTTGAATCGGATTCCCAGATTTCTTTGGCTGAGTTGTAGTCAGCCACCTTCTATAAAATGTCATCAGACATTGTAGAGACTAGAATATTCATGGCATTGGCATCACATGCCTTTTGCTTCTTTTCAGCATCTGTCCATTTAGCTCTAGGCACAATTTTCTATGTCACAGATCCACAGACATCTTTTCTGACTGGTGTTGGGGGACCTGAAATAATGACTTCAAAAATGTCTTCATCAATAGAGTTCATATACAATTTTATTCGTGCTTTCCAGAGTGTAAACTTATTCAGGTTACATACAGGTAAACTTATTAACCAATCTCTCTATCGGTCCATCCTTCTTGATAAGAATAAAGAGTGCAACCTTGGTCAAATGATCTATTATGATCCATATACCAACATTTCTTGATTTACTTATCGGAAAACCCATAAGAAAATCTATTACAATATCATCTCACTTCCATTCATGAATATGTAGTGAGTGCAAGCAACCTTCATACTTTTTGTTGGATCGGTCGGCGCCCTTAGAGGGGGGGTGAATAAGGGTTTTAAAAAACTTTGGATTATATTTAAAAACTTTGAATTATTGCAAGATTAAAGACATGAAATAAGTGAAGTAAAACAAAAAGAGACAAGCTTTATTAATGATAAATAAGTTTTACAAAACTTGATCTCGATGACGCTAGAGATCGGAGGCGAATAATAATAAAAACTCTTTTTGTTTTCTATCCCGACTCACTTCCCCACGAACCGGTGGCCCTAGCCTTATCCTCCCCAGATTCGGCCTCAAGCCGCTCTAGCCAATCCTTCCCCGGATGTGGCCTCGAGCACCCCCTAGAACTAGCCTAGATCTAGTCGCCAACACGAGGCAAATTTCAGCCCTAAGTCTACCCCAGACCTAGTCGCCAACACGAGGCGATTTCACTACCGTTTACAATGATAAAAGAGAAATAAAATAACAAAACCTCCCTTAAGATTAACTTCTGAAGTAGGAGACGAAGATCCACTATAGAATCAGCTTTTGTTGAAGCGGACTTCGTCTGGATTCGGCATGATGGAATTCTCCTTCAGAAATTGGCAGAGCTTCGCTGGGATCTCAAATTTCGGCTAAGACAAGCCTCTGGAATTCTAGTACTCTCTCTATCTGAGGTGTATACAATAGGTGTGTCGAAAACAAGAGGAGAGGGGGTCCTTTTATAGTCCAAGTGCTACCGCCGGCGCTAGCGCTACCGCCGGCGCTAGCCCGGATTAGGAAACGTTTTGCGCGGCAGGATCTTCAATCCGTGGCAACATTTTGCTCTATGCCTCTTGTGCGCCATGATTCCGCCAGCGCTAGTAGCTACCGCCGGGCGCTAGCTCTTTCTAAAAACACTGCCAGAATCGCGCTAATCATCGCTAGCGTCGGGCGCTATCGCTCCCGCCGGCGCTAGTGAGCCTTTTCAAATTTTGGCCTCAATTTTCGGGGCAGTCATCATGAGTACTCCTTGAGTCATATGGACTATGTAAACCTGCACACTTGAACACACAAGATCAAATACACATAGGATTTGTTATTCTCAAACCTAGGAGATGCGGAAGACCATGTTCCAACAAACTCCCCCTTTTGATAATAACAAATCCATTAATGATTAATCAAAGCATTAATAAATAAGCATGATGAAACTCTACTTGTGTGTGTGTGCGAGTGATGACTTAGGATAATTATTGATTTTAGCATTTAGAATTGCTCCCCCTAAATACATGCTCCCCCTAAGTGAGTGCTCCCCTAATATGTAAGCTATCATCTGAATTTGTCATGTTGGGTTTATGATAGCGGGTTATATTTATCATGTTAGTTCTCCCCCTTTGTTATTAGCAAAAGTAGGTAGGGAAACAAAGCACCAAAGAATTTGTAAGTAGAAGAGAAGGCATGATCGAGCTTTTTAAGTAAATGATAAGGAGTTATAGAAATGTTTTTCATTGAAATAGATCAGAGTTATGAGCATTACAAAATTTTCAGAGTTTGTAGCATAAAAGATTTTTAGGTTTGAAGTAACCAATAAAAAGTGTTCCAAGTAAAACTATCACGTAATGAAAGATAGGAATTTTGAAGAATAAGTGATGATGCAAAGAGTACAAGATATTAAGTAAGCATGGAAAGCGCAAGGTAAAAACACTTATATGGTTAAGATGCGGAAGACTTATAGCAATACAAAAACAGCAAATAGTAATGATAATCCAAAAAATATGAGTTAAAGATCACAAAAAAATGATGTTTTTGGAAATCATTTTGCAGTTTTAAATTTTATAATAACCAAGCATGAAATAATGTTTATCAAAAAGAGATGACCACAATGTTACTTTAATTCTTAATTTCAAAAATATACAAAACATTGTAGAACACATGCTAGGTTATCTAGTGCATTTCATAAATAAAAAGTAATATAGAATTAGCATTAGGATCCAATACTCATGAGAAGAAGTGTTATGGAAGATAATGATGTTCACATAAGTGTAATTTTGAGGAGAGTAAACAAATGTTTTAATCAAAAATACAAGTAATATGTAAAGTAAGAAGCACAATAAAACACAAATAAGATTACTTCCACACACTTTAATGCACAAAAAAATGTACAACTACCAAGGTGCTTTGCACACACAATGCTCATCAAGACTTATCAGGGTGCAAAGTAGTGCTTGGGGGATCACATATTTTATTTTGAATTTTGAGACTAGTGATCCGGTGTACTTAAGAGAAAGTGGTTTTTCTTATTTTTGAAAGAAAGATTTGATTTGCACAAGACACTTTATTATTCTTTCCAAGGTGCTCAACCTCACAATGCTCATTAAGACTTATCAGGAGATTCAAGTAGTGCTTGGTGGAGTTATCTTTGTCATTTATTTTATAATTTTGTTTTGTACAAAGTTCTCCGAATACACTTGTTTTGCAAATCAATTGATTTTATGAGAAACATAACCACTTTTCTTAATTTTTAAGAGTGCAAAATAAGGAGTGTAGGTAAGATACTTGTGCAATTTTAATTTATTTGTACTAATACAAAACATACACAAGCATTCTTAGATTAAATACATATGTAGACAATGCCAAAAAAAGTGAGTGAATAAATATCATTATCAAACATAAAGCATTTCTCAAACTTAGAGGCATGCTAAGCTTGATCCTACACAACTTTTAAACTATAATTGATGCACATTGGAATAGATATATTAAAGCATGAAGAAAGACAATGTCCAAAGTAGTTTGAAGAGATAAATTGTAACATTGTAGAATTTCTAAATAGTAGATTAAATCATGCTTGATTTTTCACAAAAAAAATCATAGAGTTTTTTTTTTATAGTTTTAAAGTTTTATATTTTTGTATTTGATTTTAGCAAATAAAAGCATATTTTTGTAATTTTTGCTTTTGTAATTTTTATATTTGATTTTTGCATAAGGATGAACTTTAAACAAAGGAAACAACACAAGAGAAAAAGAAAAGCATATTTTTTGTAATTTGGTTTTTGTAGTTTTGTATTTGATTTTTCACAAAATAAAGAAACACAGAAGTGCAAAACTAAGCAAAAAATATATATTTATATATTTTAAGGGATTTTTAGAAATTTAAAAAATACGGAAAAATGAACATGGACGCTAGCGCCTGTAGTAGCGCTAGCGCGGGTGACAGTAAGTGATTTTTGAAGATTTTGAAAATTTTGATTGTTGATTTTGATTAGGTGTCCCATTAGGAGTTTCTTGCTGAAATTGCAGAATTTAAGGAGATGTTTTTGATGGTTAAACACCAAAAAATTGCATTTTTGAATTTGTATTAATTTGAAAGATCTAGGACACCTAACACACGTTAAAATAAACAAAATCTTGCATCACCAACTAGTGCATATAGTAGATAATAAATTTAGGTATTTAATAGAATTTTGTTATAATAAAAACTCAAAAGGGTCCGATACCGCCTGCGCTAGCGCTAGCGCTGGCGCTATCGAGGCTTTTGTTAAATGCGAGTTCTTCTATCAGATCCGCCATTTCCTTGCTTTTCCTCCCGAGAAACCTAGAAGAAGACGCATTCCTCCGCCCAGATCTGAGGTAAATCTTCATCTTTTCTCATGATTTTTGTTAGAGATGTAGATATTTGCCGTTTTTAGGTAGATTTAGGAACTAGATCTACACCGTTAGGTTTTCTCTAAGCTTCATGGTTTTGATGAGGTTTTTGGTTTTGAATATGTAGATTTCTTGGTTTTAAGTTAGGATATGAACGTATTTTAATTTTAAGGAGAAAAAATTTTTGTTTTTAGATGAGGATTTTGTTTTCTTGTTTTAATAATTTTTTGTAATGTTGCAGATGGCACCGGGTTATAAGGGAAAGAAGAATACTGAGTTGGCCGTAGAGGCAGCTGTAGTGGGAGTGCCATACGTCATGGAGTTCGACTTGTCGCGACATCACCACATTATGGAGCTATTTGCTATCGCAGAGGTGTTGAGTTTGTTTATTCCTGACGGATTTTCTTCTGAGTTGGTGCGCGATTTTTACATGCACTTGGAAGATCCATCAACGACAGAGTTGGATGGAGGAGTTCAGTCACAAGTGCAGGGGCAGATGGTTACTATTACCCATGAACAGTTGAGGATCGTGTTCGGATTGACTCAGCATTCACATAGATTGGAAATTGTTGAAAGGTTCAGGGCAGACAGAGATTGGACTCAAGTGAACATGGCGCTGCATAACAAGGATTGCAGGATTCTGATCTCTTCCATTTCGACTCTCATCGTGGATGCCTTGGTCGTGCAAAATGTGTTGCGCCATACAATCCTACTTAAGTTGGGTGATACTGCCAAGGTCACAGCGCAACTAAGTTATGTTACTTATTTTATTTTAGAGAAGGAGAGGTTTGATGTGGAGGATTTGTTACTCTCCTTGATCCGTTATTCCTACAAGTAGCGGCAACCAACCCGTCAGAGATTCAACAACCTGCCTCTGGGTGGCATCATTCAGCGAGTTATTCAGGTTTTGTACCCTACTATTGACTTAGGTTTCTTTTTAGTAGATTGCTATCCTCGTATTTATAGTACCTCGCATTTGCGAACATCCTTCATCTCGGATGAGCCATCATCATCAACTCAACCACCACTCCGGCAAGGAGCATCTTCTCGAGGGGCTCGAGATGCTCCATATGGGTCCTTTCGAGAGGAGATGGGTGAGCGGATGACACGGGTGGATGAGGATGTTTCTGTGATAAGGAAGGATGTCTCAGGGATCAAAAAAATGATGAAGTTTATGATGAAAGCTGTAAAGTTAAACCCATCTACACCAGAGCGGAGGGAGTGGGAGAGTCCAGTTTCAGATCCGCCCCGCCACTCGATCCGAAGGATTCGCAGGAGACGCTCTCCGAGTCCTAGTGTGGAGGACATAAATGAGGAGGAGTAGTTGTGAGAGGAACAATTTTTATGTAATAATTCAGGAATTTGAACCTATGTCTTGGATGTTGTTGTTCTTTGAATTATGTTTATTTTGTTTTCTTTTGGATGTTTGACTAGAATGTTTTATTTATAATTTGATGTTATGAAGTGGTGATATTTAGGGGAAAAAAAATTTATGTGGTATACCCTTTTTGAAATCTTATGATTAAATATTTTACCACCACATGGAAGATTTCGAATTTAATTGTTGAAAAATATGAGTATATGAATAATAAGTAGGTCATCTTAACAAGATTTTGAGTTTTGATTAATGTTATAGGTTCATTAAAATTTTTGATCATGTTTTCTATACAAGATGACCATAACATGATAATTTCAAAGAAATAAGAAAACAAAGAAAATTAAAGCACATCATGAAGTAGAAAAAATTGTATATTTCCCTTTTGAAAATATTCTACTTCATGCATTTGGTGGTTCCTAATGAAAGAGAGATTTAGGTATCCAAAGAGGACCGGGTGTGATGGTTCCTTTGGGTACCCAAACACAACGTATTTGCTTTTGGGGAGATGGAAATGAATGGGCCCTTTTTTGTGGTGTTTGTGTTTCATCTTTGGTTTTGGGCCTCCATTCAAACTGGGGTTTAATATTATTATTATGAGTCAAATTTTTATTGTGATAATCTTTATTTTTAGGATTATAATTGTAGTGATTATAGAAAGCATTTTTCATAGAAAATTTGTGAAGTTTTATGTTGGGAGAAGTTTGATGATAATAATAATTGTACTTTGGAATTTCATTTTTAATTTGTTGATGTCTTTTATTTCCATTGTTTGATTTATTAATATTTTGAGAATTTATATTTAACTTGCTTTTAGATATATCATGGTATTGTGAATGCGTGTTTTTCTTTATGATTTCCTTGAGCAAGTTGATTTTAGCATTTAATTCATCATTCTTAGTTTGTAAATTGTGTCTGCTTTATTGTAAGTGATTGTGCTATTTTTAAGAGTGGTAGCAATTAATTCAATATGTTTTTCATATTCATCCCTATGTCCATCAAATGTTTCGTCCATCTCTTTAATTTCAATCTCATAGTCTTTACATTTAGCACAATCATTCTTCGACGATGAATTTCCTAAACATAATTTTTCATTATGTTCTTTCACACAAATAATTTCTTTTTCAAGTTCTTTGAATTTTTCTTTAATATTATCACCATCAAAACAAGATTTTGTATTTTCAAGTAAAAAACAAGATGATGAAGACACATCACAATTTGATTCATTTGCCTTTAGCCTCTTATTTTCTAAACGTAAATTTTTATTAGCAATTTTCAATTTTTTGATCTTTTGTTTAGCTATTTTTAATATGTTGAAACTAGAGATAGAGGTTATTACACAAGACGAAGATTTAGTCTTTCTTACAGCGCTTTTGGAGGAGGCAAAATATGAGCATGAAGTTCCTTTGTCATCTTTTAGTCCTTCCTCAATCACAGATGAGTTTTCATCTTCTTTTGATGTATTGTTCTCTTTCTCTATTTCAATATTCTTCATGTCTTTGCTTCGAGAGAGATCTTCTTGGATGATAATGGATTCTTGTACGTTCTTTTCCTCCTGTGTTTGTTCCACACCTGCGAGAGGAAGATCATACATTTCTTCAAGAAAGTGTCATATTTTGTATGCACTAGAAAAACAATATATGAATTTGAAAATTTCATTAGATAGTGCACAAAATAGATAGTGTTTGGCTTTGGCATTTAGCTGACGTTCTTTTTTATTTGATTCATCCGCAAGTCTTACAATTGCTAAGTTCTATACTTCGATGTCTAAAGTTTTAATAAATTTTTCAATTAAGATTTTCCATCCTTTATAATTTGTTCCTTCAAACAAGGGTGGTTTATGTGATATTTCATCTTCACAGAAATTTGCCCCACTAATTGAAGCGAGATCATGAGACGCCATTATTCCCGGTTGTTAAGCCGATTGGAATAACCTAGCTCTGATACCACTTGTTGGATTGGTCGGCGCCCTTAGAGGGGGGGGGGGTGAATAAGGGTTTTAAAAAACTTTAGATTATATTTAAAAACTTTGAATTATTGCAAGATTAAAGACATGAAATAAGTGAAGTAAAACAAAAAGAGACAAGCTTTATTAATGATAAATAAGTTTTACAAAACTTGATCTCGATGACGCTAGAGATCGAAGGCGAATAAAAAAAACTCTTTTTGTTTTCTATCCCGACTCGCTTCCCCACGAACCGGTGGCCCTAGCCTTATCCTCCCCGGATTTGGCCTCAAGCCGCTCTAGCCAATCCTTCCCTGGATGTGGCCTCGAGCACCCCCTAGAACTAGCCTAGATCTAGTCGCCAACACGAGGCGAATTTCAGCCCTAAGTCTACCCCAGACTTAGTCGCCAACACGAGGCGATTTCACTACCGTTTATAATGATAAAAGAGAAATAAAATAACAAAACCTCCCTTAAGATGAACTTCTGAAGTAGGAGACGAAGATCTGCTATAGAATCAGCGTTTGTTGAAGCGGACTTCGTCTGGATTCGGCGTGATGGAATTCTCCTTCAGAAATTGGCAGAGCTTCGCTGGGACCTCAAATTTCGTCTAAGACAAGCCTCTGGAATTCTAGTAGTCTCTCTCTGAGGTGTATACAATAGGTGTGTCGAAAACAAGAGGAGAGGGGGTCCTTTTATAGCCCAAGCGCTACCGCCGGCGCTAGCGCTACCGCCGGCGCTAGCCCGGATTAGGAAATGTTTTGCGCGGCAGGATCTTCAATCCGTGGCAACATTTTGCTCTATGCCTCTTGTGCGCCATGCTACTGCCAACGCTAGTAGCTACCGCCGGGCGCTAGCTCTTTCTAAAAACACTGCCGGAATCGCGCTAATCATCGCTAGCGCCGAGCGCTATCGCTACCGCCGGCGCTAGTGAGCCTTTTCGAATTTTGGCCTCAATTTTGGGGGCAGTCATCATGAGTACTCCTTGAGTCATATGGACTATGTAAACCTGCACACTTGAACACACAAGATCAAATACACATAGGATTTGTTATTCTCAAACCTAGGAGATGCGAAAGACCATGTTCCAACACTTTTGATGCTCAACCTTGACGGCATGGAATGCCTAGCATTTAGCTATGTATTTAAATACATCATTTTTCATTCCTGGCCACAAGTGTTATTATTTTAAATAATGATATATTTTTTATTCATCTAGGATGAATTGAATAACTTGTATTGTGAACTTCGTACAATATTTCTGATCTCAAATTATCCACATCAGGAACACAATCTTCCATTAATTAACAATAATCTATCTTCAAGAATAAAAGCTTTTGTTTGCTCACTCTTCACCTTATGTGTTATCTCAGACATGAGCAGATCCTGTTTGATCCCTTTCTTAATCTTTTCTTTGATTACATACTTAATCTGCATTTGATAAAAATGTCCCAGTTTTTCTTCATTCGTATGGATCATAATAATTTATGTCTTCTCTGATTCATTATGTATTTCTTTGTGTGGTGACCTACATATAGTATTGTCATTGAACTCTTTTTATTCACTACATCAATGCAACATTGTCTTTATCTGGATATTATTTTGTATCAAAGTCATATTTTTTATAAATTCCAAACATCTTCTTTGGCAGAGATTTCTATGTTTGTGTAAAAATCCACTTTAAACTTTATGGTTGACGAACACCTCACATCTTACTCCATACAAATAGCGTCGCCATAGTTTGAGTGCAAAAATAATTGCAACCATCTCCAAATTATGCGTCGGATAAATTTTTTCTCATATCTCTTTGATTTTCTAAATGCATGCGCAAACACTTTTTCAATATACATGAATATACAACACAAACCTTTTAGCGATGCATCACTATATGTAACCCTTAAGTACCATTAGACATAACTAAAACAAGAGCAGTTGTCAATTTCTCTTATAATTCTTCAAAAGCACTATGATATTCCACTAAAATTGACTAAGATATTTTGAATCAAAGTCATAGTTGTATATAAATTCCAAACATCTTCTTTGGTAGAGATTTATCTCTTTATGTAAAAGAATATACTATAAACTTTATGGTTGATGAACACCTCACATCTTATAACATCCCATCTATCACGAATAATATAACAGAAGGTCCGGTCGGGGCCCCACGCCATATTACACATACAGACGAATGTGTTACTTAATCAGACCAAATTTCTTTTATTTTAAAACGCACCCTAACACAGAGTTGCATTCTAGCGGAAGCTTTAAGGAGTTAAAGAACCACCCAATTTGGGAATGTCCACTAATAATATAACCAAGAATGAAAGTCATATACCCAAAAAGGGTTTTGGCCTTAAGGCCTGACATCATTAATGTTTAGCAAATAAATAAATTTCCATACTTCGACACGTAGGTCGGCAACACATGAAAATACTAATAATTACATTTGGGCCTACAAAGGCCAGCTCAGCAAAAGGGTTTCATCCCGCTACTTCCCGCTCGGCTCGCCAACACCTGTACAAAAGCATTCCACCAAGCGGTGGTAAACAAGGCAACGGTCAGCATTAGCTGACCAAATTATAACTGTTGAAATTTGAAGTGTAAGTGGAGGTCGGGTGGTCCGGGAATCAGACCGGGCGGTCTGGTATGAAGAACGCGTGGGTTGTCTTCCCACGGTGGACTGGAGGTTAGCCAGTTGCAGGTGGCCTTGATCTTTCGGCTATCTGGGGTCAGCTCTCTGGTAGTAACCGGGCAGATAGTATCCGCAGTTATCACTGGATGTTGGAGCTATGACCAAATATCTGCTCGTGGGCTGACAGGTTGTTATTGGTGTTGCTGGGGTTCTGCGAGTTGTCTGCGCGGCTTGTCATAGAGTCGGCAAATTGTTCGGCAAGGATATCTCAGCAAGGCGCGCAGGTTGTCTGCTACCCATTGTGGTTGATATGGGCGGTTATCCTATCATTGTAGGCAGTGACCGCACTCCTCACCTCTATTATAAATAGGAAACTCGGTTCGAAGAAACTATACAAGAAGTGTAAGTGAGAGCTCGCAAGTAGTTGTGCGGATAGAACTTCTCGGTTCGAGTGCTTTGAGATTTGCCTTTGGTGTGTTCGCAGGTTGTGCGGCTTGCTTGGGGTTCTGATTTGATCAGAGGAGACCGCAGCGGATAAGTCGTTAGCATTCAGCGGCGGGTAGCAGGTGGAGGTCATGGTTAGCGGCAAGGAAATTTTATCTGGCTCGTTTCAGTTTTCAATAAGGATCAGTCTGTGGCGGGTAGGCGGTTTGCCTTTGCCGGACTGTTTTCTATTCATTTCTTCAGCAGCTTGTTTGCGGTTAGAAGCGGCCAGGTGATTGCAGTCAGGCAGCCTTGCTTGGGAGAACAGTGTGAGCATTGGAATAATGGGTAGTTCGTGTGTTGAGTTGCAGGTTGGCTACTTGGCGGTTTGCGCGGACAGCTTCGTTAGTTTGGCGAGTTCATTTTGTAACTGCCTTCTTCTTGTAGTTTGTTTCTTTCTCCTTATTTGGAGTACTGGTAAATCATATCTCGCCATGTATACCTCGCAATGTACAGAAGATTGTTAATATGAGATTTTTCTTGTTCCTTCATTGTTTCTGGTTTCTCCTACTTGGTATGGTTGAAGTGTGTATGTGACCTAGTTCCCGTTTTCTGCTTATCGAAAACTTGAAATATAGTATCTGAGGTTAATTTCAACATGGTATCAGAGGGACAGAGGTTTGAGCACAGCCGCAGTTATCTTCCTTGGATTTCTGGAAGCACAAGTTAACAGTGGATAGAAATGGAAGGAGGTATAGCAAGAGGTCTTGGTATTGAGCTCCTAACACAGACTAAGTTTAAGAAGTGGAATTCTTGCATGGAGAGTTATCTTTTGGGCGAGAACCTCTGGGAGGTTGTTGGTGGAGAAGATACTAAAGAAGTGGTTTCTACTGGTGATAATGCTCATCTGGTGAGAGCTTGGAGGAGAACTAATGCTAAGGCGGAATTTACTCTCAAGTGTGCTATCTCATCGGAGTTGTTTGATCACATTGTTGGATGTCGATCAGCTGCTGAGATTTGGACAGTCTTGAATGGGTTGTTCAATAAGAAGAATGTAGCTCGGCTATAGTTCTTGGAGAATGAGTTGGCTAAGGCCACTCAAGGTGAGTTGTCCATATCAACGTTCATCCTGAAGATGAAGAACCTCTGTGAAGAGATTTCAGATTTGGACCCGGATGAGCCTATCTCAGAAGCTAATCTAAAGAGGCACATAATCCACGGGTTCAGGAGGGAGTATGTAGCTTTTGTTACTTCTGTTCAAGGTTGGGCCAATCAGCCATCGTTGTTGGAGATGGAGAACTTATTTGCTTTGCAAGAGAGTTTGGCTATGCAGATGGCGGGGAAGTCTGTCTCTGGGGAGAAAGTGTGGTTCTATATTCAGGGAGGAAGAAGCGTTGGACCACGAAGAAGAAGTCATCTGGAGATGATGGTCCATCCTCTTCATATCAGCAGGAGAGGAGCTATGCTCCTAAGAGTGATGGGAAGAAGAAGGAAGGATCTATATGCCTGGTCACTTCAACAAGGACTGCAGAGCCAATCTTCAGCCGGGGCATGCTGCAGGAAAGGAGGAGGATGGTTCCAAAGCAAATGGTAGTTGGGGTGATGGAGCTTTTATGATGGGCACTTGTGTTCGGGCTATGGTTTCTATCATCTATCAAGATGATTGGATAGTGGATTCTGGTTGTGGTCATCACCTCACCGGGGATGAGTCCAAGTTCTCTTCTTTGCAGGCATACACTGGTAATGATGTTATCATTATTGTTGATGATACTATACATGCAGTTGAGAAGGATGGTGTAGTTTCTTTAAACAGAGATAGAGGTCCACTCACGTTGAAGAGTGTCTATCATGTTCCGAAGATGATGAAAAACCTCTTCTCGGTCACCAACGCTGTTGATGTTGGCTATCACGTTCTGTTTGGTCCAACAGAAGTGAAGTTTCTTCGAAATATGTCATCGGTGGAGGCTGAAGTCACTCATGTTGGAAGACGGGTGGACTTATTTGTGTTATCTATAAGTTCGTATGTTGATAAGATGAGGGCTAATGATAGCGCTGCTATCTAGCATGAAAGACTTGGGCATGTTGAGATGGATAAGCTGAGGCTATGGCGGGAAGAGGCCTTGTGAGAGGCTTGCCTAGTCTGTCATCTTTCGGCGAAGGTCACATTTGTGCAGGTTGTCAATATGGTAAGGCTCATCACCTTCCATTCGACAAATCACAAAGCAGATGCAAAGCACCATTGGAATGTATTCATGGTGATCTGTTTGGACCTACCACAACTGCCAGTCTTGGAGGCAGCATGTATATGCTGTTCTTGATTGATGACTTCACTAGGTATACCTGGTATTTTTTATGAAGGAGAAGTCTGAGGCATTTGGAAAGTTTGTGGAGTTCAAGGAGCTAGTGGAAGGTCGGCTTAACCTGTAGATCAAGAAGTTTAGAACCAACAATGGAGGGGAGTTCACCTCAAATGCGTTCTTTAACTTCTGCGGGAAGCATGACATATTGAGAGAGCTCTATTATGCTCATACTCCACAACAGAATGGAGTTGCAGAGCGGAAGATCCATCATCTGACGGAGACCAGCAAATGTTGGCTTCATGCCAAGAGTATCCCAAAGTCCTTCTGGGCAGAGGAAATGTCTTGTGCAACTTATGTCATCAATCGGATGCCTCTTAGTCCAATGAACATGAATACCCCGCAAGAGTTGATGTTCAAGATAAAGCCTACGGTGGAACACCTTCAAGTGTTCAGATCTACAAGCTGCGTGCATATTCTAATCACCTAGATATGGCCTCAAGCCGCTCTAGCCAATCCTTCCCCGGATATGGCCTCGAGCACCCCCTAAATCTAATCACCTAGAACTAGTCGCCAACACAAGGCGAATTTCTCCCTAAGTCCTACCCAGACCTAGTCGCCAACACAAGGCGAATTCTCTAAACGGTTACAAAAATATATGGAATGAAAATAAAGATAACAATAATAAAACTCCCTATATGAGATCTCTGAAGATGAGGATGAAGGATCGTTGTAGCATAAGCGAGGTTGAAGCGATCGTTCTTCGGATGCAGCGTGGTGGCTTCCTTCTCCAGAAATCCTCCTTGGATTTGAGTGGGAGATGAACTTTCGGCAGAGTAACAGCTCTAGAAATTTGGCACAATTAATCTCTCTGGAAGCACTCTCTAAAAATGAGAGAGAGCCCATCAATTTATAGAACTTGAAGATAGCGCCTGCGGTAGCTACTAGCGCCTGCGGTAGCGTTCGTGTGGAACGGTTGCGAAACCGTCGGCATCGTGGCGCTGTGCACGAACTTGAGCTAGCGCCTAGCGGTAGCGCTAGCGGTAGCGCTAGCGGTAGCGCTAAGGAACCGCTGAGACGAGACTAAACCGCTGAGATGAAACTGATGAGACGGAACCTGAGCTAGCGCCTGGAGGTAGCTCTAACGCTGACGGTAGTGCATTCTTCGAGATTTTTGAATTCAGCTGCGTTCTACATGTGGAGTATTGCACCTATAGTTCCTGCACACTATAAACACACGACAAACAAGATCAAATATAATTTGGGATTTGTTATTTTCAAACAAAGGGATGTGACACACATGTCCAACAATCTCCCCCTTTTGATAATAACAAATCCTCTTAGCAAGAAATCAACAATAGTGTTTATAGTATATGATAAGCAAGATGATAGTGCAACTATAGAATATGATAAATAGTGCATACTCCCCCTATCTTAATGCCCCCCCTACATAAATGCAATTTCTCCTATATAGATTTCTCCTATATAGATTTCTCCTATATAGATTTATCCTATATAGATTTCCCCTATTCTTCTATATTTCTCCTATATAGATTTCTTCAATCAATCTCCCCCTTTTGGTATTATCAAAAGAAGGTAGGGTGAGGGTAGTAAGGAGACGTTCTTTAGTCTAGTTATAAATCTTGATCGAGCTTTAGTAATATAGATAATGATAAAGATTTTAAGCATAGTATATATAAGAAATTTCAAATAAAACGATAAGAGTTGTAAGCAAGCGGAAGATTATAAGAAACATCTTTTTGTAAGCATGAAAAGCATAAGTAAAAATATGAGTTTTAGTTCAAAATTGAAAGATGTTTTAACCTTTTTGAAATCTCAATGTTTTTCAAAAAGATACCAAGCATGAAATGAACATATCAAGGAGAGATTATACTACAATGTTACTTAATTTTAAGTTCAAGAGATACCAAAATATTGTAGAGATCATGCTAGGTTATCTAGTGCATTTCTTATATAAAGAGTAGATAGATAAAGCATTAGAGACCAATACTCATGAGAAGAAGTGTTATGAAAGATAATGATGTGCACATAAGTGTATTTTGAGCAATGTTAACAATTGATTTAAATCACAAAATACAAGACATATGTAGAGTAAAGTGCACAATAAAAACACAAGTATATCAACTTTCACACACTTTTAATGCACATAATTTTTAACAAAGTGGTGTAGTAACCAAGGTTTGCACAAGACACTTTACTATTCTTTCCAAGGTGCTCAACCTCACAATGCTTATGAAGACTTATCAGGAGGTTCAAGTAGTGCTTGGTGGAGTTATATTTGTGTACATATATAATTTTTGTTCACAGTTGTGAGACAACATTCTCCGAATACACTTGTTTTGCAAACCCAATTTTTTAAACATAACCACTTTTCTAAATTTCATAAGTGCAATTCAAATGTAGTGTAGGCAATAAACTTATGCAAGTTTTAATTCATTGTACAAATACAATACACAAGCAAGCATTTTAGATTTAAACACACATGTTGATTATCAAAATAAGTGAGTGAAATGTATCATTATCAATCATAAAACATTTACTCATACTTAGAGGCATGCTAAGCTTGGTTCTACACATATTTTCCAATGCAATTGATGCACTTTAAATAGATATATCAAAGCATGATAAAAAAACAATGTTCATAGTAATTTCAAAGAATAAATTTTAACATTGTAAATAATTCTAAATAATAGAATTCATTCATGCTTGATATTAGCAATAAAGATCATATAGTTTTTTTTTTGTTTTGAAAATTTTTAATGAAATAAAAACAGAAAAATCACACAAACATATTTTTATTTTTTTGAATTTTGAATTTTTATAGTTGATTTTTCATAATACAAATAAAACAAAAATAAAATAGATAGAAACACAAAAATAAATTAGTACATATAAACTAACATATTTTTAAGGATTTTTAGAAATTTTGAAAATCACAAAATTCAAACATTCACGCTAGCGTCGGCGCTAACGCTAGCGCTGGAAACAGTACACGATTTTTTAAGAATTTTAAAAATCTGATTTTTGGTATTGATTAGGGGTCTTAAGAGTAGTCTTATGCAGAAATTTTGTAATTTTCAGAGATGTCTTGATTGCTCAAATTGCATAAAACATTAGCATTTTACATGTTATTCATCCTAAGATGTCTAAGACTCCTAATTCCAACCTTAACATTTGAAACCTTGCATCGGGAAGAGGTTTAGTGAATATATCAGCAAGTTGAGAGTCCGTGCCAATGAAACTTATTCTAACATTCTCCTTTTTAATGTGATCCCTTATGAAATGATGACGTACATCTATATGTTTGGATCTAGAATGGTGTACCAGATTATTTGTGAGATCAATGGCACTTTTGTTGTCACATTTTAGTTCAATAAGTTTTAGATGAAAACCAAAGTCCTCTAAAGTTTGGCTCATCCATAGTGCTTGTGCACAACAACTCCCTAATGCAATGTATTCGGCCTCCGTGGTGGAGAGAGCAACCAAATTTTGTTTCCTACTAGACCATGCAACTAATAAGGGTCCTAGAAAATGACAAGTACTACTAGTGCTTTTTCTATCAAGTGAACAACCGGCATAGTCCGAATCGGAGTATCCGTAAAGTGTAAATGAATTATTGTGCGGGTACCATAATCCTAATCTAGATGACCCAATGAGATATCTAAAAATTGTTTTACCACTTTTAAATGAGATTCTTTTGGATTAGCTTGAAATCGAGCACATAAGCATACAGCAAACATAATATCGGGTCTAGTTGTACTTAAATAAAGTAGAGATCCTATCATACCTGTATATAAAGTTTGATCTATAGAAATTCCTGATTCATCTTTTCCTAATTTTAGTGATGCACTCATTAGTGTAGAAGCATGTTTAAGGTTTTCAAATCCAAAACGTTTAAGCATATCATGGACATATTTAGTTTGACATACAAAGTTACCATCAATTCTTTGTGATATTTGAAAACCAAGGAAATAAGAAAGTTCTCCTACAAGACTCATTTCAAATTCATTTTTCATCACTAAAATAACTTCTTTACACATCTCTTAATTAGTAGATCCAAAAATAATATCATCAACATATATTTGTAAAATAATCATATCATCATTGTTGTGCTTGATGAAGAGTGTATTATCCGCACTTCCCATAATATAACCGTGCTTTAATAAAATGATGTAAGTCTTTCATACCATGCACGTGGCGCTTGTTTTAAACCATAAAGCGCTTTCTCTAGTTTATAAACATGATTTGGAAATTTTTCACTAATAAAACCGGAGGGTTGTTCAACATAACCTTCTTCTTTTACAAACCCGTTTAGAAAAGCACTTTTCACATCCATTTGAAATAGTTTTATTTTTTTAAAGCTTGCAAATGCTAGAAAAATTCTTATAGACTCTAATCTAGCAACGGGTGCACAAGATTCACCAAAATCTATCCCCTCGATTTGAGAATATCCTTGTGCTACTAATCATGCTTTATTTTTAGAGATTCTTGACTCACCATCTAATTTATTTTTAAAAATCCATTTTACACCTACAACTGGGTGATTGGATGGTCTTTCAACTAATTTCCAAACATTATGTTGCTCAAATTGTTCTAACTCTTCATTCATAGCCAAAAACAAAAATTCATCATTTAAAGCAGTAGAAATGGTTTTTGGTTCTATTTCGGAAACAAAACAAATGTTTGAAAAAGATTCATGAAGAGAAGAGCGAGTTCTTACCCCGATCGATGGTTCACCAATTATCAATTCCTGTGGATGATCCTATGTGAATTTTAAGGCACTTGGAGGTACATATTCATCTTCCTTGGCCTCCTCTTCTTCTTCTTTGGAAGGTTCTTTGTCACCATGCTCCAAAGGTGGTAATAGATCATCCTCGTTGCATGCGGAAAGTTGTTATACACAAGGAACAAACTCATCAAATTTTACATTTATTGACTCTTCAACTATACTAGTTCTTTTATTAAAAATTCTATAAGCTTTACTAGATAAAGAGTACCCAAGAAAACTTCCTTCATCACATTTTTCATCAAACTTTCCCAAGCTATCTTTTGTATTCAAAATAAAACATTTACAACCAAAAACTTTGAAATAAGAAACATTAGGCTTCTTTTGAAAATAGAGTTCATATGGTGTGAGATTAAGAGATGGGCGAAGCATGATTCTATTCAAAACATAACACGATGTACTTACGGCTTCGGCCCAAAAGGACTTAGGTAATTTATATTCACATAATATAGTGCGTGCTAGTTCTTGAAGTGTCATATTCTTTCTTTCTACAACACCATTTTGTTGTGGTGTGCGTGGTGCAGAGAACTCATGTTTAATGCCTAACATATCACAAAAGGATGTAAATTTTTCATTTTCAAATTCTTCTCCATGATCTGAGCGAATGCATTTAATTTTTAAATCACTTTCATTTTGAATACGAGTACATAATTTTGTAAATTCACAAAACGCATCGGATTTGGAAGAGAGAAACAATGTCCAACAATATCTTGAAAAATCTTCTAATAAACATATGTATATAATCTACCACCAAGACTTGGAGTGCTAACAGGACCAAAAAGATCCATATGAATTATTTGCAAAGGTCTTGTAGTAGAAATGAAATTTTTACTTTTGAAAGAGGATCTAGAAAATTTACCTTTTTGACATGATGAACAAAGTGAAGGTAAAGTTCCATTTAAAATAGGCAATCCTCTAATTAAATTACTTTTGGCAAGTTTTACAATGAGCTTTGAGCTAGCATGCCCTAGTCTTCTATGCCAAAGTTCTAATTCATCATTTTTAGTGATAAAACATTTTATAGATAATTTAGAAAGATCATGTAAAGAAACTATATAAACATTATGTATTCTTGGTGCAGTTAGTAAAATATCTTTTGTAGTAGGATTAGATATTTTGCATAGATTAGTAGAAGATTCAAATAACACATCTAATCCTTTATCACATAATTGGCTAATAGAAATTAAGTTGTGTTTTAATCTTTTCACATAAAGAACATTAGATATAGTAAAGAACTTGTTACCAACTGTACCAATTCCCATGATCCTTCCTTTTCCGTTATCACCAAACATCACGATCCCTCCCTTGTTCTTTTCTAGGCTAAGGAACTTTGTTTTATTGCCCGTCATGTGCTTGGAGCATCCTGAATCCAAGTACCACACGTCTTCATTGTCCTTAGCCTGCCTGCACATCTAGAAAGAAGATGAGAGTAAAGATCCGGATACCCAAGTGGAACCACCCATAGAATAAGTGGAAGCCTTAGGTACCCAGATTTGCTTTAAAGTATTTTGTTTTATTTTCTTGCAAGAACTAGATGTGTGACCTAACCTATAACAGTTTGCACATGGTATAAAAGGGTTGAAACCCATTTATGGAATATTTTCTTGCTGGAAGAAATTGAATTTACAGTAGAAAAACATTTTGAGAAAGAAAGTTCAAGCTTCTTATAAGAGGTGCTAGCGTCGGCGTTAGTGGCTAGCGCCGGGCGGTAGCCCTCACCTCGATATCCGAGCCCAAATTTTCCAGAACCATGGCACTGTTTCCTAAAATCATTTTTAGTGATTTTTGGCCTATTCCAAATTTTTTAATGGCCATGGTGAGATCATGAACTTGTGCTTTAAGTGAAAAATTTTCTTTCACAAGCATGACACACCTATTTTCAAAACCTTTTTTTATTATTTTTGATTTGCAAAAGAGAGGCTTCTAATTTCCTTTCTAATTCCCCCTTCTCTTTTGTAAGAGTTTTGGTATGAGAGAGGGCTTTACAAAGTGACTCTTCAATATCTCTTGCCAATTTAGTGGAGTGATCACGCTCTTGGCAAGAAACCTTTCTCTTTTATAAGAAAATTACCTTTTTGGCAAACTTATGATTTTCTTTAATAAGAGATTCATTTTCACGATTCAATAAAATACTATCTTTCATATTTTTATCAAAAGCTTTGCAAGTTTCAAGGAATTCATTAAAGAGTTCATCATAAGTGGGAGGAGTTACCTCAGTGTCGCTAAGAACACTGGTGTCGTCGCCGTCGTTTCCATGTCCCATGAGGAACATGTTTGCTTCCTCATCTTCTCTTGATGAAGACCCGCTTGATTCTTCGGAGGAGGAGGAGGAGTCATCCCATGTTCTAGCTTTTATCACTTTCTTCTTCTCCTTCCCTTTGTGCCGCTTTTCTTTCTTCTCCTTCAAGAACTTTGGGCACTAGCTCCGAATGTGCCCGGTATTCCTATAATGAAAGCATTCCGGTGGAGGTCTTTCTTCTTCATCGTCGCTCTCCTTTTCCTTCTTTGAGGATGACCCTTTCCATTGTGCATCCTTTTGGATAAATTTCCGGAAAGTGTTTCGCCTTTCCGGATTTCGCATGAACTTTCGGAAGTTCTTCACCAAAAGACTTTCTTCATCTTCATCCTCATCCTCTTGGCACTCCTTCTTTGATTTTAATGCCAACGCCTTCTTCTTTGGCTCCTTGTTGTATTCATCATGTTGGATTTTAAGTTCTACCTCATGGGTTTTGAGATTCCCAATGAGGAGATCAACTTGGAGCGTCCTTAGATTGTGCGATTCTGAAATGGCCGTCACCTTCGGGTTGAATTTTGGTGGAAGGGAACGAAGGATCTTTCGGACTAAGTCGCCATTGGAGAAGGTCTTTCCAAGTGCTTTGGAGGCATTGACGATCTTGGTGAAGCGCGTGCACATGGCATCAACATCTTCACTTTCATCCATCCGGAATTTTTCATATTCCGACTCAAGATGGAAAAGCTTTGAATCTTTAACCTGCGATGTACCTTCATGAGTAACTTCCAAATGATTCCAAATTTCATAAGCAGTAGTACATGCAGAAATTCTATTAAATTCATTTCTATCTAACGCACAAAATAAAGCATTCATGGCCTTGACGTTGTTTTTGCATTTTAGCTTATCCCTATCATCCCATTTATATTTTGGTTTCTCTAAAGTTATCTCTCCAACTACACATGTAGGAGGAGAGTATTCCTCTTGGACCATATTCCATACCTCAATATCTAGGGTCATAAGAAAACAACGCATCCTATTTTTCCAATAATTATAATCTGACCCGGTAAAGAGTGGAGGTCTACTAATTCCCTGACCCTCGAAAAAAGCGAGATCATAAGACGCCATTATTCCTGGTCTTTAAACCGTTTGGAATAACCTCGCTCTGATACCACTTGTTGGATAGATTGGCGCCCTTAGGGGGGGTGAATAAGGGAATAACTTTCTTTGTAAATTTTTACTAAATTGTTTAAAGTAAATTAGAACGAGATAACAATTTAGCTTAAGGGAAGAAACAATTTTAATTTTCAATTTTATAGTTTATGCCAAATGAAAGAAATCAAGTAAACACAAATGGAGTCATGATTATATTATATAAAAAGGTGTTTACATAAATTTGATTTCAATATCGCTAGAAATCGGAGGCGTACAAGGAAAAACAAATTTTCCTTTTCTATACCGACTTGTATCCCCACAAACCCGTTGGCTTTAGCCTATCCTTCCCCGGATATGGCCTCAAGCCGCTCTAGCCAATCCTTCCCCGGATATGGCCTCGAGCACCCCCCAGATCTAATCACCTAGAACTAGTCGCCAACACAAGGCGAATTTATCCTTAAGTCCTACCCAGACCTAGTCGCCAACACAAGGCGAATTCTCTAAAAAGTTACAAAAATATATGGAATGAAAATAAAGATAACAATAATAAAACTCCCTATATGAGATCTCTGAAGATGAGGATGAAGGATCGACGTAGCATAAGTGAGGTTGAAATGATCATTCTTCGGATGCAGCGTGGTGGCTTCCTTCTCCAGAAATCCTCTTTGGCTTTGAGTGGGAGATGAACTTTCGGCAGAGTAACAGCTCTGGAAATTTGGCACAAGTAATCTATCTGGAAGCACTCTCTAAAAATGAGAGAGAGCCCATCAATTTATAGAACTTGAATATAGCGCCTGCGGTAGCTCCTAGCGCATGCGGTAGCGTTCGTGTGGAACGGTTGTGATACCGTCGGCGTCGTGGCGCTGTGCACGAACTTGAGCTAGCGCCTGGCGGTAGCGCTAAGGAACCGCTGAGACAAGACTAAACTGCTGAGATGAAACCGCTGAGACGGAACCTGAGCTAGCGCCTGGCGGTAGCTCTAACGCTGGCAGTAGTGCATTCTTCCAGATGTTTGAATTCAGTTGCTTTCTACCTGTGGAGTATTGCACATATAGTTCTTGCACACTATAAACACACGACAAGCAAGATCAAATACAATTTAGGATTTGTTATTTTCAAACAAAGGGATGTGACACACATATCCAACATGGATTTGTATCGAAAGTTCATCCATGACACGTCTGCAAGCTCAAGAAGGCTCTTTACGGGCTGAAGTAAGCGCCTTGGGCGTGGTATGGGTAGATCGCAGAATTCCTCCAGTTTTGCGAATATTTTGCTTCAGATTTAGACTCGATTATGCCCGTAAAGAAGATCGGGGAGCTGCAAGTCTTGGTGATGTTGTATGTTGATGACATGATCATCACGGGGAACTCGGAGGCTGAGGTATCTAAGCTTCAGGCTGAATTAGCTATCAGATTTGAGATGAAGGATCTAGGGGAGCTTCACCATTTCCTTGGACTCGAGGTGGAGAGGAAAGAGAGTGGCATACTTGTTTCCTAGAATGGCTATGCGGAATTAATTGTGAAGTGATTCGACATGGAAGGAGGGAAGATCAGCTCTACTCCACTAGAGGTTGGTCTAAAACATCGGCGGGATGAGGAGAGGATTCTTCCTGATCCGTTGGTGCTCCTAGCTCTTGTTGGGAGTCTGATATACTTAACGATTACCAGGTCGGATATTGCATATGCAGTTGGTAGGGCGAGTCAGTATATGGCAGAACCACAGAAACCTTATCTGATGGCGGCAAAGAGTATTCTGAAGTACGTGAAGTCGACCTCGAACATGGGTCTCCTTTATGGGAGAGATGCCGGCTTTTGTTTGCATGGATACATGGATGCCGATTATGGGGGAGACTAAGACGATTGGAAATCGACGTCTGGTTATGTTTTCTTATCCGGATCGACGGCTATTTCATGGTGCAGCAAGAAGCAGGTTTCAGTGTCCATCTCTACCACTGAAGCAGAGTACAAGGCTTCAGCTTTAGCAGCTCAGGAAGCTATCTGGCTTAGGAGATTGGTGGAGGATGTCCATAAGGAGGTGCGAGGTCCTACTATGTTACGTGGTGACAATGAGAGTGCTCTCAAACTGGTTAATAATGTTGGATCTGTAGGCGCCCTTAGAGGGGGGTGAATAAGGGTTTAAAAACTTTAAACTTTAATATAAAACTTTTGATATTTTGGTCGAAGTTAAATCAAAAGTAAAGAGATAATGAAATTAGAAATGAAATCAATTTTATTAAACAAGAAAAGACATGATTATCATTTATAAAATTATTACAAAATCTGATTTCAATGAAGCTAGAAATCAAAGCGAATAATATGAAAACTCTTTTTGTTTTCTATACCGACTCGTATCCCCACGAACCGGTTGGCTTTAGCCGATCTCTCCCCAGATACGGCATCAAGGCGCTCTAGCCAATCTATCACCAGAAAGGCCTCGAGCACCCCCTAGATCTACTCCCTAGACCCAGTCTCCGTGTGGCAAATTCCTCCCTAAGTCCTACCTAAACCTAGTCGCCGTGTGGCGAATTCCCAATAGTCCCCGCAAGGCCCTAGTCGACGTATGGCGAGTTCCTCTATCGAACAAAAGATATAAAGGTTACAATTTGAAAGTGAAACAAAACACAAACTAAAAACTCCCTCAAAAGTAGAACTTGATGTCGATGTAGATGCGATCAGATTGGTCTTCAAGTTCTTTGTGTTCACGGACGTTGATGGAGTTCTTCGGGCTGCTTGAAGAAGGCTCTCACGAGTCCTCTGAATATATGGCTTCTATTCTTTCTCTTTCAGCTAGCAACAACGGAGGCAGCGCACGTCTTTAAATAGAATCAGCCACTACCGCATGTGGTAGTACTACCGCCCTGCGTTAGCCACATTAGGCAATGATCAGGCATGCGGATCATGGCAGTTTAGGAAACGTTTGAGTGCCAAACTTTAAACTCCAACTAGCGCGCCGTGGTAATGCTAACGCCCTGCGATGGCGAGATAACCTTCCTTCAGCCAATATCTCCTTCCATAATTGCTCCTCAATTTCATGCAGACGGGAAGATTCCAAAAGCTACAGTCGGGCGTTAGTCCGTAACGCGCCGCGATAGAACTTGCCAAAATAGCGTCCCGTCAACATTCCTTTTTCTCCACTGTTTCCTTCTCGTCAATTGTTTCCAATTATGCTAGCGCCATCGGTAGTTCTAACGCTCCGCGGCAGAGCATGCATTTCGTCGAGCGTCGCGGTATAGCATGCAGTTCATCGAATGGCGCGGTAGAGCATGCAGTTTGTCGAACGCAATTTTGTCGAAAGCCAGTTTGTCGAACGCAATTTTGTCGAACGCCAGTTTGTCGAACCGAGCTTTCATTTCGTCGAACGCCAGTTCCTTTCTCAGCGGTTTCCTTCTCAACGGTTTCTGATTCGCTAGTGCCAGCGGTAGTGCTAGCGCTCCACGGCAGAGCACTTCTCTTTTTGTTGAACGCAGTTTCATTTCGTTGAACGGCTTCACATTTCATCGAATGCTGTTTTGTTCTCAGCAGTTTCCTTTTCGTCGAACTGCTAGCGCCAGCGGTAGTGTTACCGTGTCGCGGTAACAACAGATAATCATCCTGATGTCGCTTTGACGTCTTTCTTTTTCACACTCTTTTGGGGATTGAATGTTGAATATCTTGCACACTATAAACACAATGCAAGTATGATCAAATACAATAGGATTTGTTATTGTCAAACCAAGAGATGCGGAAAGCATGTTCCAACAAACTCCCCATTTTGATAATAACAAATCCCTTTAGAAAGAAATAGTTCAGAAGATAGGAATTGTGTTTATTAAAAAGGATAAGCATGAAATTTAAGACATGTGCATATGCTCCACCTAAATGAATGCTCCCCCTAAGTGAATGCTCCCCCTCACAACAACAAAATCTTATGAACTTGACTCCCCAAACATGTGAATTTCTTTCAAATTTATTCTCCCCCTTTTGGTATTATCAAAAGAGGGTGGAGAGACAGTCAAACATTAATGTGTGCAATAAATGTGTAGAGAGGGAATGAACATGATAAGGAGTTAAACGCTTAGGAAAAAATACAATATATAGGAGTGAAAAAAGAATGTGAAGAAATTGTCATAAGGAAACCACTTGTTGGGAAAACGTATTCATGATCGAGCATACAAGTAGTAAAGAGGTGGAAAGCATGAAGAAAGATTTTTGAAGAGAACATCTATATAAGAATGGTGAAGCATAGTAGATGATTAAGAGTTTTAGGTATAACAAAATTAGATGTTGTAGCAATTTAAGTTCACAAAGGATTTTGCTTTATAAAAGTCTTAAGCATAAAAAAGGTATTGATTTCCAAGTAACCAATCTATCCAGACAATATGTCTACACCCTAGCCCCGTACTAAGTGACGGATGGGCATGAGGAGCTGCATACATGTCGTAGGTTGGGGTGTTAGTCCCATATGCAAACACTAGACAAAACTCACCCTAGCACTCTTTCCCCCCAGTGCCTCGCAAGGCCCCACTGGAACCCTCCTCGGTTAAGGACAAGACATGACTTAGAGGTCAGGTAATCTAATTTCTACAACACTACGCCACCGCTATGGTGAGATATGAAGTCATGGGATAATAATAATTGGAAACATTTAGCGTTTGAATCTAATGATGAGTACATAGCCTATGGATTTATATTTTTATTTGAATTTCTTAAACAAACAACTCACATAGCTATTTTGGAATCCATTAATGTATCAGAGTTATTGGCATTACAATATTTTCATGTTTAGAGGAGTGTTTTTAGCATACAAATATTTATTGAAATATATCAGAGTTTTTAGCATAAAAGTGATATATATGTTAGAATATCCAATATAAATTCTACCAAGCAAGTCTACCATTTGTTGAAAAAGGAATTTTGTAATTTAAGACTTGATATAAGCATGAAAGCGCAAGGTAAAAATATATGGTGATGATGCGGAAGAATTATAGAAATATAAGAAAACATTTTTTTTTGTAATCATGATTATTCATAAGAAGAAATATGAGTTAAATTCAAAAAGGAAGATGTTTTTGTAAATCATTTTGCATTTAAAATCTTTAATTTTGATAATAAAGTAACCAAGCATGAAATAATGTTTTCAAAAAGAAATTACTACAACGTTATATTAATTCACACATTCAAAACATACAAAACATTGTAGAGAGCATGCTAGGTTATCTAGTGCATTTCATAAATAAAGAGTAGTATAGAATTAGCATTAGGATCCAATACTCATGAGAAGAAGTGTTATGGAAGATAATGATGTGCACATAAGTGTATTTTGAATAGAGTAAACAAATGTTTTAATCGAAAATACAAGAAATATGTAAAGTAAAGAGCACAATAAAACACAAATAATTTTACCTTCACATACTTCAATGCACAAAAATAGATGTACAACTACCAAGGTGCTTTGCACACACAATGCTCATTAAGACTTATCAGGGTGCAAAGTAGTGCTTGGGGGATCACATATTTTATTTTATTTTAATATTGAGACTAGTGATTCGGTGTACTTAAGAGTAAGTGGTTTTTATTTTGAAAGAAAGATAAGGTTTGCACAAGACACTTTACTATTCTTTCCATGGTGCTCAACCTCACAATGCTTATTAAAACTTATCAGGAGGTTCAAGTAGTGCTTGGTGGAGTTATCTTTGTCACATTATTTTATGATTTTTATTTTGTACAAAGTTCTCCGAATACACTTATTTGCAAACCAATATAATTTATGAAGACATAACCACTTTTCTTAACTTTTAAAAGTACAAATAAAAGTAGTGTAGGTAAGATACTTGTGCAGTTTTAATTCATTGTACTAATACAAAACATACACAAGCATTCTTAGATAAAGCACATATGTAGACAATGCCAAAATAAGTGAGTGAATAAATATCATTATCAAATATAAAACATTTACTCATACTTAGAGGCATGCTAAGCTTGGTTGTACACATATTTTACAATATAATTTATGCACATGTGTTTAGAAGTATCAAAGCATGAAACAAACAATGTTCAAAGTAGTTTGAAGGAATGAATTGTAACATTGTAGAAGGTCTAAATGATGGATTAAATCATGCTTGAGTTTCACAATAAAGTCCATACAGTATTTTTGATATTTTTGAAAAATAATTTTAATTTAAAGTTTGAACTCTTATAATTTGATCTTGGACTTCCCGAGGTCTACCCTATGAGAGGTTCGCCCGGTACTAGGTGATGTGATGGGATGATAGCCCAAATCTCCCTTTCTTAAGATACATGTAAATAGAAAAGTTAAGTTCAAAATAATAATTTTTTATACTTGTTTTTGTTTTATATTTTTGTATTTGATTTTTGCATATAGAAATGGAAATCAAACAAATAACCAAAGAATGGAAGTAAGAAAAAATATTTTTTGTAATTTGGCTTTTGTAATTTTGTATTTTAAATTTTCAAAAATCACTTATAGGCAGAAATCCAAAAATGAGTAGTACATATAAAATAATATATTTTTAGTGATTTTTCAGAATTTTAAAATTACAGAAAATCGGATACTTGAGCTAGCACCGGCGTTAGGTCTTAGCGCCGGAGTTAGGTCCTAGCGCCTGCGTTAGCTCACAGAGAGTGCTTATTTTAATCATATAGCCTATATTTTCTTCGATTTTGCTTCCGATTTTGCTTAATAATATTTGTGCAATGTAAGGCCTGTCTAATGAAGTGAAGAGACAAGAAGAAATCGCAAAAAGTTGCGGAAGTTAAAATTTTAGTACATGAGTTTCATATTCATTAAACCTTAATTCTTGAGTTTTGTACAACATATGCATGAGTGAAATGATCATAAATAAGTGAAATAATATTTATGCAATTTTTCAATTCCGGTTTGACATGATTATGATTAAACATACTAGGGGTAATCAAAATGACGCAAATATATTAAATACCGAAGCAGAACTTGCGCATTTTATAAATTGTCTAATACCCCTAAAATACCTTTTGAATCCATTTTGACACTTATTTCACTTAGTCATAATAATATCATATGACAAATTTAGTTTTTCAAATTTTATAAGACTTTTAGGAAATGGATTCAGAAGGATAAAAATAAAAAGGATAAGTAGATCACTTGAAAAATGACATGACTTTTTATTCAACTTTATTCAATTTGATTTATTTATGAATTTTGGTTTAATATGTGAAAGTCATATCACAAGTTATATAAGGAGATCATATCATGATGGTTGAACAAAAAGGAAAATAAATAAAAAATAGGTTAGGCATATCATGAAGTAGATTGATGATATTTCATTTTTAGTTGATTTCTACTTCATGCAAATGATTGGATACTAATGAATGAGAGATTTAGGTATCCAAAGAAGACCGGGTGTGACGGTTCCTTTGGGTACCCAAATACATTGTGTTTGCTTTTGGGGAGATAGTGATGAATGAGCCCTTTTGAGTGGAGTTAGTGTTTCATCTTTAACTTTGGAACTCCACTAAAACCTTGGACAAACATTATTTTTAGTTTTCAAATTTCCATAATCATTTACTTGAATATTTGGATCAAGATGTTTTTTGAATTTATAATTTGAAGGAAATTTGTTTGCATTTAATTTTAGGTTGGGAGAAACATGATTTTGTAAATAATGGTGATTTTGATTTTGATTTACAAATCCTTTATGTTCCTTACTCCCATTATTAAACTTAGTTAAGATGTTCATATTCATATTCAACTTGTTTTTAGATATAGTTAAATATTGTGAATTTGTATTTACAATTTTTATAAGCAAGTTGATTTTTTATTTTAATTCATCATTCTTGATCTTTAAATTATGTCTAGCTTTATTATAAGCGATTGTGCTATTTTTAAGAGTGGAAACAATTGAATCAATATGATTTTGATAGTTATTTCTATATTCATCAAATGTTTTATCCATCTCTTTAATTTCAATTTTATAGTCTTTACACTTAGCACAATCATTTTTCAAAGATGAATTTTCTAAACATAATCTTTCATTTTGTTTTTTAATAAAAAGAAGTTCATTTTCAAGTTCCTTGCATTTTTCTTTTAAATCATCAAATTCTATACAAGGTGTAATGTTTTCAACTAAGGAGCCATGGGTAGAACTAGATAAATTAGAATTTGATTCTTCATTAATTTTTGTCTTTAAATTTTTTTTCTAAGCGCAAATGTTTATTAGCATTTTTTAATTTCTTAATTTTGCACTTTGTAGTTTGAAGCAATTGTAATGTAGAGATAGAAGTACACAAAAATGGAATTTGATTTCATTACATTGCTTTCGGGAGAGGCACGATTTGAACATACAGTTTCTTTGACACCTTTTTGGCACTCCTCTTCCGAAGATAGTATTTCTTCTTCTCTTCCATTTGATGTGTGCTCCATTGATCCATCCCGTGAGGAGCTTTCTTGAACTTTTGTGCAGGCTTGCATATTCTCCGGTTCTTGTGAATGTTCTGTACCTGTAGAAGGGGAATCATAAGTTCTTTGAAGAAAATTCCAAATTTCATATGCGGTAGGTAAAGTATAAATAAGTTTGAAAATATTTTGGTCTAACGCACAAAATATACTATTCATATATTTTGCATTTAAAATAATTTCGTTTCTAGTTAGTATGCTAGGTGGCTTTTCAATAGTAATATTCCAAACTTTGTCATCTAAGGCCTTAAGAAAATTTTTCATTAATACTTTTCACCCTTTATAATTTTTGCCCATAAATAAAGGTGGTGATAATACTTTTTCAATTATATTAAAATTTTCCCCACTAGTAGAAGCGAGATCATGATCAAGAGACGCCATTATTCCCGGTTGTTAAGCCAATTTTGAATAACCTAGCTCTGATACCAATTGTTGGATCTGTAGGCGCCCTTAGAGGGGGGGTGAATAAGGGTTTTAAAAACATTAAACTTTAATAGAAAACTTTTGATATTTTGGTCGAAGTTAAATCAAAAGTAAAGAGATAATGAAATTAGAAATGAAATCAATTTTATTAAACAAGAAAAGACATGATTATCATTTATAAAATTTATTACAAAATCTAATTTCAATGACGCTAGAAATCGAAGCGAATAATATGAAAACTCTTTTTGTTTTCTATACCGACTCGTATCCCCACGAACCCGTTGGCTTTAGCCGATCTCTCCCCAGATATGACCTCAAGCCACTCTAGCCAATCAATTACTAGAAAGGCCTCGAGCACCCCCTAGATCTACTCCCTAGACCCAATTGTCGTGTGGTGAATTCACCCTAGTCCCCGCAAGGCCCTAGTCGCCGTGTGGCGAGTTCCTCTACCGAACAAAAGATATAAAGGTTACAATTTGAAAGTGAAACAAAACACAAACTAAAAACTCCCTCAAAAGTAGAACTTGATGTTGATGTAGTTGCGATCGGATTGGTCTTCAAGTTCTTTGCGATCACGGACGTTGACGGATTTCTTCGGGCTGCTTGAAGAAGGCTCTCACGAGTCCTCTGAATATATGGGTTCTATTCCTTCTCTTTCAGCTAGCAACAATGGAGGCAGCGCGCGTCACTAATAGAATCAGCCGCTACCTCCTGCGGTAGTACTACCGCCCTGCGTTAGCCACATTAGGCAATGATCAGGCATGCGGATCGTGGCAGTTTAGGCAACATTTGAGAGCCAAATTTTGAACTCCAACTAGCGCGCCGCGATAACGCTAACGCCCCGCGTTAGCGAGATAACCTTCCTTCAGCCAATATCTCCTTCCATAATTTATCCTCAATTTCTTGCAGACGGGAAGATTCCAAAAGCTACCGTCGGGCGTTAGTCCTTAACGCGCCGCGATAGAACTTGCCAAAATAGCGTCCCGTCGACATTCCTTTTTCTCCACTATTTCCTTCTCATCAATTGTTTCCATTTATGCTAGCGCCAGCGGTAGTGCTAACGCTCTGCCGTAGAGCATTCATTTCGTCAAGCGCCGCGGTATAGCATGCAGTTCGTCTAAAGCTGTCACTTAAAACTGAAAACCGTAAATCGAACCGGAACTGAACCGGAACCGCAAAGAACCAGACCGAACCGTTCACGAATTATTTGGGTTCCGGTTTGAATTTTGGAACCGTGAACAACATTGATCTGGGTGTGGTTTTTTCATTTTATTATCCGGACCGGAACCGAAACCGGAACCGCAATATACAAGTCTCAAGCAGTTTCAAGATTTTTAGAACCGATCCAAACTGGACCGAAGCAGAACCGAACCGCAACCCGTTTATTATTATTATTATTATTATTATTATTATTATATTGTTATTTTTATAATATATCTATAATATCTATACTTACTATTATGAGTGAAACTGGTGCGGTTTGAACCCAAATCGTAATCGCAACAAAGAGGGTTGATTTTGAACTGAACAAAATCGCATCACACCAAAACCGTGCTATGTGGTTTGACATTAGTGCGATTTGGAGTCGGCTTTTGCGGTGTATTTTCGGTTTTTATACAAACATATAATGTATTTTCAATTTTACTCACATATTATTCTGAATTATTTTGTTTTAAAAATATATCAGATATACAACTAATATTTAATAGTAATCATGAAAGACAAATCTAATTATAGTTGATAAATTAGTCAAATTGAATTAACTAATATATTACTCAAACAAAACTTTAATTGTAAAATAAGATTTAAAGAGCAACAATTCAAATTTCTTTACCCTATGTTGAGTCGTGGTCTTCAACAACATGAATATTATTGGATCAGCATTACACGAACGTGATCTTTGAATTTGTAAAATCGGCGCGGTCTGGTGCAATTTTGTGGTTTTGCGGTTTCAGTTTTTAACTTTCAGTATGACTTACTATATATTATACACAAAGTATCCCCCTTGGTGTAACGCACAATTCCTGCGCCCGGGCCTCAGACTTCGAAGTCCCACTTGAAAAAAAAATGAACGTGGGGGTATACTTTTCCCCTCCGGTTTTTTATTTTTGACCTCCAACATTCATTTCGCTAAGTTTGATTTTAATTCTAGTTGGAACCGATTGGAACCGGACCGAACCGCATAGAACCGAACCGAACCGTAGTGGCCGGTTTGGTTTTGGTTCTTGTTGAACCGTAACCGGAACCGTTAATACGATGGTTCCAAAAATTATGCTGGAACCGAAACCAGAACCGGAACCGATCAAACCAAATATGATTTTGGTTCTAATTTGAAGAACCGTTACCTTAGCGGTTCGGTTCACGGTTTTAGTAGAATCGGAACCGAACAGGAACCGTGACAGCTCTAAGTTCGTCAAACACCACGGTAGAGCATGTAGTTCGTCGAACGCAATTTCGTCGAATGCCTGTTCGTCGAATGGAGCTTTCATTTCGTCAAATGCCAGTTCCGTTCTCAGCGATTTCCTTCTCAACGGTTTCTGATTCGCTAGCGCCAGCGGTTGTGCTAGAGCTCCACGGTAGATCACTTCTCTTTTCATCGAATGCAGTTTCAATTCGTTGAACGACTTCACATTTTGTCGAACGCAGTTTTGTTCTCAGCGGTTTCCTTTTTGTCGAACCACTAGCGTCAGCGGTAGTGTTACCGTGTCACGGTAACAACAAATAATCATCTTGATGTCGCTTCGACGTCTTTCTTTTTCACACTCCTTTGGGGATTGAATGTTGAAGATCCTGCATACTACAAACACAATGCAAGTATGATCAAATACAATATGATTTGTTATTGTCAAACCAAGAGATACGGAAAGCATGTTCCAACAAATAATCCAGTTTGTCACGCACGGACCAAGCACAATGAGATCGAGCATCATTTCATTCAGGAGAAAGTGCTGGAGGGGTCTCTGATGGTTGAGAATGTGCGGAGTGAGGACAATGTCGATGACATCTTGACAAAGTTGCTGGTGAAGGGACCATTTACTCGGTTATGAGGATTGCTTGGGCTGACTTCCACTTCCCACTTCGAGGGGGGAGTGTTGAAATTTGAAGTATTAGTGGAGGTCTGGCGGTCTGGGCATCAGATCGGGCAGTCTGGTTTGAAGGCCGCGCGGGTTGTCTTTCCGCGGTGGACTGGTGGTTAGCCAGTTGCAGGTGGCCTTGAACTTTCGGCTATCTTGGGTCAACTCTCTAGTAGTAACCAGGTGGATAGTATCTGCGGTTATCACTGGATGTTGGAGCTACGACCAAATCTCTGCTCGCGGGCTGACAGGTTGTTGTTGGTGTTGCTGGGTTCTGCGAGTTTTCCGCGCAGCTTGTCATAGAGTCGGCGAACTATTCGGCAGAGTTATTTCAGCAAGGCGTGCGGGTTGTGTGCTACCCACTGTTGTTGATGTGGGAGGTTATCGTATCGCTGTAGTCAGTGTCCGCACTCCTCACCTCTACTATAAATAGCCCCCCCCCCCCCCCCCCCACTTCGAAGGAACTAGACAAGAACTGTAAGTGAGAGCTCGCGAGTAGTTGTGCGGATAGAACTTCTTTGTTCGGGCGGTTTGAGATTTACCTTTGTTGTGTTCGCAGGTTGTGCGTCTTGCTTGTGGTTCTGATTTGATCAGAGGAGACCGGAGCGGATAAGTCGGTAGCAGCCAGCGGCGGGTAACAGCAGGAGGTCGCAGTTAGCGACAAGGCAATTTTCTCTGGCTCATTTCAGTTTTCAATAAGGATTTGTCTGTGGCGGGTAGGCGGTTTGCCTTTATCGAACTGTTTTCTACTCAGTTCTTTAGCAGCTTGTTCGCGGTTAGAAGCGGCCAGGTGACTGCGGTCAGGCGGCCTTGCTTGGGCGAATAGTGTGAGCATTGGAATAACGGGTAGTCCGCGTGTTGATTTGCAGGTTGGCAACTTAGCGGTTTGAGCGGACAGCTTTGTTAGCCGGGCGGTTTGGCGGGTTCATTTTGTAACCGCCAGCTTCTTGTAGCTTGTTTCTTTCTCCTTATTTGGTGTACTGGTAAATCATGTCTCTCCATGTATGTCACAACCCGCATTTTTCCCAAAGATATAATACGTAATATCAGAGCAAGGGAAAAATACGCGTCGTGATGCCACGCCTGCAGGAGACGACTACAGACGCTCAGGCAAACACTCTTTACGATAATTTTATAAAAGACATATATGTGATTGGATTAAAAGAGAAATTTTCATTTTTAGCTTAAGACCGCGTCCCTCGGTCCGGTGGATCATCTAGTCCACAAGTAGAAAACTATATATACGCAGCGGAAAATAGGTTTGTTTTTAGCCTACATGAGCAAGAAAATAAGCAATTCCAGAAATGATATGCATATATCTATGTTTAGTATAGTAGGAAAAGATTTTTCTTCGATTTTCAAAATATGTGACCTTTGTTAAAAATCATGATGTGCAAGGATGACATTTTTATATCAATAAAGTAACTACTACATCTTAGCAAAGAGCTTCCCAGAGAGCAAGTAGGTAAAGTACCCAAAAGTAACAGCAATACTACTAGCAAGTAATCTAAAGGTACAAGTCATACGGGCGCCAACAACTGACACGAACCCGCAGGAAAGAAGGAGAACAACAAAAAAGAAACTGCCTCTTACCTAGAAGAGGGGAAGGGTCTCGACGGGAGACCTGAACGACGCTGCTCTAACACCTGCGGCAGCTAAAGACCTGAACCTGAGACATTCATAAGAAAAGAATGCCTCAGCCCAAGAGGGTGCAAGAAAACCAAGATTAGCAGTAAGAGAAATAATAGAGTGCCGAAAGGAAAACTAAGCAGGTAAACATCTATAATCTTACAACAACCCGAGCCAGCTCAACGAGTGAACTCGGTAAGAAGAAAAGCCTGCACCAGAAGGTAAGTCAACACAATCAAAGCCCACCACGTGTCCGCCATTGCGGCTCGGATGAGATAGTCATACATATACTATCATAATACACATATATAAACATATGTGCTTAAGAACTTGAGACTGATCAGCTCGAGGGAAAAGCGTCCCCCAAAAGAAGGTACTGCGACGGTGGTATCTTCCACCAACGCCCGCAGCCCAAAACCCGGGTCGTGGTCCTCTATCCACTGCCACCCAGAAACCAAATCCGGGTGGTGGTACTCTATCCACTGCCACCCAAAACTACCCACAGTGCAAGGCTTAAGACAAAGGTTCTAAATAATCAAATTAAGTTTCAATTAAGACACGGGACGTAACCCGAGATACCAGCACCATAGCACCCTAAGGATAGGGTCACAAAGAAATAAACACTACTCAACGATTCATTTGAAAACACTTGGTGAGTCCAAACTTGACTCCCAACGAACTTCTCGAAACCGTGCAATGAATTGGGCACGACAAGACACCATAAATGATCACTTTTCTGTAAGAATGAAAGTTTCAATAATTGGAACGGGTGAAGAGCTTGAAACCCAAAATGCAACCACACAACTATCCACATTAGCAATAAATGATTTCGTTGTGTCATCGAGAACTAGCAAAAGAAATTCCCAGGGAGTTTAGCATCTAATTCCCCGTACCCGTCGGGAATTAGGAAACAAAATCCCAGGGAATTTAACCGGCTAGACCATCAGAACATCGCCCACAAAAGAACAGTGCAGGATTTGGAGATTTACCGAGCAAGACCACTTATGCTTAACTAAACAGATAAGTCCAAGATTTAACCAATAACATAAAGACCAAGGAGAAACCCCGCATAAAACTAAGAGTTGACAGGCTCAAACTCTCCCAATAGAACGAAATCTCTAGCATATAGCCTAGGAAATTTAACTTTGCATAAACCTAAGTAAATACCTAGCCCTCAAACTTAAACCCAGAAAATTTACGAATCGGTAATTTACTTAAGTTTATACCAAGAAAATTTCCTAGCGTATAGGCGCAGAGTTTTATATATCAAGTGTTTATTATCATAAACCATGGGAATTTACAAAGAACTTCCAACATAACAACATGACAGCAACCCCCAATAACAGGAATAGAAAAAAAGAAGACATAGCAGCAGCCCCCCAACATAAGCAAACGGCCCCACAAATTAACAAGGATACAAGGCAGCCCCCAATAATGATCCAAACAAATTTTGCCAACAGAAATTCAAGCACAAGGCAGCCCCTATAATGATCCAAACAAATTTTGCCAATAGAAATTCAAGCACAAGGCAGCCCCTATAATGATCCAAACAAATTTTGCCAATAGAAATTCAAGCACAAGGCAGCCCCTATAATGATCCAAACAAATTTTGCCAATAGAAATTCAAGCACAAGGCAGCCCCTATAATGATCCAAACAAATTTTGCCAATAGAAATTCAAGCACAAGACAGCCCCTATAATGATCCAAACAAATTTTGCCAATAGAAATTCAAGCACAAGGCAGCCCCTATAATGAAAAGAAATCAGGATTATACAACCAGCTCCAAGGTAAATCCGACAAGAATGATGTTGCAAGGCAGCCTGGAGGCAAACCAGTCTGGAGCCAAGTACAGCAGCCCCATCATAATTAAAAAAAAAAATTAATAAGCAATCCCCATAATAGAATACCATAGAACAGCCCCTCTCCCCATATAAATTTCTAAAACCTGGAAGGAGAACCCAAGCAGCCACCAGCCACCTAACCCCGATTTCCCCAAATAAATTCCAAATACTGAAACCTAGAGGCAACGTGAAGCTTGTAATCTAGAAGGAAATGGGGCGGATGAAAATCTATAATCCCGGAAGAAGAAAAAAAAAAACGAGCAAGCAGAGCGCATATTCTGGACAGAATTTCTAACATATAAAACAAGTAGTGCCTTGACAATCCAATCAATCAAACCAAGATCAGTTAAGAAATGGGGGAAGGAGATGAGGGAGAAGAGTTTCCTTGCCTGAAACGAGATTCAAGGCCGCGATACCGCCCAAACCGAGGAACGCTCGACAATAGCTCGTCGATCCTCAAATCCGACGACGAAACCAAGCTCCGGCGACCTCCAAATCGCCGCCACCGGCGATCCCAAGGCTGGAACCCTAAAACACCCCTCTTCCGCTCTCGGCAGCAAAGGGCATCGGGAAGGGGAGTAATGAAAGGAAGAAAGGCTGCTGGTCCACCATCACTTCCCGATTTATATAAAAAAAACATATATTCTCACCAAAATTTGCATCAATATCAATATAAATGGTGTATGCAGGAACATAAATTTAAACCCCTATCTTTTTTTTTCTTTTTTATAACTTATATAAGCTTTTATATATACATAACCTCATAACACATACATATATATATATACATAATTGCATATATAATACCCTACACAAAACCTTCCTATAAAAGATCATGCAGGCATACATATGTGTATATATGTATATGTATACTTTTATAATCATATATATATAAATCTATGCATGCTTATAAATGTATATATATACATACACATATACATACCTATATTTGCATATACAACCCCAACTAGAATTTACTCGTCTGACGACGACGATGACGAACTGGTAACGCCCCCTCGCAACAACACTACTTAACGATAAATTAACACTTAACACATTATCATTTCGTATCCCCCGCTTAATAGACTAAAGAAAACCTGGGGCGTTACAATGTATACCTCGCAATGTACAGAAGATAGTTAATACAAGATTTTTCTTGATCCTTCATTTTTTCTAGTTTCTCGTGCTTGGTATGGTTGAAGTGTTCCTGCGACCTAATTCTCGTTTTCCGCTTATCAGAAACTTGAAATATAGTATCTGAGGTTAATTTCAACAATGACGACCCCACCCCTTTCTCGGGGTGGCGGTGCTCTTTCATTCCAAGCGAATAGCATGTTCGCATATATTAAGTATGTGCAACATAAGCACCACTCATCACAGACATTTGTGCGACCATCCAAACGTCTCGTGCGCTCAGGGCACATTATCAGTGTACCGGATTTCCCAGGGTCCCACAATTTGCCATCACAGGCAATCACAGGTGCATTATGCACCCGATTTGGTGAACTCCAAGAGTTTCACCGCCATTCGGTCCCAGACCAGATGGTTCCGCTTGAGCATTACTAGTCAGGCATATAGCCACAACGCTCTCCTATGACAATGGCGGAAGCCAGGTACGTTAAGCATTTTAGACGGACGATATAGTGCAGGTACAGTTTAGCTCTTTCCCGTTGCTCACATCATTGTGTCAATCAACGACAACTACACGTATCGGCCTCCCCTTTCCCGTACACGACATAACCAACGTTATGTTCCGAGGTTGGCATTCGCGGACACCAAAGTTGGGCACTCCGTACGCAAAACTCGACATTCTAACCCAACAGTCTCCGAGAGACCAACTTCGCACACTAACATAGCAATTAGGGTATTTCCTGGATCATACCTCTAGTGCTAATTGCAGCATCTTGCAGACCCCCAGACTTCACAACCCCACAAATTCCATTGAGCCTTCTCCGGTAAGCACAACAAACATCACCAATCTATATCAACTTGTCCAGATGGGCTTCACACATCATGCCTATTCTGTTCTTTCATTTTTGGATACTAAATGCAATTAATAAATGGGGTTAAAACGTATCAACCCATCGGAAATCACCTTTTCTCCACCAATCGGTGGGGGCTTTCATCCAAACATGCTAAATAAGGGCTTCACTTGCCCAAGTAGAGAATCGTTACCCTTTACGCTCTCTTTGGTGCCATGATCCGAGATCTCAATCGGATGGAAAGAACCATGCTGGGCTTCTCTCTATGGATCTGAAATGGCTCGCGATTCAGAGCTTCGGAGCTCTGTCAATGGCGGAAAGAGTCTCCTTCTTCCTCCTTGGATTTCCTCTTTCTCAAGCTTGGAGAGAGAAAAAACTTGAAATAATGAGGATAGAAGTTCCCTTGGTCAAGCCCTATAACTTCCCGAAACATCTCCCAGGCGTTGATTCAAAACCTTGAAGATTTGACCGCTACGATCTCGATTTCGCAGATTTGTTCTGTAAGTTACCGCCCGGCGCTAGCGCTACCGCGCCGAGCTAGCATTTGAACTTATCCTCTATCACAACATCTCGTTCTCTCGATGATACTGGGACTCATACAGACGTGAAAACCTACCGTTGGTGGTAGATCCACCGCTCGGCGCTAACTTCTAGTCGATGTCTTCTCGATGATACTGGGACTCATCAACGTGAAGACCAACCGCCGACAGTAGCACTACAGCCTGGTGCTAACATCTAGTCGATATCTTCTCGACGACACAACTAAGCTTCCCGACGATATAGCTACCACTGGGCATTAGCTTCCATCACAAAATTCTTACATTCATATCAGTGTGAAAACTGGGATGTTACAACTCCACCCCCCTTAAAAGAATTTCGTCCCGAAATTACAAAAACAATAAAATAAAAAATTAAATTATCCATGAGAGGAATAGCAATTAAATTAATTTAGTAACATTAAGTAAAATCAAATTAAGTAACATTGTAGTATAATCTCTCTTTGATATGTTCATTTCATGCTTGGTATTTTTATGAAAAACTTTGAGATTTCAAAAAGGTTAAAACATCTTTCAATTTTGAACAAAAACTCATATTTCTACTTATGCTTTTCATGCTTACAAAAAGATGTTTATTATAATCTTCCGCTTGCTTACAACTCTTATCTTTATATTTGAAATCTCTTATATATGCTATGCTTAAACTCTTTATCATTCTTTATATTTCAAAAAGCTCGATCATGCTTTATCATTTTTAAGAAATGCCTCCTTACTACCCTCACCCCACCTTCTTTTGATAATACCAAAAGGGGAAAATTAATTGAAGAAATCTATATAGAAGAAATATAGAAGATTAAGGGGAGAATATTTCATGTAAACTATCGTTTAGGGGTGAGTAAAACATAAATTGCATTTATGTAGGGGGAGCATTAAGTTAGGGGGAGTATGCACATTATCATGCATATCATTTACTATAGTTGCACTTTTATCTTGCTTATCTTATCTATAAACACTATTGTTGATTTCTTGCTTAAAGGATTTGTTAATATCAAAAGGGGGAGATTGTTGGACATGTGTGTCACATCCCTTTGTTTGAGAATAACAAATCTCATATTGTATTTGATATTGCTTGTAGTGTGTTTATAGTGTGCAGGAACTATAGGTGCAATACTCCACAGGTAGAAAGCAGCTTGGAACAATCTTTTGAAAGGAGCAGCGCTACCGCCAGCCCTATCGCTAACGCCAGCACTACCGCCAGCGCTATCGCTACTGCCAGGCGCTATATCCAGTTCGTGCACAGCGACGGTTTCGCAACCGCTACTGCTACCGCCAGCGCTATCGCTACCGCCAGGAGCTATCTCAAGTTTGTGCACAGCGCCACGCCGTCGACGGTTTCGCAACCGCTCCACACGAACGCTACCGCAGGCGCTAGCTCCAAGTTCTATAAAATGTTGGGCTCTCTCTCGTTTTGGTGAGACCTTCCAGAGATATTACTTGTGCCCAAACTCTCGTGCTGCTACTCTGCCGAAACATCATCTCCCACTCAAAGCCAAAGAAGAAATTCTGGAGAAGGAAGCCATCACGCTGCATCCGAAGAACGATCGCTTCGACCTCGCTTGTGCTTCAGCGATCCTTCATCCTCATCTCCAGAAATCTCAAGAGGAAGTTTGCTTGTTATTTACTTCACTTCTTTATTTGTAACCGATTAGAGAATTCGCCTTGTGTTGGCGACTAGGTCCTTGCGCGGCTTAGGGGGAATTCGCCGCGTGAGTTGGCGACTAGGTCTTGGGGATTAGATCTAGGGGGGCTCGAGGCCATATCCGGGGAAGGATTGGCTACAGCGGCTTGAGGCCATATCCGGGGAAGGATTGGCTAAAGCCAACCAGTTTGTGGGGATACAAGTCGGTATAGAAAAGGAAAATAAATTCACTTTTGTACGCCTTCGATTTCTAGCGATATTGAAATCAAATTTTGTAAACACCCTTTTTATATAATGCAATCATGATTATATTTGTGTTTATTTGATTTCTCTCAATTAGCGTAAAATTTCATTATTGCAAAATTGTTATTACTAATTTGTCATCTAATTTCCTATTAATCAAAAACAACTTAGTAATTATCTAGAAAATTATAAAAAGAATTTTATTCCCTTATTCACCCCCCCCCCCCCCCCTCTAAGGGCGCCGTAAGATCCAACAGTAACCTGTGTATGAAATCCATAATTATGTCCTCGAACTCCACTCTAACACGGGCAGTGACTGTGGTAGTTCTCCAAAGACTTTTGCACTTGGCCTTCACCGTGCATCACAATACTTATGACGTCTTTCTTCATTCCGGGGAAATACACGTTCCAGAATACACCATTTTCCCGGTGACTAAAGCTCTTGTTAATATGGGTAGACAACGCTTCTATTAAGTTTTCTCCGCACGTTTAGGTTCTTATTCCTTCAAGTACATCTGATTGATCAATCAACTCCAATCTACAACTTATCCAGTTCTTACCATTGGTGGAACTGATCAGATCATCAAGCGTTCCAATCATCCTCAAAATTTCAGGGGTTGCACTTGTGAATCTTATGAGTATATGTTAACCAATCTTTATTAGTATCAATTTTTGTAAGATGGCTCCCAATCATTTTCTATGTGGAGTTTGATTCATAAGGTATACAGGTAAAATCTTTTGAAACCCTAAGATTTTTCACAAGTCAATTTCATCAAGGAAATATCATCACGTTTATTTCACCAAATTCCTATCACTTCCACAGATGCTAGTCTTGATCACTTTCAAATGGTCCAAAGTAAGATAAACTTAGATCGTTCTTCTCATAGTAAACTCAAACACTATATTCTAAATCCAATAAGTCATCGTCTAAGATCTCTGTTTATTCATCATCATAGCTCCCAAGGTATACGGATTGTTATTGTAGTTAAAATCTTCTACCATGATAGGGCGTGATTTATAACGAATCATAAGTTAATCACTTCTGAAAGCCCCAAACTACCAGAACTTTCAAATATAACTAAAGCTTGCATGACCTAATTTCAGTTCCCAACTTCCAGAAAGGCATCTGCATCCCTAAGTGACTAAACCTAGCAACTTTACATTTCTAATGCTTCAACTAAGGTCAAGTCGTTGCTTGATCAACGATGTCTATCCATTGTCCTGGTAATACTACAGATCATTATTCTAAACATACTGTTACACCATCTCATCTTTGCCCGCATAACGTTGAATAAGATCGACCTCAAAATCACTATGTTTACGATGCAGCACTTGCTAAATTAGATCTAAGGGATACCCAAGTCAGTAACCAATTCACCCAATAAACAAAAGGTAAGCCCCAATAAACAAAAGATAAGCCACTATCTATTTTGGGCTAAGTATCTTGATATCGTCATGTTATGTTCGTCCCAAGTATGCAAACAATCCTTAGGGCACACAACCATAGACTTGGGGTTCTATCTTGAGATTTGTTGGTATACTCCATACATTAGACTCTTCAAGGTACCCTCTATGACAACCTTATCAGGGTCATCATATGACCCAATCCCAAACGGGTCTCTTCTGAACTTGAATTCTTGTCCGACCCTCGGTGTCTGTCATGGTGGTTGTCTCAATGTAAACATATCACTGGTACGAGGGTTAGATCTACGAGTCCCCTACAATTTTGCTTATGTGTCAATCTCTTTCTCTAGCCTCTTTGGGGTATCCTTGTACCTTCACCAAAGTTATACCTATGGTCTATTTCAGACTAGGGCATGGTATAAATTGTCATGGTAAGTTATGTGTCCTAGTGGGGTTGAGTCTAACTCATTGACTAAAGGACTATCTAAAGAGATCTTTGTAGCCAGAGGTATTCCCTACTGGGGGCAAGGTTCGTCGCATGCTACAAAAGAAAACTTGCCCAAAGGATTCAGTTAAAAGTGGACTTTTTCATGTGATTTCCCCATATGGGCACACCATTGCTTCCGCTGCTTAGTTTGTCCTCAAATTAAACTCGCGCGGGGTGGCCCAAGGTTTGTGGACTTCTTTTCTTCGGATCGACGTTTCCTATGATACCAGTTTGTAAGACACCATTTTTTTTAACTCCGGGGTCTTATGCCCAGAACCGCCGTTTTGCGGTGACACCCTCACTCGGGAAGGTCGACACTACAAAACGCCGATCCTGCCGGCCTTATCGATCACAAATAAGTTAAGCTTAAACAAACTTATAGAAGCCAAGTCCACATCACATATAAATAAACTATCATAAAGAGATGTCCACATAATTAGAACTGAAATCAAAGACAGAAGGTTACAATAATAAAGGGCACATGCCCTGTACATCATGTCCTCACTACAAGATCACTTGCGGAAGCTAACTACTAATCACTCACTAATCCTGAATCCTGTGCTCCTGTACTAGACTGGCCCGCTTCCGTCTGCACCGGCCTCTGGTGCTGCTGCGTCTCCTCGATCCCCTAAAATGATATGGTCCACCGACCGTTAGTCAAAAAGACTAAGAAAATCCCTGACCCCTCCCCCGGTGACTCCTAGGCACCATGCGGGAAGGATGAAGCGGATGACAACAAGGGGTATAACAATAGCAGATGACAGGGGTACATGGAATGTCTACACTACACATGTATACATATATAATTAAAGCAGTAAAAGAGCATAGTAAGAGTAGGCAAAGAATAAGTAAAGAACAGTAAGTAAAGACAAGTATATAATATACAAGTAACCATTGATTTATAGGAATGCCCATTGTTGGGAATCTTTCCCACATCATTCCTGATTTAAAGAAGTCACCAAGTCAAGACTACTTCACTTTGTATTTGATGGCTTCTCTAGCTTATAAATCTCAAGAAGTTAGTATAACAAGATTCGTCGAACGCAGAAGCAAGATCATCGAACTCAGAAGGAAAATCGTCGAACTCATAAGGAAGATCGTCGACCGCTGAGACTGGGCAAGATCGTCGAACGCAGAGAAGACGCCGTATCGTCGACCTCACCAAAGTGGCCTTGTCGTCAAGAAAGAAGAAACATCATCGTAAAGAAGCCTTGTCGCTAAAAAGGCTAAGTATGACTGATGGCGTTGAACATTGTCGTAAAGAACTTATGTCGTCGAGAAGACTGAAGAAGGACAGCTGAAGACAAGCAATTGGTGAAGTATGATCTGTCGACATAGTATCACTCATGTCGTCGAGAGAACAACATGACTACGACGACAGTCTACAAGAAGGAAGATCACGACGACACAGTCAGAGATGGTGTATCGTCGTCTATTCAGAAGAGCAAGAATATCTCGTATCGTCGAGATACTAGTATGAGAGGCAGAAGCAAGAACAACTGAAGATCTATCAAGGCGTAAGGGTTCGACAAAGTTCTGTCGTCGAGATATTGTCCATGACGTCGTAACGATGAAAATATCGTCGAGATAGATTCAAATGTTGCGGACGCACTGTCAACATTTAATGTCATCGCGTGATTGTCCAATCAGCGCATGCTCTTATGGAATGGGCGTCTGACATTAAAGGACATCACATGTTACCGTTATGCGGCTCATCTGTCCTATAAAAGGGAACAGCGATGCCCTAGAAAAGCATCTTCAAAAAAAGAGAAAAAGAACGAAAAAGTCTCTCGCCGCTACACTTCAATAGAATAGTATTCTCGGCGGAGAAGAAGAAGATCAAGTAGAGAGCAAGCATCGAGTTCTCTCTGAAGAATCAGTCATCATCATCGACTGAAAAGCAGCCGATCAACACCAGGCAAAGGAAGTGAAGGCTGAAGAAGATCCAGTGTTGAATCTCCAGATCAAGAAGCATCTTCTTCAACCTAAAGAAGTCAATCTTCATCAGGAGAAGTTGCCAATCTTCATCCGGCAAAAGTAACAGTTATTTCTACTGTAATCTCTTGTAAAGGCTTGTGGGCCTATTTGTCTAGCTTGAGGGCTGGAGAGTTGTGAGGCTTGAGGGCCAGGGCAGTGGACTTGCGGGTCCGACACCGTCTAGCTTGAGGGCTGGAGAGTTGTGAGGCTTGAGGGCCAGGGCAGTGGACTTGCGGGTTTGACACCGTCTAGCTTGAGGGCTGGAGAGCTGTAAGGCTTGAGGGCCAGGGCAGTGGACTTGTGGGTCCGATCTTGTCGAGCTTGAGGGCTCAGTTGCAGTAGGGGCTTGCGGGCCTAGGCTGTAGGCACAGAACTTGCGGGTCTGTGTTGTGTAGGGCTTGAGGGCCTAAGTGTCGAGCTTGCGGGCTCAGGGGCAGTAGGGGCTTGCGGGCCTAGGCTGTTGGACTTGAGGGTCCGAGGTGTAAGGCTTGAGGGCCTGAAGATTTGGCGGTGTTTGCCGAGCCTAGCACACTGCTAGGTAGGCGTAGAGGGAAAGAGGACTACTCAAGACACCCTGTCTTGAGGAACCTCTATACATCGTTGTGTGTTTTCTGTGTTATGCTTTATAATTTTTACATCTACTAACCAGAATTTAAGAACCCCAAAAAGGGGATAATATAATTCGAAAAACCTATTCACCCCCCCCCCCCCCCCCTCTAGGTGATAAGTTGACACCCAATAAACAACAAGTGGTATCAAAGCTAGGTTGTTCAAAGAAAAGCTTAACAGCTTGAACAGATCTGCCATTGGGTGTCCAAGTATCATAGCTATGGAGTCAAGAATAGCTATATATTCTATAGAGAACTTTGCCCTGTGGAAAGTTAGAACAAGAATATTCATGGAGGCTATCGATCCCAAGATGTTTCAAGTTACTCAAATAGGGCCATATGCCCCCAAGACCATATCCAAGACAATGACTGAGGATGAGATCATCCTAGTTAACTTGGAAAAGAAAGCCAGAGACATTATAGCTGAGGCATTTGATACGCTTATACTTCAGAAATTGATCCACTGTACAACAGCTATGTAGATGTGGAACTCTCTGATAGTCCTCATGGAAGGATCCTCAGAAGTTAGAAGTACTGCAACTGAGGGGAAAATCAAAACCTTGAGTGATAGTGACTCAAGCAATTTAGATACAGAGGAGGGAGCTCAATTTGGACTAACTGTCCTATCTGAATCAGACGAAGAAATTTAGGATGAGTCAACACTGGAACAGGTAAGCATAAGGGCTCCCTTATCTAATACTGATTCAGAATCTGAAGCAAGTCTCACAGAAAACTATGAGGATCTTCTAGAAGAACTCAGAAGGAGTAAGGAGCTCTGCAAGTGGCAATCTGAGGAGATCTCAACTCTTCAAGACAGAAACTCTGATCTCTTGGAAAAGGCTGATAGGCTGACTATGGAGAACGCAGATTTCTGCCAGCTCAAAAAGGATTATAATGCTAGTTCAAGCATGGATCTAATAATCAAGTTTGGGAAAACCATGAAAGCTCTGGTTGACAGCAAAGAACTATGCCACTCTCTAACCAAAGAAATCATTCTTCTAAAAAAGGATAGGGATCTGGCAGGTCTGCCGAAATCCAGGGTTAATCAAATTAGTGGCATAAAGAACAAACCCCCCACAAAAGGAAGGACATGAGCCAAATTCTCTAAACCAGAGACGTCTCCTCCACTGGTTAACGGGGGCAGTTTCACTCAAGGAAGGAAGCAAAGATTCTTCAGAGAAAATAGTTCAGGTCCACTCTGTGAGACAAAGGCTAACCTGAGGAAGATCACTTCACCCTTCAATAAGGGCATGAGGAGACCGTTTCCTGGGTACCATATGGATGGAACTTCTACAGGAGAGAGAAAGAAGTTACCCACTACCTCCAAAGTATATCATGAAAGAAGGATCACAAGGGAACAGGAGCTCAGTAGGTCCAGGAGTATGAAGGAACCCTTGCAAAGGACTGTCCTCACGAAAAGAATTGTGAACAGGAAGAGTCATATCTCTAACCAATATAATTCTATCTCCTACAGGTACTCTTCCAACTGTCCACAGAAGAATCACACACCTACCAACTACAAAAGGACAAGATACAACAAGTTTGATTGCTGGTGCTATGGCAAAACAGGCCACTTTGCAGTTGATTGTTGGTACAATCCAACTGCTCCAAGGGTAACGTATGCTAAACTTTCAAATCGCCTTGCTCATTATTACTGCGCTTATATGAAAGTAATTAAATCCAGTATGCCTTTTAAAGATAACAATGTGCTAGGACCCAAAACTACTTGGGTTCCTAAGGGTCTGTAATCTCAATTCACAGATAGTCCAAGTGCCCATAAATATGGTCCTTCGACAAGGTAGCTGTTCTAGCCCATAGGTTGGAACAGCAAAATTTCCTCACTAACATCTTAGTGCAGGGTTAATACCAAAGGGTAACTCCCAAGCAGGGTGGAAGAATGCCTTAGGCAGACTTGTAAGAGAAAATTTGTATCGTCAGTACAACAAGATATGTCGACGACATAGTAGATATCTCGACGACAAATGGACCTGGCTGGAGGGATGCACACCCTGGACGTGCCTCAACGACAAAAGCAGTATCGGATAAATAAAGACGAGCCTTCTAGCTCAGCAGTAGGATCGGTCCATCGGAGCCGTCTGATCATTCATCAAAGGCGTCGAAGGTACGCGCCTCTTCACCTACTTGCCCTATAAATAGAGTGAATGCAAAAATCACTCTATCGTCGGCCTCAAACTACTCAATCGACAACCCCCCCCCCCCCCCCCCTCCTCGTCTCTATTGTATCGCCTTCCCAAGGACAATGACTACCGAAAAAGGCATAGGTGTGATGCCCTCCTCTACGATGCTCACAGCTCTGTGGGAGCGAATGGAGACTTTCATAGAGAAAGCTGTGAACAAAATCAGGGATGAGATGAAGGAAGAGGTAAAATCAATAAAGGAGTACATCTCTCAACTTCACACTCAACATACGGAGTCCACCGTCCTCATCCTAAACAGAATTGCCAACCATGAGCAAACCCTAGATGCTAATCTTCTGGAAGTAAGAAACCTCATAGATGTTGGGGATCAGGAGATCCTGGAACAGCTGTTCGAATTAAAGGAGTCAGTAACGGAAGAAATCCAAGACGGAGAAAGGAGGATTAAAGAAGAAATGCAGGAGGAGATTAAGGGAAGCATAGCCGCTTGTTCACATCAAGCAAGATGGGTAAATAATCAAATAAAGCAAGCACTCTAAATAACCCCATCTGCATATGTACACACTGAACCCTCTGTTAGCACCGACTCTGAAGCGAAATCGGATGAATTCGCAACACCTAGAAAGAAAAGGAAAACCTCCTGCGAAGAGTATAGAAAGAAGATAATAAATGAGGTAAAGCAGGATCCAGATCAAGCCAGTGGAGCCCTCGCTCAAGTGAAATCATCACAGAGTCATGGATAGCATTTGGTCACGGCCAGAAAGACCATGAAAGAGTCTACTCCTCCACGGAATGGAATAATCACGTACAAGACCTGGAAGAAAGGAAGCGACACAAGATGGCCTTTCCCCACGGCCCTCCTCCTCCTCCAAAGAAGATCCCGAAGCCTATTGACTTCTACAGGCGAAAGAAGAAGAAGGAAATGAAAGGAGCCAGCTCCGGCATACCATAAGGAAACGTCTCGTTCAAACAATTGAATGACGTAGATTTCTAAGGATAATAGTACTTCAAGAACAATTGGTCCTCCTATTTAAAATAGCTTGGAATATATGAACAATCTTAGTATATGAACAATTTTCTATGAATGCTTATAAGGCATTTGCCTGTGGTAATACTGCGCCATGCTATTCTGGATATGTTGGGTATTCATAAATGTGTAATCACTGCTATATCCAGTTATTACTTGTTGATAACTGATAACGTGCCTCGCACTTTATGTACTTAGCTGGCAAAATGTCATACAAACCTACATGGGTCTATGTTAGACATCAGTTGCAGGTGATACAGATTATGCAGGATGCAAGGAAGACAGGAAGTGTATATCAAGGACATGTCAATTCCTTGGTGGAAGAATGATTTCTTGAAGCAGTAAGAAATAGACCAGTGTGGCAATCTCAACAGCAGAATCAGAATATATCTCTGCTGGGAGCTGCTGTGCCCAACTGCTATGGATCAAACATCAACTTGAAGACTACAACCTAAAGATGACCAAAACACCCCTGTTTTGTGACTCTTCAAGTGCAATCTCAATTGCTAAGAACCCTATCTCTCACAGCAGGACTAAGCATATTGAGATCGGGTATCACTTCATCAGGGAGCATGTGAAAATGAAGATATCACCCTTGAGTTTGTCCTAACAGACAAACAAGTGGCTGATATATTTACAAAGCCCCTAGATGAAGCTATGTTTAATTTCTTCAAATTCCAACTGGGGATGTTAAACTTAGAGTGATCTTCTACTTACTTTTCTCTAATCCCTTTCTAGATAATTGTTAAGAAAATTTCCTGCGGTTTGGATGAACTATGACCGAGCAAGGGGGAGCCTTGAACTATCGTCTCCTAAAAGAAGATCTCCAAAATAGAACTCAGAAAGGGGGAGAAAGGGCATCAAATGTTCAAGACAAGATGCTCAAGAAGACGACCTCAAAGATAGGGGGAGCAAAGAAGTAGGGGGAGCCATAAAAGAAGAGACATCAAATCTAGGGGGAGCTACAAGCTAGATGCACTCATGATATTTAGCAAAAGATAAGTACAATCTTACAATCTTACATGCTCAAAAGTTAAGCTTATAAGATTTATTGTCAAATGAAAGTAGTCTTGAATTGAGATTCTGACTTCTTAAAATAGGGGAGATTGTTGGGAATCTTGCCCACAAGATTCCTAATTTGAAGAAGTCACCGAGTCAAGACTACTTCACTTTGTATTTGATGGCTTCTCTAGCTTATAAATCTCAGGAAGTTAGTAGGACAAGATTTGTTGAACGCAGAAGCAAGATCGTCGAACTCAGAAGGAAGATCGTCGAACTCAGAAGGAAGATCGTCGACCGCTGAGATTCGGCAAGATCGTCGAACACAGAAAAGACGTCGTATCATCGACTTCACCAAAGTGGCCTTGTCGTTGAGAAAGAAGAAACATCATCGTAAAGAAGCCTTATCGCTGAAAAGGCTAAGTATGACTGATGGCGTCGAACATTGTCGTAAAGAAGGCATGCCATCGAGAAGACTAAAGAAGGACAGCTGAAGACAAGCAATTGGTGAAGAATGATCTGTCGACATAGTATCACTCATGTCGTCGAGAGAACAACATGATTACGACGAGAGTCTACAAGAAGGAAGATCACGACAACACAGTCAGAGATGGCGTATCATCGTCTATTCAGAAGAGCAAGAATATCTTGTATCGTCGAGATACTAGTATGAGAGGCAGAAGCAAGAACAACTGAAGATCTATCAAGGTGTAAGGATTCGACAAAGTTCTATCGTCGAGATATTGTCCACGACGTCGTAACGATGGAAATATCATCGAGATAGATTCAAATGTTGTGGACAGCATTTAATGTCGCCGCCTGATTGTCCAATCAGCGCGTGCTCTTATGGAATGGGTGTCTGACATTAAAGGACATCACATGTTACCGTTATGCGGCTCATCTGTCCTATAAAAGGGAACAGTGATGCCCTAGAAAAGCATCTTCGAAAAAAGAGAAAAAGAACGAGAAAGTATCTCGCCGCTACACTTCAATAGAATAGTATTCTCGGCGGAGAAGAAGAAGATCAAGTAGAGAGCAAGCATCGAGTGCTCTCTGAAGAATCAGTCATCATCATCGACTGAAAAGCAGTCGATCAACACCAGGCAAAAGAAGTGAAGGCTGAAGAAGATCCAGTGCTGAATCTCCAGATCAAGAAGCATCTTCTTTAACCTAAAGAAGCCAATCTTCATCAGGCTAAAGTTGCCAATCTTCATCCGACAAAAGTAACAGTTATTTCTACTGTATTCTCTTGTAAAGGCTTGCGGGCCTATTTGTCTAGCTTGAGGGCTCGAGAGCTGTGTGGCTTGAGGGCCCGGGCAGTGGACTTGCGGGTCCGACACCGTCTAGCTTGAGGGCTAGAGAGTTGTGAGGCTTGAGGGCCAGGGCAGTGGACTTGCGGGTCCGACACCGTCTAGCTTGAGGCCTGGAGAGCTGTGAGGCTTGAGGGCCAAGGCAATGGACTTGCGGGTCCGATTTTGTCGAGCTTGAGGGCTCGGGTGCAGTAGGGGCTTGGGGGCCTAGGCTGTAGGCACAGGACTTGCGGGTCTGTGTTGTGTAGTGCTTGAGGGCCTGAGTGTCGAGCTTGCGGGCTCGGGGGCAGTAGGGGCTTGCAGGCCTAGGTTGTTGGACTTGCGGGTCCGAGGTGTAAGGTTTGAGGGCCTGAAGATTTGGCGGCGTTTGCTGAGCCTAGCACACTGCTAGGTAGGCGCAGAGGGAAAGAGGACTACTCAAGACACCCTGTCTTGAGGAACCTCTATACATCGTTGTGTGTTTTCTGTGTTATGCTTTATAACTTTTAGATCTACTAACCAGAACTCAAGAACACCAAAAAGGGGATAATATAATTAGAAAAACCTATTCACCCCCCCCCCCCCCCCTCTAGGTGATAAGTTGACACCGAATAAACAACACTCATACAAACCTATAGACAAAGGGGTCATTTAGCAAGGCCTATTGTATAAGAAGTCCCATAACCGACTTATACGATAGGGGTAGGGGTTGAAATGCAATGTTTATGCCATGACATGCAAGGTATGTTGTTAAATGTTATGTTCACACAAGTGCAACTCACACACTACGACTATATGCGTACAGACCTTTAGTTCCCCCTTTTTGGAGCAGGACTCCCAGGATACACCCGTAGTGGCAAACGGAAGCAGTGGGTTGGGCCTCGCCCACCTCTAGGTTGGTATTCACACTACATAACCTAGACCTATCGTACGCCTCAATGCAAAACCGCAGAGCATCTGCGTACTCTTACTAGCTGGACCACCAGATTTTTATGGCTATGTGCAAATTCCACACTTGCCGAGTCAACATATTGACGTCGGTGTGAACGACCGTCCAATACCGAAGACCCACCACCTTCATGCACATGCAAACATGTTCTACTATATCCCGAGCCATAAACTCACCGGGCTAACCTGCCCGTCATCATAACCTTCCGAGCCAACGGCTCGCCGGGCCAACCCGTCCGTACCAACAAGCATTACTGAGTCAGAAGCTCACCAGACTAACTAGTCCGCTGCTTCAACCACCGAGCCTACCTCTCGTACAACAAAACCAACTAACCTCCCGTAACCACGGGGTGTGGGTGTGTGTATTGTTAAGTTAATCTTGTACAACATCTTACTCCTACAGTTTATGGTTAATCTTGGACTTCCCGAGGATTACCCTGTAAGGGGCTCGCTACGGTACTAAGAACCACAATGGGATGACACCCCAAGGCTCCCTTTCTCAAGACACTTAATGTTATTGGTAGCTACCCGTAAGAATACCCTTCTTGTCTTTTCTCTTGAATTACTCTACGTATTTTATGACCTTCTAAGGGGAAAGACGATCCTTCGTCAATCCCGAGTACAACTTTACCCTTAACTCACCAAGCACACCCTCATCATCTAAACTCCTTTTGGTGACCTTCAATCTCTTCAACCTGACCATGTACACCAACTACATGCCACTTCCACTTGGTAGTCCCCTAAATATCCAAATTTCACATTTTTACTATACGCAGACCAAACTAACTATATGAAGCTTATAAGTAGAGGTACTCCAAATATTCATCCAACTGACTCAAGATATTTACTGGAGGTCTATCATGATGTTTCAAAACTAAATACACCGATTCATAAATTTTCCTAATTATTTGCATTTATTATCATTTCTCCAATATTTGTCAAGTATGAATATGAACATGAAGTGTAAGGTATTCTCAAGACATGATCCTCATAAAATTAAGATAAATCTATCATGCCAAAATAACAGTAAATAATGAATATCACAATTTTACATTAAGAAAATGTCCTCTACTTTTAATATTTAACTTCTATCCAAACTTGAAGATTTATGAAGGAACTACCAAAAAACTTGTGCCAAAATTATAGAAAAATTACCAGACCTCTATTATGTCCAGAAAAGCTCAATTATAGAGTTTCACAATTTATGGGAATCATTTCCTCACTGAAATAATTAATCCAAATAATTCCTAATTTGCACATGTTGTGAAGTAGCCTATTGATATCAATTTTCAAAAATTCTATAAAAATTCACAGAGCTTCCTAGTACTCTGAAATGTCCTATCACCAAGTTGCACATTTTTCCAGAGAGTTTTGGACCCTTAATTATATTTTTTAAGATTGAGACAAAATAGGTGCCTTGAGGATGAAGAACTAGTTAAATCATAAAATAAATTATACAAAAACTACCAGGGGTCTAAAATATGATTAAAAAGGCATCACCAAGATTTCATCTTCATCCAAGATCATTAGTGCATGTAAATATCTCTTAAAAGAAGTTTACCTCAAGGGGTTATGACCTAATTTAGGGGGAATAAATTCTCCTAAAATTCCCTCAAAATTCCCTAGGGCATAAATACATCCCTTGAACATATCTCCTAGGTTCCATGGCCATTCTATAGCTTTTGACCACATGTCCTTCACAAAGCTCTATTTGCACCCCAAGGGGTAAGACTAGGGTCTTAGGGCATATCCACCTCTACACCACCCCATCTTACTCAAGAAGGTGTTTTAGGTTATCTTAAACCAGTGTACAAGGTTTCAACTCATGGTGATGAGTTCTGACCATCATACCCCAAGATAAACACCATGCCCTAACTTTGACCCAATTTGACCTAACTTGAGTTGACAAATTACCCAACCAAATAAGTCCCAATTGGGCTGAGATTTTTACCAGGGTCATGTGATAACACTAAGAAGTACCCACCAAAATTTGGAGGGCATTGGAGGTCATTTGACCCAATATTTAATTATTGTTTAATTCATGAAATTATTACAAAAACCTTAGAAAAAGGTTCTCCTAAAATTCCCATCTTTTGGTATGATGTGTGGGTAGGTGTAAATAGCCTATGTTTCAATTTTCAAGTCAATCCCCTAACCTAATCAAAAGTTATTCAAGAAATGGTGGATGTCCTACACTAGGGACCAGTCCCATCAAAATGGACCTATAGGGAGCTACAGAACTCCTTTTGGCGTGAAATTAATTTTAAAATAAACTAGACTCCAAGGGTTACAACTTTCATGTTGGGCACATTTTCATTTGAGGAGTTCTAGTATTTGTAATAATTAAAATGAAATACTGCAGGGAGTATGACAAAATGTGTTGGATCAAGATTCTGCGTTCGACGAAATATGATCTGCGTTCGACGAACTATGCTCTGCGTTCGACGAACGCCGTGCTTCTGTGCGCTCGAAGAAATCCGATCTTAGTTTGACGAATTAATTCCGTTCGACGAATTACTTCAGTTCGGCGAATTAACTCCATTCGACGAACTCCGTGTTCAGTTCATCGAACTCAACTATCAGTTCGACGAACTCCATAGTGCGTTCAACAAACGAGTTCCGTTCGACGAACTTCGGGTTCCGTTCGACGAACTCAACTATCAGATCAGTGAATTAATTTCGTTCGACGAACTCCGGGTTCCGTTCGACGAACTCATCAATTTGTTCGGTGAATTTCTTCTACTCAGATCGACGAATTATTTAACCAAGAATATAGCATAATCATGAAATAACATTATAACATAAAACATAATCACGTAAATCTCCGAATAACTGATCACGACAAATCCGACGGTTCTTAGTCATCGTCCCCGTTGGACGGAAGGCGCGCGACAGCCCGTCCTAGGCTTCTTTGCGGGATGATTTCCCATCCAACTGTGACGCTTCCCAGCCAGCCAATGCCACCACCACCTCCGTTGAGGTGGTGGCCGGCGATAGGGGGTGGTTGGCCGACTGGAGGTGGTCAGAATCAAAGTTTAGAGGAGGGGAAAGAGAGCTCAAAATGAGCCCTTTCGGAAGCACGATCCGAGTCCAATTGAGCTTGGATCAAGCCCCAAATTATGAAAAGATCTAGCACTAAGGGAGAGGAGGCGGATCGGACCTGTGTGGAGGGGTGACTCCTTGCCGATTTCCTATTATCCATGGCCGACCTTGAAGCTTTGGCACCTTTGCAATCTCCTATCCAGATGGGCCGACTCCTTCAGTTAGGTGGGGGAAAATGTTCCCCTCAGTCTAGTGATGGATATAAGAGGCTCAATTGGGGAGGGGAGGAGGTGTAACCTCCGATTGCCATGAAGGCCATTAATGGCCATTGTCGGCCATGGAGAAAACTCCTCAAATTCCCCCCCCCCCCCCCCCCCCCCCCCCTCCATGTGGCCGGGAATGGCCATTAAACTCCTTCAAATTGATTGGGGAAACTGAATGGAGACATTAGAGGAGGAAATGGTGGCTATTGATCTCCCTCAGCCATGAATGCCATTAATCCCTCTCTTTCTCTCTCCTCCATTCTTGGAGAAAATGAGATTTCTCTCTCCTAATCAACATTTACAAAAATTGAGTAATAACTCATGGTAATTATCAGCCTCCTAAGGTAATAGGCTACTCCAATTGGGCCTAGCCCAAGTGGATTGCGCTTGATTTGTGCAAAATATGGAATTTTGACCAAAAATTATGGTTGAGTTGACTTTGGTCAAATTGACCACTTGGGTTGACCCCAATGGGTGGTTAGTGACCTATTGGACTCCCCTAAGGGTTAGGAAGGTCTAGGTAGGGTCAATTTGGCAAGGTGGAGGCCAATTGACCCACAATATGGCAATTTGACCAAAACAGGGCTAGAGTTGACTTATGTCAAATTGGCCAAATTGGTTACCCCATGATGGGTCTTTTTGGTCCATTGGGTTCATAATATCCTTATAAGGGTAGGTGCAAGGTCAATTTGACATGGTGTAGGTCAATTGACCCTAATTAGGCTACTTTGACCAATTTGGGGTTAGGTTTGACTTTGGTCAATTTGGCCTCTTTGGTTGACACCAATGGGTTCTTAGTGCTCTAAGGGACCCCTTAATAGGTTAGGTATGTCATGGTGGGGTCAAAGGGTCAAGGTGAGGTCCTAAAGTCCAACCCTATGCTTGTTAATTGGAAATTGCTATTTGCAGACCACTGTGGTTTCCTTCTTCTTGCCTAAGTTCACATGGCCTTTTGAGCTTCCTAGGGTTTTTTCATGACCTAGTCATGACAAAACCAATCTAGGGATCTAGTTGTTTTTTGGATGTTACACCAACTGTGGACAAACCAAAGGATATGGAAAAATCAAAGTTGGAGCAGTTACCTTCAAAGAGGTAGTATATGTCAAGGGTCTCAAGCACAACCTCATTAGCATAAGTCAGCTATGTGATGAAGGTTATCAGGTAACTTTTAACCATTCCTTATGTCTTATTACCAATAATAAAAACATTAATGTGTTATCTGGTATTAGACATGGAAATATTTATTTAGTCAATTTTGACTCTGCCAATTCAGATATTTGTTTATTTAATTCTATAAGTAAAACAAATGAATTGTGCAATAAAAGGCTAGGACATATTAACCTTAGAACTATATCTAAGCTTTCCAAGGACAGTCTAGTAAGAGGACTGCCTTTTGGTTCATACAAGAAGGAAGGACTCTACAGGGCTTGTCAACTAGGAAAGCAAACCAAGAGTAGTATTAAATCTTTATCCAAGAGTGATTCACCTAGGATTCTGTACATACTGCATTTGGATCTCTTTGGACCCACTGCAATACATAGCTTAGGAGGGAAGCATTACACTTTAGTTATTATAGATGACTTCTCAAGATTCACTTGGGTGTTCTTTCTTAGGAACAAGTCTGACACCTTCAGTGTTCTGACAGACTTTCTCAGGTCCATCAAGATTGAGTACTCTACTCTAGTTGCATTGATCAGAAGTGATCATGGCACTGATTTTGAATCTCTTCTGATGAGAGAATTCTGTGGAAAAGAAGGGATCAGACAATGTTTCTCTGCTCCTAGAACTCCTCAACAAAATGGTGTAGCTGAAAGGAAAAATAGAACACTAATTGAATCAGCAACTACATTGCTTACTGATGCTCACTTGCCACTCTCTTTTTGGGCAGAGGCAGTGAATACAGCAAATTATGTGTTGAACAGAAGTTTGATACACAAACTTAAGGGTAAAACTCCCTATGAATTACTCAAGAATAAAAAGCCTAAGGTTAACTATTTTAAGATTTTTGGCTGTAAATGCTATGTGCATAACAATGATAAGAAATATCTAAGGAAATTTGAAGCAAAAGGTGCTGAAGGTATATTCCTTGGATACTCTCTTTCTAGAAAAGCATATAGAGTTTATAACAAATCAACTCTTAAGATAGAAGAGTCCATGCATGTATCTTTTGATGAAACTAATATGTTAAATGAGGAGAGGAACACCACCTCTACCAAAGATACTTTGCAGGTACCAACTCTATGTGAAGAGCTCAATGGATTAGATCTACAGAGTAAAGATTCTCTACTTCCATCAAATAAAATTATTGAAGACAGTGAAGAATAGGATAATCCAGATCTTGCTGATAACTCAAATCAAGTGACAACTGATCATATCCCTCAAGAGGAAACTCTTGCTGAACCCACTCCAACTGTTGATCACATCACAGTTAGAGATCATCCAATATCTCAAGTCATTGGAGATATCTCAGCAGGTGTTCAAACAAGGCATCAACTACACCAAAATCAAATGCATACTTGTTTCCTATCACAAGTTGAACCTCAATCCATAAAAGATGCAGAACAAGATCCAAACTGGATTCTTGCAATGCAAGAGGAGCTCAACCAATTTGAAAGGAACAAGGTTTGGGATTTGGTTCCAAGACCAAAGAGCCATCCAGTTATTGGCACTAAATGGGTATTCAGGAACAAGCTAGATGATCAAGGCATAATAATCAGAAATAAAGCAAGATTGGTAGCCCAAGGATACTCTTAGGAAGAAGGAATTGATTAAGATCAAACATTTGCTCCTGTTGCTAGACTTGAAGCTATAAGGATATTTTTTGCCTTTGCAGCATTCAAGAAGTTCAAAGTTTATCAGATGGATGTGAAGAGTGCTTTTCTGAATGGGGATATCAAAGAAGAAGTTTATGTGGAACAACCACCAGGTTTTATCTCTCCAACTCACTCTTGTTATGTCTTTAAGCTTAATAATGCTCTCTATGGTCTCAAGCAAGTTCCCGGAGCACGGTATGAGACCTTAGCTAATTTCCTTTTGAAGAACAAATTTTGTAGAGGCATTGTTGATAAAACCCTATTTTTCAGGATACATAAAAATCAAACATTACTAGTTCAAATCTATGTAGATGATATTATTTTTGGCTCTACTTATTCAAATCAATGCAAAAGGTTTTCTGACCTAATGCAATCTAAATTTGAAATGAGTAGTATGGGTGAGTTATCTTGCTTCCTTGGCCTTCAAGTGAAGCAAAATCCAAATGGCATATTCATATCACAATCCAAGTATGCTAAGGAATTAGTGAAAAGATTTAGTATGTCTGATGCTTCCACTATGAAAACACCCATGCCCTCCAATGTTGTTGTAGACAATGATGAATCAGGGAAACCTGTTGATCAGAAAGTATATAGAGCAATTGTTGGCTCACTACTTTACTTAACAGCTAGTAGACCAGACATAATGTTTGCTACATGCATTTATGCTAGATTCCAAGTTAACCCCAAAGAATCTCACCTAATTTTACTAAGAATAATTTTGAGATATATAAAGGGTTGTCCAAATCTAGGACTCTGCTATCCAACTGCATCAGAATTTGAATTAACTGGATTCTCAGATTCTGATTATGCTGGATGCAGAGTAGACAGGAAAAGCACATCAAGAACTTGCCAGTTTCTTGGTGATAAGCTTGTGTCTTGGTTTTGTAAGAAACAGACATCTATGTCTACATCAACAGCTGAAGCAGAATATATTGCTGCTGGCAGTTGCTGCTCACAGATACTATGGATAAAAAACAACTTCTAGACTATGGTATCAACTTAAATAAGTCAATTATATTTTGTGACAACACTAGTGCAATATCTATAGCACAAAATCCAGTACTTCATAGTGGGACTAAACACATAGAAATTAGGCACCACTTTATCAGAGATAATGTGGATAAAAATAAAATTTGCCTACAATTTATTCCTACTGACTTACAAAGAGCTGATATTTTCACCAAACCCTTGGATGAAAAGAAACATATTTTCTCTATAAATCAGCTAGGAATGATAGATGGAGATTCAATCAATTAAAAATTATATCTTTTATTTATCCCCTCATATCATCGAACAGAGAACGACAAAATTTAGTCGTTCGTCGAACGAAGATCGATGATGCCTATTAGATCTAGGGATCGACGAAGACAAGCTCAATCGTCGAACTGAGATCGACGAAAATTAATTTTTCGTCGAACGCAGTCTGACGAAGGCTAAGTCTTTTCGACTTCTAATTTATTAGGTTTAGCCGAACTCAGTTCCACGAAATCTTTGCGCCTTCTCCGATCTTTCTTTATAATCAAACTTTCATTTCATTTTATCTATGCGCCTACAGAAATTGATTCTCCCTCCAGTTCCCTTTGCACTTGATCGTTTTTCTCTCTTGTAGGTAGAAATGGCAATTTCTCAAGCAGTCATTTCTTCAATGAAGTTTGATGCTGGGTTCGACATCGACATGGAGTCATTTGCTCACTCAGATCAAATCTTCCAGGACATTCTTCACCTTTTTGAAGAACAGCAACTGAAGAAATTCATGACCACCAGGATCAAACTCCCAGTAGCAGAAATAAAGGAATGGGTACACACCCTTAAGTCAGAGAATGCAACAACATTATCAGGATCAATTTCTGGAAATAAGATTGCATCCTTCCCTTCCTACTCTTCAAATGTCCCTTCTTCTAGGGGCCTAGCTTCATGTCTTCCTGAAACTAGGCAGGGGGAGATGCTTTATGAAGAAGCTCCTTTTGATACAGTGAATGATTCAATGATGATTGATACGGTTTCAGATATGGTTTTGATAGAAGCACTTTCAGTTCTTGATGAAGATGCTCCAGCAGTTTTAGTTTTTGATTCAGATATGACATATTCAAATGCAGATTCAGTTATGGTGTTTGATATAGCAGATACAGTTTTTGATAAAGAAGATTCAGATATGACAGATTCAGTTCCAGTTATTGATACAGCTCAGATAAACAAAGCCAAAAGCTGAAGGCAAGGATTTCTCTCAGTATTCTACAATGTCTGAATTCAGAAAGTGTAAAGTTTTCTAAACCTAGAGTACTATATTTCTTATCTACTGAAATGAAATTTATTTCTGTCAGATATATATACTCTATGTTTGTTTGTTGATTTTGTCAAATAGTGTCCTAACCCAAATAGGGGGAGATTGTTGGAACAACACTATTACTGATTTGGGCTAGGATCAATATCTGTTGACTAGGACTAAGTTGACCCCAATGTATAGTCTAAGGGTCAAGGTTTTAGGCTGTCTGAGTTAGGTAGAACTTAGGAAAAACTCTAAGTTTCTGCGTTCGACGAACTCCATTCTGCGTTCGACGAACTCCATCCTGGGTTCGACGAATGTTGTGCTTCAGTTCGATGAACATCATTCTCAGCTCGACGAAATCAATTCTCCAGCCAGTCTAGCAGTTTATCTCTCAGTTCGACGAACTCCAGTTTGAGATTGATGAACTCAGCTCTGTGTTCGACGCATAAGTAATAAGATGTTCAGTTCGACGAAATTGCTTCTCAGCTCGACGAATTTAATCTTCCAGCCAGTTCAGCAGATTATCTCTCAGTTCGATGAACTCCAGATTTAGTTCGACGAACTCCAGATAGTGTTCGACGAATTAATTCAGTTTGATGAACTCCAGATTTAGTTCGACGAACTCAACTTTCAGTTCGATGAACTCAGCTTTCAGCTCGACGAATCTTCTCCAGCTTGACAAATTTCAGAAAGATCAGTTATCTTTATTCTCTGAACTCAGATCGACTAAATCATCAACGGATCTATTCTTTCAGATAAGACAAGTTTTTTTATCTTTCCTTTTATTTATTCCTTTCCATTCTCATCTCTCGAGAAAGTAGTCGTTTGACATATTGGAAAAGGATGTTATTATGGAAAAGGAAAAGAAATTAATTATTATTGCTGAATCAGATTGCAGTTCGAAGATATATTCCTTCTGATTATTATATTCCTTATTCAGAAGATTTGAATTTCAAATCAGTGATATATTGTCAAAAGAAAAAGGATTACAGAAAGAGACTAACATAGAGAAGAAACAGTCGACTAGAGAAGAAACATTCAAAAGAAATACAGAAAGTCAAAAAGAAAGAAAGATCTTCATCCTCAACAGCAGCACTCTCAATCTCTAAGAACATCAACAATCATTCTCTCAGTTTTCAGCTGCTAGTTCTAATCTTCAACGAGCAACAATAATCTGAGAAACTTTGTCTCTCAGATTCATCTGCTATCAAGGAAGATAAGCTACATTCAAGAGAAAGCTCCATCCTTCAACTGTCAAGAATTTCTATCAGACAGAGGGAGCTTTACAACTCAACAATCCACTAGTTTTCTCTCATCTTGTTGACAGAGAAGAATCTCATAAACATTTTTGTTTACCCTTTTTATCCCATCTTGTACAGGGTTCTAACTCCCTTCAAAAGTTAAACCTTTGGTGGCAGGGCACCTGATCAAAAACCTGTGATTTGGTTTGAGCACCTGATCAAAAGCTCAGTGGTGTTTGAGCACCTGAACAAAACTCCATTGGTGTTTGGGCACCTGATCAAAACTCCATTGGTGATAGGGCACCTGATCAAAAACATAGTGGATTCCTACCAAGGGTGGTAGAAGAGTAGATGTACCCAGGTTGATTGGGGAACTACTATAGATCCTTGTGTCTTCTGTGATTGTGTTTTTCTTTCTGCTATGCTATGTGATTTGTGTTTATTTTGCTTTTACACTCACTTTGTTATACACACACATATATATATCAGTATTTTAATTCCGATATAAAATAAGTTAAAAACTTTTAATACTCTATTCACCCCCTCTCTAGAGTAAATCTAAAATCTAACCTCACTTTCAAACACTATTTGGTTAGTTACAGAGCTAAATATATGACCTAAGGACTTGGTGAATACAACTTTGTATTCACCATCACATAATTGACTAATACTAATTAGATTATGTTGAAGAACTTCAACATAAGCTACCTTAGAGAAGGAGATTTCCCCAATCCTGAGCACACCATATCCTTTGGTCTGACCAGAGTGGGAGTTCCCAAAGATTACCTTAGGGCCTTCCTTGGCCTTGTAGTTTTCTAGCACCTCTTTTGCTCCAGTCATATGCATGGAGCATCCAATGTACAGATACCACAGCTGGTTTGTGGTAGAACAGTCTCCTCTCTACACATGAAGTTAAACATTAGTATAGACCCTCTCTTGATGGGGTCTCTTTCTTCTATCATCATATGGAGTTATGAAAGAATAAGTTGGTCTTTCAGTATAACCCTTAAGGTGAAGAATTGATGGTTTATTATGCCAGCAATGTTTGGCTTTGTGCCCAATTTTAGAACAGCAAAAACATCTAGGAATGTAAGTAGAAATAAGAGAGAGGGGCCTACATGTTTGAAAATTATTTACTGGGAACTTGCGTCGAGAAGAAATCGATGCATCTTTAGAGTTGCGTTGAGTGGAATTTGACGTGTCTGCATAGTTACGTTGATAGTAAGTCGATGCAGAATATTGGTTGCGTCGAGTAGAATTTGACGGACCCTCGTTCTTGCTTCGAGTTGATGTCGAAGCATAAGCAGAACTTTGTTCAGTTGCATTCGGCGCATCTTTAAAACTACGTCAAGTTCCATTCGACGAACAATTTCTTTTATTAAGGATTTTATAATTTTAATTAGATTTTCTAAGGGGTGCTTACCTAGAATTCCTGTTTGATCAGTTATATTTACCCTATTAAACACCTTGATTTTATTAGGGTTGTTATTCAATTCTTTACAAGATTCTAGGTTGTTATTAGTTTGTTTTAATTAGGTCTAATGAACATTATAGGGTTTTTCAAGGCAGGTTTGTTAGGGATTATTATGTCGGTGGATGGGTCTACTCATAGACCAAGATATTTAAATCTAATGGAGAGATTTTTGTGTAATGTCTTTGAGCTTTTGACTCCTTCCATTTACTGAGTCTTCAAAGGACTTTGTAAACCCTTCTTTTAAGTTAGAATTTTCAGTAGTTAGTGTATCTATTTCTGTTTCTTTCCTATACATCTGATTTCTTAATTCATAATTGACTGAATACAGATTTTCTTTCTTAGGATCTTCTAGTTGTTCTCTGATTGTTTTAAGTTCCTTTTGGCCATTTATATAGTCTTGACAAAATTCTGTAAAGCAAATTTTTAAGTATTCTGAAGAGAAATCAAATTCATCAAATATAGTTACCTGATTTTCTTCAGTAGAATCTTCTAGGGCCATTAAACAGGCTTCTTCAGCTGCGCTGTCTTCATCACTGTCAGATGAAGAGGAATTTGACTCAGACTCTGAGTCACTCCAGGTTTCAGCTATGAAATCCCTTCCCTTCTTTTTATCCTTCTTTCCGAAGGATTTCTTCTTGTGCTCTTTTTTGTTGCTACTTTTGTCCTTTTGTTCTTCAGGACATTCTGGGGCAATGTGCCCTGGCTTTCTGTGGGCAAAGAAGATAATCTCCTACTTTGGATTCTTGTCAAATCTGGGCTTGCTTAAGCTCTTATCCTTTCTTCTGGAGTCTTCTGTCTTGACCTATTTTCTGAATCTTCTGTCCAAGAGGTTGAACGTTTCCTCTTCAGATGTGGAAGGGCCATCAATAGTAGCCTTTAGAGCAATTGTCCTTTCCTTAGGAGTTGAGACTTTTTCTTTGGCTTCAGTCTCAACCCTGCTCTTCAATAGAAGCTCATGGGACTTGAGCTTTCCTAGTAGAGCATCAGTAGAGATTTCTCTATGACATCTGAACTCTCTAATTGCCCAGATCCTTGAGTCCCATGTGCTTGGGAAGCACATGAGGAGCTTGTCATTTATCTCTGTCAGAGAAATTTCCTTGTCCAGTCCCTTTAGCTCATTTATAATGGTGTTGAATCTCTCATGCATCTCAGCCACCCTTTCTTCAGACTTATTCTGAAAGTTCTAATATTGGGATAAGAGATGGGACTTTCTGTCCTTTCTTTCATCAGAACTTCCCTCAACTAATCTGGAAAGGGATTCCCAGATTTCTTTGGCTGATTTGTAGTCAGCCACCTTCTATAAAATGTCATCAGACATTGTAGAGACCAGAATATTCATGGCATTGGCATCACATGCCTTTTGCTTCTTTTCAGCATCTGTCCATTTAGCTCTAGGCACAGTTTTCTATGTCACAGATCCACTGACATCTTTTCATACTGGTGTTGGGGGACCTGAAATAATGACTTCAAAAATGTCTTCATCAATAAAGTTCATATACAATTTTATTCGTGATTTCTAGAGTGTAAACTTATTCAGGTTACATACAGGTAAACTTATTAACCAATCTCTCTATCGGTCCATCCTTCTTGATAAGAATAAAGAGTGCAACCTTGGTCAAACGATCTATTATGATATATATACCATCATTTCTTGATTTACTTATCGGAAAACCCATAATAAAATCTATTGCAATATCATCTCACTTCCATTCATGAATATGTAGTGATTGCAAGCAACCTTCATTCTTTTGATGCTCAACCTTGACGGCATGGAATGCCTAGCATTTAGCTATGTATTTAAATACATCATTTTTCATTCCTGGCCACAAGTATTATTATTTTAAATAATGATATACTTTTGTTCATCCAGGATGAATTGAATAACTTGTATTGTGTACTTCGTACAGTATTTCTGATCTCAAATTATCCACATCAGGAACACAATCTTCCATTAATAAACAACAATCTATCTTCAAGAATAAAAGCTTTTGTTTGCTCATTCTTCACCTTATGTGTTATCTCAGACATGAGCAGATCCCGTTTGATCCCTTTCTTAATTTTTTCTTTGATTACATACTTAATATGCATTTGATAAAAATGTCCCAGTTTTTCTTCATTCGTATGGATCATAATAATTTATGTCTTCTTTGAGTCATTATGTATTTCTTTGTGTGGTGAGCTTCATAGAGTATTGTCGTTTAACTCTTTTTATTCACTGCATCAATGCAACATTGTCTTTATCTGGATATTATTTTGTATCAAAGTCATATTTTTTATTACTTCCAAACATCTTCTTTGGCAGAGATTTCTCTATTTGTGTAAAAATCCACTTTAAACTTTATGGTTGACGAACACCTCACATCTTACTCCATACAAATAGCGTCACCATAGTTTGAGTGCAAAAATAATTGCAACCATCTCCAAATTATGCGTCGGATAATTTTTTTCTCATATCTCTTTGATTTTCTAAATGCATGCGCAAACACTTTTTCAATATGCATGAATATACAACACAAACCTTTTAGCGATGCATCCCTATATGTAACCCTTAAGTACCATTAGACATGACTAAGACAAGAGCAGTTGTCAATTTCTCTTACAATTCTTCAAAAGCACTATGATATTCCACTAAAATTGACTAAGATATTTTGAATCAAAGTCATAGTTTTATATAAATTCCAAACATCTTCTTTGGTAGAGATTTATCTCTTTATGTGTAAGAATATACTTTAAACTTTATGGTCGATGAACACCTCACATCTTATAACACCCCATCTGTCACGAATAATATAACAGAAGGTCCAGCCGGGGCCCCACGCCATATTACACAGACAGACGAATGTGTTACTTAATCAGACCAAATTTCTTTTATTTTAAAACGCACCCTAACACAGAGTTGCATTCTAGCGGAAACTTTAAGGAGTTAAAGAACCACCCAATTTGGGAATGTCCACTAATAATATAACCAAGAATGAAAGTCATATACCCAAAAAGGGTTTTGGCCTTAAGGCCTGACATCATCAATGTTTAGCAAATAAAGTAATTTCCATACTTCGGCACACAGGTCGGCAACACATAAAAATACTAATAATTACATTTGGGCCTTCAAGGGCCAGCTCAGCAAAAGGGTTTCAACCCGCTACTTCCCGCTCGGCTCGCCAACACAGTACAAAAGCATTCCACCAAGCGGTGGCAAACAAGGCAACGGTCAGCATTAGCTGACCAAATTATAACTGTTGAAATTTGAAGTGTAAGTGGAGGTCGGGTGGTCTGGGAATCAGACCGGGCTGTCTGGTATGAAGACCGCATGGGTTGTCTTCCCACGGTGGACTGGCGGTTAGCGAGTTGCAGGTGGCCTTGATCTTTCGGCTATATGGGGTCAGCTTTCTGGTAGTAACCGGGCGGATAGTATCCGCAGTTATCACTGGATGTTGGAGCTATGACCAAATCTCTGCTCGCAGGCTGACAGGTTGTTATTGGTGTTGCTGGGGTTCTGCGAGTTGTTTGCGCGGCTTGTCATAGAGTCAGTGAATTGTTCGGCAAGGATATCCCAGCAAGGCGCGTGTGTTATGTGCTACCCATTGTGGTTAATATGGGTGGTTATCCTATCGTTATAGGCGGTGCCGCACTCCTCACCTATACTATAAATAGGACCCCGGTTCGAAGAAACTAGACAAGAAGTGTAAGTGAGAGCTCGCAAGTAGTTGTGCGGATAGAACTTCTCTGTTCGCGCGGTTTGAGATTTGCCTTTGCTGTGTTCGCAGGTTGTGCGGCTTGCTTGTGGTTCTGATTTGATCAGAGGAGACTGCAGCGGATAAGTCGATAGCAGTCAGCGGCGGGTAGCAGGAGGAGATCATGGTTAGCGGCAAGGAAATTTTCTCTGGCTCGTTTCAGTTTTCAATAAGGATCAGTCTGTGGCGGGTAGGTGGTTTTCCTTTGCCGGACTGTTTTCTATTCAGTTCTTCAGCAGCTTGTTTGCGGTTAGAAGCGGCCAGGTGACTGCATTCAGGCGGCCTTGCTTGGGCGAACAGTGTGAGCATTGGAATAATGGGTAGTTCGCGTGTTGAGTTGCGGGTTGGCTACTTGGCGGTTTGCACGGACAGCTTTGTTAGTCGGGCGGTTTGGAGGGTTCATTTTGTAACCGTCAGCTTCTTGTAGTTTGTTTCTTTCTCCTTATTTGGTGTACTGGTAAATCATGTCTCGCCATGTATACCTCGCAATGTACAGAAGATAGTTAATACAAGATTTTTCTTGTTGCTTCATTGTTTCTGGTTTCTTCTGCTTGGTATGGTTGAAGTGTGCATGTGACCTAGTTCCCGTTTTCTGCTTATCAGAAACTTGAAATATAGTATCTGAGGTTAATTTCAACATGGTATCAGAGGGACAGAGGTTTGAGCAGTGATTCATCAGCAATTATCTTCCTTGGATTTCTGGAAGCACAAGTTATCAGTGGATAGCAATGGAAGGAGGTATAGCAAGAGGTCTTGGTATTGAGCTCCTGACATAGACTAACTTTAAGAAGTGGAAGTCTTACATGGAGAGTTATCTTTTGGGCGAGTACCTCTGGGAGGTTGTTGGTGGAGAAGAAGCTAAAGAAGTGGTTGCTACTGGTGATAATGCTCATCTGGTGAGAGCTTGGAGGAGAATTAATGCTAAGGCAGAGTTTACTCTCAAGTGTGCTATCTCATCGGAGTTGTTTGATCACATCGTTGGATGTTGATCAGCTGCTGAGATTTGGACAGTCTTGGATGGCTTGTTCAATAAGAAGAATGTAGCTCGGCTATAGTTCTTGGAGAATGAGTTGGCTAAGGACACTCAAGGTGACTTGTCCATATCAACGTTCTTCCTGAAGATGAAGAACCTCTGTGCAGAGATTTCGGCTTTGGACCCGGATGAGCCTATCTCAGAAGCTAAGCTAAAGAGGCACATAATCCACGGGTTGCGGAGGGAGTATGTAGATTTTGTTACTTCTGTTCATGGTTGGGCCAATCATCCATCGTTGCTGGAGATGGAAAACTTAGTTGCTTCGCAAGAGAGATTGGCTATGCAGATGGCGGGGATGTCTATCTCTGGGGGAGAAAGTGAGGTTCTATATTAAGGGAAGAAGAAGCGTTGGAACAAGAAGAAAAAGTCATCTGGAGATGATGGTCCATCCTCTTCATATCAGCATGAGAGGATCTATGCTCCTAAGCGTGATGGGAAGAAGAAGGAAGGGCATATATGCCTGGTCACTTCAAGAAGGACTGCAGAGTCAATCTTCAGTCGGGGCATGCTGCAGGAAAGGAGGAGGATGGTTCCAATGCAAATGGTATTTGGGGTGATGGAGCTTTTATGATGGGCACTTGTGTTCGGGCTATGGTTTCTATCATCTATCAAGATGATTGGATAATGGATTCTGGGTGTGGTCATCACCTCACCGGGGATGAGTCCAAGTTCTCTTATTTGCAGACATACACTGGTAATGATGCTATCATTACTGTTGATGATACTATACATACAGTTGAGAAGGATGGTGTAGTTTCTTTAAACGGAGATAGAGGTCCACTCACGTTGAAGAGTGTCTATCATGTTCCGGGGATGAAGAAAAAGATCTTCTCAGTCACCAACGTTGTTGATGTTGGCTATCACGTTCTGTTTGGTCCAACAGAAGTGAAGTTTCTTTGAAATGTGTCAACGGTTGAGGCTGAAGTCACTCATGTTGGAAGACGGGTGAAGGATTTGTTTGTGTTATCTACAAGTTCATATGTTGATAAGATGAGGACTAATGATAGCGCTGCTATCTGGCATGAAAGACTTGGGCATGTTGGGATGGATAAGTTGAGGATATGGAGGGAAGAGGACTTGTGAGAGGCTTGCCTAGTCTGTCATCTTTCGGCGAAGGTCACATTTGTGCAGGTTGTCAATATGGTAAGGCTCATCGCCTTCCATTCGACAAATCACAAAGCAGATGCAAAGCACCATTGGAGTGTATTCATGGTGATCTGTTTGGACCTACCACAACTGCCAGTCTTGGAGGCAGCAGGTATATTCTGGTCTTGATTGATGACTTCACTAGGTATACCTGGTATACTTTATGAAGGAGAAGTCTGAGGCATTCGAAAAGTTTGTGGAGTTCAAGGAGCTAGTGGAAGGTCGGCTTAAACTGCAGATCAAGAAGTTTAGAACCAACAATGGAGGGGAGTTCACCTCAAATGCGTTCTTGAACTTCTGCGGGAAGCATGGCATCTGGAGAGAGCTCTCTTATGCTCACACTCCACAACATAACGGAGTTGCAGAGCGGAAGATCCATCATCTGACGGAGAACTGCAAATGTTGGCTTCATGCCAAGAGTATCCCAAAGTCCTTCTGGGCAGAGAAAATGTCTTGTGCAACTTATGTCATCAATCGGATGCCTCTTAGTCCAATCAACATGAAGACCCTGCAAGAGCTGATGTTCAAGATAAAGCCTACGGTGGAACACCTTCGAGTGTTCGAATCTACCTGCTACGTGCATATTCCTGATGTCCTTAGAACGAAGCTAGATGTGAAAGCAAGGAAGCTAGTCTTCGTCGGTAATGATGACCGAAAGAAGGGTTGGAGATGCATAGATCCATAGATACATATAGTCGTGGTTTCAAGGGATGTGGTATTTGATGAGTTGATATCATACCAGGGTAGCTCTTTTGTTGATCTACAAGAAAGAGGATTATATGGTGGACTTGAAGAAGCTACTAAGGAGGTTCTGGTGGAGTTGCCTGTTTCTCCAGGTGCTCTAGTTACTTCTAGCTCTGGGTCAGGTGCTTCAGGGTCTGGAAGCAGGGGAGCGACGCTCCAAGTATGCCTAAAAGGAGAGCTAGTTCAGAACAGGTAGCTGGAGAGGTGGTTCAGAGTAAAGCTCTGAGGAGGTCCAAGTCGACTATTATTCCACTAGCTCAGTATACATAGGGAAATCTTGTGAGCTTTGTCTCATGTTTCTTTGATGGCCCCTTGGATGAGCAAGAGTCATCATGCTTTGAATATGCCACTAGAGTCAAGGAGTGGGAGGATGCCATGAATGAGGAGATGGCTGCCCTTAAGAAGAATGAGATTTGGGATCTTTTACCCAAGGTTGATGGTATTACTCTTGTGACATGCAAGTGGGTTTACAAGATGAAGAAGAAAGCTGACGGGAGTATCAAGTGGTACAAGGCTCACCTTGTAGCTTGAGGGTTCTCTCAATAGTATGGAGAAGACTATAAAAAGACATTCAGTCTGGTAGCCAAGATGACTTCAGCACGAGTGGTGATTGCATTGGCAGATAGCCAAAGGTGGAAGATTTGGCAACTCGACGTAAAGAATGCTTTCTTGTAAGGCGAGATTGACAAAGATATCTTCATGGTTCAGCCACCTGGATATGTATTGAAAGTTCATCCAGGACACATCTGCAAGCTCAAGAAGGCTCTTTACGGGCTGAACCAAGCGCCTCGGGCGTGGTATGGGAAGATCGCAGAATTCCTCCAGTTATGCGGATATTTTGCTTCAGATTAAGACTCGAGTCTGTCTGTAAAGAAGATCGGGGAGCTGCAAGTCTTGGTGATGTTGTATGTTGATGACATGATCATCACGGGGAACTCGGAGGCTGAGGTAGCTAAGCTTCGGGCTGAATTAGCTATCAGATTTGAGATGAAGGATCTAGGGGAGCTTCACCATTTCCTTGGACTCGAGGTGGAGAGGAAAGAGAGAGGCATACTTGTTTCCTAGAAAGGCTATGCGAAATGAATTGTGAAGCGATTCAGCATGGAAGGAGGGAAGAGCAGCTCTACTCCACTGGAGGTTGGTCTAAAACTTTGGCGGGATGAGGACAGGATTCTTCCTGATCCGTTGGTGCTCCTAGCTCTTGTTGGGAGTCTGATATACTTAACGATTACCAAATCGGATATTGCCTATGCAGTTGGTAGGGTGAGTCGGTATATGGTGGAACCACGGAAACCTCATCTGGTGGCGGCAAAGAGTTTCAAACGGAGCCATCTGAATACTCACCTGATAACTGTTGTTATAGGCGAACTCTACCATGAGAAAGTGATCTTCCCAACTCTGTCCAAAATCCAAAACGCGCATACGAAGCATATCCTCCATCGTCTGATTTGTCCTCTCGGTCTGCCCATCCGTTTGTGGATGGAAGGTTGTGTTAAACTTGAGCTTCGTGCCCAACAAACGATGAACATGCCTCCAATCACCGGACGTGAACCGTCCATCACGGTCGTTAATAATACTGCAAGGGAATCTATGTAATCGAACAATATTCTCCACATAAAGCTTTGCCAGCTTCTCCACTGAATCACTTTTCTAATGCAGAATAAAATGCGCAACTTTAGTCAACCGATCAACGATCACCCAGATCGAGTCATTCTTCTACAGCGACTTTTGCAACCCATGAACAAAGTCCATGGAAATATCATCAAATTTCCATTCCGGAATTGGCAATGACTTCAAGAATCCTCCTGGCCGCTGACACTCAGCCTTCACTAACACAGACGTTTGGCACTTTGTCACGTAAAGAGCTATATCTTTCTTCATGCCTGGCCACCAGAATAGTGTCTTCATGTCCTTGTACATCTTTGTGCTCCCCGGGTGGATCGAGTACTTGGTATAATGAGCCTCGTACATCATCTCTTCTTGTAAAATGCCAATATTGGGGACGCATAAATGAACACCCTTTCACAAAAGACAGTCTTCATACAAGAATTCTGCATTAAATCCATCCACAGTCTCTTCCACATAGCATTTCGTGCTTTCATCAAGCTCCAACGCCTGACGAACACTATCTGCGAGGACACATTGCACCACCGTCCAGTTCAAGCATGCCTTCGTTGTTGTCCTTCTCTCGACGCATGAGATTCGCAAGGCTTCCAAGTCACTGATTAGACGTTCATCGCGCCTCAAAATCCAGTTGGCCCGTGTAGAAGCCCGCCGACTCAACGCGTCCGCAACGATATTTCCCTTACCGGGAATGTAATATATCTTGAAGGTGTAGTCCCCAAGGAACTCCATCCACCTCCGCTGTCGCATATTCAATTCCTTCTAATCTATCAGGCACTTTAGGCTCTTGTGGTCCGTAAAGATATCAATCTTCACGCCATACAAGTAGTGCTGCCAAAGCTTAAGAGCGAGTATCATGGCCGCTAACTCCAAGTCATGGACCGGATAGTTCCTCTCATGCAATTTCAATTGGTGAGAGCCATACGTGATTACCTTTCCATGTTGAAGAAGAGCACAGCCTAAGCCGCTCTCTGATATGTCATTGTAGATTCCGTAGCCTTCTGTACCACATGGAGAGCACAAAATGGGCGTCGTGGTCAGACGGATCTTCAACTCCTCAAAAGCTTGTGCGCACGCCGGCGACCAAACAAACTTCTGATCCTTCCTTGTCAAGGTAATGAGGGGTAACGCTATTCGTGAGAAGTTCTCTACGAAGCACCTGTAGTAGCCGGCAAACCACAGGAAACTTCGGACTTCCGCCACCATAAACAACACAGGCCACTCTCGTATCGCAACTATCTTCGCCGGATCTATCGCAATTCCCTCCCCACTAACCACGTGACTGAGAAACGCTACTGATGATAGCCAAAACTCACACTTAGCGAAATTGGCGTACAACTGACTCCTCCTCAGGGTCTCCAAAACTGTGCGTAAGTAATCCACGTGATCTTCCTCTGACTGTGAGTACACCAGGATATCGTCAATGAAGACTATCACGAACTGTTCCAAATACTCCCTGAACATTATGTTCATCAAGTCCATGAATATCGAAGTTGCATTCATTAGGCGAAACGGCATAACCGTGAACTTGTAATGACCATAACGCGTACTGAACGCCGTTTTGGGGATGTCGCTTTCCCTGATTCTCAACTAATAATAGCCGGACTTCAAATCCAGCTTTGAGTACACCGTAAAACCTACTAGCTGATCAAACAGATCATCGATTCTCGGAATCAGATACTTATTCTTCTCCGTCAGCTTATTCAGCTCTCGGTAGTCTATACATAACTGCAAGCTTCCATCCTTTTTCTTCACAAAAAGGACCGGTACGCTCCAAGGTGATGAACTTGGAGGCACATAACCTTAATCTAGCAATTCTTGTAACTATACTCTCAGTTTCGCCATCTCCTTTGGCGCTAAATGGTACGGGGAGCGTGACACGGGCTTGGCACCTGACATTAGCTCAATAGTGAAATCGATCTCTCGCTGAGTGGAGCTTGTTGAATTTTTTGAAGTGGAAGAAGGAAGTCGGGCGGTCTGCGGTTTGATAATCGCAGAGACCGCGCGATCTGTGTGGTTTGTTCTGGCGATCAGTTCTGATCTGTCAGGATGCTCACGTATTTTTGGTCTCCTTATTGTTGCGCAGGGCAATCTGAGGAAAGATGATCGCGGAGTCCACTCTGTCTGCGGGTTGGCTTCTGGCCAGGTTTGCCTTAGACATTTGTTGTCTAAGTGCTTGTGAGACCAGGCGGTCTGTTGTGATACCGCATGCGGGTTGATGGGTGGTTATTGCATCCCTCTTTCGGCGGTGACGACATCCGTCCTCTTGCCTATAAATAGGGGTGCATGACCCGTCATTTCTAACCGAGAACTATAAGAACTAGAGCCTGGATTGTTTGTGTCGGTCTCAATTTGAGGTCGTGCGGTCTTGGAAGCAGTTTGACCTTTTGTTGTGTTCGTAGGTCTGCGGCCAGCAGCGAGCGGTTTGTTTCCTTGGTGTCCTTCCAGCGGCTTGAATAATCAGTTCGTCAGCAGTCTCCGTCTGCGACCTGGATTGTTATAGTTCTTGTGTTGTTCGCAGCAAGCTTGGTGATTAGGCGACCTCAACGGTCAGGTGATCTCGAGTTGTGGGTAGGCGACAGCTAGAGCAGCTTCTTCTGGTTCTGTTCACGGGTAGCTTCAATGATCGTGCGACCTCTTGGTCTGGCGGTCTAAAGTGCGAACAGGTTCTGTTTTCAGCAGTGGAATAAAGCAGCAGTCTGTGTGGCCTAGATTTGTGGTCTGGCAGCTCGCAGGTCATCTCGCCTGCTTTTGTTCATGCGGTCTCGGGAGTAAGACGTGCGGTCTGGTGGTGCTGCGGTCTCTAGCGGCTTATATTTGGCAGTTCGTCGGGACTTGTTGTTTTTGTTGTTTTGTGCTTCTCTCCTTTGTGATTCTTATGAATCATGTCTCGCCATGTATACCTCGCATTGTAAAGTGGAAACTGTAGTCAATTTTCAAGTGCATTATCCTGTCTTCCCATTGTCATTGTGTTGCTACACTTGTGGAAAGTTGTGAAGCATTCCGCTTTATTTGCTTCACCTTCAACCCTCTCAAATTTTTTAACATGGTATCAGAGCTAGGTTGCTGAGCAGTAGTCGTTGTTACTTCACTCGAGTTCCTCAAGGTGGTTAGCAATCACTGTGATAGAAATGGAAGGAGGTTATGCGAGAGGTCTTGGAACTGAACTCCTATCGCAGACTAACTTTAAGAAGTGGAAGTCTTGCATGGAGAGTTATCTTCTTGGCGAGGATCTTTGGGAGGTGGTTGGAGGAGAAGCAAGACAACCTATTGTTCCTGCTGAGGGGAATGCTGGGCTCGTGAAGGCTTGGAAGAGAACAAATGCTAAGGCATAGTTCACTCTCAAGAGAGCTTTCATTCCGGAGTTGTTCGACCACATCATTGGATGTAGGTCTGTTGCTGAGGTTTGGACAACCTTGGATGGCTTGTTCAACAAAAACAATGTAGCAGGGCTATAGTTCTTGGAAAATGAGTTGGTGAAAGCAACTCAAGGAGATTTGTCTATCTCTTCGTTCTTCGTGAAGATGAAGAACCTATGTGCTGAAATTTCAGCATTTCACCCGGATGAGCCTATCTCAGAAGCGAAGCTGAAGAGGCACATAATCTGCGGCTTGCGGAGGGAATATGTTGCCTTCGTTACTTCTGTCCAAGGATGGGCCAATCAGCCATCAATTCTTGAGCTGGAGAACTTGCTTGCTTCGCAAGAGAGCTTAGTAAAGCAAATGGCTGGGATGACTATCTCTGGAGGAGATAGTGAGGTTCTATTTTCTGGGAAGAAGAAGAGATGGGACAAGAAGAAGAAGTCACCTGATAGTGATGGGCCTTCAACTTCATATCAACAAGAGAGGATCAAGGCTCCTAAGCGTGATGGGAAGAAGAAGGAAGGGCCAAGATGCTACAGGTGCAATCAGCCAGGTCACTTCAAAAGAGACTGCAGGGTTAATCTTCAGCCAGGTCATGCTGCAGGAAAGGGAGAGATGGATTCAAATGCTGATTGTAGTTGGCCAGATGGAGCCTTCATGACGGGAATGTTTGTTCAGGCCATGGCCTCCATTAACTACAAGGATGATTGGATCATGGACTCTGGGTGTGGTCATCACCTCACCGGGGACGAGTCGAAGTTCTCTTCGTTGCAGGCATACTCAGGTAATTGAAAGTGAGGTTAGATCTTAGATTTACTCTAGAGGGGGCGAATAGAGTTTTACAGGTTTTTCACTTAATTTTATAGCGGAATAAAAATAGTGTTACTTATATGTGTATTGCAGAGTGAGTTATAAAATAAAATAAGGAAGCACAGCACACAGCACAGCAAAATAAGCACAACACAGATGACACAAGAATTTTATAGTGGTTCCCCACTAAACTTGGGTACATCTACTCTTCTACTACACTTGGTAGGATTCCACTACAGGTTTTTGTTCAGGTGCCCTGCCACCAAGGGGGTTTTGATCAGGTGTCCACACACCAATGAGCTTTTGATCAGGTGCTCCAACCAAACTACAGGTTTTTGCTCAGGTGCCCTGCCACCAATGGGTGTAACTTTTGAAGGGAGTTATAACCCTTTATACAATTGAAAGAAAACAAAAATATATTGTTCTTCTCTTTCAGAGAAGACTCTAGTGGATCCTTGATGATGTTGAAGAGCTCCCCCTGATTTGATTAGTGTTTGATGATCAGGTCAGGAAGCTTCTTCTCTAGAATGTAATAACTCCTTTCTTCGTCTTCTGCAGTTGAGATCCTGAGCAAATGATCTAGATTAAGTGTCTCCGGATGAAGATGATCTGCAGAGAAGAGTTAGCAAACAAGATAGATAAAAATATGTTGTTCTCTATCTTTCTCTTCTTTGTGCTTTCTCTGTATCTATGTAATTTGGAGAGCTTCTCTCTTATCTTCAATTCTTGATCCTCTCTCTGGTAAAAGGAATGAGATAAAGTCTCTTTTATCAACTGGACTCCTCGAGAAGATAAACTGCCATCTTTCATTTATGCTGTTCTGCAACGGCTATATCATTAATTGTTCTGCAACGGCTATATCATTAATTTGTTCTGCAACGGCTATATCATTAATGTGAGGCAGTGACAATTCATACAAAAGAAGGGCAGCAATATATAAATAAAAACTATTCAAAATATTGCTTTATCAGATCTGACAACATATAGAATTTTAGTCGAGCTGAGAAATGAGATTTTATAAAGCTGATAATATATCGTCGATCTCAGCTTGAAGTTCGTCGGGATGAGCTCGACGTTTGTCAATATGATCATTGATTAATTGCAGAGTGAACTTTCGTCGAGCGCTGCTTGGTTTTTGTCGAACGCAGATTCAGATATATTTTGTCGAGCGCTGCTAGCTTTTCGTCGATCGCAGCTTCAGAGTCATTTTGTCGATCGCAGAATGCAAGACATTCGTCGAACGCAGAAAGCATTTCGTCGAATGTAGTTTAACTTATATTATTTTCTCAGTCTTCTGTCTTAGTGAGATTTGATCTAGTTTATACAAGATGTGTTATGATAGAAACTTAGACCATAAAGATGGATCGTGACTCAAATCAAAACTAGGGTTCTAACAATCTCCCCCTTTTTGAGTTGGGATACAGATTTGAATTTTAAAACATATAGGGATCCTAATCCAAATCAAAACTGGTGATCCAACAATCTCCCCCTATTTGGTTTAGGATGCCAAGGAAGAGAAAATAGAATAACTCAAAGCATAAGGTTTTTGTAACAGTCATTATAAAGCTTTAAGGAGATAAACAGAATAAACAGATAGTAAAATTTATTTGTTCTTTTGAAAACATTTAATCATAAATTACTAAAATTTCTTCTTCTTTTAATTTCTCCTTCTTTTAATTTCTTTTTAATTTTCTTCTTCTTTTTATTTTCTTCTTCTTTTAATTTCTCCCACTGTCTTGATTCAGGGAACCCTGGATCAAGACCCCTAGAAGAAGGGTAAATGGGAATATAAGAAATTTTGATTCTTAAATTTTGTTTCAATAGGATTTAATTAATATGATGAATTGCTACAGCTGTTAATGGATTCTAAGGAATTTTTAAGATAGAAAGTTTTTATCAAATTTGAATTGCTACAGCTGTTAATGGATTCTAAGGAATTTTTAGAAAAAAATTGTCTGATACCTTCCTTCTTACAGAATTCTCTCATCAGAAGAGATTCAAACTCAGTGCTATGATCATTTCTGATCAATGCAACTAGAGTAGAGTACTCAATCTTGATGGACCTAAGAAAGTCTGTAGGAACATGAAGTTATCTGCCTTTGTTTTTAAGATAGAAAATTCAAGTGAATCCTATAACTTTTTGTTTGATTACAATTGGAGTTAATAGGTCAAGCATTGCCTTATAGTTAGTTATATTGGCCTTTGTACCTGATAAGTGTTTTACCAATTGAAAGTTTCTTTGACAATTATTAAAATATATGTTTGATAAACTACTCTGATTTCGTCGATCTCGGGTTGACAAAGTGCAGTGATTTCGTTGATCTCTGATCAAGGAGTAGTTATATTTATTCTCTGTGTTCATAGTTCGTTGAACTCTGATTCGTTGAGCTCTGATCACAAGAAAATTATGCTTGATTTTTGTGTTCGGCTTTCGTCGATCTGCGTTCGACGAAGTCATTTGATTTCGTCGATCTCTGTTCGACGAATTTTGTTGAACACAAAAGATTTCAGCAATTTCTACTGAGTCTTCTGCTACTTCTTTTTCCTTAGCAGAGACAAATTTTATAGATGTAGTTAGAGTATTTTTTCTTTTGAATATGAGATTGATTAGATGAAAATCCTAAGACAAGTTTGCTGTCATTTAATCTGGCATTTATAGTGCTTGTGATATTCATTAGTTTGGTATTTCTCCCATTAAGAGATTGTTCAAACATTTCAGCAATTGACTTATTTTTCAAAGAAATAATTTGCTCTTCTGATGTTTTCAAATCTTCTTTAAGTTTAGTATTTTCAGAAGTTAAATTGCTTATTTTTGTTAACTCTTTTCTAAGAGATTTGATTTCTTTCTCAGATTTTATTAAATCTGTACATAGCAATTTAAAATCTGATTTGAATTGTTCAGGAGTAAAATCAAAGCTTGAAATTACCTCATCTTCACCAGATTCAGATTCTGCATCTAAGTTGTGGTTTGAGCCATTTATGGCCATCATGCAGAATTCTATAGCTTTTTGTTCTTCTTCTTCATCACTTGAGCTAGATGATGATTCTGTATCTGAATCACTTGAGGTGGAAGAAGATTCAGCTACCATTCTTGTGAGGGAGTTCCAGATGTCTCTTGCTGAAGTGCAATCAGCAACTATTTGAAAAATGTCATTTGACATTGTTTCAGCTAATATATACATAGCCTTGGCATAAGCACTTTTCAGCTTCTTTTGAGCATCTGTTGATGTTGGTGAAGTTGGAGGTCCTGTCAGGATAGAATTACAAATTTCTTCATCTATTGAATTCATATATAATCTAATTCTAGCCTTCCATAGTGCAAACTTACTTAGATTGCACATAGGAGGTCTTGTGCTAGAATATTCTTTGTTCTGTGCCATGAGTTTTTAACAAAAATAAAATTCTAAGATAAATTTAAGATCTAATTGATCTTTATGATTCAGGAGTTAGCCTATATACAATCAACCTACCTCTGATACCAATTGAAAGTGACGTTAGATCTTAGATTTACTCTAGAGGGGGTGAATAGAGTTTTAAAAGGTTTTTCACTTAATTTTATAGCGGAATTAAAATAGTGTTACTTATGTGTATTGCAGAGTGAGTTATAATATAAAATAAGGAAGCACAGCATACAGCACAGCAAAATAAGCACAACACAGACGACACAAGAATTTTATAGTAGTTACCCACTAAACCTGGGTACATCTACTCTTCTACCACACTTGGTAGGATTCCACTACAGGTTTTTGTTCAGGTGCCCTGCCACCAAGGGGGTTTTGATCAGGTGTCCACACACCAAGGAGCTTTTGATCAGGTGCTCTAACCAAACTACAGGTGTTTGCTCAGGTGCCCTGCCACCAATGGGTGTATCTTTTGAAGGGAGTTATAACCCTTTATACAGTTGAAAGAAAACAAAAATATATTGTTCTTCTCTTTCAGAGAAGACTCTAGTGGATCCTTGATGATGTTGAAGAGCTCCCCCTGATTTGATTAGTGTTTGATGATCCGGTCAGGAAGCTTCTTCTCTAGAATGTAGTAACTCCTTTCTTCTTCTTCTACAGTTGAGTTCCTGAGCAATTGATCTAGATTAAGTGTCTCAGGATGAAGATGATCTGCAGAGAAGAGTTAGTAAACAAGATAGATAAAAATATGTTGTTCTCTATCTTTCTCTTCTTTTTGCTTTCTCTGTATCTATGTAATCTGGAGAGCTTCTCTCTTATCTTCAATTCTTGATCCTCTCTCTGGTAAAAGGAAAGAGATAAAGTCTTTTTTATCAACTGGACTCCTCGAGAAGATAAACTGCCATCTTTCATTTCAGCTGTTCTGCAGCGGCTATATCATTAATAGTTCTGCAACGGCTATATCAATAATTTGTTCTGCAACGGCTATATCATTAATGTGAGGCAGTGACAATTCATATAAAAGAAGGGCAACAATATATAAATAGTAACTATTCAAAATATTGCTTTATCAGATCTGACAACATATAGAATTTTAGTCGAGCTGAGAAATGAAATTTTATAAAGCTGATAATATATCGTCGATCTCAGCTTGAGGTTCGTCGGGCTGAGCTCGATGTTTGTCGATCTGATCATTGATTAACTGCTGAGTGAACTTTTGTCGAGCGTTGTTTGGTTTTCGTCGAACGCAGTGAAAGACTTTAAATAAGGGTAGCTAATCACCTAGAGGGGGGGGTGAATAGGTTATTTTAAAAACTATTACTGTTCTTGATTATAACCAAAATAAAACTAATCAGAGCTTTCAAGAATAAGAGTAAACACAGAAAAGACACACAGAATTTTATAGTGGTTCCCCTTATCTTGGGTAATCCACTTTCCCCATTTTCCCTTCTAGCAGTGTGCCAGATAGGTTTTATATCTCCTCCAGATCTCAAACCACAAACAGGTCTTACAGCTCAGATCAAAACAGATCTTACAGTCTCAGATCTCACAGATCTTACTCTCTCAGATCTCAGCAGATCCTACAAACTCAGATCTCACAGATCCTACCTCATCCTTTATAATTAGGCCTACAGCTCAGATTCACCCATGAATCCTATCACTCATATCACACCTGATCTTACAACTCAGATCCTTGACGGATCCTACACTCAGATCTGACAACTCAGATCCTACAGGGATTGATAAAGAAAATACCAATACTTAGACTCAGATTATTCAGATTGATGAGTCTTCTTGATCTGCCTGAATGATCAAATAGAAATCTTCAATAGAACAGCAGCAGCTGGTGATCTTCTTGATTCTACAGGCTGTGATGGCTGTTCTTTCTTCCTTCTTAATCTTCTTTTTCCAAAAAGATGTATCAGCGGCAGATTGCTAAAAGAAATCTTCAAGTTAGATCATATCTGAAAGAGAAGACGACTTCCTCAGATTCTTTCTCAGACTTTCCCTCAAAGTGATGGAGATGATAATGGCTTTCGAAAGATAGGAGTAATCAACTTAATAACCCATAGGTCATGCCTCCTATTTATTGCCCTCCATCTCCAACATCTGTTACGCTCCTCCACGTCAGCAAGATGCTAAGTCTTCAACGGTCTTCAATGTCTTCAAAAGAAACAAAGGCCCAGCTAGCTGTAGAGAAAATTTTTCAGCTCAGAGTATCAGTAAAAGAGGCGTTGAGCACTGAGCATCTCTGTCGACGCTTTTTCAATTAGGCGTCGAGCGATATGTAAATGCTCGAGACATACTTCTTAGACTGAAGCTCTCGACTCCTCCTTCTTAGGCGTTGAGCAATCATCAGTTGTTCGACGCTTTTTATCTGTAGGAGTCGAGCAACGTACAGAGGCTCGACGCTCCTTAACTATGCCTTCATATCTCGACTCTTCTGGTTGGCGCAGAGCTAACTGAAGTTTGATCGACACTTCTCTTTCCACGGCGTCGAGCGATGTAACTTGGCTCGACGCTTCCAAACTTGGTCTCATAACTTCAACGGCGACCTTGTCCATTTGAGCAGTAGACATGAGTCAACGCTTCTGGGTCACAGGCGTCGAGCGATGTATGATGTCTCGACGCTTGTGAACTTGAGTGAATTCCTTGACCCCTTTGCCTGACCTGATCTCCTGCACATTGATTCTAGAGAGTATATCAAATACATTCTGAGATATATCTTTGACTTAGGAATGGACTTCTCCAAATCTAAGACCTTGTGGACAATGATCCCAACAATCTCCCCCTATTTGAAGAAGTCATAATCTCAGTCAATGATATATCCCTCTTTTCAAAGATAATCAATATTTTTAATTTCTATACAGGTAATCAAAATAATAATACCTTATAAAATTAGATTACCAAAACATTCTATCCACAGAAATTATCTCAAACATGATTTCTCATATAAGCATAAAATCACAAGCAATTCAGAGTAAAACATGTCATGAAGAGAAAAGAGTCACATCACAGGTATATATATATATATGGTAATGAACAATAATTAGCACTAAGAGCTCATCAAGATTGTTCAAAGATATTTCAATTACATTTCACTGAAAATACTTAGTAAATATTAAAATCCTAATGCTGTTCAGGATCCTTGAATTCTATTCCTCTTTTGGCTCTTTTGGAGATGGCTTCAGCAACTTCTTTTCTTCTCTTGAAATAGCCAAATGGCTTTGGAAAGTATCTGATTGGCTCTTTATCACCTGCCTGAACGTTCCCAGCCAATTTATCAGCCTTAAATATCATCTTCAGTTCTTCTTGATCCCTATGCTTCAACCATTCAGCTTCAGAATACCATTTTCCCCTTTCATCTGGATTACCTTTTACAGCTTCCTATGCTGTCAGAATCATTTCTCTAGAAGATGGAGACCAATGTTCAAAATCAACTCTTGATTGGACCACTTCTCTGAATTTTCTTTTACTAGATTCTACTTGCTCACTAGTCAAGTTCTCCCTTTTGCTTTTATCCTTAGGACTATACATTTTAGCAATTTGCTTTTGTACTTGTGTAAGAGAAGCTGGCCTGGTCTCAGAAACTTGATCATTCTCATAATCAATGGGAGGATATCCTAAAATTTCTCTTATAGAGTTTGAGGTCCACACAGCATGCTCAGAGCTGGGTTGAATCATTGACCTCTCCCCCTTTAGGACTTCTTCAACTATATGATCTCTTATCACATTCTTTTGAAACCTCACTTGACCCTCCAAATGATTAATTCCACTTTCAATTGTTTTCTTCACCCTAAGGAGATGGTCATCTATGGTATCTGCATGCAACTTTGCTTGATCTTTCAGAATAGTAGAGCTCTCATCAATTTTAGCCAAGATATCAGTATTCTGCTGTTGCAGTCTAGCTTCAATCTTATTTGTACCTGTAAGGACTTGTGCAACGTGTTCTTTATACAAAACTTGCATGTTGTTACTCAGAATTCCTTGATTTGTTTGAACATCATCTACTGTCTTTGTAATTCCAGCTTGAGACTCTTTAAGAACCTTTGAGGTCTCTTTGATTTCATTAAGTTGTTCAGCTGTATAATCCACTGAAGCACCAACTCTTGTGAAAAACTTTACCATTTCCTCTCTTAAGGCAGACATCTGATGATTGACTTCAAATCTGACCAATTTCATCTGGAAGTCTACTTCATTTTTCATTTTGGTGTTATTGTCTTCAATATATTGTTCTAATAATCTCCTTTGATTATTAAGCAACACCTCCAGCTGAGGTAGTATAGCACTTAGATCCACATTTATTTCCCTTTCCATTCCATTGCCTCTACTGCTCTCTTCTCTCATGAAAGAGTCATTTCTTTGGCTCATATGTGAGCTAGATGATTCTATTTTGATTACCTTCTCATCATGTTGCTTTATTGCTTCAGGCTCTCTTTCCAAATCCATAGCATCAACAGCAGAATTCTCTTTAGCAGGGATCTCAGCCTGAGACTCCCCCTCAAATGGTACATTATCTTGAGCTGGAATTTCATCTTGAGGCTCCCCCTCAATATCTGCATTGATCAAATCAATTTTCTCTTGAGCAGGGATCTCATCCTGAGCCTCCCCCTCAATATGTAAAGCCCCTTCAACTCTAGCAGGGGATCCATGATGACTTCCTCTCTCTTCTTCTCCTTTCTCATTTTCAACATTTTCTGTATAAAACTTGTCAACCTTTTCGAGTAATGGATCAGTACCTTTTGGTGTCTCAGGAGTACTATCCCTAGGTTTGTTTCCTTCTTCTTCTTCAGATGTTGTGAGGTTAGGATCATGAATTGGAGAGGATTTTGTTTTTCCTTTGGAAGAGGATGAGCTTGATGAGCTTGAAGAAACCTTCTTCTTCTTTTGCTTCTTGTCTTTCTTCTGCTTGGGTGAAAGATCTGCTGGTGGAAGATTTGAGAAAACTCTGTCCCATCTCTCTATCATTCTTATATCCATTTTCTTCATGTGGTTTATTTTGGATCCAAGTTTGTTATTCAAAGAGTCTGGAATCACTTTTACCAAGTATAGAGATAATATTCTACCCATGTTGGGTACTTGGATACATTCAATTATTCTATCAAACACCACTCTCCCCCAATCTGTTCTCAAAGAGTGAATGATCCTGGTTAGTAGAATAAACATCTTCCTGGAAATTTTATCATGAGATCCAGTCTTACACAACAGGACCTTTCCTATCACATCTGTTCCTTTCCTATCACATCTGTTAGCAATTTTCCTTTTGAATTCATTCCTTTCCTGAGAATACTTCCAGTGATTTCACGAGATGTTTCAATTCCGCACCAGATTTGTGTTAATTTAATCTGTTCAGAGATCACATCTTCTTCTTCTTCATTGCTTTTTAATCTGGGCAGTTGTAGTGCCTTAGTGATTCTTGATGGAGTAATCTTAATCTTCTTACCATTCACAGAGGTCTTAAGCTTCGAATTGACAGAGTCTATTACTATATTTGAGTAAAGTTCTATGACCTCTCGTTTCCAGATAAGAGTCGATTCAGATAGTACGAACTCTAGTCCTGCTTTGTAGATTAATTCGATAGTTGATTTGATTTCATCTGGAGCAGATTGGAATCCATTACGAACTATCTCGCTTCCTTCATAGAGGTAATCACTGCTTTTGGGAGGCATTGTGGTTGATGATCGAAGAGTGAGATAATTGATGGAGAAATTTTCTAGGGCAGGTAATTTCGAGCTTATAGAACTAGGGCGTATGTACTAACGAAGTGTCTTGCCTATTTATAGAATTTCTCATTCAAGAAGATGAATAGCCGCGCACCGAACTTGTTTGACAAGATTGATCAAACTGTTCAAATTTACCCTGTCGAGACGGCCTAGCTATGTTCGCTCAAGCGTTGAGATAGCTCGACGCCATTTTTCTTCGGTCGACGCCAGGTATCCTCTCGAAGTCAGGAATCTTCTCGACGCCGGGTATCTTCTCTCGACGCCAGGGATCCTTTCTTGACGCCAGGTAACTTCTCTCGACGCCTGATAACTTCTCCATTCACCTTTTAAGACTCAATCATTATTTTCATTTATTTAGTTCAAAACAACTTTAATCCATTTTTAGCATTCCTAATTCAATTTTAAAGTTATTGAATTTTGTTTCATCCAAGGGTTTAGTAAATATATCAGCAACTTGTTTCTCAGTGGGGACATATTCAATTGTGATATCTCCATTTTCTACATGTTCTCTAATGAAATGATACCTACTTTCTATGTGTTTGGTTTTGCTATGTGATACAGGATTATTTGCTATAGCAATAGCACTAGTTGAATCACAATATAGAGGAGATTTACTTAACTGAACTTTGTAGTCTTGGAGTTGGTGTTGAATCCATAGTAGCTGAGCACAGCAGTTTCCAGCTGAGATGTACTCAGATTCAGCTGTAGAAATAGCCACACTGGTCTGCTTCCTGCTACTCCAAGATATTAGTCTCTTGCCAAGGAATTGACATGTGCCTGATGTACTTTTTCTGTCCTCCTTGCATCCTGCAAAATCAGCATCTGAAAAACCAATTAGTTCAAAATCATTTCTTCTAGGATACCAAAGGCCAAGATTAAGAGTGCCCTTCAGATATCTCAGGATTCTTTTGACAGCAGTGTAGTGAGATTCTTTAGGGTTCACTTGATATCTAGCACACACACATGTTGAGAACATAATGTCTGGCCTGCTAGCAGTTAGGTAGAGCAATGAGCCAATGATGCCTCTGTACAAGGTTTCATCAATAGGTTTCCCTTTTTCATCCTTGTCCAGTGACATATTTGCTGCCATTGGTGTCTTCATGATAGTAGAATTTTCCATTCCAAACTTCTTGATAATCTCTTTTGTGTACTTAGTCTGAGAAATGAAAATTCCTTCCTCAGACTGTTTCACTTGGAGTCCTAAGAAGTATTTAAGCTCACCCATGCTGCTCATTTCAAATTTAGCTTGCATAAGATTTGCAAAGGTTGTTATCAGTTGAGCCAAAGATTATATCATCTACATATATTTGTACTAGAATAATGTGACCTTTAACTATCCTAAGAAACAATGTCTTGTCTATCTTTCCTCTTGAGAATTTGTTCTCAATAAGAAATCTAGATAATGTCTCATACCAGGCTCTAGGTGCCTGTTTCAGACCATACAATGCTTTTAATAATAGATAAACATGATTTGGATGAGTAGAGTCAATAAAACCTGGGGGTTGTTCAACATATACTTCCTCCAGTATTGTTCCATTAAGGAATGCTGACTTTACATCCATTTGATATACTATGAATCCAGTGTGTGCTGCAAATGCCAGGAATAATCTGATTGCATCCAATCTTGCCACAGGAGCAAACACTTGATCAAAATCTATGCCCTCCTCCTATCTATATCCTTGGGCAACCAACCTTGCTTTGTTTTTTATAATCACACCATTCTCATCCATCTTATTCCTACAAACCATTTGGTCCCTATGACTTTGTGTTTCTTTGGTCTTGGAACCAATATCCAGACTTTGCACCTTTTAAATTGATTTAGCTCTTCTTGCATAGCTAATATCCATGAGGTGTCCTTATTGGCTTCATCAAACTTCTTAGGCTCTATTTTGGATAGAAAGCTGTGATGCAAGGCCTCATGTATTGAATTTCCTCTTCTAGTTTGCACACCATCATTTGGATTTCCTATGATCTGTTCTTTGGGATGATCCTTCAGATGTTTGGTTGTATTCCTCCACCTTTCATTTTCCCTTTGAGATTCTGGTGCATCTGTTTGAGTAGGTTCTTCTGGAGGTTCTGGATGTGGTGGTTCTTCAACAGCAATAGGTTCTTCATAATTGTTTTCTGCTTGAGGTTCATCCTCTCTATTTACAATTACAGTCTCATTGATTTCTTCATTCTCCTCATTGTGTTGTTCATTGATATTCATCTCCTTCAATTTCTGTGTAGAACCTGCACAACTTGATAAACTTCTCAGATCCTTATAAATAAGGCTGGTTTCATCAAATACAACTTGCATAGATTCTTCTATCCTATATGACCTTTTGTTGAAAATTCTATAGGCTCTACTTTGAGAGCTATACCCAACAAAAATTGCTTCATATGCTTTTTCAGCAAATTTAGTGAGATGGTGCTTTCCATTATTTAATACAAAGCATTTACTACCAAATATTTTGAAATAGGCTAAAGTGGGTTTTCTACCTTTCAACAACTCATATGGGGTCTTATCCAGTCTTTTGTTAATGAGAGCCCTATTCTGCACATGGCATGCTGTGTTTACAGCTTCAGCCCAGAAAAATTCAGGAAGAGAAGAATCACTTAGCATACTCCTACTAGCTTCAATAAGGGTTCTATTACTTCTCTCAGCAACCCCATTTTGTTGGGGAGTTCTAGGAGATGAGAACTCTTGAGAAATGCCTAGATTGTCACAAAATTTGGTCATTGCACCAGACTGAAATTCAGTCCCATGATCAATCCTAATATTGGCTACAGGATTTCCTATTTCATTTGTGATTTGCCTAACAAAGCTGGTAAATATTTCTAAAGTGTCTGACTTATGTTTAAGGAAGAATACCCATGTGAATCTGGAATAATCATCAACAATTACAAGGGTGTATGACTTTCCTCCTAAGCTATGGATTGACATTGGTCCAAATAGATCCATGTGAAGTAGGTATAGACATCTAGTGGAATCCTTCTCACCAATTGGTTTGAAGGATGACTTGGTCTGCTTACCCATTTGACAAGCATGGCATGGACCCTCCTGCACACACTTCCACTTAGGCCCAGCTCTCACTAGGTCTTTTGAAATAAGCTTATTTATAGTCTTATAGTTTATGTGAGCTAATCTTTTATGCCATTGAACACTACTAGAAACTTTATTCTCTGCTACTAAGCATATGGAATTAACTTGATCAGAACATATAAAGTTTAGGCAGTAAATATTGCCACTCCTAGTGCCTGAGAGAATTATCTCATTCTCTTTCTTAATCAGACACTCATCCTTGTGGAATAAAATATCATACCCAATATCACACAATTGGCTTATGCTGATCAGATTGTGTTGCAATCCATCAACATGAGCAACTTTGGTGATGGTGACAATTCCATTTGTGATTTTACCATAACCTTTAGTTTTACCTTTTTCAGACCCTCCAAAGATAACCTTTGGTTCATTCTTCATAGGAGTGTAATCATTCAACAAACTTTTTGTTCCTGTCATGTGCATAGAGCACCCACTGTCCAAGTACCAGATAGGAGGTTGATTGGTCTTTGGACAACCCTGCAAAAAGAAATTACCTTTTCTTAGGAGCCCACACTAAGTTGGGTCCTAGAACCTTGTTAGTATGAGCTGGAATATTTAGTTGTTGAATAATCCTTGGTGCTGTGAGAGTTGCCATAGGTCTGAGTACTGGTCTCCCAGAGTTGAATCTTGGAACAGTTGGATTGAACCAATAGTCAAGAGCAAAGTGTCCAACCCTTCCACAGCACCAACATTCATATCTATTATATCTCCTTAGAGGTCTTCTCATTTCTTTATGTTGACTTATATTTTGCTTAATTGCCTTATTCAAAGGAGCTATATAAGATGTTTTATTAAATTTTACTGGTTCAGTTTTCTTTACAGCAGTGGTTTTCACTTCAGGTATTAGTTCCTCCTTTTTGAATTTAGTGTTTGCGTTAAATACAAAAGAGTCATAATGAGTTAATGCTTTTTCTTTGCATAGTGATTTGGCATCTTTGTTACTTGGTTGAATTGAATCATCTTTGCTATTAGAACATTCACCCTTATAAAAGTTATGCACACCTTTTTGATCATGCTTATTTGTGATAGGCATGGCTTTGTTGAATTTTATAGGTTGCATTGGTACCTTGTCATTACTTTTAGGGTTATTATCTTCCTTCCTATAATATCCTATGCCACATCTGTATTTTGCAGAAAATGTATCTATTATGGGAAGGATAGTTTGTGGTTTTGAGAACTTTGCTACAAGTTTCCTTTCTGCTAGGAGTTTTGCTTCAAGTTCTTTTATTAACCTCTCCTTATTGCATAAAGTCTGTATGTGAATAATAGACATGACTTTTAGTTTGCTAAGTTCTTTGCTTGTCTGATTTAGCCTCTCAGCTGCCTCAGAGTTTTGGGAATTAGTTTGCTTTAATTCTGATATTTCTTTTTGTAATCTTTTATTATGTCTTTTGCTCTTTTTAAGTGCTTTAAGAATTAATTGATATTTCTCAATAATTTCATCTTCATGAAAATTAGATTGTGAGTCATTTTCATCAGCAGATAATGAATCTATTTCAGGTTCAGAATTAGAATCAGATAAAGGAGTTTTATCAAGTACCTTTATATTAGTAGTTGTCTCCTGATCTTCTTGATCACTCAGTGCCATGATTCATGCATTTTCTTCTTCATCCTCTTCACTATCAGACCTTGATAATGGGGCTCTTATCATAGGTCTATGATTTAGAGTGTCTTCACTTTCATTGGCAGCCATCAGAGCTATGAGTGCCTCCTCACTATCTGAGTCTGATGATTGAGATTCACTGTCACTAAGAGTGACTTTGCCTTTCTTGGCTATTAGACTCTTCTCATGTCTCTTGTCAGATTTGTGCCTCCTTTTATCAGATTTCTTGTTATTCTTTCTCTTTGAAGGACAATCAGCAATCATGTGTCCTGATTTCCTGCAACCAAAACACACAATTTCTTCTGAATTAGATTTATTGTGTTTAGAGTTGTACCTGTCCTTCTTGGAGTCTTGTTTGAATCCCTCTGAAGAATTGGAGTGCTTCTTAGATCTGGATGACTGAGAGGGTCTAGATTTCCAGTGTTGTTTTCTTCTCAACATCCTTTTTAGCTGTTTGGTGAAGAGTGTCAGTTCACCATCTGATATTTCAGAATCAGAATTACTGGTTTCTGATTCTTCTGATTCAGATGGTATCCTAGGGGATGATGACATTATTTCTTTGCTTTTCTTGGAGCTTTCTGCTTTCAGAGCAATAAGATTTTCCCTGTTGTATCCTTCCTCAGCTTTTCTGGTATTCAGATGAAGTTCATGTGACAAGAGTTTCCCATATAAATTCTGTGGCTGAATGTTCCTCAGATTTCTCATTTCCCTGATTGCACAGATCTTGATATCCCACTCTTTGTTTAGTGATCTTAAGAATTTATCATTCAGTTCATAATCTGTGAAAGTTCTTCCATAAGTCTTTAGACCATTTACAATTTTGAAGAATTTTTCATAGCAGACTGCTATTGAATCTTTCTTGTCTTGTCTGAAAGCTCCATATTGCTAATTTAGAAGAGACTTCCTGTCATCTCTGACTTCTTCAGTCCCCTCCATATAGACAATAAGAGATTCCCACATTTCTTTGGCAGTTTTGCAATGAACTAAGTTTTGGAAGGTTGAATCCTCAATAGCACTAACCATAATGTTCTGAGCTCTCTTATCCATGGAGGCCAGAATCACTTCATCTTTGGTCATCTCAGAATAAGTTTTAGGAGTCTTGATACTTCCATCTGTAAATGAAACCTTCATAGGAACAAAAGGTCCCTCTAGAACAGTTATGTATATCCTAGGATCAGATGCTTCCATGAAGAGTCTGACCCTTTCTTTCCAAATCCCAAAATTTTCTTTTCTGCAAATTGGTAGCTTCATAGATGTGAATTCTTTGTTTCCTTCTGTATTAGCCATCACGACTTAAGAAATCTACCCTTAGAAGATCTTGTTCAGGCTGTTAAACCTTTTCTTGAATAACAACCCTCTGATACCACTTGAAAGACTTTAGTTAAGGGTAGCTAATCACCTAGAGGGGGGGTGAATAGGTTATTTTAAAAACTATTACTGTTCTTGATTATAACCAAAATAAAACTAATCAGAGCTTTCAAGAATAAGAGTAAACACAGAAAAGACACACTGAATTTTATAGTGGTTCCCCTTATCTTGGGTAATCCATTTTCCCCCTTCTCCCTTCTAGCAGTGTGCCAGATAGGGTTTATATCTCCTCTAGATCTCAGACCACAAACAGGTCTTACAGCTCAGATCAAAACAGATCTTACAGTCCCAGATCTCACAGATCTTACTCTCTCAGATCTCAGCAGATCCTACAAACTCAGATCTCACAGATCCTACCTCAGCCTTTATAATTAGGCCTACACCTCAGATTCACCCCTGAATCCTACCACTCACATCACACCTGATCTTACAACTCAGATCCTTGACAGATCCTACACTCAGATCTGACAACTCAGATCCTACAGGGATTGATAAAGAAAATACCAATACTTAGACTCAGATTATTCAGATTGATGAGTCTTCTTGATCTGCCTGAATGATCAGACAGAAATCTTCAATAGAACAGCAGCAGCAGATGATCTTCTTGATTCGACAGGCTGTGATGGCTGTTCTTTCTTCCTTCTTAATCTTCTTTTTCCAGAAAGATGTATCAGCGGCAGATTGCTAAAAGAAATCTTCAAGTTAGATCAGATCTGAAAGAGAAGACGACTTCCTCAGATTCTTTCTCAGACTTTCCCTCAAAGTGATGGAGACAATAATGGCTTTCGAAAGATAGGAGTAATCAACTTAATAACCCATAGGTCATGCCTTCTATTTATAGCCCTCCATCTCCAACATCTGTTACGCTCCTCCACATCAGCAAGATGCTAAGTCTTCAACGGTCTTCAATGTCTTCAAAAGAAACAAAGGCTCAGCTAGCTGTAGAGAAAATTTCTCAGCTCAGAGTATAAGTAAAAGAGGCGTTGAGCACTGAGCATCTCTGTCGATGCTTTTTCAATTAGGCATCGAGCGATATGTAAATGCTTGACACATGCTTTTTAGACTGAAGCTCTCGACTCCTCCTTCTTAGGCGTTGAGCAATCATCAGTTGTTCGACGCTTTTTATCTGTAGGAGTCGAGCAACGTACAGAGGCTCGACGCTCCTTAACTATGTCTTCATATCTCGACTCTTCTGGTTGGCGCTGAGCTAACTGAAGTTTGATCGACACTTCTCTTTCCACGGCGTCGAGCGATGTAACTTGGCTCGACGCTTGCAAACTTGGTCTCATAACTTCAACGGCAACCTTGTCTATTTGAGCAGTAAACATGAGTCAACGCTTCTGGGTCACAGGCCCCCAGTGTGTACTTAAACAAGTTCACACTCTGGAAGGCCAGGATAAGGCTTTATATGAATTCAATTGATGAAGACATATATAATGTTTTTCTCATAGGTCCTCCTACTCTAGTCAGACAAAAGGAAGGAAAATCCTCAACAACTGAGGCTGTCCCAAGGAAGGAGTAGACAGAGGCTGAGAAGAAGGTCAAGGCTTGTGATGCCAAGGCCATGAATATTTTCGTGTCAACAATGTCAGATGACATCTTCTAGAAGGTTGCTGAATGCCAATAAGCAAAGGAGATCTGGTATTCACTCACCACAATGGTGGAGGGAAGTGCTGATGAAAGAAAGGACAAAAAGTCCCTTCTCATATCCCAGTATGAGAACTTTCAAAAGAAGGCTGAAGAATATGTTGTCAATATGTATAACAGATTCAGTCTTATCATTAATGAGCTCAGAGGCTTAGACAAGGAAATGTCTTTGATTGAAATTAATGATAAGATTCTCATGTCCTTCCCTAGCTCATGGGACTCAAGGATCTGGGCAATCAGAGAATCCAAATGCCACAGAGAAATCTCAACTGAAGCTTTGCTAGGAAAGCTTAAGTCCTATGAGATGCTTCTGAAAAATAGGGCAGAGACTGAAGAAAGAGAGACTTCTCCAGCCCCTGTTCAATGGTCCCTTGCTCTCAAAGCTGCTGAAGGGGAGTCCTCCACTCCTGAGGATGAAATATTCAGTCTGCAGGCAAAGAGATTCAAGAAGTGGGTGAAGACTGAGGACTCAAGGAGAAGAGAAAGGGACTCAAGGCCCAGGTATGATAAGACTCCAAAGAAGGAGGTTATCTGGTACACCTGCAACAAACTAGGGCACATTGCTCCTGACTGCCCACAAGAGCAAAAGGATAAAAGCAACAGCAAGGATGAGAAGAAGAAGAAGAAGTTCTTCAGAAGAAAGGACAAGAAGAAAGCCAAAGGCTTTATTGCTGAGACTTGGAGTGATTCTGAAGCAGAAGTAGCCTCCTCGTCATCTGAAAGTGAGGATGAAGAAGAAGCAGTAGCAGCATGCATGATGGCTCTCGGGATGGTATCAGATGAATAAAATGATCAGGTATCATCTGTCTTTGATGAATTTGATTTTACTTCAGAAGATTTTAAATCATGCTTTAAAGACTTCTGTATTGAGCATCTTAGGGTAGAAAAAGAACTACGCATAGCTAGAACTGAACTAGAGGACCTTAAGAAAAATGAAATGCATCTAACTAATCAAAACCTAACAAATGAAATTAATGATAAAGAGTTAGAGTTGATTAAGCTTAGAGAGGAAAATACAAATATAAAAGAGGAGCTAGCAAAGGCAAAGGCCTTTGAGGACTCACTCAATGGGAGGAGTCAGAAGCTCAAGGATATCACTGAAAATCTCTCTATGAGATTTAATCACCTAGGATTAGGAGCAGAGCCCTCCACTAGCACAGAAACATCTAGGAAACCAGCCTGGAAAAATCCAGTGCCATTTGTTAGATCTAGTGAACATCAATCTAGTGAGAAGAGTGCATCTCCCAAGGGTGGAGAGAAAAATCATCCAGATAGGATAGACAAACGTAAAAAGGCAAACCCAGATAAAAGGAAAAAAACCCTAGGAAAGAATCATTTAGAAAAGTCAAATAACAATCACCTGAAATTACAAACAAAATCTAAGATAATAAGACACTCTGCTGATCTTTTGCATTTAGATATATTCTATACTCATCTAAAGCATCAAAACAAGAGGTTTGGGAAATCCATTCCCTATCATCCCAAAGGGTATCATGAAAGACCCTTCTATTCTTTCATTGAACCCTACAATGGTAAAACCAAAGGGCCCAAAGTAACCTGGGTCACTTCTAATGTTTGAGTTACCTGTGCAGGTATAGGTATGGCCTCACTCAAGAGAAAATGGAGTGAGGAAAATTATGTAGGTCATGAATAAGTAACACAAATCACTCAAGGGAGTAATCTCTATCTTAAATCCTCCTTAACATTTATTACATCATATTATCATCTATTATCAATAAGTAAAATTGCTGGAAAAAACAGCAAGGATTTTCTAAAAGCAATAGATATGTTTATTAAGAGGTGCGTTGAATAGAAGTCGACGTACCATTGACTTCTACTCGACGCCAGCGTCGAGAAGCACATAAAGCAGAAAATTTGAGTAGAATTCGACGCAGCGTCAAGTTCTTATCGACGCATACGTCGACTAAATAATTGCTGATTAAAATCGAAGTCACGTTGATTGGAAATCGATGTAACATCGACAGGACTACGTCAACGTATGGTCTCTGAATAGTCTCGAAGCTACGTCGAGTACTAGTCGACGCAGCGTCGATATAGCAGCGCGCGCAGAATTGCTTCTAGAAGCAATCTCGACACAGCTTTGCGCGCCAAATAATAAGTAATATCGATGGTGCGTCGACATAAACCCTAAGTAGCGGCGATTCATCTACTTTTAAGCAAATACTGCGTCGAAACACTTGCGCTTTCGAATTCTCTTGCTCTCTTGCTCTCTAGCTCTCCCATGCCTCTTTCTCTCTCGCTTTCTCTGTCTTTGCAGGTACATTCAAAGAGATGGCTCCTCCAAAGGTTAATTCAGGATTTGATGTGGACATTGATTCGTTCAGTGCTGCCGAAGAAAGCTTCAAGCCCATCCTTGGTATGTTCCAAGATGCTGGCTTGACCAAGCTGATCTCCACCAGGTGCAAAATCCTGGATACTGAGCAAACTGAGTTCAAGGATAGTGTTCAAATAGGAGATGATGGTTCACTTAGTGGGAAAGTGTATGAGACAGATATTCTTATAACAGGGGACTTGCTAAACTAGACACATGATCTTCAGACAGGGAATGAGTCAGATGAATTAACAGGAGATGAGATTAAGAAGGCCCTGGACACTATGCAGTTCAAGAAAGATAAGCCCATCAATCTAAAGAAGATTGATCTTGGGGAGGAATATAGATTCCTTGCAGACATTGTAGGAAAAGTGATGTTATATAAAATATCAGCACATGATGTTGTTCCAAAGCAACAGCTTCACATAATGGGAGTTTTAGTTCTGAAAAAGAAGATTAATTGGGGTAGATGTTGTGAGGCCCCTATTCAGACCCCACATGAAACTGTATCAAAACTTATTTTCATATCATTCATGCCAGGATGTTCTAGAAGTAAGTATAGTGAATACAGAATAAAACACATAATAAAAACTCATACCTTAGCTTGATCTTTAGTTTTCTTTTCCTTTCTAAACCACTTTGATTTCTTAAGAGTCTTCAGGAAACGCGCATCTTCCTAAAAAAATGAAGTCAACGGGCTTAGTCATAACGAATATGACTAAGTGAATAACATACTTCTTTAACTACGGTACATGCAACCAAGAAAAATCAGTATCAATATGCATACAGTTCTTTAGGTTCTTCAAGTTCTTTATATTCTTATGTTCTTTCCAGTTCATTTCGTCGAATGTTCTAGTCTTATTCATTCACGTTCATATTCGTTCATTCTTATATTTCTTCTTCATTCATATCTCTTATGAGTCACTTTCAATTATCATAAGTTTTATTCACCTTTCATCATCTTATTCAAATTGCAGTAGATAAATGCATTAAATAGGAAATGACATATCATAACGATGCGTTTACTTTTCAAATTCTTGTATTCATTTCGTTTCTTCGTACCTTCTATTCACATTCAGTCTTTATTCGTTCACGGTCGTTTCATTTCTTTTATTCGAAATCTGTTCATTAATTTCAGATTCTTTCAACTGTAGTTCAGTCAATTCATTTTCCATCGTCAATCATCAGATGTTCTCATAATCAGATTCTGAATCAGATTCCTCGTTTATCTTTCGCTTTATTAAAGTAGGAAATCATAAGGGTTGCTGTAGATTCATCCCTTCTTGGTCTTCAACGACCTCTTGGCCTTCAACGGCCTCTGGCCTTCAACGGCCTCTGGGCTTCAACGGCCTCTGGCCTTCAACGGCCTCAAATAAAGCTCAAAAACACATTCCGTCGAAGCGTATTCACACCCCCACTACGGCTACTGGGTTAACCCTTATCATTTTCGATGCATCGGTGCTTATTTTCTTTTCGTTCTGTTCTTATTCACGTATTCATAGTCAATATTCATATTTAATCTTCGTATCAGGTATCATTGGTTTTATTCAAACATTTTTAAGATCATCAATTAATTCTTATTATTTCCGATTCAACAGGTTCTAGCAATTTTCATAATTATCTGTGCTTCATAAATGCAAACAATTTCAATTTCATGTCACTGCACATTCACTAAAATATGTTCAGTATGAAAAGCTACTCAGGTGTGTATCAAAATAATTCAAAGCTATGCATAATTAAAGAAATAAGTACTCACCACTTCCCTTTGCCTTTATTCATATTAAGATTTTCAACGGGTCTATCTCCGGACGCCATCCTCTGCAGTATCAGTGAAAACATTTACATTAGGGTTGCGTCTTTAAATAGCCACGAGTAGACTTCCTAAGACGGCCACAACTACGACCTCTAGGAGTTGTCTAGGAAAGGACAAGCTTAGGTGACTCAAAAGGAACGCGAAAATTCAAATTTTAACTCTTCACAATATCAGATTGCAGTCATTTGCAACTCACACAATTAACTCAAAACAGCCCACAAGAGGACATGGTGAGGGTAGCCAAGAGGAGTCCTCAAGAATCAACAAAAAGAGCCTGTCAACACAAGCAGTAACAACATCACTTGATAGCAATTAACAGCCCAAATAACAGCCAAATGACAGCCCACAACTAGAAGCAATAGCAGCCAACTAACAGCCACCACAAACAGATTTCATGAGCCCATAAAACAGCCAGCCTGCACCATCAAAAACAGCCAGCAACCATACTCAAAACAGCCTTCTCACGGCTTCTAAATCCAAGGAAAGTCAAGGCAAAACCCTATCAAAACAGCAATCCACATTCCAAGAAGGGAGGAAGCCCTAGTTCCGTTTAAATTAACACTATTCTATTTAATTAAAACCATCCATCAGGAATTAGGAAGAAAGAAGAGAAAGAGAAACCCTAACTCCATTTCATGTCCTCGCATCTAAATCTCATATATTTATAACCATCGAAAGAAGAAACGAAGAGATGAGGGAAGAGGAAGAGGGCTTACAGCGAGATAGAGCAGGAAAGGTCGCTCCATCGGCTCTGTCGAACTGCTTAGAAGGACTGTCGAGCCTTTACGGGATTGCCTTCGTCAGAATCGAAGGAGGAGAAGGTGAAATCGGGGGTCGACGATGCAAGAAGTAGAGTTCTTGTCGAGCCCTAGCGTGAGAGAGATGTCGTCGAGCGGCTCCTATATCGCAAGGCGAGAGCGGCGGGATGCTGAGGATTCGACAGGTGTTGTTTTGCGAATAAAGAGGGGCTCGGTTACTCCTCTTGAACCGGTCCAAGTAATACCCACCGCCAAGGCCTAATTGAGTTTCATTTAGGTTCAATTACTTCTTTGCATCTCTTAATACACTCAAATTCTCTATTGGCACACCCAATACACCCATTTTACTATTCGCACACCAAATTTCATCAAATTATCATAATAGAGCAACATTCAAAGTATTATTGGCACACCAAGTTCAATAACCTTTTATGTTATATTATCATCTCAATAATTCGATCTTCAACAATATATTCGTTACAACGACGCACTTGCGTAACATCGACGCAATTGCGTAACATCGACACAATTGCGTGACATGCACGATAAATTGAATTATTTCGTTTTACTTATCAATTTTTGGGTCGCTTTAAGTTTTGGGTCGTTACAAATTCTTCTCCTCTTACAGGAATTTTCGTCCTCGAAAATATTGCTCGATGTCTAATCGTTTTCTTTGACTCGTTATTCTCTTTGTTTCATAAGTTCAAAATTCTGAAGTCATTGATTCAAATTTGTAGTTATCACTTAGATCAAATCACCCTTCTTTATATCATCATAGATTTCATAGTTCATACATATTAACCCATGGTTGACTTAGTCTTTTCAAATCTTTATTCTTGTTTCCTTTATCTTTTGTAACATCTCCTTCAAAACTACATATTGTATAAAGGATCTGGCCAGAATCCCAGATACATTATATAGAGCGAAGGTGGAATTACAATTCTGCATACATAATCGTTTCATTTTTTTATTCGTATTCAATTATTGCTTTCGTTAATCAACTTCAATTTCCATCCCGGATGAACGAAATAAATCAATTTATCGTGCATTTTACGCAATTGTGTCGATGTTACGCAATTGCGTCGATGTTACGCAAGTGCGTCGTTGTAACGAGTTTTGGGTCGTTACAGATGCCTCCTAAAGATGATTGGGCATAAGTATGCCCATAAAGAAAATGCATATATGAGAATAATGAGCCAAGTGCTCTTCAAACATTATCCAAATATCTGCAAGTCAAAAGGAGTGCCCATTCCTCATGGAAATAGAATTAATATTGGAATCTTTTCCAAATGGACCAGGCAAATAGTGAAGCCTGGTCAAGCTCCAGCATCTCCTCCTCCTCTAGAGTCAAATAGGGAGATTCCAGATCCCCCAAGGGATGATTCTTCCCAATTGGACACTATTCCAGAGCCCCATCAAGAAGATACACCAGACTCATTTCAACAACAACAACAACTTCAACAAACACTGCAACAACAACAGCAACAGAAGATCCTTTCCACTTCTCCACCTGAACCATCTTCCTTACAAAGGCATCTACTTCCATCCATACCACCTCTACCTTCAAATCATTTCTCACCTGATGTCTACCATCCTCTCACTCCCATTCATGAAGACTTCCCTTCATCACCTCCACCTCCAGCTCATCCTCCCATTGACATTGAGCAAATCATATCCAAAGCAGTAGCCATTGCCTCCTCAACTTTTGTAGATCAAGTGGCCTCTCAGGACAGGAAATTTGACAAAAATACTCACATATAGAGGGTGAGTTATATATTAAGGTTTCACAAAAACTTTCAGAGCCTCAAAGAGTTTATATCTTCCTCCATGGTCACAAAGGAATTCTTAACCTCCCTGGTAGGCAAGGTTAAGAATGGGGAGAATATTTTGGAGGAATAAAGACCTATTCTAGAGTTGGGTGGACAAAATAAAGGTGATGCCAATGAAGCTCCTGACAAAACTACTATAATCCAACAAGCACACATCCAGGGGGAGCTTGCTCCAGAAATGTTGAATGAGAAAGTAGATGCAACAGTTCAGGGGGAGATCCCGGACATTCAGGGGGAGTCTGCTCTAAGCATTCAAAGGAATCTGGAAGCTGAAATGATAGATGTAGGAACAACAGCTGATCAGGAGAAACCTCAGATTGAAACAGAGCTAGATCAAGTAGTCAAGATTGCTCAGGAAGTTGCCCAGGAAATTAAACAAAATGCACACACTTAGGGGGAGTTTTTCAAGGAAGATAATGCTGAAGAAGCAGATGATGATGAGCCTCTTCAAGTGGCACAAAGAAAAATTCCAAAAGTCTTCTCCAGGAAAAGAAAAACCCATGAGAAGGAGTTCTGAACTTCAGTCACCAGATAAATTATCAGGTTTTGTGGAATTACATTTGGTGGAAAAACAATGTTATACAATTTCTTGATATGGAAATCAGCTTTCTGTTGTTTCCCCTGTGTGTCTATGTTATCTTGCATGTATGTTTGATTATACTATGAAAAACTATATAAAATCACTTTAAACAAACTGTAAAATTTGTTAAGATAAATAGGGGGAGATTGTTGGGAAAAATACCTTTTTGATTTAACTTAACAAATTACTTAAAAGTGATTTTATCTACTAGGATTTGAATTACCCAGTGTATAGTAAGGGTAATCTGGTCATTAGATGTCTTATGATGTCACACTCAACATAGGGTGTCAGAACCAGATCAAGGGAAGCAAAATTGGGCTAAGTTAACATTTGTGTCGAATAGAATTCGACGCAACATCGAGTCCATATCGACGCAGCTCTGACTAGAAGTCCAAGTGGTTCAAACCCTCTGTCGAAGTAACTCAAGTCGACGTAATGTCGAATAGATGTCGACGTAAAGGTCAGGGACTTGTCGGAGTAACTGGAGAAGTCGACGCAACTTCTACTTCAACTCGACGCAGAAGATGTTATCTGTCGAAGCCATCTAAAGTCAACGTGACGTCGACTTCATCTTGAAGCAGAAGATGAAGCTCAAAGCCAGGCAGATCAACACGACGCACACGTCGATAAGATATCGACACAACATCGAGTAGCAGAGTTCAGTCGGAGCACAGATGAAATCGAAGCAGCTCCTAGAAGAACTCGAAGCTACGTCGATAAGACAAGAAATGAATTCGACGCTATGTCGAATACAGTCTGTAAAAGTAAATCTTTTCAGCTGTCTTTCTGATTCTTCTTTCATGGCCCACATCCTTCAATACCGTTCCCTAACGACTCAATAATTCCCTGAAATGGAAAGAAGCATTAAAGATGAAGACAAAAAGGTTTCTTGGAAACATATTCTTTCCAGGTGGACGGGCCGAGAATTAAAGAGGAAAGAAAGAGAAAGTGATAAGCAGATTACCTTATCAAGGCATATCAGAAAGGGAAAGGATTTTGAATTTGAAGCAGAAAGGATAAAAAGAGACGGGGAGACAGAGGTAAACAGGAATTTATCACTATCAGGCGTCTCCTTCATTTTTCTAGGGCTTCCTCTTCTCCCTCTCTCAGAAACTCTAACAGTGAAAACAAAAAGGAAAGGAAGGCTCTACTATTCTTCATAAAATAGAACAGAGGATCTGAAAGCTGCTCTTCATCTCAATCTCATAGCAGCCAGATCATAATATGAAGAAGAAGAAGAAGAAAGGATCTGACAATACAAAGCTTCTGCAAATCATCACTATCAAAAGCAGGAGCTAATCAAGAGCAAATCCTTTGGAACAACTCATAGGTTGATCTTCATACAGCCATCTTCAAGAATTCTGAGAACAAAATTCCTTCAACCTTCTCCCTTCTTCTTTCTCATTCTGTAAAAGAGTTTTATTAATCCATCTTCAAATGATTCAGTGGTTCAAGATCTCCTTATCAAAAGATCTGGTGGTTCAAGATCTCCTTATCAAAAGATCTGGTGGTTCATGATCTCCTTATCAAAAGATCATTGGTTCTAAGAGTCTCCTGATCAAAAGACTCAGGCACAGTGGTGCATTCCTACTAGGTGGTTGAAGAGAGGACTACCCACATTTAGTGGAACCTCTATAAAATTCATTGTGTCTGTGCTGTAATTTTCTGTGTTGTCCAGTCTTTTATTCTGAACTTTATTTCCTGCATTCATTATTCTGCCTGGATTGTTAAGCACAACTCATTAGAGTAATTTATTGTCAAACACAGTTAGGATAGAAACATTTTAAAACTCTATTCACCCCCCCCCCCCCCCCCTCTAGAGGAATCTCAGAGGCACACTGTGCACTTTCAAACACGTTCGCGAACTCTGATACTACAGGGATGATACTCAAACCGGCCTTGGGCTTTGAAGCCTCCACTAGCGTGAAGAATAACTACGCGCCTTTCTGAACCGCCTTGACTACCAGAAGAGCAGACATCAGTATCTTGCTCGACCCCTTCATACCAGAGAAGGTAGTCTTATGCTCGGTATTCTGCCCCAGCTTGACTTTCTTCTGATTGCAATCAATGCACGCACGCTGCTCCGAAAGCCAGTTCATGCCAAAGATCACATCAAACTCTAAAATTGGTAGTATCGATGCTACCAAGTCAAACTCTTGATTTTCTATCCACACCTTCGCACAGCAATACCTATCCATGCGCATCATGCACCCATTGGGCAGCAACACATCCAATCTATCTTTTGTCATGGAAGAAAGCACTCCGATTCGCAGAACGAAATCCTCAGATAGAAACGAATGAGACGCTCTCGTGCCAAATAGCGCTCTCGCCGGATAGTTAAGAATTAGGACAAAGCCTAATACATAATAAAATCATACAACTGTATGCAAGGTATATAGTAGATAAACTACACAAGCTGTATAAAGCTCCTACCTGTCACCACGTCACTTTGTTTAATGGCCTCCTGCTGGCCAAACTTGTACACTCTAGGTTGTGTTAGCGTAAAATGAGATGTAGATGACTCCGCTGCTTTCCCTTTCTCAGCATACGACACACCTGGCTTCTTATATGTCTTAGTAGGACGACTCCAACAGTCTCGAGCATAGTGCCCCACTTTTCCGCAATTGTAGCATGTAAGCGGACCTTGCCCTGAAGTAACTCCATAAACAGAAGAAGGAATTGGTCTAGAAAACCTAGCCTTCTTGCTCCACTTGCTGCGGAACCCATACTTCGAAAAGCTCGGCACTTTGAACTCTTGCTTTTTCACCGAGAGGTCCTTCTTACTATGCTCAAGTGATCGCTCAATATTGACCATGGTATGGAAACCCTGCGTCTCAGACCCGAAAGAAACAACCTCAGATCATCGCGCAAACCTTCATAGAACTGGTTAATCTTCCGCTTTTCGTCCGCAAACGTATAGATTGCATACTGCCCAAATCTTGTGAACTCATGCAAGTAGTCATCAACACAACTCTCACCCTAAGTCAGCCTTTGGAACAGATTATCCATCGCAATCCTCTACGCAGATGGGAGATACCTAGCTAGAAACACCCTCGATAACTCTTCCATAGAGATATCAGTATGTTATCTTCTCGCGAATTGGTGCGACTCCAACTCGTCCCACCATAGCCTCGCCTCTCCATCCAATAGGAAAGTAGCTATGGTGACTTTCTGCCACTCTTCCATATCTGTTGTCTCCATGGTTCTCTTAATCTGAGAGAGCCAATCCTCGACTTGTGTTGGGGTTCCCGTACCCGCAAACACTGGAGGGTTGAAACCCATCACATGCTTCAGTTGTCTTTTCGTTGCTTGCCTTGCCACTAAGGGCTCTACAGGCACTTGTTCTGCCGCCAAGGACTCAACTACTCCAACCGACATTGGGGCCACTGCAGGAGTAGGAGGATGTCTCAGTCCTCCTTGTTGCGCATTGAACATTGCAAAGATGGCTTCCACGATTAAACGAACCATTTCAGCAGAAGGAGGCGGTGTAGGTACCTCAGCGGGTGCAATAATTTCCACTGAGCGCTGGGGTTCAGACTGCCCCGCACCACTTCTAGTCACCTATAATCGTGAAACACACAATTAAACAACTAAATAGTATTGCAAACAGGAATCATAGGAACACTTAGGTTCCTCAAACATGTGTATTTTCATTCCTAAGTGGACATTCATGGGTTCTTTCTAGTTATAACGGCGATGCACATAAGTACTCACCACCCCTTAAAAGAATTCGACCATGAATTCGGAGAAGGAAACGAGACCAGAATCTGATACCAAATTGTAACACCCCATCCGTCATGAATAAAATAATAGAAGGTCCGTCCGGGGCCCCACACCATATTACACAGACATACGAATGTATTACTTAATGAGACCATGTTTCTTTTATTTTAAAACACACCATAACACAGAGTTGCATTCTAGCGGAAGCTTTAAAGAGTTAAAGAAGCACACAATTTGGGAATGTCCACTAATAATATAACCAGGAATGAAAGCCATACACCCAAAAAGGGTTTTGTCCTTAAGGACTTACATCATCAATGTTTAGCAAATAAAGTAATTTTCATACTTCGGCACGCAGGTCGACAACACATGAAAATACTAATAATAACATTTAGGCATTCAAGGGCCAGCTCAGCAAAAGGGTTTCAGCCCGCTACTTCCCGTTCGGCTCGTCAGTACCTGTACAAAAGCATTCCACCAAGCGGTGGAAAACAAGGCAACGATTAGCATTAGCTGACCAAATTATAACGTCCTCGCCCCTTTCTCGGGGTGGTGGTGCTCTTTCCCTGCAAGTAAATAGCATGTTCACAAATATTAAGTATGTGCAACTTAAACACCACTCATCACAGACGTTTGCGTGACCAGCAAAATGTCTCGTGCACTCAGGGCACATTATCAGTGTACCGGATTTCTCTGGGTCCCACCATTTGCCATCACAGACAATCACTGGTGCATTACGCACCCGATTCGATGAACTCCAAGAGTTTCACCACCATTCAGTCCCAGACCGAATGGTTCCGCTTGAGCATTACTAGTCAGGCATATAGCCACGACACTCTCCTATGCCAACGACGGAAGCCGGGTATGTTAGGCATTCTAGACGTACGACATAGTGCAGGTACAGTTCAGCTCTCTCCCGTTGCTCACATCGATGTGCCAATCAACAAAAACGACACGGGTCGGCCTCCCCTTTCCCATATGCGACATAACCAACGTTATGTTTCGAGGTTGGCACTCGCGGTCACCAAAGTTGGGCACTCCATACGCACAACTCGACATGTTAACCCAACGATCCAAGAGACCGGATTCGCACACTAACATAGCAATTAGGGTATTTCCTGGAGCATACCTCCAGTACTAATTGCAGCACCGTGCAGACCCCAGACTTCACAACCACACAATTTCCACGGTGTCTTCTCCGGTAAGCACAATAAACATCACCGATCTAGACCAACTTGTCCAGATGGGCTTCACACAGCATGCATATTCTGTTCTTTTGTTTCTGGATGCTAAATACAATTAATAAACGGGGATAAAACGTATCAATCAGTCGGAAAATACCTTTTCTCCACCAATCTGTGGGGGCCTTCATGCAAACATGCTAAATAAGGGCTTAACTTGCCCAAGTAGAGAATCGTTACCCTTGACGCTCTCTTTGGCGACACGAATCTGAGATTTCAATCGGATGGAAAGAAACGCACTAGGCTGCACTCCGTAGATCTGGAAATGGCTCGCGATTCGGAGCTTCGTCAATGGTGGAAAGAGTCTCCTTCTTCCTCCTTGGCTTTCCTCTTTCTCAAGCTTGGAGAGAGAAAGAAGTTGAAATAATGAGGATAGAACTTCCTCTGGTCAAGACCTATAACTTCCCGGAACAACTCCCAGTCGTTGGATCAAGACCTTAAAGATTTGACTGCCACGGTCTCTATTTCACGGATCTGTTCTGGAAGTTACCGCCCGGCGCTAGCGCTACCGCGCCATGCTAGCATTTGAACCTATCCTCCGTCACACTGTCTCGTTCTCTCAACGATACTGGGACTCATATCAACGTGAAGACCTACCACCGGCGGTAGCTCTACAGCCTGGCGCTAATGTCTAGTCGATATCTTCTCGATGATAATGGGACTCATATCGACGTGAAGAGCTACCGTCGGCGGTAGCTCTACCGCCCAGCGCTAACGTCTAGTTTATACCTTCTTGATGACACAACTAAGCTTCCTGACGATATAGCTACCGTCAGTGGTTGCTTCTACTGCTGGACGTTAGGTTCCAGCACAGAATTCTTGCCTTCACAGCAGTGTGAAAACTGGTATGTTACACATCTTACTCCATAGAAATAGGGTCGCCATAGTTTGAGTGCAGAAATAACTGCAGTCAACTCCAAATCTTGCGTCGGATAATTTTTCTCATGTTCCTTTAATTTTCTGGATGCATACGCAATCAATTTTCTATTCTGCATGAGTGCACAACACAAACCTTTCAATGATGCGTCCATATATGTATGAAACCCTTAAGTACCATTAGGCAAGACTAAGACACGAGCAATTGTCAATTTCTCTTTCAATTCTACAAAAGCACTGCGATGTTTCTCGGTCCTCTAAAAATTGACTATGATATTTTTTATCAAAGTCATAGTTTTTTATAAATTCCAAACATCTTCTTTGGCATAGATTTATCTCTTTATGTAAGAATATACTATAAACTTTATGGTCGGCGAACATCACGCATCTTACTCCATACAAATAGTTTCACGATAGTTTGAGTGCAAAAATAACTGCAGCCATCTCCAAATCATGTGTCGAATAATTTTTCTCATGTTCCTTTAATTTTCTGGATGCATACACAATCACTTTTCCATTATGCATGAGTACACAACACAAACCTTTCAACGATGTGTCCCTATATGTATGGAACCCTTCAGTACCATTAGGCATGTCTAAGACAAGAGCATTTTTTCAATTTCTCTTTCAATTCCTCAAAAGTACTATAATATTCCTCGTTCCACTGAAAATTTGATGTTCTTCTAGGTTTGCTTTGTCAATGGTAGAGCAATTTTAGAAAAATATTTAACAAATTTGCAATAATATCTGACTAGGCCTAGAAAACTCCTTACTTCTGTCACCGTCATAGGCCTTGCCAATCTATAATGGATTTGATCTTTAATAGATCCACATATAATCCATCTTTTATTAACTACATGCCCTAAAAGGCCATCTCATTCAAACCAAAATTCACATTTGGAAAATTTTACATACAATTTATGCTTCTTAAGTGTCCTTAGCACGGTTCTCAAATGTTCCACATGTTCTTCCTTGTTCTTCGAATAAACAAGAATATAATCTATGAACACTATTACATATTTATTCAAATATTCATTGAACATCATGCTCATTAAATTCATAAAAATAACTGGAGCATTTGTCAACCTAAATTGCATTACAACAAATTCATAATACGAGTATCTAATGCTAAAAGCCATTTTGAAATTGTCTTCTTCTTTAATTCTAAATTGTTGATATCATGATCTGAGGTCGGTCTTTGAAAAAGTCGTGCCATTCTCCAACTAATCAAAGAGATCATCAGTGGGTGGTAAATGGTATTTATTTTAATTGAAAGTCTATTCAACTCTCGATACTTAATGCACAACCTCAATGTGTCGTCTTTCTTTTTAGCAATGAGCACATGAGCACCTTATGACCATGAGTTTGGTCGAATAAATTTTTTATCTAAGAGCTCCTGAAGCTGACTTTTCATTTATGCCATCTATTTCAGAGGCATACGATACGATGTCTTCGCTACTCACACAACACCCTCTTTCAGATTTATCAAAATCTCATTTTCTCTGTCCGTGGTAACTCAGGTAATTCTTCTGGAAAAACTTCAGAAAATTCACAAACAACTGACACCTTATTAAGCTCTTGTTCATGGCATTTTTGACTTTTTATCATAACCAACATCATGTTGCATCTCTTATGATCCTTTTAATAACTGTCATTGCAAAAATCATTGTTTTGTGTACTCTGTACATTTCATGAAAATACCCACAAGTTTGATCCGTGACTTTTATTTTAATTTGCATCTTGCAATTTATGATAGCTTCAAATATGATATCAAATTCAATCAATGGTAGGATTGCAAAATCATCCTCCATATGTTTTCTCCCAAATTAAGCAATATCTTACACTTATGCATAGTGATCATTAAGGTGTTATTATATATTGCAATTTTAAATTCTTCCATTAAACAGTATGGTTCTAGTCATAATTATTTGACAATCTTTTCAGAAATGAATGGTTAGCCCCAATGTCAAATAAAACTTTAAGGAGATAATCATAGGTGTATATCATACATGTTAAAATAACATCATGACCTTTAGTTCCTCGTTGGATCAAATTAAACACCATAGGGTACACCTGTCTTTGTTCCGTCGCATTTGTAAATGATCCAGATGCAATCAGTCTGATACATTTGCCTTTATCTTGCTGGTCTGAGGAGCCAATATGATATAGCTTTTGTGTTGGCGGCGGGGAACGCCTAGTGTTCTTCTCCGCCATTTGTTTCCAGTTCAGACAAATATCCTTGCGGTGTCCAGGGTGATGACATGTATAGCATATAGTAGAGTTGGCCAAGCATTCTCCACTGCAAGTCTTTCCATATTTCCCACATTGCTTCTGCTCCACCGGTTGATTGATACGTTGACTATACCTGAGGCTTGTGATCCCTTCTTCTTTTTTCAGCCAGAACTTTCTACTTTATTCAAAGGCTCTTTCCATAAGCTTTCAGAATTCCACTTCTTCTGTAATTTCTTGCGCTTCTGCGACTTCTCAATGTCTATCTCGTTGAGTTGAGTTGTTTCCACCAAATCATTGCAATTCTTTATTCTCTGTTATATCATGTACATTTGTATGTTATCTCTTAATCCGTGTTGAAAGCAGAAGCATCATTCTTCTTCATTGGCAATAAGGGCTCAAGCATGGTATACTAAATATGTGAACTCCATCTCATATTGGACCTCTGTATGACTTCCTTGAATCAATCTAAGGAATTTCTCATGCAGTAATCTCTTCTATGATCGGAGTATGAACCAACTCGTAAATTCTCTGAGGAATTCTGACCAATGAAAAATGCAATTTCCCTTCTAGCATAATGTCTTTCCAACAAGCCATCCCACCATTTCTTCGCCTCAGCTTCAAGAATGAATGTCGTCATACATTTCATAGCTCTAAATATCGTCTCTATCTTTTTTACCTAATCCTCCGTCTCTATAGGTGTCACACCTCCTTGGAATGAGGCCGACTTCAACTCCAGAAATGCTTCAAATACAGATCAATCTGCATGTATGAATGACCATCGGGATAAGCAGGAGACGGTGAAGAACTATCTTTAATCATCCTAATGGCTTATGTTAGTGCCCATGCTAATTCGGACTCATGCACATTAGGTCCTCCCGCACACAAACTTTCATGAGACATAACTTTCTTTAGTTTCTCACGGTGCCTTCTACTTATATGCACTCTAGGAAATCCTTGTGATATATCTAAATTCAATAACGGTGTAGGAAAAACCTAGCCAAAATCATTAGTATGTTCTACATATCTCCTCGGTTCTACATATCTCCTTGGTACTCATGTCATCCAATGTTTGAATCTCATTCTAATACCACTTAATTGTAATGGCCCGTCAGGCCGCCGCAATCTAGCATTCATAACGTCCATAAATCAAAGACAAAGAATTTTGTTTTGTAGCACAGTGAAAACATGTTAGTACTAGATAAAAGCATTGAAGATGCTGCAATATGTAGTGCAATGTATATATATATATATGTATATACGAGTGACAGTGCACGGGGGGCCCCCCGTGCCCCGCGCGACAGTACTCTACCAGCACCCGGCGGGCTTCGCCCGCACCCGGCGCGCAACCTGCCGTCGTTCCCCGCGCAACAGTATCAGACCGGCCCCGGCGGGCTTCGCCCGCCCCCCGGCGGCCCGCCCCCCCGGCGGCCCGCCCACGGCGGGCTTCGCCCGCCCCCCCCCCCCCCCCCCCCCCCGGCGGCCCGCCCACGGCGGGCTTCGCCCGCTTTCACGCCACAACAATCAAACTAATTTAATATTTAATAATATTAAAATGTAAATGGGATTTTAATATTTAATAATTTAATAAAGTTATATTATAATGTAATAGCAGGCGGGTGTTCAATGACTCACGTCACTGTTCACCCGCCTGTTTATAACTTTATATAATATTATATTATAATAATTATAAAATAAATACACGGTGGCCTTTGTCCCACATCGCAAAAATAAATGGGATTTTGGAATATATATCATGATATGTTGAGTGAAAAAAAGAATTGTTTGTGGCGTTGCTATGCTAGGCTTGGGTTCTATTAAATCTGGGAGCCCTACAAAATTGTAAAATTTATATTAAAATTTATATTTTTTCAAGATTAGAGCGGTAAAATTATAGTGTAGGATAAAGAGCCCTACAAAATTTGTAGGTTTAGGGCACCCTACTCTCCTAGGTTTGGGATGTCTAGAAAAAAAGATTTGGACGGTCCTGATTCGTTCTTGTGATTGAACGGTGTAGATCTTATGTTTCGATCAAATCAGACGGACCTGATTAAAATCGTGTCTCACATATGTATTACAAAGCCTCCATTTCATATTTCCTTATAGTAGTGAAAGATATATATGTATATATATTTGTATATATATTAACAATATTTAAAATACAAACACCCCACCACAACTAGTGGTATACTCTATACACAAGATGGCCACTAAATACCATCATGCCTCGTTCCTACCATCATCTAGACCTCAACACCATACGACCAATAGAATAATTTTATATCGTCATGCTGACAATTCTCATCCTTGCACTTCTTACGATGGACTTCGATGAACTCACAACTGTAATAATCTTAACTCACAACTGATATTTTTCCTCCCTTAAAAGCCTCTTTCCTTCATTGGACAATTTACTGCTCACTTCACCTTCCTTTATCTAAAATAATGAAAAATTAAATGTTACCCACACTTGACTCAATGAATTATCATTTCTTTAACATGCATACCATTTTAAAACATTGTATAAAGAGCTAAAGCAATTCATAATGAAATGTACGGTACGAAAAGGACCCTAAGAAAACAGAGTAAAAGATATATATTAAATTCGATTCATAAAAATATTCATACTTGTAATGATTGGCACAATTCATATTATCAATGTTGATTGTCGCATTTTGTGTCATATAATATCCTACATTCTTTAATATATTTTTGTTTCTTTTCCTTTAGATGAAAACGTTAATGGTAGATTACTTATCTTTCTTTTTCATAATGGGCTTGACATTGCTAGGCTAGCTGTTTGCCAACCTCTTGGCCTTTTTTGCACAATCAACTGTGTTATGGAGCCCTGAAGCACACCCATCTGTGGTAGGAATTGCACCCCTCCTCTAGGGTTAACCCTTAACTTCATTGTTGTCATGCGGCAGCTTAAACAATGTTTTTGTCATTTTACTTATATTCTTGATTAGTTGTAAGTTTTATTAGACTCCTTTTAATTCTCTGATCAGTACTGTCAACAGTTTATCAATTAATCCGGGCAATAAAGATAATTGCACTTGATCATAAATATTTTTCTTCCTGCATGAAATTAAATCATCGACGCATAGTACAAGACAATCAAGGATTTAAATGATAGAGTGAATGAATGAATGAATACCACAATAAGGATACATATGTATATATACATAAGAGGGGTTCCCAACACCTAGAGGTGAGCCTAAGAGAGTCTACCACCATAATATACAATATAATGCATAATACATCTAACACCCCCCCCCCCCCCCCCCCCCCCCCCCCTCCCCCCTCAAACTCACGGGGGTTCATACACCGAGAGTTTGGATAATAGATAAGCATGTTGAGACCGAGTCTGCGGCTTAGTCATCAAGTCTACAAGCTGCTGCTCAGAAGGAACAAAGGAAGGAGCAAGAGTTCCCCGACCATACTGCTCACGAAGGAAGAAAGCATCCACCCCGATGTGCTTGGAAAGAGAATGCTTCACCGGATTCAAGGTGATCTGAATGGCACCGGTGTTATCACAGTGGAGTGGAGTGGGATCCGGAGAAGAGACACCAAGATCCTCAAGGAGCCAGCGGAGCCAAATAATGTCCTCAGTAGTAGTAGTCATGGCACGCAGCTCAGCCTCAGTACTGGAACGAGAAACCCCGATCTGTTTCTTGGACTTCCAGGCAATAAGTGAAGTACCCAAGAATAGACAGAAACCAGTAACAAATCGGCGATCAACGGGATCACTGGCCCAAGTAGCATCCGAGTAAGCACGAAGGAGCAGAGAACTGCTACTGGAGTAGAAGAGACCACGTGAAATCGTCGCCCGGAGATAACGCAGCAGCCGCAGTAGATGACCGTAATGCACAGAGGTGAGCGCACCAACAAACTGGCTCAAAACATGAACAACATGTGCAATGTCGGGCCGAGTAATAGTAAGGTAGACGAGGCTCCCGACAATGTGACGATAACGAGTAGGATCAGAGAGTGGAACCCCATCATCCGGTCTTAACTGAAGGTGAAGCTCCATAGGGGTGTCCACGGTGCGAGAGTCAGAGAGAGCAGCCCGAGCTAAAAGATCTGATGTGTAACGCCGCTGAGAGAGCTGAAAACCACGGTCTGTAGAGGTGACCTCAAGGCCCAAGAAATAGCTCAGCTGTCCAAGATCAGTCATCTGAAATTGCTGCTGGAGGTGATGCTTGACGAATGTCACATGAGTAGGGTCATCACCAGTAATAATCATGTCATCCACATAAAGTAATAGAAGAGTCCGGCCGCGAGAAGAGGAGTGCACAAATAAGGCTGGATCATGCGGGCTCGGCTGAAAACCGACGGCAGTAATGGCCGAACTGAAACGAGCAAACCACACGCGGGGCGCCTGCTTGAGCCCGTAAAGAGCTCGTCTCAAGCGACAAACAAGTCCTGGAGGAGAGGAAAGACCGGGAGGAGGGAGCATGTACACCTCCTGTTGAAGGTCACCGTGAAGAAAAGCGTTCTTCACATCGAGCTGGAACAGAGACCAGCGACGAACAGCTGCAACAGCAATAAGAGTGCGGATCGTGGTCATGTGAGAAACAGGGGCAAAAGTCTCATCATAGTCACGTCCATGCTCCTGCTGAAAACCACCCCCGTTGCTCGCGCGATCTCCCGACGCATGTACGGCAGGTCGTCGCCATGCATCCGTATTCGCTTGTCGAACCTAGGAGGGCCCGCCGCTGCCGGCTGCTGCTCGGCAGGTCGAGTTTCCAGCTCGGCGTTGCGGACTTGGGCGGCCTCCAGGGACAAGCGAGTATCCTCCAGCTCCTTCTCGGCCTGGGACAGCCTCTTCGCCGACTCCAGCTCGGCAGCCTGCAGAAGATAAAAAGAGAAAGTTTAGTTTAAACGAGTCTGCAAGATGGAGAGTATCCCAAAAAAGCGAGTAAAGTCCCGAGGGCGAGTACCTCGAGCTCCTTGACCCGGTTCGCCAAGGCGATCATCTTCGGGCCCTGCACCTTGATCGCATGCTCATACTCGAGCAGTCGCCTTGCTGTTTCGTGAGCCAGCTCGGCAGACCGCAAGAGGGAGCGCGAGGTCTGGTGAGCCAGATTCTCAGCAGAGGTATCCAGCAGCACCTCGGCATCCGCGCGACCATAAAGGGCGAAGGTCACGTCAAAGGCCTCCCCCCTGTCCTCCCAGTCCTCCGACCAGGGGGGAAGGTTGGAGCTAAGGGTTACCTCATGGGCGCGCTCAGCCCAGGTCACCAATGGGCGACCATAGGCATCCTCGCTATGGGTGCCCTCGTTGAAGCAAGGATGGCTGCTCGGCTCGCCAGCCTCCGAGGAATCCGCCTTCTTGCCCAGATCCCTATGGGCAGTCTCCTTCTTGTTCCTCTTAGGCTCGGAGGTCTTAGCCTTGACCACTCGCCTCTTCGAAGTCCCGACCCCAATACCGGCGACATTTTGATCGTCGCCATCTGGCGACAAGACGATTGGGGAGGAGCCCCCAACCTCGCGCGCCGATGTCCCCGCACCCCCTTGGGTAGCGGTCGTCGCCTTCACCGCCGGAGGAAGAAGATCGCATGGTAGAGCTCGCACGCCTGCCAAAAGAAGACCGAAGGTTAGTCTCCTGAATAGAGCCAAAGGGCGAGTATGACTGATGCTCGCACGAAAGATACCTTCCCCTGAGCGAACTTCCGTGAGCTCGTCTACTCGCCTCCTCCAGAACACCACGTCGAAGCGACGATGCCTGAAGGAGTCAAGCAGTTTCTCCTGGCTCTCCTTCAAGAAGGGAACGGCGAAGACATTCTCCGACGGCTGGATGAGTGAGCTGGAGATTCCCGCAAAGTCGCCCTCGATGGCGACTAGTCGCTCCACCCAGCGTTGGTTCTTGTTTGATGTGCGGGGCAAAAGTCTCATCATAGTCACGTCCATGCTCCTGCTGAAAACCACGAGCCACGAGGCGGGCCTTGTACAATACCTAGAGGTGAGCCTAAGAGAGTCTACCACCATAATATACAATATAATGCATAATACATCTAACATTAAAAACATGGGTAAAATTTTCGAATAAAATGCGTAGTCAAACTGAAATCATTAAAATACTTTATACTAAAATTTGCATGGATATGAATGATTTGCATGCAATAAAATCTCTTTTTTTTGTTAATTTAAATCATAGTGTATTTTAATCTGAAAATTATGATATAGAGCATACAACTACACTCAAGCCTTTATTCGGCATAAATTTAAAAAAAACAAGAACTCACAAATACTGTCTTTTCCTTTACCCTTATTCCTTCTCTGATCAGAATTTGTTCCCTCTCTCAATGCAAAAGTCCCACGAGTTGGCATCTGAAATAAAATTCATACATATTTTCTTCTCACGCAAAATCTTCCAAAATATGATCTATTAGGAGTTGCAAGTGAGGGGAAATAAATTTTAAATATAATAATGTGTTTGTATAGGAATCGGACAAGGAAAAGGATTAAAATACCCAAATTTATCACCAAGGACTGCATAAGAAACTAAGGATGGCAGCATATGCAAGGGCAACAAGGAGGATGAACCAAATAGCCCAATCTAATTTAAACAGGGTTGATTGCAGAATCAACAATAACCATTTAACAGCCCCTTAATTAGCACAAGAAAACAGCATCATAAAATCATGAGAATAGGCGCCAATAATTCCAATAGAATAGGCCCAAAATGCAAGACAGCTGCCCTAAAAATGCAAGACAGCAGCCCTATTTTAAGATATCAATCCTTATAAAACCAGCTCATACTCAACTTTAATAATAGACCCCCCCCCCCCCCCCCCCCCCCCCCCCCCCCCCCAAGACACACAGCTATATAGAGCCAATAAACAGGAGACAATAAACCCAATATAATAGGCCCAAAAGAGCCACTTAAAAACCAATAAAACAGGGGACAATTTTTATTTTTATTTATAAAAAAGGGCACGAGCTGGAGCAAACAAACAACACAAACACTAGGGCAGCAACCCCAAATATCAGGACAGATTCCTCAAAATCAGAGTAATAGCCTTCCTAAAACCAGGGGTAGAAATTCGAAATTAGGAAAGGTTAGGTTAGAGAGCTCACCATCACAATTAGTAGCAACCAGGAACTCAATCCAACACCAGTCAATCACAGAAACCAGTCGCTGAAATCTGCAGTCTAGCAAGTGAAGATAGATCTCACCAGTAATAAAGAGTCAAAGCAAAAGTAAGGGGTTCAAGAAATCAGAGCCCGGGCAGAATAGAAGACTGGAGACAGCAGAAAGGGCTCGGAGAGGGCTGAAGGATAAAGAAAATGAGAGAAAACTCCTTTTAATGATTCAACTTGTAGAATAGAATCCCAAGGATCAAATGACATTTTTCTTTCAATGCCCCTAAATCTCCTCCCTTGGTTTGATCCAAGGGCCTAGATCAAGCCACAAGTAATCCACTAAGGGGCACTCTAGCTGTGGCGGGTTGCTCGACGCTCTGGTAGACCGGTCGAATTGAACTGTATTAGCTCGGGAGCGGGTCGAGCGTGCAAACAATCACAGAAATTCAAGCAGCTGACAAGGAGACTTTTTTTAACGTGGAAAACACATAAAGGGTGAAAACCACGTGATCGGTTCGGTGCCGACCAAATTCCACTATCTCTTTTGCTGTTACAAGTTGTGGAATGCAAGAGGGTGACAGGCCGCCGCTCTTTGCAGAGGGTGCAGAGAAGAAAGAGAGAGAAACAAAAATCTCTAAAGATCAAGGAGATCTCCAAGAGCCTAAGGGAGATCTTCAAGTCATCTTCGATTCGAAGGAGATCTTCGAATACAGAAGGAGATCTTCGAAGGATTCTTCGAACGCCGAAGGAGAACTCTGAAGGATCATCGAAGGAACTCTCTCAGGCGCTAAAGACAAGATTTTTTTAAATGAAAGCTTTGGGATCCTTTTATAGTTTTTGGCAGGGGCGGTCCGAAAGTTGCGTCATTGTAACTGCCACAACTACCGGACGGACCAATCACGTTCCTCGATCTAGAGCACACGGATCGTCATTTTTGCACATATGACGATTTTGCCCCTGGCAGTGATGGTAACGAACTGCAAACTACAAGCTGCGAACTGTCCCGCGAACTGCGAACGCTCCTGTAATCTTTGTGAATGCAAGAGGTAAAGAGAGAAAATTATAGTGTGTGATGGGACGCATTCTGAGCGCGTAATGAGCGCAAACGTGCTCAGAACATTATGAGTGGTAGTTGTTGTGCGACTGCGCGCGGATTGTCGCGCGCGCTGAGACGCGCTTGCTACCGCGCGGTGGTAGAGGGAACGGTAGCGGGTGTGCCGCTGAGTGTGCGTTGCCGCATGCACTGGTGCACACGCTGATGCGCTTGTGCTACCGCCTGCGCTACCATGTAGCGGTAGTGGGCGCGCGTGGGGACGCGCGGGGGGGGGGGGGGGGGGGGTTGGTGTGCGCGGGCACGTGACGGTATTGGTTGTGTGCGGGTGTGGGACGTGGGCAACCGCGCGCCATGTGGGTGTTGGGTTTTCTATACATCCAATGTAGAATGCATATCACAAATAAGCAGTTGAAATAAAGAACAAGAACAACCCTAAAGTGTTCAAGGAACTTGCGATTTCAAGAATCAAGAAATAGGGGAAGCAACACATTGCAATACCTGAAGGGGATTGAGTCAACATTCAACCAAGGTGCTCCACAAATGAGATTTCGAAGAACGATCGTTGAGTCCCAAGCGCTGAATTGGATCGGCGCCTCTACGGGAGTCCACACGAGCGATGAAGAACCCAAGCTTCTTGCGCACAAGAACTAGGTCGGAGAAGAAGAGCCCTCTATGTCTCCCACGAACTGCTAGGTCCGACGACAGGGAGAAACGGCGACGGCGTCGGGGTGCGGGAACAGCCGATCGGAACCCTTCCGTCTCTCTCGTTCTTTCGCAAAATGAGATCGCCCCATTAGGTCGTAGAATCGCATTCTATTTATACCCAGGCGAGAGAGATGTTATCTGCACACCCATGACATATATTGGAGTAAACATAATTCGTCGAGTGAACCTTTCACTGAAGAAATTCGTCGAGTAACAAACTGAATTCGTCGAGTGAACCTTTCACTTGATGAAATTCGTCGAGTAATGAATTCGTCGAGTAATCATAAATTCGTCGAGTCATTATGATTTCGTCGAGTCATTATGATTTTGATCATTCGACGAACTAAAGAGTCGTCGAGACACTCTCGACGACTCGACTCGAAAACTTGTCAACACGCTCCATACAATATTCACAATATCTGTGCAGCATTCAGTTGACTCGACCCAATTCCAATAAGTCTTAGGATTGGTCTTTCACTCATATCCAATATGAGTAAGGCCAACACAATTCTTCCTCCAACTTCTCCAAACACTCTTGTGTGTGACCCCATAGGCTCATATTGCGTTGGCAGTAAGACCAAATGCTTGATCACTTCCAGATCACCTTGGAAACACCAACAGTCTCCCACTTGATCTTGAACGTATCAAACAAAAGTCTCATAAATAATGAGCGGCATCTAGCAATACATCATTGCTTGTTGGGTCCAGCGTTCCTTCACTTGACCCGTAACTCCTTTCCTACTTCCTTAAAGAAAAAGTAGCGCCCTTACCATCAGTCCGGGCTTTTGGGATAGTTTATTGCTCTTGATCGTACAAGTGGTATCAGAGGAGGTTGCGGGTTCGAGGCCGAGGGGCGCTGATTAAATCCTGAAATTTCTCTACCTGTGTGGGTCCCGGCGGGTCAGGCGACCGCGGCCATGTGAAAAGCCACCTCTGAGCCATGTGGTGCGCCACCTCTGAGCCATGTGGAGCACCTCTGAGCTGGCGGGTCGTGCTGGACGCTGGGGGGGCGGGGATTGTTGGGTCCAGTGTTCCTTCACTTGACCCGTAGCGCCTTTCCTACTTCCTTAAAGAAAAAGTAGCGCCCTTCCCATCAGTCCGGGCTTTTGGGATAGTTGGTTGTGCTTGATCCTACATTGCTACTCAAGCAATAAGAGTTCATAACTCAACGAGCCTGTCTTGACCAATGTATCAGTGTTGTTATGTCTCTTACATCCGGATAGAACTAGAGACATGGACCGTGTCACCGTCATAATTGTTCAATCCTAGTTTCCTGATCTAGAATAGACTCTCTGAAATTGGTGAGCTCAATATCATATATTGACTCAACCAAAAATGGTCATGCATTTCTCAGTCTCATTCCATCAAGGTGTCCATGGATGTAACTCCTGTCATATAAGAGGACAAATTCCATTTATGTTCACACACAAACACCCAAATGATTCGTAACATACCCAATAACCACCCTTATCATCAACCTATCTCAAGGAAGACTTTAGATGGCATCAAAGTGCGCTCTTCCTCACTTGATGAATGTTGTGACTTCAGGTCAAAGAACTACAAACACCATTGTCAATTGAGACCTACTTGTGACGCGTTCATATAACAATCCACAAAGTTGTCTCAAGGTGGGTCTGTCCAGTACAACTTGTTCGCTAACAAGTACCCATATGATGATTTGATATCACAATATCATGACCTGTGAGAACCGGTCACCAGTCAACGCACATGCTAGCCTTAATGTATCATCATCGCCCTTCAACTTCTAAGTTGATGCGCCGACTAGGGACCTTTTAAGAATGAAGCTTCTAATTCAACATAAGCTCTCACATTCAAGTCACGCACTTGAATTCCTATGGAAGCAAACATTCTAAGGGCATTTATTATGCTAATTAATCTATCAAATAGAAACATATGACATAATAATAAGAACTTGCCATAAATGTAAAATAAAATATAAAGGTACTTTATTCATCACATGAATAAACAACAACCGACAAATATATAAATTAATCCACAAGACTCTCACTAGAGATGATCATTCAGGTATCTAATACTCATTGATCTAGTATGACCATCATGCTTTCTCTGTGCAAGAGGCTTCGTCAGTTGATCCGCAATATTATCTTCAGTCGGTACTCTGCATATGCTCACATCTCCTCGATCAACAATCTCTCGAATAAGATGGAACTGCCGAAGTATGTGCTTGGAGCGCTGATGAGATCTAGGTTTCTTAGCTTGTGCAATAGCACCGTTGTTGTCACAGTAGAGAACTACGAGATCAACAATGCTAGGAACTACACCAAGCTCGCTGATGAATTTCCTAATCCACACAGCCTCCTTCGCCGCATTTGCAGCAGCGATATACTCGGCCTCAGTCGTAGAATCAGCAACTGTTTCTTGCTTGGAACTCTTCCAGCTTACAGCTCCTCCATTTAGGCAAAATACAAAACCTGATTGGGACTTTGAATCATCCCTATCAGTATGGAAGCTAGTATCCGTATAACCCTTTACACCGAGCTCTTCCTCACCACCAAACATCAAGAATACATCCTTCGCCCTTCTCAAGTACTTTAGGATATTCTTGACAGCTATCCAATGACCATCACCAGGATCAAACTGATACCTGCTCGTCATGCTCAAAGCATATGAGACATCAGGTCGAGTATACAACATTGCATACATGATTGATCCAATTGTCGAAGCAAATGGAATCAACTTCATGCGGTCCTTATCTTCCACAGATTTAGGATACTGGTCCTTAGAGAGACTCATACCATGTGACCTGGGTAAAAATCCCTTCTTGGACTCAAGCATGTTGAACCGTTTCAACACCTTCTCAATGTATGTACTATGGGCCAAACCTAGCAACTTCTTCGATCTATCTCTATAGATCTTAATACCAACTATATAAGTCGTTTCACCCAAGTCCTTCATAGAAAAGCAGTCCCCTAGCCTGTTCTTAACAGCTTGCAGGGTCGGAATGTCATTCCCGATCAGCAGTATGTCATCCACATACAATATCAGGAAAACGAAAATGCTCTCACTAATCCCTCTTGTAAACACAAGACTCATCCTCGTTCTTGATGAAACCAAACTCTTTGATTTTCTCATCAAAACGCAGATTCCAACTTCGAGAAGCTTGTTTCAATCCATAAATGGATCGATTCAACTTGCATATTTTAGTGGCTTCACTTGGAGATACAAAACCCTCGGGTTGTGTCATATATACATCCTCAAGGAGGTTTCCATTAAGGAAAGCCGTTTTGACATCCATTTGTCAGATCTCGTAGTCATAATACGCAGCAATAGCAAGTAGAATTCTGATGGACTTGACCATGGCTACAGGGGAAAAGGTCTCATCATAGTCAACACCATGAATTTTCCTGAAACCATTAGCCACCAGCCGGCCTTTGAATGTCTGTACATTCTCATCCATGTCGGTTTTCTTCTTGAAGACCCACTTGCACCCTATGGGTCTTACCCATTCGGGTGGTTCCACCAAGGTCCCAACTTGGTTTGTATACATGGAGTCCATTTCAGATTTCATGGCCTCAAGCCACTTCTCGGAGTCTAGTCCATTCATGAGAAATCCATATCTCTCAGGCTCAAATCTTGGTCCATCAGATCTACGTAGGACTTGTGTTTCTTGAGCAGGCTCTCTAAGCTACAACTACTTGTAGTCCTTGCTCAGGTTCCAATTCCGGTTCGTTCATTGTTTGTGGTTCTTGAACTTCTTCAAATTCTACCATTGCAGTCTTTCTGGATAAGAACTCTTTCTCCAAAAAGACACCAGTCCTTGCGACAAACACTTTGCCCTCAGACGACAGGTAGAAGTAGTACCCTTTGGTCTCCCTAGGATACCCCACTAGATAACATTTATCCGGTTTGGGTTCCAGCTTGTCAGGAATTTGACGTCGCACATATGCCTCACAACCCCAAATCTTAATGAAAGACATACTAGGACGCTTCTCAGTCCATATCTCATATGGTGTCTTTTGAACCATTTTCATTGGAGCGCGATTTAAAGTGAAAGCAGCAGTCTCTATAGCAAATGGCCAAAAGGAAACGGGCAAATCTGCATGACTCATCATTGATCGTACCATGTCTAACAAAGTACGATTCCTCCTCTCAGACACACCATTAAGTTGAGGTGTTCCGGGCGGAGTGAGGTGTGATACAATACCACAATCTCTTAGATGATCACGAAACTCATGACTTAGATATTCGCCACCTCGATCAGATCGGAGTGCTTTTATCCTCTTTCCCAGTTGGTTCTCTACTTCATTCTTAAACTCTTTGAACTTTTCACAGGTTTCAGATTTGTTCTTCATAAGAAACAAGTATCCGTAACTACTGAAATCATCAGTGAATGTAACGAAGTAGTAGAAACCACCTCTGGCCATAGAACTCATGGGTCCTCATACATCACTATGTATCACACCCAAGAGATCATCAACCCTCTCATTATAACTAGTGAAAGGGGTTTTTGTCATCTTGCCTAATAAACATGACTCGCATCTCTCAAAAGATTCATAATCGAATGAGTCCAATATTCCATCTTTATGGAGCTTGGATATGCGTTTCTCATTTATATTGGCCTAAACGACAATGCCAAAGATACGAAGGATTCGAGTCATTAGTTTTAGTATTTTAGTATTTTCTATGTTATAGATTGGCTGGTATAAGTTCAAAACGTATAAGCCATTAAGCAGTTGGCCTACACCATAACAAACATCATTCATAAATATAGAACAACTATTGTTCTTAATAATGAAAGAAAATCCTTTCATGTCTAAACATGACACAGATATAATGTTTCGAGTTATGGATGGAACAAAATAACAATTATCTAATTCTATTACAAGCCCTATGGGCAAAGAAAGGCGATATACTCCTACGGCAACGTCAGCAACTCTTGCTCCATTTCCAACGCGCATGACTACCTCTCCTTTACCCAGCAGTCTTCTCCTTGCCAGTTCATACACATTTGTACAAATGTGAGAACCGCATCCGGTATCCAATACCCAAGATGAAGGAGCAGAAAGGTTTATTTCTATAACAAATATACCTGAAGTGGAAGTCACACTTCCTTTCTTCTTTTGCAGATCTTTAAGATAGAGGGGACAGTTCCTCCTTAAGTGCCCTGTCTTACCACAATGGTGGCACTTCCCTTCCTTCGCCAAGCCTTTGATCTTCAGTGCCGAAGACTTGGGATCAAGATATGACTTAGGTCCTACCTTAGTCTTCTTGAATCCCTTGGTCTTGCCCTTGCTTTTATGCACCATCAATATGGGGCTAGCAGGCTTGACCTTCTTCATATTGATTTCAGCAGTTCTCAACATGCCTAGGATCTCGGGCAGTGTCTTGTCAATTTCATTCATATTGTAATTCAAGACAAACTGCTCGTACCTGTCCGGCAACGATTGCAGGATCAGATCAGTGGCCAACTCTTGGCTCAAAGGAAATCCCAGTCTTTCAAGGTTCTCTATATACACAATCATCTTGAGCACGTGAGTCCCTACTGGGTCTCGAGCTCACATCTTACACTGAAATAACGCCATGGATATGTCAAACTTCTCTTGGCGAGCTTGCCCTTGAAACATTTTCTTCAGGTGCTCGGCCATCTCGTAACGACTCATGTTCTCGTGTTGCTTTTGAGCTCAGATTTCATGGTTGCGAGCATAAGGCATTCAACATCCAAGGAGTCATCTTCATACTTCTTGTAAGCATCTTTATCTGCACGAGGTGCAGTGGCAGCTGGCTCTGCGGGGGATCTTCTTCCGGGACATTGAGCTTACGCGTTTGCCTGAGAACAATTCTCAGGTTCCTGAACCAGTCTAGGAAATTTGTCCCATTTAGCTTGTCCTTCTCAAGGATCGCCCTTAGGGACAAGGTGGAGTGAGAACCACTTGCCATGAATATTCTACAAGTTATTTTGCAAAGTAAAATTTTAGTACTATATTTTAAAATACAATTTTAATTTTAATAAGGACTTTTATTAAAAGGACTCCCACTTTTATAATCAAATTGATAACCCTTAATATCAATTTAGAGAGTTTATGCGAGCTTCTCTCTTAGTGGACAAGATCCGTATTTCACCAGCACAATGAGTCCTCTTTGGCGTTCCTCTCATAGTGCGGTTATTTAGGTAGACAACACTTGTCAATTGCATCACTATGCAACTCTTGTATGGTTGGTGAATAACTCTTTATTCGCATCCATCATATGGAGCATGCCAACCCTATGCATCTAGGCACTCAACCTTTGAGGTCACCTAGTTAAGATAGAGCCGATGTCGACTGTGCGATATCACAATTATCCGCACGCACCCTTACCAAGATAGATTAATGCACCTTGCTTTGGCAAGCCCACACATCATCGATCGAGGCAGGAAGAGTGTCATCCACCGGAAAGCATCCGTACACTTAATATTGAAAAGGGGTTTTAAGAAACAATCGATGAACATTTCATCGTGATTAACATTTAATCACTGTGCACATTCACAAAATAGAAATACAACATTCAAAAACCAAATGCATCCCCAATGTGCACAAAAATAAAATTATCAATACTTTTGATAAGAGGGGTTAAATCTGAACACTTAGAACACTTCTAAATCTCCAGATTTACATGCATTGAACACAAACAAAACAACTCCACTTATGCAGTAGACAAGCTCGTCTCTCAAAGTCAGATTCAAAATCTAAGACACTTGATTTCACAAATCATTTTGAGGGACGGTTACTACAAAGGAGAAGCAATTTCTGAAACAATGAAATCGCAACGCAATCACATGCGTTCCTGGCGGGGTTCCAAGGGGCCGCACCCCTGGCGGTGGTCTCGCTGACCGATCAGCGAGCGGGGTCAAGGGGCAGAGCCCTTGCGGGGTGCAGGGCTGAGCCACCGGAAACTACACAAAATACATCAAAACTAATGCTCCAGGAAGAAATCTACACAATTAGACCGCTTCTAAAGTTCTAGATTTGCACGCACGGGATCGCAAACCTCCCTCTGATACCACTGTTGGGTTTTCTATACATCTAATGTAGAATGCATATCACATATACGCAGCGGAAATAAAGAACAAGAACAACCTAAACAGTTCAAGGAACATGCGATTTCATGAATCAAGAAATAGAGGAAGCAACACATTGCAATACCTGAAGGGGATTGAGTCAACACTCAACCAAGGTGCTCCACAAATGAGATTCCGAAGAACGATCGTTGAGTCCCAAGCGCTGAATTTGATCGGCGCCTCTACGGGAGTCCACACGAGCGATGAAGAACCCAAGCTTCTTGTCACACAAGAACTAGGTCGGAGAAGAAGAGCCCTATGTCTCCCACGAACTGCTAGGTCCGACGACAGGGAGAAGCGTCGACGGCGTCGGGCTGTGGGAACAGCCGATCAGAACCCTTCCATCTCCCTCGTTCTTTCGCAAAAGGAGATCACCCCATTAGGTCGTAGAATCGCATTCTATTTATACCCAGGCGAGAGAGATGCTATCCACACACCCATGACATATATTGGAGTAAACAGAATTCGTCGAGTGAACCTTTCACTGAAGAAATTCGTCGAGTAACAAACTGAATTCGTCGAGTAAAACAGAATTCGTCGAGTGAACCTTTCTCTTGAAGAAATTCGTCGAGTCATGAATTCGTCGAGTTCATCGAGTAATCATAAATTCGTCGAGTCATTATGATTTCATCGAGTCATTATGATTTTGATCATTCGACGAACTGAAGTAAGAGTCGTCGAGACACTCTCGACGACTCGACTCGAAAACTTGTCAACACGCTCTATACAATATTCACAATATCTGTGGAGCATTCAGTTGATTCGACCCAACTCCAATAAGTCTTAGGATTGGTCCTTCACTCATATCCATTATGAGTAAGGCCAACACAATTCTTCCTCCAACTTCTCCAAACACTCTTGTGTGTGACCCCATAGGCTCATATTGCGTTGGCAGTAAGACCAAATGCTTGATCACTTCCAGATCACCTTGGAAACACCAACAGTCTCTCACTTGATCTTGAACGTATCAAACAAAAGTCTCATAAATAATGAGCGGCATCTAGCAATACATCATTGCTTGTTGGGTCCAGCGTTCCTTCACTTGACCCGTAGCTCCTTTCCTACTTCCTTAAAGAAAAAGTAGCGCCCTTACCATCAGTCCGGGCTTTGGGGATAATTAAAAGGGTACTCATCAATTGCCCCCCAAATCCTCGGAGTCCATGTTCGGGGCCGCAGGAGTGCGAGGATTTTTTCCAAGTCTCTACTTGTTGTTGCTCGAGTTGAAGTGATGGAGGCGAGAAGGGCGGATGCAATGTCAGAGCGTCGCAGGTCTCGGTGCAATAAACCTCCCCGAGGACGACCGTCTTAACGTAGATGTTGTGGGCTGAGTTGTTTTCCTTGTATGTTTTTCGATTGCATTTTGCATTGCTTTGCGTTTTTCGAGTTTATAGTCTCCTATTTCGGAGCGTGGAGTAGCGTTCTGATGAATGTGTAGCAGACATTTGTCATTGTTGTTTGCTCTGGTGGATCCCACTTTTGTTCTTGTGCATTGTTTATGATGGCTCAATGATGTTTGTTCAACTGGATACTCCAGTGCCACTTGCGAGGAGGGTATCTCCTGTAGATGATGATTGTGCCAACCCGTGTTGGTGGGAGGGTTCTTCCTCCAACGCACCGTGAGCGGGGTTTTGTTTTATCCGAGAGACGGACCTACCATGACGGTGAAGAGCAGATGCATTTGAACCGATGGCGACAATGAGGGGGTCTTGCCTTGGTGGCGGCGTGACCTACTACGACGGTGAAGAGTGGGTGCTTTCGAACCGATAGTGCGCGATCAGGGGGGCTGGCCTCAGAGAGCCGGTGAAGGAAGGACGCTTCGAACCGTTGGCGACCGTGAGGGGAGCAGGCTTTGGCGGTACCATGACCTACTACGACGAAGAAGAGTCGAGCTGGTAGTGCGCGGTTAGGGAGACTGGCCCAGAGAGCCAGTGAAGGGGGATGCGTCGAACCATTGGCGACCGTGAGGGGGCAGGCCCTGACGGTGGCGGTAGTGAGTCGTCCTGCAGCGTGGGAGCCTGGTGCTCAACAACGCGGGAGCGAGATGCCCTGTAGCGTGGGAGCGTGATGCTCTGCAACGCGGGAGCGAAGTGCCCTGCAACGTGGGAGCGTGATGCTCTCCAATGCGGAAGCGAGGTGCCCTACAACATGGGAGCGTGATGTTCTGCAACGTGGGAGCGAAATGCCCTACAACGTGAAAGTGTGATGCTCTGCAATGCGGTAGAGAGATGCCCTGCAGCGCTGGAGCGTGATGCTCTGCAACAAGGGAGCGAGATGCCCTACATCGCGGGAGTGTGATGCTTTGCAACGCGGGAGCGAGGGGCCTACAGCGTGGGAGCTGATGCTCTGCAACGCAGGAGCGAAATGCCCTGCAGCGTGGGAGTGTGATGATCTCTAACACGGGAGCGAGATGCCCTGTAGCATGGGAGCGAGATGCTCAGCAGCACGGGAGCGGGATGCTTTACTTTATAGACGAGTTGTGCTTCCTGAAGTTGGGGAGCCTACGGTTTGGTGTTGGGACCCGGGTCCGTAGCTTTAACCATCGGAGTTTTACTTCAAAAGGTCTGTATTTTTAACAAAGTTAAAAGCAGTTGCGGTATTATAGATAACGAAAGCATAAATGTGTGCACATGTTTAGTTTCGCGGACTATTAAACTAAAGCGAAAGATAAAAAAATGAAAAAAGTGAAGTTGCAGATAAATGAGGCGCAAGCTTTGCGCATTTTACTAGGGGAGAACCCCTTTGCCGGGGGTCTCCGGCTTATCCACATCGTGGTACAACGTTGTCCTCTGTTAGGTTGTTATCCATTGGCGCGCGCTGGTTCGGGTCCTAGTTCAGTAAGAATCTTCCGAGGAGACCTTGTTGAACGAAGCGCTCGATCTCCATCTTCAACTGATGGCAGCCTTCTGTGCTATGGCCGTGTCCGCGATGGAAGTCACAATATTTTGACCAATTTCCCCTTTTTGGTGCGAGCTGCTCGGGCCTGCGAAGGGCGTGGCAATCGCGGAAGGCAAGGAGCACGTTGGTTCGAGTGGTGTTTAGGGGGTGTAATCCTGGTGTTAATGTGGGCCTCGGTCTCGACGAGGTTTGTCGTGGCGCGCATCGTTCTTCTTGTGAACCGGCGGCGGCAGTGACTCCTGCTCTGGTTCTCTCTTCAAATTCCTCTCGAACTGTTGGCGGTGCGCTTTAATTGCTTCATCAGCTGGAATCTGGGCCTCGATTTGATGAATGAGATCGGGATAGTTGGACATGGTCTCCCGCATTAGAGCGGAGTAAAATCCACCGGGGCGGAGCCCTCCGAGAAAACTCCTCGTAGAAGCTCGGGATCTACACCTGGAATTTGTTGTGCCACATTAGTGAAGCGGCAAAGCTCGGGATCTCTGAGAGAGTGAAACCATCACTAGTAATAAGCATGAAAGGTGGGAGGGGTCCTGAATGATCATGCGGTTTGTGATGAATTGATCTGTGAATTGTCGAGCCAGTTCTGCATAGCTGTCGATGGCTCCTTCTCTGAGAGAGTGAAACCAGGTTCGCGCTTGCCCATTCAGTGTTGCCGGAAATACTTGGCATAACAGCTGATCTGGGGCGTTGTAGATCCTCATGATGGTGGTGAAGTGGCTGACATGCTTCAGCGGATCGTCCGTTCCGTCGAACGTCTCAAGGTTTGGGAGCTTGAAGCCGTGTGGGATCGGATGCGTTAGGACCTCAGGTGCTAATGGCGAGCCGTGGTGGAGTGGGCGGCGAGCAAAGGCGCCCCGTCGTCCGACTTGTCTGTATTCGGCGATTACGTCGTGAATTTCTTCGCGAGTGAGCCTTCCAATTGCATGCTCGAAGCCTGCCACTTCCGGGCTGTGCTGGTGATGGTGAGCTTCAGGTTCTCCGGCAGGACGAACTGGGCGCGTTGAGTTGGCCGCGTAGGAGAACTCTTCTTCAGGAATGTGGTGCTCGCGAGCGAACTGCTCGGCCGGAGCGCGATCCAGAGCTGGCGAAGGCGGGCTGCCTTGCTCGGGGGTAGGATTAGAAGCACGCGGCGCTCCTCTGTTCCTTAGGAGCGTGAGCATCTCAGTTTGATGCTCTTCCATCTGGCACATGCGTCCTTCCAATGCCGCAATGGGTGCATTTGTGTCCTCTCCAGCGAGAGGCTCATTGATGAGCGAGTGGGAGGGAGCGGGATCGACGGCCACCAGGGACTGATCCTTCAGTAATGTGAGTAGCTCTTCTTGCCATTGTTGTTAGTCACGAGTGTTGTTGTGAACCAAATACTATCTTTAGAGAGTCTTTGAAGAGTTTGGGGAACACTTTCCCACAGACAGCGCCAAACTGTTACGAATCGCTCGACGCTCTGGTAGACCGGTTGTGGATTAAACCATCTTAGCTCGGGAGCGGGTCGAGCACGCAAACAGTCACAGAATTCAAGCAGCTGACAAGGAGACTTTTTTTAACATGGAAAATCCAGAAAGTGTGAAAATCCACTGGGTGGTTCGGTGCCGACCAAATTCCACTATCTCTTTTGGTGTTACAAGTTGTAGAATGCAAGAGGGTGGAAGGCCACCGCTCTTTGCAGAGGGTGCAGAGAAGAAAGAGAGAGGCAAAAATCTCTAAAGATGAATGAGATTTATAAGAGCTTAAGGGAAATCTTCAAGTCACCTTAGAAGGAGATCTTCGAAGGGGAAGAAGATCTTTGAAGGCCGAAGGAGATCTTCGAAGGATTCTTCGAACGCCGAAGGAGAACTCTGAAGGATCTTCAAATGAGCTCTCTCAGGCGCTGAAGGCAAGGTTTCTTTAAATGAAAGCTCTGTGCTCCTTTTATAGTTTTTGGCAGGGGCGGTCCGGTAATTGCGCCGTTGTAACCACCATAACTACCGGACGGACCAATCACGTTCCTCGATCTGGAGCACACTGGTCGTCATTTTTGCACATATGATGATTTTTCCCCCGAGCAGTGATGGTAACGAAATGCGAACTGCAAGCTGCCAACTGCGAATGCTCCTGTAATCTTTGTGAATGCAAGGGGTAAAGAGAGAAAATTATAGCGTGCGCTGGGACGCGTTCTGAGCGCGAAGGTGCTCAGAGCATTATGAGCGGTAGTTGGCGAGCGACTGCGCGCGGGTTGCCGCTCGCAGCGGTGCACGCGCTTGCTACCGCACGGCGGTAGTGGGCACGGTAGTGGGAGTTTCGCTGAGCGCGCGTCGCCACGTATAGTGGTGCGTACGCTGACGTGCGCGTGCTATAGCCTACGCCACTGCGTGGCGGTAGTGGGCGAGCGCGCGGGGGACGCGTGGGTGTGCGCGCATTGCCGCGCGCAGCGAGCCGCGCGCTAAAGCGCGGCGGTAATTGTCACTTGCGGGGTTGCGTGCGGGCGTGGGACGTGCGCTACCGCGCGTGCTACCCCATATGGGTTGGTAGCTTTGGCCATTCGTGTCCTCCTCCTCCACTGTGGATTCTTATAGTGGGGACTTTTTTTGGAACCTCCCACTCCATTATGAGCTAACCGCAGCCCAAGTTCTCTATAATTAAAGGGGGTACCCATCACTATTAATAAGCACCCTCCACTACACCACCAAGTCCAAGATAGTGGCCATATATTAATTAAACCAATTAAATCTTGATATCAAAATCAAAGCTAGCCATAAGATATGAAGGCCGACCTATGTAACAAAACCGCAAAAAAAATCAAAGAAAGGGCAGTTATTTCTTCATTGAAAAGTCCAAAGTTCTAAATTAATTTTCAGCCAACAGAAGCCCATTGTGACAAGCTATATTCCCACACCAAAAGGCACAAATGTCTATAGCTTCAAGCAGCTTTCATAAGAATGCAACTTATGGCTCGAACCAAAACAACTCTAAAATCAATTCTCATATAAAACTCCAAAAATTCAGGTAATAATAATAAAATAATAAATCTTCATGTAGGGCATTTAAAATCATAGCAATAGAATGCATAAATTTTAGAAACCGCAAAATGAAAGGAATCCACTTGGTACATAATTGATAATTCATCATTGTAGGTGTTACAATTTATAGGTGTTTTGTTTAAAGAAAATTTTAGAGTCTCACAGCCATAATCTCATATCATTGTAATAACCTTTTCTTTTGCACTGGCTAATTCTTCAACAACTAAATTTTCATCCTTGAGTTTGTTTACTTTAGAATAAAATTGTGGAAAAACTCAACCATGGTCATTTAATATAGAGAAAAAAATTAACATGATACCAAACAAATAAGAAAAAAACAATGGCATATCTTCATATGGTGCTATGTGGTGCTACATGCTCTAATTTAGAATACGAAAAAAGGAAGATTTCATACATACAACATGAACACATAATTACAAATAACAAGATCTCTGCAAACTTACTATGAATATGTGTGACATTGCTGAAATCCAAGGGATTTGAGATCAATAACTATCGGATCTCGATAAACCCAAAGCGAAATCCACCATAATTCCCTATCCGTCCGATCACCCGATGCGAGGAATTCCTCATGGTATTTTCGTTCCGTTCTTCTCGCAAAGCAGACCACTTTTAGCAACATGTTACAGCGTTGCTTCTGACATTTCTAAGGAATTTCGTGCTCTCCTTTCAGCTGGAAAGCTGGAAGCGGCCGTTGCGCACTGCTTCTTGTGTCAGATACTCCGTAAATGTTCTGATTATTCAAGTTGATTCCGTGATGTGCGGCGTTATTTCGATTGGGGGCAGTGTGTGCGTTATGGCTGCTATTCCTAGGTACGGGAACATCGTGGTTATGCTTCCCCTCGTAAGTCGTCACGACTGCTTTCGAGTCGGTTGAAGCCCTTTCGACGTGTTTTCGAACGTTACATCCTGAGCTGGTGCATTTGTAATAGCTCCTACAGATTATAGTAGGACAAAAGTTATTTAACATCAACCATAATATTATTAATTAATTATCATCAGTATTAATCTTAATCTTCTTCTAGCAACAGTTTTAGTGCCAATAGAAGCATTCTATGGACCATAAGTGGGACTAAAGAAAGAAAAATAAAATAAAAAATATATACAATACACTTTATAATTTGATTGCAAAACTGAAGGCGAAAAACTGCAAGTCATGTGCCAATCTGATGAAAGTGGATTTGCAAGTTAGATAATGAAAAAGAAGAGATGTTGAAAAGCTGATTTATCTTATTCTCAAGACCTGATGTGGACAATTCTATGAGCATGCTCAGTAGGTTCATGGCCGCCCTGCGACCCGGTCACCGAAAAGTTTGTGTGGATTCTTCAACATCTGAAGGGAACTCTCATAAAATATTTATTTTACCCAAGAAGTAATGTTTATGACTCGGAGAAATATGCAAATACTGTCAATAATGGTTTCCTTGATGCTAGACGTTCGAGTTCATGTTATTTGGAATCTGTAGGGGTAATCTAGTGTGTGGAAGAGATAGAGGTAGAAGGTGGTGTCGCTATCTTTTGCTCAATCCGAGTACAAATGATGTCTGAGGAAACGTGCGAGGCGGTCTCTCTAAGAAACTTAAAAATTGAGTTGAGCTTTCCAATGAATCGTCCTACAAGGCCTCTATTCACATCCGGAATAATGTAGCCTTTTATGGGTGTATAAAATATAATTAGGTGGATCGTTATACGGCTCACAAGTAGATGAAAAGCTCATCGTGCTCCCGTTCAAGAAGAATGCAAATCAACTTGCAAATATTCATAACTAAACTTTTGGGTGGGAGAGCAATTTGAGAAATTTAAGACAAGTCCGCCATACAGCTTGACGGGAAGTGGTTGCACCTACATTTGAATTAATACCTATTAAATAAGATCAATTTGTGACAGGCAAATGTAACATGCAATTTACCCAAAAAACTTGATCACCTAAGTAAATTCGACCTTCATCATCACTCCACCGGTACACTGGAACCACGATGTAAACATGCATACTAGTAGCAATCATCTTCCCATGGATCCCCATCATAATCATCAGTTCCCTTCACACATTAAATTGTTTACCTTTCACCTATTTAGGAATGTTTCATATTTCTCTTATTATGAGGAGAATTGTTTGTCATTGAATTGTTTCATTTCCTGTTCTCTTTATTGGGAGAATGACCCGGCAGCCATACTAATTAAGCCCAAATCAATTGTAATGAGAGCTGAAGAATTTTACCTTTGGAACTCAAATGTTCTGCTTTTATTCAGCCGCCTGTTTTTGTTGTTATTGTAACGACCCTGGTGATGTTAATAATAATAAAATAAAATAAAATAAAAACTTATCTATTGCCTAAAAACTCCTAACCGCAGCCCAACCTTACATCACGCGATTAACCCCCCCCCCCCCCCCCTCCGGTCCAAGCCTTTCCGCAAAACCGCATGCGCTAGTGTTCCCGCAGGCAGCGATCCCGTCCCGTCTCCCGTCTTGCGCGCGCAGCGCAGCCGCCGCCTGGTACTCCTCTCTCCGGCACCGCCTCCTGCTCCCCCTCCTGCCGGCGCCGCCCCCTATTCCGTCTCCTCCAGTTCTGGCCGACAGCAGCCCCTGCCTCCTTCCCCAAGCCATCAGCCTCCAACTCCTCCCTCCAACAGCAAGGCCCCTCTTCCCCTTTCCAAGGCCGGCAACAACCTCTTCAAGGGCCGGCAGTAGTTCTGCTCCCCCCGGCAGCCGCTTCGCTTCCTCTGGCAACCCTATTTCTTCGATTCTCCTTCGTTTTGGTTGGGGATTTGCAAGAGGAAAAGCTAGGGTTTGCTTCTCTCTCCTCCTCGATCCCGGATCTGAGTTCCTTGGGGTAAATTTCTCTTAATCTCCCTTATTTCAAAATTTTTACCTTGGTTATTTGGGATTTTTGAGCTCCAATTTGCATTTCAGATTTTCTGCACTTCCTAATCGCCAAATCCTTAGGTATTCGTGCTCCCCGTCGTCGTTCGTCGCTCCAATTGGCGAGATCTCTTGAAGACCCTTCCGAATTAGGGTTTCCCTAGCCTAAAGCGCCGCCAAACATCTGGTTCCCGCGTTGTAATTCCTTCTCCCCTCACTTCGAGAGAGGTATTTTGCTAAGCCCTCTCATGTTTAGTTTTTGTGTTGATGATAACTCTTTGTGCTAGCGTAGGGGTTTCAATATCACCCTTGTTTATGCTTAACCAGGTTTAAAGTAAGACTTTGAAATCTTGTTTGCGCCGCTTAACTGCCACTGTCAGCCCCGGCCTTCTTAAGGCAAGTAGATAAACTCCTCACTTGCAAACCCATGTTTTAGCTTATGACAAATTTCCTTATATTGTAAATTTTTCTGTCAATTACCTGAATCCTCGACTTGATAACTTGTCTCAGTACATGCATTTAAGTCATTAATAACGTAAGTTAACATTGAAAGGTAGGGTTTAATTGATGCAACTCCTTGACTTGGGTGCCCTCTTGAATCCCCAATGGGAACAAAGGACCGGTCATAGCGAGCTTAAATTTCTGAATCTCCTGAATCCGTACTTGAATCTGTCTGAATCATGAATCCTGTGCATCAAACAAAACCACCTGCACTTTCATTTGTCCCAACTTAAGTTATTATTTAGACATTTATACTCCGGAGTAGGTTAATGTTTTAGTTCTGTTTCTGCATTTCTTGTACTTGTCTGACTTGCTAGTTTTGCTTTTTACCTTACCTTAATTATATGTATCTTAGTTCTGAGGTTTTTTCCTTGTTTATTTTGGAATTTGCCTTAGCGTACGTGACCGCGCCCCGTGGTACCTGAGCCTGCTCTGCACCCTGTTCCTGTTTCCCTGGAGGTTTGCTTTAGTTTTTTGCTGTGTCAGGTTCCATGTTGTTTTTCCTTTACTATCAGTTATTTCGTATTATGTAATGATTATGGTCAGCCATTTTCTCTTATATCAAGGACAACTGTTAGGCTATCATATGTACTATCATTTTGTATCATTACATGTTTACCCTCCTGAAGGTCTATATTACCTGTATCTGTACTAGTATTTGAAATATGAGTTTTTAATAAAAGGCGTGCATGTTTCTTTTCCTTTGGTATTTTTTTTAAAGCTTCCGCATATTGGAAAACATGTGTTTCTTCACACTAAATTTATTTTTAAAACTAATGATGCTAGATCAGTCCCGCCTTACAGACATTTTGTTTGTCCCCCTCATGTTTGTGGCATCACGATCCGTCTGAAGCGCACTCTGTCTTTTGTTTTGAGGCGGGTCGTGACAGTTATATGCATTCCCGCAACTATAAAATAAAATAAAATGTCTAAAGAAGATAGTGAGTAGTGTTGTTTGTAATTTTTTTGTTTTGCAGGCCTGCGCGGGCTCTTTTTGTAACCGCGCCAATCAATTTTGTAAACAGATTTGAAAGTAATGGAAATATAGTTTTTTGTTTGCGGTCACCTGTAACTATTTGCGGTTTCATCTTATTTCATGCACAATTATGCATTCACGCGTACCCTATTTACGATTCTGGCGGACGATTCATGTTTTACCTGAGACCGTCTCATACTGCAAAGGTGATTGAATATTCATTTCGGCGCTGCGCTTGCTTAGGCCGGATACTCGCGGATCTTTGACAAATCTCCACAATTTGCTGCCCGCCTACCCGCTTCCTGTACCTGATTAGGATCACCATAACTTTAAATAAAAATACATGCGAGCGCAGCTTCGCCGGCGGACGTTGTAAGGTGCTAATTCAGCGCGAGGCTCCTTTAGCGCGCACTTCTCGAGTATCCATTCTGCTTTCAATCAAGTGGGTCGTATGCGCACTCCCCCTTATATGCGAGCGTCTGCACCCCTTAGGGCAGAACCAACGCGGGAGTGAGACCGCCAGCGACCTCTCCCAGGAGAAAATCTTGTGGGGACGAGGCGACTGCTTCTTTAGTTGCGGGGGATCGTTACCAGAGGTTATGTCTGTCAGTTGTGCTTATGTCTCCGCAAGGTTCTCCTCCGCAACAGGCTATCATGTTCCTGATGCGTGACAGGCTATCCTATCACGTTCCTGACCTGCCACATCGCGAATTCTTCATGCGAGGTATTAAGCGCCTGTGTCACGGAGATGTACTCAGAAAGGAGCCAGTAACGATATTAACGCCTCTGTTGATGCGCGACGGGCTATCACGTTCTTGACCTGCCACGTAGGCCAGTCGTGAATTCTTCATGCGAGGGAAATTGTAGTGGTCTTAGGGTGGAGAAAGTAGTCCATGTCGGCAGAGAGGGTCGGAAACTTGATGACATCCGCAAGAGACGTCCGGATACGTTCGAGGGGGTCTAAGCAAGTTCCAGTGGCACCCCGGACTAGAGCAAAGGACTAAACAACAGGTCGTGTGGACCGCTGCCGCAGGATTAATACCTCTGTTGAAGCATAGTCGGCTATCACATTCCTGACCTGCCACGTATTCCCGTCGCGAATTCTTCATGCGAGGGCAATTGTAGTGTTCTTAGGGTGGAGAAAGTAGCCCGCATCGGCAGAGAGGATTGAAGAATCTGAAAGCCCTTGCCTAAAAGATGTTAGTGATGCATAGATAGATGCAGGCATTATGTCTTAACAAGGGACTCAAATTAACAATTGAAATAAGAAAAGGAAAAGCACTTCACTAAGAGCAATATCTCTTCAAGTCGTCACCGATCTGAGTGTTTGGTACCTCTTCCCCTACATGGTACTGCACCCGGTAGGCACCGCTTCCGAGGGCCTCCTTAACAATGAAAAGGCCCTCCCAGTTGGGGTTGAGCTTTCCGACTGAGGTCGATCTTCACGCTGCATCCACCTTTTTCATTACGAGGTCTCCCTCGGCGAACTGCTTGACTCTAACGTGCTTGTCAAATTGCTTGGTCAGTCTTCGCTAGGCCTCCGCTTGCCTGATGATGGACTGGTCTCTGAGCTCCTCATTGAGATCGAGACTGCATCTCACTTCCTCGTCGTTGCTCTCCATCCACTGCTCTCCGCCCACTGCTCTCTGTCATGCTTGGAGAGGAGAACTATGGGGCTCATGACATCGAACTCCATAGGGATGAGCGTTTCAGACCCGTGCGCCAACTAGAAAGGTGTTTCCCCGGTGTCCGATAAGGAGTGGTCTTTATGGTCCACAACACCGTTGTAAGCTGCTCTGCCCAACTGCCACGACGTTCTCCACTTTCTTCTTAAGTAAATTCAAGATTTGCTTGTTTGCTGCTTCCACCTGCCCGTTACTGCGCCGGTGATGAACTGACGAAAATCGAAGTTCTATTCCAACCTGCTCGCAGAAACCTTCGAGTACTGAACTAACGAACTGAGGGCCCGTGACGATTGCCATTGGGATCCCATACCGACAGACAATTTCTCCTCATATAAAATTCTTGACTACATTGGTTGTAGTCTTAGCCAACGCCTTCGCCTCTATCCACTTATTGAAATAATCGATCATGGTCAGGATGAAGCGTCGCTGTCCGCTAGCCATTGAGAACGGACCCAGCAAATCCATCCCCCACAAAGGGAACGGCCAGGGGACAGAGATGCTTCTCAGCTGCTGGGCTGGCAAAGTCTGAGGGGGGCAAACTTCTGGCATTTGAAACACTTCGCATAATCTCCGCAATCTGTCCTGAGAGTTGGCCAGAAATATCCTTGACAGAGGATCCTTTTCTCAAGAGTCCTGGGTCCCGAGTGAATGTCGCACTCTCCCGCATTCTAGGAGTTGAAGCGGCATTGGAACTTAATTGCTTACTTGATTCTGATATCGCTGGGGCTGATCAGGATGATTCCTGCTCCAACGGAGTTCTTCCCGGAAGCTCCGTCTACAAACATCTTCCAACACAGCGGAGAGGGAAACTCCCTCTTAACGGCGTCGTCATTAACAAAATCGGTTAGGAAGTCTGCCAACACTTGAGCTTTGAGGGTGACCCTCGGGATATAAGATATGTCAAATTCACTGAGCTCTATAGCCCATTTCGCTAGTCATCCCGAGTGCTCCGGCTTCTCAAGGACGGATCTTAATGGATGATCGATAACAACCTTGATGGAGTGGGCCTGGAAGTAGGGGCAAAGCCTTCGCGTCGACACCACCAAAGCTAAAGCAAGCTTCTCCAAGATGGAGTAGCGCATCTCGGTGCTTTTCAACACGTAACTAATGTAGTGGATTGTAAACCGCCTTTTGCCTTCCTCTCGGACTAGCACCGAGCTGATGGCCTCGGTGCCGATCCCGAGGTACATGAACAAATTTTCTGGCGAGGGCTCTGAAGAAGAGGAGTCGTCGTCAACTGACGCTTCAACTCCTAGAATGCTTGACCGCACTCTTCGGTCCACTCAAACTTTGTCACTCCTCGAAGAGTCTTGAAGAAAGGCGCACACTTATCCTCTGAACGAGAGATGAAGCAGTTGAGCCTCGTTATCCTCCCTGCTAGCTGTTGGACCTCTTTTGTGCTCTTTGAAGGCTGCATCTCGAGGACGGCTTTTACCTTGTCTGGATTGGGCTCTAAACCTTGAGGGGTAAGTTGGTGACCGGGGAACTTCCCTTTGCTAGCTCCAAAGATGCACTTGACTGGAATTCAACCTCATATTATACTTACGGAGAGTAGTGAACGTCTCCGTCAAATCTTCAATGTGACCAATCAACTCGTGACTTTTGAATTTTGATGAGAAAGTCGTCGACATAAACCTTCAAGTTACGAACTTTTTGATGCTTAAACACGTGATCCATCATACTCTGATAAGCAGCACCTGCATTCTTCAACCCAAAAGGCATGATACAATAACAGTAACAACCGTCGTTCATAATGAAAGACGTGTGAGGTATATCGGGTACATGCATTCGGATCTGATGGTATCCTGAGACGACTTCCGAGAAACTCATTACTGAAAAACCTACGGCGAAGTCGACCAGAGAGTCTATCCGGGGCAGAGGGTAGCCGTCGTTTGGGCACGCTTTATTGAGTCTTGTGAAATCCACACACATTCTACATTGGTTGTTGGCCTTGCAGACCATCACAAAGTTGGAGACCCATTCCGGGTACTGGATTTCCTTGACGAAATTCGCTTCAAACAGCTTGGAGACTTCTTCCTGAATAGGCTCAGCGATCGTCGTGGATACCGCTCACTTCTTCTGCTTCACAGGTCTGAAATAAGGGTTGATATTGAGGCGATGACAGGCGACGTCAGGACTTATCCCTTGTATGTCTGAAGCGGACCATGCAAAGATATCTATGTTATCCAAGAGGCATTGCATAACAACTGTCTTGTCTTCTTCCTTTAGATCTGCATTTATGGAGACGGTCCTGTCTCCGTCCCCTCCTGGGACATTAACTTGTTGAACTTCCTGGGGGGGGCTCTAGATGGGTTCCTTCTGTCCGGGTGGCTAACCGCACGGGCACACCCGCGATTGCTTCATGGATGTCCGTGGGTGTCCCCTCGTCCCGGGGAGAGTGGAATAAAACCCTTATTTGCTTAGTTGCCCTAATCCGGGCTAGACATACATATATAGAGAGACTAATAACACGTGACATATCGCGTGGATACACATATGCGCGAATATAAAATAAAGGTATATTCAACTCTCCCCCTCAAGTTGGGAATATATATTGATCATTCCCAACTTGTCAGCATTGTTCTGGAAGTTGTCACTGCTTAACCCCTGGGTGAAAACATCGGCTAGTTGATCATATGAGCTCAAAAAAGGAGTGCAGATGTTCTCCTTGTCAAGATGATCTTTAATGAAATGTCTGTCAACTTCAACATGTTTTGTTCTGTCATGTTGTACAGGATTGTGCGCGATACTGATGGCTGCATTGTTGTCGCAGTAGACAGTAACTGGTTTGTTCACCTAGAGGCCCATATCTTGAAGAATAGTCTTCAACCACAATCCCTTACAAACTCTGTGTCATAGCCCTATTTCTGCTTTAGCACTTGAGCGAGCAACAACATTCTGCTTCTTACTCTTCCATGAAACCAGGTTCCCTCCCACAAACGAGCAATATCCACTAGTAGACTTTCTATCATCTTGACTACCGGCCCAATCAGCATCGGTAAACACCTCAATCTCCAATGCTTGGTTAGCTTTGAACAGAATTCCTCGTCTTGGTGTCTTCTTGAGGTATCGCAATACTCTGACTGCAGCCTGCTGATGGTGAACTGAGGGAGAGTGCATAAATCTGCTTAGGACCCCTACAACGTATGTAATATCAGGGGGAGTATGAGATAAATATATGAGTCTGTCAACCAAACATTGGTATTTCGAAGCATCAACTTTCTCCCCACTCATATCCGCATCAATCTTGTGATTAACTTCAATTGGAGTATCCACGGGAGCACACCCTAGCATCCCAGTCTCATCCAGAAGGTCAAGGGTATACTTCCTCTGAGAGATGAAGATCCCTCGTTGAGACCTCACTACTTCAATTCCCAAGAAGTATTTCAGCCTCCCCAAATCCTTGATTTCAAATTCCTTGCCCAGTTGTTTCTTCAAGTGAATGATCTCCCCCAGGTCATCACATGTAATGATGATGTCATCCACATATATAATGAGAATAGAAACCCGCACTCCTCTTCTCTTGATAAAGAGAGTATGATCAATTTGCCCTTGAGTGTAGCCAAGTTGAAGCATGGTCTTGTTAAAACGTCCAAACCACGCTCTCGGAGACTGTTTCAGGCCATACAAGGATTTCTGCAGACGACATACCTTCTCATTGGATCCTTCGGTAACGAAGCCCAGGGGAATATTCATGTAGACCTCTTCTTCCAGATCACCATATAAGAACGTATTCTTGACATCGAGTTGCTGTAGTTCCCATCCACGACTAGCAACACACGAATTGAGTTCATCTTAGCAAAAGGAGCAAAGGACTCTTGGTAGTCAATGTCTTGAGCCTGGGTATACCCTTGGGCCACCAAGCGAGCTTTGTACCGCTCCACCACCCCATCTTGATTCAGTTTAACCGTGAAGATCCACCGGGACCCAACCGTTCGCTTTCCAGGAAAAAGCCTAGCCAGCCACCATGTTTTTTTTTCAAGGCACACAGTTCCTCCTCCATTTCCTGTTTCCACTCAGGTATCTGAACAGCCTCCTGTCATGTCTTAGGAATCATAATAGATGAAAGAGATGAGATAAAGGCTTTATGGACCTGAGAGAGGTGAGTATAACAGATATAGTTGGCAATGGGGTGTTTAGTGCCACCCCTTTTACCAATAAGACGAGCAAGAGGAACAAGGAGGTCATCATCTAAATCTGAAGCGGAAACAGTCACCGACACTGGTGAAACAACCACAGCCTGCACTAGCTCACTAGTCCTGGGACGATGGGAGTATGTGTATAATGTAGGAGGAGCGGGAGCAACAGACGGACTATGGGAAGGAGAAATATGAGTGGAAATAATCGGAAGAGGAGAGGCGATAGTCTCGTCACTACTCGTCTCCCCCTGAAGAGGACCAAAGTACGACTCCCCATCACGAAATTTAACATCAACAGTGCAATAGTAGCGACGAGTCGGAGGGTGATAACACCGATACCCTTTGGTAGTAGGAGAGTACCCAAGGAACACATCGGAGGGAACGCGCATCCAGTTTATCCTGATGCGGGGTATGAACGTAGACAAAACAGACAGAGCCAAAGATACGAGGGGAAAGATGAGAGGTGTGGGCGATGTGGTTCTTGGCAAGACGGGAGAGAGGCGTATCATAGGAGAGGGTGCGAGACGGAAGATGGTTGATGAGATGAGCAGCCGTGAGAACGGCATCACTTCAATAGGATTTGGGAAGGTGCATAGCAAGGAGTAAACACCGAGCCACCTCCAGCAAGTACCTGTTTTCCGTTCGGCGACCCCATTTGAGTGGAAGTGTGGACACATGTAGTTTGATGTATAATGCCATGATCGGCAAGATAGGAGCCAAACGCGCCCCGGTCATCATATTCCCCACCATTATCACTACGAAACACACGAATTGTACCGCCAAACTGTTGGGCTACCATTTTCTGAAAGGACTGAAAAGAAGAAAGCACGTCACTTTTTTTAGTAGATAAAGCTACATAGTGCGAGAGTGACAATTGATAAACATACTGAACCATTTATAACCAGATAAAGATAACACCGGGGAAGGACCCCATACATTAGAATGAATAACATCAAATGGATATAAACTAGGAACAGACAGATGGCTAATACTCTGACGAACATGTTTAGATTGTTCACATGCGTCACAAGAGAACGACAGAATTAAATGACGAAAAACAGGAAACAACTTAGTAAGATATAAAGCAGACGGATGGCCAAGGCGCTAATGCCAGCACCGGATGTCATGGAGAGTCGGAGATCTGGTGGATGAAAGAGAACTGGGAGAGGTCTGGTCCAGCAAGTATAGTCCGCCAACGTTCCTACCACTGCCAAGCGTCCGCCTCGTAGCCAGATCCTGAAACACACAAGCATCCGGAAAAAAGTTACAGAGCAGTTTAACGAGGTAGTCAACTGACTAATGGAAAGCAGATTGTGTGGAAATGACGGGACATGCAAAACCGAGGACAGTGATAAATAAGGAGAACAAGCAATAGTCCCTTTACCAGCAATGGCAGAGAGAGTCATTAGCAACAATAACCTTACCACGACCAGAAAGAGAAGTATAGGAGGTAAAACCAGAGGCAGAACCAGTCATGTGGTCTGTCGCACCCGAGTCGATAATCCACTCGGAAGGTGATGAAGACACAGCATGAGCACTGGACAGACCTGAAGTAGCAACAGCAGTGTGAGAGCCAGCAGTATTAGAGTCGGTCAGGGAGCACAGCATACGGCGGAAAGCCTCTAACTCGACATCAGACAGGCTGTCAGAGATGTACTCCACAACCTCAGTAGAGTGCGCAGAATACGGAGTGCGATCACCAGATTGACGGCCACCACCACGGTACCCACCTCTACCACGAGCACTAGAACCCCGACCAGCAGGGGCATGGTGCGGATGGAGACGAAAGCAAGAGTCTTTGACATGACCTTTCTTCCCACAATGGCTGCAAACAGGGGGGACCGCGAGAAATCCCAGCGAGCGCATAGTGATCAGTAGCGGAGCCAAGAGTGCGACGACGATTCTCATCACTGAGAAGCATGCTAAAGGCCTCCCTAAGAGAGGGAAGAGGCTCACGATGAAGGACATGCAAGCGAACAGCGTCAAACTCCATGTTGAGGCCCATAAGGAAGACGTGAATGTTGAAACCAGTAACCCGGTTTCAGCGTTCGAAAGGGGGATGCGGCTAACTCTTACTTGACCCAAGCTAAGACCCTTGACCGGTCACTAGGAACTAAGAGACTTGCCCTTGATGAACACCTGAGTCCACAAATGGACCCCTTAAGCTGCAGCGCGGAGGTCCCACCACACACCCGGAAGCTCACTCGGAACTTCCCCTCCCAAGCCAATGCTGAGCCTGGGCACCTTTGAGGGCACTAAGGATCACCTCACCATCCGCCTTCAACGACAAGGGGAGGGGAGGGGTAGTGCTTGCTCACACGTGAGGGAGGGGGTAGAGACCAACCCTTCCCAAGGTGCCCATGGGGGTCTATTTATAGACTTCCCAAAACTGGGCTGCGGATAGCCAAAATTCCCCTATCCGCAGCTCAACCATGACCCTGAACGGACAACGCAGGAAGGGGGGCGAATGGGGCTCGAGGTGCCCACTTCCCCCCTCGCGAGAGATCCTACCTGCCCCCCCCCCACCCCCACCCCACCCCCCCAAGGGGGCCGGGCGAGCGGGAGGGTCCCTCCCACTCGCCCAAAGGGGGCCGGGCGAGTGGGAGGAGTCCTCCCGCTCGCCCGAAGGGGGTCGACGAGTGGTTGGGCCTCTCCCACTCGCCCAAAAGGGGGGCGGCGAGTGGGAGGGCCTCTCCCACTCGCCCAAAAGGGGGGCGGCGAGTGGGATGCCTCTCCCACTCGCCCAAAGGGAGTTGGGGGAGCGGATGCTCCCTCCGCTTCCCCCGCCATCTCTTCTTTCCTTGACAGGTTTTGATCGCCTTTGAGCGGTCGCTCTACTTGCCTCGGCCACCTTTACTATCTTGACCTCATCCGTGTCGGGTCACACCGACTCGGAAAATATGAGGGTTGTACACAATCCCCGCTCTTTTCGAGCTTGTCTCAAGCTCGGAAAGAAAGTCCAACCACCCACCTATTTGACGAGTAGGTGGGACCTGAGGGGGATCCGCGAAGGGACCTGCCAACGGGATACCCCTGCCGAGTCCTTCGGCTGAACCTGACTTGAGGCGGAAGGCGAACCTTTCTCCACTAGACACCCCTCCTGTGAGGCGAGCTCAACAGGAGGTGGAGAAAGCTCAACACCCTTAGGTCGAATTGATCTTAACCTTGGGTGGAGAAAAACTCAACACCTCTAGTCGAGCTGAACTTGACATGAGGTGAGGAACGGACCTTTCTCCACTAGACACCCCTCCTGTGAGCCGAGCTCAACAGGAGGTGGAGAAAGCTCAACACCTTTAGGTCGAGCTAAACTCGACCGAAGGTGGAGGGAGACTCAACACCTCTAGTCGAGCTGAACTTGACATGAGGTGAGGAACGAACCTTTCTCCACTAGACACCCCTCCTGTGATCCGAGCTCAACAGGAGGTGGAGAAAGCTCAACACCTTTAGGTCGAATTGATCTTAACCTTGGGTGGAGAAAAACTCAACACCTCTAGTCGAGTTGAACTCGACCTAAGGTGGGAGGCGGGGACTCCATACCTACCAGGGAGCCGAGCTCACCTGGTGGGGGAGGGACTCAACACCTAACAGAGAGCCGAGCTCACCTGGAGGTGGAGGGACTCAACACCTAACAGGGAGCTGAGCTCACCTGGAGGTGGAGGAACTCAACACCTAACAGGGAGCCGAGCTCACCTGGAGGTGGAGGGACTCAACGCCTAACAGGGAGCCGAGCTCACCTGGAGGTGGAGGAACTCAACGCCTAACAGGGAGCCGAGCTCACCTGGAGGTGGAGAAACTCAACACCTAACAGGGAGCCGAGCTCACATGGAGGTGGAGGGACTCAACACCTAACAGGGAGCCGAGCTCACCTGGAGGTGGAGGGACTCAACACCTAACAGGGAGCCGAGCTCACCTGGAGGTGGAGGGACTCAACACCTAACAGGGAGCCGAGCTCACCTGGAGGTGGAGGAACTCAACACCTAACAGGGAGCCGAGCTCACCTGAAGGTGGAGGAACTCAACACCTAACAGGGAGCCGGGCTCAACCTGGAGGTGGAGGGACTCAACACCTAACAGGGAGCCGGGCTCACCTGGAGGTGGAGGGACTCAACACCTAACAGGGAGCCGAGCTCACCTAGAGGTGGAGGAACTCAACACCTAACAGGGAGCCGAGCTCACCTGGAGGTGGAGGAAACTCCACACCTAACAGGGAGCCGAGCTCACCTGGAGGTGGAGGAACTCAACGCCTAACAGGGAGCCGAGCTCACCTGGAGGTGGAGGAACTTAACACCTAACAGGGAGCCGGGCTCACCTGGAGGTGGAGGGACTCAACACCTAACAGGGAGCCGGGCTCACCTGGAGGTGGAGGGACTCAACACCTAACAGGGAGCCGAGCTCACCTAGAGGTGGAGGAACTCAACACATCCTCAGACCGGCTTCTCTTCTTGGAGCCTTACCAACCCAAACGAATCTACCCGACGAGCCACCCAGCGACCGGCATCAACAAGCCCGGGCGAGTGGTCTCCAGTCGAGGACTCGACTTCAAACGAATCTGCCCGACGAGCCACCCAGCGACCGGCATCAACAAGCTCGGGCGAGTGGTCTCCAGTCGAGGACTCGACTTAAAACGAATATGCCCGACGAGCCACCCAGCGACCGGCATCAACAAGCTCGGGCGAGTGGTCTCCAGTCGAGGACTCGACTTAAAACGAATCTACCCGACGAGCCACCCAGCGACCGGCATCAACAAGCCCGGGCGAGTGGTCTCCAGTCGAAGACTCGACTTAAAACGAATCTACCCGACGAGCCACCCAGCGACCGGCATCAACAAGCCCGGGCGAGTGGTCTCCAGTCGAGGACTCGACCTAAAACGAATCTACCCGACGAGCCACCCAGCGACCGGCATCAACAAGCCCGGGCGAGTGGTCTCCAGTCGAGGACTCGACTTAAAACGAATCTACCCGACGAGCCACCCAGCGACCAGCATCAACAAGCCCGGGCGAGTGGTCTCCAGTCGAGGACTCGACTTAAAACGAATCTACCCGACGAGCCACCCAGCGACCGGCATCAACAAGCCCGGGCGAGTGGTCTCCAGTCGAGGACTCGACTTAAAACGAATCTACCCGACGAGCCACCCAGCGACCGGCATCAACAAGCCCGGGCGAGTGGTCTCCAGTCGAGGACTCGACCTAAAACGATTCTACCCGACGAGCCACCCAGCGACCGACATCAACAAGCCCGGGCGAGTGGTCTCCAGTCGAGGACTCGACCTAGATGCTATTTTTAACTACTTTTGATATATTAGAAATAGGTTACATACCATTACAATGCGCTTCCTTGCGCTTACTCGGCCACATGCACCTTGGCCTTCTCATTCATCACTTCCTCCATCTCCTCAGCTTCCTCCTGGTCCTTCCGGGTATAGCTGTCTCCTCTCTGTCGAGGTTCTTCTTCCTTTCCTTACCTCCAGAAACTCTATGCATGTGGCTGTCGTGTGGCCCTCCTGCTGATGGAAGTCACAGTACGGCAATGCCATCATCCTTGCTTCCTTCCCTGCGCGACCCCTCTTCTTATTTACTCTTTTTCGGCCAATCGTCATGGTTTGCAGGGGGTGGGGTTGCAACGGCCTTGTGTCCGGCTGCCTCCCTGCTGGGTTGAACCCTCCTTCCCCTGAAAGTTTTCTCTCCCTTGGAAATGGCCTCTTCCTTGGCCTCGAGGGGGTCCTTCTGGCGGCCTCCAGGTCGGTAGGGTGACTGGTGGTTGAAACTCCCAGCCTTGCTCCTGCCCAACGGGGGGGTCCTTAGTGTCCCTGACTCCTCAGCTCCTCCTTTCTTCTTCCTCCATGCTCTTTCCTTTCTTCCTCTGCTACCTGGGCTAACCTCGCCACGAACTCCTGGTTGGTAGCCTCGCACTCAATTTCCCTATCAGCGCGCTCCATCGGCTCCTTGAAAAACAGGGGGGATCCCGTGTTAGACTCATCCTGAACAACCCCTGCTGCAGCTCAAGGGTGAAGGCTAGTTGCAGGGTGTGCCCGGGCACCTCGACGATGAGGAGGACCTCTGCCTGGAACCTATCCATGTAGCTAGTCAGCGTCTCCCCTGACTTTTGTCGGACCAAGAACAAGGCCTCCACCCCTTTCCTCCTCTTCTTCGAGGTAGAGAACCTCAACAAGAAATTTCGGCGTAAGTCCTCGAAGCTGTAAATGGTACCCACCGGGAGCTGGTGGAACCAATCTCTTGCCTTTCCCTGGAACGTGACGGCGAAGAGCTTACATTTAAAGGCATCTGATATCTGCCTGATCGAGGTCATGTCCTCAAACCATTGAAGATGCTGGAGAGGATCATTGCTTCCTTCATAGTAGGACATGGCGGGGTCGCGGAACCCATCTGGAACGGGGGCTGACACGATCAGCTCGCAGAAAGGACTTCTCCACCCTCCCTGGTTGGACGAAGGCGTTCCTATAATCTCCCTGCCGGGGCAGCTGTTCCCGGGCGAGCTGTTAAAGAGCACTCGCGCTTGGAGGCTCAAACCCTCCTCCGAGGCCGGCTCTCTTCCTTGCTGATGGGTTCTCCCCACTTCCATCGAGGGTGGTGTGGCGATCCTAGGTGCAGGTGGTGTCGAGCACTCGCCACGAGTGGGGGGTGCGGCCTGTAAGAGCTCCAGGATTCTTTTACTGAACTCGTCGAAGTCACTCTTCTTCACATACTCACAGGTAGGAGGTGGATCTCCCAACTCATCGCTTCCGGCCATGAGACTTGGCTCAGAGCTTTCCGAACTAACCGCTTCCACGCTCACCGCACCAGAATGTTGAAACCAGTAACCCGGTTTCAGCGTTCGAAAGGGGGATGCGGCTAACTCTTACTTGACCCAAGCTAAGACCCTTGACCGTTCACTAGGAACTGAGAGACTTGCCCTTGATGAACACCTGAGTCCACAAATGGACCCCTTAAGCTGCAGCGCGGAGGTCCCACCACACACCCGGAAGCTCACTCGGAACTTCCCCTCCCAAGCCAATGCTGAGCCTGGGCACCTTGGAGGGCACTAAGGATCACCTCACCATCCGCCTTCAACGACAAGGGGAGGGGAGGGGTAGTGCTTGCTCACACGTGAGGGAGGGGGTAGAGACCATCCCTTCCCAAGGTGCCCATGGGGGTCTATTTATAGACTTCCCAAAACTGGGCTGCGGATAGCCAAAATTCCCCTATCCGCAGCTCAACCATGACCCTGAACGGACAACGCAGGAAGGGGGGCGAATGGGGCTCGAGGTGCCCACTTCCCCCTTCGCGAGAGATCCTACCTGCCCCCCCCCCCCCCCCCAAGGGGGCCGGGCGAGTGGGAGGGTCCCTCCCACTCGCCCAAAGGGGGTCGGGCGAGTGGGAGGAGTCCTCCCGCTCGCCCGAAGGGAGTCGACGAGTGGGAGGACCTCTCCCACTCGCCCAAAAGGGGGGCGGCGAGTGGGAGGGCCTCTCTCACTCGCCCAGAAGGGGGGCGGCGAGTGGGATGCCCCTCCCACTCGCCCAAAGGGAGTTGGGGGAGCGGATGCTCTCTCCGCTTCCCCCGCCATCTCTTCTTGCCTTGACTGGTTTTGATCGCCTTTGAGCGGCCGCTCTACTTGCCTCGGCCACCTTTACTATCTTGACCTCATCCGCGTCGGGTCACACCGACTCGGAAAATATGAGGGTTGTACAGTGAACCCGGAATCGATCTTTCTCTTTCTGAAGGGCATGTGCATAAGCAGTACAAGCAGCAGTAAAGGCGTTGAAGAAATCCAGCTCCTGAGAAAGACGCTCGAACTCAGAATAGTAGGCAAAAACGGTCATAGTACCATGCTTCAGCTCCAGAACACAGCGAGTGAGCTCATACACTTGCATCGAGCTGTCGGGCTGAGAGTAGGTATCATGAGCTCGGGTCCAAATATCATATGCGGAGTCCAACAACATATAACTGCGATATACCTGAGGGGACATCGAGTGAAGTAACTACGAGACAACCAAGGAATTGTCTGCATCCCATTTTCTCCATGAGGGATCGGTACGTGGTGGCTCAATAGTGGTACCATCAATATGTCTGTATAATTGGTGACTGTGAATAGCATGTTGAGTTACCCTGGACCATTCCAGATAATTCGTGCCATCCAAGGCAACAGTAGTAATCTTCAACGAGCCAGACTGACCATGACTCCGAGGAGTATCGACAGAGGTACCGGAGAGAACACCGGAGCCATACTGGCCATGACTCTGAGGAGGATCGGCAGAGATACCGGAAAGAACCCCGGCTGGGGAACTAGCGGAGGTGTTGGATGGATCACCCATTGGGAAGACAGCGATCTCTCAAATCAGATGAAACCACATCCTGCGGGTGTCACTTAGATCATGCCGCCGGAGAAGACACCAGAGGATGTGAGTTCGAGGTCTCCGGCAGTCCTCATGGAGGACAAAACAGCCGAAGACACGGGGGGCCGCCCGGATGGCCGGGCGGAGAAGGCTGCCGAAGAGACGCCCGACGCTGAAGGGAGAAGAGGTGTCTGGCGCTGAAGAGAGAGCCGCCCGGTGCTGAAGAGAGAAGAGACGCCCGGCGCTTGGCGGCTAGCGAGCGGAAGAGGCGGGCCGGCGAGCGAGCGAGGCGGGCGAGGCGTACAAGAAGCGCAAGACGTACGAGAGAGCGGAAAAGGTGCGCGATACGGGCGAGGCGGGCGAACGAGGCGATAGAGCGCCGCAAGCGGGATCGCGAGACGGTGTGCTCTGATACCAAGTGGAATAAAACCCTTCTTTGCTTAGTTGCCCTAATCTGACTAATAACACGTGACATATCACGTGGATACACATATGCGCGAATATAAAATAAAGGTATATTCAACTGCGAGTACCCGCCTGCATCAGCTGTCTTGGAGGCTTCGGACGGATTCTGTTGTGTCCGCGCACAGAGCGGTTTCACCGGTTGCTCTTGATACGAAACACAAATCAAAGTTTAGAAGCACTAATAACGAATTCGTCCTGAATGTCGTTCCTCATTACTAACTCATTGAACAGAGTCATATAGTAAGCAACATATAGTCCTTTGTCATAATGGATATAAGTGTATAGGGGCTAACTCATGTAAGATACTGAAAGAGACTTCTCCTTCAGCTTTCACTTCATGTCTGCTCTTCTATAGATCGAGCGAAGACCCTTGCGCTCTATCATACGTTCCAGGACAGTCCAACAGAACCTAGACAGACAAATAAACTTCATCTTCACAAACCTAACACGATGCTCATTGTACATCTCATCCCATCAAAATAGTGATTCATATTTGAGAGTTAATCGGTGAATGCCTTATCGTCAAAATATGATGCATCAATCTGTACCCTATGAGCGTTGACGTCCTCGGGATTGTGGCCTCTACGATGCACCTGATAATTATCACATAACCTGTCCCTACCATAATCAAATCGTGCGAACAGGTTTATACGATCTCTACTGACAGGTGGTTGAGAACAAAGATGATATACATAATTGTGCATAGGTCTCTCCTGAGAAGCTCTTTGGTGTAGAACATAAATGAGCTCGGGATCCTCTAAGGCATAAGGTGACAAAGATGATCTACATGGCGGTGTACGGGTCTCACCAAAGGAGCTTTCTGAAGTTGAGCATAAATGGGCTCTGGATTCTCTAAAGGTGGAGGCGGATTCCGAAGTCGTAGGATTCCTAGGAGGCTAGTCACCAAAATAATTGAGACCACGAGTCTCTCATAATTGCTCAGTAAGAAGTAGGGCAAGGTCCAGTCGACAAGAGATGACGTGGCCCAAATTCCTGGAAGTATCAAAATCATCGGCTCTAGTGGCTAATGCTCCTGACTACGCGTTAAGATCATCTAAGCGAGTGCACGTATGATATAAGATGGTATCTACGCAACCAATCTGATCTAATATAAGTTTTTAAAAGTTTGCATTTGTCATCTCCATATTCAAACAACTAGTTTGAGATGCAAGGTGATTAAACCCTATCACAGTGCTCCTATAAACCTTATCACTGCATAGCATGAACTAAGACATAAACATAGGGCTCTAAGACGAAACTGGAGCATGACAAGGCTATAGGAGATCGTCAATAACGTAAAACTTATGTGACACGTAACCTATATAAATGAGGTAATGAGTAACCTAATATTAGTTAATACGATGCAACTTGTAACGCCCCAATTTTCCATGTAATTGTGACTCTAGCAAACTTATGAAGCTTAACAAAGTCTCATGTAGGTTGGTAGCAGCTTAAGGACGATTTGGGGGTCGTTTAGAGGAAGTTTTAGCTCCACGCAGCCACGTACATAGCCATGTACACAACCGTCTACCCAGACTGGAGAAGATCCAGTTTTCACGAGCTATACATGACAATGAACACGGCTAGGTCAAGTCGTGTGCAATAGCTGTGTCAGTGGACATGGCCATGAACACGGATTGACCAAGTCATGTCAATGGGCATGTCCATGCCCAGGAAACAACTCGTGTGTGCAAATTGTTATATAGCGGAACACGGCCATGTGGGAGGCCATGTACGGGATCGTAAACTTATTTTTAGCCTGATTTTGAGCTGTTCGATCGTGGATTTTGAGATTGTTGATGAGGAGAGGAGAAAGAAAGAGGAGACGAAGAAAGAAGAAGAGGAGGCCGTCGGAACTCCATGACTCCAAACGAAGTGCCTTCGCCGACGGTGGATAAATCGGTCTTCCACGATCATTCTTCATCCATTCTTGCAAGGATTCTATGGCAGGGATAAAAGCAAGGAAGGTAGCGATCTCTCTCTTCCCAATTTTAGGTAGCGCTTTTGATTGCTTAACTTTCTGTCTTGCAATGTTGGTAATTGAGGAATCTGGTGTGAGGACCCCTTACGGCCCCCACAATTAATTCTATATCTAAGCTCATTTTTTCAAATCATTCATCTCAGCACATCGCAGAAGCATGCACAATGAGTACAAAAAAATAATAATATTAACTTTTCATTTCATTGAAAGTTTGTCTACATATTTTACAGTGGTGTACATCCATATCATCATCACTACAGTCTTACCTTAACTCGATCCTCACCTCTTTTCCTGCACTCTTCTTCTGTTAGTATTCTAATTGGGTCTAAACCTAGGACCCTAAAAAAATAGAATAACAACAGGTTAGTCATAATATTATGATTACGCGAGTATTTTACCTCTTTAACTGATGTACAAGCAAACAGAAAAAGTGAGTAAGAATATGCATAATTATTTTAAAGTGCAGTAAAAGGAAAGTGCAGTAGAAAAAGGTACAATACTATGTAAATATTTTTTGGTAACATGAAATAAATTGTATAATGCAGTAATATTCTAAATCCTTGTATTATCTATTAATTTGTTCTCAAGGTTATTCACGTTCTTTTATCTGAATTTTTAGTTTTGCGTTCTTTTCATTTATTCTTGTATCTATTCAGTTCATTGTTTGTTTTACCCAATTTCATTCATTCTGATCTTCATTCAAATTCAAGCTTCTAAATCAGCGTATCTATCATTTTGTTTTTCTTTAATTTCATTCAATTAGGAATTGCTAAGAGTATCTGTCGATTCATCTTTTCAAATTCTTGGGCCCACCCCCTTCAGGGGTCTTCTTAAACTTCTATGTCTATCCAGGATGATCCAACACGCAATAGGCCTTCTGGACCCCTTGTTAGACATAGACTTCCAATCTAGGATGATCCCACAAGCAATAGGCCTTATGGCCCCCGTAGACTGGAAGATTCTAACTCAACACACTCTTCTTTCGTAGGAGATCCACGCCCCCTACATGGGTTAACCCTTAACATTTACTATGCATCGATGCATTCTGCGTTTTCTTACTCGTCTTATGTCTTTTTATATTCTTTCCTAATGTATTTCACATTTTATATCATATTAGTGATTATGGATTATTATTCTTTTCATACCTTTTCATTCTTTGAGTTTTGTGTAATTTTTAGTGTTGGAGAATGGGTATTATTTTTCTAAATTTCCCCTCAAAATTCTAATCGCTTTCTTTTGCTATTCCATATTTAGCTTCTTGGCGATTTTCATATATCAATTATTTTAAAATTTCGAACTTCTTTAACTTAAATGAAAATGCTCGTACAATAAAATAAGCTACGTGTAAAAATATTATGCAGGTAAATACTCAGAATTTTTTAAAATCTCAGCATAACTAAAGAAATAAAAACTCACTGTAGCTATCTTTTTCACTTTATCCTTCTCAGGTTCATCATCGCGTCTATCGCGAGGCGTCATCCTCTGTAGTATCTGTAATTTAGGCATCTCTTTAATGTGTTGCGTCTTTTAAATAAAGGCGATGTTGATTCCATTATATGACTAATGATTTTTCAATTCAATCGGCGAGAACGAAATCCAATTACGAGAAAATGCATTAAAACTCAACTCACACAACAACATCAAAATCCTTCGTTTGGGACATAAGACAAACTCACATAATAACTTCTACTCCTACTCTGGCCGGGTAAGGAAAAAAAACTGGAAACATCAAACTTATAACCATAGGAATAAAGCTTCATCAACAACCCTAACAGCATAGCATAAGAATCCAAATACTAGGTTTATAATCAGCTAGCCAGAGGAGGAAAAATCCCATAAACAGACGGCCAATAACAACAACAAGCCTTATTTCCAAACTACCAGTAAATCCTCATATCAACATCCTTAAGGATAGACGGCCTACATAGATAATATGCCTCATAAAACCACAAACGAGCTGGTATATGCCCATTAATTGGAAAAAGAGAAATCAGATTTTAGTAAACCAATATCCCCACATCAATTTATAGCCGGTCTTCATTATCCATAAAATACAAATTCAGAAAAATAGAAAAACAAGAGGGAGGAAGAAAAGAAAATCCTAATTTCCTTTATACTGAAATCCAACAACCAACAAGAGAAAAGAAGGGGAAAGAGGAGAGAGTGCTTGCAGCAAGGAAGAAGCAACTAGGGCAAAGTTCCAGCACTCCTGTTGCGGTCTACTCAGGCTCCTAAAATCGGTTCAGAACGAACCGTCTTAGCCCGGGAGCGGTCGAGCGCACAATCAGTTACTGAGAGACGAGACAGATGGCGACGAATCTTTTTAGCGTGGAAAACCCCGGAAAGGGATGAAAAACCACGTGGCCGGGACGGTGCCGACCGAAATTCACTATTTGTTGCTTCTTTACAGGGCTTGCTTGAAAGATCGAGGGCGACAGGCCGCTCCTCGTTACAACTTTGGGGGGGAGAGAGAGAAGCGTTCGGAGGGTGACCGGCCACCACTCCCGAAGCTCAATCTTCTTCTTCGCAGCGGTGGGAAGCACCGTGCTCTGGAACTTGACGTGCTCTGGCATTTGGGCTTGCGCTGGAACTTGGACGTGCAGGAAGCTGTTGTCTTGGATGCGGAAAATGCTGAAGGTCGCGTGCTCGGGACGATGCTCGGTGGAGGATGACGGCCACTGGACGATGCTCGGTGGAGGATGACGGTCGCTAGACGATGCTCGGTGGAGGAGGACGGTCGCTAGACGATCTTCCAAGTGCTCGAAGATGAAGATCTTCGTTGGCCTTCGAAGTGCTTGAAGGATCTTCAAGGGCGGTTTCGAAGACGAAGGAGATCTTCAAGAGAGCTCTCTCTTGAAATTAGGAGGAAGGAGAAGGAGAAAAAGATGGAATGAAAGGAGAGCCCTGGGGTCTTATTTATAGGCCCCAGAGGTAGTTATGGTGGTTATGCGGTTATTCGCACACTGTAACCACCATAATCACTATGCACAGACCAGGCTTACAGGGAATAAGGCGTGTATTAATTTTGTACAATTCTATACGCAACCCGGTAAGATTTAGGATAATCGCACCCACCCATAATGGGTGGTTATGAGAGCGGTTATGCGGGTGGTTACCCGCTAATGGAACAGTGAAGACTCCGCGGAAAGATCGGACAGCCACGGCGGGGAGCCTGGCCGGCGGCGAACTCCGGCAGGCGAAAAGACCCGACGGCAAGGAGAGACGGCCGACCGGAAGGGCGACCGGCCCGGGGCGGACCGCCAGGAAGGCGGCCGACCGCATGGCCGTAAGGCCCTTGCGGCCGCGCGGCCAAAACTGGCTGACCACCCAGTCGGCCGGGAAGCGGGGCGGTCGGCGGCGGCAGTTGCTCGGTCGTCCGTGCGGCCTTGCGTTCGCGCGCCGCCGACGCTCGGTCTGAGGCGGCCGACCGTTGAGGGGCGCCGGTGACGGGGTAACGGGGTGCCGCCGGCGGTTGGCCCACTTGGGCGGTTAGGACGGCGGATTGTGCGACGATTGCGCGTGTTGACCCGTGTGCGGCGGTTTTTCCCTAACACTCCACTAAGGTAGTGGGGTTATGGAATTCCGGCTATTCGCAGCCCGGAATTCCTATATAATGAGGGAGACCCCATCAACTCCAACCACCAAACCAACGGCAACAGTCGCAGGATAGGGCTTTGCCGTCGACGACACCAACAATTAAGAGAAAAAATTCGTCAATACCGTGAGAGAAAGAGAGAGAGGGAGGGGGAGAGGGAGAGGAAGAGGATCGATCGATCGCCTGGAAGCTGCGTACAAGAGCGAGAGAGGAGAGTGTTGTGTGGTTTAGGGGAAAAGGGACACCCGGTCTCGATGTATCGACAAAACTCCAAACTGACATAACATAAGAGTGCTTAAAGGCTTAATCAAATTCTCCCTGTAATCCATCTTAGCACAACCCGGCCTACCCAGCCAAGGCCAATCCAGCCAGCAAATAGAAACTTAAACCAACCACTTAATAACCAAATTAGTCGGCCCAATGAGTGAGCTAACCCAACCACCACATAAAATCGAAGTCACCATATAAATTAAAATTCATCGAAAAATTAATCGTCGCCACATAATCCACCGCGAAAATTCATCGCTAAAATCTTTGTCGAAAATTCACGACATTGAATTTCATTTTCTCATCATCGGGGATATTACTTATTTATTTTAATTCATATTAATTTTGGGTTGTTACAATTTCTTCCCCTCTTATGGGAATTTTCGTCCTCGAAAATTTTAATTTACTCACGCTATCTTTAATCCTCGGGAGCTCTTCAGGCAAACTATCTCGATATTCACATTAAACTTTACTTAAAATTCAGCTTATCAGTTTTCTTTGATTCGTTAAGTTCACTTTCTTCATTATTCTCAAAACCACTAAATTCTGATCAGAACATTTAATCGTCATTTAGTCGTGTTACAATTTATTATCTACGTAATATTGTTCGCTCAAGGATTTAAATATATTTCTTAATTAATATGAGTGTTTTGCATCAGCATCAAAATAGAAATGCACTTATTCTTGAACATAAAGTATACATGTATCATCTACTATCATCTGCTTTCTTCTCTGGCTCCATCAAGTTAAAATCACGAGGCTGAATGTGTCTTTCTTCTGGAGATTCTCCTCTTGGTGCTCGTGCAGAGGAAAAAGACTCAGTACCCATCTGATACAGCTTCTGTTTTGGGGGCACTGGAGGTCCCTCGAACTACCTTTTTTAAAATCGATGAAACTTTGGGCACTCGTTCCGTCAGTGTTCAGGTTGTGGCAGAAGAAACAAACACCTGCCAAACATTCCCCCTTATGTAACTTTCCGCACTTCACTGTCGCTGTCTGCAAACATTGCTATTAATCGCCGATGCAAACTGAAACAACTTCCTCTCTTTCCAATGAGGTTCACTTGCCTTCTCAGAAACTTCCTTGCTCGAACTCTCAGTCTTTCTTTTCAAAAATTCCCTCCTCTTCCGAGATTTCTCCAAATTAATTTCAACCATTCGAGGCTTCTCCACTAACTTTCCATACTCGGTGATATCCAAGGAAACCAAATACGTACGGATATCATCATGTAGTCCTTGCTGAAATTGGAGACACCTATCTACTTTTGTCGCTACCACTGATCCAACATAATACGCTAACTTGGAAAACTCTGCTTCATACTACAGCATAGACTTATTTCCTTGAACCAACCTCAGAAACTATCATGCAACAATCTCTTCTCTGATGTGGGTATAAGCCATTTTGTGAACTCCCAAACAAACTCATTCCAGGTAATAGCAGATACACCTCTTGCTGCAAACTTTATCCGCATTATATTATCCCACCAACGTTTTGCTTCGCATTCTAAGAGAAACACAGTTAATCCTACTTTTCGGTTCTCTGGACATTCCATTACGCGAAAGATCGTTTCTATTCGCACTATCCAATCTTCTGTCTCTAGCGAGCATAATCCTCCTTTAAACGCTGGTGGTTTCAATTCAAGAAATTCCTTCACATCCATGTCTACCTGTCGATGATGTGGTAGCACTACTGGAACTATAGGAGCCATAAGTGTAACCATAGGAGGCAGTGCAGGGTCAGCTCGAGGGGCTGCCGGTCCCACTGCAGTATTCGTCGATAACACCATCTTCAGTGCTTCAACAATTGCTTGAGCAATATAGACCACTGGCATCCATGGCAGATTTCGGTTATCGCTCTCGGCAAACATTGCGTCTTTATTCACTTTCTGCTTTTCTCGAGCTTCTCGGACCCTCTTACTTGAATAGACTTGGACGGGACACTATCGAATAAGATTTGATCAGCTACTAATGTAGGATATTCTCAAGTCATATTATGTGCAATTACTAAGTACTCATTACAGCCGAACTCGTCGAAAACCTCACTCTGATACCCACTATTGTAAGGACCCCGTATGGCCCTGATAATTAATTGTGTATCCAAGCTCATTTTCAATACATTCATCACAACACATCGCAGAAGTACATGCAGTGAGTGCAAAGTAAAACACATAATAAACACTTTTCATTTCATTAAAAACTTATCTACATATTTTATAGTGGTGTACATCTATATCATCATCACTACAGACTTACCTTAACTCGCTCCTCACCTCTTTTCCCGCACTCTTCTTCTATCAGTCTTCTAACGGGGTCCGAACCTACGCTGTGACCCTAAAAAATTAGAATAACAACGGATTAATCATAATATTATGACTAAATGAGTATTTTACATCTTTAACTGTTGTACAAACAAACAGGAAAAGTGAGTAACAATATGCATAATTATTTTAAAGTGTAGTAAAAGGAAAGTGCAGTAGAAGAAAGTACAATACTATGTAAATAATTTATGGTAACATGAAATTAGTTGTATAATACAGTAATATTCTAAATCCGTGTATTTTTCTATTATTTTGTTCTTAAGGTTCTTCACGTTCTTTTATCTAAGTCTTCAGTTTAGCGTTCTTTTCATTTATTCTTGTATATATTCAATTCATTGTTCGTTTAACCCAATTTCTTTCATTCCGGTCTCCATTCAAATTCAGGCTTCTGAATCAATGCAACTATCATTTTCATCTTTCTTTAATTTCATTCAATCAGGAATTGTTAAGGGTATCTGTCGATTCATCTTTTCAAATTCTTGGGCCCACCCCTTCTGGGTCATCTTAAACTTCTATGTCTACCCAGGAAGATCCCACACGCAATAGGCCTTCTGGCGCCTTGGTTAGGCATAGACTTCCAATCTAGGACGATCCAACACGCAATAGGCCTGAAAGACCACGCACATCGAACCGCCCAACTGCTGAGGAGACCTTAAATCCCCCAGTGGTTAGGGAAGTCGATGAGGTCGTCATCCCTGCTGGGACCGCCGCGGCATTGCCTACTCGCATGATTCCTGCAGTGCGGGTTGAGCGTGATACCGCGCGGCTTCATAGTACTACTAATCATCTTCACCATAACATAAGTCAGATGTACTCCATTCTCTTACAAACCGGTGATCAAGTTGCACGCCTTCACCGTGAAGATCCTTCCGCTGATCACCATCAACCATGAGCGGCCTATATTTGAAGAAAATATCTTTGTAATATTATTTATTCGGTCCTTTGGACAATCTAAACGTTGAATGTTTGCTTGACGACATTTTTATTGTTTAATGCCTTTGAATATTCATGATGTCTGAATCACTCTATAGTCTGTGCGTCTTGTGCTGCAAACTCGTGATTTCTGCTTTAAAATACTTAGATTATTTGTGATATCTTCGAACTATTCAGCAAGCCGTACGGCTTGTGCTGCTAACTCGTGATTTCTGCTTTGAAATACTTTGAATATTTGTGATATCTGCAAGCCGTGCGGCTTGTGTTGTATGCTTGCGGCTTTCTGCTGTAAACTAATCATGCAGGTTGCTGACCGCGCTGCTAGAATAATTAGCCGCGATTTGATTTTACTATATGCAGATCATTGGAGTCTATAAGTAGTAGACATTCGGGAGACTTATTCAACAACATTCAAGATGCGGGCTAAGAGCAAATCCCTGCGGTCTGATAAGGTTTCGGTCGTGCGGACTGATGCTTCTTTAGCGTTTCATTCGGCGGATCACAAGGAGTGCCTCCTTACTCAAGCCGAATTGGATGACTTCGTCGAGAGACATATGGCAGGAAGTCACCTGCTCGCGCGGCTTCCGCTTCGCGAAGAGCGGATTAATTCTTCTTCTCCGACTCAGATCGCGATCCCTATCGACCACTTCGGCAACGGCTTCAGATTTCCGCCGCCACTTGAAGTTATCATGATTTTCAACCACTATGGAGTTGTTCCCGGGCAACTCCCGCCGAACTCCATAGCCGTCATCTATAAATTTATTTCTTATCTGCGGTCTGAGCGAGTCCGCTTCTCCATTAGTCTCTTCAGAAAGTTCTTCTCCGTGCGGTCTATTCTGGACGCCGGAACGAAGGTATTCAGAGGCCATTTGTACTTTGGCTGCAGAGGATTGAAGGTCGTCAACCTGGCGAACAAGATCGCGAGCCGGTCGGAGAGGTACTTGATCTTCGAGGGCCAGCTCGGGTTATTGCAGGTTAACCCGCAGGTGCGGGAAGAGGAGGTCTTTCGACAGCGCGATGTTGAAGGCGTCGAGCTGAAAATTTATTAATTACTCAAGAACGAGCGACTTGATAAGAATTACTACATTCCGCTGCTCGCTGAATTAGATCAAGTCCGGCCTGAGGACAGTAAGTTTTCCATAAAAGCCACATCTGTCCGCGCGACCTGTATTATTAACTTTTCGACCAGGTTTTACAGATGCTGCTATAGTCCCGAAGAACAAACCGCTGAGCCCGGGCGGCCTTGTTCTTACGCAAAGAGAGAAAAGGCAGAAGAGGAGCAGGCCGCAGGTATCTGCAGAGGAGGAGAGCTAGGCTTCTTCTGGCGAGTTCGATCTCCTTCGCTTCTGTGGCAACCCGAAAGATCTGCGCGGCGACTCGACCTTACGCTGGCACCCAGACGGCGACTGTGTGCAAGTGTCAACCGCGCTCCCGTATTGGGGGAGCGAGAAAATAAGCCGCCACGCAGTAGCCGCCGGTGTTGCAAGGAGCTTCGCGACCAATCATTTCATGGGCATATCATACAGGAGGTTAATATCAACCCATGGCCATTTGGAAAAGAAATATGTTGAGGAGGAGCAAGAGATCGTGCGGTTAAAGGAGGCTGAGTTGGTAAGTTATCACCTGATGAAGATTCGTGATATCCGAGTTTCTTAAACCGTACGGTCTAATCCCCCCCCCCCCCCCTTTTTTCTCTCTTACAGAAAAAATATGATATCGACAATCCGGTCTTCCAAGATGAGGTCTTTCCTAATGTTGACAAAGGGATTGACGCAGCCCTAAGCCGCTTGAGGGAGCTCGACGACCTGTCTTCGGGTTTTGAAGACTTCAAATTCTCGGATGTCTACCCATCCCTGAAGAAAAAGTTAGATGACATTACCCGCAAGGCGAAGGGTAAAGATAAAGTTGATGTTAGCAGTTCGGAAGAAGATGATGATGATGAAGGCGTTGCTAAGGGAGGTAAGGCCGAGGAAGAGAATAAGGCCGCTGTTGATGGCGAGGATGGAAAGAGTTCGGCTTCTGAGAGAGACCGAGCGAGTTGAGAGCAAGGAAACTGGAGGTTCGAGCGGCTCTAGCAGCGCATCAACAAGCTCTTCATCGGTTAGCGGAGGCTATTCGTCGGATGTTGATATTGACGGTGGTGGAGATTCAAGTTCTCCTGCATCTAAAAGACTTGGATCCGGAAATTAGTTGTTTTTTGTATGTTTTTATTTTTTGTGCCCGACGGCTTAATTATGTTAGCCGGTCGGCTTAAACAATTACAAATGTATTTTTTGAGAATTTTAATGGAAAATACAGTTACCTGTTCAATTGTTTGTTTTTGCGACTTTACTTACTTGTGGATGATCATATGCGACCTTTTTATTTCAGCACTTTCTTTTAAACAACAAGTTCTTTCTTGAATCCGCCAAAATATTAAGTTGTGCGGTCAGAATTTAGTCCGAGCGGCTAGAAGTCCGAATTCTTTGTGAGATTTTCAAATAAATAATTGTCCGAACATAATGGGATGATGCCTGAAACCGCCAGAAATAATATCTTTACAAGTTCTGATCGTAAGCAACAAGTTGTGCGGTTAGGATATATCAAGCCGCGCGATTACTTCATAACTCGGACAACTGTCGATGTAAATCTCAAATACTTAGGAATTTTAATAACAATTTCTCGATGTGATGAGACATGTCTGGATAATATTCATCAAGATATGCAGTCACTTTCCATCCCGAACGGCTAACAACATCCATAAGAACGGCTACGAAATATTGTTTGAGCGGTTTAACCAATATGAGTTCCCTTTTCTGAAGTCAGAAGCACTCATAAGTATAGATAATTATCAATAAGTCACGCGACCGACGTATAATCCGGGCGACTAATAACCTGAGTTGTGGAATAAATTTTAACACTGCAAGAACATTTCATGGCCAATTTCTTGTAGGCGAATTAATTTAAACCGAGCGAATAATATAATATCAATGAATTGTACTGATTCAACTTTCATAAGTAAATTCCCCCAGTACGAGTGAATAGTACCAGCTCGTAGTAGTATAATGAGATTAATCATAAGCCGATTGTGTAAGTCGATCGGTCAATATTATCATTGATAACCTGTTAGAGACACTGCCTTACGGCTTCCTGTAATAACCTGCTTTCTAGCTTTAAGGCTAGGTTTATTCTAACCGCTCGGTTAGCACATTATGCTGCCATTTTTCACCTGTTATTCTCATTCAAGCCGATCGGCTTAAGAGATAAAACCGCCCGGTCTTAAAGTCATATATCCTTAAGCAAGCAGGTAGACAAATGCTCGTACCTGTTAAATACAGTACTTCGCCCAAATGGTCATAAAAAACATAAGAGAAAAACAACTTCCTATAAAGAAGTAAAAGAATTACAGACTCAGATGACCAAGTGGGCAGGTGCGCTTAGGTAGCAAGCATTGTTTTCCTCAAGTGGTCATAATAGCTGTAAAACTTTCAGCGACTCAACTGCTCTCTTGCCTAGGGTTGCAAGCTAAGCTGATCAATTGGGCAAGTGTGGTTATGCCGCGGAGGCTTTACCGACATTGCTTTCCTCAGAGAGATCATCAAAGCTGTAATTATATCCCTTTCGGGGCACGATAGAGCTAACAGTCACCTGGACCTCCCTTGATGCAGAGGTGTGTTAGATACCGGTCGGGATCCAAAATTCTGAAGACCTCAGCACGGGAATTGACAAGCTTCCACTACACGTGTGCGAAAACTCCCCGCTACACATGGTCCTCGTGGTATTACGCTAATGACTACAATCTGAAGGGGTTCTGATGCAGTGGTAGTCAGCCGATAAATGCAGACACTCCTAAATGCGACTCTTGGGGAGTGATATGAATTAGGGTGCACGTGTGTACATGGAGCAATTGCAAATCAAGATTTACTAGCAAATAATTCCCACAAAGCTTTAGGCGCAACCACACAATTACAAGTAAATATTAATGTTCAGAAACAATCTAGATTAACCAACGAGAGAGATGCAAATCGGCTGAAGTGCGCCGGTAAAGGTCCCGCAAATCATTCGCAACCAACACAATAACATATAAAATAACATCCACCACAATAGTTCAACACAAGAAGTCCAATAATAAACCAAACACCAATATACTTTGGATCGCTCCTGCACGAGGCGGCTTGACTTAGAGGGGAGATCCGCGGCGAGCGTGCCTCCGTCTGGAATGGTGGCTCCACGGACAGGGTGGGGAATGCGGGCTGCGGAGGTCGGGGAAACGGAGTAGGGTTGGAGAGGGTCGAAAGGCTGCTGTTGGGTAGGGCGTGGGGCGACGGGGTGGATGTGGGGGCTGCCGGAAGGTGAAGGCGGAACAGGGGGGGGAGGAAGGAAGGGACGGCGGGCTGTGTGGGGAGAGGGAGACGGGCGATGGGATAGAGAGGGGGGTTTCGTCGGGCTGTGCGGGGAGAGGGAGAAGGGCGAAAGGGGGAGGGAGGCTCGTCGGCTGTACGGGGAGGGGGAGAAGGGCGAAAGGGGGAGGGAGGCTCGTCGGCTGTAAGGGGAGAGGGAGAAGGGCGATGCGTTGGAGGGAGGGGAGGTCGAAGCTTACGGGATCGGCGGCGGCGGGCGGGAGGCGGAACAGCGGCAGCAGGGGCACGAGCGCAGGAATCGAATTCTCTTCACTTGGACCGGGCGGCTGCTCTAGGGCAACTTCCAATCTCCCCCTTTAACATCAAAACCCCTCATATTTATAGGAGGAATGCAGGAATTAAACATAAAATAAAATTAGGGCTCCCAATCGGACGGTCGCAAGTGTCCGAGTCGATCGGGACTAAACGCAGCATAAAAAAATAAAGTTATATATGGAATCAACTCGGAACGACCCTCCGGGCGCATCCGCGGACTCGGATCGCCCAACCGGGTCGCCGATCACCGCCTCCTGCGGGAATAAACATGCGCGTGCGACCGTACGCCATCAACTCCCCCCGACTTGAAAGCACTCATCTCCGGTGAGTGAAGATGATCGTACTCTCGGCGAAGGTCAGGGGCGAGTCTCTCGAGCTCCTCAGCAGAAATCCATGCGTCGTCAGAAGCTGGGCGGGCATGCCAATGAACCAAGTACCGTAGGACCATCGAGCCGCCCGTGGCTATGAAGTCATGACCAACGATCCGTAACGCGTCTCCAGTGGGTGCAGGCGACTGTCGTGTCAAAGTATCTCCATCAGAATGCTGTGCAACTGGGTCGGCCGGTCGAGAAGGGGAATCCGCCAAACTGTGCTCTGCCCCCGGCGACTGCCTGGGTAGGGTGGGTGTAGTGGCACTGGGTGGGTGAGGGTCGAACTGTGGCTCAGTGGGGGGTGAGGAGTAGGGGTCCTCGTACACTCGCTCCTCAAAGTATGGGGTCAGGTCTTCTACATTGAACACTCGGTGAATCCCCATTGTGGGTGGTATGTCAACCTCATATGCATTCGCGCTGACCTGTCGAGTGACTGTATAGGGACCCATCCGACGAGCACTTAACTTCTTTGCTGCCCCCTGGGGGAGCCTCTCAGGTCGAAGGCGTATCATAACTTGCACCCCAACATCAAATATCTGCTCCCTCCTGTGCCGATCGGCTTGAGCCTTGTAGATGTCATTATTGGCCGCGATCCTTCTTCGAATTGCTTCATGTAGTGTGTGTATATGCTGAATGAATGACTCGGCGGACTCGCTAGGCCTAGCTTCTAACGGGACATCCACTAAGTCGACAGGTTTCCTAGGCTCGTAACCTAACATGACATGGAATGGACTCAATCCTGTGGTCCGGTTAACCGAGCTATTGTATGCAAACTCCGCTATGGGCAAGACCGAGTCCCAAGAGGAAGGACTATCCCCAACGAGGCAACGCAACAAGGTCCCTAGACTACGGTTGACAACCTCTGTCTGCCCATCCGTCTGTGGGTGATAGGCGGTGGAAAACTTCAGTGTCGTACCAGTCTTCCTCCACAACGTTTTCCAAAAATAACTCATAAAACGAACGTCGCGGTCGGAGACGATAGACGTGGGTAACCCATGATACTTGAATACCTCCCTGAAGAACAGGGCCGCCACATGGGGGGCGTCGTATGTCCTATGACATGGAATAAAGTGGGCCATCTTCGAGAAACGGTCTACAACGACAAAGATCGAGTCAAACTTCCGCGACGTGCGCGGGAGTCCTAGAACGAAGTCCAGGCTAATGTCCACCCAAGGTCTGTGGGGGATGGGCAGAGGGGTGTACAGGCCCGTAGACTGTCGAGAACCCTTGGCTGTCTGGCAAGTGCGGCAATGACGAACGATCCGCGTAACATCCCTCTTCAGGCCAGGCCAGAAGAAACGGTCCTCCACTAACGCGATCGTCTTGTCGCGCCCGAAGTGTCCCGCGGCGCCGCCCGCATGTAACTCCCAGACAAGGAAGTCCCGCAGAGACGTCTGGGGCACGCAGAGACGAGACTCAAAGAACAGATAACCCTCCGAAATGAGGAAACCCTCGCGGGGCTCGGGGGGGTCCCTCGACAATGCGGAGTAAATATCGCCAAAGTCAGGGCACTCGGGATAATCAAGGCGGATCCGCTCAAACCCCTCCACTCGCGCGCTCATGGTGTGAAGAATGGTGACCCGGCGACTCAACGCATCTGTCGGCTTGTTCTCAACACCAGCTCGGTGCTTGAGAACATAGTGGTACTCCTGCATGAACTCCACCCATTTCGCGTGACGGTGTCCTAACTTCTTCTGCGAATCTAGATATCGCAGGGCCTGATGATCCGAATACAGGACGAACTCCTTATGTAGGAGATAGTGACGCCAATATCGAAGCGCCTGTACAACGGCATAGAACTCTCGATCGTAATTGGAATACCTCTGTCGGGCCTCATTGAGCTTCTCGCTGAAGTACGCGACTGGATGACCCTCCTGGCTCAGCACCCCACCAATACCTACCCCCGAAGCGTCACATGCGACCTCAAATGCCTTGGCAAAATCTGGGAGGCGCAAAACCGGTGCTGACGAGAGTCTCTTCTTAATGTCTTCAAACGCTCGGGTAGCCGCGGGAGTCCAAACGAAGTCGCCCTTGTGAAGGCAACTCGTAATAGGGGCCATGATCGAGCTAAACCCACGGACAAACCTCCGGTAGAAGATGGCCAGTCAATGGAAGCTCCGTGCCTCGTGAATGTTGGCCGGAACGGGCCACTCCCGAATCGATTTGACCTTATCGGGGTCAACCGAGATGCCGGACTGAGATACAATGTATCCAAGAAAATGGACCGACGTGGATAGGAACGAGCACTTCTTCAGGTTAACATATAGATGTTCCTTCCGAAGGAGGTCGAATACTAGACGAATGTGACCCAGGTGCTCCGTGCGTCCCTGACTATAAATCAGTATGTCATCGAAGTACACCACGAGGAACTTGCCCATGTAGGGCCGGAGAATCTGTGTCATCACGCTCATAAATGTGCTCGGCGCGTTCGAGAGTCCAAACGGCATAACTAACCATTCGTATAGGTCATCTTTCGTCTTAAAAGCCGTCTTCCACTCATCACCCTCCCGGACTCTAATCTGATGGTACCCGCTCCTCAAGTAGATCTTCGTAAAGACCTGGGCGCCAGCCATCGCATCGAGGAGGTCATCAAGGCGGGGGATCGGGAAGCGATACTTCACCGTAATCTTATTGATGGCGCGACTATCGATACACATGCGCCAACTCCCATCCTTCTTCGGGGTAAGAAGGGCAGGAACGGCACACGGGCTCAGGCTCTCTCGAATAAATTTCTTCCGCAGAAGATCGTCCACCTGTCGCTTCAACTCAGCATGCTCAGTCGGATTCAACCGATAGTGGGGAAGCTTGGGCAAAGATGCCCCTGGGATCAGGTCTATAGCATGCTGGATATCTCTCATAGGGGGAAGCTCGTCGAGGAGCTCCTCCGGCATAATGTCAGTGTACTCGTCCAGCAGGCGACGGATATCCGGATCCACACTCTCAAGATCAGTGGTGGGGTCAGAGGCCACGGCGGCTACCACGACGTACATCATCCCCAAGTCTAAACTCTCTCGAAGAAAATCACTCTTCCTCAAAATGTGTACGGGCCTGGAGGACCCGGCACTAATAGACGACTCAACTTGGCCCTTGGGTGGATCCCTGGGCTGGGTCGGGGTGAGGGTGATCTTCCGCCCCTTGTCAAGAAGACGCACGTGTTGGAACGGCCATAACACGTGGCGTCGCGATCGTACAACCAGGGGCGGCCTAACAGGACATGTGCGACGTCCATCGGGATGACGTCGCACCACCACACTTTGTCCTCAACGGACGCTAAACGGATCGGCACAAGACATCTCTGCGTGACCTGGATGGCAGACTTGTCCACCCAGAGGACGCGGTATGGGTGGGGATGTGGCTCGGCAGCTAGCTGCATCCTTTCTAAGCCTTTCTTCGCCACAATGTTCACGCAACTACCGCTGTCTATGGCAAGCTTGCAGGGTCCGCCCACACTCTGAAAATATGTATAAAATATCGATGTGCGGCGCCAATCCTCCTCGGAACGAAGGGTGTGCAGGAGGCGACGGATGACGCCCAGTCCTAATGATCTCTCGGCGTCGCTCTCCCAACCGTCTCCCACCTCTGCTGTGATCTCCTCGACCACAACCCCATCTAACTCAGCGCTCTCCTCGTCATCGTCCTCGACCAATAGGTTCCTCGTAGGGCATTGAGCAGCAAGGTGTCCTCTGCCCAAACATCGAAAGCACTGGCCAGGTCCGGCCCTAGGAGCAGCCGGAACCAGAACCTTCCCCTTCGCATCCGTGGTGGTGCGAGGTGGGGCATCAGGGCGATGTGTGGTTTGCCTTGATCCCGGGAGGCGCAGATAGCTCTCATACTCAAGCGCGAGCTGGAATACCTACTCGACTGTCTCTATACGATGTGGGATGAGCTCTCTCCGAATCTCAGCCCAAAGCCCAGCTCTAAACTTAGATGCGGTCACAATAGGCTCCTCCCAAATGTCACTCCTCACTATCAACTCGTCGAATCGGGTCATATATTCGGCAACGGATAGCGATCCCTGCCGTAAAGCATGGAGTTGGTCAAGGAGCTGATCTCGATAAGAGTCGGGGAGGTACTTGTCCCTCAATCGTTGTTTCATCTCCGCCCACCTAGTGATGGGATAGTATCCATCTCTCTCCAGAGATCTCTCTACGTTGAGCCAGAACATTTTTGTCTGGCCAATCAGTTTCATCTTAGCGAACCAAACTCGCCGCTCATCCTGCATATCGTACCAATCAAAGAAATGATCCATATCTAGGAGCCAGTCACTAAAGGCCTTCGGGTCTAGGTGACCGTCGAAGGTGGGAGCATCAATTCGAAGGCGCCGAATGAGATCGTCCTCTATCGGAGTGCGCTCCCGACGGGGCTCTACATAGTCGTCATATGGCTCTTCGAGATCGTACTCGTGTCGCGCGGGTGGTCCGCGACCACGGCGGGCCGGCGGCGGACGAGGCTTGTATGGTGGCCTAGGGCGACGACGATAATCAAATGCAGGCTCGGGAGTCCGTCTCCGAGGAGTGGGGTCCCAACGATAATCATATGCCGGCTCAGGAGTCCGTCTCCGAAGAGCGGGGTCCCGACGCGGTATCTCTCGTGCACGTCGGTCAAGAGGAGGAGAGGCATCCCGCGGATCATCCAAGGGTTCCTCATGACGCGGTGCAGGGTCCCGACGTGTTATCTCTCTCGCTCGTCGATCACGTGGGAGAGGAGCGTCCTGTGGGTCCTCCAAGGGTTCCTCATAACGTGGTGCAGGTGCCGGACCTCTAGGGGATCCTATCTGATCGACTCTAGTGTTGACCCTAGCGATGTCGTTCTTAATGGTGGTGAATTGTTCCAGGACTAAGCGCTGAAACTCGGCGGTCGTCATGTCCGAATTCGAACTGGCGGCCCGATCGTCGGTGTTATTCTGAACAGACATTAGTTTTTTATAGACCCTACCACTACGGAGCATGCAATGAAATGCGTAACCTCGCTCTGATACCAAATGATGCAGTGGTAGTCAGCCGATAAATGCAGACACTCCTAAATGCGACTCTTGGGGAGTGATATGAATTAGGGTGCACGTGTGTACATGGAGCAATTGCAAATCAAGATTTACTAGCAAATAATTCCCACAAAGCTTTAGGCGCAACCACACAATTACGAGTAAATATTAATGTTCAGAAACAATCTAGATTAACCAACGAGAGAGATGCAAATCGGCTGAAGTGCGCCGGTAAAGGTCCCGCAAATCTTTCGCAAGCAACACAATAACATATAAAATAACATCCACCACAATAGTTCAACACAAGAAGTCCAATAATAAACCAAACACCAATATACCTTGGATCGCTCCTGCACGAGGCGGCTTGACTTAGAGGGGAGATCCGCGGCGAGCGTGCCTCCGTCTGGAATGGTGGCTCCACGGACAGGGTGGGGAATGCGGGCTGTGGAGGTCGGGGAAACGGAGTAGGGTTGGAGAGGGTCGAAAGGCTGCTGTTGGGTAGGGCGTGGGGCGACGGGGTGGATGTGGGGGCTGCCGGAAAGTGAAGGCGGAACAGGGGGGGCGGGAGGAAGGAAGGGACGGCGGGCTGTGTGGGGAGAGGGAGACGGGTGATGGGATAGAGAGGGGGGTTTCGTCGGGCTGTGCGGGGAGAGTGAGAAGGGCGAAAGGGGGAGGGAGGCTCGTCGGTTGTACGGGGAGAGGGAGAAGGGCGAAAGGGGGAGGGAGGCTCGTCGGCTGTACGGGGAGAGGGAGAAGGGCGATGCGTTGGAGGGAGGGGAGGTCGAAGCTTACGGGATCGGCGGCGTCGGGCGGGAGGCGGAACAGCGGCAGCAGGGGCACGAGCACAGGAATCGAATTCTCTTCACTTGGACCGGGCGGCTGCTCTAGGGCAACTTCCAATCTCCCCCTTTAACATCAAAACCCCTCATATTTATAGGAGGAATGCAGGAATTAAACATAAAATAAAATTAGGGCTCCCAATCGGACGGCCGCAAGTGTCCGAGCCGATCGGGACTAAACGCAGCATAAAAAAATAAAGTTATATATGGAATCAACTCGGAACGACCCTCCGGGCGCATCCGCGGACTCGGATCGCCCAACCGGGTCGCCGATCACCGCCTCCTGCGGGAATAAACATGCGCGTGCGACCGTACGCCATCAGGTTCAAGCAGAACTTGGCAATGTCTCCAAGGTTCAGTGAGGGATATAAAAGAGTATAGAGTCACCAGACAAGGAAAAGTGTCAGTATGGGGTTTTTCATTGAATATCCAAAAATGCGAATAATGAAAGAAAACATTTCAAGGATAGAATCGTTTGAGATCATCACCGCTCCAAGTACGTGGGATGTCTTCCCCATCACTTGTCTGGAGGCGAAAAACCCCACTCTTTAATACTTCCTTGACGATGAATGGTCCTGCCCAGTTAGGATTTAATTTTCCAACAATACCCGTTCTAGCTGCAGCATCCACCTTTTTCAGTACAATATCTCCGACTGCAAATTGCTTGATCCTGACATTCTTATCAAAATGTCTAGTCATTCTCCTCTTTACTTCCTCTTGCGTGATAGTTGCTTCATCCTGGAGCTCTTCGATGAAATCCAAACTATACTTTATTGCTTCATCATTGGTCTCCATCCAAGCCGCATCCCCTTGTTTGGCATACATAACTCTGGGACTGGTTACTTTGAATTCTACGAGGATGAGAGCTTCTGAACCATGAGATAATTTGAATGGTGTTTCTCTTGTGGCCGAAGTTGGCGTAGTTCGAAGAGTCCAAAGGACTGAAGGGAGTTGTTTTGTCGAGTTCCCTCTTTGATTCAAAACCTTCTTCTGCAAAAGATATAAGATTTGTTTGTTCGCAGCATCCACTTGCCCATTACTTCTAGGATAATGTACTGAGGAGAATCGCAGATCTATTCCAATCTGATCGCAGAAACTGATCATCTCTGGATTGTTAAATTGAGGGTCATTATCGGTGACAATAGCCAACGTGATTCCATGTCGGCAGACAATTTCTCCCTAGATGAAGTTTTTGATAACCTGCGTGGTAGTTTTGGCCAACGCTTTTGCTTCAATCAACTTGCTGAAATAATCAATCATAACGATTATGAAATGGCATTGCCCACTAGCGGTTGGGAAGGATCCAATTAGGTCCATCCCCCAAACTGCAAATGGCCAAGGTGTTGTTATTGATCTGAGTGACTGGGCTGGTTGGAGCTGAAGTGGGGCTAATTTCTGACATTGAACACAGCGCTTAACAAATGTTTCTGCATCTTTCCTCATTGTTGACCAGAAATATCCTTGTCTCAGGATTCTCTTCTCCAAAGTTTTTGCCCCTGAATGACTCCCACATTCTCCTGAATGAACCTTTTGGAGTATTACAGGAACTTCCTCTTCTGCAATACACCTTGCTAGAGGAGAGATGAGGGTTTTTCTATATAAAATCTCTGCTACTAAGCAATAATACGTTGTCTTTCTCCTGAATCTCTTCTTATCTTTTATGGATGGGTGAAACTCTCCTTTAGATAGGTACAACTTGAAGGAATCCTTCCAAGAAGGATGTTGATCAATTTGCATTAACTCCCCTTCTTCTGTTGCAAGATTGGAAGAGCTCTGAGGTTACCCCTCCTGATGGAAGTTCAAATTTTGATAGTTCATCTGCCTCTTCATTCTGTGTCCTTGGGATATGTTCGATGATGAAAGTTTTGAATCTCCCGATTTCCTTTTTGGCCAGTAATAGGTACTTCCTCAGCATTGGCTCCCTTGTCTCGAAATTCCCCAGTACTTGTGAACCCATCACAAGGGAGTCTGTTTTGACATGTACATGTTCTATCCCCAACTTTTTCGCAAGTCTTAGACCGGTCAGAAGTGCTTCATACTCTGTTTGATTGTTCGTGACAGGAAAAAAGAATTTGATGGCCTGCTCAACTTTGATACCATTCGGGCTGATCAAGACGACTCCAGCCCTTACGAAGTTTCTGCCCGAGGCCCCATCTTTCAGGCCAGATGAGATCTTTCTATCTGTTTGGGATCAATCTCCGTTGTATCTACCAGAAAATCTGTCAATACTTGTGCCTTGATTGCTGTCCTAGGGATATAGGATATTTCAAACTCACTCAGCTCTATGGCCCATTTGGTTAATCTTCCCGAATGGTCCGACTTTTCCAAGATGCTTCTCAGAGGATGATCTGAAACCACCTGAATCGGATGAGCTTGAAAGTAAGGACGAAGCCTGTGGGATGACATAACCAGAGCTAGAGCTAGCTTTTCCAAAATTGAATATCTGGTTTCCACATCTTTGAGAATGTGGTTGACATAATAGATCGGAAACTGCTTCTTCTTCTCCTCCCGGATAAGGACGGAGCTTACTGCATTTGGTCCAACCCCCAAATATAAAAATAATATTTCCCCTTCACGAGGGCTTTGGAGCAGAGGGGTTGATGTTAACTGTTTCTTCAATTGCTTGAAGGCGTTGTTGCACTCTTCATTCCACTCAAATTTAGATCCTCCCCGGAGTGTTTTAAAGAATGGAGCGCTTTTATCTCCTGATCTGGAGATGAACCGGCTTAAACCTGCTAACCTTCCACCCAGCTGCTGAACCTCTTTAGGATTGCGAGGAGGGGTCATATCAAGAATAGCCTTCACTTTATCTGGATTCGGGGCAAGGCCGTCTGGAGTGAGAAGATGTCCGAGAAATTTTCCTTTATTTGCTCTAAACACACATTTCAACGGGTTTAATTTTAACTTGAACCTCCGTAGAGTAGCGAACGTCTCTACGAGGTCCTTCAGATGCATTAAAAAGGTTTTACTTTTTAAGAGGAGATCGTCAACATAAACTTCGAGGTTCATCCCCTTTTGTTCTTTAAAAACCGTATCCATCATTCTCTAGTACGTAGCGCCCGCATTTTTGAGGCCGAAAGGCATCACAAGGTAACAATAGCACCCATCATTCGTGATGAAAGACGTATGAGGGATGTCGGGCTTATGTATTTTAATTTGATGATACCCGGAGAATGCATCTAAAAAGCTCATAAAATTATACCCAACCGCGGAATCTACTAAAACATCTATCTGAGACAAGGGGTAGCAATCTTTAGGGCATGCTTTATTGAGCTTTGTGAAATCTACACACATCCGTCATTTCCCCACTAATTTTTTCACCATTACAACATTTGACATCCAGGTGGGGTATTGAATTTCAGAAATAAAATTGGCCTTAAGAAGTTTGGTGACTTCTTCTCTGATTGGCACTGCCAGCTTAGTTGCCACCTCCCCTTTCTTCTGCTGGATTGGCTTGAAGTCGAGGGCGACGTTGAGATGGTGGCAAGCAATGTCCGGGTCCACTCCTGACAAATCTTCAGCCGACCAGGCGAAGACATCCAAATTCTCCAAGAGGCAGGAGATCAGTTGAACCTTTTCTTCCTCAGGCAGTTCCGTATTAATGACGAGCTTCTTCTCTTCCCCCTCAATAATGGGGACCTCTTGGGTTACCTGGGCAGGTTCCAAGTGAGCCCCTTCTCGTTCTTTACTTTCTTCAGCAACTTCTGGAAGCTCGGCTACTTCAAGGACAACGGCTGGAAGCTCAGAAAGTGGACTGTCGGTAATCATGTTGACCGTTCGGACATAGCACTCCCGAGCCACTTTTGGATCGCTCCAAATCCGATACTGCCTCCCTTCTGCAACAAACCTGAGAGCCAAGTGGAAAGTAGACACCACTGCTCGATAGGCATTCATAATGGGCCTTCCGAAGATGGCACAGTGGCTGCTTGGGGCGTCCACCACCACAAAATTAATAAGCTTCGTAATGCCTCCCAACGATACCAGAAGCTTCACGCATCCTTCTACTTCCTTCTTTTCTCCCGAGAAGCCGTAGAGGGGCCCTTCAGTGGAAAGCAGAGGCTTTCCAGTCTTTAGGGCTTCAAAGGTTGGGCGGAAGAGGAGATTGACCGAACTGCCTGTGTCAATCAACATCTTATGCACCGTGTAATTTTCAATGATAGCTTTAATTACTACGACATCATTAAATGGATTGGCATTCGGAGGAAGGTCATCCTGGCCGAAGGTAACGACCGACCTTTCTGGAGCAGAAGTAGAAGTGGCTACCACTTCCTGTTTGAAGACTCATGCAACGCTTGACTTTCTGGAGGATTCAGGCTCAGCCCCTCCATGAATGCAATAAATGTTACCGAGGGGGCCCTCGTCATTTACTTCAATACATTCTGTGGTAGGATGGATGTCACCATAACAACCGACATCTTCCACATCAACACACTCCCAGTTGACTTCTACTGTTTCCTTCCCCTCTGAAGTTGACGGTCCAGTAGGCATCTCTTTTCTAACTAGACCATGGAGCTTTCCCTCTCCCAAGAGTCTTTCAATCAACAAGCGGAGGGCCCGACAATTTTCGGTCAGATGCCCTCCCTCCTTGTGGTATTCACAGAAGAGGTTTGAATTGCGATTTCTGATATCTGACCTCAGAGGAGCAGGTTTCTTGAAGTCAGACCTCTTTTGTAGAATTTGGACAACCTCGTCCATGGTGATGTTGAGGGGAGTAAATGATTCTTGAGAATCATCATACTGAGTGGAAGGAGCGACTGAAGGTGATGGCGCAGTGTAACACCGGCATTATTTGTGGAATTTTCATGGATGGAGCGGGTGCGGCGGCCAACGGCGGTTTCTGCTCCTGAAACCGTTGATGGCCGAAAGCAGGTTGCTTATGCCTGAAATTTCTCCCCCTTTGAGCACGGGGTTCGAAATCAGGTCGAGGTGGATGGCGATATTATTGTTGATAGGTGGAAGAAGAGATGGACGGATCCTTATCATTGAGCAGCTTTGCGACATAACCAGGGTTACTTTTTTCACCCCTGATGAACATATTCGCCAGGCTGATCATTTCCTGATAAGTTCTTGATTCTCTGATGTTTGCTTCGAACATGAGTGGCCCCTCTTTGAGGCCATGGATCAGAGCAACCCTGTATAGTTCTGGATCAACGTTCTGTATTTCCATGATCTCCTTCTGAAAGCGATCAACAAAACGAGCCCATGTCTCGTCTTCGCGCTGCCTTATTTCAAACAGGGCCGCCGGACCACTTTTCCTCTTTTTTGAAGTAGAGAATCTAAGTAAAAAAATTCTACGCAACTCCGCGAAACAACTGATGGATTGGGGATGCAATCCATAGAACCATTCCCTCGCTTGTCCATCAAAGGATGACACAAGGAGTTTACACCTAGTAGCATCGGTGAGGGTCTCAAAGCAACAACCGACTCGAAAGCTTGAAGATGAATGGCTGGATCAGACTCCTCATTGTAGGTTGGCAAGCGTGGTTCCCTGAAATTATTCGGAGCTGGCTCTCCCCGAACTTCATCCACGAATGGAGAAGTTTCTTCGGCATCCTCATAAAGAAGAGAAACTGAATAACAGGCCGCTGCAGTTGCGGCTAATCGCAGACAAGCCGCCGGATAAGGAAAGCGGGTTGCGGCCTCCGGAGGACAAGCTGATGGGTAGGAGAGGCGGGCTGCGTGAGAAGCCGCACCCTGGAAGTCAAGGACCTACGCCGGAATATTCTGGGCGGCTTCTTGGTAGAAGGCTTGCCGAGCTATGAAGCCTTCCAGAGGTGGTTGAAGATTGGAGACTTGGGGTAATGGATATGACGGAGGAGGAGGACGAACCGGTGTGACTGCTGGGCTAGCAGCAGCTTGTTGAGGGATTAACCGCTCGGTTAGCATGGCTAAAGCCTGACTGATCGCTTCTAAACGTTAATCGGTCAGTTTCTGAGTTCGCTCGGTTTCTCGCTTGGACTGTTCCAGTGCCTCCCACAGGGAGTCATCGCTGTGGTCGGAGCGGTCTCTTTGAACGAACTGGCGGTCTGACATTTTGTCAAGGAGTTCACCAACAACTCGCTATCTGAAGGTCGCGTGTTTCTGTTGATGCCGAAATTGCACCTCCACGATCGACGCTCAGAAAGCGAGGGAAAAGAGGAGGCTGCGGGCTGTTGGTTACTATTGACTTAGAGAAATCAGATTACTTAGACCGCTGGCAGCGGTCGAGACCGGACTTCGCCCGTCACGGCGAATGCCACTCTTGTGACGGGCTTTCCCTTGATTCGAGAAAAGTGATTACATCGGGTTACAAGGCAAGGAAAAAGAGAAGCCGGCCGGGTAACAGACCGCAAAACACTGAACTCGAGACCGCAGCTCTAACAAGCGAGCTCCTGGATTCGAGTGTGCGTGTTTTGGGAAAGTCGCCCGCCCCTATTTATAGGCTCGGGGGTCTGCCCAAACGGGCAGGGCTAAAATAACCGCCTTCCCGGGTACAGGAGAATCAGGCAGGAGGTGACGGGATACAGAAGGGAGATAAGAGAGAAGCCGCGCGGCTTGGCGGCTTAGACCTCGATCTGTGTTGAGCTTGTCACGACCCGTCCGAAGCGCACTCTGACTCTTGTCGAGACGGGTCGTGACAGTTGGTATCAGAGCGAGGTTAAATTTCTGAATCACTTAGGTCCTGCGTGTCATAAGCAAATCTTGGAAACTAGGGTTTAGGTGGTGCATCGTCTTGTTTGCATGGTCGCGGTAAGGAGGAAATACTCTTATTCTAGTAAGACTTACACTTGGACTTGAGTGTGAACCATGCGCACTCACTATAAACACCTACGCATTTCATCGATTACAGCTTATGTCGTTGCAAAATAAATGTTTACGCTATACCTCGGAGTAGTCTAACAATCCTAGATATTTCTGTTTGTTTCACTTGCTTGCCTGTCTTGTTAGCTCTGCTTCATGAAAAGCGGTACACACAAATATGTTGTTTCCCTGCTCGTATTTTTATTTAGCTTTACTCCTGTTGATTTTCAATGTTCTGAGGCTTTTCCTCTTTGTTTTGGATTTGCCTTAGTGTTCGTGCATGCGCCTCCCGCTCTCTGAGGCCGTTCTGCGCCAAGCTTCAGGTTTTGTGTTTTTTGTTTCATTTCTTTTACTGTCGGATATTTCTGTTATGTAGTAATTACGATCAGTCATTTTCTCTTGTTTCATGGACAACTGCTAGGCTAAATATTATATGTACTAGAATTTGACATGTTTTGCATGTTCATTCATTTGCGATAATCACTGCATAAATATCTGTTTCAAAACTTGTATCATAAGTTTTTCTTTGCAAAAATACATGAGCATCAAATCCTTTTCACTGATAACTTGAAAGCTTCCGCAATAAATCAAACTGTTTTTACTCAAAAGTAACTCTTTTAAAACTATTTGTAGTATTTCTGTCTCCGTCTTAGCAGGCATGGATTTCTTTTCGCCCATGCCTGTGGCATCACGGCCCGCACGAAGCGCACTCTGACTCTTGTCGAGACGGGTCGTGACAGAGCTCGGGTTGGAGAATTATGGATTTGGGCAGAGACAACCCGAGCGGTCTGTAATCGGAAACCGCGAGCTTTGCCTTCTGGACTTTAGCCTTGATGACCTCCAATCCCCGATGACGATCTGGTTTAGGTAGACCGTCCGGTTTGTTGTTGGCGGTTCAGGAGGTTTGTAACCTTGGATGGAACTAGGCGGCTAATCAGGCAAGCCGCCCGATCTAAAAAGGTCGTTATACTGATAGCGGTCTTCTGGGTAAACAGTATCTGTAACATCAAACTTATCGTGAGACGCTATCCTCAGTAGTATCTGTAATTTATGCATCTCTTTAATGGGTTGCATCTTTTAAATAATGGTGATGTTGATTTCATTAAATGACTAAGGGGTTTTTCAATTCAATCGGCGAGAAATCAAGAAAATGAAATTCAATTACGAGTAAATGCATAAAAATTTGACTTACACGAAAACATCAAAATCCTTCATTTGGGACATAAGCCAAACCCACATAATTTCTACTCCTACTCTAGCCGGGTATGGAACAAAAAAAAACGGAAACATCAAACTTATAACCATTAGGAACAAAGCTTCATCAACAACCCTGGCAGCATAGCATAAGAATCGCCATACTAGGTTTCCAATAATCAGCCGGTCAGAAGAGGAAAAACCCATAAAAGACCCCAATAACAACAAGCCTTATTTCCAAACTACCAGTAAATCCTCATATCAACATCCTTAAGGTCAATCGGGCTACATAGATAATATGCCTCATAAAGCCCCAAGCCAGCTGGAAACCAATTTTAAAAACTAGAAGAAGAAGAGGGAGGAAGAAGAGACAACCCTAATTTCCTTTATACTTAAATCCAACAACCAACAAGAGAAAATAAGGGGGAAAGAGGAGGAGAGAGTGCTTACAATAAGGAAGAAGCAACTAGGGCACAGTTCCGGCACTCCCACCACCAAACCGACAGCAACAGTCGTAGGATAGGGCTTTGCCATCGACGACACCAACAATCAAGAGAGAAAATCCTTCAATCAGTGAGAGAAAGAGAGAGAGTGAGGTGGGTAGGAAGAGGATCGATTGATCGCCTAGAAGCTGCGAGCGAGAGAGAGAGAGGAGAGTGTCGTGCGGTTTACGGGAAAAGGGACATCGGGTCTCGATTTATCGAGAGAACTCCAAACCGACATAACATAAGAGTGCTTAAAGGCTTAAGCAAATTTTCCTCATAATCCATCTTAGCACTACCTGGCCCACCCCGTCAAGGACAATCCAGCCAGCAAATAGAAACTTAAGTCAAACACTTAATAACCAAATCAGTCGGCCCAATGAGTGAGCTAACCCAACCACCACTTAAAATCAAAGTCACCATATAAATTATAATTCATCGAAAAATTAATCGTCGCCGCATAATCCACCGAGGAAATCCATCGCTAAAATCATTGTCGAAATAAATTAGGCAAAAACGAGCGATGGAAAATTCCCGGAAATTCACGCAACTGAATTTCATTTTCTCATCATCGGGGATATTACTTATTTATTTTAATTCATATTAATTTTGGGTTGTTGCATCTAGTGCCTCTAATTATAGGGCTTGGGGTAGCCACGGTTCATTGAGAACCACCGGGGCGTGGGATTGCGATCTCGACATGATTGCATTAGATTGTTCGATTTTGATTTCAGACTAGGTATTATGGGTGAAGCCAAGTCGCAGCCGGTGGCCCGATTTGTTGATGTTGCTTGACGTTGCATTTATAAATTTTGTTAGAGGTGCGAATGCGGCCATAACTCGGTTATAATGTCCATTTTTCGTGAGAGTTCGCGATGTTGGTTTTAGGACATGTGGTGCACGTGAAATTTTTAGCTTTTGGATGTGGATGTCTTGTGATTGCTTGTGCTCTCGATTAAGCTCTTTGGAGAGGGCTTATTGGATCTACATATAATGCCGCCACCGAATTGGTCGTGGGTCTTTATATATTGCCACTACATTAGTCTTTAAAAGTGTATCCACCTTCGGTCTTTATGTATAATACCAACGAGAGGGCTTTGGGTCTTTATACATAGTGTCGTCGTACTTGGTTAGAATAATTATAAAAAAGGGGTATCAGTTGTTTGGATTAAATTTGTGTATATTGTCGACGTACCCAATAGTAACTATGAAATCTTGGCACACGCAAGCCGATGTCTTGTGTTGTTTTATTGCATTTAATGGTATGGCATACTCGTGAATAGGGTGTCGTAGTGGATCCGTGGGTGATACCCGGTCACACGCATGATTGTATTGTAGGTCCCTTCTTTTTAATGCTCAAGAGAACATGATTGATGTCTGTGACACCTAGGCAATAGCTTCTGATATGTTTGTTCATGTTTGCTTTATTTGTATATAAAGTGCTGACTTGTAGGGTGATGCAGTTTCTCGGGGTTTGTTACGCGGTTTATGATTAGCTCATAACTGACCCTCGTTTACTTTCTTATGGTGTTTGGTTGCAGGGCACGGATCGAAAGTAGGAGCGCGCTAGCCCGCTGATAAAGCTAAAAGAAAAATAGCCTCACGAAGTGTCTTCTCTTCTTTTCTTTTTGTACTTCCTTTTGTTGATGTTTCGTCCTGCGTGCCGAGGAGATTAGGAAGTATGCTTGTTTTGCTAAGGACGTGTTATGTATCGACCTTAAGGCCAAGGACTTGTTAATCTATTTAGATTTTGTGGATTCTCTAATTTAGAAATTGTACTTCCACTGTGTTATTAGAGATGTTGTGATGAGAATGGACTTTTATACCTTGTACAAATACTCTATTTATGATGAGTGTATGTTGGGGGCCCGGACGGACCCATATTATACAGTTATTGCAGATGTGGTGTATAAGTCAGCATGTAAATGTTTGATGACCAATTAACTAAATAACAGAAAGTTGTATTTCCATAAATAGCTAAATTGATTAGAGATAATCTGAATAAGGCTGCTAATAATAACCGCATGCTAATGTAAGTGCTGAAAATATATACCATATCAAATAAATTTTATATAACTAAGAAAGTATGGTGTAATGCTATGAACCGAATATCAGGAGAAGATAAATTCATGTGTGTACGTGATATACAAATCTGAAACTATGAAACTCACCAACAAATCGAGGCAAATGCAGAACAGGCGCAATAGACTGGTTTAGGTGATAATAGGAGCGAAGCGGTACATGTGTGTGGTTTGAGGGAGAATATCTCTGATCTCTAAGGTTTGGGACTTGTGGATTTTGATGGAAAGGGGGTGGTATCAGGTTGGATTGTAGAAAGGAGAGGGTGGATGAAGGAAGAAGGGGTTGTGTTCTGCGGCGATGGAAGAGGAGTGCAAGAGGCAGTGGTGTCTGAGAGTGGTAGAGGGGTCGTTGTCAAGGGCACAAGAGGGTCAAAGGCTATCAGTAAGAGGGATGGTTGTGGAGATGGAAGCAAGCTACTGAGTGTGCGGTTGGGAAAGGTTAGAGTTGGATGCCGGCGGATACCCCGCAACATGAGGGGAAGTGTCATCAGTGGTTGTGGTTGCAAGCATGGGAGAGACTGGATATGGAAGGCAAAAACAATGATGTTTTCCGTCATCGACACCATGGCGGAGGAGAAGGGTGTTGGGGCAGCGACACCGAGCAGGAGGAACGGGCTTCGACACTTGAGTTGTGACTAAGCATTTTTTTTATTTCTCCAAAACCTCCATACCTTATTCCTAATAATAGGGGTTATTAATTAGCGGGGAAATGGATCTCATGGCTCATATAGTCTGCTCAAATAATCAGACCAAACCTCTTAATAGAATTCTTAAAAATACAGATCAAAATATTAAAAAGGTACATAAAACATGAAAAAATGGAGTGATCACATCCACAGGCTACGACCATTCAAACGATGATCATATAATTGTCGATAGTGAGAAACAACCTTCAACGAGTTCTGATGTACGTGCTTAAGGTGTTGCTGCAGATCCACATCAATCTGCCTCATCCACGAAGAATTTCAACTCTCATCCCATGCAAATCTATAATACCTCCTCACGTGTCTTGGGGGATAAAGTCATGCATATAATCCTAATCAATAGTTCAAAGGTGAATTCACACATTCCAAACCGACCTTCTCGCTGCATAAAATTATCATGTAGGAGAGGCCACAAATTAACATCATCCAAACAATTATGAGATTTTCTATAAATAGGACATTTAAAGAGGTTGTAAAAATTTATTGATTGATAAGAGTAGTATAATAATACCATATGATGAAATTAAGTAAACCCAAAAAATAAAGATGACAAATATTTTTGTGCTTCGTTTAATCAGTGAGACTAATCTACATGCACCGGATGGGAACGATCAATTTCCTCCGTTATATGGCAACGGAATTAGTTGAATCTTACAATAGCAAATCTTATAATTGAGTTTTAAAGAATGCCATACCTTGGGTGAGGATTTCCTTTTACTACTTTTTGACCATATTTTCGCCATCTATAACCATCATCCAGAAGATCAACTTCACTTGTTGTTTGCACAATGATCCTTGGTTCTGTTACCGTCCTGTGAGAAAATGACTCAACTACCCTAGTTTCGAGATTCCTGCCAAAGAAACAAGATGTCTTTCCTCAGAAAACAACTAAAAAGAGTGTCTGCCGAGTCAATTATTTAAAAGCTAACCTTCTTTTCTGTTCAGGTTCATCAACATGTTCTGCCTCATCTATTCCCGCTTCACCCTCACCCAATTCCTCACCCTCACTAGAACCTGATAACTGCTCAGATGCTCCATGTCGAGATTCTAGATCTCTTTTAGATACACTAGTCATACCATCGTTTGATCTGTTCAAGTTTGAAAGATCACTCTGTGTGCATGAGACGGCATTCTTGGTATCAGAGTTCCTGTTCAAATCAGTTGCAATCTCTTTTGGTCGTTTATTAGATGGTGGCTGCTGGTGATTGTGTTGTCCCTTGTAGATTATTTCGGTCACTTGGCCATCAAGGGAACGTTCGACTTTCTTCTTGACTGGACATTTTGGGTGGGTACATTTATAATAGCTCCTTGGATATTCACTGCCCTTAACCTGCTTTTGCCCATACTTTCGCCAGTTGTAGCCATCATCAACAGGTTTATCAACAACAATGGCTGCTGAAGATATTTGGTCACAATAAGGGACAACTGCAGATTCAGAATTATGATTATTTGTGCCAGAATAAATGGACTGCATGTTAATGTTGGAAACTGGCTGTGTGAAGGTGCCTAATGAGCGAGAAGATGGATGTTCTGCCTGGCTATTATTTTGAGCATGAGAATGAGCAGCCTGTGCGGTTACTTGTGCCAAGGCCTGTTGGTGTGACATCCCAATATGTCCCTGCATATAGCCATCAACCAAAGATGCTAAGTTATGAGTACTACAACAACATTATTTTATTAAGATAAGATGACAATGTCATGAATGCTGAATAGAAAAACAGCACAAGAAACCCGTAAAGAGAAAAAAACTGCTTATTCTAATATCAGATCATTAGATGTGTAGAAGTAACCTTAAAGCATTGTATTTTAGTCCCACATTTAATAGGTGAGAAATATTTTGGAGTAGAAATACCAAGAAGTTGGTTCTCTTTTATAAGCTTAATCTTTAGACTTGACCGTATGTTTGACCATGGTGTATAAAGCCCAAGTATGGCCCCTATTTTCTCTCCTCCTTTAGAGTTGATTTCTGCTAATGTGAAGCTAAACCAATTCCCCCGCTTTGAAATTTCCTTCAACACAATGATGAACATATCATGTTTTTGTAACTGCTCTGAGTTCTTTCCAACTGCTCCTCCACTTCATGTTCAAGATAGATTCCTTCAAAGAATTTTTGTACTTACACCTACAAAGTGCCTTCAACTTTTGCCGAGTTGGTGGTATCAATAGCGACCTCCAAGTCCAAAAGGATCAGTAGTTCATATTTTAGACCAACTTCAACCGGTGATTTGTCGGTGGAGTCATGACTTGTTCGATTGAAAGGAAAATTGGTTATAAGAAAGACTCTTATATCATTGTTAGACGAAAGAAAATTAAGAGTTCTATTCATTTCAAGCATCCATCCCCTCTATATACGGAGGCGGATAATACAATACAAGAAAGAAAAACAACACAAGTCAATTGCAACATATTGTAACTATACATATTGTAACACTTCCTCTCAAGTTGGTCGTGAGAAGTTAATCATGCCCAACTCGTCAACAATCCTTCCAAAGATACTTTCACTCAATCCTTCATGAGTATGTCAGCAAGTTGTCTGTCCGAGAGAACAAAGGGTGTACACACAATTCCTTTTTCAATGTTCTTTTTGATGAAATATCGATCTACTTCAATTTGTTTAGTGCGGTCATACTGGACAAGGTTGTGGGCGATGCTGATAGCAGCCTTGTTGTCACAATACAGGCAGATGGATTCAGCTTCAGTAAGTGTAACACCTCTGCCTAGTTTAACAACAATCAACAGTCCGGCCGGAACAAGTGATAAAAAGTAAACTAAGCAACAATAATAAAATTGGTACAAAGAATGATTAAATGAAAGCAAAATTAAACAATACTTACAGTGGAAGCAAAAATGTGAAGCTAAGAGTAAAAGATACCTCAAATTCTGATTCACATAGCCAACTAAAAATGAAAGAACAATAAATCTGAAATACTGAAATCTTAAATATTGTGTGATACATTGGAAATTTTAGATAATTTCATTACATTAAGCTCATAAATAAATAATACAACAACTGAAATGAAAGACATCTGAATGAGAAGACAAACAAATGTGGAGAATCGTGAACGCTTATCCTAGGCATATCTCCACGCTTGTGACCCCTGAAATAAAAGTCCGAAAACAGCTCAGCCCAACTGGTGAGTAAGAAAGATCATTCATCCTAGTGCCACTAAAAATATTTTGAAAGGAAAATGCATGCATAAAGTAAACAACATTTTAGATTGAGAAAAAATGTACTATATTTCAATGCATGTTTATCTTTAAAAATAATTTAACATAAATGTTTGTTCTATTGTGATCATAACCTGAATTTTCTTTCGAATTTCGAAATGATTAAACTATAGGGATTCTAGATTTCAGCATATACTTGAACTTTAGATGTCTCATAACCTCCTTTCTTCATATTCTAGGTTAAGTAGATTCTTATGCACATTCTAACTGTTGTGTTTCCAAAGTGATCTGGAAGTGATCAAGCATCTAGTCTCACTGCCAACGCGATATGAGCCTATGGGGTCACACACAAGAGTGTTTGGAGAAGTTGGAGGAAGAATTGTGTTGGCCTTACTCATATTGGATATGAGTGAAGGACCAATCCTACGACTTATTGGAGTTGGGTCGAGTCAACTGAATGCTCCACAGGTATTGTGAATATTGTATGGAGCATGTTGGCAAGTCTTCGAGACGAGTCGTCAAGAGTGTCTCGACGACCCTTACCTCAGTTCATCGAATGAATGAATCCATGTTGACTCGACGAATTAAAAGTTGATTCGACGAATCCTTGATTGACTCGACGAATCCGACAAACTCATTCACTCGACGAATTGAGTTGTACTCGACGAATTTATGATTATTCGACGAAATCATGACTTGACGAATTTCTGATTACTCGACGAACTCAACGAAATCATGACTCGACGAATTTCTGATTACTCGACGAAATCATAATCACCCGACGAATTATGTTTGCTTCAATTCAGGTCGTGGGTGTGCGGATAGCTTCTCTCTCTCTCGTCTGGGTATAAATAGAATATGATTCTATGACATAAAGCGGCGATCCCCTTTTGCGAATCAGAGAGCGACGAAAGGGTTCCGCGATAGCTTCCGACGGAAGAGTTCCGACCGATCGATCCCGCCGCCGCTGCCGCCTCTCCCTGTCGTCGGACCTAGCAGTCTGTGGGAGACGTAGAGGGATCTTCTCCTCCGACCTAGTTCTTGTGCGACAAGAAGCTAGGGTTCTTCACCGCTCGTGTGGACTTCCGTAGAGACGCCGATTCATTTCAGCGCTTGGGACTCAACGACTGTTTTCGGATTTCAGTTGTGGAGCACCTCAGTTGAGTATTGACTCAATCCCCTTCAGGTATTGCCATGTATTACTTTCCTTATTTCTTGATTCATGAAATCGCAAGATCCGTAACTCTTTTGGGTTGTTCTTGTTTTTGTTTCTTCCGCTGCGCACATTTGATGCGTTATTATCATTATGAATGGTATGTAGAAAACCCAACACAAACGATCTGAGACCCTACTAACAAACACAGGTGTTCTAGTGTCTCACGGTCACGGACACAGAATCACATCTACTAATCTTTTATATGTGGTGACGTCTCCCCAACTTGAAGATAATAAGGTTTGTTGAGCTTTATGAGTAAGATAGTGCGCCTCTATCTATCATGTGAAGAAGCCTCGATCGTGCCTCCTAATTATCTTCTATTAGACTTTGGATGGTATACTATCTATCATTGCGTCTTAGATCGTGACTCATAATAATTAACCGTCTCATATACATATTCTTGCATTTATTCGTAATTTTTATACTTCTAAATAAATACATATTTCATATACTACACAGTTTCACAAGATTCATGAAAGGAAAAATGCATTAGTTATGTTCAGACATGATCTGCTTGTATTATTAGTTCGCAATGATTGGTTTATAATTTATTATCAACATCTACAACTGAATCTCGATACATATAGTTTCATATTATTACAAGTATTTTCTTAGTTATTCGAGAAATAATTCATGCATTATACTATCTGATATACAACAACAACAGAACCCATATAGTCCCCAATTATACTATCTGATATGTCTAAAAAAAAATATATAATTTCTTACCTCGGTGTTGCGGCGCTCATACACACGACGCGACGGCATGACTCTCTAAGATCCACAAAGATTACGAAGGATACTTCTTCATCTAAAACTGAGACTCTTCTCCTTCCAGATTCTGCCAAAACCTAAGATGATTTAATCGAAATCATGTCATGTCTGATTTAATCATTTTTAATTGGCTGAAATGGGAGAGAAAAATTAATGAATTAAGTTCTCAAATGAACGAAATCAGGAAAATTGGGCATCAATGGAAAATAGGGGAAAAATATACCTTGCTATCACTAGAGAAGGAGAATGGTGCAGATCCAGAAACGACGAAGCCCTAAGTGACTGGGATGGCTTCAAGGTCGCTGGAGTCGGCTAAGGCTCACGACGGAAAGAACCCACTGCAAGGGCCGACAGTTGTTGTACTTAGGCAGAGGGGAAGAGAGGCTTCGACAGCAAAAATCACTAACTAAACTAACTGGGAACTCTTACCTGGAGAGAAAAAGGCCTCGCCTGAAATGGAACAGGAGGCAGAAGCTTCGTCGACTGCGAAAAATTTCTGAAAGAAGAAAACCGAAAGTCTTAGTATCTAAAATGTCGAACTAGGAGAGAGGAGAAATCGTGACATTCACGGAAAACACAAGATGGACTGAAAACTGGACTTACCCGGCCAAAACGACGACCGAAGAGTGTCAGAAGCGAGCCGGAAATTAGCAGAAAAGGGATGTCGGGTCTCCTCGAGTAGCAGGGGATTGATGACTGGCGTTTCCAGAAAGGAGTTATGCGCTTATAGTTGACGACGAGGACGAACGAGGGTGCGTCGTCGGTCGTCTGGAACGAAAATAAGGAGAGCCATAATTCCTCGCTCGGTTGTGGGAGGGAAAACAGAAAAGCGTGCGTAACTGATAGAAGAGTCTCTCGGTTTAGCGAAATAGATCGGGAGAAAGGGGGGGAAACCGTGGCTTGACTTTTACTTGAGGGGGAATTAATTCATTCCCCAAAAATTTACCAAAACTACCATTACCAAATAAAACCTTCTACAATGTGTACTACACACCCTTTCGAATTTTGAATCGAGACGAAAATTAAATACGCAACATTATTCTTATTTAATGCAGAGAAATTGTAAAATGAAATTAGTTACCTTGATCAGACGACAATACTCACGAAAATTTATTCGCCATCGGATCCTGAAATGAAATATTTTTGTATTAAAAATTACGGATGTTACAAATCTTCCCTCGTAATAAAATTTTCGTACTCGAAAATTACAATCATACTTGGGTCAAAAAGGAAGGTAGTCATCTTCTCTTTCTCATGTATACTCTGGTAGATCACAATTCATCTAAAGGACTTTCACAAAACAGATCTCTCTGTTCCTGACGTTCTGAATCCTTGAGTCCACAATCCTAACTGGCTTAATGCTGATACTAAGATTCGATTCAACTGGTGCATTCTCAATACTGATCGCCTGACTAGGATCTCTGACTGCTCTCCTCGAATAGGAGACGTGGAATACGTCATGTAATCCACTAATTTCCTTATGTAAGGCTAACATGTATGCAACCTCACCAATGTGTTCAAGTACTTTGAACGGACCAACGAACCTATAACTCAATTTCTTCACTCGCTTAATTATATAGATACCTTTAATTGGTCTGACCATTAGGTAAATATAATCTCCAACGCTGAATTCCACTGATTTGAGCCTCTGGTCGTAATACTTGGTCTGTCTATCCTGAGCTATTTTCATGCGCTCCTGGATGAGCTTGACTAGAGTTGGGGTCTTGTCAATCCATGATTCTTTATTTGAAGATCGCTCTTCACTTTCAGCCCAACATAAAGGTGTCGGACAATGTGTGCCATAAAGAGCCTTGAAAGGTGTCATCCCAATACTTACCTGTAAATTGTTATTGTATGAGAATTTTACTAAGGTAACATATTTCTCCCACTTACCTCCAAAGTCCAGTATGCACATACGAAGCATATCTTCCATGGTTCTATTTGTGCGCTCTGTTTGTCCATCTGTCTGGGGGTGGAAGGTTGTGCTAAACTTCAACTTAGTGCACAAACGCTCTTGAACATATTTTCATTCCTTGGAAGTAAATTTGTCATCACTATCTGAAATGATGGACTTCGGAACACCATGCAGTCAGAGTATCTCATCTACGTATAAATGAGCCAATCTCGGACCTTGATCCGTTTTCTTATTAGGAATGAAGTGAGCATGATACGAAGCGACCGCTGCGATTTATTTCTGTTTATGTAGCCTAAGGGCATTTTGGTAAATTGTACGCTCCACTCACTATATATAAGAGTGGTAGTCTCTTTAGATGGGATATCTTGGAAGTCTAGAATTTTGGCTCTCTTGGAGAGTGGAGTATCAAGGAGGACCCAGCCTCCGGATGCTTGGCGAGACTTGTCTCGATTGTATCTTTATTTTCTACGTTAATGCAATGCAACTGTCCTCTTGCTATCAATTGGTCCGACCTGCCCTAAATTAGGGTTCCACCGAGCCCTAATTCTCTCGCTTCTGAAGCTTCGGCCGATCCGGATTCTTCTGCGACAGGGACGAACCGCACGCTCCCCCTACGCCGTTTCCTTCAGCCGATCGACGATCGGCCTGGACTTTCCGCCGACATCGCCGCATACCTTCGATCCGCCTGCTTCCTTCTCGCGCGCTCCGGTCCTGCCTTCCCGCACGCTGCGACAGCGCCAGCAACGCCGCGTCCAGATCGCCTCCTGCTGCTCGATCCGTCTGCGACCCCGCTCGATCCGTCTGCGACTCCTCCGCCGGATACGCCTCCGCCCTTCTAGCGGTGACTCTTCTGCGGCAGCGCCTCCAACGGCTTCCCTTTCCCCCGCCGCTCTACTGCACCCTCTCGGCGCCGTCCCTTAGCTCCAGAGGAATACCTCAGCATCCAGCAGCCTCACAACGCCTTCCTCTCCATCCGGAGGCCCTATTCCTGCCTCGGCTCCCAGTCTCGCAGCCTACCACCGTGCCGGCCGCCTCCTACAGCACTTGTTGCGCTCTGGCTGCCCTAGCCGCTCCTCCGAGCCACAGTTCATGCCCGTGACTCGGTCCATGGCCCTCCACGCCGACGAGCACACCTCCACCCCTGCACACTCAGACTAGCAGCGCCTGGATGACATTGAAGCCCAACTGGCGGACCTCACGCTCCTCCTCCGAGGACTTACCGCGGCAGTTAATCGCCCTCCAACCACTCCTCCGCCACCAACTCCCGTGGTTCTCGACCCCATGGGGGTTTTGCACCCCACGGCCGATGGTGTCCCGACCCACCTCCGCCGGATTGAAATTCCAATGTTCGATGGCACAGACCCTCTCGGGTGGATTGCCCGCACATAGCAGTTCTTCGACTTGCATACCACCCCCGCCGACCAGCAGGTCCCCCTCGCCACAATCTATATGGAAGGCTCGACGCTCCATTGGGTGCGTTGGATGCGCCAGCAGGAACCGGACATTACCTGGCCCACATTGAAGGAGGAACTCCTCCGCCACTACGATAGCCGCCGGGCGGGCAATGCCTTTGAGCGCCTCAGCTCCGTTCGGCAGTCCGACTCTGTGGCAACCTACATTGACGATTTCATCACGGTCGCTACACATGTTCCCGATCTGGCACCCGACCACTACTTGGGCTATTTTCTGGCGGGTCTGCAACCCCACCTCCGCGCGCGCCTTCGGGTCCACAATCCGACTACTCTTGCCCGCGCAATGGAGCAGGCTAGATATCTGGACGAGGAACTCAACCCAGCTACACCAACCCCCTCGACATGGCCGGCCCCACCGCCGCGGCCACCACTGCCACCTCGGCCGCCGATGGACCCTCTGCCCCCACCTGGGCCCCAGCTTCTGACTCCGCCCCCGCAACCGCCAGCTCCACGGCCCCCGCCCCCGCGACGGCCTCATCACTTGTCTTACCAACAACACGAAGAGCTTCGCCGCAAGGGCCTCTGCTTCCGCTGCCAGCAACCGTACTCACCCACCCACGTCTGCCCTCAACGGAACCTATGCATTTTACTGGGAGCTGAAGATACTGATCCTGACTTTGGGGAGCTGGATCCACTGACGCTTTCTGACGACCCGTATGGCCCTCGACCTTGAGGACAAGGTCGTTTTTCCGGCGGGACCAGATGATACGAAGCAACTGCTGCGATTTATTTCTGTTTATGTAGCCTAAGGGCATTTTGGTAAATTGTACGCTCCACTCACTATATATAAGAGAGGTAGTCTCTTTAGATGGGATATCTTGGAAGTCTAGAATTTTGGCTCTCTTGGAGAGTGGAGTATCAAGGAGGACCCAGCCTCCGGATGCTTGGCGAGACTTGTCTCGATTGTATCTTTATTTTCTACGTTAATGCAATGCAACTGTCCTCTTGCTATCAGAGCAACCTTGGATAGACGGTCCACGATGACCCATAGAGAATCGTTTCCACTACGAGACCTTAGAAGGTCATGCACAAAATCCATCGATAGGTCTTCAAAATTCCACTTTGGAATAGGTGGTGGCTGCAACTTACCCCCTGGTATCTCGGATTCAGATATGACTAACTTGCACGATTCACATTTTCCAACATACTCTGCAACGTCACCCTTCATCTCTGGCCACCACGATGACCTCTTATGATCCGCATAGATATTCGTACCACCCGAATGTATAGAGTATTTAGAATTATGAGCCTCAAAGAGTATGCTCTCATGAAGCTAACTAACACCTGCAAACCCTTCTGTCGTGTAGCACTAAGCCCTCCTGAATTATGAAATTCTCTTTATGTCCGGTCTGAGTCAACTCTCAAATCTCTGTCATCTTCGAATCTAAGGGTAAAGTCTGTCAAATTATGGCTTTAATGTCACACGCAGTTTCTATCTAGCTTAGACTTGCAGAACTCCCACTGCCACGTGGTATCACACAGATCTCCAGTCTTTTTAGTGCTCGAATCAACTCCTTCTGTTGAGTGATGAGAGAATAACTCGAACATCTTCTACTAAGAGCATCTGCCACCACATTTGCTCTGTCAGGGTGATATTGAATCTCCACGTCATAATCGGACAAAAAATCCAACCATCTACACCGTCTCATATTGAGTTCTCGTTGATCAAAGATATATTTGAGACTCTTATGATCTGTAAAGACCTCATAACCCGCTCTATATAGGTAGTGTCTTCATATCTTTAGTGCAGGAATGACAGATACTAGTTCCAGATCGTGAACATGATAGTTCTTCTCGTGTACTTTCAGTTGTCAGGAAGCGAAGGCTATGACTTTTCCATGTTGCATAAGCACACAGCCCAGGCCTTGACCCGAAGCGTCGTTATAAATATGAAAGTCATTCATGCCTGAAGGTAGACACAAAATTGGTGCGGACATCAGTCTGGTCTTCAGCTCCTCAAAAGCAAACACGCATTCAACTGTTCAACTAAAGGCTTTCCCTTTTCTAGTGAGTGTAGTCATCGGCAAAGCTATCTTTGAGAAATCCTTAATAAACCTCATATAGTAACCCACTAAACCCAAAAAGTTGTGAACTTCAGTGACTGCCTTCGGCCTTGGCCAATCTCAAATTGTTTACTACACCTCTTCCTGGGGGTGGTTTTACATCCGAGTTCATCACCGTCTTTCCCTTATCAGTCCTACTTGGACCACCAACCTCAAACTTCGGCTATGAAAAAGGTCGCAATCATGAATATTAGACTATGAAGGCGTTGATTAAATCTAAGGTGATTACAAAACATAAAATTTGTTACCTGACTATTTGAATGGCCCTAACAGTAGCGAGCTATATGATGCAGGGCAGGCGTCACACCTGCCTGCCACCATGGCATCACCACCAGGGGGCCCACCCTGGTATCTTACCAAGGCGGCTTTCATCAGAGGGCTGCAGCCGATACACCCCAACCAATTCTCCGCCTCCCATCACCAGGAAATGGTAGGTTGTTGAGGCCCGGGATCGAACACCTAACCTCCTAGATAAGAGTCTTTCACCATATCTCTCATCACCAACTGATCTGCTCTGGTGAAAGACTCTTATCTAGGAGGTTGGGTGTTCGATTCCGGGCCTCAACAACCTACCGTTTCATGGTGATGGGAGGCGGAAAGCTGGTTGGGGTGTATGGGCTGCAACCCTGATGAAAGTCGCCTTGGTGAGATGCCCGGGTGGGCCCCCTGGTGGTGATGTCAGGGTGGCAGGCAGGTGTGACGCATGTACTGTATCACTATATGTCCAGGTTGTTGGCACTTGTAGCACACTCCTGCAGCAGCCAAACATTCACCCTAATGGTGATGGTTGCATTTAGGGTTGAGAGGAAAATACTTGGTCTTGGCTCTAGGATGATTTCCTCTCTTCTCGACCGTCTTCTGCTTTTTGTTCCAATTTCTTCCTTGATGGTTTCTATTCTGATGTTGCTGAGGCGCATATGGGGTTCACTTGCTCCTGAAGTTATTGCGCATTTTCACTCACAATTGATCTGCCTCCAACTTCCTAGCAGTATCGACCAGGCTTCTATAGTCAGCGTTGATCATGGTCAGCAACGGCTATCTCAGCGAGTCACGAAGATCATCCGTGAAGCGGTGACACTTGTCATCTTCATCTCCTTGCATTAAGCCCGCATAACGAGATTGTAGAATTCGGAAATGGAATGAAAATATTTATATTTCATATACCAAAATCAATCAATCTTACAACAAAGGTATCCATAGTTATTTATAGGGAGGATGAGTGGTAAACCAACTCTATCCTAAGATGTGAGACTAATCACTAAATATAAACAAAGGCCCTGAATGGGTCATTGAATGGGCCAAATATATAACTTATTTTAACACTCCCTCGCAAGCTGGAGCGTACAAATCCCTTTGTATCCAATCCAGTGTGGCCATTTCAGGTTCCCGAGTCTGACCATTGACATAATCAAAGAGGAGACGGCTCTTAAGCACCAAGGTGATAGAACGAAACCATGAAAGATAATTGGAACCATCCAGGCGAATGGTAATAATCTGAGGAGTATTGTGATCATGTCCCCCACGAAGAGAGCTCACTGGAGGAACAACCGTGGATGAGGGAGCATGAGAATCACTATTGCTTGACATAAAGGCTCAAGAATAGAAATCTGGAGAACACCCAAGACTTAGGGCATCCAATACCAGCGGATTACACCTAGCTGACACTAATCCGGAAGAGGAGAGAAAAAGAAATCCACTGCATGCAACGGCTGGAAGAGAAAACGGCGTTGAAAGTATTTGTTATATATGGAACTATCACTTAGAGGGGGGAGAATAGATGATGTGACTGTTTTGAATTTTAAGCACAAAAATAAATAAAGTATATCACAACACAGATCACAGGCACAGAACAAAACACACAAAAACACCAGATTTATAGTGGTTCCCCATGACAATGTGTCTTGAGTACTCCATTGTCCCTCTGCGTCTATCTAGCAGTGTGCTAGAGTCAGCAATCTCCACCAAAAACTCAGGTCTCCTCCACAGATTTTACAGCTCAGGCACAGCAGACCCTACAACTCAGATCCTTCTAGGACCCTACCTCAGGTTCCAGGAACCCTACAACTTAGGCACTCCAAACCCTACAACTCAGATCTACAAAAGATCATACCTCAGGTTCACATAGAACCCTACAGCTCAGACTCAAAGAGTCCTACAGAAAAAGTATTTGGTTACAAAATTGAAGAATACTTCACAGAATAGAAAACAGAAATATCCTGAAAAGTCTTCTTAGGCCTGAAGCAGACGACCTCTGGATCTGAAGAGAATACCTTGAAGATCTATTCACTGATGCACAGAAGGTTCTCTTTGATCCTCTTCTTCAATCGGGAACGAGCTTATCAATCGATGATGCCTGACTGAGCCTTGGAGAATTGAGAGCAATGTTCTCGAGAATGTTCCTTTTTCTGAAAGCCGTTACACTGTTTGATTGATTCTTTTCTCTTTCCGTGTTCTATTTTCTTTTTTGTGCTCATTAGGGCAAACAAGTTATCCTTTTATATGATAGGAATGTCTAACGGTCTATTCCGAGGTCTCATTAATGTCAGAAGCTCATTCCTAAACAACATCCGCTGATTGGAACCTTAGACGGCGACATTAAATGCAGACAACGCATTTCGAAAAATCTTGGTCTGTCTCGACGATATGAACACCATCTCGACGACAAAACTTACCGTCACAACGATCCATCTTGTACAACTCTTCAAGTCTTCTGAGATATTCCCCTCGAATAGATATCTCGACGATATGAAACTTCTTAACTGCATTCTCTGTCTCCACGATATCTAACAGCCTTTACGACGACATAGCTCCTTCATGACGATATTTGACTTAATTATCCCTTCTTAAGTGTTCACAACGATATCGTCGTGTAATACTTGTTGCTACAACGATATTGTCGTGTTATCCTTGTTGTCACGACGATATTTTGACTTAGACCTTTCTTCTTGTTCTCACAACAATATCGTCGTGTACTTCTTATTATCACGACGATTCTTGTACTTATTCCACGATAAGTCTTATACCGTTTCAACGATATGTCTGGCCCTTTCTCAATAATATTGGACTTAGAGATATATGAGAAGTACTGGACACACTGTCAATACACTGCATACAAACATAAGATATAACATCAAATATATAGTGTTTTTATCATTGACCTGAGCACTTCTTCAAATCAGGAATATTGTTTGGCACTGTTCCCAACAATCTCCCCCTATTTGAAAAAGTCATAATTCACCTCAATGATAAATGTCAGATAACAAGTATGATCAAAATTAAAGATAATTAAGACACAGTAGAATTCAACCACCAACATAGTATAAATAAAAGATGATGTCTTAAACAAAATTAAAAAATTCATTTGCCCTAGTCAGTTTTAAGACCATCATTCTTATAGATTTGATTCTTCTAGCTCCTAGGGAGGACCATGGGGAAAAGCCAATTGGTGATTTCGTCTCTTCTCCTCCTGTCTCAAATGAAATTGCCAATCAACGGAATAGTATACTCTTTCTGATCCATCCTTAGGATATCCAAATTCAATCCAAGCTTCAGAGATTAGAGTTCTAGAAGTTGGGCTCCATCTGCTGAATTGGGGGTCTTGCTCAACTTCCCTTTGCCTTCTTGCTCTGTACGTCTGTTTTCTGATCTTTTCCTTTTCCTGGATGTTGAGGACTCTCCAACTTCAACAACATCACCTTCTGAAGCAGTGCTCTCTAAGGGTTCTTCCATTTCAAACACAGAGGGTGGCGTTTGCATGGCTTGCTTAACTTGATTGACAGTCCACATTGCTTGATGGGAGTTGGCATTTATCACAGCCTTCTCCCCCTTTAGGACTTCTTCAACAATATGATCATCCAGTGCAACTTGCATCATGTTAATCCTTTCATGCAGATTCTGTTCAGCCTCATCTAGATTGTTTCTTATTTGGAGCAGATGATCATCTAGTACTTGAGAATTAAAGTTCATTTTGCCCACTATATGCTCTCTGTCTTCACCAATGAAATTGGTGACCTCTTGAAATACATCTTGCAGATTTTGGGAGGTGGCAATTTGATTTTGAATCACCTGGAAGGTTGGCTGATGGGATACATGCATCTGTTCAGAAATTGTCTCTATAGTTGGAGCTGTCAGGTGTAGAAAATGGGTTTGTTGAGTGTTCAGATGATGTATGTCATCTTTTACAACGTGTAGCTCATCTTTCAGCTCTTTCCTCAATCCATCAACTGCTTTCAGAACAAAATCTTCCATTTGTTTCCTGTGCACATCTAGAAGTGCTAACAGCATGTGGAACATGGATCCTGACTGAGCATTAGAGGGCCCAGCAGCAGTATCTTCAGGTGCAGAGAAGCTCCTGGAGACACTTTCAGGATCACTGTCACCAAACTGAAAGCTAGGAGAATCTTCCTGCATTTGTTCTCCATCTGACACAACTGCCTTCCCTTTCAACAACACAAGGTCAAGTCCAGTCTTGACTTCTGCACCTTCATCCTTCTATGGCTCATTGCCTGTGTTCTTTTCATCTTCTCTTTCAGATCTTTCCTAAACTCCTCCTTCAGTAGAGGTTCTACCCTCTTCAGCAGCAACATTGTCACCTTGCTCATCCAGGGCAGAGCACCCCATATGGGTCTCCCCCTCAACAACGGCAGTATGTTGGGCTGAGCTCCCTGGTAGGGACTCCCCCTCAACTGGCACTCCGCCTTCCTGACTTCTCTTTCTTTTATACACAGCAGGGATGTCACCCAAAGGTGCTCTCCATTCCACAATAACCTCTATGGGAGCAGGTTCGACAATAGGCTCTAGGTCCATCTACACATGAGAGCCCTCCCCCTCTGTCAGAGCAGGGTTTGGGACAGATGGGTCGACCCCTTCTTCAGAACTGCTGTAGAAACTCTCCTCTCCAGTACTAATAGCCTGCACATCCTTCTTTTGTCTCTTCAGAGGTGCTTGATTGTCTTTAAGGGATTTTGAAATCACCCTATCCCATCTCTCCAACATCTTGGAGTCCAGCTTTTTGGAGTAATGAAGAGGTACTCCCATTTTCTTCTTCAGAACATCCCCATGTGAATTTAGAAGGAAGAGAGACAAAATTCTTCCAAAACTAGGGGTCTTCAGGTTCCCCTTGATCCTTTGAAACATCAGATCTCTCCAATCTGTCTTCTTGGAGAGTATGATTCTGCACATTATCTCAAACATTTCTTTTGAGATCCTGTCGTGAGACCCGGCTTGCAGAGCATCACCTTCCCCACTACATCAGCTAGGATCTTTCCCTTCTGACTAAATTCTGCCCTCTTAATTGACCCGTAGGTCTTGCCACTGTGACCACACCAGGTATAACCTGCAATGTAGTCCTCTCCAGTCAAGTCTTCATCTTGTTCTCCTGCCTCCAGCCTTAGCAGATGTAAAGCCTTCCCCAGGCTTTTGGCCGACACCTTGACCTTCCTTCCACTCACCAGCGACATTAGAGCGGTCTCAAAATGATTTACCTTTGCTCCTTCATAAAATTCTTGCAGCTCTCTATGCATCAGAACGCACGGCTCACTGAGCAAGTATTCCAACCCGGACACTTCTAAAAGTCCTATTACCGATCTGATTTCTTCTGAATAGGAACTGAAGCCTCCTCGCTGAAGCTCACAACCAGAGATCTCTGAAGCCTCATCCTTTTCCTTGTCGTTCTTGGGATCCATTGAATCAGGTTGGCGGGAACGAGAGAATGTCGGGAATGGAATGAAAGATTGTCCCAGAGATGACTTAGGGCAAACAACAGTGTAATTTTGTCCTAAGTATTCATCATATTTATACTAGAGGCGGATGAAGGGGCACGTACCTGTTTGTACTATTGATTAGCTTAATCAATCATCAGACGGCTTAGATGAAAGATCCAATATTGTGTTAAATAGCTGGGTTGTGTTTCGACGATATGCATTTTGTCGTCGAAACTTGTCGCCGCCAAGCATCCTTCCAACTGAGTCTTTGTGTCGTTGAGATTCGTGCTTTGTCGTTATGTCGTTGAGACAACTCAGATATTTTTCAGACTTAGTCAATTTCAATCACCTTTTGAGAGGTACCTGCAGTATTCATCATATATGTTATCAGTGATTATAAGTAGATGATAGCAAATTGAAATTGAGTTAGAATTTACTCTAAGTTCAACTCCTCAATTGGAACTCGAAGAAGTTAAACTTAGTTTCATCTAGGGGAATTGTGAATATATCAGCCACTTGTTTGTCTGTAGGGACAAACTCAAGGATGATATCTTCATTCTCCACATGCTCCCTAATGAAGTGATACATGATCTCAATATGCTTAGTCCTGCTATGTGAGACAGGATTCTTAGCAATTGAGATGGCACTAGATGAGTCACAAAACAACGGTGTTTTGGTCATCTTTAGATTTAGTCTTGAAGCTGATGTTGAATCCACAATAATTGAGCACAACAACTCCCTGCAGATATATACTCTGATTCTGTAGTAGAGATTGCTACACTTGTTTGCTTCTTGCTGCTCCAAGAAATGAGTCTTCCTCCAAGGAATTGCCAAGTCCCTGAAGTGCTCTTCCTATCTTCCTTGCACCCTGCATAATCTGCATCTGAATAACCAGTTAGCTCACAATCATTGTTCCTAGGGTACCATAAGCCAAGATTGGGTGTACCCTTGAGGTATCTTAAGATCCTCTTGACAGAGGAGTGATGAGATTTCTTGGGGTTCACCTGGTATCTAGCACAAACACATGTGGCAAACATTATGTCAGGCCTACTGGCAGTTAGGTAAAGCAAAGATCCAATCCATTTGTACTTGGTTTCATCAAAGGGTATTCCCTTTTTATCCTTGTCCAAAGTCACATTAGATCCCATGGGAGTCTTCATGGAAGAAGCGCTCTCCAATCCAAATTTCTTGACTAACTCTCTAGTGAACTTAGTCTGTGAGATGAATATACCATCTTCAGATTGTTTCACTTGAAGACCTAGGAAGTATTTGAGTTCTCCCATACTGCACATTTCAAACTTTCTCTGCAAAAAGTTTGCAAGTTGGCAAACTTTTTGCAGAGATGATCATCTGTAGAGCCAAATATAATATCATCCACATAGAGCTGCACTAGCAAGATCTTGCCCTTTACTTTCCTTAGGAACAATGTCTTGTCAATCTTCCCTCTTGAGAACTTGTTCTAAATGAGAAAACTTGATAAAGTTTCATACTAGGCTCTAGGAGCTTGTTTAAATCCATATAAGGCTTTTCTAAGAAAATAGACATAATCAAGATGTTCAGAATTAACAAAATCTGAGGGTTGCTCTACATACACTTCTTCTTTTTTATCACCATTTAAAAAAGTTGATTTGACATCCATCTAGTAGACTTTGAATCCTTTATGGGCAGCATAGGCCAAAAATAGTCTGATGGCTTCCAACCTTGCAACAGGGCAAAGGTCTGGTCAAAGTCTATGCCGTCCTCTTTTCTATATCCCTTTGTAACTAGCCTGGCCTTGTTCTTTGTAATTACTTCATTTTCATCCAACTTGTTCCTATAGACCCATTCGGTTCCTATGATGTTGTGTCCTGGGGTCTAGGAACTAGTTTCCATACTCTGCATCTCTTGAACTGGTTTAACTCTTCCTGCATTGCTACAATCCAGAATGGATCCAAATTTGCTTCCTCAAATGTTTTGGGTTCAACTTGAGAAAAACTTAGATACATGGCTCCATTCAAGGCCCTGCTTCTTGTTAGTACTCTTTGACTAGCATTTCCTATGATTTGCTCCTGTGGATGATGTCTGATGTGTCTAAATGCAGCTGGCAGTCTTCTAGGGATTTCGTCTGTGACAGGTTTTGCAGGTTGTTCTTCTGCTGTATTGTTACGCGCACGCGCCATCCCATTTTATCATTACTGTTTTTCTTTAAATATATTAGGTTTGATGTGAGCCCCCTCCTCCCTAAATAAGGAGGAGGTATGGGAGTGTTATTTTCATCCTTGGATCATTAGGGATTTAGGCTCTCATTTGAGAGAGGGATCATTGGAGGAACCAGCCTTCTTGATCTTGGCCGGACTTCGATCCGGATTGTATCCGTGTTCTTCGATTAATGCAACTTCCTTCCTGTCCGTATTAATTGGTCCGACCTGCCGCTCCGCCCGCTTCTACAGTCGCCGGAGTATCGAGTTCTGTTATACGAGCACCGCTCGACATCGCCTCTGTCACTCGACGACGCCAGATCTGCGCCGCTCCGCTCGATCTTCCAGCCCGCTCGATGACGCCACATCGCCTCTGTCGCTCGATCTTCCAGCCTGATCGTCCTCGCCATCGCCACCGTGCGTCCTCGCCACTGCCGCTCGACCACTGACCGCTCGATCTTCCGATCCGCCAACGCCGCACGTCTTCTTAACCACTGCTACAGACGACGCCGCACAGCACGCCGACGTCTGCGCCCACTTCCGCCTGCGCACGCTTCGATCAGCTCGGCACCGTTCCAGCCCCTTCGACCCAGCCCCAGCTCCACCCGGCACCGCCAGATCCGCTCGACCCAGCGCCCGATCGGCGTCCTCAGCCCGCCAGCGCTCCCAGCCGCCGCCCCGTGCGTCCTCCTCAGCCCGCCAGCGATCCCAGCCACCGCCCGTGCACCCTCCTCAGCCCGCCAGCCCTCCCCGCCGCCGTCCCGGCCCCCTGCGGGCCAGATCTGCCCCGTGCCACACCGATCCGCCCCGGGCCAACCTCCAACTCGGAGCAATCGTCCTCATATGCCAAAGAGCCGGATGGAAGCCCTCGAACACTCCCTCGCCACCATTAACTCTCGTCTCGAGGCACAGAATGAGCAGTTCACCTCAATTCTGACCATGCTCCAGAAATTGCAGCCCACCCAGCACTCCGGGCCCTCTACCGCCTCTGTTGTGGGATCCCTCAGCACCGTGCTTCCCGATGCTTCCGCAGCGGTGGAAGTGCCTACTCCACCGTACCGTGGACCTGACATGCCTACCTTCAACGGGTCTGACCCCCTCGGGTGGATTGCCCGCGCCGAGCAGTTCTTCGACATTCACCAGACCGCGCCGACACAACGGGTCTCCACCGCAATCATCGGCATGGAAGGGTCGGCCCTCCATTGGGTCCGTTGGCTCCGGCGGACCTCTCCCGACCTCACCTGGCCAGCTCTCTCTGAGGCCCTCATTCAGTGGTATGACGCCCGCTACTCCGGCCCCATGATCGAGCGACTCTGCGGGGTCTGTCACACTGGCTCCATCGACTCATACATTGATGCCTTCGTGGAATTAGTCACCCATGTCCCCGGTTTTCCCCCAGACCATTACTTGGGGTTCTTCATGAACGGCTTGCAACCCCACTTCCGCTCCCGTCTCCGCACTCTCCAACCATTAACGGTTCATGTTAGGGCAAGACTACTAGAGAGACTAAGAGAGAAGAAGATCTAGAGAAAAAGAGGGAAGATTAGGGTTAGGGTTGGAAGAGGGAGAAGAACTAACCAGGAATTACTCTTGCATAACCCCAAAAGGGGGCTGCCCGGGTATATAAATACCCGGGCAAGGAGGGGGCCGGCCGGCCCCTCCAAGGAGGGCTGAACCCGCCTGGTTCAGCCCTCGGCCGGCCGGTTCACTGCGTGGGGGCTGAACCGGAAGGTTCAGCCCCGTTGTTTAGCGCGTCTTTGCTCCTCCATACGTAATGACGTCCTGTAAAGCGTAGTGGGGGCGTAACAGTTCACCACGCCATTGACCTCGCCCCCCTGGTGGAGGCAGAATTTCTCGCGACGCCCGGCGACATTCCTTCCCCATCACCTCCCTCTCGGCATCCCTCCCACACATATTTCTCGACCCATCTGAAACCTACACCTCCGCCACCTCCTCTGCCTCGGCCACCACTGATGGGTCCTCGCAACAACCGGCCTGTCCCTACCCACCGCCTCTCCAACCAGGAGTACAACGACTTACGAAGCAAGGGCCTGTGCTTCCGCTGCAAGCACCCCTACTCTCCTGATCATGAGTGCTCCGTGAAGGAGTGTCGTGTCCTCATCGGCAACGACCTGGCCGCGCTCTCCGCCACCGACTTCGACGCCCTGCTGCTCTCGGACGGACTACCGCACGACGCCCCGGGCACCTCGACGGCATCCCACTACTGACCGGCGGGCGGCGCTCCGACCTTGGGGACAAGGTCGCTATTCTGACGGGATGTATTGTTACGCGCACGCGTCATCCCATTTTATCATTACTGTTTTTCTTTAAATATATTAGGTTTGATGTGAGCCCCCTCCTCCCTATATAAGGAGGAGGTCTGGGAGTGTTATTTTCATCCTTGGATCATTAGGGATTTAGGCTCTCATTTGAGAGAGGGATCATTGGAGGAACCAGCCTTCTTGATCTTGGCCGGACTTCGATCCGGATTGTATCCGTGTTCTTCTTCGATTAATGCAACTTCCTTCCTGTCCGTATTATGTATCCAAACCTTCTACAGCATCTTCCTCCAAGTCTACTGCCACTGAGTAATCTTTAACTTTCACTGGAGTTTCAGCTTGGCCTTCAATGGATAGCTTCTCCATTTTCTCTGTTGTACCTGCATCCACTACAGAACTAGATCGACCTTTGTGAATAAGGCTAGTCTCATCAAATACAATATGCACAGATTCTTCTACTGGTTGGGTATTAATGTTATACACCCTATAAGCTTTATTATAGGAGTTGTAGCCAACAAAAATACCTTCACTACTTTTCTCAGCAATCTTGGTTAGTTTGATTTTCCCATTATTAAGTATATAGCATTTTCTACCAAAGATTCTGAAGTAGGATAAGGTAGATTTTCTGTCTTTCATCAGCTCATAGGGAGTTTTCTTGTGGTCTTTGATGATGGAGGCCTTATTTATCACATGACAAGCTGTATTGACAGCCTCTGCCCAGAAGAATTCTGGTAGGGAGGAGTCACTCAGCATTGTCCTGTTGGCCTCTATTAAGATTCTGTTTTTCCTCTCTGCCACTCCATTTTGTTGAGGAGTTCTGGGTGAGGAAAATTCTTGGGAGATACCCAACTCTTGGCAGAATTCTGTCAAGTCTCCTGACTGAAATTGTGTCATGGTCACTTCTGAATTTGACAACAGTACAGCTCATTTCATTCTGGATTTGCCTGACAAAGTTCTTCAAGATATCTATGGTATCTGACTTCTTTTTAAGGAAGAACACCCAAGTAAACTTTGAATAGTCATCAACTACAACAAGAGTGTAAGTTTTCCCTCCTAAGTTATGAACAAACATAGGACCAAACAAATACATGTGCAATATATAGAGGCATCTAGAAGAGTCTTTATTAGAAATGCTCTTAAAGTTGGTCGTAGTTTGCTTGCCAAGTTGGCATGCCTGACATGGACCTTCTTTAATGCACTTAATGTTTGGTCCATTTCTAACTAGGTCTTGAGAGAAAAGCTTGCTAATAATTTTATAGTTAATGTGAGCAAGTCTCTTGTGTCATTGAACACAAAGAGCATCTTTTTTATTAGTTACAAAGCACACTGGCTTAGAAGAGTCTGAATGAAAGAAATTAAGACAATAAATATCTCCACTCCTAGTGTCAGTTATGGTAGCCTCAGATTCAAGGATCTCTTAACTAAGCACTTATCCTTGTAGAACACAATAACAAAACCTAAATCACAAAGTTGATTTATGCTTATGATATTGTGATTCAAGCTCTCCACATAAGCTACCTTTGTGATGGTGACTAAACCATTGGAGAGGTTACCATATCCTCTGGTCACCCTTTTTTCTGAACCTCCAAATATTACTGTTGGTCCATTTTTCACTGGGGTGTAGTCCCTCAAATAACTCTTTACTCCAGTCATATGTCTGGAGCAACCACTGTCCAAGTACCAGATAGGAGATTGGTTGGCCTTTGGACATACCTGCAAAAGGAATTACTATACCTTAGGTACCCAAATAAATTTGGGTCTATGGTTCCTGTTAGGAAAATGAGTTAGGGAATTAGACTTCTGAATGGTCTGCACCTTTCTTGCTCTAGGGACCGTTGAATTGAACCAATAGTCCAAGGCAAAGTGTCCAACTTTACCACAGCACCAGCACTCATACATGTTATATCTTCTTTTCTGCCTCACCATCTGGGTGGGATGGTAGTGCTGGTGGGCAGGAGAGAAGAATGTTGGCTTACTAGGTCTTTGGTGAACCTCACAAGTGTGAGTGTGATGTGGAGCTGGTCTCACCACTTTTTGGTTCACCTTCTTAGGGGCAGGCTTGGCAGGAGCAGCCTTCCCCTTTCTCTTGGTTGCTGTTGCTGCAGGTCCATGGACAAAAGGACCTGGATTCTTCATTTGAATCTCTTCATGAGTTGCTTTAAAAGCACTCAACCCAAAGCCTGCTCTTTTTCTTAAGGAAGATGGCTTGCTGTCACTGGTAGAGCAAACATTAGTCAGATGACCATATGCAGAATCCTGATCAAAGGGATTAAATGCCAGTAGTACCTTCTACATTAGAGGGTTTGGCTTCAGAAATCTTTCCCTTGATTGTCTCTTCAGTAAATCCTACACCACCTCTATATGGTGCAGAAAAATATCAATTATTGGCAGGACTGTCTTGGGCATGGAATAGCTGGCAACTATCCTTTTCTCAGCCAATATCATTTCCTCAAGGTCCTTAATGACCTTGTTCTTCTGAGCTAATTCAGCATTTCTGAGCTTTGTGGCTTCCTTGAATTTATCCACTTCTTTGCTCAAAACAGCCAGCTTTTCAGTTGTCTCTTGGAGCTCAAATTGGGTAATTTTCAAGGATGATAACTCCTTAGATTGAACACTAAGGAGCTTCTTTCTTTTCTTGAAAGCTTCCCACAAAGCTTCATATTGCTGCATTAGTTCAGTTTCATCCTCATGTGGGGATCTTGAGGATGTGTTATTGTGAGCAAACTCATATTCATCATCATGCATTGAATCTGCCACTGATTCAGAATCAGAGGCAGACAGAGGGGCTCTGATAGGTACCTTCCCAGGAGAGGTGTTCTCATCATTGATGTCTTCATTTATGTTCATAAGGCCAATTAGAGCTTCCTCCTCAGATTCTGAGGAGCTTGAGTCAGAATCACTTAAGGTTCTGATCTTCTTTGCAATGAAGCTTTTTTCTGCTTTCTTCTTGTCCTTTGAAGTTCTTCTATCTTCGTGCTTCTTTGATTCCCTCTTTTTGGAGGGGCAGTCAGCTATCATGTGACATGTTTTCTTGCAACAATAACACACTGTATTAGCCAAATCAAATTTACTGGGTTTAGATTTATACTTGTCATCCCTTGATGATTTAGATTTGTCATGATGACCAGATCTCCTTGAGCTAGATGAGGATGACCTATGGCTGTCTCTTCTCCTTCTTGACATCAGCTTTTTAAATTGCTTGGAGAAGAGGGCTAGTTCTTTATCTGTGTTGTCAGATTGCGATGTGCTGGCATCAGAAGCCTCACTGCTTTCAGATTCATTTTGAAATACAGGAGTCTTGTCTTTGGTTCTCCTTAAGCTCTCAGCCTTATGGTCCATAGATCTTTCTCTGGTGCTCCCTCTTGAGCTTTCCTCTTCAGCTTTTTTTGTGTTAAGCTGAAGCTCATGGAACAGCAGCTTTCCATACAGATTCTTGGGCTCCATGATGCCCAGATGTCTCATCTCCCTGATGACACATATCTTGATGTCTTATTCCTTAGTGAGGGATCTAAGGAATTTGTCATTGAGATCAGAGTTTGTGAACTCCCTTCCATAGTTTCTCAGGTCATTCACAATCTTGAAAAACCTCTCATAGCAGCTTGAGATGGTTTCATTTTTGCCTTGTTTGAAGGTCTCATACTCCTGATTCAGAAGGGACTTCCTGTCATCCCTTACCTCTTCTGTCCCCTCCATATAAACAATCAAGGAGTCTCACATCTCCTTGGAAGATTTGCAGTGAATAATATTTTGGAGGGTGGAGTCATCAATAGCACTTACTATGATGTTTTGTGCCATTTTATCAAAGCACACCAAGACAAGTTCATCCTTACTCATGTCAAAGTCCTTCTTTGGTACTTGCTTGGCAGGATCTATGATTGAGGCTGTCATGGATATTTGAGGTCCCTCTTGAACAGCAACAAATACTCTGGGATCTGCAGCCTCCATGAACAATCTGACTCTTTCCAGATGGGGAAATTTTCTTTGAAGCACACCGGAAGTTTTATGGACCTCATCTCTTTGTGTTGATATCCTCCAGCCATTAGGAATAGTTCCAAAAGATATAAATCTGAATGTTAAGTCACTATTTGATCAACCTAGCTCTGATACCACTTGTTATATATGGAACTATCACATAGAGGGGGGAGAATAGGTGATGTGACTGTTTTGAAATTTTAAGCACAATAGCAAATAAAGTATATCACAGCACAGATCACAGGCACAGAACACAACACACAAAGACACCAGATTTATAGTGGTTCCCCAAGACAATGTGTCTTGAGTATTTCGCTGTCCCTCTGCGCCTATCTAGCAGTGTGCTAGAGTCAGCAATCTCCACAAAAAACTCAGATCTCCTCCACAGATCTTACAGCTCACGCACAGCAGGCCCTACAACTCAGATCTTTCTAGGATCCTACCTCAGATTCCAAGAACCCTAAAGCTCAGGCACTCCAGACCCTACAACTCAGATCTACAAAAGATCCTACCTCATGTTCACACAGAATCCTACAGCTCAGACTCAAAGAGTCCTACAGAAAACGTATTTTGTTTATAAAATTGAAGAATACTTCACAGAATAGAAAACAGAAATATCCTAAAGAGTCTTCTTAGCCCTGAGGCAGACGGCCACTGGATCTGAAGAGAAAACCTTGAAGATCTATTCACTGATGCACAGAAGGTTCTCTTTGATCCTCTTCTTCAATCCGGAACGAGCTTATCAGTCGATGATGCCTGACTGAGCCTTGGAGAACTGAGAGCAATGTTCTCGAGAATGTTCCTTCTTCTGAAAGTCATTACATTGTTCAATTGATTCTTCTCTTTCTGTGTTCTATTTGTTGTTTCGTCTCATTATGGCAAACAAGTTATCCTTTTATATGATAGGAATGTTTAACGGTCTATTCCGAGGTCTCATTAATGTCAGAAGCCCATTCTTAAACAACATCCGCTGATTCGACCCTTAGACGGCGGCATTAAATGCAGACAACGCGTTTCGAAAAATCTTGATCTGTCTCGACAATATGAACATCATCTCGACGACAGAAATTACCGTCTCAGTGATCCAGCTTGTACAACTCTTCAAGTCTTCTGAGATATTCCCCTCGAATAGATATCTCGATGATATGAAACTTCTCAACTGCATTCTCTGTCTCCACGATATCTAACAGCCTTTACGACGACATAGCTCCTTCACGATGATATTTGACTTAGCTAGCCCTTCTTAAGTCTTCACAACGATATCGTTGGGTGATACTTGTTGTTACAACGATATCGTCGTGTTATCCTTGTTGTCAGGACGATATCTTGACTTAGACGTTTCTTCTTGTTCTCACAACAATATCGTCGTGTACTTCTTATTGTCACGACCATTCTTGTATTTATTCCACGATAAGTCTATATCGTTTCAACGATATGTCTGGCCCTTTCTCAACGATATTAGACTTAGAGATATATGAGAAATACAGGACACACTGTGAATATACTGCATACATAAGATATAACATCAAATACATAGTGTTTTTATCATTGACCTGAGCACTTCTTCAAATCAGGAACATTGTTGGGCACTGTTCCCAACAATATTCTCAGGTGATCTCATTGGAAAAAGTCTTGGTAAAATCCATGAAGGATGAAAATAGCGGATACGTATAAAATATTCTAGTGAGTGTAATATAAACCTTTCCGTCATTTGGAGGGAAAATCCTTTAGTGCTGTATATGGGGGATGCCCCCTAATTTGTAACCATCCATGCTTTGGAGAAAAGTAATAGAGTTCCTTGTTTGTGAGCACTTCCTTTGAGTTGGATTCTCTTTCTCTCTTTTACACCCCAAATTCTAACGAGTGAGGCTGACTTAGCTAACTGCAAAGAGTGACAAAATGACATAAGGCCACATGCGGGCGAGTTTGTGACAGTTGATATCAGAGTCAAGTCGATTATCATGGTGCTATGCAGAGGTAGATGGAAAATGAGGTCAACAACTCAAGTGTTATTGATGATCACGGTAGAGAGGTCACAAATCCACACTTTAAGAAGAATCTTGATCATAATAAGACCAGTAAACGGAGCCATTTGGAGCACTGAGGGTGAACTATGTCGTTGTGCCGACAAAGTGGAGAATGACTATGCTATGCTCAAGAGTGAGCGCATGGAGATTAAGGAAAATTATGAGTTCCTTAAGGATCATTGCCTTGACAAGTTAGATGAACTAGAAAAAGAATTTCGTTCTAGATTTGAATTATATGAAGAACAACTTACCAATTTGGAAGAAGAAAAAATGCTCTTCATCTCACCAATGAAGAGTTATGCAAAGAGTTAGAGTTGTGCAAGCAAAATGTTGTCAACGAAGGCACTAGTGGGACAATGCCAATTCCCAGGATGGATATCCCCAAACTAAAGAAGTTTGTAGGCAAGTGAGATGCAAAGGAAGTAGAGAATTGTTGAAGCCCATTGGTAAAAAGCCCAAAGGGGGCCCCATTGTACATTTATTTCTTAGTGTATTTAGTTGCACATCTTCAATTATACTATTTTTCTCCTCCTCTACTCTATATAAAGAGGCGAGTGTGTATGTAATTCTTTAAGGATTCTAGAATAATAATTATTTTATTCTCACACAGAGTAGGACGAATTTTTTATTTGTTGCTCTCCCTCAATTTCTCCTATTGCATAATTTTTCCCGACCTCACACAAACCTACCCGATTTCGTGTGACTCTTCTGGTCTCACACGAGGAGTTCTAGACACATTTGCCCTTCTGCGAGTTCTTCCTATTAAGCTAGCAAAATGCAAAGAGTTCCTTCCAGCTCTCTGGAGACCTCTCTAGCTCTCTATCGACCTCAACGTTCTCGCATTGATATCGTCGATATCACTGCATCCATGACAGTCCCCCCCCCCCCTCCACATTTATAGAGAACATCGTCCTTGCGAGCCCGTGCTATCAAGCCAGATCGTTGTCCCGCGCTGCCGGGCCCAAATTGTTGAGCTTGTGCTACCGAGCACAGATCGTCGTCCATGTGAGCTCTTCGAGCTCCTCGCATACCTCGGTCGTCTCCGAACTCCATATGAGCGCACGCGATTCTTGTTGAGGGGTCTACAAGCTCGCACATCTCCAAGCTCGTACAGCACGCACAACTCGCCTATTCCTTCAGAGTTCGTGCGATTTTTGCGCGCTCTCTGAGCTCCTCACATTTCTCTAATTCCTACGGGTTATCTGCGCTGCCGAGCACGAGCTCACACCTGAATCCCCCCTCCCCTCCTTTATAGAGATTGACGTAGGGGGAGCACCGTACAAGACTTCCAGTGTGCTCTCGCACTCATGCTCCGCTCTACTTACGTTATGGAGAAACCATCGGTGACTCCGGCTTCTACCCTCAACCTCCTTTGTAGTCCGTCTAGAAATCTAGGGACGTCTTCCAAACTGACTGGACCAAATTATCCTAGTTGGAGTGACTTTGTCATCTTCCTTTTGCGATCTCAACGCAAACGCCATCATCTCACTAATGATCCTCCTGACATCGTGTCCCCCACCTATGTTAATTGGGATGCCAATGATGCCCTATTTTGTACTGGTATTCCAACAGTCTTTCGGATGCATGTTTGCTCATCATCCATCATGACGACACTGTGAAGACAACGTGGGATCATCTTACCGCCCTTTACTCCAAGGTTGCAAAAACATCTTGCATCTACACCATCTATAATAATCTCTTCGCGCGGCCAACACTTTCAATTGATGTTGCGTATCAGAAAGTTCAATCTCTCGACACAGAACTTCTCCAGCATCGGCCCTTCTCTGCTGACCTTGTCACTCAACAGAAATATTTTTCAAAAACTCCTTGCAGTCTGTTATCTTCTCTGTCTTCCAGATTCCTACGATACACCAATAGATCTTGGGAGAATCTGACGCTCCCACCTTGGACTTCTCCAGCCTCCGGCCCCGCGCGACAGTCCCATCGTGCCCCGCGCGACAGTACCTGGCCCACCCCCGACAGTTCTTAATATTTATACATTTTTTATCATTTTTTTTAAATTAAAAAATTAAATAATACTATATTTTGTTATTATAAAAGGTTTTTAATTATTCATCTATTTTTCTAATATAATTTACTTTTTTAAATTATTGAAATTTATTAATTTGAAAAATAAAAAACATTAATAAAAAAGAATCGCGTCGGGTGGGCGGTTAAGGCCGCCGGCCTGCTCGGATTCCACAGGCGGGTTCACCTGACCCCGGCGAACCCGTCGGGGGTTGTCCGGCGGCGAGCGGGCAGGGCCACCGTCGGCGGTGGCCCTGTCCGTGAGACCCTAAACTGGATCTCACGGTCAGGGCCACCGACGGCGGTGGCCCTGCCATACCGCCGCCGGGATATCACAGGCGGGTTCGCCGGGGCCCGGCGAACCTACCAGTGGGCTCCGGGAGGGGCGCCGACGACTCCGCTGGCGGCGGCAACCCAAAATATTTTGAAAAAATATGGCGTCGGGATTTCTGTGTGAGGGAGAAGGAGGTGTTTGCTGCAAATGGCCATTTGCGGTCCATCATTTCCTTGATGGAGGGCTGCGATGATAAGTTGAACGCCTGAGATTTGATGAATGGAAGAAATTCAGCCTCATTTTTGTAAGACCCCTCCCCCGCACCGGGGAGTACGCGGATCTTATGCCCAGAACCGCAGTCTTACGTACAACTCAACGCTAAGAACACAACAGCGGAGCCACTGCGTACTCTTGCTGGCAACAACCAGTCTTTATGGTTGGGTGTGCGCTTAGTGGATAGTCCTCCAGACATCAGTATAAATAACCTACTGGTCTTCCCAAGAGTTACACACCTCACCAGAGTCAAGGTACTTCCGTCGGTGTGCTGACTGGACCAATACCGATTGACTCACCACTCAAGCACAAACCAGGTATAGTAATACCTATCCGAGCTTCCAGCTCGCAGGACCACCCCGTCCTCAGATCTTATACATCACCGAGCCTTCCGCTCGCAGGACAAACAAGTCCTTTTATTTGTCGCTACCCCGAGCTACAACGAGGAGGTCCCGTCACTAACCCGAAAGTATATAGGAACTTCCCCTCCTAAACCAGAGTTATGCTCGGCACAAGGGAAGCACGGAGAGATTTTTGGGAACTTTTTTTTGGGGGGGGGGGGGGGGGTGGGGTCAACGTGCCTTCAACTTGTGCCCTAGGGGTCCTATTTATAGGCAATCAAGGTGGGGTTATATATGGGCTGCGAATAACCACCCCTTCTCTTGAGATACTGGGTACCTAGCTCCTACGTTACACCGACACGCAACTCGTCAATTCTCAAAAAATACCATATTCCGACACAATGGGACGTATATTAAATATTTATTTTTTTATAATTATGAAAATCCTACAACATTTAACAAAAATTAAAAAAATGAACAATTAACAAATATTATAATAAATTACGTCATTTTAAACATTAAACATCAAATATTCAAATGTAAAACTTAACAAAAGGTCAAAAAATGAAAAACATTAACACATTACCATTAATCTAATATATATCATCAGTAAAAATAATAGATTCCATATCGGGCTCATCCAGTGAAAGATTTGCAATTTCAAGCATGTCAACATCTTCAATCGTGTCAATGAATCTCCAGCAATATCCCACATCTTGGTCTCGCCTTATGCGTATTGTGGATTTTTTTTTGATAGAAGGCGTAAATTGTTGTGTATAAAAACTAAATCTTCTGCACATTTTGGAGTCATTCTATTTCTTCTCGTTAAGTGTATAAATGAGTATGTACTCCAATTCCTCTCGGCACATGATAAAGAAGATGGTTGTGCAAGAAACTTTAAGGCTAAACTTTGTAGCATAGGTGCACTTGCACCATGAATAACCCACCAAGCCTTAGGATCAATCGAAAATCGACTGTGAACTGAATCAAATTCTTTAAATTCTCCATTTATATAAGCAAAATTTGCGTACTCTAAATTCACCTTGTGCGATCCTCAATGTTATGAAAGTACTTCCTAAAACATTTTTTGGTTTCTTGAAAAATTTCATTATCCTTGTATAGAGAAATTCTAGAAGAATCTTCATTGAGTCAATGTTCACTATAGTACTTAAATCAAAAAAATAAAACATGTATTATTGTTATAACAAATAAATACTAAATAATAATGTAATTAACTCATGAAATTTTAGAACTTACTTAGGATTTAAGTCATGTGCTAAGCAAGGAAGTGGAGTGTTGTTCTTAGAACAACGATCCATAAGTATTGTTTGAACAACTTCATAAAATGTAGATACCTCATCTAGCATTTTCACCTCATGTTCATATATAGCACTTTTTTCTTTTTCAATCATTGAATCCCACGTGCAATAGACTAGGTGAAGACAAGGCGTATCTGTAACACAAAGTCTAAGCATATCATAAATAGGAGACATGAAGGAAAGTATGTAATCAATTTTATCCCACCAATAATCATTTAGTACTTGATCCTTAACAAACTTCGCCCTCCCTTGATTATCATCTCTATAAATATTTCATTTTTCAGAAATAACCATGCTTTGAAGACCACTTTTAATTAGCTTAAATATCTTAAGCATCACAATCATCGAAGCAAACCGTGTATCAGCTATGGAAAGCAATTTCAAGTTAACAAACTCATTGTATATAGCGAGCCTCATGGAATGGTTCATGATAAAAAAAATTATTTGTATAACTTCAGAAACAATTTTAGAAATCCAATTGCATTCTAAATAAACCTCTTGATTGGCCTCTGTATTCTTTGGTTCACATATGTTCTTTAATGCAAGATTAAGGGTGTGCACCTGGAGGGAAATTCTAGTTCAATGAGTTGTCCCGTAGCCTTGCAATTAGCATTATCTGTGATGACTTGTACAACTTTCTCATGACCAATTTCATTTATAACTTCTTTGAATAAATTAAAAATGAAATACATATCCTTTGTTTCTCCAGAACAATCAACCGCCTTTAAAAACATAGCTTCTCCATCAAACACAGCCATAAATTTAATAAGTGATCTCCTTTGTGAGTCACTCCATCCATCACCCACAAGGCTTACACCCTTCTCCTTCCACATGTTTCTAATTGGTGCACACAATCTATCAATATTTAACTTCTCTTTTTGTAACAAGGTGGTCCTCAACAAATTGTATTTTGGTGGTACATATCCCGCAATATTATGATTTGCAACATAAATAAAAGCGGATATAATGTAGGGATTTTTTGCTAGGTTAAAAGGCAAACCTTCCGAATAAAACATTCTAGCAATCTCATAATATAAATGTTCCAGTTGACCCATGTTAAATGCATTCCCAAGCAAACCAATTCCCCCACTTTCAATCTTCCTTTTTCTAGAAAAAATATCTACCCCACTAGTAGATCCACCTTCACAACTTGAAATGCTAGAAGGGGGCAAAGAAACGTTTTTTAGGAGCAAGATTCGTTATTCTAGCATTCACCACTTCTTCTAGTTTTTCCATCTCAAATAGATCACTCCTTGAGACTTTTAAACACTTTCCAATTCCTTCTCCACCAATCATTAACAAATGTGCTCTCATTCTTGTATATGAACTTATAAAACATTTCTCACAAAAATTGCACTTCCAAGACAAATTGCCTCCCGCCTCACCATGGGTAGCTAGCTTATTGACAAACCTCCATAACTGTTTATTTAGATCATCATCAATAGACTCTTGTGAACCACTATTACTATCCTTGCTTGAAGACATTCTAAAAAAAATAGGAGGAAACATATTATAGATATAGGCAGTAATAACAAAGGAATGAGTAAGAGCATGTAAACTTATGAGTTGGTCGAGGGCCATTGATGGAGGTAAGAATCTACTTGGAAGCATGATTTTACCATCCAGCAAGATTTGTGGCTATATTACAACATTAATTGAGAAACAAACTTATATGGTTATGATATATAAAATCGTTTCCACCAAATCACGAGGATTTGCAGCAATGAAGATATATGAAATGATATAAGGTCCATAACCCTATATATCATCCCGCAAACAAAAAAGAAATGAAGAGCCCAGTGCCCACCGTCAAAATGAAGAAGTAACCTAAAAATGAAGAGCCCACAGTCGAAATGAAGAGCCCACCGTCGAAATGAAGAAGACAGAAGTGACCTAAAACGAAAACGAAATGATTAGCCCACCGTCGAAATGAAGAAGCGACCTAAAAACAAAAACGAAATGAAGAGCCCACCGTCGAAACAAAGAACCCACCGTCGAAATGACGAAGCGACCTGCGGAGCTTGCGCCTTGCGGAAATGTCTAGGGAAATGAAGAGGGGTGGGCTGTATTTTTTTTATAAATTAGAACGAAGACGGGCTCACGCGGGGCTCGAGTGTCTGATTGAGCGGGACACGCGAGTCCCGCGTGAGCCAGCGTGTCGAACTTCCGACACGCGTGTCCGCGCGTGTCTGCGCGTGTCCGCGCGTGTCCCTGTGTTGGATGCCTGTCGGAGAGTCTGACACCGACACTCTGGGCATTTTGAAGTGTCGGTGCTTCGTAGTCTGGCACTTGGCGAGTTTGTTTGCTGTTGATGTTTGGCGAGATCGCTTCTGGCGAGTTCGCCCCTTTATGACGAGGTCTCACTCACTGAGCTCGCTTCTGGCCGAGCCGGAACCGGTTGCTGAGAAGGCTAATGGCGTGTTAAGCGAGTTCTCGCAGGGATCTCGCAGATCAAATAGGCGAGTTCTTGATTTTCTTGTTCTCGCCCCGCCGGGTTAATGGCCACTATCTGGAGGTAAGGGGGCTCACCATTGGGTTGGGGCCCACCTCGACGAATATGGGTTAACACAATCCCCACTCTTTGTGGGCTCGCTTAAAGCTCGAAAATAATAGTCTAAGCCTTATTCGGCGAGGTCGATTTAGGCGAGTTTGGGGGGCCAGCACCTTGCTTTATAAATAGGGGGTGGAACCCCAGAATTTTCACCCTTTTGACTTTCAATTGTCGGGAAGGAAATATGACCTCGCCTGCTAAGACGACGACCACTCCTTATGTTGAGATGGAAGGGGAGCCTTCTCGCAAGGCTCATCATAAGCCGGCTACCGAGGCCTCGTTAGCAAATACCCTGTTGCCACTCTTCGGGACCCCTCCTTCACTTGAGTTTCTTCATCGTGAAAGGATGAAGCGGGCTCTGCTGCAGGGGCGAGCGGAAGCTCGTGCTTCCCATATGCTAGACCGCTGCGAGGCCAACTTACTTGGGGAGTAATCCCCTGCGAAGAGGACCACCTCTTCTGTTACTGCTGACTCACTTTCGGGTCATCACCCAGAGCGGGTTGACGAGGTATGCTCGTACTGGTGTTTTGCTTCTCTGTGCTCGCGCTGAGTCCACTATGTCTTTTATCAATTTGTCCAGGATACCCTAACGGGCCTGACTTTGGGCGACTACGACGTTCCGTCGCCGCGAGGGGGTAATGGTGAGGCCTCCCTAAATGAGGGAAAGGCCGATCGCGCCCCTCTTACCAGTAAGACCCAGGTTGTCTTGCTGCCAGTCGAGGGGGTTAACACAACTCCCCCGCCGCCTGCTGAGATGTCGCTCCCTCCGTCTGTTGAGGACGTGATCAAGGGGCAAGTGTCGATCCCTAAGCAATCGTTGCCCGATCCTCCGGAGACCAGCGTGCTCGCGGAGAGCTCCGCAGGCGCGCCCTTGGGCGGGTCGCTTTGGGTCTGTGCCTCTCTGGCCGATTCAGAGGGATGACAGTTATTACAAGTCGCCGAACATCCCTGACCGATCGAAGGCTTTGTATATCTCGCTCTATTAGCGAGAGATGGATGGCGTCCAGTTGCGGCGGCGGGTTAACGAACTTGTCGATGTTGGCCCAAAGATAGTACGAGCATGCCTACAGCGACATCTCGCCTTTTCTTTTGTCTTTGTGGGGCTCCTAACTCCGTTGTCTCCTTCTTGCTTACTGTAGGTCTTTGCGCCCTCCCGGCGGGAGTGTACATAGGCGAGGCCGAACCTCTGCCTAGGAAGTGTAAGCCTCCCCCTCTTGATGCAGAGTGCATCATGGTTCTAGAAGATGAGCCCAGTGATTTTAAGGGAAAGAAGCCTATGCATGTGGAGTCGGTGCCCCAGAGGCCGCAAAAGCGCCTAAAGAAGGCACTCGCTCACCGCGACCTCTCGGCAACCTCGCCGGATGAATCTGAGGAGCTAGAGGTAGCCGAGGACCCAAAGCCACCGGCGGGCCTGTCAACTGCTGAGGACACCGAGTCCTACTTTAGTTTTGGGCGGGATAGTGGAGTTCTGGATAGCTCCAGCGAGCCACTGCTCGCGTGGGATACCGAGCAAAATCGGGTCACATTGAGCACTTTTCTGCCTTCCTGGGCAGGGGATGACTATCCAGATGATGATGCGTACAATGTTTTGTACGTCATCTATGTGTCGGATGATGTCGGGCACCTCGTCGCGGCCTCGCCAAAGTATCTTGTGTGGTAATCATCGTTCACGATGCTGAGGAGTGTCGAATTCACCTACACTATGGCGAGGCGGCACTTTCGTGTTTGTAAGGCGTTATCTGATACCAAAGATGCCCTTGCTGCTGTAAGCAAAGACGCCGTGAAGCAACGAGTTGATTCCGCCAGTCAATTGGCGGAGACGAGAGCGGAGTCGGTCGCGGCTACTGGCAAGGTGATGGCGCCTGAGGAGGAACTCGCCCGGCAGCGTCAAGCCAAGGCGGCGAGAGGCGATCGAGGTAAATTTTTCTCGCCTCGGTATGTGCTTTCGACCGTTTCTTCGGAGAGGTTTACTTAGCTTATTTCTTCTTTATCAGTCGGCTGAGGTCCTCGCGGCGACTCAGATCTCACTTCTGGAGCATAGAAATAAGGGGCTTCAGGACGAGGTGGAGATGTTGAAGCTTGAGCTTGCCACTGCTCGGTCACAGGCCACCACCTCGCAGGCGTCGGGGACTTCGTCAAGGAAGGAACCTCTCCGGTACTCAAGTGCTGACATTCGCTCGCTTGAGCATGTGTTTGTCCGATATGGCGGCAATTTGATCCTTGCTTGCTTGCGGGAAACAGGGAAGCTGGTTGAAGACGGCGAACCCCTGCGGCAATTTGATCCTTGCTCACTTGCGGGAAACAGGAAGTCAAGAGGAAGTCCGGGAAACAGGCAAGTTCTCTTTCAAGCTGGGGGGCGACTGCCGCCAATATTTGAGCTCGCCTTCAAATGGCGACGTCTCGATAGGCGGGTCTAGTAGCGAGTACTCGCCTTCAGGCAGCGCGTCTTCGCATTTGCGCCAGCAAGATGCCAAGTCGTCGGGCGCTGCTGAGTAATCGGTTTGCGAGATGTTTTTTGGCGAGATTCATTTTGAGCGACCTCTTTGCTTTTTGACATGTATAATTTTGTTGTTTCTTAAAGAGATGGATTATGATCTTCATTTGCTTGCATTCGCTATTTATTTCTCGAAACGCTTAGGCTCACAGGCCAAAGAGGGTGAGAGCGCTTAGGCTCATAGGCCGAAGAGAGTGAGAGCGCTTTGTTAAGAGCGAGAGGAGAGCGCGCCTTAGGGTATTTTCCATTCTGTCGATTGATATGGACCCGGTTCCCTTTAAGTCAATTAGCCACCTCCTTGGATACACTCACCAACTGGTGAGGGAATATTAGCTTGCAGTTTAACACCCCCCCCCCCCCCAAGCTAACACCATAAGCACTCAGCATCCCGAGCCTGAGGGAGTATGAATGAAGAGATTTACCAGAAACAGTTTTGGTGAACAATGCTGCAAGTTGATCTTCAGATGGCATAAACACCATCATAATAGATTGATCCTGAATTTTGTCCCGCACAAAGTGGCAATCAATTCAATGTGTTTTGTCCTCTTATGGAAGACAGGATTGTTGGCAATATGAATCGCAGCTTGATTATCACAGTGAAGATGCATGGCCTCAAGAACAGGGAAGCTCATTTCCCCCAAGATAGATTTAACCCAGATAAGTTCACAGGTAGTGACAACAATGGCACGATACTCTGCTTCAGTGGAGGAACGAGCAACGATATTTTGCTTTTTACTTCTCCAGGAAATAAGGTTGTCACTGACAAAGATAGAGTAACCACTCGTAGATCTTCTGTCCAGTGAAGAACCCGCCCAATCGACATCACAGTATCCATGGACTTTAAGGTGGCCATGGTCATGAAAGAGAATACCTTTTCCGAAATCCTTTTTTAAGTATTTGAGGATTCGAAGAACAGCTTGATGATGATGAACTTTAGGACTGTGCATGAATTGACTGACCAGGCTAATAGCAAAGGAGATATCGGGTCGGGTAATTGTCAGATAAATCAGTTTTTCCACAATACATTGAAATTCTAACTTCCTCTTAAGATCTGGAGAAGTCTCCTTGTGAATGTCATAATTAGGATCCACTGGACTATCCACAGGTTTGACTCCCAAATATCTAACTTCACTGAGATGGTCTAAGACATATTTACGCTGAGAGACCATAATCTTCCCGGCGGATCGAGCGATCTCAATTCTGAGAAGTATTGAAGAAGGCCCAAATCCTTGATTTCAAAGGCAGAAGCCACTTTTCTTTTTACTTGAGTAATGTGGCAATCATCAGTTCCAGTAATAATGATATCATCCACATAGACTATGAGAATAGTGGTACATTCCTCTTTTCTGTTGACAAAGACGAAGTGATCATAGGTACAACGAGTGAAGTTTAAATCCAAGAGTTTGTTACTTAGCTTGGCAAACCAGGCACGAGGTGACTGTTTGAGACCATACAAGGCTTTCTTGAGGCTACACCCATGTCCTTTAGGAACATCCATGCCAGGAGGAGGCGTCATATAAATTTCTTCCTCCAATTCACCGTGGAGGAAGGCATTTTTTACATCAAGCTGGTGCAGAGTCCAACACTTATGAGCCGCAATTGACAACAAGATTCTAACTGAGTTCAGTTTAGCACCAGGAGCAAATGTCTCTTGGAAATCAACTCCAATCTGAGTAAAGCCTTTTGCCACCAATCTCGCTTTATATCTATCAAGAGTTCCATCATATAGAAATTTAGTAGTATATATCCATTTGCATCCAACGGGGTGACGCCAGTGAGGGATAGGAACAATTTTCCAAGTCTTTTGACGTTGGAGGGCATCCATCTCCTCCTCCATAGATTTCAACCAATGAGGATTCAAGCTAGCTTCTGAAAAACTCTTAGAAATAGAAATAGAGGAAATAGAAGCAAGATAAGCTTTCAAGGAGTGAGAGATAGTGTGATACGCAACATACTTATCAATAGGATATCTGGTATGACCACTATGAATTTGAAGCGCGAAAGTGGTCTCCTGAGTGGTGTTGGTTCTTGGATCTGGCGGAGTGGTGGTGGGTGGTGGAGCATGAGTGTGACATTCTTGCCCAATATTTTTGTTTTGCCTTCTTTTGTAGACTTGAAGATCCTTCCTCCTTCTGTACACCCGAAGGTCATTGGTGTGCGCTTCCTTCCTGACCGGAATATCCATACTGCCCGGAGCAATCACATCAACTAGCACAGGTAAGGGAGGCATCGTATCACTCTCCTCTTTGCTCTTTTCCTGAAAAGTAACAGTTTTGCCCTCATCAGAGTAATAAGGAGTGTTTTCAAAGAACATAACATCTTTTGATATAAACATTCTTCGGAGAGCAGGAGAATAACAATTATACCCCTTTTGATTTGCAGCATATCCCACAAAGATACATTTTGTCGCTTAAGGGCCTAATTTATCCCTATGAGGCCTCACAATATGGACAAAGGCAACACAACCAAATATCTTAGGAGAAAGATTGAATAGAGGCATATTTGGGCAAAGAAGCTTTAGAGGATACTTTCCATCCAAAGTGTCAGTGACCATCCGATTAATTAGATAAACGGATGTGAGGACACCTTCATCCCATAGACCCCTAGGGACATGCATCTCATGCAATAGGCAGTGAGTAGTCTCCATGATATGCCAATTTTTCCTTTCGGCAACCCCATTCTGCTGAGGGATCCCCGGACAGTAAGTTTGGAAAGTAATGTTGGGATTTCTATACATCATATGCAGATAGCATACACATATGCGCAGCGAAAATAAAGAACAAGAACAACCCTAAAAAGTTCAAGGAACTTACGATTTCATGAATCAAGAAATAGGAAAGGCAACATATTGCAATACCTGAAGGGGATTGAGTCAACACTCAATCAAGGTGCTCCATAAATGAGATCCCGAAGAACGATCGTTGAGTCCCAAGCGCAAAAATGGATCGGCGCCTCTACGGGAGTCCACACAAGCGAAGAAGAACCCTAGCTTCTTGTCGAACAAGAACTAGGTCGGAGAAGAAGAGCCCTCAACGTCTCCCACGGACTGCTAGGTCCGACGACAGGGAGAGGCGGCGGCGGGATCGACCGGTCGGAACTCTGTCGGAGCTTTTACGGAACTCTTCCGTCGGAACCCTTCCGTCTTTCACAAATTTCGCAAAAGAAAAAGGTCGCACACCTAGGGTATAAAATCGTGTTCTATTTATACCCAGGCGTAAGAGAGGTTATCCGCACACCCACGACTTACATTGGAGTAAACACAGAATTCGTCGAGTGAACCTTTCACTGAAGAAATTCGTCGAGTAACAAACTCAATTCGTCGAGTAACAAATCAATTCGTCGAGTAACAAACTCAATTCGTCGAGTGAACCTTTTACTGAAGAAATTCGTCGAGTAATTAACTCAATTCGTCGAGTGACAAACTCAATTTATCGAGTAAACCTTTCACTGAAGAAATTTGTCGAGTAACAAACTCAATTCGTCGAGAAAAACATAATTCGTCGATTTGAGGTAAACATCGTCGAGACATTCTCGACGACTCGACTCGAAAACTTCCTAACATGCTCCATGCAATATTCACAATACCTGTGGAGCATTCAGTTGACTCGACTCGACTCAACTCCAATAAGTCGTAGGATTGGTCATTCACTCATATCCAATGAGTAAGGCCAACACAATTCTTCCTCCAACTTCTCCATACACTCTTGTATGTGACCACATAGGCTCATATCGCGTTGGCAGTGAGACTAAATGCTTAATCACTTCCAAATCACCTTGGAAACACCAACAAGTAATATCATGATCTCGCAAGAATCTCTGAAGATCACTACTTGTATATTCACCTCCATTATCACTTCTAAGGATTTTAATTTTAGCTTCAAACTGAGTCAGCAGATGATGATGATGATAGAATAACTGAAAAATTTCTGAAACCTCATTTTTCCTTTTCATAAGATACACCCAAGTAAAGCGAGAATGATTATCAATAAAAGGTAGGAAATATTGGAATCCATTCACAGAGCAAATAGGCGATGTCCAGACATCAGAATGTATCAAATCAAAATATTTCACACTTCGACTCTGGCTAGGAGCATAGTTAGTTCTACAGTGCTTAGCCAATTCACAAGACTAACAATCAAAAGTAGTTTTTTAACATCAATAAAATGCGGAAAGATAGCTTTTAGAGTTTTCAAACTAGCATGCCCAAATCTCTTGTGCCACAACATCAACTGATCATAATTGGTTGGCAACTGTGCACCAAAAGCTTGAAGGTTGTCCATGACATACACACCACCTGACTCATGTCCACCACCAATCGTCTTCTCACTCGCCAGATCCTGGAAAACACAATGAGAAGAGAATAAGATAATAGAATAGTTGGGTTGTTTGGTTAAACTGCTCACAGATAACAGATTTGTAGGGAATGAGGGAACAATAACCACAGATTTGAGAGAAACAGAGGGAGAAAGATGAATAACCCTTTTACCAGTCACAGAAGCTGAGGATCCATCAGCGAGTTTCACACTGCCAGATGCAGGAGAAATAGAAGAAACCCCCACATAAGACCCAGTAATACGATCGGAGGCCCCCGAGTCAATGATCCAAGGAGAAGAGGTTCCTTTTGAGGACACAGAAGTAGTGTGAATATGGGCAGCAGTGCCCGCCAAGTCACCAGCAAAATGTCTTCCAGCAGTATTGGCTTTCAGAGCCTTGAGTTCCCTAGTCAAACTCTCATTTTCCTCCAGGAGATATCCTATATTCTCTAAGTTGCTATACATAGCTGTTTGAGGTCTCATATATTTCTCATCAGAACCACGGGTCCACCCTGAAGGAACCAAGTGAGGATGAAGATCTCAACATTTCTCTTTCCCATGTCCTTTCTTCCCACAGTGAGGACACTTCATTCGACTCTTATCTTCTTGTCTCATATTTCTTGACTGCCACCTCTTCTGCTCAACGACAAGGCAAGATTTCTCATGGCCAATATGAACATCTGAAAGAATGGAGTTTATGTGGCTTGTCTCCCCTCGAATATAGTGGCCACTGTCTCCAGATCAGGCACATAATCTCTTCCCAGCATCTAAACTCTCTGAAATTCGAGTTCAGGAGGAAGACCAGAAAGCATTTCGAAAACCCTCCGTTGCATAAGTTCCATCTTGTAATCTTCTATAGTCTGGATAGCAGAATATTGATCAAGTTCTGCCCACTTATGGGTCATTTTGCTATAATATTTCTCGAAATCACTCATCCCTGCCATGTGGATCTGCTCAGTCTGGAGTTGATATATTCTAGCCAAGTCCTTTTTTGAATAATTTCGCTCGATTAACTCCCACATTTCTTTTGCAGTTTGACAGAACAGGAAGTGACTTGCAATCTTAGGTTCCATAGAATTGATAAGCCAATTTATCACAGTAAGATTCTCACCTTCTCATTTCTCATATAGAGGATCAGTCTTGCTTGGGGCCGGCTTGGATCCGGTGATAAACCCAAGTCTTCGACGACTCCCAATGAATATCCGCATAGACTGAGCTCATAGGAGGTAGTTTCTCCCATTGAGCTTGATGTGAGTGACCCTTGATTGAAGTCCATGTCAGAACTCCCTCCACTATAGTGTTTGGGTTGATCAACAGACCCTTCAAAGGCACTTACACTTTTCAATTTTTCCTCCATACGAGCACACAAGCCGGACAGCCCTTTGGGAACCCGCTGGATTCAACTGCGGCAGAAGGGCAGTGTTATGGGCTTGGATCGTTGTCGGAGTGTTGGAGGCGGAGATACAAGGGGCATGCCCTAGAACGGTGGAGGAGGGGATGGGATAGGAAGAAACCCTAGAGGGTGGAGGAAGGAGAGAAGAGCTTAGAGAGAGAGAGAGAGGAATTTAGAGAGATAGAAGAAGTTTCATAATTCATTGCTTAAATTCCAAATACATGAGATGGGTATGTTTATAGGACCCCGGGTGGCATGCCCGTAATTACATAAGATGCATGAAATATTAAAATGCTAAAACATTACAACGAGGTAAATAAGATAACTGACGGAGGACCATAACACATAACATTCCACCCGTCCTTCTTTTTGAGCTTGTCCTCAAGCTCAAACTCCAGTAGGATGTTCGGGTTTTTTTTCCTGGCTCCTTAATCTCGCGCCAAAATAGCGTCTGGTAGTCCGTCGCGGTGGTAGTGGCGGCGAGGAGTAGCGACGGCGCCTGTGGGAAGACGAGTGGCGGAAGGAATGAGGCCGGTTGGTCTGGCGGAGCTGCGGGAGGCCGGAGTAGCAGGGCCACCGAAGGAGCAACGGCCGGCAAAATGAAGGGGTCCGGCGGAAATGGCGGTGTGGTGCGAGGCAGCAACGGCCATGCGGCCGGAAGGGCCGACAGAGTAGTGGCCGCCAGCGGAGGCAACAACGTGGTCGGAGCCGGCAGAGCGGAAACCGGCGGTGACGGTGGCGATGTCGGCAGCGGCGACGACGGCGAGGACGGCGAAGGCAGCACAAGCGGTGCGGGCTTGGAGAGTGGGACCGTCAAGGCAGGAGCCGGTGGCGGAGGAGGCGGAACAGTCGGTGGCGGAATAGCCGGTGGCGGAATAGCCGGTGGCGGAATAGCCGGTGGCGGAACGTCAACGTATCCCAATTGATCAAGCTTCGCCTCGAAGCGAGACATGGAGGCTTGAAAAGTCGTTGACCACTTCCTCAGCATCGAGTGGAGGACGCCCGCATCCGCGGCGCTAAGTTGAATATTCATCAGTGAAATATGAAGAAGGGGGTGCGGTTAGGAAGAGACAAGAAAGTAAAATAAAATAAAGTAAAAGAGGGTTGGGGGATGTGATGCTGGCTGATGGGATAGGAGGAGCAGATAAGAATTAATAAGAAAAAGGAAAAGGGGGAAATGGCGCTGGGCTCAAGTCGTGGGAGATCGGAACTAAAAGGGGCTCGAGGAGTGCGGCTCGAGAAAGGTCGGGATGGATTTGACGGAGGGCGTACGGCAGGAGGACGTCGATGGAGAAAGACGATCGCGACGTGAGAACCGATCGGAGGAAGTAGGCAGACTGGAGCGGGGTCTACGAGGGAGGAGATGAGCGGGGTCGACGATGGACTTGGGCGCAGGGAGAGCAGCGGGGATCGACAATAGAATTGGGCGCAGGGAGAGCCGCGGGGATCGACAATGGACTTGGGCGCAGGAGAGCAGCGGGGATCGACTTGGGCGCAAGGAGAGCAGCGGGGATGAAGCAGCGTGAAGGCTCCGCTGATCCTTACGACAGGAATTCGGTGGTGGCGGGGGGCAGCGGGAAAGAGGCGTCTGGAGAGGCGCAAGAATAGGAAATGGAGCGTCGGGTCGGCTCTAAAACTGAGCGGGTTCGGCGCTGCGGGTAGTAGATCGATGGAGACTGGTTGGCTTGCTGATGTTGTACGCTCTGGTGGACGATGCAGTGGGCTGGAATGGACTGTCGTCAGTGAAAGTAACGCAGCTGCAGCGGAGAGGTGTTGGCTTGCGGGAGCAGTTGAAGCGGCGGAAGACGGCGGAAGGAGTGCCGGGAATGGAGTCGCCGGCGTTTAGCTCTGATACCAAGTTGTTATGGGCTTGGATCGTTGCCGGATTGTTGGAGGCGGAGATACAAGGGGCAATCCCTAGAACGGTGGAGGAGGGGATGGGAGAGGAAGAAACCCTAGAGGGTGGAGGAAGGAGAGATGAGCTTAGAGAGAGAGAGGAATTTAAAGAGATAGAAGAAGTTTCATAATTCATTGCTTAAATTCCAAATACATGAGATGGGTATATTTATAGGACCCCGGGTGGTATACCCGTAATTACATAAGATGCATGAAATATTAAAACGCTAAAACATTACGACGAGGTAAATAAGATAAGTGACGGAGGACCATAACACATAACAGACAGCAAACTGACGCCACAACAGGAGCAGCTGGGAGAACTAGGACAGCAACAGAGAGCCGATACACAGAAGCAATCGGGTCCGATCCTTCAGGTCGACGGGAAAAACACCGCCTCTGATACCATGTTGAGAGCAAGAGGAGTGCGAACCTTAGGGTATTTTCCCTTCTGTCGATTGCTACAGACCCGGTTCCCTTTAAGTCAATTAGCCACCTCCTTGGATACACTCACCACTCGATGAGAGAATATTAGCTTGCAGTTTAACACGCTTAGGCCCATAGGCCGAAGAGAGTTCTTTTCTCCAAGGAACTATCTTGAGGGGGAAACGACCACCCTTGAGGCCAAGGTTTGGACAGACCCACCCTTTCAAGGCTTAAGTTTGCGATGCTTGAGGGGTCAACGGCCAGCCCTAAGGCCTGGTCTTAGATTGACTCACGCTATCGAGACTTAAATCGGCGATGCTCGAGGGGTCAACGGCCAGCCCGAAGGCCTGGTCTTAGATTGACTCACACTATCGAGGCTTAAGTCGGCGATGCTCGAGGGGTCAACGGCCAGCCCGAAGGCCTGGACTTAGATTGTCTCACGCAATCGAGGCTTAGAGCGGCGATGCTCGAGGGCATGTCCAGCCCGAAGGTCTGGACTTAAATGAACTCACGTAATCGAGGCTTAGAGCGGCCCGAAGTCCTAGACTCAGATCGACTAACGCATTCGAGACTTAGAGTGACGAAGCTCGAGGGGTCAACAGTCAGCCCGAAGTCCTGAACTTAGATCGACTCACGCAATCGAGGCTTAGAGCGGCGATGCTCGAGGGGTCAACGGCCATCCCGAAGGCCTGGACTTAGATCGACTCACGCAATCGAGGCTTAAGTCGGTCCAACCTCTTGAGGGACCCTCTAGATAACGATTCTGCCTCCCTTCTGGGACCAATAGGTGGGCAAGAGGAATGAGCACTTGGGGGAGTCGTCAGACAGCATACAATGGGGGAGCTGATCTCGGCCGCGATTGCAGAGGCGTGGTCTTAGGAGAACTCACTGTATCCAAGACACCACCCCCTTACTCGACCGAAGGTCCCGAATGGAGAGGTGGATGTTCATAATATAAGGCGCTCGTAGTTATCGCACACTCCTTGACTTGCTTTTACTCCCAGTGCAAAAATTGAGTCTGAGTAAGCTCTGGTTAGAAAAATACGACAATTTGTATTGAATGCACAATAATTACAGGGTTACTGTTACAAGTCCCTTGTCTGACGCTCGTCCTGAGTCGTCGGCCTAGGGGTAGAATATTTTCATGTCATCACAGCTCCAGGTGTTTTCGAGTACTTCGCCTTCTTGAATTTGCAGGTGCTAACCTCCTACTCTTAGGGTTTCTAGGATCACGTACGGTCCCTCCCAATTAGGATTGAGTTTTCCCACAGTTGTCGATCTGGCAGCGGCATCGACCTTCTTTAGGACTAGGCGTCCTTTCTCAAATTGTTTGATTCAGACGTGCTTGTCGAAGTACTTAGTCATCCTCCTCTTGACTTCCTCTTGTCGTGGCGAGGTCTCGAAGCTCTTCCACGGAATCCAAGGATTCTCCAGAGTTTCATCGTTCTCGAGCCTCCATTCTTCACTTCCTTCTTTCGCCGCAACCACTCTGGGACTAGGAACCTAAAATTCAACAGGAATGAGGGCCTCCGACCCATGAGATAGATTGAAAAGAGTGTCTCCAGTAGACGAACTCGGAGTGGTCCTAAGTGGCCATAGGACAGAGGAGAGCTGCTCTACCCAATTGCCTCGCAGGTTCTCAACCTTTTTTTTCAAGAGGTTGAGAATAAGCTTGTTGGCGGCCTCCACCTGGTCATTGCTTCGGGGATGATGCACAGAGGCAAAGCGCAGGTTAATACGTATCTGCCTGCAGAATTCTTCTATCTCGACGCTGGCGAACTGAGGGTCATTGTCAGTGACAATGGCATGGGGTATGCCAAACCGACATATGATATCTCCCCATTGGAAGTTTCTCACCACCTGAGACTTGGTCTTTGCAAGAGCTTTCACTTCTATCCACTTTGTGAAGTAGTCAATCATCACCAGGATGAACCGACATTGCCCGTCTGCGGGAAAGTGCCCTACCAGGTCAATTCCCCAGATAGTGAATGCCCAAGGAGACGTGATGGCCCTAAGCTGCTGGTCCGACAGTAGTTGCAATAGAGCGTAGAGCTGGCATTTCTAGCAACTCCGGGCGAAGCTCTCCGCATCCTTCCGAATAGTTGGCCAGAAGTATCCTTGTCGCTGGATCCTCTTCTTTAGCGTACGACTCCCTGAGTGGCTGTGGCACTAGATTGGTATGGGTGTCCCCTGCCCTAGGTCCATACTTGGCCAGACTATCGGCCGCGTCGTTCTCTTCCCTTGGGACATGCTATATGAAGAAGGATTTGAAGGTGTTGATCAAACTTTTAACCTTCGGGAGCTATTGCAGGAGGATCGGTTCCCTCGCTTCGAACTCCCCTCGGATTTGTGACGCGGCCACCAACGAGTCCGTGTGAATTCGGGTGTCTTGGACTCCCAGCTCCCTGGCCAGGCGGAAGCCTGCTATGACAGCCTCATATTCGGCTTGGTTGTTGGTGACGGGAAAGGGGATCTCCACTGCTTGCTCGATCGTTATCCCTTGAGGACTTATTAGGACGATCCTCGCTCCGAGGGAATCCTTTCCTGAGGCCCCGTCCACAAACATTTGTTAGGGGACGAATTCCTCCGCCCCCACTTGCGCTTCTCCCTTTGTGGAAAAATCCGCTAAAAAGTCTACCACTGCTTGTGCTTTGATCGTCATCCTTGGCACATAGATGATGTTGAACTCACTAAGTTCGACGGACCATTTAGTGAGCCGACTGGAGTGCTCCACCTTTTCGAGGACCGTCCTCAGGGGATGATCTGTCACCACTTTTATGGCGTGTGCTTGAAAATATGGCATCCACCTCCTTGCTGAGGTGATGAGTGTGAAGGCTAGCTTCTCCAAGATGGGATAGCGTAGCTCAGCCTTCCTGAGGACCATACTCGTATAGTAGATTGGTGATCAACGCCTCCCTTCCTCCCTGACCAGGACTGAGTTAACTGCATCGGATCCTACTCCCAGATAGAGGAAGAGGTTTTCTCCTTCGCGGTGCCTCTGAAGCAGAGGGGCTTGCATCAGTTGCTGCTTCAGGGTCTGGAAGAACGATTCGCATTCGGCGATCCACTCGAACTTTTGATTGCGGCGGAGAGTCCTAAAGAAAGGGGAGCATTTTTCCTTGCTTTAGACAAGAACCGACTCAAGCCTGCGAGCCTCCCAGTCAGTCGCTGCACTTCTTTGGTGTCCCTGGGGGAGGCCATCGCCATGATGGTCTTGACTTTGTCAGGATTTGGCTCGACTCCTGCGGGAGTGAGGAGATGTCCCAAGAATTTTCCTTTGCTAGCTCTGAAGATGCATTTAGGAGGGTTAAGTCTCATTTTAGATTTCCACAACGTTGTAATGGTCTCCTTCAGGTCCTCCGGATGCTCCGGAATGCCTCTGCTTTTGATCAAGAGGTCGTCGACGTAGACCTCGAGGTTGCGCCCCTTCTGGTTTTTGAAGACTCGGTCCATCATCGTTTGATAAGTCGCCACTGCATTCTTCAGACCGAAGGACATCATCTGGTAGGAGTAGCAGCCGTCGTTGGTGATGAATGAGACATCTTTTATGTCGGGAGAATGCATCCGGATCTAATGGTATCCTGAAAATGCATCAAGAAAACTCATCACAGGAAAACCGATGGCCGAATCAACCAACGCGTCGATTTGAGTCAGAGGGTAGCAATCCTTCGGGCAAGCTTTATTCAATAGTGAAAAATCTATAAACATGCGTCATTTACCCCCGATCTTCTTAACCATTACAACATTTGAGACTCAGCCTGGATACAGGATCTCTGAAATAAAATTTGTCTTCATTAGCTTTTGCACCTCCTCGCGGATGGGCGCCTGGGAGGTGGCAATCGATCTCTTCTTTTGACAAATCGGACGGACCTCGGGGTCGAGATTGAGTCGATGACATGCCACCTCAGTATCAATATCGGGCATGTATGCGGTGCTCCAAGCGAAGATGTCGATGTTGGCTTGGAGACATGTTGTGATCTTCTGTTGAACCTCCCCTGCCATCTCCTTGCTGACCTTCAGGCTTTTGATCTTCCCGTCCGCAGCGTTCACATGACTCACATCCATCTCCTGCACCTCCTCTGCCGCTTCTAAGTGTGTCATCCCTTCCAGCACCCTATCGGCTTCTTCCGCATGTTCTCTCCAACTGATGTTGTTGACGGAGAGGAAGTAGCATTCCCTAGCTATCTTCGGATTGCTCTGAATCCAAATCTGCACCCCTACCTAAAAGTACTTCATGCACTGATGAAAGGAGGAGAGAACATATTGGAAGGCGTTGTAAGAAGCCTTCCGAAGATAACGTTATAGCTGCTCGGAGCGTCGATTATTACGAACCGGCAGTTTTTTGAGGTGCCTCCAAGGGTCACCAGCAACTCTACTCCTTCCTTCTAACTCTTTCCGCTCTCCTGCGAAGCCGAACAACGAACCATCTGAGTCCTTCACCCTCCTGGTTTCCAGCGTCATAGCATCAAACGCCTTTTTGAAGACGACGTTAACCGAGCTGTCATTATCCACCAGGATCCGAGTAACTGTAAAGTTTTCGATCGCTGCTTGGGTGACACGGGCATCATGGAATTGGTCCTCATTTTCCGGCCTATCCTCCGTCGAGAAGGTGATCTCTCCGACCGGAGGTGGGCCTTGGAACATTGACGCGATGCTCCTTCTGTAGATGCAATGGAGGTGCCCTTTCGAGAGGCCTCCACTCCTCCGTAGATGGAGTTGATTCCTCCTCGAGTCCCGAAATCAACCCGGTCCTCACATCTTACTCAGGTCGGGACCGGGGTTAGCACGCCCCCGGTTGATGATTTCTGCTGCAAATCTTCATTCCTTATTACCGGTGCTCTCCTGGCTCCTCCGACATTTCTTCTCATATCCAGGAACTCCGAGCATGCCGCAGTGGCGTGCCCTTCTTCCTGGTGTAAGTCGTAGTAGAGGACCTCCTTCCTCCCCTGAAGTTCCCGATCTAGGGCCTTCCATCGCTGGTTCCGCGCATGATTGTTAACCGCCATTGATTCCCGAGGAGACCTAAAGGGCCTCCTGAACTCTTGTTGTCTTCCCGGTGCGCTGAAGCGAGCTCGATACTCGGGAAAACGCCTTGGGTTGGGTCCGTGTGGACAATGTCCTTCCCCTGCTGACTTCCAAGGAGGACTATGGGTCGGGGCCTGAAGCCTTCTCTCGGGATCCCTTTGCTCCGGAATCGCTCCCGACCTTCTGAACTCTCTACCTTGTAGGCGGACATCCTCTGGCTTCCGGCCTCCTCCTGATTGCCTCGGTTCATCCTGCTTCGAGAGTCTCATGAGTGAGGCTAGGAAGTTCTTACTGTTGCCTTCCGCCTGAACGTGTCGTCCTGCGCGACCAATCAGCTCTTCGAAAGAGACAGGGGGGATCCCGATCCACCTACATCCTGAACAGCCCCTCCTGAAGGACAAAAGTGAGAGCCAGCTGGAGGGTGTAACCATCCACCTCCAGAATTTGCAGGACTTCTTCTTGGAAGCGGTTGATGTAGTTCTCTAACGACTCGTCGGGCCCTTGTTTGAGGAGGAAAAGGGTGATCGGTCCCTTTTTCCTTTTCTTCAACGTTGCAAAACACAACATTAACCCTATGCGCAGGTCCTTGAAATAGTGGATAGAACCTGCAGTCAACTGGTGGAACCATTCTCTTGTATTCCCCTTGAAGGTGATCGCAAGTCTGCACACGAAGGCGTTGGTCATGGCTCGGATTGAGACAACGTCTTCAAACCATTGTAGATGTTGGATGGGGTTGTCCTTGCCGGTGTAGTTATTGAGCACGGGATCGTGGAATCCACCGAGAACTGGTGCGATCACCATCTCCTCGCAGAATGGGCTCGTTGTACCATCCTGGCGAGGTGTTCTCTGGCGAGTTCCATCACCCTCGCGGAAGTGGAGAGCTCGTGGGGTGCTGCATCGGCTTCGCCCGTTCAGTCCTCGCTCTTCCTATAATGAGGTGGTGACTTCTTTGTCGGGCCGACGCGATGGTCCAACACCCTCGGTCGGAGTGATGACCATCGGCGAGGTCACTGTGAGCTCGGCAGCATGTGCTAGGAGAGCTCGCAGTGCCTCCATAACCCCCTCCCTGAATACCGCAAGGTCGGCTTTAGTGACGAACTCGTTCGGGGCTCACGTATTGTCAAGCTCCAAATCCCTTTCGTCATCATTCGTCATTGAACCTTTCACTGGAGGTTCTTCCTTCGATCATGGTTCAAGCTCACCGTACCAAAATGTTGAAACCAGGGCTATCCTGGTTCACAAAAGTTGGGACCGGCTGCGACCAAAAGTTACTTGTCTAGCGGTCGGGAAGGACGAACTTAAACTAATGAGGGATGGAGACCGCAAGAAAGGATTTCCTGTAAACAGGATCTCGTGTGCTACAGCGAGGAGGTCCCGCCACTAACCCGGAAGTATATAGGAACTTCCCCTCCTAAATCAGAGATGTGCTCGGCACAAGGGAGGCACGGAGAGGTTTTTGGGAACCTTTGGGGGGGGTCAACGTGCCTTCAACTTGTGTCATGGGGTCCTATTTATAGGCAATCAAGGGAAGGGGGTTTATTTATTAGTTGCGAATAGCCACCCCTCCTCTTGAGATACTGGGTACCTGGCTCCTGGCGTGTTCGTTTGTTGTCGCTGTTTGGCGAGATCGCTTCTTGCGAGTTCGCTCCTTTATGACAAGGTCTCACTCACTGAGCTCTCTTCTGGCCGAGCCGGAACCGGTTGCTGAGAAGGCTAATAGCGTGCTAAGCGAGTTCACGCAGGGATCTCGCCGATCAAATAGACGAGTTCTTGATTTTTCTTGTTCTCGCCTCGCCGGGTTGATGACCACTTTCTGGAGGTAAGGGGGCTCACCATTAGGTCGGGGCCCACCTCGACGAATATGGGTTGTATGATCATTACCTCCGTCTTCAAGCTCATGTTAATACTAATGCGTCCGAGCCTTCTGCAACCCTATCCACCTCATGGCAAAATCGGTAAATATTGAGGCTCTTATCAATGCGTCCAAGTAATCTGCCATTATTTCTACTTTTTCAGGTAGTGCGCATGTTGCTACGTAGAGTATGTGGCTCACCGACTCCGGTGCCACCAATCATATGACTGGGAACTTTCTTGTCATCCTCACCTAGAGAAGTATAACCGGTTACCACCGGTATTTTTGGTTGACTTTACTGCTTCAGTTTATGGATCTAGAGTTATGACTACCTCCTTTCTTCTCCAGTTGGACGACATTCTATGCGTCCTAACATTCCTTGCAATATTTTATCTGTCAGTGCTCTCTCACAACAATTACAATGCTCCATCTCATTTTCCCCGATTACACATTATTTTTTCTGGACCTTCAATCGAAGAGGATGATTGATACCAGGACTGAACGAGGAGGCCTCTACTACCTAGACGATCTTCCTACATTCTCGGCATTTGTCGTCTCTACTTCTCTACTATAGTGGCATCCCGTCTTGGTCATCCAATGCTACGTCTAGTCCACCAGCTCCTGACGTCTCTTAAGTTGGACTTCGTCCTAGAATGTGAATCTTGTCAATATTGCAAGCATCATCGTAGCACTTTCCCTGCCAAACTTGGTAAGATTTGTGTTCGTCCACGCTCATTCGGACATCTGGGGTCCTAGTCCCACCAAGTCTATTGGCAGCGGAAGTCTGTCTTTTGTTATTTTTATAACTTCTCTCGATATACTTGAGTATCTTTTGAAAGAACACTCTGAACTATTTTATCTTTATAAATTTTATAATGAAATTCACACTCAATATTATTTACCGCCGCCTCGGTCCTGGATGTTCTCATTGCTACGCGGAAGGGGATAAGGAGTACACAACATCCACTTATTAATGTTGTGTCTTATGCCAATCTCAGTCCTTCAGGCAGTAGATTTGTTATGCACTTTCTACCACCACTATGTCGACTACCTATCATGAAGCTCTTTGTATACCATGCTGGAAAGCGATCATAGATGAGGAAATCTCTGTTTTGTCCTGATTGAGTACTTGGACCCTTGTTCCTACCCCTTCAGAGACGATGTTGTCGATTTTCGTTGGGTCTTTATCATCAAGTTTCTCTTGGACAACACTGTGGATCGCTACAAGGCTCGTCTAGTTGCCAAGGGGTTCGCCCAGATATATGGTGTTGATTTCTTTAACACTTTCTCTCTGATTACCCGTATCAGCACTATTCGAGTACTCTTCTTCGTCATTGTCAACCAAAATTGGTAAATGTCTCAGCTTGATGTCAAAAATATCTTTTTATATGGTGACTTGCATGAAGAAGTCTATATTGAGCAACCTCCTGGTTATGTTACTCGGGGGGGATCTTAGGTGTAAACTTCGAAAGACCATTTATGGTCTAAAACAAAAGGCCTCAAGCATAGTTTGACAAGTTCAGTCAGGTCATCTCTACCATTGACTTATCAAAAAGTAATGTTGATCACTCTCTCTTCATATGGAAGATTGACAAAGGACTAGTTATTCTTGTTGTGTACGTAAATGATATTTTTCTTGCCGGAAATGACTCCTTTGGAATAGAGATAACATAGAAACATCTTCGAGAACACTTTGTTACAAAAGATATGAATCCTCCCAAATACATTTTGGGAATCAAAATCGCAAGACGCAATAACTCCATTATTCTCTCCAAAAGAAAGTATGCCTAATAATATCTTCTCAAAGAAATCGATCTCCTTGGCACAAAATATGCTCGAAATATTATGGCTGTGGGCGCTGACAAAATCTTGGATGAGACATCCCATCTTCCACAAGATATTACTCGTTATAGATGTCTGGTCAGTTAATACGAACAGGAAGGAAATTGCATTAATCGAAGAAGAACACGGATACAATCCGGATCGAAGTCCGGCCAAGATCAAGAAGGCTGGTTCCTCCAATGATCCCTCTCTCAAAATGAGAGCCTAAATTCCTAATGATCCAAAGATGATAATAACACTCACATACCTCCTTATATATGGGGGGAGGGGGCTCACATCAAACCAAAAATATTTAAAGGAAAACAGTAATGATAAATGGGATGGCGCGTGCGCGTAACAATACATCCCGTCAGAAAAGCGACCTTGTCCCCAAGGTCAGAGCGCCGCCCGCCGGTCAGTAGTGGGATGCCGTCGAGGTGCCCGGGGCGTCGTGCGGTAGTCCGTCCGCGATCAGCAGGGCGTCGAAGTCGGCGGCGGAGAGCGCGGCCACGTCGTCGCCGATGAGGACACGACACTCCTTCACGGAGCACTCATGACCAGGAGAGTAGGGGTGCTTGCCGCGGAAGCACAGGACCTTGCTTCGTAAGTCGTTGTACTCCTGGTTGGAGAGGCGGTGGGTAGGGACAGGCCGGTTGTTGCGAGGGCCCATCATTGGTGGCCGGGGCAGAGGAGGTAGCGGAGGTGTAGGTTTCGGATTGGTCGAGAAATATGTGTAGGAAGGATGCCGAGAGGGAGGTGATGGAGAAGGAATGTCGCCGGACGTTGCGAGAAATTCGGCCTCCACCAGGGGGGCGAGGTCAATGGCGTGGTGAACCGTTAACGGCTGGAGAGTGCGGAGACGGGAGCGGAAGTGGGGTTGCAAGCCGTTCATGAAGAATCCCAAGTAATGATCTGGGGGAAGACCGGGGACATGGGTGACTAATTCCACGAAGGCATCAATGTACGAGTCAATGGAGCCGGTGTGACGGACCCCGCAAAGTCGCTCGATCATGGGGTCGGAGTAGCGGGCGTCATACCGCTGAATGAGGGCCTCAGAGAGAGCTGGCCAGGTGAGGTCGGGAGAGGTCTGGCGGAGCCAACGGACCCAATGGAGGGCCGACCCTTCCATGCCGATGATTGCGGTGGAGACCCGTTGTGTCGGCGCGGTCTGGTGGATGTCGAAGAACTGCTCGGCGCGGGCAATCCACCCGAGGGGGTCAGACCCGTTGAAGGTAGGCATGTCAGGTCCACGGTACGGTGGAGTAGGCACTTCCACCGCTGCGGAAGCATCGGGAAGCACGGTGCTGGGGGATCCCACAACAGAGGTGGTAGAGGGCCCGGAGGGCTGAGTGGGCTGCAATTTCTGGAGCATGGTCAGAATCGAGGTGAACTGCTCATTCTGTGCCTCGAGACGAGAGTTGATGGTGGCGAGGGAGTGTTCGAGGGCTTCCACGAGGGCTTCCATCCGGCTCTTTGGCATATGAGGACGATTGCTCCAAGTTGGAGATTTGCACGGGGCGGATTGGTGTGGCACAGGGCAGATCTGGCCCGCAGGGGGCCGGGGCGGCGGCTGGGAGCGCTTGCGGGCTGGGAAGGACGCACGGGGCGGCTGGACGCCGAGCGGGCGAGGGACGACGGTGCTACAGGAGGAATAGATCGCAGATCGAGGGCGTTCGTCGTCGTCGATCAAGGGCTACAGGTGGACGACGGTGCTGCGTCGTCGATCGAGGTGCTACAGGTGGACGACGGTGCTGCAGGCGGTGTGCGATGGTGCTGCAGGCATTCGGCGTCGTCGATCGAGGGATGGCAGGCGGTGTGCGATCGACGGTGTTCGTCGTCGAGCGAGGGCTGGCAGGCGGAAGAGATCGCCGACTGCGTCGTCGTGGAATAGTCGGCTGAATAGATCGTGGACTGCGACGTCGATCGACGGTGTTCGTCGTCCCAGGCGAGTCCGGAGAGAATCCTCCGCTGAGAGCAAACTCCGGCGGCTAGGTCAGCGGGCGGAGCGGCAGGTCGGACCAATTAATACGAACAGGAAGGAAATTGCATTAATCGAAGAAGAACACGGATACAATCCGGATCGAAGTCCGGCCAAGATCAAGAAGGCTGGTTCCTCCAATGATCCCTCTCTCAAAATGAGAGCCTAAATTCCTAATGATCCAAAGATGATAATAACACTCCCACACCTCCTCCTTATATTGGGGGGAGGGGGCTCACATCAAACCAAAAATATTTAAAGGAAAACAGTAATGATAAATGGGATGGCGCGTGCGCGTAACATCAGTAAATTCGTTTATCTTACCGTAATCAGACCTGACATCTCATATATTGTTGGAAAGGTCTGTCATTTTATGAAGACTCTCAGAGATTGTCATTTGGAAGTTGCCTTAAAATACTACAATACATCGAAGGATATCTAGGAAAAGGACTGTTGTTTCGAAGAAACAATCATCTACGCATTCAAGCATATTCTTAGGCAAGTTATGCAAATGATAAAGGAGATTGAAAATTCACTTTTGGATTCTACACGTATGTCGGAGGAAATCATGTCATCTAAAAAAGCAAGAAACAAACAATGATATCCTGATCAAATGCAGAAACTAAATACAAGAGTATGACTCAAAATGCATGTCAGTTAAAGTGGTTAAAACATTCTAAATAACTTCGGTGAAACCTACAATTATCCACTACCGTTATTTTGTGACAGTAAAACTACCATCTACATATCTAAAAATTCAGTGTTCTATGAAAGAATAAAACATATTGAAGTTGATTGTCACTTCATCGGAGAGAAAGTTATTAAAAAACAAATATGCATTCCATTTATCACGTCTGATAAAGACATTTTCACCAAATCAATTTCTTCAACATTTTTAGATATTTGTACCAAGTTGGGAATGGTCGATATATATGCTCCAGTTTGAGGGGGAGTATTGATGCTCATTTGTAAAAAGCCTAAAGGGAGGCCCATTATACATTTACTTCTACGTGTATTTAGTCTCACATCTTCAATTGTACTTTTCTTTTTCTCCTCTACTCTATATAAAGAGGGGAGTGCACACGTAATTCTTTAAGGGTTCTATAATAGTAATTATTTTATTCTCACAAGAACTTGTTGGCACATGGAAGACTACCTGTCAGATGCGGCATGGTGGATGAAGCCATAAAAGTAAAGAATGCATGATATTATTTGGATGATATTGATTTGCAATGGTGGCATCGAAAACAACCATATGGTGGCTCTTTTGTAAGGGCGCCTAGGAAGAATCAAAGAAAGAGATCAAACAACATTTCTATCCAGAAATTGTTGAATTTGATATGATGAGAAACAAGGGGCTGCAATAGAACCCATCAAGGAGTAAAAATTCATGGGTTTAGTGAGTTGATGCTCCAGCTACCCAACATGCCAGAATCTGAGCTCTACTAATACTTTGTTGATGGACTAGAACACTGGGTGAAGCAAGTAGTAAAGAAGTGAGATGTTAGAACATCAGAGGACATCACCATAACCCAATCTCCCAAATAGTTTGAACGCCAACCCAATACTTGAAAAGGGGAAAAACTGGTGAGAAGTGATGGGTGGTTGAAGACCATGAAGAGGAAGGCCATCAACTTTCCAGAGTTGCTCCCGATATGGAGATGCACTTAAGCACTTGGAAAGACCAAGTAGATTTCTTAGTAGCACCTATGGATGAGCACAATATTGTGTTAGGCATGAATTTTTGTGAGAAGGTGTCATTATCACGTCATTTTGTCATTCAATGTGCATTCTAGAGAAGGGATCACTTTGCATGGTGCCCGCTGTGGAAGAACATCAATCTGAGATGAAGCAAATATATATTATCAATTGGCCAAGGGAGTTGAAGAAAGTTAAGTCACATAATTGACTACTTTGAATGAGGATGTTGCTACAACTGAGATGGAAGGCATTCCACCAGTTACTGAGAAAGTCATGTAGAAGAACCAAGACATTATATCAGCGGAAGAAATTCCACAATCCCCCGAAGCCTAGTCAATCTCGACTTTGTTCTTGCAGTTTAATAAATAACAATAACCTACAGTGACCATGGAGTCACCTACTCATCGTCGCACTAACTTGACCACAAGATGACTTGATCAACAAATCAATCAAACTCCGACACTTGAAATTTCATAAACATACTTATAAGAAAGAACAAAGTTGAAATTTTCCTTCTTCCTTTAATCATCAAAATATCCACCCTTAAGATATCGCATGAAGAAAATAGAATAATTCAAGATGCCAAATTCTTAAATCTCCACAATGAATAAACCAACTATGAATGAGAATAATCATTTGAAGCTTTTAGGGGCCAACGGCTGACATGTAAGGAATATTTTTTTTTCAAAATGTTACTTAAAACTTCCGTTGATTTACAACTAGGAAAAAAGTTTTAAGAATATTATTTAATCATATTGATATTAGATGATACGTTTCCAAGCTAAGTATAGCATCCTTAAGCTTTTTCGTTTGGGATTCTTCCAAATTTGCAATTTTTTGTGTGTTCCAAGTGGTGCTTTATTTCTACTTGCTTGTTAAAGGTTCTCTAGCCTCCTATGCACAAAGTGGATTAAGAGCTTCAACATAATCTCATTCCCAACACTTCTATTGGGAGCTCTAATAAGCTGGTTATTCACAAAGGGTGAGGCAAATTAAGCACAATGAAAGGAATTATCTTATGTGAGTTCAATTACTTTGCAAACTTAATGGGAATCGTACAAGATTTGATATTATCACTGGCTCCAAAGCCAGTAAGCCATAAATGATATTTCATATGAAGAGTGGGAAGGACAAAACTTGCCAGTGAAATGGTTGATAAATTAAAAGGAAATCAATATTATAGTCACATCCTGAACGGCGGGATCTGATTGAAAAAAAAACAAGTCTGAGAAGGACGCTTCAAGAATGTATGAACTTTTAACTGAATGGACCACGATATTCAAACTTAATGACATTGAAAATTATAACAGTAAGTTAACAAATATTCAGATATGCGGTCTATGGAAGATCAGACAAGAGAGATTGTGGAGAGAAGAATCCTTGAAGTGTTGTAAGGCTTTCTTTTGAACTTGAACTTTAGAGAATTTTGATGTTAGGGAGGGATATTGTTCCTTACTTGGATTGAGCTCACTATCCAATCGACTAAATTCCTTCATCCTAGTGGGACTGGGAGTGGAAGTCCTGAAAAATATTCTTTTGGTGCTAACCCCAGGAAGTGGAATGCCAAGATATCTAGTGCTAAAAATTACTCTTAACCAAAAATCTGTGTTATGGGTCCAGCCGTCAATTATATAGTTAGATATTATTATATGCATTTATTGAGTCAAATCATAGTTATGGTGTTTTAGGTGTTTTAGCATTTTATGCATTTCTTTATATTTTTGTGTAATTTACGGTTATGTTATTGAGGGCCTTATATAAGGACCCTTAGAGTCATGTAATGAAGGGAAGCAATGAAATAAAAGTATTTTCTTTCTCTCTCAAATTTCCTCTTCCTCTCTCTAAGCACTCTTCCTCCTCTAGGGTTTCCTCTCCCTCTTCCCTCAACTTCTTCTCCTTCTCCCCGTTCTAGGGTTTAATCCCCTTGTATCCTTGTTGCCTCTCCGCTGCCAACTACTTTGACAAAAACCTCCCTTTGATATCAAATATGTTATGTGCTTCTTGGGGGTTTTCATCGGAGGAGTTGGCAGCGGAGAGGCGGCGGGGATACAAGGGGATTAAACCCTAGAAGGAGTTGAGGGAAGAGGGAGAGGAAACCCTAGAGGATGAAAAGGGCTTAGAGAGAGAGGAAGAGGAAATTAGAGAGAGGAAAAAATACTTTTATTTCATTGCTTCCCTTCATTACATGACTCTAAGGGTCCTTATATAAGGCCCAAAATGACATAACCGTAAATTACACAAAAGTATAAAGAAATGCGTAAAATACTAAAACACCTAAAATACCATAACTATGACTCGACTTAATAAATATATATAATAATATCTAACTAGATAACCAATGGCTGGACCCATAACATTATGATGATAAGAGTAAGTTGAATTGAGCGTACAATGAAAAAAGAGTCATGCAAAGAAGAAGTGCTGTGAACTCCATCCCAAATTAGCTCCTTGAGGAAGGGTTAGAGGTGTTGCTGGGGAGATTTTAGGTATTGCTGACTAATTCTCTTCCCTCTAATCCTAAAGACTCAACAATCCTTAGATTATTGATTATGGATTGTCTGACTATATGACAAGGACTTCTAGTTAGATACCTCTCTTGTTTCCTCATATGGCAGTGTCTGCCTTGCTGATAGCTTTTTAATATTTGTTTCTCCCGACCTTTCTCTTGAGTATATGATTTTTGTTCATTCACAAATAATTTATTGTTTGCGAGTTGTCTTACCAAACAACTTAACTGCACTTATTGCATCTTGTAGGATCTGGTGAGAGGGAAGATTATTGATGGTGAACATAAATCTAGATGGGTCTACACTATGGATGTTGGCTAGACTTTGAAAGCAAAGAAGATTATTGATGATGAATTCTTTAATTTTATTTTTATTTTATTGATGATGATTGTTGATGCTTTAGCATCATAGATTTGACACCCCAGTTTGAAGACCTTGAAATTTACTTTTCATAGCAGATTTATTGATTATAAACTACAAGGTGTTAAGTGAGCTTCGCAAGTTCTATCGTACTACTTAGACTCCTAGTACTAGTTATAGAATTATAAGTTTTGATATGGTGCATTCATATTTATGGAATGTTACATTTATCTATGTGAATGAATTACAATAGTTTGTGTCATTTACACTCATTTTATTTCAATTTGTTTTATGAAAAGAAAATAAATAAAATGTGTCATAATATTTTATAATTACGTGAAAGCTCAGTTTAGTCTCAACATTAAGATTCAAAAGAGGTGATAATGGAAGCGAATACACATGTGTGACGCTTCAAAAAAATTTTAAGTCTAAAGAAGAGACTATCTTTTCTCAGAACCCCTTAATAGAATAGAGTTGTTGAGAGAAAATATAACATATTACAGTGATACGGCCCACCCCTTTAGGTCAGCACAGTGGTTCACACCGTGGCCCAGGGCGGCCGCACCAGGGCCGCGGCCCATACACCCCAACCCGTCTCCCCTTTATATTCTCCAGGGCGGGTTGTTGGAGGAGCGTGAAGCCGCTGAGGTTTGAACCCTCGACCTCCCTTGACAAGAAGGTTTTAACACACCCCTCATCACCAACTGAGCGCGGCTCAGTTGGTGATGAGGGGTGTGTTAAAACCTTCTTGTCAAGGGAGGTCGAGGGTTCAAACCTCAGCGGCTTCACGCTCCTCCAACAACCCGCCCTGGAGAATATAAAGGGGAGACGGGTTGGGGTGTATGGGCCGCGGCCCTGGTGCGGCCGCCCTGGGCCACGGTGTGAACCACTGTGCTGACCTAAAGGGGTGGGCCGTATCATAAAAGTGCACTTTTATGATACGACCAACCCCAACCAGGTCAGCACAGTGGATCACACCGTGGCCCAGGGGGGCCGCACCAGGGCCGCGGCCCATACACCCCAACCCGTCTCCCCTTTATATTCTCCAGTGCGGGTTGTTGGAGGAGCGTGAAGTCGCTGGGTTTTGAACACCCGACCTCCCTTGACAAGAAGGTCTTAACACACCCCTCATCACCAACTGAGCCGCCAGATTCCCACCTTGAGGACAAGCTGGGTCTTAAAGGGGTAGGGAATGTTACGCCCCCGGACGAATCCGAAGGCGACAACGGGGCTGAACCAACTGGTTCAGCCCCCACTTTCTATTGACGGCCCTCGGGGGGGCTGAACCCACCCGGTTCATCCCCAATTGGGGCCTTGGTCCGGGTATAAATATACCCGGATCCTCTTGTGGAGGGGTATGCAAGAACTATCAGGTATTCCTCAAACCCTAATTTCTCTCATAGCTCTCTAGATCTAGCTTTCTCCTTCTCTTCCTAGTAGATTCATAACATACAGACACTATAAAATATTTGTTAGAAGCAATGCATGAGCCTAAGGGTCTGCGAAATGAAAAGGTTCTTACAACTATCTTATGATTAAATATATGTCATTGGACACTTTGAGGGAAACGTCCCTTGCAAGCCCAGATGACAAATACCCCTCTATTTAGGCTACCTATCAGGGTATTTGGTGGTGTCACCTTGATCATATAGTTGGGCCCGATATAGTAATATTGCCTCTCCCCCTCTTCCTATTCTGGATGATGTTGAACAAGGGGTGAAAGGTGATTAGTACTCTAAAGGAAGTTTGTTGATAAACAAGTTCAAGTCTATCAAAGATTAAAGGAGGTGGAAGTTTATTACACCAAGAAGTTTAATGTGCAGGCTGGTAGAACTTTACTCATGATCTATCATCCACCTCTTCTCCACATTCCAACGACAGGGCCTGCTTCTATTGCTATGCCTGCTTTCCTAATCTCCATAGTGGGCATAATAGGCACCCCTTCATTAGTATGACACATATCACTCAATTTCTACTTCCTTGAACTTTTATCTTGCCATTATTTCCACCATTACTATTCCGGGAGATGACCATAACACAAGAAGTGGCTAGGGCTTCTAATATATGACAAGCTACCTTTGGCTCACCGAGAGGTGACCACAAAACAAGAAGTGTCTAGTGCTTCTATATATGGGATGGGTGTGATGCTGAAAAGATAAGGAAGTGAGAGACAAAACCTAAAGGTGTGTTCTTCTCAACAGAAGTAATATTGTAGTTCAATCATTGACTGAAGTAGAATATGAAGTCATGTCCTATGTTCAGTGTTGTAGATATCGGCGGACATGTCCGACATGTCGGCCGACATAAAGGTCTTGGATCTAAAACACCACGTTTCCATTTTGAAATTGAGGCATGGCGTTTTGAAAAAAACGGACCGATATCGCCCGTTGCCGATATATCGCCCATTGCCGATATATCGCTCGTTGCCGATATATCGCCCGTTGCCGATATATCGCCCAAAAAACGGGCGATATATATGTAACAATCCACTTTAAAAAAAATCAAAACAAAAAAAATATATGTATATAATAGCAATGTCTAGCCGCAGCCCTCCCCTCTTATGACTAGCAGCAGCCCCCTTTTTCCCCGATTAAATAGGCCATTCGGCGCGCTAGGTTTCCGCTCCTCTGTCCCGACTTCCGCAAACCGCACGCAACCCGCAACCCGCAACCCGCTTCCGATTTCGTCTCCCGCGCCGACTACCACGCGTCGTCCGCAAGCCGCTCTCTCCTCCTTTTCGTGGTCGGCAGCCTCCTCCTCCAAGCGCCGACAGTCCCCCCTCCTTCCCCTCTTCTTCTTCGATCAGCAAGGGGCAGCAACACTCTTCCCTTCCTCAAGGCCGACAGCTGCCTCCTCTTCAAAGGGTCGGCAACCTCTTCCTCCAGCAGCCCTCTAATCCTAATTCTCTCCGATTTGACCGGTAGTTGCGAGGGGGGCACCTAGGGTTTGCTCAAATCCCCCTCAACTCGGATTTTTGGACTCGGATTTGGTTTCCATGGGTAAGGAACTCCTCCTTTCCCCTTTATTTAGATTTCCTTGAAATTTTATTGCAAATTTTTGCGCTCCAAATTGCGCATTTATGTGATCCAAGTTTATGCCTCTCTTGTAATCCACTAACCACCTTGTGTTTGTGATTTCCGGCGCTGCTCTTCGAATCCGTTGGTGGGATCACACAATACGCTTCCGATTTAGGGTTTACCAAGCCAAAGCGCCACCAAATTCTTTTTTCTGCGTGGTAATCTCCTCTCCCCTCACTTTTGAGGGAAGTAAATTGTTTAAACTCTCTCACGTTTAGGTCATGTGATATTAAATGTTTGTGCTATCGTAGAGATTTTTGTTATGTCAAATAACAACTATGTTGTTCCTGAACAGGTTTAAGTAAGATTTCTAAATCTTGCTTGCGTTGCAGCCACCACCGTCAGATTCAGCCCTACTTAAGGCAAGTAGAGAAATCTCTCTCGCTTGCAATCATTTAGCGTAGCTTGATTTCGTGCTTATGTTTTATGAATTTACATTTGAATACTTGTATCGTCAAATTGCTAGTTTAGGTCTTGATACGCTTAGAATGACTTGTTATATATAAGTACATGTTATCTCGAAGATGTTGCGTAGTAATTTCTCACTGTCCAAGTTAATTCATTCCAAATTGAATCATTTCATTCATTTGATACATAAGCAACATTAAAAGAATATGTTTAATTGATGCAACTCTTCGACTTGGGTTCTGATGAGTCCTGATCATATACACTTTTATGGACTCATCTGGGCCGATTTCCTAGTTTATGCACTACACTCCAGGCATGTTTTCGCTCATATTTGTTATTCCATGCTATGTGCACTTCTAGGCCCGTTTTTTGTGTTATATCATGTTTTTCTTCATTAGTAGTTTTCATGTACTGTTAGGTGCCACTTTCAGTGGCTAGATTTGTGGTTGTGCTGGATTAGGAGTCGTGCAGGTGTTCCCGGTGCAATTCTGCACAGGAACACTGCGCACGATCACCGGTTCTATTGCGCACGACCACTGGTCGTGCGCCACTGATCGTGTGCACTTAACCCTTTTTTCATGAGTTCTGTTTGGTGCAGTGCGCACGACCATCTACGATAGTGCGCACGACCACCGGTCGTGCGCCACTGTTCGTGCGCACTTATCATTAATTTTATGAGTTCTGTCTCGACCAGTGCGCACGACCACCGACGATAGTGCGCACGACCGGTCGTGCGAACACTATATTTTATAAATTGCTTCTCTTGCAGGTTCCATCCAGTCGGACGCACGATCACAGAATTCTAGTGCGCACGACCACTGGTCGTGCGCCAATGACCGTGCGCACTGTTTATTCCAGCGCCTATAAAACGACCTGCTCGCGAATTAGGTCGGGATCCCGATTTTGTTCCGCCGTTTTCTCGCTCCAGGGCTCGGATTTCGCCCCTCCACCGCCGCCCACCATATGGAGGTGCTCCGGGCTTGTTATTCACGCCAATCTTGAGTCGGAGCTTCCTCTCGGCCTCCTCCTTCATCCAAGTGCTCCAAGGAAGGTTTAGCCGCCATCGCCATCAAGCAAGAGGAAGTTTGCAACCTCTACCGGATCGTGACACGAAGAAGACGGGCTCATTGGAGAGTAGTGACAGCTCTCTCTACCCCGGACGTAGTTGCGGACCGAGCTTGGACACGGATTGACAACCCGGCGATTCCAACCGTGAATCTACAACGAGACTTCGGATTCGGTCGATTTCTTGCCTTATTCTTCTCTTATTGATGTGTATGTAGCTAGAACCAACATTTTGATGAAGTACATTTTTACTTGTTAACATTAGTATGAAATCATGTCTATGTGATTGAGTAATCTTGTTATATTTTCATTTGAGGTGTGCCCCGTGGTGTGGATTGTTCGTTGTGTTGTGCCGCCCTAACAATTGTTAGTGGTGTGCTTTGCGAAGAGGTGCTTACGACCCTCATTCCGTTAGCCTACTCGCCCATCCGCCTACCGAAGCGTGGCATCGCGGCCCGTACTCCATCCCGCCTAACGAAGCAGCGCGCTCAAGGCCTGCATAGTTCGATCTGCTTGCCTACTCGTCCATCCGCCCTTACGAAGTAGCGCGTTCAAGGCCTACGTAGTCTTCCATCCCGCCGAGCGAAGCTTTGCATAGCAGCATTGCATAGGAGTAGTTGTAGCTTTTTCTCTTTATTTTCCACAAACCAAATCAACCCCCGTGTCCGCAATTCATCCGACCCAAAGGACTTCGATCTCAAGTCCTTCCTCGAACGTTAACTCCACCTTACTGTGTTCCTTGAGAGATTCGATACTTGGGGATTTACTTCCTCATATTATTACTTGACAACGACCGGTTCACTGCCGTTCGGATCGCAGTCTCGCTACCGTCTATAGCGGTGTGCAGGATTTGCGCATCAAGTTTTTGGCGCCGTTGCCGGGGAATACAGTCGTGTGAGTTTTCTGGAGAGGGAGAATTTGAGAGAAAAGCCTTCCATTTGTAAATTGCATCTTTTATTTTATTTTTGTTCTTTTTATTCTATTTTCTGTTCTAATTAGGTTGCTTTAGTAATCTTTGTTAGGCGTAGTATTTTGCACAATAGCATTTTTATTTTGAATCGTTTTATCTCCGCACTATGTGGGCACATTTCAATTTCCGTTGCCGTTGGTGTAGAGATACCTCCCACTCTAGTGATGAATGCCCTACGGAGAATAGTAGGCTTAATTCTTATAGCCCAGCATATGGAGCACCGACTTCGTCTGGTACTCCATATGGTGCGCGTAAGTCTTATGGCTACTTTGCTGAGCCTTTACCGTCGTACTTCTTTTCGGCTCCAGCTCCCGCTGTGCCAAAGAAGCCCGCAAGGCAGTGCCGGTTTTGTCAGAGCACTGATCATGTCCTGAAGGACTGTGCCGAGTATCTTCGCCAATTGGACGAGGATGACGAACCGGACATCCGGATCGTCCCAACTCCTAACTCTGGCGGCACACCTTCAACGTCCGGTTATGTGTCTTTGTCACCTTCACATCTTGAAGGGTATGGCATGGACATGGTCACCGGATGTGCGGCTGATCTATGCACCGACACTGCTGAGCCTATTCTCCATGTGCATCCACCACTTCTAGTAGATTCGATTCTTCCCCCTATTGTGCATACTATTCTCGTCTCCGACGACATTGTTGATGATGTGTCGCAGGATGAGGTGGGTGATCTGAGTGTTGTGCATATTCCTATGGAGGAGGACAACCTTCTAGGTGAAGAGGAGTTTTCCTCAGCACCGGTGGAGGAATTCCAAATCCTAAGCCTGGCCACCATCGATCCCGCCGAATCTTGTAGCATTGATGACAATGCTAACATTACTTTACTTCCCCAACCTGATGGGAGTGAGACCGGGGTCACTCCCCCGATTGACGATGATTTATGTTCTTCACCTTATTTATTTCTTGATCCCCTTCCTTCATCTGAGTCTGTGCAGGTTGAATCTTCACAGGTACTTCAGGAGGACTTGGAGCTGTTTGCTCAAGTCAATGATGCGAGCATCCTCTCATGCGAGGAGGTTTATTCTCCCTCCGTAGAGGAAGCTCCACTCATTGCCTTTCCCTCCTGCCACCTTGCTGTTGATGATACCTTGCTAGGCAAGGATGTGTTTTGTGAGATGAGTGAGGACCAGGCCTCCTCCTTTTCTTTCATTCTCTACCCTCTACCTGTGAGGAGCAGGTATCTATATTTAGGTAGAGGGGTGACTGTTCTATCACCGTATCGGTACCCGCAACCGACACGGATATTAGGCCAGTTACCTGTCCACTTCTCCTTCCATAGGCCCATTAGCTAGAACTCTTAAAGTTTGAATAAGTCGTGCTGGGAGGACAATAACCCCAGTAGTTATCTTTCTTTTCTGCATTTTTTTATTTCATCTAATCATGTTTAGTTAGTAGTATTTTCTTTTCAGTTTTCTTTTGTCTTTTGTTTTTGCGGAGCTGACCCCTGCAGGTACTTATTCTGGATGGCGGATGCTGCAGCTAGTTTTAGCTTACACGCCAATCTTCTGGTATGCTCACTTGCTGAGCATTGGGTACTCTCTTCCCCTAGCCTTTTCTGATTTTCATGTCATATGTTATGCGGATTGTTTAGTTTAAGTCTGGGGGAGAGTAGTTTGTTTACCCGCTCACGTGCACTATTGCACTGCATGCTAGAAGATTTCTTTTAAATTGTTGTTCATTTTCATTGCACACCACATCACCCACTTGAGCGCGTACTCATCCGTTTGTTTGCTCTGTTGTGAATTTAATTTTTCTGCTTATTTGGGAAAGTCTAGGTGATGGCTTAGGACTATGTAGCAGAGTAAAATGTTGACTCTAGTAGTGCTCCTAGTCGAGTGCTCGGTTGCATAGAAATTTGTGTAGAGTAGACTTCTCTTTATACTTATGGTTTTATATTTTTCTTATTAGTGTAAATGTTGTTTACTCTACTCAAATGGTGAATTCGGTGGAATCAAACGGTAGCATAGGGATGTGTGTAAACGATCGCTAGATTCGTATTGCTTGAGTCGGGAGAAAGGAGAATCTTTCTCGGTGGCTAGAACTTGCCCCAAGCGATTCTTGAAGCATGGGTATACGGTTAGTCAATTGCGTGAATGTGATATAGGCCATCATTTTGGCCCGGTTGAGCCTTTGTGCCTATCCCTACCGCTATATCCTCGCTAGCCGAGTTGTGCCTACCCGTTCTTTGATTCAGCCCTACTTTTATTTCACCAAAGCCCAAAATCCAATCCTAGTCGCACACCCAAATCTGAGCTTTAGCTGTTTATTATTTTCATGAGTTGGGTTGTTGATGTGGTAATATGTTTGTGAAGATGTGGATGTGTCCTTTTGTTTATTTGCTGAAAATGATAAGAAAAGAAAAAAAAATGAGAAAAAGAAAAGAAGTTAAAAGGAAAGGAAAGAGAAGGAGTGTTTAATTGAAAATCTTTATGTATAGATTTATGTTTGGGAGTAGGCGGTGCACGCACCCATGCTGTTAAGTCCAAGTCTGGGGGTGTTGTGTACCCGCGTGTTTGTGTGGTGAATGAGGATAGTTTCCTGCATTAGCTCATTTGGGTTTAGTATTTGAACCATCGTCTTTATCATTGTATACCTCATCTAAACCCAAGCCCCATTTAAAACCTAAAGTCCTATTGATTCACGCATTTGAGTCAAACCAGTGCCGTGGAGAGAATGTGACCGGGCAAGCTTATGGTCACCGACACTGATGGATTTCAGTGGAGTTTTTCCCGCATCCCGATCTTGAGCAATGCTCGTCTCAGCGCTTAGTTTACTTTCTCCGTATGCATGACCGAATGATTCACCGTTGTTCACCATTTTGAGTAGTTGTAATATGCTTTTACTCTTTTAGAAATATATAAACTGTTTTTATAATCAGAAATCTTTTCTACTATTTTTCTTATGCACGTGAGCATGCGACTTCGCATGGTACTCTGTAGTGCAATCGTTAAGCCATCTACTGTTCTTTCCTAGTTCGCTTAGAATTTGTTTGCTCGGGACGCACAAACAGTTAAGTCTGGGGGTGTGATGAGTCCTGATCATATACACTTTTATGGACTCATCTGGGCCGATTTCCTAGTTTATGCACTACACTCCAGGCATGTTTTCGCTCATATTTGTTATTCCATGCTATGTGCACTTCTAGGCCCGTTTTTGGTGTTATATCATGTTTTTCTTCATTAGTAGTTTTCATGTACTGTTAGGTGCCACTTTCAGTGGCTAGATTTGTGGTTGTGCTGGATTAGGAGTCGTGCAGGTGTTCCCGGTGCAATTCTGCACAGGAACACTGCGCACGATCACCGGTTCTATTGCGCACGACCAGTGGTCGTGCGCCACTGATCGTGTGCACTTAACCCTTTTTTCATGAGTTCTGTTTGGTGCAGTGCGCACGACCATCTACGATAGTGCGCACGACCATCTACGATAGTGCGCACGACCACCGGTCGTGCGTCACTGTTCGTCCGCACTTATCATTAATTTTATGAGTTCTGTCTCGACCAGTGCGCACGACCACCGACGATAGTGCGCACGACCACCGGTCGTGCGCCACTGGTCGTGCGAACACTATATTTTATAAATTGCTTCTCTTGCAGGTTCCGTCCAGTCGGACGCACGATCACAGAATTCTAGTGCGTACGACCACTGGTCGTGCGCCAATGACCGTGCGCACTGTTTATTCCAGCGCCTATAAAACGACCTGCTCGCGAATTAGGTCGGGATCCCGATTTTGTTCCGCCGTTTTCTCGCTCCAGGGCTCGGATTTTGCCCCTCCACCGCCGCCCACCATATGGAGGTGCTCCGGGCTTGTTCTTCACGCCAATCTTGAGCCGGAGCTTCCTCTCGGCCTCCTCCTTCATCCAAGTGCTCCAAGGAAGGTTTAGCCGACATCGCCATCAAGCAAGAGGAAGTTTGCAACCTCTACCGGATCGTGACACGAAGAAGACGGGCTCATTGGAGAGTAGTGACAGCTCTCTCTACCCCGGACGTAGTTGCGGACCGAGCTTGGACACGGATTGACAACCCGGCGATTCCAACCGTGAATCTACAACGAGACTTCGGATTCGGTCGATTTCTTGCCTTATTCTTCTCTTATTGATGTGTATGTAGCTAGAACCAACATTTTGATGAGGTATATTTTTACTTGTTAACATTAGTATGAAATCATGTCTATGTGATTGAGTAATCTTGTTATATTTTCATTTGAGGTGTGCCCCGTGGTGTGGATTGTTCGTTGTGTTGTGCCGCCCTAACAATTGTTAGTGGTGTGCTTTGCGAAGAGGTGCTTACGACCCTCATTCCGTTAGCCTACTCGCCCATCCGCCTACCGAAGCGTGGCATCGCGGCCCGTACTCCATCCCGCCTAACGAAGCAGCGCGCTCAAGGCCTGCATAGTTCGATCTGCTTGCCTACTCGTCCATCCGCCCTTACGAAGTAGCGCGTTCAAGGCCTACGTAGTCTTCCATCCCGCCGAGCGAAGCTTTGCATAGCAGCATTGCATAGGAGTAGTTGTAGCTTTTTCTCTTTATTTTCCACAAACCAAATCAACCCCCGTGTCCGCAATTCATCCGACCCAAAGGACTTCGATCTCAAGTCCTTCCTCGAACGTTAACTCCACCTTACTGTGTTCCTTGAGAGATTCGATACTTGGGGATTTACTTCCTCATATTATTACTTGACAACGACCGGTTCACTGCCGTTCGGATCGCAGTCTCGCTACCGTCTATAGCGGTGTGCAGGATTTGCGCATCAAGTTTTTGGCGCCGTTGCCGGGGAATACAGTCGTGTGAGTTTTCTGGAGAGGGAGAATTTGAGAGAAAAGCCTTCCATTTGTAAATTGCATCTTTTATTTTATTTTTGTTCTTTTTATTCTATTTTCTGTTCTAATTAGGTTGCTTTAGTAATCTTTGTTAGGCGTAGTATTTTGCACAATAGCATTTTTATTTTGAATCGTTTTATCTCCGCACTATGTGGGCACATTTCAATTTCCGTTGCCGTTGGTGTAGAGATACCTCCCACTCTAGTGATGAATGCCCTACGGAGAATAGTAGGCTTAATTCTTATAGCCCAGCATATGGAGCACCGACTTCGTCTGGTACTCCATATGGTGCGCGTAAGTCTTATGGCTACTTTGCTGAGCCTTTACCGTCGTACTTCTTTTCGGCTCCAGCTCCCGCTGTGCCAAAGAAGCCCGCAAGGCAGTGCCGGTTTTGTCAGAGCACTGATCATGTCCTGAAGGACTGTGCCGAGTATCTTCGCCAATTGGACGAGGATGACGAACCGGACATCCGGATCGTCCCAACTCCTAACTCTGGCGGCACACCTTCAACGTCCGGTTATGTGTCTTTGTCACCTTCACATCTTGAAGGGTATGGCATGGACATGGTCACCGGATGTGCGGCTGATCTATGCACCGACACTGCTGAGCCTATTCTCCATGTGCATCCACCACTTCTAGTGGATTCGATTCTTCCCCCTATTGTGCATACTATTCTCGTCTCCGACGACATTGTTGATGATGTGTCGCAGGATGAGGTGGGTGATCTGAGTGTTGTGCATATTCCTATGGAGGAGGACAACCTTCTAGGTGAAGAGGAGTTTTCCTCAGCACCGGTGGAGGAATTCCAAATCCTAAGCCTGGCCACCATCGATCCCGCCGAATCTTGTAGCATTGATGACAATGCTAACATTACTTTACTTCCCCAACCTGATGGGAGTGAGACCGGGGTCACTCCCCCGATTGACGATGATTTATGTTCTTCACCTTATTTATTTCTTGATCCCCTTCCTTCATCTGAGTCTGTGCAGGTTGAATCTTCACAGGTACTTCAGGAGGACTTGGAGCTGTTTGCTCAAGTCAATGATGCGAGCATCCTCTCATGCGAGGAGGTTTATTCTCCCTCCGTAGAGGAAGCTCCACTCATTGCCTTTCCCTCCTGCCACCTTGCTGTTGATGATACCTTGCTAGGCAAGGATGTGTTTTGTGAGATGAGTGAGGACCAGGCCTCCTCCTTTTCTTTCATTCTCTACCCTCTACCTGTGAGGAGCAGGTATCTATATTTAGGTAGAGGGGTGACTGTTCTATCACCGTATCGGTACCCGCAACCGACACGGATATTAGGCCAGTTACCTGTCCACTTCTCCTTCCATAGGCCCATTAGCTAGAACTCTTAAAGTTTGAATAAGTCGTGCTGGGAGGACAATAACCCCAGTAGTTATCTTTCTTTTCTGCATTTTTTTATTTCATCTAATCATGTTTAGTTAGTAGTATTTTCTTTTCAGTTTTCTTTTGTCTTTTGTTTTTGCGGAGCTGACCCCTGCAGGTACTTATTCTGGATGGCGGATGCTGCAGCTAGTTTTAGCTTACACGCCAATCTTCTGGTATGCTCACTTGCTGAGCATTGGGTACTCTCTTCCCCTAGCCTTTTCTGATTTTCATGTCATATGTTATGCGGATTGTTTAGTTTAAGTCTGGGGGAGAGTAGTTTGTTTACCCGCTCACGTGCACTATTGCACTGCATGCTAGAAGATTTCTTTTAAATTGTTGTTCATTTTCATTGCACACCACATCACCCACTTGAGCGCGTACTCATCCGTTTGTTTGCTCTGTTGTGAATTTAATTCTTCTGCTTATTTGGGAAAGTCTAGGTGATGGCTTAGGACTATGTAGCAGAGTAAAATGTTGACTCTAGTAGTGCTCCTAGTCGAGTGCTCGGTTGCATAGAAATTTGTGTAGAGTAGACTTCTCTTTATACTTATGGTTTTATATTTTTCTTATTAGTGTAAATGTTGTTTACTCTACTCAAATGGTGAATTCGGTGGAATCAAACGGTAGCATAGGGATGTGTGTAAACGATCGCTAGATTCGTATTGCTTGAGTCGGGAGAAAGGAGAATCTTTCTCGGTGGCTAGAACTTGCCCCAAGCGATTCTTGAAGCATGGGTATACGGTTAGTCAATTGCGTGAATGTGATATAGGCCATCATTTTGGCCCGGTTGAGCCTTTGTGCCTATCCCTACCGCTATATCCTCGCTAGCCCAGTTGTGCCTACCCGTTCTTTGATTCAGCCCTACTTTTATTTCACCAAAGCCCAAAAGCCAATCCTAGTCGCACACCCAAATCTGAGCTTTAGCTGTTTATTATTTTCATGAGTTGGGTTGTTGATGTGGTAATATGTTTGTGAAGATGTGGATGTGTCCTTTTGTTTATTTGCTGAAAATGATAAGAAAAGAAAAAAAAATGAGAAAAAGAAAAGAAGTTAAAAGGAAAGGAAAGAGAAGGAGTGTTTAATTGAAAATCTTTATGTATAGATTTATGTTTGGGAGTAGGCGGTGCACGCACCCATGCTGTTAAGTCCAAGTCTGGGGGTGTTGTGTACCCGCGTGTTTGTGTGGTGAATGAGGATAGTTTCCTGCATTAGCTCATTTGGGTTTAGTATTTGAACCATCGTCTTTATCATTGTATACCTCACCTAAACCCAAGCCCCATTTAAAACCTAAAGTCCTATTGATTCACGCATTTGAGTCAAACCAGTGCCGTGGAGAGAATGTGACCGGGCAAGCTTATGGTCACCGACACTGATGGATTTCAGTGGAGTTTTTCCCGCATCCCGATCTTGAGCAATGCTCGTCTCAGCGCTTAGTTTACTTTCTCCGTATGCATGACCGAATGATTCACCGTTGTTCACCATTTTGAGTAGTTGTAATATGCTTTTACTCTTTTAGAAATATATAAACTGTTTTTATAATCAGAAATCTTTTCTACTATTTTTCTTATGCACGTGAGCATGCGACTTCGCATGGTACTCTGTAGTGCAATCGTTAAGCCATCTACTGTTCTTTCCTAGTTCGCTTAGAATTTGTTTGCTCGGGACGCACAAACAGTTAAGTCTGGGGGTGTGATGAGTCCTGATCATATACACTTTTATGGACTCATCTGGGCCGATTTCCTAGTTTATGCACTACACTCCAGGCATGTTTTCGCTCATATTTGTTATTCCATGCTATGTGCACTTCTAGGCCCGTTTTTGGTGTTATATCATGTTTTTCTTCATTAGTAGTTTTCATGTACTGTTAGGTGCCACTTTCAGTGGCTAGATTTGTGGTTGTGCTGGATTAGGAGTCGTGCAGGTGTTCCCGGTGCAATTCTGCACAGGAACACTGCGCACGATCACCGGTTCTATTGCGCACGACCAGTGGTCGTGCGCCACTGATCGTGTGCACTTAACCCTTTTTTCATGAGTTCTGTTTGGTGCAGTGCGCACGACCATCTACGATAGTGCGCACGACCACCGGTCGTGCGTCACTGTTCGTGCGCACTTATCATTAATTTTATGAGTTCTGTCTCGACCAGTGCGCACGACCACCGACGATAGTGCGCACGACCACCGGTCGTGCGCCACTGGTCGTGCGAACACTATATTTTATAAATTGCTTCTCTTGCAGGTTCCGTCCAGTCGGACGCACGATCACAGAATTCTAGTGCGTACGACCACTGGTCGTGCGCCAATGACCGTGCGCACTGTTTATTCCAGCGCCTATAAAACGACCTGCTCGCGAATTAGGTCGGGATCCCGATTTTGTTCCGCCGTTTTCTCGCTCCAAGGCTCGGATTTCGCCCCTCCACCGCCGCCCACCATATGGAGGTGCTCCGGGCTTGTTCTTCACGCCAATCTTGAGCCGGAGCTTCCTCTCGGCCTCCTCCTTCATCCAAGTGCTCCAAGGAAGGTTTAGCCGACATCGCCATCAAGCAAGAGGAAGTTTGCAACCTCTACCGGATCGTGACACGAAGAAGACGGGCTCATTGGAGAGTAGTGACAGCTCTCTCTACCCCGGACGTAGTTGCGGACCGAGCTTGGACACGGATTGACAACCCGGCGATTCCAACCGTGAATCTACAACGAGACTTCGGATTCGGTCGATTTCTTGCCTTATTCTTCTCTTATTGATGTGTATGTAGCTAGAACCAACATTTTGATGAAGTATATTTTTACTTGTTAACATTAGTATGAAATCATGTCTATGTGATTGAGTAATCTTGTTATATTTTCATTTGAGGTGTGCCCCGTGGTGTGGATTGTTCGTTGTGTTGTGCCGCCCTAACAATTGTTAGTGGTGTGCTTTGCGAAGAGGTGCTTACGACCCTCATTCCGTTAGCCTACTCGCCCATCCGCCTACCGAAGCGTGGCATCGCGGCCCGTACTCCATCCCGCCTAACGAAGCAGCGCGCTCAAGGCCTGCATAGTTCGATCTGCTTGCCTACTCGTCCATCCGCCCTTACGAAGTAGCGCGTTCAAGGCCTACGTAGTCTTCCATCCCGCCGAGCGAAGCTTTGCATAGCAGCATTGCATAGGAGTAGTTGTAGCTTTTTCTCTTTATTTTCCACAAACCAAATCAACCCCCGTGTCTGCAATTCATCCGACCCAAAGGACTTCGATCTCAAGTCCTTCCTCGAACGTTAACTCCACCTTACTGTGTTCCTTGAGAGATTCGATACTTGGGGATTTACTTCCTCATATTATTACTTGACAACGACCGGTTCACTGCCGTTCGGATCGCAGTCTCGCTACCACCTATAGCGGTGTGCAGGATTTGCGCATCAGGTTCCCTCTTGAATCTCTAACGGGAACAAAGGACCGGTCATGACAACCATGAAATCCCTGGCTCTAGGGTGAGGGTTCGCAAGAGCCGTCCCTTAGAGATTACAGGCATAAATTATGAATCTCTGTCAAGTCCTGAACCTGATTTTGAATCCGTCTGAATCAACATTTTGCGCATCAAATAGAAATACATACATCTTTCATTTGTTACAGCTTATGTCATTACATGAATGAATTTATACATCACCCTAGAGTAGGCTAATAATTTTGGTAGTTTTTGCTTGACTCGTTTACTTGCTTGGTTTGTTAGCTTAATTTCATGAAAATTCGTACACGTACATTTCTGACCCTTGCTTGTTGTGTAATTTTACTTTACTTACTTTTACCAATGTTTCTGAGGCTTGTTCCTTGATTGTTTGGAATTTGTCATAGCATTTGTGACTGCACTGCCCGCCACCTGAGCCCAATCCGCAACGAGTTCTTATCCTCGGAGGTTTATCTTTTGTTGCTGTGTCAGGTTCTATGTTGTATTTCCTTTACTGTCGGTTTCGGCTTATTATGTAATAGTTATGATCAGTCATTTTTCCTTGTATCATGATCTCATTGACAACTGTTAGGCTAAATAAATTATGTATTGGAATTTGATATAAGAGCATGTTCATTTCCTTTGGGATTTTTATTGCATGAATTTGGTATCAGAAACTTTGTATCATGACTTTTAATTTAAATGCATGAGTATTTTACTTTTCACTGTCTTATTTTAAAGCTTCGGCATAATGATAATGTATTTTCTTCAAACTATTTACTTTAAATTTAAAAAAGCTAATTCAGCTCCCGCCTAAACAGACATGGAGTTTCTTTCCCCCGTGTCTGTGGCATCACGACCGCCGGAAGCACACTCTGATATTTTTTTTGCTTTTAGACGGGTCGTGACAGCTGGTATCAGAGCTAGGTTGAGCTTCTTAAATTAAAATGTTATAATTTTCACATATTTTGGAATTTCATTGTATAAGTATATATATACGCATACATCATTTCTTCACTCAACTTGTCACAATCGGTTGTTCTCGGCTAAAACACTCGCACTACACTCATAATCATGAGTAGTATGCACACGGATGTTAAGGGGTTATGTGCAACCTTAACATTTTATGTGCATATGAATTTTCATTAGGATATACACCGCTTGCGAATATTAAATGGTTATGGGCAATTTAATATTTTCAAGTGTGATGGCATTAGTAACATCATATGCATGACATGTTAAGCGATATGGGCACTTAACGTGGTATGTGTATTCATTCATGAACATTCTTATGAATGCATTTTAGGCAAAATTGCATTGCATGCACAGCATAACTCATTGCACAAGTGTTAAGCTAAGAACAACAGATGATGATCGTACACACATGGATTAACTAATCATTTACTATTGCACGTAATTCTATTGTTGCATTTGCATGATGATTACCTAAAGTTGTCCAATGAAAATGTTGTAAATATTACATGATTTACGTATCCGACAGTGCAAAAGTGTTAGAACCTCCGGTCTCAATTCCTTCAACTCTGCTTGATTATCAATCTTACCCGACTCTCTTGTGCCTCTTTCTAGATGGCTCCTAAGCGGCCAAGTCGCAAGCAGGCTAGCTCTTCTGCGGGGGAAGCATCTGGAGATGCAACTGCCCAGCTTTTGAGATAAATTCTGGATCGTCTCACTCGCCTGGAGGAGGATCGCCAGACTTCTAATCCCGCCTCTGGTTCCGGACGCACGGGGACAGCTAGAGTATCTACCACTCCTGAAGTCACCCATCCTGCATCAAATCCCAGAACCAACTCGCTTGATGTCAACCTGGTAACCCCGCTTGCATCAAATCTGGCTGCTCCTGTGGCGATGGCAGATATCCTGGCGTTCAAAAGGCTAAAGCTGTCATCTTACAATGGCGACCGTGACTACTTCGTCATATCAGAGTGGCTCTCCCAGATGGAGAAACACTTTGAATATGCTGGAATTCCGGAGGCTCAGAAGGTTCTTCTTGCGGCCTACCAACTGACTGAGGATGCTTACACCTGGTGGCTTCAGCGCCGCAATCTCCCCAATTCTGCCACCTTGACCTGGGGCAATTCAAGGAAGACATCATGGAGAAGTTCCTTTCTTCTGTGGAGCGCGACAGGCTAGCTAAGAAATTCTTATCTCTCCAGCAGCCCGGCAGGTCAGTGACCGAGTATGAGAAGGAATTCTCTCGCCTATCCCTCCTTGTTGTGGAGTTGGTGTCAGACGAGGACAAGAAGATCAATCGCTTTGTGAAGGGACTTTGTCAGCCAGCATGTGGTAGTTCATGGCGCCACTACCTCCGCTGAGACTGTGGAAGTTTCCTTGCAGGTGGAGGCTATTGAACTGGAGCGTTTTGCTAAGAAGTTCCAGCATGGTAAAAGTAATGTCGCCGCATCTGACCACAAGCGAAAGGGTGCTCCATCTCAGGATCAAGGCCTCAAGACTAAAGAGGTGTGTGCCTTTTGCAACAAGGTGGGCCATGTCGCGCAAGTCTGCCGCACCCTCTTGAAGAAGCAGAAGATAGTTGTTCCTGCACAGCAACCACAATTGACGCTTGTCGCTACCTCCACCATCTGTGCTTACTGCAAAAAGTCAGGTCACCTGCTGAAGGACTGCCGCCGTAAGCAGAATGTCTGCTACAGATGTGGACAAGTTGGGCATCATATCCAAGACTGCCCTATGAAGGAAAGCCCAATTCCTGCTCAGCCTCTACAATTTATTTCGGGAGCTCAGGAGAAGGGTATAGCTGTGTTGAACGACATCTCTCAAGGCAAGGCGCTCGCATCTTCCGACGTCATCTCTGTTATGTAATGCATTGTTTTTAGTTTTCTGCATCTTATTTTAGCTGTTTAGATTTGAGCAATCATGATTTGTGTCTGTCATTTCCAAAACATTTAGGGAGATTTAGGGTCAAGAATAAGTGGACGCAAATTCTTTTTGATTCCGGTGCATCGCATTCCTTTATTGCCCGTCATATTGTGGACCATCATCGTTGGCCTACTTCGCCACTTGAGGTCCCTTATGAGATCTCTGTGCTTGCATCTACACCATTCGAATAGGGGTATCCTCAACTGTCTGATCATGCTTGGTGAATTGCTAGTCTCAGCTGACTTCATAGTTCTGGATATGACAGAGTTCGATGTGATCTTAGGCATGAATTGGTTGGTTGCGTATAGAGCAAAACTGGACTGTGTGGCAAAAAGGGTCAATCTCAGCATTGATGGCAAGGACTACAACGTTCATGTTCAGACCCGCAGTCACATGAAGGTAATTTTTGTTGTGCGTGTCACTCGTCTTCTTGGACAAGGATGTTCTGCTTGTTTTGTATATGCTTCTCTTTCGGATTCTATCTCTCCTCAACTTGAATCCCTTCCAATTGTTTCTGAGTTTCCTGATGTCTTTCCTGCTGAATTGCATGGGATGCCTCCTGATCGAGATGTGGAGTTCTCCATCGACTTAGAGCCTGAGACGCGCCCCATATCTAAAGCTCTGTACCGTACGGCCCCGCGCGAACTAGAGGAGCTTAGATCGCAATTTGATGAACTGCTTGAGCGTGGATACATTCGTCCTTAGCTCTTCACCTTGGGGAGCCCCCGTTCTCTTCGTGAAAAAGAAGGGCGGTTCCATGAGACTTTGCATTGATTATCGGGACTTAAACAATGTGACCGTCAAAAATAAATATCCTCTTCCGCGCGTGGATAATCTCTTTGATCAGCTCAAGGGTACTATTGTCTTTTCCAAGATAAATTTCAGATCGGGTTACCATCAGTTGAAGATCAAGGAATCTGACATTCCCAGAACCGTCTTCCTGACTCGGTATGGACATTTTGAATTCTTAGTGATGTCCTTTGATTTGACTAACGCACCCTCTGCTTTTATGGATATGATGAACCGTGTCTTCCGTGAGTACTGGATAAGTTCATCATCGTATTTATTTATGATATTCTGGTCTATTCCAAGACTCGTGAGGAACATGCGGCACATCTTAGGCTTATTCTCTCCACTCTTCGTCGGTATAAACTCTATGCCAAGCTGGCGAAATGTGAGTTCTGGATGGATCGCGTTACTTTCTTGGGGCATGTTATTTCACGAGATGGACTCTCCGTTGATCCTGCCAAGATTTCTGCAGTTATGGACTGGAAGCGGCCTTCTACCCCTACTGAAATCCGCAGTTTCCTTAGATTGGATGGCTACTACTGACGTTTCGTCAATGGTTTTTCCTCTCTTGTTGCTCCTCTGAAAAAGCTAACTCAAAAGCATGCTAGATTCGAGTGGTCAGATCAGTGTGAGCAGGCCTTCTTGGAATTGAAGCAACGTCTGTGTTCTGCGCCAGTGTTATTTCTTCTTTCAAAGGGGACAGATTTTTCAGTTTACACTGATGCTTCCGGAGTAGGCTTGGGTTGTATCTTGATGCAGGATGATCGTGTTATCGCTTATGGGTCGAGGAAGTTGAAAGTTCATAAGTGCAATTACCCCACTCATGATAGACAGAGGCACGGAAACCTAGTGTCGAATGGCCTATTTAATCGGGGAAAAGGGGGGATGCGGCTAGTCATAATAGGGGAGGGCTGCGGCTAGACATTGCTATTATATACATTTTTTTTAAAGTGGATTGTTACATTCTCCCCTACTTAGGAAGTTTCGTCTCGAAACTTCCTAGGGTTTTCCCGCATGGGCCTCTTATGGTGAAGATTCAGATGTCATTCATTCCATCAAAGTTTGCAAATCAAGGTATAAAAAACTAGCTATGAATATAATAGAATGGACAGGAGAACAAGTTCGGAGACTTACCAAAATCAAGAGAAAAGTTGTGGATACTTGCTACGCACATCAGATTCAAGTTCTCAAGTGTACTCCTCAGACTTGCCATGCATCCAAAGCACTCTTGCCATAGGAATGCTTCTCTTTCGAAGCTTGCGTTCTTGATACTCCACGATCTTAGCAGGCTCGACCGGATAAGAAAGATTGTCTTTAGGGATCACGGGAATTTCTTCAATGATGCGGTTAGGATCACAGATGTACTTTCGAAGTTGGCTAGCATGGAAGACATTGTGAACACCGGCAAAAGAAGCATGTAGCTCAAGACGATGTGCAGATCCTCCAACACACTTTGAAATAGTATATGGTCCCATGAACCTCGGGCTAAGTTTATGATGGCGACCAAACCGTTTCACCCCGGGAGTGGGGGAAACCTTCAGGACACTTGATCACCAACCACAAATTCTAACGGATGGCGGCGCTGGTTTGCATACTTCCTATGCCGCTCGACGGCACGACTGAGCTGAAGTCGAGTCTTCCTTGTGGCTTCTTCCATTTCTTGAAGTAACTCGGGCCCCAAAACAACCTTTTCACCAACTTCCGACCAAAAGAGAGGGGTCCTACAATGACGCCCATACAATGCTTCGAAGGGGGGCCATTTTGAGGCTCTCTTTATAGCTATTGTTGTAGGCAAATTCGCCTAAAGGTAGGTGCTCATCCCAAGCTCCCTTGCAATCCAGAATGTAACATTGAAGCATGTCCTCAAGTATATAATTAACCCTTTCGGTCTGACCATCGGCAGTCGGATGATAAGCAGTGCTCAGGTTGAGTTCGGTGACCAAAGCTTGTTGGAAACCCTTCCGAAAATGCGATACAAATCTCGAGCCGCGATCTGAAACAATCCGCAAAGGAATCCCATGAAGTATAACAATCTCTGATACATAGATCTGAGTCATCTTCTCGGTGGAATGACCTTCCTTATACGGGATGAAGTGAGACACTTTAGTCATACGATCTACTATGACCCAAATCGCGTCATGCCCTCTCGGAGTACGGGGCAAACCTGTGATGAAGTCCATAGAGATGTCTTCCCACTCCCATTCATGGATAGACAGAGGTTGCAAAAGACCATCAGGATGCTGATGATGAGCTTTCACCTTCTGACATGTCAAACATCGAGAGATGAAACGAGTTTTCACCCTCTGGAGAGGCTGGCAAGGTAAAGTGGTGCTGGAGTGCCCCAGATCGATTCCGTTGTCGGGCTCTCACTAGACGGTGGGTCAGGTTGATCTCTGGAGGGGCTGGCAAGGTAATGTGACGCTGGAGTGCCCCAGATCGATTCCGCTACCGGGCTCTCACTAGACGGTTGGTCAGGTTGATCTCTGGAGAGGCTGACAAGGTAAAGTGGTGCTGGAGTGCCCCAGATCAATTAACCCACAAGATCCTCCTTCACTGGGATTCTCTTAATTACCCTCAAATTAAGTGTCGTGATCTAATAATTATTGACAAAGGGCATGAAGTGTCTAAAGATCACAACCGCTTAGGGACTTAAAATTAATGCACTTCATAAGTCCCTATTGCATTGATATTCTTTAAAATAAATTGATAGGTTTTAATTTGAGTGATCGCTAGTGATGAATCAAAATCAATTACACCAAAATTAAGAGAATTAATTAATATGTTCAAGTTTGCTCTGATACCAAATGTTAGAAAATTATACTAAGCGCATAAGGTCACAAACATGCGGAAAAGGTTAGATTAAGAATAAACAATGTAATTTGACCTATGCGAACAGGATCGTCATGAACATAATTAATTAATTCTTACGATATGGTGTAATCAAAATAATTTTCTATCACTTGTAAAATTAATGCGAACACAATAATATGAAGGTAATGAAATGGTACGCTAACAAAATTGAAGTGCGGAAAATAAAGTGCGTACCATTTTTTGACTCGGCTTCGTGTCGCATGGTCGCCGACATACTCAACAAAGTGCTAGTATTTCTCCGAATAAAGTTTCCCGCACTTGTCGAAGACTCCAACATATATGTAGAAGAGACCACCGGACCGGGAAGGAATTAATTTCCTGTCCTTGATTACTGTTTGCTGACTAGGAACACCAATACCCAATAATCTTGAGAGAACCAATAGTCCTCTGTTAACTGTCTAGGGAAGATGTCCGTTTGACTTCTGGAAGAGATGGTCAGCAATCAATGGAGATCTCTTGAGGCTTTGCAGGGTTCGGTGAATCCTTCTACAGGGCAGCAGAACAGATGGAGGAGGATAAGCCCTGGTCTTTGATTTTCCTACTCCCTAATCTCCCTGTTTCACTTTAATGGAGACGTTGCAGGATGAAGAAATCAGTTTCTTCTTCGTACGGGAGGAGCCACAGTAACCGCAAGAGGAATTATGAAGAAGATCGTGAAAAGCCACAGTAACCGCTCGCCTCTCACTTCGCACTTGTTCACGGATTAGATAAAATTAATGACAGGTTATTGTTCCCTTAAATAGGAGAGGGACTGAGAGAGTGGAGGAGAAAATACTAAAAGCACCCCAAACTTTCTCACTTGATCTAAAATTTGTTCGTACGTGAAATAAATCGTACGCACAAATTAGAACCAATCTATCTAAACGTGTCAAGGGGAGACCAAGCTCGCGTAATGAAAAGTCTGAATTAGTCTAGCCCACCTATCACGGGTTTCGACTATTCACGCAAGCCAATTTTGACGCACACTCGCGGGAGATCTAAATAAACTCGTACTGACGCATACGTTTGGTCGAGACGATTCAATCGAATTAGTCCACTCATAATTAGGAAAACTTACAGGATATACTATATATTCATATGGTAGATATAGCTTAGGCTCACCTTGAGTGTTGTGATCACTCTCTCATGTATATATTTGTATACTCTATTGTTGGGAGATAATATAATGCATCCATCATTTTCTCTTATTCTATCAATATTCACTAAGGTTGTATCCCGTAAGAACCATCAATGAATTTCTTCACATTTCAGGTTGATTAATGCTTATGGTATTAATTTACGAGGATTGCTAAAATTTTATGTTAAACATGAAGACATCTGGGTAATCTCACCGGGAGATGACTAGAAATCCAAGTTTGGTCAGATACAATGGATGAGGTCAACAAGGGGATGCGAGGACTAGTTTTTTCCAACCATCCACTTCTCCGAGGATGCAACTTTGAAGATCTGCTTCTCCACAGCAAGGGTTGTTCCCATAGGGGTTATATGCTAAGGCACTCCTTTTTGTTGAAGTACTCAGAACTAAACTCCCTTTGCTATGCTATCAATTTAAAAAAGCTTGTCCTTCAATTTCAGTATCAAATCCTCTCAGCTACTTTGTCGGACGTTTTTATTTTTCACAGTAATTCTAGCATTGAACTCTAATAACATTAGCTTCTAGTATATATTCTAGTTGGTGCTCACAAAATCAGGGAACCGCAATAAAGACAGTCAAAAAAACGCTATCCATGGCCAGAATAAAAGAGTAATAGTCAAAAATTAACAGCAGAAAAAGGAGGAAGAAACTGAAAATTGGCAAATTCCAGATCTCTGTTTCTACAGATTAATAAATAAATCCTTATCCTTGTGGTAATCATTCCACCTCTAACAATTTGTAGCTTGAATCAAAATCTAGGTACTTCAAAACCTCCAGAACCATCAATCAGAAACTCCTAACAATTTAACAATGCCAAAACGACATGGGTGAAGGACATAGGATTGAAGAAAAACACGAACCAAATTGGAGGAAAAGATGGCGGGGGAGTCGAGCAAACCACCGGGGCTAAGCCCAGCCGGAACTGTGAAAAACGGCGACTGGGCCACCAACAAATTCATCGGTCGGCTATGCCCCAAGTTCAAACTCGCACCTGCTCCTCGCGTATCGTTCGGCATCGTCTCCGCCTCCGTGCGGGCCGCCGACCTATCATCCCCTTCAGCCAAGAACCTCCGGGGCGCAGCCATAGCCGCCGGGGAAGCCATAGCTCCGGCAAGGAGCTGAGAGAAGGAGCGGCACTCGGACTCAGCGTCCTCCGCGAAGAAGCTCGATACCAGCGTCATCGGGCCCGGACTCGCCTCTGCGACTCCGCCGCGGAAGAGGCTCTCAACCGTGGAACGCGGCGGCAGAGATATCGACGGTCGCTTCACGCCTTCCGCCGCCGACAAAGCCGATGCAGCGAATCCTCTCCCGCCGACGCCCTCGGCCATCGGATTGGAATTGGCGGGGGCAGTGGGAGTTAACTCATGGAGTAGCAGTTTCGTGGCATTACTTCCAGCTTGAGGCATGCGGAGAGTTCATGGAAGAAGTCGACGCGTGAGAATTCGGAGGTGGAAGAGGGAGGGGGGAGATGGAGATGGAGATGAAATTCAATCCGAATTAAATTCAGATGCAAATGACGATCGTTGACTCGCACAGTTACATTGCAGATGAGAAGCTGTTTGGCGCATTAAATGACGAAATGAACCCGGCCGTTTTTGTTGTTTGAATAATTAAGGTGGTGCCCCCATTTAGTAATTTCATTTCACTAGTAATCATTGATTTTGAATTATTAAAAAATACATATTGCACAGTGTCTATTATCTAATGGCTAATGGGCGTCGTCGGTAATTTAAGGGCATTGATATTGGTACCTCTTAAATGGTTATTTGTACACTTATATTTGTACTCATAGTGGATATTAGTACGCATAGTGGATATTTGTACCCAACCAATTTTTTTTTTTAAAATGAACAAATAGTTAAAAGTTTATTTGTTAAATGTCTGATACATGATTTCATTCTATTGCAATACGCAAAATTCATATTTCATTTCAAACCGAACGAAAGTTAAATGTCTGATACATGATAAATGTTCTTTGCATCTCTTAAAGTACACAAAAAGTACGCAAAATATCAAATAGTCATCGTTTGTTGCAGTCGTCTCCCAAAAAACCTAAATAATAAGAAAATAACAATTAGCAAACATCAACTCAATAATGTTGAAACCGGTAACCCGTTTTCAGCGTTCGAAAGGGGGATGCGGCTAACTCTTATTTGACTCAAGCTAAGACCCTTGACCGGTTACTAGGAACTAGGAGACTTGACCTTGATGACAACCGGAGTCTAGAGACAGACCCCTTAAGCTTCAGCGTGGAGGTCCCACCGCACACCCGGAAGACCACTCGGAACTTCCCCTCCCAAGCCAATGTTGAGCCTGGGCACCTTGGAGGGCACTAAGAACCTCCTCACTGTCAGCTGAAAGATGACAAGGGAGGGGGGGTGCTCGCTCACAAGACACACACAAGGGGGGGTAGTGACCAACCCTTCCCAAGGTGCTCATGGGGGTCTATTTATAGATTTCCCAAAATTGGGCTGCGGATAGCCGAAATTTCTCTATCCACAGCCCGATCATGACCCTGAATGATCAACGCAGGGGGGGCGAGTGGGGCTCAAGGCGCCCACTCCCCCCCCCCCCCCCCCCCTCGAGGGAGGTCCTACCTCCCTCCCCAAGGATGTCGGGCGAGTGGGCAAGTCCCTCCCACTCGCCCAAAGGGGGCGACGAGTGGGAAGGTCCCTCCCACTCGCCCCCAAGGGAGGCCGGCGAGTGGGAGGGCCTCTCCCACTCGCCCGGATGAGTGGGAGGGCCCCTCCCACTCGCCCGGATGAGTGGGAGAGCTCCTCCCACTCGCTCAACATAGGGCCGACGAGTGGGAGGGCCCCTCCCACTCGCCCGAAGAGGGCCGGCGAGTGGGAGGTCTCCTCCCACTCGCCCGGCCGGGCGAGTGGGAGGGTTCCTCCCACTCGTCCAAAGTGAGCCGGGGGAGCGGGTGCTCCCTCCGCTTCCCTCGCCGCCTCTTTTTGCCTTGATCGGTTTCGACCGTTTCTGCACGGTCATTTTGCCTGTTTCGGCCACCTTCACTGTCTCGGCCTCACCCGGGTCGGGTCACACCGACTCGGAAAATATGAGGGTTGTACAAATAATAATCGTAATTATTTGTCAACAATTTAACATTCTTTGAATTCATGATCTAAAAAAATAAAGAAATATTTTTGAACAAATCAAAATCTAACAATTTTGCTAAGATCAAATTAAAAATTCTAATGTTCATGAAGATTTCAGAAAAATACCTTCAAAAATTAACACCAACTAAAATAGCAAGCACAAATATGTGATTCGGAGAGATGAAAACCTAACAAATAAATTTTTTACATTTAGGAAACGAAATATTATGAGAGTTGAGAGGAACGATAAAGAAATACTCATAATTGGGCTATGAGAGAGTTGAGAGGACGATTTCGAAACCTACAAAATAATTTTCATGAAGCTTTTAGCATTCTGGGGTTTTAGGGTAGAAAAAATTGAGAAAGAATTAAAAAAAACTCACCGGAGAGGAAGGAGGTAGACCTAATGATGGAAAAGAGAGGAAATCCACACGATTTAGGGCCGAAAATCACCTAGGCGGGCGGCGGAAGGGGGGCAGGCGAGCGGCGGAAGGGGGCGGACGCACGGGAACAGGAGGGAGGCGAGGATCGGGCTGTTGTAAAAAAAAACGGGAGTGAGGGGTGGGTACATTTAGGGGTTTTTTATGCTTTAATAATACCTCTTATTTGAAAAGAAATGGGTACAAATAGTCATAAATGGGGCATAATATAATTTCGGATTATTTTCTTTACTTTTATACTGAGTTTTTTTTCCTCTTTTTATATTTTATTTTATTTTATCTTCACTTATTTTATTTTATGTAATTAAAATATTGAATTTATTGGATATTTATGATTATTTAATGGTGTAATAAATATCTCCTTTATTAATAGTAATATATATTATTTTTGCTAACTTCATAAAATATTCATTCCACCCCAATTTGAGATTTCAAATCATAAAGTTATCATCAATGTATGTCTAATATGATTTGATTCATTTCATTAGACAGCTTAAGTAGGTGATACATGACACTAAAGAGCACCACATTTAATAAAGGACAGATTGTCTGAACTTATCATTAGTTGTAAGGTATCTCGCACATAACATATGGATGCAAGATAACCCTGATCACTATTAGAGATCACAACGAACAAGACTTCATGGTCAGGGGCGGATCCAGAAATTTCAACAAGGGAGGTTAGACATCATCTTTCTCAAGTAAAAAAATTATTTGAATGCCTCCATCTTATCGGAGTCGTTTCTCCCTCATCCGATCGCCGTTTTTTGACGTATAAATAGTCAAAGTTCATTGTCTCGGCGAGAGAAATCCAAATTCACTAATCATTTTATAAAACTCTTGGGGGGGAGGGGGAGGCCCAGCCCGCCCCTCCTTAGATCCGCCCATGTTCATAGCTACTTCTTGTGTGAGTTTAACTGTTGTAACGACCCATCAAGACTGACACAATTGAAAAACATTAAACTTTTGTAAAGCAGGGATTGTCAATTTTCTTAAAATAAATAAATATGTATGTAATTGTGCACAACAAAATTATTAATCTATATAACTATCTCAAGGGACAGAGCACTGCAGAAAACTAGCAATAATAAAATAATTCTTAATATAACATCTATATATATACCCTAAACTACAAAATACAAAAGTAGGCATCACCTAAGAGCCACAACACCTAGATCAAACTAAATTAAACTAAACTTCACTCCTCACTACTAGACTTCACGACACTAAACTATAAACTCTAAACCTATCAGTATAGCTTTTTTACCATTGTTATATGCTCATTCATCTTCTCCAGTACTCTTGTGATAATTTGGACCCAAAATTGATATTGACTTCCTGCATTCGTCGTCATCCTTCATCAGAGAGTTTACTAGTAATTTCTTCCTCGTCATTTTCGTGATTCTAAAAATGTTATAATTTTAAAAGTTAGTCATAAATGACTAAGTGAGATCTTACCACTATAATTTATTACAAAATAAAAGAAAAGTTAGCATTAAATTATAGGAGACGTGTATCAACTAAAAAATAGTGTAAGTATATACCATGTAAGCAAGTGCTAGTTGAAGGAAATATGGTGTTAAATTTAATATAAGATTTGCATCAAAATCATTACATTCGTATATTTATATTCCTTGCAACATATATTTATTCTAGTTCTTTATATCTTTATTTTAGTTATTTATCTTGATTATTAAATATACACATTTAGTCATTATCTTCTTTATTTCATTTTTTATCTCTTTATATCTTCCATTATTTCATTTCTTATTTCTTTTTTTATTCCATTCATATGACACCTGAACCATCATGATCATCTTAACATGGGCATATTCCTTTGGTCCAGGGCCATCAACAAGCATGGAGTCCATATGGGACACCTGAACCTACATCTCATCATTTTCTCGATTCAAGGCTATCAACAAACATGGAGTCCATATGGGACACCTGAGTCAATCTCTTCTGAAAGTATCCAGTTGCTACCTAAATCACCTAGATGGGGTGAATAGGTGAATTCTATGGCTTTATGCGGAATTAAAATCTTTAGAGACAAAGCACACAGAAAATGAGCACATACCACTGTTGGATCTTACGGTACCCTTAGAGGGGGGGGATGAATAAGGGTTTTATGGAATTTTAAATGTTAATCAAATTTATCAAAGTTTGTGACCAAAGTTTAGGAATATTTTATAAGAAAATATATTTTGATATCTCATAAAAGATTGTATTGAAGATTCCTTTTTAAACAAGAGAAACACAACTTTTTGTTAACTGTTGCTAACGCCTGGCGTTAAGTGTTAACGCTGGGCTTTAGCTCTCCAGACAATATTCCTTAGCACAAAAAGATTGCTGCAGTGCTTTTACTTATGAAATCTTAAATGAAATACAATTCCAGAAAATCAGAGATAATGAAAACGATTATTGTATTTCAAAGATAGTTACACAAATGTTAATTTTAATATTTTGATGAAAATATAAATTAAAACATTCTTGAATAGGAAATAAAATCAATTGAATAGAACATTAAAATACATGATTTTATTTCATAATAAATTGAATACACAAATGTTTGATTTCTATAACGCTAGAAATCAAGGCGAGAATATGTAAAAACACTTTTTGTTGTTTCACCGATCCTTCTCCCAAGGACCGGTTGGCTATAGCATATCTTACCCCAGATAAGGCCTCTAGCCACACCTTAGATCTACCCTCGACCTAGTCGCCACGCACAAGGCGGCGAATTACCCCCTAAGCCACACAAGGACCTAGTCGCCAACAACCGCGACGAATTTACCCACGGAATCCTTCCAGGAATCCGACGTTCTCCCCAAACGATTTCTCCACACAAATTACAAAAGGAATAAAATAAAAGATTACAAGATAAAGTAAAGAGAAACACCCCAAGAAATTCTGAAGGTGAAGACGAAGGCGATGTAGATGTTGGCGTTCTTAAAACGATCGTCCTTCGTATGGGATATGCGTTGTTGACCTTCTCCTTCAAAATCCTCTTTAGATCTTCATGTTAGCCCAAGGGAAATCTCTTAATTTCTGTAGACGAGCCTCTCTCAAAAGAATCAGAATTCTGGAATCATCACTGATAGAATGAGAGGGGATGTACTTTAAATAGCCACGGGAGCTAACGCGTGGCGTTAAGAGTTAACGCCTGCGTTAGTGAACGTGCACTGTCGTGGCTGAAATCGCGCAACCGTCAAGATCATGACAGCTTGTGGATTCAACACGGGTGTTAAGAGTCAACGCTGGCGTTGAGTTTCGTTCTCCTTCAAAGTTCGTCGAACTGCATCTCATCCCGTCGATCGCCATTTCGTCGAACGACATCTCATTTCGTCGAACGGCATCTCATTTCGTCGAACGTCATCAAATTTCATCGAACGCAATTTTGTCGAACGGCTAGCGTCCAGTGTTAAGACCTAACGCCTGGCGTTGTCTCTGGCTTCTCAACGAATTCGTTCTCGACGGCATTTCTTCTCGACGGATTCCTTCTCAACGGAAGTTAACGTGGGGCGTTAACAACTAAGGCGAGGCATTAGCTCTCTATCCAAAGAAACATCTCCATTTAGTATACTACTCATAGGGATGTGTAGTTATTGTTCCTGTACAACCTGCATACTATAAACACACAAAATACAAGATCAAATACAACACGGTATTTGTTATTCTGAAACCAAGAGATACGGAACATATGTCACAACCCGCATTTTCCCAACATTAAAATGCTATCAGAGTAGGGAAAGCTACGCATTGTGATGCCATGTCACGTAGGGGACGCCTACTGACGTTAAGGCAATTCATCCTTCTTCGCAGTCAAGCAAATATTATTATTAACTCAAAGAGATTTAAATATAATTTATGCAAAAAGATTACCAAGCCACGTCCCTCGGCTAGGTGGATCAACTAGTCCACGCTTTTAAAAATATAGTTTTACGCGGCGGAAAAATACTTGATTTAATTACTTAATGGCCTAAGTGAACATGAAGACCTAGTGAGGTGCACCATGCAAGATCGAATGTGTGGATTTACTATATATAAAAATAGATTTATCACGCGCGGAAAGTAGTGAGATTAGCATTTCAAAACATGATATGCAATGCAACCATTACCTTAACATATCTAACAAGGGGCTATAAAGCCAACCAATGTCAAACCATTCCAGAACAAGTGCTCAAAAGTGAACCACAAGTAAGAGCAGTAGTGAACAAAAATCTAACTAAACGACACCACGGGCGTCAACACCTGACACGAACCCATGGGCCGACAAGTCCACAGAATACTCTACCTCAAGAGAGTCAGGAGACAGCAACTAAAGCAGCTCTGCACTAACACCTGCTACTGTCCAGAACCTGAGGCATTCAAAGAAAGAACACCTCAGAAACAAGTACAATTGGTGCAGAAAATAAGAAAGTAAGCAAACCTCCGAGAGACTGGAGGGAAACAAAAGCTGCAAGGGTCAGTCATGACAAGGCTAGCAGCAAGAAATCGACAGGAAAAGGAATAGCAGAAATATCTAATCATCAGCAAAAAGAAACAGCAGAACAACTAAAAAAATATCAGCAGAATGTGCTCACCAAACAAAGGTGAGAACACAGGCGATGACAAAACTCGCCATAAGCAAAAGAAAAGCTATCCGTTTTCAAATTATTAATCATGTTACTCTTGTTCAGAATTATAGAGACTGATCAGCTCATCCAAAAGAAGAGCACCGCACCGGGGGCAAAAACCACACCGCGTACGGACTCCCAATCAAAATACTTAAGAGGACACCGCACCGGGGGCAAAAACCACACCGCGTACAGCCTCCAAATCAAAATCTTAAAAGAGCACCGCACCGGGGGCAAAAACCACACCGCGTACGACCTCCAACAGAATTCATATTTTCATGCAATTTCAAAGGAATAGAGATGAGACCCGTCAGAACATTAGACAACTTTTTTGGTTAACGAGCTGAGAAAATTTATATTGAGTAAAAATGAGCAAAAGTGAGGCAGATGATAAAATCTAGCATAAAACCAATTACTGGAAGCAAAAGCGAGAAACAAAAATGAAGGGATTTTAGCAAAGAGAAGGAGCAAGATCACCACTTGCCTTCAAATCACCGGAATCGTTCTCCGAACAACTCCTCGTCGTAGATAGGCCCAAAAGGAGGCACGACGAGGCGAGATCTACAGAAAAATGACCAAAACGAAGGTTAGGGCCGAAAACCCTAACGAAAAAGTTTCACGAAATGGAAGGAAATTACCACGAGGACGAAGCTCTCGTCGAGAGCTTTCCGAATCTATGCTCGGCTCGCGATTCCGACCACCGGAGCTCCGACGGCGGTGTCCGGAAGATTCGAGAAATCGCCGTCCCCGTCGCTCGTTCGGACAGAATGAGGAAGAAGCAGAAGGTTCGTTTCCTTTTAGGCAACATCATAATTTTAATAATAATAATATCATTATTATTATTAATAATAATAATTGCAGGAGCTGAAGTTGTCGACGCAAGGAGGGGGAAGAAGTCGACGCATGCGTCGAAAGGAAGTCGACGCAAGGCAGTCGACGCAAGGCTGCTGGGGAAAGTCGACGCATGCGTCGAAAGGAAGTCGACGCAAGGCAGTCGACGCAAGGCTGCTGGGGAAAGTCGACGCATGCGTCGAAAGGAAGTCGACGCAAGGCAGTCGACGCATGCTGGAGGTGAAGTCGACGCAGGCTGGAAGAAGAAGTCGACGCATGAAGGAGGGGAGGAATCGACGCAACTTTGAATGAACGTATTTATATACGTGCATAATTTTTATAATAATAATAATAATAATAATAATAATAATAATATTATTATTATTATTTTATCACAAAAAAAAAAACGAACGCCGAATCCAACGAAAATTCCGCCTTAGGTGAACGGCAGCGCTACGAATCCAACGACGAAGTTGGAATCAAAATCCGACCTGCCGTTTTCGAGATATGAATGGCGGAAGTTACGGCGAGCTTTAAATATATACAAAACTTCTAAAATACGCCGAGGCTCCAAAATGGCTCGGATCGCGACGAAATTTGATAGGCAAGTCTAAAATTAAATAATCAAATTTCCTAACGATAAATTTTTCCAATTCCGGGTCGTCGCAAAATTTGGTCGACTTGACCCAAACGGACGCGAAAATGCGCAAACGGCAACGCGCCGCTAACTCGACGTTAAAAGTAACGCCCCGACGTCATTAACACGCCATTACTGAATTAAACAAATACCGGAAAATTCAGGGGTGTTACAGCCACTCCCCCTAAAAGAAAGTTTCGTCCCGAAACTTGACATAAGGGCAGAAAACAACATTAAGATAGGTACATGGTGTAGGAAAGAAGATTTGGGATGAATAATGATTTGGTGTAGGAACATCACTTGGGCAAAATATATGGTACAGAAAAAATAAACTCATCTGAGCTATTTAAATGAGAAGATGAATGGTGCAGAAAGAAGATTTACCTGAGCTAATTAATTGAAAAGGTGAGGATGAGACTCTCGCATTGCTGACTCCAGCTCCCATGTTGCGCTTTCGACGTCATGATTCCGCCAAAGAACTTTCACCATGGGAATGGATTTCCTACGCAACACCCGCTCTTGGGTTTCCAAAATGCGAACAGGCTCCTCAACATAAGATAAATTGGGCTGAATCTGAGGCACCGAATCGAGGACTTGACGATTGCTGCGGACACACTTCCTTAACTGACTCACATGGAACACATCATGGACGCCAGGGAAGGTAGCAGGTAACTCCAATCTATAAGCGGACACTCCGATACGCTCAACGACCTGGAATGGCCCAACATATCTGGGATCCAACTTGTGGTTCTTCCTAAATCTTTTAACGCCTGGCATCGGAGAGACCTTCAGAAAAACACTGTCCCCAACCGCAAACTCCAGATCTGCCCTTCTTTGATTGGCATACTTTTCGTACCGCTCCTGAGCAACGCGGAGCTTCTCCCGAATATTAGTCACCGCTGAACATGGTCGTGTACAGCTGAACATGGTCGTGTATGACTGAACATAGCCATGTACAACTGAACATGGTCGTGTACAACTGAACATGGCCGTGTACAGCTGAACATGGCCGTGTACAGCTGAACATGGTCGTGTACAGCTGAACATGGCCATGTACAGCTGAATATGGCTTTGTATAGCTGAACATGGCCGTGTATGCCTGAACATGGCTGTATCTTAGAGTCACGCCCTTGGTCATGCCCGTGACCTAGGGCATGTACTGAGGATTTTGCAAATTTATTCCATTAATTCCCCAGAACACAGATGTGGGCTCAAATTTATTATTACCAGCCCCAGATTTCCTGAAAACACAAAACAAAGTAAATTAGATATATAATAAACTAAAATTATATAAAAACTAATTAATTACTACTAAAATATTATATAAAAAATACTATAAATAATGTACTATCAAAACCTTTTGATGAAACCAAGTACAGAAGCATAATTGGATCCTTGCTCTACCTTACTGCGAGTAGGCCAGATATAATGTTTTCAACAAGTGTATGTGCTAGATTTCAGGTGAACTCTAGGAATCTCATTATGCCGCTGCTAAGAAGATTTTGAGATACCTTAAAGGCACACCAAATCTTGGCTTATGGTACCCAAGAAGTAAAGACTTCGAACTAACTAGCTTTTCAGATATTGATTTTGCAGGTAGCAGGGATGATAGAAAAAGCACTTCCGGGACTTGCCAATTCCTCAGAAGAAGGCTTATTTCTTGGAGCAGTAAGAAGCAAAATTATGTTGCAATATAAACTGCTAAATCAGAGTATATCTCTGCAGGAAGTTGTTGCGCACAACTTCTTTGGATTAGGAAACAGCTAGAAGATTACAACTTGAAGCTGAAGGAGATTTCAATGTTCTGCGACTCATCAAGTGCTATTGCAATTGCCAACAATCCATTCTCTCACAGTAGGACAAAGCATATAGAGATACGATATCACTTCATCTGGGAGCATGTGGAGAACAAGGACATCAACCTCAGTTATGTCCCGACGGATAAGCAAGTTGTAGATATTTTCACGAAGCCGCTTGATGAGACCAAGTTCAATTTCTTCAAAATGGAACTAGGTATGCTGAACAAGGGCTCATAAAAAGATCAAGAAATTTGTCCAAGACAAAAATTTCAGAAGACAAGTAAATTTCATGAGTCATTTCGACGAATTAACTTAATTTCCCGAGTCATTTCGACGAATCAAGGAAATTTTACTAGTCATTTCGACAAACTGGACAATTTACTCAAATCATTTCGACGATTCGTCGAGTTAACTTAGGGCTTTCGACGGATTATTATTTCTTTCTCTAATGATTTTATTGGATCTGAATCGAAGAGTCTTTTCTTTCCAATAAGGTTTTTAAGGGTTTCACGAGTCACACACGACCATTTCTCAAAACCCTCCGACGATTCATCTCGCAAAAGCGCAGGATTTCTTCTAGGGGGAGAATTAGTCCGCATAGGCTTTGCTAGTGCTTCAGACGAATTCAGGAATATAGTGCTCTGTTTAGAAGAAGCTGGGCTTTCATTTGTTCTTGAATACCCTTGTCGTGTGCTAGACAGAGAGGTGCTAGAATTCTTTAAGAATGCAAATCTTCATCGACATGGAACTATAATTAAGTCGACAGTAAGGAATAATGTAATAAAGATGAAGACATCTCGATTAACCAAACTCTTGAAGATGCCTGCAGTGAAAGAAGAGGATGAAATTGTGGAGAAAGATTGTAATAGAGCTCTGTTATTCTGTGGTTTGCCTAGGGGCAAAACTTCAATCAGAAGGAAGAACATGAATGGTGAAGGCAAGCTTCTGGCAGGCATAATTGAGAAAGTTCTCTTATGCAAGGTAGGTTCACATGACTACCTATCTACAAATATGTTTAAATTAATCACTGGTGTAATCTGCAGAAAGAAAGTGAATTGGGGACTGATTTTGTTTGAAAAGATAAAGGCTAGTTTGATGGTTCCTAACTTTGGAAGGATCATCTCACTATATCTAAATCAACTTGATGGAAGCCAGTTTGATATGTCCTCTGGAATTCCTATCCATCATTTGAAAATGATTGGTTCTTCTATTCTTCATAGATGGGAAAGGAAGATAGTAAGGCATGATGATGGGGAAGAAGAACTTGAAGAAGAGCAAAGGTATCAACCCGCTCCATCAAGGGTTGTTTCTAAGATAGTTGTTGCACCTGTGCAGGGGGAGAACCTCAATGTTCAAGCCCCAGAAGTTTCTCAAGAAGTTCCAAAGGTTCTTTCTCCCCCGTCTGCTATCCCCTCTCCAAGAGCAAATGATCAAGATGTTGCTGCTAATGAAGATAAAGCTGGTGATGTTGGTGATCAAGATGATGAAGGTATTCAAGATAATTATGATGATCAAGAGGATGCTGAAGAAAATGATGAAAATGGTGATGATGACAATGATGATGATGATGGTGATGATGGAGAGCTCCACAGTGCTCAAATGAATATAAAAATGATAGATAAAGTTATCAAGAATCAATTTTTTGAAGATCTAGGAGTTGAGAAGGAACAAGAATCCATATCTGGTGGAATTCTTGATGTGGTAAGTGCAATCCCCTCTAATAAGGCATTCATTGCAAATATTGAGGGGGAGATCTTTCTTCAAGATATAGTTCTAGGTGAAGTATTAAAGGAGGATGACGTGATGACCTCAGAGCCAGAGAGAGGTTGTGCACTCTGCACCTCCTGCTCAGGAGATTACTCAAGTCTCACCAGTGCAAGCAGAATCAACTGAGTTTGTCTTTGAAGATGAAATTTTTGGCTCTCCTACCCCAAAGAAAGTTAAAGTTCCTGTACCTTCTGCCTCCTCTAATAATGAAGAATTACTGAAGACCATTGAAGCTCTGCTGAAATCTCAAGCTGAATATTTTGAATTCTCTCTTAAGCAAGTGTTTGACAAGGTCAGAGAGGTTGAAGCAGATGTGAATAATGGACTGGCTGTAGTCAAGCATAGTGTAGATCAGATTAAGGAAGAGATAGCTACAAATTTTGCTGAAGCTGGAAAATCCATAAGTCTGGCAATGGATGGAGTGAAATTTGTGCTTAATGCAGCTCAAGATCTGTCTAAAGATCTTGACATGTTGATGAGATCTACAGAATCAGATAGAGATTTTCTTCACAGAGAAATGTTGGTTTTCATTGAAGAAATATTCCAAACCTTAAATGAAGAAGTCAGAAAGGGGGAGAAAGATTTGATGGCAAGAATGGGTGAGATCAGTGATGAATTGAAAGGTAAAGTTCATGAAGCAAATACTTTCAACAATCAGAACTTTAAGTGGTTGCTTGAGGAATTGACAGGAAGACCTCAAGAGCAAACCCTTCCTGAGCAATTTTATGAGGATGTACTTTCTGAACCTCCTGTTCAATACACTCAAGTATGGTCTGATCCAGAAGATGTTGTTGAACCCTCAGAGCCTCCTGTAAAGAAAAGGAAGTACGTGGATGGTTCTTTTGCAACAAGATCAGATCCCTTAATCAGAAGAAATGCAGGTATTGCGTTCAGAGAAGTATCAGAAAATAAAAGAGAATATTCTGAAGTTTGGAGTCCAACTTCAAAAGGAATAATTTTGGACACTTTCAAGTTAATTGACATTTCTAATGAGATACCTCAGAACCATTACAATCAAGAAGAGATAAAAAAGCACAAGGCATCTCAGTTAATGAGGAAATTCACTTCAGAACCTATGGCTTCAACAATCCAAGTGCTCCTCCACCTCCTCAAAAATATTACCCAAAGCCAAATGCTTACTTTGATAGGCATCTGAAGAAAAGCAAAGAAGGGAAGACCAAAATTCCTTAATTATGTGTTGTGACTTTGTGTTTAACTCTTAAGAACATGTATATCTCTATTAATGTTTTGTTGATATTTTATTTATCTCAATTACTTATGTCATTACTTTTGTTTGCGATTATGTTTATTATCTGTGCAATTCACCTTAGTAGAAAGGGTTTTGACTTCTTCAAATAGGAGGAGATTGTTAGGTATTGTAGCCACAATAACCTTGATTTAAAGAAGTCCCCATTGAACTAAGATGAATTGATATTGTATTTGATGTGATATTTTAGTTATGTGTTTGCAAGATATTAATTGCTAAGTACAAACTAATGTCATGTTTCAATGAGTCATAAAACACATGTCTATGCAATATAATCCATCATTGTGTAGACCAATGTGTTGACTCATGTGAAATCTCTCTATTAGGGTGTACTTCATATTCAAACACTATGAAGAAGTCAAGATGAAGTAGTTGCTGTGTTCAGAATTGGAAGAAAAATAGTCTAAGTCTTTTTCGTCGAGTACTCTCGAGAAGTCTAGACGAATTCGTCGAGACATCTCGTGAGGACTTGATTAGTTCATCGAGTTTATTCGAAAGGATTCTGAGAAAATAGTTTTAAGTATTTTCGTCGAGTAATATTGTGTTCACTCGAGAACACTCGGCGAATTTGTCAAGTGGTCTACTGTTTTCTCGTGAACACTTGACGAACTCGTCGAGTGCTCTCGAGAAGTTCTCGAGTGGTCTAAGTTATAGTTTCTTCCCATCTCAGCTAAGTTCTTTTCATCGAGTCTTCAAGAAATTTTTGTCGTGTCATTAAGTGAATTCGTCGAGTAGTCAATGACTTCACGAGTTCACTCGACAAATGAAGAAAAGCGCTTTCTTTTTCAAATGCACAGACAGATTTCCTTTTAGGTCTTCACCATGTACAGTACACGTGGAGATATTTCCTTAGCTTTCGATTTTAGTCGTTAGAGAAGATGTGCTATAAATACTTAAGGGTTATTTTGATAAGCCCTAATCGTGCTTATTTCAAGAGATCGCAAATCGTCTGTTGGCCATTCTTATTTTCGCAAAGAGATTTTCTGCTGCCGACAAAATTTCTCCACGATTCTTCTCCAAGTTCAGATACGACAAGATCACAGATTTTAGATTCTTTCAAGTGTTTTTTCAGATCTTGTTGTCTCATTAAATTTTCAGATTAAGATTTCTCAAAATAAGATTTCTTCTTCTTCTTTCAAGATCAAGCTTTTATTTCAATCAAGGAAGAAGAAGCTCTCGTTTTCAGATCTGAATAAGTTAAATCTCTTTGAGATTTTAAAAAATTGTTTTTCAATCTAGAGTTGTGTAAACCCCCCCCCCCCCCCCCCCTTTACATATTTTTGTAGGAAGTTTTACTTCTGAGTTGTTGTAGATCCTAGTTTAGAGGATCGAGTGTAGGAGAGGTTGTTCTCCGAGATTTTGTAGGAGAGGTTGTTCTCCGAGTTTGTAGGATTTGCTAACTCTAAGTTGTATGATTTGTAAAAATCTGAGATTAGTGAAGTAACCTAGTCTAGCCGGGAGTGCTAGATAGGTGAGGTGGGAAAGTGGACGTACCCATTCTGGGGAACCACTATAAATCCTTGTGTTTGTGGTTGTTGGAGCCTATGTTCCGCATCTCTTGGTTTGAGAATAATAAATACCGTGTTGTATTTGATCTTATATTTTGTGTGTTTATAGTATGCAGGTTGTACAGGAACTATAGCTACACATCCCTATGAGTAGTATACTGAATGGAGATGTTTCTCTTGAAAGAGAGCTAACGCCCCGCGTTAGTTGTAACGCCCGCGTTAACTTCCGTTGAGAAGGAATCCGTCGAGAAGAAATGTCGTCGAGAACGAATCCGTTGAGAAGCCAGAGACAACGCCAGGCGTTAGGTCTTAACGCTGGGCGCTAGCCGTTCGACGAAATTGCGTTCGACGAAATTTGATGACGTTCGACGAAATGAGATGCCGTTCGACGAAATGGCGTTCGACGAAATGAAATGTCGTTCGACGAAATGGCGATCGCCGGGATAAGATGCAGTTTAATGAACTTTGAAGGAGAACGAAACTCAACGCCAGTGTTGACTCTTAACGCCTGCGTTGAATCCACAAACTGCCACGATCTTGATGGTTGCGCGATTTCATCCACGATAGTGCACGTTCACTAACGTCGGCGTTAGCTCTTAACGCCACGCGTTAGCTCCTGTGACTATTTAAAGTACAGCCCCTCTCATTCTATCAGTGATGATTCCAGAATTCTGATTCTTTTGAGAGAGGCTCATCTACAGCAATTAAGAGATTTCCCTTGGGCTAACATGAAGATCTAAAGAGGATTTTTAAGGAGAAGGTCTACAACGCATATCCCATACGAAGGACGATCATTTCAAGAACGCCAACATCTACATCACCTTTGTCTTCACCTTCAGAATTTATTGGGGAGTTTCTCTTTACTTTATCTTGTAATCTTTTATTTTATTCTTTTTGTAATTTGTGTGGAGAAATCGTTCGAGGAGAACGTCGGACTCCTGGAAGGATTCCGTGGGTAAATTTGTCGCGGTTGTTGGTGACTAGGTCCTTATGTGACTTAGGGGGTAATTCGTCGCCTTGTGCGTGGCGACTAGGTCGAGGGTAGATCTAGGGGTGGCTAGAGGCCTTATCTGGGGTAAGATATGCTATAGCCAACCGGTCCTTGGGAGAAGGACTGGTGAAACAACAAAAAGTGTTTATATATATTCTCGCCTTGATTTCTAGTGTTATAGAAATAAAAAATTTGTGTATTCAATTTATTATGAAATAAAATCATGTCTTTTAATGTTCTATTCAATTGATTTTATTTCCTCTTCACGAATGTTTTATTTTATATTTTCATCAAAGTATTAAAATTATCACTTGTGCAACTATCTTTGAAATACAATAATCGTTTTCATTATCTCTGATTTTCTGGAATTGTATTTCATTTAAGATTTCATAAGTAAAATCACTGCAGCAATCTTTTTGTGCTAAGGAATATTTTCTGGAGAGCTAACGCCCAACGTTAACACTTAACGCCAGGCGTAAACAACAGTTAACAAAAAGTTGTGTTTCTCTTGTTTAAAAAGGAATCTTCAACACAATCTTTTCTGAGATATCAAAATATATTTTCTTATAAAATATTCCTAAACTTTGGTCATAAACTTTGATAAATTTGATTAACATTTAGAATTCCATAAAACCCTTATTCACCCCCCCCCATCTAAGGGCGCCGTAAGATCCAACACGTGGTATCAGAGGGTAGGTTATTCCAATAAGGCTTCACAACCGGGAATAATGGCGCTTCATGATCTCGCATCTTCTAGAGTGGATAATTTTTATGAAAATGAAAAATCATTATGTCCACCATTATTTATGGGTGAAAATTATAATGGGTGGAAAACTCTTGTGAAAAATTTCTTAAATCTATGGATATTGAAGTTTGGAATATTACTATTAAAATGCCCCCAAGTATTTTAAATAAAAATGAAATGTTTTTAAATGCCAAATCTATGAATAGTCTATATTGTGCTCTAGATCAAAATATTTTCAAACTTATTTATACGCTTCCTACTGCATTTGAAGTTTGGAAATTTCTTGAGAATACTTATAGTCTTTCTTCCACATATGATGAACAAGAGGAATTCCTTATGGATCCAAGAGAAGAAATCGACGAGGACTCATTCTTGGAGGAAGATCAATCTAAGAGAAAACAATATTGAACTCAATTGATGGCAAAACATCAAGCAAAAGAGAAGACGGAAACTATAGCAAGGTTAGAAAATCTTAATCTTCTCTTTTTGTAACTAATTCTATTTCTACATTTCGTGTGCTTAAATTTGCTAAACGTAAAATTTCAAAGTTGAAACATGCTAATTCCAAATTACGTTTAGAAAATAAAACTTTAAAAGCAAACGCTAAAGTAGAATCTTATATTGATGTTTCAAATTCTCATTCATGCTCTTTAATTAAAAATGCTAAACCTTATTTTGATTATAATACTTTTAAAGAAGAACTCAAGGTTTTGGAAAAAGGTCATTTAACTTCAAAAGAGCATAATGAAAAATTGATAAAAGAAAATGATAATTTAAAGGATAAACTAGAATCATTAAAAATGTTTATTCAAAATTGTTCATATAATAAAAAATCTTTTATTTCTAGTTTATCAAATTATCAAAAGCCTAAAAGCTTAACTTCATATTATAAGAGTATGTCTATGAGAAAGAGTAGAAATGAAAATCATCAAAATAAGAACCAATCATTCAAAACATATTGTAACCCACTCTTTCAACATTCAATTTTTAAGAAAGACCATCACTCTTATAAACTCAAAGAATCAATATAATAAAATTCATTATGATTATCAACATCAATGTATTTTGAAAAATAATTTGAATAAACTTAAATCCCAAATGAATTATTTTTCAAACAACTATCATCCCAAAAAGATGTCAAATAATCATAATATGAATTTAAAAGATAAACAACCAAAGTATGAATGGAGGCCCAAAATTAAAAACGAAACACTAGCTCCACTTGTAAATGCCCATTCATCACTATCTCTCCAAAAGCCAACACGATGTATTTGGGTACCCAAAGGAACCATCACACTTGGTTCCCTTTGGATACCTAAATCTCTCATTCACTAGGAATCATTGTATTGCATGAAGTAGAAATAAATTAAAAATGAAATATCATTACTCTACTTCATGATATGCTTAATTGCCTTTTCTTTTGTTTATTTTTTTATTTTTGAGCCAACACACTATGATCACTTTATATATCATGAGATATGACTTTCATTTTAAGCCTAATGTTTAACAAATCAAATTGAATTAAATTGAACATAAAGTCATATTTTTTTTATGTGATCTATCTCTACTTTTTCTATGTTTTGTCCTTTTTAAATCCATTGCCTATAAATGTCTTATATTATCATTATAAATTGAATGCTAAATTTGCTAAATGATATTATCAAGATTAATGAAATTACTTTTAAAATTGGATTTAAATGGACTTTTAGGGGTCTTAGGCTAAAATATTAAATGCACAACTTATTGCATATTTGTTTATTTTTCATTGCTGCATATAATAGCCCCTATATTCAAAATCATAATCGAGAAAATCGGAATCAAATAATATAAAAAACAATGTGTTTTTAATCAAATATTGTAACTCTATTGCTAACGCTAGGCGTTTTCACTAACGCTGGCGGTAGCATATTTTCCTAAAAATTCTGATTTCTCTAATTATTATTTTTCTGAAAAATTATTTTACTATCGTTATCTTCTACTTTCATATTCCTTGTATTTGTTTTGTTTAATTTCTACAAATTAAAATCAAAAAGAAAATTTACAAAACATTTCAAAATAACCAAAATAATTTTTTGTTCCTTTATATATATGTAGTATAATATTCACTTTACAAGCAGTCACTACATATTAAAAGGATGAATATGAACCATACAATCACTACCATGATCTATTGATATCCTATGCTAAAATTCACTATATTCATATATCATAATTCACGATCAATCAAGACCTATCTTAAATCAACTAATTCTATCAACCTTAGGAATTATGAAATATATGATGGCTATTGGTATTATAGTTTCATATCTTGTTTTGTGTGTGTGATGTGCATCTTTATTGTTTGCATGTATCTCATTATCTTTAGACCTAAGAATTAACTTAATATAAACAAGATGAAATCAAATAGAATTGTCACTTCACTCTATGTCTATGAAAATTCGAAACTCTATGTTTGAATACATGCAACTCAATTTTATATTTGTCCATCTTTACTTAGCTTTGCACCATGTTGTCCTAACTCATCACACTAGCATTATCACTTACCATAGGTAGAAATCAATGTCCATGCTAGTTATATCTTGCAATGCTAAAGTAAATTAGATTGCTAAAATCTGTAAATCATAATTTCCTTTGTAGTTATTTGTATGAATACAATTTTTCTAAATGGATTTAAAATCAACAATCATCAATATAATTGTAAATCCAAAACTAATCATGCAATTATACCATAGTTAATATATTTAAGACTTACACACTTAGTATGTCCACAATCAATAAACATATGACATGTGTCTCACAATAGCGAGGGCATAGGATTATGTGCATTAGAGACCTAACCTCTAAGTCACATCTTGTCCTTAACCGGGGAGGGTTCCAGTAGGGCCTTGCGAGGCACTGGGGGGAAAGAGTGCTAGGTTGAGTATCATCTTTTGTATGCATATGGGATTAATACCCCAACCTACGGCATGTGTGCAGCTCCTCATGCCCATTCATCACTTAGTACGGGGCTAGAGTGTAGTCATGTAGTTAAGGTATCTTGATCTTAGATATACTCATATTATATTCATTGCATGAACACTATCTCACTCTTTATACTAAAATCATGCATATTTGTTTTTTTGTTCTAACATTGCATCTTGTGTTTGCATATTTTATTATTTTGAGCTTTAATGATTTTACAAAACACAAGTATTTGAAAAATCACCAAAAGCATGCTAAAAGAGCCTTCAAATATAATCAATATACTCTGAAATTTCAACTGAAGGAAGGTCTCTTTATAATACAAATGAATTGTGAAAAATGTTTTTCAAAACATCAAAATTTGCAGTTCTGTCTCGGCGTTAAGAAGCTAACGTCTGGCGTTAGCTCCTTTGCTCCAAAATTTTTTTTGTTTTGAATAATTTCTGGTATTATTTTAATATTTTTTGTGTGTTTTATTTCTCTGTTTGTAAAAAGTTTTCAATCTTTTTATTTCCTTTAAAACAAAATTTTATTTCTTTTCAAAAAAAAAATATGTATTTTCTCATGCATTATTTTGGGTGTATCTCTCTGGCATAGAATATCATTTACTGAAAGGGCTATTAAAGACTTCTATGTTTTCCAGAGAATATATATATAAAAAAAATTACAAAACAATTTCAAAGAACAAAAATATTTTTTTTCTTTATGTGTGTTTATTGTTTTGTGCATATATAAAAATTTAAAAAATTATAAAAAATGATTGTTATTCATTGCCATTGTCAAGGATGATTAATTATATCAATTAAAGATTAAATACAATGTTTAATTTAACTTTCAAGTTTCTTAAAAAAACATTGTTTGTATTTATAATGCCTTGAAAATTATCTTGTTATGTGCAATGAAATTGATTGTAGATAAACATGTGTAGAAACGCTTAGCATGCCTCTAAGTATGAGTAATGTATTATGTTTGATAATGATTCATTCACTCACTTATTTTTGATAACTTACATGTGTTTACAATCTTATTCTTGCATAATTATTTACTGTAATAACATAAGTAATTAAAATGCTTAAATAGATTACCTACATAATATTGAATTGGTTATTACAATTCTTTGTCTTTCATGCACTTATTCTTTAGAGAAATGTGGGTTAAAATGCTATGTTTGCAAAACAAGTGAATTCGGAGTCCTTAGTCACTAAACTAAAAAGCAAATAATAAATGACAAGAAAAACTCCACCAAGCACTACTCACCCTCCTGATAAGTCTTAATGAGCATTGTGAGGTTGAGCACCTTGGCTAAGAATTGTAAAGTGTCTTGTAGCAAACATTTATACATCACTTCTCTTAGTACACCAGATCACAAATAAAATTTGAAAATAATGCTAAAAAGTATAAAAGTGATCCCCAAGCACTACTTTGCACCCTGATAAGTCTTAATAAGCATTGTGTGTGCAGAGCATCTTGGTAGTTGTACTCTATATTCATGTGCATTGAAATATTGTGGAAGTAATAGTATTTGTGTATTTTAATGTTGTGTTATTTCATTATATATGTCATGTGTTTTTGATTGATTCACTTGTATACTTTATTAAAACACTACTTTGTACACATCATTATCTTTCATAAAACTTCTACTCATGAGAATTGGATCCTAATGCTCATCTACTCAAATCTCTACAAACTTAAGTAAATGCACTAGATAACAAAGCATGATCGCTACAATGTTTATGTTTACTTGAAATGCAAATTTTATTACATTGTAGTTTTTGTATCTTTTCTTGATATTATGAAATCATGCTTGCAATTTTTTATCTTAATGGAATAGCATCTTTTCAATCATTAACTCAAACATCAACTTTTCAAATTTAAAACTCATTATCCTTTATATGATTTTATCTTCTAAAATGATGTTTATGTTTAAGAGTGCTTATTATATTCTTCTGCTAAGTTTACCACTTATGCTCATTCATGTCTATTATTTTAACACCGTGGTTTTCTTTTCAACAAGTGGTATCTTAAAATAGAATGCTTACTTTATCATGTCAGCTATGTTGCTTACTACTATATGTTCCATCATGCTTATATTTTTCTCAACAAGTAGTATTTAGCAAATTTTTTATTGCGTCCTATTTTTCTTCTCGATATAGAACATATTACTCCTTATTGCACACTCTCACCTAAACCTTCTTTTGATACTACCAAAAGGGGAGAATAAATTACATAAATCTAATATTTCGGGGGAGTACATTATAATAATATTAAACCTCAAAAGGGGTATCTCTGTAGGGGGAGTAATCATATAAGAGGTGCATACACTATCATATGCTCGATCATGACATTCCTTCAATAAGTGGTTCCTAGTCAATCTTAGTAGATATACACTCATCCCTACCAACTTTTGCTAATAACAAAGGGGGAGAAGAAATTGAGAAATCTAGTCAAATAGATATTTAGGGGGAGTAAATTATAAGAGAACACTTATGTAGGGGGAGGACTTCATATAGAAAGAGTATGCATTCTCGATTTCAAATCTATCATGATTTTAACATGTTATTCATGCATATCTTATTACCGTACTTATCTATAAACACAAACTGTCTTAATCTCACTAATTTCTCATACAGGTATTTGTTATTATCAAAAGGGGGGAGATTGTTGGAGCCTATGTTGTAACGCCCCTGAATTTTCTGGTATTTGTTTAATTCAGTAATGGCGTGTTAATGATGTCGGGGCGTTACTTTTAACGTCGAGTTAGCGGCGCGTTGCCGTTTGCGCGTTTGCGCGTTTTCGCGTCCGTTTGGGTCAAGTCGACCAAATTTTGCGACGACCCAGAATTGGAAAAATTTATCGTTAGGAAATTTGATTATTTAATTTTAGACTTGCCTATCAAGTTTCGTCGCGATCCGAGCCATTTTGGAGCATCGACGTATTTTAGAAGTTTTGTATATATTTAAAGCTCGCCGTAACTTCCGCCATTCATATCTCAAAAATGGCACGTCGGATTTTGATTCCAACTTCGCCGTTGGATTCGTAGCGCCGCCGTTCACCTAAGGCGGAATTTTCGTTGGATTCGGCGTTCGTTTTTTGTTGTTGTTTTGTGATAAAATAATAATAATAATAATAATATTATTATTATTATTATTATTATAAAAATTATGCATGTATATATATACGTTCATTCAAAGTTGCGTCGATTCCTCCCCTCCTTCATGCGTCGACTTCTTCTTCCAGCCTGCGTCGACTTCACCTCCAGCATGCGTCGACTGCCTTGCGTCGACTTCCTTTCGACGCATGCGTCGACTTTCCCCAGCAGCCTTGTGTCGACTGCCTTGCGTCGACTTCCTTTCGACGCATGCGTCGACTTTCCCCAGCAGCCTTGCGTCGACTGCCTTGCGTCGACTTCCTTTTGACGCATGCGTCGACTTCTTCCCCCTCCTTGCGTCGACAACTTCAGCTCCTGCAATTATTATTATTAATAATAATAATGATATTATTATTATTAAAATTATGATGTTGCCTAAAAGGAAACGAACCTTCTGCTTCTTCCTCATTCTGTCCGAACGAGCGACGGGGACGGCGATTTCTCGAATCTTCCGAACGCTGCCGTCGGAGCTCCGGTGGTCGGAATCGCGAGCCGAGCATAAATTCGGAAAGCTCTCGACGAGAGCTTCGTCCTCGTGGTAATTTCCTTCCGTTTCGTGAAACTTTTTCATTAGGGTTTTCGGCCCTAACCTTCGTTTTGGTCATTTTTCTGTAGATCTCGCCTCGTCGTGCCTCCTTTTGGGCCGATCTACAACGAGGAGTTGTTCGGAGAACGATTCCGGTGATTTGAAGGCAAGTGGTGATCTTGCTCCTTCTCTTTGCTAAAATCCCTTCATTTTTGTTTCTCGCTTTTGCTTCCAGTAATTGGTTTTATGCTAGATTTTATCATCTGCCTCACTTTTGCTCATTTTTACTCAATATAAATTTTCTCAGCTCGTTAACCAAAAAAGTTGCCTAATGTTCTGACGGGTCTCGTCCCTATTCCTTTGAAATTGCATGAAAATATGAATTCTGTTGGAGGTCGTACGCGGTGTGGTTTTTGCCCCCGGTGCGGTGCTCTTTTAAGCTTTTGATTTGGAGGTTGTACGCGGTGTGGTTTTTGCCCCCGGTGCGGTGTCCTCTTAAGCATTTTGATTGGGAGTCCGTACGCGGTGTAGTTTTTGCCCCCGGTGCGGTGCTCTTCTTTTGGATGAGCTGATCAGTCTCTATAATTCTGAACAAGAGTAACATGATTAATAATTTGAAAACGGATAGCTTTTCTTTTGCTTATGGCGAGTTTTGTCATCGCCTGTGTTCTCACCTTTGTTTGGTGAGCACATTCTGCTGATTTTTTTTAGTTGTTCTGCTGTTTCTTTTTGCTGATGATTAGATACTTCTGCTGTTCCTTTTCATGTCGATTTCTTGCTGCTAGCCTTGTCATGACTGACCCTTGCAGCTTCTGTTTCCCTCCGGTCTCGCGGAGGTTTGCTTACTTTCTTATTTTCTGCACCACTTGTACTTGTTTCTGAGGCGTTCTTTCTTTGAATGCCTCAGGTTCTGGACAGTAGCAGGTGTTAGTGCAAAGCTGCTTTAGTTGCTGTCTCCTGACTCTCTTGAGGTAGAGTATTCTGTGGACTTGTCGGCCAATGGGTTCGTGTCAGGTGTTGACGCCCGTGGTGCCGTTTAGTTAGATTTTTGTTCACTGCTGCTCTTACTTGTGGTTCACTTTTGAGCACTTGTTCTGGAATGGTTAGACATTGGTTGGCTTTATGGCCCCTTGTTAGATATGTTAAGGTAATGGTTGCATTGCATATCATGTTTTGAAATGCTAATCTCACTACTTTCCGCGCGTGATAAATCTATTTTTATATATAGTAAATCCACACATTCGATCTTGCATGGTGCACCTCACTAGGTCTTCATGTTCACTTAGGCCATTAAGTAATTAAATCAAGTATTTTTCCGCCGCATAAAACTATATTTTTAAAAGCGTGGACTAGTTGATCCACCTAGCCGAGGGACGTTCCTTGTTAATCTTTTTGCATAAATTATATTTAAATCTCTTTGAGTTAATAATAATATTTGCTTGACTGCGAAGAAGGATGAATTGCCTTAAAGTCAGTAGGCGTCCCCTACGTGACGTGGCATCACAATGCGTAGCTTTCCCTACTCTAATAGCATTTTAATGTTGGGAAAATGCGGGTTGTGACAATTGGTATCAGAGATAGGTTCTGTGAAAAAGGTAGTTGGGTGGGTTGGCGTGTGAGCCAAACAACCGCTATCCTAAGCAGGACCTCTTAAGATCATTTCATTGTATACACACACTGATATGTCATCAATATGTCTTGACCGAAGCATAGTCACCACACTCATAGCATGATAAGAAGTATACGGGGCAAATTATGTAGTATGGGATGCATAATATGTGTTTGTATATGGATCCACCATAGGTGGCAACATGTGACGGTTATGTAGTATGGGATGCATAACCACCATTACATGGGTGCCCATTAGCACATTTTCTTTTTCGTTACATGTAATGTTATGTAGTATGGGATGCATAACATTACATGTGTACGCCGCTCATAACATGCACTAAGGCCTCTTTCTAGAATGCATATCACTACATACATTCATATCATCGCATAAGCACGCGTGCCAAGTTAAAGACATACCAGATGACATATGTACACACATGATTTGAAAAGAAATTTAAATGTTCATGCACTTATGTCATAGCACAAGAGTCAATAGGATGATGGTGCATCATCCTAAGTTAATCATGGCATCATTTCATGAAATTCCAGAACAAGGTAACAGCAATAGCAGGTTGTTTTCTTTCCTGTTCCGAATCGATCCGTGAATTTTTCCGAGTCTGTTGGGCTTAAGCTTTGTAAGCCTGTTTCTGATTGAATGTCCATCCTTCTTGTAGACATGTCTCGTAGGAGAGTGACACGATCGACTCCCCTGCCTGAGGGAGAGTCTTCTGGTGGTCAGAGTGAGTCTGTGATCGAAAGCCTGCGACAGAGCAATGAGGCTTTGACGAGACAGTTGGTCGCGATGCAGGCTCAGATTCAGTCTTTGGTGTCTACTGCCTCGGTGCAGCAGCCTGTTGTACAAGAACCGGTGGTGAGTCCAGCCGCTCCTGCTCCCCTAGTGCCTCCAGTGGCATTGCCACCGGAGATGAACTTCATTTCACGCTTTCAGCGGTTGGGACCTCCTACCTATGATGGTAAGGCAGACTTCATGGCCCTGGATGATTGGGTGATCAGCATGGAGGAGATGTTCTCCTATTCAGGTGTCTCAGAGGCGTCGAAGGTGATGGTGTCTGCTTATCAACTGAAGGGTTTGGCGAAAGGTTGGTGGATTAGGGAGAAGGAAGGTCTCGCCGAGGGATGCTCTTGGGAGACGTTTAAGAAGTTGTTGCTTAAGAAGTTCCTCCCTTCAGTTGAGCGCGACCGATTGATGAACAACTTTCTGCATCTGAAGCAGAGGCAGCTCACCGTCAGTGAATATGAGATCGAGTTCAGCAAGTTGAGTAGATTCGCCCCCGAGTTGGTGGCCTCGGAGGAAGGTAGAGTGAAGAGGTTTTTGGGTGGTCTCACTGGCGACGTCCAGCAGTGGGCTAGCGCCTATGGGTCAAAGACATATGCTGAAGCGGTGGAGGCCGCATTGAAGGCCGATTCTATTGAGAAGACGAAGATTCGTGGGCAGCAGATAAAGAGTGATAAGAGGAAATCTGATGATCGGGAGAGTTTTAAGGCGTCCCACTCGGACCCGAAGAAGAGGGATGTGGGACATTGTAGCTTCTGTGGCAAGCGGGGCCACCCGTTCGAAAGGTGTTTCAAGAGGCTCGAGGCGTTGGTGCCGTTAAAGGTTAGTGCAATTCAAGACGCACCCAAGGCAGTCCCAGTGTGCTCATTCTGTTCTAAGCCCGGGCACGAGGCGGCTCGGTGTTACAAGAAGGCCGGTTGTTGTTTCCTGTGTGGGCAAAAAGGACATCGTAGGGCCGACTGCCCGAATTTGCAGACCGTGACTTCAGCGGTTCCTCTGCAGACCTTGCCGCCGCCCCCGCAGTTCGTGGGCAAGACTAAAGGCAAGCTTAATGTGCTGACTAGAGAGGAAGCTCAAACCTCAGCGCACGTGATATCCGGTTAGTTTCTTTCCTCCTAAATTGTTCTCTTTTTCTGAATTTAGTTAGCTTACTAGTTGTCTAGTGACGCACGCTTAATTAGGTGAATTCAAGGTGAAGAATAATTGGGCGCGTGTCCTGTTTGATTCGGGAGCGTCTCACTCTTTTGTTGCTAGAAGTTTTGTTGATAGGCACCGATGGTCTATTGACCGGTTGGATGATGCCTTGTCCGTTAAGTTTCCGTCTGGAGATCAGGTTACGTCAGATCGGGGTATCCGGGAGTGCCCCATTTCTTTGGGTGGTGTCCAGGTTCTGACAGATTTGAAGATGCTAGATTTGGCAGATTTTGATGTGATTCTTGGGATGGACGGGTTATCCAAGTATGCTGCCGTGATCAAGTGCAAGGAGAAGCGGCTAGATTTCAAGCTGGGTGACGGACGTCCTTTGAGCGTTTATGGTTTACCTCGGGAGAGTTCTCTGATTATTTCTGCGGTACGTGCCCGCTGAGCTTTAGCCTCTGGTTGTTTGGGTTTTCTGGTTTCTATCAGAGCTGTGGATGCTTCTCGTGTGGAACCAACCGTGGGGGGTATCCCGGTGGTGCGAGAGTTTCCCGATGTTTTTCCGGACAAGCTTTTCGCTCTTCCTCCCGAAAGAGAGGTGGAGTTTTCCATAGACCTCGAACCAGGCACCCGGCCCATTGCCAAGGTACCGTACCGCATGGCGCCGTACCGCGTGAGTTAGAAGAATTACGTGTTCAGTTGGATGAACTTTTGGAGTGTGGTTTCATCAGACCGAGTACTGCTCCATGGGCTGCTCCTGTTCTCTTCGTGAAAAAGAAGGACGGTTCCATGAGGCTGTGTATCGATTATCGAGAGTTGAATAAGGTGACGATCAAGAATAGATATCCGTTGCCGCGGATTGATGATTTGTTCGACCAGCTGCGTGGGTGCACCAAATTCTCGAAGATTGATCTTCGTTCAGGCTACCACCAGCTGAGGGTTCGTGAGTCATACATTCCTCTGACGGCTTTTAGATCCCGGTACGGGCATTTCGAGTTCCTCGTGTTGTCCTTTGGTTTGACCAACGCGCCTTCTGCGTTCATGGATCTGATGAACCGGGTATTCAAGGACTTTCTTGACCGTTTTGTGGTCGTCTTCGTCGACGACGTTCTCATCTATTCTCGCAGTGATGAGGAGCATGCCTATCATTTGCGTCAGGTTCTGTCTGTCTTGAGAGAGCATAAGCTGTATGCTAAGCTGAGCAAGTGCGAGTTTTGGCTGCCTCAGGTGTCCTTTTTAGGACATGTGGTGAGCAAGGATGGAATCTCCGTTGATCCCGCCAAGATTTCAGCGGTGATGGATTGGAAGAGACCTTCTACTCCAAAGGAGATCAGAAGTTTCTTGGGTTTGGCCGGTTATTATAGGAGATTTGTGGATGGTTTCTCCACATTGTCTGCTCCGATGACCCGGCTTACGCAGAAAAATGCCGCCTTCATTTGGAGTGATAAGTGTGAGGAGGCTTTCCAAGAGCTGAAGAGAAGGTTGTGTTCTGCCCCAATTCTCATTCTGCCTATTGAGGGAGTGGAGTTTGCGGTGTATGTTGATGCTTCCCACATCGGCCTTGGATGCGTTCTGATGCAAGAGGGGAAGGTGATCGCCTATGGATCTAGACAATTGAAGGTTCATGAGAAGAATTACCCTACCCATGATTTGGAGTTTGCGGCGGTGATCTATGCCTTGAAGCTGTGGAGACACTTACTATATGGCGCTGTGTGCAAGATTTATACCGATCATAAAAGTTTGAAGTATGTATTCACACAAAAGGAGTTGAATTTGTGCCAACGCCGGTGGTTGGAATATGTTGCTGATTATGAAGTGGACATCCTTTATCATCCCGGTAAGGCCAATATGGTGGCCGATGCGTTGAGTAGGAAGACGGCTCAGATCTTCAATTTATCTGTTCAAGCCTTAGTTGAGGAGTTTCTTTTGATGGATATTTCGGCGGTGAGCCATGGCGAGCGCACTCGTTTGGAGGCAGAAGAGCCTTCGTGGATCACCCTCACAAGGTTACGTCAGAAAGAAGACCCAGATCTTCAGCATCTCCGAGGAAGGACCGAGAAAGGAGAATTAACTGATTTCTCCATTGATGAGCTTGGTACCCTCTTGTATAGAGGTAGATTCTGTATTCCGGCGGTGGAAGATATTCGAGTTATGATTTGCAGGGAGGCTCACGGATCTAGTGTGTCCTACCACCCGGGTTCCACCAAGATGTATATAGATCTGAAGCAAATCGTGTGGTGGTCGGGCATGAAGAACGACATTGCCAAATTTGTATCGGAGTGCTTCACATGCAAGCGGGTGAAGGCCGATCATGGCAGACCTGGAGGAAAACTGACCCTTTTGGATATCCCCATGTGGAAATGGGAAAGCATATCGATGGACCTTATCACGGGCTTGCCGAGGTCCCCTCGTGGACATGATTCAGTCTGGGTTATAGTTGATCGATTGACGAAGTGTGCGCATTTCGTCCCTTTCAAAGTCGGCTATTCTATGAAGAAGATATCGGAGTTATATTTGGATGAGGTCATTTGTTTGCATGGAGTGCCAGTGAGTATCGTGTCAGATCGAGACTCCAGGTTTACGTCGCGTTTCTGGCAGAGCTTACAGGGAGCTTTGGGCACCTACCTCAGGTTTTCGACCGCATACCATCCGCAGACTAATGGTCAAACGGAGCGAGTTAATCAGATTGTGGAAGACATGATCAGGTGTTACATTTTGGAGCATGGTGGAGCTTGGGACGAGCGCCTCAGACTCATGGAGTTTGCATATAATAATAGCTTCCAAGAAAGTCTGCAGATGGCCCCTTTTGAAGCATTGTATGGGAGGCGCTGCAGGACTCCCTTGTTTTGGGCCGAAGTCGGTGAGAGACCGTTGCTAGGTCCGGAAGCTTTGATGGAAATGGAAGAGGCGTACACGGCCATGTTCAGCTGTACACAGCCATGTTCAGTCCTACACAGCCTTGTTCAGTCGTACACGACCATGTTCAAGCTTACACGCCCTCAGTCACAGGCATGACCAAGGGCGTGACTCCAAGTCACGGCCATGACTCAGCCCAGCCTTCTTCCAGCTGTCAGATCACGCCGCCAGCTCAGTTTAATATTACACGCCCTCGATCACAGGCATGACCAAGGGCGTGACACCAAGTCACAACCATGACTCAGCCCAGCCTTCTTCCAGCTGCTAGATCACGCCGCCAACTCAGTTTAATATTACACGCCCTCGGTCATGGGCGTGACCGAGGGCGTGACCCTTCCCGCAACTGCTAGAATAACTAGAGATCGCGCCGTCTCTCGCCATTTCCAGACTCGGTCAAGACACGCCCTAGGTCACGGGCGTGACTTAGGCCGTGACCCGCCAAATAATTGATTTCTGGCAGTTTCTCTCCCCCAATGTTCCTGGGCTTTCAAGTCGCAGTTACTCACCTTACACGCCCTTGGTCACGAGCATGACCAAGGGCATGACTCACCAATTTTCTGCCTATAAAAGCCAGGTGCTGCCAAAGTGATCTCCATCCATTCCTTTCTTAGTTTGGATCATTTCTAGCTTAGTTTTGTTGCATTTTCTTATTATATCTCCTTTATGCAAATTGACTTTATGTTTTGCAATTTCAATTCATAATTTAGAAATTCCATTTTTCGCAATTGTAATTCTCTTTTCATAGTTATAAAATTATCTTCCCTTCTATTATGTTTAGCTAATTTTATAGCATTTGATCGTATGATTTCCTAAGCTTTTGTATTTCGTAGTCTTTTATTCATAGTTTGGATTTGAATAACTATGATTACCATTGATTTGCAATTATTGGTTTCATATTTCTAGGGTATGATAATCAAGCTTTGATCCGTATTTTAGTTGATCGAGAGATCTGTGAATACGTGTAGATTGCTCATCGGTAGAAGGAGTTGCATGCACTCCTCGAGAGAGGACGACATAAATCTTTCGGATTGGAGTCAAATCCAATAGTGGGGTTCACCGCATAAAGCAGGCTTAGGGGTTTCGACTGGCCGATGAGTCTTAATCGATCAACCTAAGGTTAGGTGGTAGTTCTCTCTCAAGAGGCTCTATCATATTTTGGGAACCTCCTCGGTCAAGTTTGTCTAAATCAATTTCTTATGAATTCTAGATTTACGAAATATTTTACTTAAGAACGAATCTCGATCAAATGTTCCTTTTCCTATTATTATTCCTTTCATTAAACCATTTATTATTTAGATAAAATAATATTAATTTGTGTGAGTAGAAGTAATCAACAGACCCGTGGAATACGACACTTGATATTTATTTTTAAATATCATATGCTATGAATGATAGGTGCTCTTGCCTATAGTTCGTAGAATTTGGAGAATAGTATTTATATCTGTTTACCCAGAAGACCGCCTCCGAATAGCACTACTCGCAGACCGGGCAGTCTGAGGATGTAAGTCGCCCGGTTCAGATTCAATAGGGTCCATCAGCACCAGCCAACACAAACCGGGTGATCTGGTAGAATTCAGATCGACTCCAAGGATTGAAGATCACCAAGGCTCAAGTCCAGAAGGCAAGCTGCGGTCTCAAGATGGAGACTGTCCGGGTTGTGTCATGAAGACTACCAAGGCTCAAGTCCAGGAGGCAGGCCGCGGTCTCAAGACGGAGACCGCCCGGGCTGCATCATCGCCTTGACCGCAACATCTTCAGTCTCCGGCCAGGACAGATCGGAAGCGCAAGCCGCCAAACCGCGCAGCTTCTTTCTTTTCTCCTTTATGTATCCCGTCACCGCCTGCCCGATTCTCCTATACCCGGGCAGGCGGTTATTTTATCCTTGCCCATTCGGGCAGGCCCCCGACCCTATACATAGGGGGCGACAAAGTTCCCAAGACATGCACACTCGAATCCTGGAGCTCGCTTGTTAGAGCTGCGGTCTCGAGTTTCCGTCTTGCAACCTGTCTGACCGGCCGACTTCTTCTTTTCTGCTCTCGCAGCCCGCTGTAACTGCTTTATTTGAATCAAAGGAAAGCCCGTCACAGGAGTGGTATTCACCGTGATGGGCGAATTCTGGCCTCGACCGCTGATAGCGGTCTAACTTTCTCTAATCGAATAGTAACCGACAGCCCGCAGCCTCCGATTTCCTTCGGGGGTGCATTTTTGGATTCAACAGAAACACACGACCTTCAGATCGCGGATTGTCGGTGAAATCCCTGCCACAATGTCAGACCGCCAGTTCCCACCGGGATACTTCTCCGACCACAGTGAAGATTCCATGTGGGAGGCTTTGGAGCAATCAAACGAGAAGCCGAGCGGGCTCAGAAAGCGACTGATCAGCGTCTTGACGCGATCAGCCAGGCTTTAGCGCTGTTAACCGAGCGATTAGTTCCACAGCAAACCGCAGTTAACCAAGCGGTGACTCCGGTCCCTCCTCCACCTCCTCCTTACCCGCTACCACAAGTCGCCAACTTCCAGCCGCTACAAGAAGGTTTTGCAGCCAGGAAAAACTTCTACCAAGAGGCCGCGCACAACATGCCGGCCCGAGTTCTTGATTTCCAGGGGGCGGCTTCTCATGCTGCCCGCCTTTCCTACCCACAAGAAGGAGCGGCCCGTCTTTCCTAGCCGCCTGAGGCCGCTGCTCATCATTCCTACCTGCTAGAAGCCGCTGTCCGCTCTTCCTACCAGGCGGCTTGTCCGCGAATAGCCGCAGCTCAGGCGGCTTACTATTCTACTCCTCTTCTGTATGAAGACGCTGAAGACAACTCTCCCTTCGTGGACGAAGTCCGAGGGGAGCCAGCCCCAAACAATTTCCGGAAGCCACGTCTGCCGGCGTACAATGGGGAAACTGATCCAACCTTCCACCTTCAGGCCTTTGAGTCGGCCATTGCTCTGAGGACCCTCTCAGACGCAACCAAATGTAAACTCCTTGTGACATCCTTTGAAGGACAAGCAAGGGAGTGGTTCTATGGGCAGCATCCCAGGTCGATTAGCTGCTTTGCTGAGCTGCGCAGGGAATTTCTGCTCAGGTTTTTTACTTCAAGAAAAAGGAAAAGTGGCTCGACGGCTCTTTTTGATATAAGGCAGCGAGAAGACGAAACATGGGCCCGTTTCGTGGACCGTTTCCAGAAGGAAATCATGGAAGTTCAGAATGTAGATCTGGAACTATACAGGGTGGCCCTTATTCATGGCTTGAGGGAAGGCCCCCTGAAATTCGAGGCAAACATAAGGGAGCCAAGAACTTATCAGGAGATGATAAGTTTGGCTAGCATGTTCATCAGAGGAGAAAAAAGCAATCCTGGCTATGTCGCGAAATTGGTGAGCGACAAGGAGTAATATAATCCATCCTTCAATCATCCACCAGCAAATCAGACCCATTTTGAGCCCCGTTACCAGAGGGGAAGAAATTACAAACACAAGCAACCTTACATCGGCCATCAATGGTTTCAGGATCAGAAACCGTCGTTGGCCATCGCACCCGCTCCATCCGTTCCTCTTCCACAAATCATGCCAGTATACCTGCCACAGTATGCTACACAGCCATCTCCAGCTATTCCATCCACCCAGTATGATGACTAGCAAGAGTCATTTACTCCTCTGAATGTTACCATGGACGAAGTCGTCCAAATTCTCCAGAAAAGGCCGGATTTCAAAAGGCCCGCTCCTCTGAAATCGGATGTTCGTAACCGAAATCCGAATCCTTACTACGAATATCACAAGGAGGGAGGGCATCTGACCGAAGATTGTCGGGCCCTCCGCTTGTTGATAGAAAGGCTCTTGGGAGAGGGAAAACTCCAAGGCCTAGTCAGGAAGGAAGCAACTGCTGAGCCAACCACTGAGAAAAAGAAGGAAACAATGGAGGTAACTTGGGAATGCGCCGACGTTGAAGACGCCGACTTCTTTGGAGATATACACCCTTCAACGGAATGCATTGAGGTCAATGATGTGGGTCCCCTAGGGGACATCTATTGTATTCATGGAGGGGCCAGAGCTGAATCATCTCGTAAATCGAGCATTGCGAGAGTCCTTAAGCAAGAAGTGGCGGAAACCACAACTTCTCCCCCTGAAAGCACAATCATCACTTTCGGTCAGGATGATCTTCCTCCAAACGCCAATCCCTTTGACGATGCCGTGGTCATCAAAGCCGTTATTGAGAATTATACCATTCATAAGATCCTGATCGACATGGGTAGCTCAGTTAATCTCCTCTTCCGTCCAACCTTTGATGCCCTGAAGACTGGGAAGCCTCTGCTTTCCACCGATGGGCCCCTTTACGGCTTCTCTGGAGAGAAGAAGGAGGTTGAAGGTTCTGTAAAGCTCCTGGTTTCTCTAGGGGGAGTGATAAAGCTGATCAACTTCGTGGTGGTGGATGCCCCAAGCAACTACTGCGCCATCTTCGGAAGGCCCATTCTTAATGCCTATAGGGCAGTAGTGTCCACTTTCCACCTTGATCTTAAGTTTGCTGCCGAGGGAAGGCAGTATCAGATCAGAAGCAATCCAAAGGTGGCTCGGGAGTGCTATGTGCGAACCATCAACATGATCACCAACATTCCACTTCCCGAGGCCATGACTGAAATTCTTGAAATTGCTGAATCTTCAAAGGCTGCTGAGGAGAGGAAAGATCGAGAAGGTGCTCACCTGGAACCTGCCCAGGCAACCCAAGAAGTCCCCATTGCTGAGGGGGAAGACAAGAAGCTGATTGTCAATGCGGAGCTGTCAGAAGAGGAGAAAGTCCAGCTGATCTCCTATCTTCTGGAGAACCTGGATATCTTCGCCTGGTCAGCGGAGGATATGTCAGGAGTGGATCCAGACGTGGCTTGCCATCATCTGAACATATCCCCTGAGTTCAAGCCAGTCCAGCAGAAGAAAAGAGAAGTGACAACCAAGCTGGCGGTGCCCATTAGAGAGGAGGTTTCCAAACTCCTGAAAGCGAACTTTATTTCTGAAATACAATACCCCACATGGATGTCAAATGTTGTAATGGTTAAAAAATCCTGTGGGAAGTGGCGCATGTGTGTGGATTTTACTAAACTTAATAAAGCGTGCCGTAAAGATTGCTACCCTTTGCCTCAGATAGATGTTTTAGTAGATTCCGCGGTTGGGTATAATTTTATGAGCTTTCTCGACGCATTTACGGGGTACCACCAAATCAAAATGCACAAACCCGATATCCCGCACACTTCTTTCATCACGAACGATGGGTGTTATTGTTATCTCGTAATGCCCTTCGGGCTTAAAAATGCGGGTGCAACATACCAGAGAATGATGGATACAGTTTTTAAACATCAAAAAGGCAGGAATCTTGAAGTTTATGTTGACGATCTCCTCCTGAAAAGTAAAACATTCTCAATACATTTGAAATACCTCGTAGAGACGTTCGCTACTCTACCGAGGTTCAAATTAAAATTGAACCCATTGAAATGTGTGTTCGGAGCAAATAAGGGGAAGTTTCTCGGGCATCTCCTCACTCCCGATGGCCTTGCACCGAACCCAGATGAGGTGAAGGCCATCCTCGATATGATTCCTCCTCGCAATACCAAGGAGGTCCAGCAACTTGGAGGAAGGTTGGCGGGCCTGAGCAGGTTTATTTCCAAATCAGGAGATAAAAGTGCTCCATTCTTTAAAATACTCCGGGGAGGATCAAAGTTTGAATGGAACAAAGAGTGCGACAAGGCTTTCGAACAGTTAAAAGTACAATTGACTTCAACTCCTCTACTTCAAAGTCCTCGCGAGGGGAAATCTTGTTCTTGTACTCGGGGGTCGGCCCAGATGCAGCGAGTTCTGTCCTCTTCCGGGAGGAAAAGAAGAAACAATTTCCGATCTACTATGTCAGTCATATCCTCAAGGGTGCAGAAACCAGATATTCGATCTTGGAAAAGCTAGCTTTGGCCTTGGTTATGTAATCATGAAGGCTTCGTCCCTACTTTCAAGCTCATCCCATCCAAGTAATTACGGATCATCCACTGAGAAGTATTCTTGAAAAGCCAGATCATTCTGGGAGGCTGGCCAAATGGGCTATCGAGTTAAGCGAGTTTGAAATGTCCTACATTCCCAGAACAGCAATCAAAGCACAGGTCTTGGCCGATTTCTTGGTTGATACAACAGAGTCCAATCCCGAACAAGTGGAGAAATCCCCCTTGGCTTGGGTTGTTTATGTGGATGGGGCTTTTGGTAAAAACTCTGTGGGAGCCGGAGTAGTTTTAGTTAGCCCAAACAACATCAAACTTGAGCAGGCTATCAAGTTCTTCTTTCCAGTTACAAATAACCATGCATAGTAAGAAGCGCTTCTGGCTAGTTTGAGACTTGCAAAGGAACTGGGCATAGAACACGTGCATGTGAAAACTGATTCGCTAGTAATGGCTTCTCAGGTTTTGGGGAATTATGAGACAAGGGAACCAATTCTGAGGAAGTATCTGCTGCTAGCCAAGAAGGAGATCAGAAGATTCAAGTCATTTATCATCGAGCATATTCCCAGGACACAAAATGAAGAAGCAGATGAATTATCAAAGTTCGGTCTTCCATCAGGGGGAGTGACCTCTGAACTTTTTCATCCGGCAATAGAAGAAGGAGAACTTATGCAGATCGATCAGAATCCTTCCTGGAAGGATCCTTACGAGCTATTCTTATCCAAAGGAGAGTTCCATCAATCAATCAAAGATAGAAAGAGATTGAGAAGAAAGGCAGCTTATTATTACTTGATAGCAGGAGTTCTGTAGAGGAAAACCTTGATTTCTCCCTCAGTGCGGCGTGTTTCTGAGGAAGAAATTCCAACCATAATTCAGGAGGTTCATTCTGGGGAATGTGGTAGTCATTCAGGGGCGAAGACTTTGGAAAAAAGAATCTTGAGGCAGGGATACTTCTGGCCAACCATGAGAAAAGATGCCGAGACATTTGCCCAGCAATATGATCAGTGCAAAATTAGCTCCTCTTCAACATCTGCCCGCTTAATCACTTAGATCAATAACCGCGCCTTGGCCCTTCGCAATTTGGGGGATGGATCTTATCGGACCCTTTCCAATGGCTAGCGGCCAGCGTCGTTTCATAATTGTGATGATTGATTACTTCAGTAAATGGATTGAGGTGAAAGCACTGGCGAAGACTACAACACAGGTCATCAAAAACTTCATTTGGGGAGAAATAGTTTGTCGGCATGGAATCCAGCTAGCAATCGTCACCGACAATGGCCCACAATTCAACAATTCAGAAATGATAAACTTTTGTGATCAGGTTGGGATTGATCTTCGGTTCTCCTCGGTACATCATCCCAGGACGAATGGCCAGGTGGAAGCAGCAAACAGACAAATCCAGCAGCTTTTGATGAAAAGAGTCTGGAATCAAAGAGGCAATTGGGAAGAACAACTCCCTTCAATCCCTTGGACTCTCCGAACTACTCCATCTTCAACAACAGGGGAGACACCTTTCAAATTATCTCATGGCTCGGAGGCAGTCGTTCCAATAAAATTTGAAGTGGTCACCCACTGGGTTGTATATGCAAAGGAGGGAGGAGAAGCTTGGATAGAGCATAATGATGAAGCCATCAAATACAATCTGGACTTGATCGAAGAGCTTCAGGATGAAGCAACAATCAGGCAGGAGGAAGTAAAAAGGAGAATGGCCAAATACTTTGACAGAAATGTCAGGGTTAAGCATTTCGCAGTTGGTGATGTTGTGTTAAAGAAAGTTGATGCCGCAGCCAGGACGGGCAATGTCGGAAAACTAAATCCCAACTGGGCAGGGCCTTTCATTGTCAAAGAGGTACTGAAGAATGGGACTTATCGCCTCCAGATAAGCGAAGGAGAGGACATCTCACGCACCTGGAGCGGTGACGACCTTAAACGGTTCTTTCCTTAAAATGTCTTCTTCATTTCTTGCATTTTTTGGATATTCAATAAAAAGCCCCATACTGACACTTCTCCATGTCTGGTGAATCTTTTTACACCTTTTTATATATATCTCCCTCACTGAACCACAGAGACATCGCCAAGTTCTGCTCGAACCCCCTCAGATTGTAGTCATTATCGTAAAACCACGAAGATCATGTGTAGCGGGGAGTTTTCGCACACGTGTAGTGGTAGCTTGCCAATTCCCGTGCGGTGGTCTTCGGAACCTTGGATCCCGGCTGATATCTGACACACCCCTGCATCAAGGGAGGTCTAGGTGAATGTTAGCTCTATCATGCCCCGAGAGGGATATAGTTATAACTTTGATGATCTTTCTGAGGAAAGCAATGTCGGTATAGCCCACGCGGCATAACCACACCTGCCCAACTGATCATCTTCGTCCGTGACCATCGAATACTCCTAGGTACTCTCAAGCGATGCCTAAGCGGAACCCACAACTGAGTTGATCTCTCTGAGGAAAGCAATGTTCACCGCCTAGGCCCACCTGCCCAATTGATCAACTCAGCTTGTAACCCTAGGCAAGAGAGCAGTTGAGTCGCTTACAACCCTTATGACCACTTGAGGAAAGCAATGTTCGCCGCCTAGGCCCACCTGCCCACTTGGTCATCTGGGTCTGTACTTATCTTTTTCTTTACTTCTACAGCTCTTATGACCACTTGAGGAAAGCAATGTTCGCCGCCTAGGCCCACCCACCCACTTGGTCATCTGAGTCTGTAGCTATTGCTTATTTTACAGGAGGTTGTCTCATCTCATATGGTCTTTCTGGACCATTTGGGAAGAAGAACAAGATTTCAACAAGTACCTAACAGACCGAGCAGTTTGATTGTTAAACCAGTCGGTTTGAAATAAGCAGGTACATCATTACCAGGCGGTTTGATTGTTAAACCGACCGACTTAAAATAAACAGGTACAATATAATATACCAGGCTGCTTTGAATCTTTAACCAGTCGGTTCAATCATATCAGGCGGCTTAAAACTGGTCAAATTTATAATGGGTTATCATAAAATGCCATAAGGCAGGTATCGGGATATCAAATATAACCATGGTCGGTCGGTCTCTTCATCTCGATCTGTAATTCTATCATCCTTACGAGTACCAGTTCTATCCGCGCGGTTAAAAACGAGTTCTTCACAGGGAAGTAATTAGGATTCTAGTGGGATGAAAATCATTACAAGTGTCAAGTCACTAACTGCCCGAATTATATATAAACAGTGCGGGCTTATCAGTTAATGTTTATATTCACAAGGATGGGACTTACAGAAATCTGAGTTATAAGTCATTCGGATTAAATACTAGCCGCGCGACCTGTTGATTGTTTTCTTGCGACTTGGTATTTTTATCTTGCGAAGCAATTTTATAAAGCCGGATAATGATCGCGCGGCTTGATATCAAACATATGGAGTCATCTAATCAAACAGAACACATTCAAATCGCATAATCAGGATTCTTCAGCGGCTTGAAGTTATGTTTGGTTTTCTGGTTATCTCGGGGCATTCATAACAAGATAAGGCAAAGCTCGAATTTCTATTCGCTCAATTAAATACTAAAACCGCATCGGTTATTCATCAGAATGCCATAATTGGTGTTTGTTGGGTTATATTGAATTCACCGAGTCAGGATCTCAAAGAGACAAGGCCGCCCGAACAAACTTTATAGTGTTCAAACGACTATCTAATTGAAATTCTGAAGTTCAATGCTCTGACCGACTGGGTTGTTCTCAAACCGCATGACCTGGTTAAAAGAGAAGGAGACCGCAACAATCACAAGTAAGTCGCAGAAAACGAACAGCTAAACAGGTAAAAACTTTCCATTTCATTATCAAAATATCTTTACATCGTTTGGTAACCGACCAGTTAACAAAAACAAGCCGCCGGTTGTACAATAACAAGCAGTGCAAAAAATTACAACTATGACACTCGTCCGGCTTGAGCCTTTTTGATGCAGGAGTGCTTGAGTCCTCCCTGCCTTCAATTGTAACATCGGGAGAATATCCTTCGCTACCAGATGAGGACGAGCTGCTCAGTTCGCCCGATCTACGTTCGGCTTCTTCCCCGGAATCACTGGATTCTGAACCCGAGCCGCTCTCATCCTTCTCTTTAGCCGCAGCGGGCTCCTCGGCTCCTTCTTCGTCCTCGTCGTCACTCTCCTCCTCCGAACTGGTCCCATCGACCTTATTCTTTCCTTTAACTCTCCGCCTAATCTTATCTAGGTTCTTTTGCAAGATCGGGTAAGTGTCCGAGAAGGTGAAATTCTCGAAGCCAGGCGCAAATCCTCCGAGTTCTCTCAGGCGGTCAAAGGCATTGTCAATTCCCTCGGCAACATGTGGGAAGAGTTTTCCTGGTAGACCGGATCGGTCTCATCATTTTTTTCTGCAAAAGGGAATAAAGGTGAGACCGCACAGTTTGATAAATGAAAAAATCGGCTAACCAGGTGATAACTTACCAACTCCGCCTCCTTTAGCCGCTCGACTTCTTTCTTCAATTTGGCATTTACCTTCTCCAGATGATCATTTGCCCTGATCAATCTCTTGAAGGTCATGCCCATGAAGTGATTAGTGATGAAGCTTTCAGCACCAACCCGCGCGGCCTGCCGAGCGAGCTCTTCTTCATGGATCCTCCTTAACCGCCTGAAGTTTCGCTGGCCATACATGGCAATGCCGGCGGATTCAGCGTGCCGACAAAATTTTTCATTTGGCCAGTGGGGGAGTGCAGTGGAGACTTGGATGCCATCGCTGTATGGGTGCCAGGACAAGACCATGCGGCCTTTTAAATCCTTCACCTTGCTGAAGGAATGAAGGGAAGAGAAGTCGCCAGAAGAGGCCGAATCCTCGCCGTCAGACATCAGCTGCTTGTTTTTCCCCTGCCTCTGCCTCTTCTCCCTCTGAGTTATGACCAAACTGGCCGGACTGACCGGCTTGTTCCGGGGAACAATGGCCTCAGCTGTAAAAGAGAAAGGTATCAGAACAGAAGATCGCGCGCTCAATATCAGAGCATGAAACGAGTTGAAAAAAGGCTTACTGTCCTCACGCTGGACATTATCCAGTTCAGCGAGCAGCGGAACGTAGTGACTTACGTTAAGCCGCTCATGTTCAAGCAGCTTGAAGGTGTCCATTTCGATCTTATTGACGATGATTTTTTGAAAAGCTTCCTCTGGCCGCACCTGCGGGTTAGGATTCAACATCCCAAGTCGGCCTTCAAATATCAGATACCTCTCTGACCAGGCCATGACCTTGTTCGCGAGGTTGACCATCTTCAACCCCCGACAGCCGAAGTACAGGTGGCCCTTAAACACATTCAACTCGAAATCCGGGATAGCCCGCACCGAGAAGATTTTTCTACAGAGGTCCATTGAGAAGCGGACTCTCTCAGACCGCAGATAAGAGATGAAGCTGCATATGCCGGCTATTGAATTGGGTGAGAGTTGACCGGGAACAACTCCGTAGTGGTCAAAACCATGGCGAGTTCGATGGAGATTGCGATCTTGAAGCCGCAATCGAAGTGATCGATTGGGATGGCGATTTGATTTGGGGCGGAAGAATTTATCCGCTCATCGCGGAGTGGAAGCCGCACGAGCAGCGGACTCCCTACCATATGCTTCTCTATGAACTCATCTAGTTCTGCTTTGGTCAGGCGACATTCTTCATGGTCGGTTGAGTGGAACGCTAAACCCACTTCAGATTGGGTAGCGGAGGCCTTCGCAGGTCGCTTCGGCTGGCGCTTTGCTCCCATCTTGAAATTCTGTTGAAAGAGTCTTCGGAAGGGTCGCTACTTATAGAGTAAGTGATCTGCATTTAGCAAAGGTCAAATTGCGGCTAGCCTAATCAACCCGCGCGGGCAGAATTTTATACATGAAGCTAGTTCATTAGCAGTAAACCATAAGAAGTAAAATCAAAGCAAACGGTTTAAAGAACAACAGAAACAAGCTGCTCGATTTGCAAAGCAAATTTACAGACATCCATCAATATTCTAAGGAAATAAAAATATTCAAATAACAAGACCGCACGGTCTGAAGAGCAAACCGGATATCATAAAATTAAATCCAAGCATTCAAGTTTGTCCAAAGGACCGAATAGAATAATATTACAATCATTGTTTATAACCGCTCACTACTGGCGGGCATCATTTGGATCATCTTCTCGATGAAGTCGGGCGACGTGATCTCCGACTTGGAGAATGGTACCTTGCATCTGGTTAATACTGCGATGAAAATGATGAATAATGCTGTGAAGCCGCGCAGCATCCCGCTCTACTCGCGCGACCGGAATCATGCGAGCAGGCAGGAACGCTGCGGTCTCCCTAACATTAGCTACGTGATCAGCTATCCCAGTCACTGGAAGAGCTGAACTCGTCCCAACAGCCGGGCGGTTTGATCCGCGACGCCCTTCATCAACTATATTATAAGGTCGCCGGCTTCCGCCGGCTTCCCTTGTCAGATGTAGGTACTTATCTCTATAGTACCCACAATCATCCTCAAGTTTGGGGATCTCTTTCTTTCCTCTGTCAAGCCGCGCGGTCAATGCCGCGACCTGGTCCTGCTGCGCCTTCTCCCTCTCCCGTCGTTCTTTCCGCTCAGCCTCCATCGCAGCCCGCATCACAGCTTTTTCATCCTGGGCGGCTTTCTCCCGCTCTTCGAGGGCCTTCAACTGCTTCTTGAGGATTTCAAAATTTTCTTGGAGAGCGGCCATCTCCTCCTCCATCTAGGTGTCCGGGTTCATTGAGGAACTCGGAAGGGATGAAGTCAGTGGAGGAAGGTAAGTCACCAGTTCGCCCGGCTTCGGAATGGTCTCCGGATAGTCTGCAGACAAGAAAGACATGGTTAGAAAAGTCGAGCGAACATAATCTTATAAAAGGGGCATAGCTAGACCGCTCATTTCGAACTCTTCTCGCTTACAAGCCGCAATAGTGGGATTGAGGCTCGAATGAACAGGTCGCTTAGCTTGCTCCGGATCCATCCTTCGGCGCTGCTCTCTCTACGACCTATCATTCTGCTTTCGCTTAGCAGCTGAGAATTGAGCAACGGAGGGAAAGATGCTCGGCGGCGGGTTCAATATCAAGTCGCTTGACTTTTTTTGAGATCGCGTTTGGAAAAAATGGACCGGGCGGTAACCCGCAACCCCTTTACCTTGCATAAGAAGATTGAGCGGCGGTGGAGGTGGTTTGTTCAGTTGATCTCTCACTTTCTCCGCCTTCGCCTTTATAAGCCGCATCCCGGTCATCACAGAATCCTCAGAAGCCGGTGCGGCCTTCTCAATTTTGGTTGCATCCTCAGCCGGGGCGGCCTTCTCAATTCTGGTCGCATCCTCTCTGGGGAGGTCAGCCGCATTCAGGTCGACAGAAGTCCCCAGTAGTTCGTCCTGCTTCTTGAGGGAATCAAAGTCCTTGATAATATCGCTTACAGTCATGCTATGCGCATCAGCAGAAACCTGGTCGCCCGGCTTGGGCGAAGGGGTTTTCTGTCCCTCTGAAACCTCTCTATCATGTGCCTTGCTTTGCAGGCTACCCGCTCCCAGTCTCCTCGAGGCCGTTCTGTTCTTGGCCTTCAAGCTCTTGGCCTTCCTCAAAAGCATGTCCGCTGTTGTCTCAGCCCTCTTCCTCTTCTTAGTCGACTCCTGGCCGGCTTGTTGCGAGGAGATCAGACTGTCCTCAATATTCACTACCGGGCTCTGCTGACCGGTCGGCTTAGGAGAGTCAACCGCTTCTCCTCCTTCATCACTTATCATCAAATGATATACTCCAGAAGGAGTAATCTCTATGTTGAAGGAATCAGCCCCGTCGGCCTTCGGGATGGTGACTTCAGAGTTCGTCTTATCTAGAGGGGGGGGGGGGGGGGGGGGGGGGGGAGGGTCGGTCGCCTTATTAGAAGGGGCAGGCGGATCAGCTGGGGGCGGGTTCGAACAACCCTCTTCATCTTTTGTCGACAAGTCGACTGATAGCACATAGGGCAGGTCGGTCGGCTTTCCCGTAGAAGCGATGGTAACCGTTTGATCAACTTTTTCGGGTTGAGGAGTCTTCTTCTTCCTCCTGATAGCCCGGGCTGCATCATCGCCTTGACCGCAACATCTTCAGTCTCTGGCCAGGACAGATTGGAAGCGTAAGCCACCAAACCGCGCGGCTTCTTTCTTTTCTCCTTTCTGTATCCCGTCACCGCCTGCCCGATTCTCCTGTACCCGGGCAGGCGGTTATTTTATCCCTGCCCGTTCGGGCAGACCCTCAAGCCTATAAATAGGGGGCGACAACGTTCCCAAGACACGCACACTCGAATCCTGGAGCTCGCTTGTTAGAGCTGCGGTCTCGAGTTTCCCGTCTTGCGACCTGTATGACAGGCCGGCTTCTTCTTTTTTGCTCTCGCAGCCCGCTGTAACCGCTTTATTTGAATCAAAGGAAAGCCTGTCACAGGAGTGGCATTCGCCGTGAGGGCAAAGTCTGGCCTCGACCGCTGCTAGCGGTCTAACTTTCTTTAACCAAATAGTAACCGACAGCCCATAGCCTCCGATTTCCTTCGGGGGTGCATTTTCGGATTCAACAATATCGTAAATTTTACGTATCAACTTTTTGGCGCCATTGCCGGGGAAATATTTTTGTTGATATTTTGAAATCGTGAATTTTATTAATTTTATCAATCACTTTCTCCGCCGCCATTTCTCTTTTTGATTTTATTTCAAATTTCATTATATTAAGTGACGGTTGTAAACTTTTCTTTCTTAAAAAAATGTTATCTCAATTGGCCACCAAAGTTGCTGAGCTTCAAAATAAAGTTAATCTTTTGGAAGCCGCACGAAAGCGCCAAGTTAGTTGTAATTTTTGTGGTGCGTCGCATCGAAGTGAAGAATGTTATACTAATTTTTACCCTCAAAAATTTATCTTATGGAAATTTTTTTGAGTTTTTTTATGAAAATAATTATCTGAACGTTGATGAAAATAATTCATCTACTTTTCATGCGAATGATTTTTCCAATTCTAATAATTTTTCTTCCAGCTCCGATGTAGATTATTCGTGGTAGGATATTCACCCGGATAGTTTTCGTAGCGAGGATGATAATTATTTAGGTCCGAATTTTTGTTCTTCTTCTTGCGGTGACGCAAATTTCGTTCTCTAATTGTGGGGAATTTTCACAACTTCAAATTGATCCTACTCCCCAAAATTCAGATGCGAATATTATTTCTTCTAGTGCTTTTTCTCCGTTTTTGGATAATTTAGTTATGGAGAAACATGATTTTTCATCTACGCCCATAATTTCTTTTACCAAAAAAGAAGAAAAATTGTTGTACCAACAATTTCTTAACGTCATGGGCATACCAGAAGAAATAGAAGAACAAGTTTCTTCCCCTACTCCACCCGGATTTTTTTGTCATGAATTTTCACAAAATTCTTCTATTTTTGTTGAAATTCATGACAACGTTATGTCCAAAAATTTTATTTTGCTTGGTAATGCGCTAGATTTTTTTTAAAAAAAAATTTATTTTAGAAAATGAACAACCAATGCTTAATCATGAATTTTCCAAGAAACTTCTCCTTGTGAAAATTTTTCTGACTCGCTTAATCTTGATTCTTTTTATTCTAACAATTTTCATATAGAGGATGAGCCGTTGCAATCACACGTCTTCACCGATCCATTTGCCGCTCATCTTCAACAACCCAAATTACCTAAGGTATGTATAGGTAATTTGGATTCACAATTTCAAGCTAACGGACAATGAAAGAATCAAAACTATAGCGGAGGAGTCGCCGAGCATCAGTTTTTGGCATATTCACCTAAGTGTGAATTAAGGGAGTTTCCTGTGCATTTTTTTTATATTTATCCTTTCAGCTAACCCTTAACGTCTAGCTAAAAGACGGTAAACAAAACGCACTTAGGAGGCATCGCTTGCTTATCTTTATTTTTCTTGCACTTTACATTTTCAGCATTTTATTTACTTTTCCCTCCTACTTGACTTATAAATATTGGGGACAATGTTTATTTGTAAGTATAAGGTTGTATTCTCTTATTTTCTATTTTTATTAAAAATCCACAAAAATTAGAAAATCTTTTTCAAAAATCGTAAATTTTTTTTTTATTTCTTTATTTTCAATTTTGTTATAAAAATTTACAAAATTAAAAAAAACATTTTCTTGTAAATTTTTATGTATTTGTGTGTCATTTTCTTTTTATGCAATTAAAAAAAACACTAATATCTTGTGAAAGGGTTGTGTTTGGCTTTCATCCCACAAAACCGCCTAGTACCTTGAGAGCCCGTCATTGGGTGTTCCTTGGGAAGTCCAAGAACAAAAAAAATTTCTGTTTTGTTTTCTTTTTCAAGCAAATATTGAAAATATAAAAAAAAATTTAAAAAACCTATGAGAAAAAACAATTAAAAAAAATTTATTTTTTATAAATCTTGTAATATTAGATGCTTCCCTACCTTTTATTTTGAGTTTAACCAATTTTAATTATGAGCCTTTATTTATATGCTTTTTAAAAAACAAAAAGTTTTCTTTTTTATGTTTTTAATTTTATATGTCTCATCATAATTTGTTAGATTTATTTTTTAGATAATTTTGAACAATGAATTTTTCATTATTTTGGTTTGTTTAGAATATTTCTTAGTTTTACTCTCTCCTACAAATATCATGAATTGATTTTGTAGCAATTGTGCTAAATATCTTTAGATTTTACTTATATTGATTTTAACTCTTAGATTCTTAAGAATTCTTAATTTATTTTCTATGCTCTCAAAACATTTATCTTGAACAATTTTTATAGCCTTTAAACTCTAGCCCCTTTCTCTACCTTTTACGTTACCTTTTTGATTGGCAATAAAAAAATACAAAAGACCATATGTCATGGAATGAGTGGATAAAATTTATCATTCCTAAACATATGCACCTAAATTTATAAAAGATTATATGTCATGGAGATGAGAGGATAAAATTCATCACTCCTAAACATATACATTTGGGATATTGAAAAGAAGAGCATTCAAACAAAAAGATGGAAATGAGAGGATAAAATTCATCATTTCCCAATTTAAAAAATCTCTTATATGCCATTTTTACCCATATTTAGCCAATATCATTTCATATTCAAGATATTTGTGAGAGAGTTTAGTTAATATTTTAGTTTTTTCAAAAAGTTTCGAATGATGTCAAAAGTTTATATAATTATAATCTTAGATTATTTTACTTAATTCAATACAATTTTATTTTTGAAAATTTGATTAGAGAATTTTTGAAACTAATTTTTATTCTACACATCAATTTATGAATCATGACTTATTTCTTATATATCTGAATTTTATTTCAAAACTTATTTGTGAGTCATGTTTAATTTTAAAATGCATGATTAGGAGTAAATTCTTTTTCTTTTTGAAATTCCATATAAATATTTCTCATACTTATGATGGTTTTGCTCTGGAATAGCAAAAGCTTAAGTATGAGGGTATTTGATAGTACATTATTTATAGTATTTTTATATAATATTTTAGTAGTAAATAATTAGTTTTTATATAATTTTAGTCCTAAATCTAATTTACTTTGTTTTGTGTTTTCAGGAAATCTGGAGTTGCTAATAACAAATTTGAGCCCACATCCATGTTCGGGGGAATTAATGGAACAAATCTGCAAAAATCCTCAGTACACTCCCTAGGTCATGGGCATAACCAAGGGCGTGACTCTAAGACACGACCATGCTTAGGCATACACGGCCATGTTCAGGCATACACGGCCATGTTCTGCTATACACGACCATGTTCAGTTGTACACGGCCATGTTCAGCTGTACACGGCCATGTTCAGTTGTACAAGGCCATGTTCAGGTGTACACGGCCATGTTCAGGTGTACACAGCCATGTTCAGTCATACACGGCCATGTTCAGTTGTACATGGCCATGTTCATGTGTACACGACCATGTTCAGGTGTAAACGACCATGTTCAGGTGTACACGACCATGTTCATGTGTACACGACCATGTTCAGGTGTACACGGCCATGTTCAGGTGTACATGACCATGTTCAGGTGTACACGGCCATGTTCATGTGTACGCGACCGTGTTCAGGTGTACACGACCATGTTCAGTCATACACGGCCATGTTCAGCTGTACACGACCATGTTCAGCTGTACACAGCCATGTTCAGTCCTACACAACCATGTTCAGCTATACACAGCCATGTTCAGTCGTACACGGCCATGTTCAATCTTACACGCCCTCAATCACGGGCATGACCAAGGGCGTGACTCCAAGTCACTGTCATGACTCGTCATAACCTTCTTCCAGCTGCCAAATCACGCCGCAAGCTCAGTTTAATATTACACGCCCTCGGTCACGAGCATGACCAAGGGCGTGACTCCAAGTCACGACCATGACTCAGCCCAGCCTTCTTCCAGCTGCCAGATCACGCCGCCAGCTCAGTTTAATATTACACGCCCTCAGTCATGGGCGTGACCGAGGGCATGACCCTTCCCTCAACCGCCAGAATAACTCCAGATCACGTCGTTTCCCACCGTTTCCAGACTTGGTCAAGACACGCCCTAGGTCACGGGCATGACTTAGGCCGTGACCCACCAAATAATTGATTTCTGGCAGTTTCTCCCCCCCCCAATGTTCCTGGGTTTTCAAGTTGCAGTTACACACCTTACACTCTTTTGGTCACGGGCGTGACCAAGGGCGTGACTCACCAATTTTCTGCCTATAAAAGCCAGTTGCTGCCAAAGTGATCCCCATTCATTCCTTGCTTAGTTTGGATCATTTCTAGCTTAGTTTTGCCGCATTTTCTTATTATATTTCCTTTATGCAAATTGACTTTATGTTTTGCAATTTTAATTCATAGTTTAGAATTTCCATTTCTCGCAATTGTAATTCTCTTTTCATTGTTATAAAATTATCTTTCCTTCAATTATGTTTAGCTAATTTTATAGCATTTGATCATATGATTTCCTAAGCTTTTGTATTTCGTAATCTTTTATTCATAGTTTGGATTTGGAAAACTATGATTCACCGTTGATTTGCAATTATTGGTTTCATATTTCTAGCTAGGGTATGATAATCAAGCTTTGATCCTATTTTAGTTGATCGAGAGATCCATGAATACGTGTAGTTTGCTCATCGGTAGAAGGAGTTGCATGCACTCCTCGAAAGAGGACGACATAAATCTTCCAGATTAGAGTCAAATCCAATAGTGGGATTCACCGCATAAAGCAAGCTTAGGGGTTTCGACTGGCCGATGGGTCTTAATCGATCAACCTAAGGTTAGGTGGCAGTTCTCTCTCTCGAGAGGCTCTATCATATTTTGGGAACCTCCACGGTCAAGTTTGTCTAAATCAATTTCTTATGAATTCTAGATTTACGAAATATTTTACTTAAGAACGAATCTCGATCAAATGTTTCTTTTCCTATTATCCTTTCATTAAACTATTTATTATTTAGATAAAATAATATTAATTTGCATGAGTAGAAGTAATCAACAAATCTATGGAATACGACACTTGATATTTATTTTTAAATATCCTATGCAATGAATGATAGGTGCTCTTGCCTATAGTTCGTAGAATTTGGAGAATAATATTTATATCGTAAATTTTAAGTATCAGGTTTCCTTTCTCATCCTTGTCCAGAGTCATAGTTGAACCCATTGGAGTCCTCATCGAGGTTGCATTCTCCATTCCGAATTTCTTAATCAACTCTTTGGTGAACTTCGTCTGAGAGATGAAAATTCCATCTTCGGATTATTTCACCAGAAGTCCTAAGAAATACTTCAGCTCACGCATTTCAAATTTTCCCTGCATCAAGTTAGAGAACTTTTTGCAAAGATGATCATCATTATATCCAAATATAATATCATCGACATAGATTTGCATTAGCAAAATCTTGTCTTTTACTTCTCTAAGAAATAATGTCTCATCTATCTTTCTTCTTATGAATTTGTTCTCAAGAAGAAATCTAGAGAGGGTCTCATATCAAGCTCGGGGTGCTTGTTATAGACCATATAAGGCTTTGCGTAGAAAATAAAAATAATCAGGGAAAGAGGAATAAACAAAACCTGGGGGTTGTTCAATGTATACTTCTTCCTTTAAATTACCATTCAGGAAGGCTGACTTCACGTCCATCTGGTAAACCTTGAATTCGTTGTGAGTAACATATGCTAAGAACAACCTGATTACTTCGGGTCTTTCCACTGGAGCATAAGTTTGATCGAAGTCGATCATTTCTTCTTGTCGGTAACTTTGGGCAACAAGTCTGGCCTTGTTCTTGATGATCACACTATTTTCATCCAGCTTGTTTCTGAAAACCCATTTCATCCCGATAATGTTCTGACCTTTGAGTCTTGGTACAAACTTCTAAACTTTACATATTTTGAATTGATTGAGCTCCTCTTACATTGCAATAATCCATGAAGCATCCTCTTTTGCCTCATCAAATTTGTTTGGCTCAATCTGTGAAAGAAAACTCAAATGCAAAACTTTGTTAGCTGTATCTCTTCTTGTTCTTATTCCGACACTGGTATCTCCGATGATTTGAATAACTGGGTGATCTCTCTGATGTCTGATCACCAGATTCCTTGCATCTTCTATGATACCAGGTTCTTCTACTTCTGGTGCATCTTCTATCTCTTGAGGTTCGTCTTCTTCAGGTATAGTTGGAATATTCATTGAAACTGTCCTTGGAGCATCTTATTTAGTGACTTCTTCCAAGCTGAGCTCTTTCAGTTTTATACATGCACCTACATCTTCAACAAAAACACTAGAAGAGCTGCTGTGAAGAATACTCATCTCATCAAATACAATATTTATATATTATTCTACAAACAGAGGTTTCTTGTTAAAAATCCTATATGCCTTATTATGGCTACTACAGCCTACAAAAATACCTTCAAAATATTTTTCACTAAACTTAGTTTTATAATACTTCTCGTTGTTAAGTACGAAGCATTTACTGCCAAAAATTCTAAAATAAGACACACTTGATTCCCCTGCTCTTTAGAAGTTCATAAGGTGTCTTACGGTGAATCTTGTTGATTAGTGCTATGTTTTTCACGTGCCTAGCAGTGTTGACGGCTTCCGCCCAGAAATATTCCGGAAGAGAAGAATCATTCAACATTGTCCTGCTTGCCTCTATGAGTGTTCTATTCTTTCTCTCGGCAACTCCATTTTGTTGTGGAGTACGAGGACATGAAAACTCATGAAAGATACCTAAGTTTTCACAAAACTCTGTCATAGCCCCAGACTTGAATTATGTTCCGTGGTCACTTCTGATTTTGACTACGAAGCAATTAAGTTCATTCTGGATCTTCCTAACAAAGTTAGTGAAAGAGTCGAAGGTGTTAGACTTGTGTTTTAGAAAGAATACCCAAGAAAAATGTGAGTAGTCATCAACAATAACCAAAGTATAAGCTTTAGCTCCTAAACTCCGAACTGGCATGGGACTAAATAAATCCATATGGAGCAGATATAAACATCTGGTAGAATCTTTGCTAATAATGCTCTTAAAGGTAGCCAGAGTCTGCTTACCCATTTGGCATGCATGACAAGGTCTCTCTTTAATGCACTTAATGTCAGGTGCATCACGCACTAGGTTGTGACAAAATAACATACTTATAGTTTTGAAATTAATATGTGCTAGTCTCTTGTGTCATTGGTCACATAGAGATGCACTATCTTTTGCTAAAAAGCACACTGGTGTTGAAGAGTCTAAACAAAGAAAATTTAAGCAGAAGATATTTCTACTCCGTGTGCCTGTTAAAATAGTTTCTGAATTATCATATGACTTTATCAAGCACTTGTCCTTGTAGAACTCAACCATATAGCCTTTGTCACATAATTGACTTATGCTAATAAGATTATGTTGTAATCCCTTAACAAAAGCTACGTCAATGAAAGAGACTATACCGTTAGTAATCATACTATAGCCTTTTGAAATTCCCCGATCAGATCCACCAAAAATGACTTTTGGACCATCTTTGACTGAGGTATAATTCTGCAATAGGCTGCTTGTTGCGGTCATGTGCCGCGAACATCCACTGTCCAAATACCAGATAGGCGTGTTGTTAGCCTTTGGACATACCTGCAATCAATAATCAATTGCCCTTAGGAATCCAGACAGATTTGGGTCCTTGGTTTATTGTTAGATGACTGCCACTAGGATTGTTAATATTGCGAGTGGTCATTCTTGCATTATTAACTCGTGGAGTCTTGGAATTCATAGGATTGAACCAACAATATATGGTGAAGTGACCAACTTTGCCACAACAACAACAGTCGAATCTGTTGTACCTTCTTTTCTTCTCCTGCTTAACTCTTTGAATGGGGGGAGGGGGGAGGGGTCGAGCAGGAACTACAAACTTGAAAGTAGAAGCCACGTAATTGCAACATACACATGGCTCCTTCTCAAGTGGCTTCGTAGCAACAATTTTGACTTTTTGTGCTTTCTTAGCAGACGGTCCATGCAAGAATGAACCATAGTCCTTGAGGACTATCTCTTTATAAGGAGATTTGAGAGCAGTCTTTCAGAAGTTTTGTGGGCGGATCCATCCTTGGTTACTTTTATTAGACTCAACATGAGTTGGTCTAGTAAAGTGACCACAGGAGGTTTCAAAGTCGTATGTGTTTGTCGGAAAAATGACCTTCTTGAAGAAAGGTTGACTTTGATCAGCCTTACCCTTAACGACTCTTCTCTTAGTAGCCTTACTTTTCTCGGTCTGATGACCGATATTGTTACCATTCGCAGGAGCTGAGAAACCATCAATAAAAGGAAGGATGGTCTTTGGTTTGGAGAAGCTTTCTACTAGCTATTTTACAGCTACCAACTTCCCTTCTAGTTCATTAATAGATTTCTCTTTCAGCTTTACCAGTTCAACAAAGTTTTTCATTTCGTCTTATAAGAGTTGGGCTTCATCTCTGAAAGGAATTAATTTTTCAATTTCTTCCCTCAGATCCGATTCCATGGCCTTGAGAGACTCAATCTCTTTGGCCTGAGATTTAACTACCTTACGACATTTGTCAAACCCCTTCAATAAGGCTATATACTGAACTAGTAGAGCTGAGTCTTCCTCGAAGGATTAGCCCTCTTCCGCATTGGAACCCATCTCAGACTCAGAAAGAGAAGTGTGAGAGTTTACCTTCCCCTCATAAGGGGTGTCATAGTTTTCCTCGCTGGTTTGAGCCATGAGACCGAAGTAGGCTTCCTCGTCTGAGCTTGACTCATCTAAGTCGTAGTCGCTCAGAGTCTTAGACTTCTTAGCCAAGAAGCTCTTTTCCTCCTTTTTATTTTTGAAGTATCTCTTTTCTTCTTTTCTTGATCATTCTTTCTTCTTATACGAGCATTCAACGATCATATGCCCTGACTTATTACAACAATAACAAATAACGTCAGTCAAAATATGTTTATTCTGTTTGGATTTATACCTGTCATTGTTGTATCCTTTCTTGTGATGTTTACCATCACGTCTTGATCTTCTATGATCAGATGAGGTGGATTAATTTCTCCTTTGCTTTCTTTTGTTGAGCAGTCTCTTGAATTTCTTGGAGAGCAAAGAGAACTCTCCATCGTGCATGTCTGATCTTGAGGGGCAAGCCACTGACTGGTCATCTTCGTCTGAAGATTGTGTCCTCATCGGTGACACAACTTTACCTTTTCTTGACCCTTTGGCCTTCAGTGCTACATACTTCTCCCTTCCAGAAGTCTTACTGCCCTCTTCCTCAACTTTCCTGATGCCGAGCTTCAGTTCATGAGAAAGGAGCTTCCCAAACAGAATCTGTGGCTCAATCGTAGCCAGCTTACCAAACTCCCTTATGGCAATTTCCTTGGTATCCCATTCTTTCATCAAGGATCTCAAGAACTTGTCGTTTAATTCTCCAATAGTAAGTTGTCGGTCATAATTTCATAGACCGTTGAAGGTTTTGAAGAACTTCTCATAAGTATCAGATATGTTATCCCTTGGGTCTTGCTTGAAGGCTCCGTACTATTGATTCAGTAGAGATCTACGATCATCTCTGACTTATTCTGTACCTTTCATCAAAACTACAAGAGAATCCACATCTCTTTGGCAGACCTGCAGTGCAATAGATTTTGTAACATAGAGCCGTCCACTGCACTGTCAATGATGTTCGTTGCCTTCTTGTCCAAGGCGACAAGAGCAATCTCGTCCTTTGTCAGATCCAACATCTTTTTAGGAACTTGCACATTAGGATTTATGGTAGATGCTGTCATTGGAATATGTGGACCTTCTTCAACAATTTGAAATATTCTCGGGTCGGCAACTTCCATGTAGAATCTTACCCTTTCCTTCCACATCAGAAAGTTTTCTTTAGTGCACACCGACAACTTCATGAAAGAATCATTGTTTCTGTCCATTTCAGACATGATGTCTTTTCAACAACTAGATAGAGATCTTGTTCAAGGTGTTAACCTTATAACAAAAACCTACCTCTGATACCAATTGAAAGTATCTAGTTGCTATCTAAATTACCTAGAGGAGGGGGGGGGGGGTGAATAGGTGAATTCTCTGGCTTTATATGGAATTAAAATCTTTGGAGACAAAGCACAGAGAAAATGAGTACACACCACAAACACAAGGATTTATAGTGGTTTTTGGAATGGGTATGTCCACTTTCCCGCCTCACCTATCTAGCACTCCTGGCTAGACTAAGCTACTTCACTAATCTCAGATTTTAACAAATCTTACAACTCAGAGTTAGCAACTCCTACAAACTCGGAGAATAACCTCTCCTACAAAATCTCGGAGAACAACCTCTCCTGCACTCGATCCTCTAAACTAGGATCTACAACAACTCGAAAGTAAAACTTCCTACTAAAATATGTAAAGGGGGGTTTTTACACAACTCTAGATTAAAAAATTATCTTCTAAAATCTCAACGAGAATTAACTTATTCAGATCTGAAAACGAGATCTTCTTCTTCCTTGACTGAAATAAAAGCTTGATCTTGAAAGAGGAAGAAGAACTCTTATTTTGAGAAATCTTGATCTGAAAACTTAAAAGAGACAACAAGATCTGAAAAAGCACTTGAAAGAATCTGAAATCTGTGATCTTGTTGTATCTGAACTTGGAGATGAATCGTGCAGAAATTTTGTCAGCAACAGAAAAGCTCTTTGCGAAAACGAGAATGGCCGACAGATGATTTGCGATCTCTTGAAATAAGTACTATTAGGGTTTATCGAAATAACCCTTAAGTCTTTATAACACATTTTCTCTAACGGCTAAAATTGAAAGCTAAGGAAAGATCTCCACGTGTACTGTACATGGTGAAGACCTAAAAGGAAATCCGTCTGCGCATTTGAAAAAGAAAGCTCTCTGCCATCATTCGTCGAGTGAACTCATGAAGTCATTGACTACTCGACGAATTCACTTAATGACTAGATGAAAATTTCTTGAAGACTCGATGAAAAGAACTTAGCTGAAAGCTGAGACGGGAAGAAACTATAACTTAGACCACTCGAGAACTTATCGAGAGCACTCGACAAATTCATCGATTGTTCACGAAAAACCAGTAGAACACTCAACGAATTCGTCGAGTGTTCTCGAGTGAACACAATATTACTCGACGAAAATACTTGAACTACTTTCTCAGAACCCTTTCGAGTAAACTCAACGAACTAATCAAGTCCTCACGAGACGTCTCGATGAATTCGTCGAGACTTCTTGAGAGTACTCGACGAAAAAGACTTAGATTATTTTTCTTCCAATTCTAAACACAACAACTACTTCATCTTAACTTCTTCATAGTGTTTGAATATGAAGTACACCCCAATAGAGAGATTTCACATAAGTCAACACCTTGGTCTACACAATGAGGGATTTTATTGCATATGCCCGTGTTTTATGAATCATTGAAACCTGATATTGGTTTGTACTTAGCAATTAATATCCTGCAAACACATAACTAAAATATCACATCAAATACAATATCAATTCATCTTAGTTTAAGGGGGACTTCTTCAAATCAAGGCTAGTGTGGCTATAATACCCAACATCTTCCCTGTCAGAAAATTCACACATCGTGTAATGATTAACCCTTAATGTACGACCCATATTCGACGAGGGGCATAAGACTAGTTATAGCCCCAGTAGACCTCAGAAGGTTGAACATTGACCAGATGGGAGGACATCATCGAGGACATATGGAGCTCATCCAGAGCTAATCAATTTTGCTCATCAGCCCGGCGGTAAGCTCGTTGAGCAGTCTCCAGCTCATCCGCGTGCTCTCTTCCTAGGTGACCTCCGATCTAGCGAGCTAAGCCCCAGCACGCCCGACTCTAGCGACCTCTCCCTCAACAAGTTTGGCTCTGGCGACCTCGCCTAAGGCGACCTGCTTCAGCTCGCCAACTTCAAATGTTCTCTAGAGTATAGTCATCCGAGAAATAGGTATCTCGTATCCAGCATAGGTGGGTGTGGCTATTCGCAGACACCCACTGGATTGCTGATAAATACTACCTCAGGGCACAAGCAAAAAACATGTTGACCCCCCCCCCCCCCCCCCCCAAGTTTTCTCTAATCTCCAGTTCTCGCATCTCTTGTGTCTAACATAACTTTGTCTTTTGGAGTAGGAGAAGTTCTTATAAACTTCGATGTGTATGGCGGGACCTCCTCGCTGCAGCATGCAGGTCTCATTTGTAGACAATCACCAGCTCATTTCTTGTTCTTCAGCTTGCTTTGTATTTTGTCTGGGTCAAGCATTGAACCAGTAACTTTTGCTCACCTATAGATTTGAACTTTGTGAATCAAATTTCTCGGTTCCAACACTTTGGTGCAGTGTGTGTGGACCATGATCGAAGGTGGAAACCTCTAGTATGAGATTTCATGGACAATCATGACGAACAAGAATCTAAGATAATTACCTCGTGAGCTTTGGGCAAGTTCATCACACGAGCTGACCTCATGGATTTTAGGCAAGGTATGGAGGAGATGATACGATCTCTATTCGTGCCTCGTGCCGAGGTCATCGTAGCCTCGCCACCAGTTGTCACCTTATTGGAAGATCTCAAGCCGTCTAGGAGACCTGGGAAGTGGTTCGTGCCCCATCTGGACGAGGAGAGACCTTTGTATGGGCGAGCCCAGTATGTCACCAGTGGTTTCTTCACTTCTGCGAGTCTGAATCAGACCGGACGTCGCCATTTTGGCAGTTTAGGGTGAGCCATTTTGCGAGCAGATTCTGACAGCGGCTGTTACTGAAGGGTTTCACGAGCTTGTTCTTAGCTACTATATGGGTATGGATAACCTCATTCAACACTTACAGCAGTTCAAGGACGTAGTGTCACTACTATAAAATAGACTTTTAGCCAGGGAAAATTATCGTGGCAAAAGTCCCAAACTGTGGCAAAAGACTTTTAGCCACGGTCTGCCCGCGGTAAATGGGCGTGGGCAATACGAGCGTGGCAACACGTATTTTCCACGCTCAATCCGTGGCAAATACCCTTTTGCCACAACTTTTAGCCACGACTTTAAACCGTGGCTAAAGATCTTGATTTCAGCAGCTATTTGCTACGACTTCTCTGTCGTTGCTAAAAGTTCAATATTACCACGGTATTAAACCGTGGCAAATACTTGCCTGATTTTAAAAAAAATGTATTTGCCACGGTTTGAAACCGTGGCAAATACTTGATTGATTTATTAAAAAAAGCATTTGCCACAGTTTAAAGTCGTGACAAATACTTGTCCGTGTTATTTTTAAAAAAATGTTTACCACAATTTGAAGCCATGACAAATTAATGCATTTTTAAAAAAATAATGTTATAAGCACACCAATACCGGTTATTCAAAGTCAAATTAAATTCACAACCAAAATAATGATATTTGCACACCAACATGTTAATGGTGGAAGCGAAGATGAGCAGGCTAAATTTGATCCAAGGGTGATGTCAGTATTCACAATTAAATAAAATATATACATAAATAATTATAATCAACGTAATAAGTTCTTATAATACTTACAATTGTATGAGTAAATTAAGAAATGCAATAATTTCATGATTTTAATTCAGATTTCTCAATAATCATATATAAGTAAATTATGAAATGCAAAGATACACATAACTTCTGCAGTTATTGCTTCAGCCATTATAAAATGCAAACAAATGCTCATAAATTATGAAATGCAAACAAAGTTCATAAGACTATACAAATTTTGAATGGCCCAGCCATTTCGGGTGCTGGTTTCACTCCTTTTACAGTTATTGCTTCAATGATTGTGCCTATAGGAGATCTGGTAGACAAATGAAGTTGACTTTTAGAACATTTGATCAAAGAGAAGACATCGATAGTTGATTTTTAGAAAATTTAATCAAAGAGAAGACATCGAGTATAACCGGGATTGATGCAAACTTCTATGAAATTGTTCTTAGTTGAATTCACGTATGACTAAATCACCAAGCCATCCTTGTAACTAATCATTGTGGTTGTAAGGATGTGAGAGTCAGTGAGAATATATTCACCTTCTTCGTTTAGATGGATCAAACTAATGGTGTGCAATTGAATATTGTATGGAAGCGAAGATTTAGATATATAGTATTTGACCAAATTATAAAATATTAAAAATACGCATGAGAAAAAGTTGTCGAAGATGTCGTTGTCCATGTATCGAACATATGAGTCTAATGAACGTAATCGAAGACTATTCCGAGTTTGTTTACTCATAGTTGTCTGTCTGAGTTATCGTGTAGCTCAATGCGACCTATTTCGGTCAAATTTCTCAATTCTCACCAGATTTGAATGAAACGAACGACATCGAGTTCGTATCGATCATATGAGTTTGTATCGGTCATAATCCGGTAAATGAGTCACATGAGCGCAACTAGACCGCTCACCGCCCAACTAGACCGCTCACCGTGGGTTAGACCTGGGCAAAAAGACCGCCAGGCCCAGGCTGGGCTCGGGCATGCCGGGCCCAGGCCTTTTGGAAAAAGCCCGGGCTTGGGCCTGGTTTTTGCCAGGCCCAGGACAGGCCCAGGCCTCCTCTTGAGGAGGAGGCCTACCAAGGCCTTGCAGGCCAGGCCAGGCCCAAGCCGGGCCTGGGTCTGGCCCGACATATTTAAATATTTGATTTTTTTTTAAAATTTAATTTTATGTATATTAATGAAATTAAAAAATTTAAAGGCGGCCGCCCTGACGGCGGCCTTTGGCCGCCTCCGCTGAGACCCAACCACATCTCAGCGGTCCAGTCCCAACCGCTGGGACGAAGTCCAGCCCCAACCACTGAGACCCAACCGCTGACACGCGGTTGGGGCTGGACTTCGTCTCAGCGGTTTCAGCCCAACCGCTGAGACGAAGTCCAACCCCAACTGCTGACACGCGGTTGGGGCTGGACTTCATCTCAGCGGTTTCAACCCAACCGCTGAGACGAAGTCCAGCCCTAAACCGCTGGGACCGAACCGCGTCTCAGCGGTTGGACTGGCAGGCTGGGGTGCAGATAGGCTTTGTCGGTTGGACTGGCATGTTGGGGTGCGGATAGGCTTTGTCTCAGCCGGCTTCGCCCACAACATATACATATGAGTACTCAAAATGACCGTAAAAAATTTTTAATTACTATTTTTAAAAAAAAAATTCAAAAAATACATATATATTTTAACAAAAAATCATTTTAAAGTAGATTTTAGTAGGTCCAATGATAAGCTATCATAGTAGGTTTAGGAGTCTAGTAAAAACTTTTGGATTTTATGAATTTTCATAATTTTTATTATTATTGGGATATAATGTTATTACACAAATAACCCTTATATTTTATAAATTTCCATTTTTTTCATCATATATGTTAAGTCATTGCATTGGAGTAAAAGAATGAGGTTATATTTGGCAATTTTGAATGTTGTACCAAAGGCAACTTCTTGCATTTAGTAGTTAAAGATGATATTCATATTTAAGGGAAAAAAATCATCCTCATGTAGACATGTACACAAAATGATAATGAAAAAAAATCTATTATTGATAAAATTATTAACTACAAAAATATGCGACAATAAAAATTAAATACATCCAGATATTTTTATGATTATGAAAATACAAAATATACGAATACAAATATTTGATCTTTAAAAAATCTACAATAATACAATATTAGTCTTGGCACTTTAGAGTTGAGCCCTCAGAAATGACGTTCAGGCTTGATCTTCTGTGCTCAAATTTAGGCCGTCTAGCTCATCTTCAACTTTGGATGAGCTATCTTCGATCAATGCGACATGCTGCCTCCTCTTCATAGCATCCAAGTGGTCTTTGTAGCATATGCACATTTCCAAAGACTCGTCGCTCAGGCGGCTCCTTCGATCATTCAGAATCCTGCCACTCAAAGAAAATGCAGACTCCGAAGCTATAGTACTAGCTTGGATTGTTAGTAAATCTCTGGTCATAAATGCCATAATAGGATATATATTAATTTTATTTTTCCACCATTGTAAAATATCAAAATTTTCTATCTCATTTGAACTCATAAAATCTTGAAATTGTGTTTTCGTATATAATCCTAATTCATTTAAAGTACTAGAAGTTCGTTGTTTCATCCGGGCGGCTAACTCTAAAATTTTCTTTTTTAGAATATCTTTGGTTTTTGGTTGGGTGCTTTCTTCTCTAGGCCGCGATCCATATAACTGATCGTAATAATTATAAAATTCTGTAAAATCAGTATTATATTTTGAAACACTTATATTATCAAAAAATTGATAGGTTACAGATAAGTTTAAATTATTGTTTATTTCTTCTATAAGATTTTCTATGCCATTTACGCCAATTAAAGGATTTAAAGTTGCGGTGCATGAAAACATAGCTGGCATTTCTTTATAATATTTTAAAAAAATTTCTTCCATTATTTGAATTAACGGACGCCAACATTCATATTTTCTATAAGCTTTAAATTTTTCTGTAATTAATACAAAATTTTTGATAACGAGTGAACTAGTAGGATAATAAACGCCAGATAAAATAGTTGCCGATCTATAAAAAACTTCTAATAATTCCATATAATTTTCAATTACATCCCAATCAGAATCTTGAAAATCATGAATTTCAGACATACTATAAAATTCCATTAGTTGTGTTTTTTGTCGCACTGCTCTTTTTTATCATTTTATATGTTGAATTCCATCTTATAGGCATATCAAATTCAGGTTTTAAAAATTTAAGCCTTTGTGCATTTACAAATTTTTTAAAATCTTGTTTACGTTTTTTAGAAGTATAAATATATTTTAACAAAATACGAATTTTATTAATATAGGGTTCCATATACGATAAACTATCCTGCACAATTAAATTTAAAACATGGCATACGCGTATGAAAAAATATCCCACATAATATTGGTCTCAAATCACGTTTTAAATAATCGATTGCGATCGTATTATTGCTAGCGTTATCGAAAGAAATACTTAATATTTTATCTTTAATTTTAAATTCACGAATATATTTTGTAATTTTGTGATAAATAGCTTGACCAGTATGTGGATATTTGAAAAACTCAAAACATATAATACGTTTATTTAACTTCCATGAATCGGAATCGATCCAATGAAAGTAATACATATATACGATACTCCTGCTTTTATATTGCTACTCCAAACATCACTCGTCAGACTAACTCTACCGCCGTAAGTTTCTAAATAATTTATTAAGTCCTGTTTCGATTGCATATAAGATTTAAATGCATCACGCTTAAGTGTTGATCTACTTACCTGTTGATATTTTGGTTGAAGCCCTTCGTGTATGTATTCAGTTTCCTACTCGTTGTTGTAATGCCCGAGCGGCAATCCACGTCTAATGACGTTTCTCATTTGAAGCTCTCGTTGACGCATCTGATCATACGTCCAAATTTGCCCGCCTGCAGAAATTTGCGCTTGAGTTGCCTTTGGGGCTTGCTTAGCCAGACATGATTTGATATGTCGGGCGAGCGTTGAATTTCCGCTAACGGTTAGCAGCTTTGAGCAATGTTTGCACTTCGCCTTAAATTCAGTGCCGACCCGCACTTTCTCAAAGTGCTCCCAGACTAGAGCTGTGTGCTTATGCTCCACAATTTCCTGCGCAGTCGATGTGGAGGACGAATGCATAGAGGAGGAAGACGCCATCTTCTCAATAATTTAGAGAGAGAATGAGAGAGAGAGTGAGAGATAAAGAGGAGAGAGAGAATGAGAGAGAGAGAGAGAGATAAAGAGGAGAGAGAATATGAGAGAGAGAGGGAAGGGGTCGTCTAAGGGAGAGGCTAGGGGGTTTTTATAACATTTTTTTATTTAAAAAATAAAATATAATAGCCTAGGCGTAGGCTGCCAATTTTTTGGCAGCCTACGCCTAGGCTGCCAATTCCTGGCAGCTGCCAGGAATTAATGATTCCTGGCAGCTGCCAGGAATCTTGACAACGACTCTCAAAAGAGCCGTTGTGTTGATCAACGGCTCTTTTGAGAGCCATTGATCAACGGAACAATGCCGGGCCAGGCTTTTCCAGGCCTGGACCGGGCTTTGCCTGGCCTGGTCTCAGGCCGGGCCTAGGGCCCGGGCTTTTCCCGGGCTGGGCACCAGGTCGGGCAACTAACTAGAATGGGGGCCTTGTTAGGCCCCCAAAGCCCATCCCGGGCATGGATCGGGCTTTTTCAGGCCCGGGCCTTTCGGTCTTTTACCGGGCCTGGCCCATGCCGGCCTGATGGGCCCGGTCCTAATGCCCACCTCTACCGTGGGTCAAGTGAATCTGCTAGACCCATTGAAAATGAGATGTTACAGGAGCAAAAGATTCCTTCTACACTTTCTAATCATCTTTAGATTATCATACTTAAGAAGTTAAGCTCTCCCTTAATTTCTACAAACACTTGTTATATGTGTGTCTTGATTGAGAATTAATTTGTAAATATATAAATAATTAAGATGATCATAACACGTGATGTGATCGAATTATATGTGACACAAATTAATTAAGTATGATAATTAATGTTTAAATTAATATTTTTTTTTGTGGTTCGACAAAAGTTCTGCTCTTAGATTGAATATTGTTGATCTCCTCATAGATCATGATGTACGTGATTGAATTGTATGTGACACAAATTAATTAAGTATATGAGAATTAATGTTTAAATTAATATTAATATATTTACACATATGTTATGAATAAATTTAAAAACTAAATTTTTATCAATTATCTCATACTATTTTTTTTGCCACGGCAAAAAACTGTGGCTAATACTTCTGTATTTGCCATGAATTAAGAATTGTGGCTAAAATGTTAGCCACGAATTAGGAAACTGTGGCTAATAGTATCTTTTTAGCCACAGATTTGTTAAACCGTAGCTAATGTGTCCTTTTTTGCCACGAATTTGACATCCGTGGCTAATACTTGCTTATTAGCCATGAATTAGGAGTCGTGACTAATACTTAACTATTAGCCACGATTTTTGACCCGTGACAAAAAAAAGTGTGGCTAAAAGTCATTTTTCTTGTAGTGTGTCCATTCGAACCATGACGGATGAGTTCAAGTGCAGGTTCTTCACGATCACTTTCAAAGCGAAAGTGGGAGACTAGTTCCACCAGTTGCTCACATGTTCTATCTACTATTTAGTGAATCTGTGTCGTGAATTAATGCTGCATTTCGCAACATCAAAGAAGAGGAAGAAGGGACCTACAACTCTATTTATTCTTAAACAAGGGCCCTAAGAGATGCTGCTGAGTTACATTGATCACTTCTAGGATAAGGTTCTGAGTATTTAGGAGGTGGATAACTTTACTTTGCAGGTAGCCCTCATGTGTGGCTTGCAAGAAGGACTGTTTAAGATGGAGGTGGGTTGAGATCCGCTCATTTCCTTTGAAGATCTAATTGATCGTGCGAGGTAGTACATCAAAGCGGAGGCCGCCAACTGGAGCTTTTTGGCCTCATTGACAAGGTCGACGAAGGCGGAGGAGTTGAGGACCTTAGGAGGAGGTAGGAGGTAGGAAGAAGCCCGCAGGTAGGGTGGGGAGTTCAGGAGGTCAGGAGCCATTCCGGAGCTCAGGAACAAGAGAGGAGGTTCCAGGCCCCGGTGAATAGACCTCCCTGGAGGTCTGCGGGAATGAGCCCTTGTCAATTTGAACCCGATCAACATTGTTCACCTAAGCATCATGCTCGTTTTAATGCTCTCGAGAGGCGTTAGGAGATCAGGAGACCCAACAGGTCTCCTCCTCGGGAGGCAATGAATATGTCTCATCCCGTTTATAGTCAAGTGGGAAGAGCATAGCAGGGGAGACATTAAAGATGAAATCTAGTTCCCTATTACAATTTTCACCAGGTGGACGGGTTTGTCACCGCGATATGCCTAGAGTTTTTGGAGATGAGGAGAGATGCAAGAGGAGCAGGAAGAGCCCAAGGAGCGGTGCAGGAAGATCAACAACAAGTGGCAGCAGCCCATAGCATTCTTGTCCCGACCCCTGCTCAGAAAAGATGCTTGGAGTAAGTCGACATCAGGACTCAAGGAGGCATCAACTCCATCCATGGAGGAGTGGGTGTCAAGTCTTCCCATAAGGCGAGCCTTCATAGTATCTACGAGAGGAACGTTGCTTCAACATCGCAAGTCACTCCATCGATTGGAGAGATCACATTCTCAACGCAGGATATGCCGTAGAATGAGGATCCATTCCATGACGTTGTCATCATCTAGGCCATGATCTGGAACTTTACTGTTTCTCGTATTTTGGTGGACAACTGGAGTACGGTTAACGTCATCTTCAAGAAGGTGTTAGACGCGATGTAGGTGGAGGCTAAGAAGTTTATGGCCCCAGATGGCCCTTTGTTCGGTTTTTCGGGAGAAAGGAAGGAGGTAGAAGGTGGAGTGAAGATGTTAGTGACTCTCAGAGGCACCTCCAAGAACTGACGGTTCGCCATTATAGACGCTCTGAGCAGTTATAATGCTATCTTTGGAAGACCTCTAAACAACGCCTTCTAGTATGCGCCCTCCTCTTTCAATCAATGCTTGAAGTACAATCTGGGAGGAGTGTAGATCTGGATCTTGAGTGATCCCGAGGTAGCTCGGGAGTGATACCTAAATGACGTCAACAACATCGACTGGAAGGGAGATATAAAGGAAGTAGATATGCTGTTGGAAGGGATAGAATGCCTGGAAGTTAAAAAGGAAGTGAAAGAGGTGGAGGTTGTTGTTGTGGGCGGGATGCCATGAAGTATCAAGGTCAATGAGGAGCTGACTGAGGAAGATAGAGAAGAGTTCATGGCTTGCATTCAGGCCAACATTGACTTCTTGGCCTATAGTGTTGCATACATGCCAGTAATAAATGCAGATGTAGCTTATCACCGCCTGAATATTAACCCTGAGGCTCACCCTATCAAGCAAAATAAGAGGGCAACTGCGACTACCTTAGCCTAGCCCATCCTAAAGGAGGTCCAGAAGCTGATAGAAGCTGATTTTGTGCTGATATCCAGTATCCAGGTTGGGTCTCAAATGCTATAATGGTTAAGATGTCAGGGGAATGACGCATGTGTGTTGACTTTTCTCTTTTGAATAAAGCATGACCCAAGAATTATTACCCCTTGCATCGAATCAATGCGCTGGTTGATTCAGCCGCCAGTTATTTTTCTCAAAATTTGATTTCGACACGGGTATATTCTCAGTTCTTAATATATTAGTTTCTGTAAGGTCAAATAAATGAGTTGTTGTTAATTCTATTGTGCATAAGAAGCTCAAACAAAATCCAACAATGATATTAGAGTCAGGTTGTCATTTACCAATTTTTTAGAATGAATATATGATTTTATGGAATGAATATATGATTTTTTGGAATCATTCCAGAACTCATTATGATTTGGCCTGCAAGTTGAGTCGAGCCAGCTCGAGAGCTCGATGAGTCGACTCAAAAAAACTCGAGTCGAGCTCGTGCTCGATGAACTCGAGCTTTCCTTCGAGCCAAGCTCGAGCCTATTATCCCTTGTTCATGGGCTCGCAAGTTTTTTTAAAGAAAAAACAATATTTTTATTTCTTATATTAAATATTACTTATTAGAATATTAGTAATATGATGCTGATATATTATGATATATATATACTAATAACTATTAACTAATAGTGTAATATAATGTTTATATTAAGTTCTAATATAAGATAATAATAAATATAATTATATAACTCATTCTGATTTTCGAATCAGATTTTTGATCTCAGTCTCTCCTTTCATTTTTTTAGGGTGTGTTCGGTTCGCAGGAATTGGGATTGATGAATTAGAATTGATCAATTCCAAAAACTGTAGGAATTGTGATTTTGCTGAATTCCAATTATGTTGTTCGGTTGCATGATGGAATTGGAGCACAGGAATTGGAATTGAGCAATTCTGCTGTTCGGTTGCAGGAAGGAATTCATCAACAGGAATTAAAAATACAACTAATATCAGTGAACAGAATAGATGAATAATTTAAAAGCTACATAAATATCCACTATGCGAACAACTACAACACAAACTCGGAGTAAACACATTATAGTAACATAGCACATACTTGTAACTATTTTTGAATAAAAATATAAGCATTGTCCTCATTTGCATGAAATTAAAAACTAGAATCCAAAGCATCGCTCTGAGCAACTTGATATAGTCTCTAGCTATCTTCAGCATCGCTCTGAGAACGATATTGAAATGTCTACTAATAGTATCCATGGATCGGAGATACATAACTCTAACATTGCGAAACTTCTTATTATGTGCTATAATGTATAGGAATAGTCCAACAGATTCTTTCACCGACACATATTTGCTTTCGTGCACTAAACCACTAGTAGACAATATGTGACATAGCTCGCCAAATGGTTGTTTACCCATATGCAATAGGTTGAAGCAGTTGACTTCTGTACCCTCATATATGCGTCTAAGTAATGAAGACCGTATTGCAGTATTCATATCATGGTCTACGGGTTCCAGAGCAATATATTCTAATGCTGCCCATGTAGCACGGAGTGCCGTGAGATACCCGCATTTCATAATATATTCTTTTATTAATTTATATCTCAACTCGGCTGGATCCATCTAACATATACCACTGAAATAGAAGAAGAAAAGATAGTGCAATTTTTCAATTGACAAAGAAGGGCCGTTGATAGTTATACCAAAAAATGGTGAGTATCAAATTACCAAGAAATGGAGGATAAATTTGCAACAACCCAACAAGAATGGGAGTATCATTCATCATTGACCTAAAAATGTGAGAAATAGAAGAAGAAGAGTAAAAAGATGAAGAATAGGAAGAAGGAGGTGACAAGAAATTACCGGCGATGAGAAGTTGTCGGGATGGAGTTCCCGAGCGAGTAGGTGCGCGAGCGCTGGAGATCTGGATTGATGAGAAAGTTGGAGAGGAACTTGGAGAGGTAGATGTAGAGGAAGATGGAGAGGAAGATGGGGAGGAAGAAGAAAACACAAGGAACTTACCTCCGGTGGGAAGCTCCGACAAGATTGGCGCAGTGAGAGGAGGGAGGCAATCTCACCAAAATCACTGTGGGCTGCTTGCGGTCCAAGAAAGGTAGATTTAGATACGAATTGAGGAAAGATTAAAATGAAAATCCTAGATTTTATCCAATTCCAATTCCGCCCTCAAAACCCTCCATCCGAGCAGTGTTTTTTGTTTTATTTAAACCCAAAACCAAAACCTGGGTCCATTTCTTTCAAACTGAACATGCCCTTAGGGTTTTTGGGTGCGGACTGTGTACGTGGGTGGACTGTATCTCTCTCGATAGCATCGCCGGCAACTGGCAAGAGGAGGAAGAAGGATAGTGGGAAGTTATTGATAGACCGAAGGTTAGTCTCTCCCTTTTGAGTTCTTTATGCTGTTTTTCTTCAACTAAATTCCCACTTTTCCCACCATTTTCTGCAATTTTTCTTCCCCCGCAGCAAAGGAATTTTGCAATAGGGATATGGGTATTGGGTGTAAGGAATAGACAGATTTTCCTACAACGCCTCGTCTCCTCCGCAAAGGTATTTCACCATTATGTTCTTCTTCCTCTTACACACCCGCGCAATACCTGCTGATGGAAATACATCACCTGAAAGAAATCCTTCCATATGATATCTTGATGACTTTAAATGTCAAGAATTCTTGATCATTCATAGCAGTACTACTCATGGTATTGATCCCAAAATTTTGGAGATCTCTTTGTTGTGAAAAATAAGTTCTTATAGCTTGATAACAGTTTCACTAATGCTGCACAATTTCTATCATCTTCACTTTACAAATGATAACATGATTTATTTCTTATTTTTCGGGTTAACGAAATAGAAGCTTAATAATAGTTTTCTTTGTATTTCTCTGGTCGTATATTATTCATTAGCTCTCAAATATGTGTGTATTTATTTGTTTATCTTCTATGAATGTATGCTCCATTGAAATATGAATGTGACACTCATCCGTTTATCTACATTAGTATCTATGTTGTCCATATTCTTAGAATCTTTTTTGATAAGTATGTATTATGTCACTGATAAGTACTAAATTTCCTTCTATCTAATTGCCTTTTGCCTTTCCTGATTTAGTGTTCATTGATAGGCAGCAAGCATCATTGAAGTAGAAGAGCATTTCAAGGACAATGGGTACAAATTATTGTGTGAACGTCTATGAGATGGAGAGAAAGAAATTGAAATTGTTATTGAAGAATGCTACTAAAATCAGTCTCACTACAGATTGTTGGAAATAAAAAATAGTAGGATTGAATACATGGTAATAACTGGTCATTGGATTGAACAGAATTGGCAGCTACAAAATCGTGTCCTCAACTATATTCATATTCCACCCCCTCGTCGAGGTCTTGAGATTGTAGATGATATATGGCGGTGCTTGAAAGATTGGGGCATTGAGAGTAAGATTCAAACAATATCGGTTGATTATGCATCTGCTAACGATGCGGCTATTGAGAATTTGAAAATTTATATAAGAAGCACCAAAAAACTACTTTGTGATGGAAAATTATTTCATGTTAGATGTTGTGCACATATTCTCAATCTCACAGCCCAAGAAGGTATCTCTGAAATCAAAGACATTGTGGATGTTATTCTTGATAGTATCAAGTACGTTCGACGATCAGATGCTAGACTCAAAATATTCTCAAAGATTGTTAAGCAGTTAAATCTACAAGAAAGAAAGTTAATTGATGATTGTCGAATTAGGTGGAACTCCACATATGAAATGTTGGCAGCTGATAGTAAATTGAAAGATGTATTTCCAAGGTTTGCCGAACGGGATTCCCATTATGAGAATTGTCTAACTAAAGAGCATTGGGTAAAGATTAAGAAAGTTTGCTCATTGTTGGAGGTTTTTTGGACCATCACACATATTATCTCTCGAAGCGAATATCCAACATCAAATTTATTTCTTAATGAGGCGAGCAAAGTTAAAGTTTTGTTGGATAAGAAATTATTAGATAATGATTTCTTTATTCATTATATGGCTACAAAAATGAAGGTCAAGTTTGATAAATACTGGGGGGATTCTAATTTGTTAATGTTTGTTGCGGCCGTCTTAGATCCAAGGTGTAAAATGTGAGCTCTTGGGTTGTTTCCCAAATTATATTCTGCACAAAGAGTCGAAATAGAAATTAACTCGGTTAAGGTCACCTTGCATAAACTATATGTAGAATATGTGAAAAATCATATGGTTGAAAGTCAGGTGAGTGGTGAAATGGAAGGGAGTAGTCTTTCAATTCATTCTAGTAGACATGTTCAAAGCAACTCTGATTGGTCTGAGTATTTTGACTATGTAAAGTTAGTTGAATCCGTTCAACCACAAAAATCTGAACTTGACTTATACCTTGAAGAAAATTGCTACATGATTGATAAAGATCAAATTAGAGGTGAAAGAAATTTAATGTTTTGGAATGGTGGAGAGTTCATGCTCTAAAGTACAAGTTCTTATCAACATTGGCAAGAGATCTTATCAACATTGACAATTCAAGTTTTGATGTGTGAAGGGGATTGGTTGAGAAAACATTTTGGTGTTAAAAAGAAGACCATGGTAACTTTACTAAACTATGGTATTATTTTAAAAAATGTGCTTATGATATATGACTTATCTCCTAGTGTTTTTTAAAATTGTATATCGTGTATTGCAGAGCGAGAAGAATGCAGTGCAAGTACTTCTTCTATTTGACGATGCTGCTTTGAAAGGATTGTGGATCTGCATCTAATGATCTAATTTTAATAATACTATGCTTTTATGGTTTCCATTGAATCCTGAATTCCTGATACTGCATTTATTTTAGCTGGATAGTTTTAGTGCAGTGACTTGCAGGTCTTAGCTAGATGGTTGTGTTAGTTCGATGCTTTTGTTGATTTTAGTGTGTGAAGATGTTACTGATTTGAAATTGTTATGAAGTTGTGAAAATTTTCATTCTGTTTGAAACAGGTAGTTTTGATTGATAATGATATAAATATAAGACCATTTTTTGTACAAGTTATTGCTTGCTTGACACCTCTTCTATGGCTGTGTTAGATGGATGCTATTTTTGATGAGCTCGACTCATTTGCAGGTGAAAGTGCACAGTGTGCCTCTGAGTATTCTCTAGAGGGGGGGGGGGGGTGTGAATAGAGTTTTAAAACTTGTATACCCTAGTTATGCACACACAATAAAACTACTAAGTGTAAGACCCACTTTGTTTGCTTTCATTTCTGGGTCTTACCGCCCAGAACCGCCATCTTGCGGTGGCACCAACTCACGGGGTGGTCACCACCACAATACGTCGATCCTACCGGCTTATCATTCATCCATGCCAACCACACAATATAAATAATTAAAGAGAACATGTCCACAACAATCACATAATCATTAAGATATTTAAATGCTTGTCCCAAATGAGATAATAATAGAATAAGTACTGAAAAAAGAAATGCTGAAGATAAAAGGGGCTTAAGACCGATACATCATGCTTTCTTGGCCTCTCTCTTGGCAAAGATAAAACTCTGTAGGAACTAACACGGACTAGTTCCTTCATGAATGTATAACTCTCTACTCTTCCCTGGGTAGATGTGAAGAGTGGGTATCGGAAAAGGGTCGCTCAACGGTGCTCTACCCTCAGCTGCCGAGAGACCAAGTCCAGGTCTGGCCATCGTGTCCTATTCCTCCCTCTGGTTATAGGTGTGCTCCCCCTGACACTCCTGTTTGTTATTGTACAACCCCGGTGTCCGCCAGGAGGAGAGCGGAGGCAAAGAAGAGTAAGAAGGCAAGCGAGCCATGGGGCCAGGCGAGCCGGGCTCTCGCAGGTCACTCGTGGGAAGGCGAGCAGGCCAGAGCCTAATCGCTCACTCGTGGGAAGGCGGGCGAGCCGAATCTCTTGGTCCGCGAGTAAGGCCCTCGGGGGTGGCTCGCCCAGGAAGGATCCATTGAGGTCTGATTTTACCTAAAAGCCCCTGGTGGTCTGCAGTTAGCCCCTCCAAACATCGTAGTTTGGCTGTAGGCAGACCCCTTTTGGCCGTGTATAGTAAAGAAGTAAGGCGGAATCACACTATTAGCAGACCAGATTTAAAAATTATAAATAGACCTTGAAGGGCACCTTGGGAGAGGACTCCAATCTGAATACTCTGAGCTTCCTTCTCCCTTGGTTACTTTGGTTTAGCTTTCAGGCTCTCCAAGGTGCCCAGTCTCAGCTTTGGCTTGGGAGGAAAAGCGCTCAAAGAACTATTGGGTGTGTGGTGGGACCTCCTCACTGCGACCAAGGGTCTGTTCTTAGTTCGAGTCTCTGGCCGGTTCCTCCTGAGAAATTAGTAAGTGCTAGCTGCCCCTCTTCATTGAGGGTCCAAACTCCACAAAGAAGCCAAGTCCTGGTTTCAACATTTTTGGTGTGGTGAGCGTGGATTGCATCTAGTTCAAGAAAGCTCCAAGGAAGGGATGGTAGGAAGCAACGAGCGAGAGGAGGAGATCGGTGGCTCGCTGCCACCCGGCGCGCCGGCAATTGTGGAGATGCTGGCCGATCTGAAGAGAGATTTGCTAGGGGCCTTTCAATGCGCCCTCGCCACGGCACTTTGGGGGCTCGCGACTCCTGCGCCCCAGGTGGTCCCTCTCGCGAGAGTGGGCGAGCGCGCTCCGGATCAAAGGCCTGAAAAGGATGCAATGTACCAGGCGTCAGACCGAGATCTCGCGGGATGAGAGCTTTTCCCCAGTCCAGCACAAGCAAGTGGGGTCCAAACGAATGCCCCCCAGGCGAGCGGGGTCCCGACCAGTGGGATCCCGATGAGCTACCCTTCGGCGAGCGCGAGGCCGGTCAGAGCTGGATCGCTAGGGGAACTCGCGGGGCAAGTGGAGCAGGGCAGGGGTTTGAAGGGGGAAGTCCCTTCTGCGAGTTGGTGCTCTCGCCTCCACTCCCCGAGGGGTTCAGAGAGCCAGCTATGATGCTCTAAACCGGCAAGGATGACCCCACCCAACACCTGCAGTGGTTCGAGGATATGGTCTCGATCAGACCTATGTCGGACGCTTTCAAGTGTCGAATCTTTGCCACCACCCTAAAGGAAAAAGCAAGGGACTGGTTCCACCAGTTTCCTTCCGGATCGATCTATGCCTTTGAGGATCTACGGAGCGGCTTCCTACTATGCTTCTCGACCTCAAAGAAGAGGAAGAAGGACCCCGAGGCGCTCTTCAACATCAAGCAGAGGCAAGGGGAGTCGTTGGCTTAGTACGTGGATCAGTTCCAGGAGGAGGTCCTCCTCACCCAAGAGGTGTCAGGCTACACCCTCGAGCTCGCTTTCATCATGGGGATGTAGGGGGGTGGGGTTCTTCAAGATGGACCTCAAGAGGAGGGCTCCTTTGTCCTTTGAGGAGTTGATGGAGAGAGCAGTGGAAGAGATAGAGGGGGAGGAAGCAGACCCCAAGTTCACGAAGAGGTTGGCATGGCTAAGCGAGCCAGAGGTCAGGCATCAGGAAGCAAGGAGAAGAGAAGAAACAAGGGCCCCGGAGGTGGGGTGGAGGCAGCCGGAAGGAGGGAGGCAAGGCCCGAGAAGGGGTTTCCATCAGGGAGGGGCAACTTCCAAGGATGCCACGGAAGACCTTATTAGCTGGGATGGAGGTAGGGCCCGAGGCCACCTCATCCTCATCCGCCTCAGCAAGCAATGTTGGTAGGACGAAGGAATCCAGGAAGGGGAAGAGGAGCAGGAGCTAGAGAGGCCGGTCCAAGGAGGAGGAATAGGGGGGCAGAGGCTGAGAGGAGAGAGGCGGCATTGCCTTACTGTGACTTCCACGATGAGGAGGGTCACGCAACGACCACCTGCGCAGAATTCCTAGAGATGAAGGGAGGAAGGGCACCGACGCTGTGGGAGAAATGACTGGTGAGGATAGAGGATGTCCTGCCTCAGGACGAGGAGGACGATAGGTGCGAAGATCGGGCGGATTTGGGGGCCCGAGGGGGGATCAGGGTGATCCAGGGGGGGGGGGTAGGGATTGAGGCAACCCGGAAGGCAAGCCTCCATGCAATGTACCGTCATAGCATAGCTTTGACGTCCCTAACCCCGCCCCCGGTGGAGAAAATTTCATTCACCCAAAAGAACATGCTGAGTCATGAAGACCCATTTTGCGATGCGCTGGTCATTCAGACTGCGATCAAGAACTTCATCATTTCCGGGATCCTGGTAGATAATGGGAGTTCGGTCATCGTCATCTTTAAGAAGGCGTTTGACTGGATAGGGGTGGAGGCGAGAAGGGTGCTGGCCTCGGACGGCCCATTATTTGGGTTCTCTGGGGAGAGGAAGGACGTAGAAGGAGGAGTGGGACTCCACATAGTCAGGGGGGCAGTCCCTGAATTGCCGCTTTGTCATAGTGGACTCCCCCAATAGCTACAACGCCATCTTCAGACGGCCACTCATCAGCGCTTTCCGCTGTGTCCCCTCCACCTTCCACCAATGCCTCAAGTTCAATGATGGAGGTGTCCAAGTACGGATCAGGGGGGATCCCAAGATGGCCTGACAGTGCTATGTGAATGCCATGAACACCATCTCCTGGATGGCCGAGGCAGAAGAATGGGACCGATAGATGGGAGAGTCGGCGAGTCTCGGAGAGGAAGGATTAGAGGAAGGGAAGGCCCAGGAGGAGGGGGTGGAGGAGCCAGTGGAGTAGGAGAAGGAGAGGGAAGAAGAGAAAAAGAAGGTCCAGGAGGACAGGGCAGAAGAGGTGATGGAGGTCCGGGAAGGGAGAGAGGTGGAAGAGGCCGGAGCGCTGGCTTGCGGCGAGGAAAAGGAGGGAGATTGGGGGGAGTGATGAGTCCTATATATATATTTTGGACTCATTTGGGCTGATATTCTAGTCTTTGCACCACATTTTAGCCACGTTTTCATTCATATGTATTATTCCATGCTAGGTGCACTATTAAGCTCATTTTAGTGTGCAATTGCATTCCTTGTTGTTGGGGGTAAGCACATGGTGCTCCCCTTCCCTTCTTTTATGTTTTTCTGATGCTGGACGTGTATTCCAGCTGTTATATCTTGTATGCAGGTGACCTGATCGTCCTGTTTTCCCCAGAATTCATGTCTGTGCATATCGCGCGGTCGTGCGTTTCCTTGACGTACGGTCGGTTGCGGTCGTGCGTTTGTGTTTGGGCAGAAAACGGAGCGTTGGAGTTTACTCGTGCGTTTTTACGCACGGGCGGATTCGCCCGTGCGTGAGTAAAACGCACAGTCGACCTGTGTCTTCCTGATTTCAGAGCGTCGGATTTTGCCCGTGCGTTTGTATGCACGGGCGGTATTGGTCGTGCATGAGCAATTCGCACGGGCGGCGCAGCGTCTTCCCCAAGTCACATTTTATGAGTTAATAACGTACGGTCTGCGCACGGTCGTGCGTTCGACCGTGCGTGACCATTTTCTGACAGAATTTCTATTTAAGCCGCAGGTCTTGCCTATTCTTACGATCATTTTTCCCGCTCCCAGAGCTCCAGTTCCGCGCCCTTTTCTCCTTCCATCGCCGCCCTCCTTCAGGAGGTGCTCCGGGCTTATTCTTCAAGCCAATCTCAGCCGGAGTATCCTCTCGGCCTCCTCCTTCATCCTATAACTTCAAGGGAAGATTTAGCCACCATTGCCGTCAAGCAAGGGGAAGTTTGCAACCTCTACCGGATCGTGAGAAGAAGAAGACGGGTTCATTGGAGAGTCGTGACAGCTCTCTCTACCCCGGACGTAGTTGCAGACCGAGCTTGGACGCGGATTGACAACCCAGCGATTCCAACCGTGAATCTACAACGAGACTTCGGATTCGGTCGATTTCTTGCCTTGTTCTTCTCTTATTGATGTGTGTATGTAGTTAGATCTAAATATTATGATGAAGTGGCACTTAAACTAGTTTGTATTTCTATATATTTCATGTCTATGTGAAATGCTTTATTGTTTGAGTTGCTTGAGGTGCGCCCCATTCCATCCTCCATCCCACCGTCACGTTCGTGTGCCGCACTAGCAATTACTAGTGGCGTGCTTGTCGATGAGGTGCTTGCGACCCTCATTGATAGTGCATTATTTATAGTTATTTTTATATAGTATTTTAGTAGTAATTAATTAGTTTTTATATAATTTTAATTTAATATATATCTAATTTGCTTTGTTTTATATTTTCAGGGACTTTGGGGCTGCTAATAGCAATTTCAAGCACATAGCCGTGTTCAGGGGAAATTCTGGAGCATTTCTGCAAAAACCCTCAATACACGCCCCAAGTCACGGGCGTGACCTAGGGGCGTGACGATGGCCACGACCGTGTATCGCTTTCAGCTCACAGAACTCGCTGCCACGTCGGATTAAAGTTACACGCCCCAGGTCACGGGCGTGACCGGGGGCGTGACCTTCAAGTCACGGGCGTGACTCGCCCAACAAGCATTCAATTCAAGCAGTTTCTGCCGCCGAGTCGTTCCAGCTTACACGCCCTTGGTCACGGGCGTGACCGAGGCCGTGCCCTCTCCCTCAACTGCCAAATTAACTCCAGATCGCGCCGTTTCCCGCCGTTTCCTGACTCGGTCAAGACACGCCCTAGGTCACGGGCGTGACCTAGGCCGTGACCCGTCGAGATGATCAATTTTGGCGGTTTTTCTTCCCCAACGTTCCCGGGCTTTCAAGACGCAATTACGCAGCTTACACGCCCTTGGTCACGGGCGTGACCAAGGGCGTGACTCAGCAATTTTCTGCCTATAAAAGCCAGCTGCTGCCAAAGTGATGGGCATCCAGGCCATGCTTAGTTTGGATCATTTCTAGTATAGGTTTTCTGCATTATTCTTAGTGTAACTTTATTTTATGTCTTGTCTTTTTTAATTCCTAGCTTAGATTTACTTTACATGCAATTGTACTTTTCTTTACTTAGAAATAAAAATAACTTTCTTCTCAATTATGTTTTGTTAATTTTCATAGTATTTGGTCGGATGAATTCTTAAGCTTTTATCTTTTCAAAATCTCTTATTCATAGTTTAGTTTGGAAAACTAAGATTTACCGTTGATTTGCAATTTTTGGTTTCATATTTCTAGGGTATGATAATCAAGTTTGATCCGTATTTTAGTGTATCGAGAGATCCGTAAATACGGGTAGATCGCTCATCGGTAAAAAGAGTTGTATGCATTCCTCGAGAGAGGGTGACGCAAATCTTCCGGATTGGAGTCAAATCCAATAGTGGGGCTCACCGCATAAAGCAAGCTTAGGGGTTTCGACTGGCCGAGGGGTCTTAATCGATCAACCTAAGGTTAGGTGGTAGTTCTCTCGAGAGAGGTTCTATCATATTTTGGGAACCTCCACGGTCAAGTTTGTCTAAATCGATTTCTTTTGAATTCTAAATTTACAAAACATTTCACTTAAGAATGATTCCCGATCAAATGTTTCTTTTCTTCTAATTATTTTCAAAACTCTATTTTACTGCCGATAAAATAATAATAATTTGCGTGAGTAGAAGTAATCAACAGACCCGTGGAATACGACACTTGATATTTATTTGTTTTGAATATCCTATGCTATGAATGATAGGTGCTCTTGCCTATAGTTCGTAGAATTTGGAGAAAATTATTTACATCCTAAATTTTAGCTATCAAGTTTTTGGCGCCGTTGCCGGGGAAATATATTTGTTGATATTTTGAAAGCGTGAATTTTATTACTTTTATCAATCTCTTTCTCCGCCCCCATTTCTCCTTTTGATTTATTTTCAAATTTCATTCTATTAAGTGACGGTTGTTCATTTATCTTTCTTCAAAAATGTTATCTCAATTGGCCGCCAAAGTTGCCGAGCTTCAAAATAAAGTCAATCTTTTGGAAGCCGCACGAAAGAGCCAAATTATTTGTAATTTTTGTGGAGCACCACATCGAAGTGAGGATTGTTATATTAATTTTTACCCTCAAAGTTTTTCTTATGGAAATAATTTTGAGTTTATTTATGAAAACAATTATTCAAACTTTGATGAAAATAATTCATCTAGTTTTCATGCGAATGATTTTTCTGATTCTAATAATATATCTTCTTGCTCCGATATTACTTATTCATGGTGGCAAGATCACCCGGATAGTTTTCGGTGCGATGAAGGAAATCCAGTCAATCAAGATTTTCACTCCTCCTCTTTTACCGCACAAAATTCTTTTTCTTCTACTCTTGGGTATTCTCCAGATTCTATTTGTCAAAATTTAAATATCTTTACCCAAGCTCAAGAAGAACTTCTTTACCACGAATTTAAAAGAGTCATTGAGACACCGGACGAATTAGAAAATGAAAATTTTTCTTCTTCTCCTTCGCCCGCCCTTTCTTCTCATTCTCATGAAATTATAATTCATGAAGAAATTGTGTCTCATGAATTTTCTCCCCTTTGTATTGATTTTTCTGATAATTCTTTTATTTTTGAAAATAAACAACCGACGCTTAATCATGTATTTTCGCAAGAAACTCCTCCTTGTGAAAAATTTTCTGGCTCGCTTAATCTTGATTCTTTTTATACTAATAATTTTCTTGTAGATGATGAGCCGTTGCAACCAAACGTTTTCACCAATCCATTTGCCGCTCATCTCCAGCAATCCAAATTACCTAAGGTATGTGTAGGTAATTTGGATTCACAATTTCACGCTAACGGACAACGGAAGAATCAAGAGTATAGCGGAGGAGTCGCCGGGCAACGGATTTCGGCATGCTCACCTGAGCGTGAATTAAGGGAGTTGCCTGTGCATTTTCAATTTTATTTTCCTTTTTCCTAACAATAACCGTCTAGCTTAAAGACGGGAAAAAGAAAGCGCTCTTGGGAGGCACCCCTTGCTTATCATTATTTTTCTTGCAATTTACTTTTTATGCATTTTATTTACTTTTCCCTCCTACTTGGCTTATCAACATTGGGGACAATGTTTATTTTTAAGTATGGGGGTGTATTCTCCTATATTCAGTTTTTATTAAAAATCCAAAAAAATTAGAAAATCTTTTTCAAAACTCACAAAAAAAAATTGATTTTTTTTATTCTTTATTTTCAATTTTGTTATAAAAATTTACAAAATTCAAAAAAAATGTTTTCATTTAAAAAACTATTTTAATTTCCAATAAAATAAATTTTGTAATATTAAATTTCTCCAAACTTCATTTATGCAAAATTGATTTTAATTATGAGTTTTCTTTATAGGCTTTTTAAAGAGTTTTCTTTTTATGTAGTTTTAATCTTATATTTCTCTTCAAAATATGTTAGATTTAATTTTTAGATGAATTTGATTTAATGAGTTTTTCATTATCTTGATTTGCTTAGAATATTTCTTAGTTTTACTTTCTCTCTTTAAAATATCATAATTCAATTTTGTAGTAATTGTGTTAAATATCTTTAGATTTTACTTATATTAACTTGAACTCATAGTTTCTTATAGATTGCTCAATTTGTTTTCTATGCTCTTAAAATGTATCTTTGGAATTTTTGTAGCCTTTAAACCCTATCCCTTCCCCTACCTTCTTATTTGACCCTTTATTTGGCATAAAAAAAAGGTTTGAAAAGATCATATGTCATGGAATGAGAGGATAAAATTCATCATTCCTAAACATATGCACCCAAATTTTTAAAAGATTATATGGTATGGAGATGAGAGGATAAAATTCATCACTCCTAAACATATACATTTGGGATATTAAAGAAGAAGGAATTTAAAAAAAGATGGAAATGAGAGGATAAAATTCATCATTTCCCATATACAAAGTAACTTCTTCAATGCCAATTTTACCCCATTTAGCCAAGTTCACTTGTTTATCCAAGATATTATTGAGAGAGCATAGTTAATATTTTGTAGTTTTCTAAAAGTTTCTCATGATTGTAAAGTTCTTATAATTTTAATCTTGGAATATTTTGCTTAATTCAATGCAATTTTGTTTATGAAGATTTAGTTAGAGAATTTCAAAACTAAAATTTATTCTACTCATTTCAATTTATGAATTATTAATTATTTCTTATAAATCTGAATTTTAATTTCTTAACTTATTTTGACATGAGTTTTATGAGATTTGAAGTGCATAATTTGAAGTAAATCCTTTTGGAAATGTCCTATAAATTCTTCTCATACTTATAAATTAGTTTTTGCTCTGGAATAGCAAAAGCTTAAGTATGGGGGTATTTGATAGTGCATTATTTATAGTTATTTTTATATAGTATTTTAGTAGTAATTAATTAGTTTTTATATAATTTTAATTTAATATATATCTAATTTGCTTTGTTTTATATTTTCAGGGACTTTGGGGCTGCTAATAGCAATTTCAAGCACATAGCCGTGTTCAGGGGAAATTCTGGAGCATTTCTGCAAAAACCCTCAATACACGCCTCAGGTCACGGGCGTGACCTAGGGGCGTGACCATGGCCACGACCGTGTATCGCTTTCAGCTCACAGAACTCGCTGCCACGTCGGATTAAAGTTACACGCCCCAGGTCACGGGCGTGACCGGGGGCGTGACCTTCAAGTCACGGGCGTGACTCGCCCAACAAGCATTCAATTCAAGCAGTTTCTGCCGCCGAGTCGTTCCAGCTTACACGCCCTTGGTCACGGGCGTGACCGAGGCCGTGCCCTCTCCCTCAACTGCCAAATTAACTCCAGATCGCGCCGTTTCCCGCCGTTTCCTGACTCGGTCAAGACACGCCCTAGGTCACGGGCGTGACCTAGGCCGTGACCCGTCGAGATGATCAATTTTGGCGGTTTTTCTTCCCCAACGTTCCCGGGCTTTCAAGACGCAATTACGCAGCTTACACGCCCTTGGTCACGGGCGTGACCAAGGGCGTGACTCAGCAATTTTCTGCATAAAAGCCAGCTGCTGCCAAAGTGATGGGCATCCAGGCCATGCTTAGTTTGGATCGTTTCTAGTATAGGTTTTCTGCATTATTCTTAGTGTAACTTTATTTTATGTCTTGTCTTTTTTAATTCCTAGCTTAGATTTACTTTACATGCAATTGTACTTTTCTTTACTTAGAAATAAAAATAACTTTCTTCTCAATTATGTTTTGTTAATTTTCATAGTATTTGGTCGGATGAATTCTTAAGCTTTTATCTTTTCAAAATCTCTTATTCATAGTTTAGTTTGGAAAACTAAGATTTACCGTTGATTTGCAATTTTTGGTTTCATATTTCTAGGGTATGATAATCAAGTTTGATCCGTATTTTAGTGTATCGAGAGATCCGTAAATACGGGTAGATCGCTCATCGGTAAAAAGAGTTGTATGCATTCCTCGAGAGAGGGTGACGCAAATCTTCCGGATTGGAGTCAAATCCAATAGTGGGGCTCACCGCATAAAGCAAGCTTAGGGGTTTCGACTGGCCGAGGGGTCTTAATCGATCAACCTAAGGTTAGGTGGTAGTTCTCTCGAGAGAGGTTCTATCATATTTTGGGAACCTCCACGGTCAAGTTTGTCTAAATCGATTTCTTTTGAATTCTAAATTTACAAAACATTTCACTTAAGAATGATTCCCGATCAAATGTTTCTTTTCTTCTAATTATTTTCAAAACTCTATTTTACTGCCGATAAAATAATAATAATTTGCGTGAGTAGAAGTAATCAACAGACCCGTGGAATACGACACTTGATATTTATTTGTTTTGAATATCCTATGCTATGAATGATAGGTGCTCTTGCCTATAGTTCGTAGAATTTGGAGAAAATTATTTACATCCTAAATTTTAGCTATCACTCATCCGTATGCCTACTCTTCCATCCGTCTAGCGAAGCGTGGCATAGCGGCCCGTGTAATCCATTCGCCTAATTAAGCAGCGCGCTCAATGCCTGCACAGTTCGATTCCGCTTGCCTACTCATCCATCCGCCCTTGCGACGTAGTGCGCTCAAGGCCTGCCTAGTCTCCATCCCGCCAAGAGAAGCATTGCATATCGGCATTGCGTAGGAGTAGTTATAGTTGTTTTTCTTTATTTTCCACAAACCAAATCACCCACTTTCGCACCCATCCGACTAAAGGACTTCAATCTCAAGTCCTGCCTCAATAGTAAACTCCACCTTACTGTGTTCCTTTGAGATCGATACTTGGGGATTCATTCCAATTTTATATTACTTGAACGATCGGTACACTGCCATTTCGTGCCGTAGTCTAGCTACCGCCTATAGCGGTGTGCGAGATTTGCGCATCAAGTTTTTGGCGCCGTTGCCGTGGAACACAGTCGTGTGAGTTTTCTTGAGAGGGAGAGCCGAGAGATAGTAGTTCTTCCAGTGTGTATAGCCGCTTTGTTATTTTTGTTTGCTTTTTAATTATATATTGTTTATTATTATTTCTCTCTCCTATTTTAGAGTTTTAAGCAAGTGTAATCCAAGGAGTTTTATTAGTTTGTGTAGACTTCCTTGCAAAGAATTTCAGTTTCATTATATATGCTTTTATTGTTTAAAATGTCTTCATGGGATATTTCTCCTAGCACTTACGACAAGATGGTATATTATATAGACCAAATGAAGGAGTTAAATGCTAAGCAGTGTAGGAACCTTGTTTGCTTATTGTGTCAAGGAGAGGATCATGAATTGAAGGATTGTCCTAGTCTTTTCAATCCTGACCGCTGCTCCTCCCCTCATGACAACATTGTCCCTATCACTCATTCCTTACCCATGGAGGCAATCATGCCCTCTATCCCCGAGTTTATCTCGTGCATGGACTCCTCACTCCCTGTGTATGGCTTCACTCCTAGTGATGATCATCACTCATCTGTTGGCCAATAAGGAGAGGAATGGGAGCTCCTAGATGCACCTGAGTGTGATGAGGAAAGTATTCTTTCCATCGGGGAGGCGTTAGCAGACCTTTTTGCGGAGGAACCAAATCTTTTTGTTCCTCCAGTTTCTTTGCAAGATTTTTCTACACACATTCTTTATGATCATATCGAAGTGAAGGAGTGGGGTGATGCTTCTGACTCGGAGGATGCTCCAAAGTGGGATGAGGAGTTTGTTTTCCCCGAAGGGGAGAATGAATGCTTTGAACATGATGGTGCACCTCGGTGGGATGAGGAGGATACTCTCTCTGATGAGGAGGTTTGCACTTCCTCATGGGACGAGGAGGTCCAACTCACCACCGAGGCCCTTGAGTTCTTGGTTTCCCCTCGCTATGATACTTACGATGATGATAACGACCTATCCTTGGATCCTGCCGGGAGTGAGACCGGGATCACTCCCCCGATTGATTTTTATTCATGTTCTTCTTCTTTTTTATTTCTTAATCCCCTTTCTCTATCTAAGCCTGTGCAGGTTGAGTCTTCACAGGTACTTCAAGAGGACTTGGAGCATTCTGCTCAAGTCAATGATGAGTGTATCCTCTTATGTGAGGAGGTTGATCCCCCCTCCGTAGAGGAAGCCCCACTCATTGCCTTCTCCTCCTACTGCCTCCCTGGAGATGATACCTTGCTAGGCAAGGATAGTTTTGGTGAGTTGAGTGAGGATTCCTCCTCTTCTTACTTTTTATTCCCACTACCTGTGATGAGCAGGTATTATTTTTATTCGGGTAGAGGCGTGACTGTTCTATCGCCATATCGGTACCCACTACCGACACGCATATTAGAACAGTTACCTGTGCATTTCCTTTTTCATAGACCCATTAGCTAGAACTGTTTTAAATTTGAATAAGTCGTGCTGGGATGACAATAACCCCAGTAGTTATCTTACCTTTTCCTATAATTTTTATTTTCATCTAGTTTAGTTTAGTTAGTTGTATTTCATTTTGCTTTGTACATTTTCTTTTATTTTTGCGGAGCTCACCCCTGCAGATCCTTCTTCTAGATGGCGGATGTTGCAGCTTTGTCTTGGGTTACACGCATCTTCTGGTATGCTCACTTGCTGAGCATTGAGTACTCTCTTCCCCTAGCTCTTTTCTGAATTTCATAGCTATAAATTTTGTGTATTGTCTAGTTTAAGTCTGGGGGAGAGTAATTATGTGTGCCCACTCACGTGCACTATTTCATAACATGCTAGAAGTACTTTTATTTTAGTTTATTGAAAATTGTTGTTCATTCTCTTTGCGTACCACATCACCCACTTGAGCGCGTACTCATCTGTATGCGTGCTCTGAGTTGAATTTAATTCTTCTGCATATTTGGGAAAGTCTAGGTGCTGGCTTAGGACTATGTAGCAGAGTAAAATGTTGACTCTAGTAGTGTTCCTAGTCAAGTGCTCGGCTGCATAAAAATTTGTGTAGATTAGACTTCTTTTTATACTTATGGTTTTATATTTTTTTCTATTAGTGTAAATGTTGTTTACTCTACTCAAATGGTGAACCCGGTGTGAATCAAATGGTAGCATAGGGATGTGTGTAAACGATTGCTAGACTCGTATTGCTTGAGTCGGGAGAAAGGAGAATCTTTCTCGGTGGCTAGAACTTGCCCCAAGCGATTCTTGAAGCATTGGCATATGATAGTTCTAGTGCGTGAGAATGACGTAGGCCATTGTTTTGGCCCGGTTGAGCTTTTTATTTCATGCCTATCATCTACCCTTGCTAGCCCATTTGTGCCTACCCCTTCCTCTTGATTCAGCTCCACTTTTATCTCACCAAAAGCTTAAAAGCCTAACCTAGTAGCACACCCAAATCCGAGCTTTAGTTATAGTTATATTTACATTTTGGGGGGTGTTGATGTGGTAATTTTTATAGTGGAAACTGTGGGTGTATTCATTGAAAAATTTGCTGAAAAAGAAAAGAAAGAAAAAGAAAAATGAAGAAGAAAAAAAAAAGGATTGCTATGAAAAAGTTAAACTGAAAATTTTGTAAATTTTGGTATTGGGAGTGGGCGGTGCACACACCTATGTTGCAAAAGTCCAAGTCTGGGGGTGTGGTGCACTTGTTTACTATAGTCGTGCGAGTAGCTCTATCTTATGCTCATGTTGGGTTAGGTGTGCTTAGCCTTCTTGTTTATCTTTGTTTACCTCACCGTAACCCAAGCCCCATCTCTAACCTAAAGTCCTACTGACTCACGCTATGAAACAATCTAGTGTCGTGGAGAGAATGTGACCGGGCGAGCCTATGGTCACCGACACCGATGGATTTCGGTGGAGTTTGTCCGGCACCCCAATCTTGAGCAATGCTTATCTCAACGCTAGTTTACTTTCTCTGTATGCGTGACCGGATGATTCACCGTAGTTCACCATTTTGAGTGGTTGTAATATGCTTTTACTCTTTTAGAAATCTATAAACTGTTTGTGTATAATGAGAAATCTTCTCTATTATATTTCTTATGCACGTGAGCATGCGACTTCGCATGGTACTCTGTATTGTAATTCTAAGCCATCTACTTTTCTTTCACCGCCTGCTTAGGATTTGTTTGCTCGGGACGCGCAAACAGGTAAGTCTGGGGGTGTGATGAGTCCCATATATATATATATTTGGACTCATTTGGGCTGATATTCTAGTCTTTGCACCACATTTTAGGCACGTTTTCATTCATATGTATTATTCCATGCTAGGTGCACTTTTAAGCTCATTTCGGTGTGCAATTGCATTCCTTGTTGTTGGGGGTAAGCACATGGTGCTTCCCTTCCCTTCTTTTATGTTTTTATGATGCTGGACGTGTATTCCAGCTGTTATATCTTGTATGCAGGTGACCTGATCGTCCTGTTTTCCCCAGAATTCATGTCTGTGCATATCGCATGGTCGTGCGTTTCCTTGACGCACGGTCGGTTGCGGTCGTGCGTTTGTGTCTGGGCAGAAAACGGAGCGTCGGAGTTTACTCGTGCGTTTTTACGCACGGGCGGATTCGCCCGTGCGTGAGTAAAATGCATGGTCGACCTGTGTCTTCCTGATTTCAGAGCGTCAGATTTTGCCCGTGCGTTTGTACGCACGGGCGGTATTGGTCGTGCGTGAGCAATACACACGGGCAGCGCAGCGTCTTCCCCAAGTCACATTTTACGAGTTAATAACGCACGGTCTGCGCACGGTCGTTCGTTCGACCGTGCGTGACCATTTTCTGATAGAATTTCTATTTAAGCCGCAGATCTTGCCCTATTCTGACGATCGTTTTTCCCGCTCCCAGAGCTCCAGTTCCGCGCCCTTTTCGCCGTCCATCGCCGCCCACCTTCAGGAGGTGCTCTGGGCTTATTCTTCACGCCAATGTCAGCCGGAGTATCCTCTCGGCCTCCTCCTTCATCCTATAGCTTCAAGGGAAGATTTAGCCACCATTGCCGTCAAGCAAGGGGAAGTTTGCAACCTATACCGGATCGTGAGACGAATAAGACGGGTTCATTGGAGAGTCGTGACAGCTCTCTCTACCCCGGACGTAGTTGCAGACCGAGCTTGGACGCGGATTGACAACCCAGCGATTCCAACCGTGAATCTACAACGAGGCTTCGGATTCGGTCGATTTCTTGCCTTGTTCTACTCTTATTGATGTGTGTATGTAGCTAGATCTAAATATTATGATGAAGTGGCACTTAAACTAGTTTGTATTTCTATATATTTCATGTCTATGTGAAATGCTTTATTGTTTGAGTTGCTTGAGGTGCGCCCCATTCCATCCTCCATCCCACCGTCACGTTCATGTGCCGCACTAGCAATTACTAGTGGCGTGCTTGTCGACGAGGTGCTTGCGACCCTCATCCGTATGCCTACTCTTCCATCCGCCTAGCGAAGCGTGGCATAGCGGCCAGTGTAATCCATTCGCCTAACGAAGCAGCGCGCTCAAGCCCTGCACAGTTCGATTCCGCTTGCCTACTCGTCCATCCGCCCTTGCGACGCAGTGCGCTCAAGGCCTGCCTAGTCTCCATCCCACCAAGCGAAGCATTGCATAGCGACATTGCATAGGAGTAGTTATAGTTGTTTTTCTTTATTTTCCACAAACCAAATCACCCACTTTCGCACCCATCCGACTAAAGGACTTCAATCTCAAGTCCTGCCTCAATAGTAAACTCCACCTTACTGTGTTACTTTGAGATTGATACTTGGGGATTCATTCCCAATTTATATTACTTGAACGATCAGTACACTGCTGTTTTGTGCCGCAGTCTAGCTACCGCCTATAGCGGTGTGCGAGATTTGTGCATCAGGGAGCAGTCGTGGCTGGAGGCCATGGATGAGGTCGTGGAGCTCGAGGTCACCACCCTAGCGGAAGTGGTGGAAAAAGTCAAGATCAGCGGTGAGCTCAGCCCAGAGGAACAGAAGCAGATCCTGGCCTGCGTGCAGGAGAACGTGGATGTCTTAGCCTGAAGCATGATAGAGATGCTCGGGATCGACGCAGACGTTACTTGCCATCATCTCAACCTCGACCCCGACACCCGACCCATCCGACAAAAGAAACGGGCCATATCGGACAAGATGGAAGGCCCATCCGAGAGGAGGTGGGCAAGCTCCTCCAGGCAGGCTTTGTATCATAGATACAGTATCCAGGCTGGGTCTCCAACGTGGTTATGGTAAAGAAAGGTGGAGGTAAGTGGAGGATGTGTATCGACTTTTCATTGCTTAATAAGAATGCTACCCCTTGCCCTGAATCGACGTGCTGGTTGACTCAGCCGTCAGTTTCTCTGTAATGTCTTTTAGATGCTTTTTATGGTTATCACCAAATCCGCATGCACCCCCCTGACATCAAGGATGTCTCTTTCATCACGGGGGATGAGTGTAATTATTATAAAATGATGCCTTTTGGACTCAAGAATGCAGGGGCAACTTATCAACGGATGATGGACTGGGTCTTCCTGGAACAAAATGGTAGGAATCTAGAAGTCTATGTGGACGACCTCATGGTAAAGAGTCGAGTCCTTGAGTCCCACCTCCATGACCTCAGGGAGACCTTCGGGACGTTGAGAAAATTCAAGATGAAGCTCAACCCCCTGAAGTGTGTCTTCGGGGCTAGCCGGGGGAAATTCCTAGGCCATTTGCTCACTCCGGCAGGAGTGGAGCCGAATCCAGACAAGGTTAGGGCCATCATGGAGTTGGGGTCTCCAAGGAATGCAAAGGAGGTTCAACGCCTCACAGGGAAGCTGGCCGGGCTTAGCAGATTCCTCTCTAGGGCGGGAGAGAAGTGTGCACCTTTCTTCAAAGTACTTCGAAAAGGGGGAGTTGATGGAGGTGGACCAGCGGGAATCATGGATGGATCCCTTCATCATCTTCCTGACATCGGGGAAGTTCCCCGAAGGAGACGTGGATAAAAGGCGCTTCAGGTATTAATCGGCCAATTATTCCTTACATGCAGGGGGATTATACAGGAAATCACTCTCGGGGCTCCTATCCTGGTGTGTGACGTAGGAGGAGGTCCCAAGGATTTTGGAGGAGATCCACTCAGGAGAATGGGGCAGCCACTCGGGAAGCTGAACCTTGGAAGGGAGAGTGCTAAGGCAAGGCTATTTCTGGCCTACCCTCAGTAAGGATGCGGCGGAATTCGCAAGGAAGTGTTCAAAGTGCCAGTTGTTCGCCCCTCTCCAGCTCCTACCTGTCCAAAGGCTTCGGTCCATCACAGCGCCCTGGCCCTTTGCAATATTGGGATTGGACTTGGTGGTCCTTTCCCGCAAGCGAGCGACCAGAGAAGGTTCTTATTGGTGATGATCGATTATTTCTCCAAGTGGCTGGAGGTGAAGGCGCTGGCCAAGGTAACCTCTCAAGTAGTTAGAAATTTCGTATATGGGGAGATAATTTGCAGGCATGGACTCCCACTGGCTATAGTCACGGACAATGGGCCGCAGTTCGCCAGAAACGAGTTCGTCAGCTTCTGCACCCAGCTGGGCATAGACCTTAGGTTTGCGTCAGTCCACCACCCAAGGAGTAATGGGCAAGTGGAGGCGGCAAACAAGATTATCGTGAACCTGTTGAAGAAGAAGGTCGAGAACCTCTGGGGGAGCTGGGTCGAGCAGTTACCCTCGGTCCTCTGGGCCCTGAGAACAACTCCGAACACCCCACAGGGGAGACCCCATTCAAGCTCTCCCACGGGTCTGAGGCTGTCCTCCCCGTAGAGTTCGAAGTGAAATCCCCCAGGGTGGTTGCTGCGGGCGAAGGGGATGAGAAATGGCTTATAGAGAACGGAGAGGAACAAAGGCTATCGTGGGACCTGGTGGAAGAGCTCTGGGACTTAGCCACCGTCTGGCAAGAGGAGGTCAAGCGGTGGATGGCCCGGTATTTTGATAAGCATATCCGGATAAGACAATTCGAGAAATGAGACCTAGTATTAAAGAAGGTTGACGCGGACGGGAGGGGAGACGCGGTGGGAAAGCTTAGTCCTAACTGGGAAGGGCCATATATTGTAGATGAGGTGCTCAAGTCAGGGGGATAACACCTCCGAGATGTGGACGGGGTACCCCTTAGCCTAGCCAGGAGTGGGGACGACTTAAAGCGATTCTATCCTTGAAGTTCTTGTAATTGACCCATAATATGTTTTATTCTTCATATGTTAGTCTTGAAACTTTTTCTAAGTAGGAATTCCCAGGTTCATAAGTTGGATTGCCCCCGACGATCTCGCTGTCGGGTTCTCACTAGCCGGTGGGTCAGGTAGATCTCGCGGAGAGGCTGGCAAAGTAACAAGTCTTTGAGCTGGATTGCACCAGACGATCCCGCTGCCGGGCTCTCACTAGCCGGTGGGTCAGGTAGATCTCGTGGAGAGGCTGGCAAAGTAACAAGTCTTTGAGATGGATTGCCCGGACGATCCCGCTGCCGGGCTCTCACTAGCCGGTAGGTCAGGTAGATCTCGCGGAGAGGCTGGCAAAGTAACAAGTCTTTGAGCTGGATTTCCCTGGACGATCCCGCTGTCGGGCTCTCAATAGCCGGTAGGTCAGGTAGATCTCGCAGAGAGGCTGGCAAAGTAACAAGTCTTTGAGCTGGATTGCCCCAGACAATCCCGCTGCCGGGCTCTCAATAGCCGGTAGGTCAGGTAGATCTCGCAGAGAGGCTGGCAAAGTAACAAGTCTTTGAGCTGGATTGCCCAGGACAATCCCGCTGCCGGTATCTCACTAGCCGGTGGGTCAGGAAGATCTCGCAGAGAGGCTGGCAGAGTAACAAGCCTTTGAGCTAGATTGACCCGGACGATCCTGCTGCCGGGCTCTCACTAGCCGGTGGGTCAGGTAGATCTCACGGAGAGAATGGCAGAGTAACAAGTCTTTGAGCTGGATTGCCCCGGACGATCCCGTTCTCGGGATCTCAGTAGCCGGTGGGTCAGGTAGATCTCGCGGAGAGGTTGTCAGAGTAACAAGTCTTTGAGTTGGATTGCCCTAGACGATCCCGCTGTCGGGATCTCACTAGCCGGTGAGTCAGGTAGATCTCGCGGAGAGGCTGGCCAAGTAACAAGTCTTTGAGCTGGATTGCCCCGGACGATCCCGCTGCCGGGCTCTCACTAGCTGGTAGGTCAGGTTGATCTCGCAGAGAGGCTGACAAAGTAACAAGTCTTTGAGTTGGATTGCCCCGAATGATCCCGCTGCCGGGCTCGCACTAGCCGGTGGGTCAGGTAGATCTCGCGGAGAGGCAGACAAAGTAACAAGTCTGGGAGCTGGATTGCCCCGGATGATCTCGCTGCCAGGCTCTCACTAGCCGGTGGGTCAGGTAGATCTCGCTGAGAGGCGGGCAGAGTAACAAGTCTTTGAGCTGGATTGCCCCAAACGATCCTTCTGCCGGGCTCTCACTAGCCAGTGGGTCAGGTAGATCTCGCGGAGAGGCTGGCATAGTAACAAGTCTTTAAGCTGGATTGCCCCGGATGATCTCGCTGCCGGGCTCTCACTAGCCGGCGGGTCAGGTAGATCTCGCGGAGAGGCTGGAAAAGTAACAAGTCTTTGAGCTGGATTGCCCCAGATAATCCCGTTGCCGGGCTCTCACTAGCCGGTGGGTCAGGTAGATCTCTCGGAGAGGCTGACACGATGAAAAGTTCTTAGTGCGGGGTGCCCCAGATCGATTCCGCTGCCGGGCTCTCATAGACGGTGGGTCAGGTTGATCCCTGGAATGGCCAAAGAATGAATCATTCATGTCAATGGGGGAGGGGGGCTCGCCAAACCCCCCAAGACCTTGATGGGGCAAGCTCTAGGGCTCGCTCGCGAGAAGAGTGGAACCTCCCTTGACGTAAGACACCAAGTCCAAGGGTACCCGCGAGACGGTTAGATGCGGTGGCCATACAGTTCGGCGAGTCAGGTCCTAACTCTTAGAAGACACCTGGAGAGTCCGTGAGTAATGTATAAAAATGGCGAGTTGGGGAAGGTTCGTCGGCGAGGCAGGGTAACGAGATTAGAGGAAAATACAATGAGATTGTAAGTCTTGTTACAAACACCTATAAGAGGAACGTGAATGCGAGCACAAATAATAACATCAAAGGTGCGAGCACGAGAAAAAGGTAAGAGTACAAGCGTATCACAAGCATATTCATGCGAGCCAAGAAAAGAGTATTTGCACGAACAAAATAAAAGGACAATCACAAGACAAAAAAATACTCTATGTTCATTTTATTCAAGAAGGTTACAAAACAACGGCGAACTCGCCAGACAAAATTTTTACATCGAATTGAAAAGGCTAAGGCTGGTCGCTGGATGGCTCTCCCTCGCTCCCGCGGTCGTCGGGCTCCAGGAGCGGTGTGAACAGATCCAGGATGATGTCCTCGATGCTGAACTCCAAGGCGTCTGGACAGAGCAAGTCGGCCCCTTTGAGGGTCTCGAAGACAAGGTCGGCAACGCCCATAGAATTCTGGCTGATCGCCGCCTTCTCAGCTCGCAAGTCCTGGCGAGCCTCGATCCACGGAGGGGGTGGCGGGAGCACCGCCCTAGTCAGCTCGCAGTTGTGCGCTTTAAGCAATGCGACCTCTGCTTCCAGATCGGCATTCCACGAAAGTAACTGGCTTGCGGCCTCAGCATCTTGAAAAAGAAGATAAAATGTAAGTCAAGCTAAAGGTAAGGCAAGTGAAGTAGGGGCTGTTTGAATGGCTTACCATCCCTCCTTGAAGGCTGGCGAGAAGACCTTCGTTGATGGCCTCTTTTCCCTTGAGGCTCGCGATCGCCTCAGAGGCCTCCTTGAGCTCGCGATGAAGCTCCTTAGCATCCCTATCCACTGTGAGGTACCGCCGGGCCACCATGTCACTGAGCTCCATGGATTGGAAATGGGCTCCCATGGCCTCGTTGACCAGCAGCCTGGATCGCAAGGTGCTGAAGTTAGCGGCGTCCTTACGACCGTATAATCCAAAGGCGAGGGCGAACCCCTCGCCTCCCACCTTGTTGCTCTCAACCCAAGAAGGGAGGAGCGACGAGCATGATATCCTGTTGAGGTTAGGATCCCACGCGAGCACCGGCTCGCCCAAGGCATCTGGGAATTTTGCCCCCAAGCCGAAGTTTTTGTGGCTGGAGGGGTTGGGCGCGCCGGGGGTCCCCCTCGGCTCGCTTTCTTCCTCGACGATTTTCTGGCCCGCGGGGGAAGGGAGCGAAGAGTCGGCCTCGCTGAGGTCCACGACCTCTTTCCCCTTAGTGGAGGAAGGGGCTTCCTTGTTTCACTTCTTGGCGGAAGGCTTTAGAACTTGTGGGCCCGCAGACGACGACCGTTTCTTGCCCGACGTTGAGCTGAGGGGTTCTCGGCAGGCATCAGTGGCCACTACGACGAGGGTGCCAGAGGAGAGGGTGGCACTTTTTGCATGCAGAGGATGGATGGGAAGATCCGGCTCCCCTCCAAGCATGAAGAAAAAGTTAGCGGATAAAATGAAAAATATATATAGAAGCTTGCGAGTGCGAGCCGAACCTTCCCCTTGTGGGACAAGAAGTAGCGAGTCAACCCTCCGCCGGAGGTGGGCGACCTCAAAGTCTTTGCCGCTCAGGTATTGTTAGAGCCTCACATCGTCACCGCCAAGCGAGGCGGGAGGGCGGGAGGTCGTGTCACAACCCGCATTTTCTCTGAATTTAAGGATATCAGAGTAAGAGAAAATACACGTCATGATGCCACGTCATACAGGAGACAACTGTAGACGCTCAGGCGGAAACCTATTACTTAACTAGACAAAACATGATTATATGATAAGTCATCATTTGAAATCATTTATTAGGGGTTTTGAGGTAAGAACTGTGTCTCTCAGTTCGTGGATCAACTAGTCCACCGAGAAAATATATTTAGTTGCAGCGGAAAGTACTTGATTTAGTTTACTTAAAGTCCTACATGTATGCAAACGACGGAGCATGAAGTAAATGATATGCACATAACTAGGCGTATTGTAAGAGTAGAAAATACTTTTAGGCGACTTTAAGGTTAAGGGTTTCAGTTAGAAAGAATGCAATGACGATGAAGAAAAACCATTTTATAACTATAGTGCGCCTAACATAAATCATTCCTAGAGGGTAAGATACACAAGATCTAAAAGTAGTGGCATAATCTGGCAAATAAACTATAAAGTATAAAAAGGGGCACAATGGGCGCCAACAACATGACACTAACCCATTGGCACCAACTAGTATGTCTGAGCACAAGAAGTAACTAAAAACAACTACCTCACAGCAGCGGGGTGAACAACTACTAAAACTCTGAACTTCAGGCTACACCACTAGCCGTTATGGCTCTGAACCTGAGGCATTCAATAAAACAAAGAACGCCTCAGCGAGGAATTACAAGTGGCAGAAAACTAGCAGAAAAACAAGCAAGGCATAAGGGGTACCAACCCAAGCCAAATTTACCGAAAGGGAGCTCTAAACAAAGAGTCAACAAGCATCAAGTGCACTAAATACCAAAAGAGGAACAACACGTTCATTTATTTAGTTTCATCAATTAAAGAGGCTGATCAGCTCAAATTATACGGGAGCGGTTAACTACCTCCGCTACCAAAAGCCCAAAACCAGGTGGGGGTACCACTAGACCTAACCACCCAAACACGACTACCGTGCAAGGCTATAACATTTCCCCCACTGTCCCCCAAACACAACTACTATGTAAGGCTAAATACAGTAGTTCTTATTACTTAAATTTTAATTAAACACGGGACGCTTCCCGAAAGGATAATCACTGGAAGGCCCTAAGAAATAGGGTCAAGGCAAAGTACACATCGATCAATATGAATCATAAGAGTAACTCAAATGTTAACAGACCACAACGAGTAAAAAGAAGTTCAAACGAGAAGGATTCGAGATCAGGAGCACCGAAGGGTCACTGACAATCATCCAAGTACACCCGAGGGGACACGAGATTCAAACACAAAAACTCAACGAAATCACATGCGTTCCGGGCGGGGTTCCAAGGGGCCGCGCCCCTGGCGGGGTCTTAGGGGCAGAGACCCTAACGGGGTCCAAGGGGCAGCGCCCCTGGCGGTGGTCTCGCTGACTGATCAGCGAGCGGGGTCAAGGGGCAGAGAACTTGCGGGGTGCGGGGCAGAGCCCCGTCCAAAATTTTGAAATCCCACCACCAGAAACCACACAAAAAAAATCACCCCAAAAGAAGTTCTTACCATCATTTATCGAGAAGAAGGACATCATTCAAGGCAGCACTTCTCGGGAACTGGAAGGATTTCTCGAGAGAGGACAAGGGATTTCTCGAGAAGTATAGGGGTTCCAGCCGGGAAAGTTCTCGAGAAATCAAGCATTTCTCGAGAGGTCGAGGGGTTCCAGCGGGGGATTTCTCGAGAAATCAAGCATTTCTCGAGAGGTCAAAGGGTCTTCTCAAAAACTTGGCTGAAACAACTTCTCGAAAACTACCAGGACTTCTCGAGAAGGACAATCAACGGATAAAATTAGGGAACTGTGGTGCCCTCCGGGAGGAAATTTCTGACACTACGGAAGGGGGAAGATTAGGGTTTTCTATCTATCAAACAAGACACTCGAAACACGAGCCCACAGTTCACCAAGCATCTATCAGGAGAAAGAAAAACCACGACTTAACCAAATAAAGAGAAGGAGGAAGCCACTTGCCTTAAACCTTGCAAACTCGTCTGAAAGCTATGGATCGGCTAGGGAAACACACGAGCACAGATTCCTGAAACTTTTCGGGTCGAAAGAAGGGGTTAGGTCACTACCCTAACTCCAAAAATTCCATAAAACGGGAAAAGCTTACCGCTAGAACGAAGATCTCGGCGAGAGCTTTCTAAATCTACTCTCCAAACGCGATTCCGACTACTACAGCCCTAGAAATTGCCGATCGAACGCTCCTCGAAGCTCCGCACTCTCCCTTTCGCTCGGCGGCTGATTTGATCGAGGGAGGAAGAAGATGAATAGGGGAAGAAGATTTTAGGCTTTATATAAAAACCTAATTTATTAATTAATTAATTAATTCCCCCATTCACTTAAAACCGCGAGGGAAACTAGATCACCTCAGATTTCTACGAAATTCGCACCTTAACTGAAACACGGCGCTACGAATCGAACGGCGAAGTCAGAATTCAATTCCGACGGGCCAAACTCGGGCTAAAGCCTCCCGAAGCTAAAATCTTGATATCCACCCAAAATCTTTACCTTAACTCGAAACGATGCGAATTCTCGCACGCTCGATCTACAAGACATACTTTAACTAAGCTAAGGCTCAACACACTACTAGACGAGCTGACGTAACGCCCTTACGCCAAAATTACGTCACAGCGGGCACATAAAATAATTAACGAAAATCAGGGGCGTTACAGGTCGCGTCATCCTGTTGGAAGGGGGAGAAAGGGATGTTGCCGAAGGGTCTTTTCACCAGGACGAACTTCTGGCGCCAGTAGTGGGCTTTGTTCACCGTCTCGCAGACGGTGACATGCTGGCTCGCAAAATGAGTCATCCCATCATTGTATGCGCGGTAGGAGAAGACTTTGCGGAAGACGAGCAGGATGAACTCGATCTTCTCCTCCCGCAGGTAATAGGCGAATGCGACCATCACAGCAATCGCATTCGGCGTCAGCTGGCTCAGTAGAATGCCGTAGTACTTGAGTACCTGAAAAATCCACCATGGTACGGTTAGCATGCTCCCAGCGAGGCGAGTGATAGTGGTGAGGATCAAATGATTTACCTGGCGAACCTCTGGCCAGAGGGGGAGTCACAGCCCATTCTCACAGTAAGCAATGGAGATGGCGAGCTCATCTGCGGATGGATCGTTGAGGGCGGCGGAGCTCGGCGGGAGGCGAGTAGTATACCCCGAAGGGATATACTTATCCACGATGGAAAGGAACTCGTCGCTGGTTAGCGAGGTGCCGAAGAAGCAGTGATTGCGGAAAGCCCCGACGCACCTGGCTCGCCCTTCGGCTTCACCCTCGACAACCATGTTTGCAGTTTTAGCGAACCGGGAAAAGAGACGCGAGCGTGAGTCAAAAACTTGCGAGAGGGCCTGGAAGGAAAAAGAGAGGTTGGAGGGCAGTAAAGGCGGTAGTTGAGATGATAAAAATTGGCAGCTATTTATAGAAGTAAAAAAGGGGGGGGGGGGATTCGAAGCGCCGGGGGTGCAGATAGCAGAATCGCGCGGTAATTTTCTGACCTTCCGAGGCCTTACACACTCCCAGTCGGTTGGCTTTCCGGCTAAGTCCCTTGATTCGCTTCCAGCGAGCCAAACCTGCAGAAAGAAAAAATGAAAGAAAAGCGAGGGAGCGACGATATCTCGCGAGCCAGACACATCCGAACAAGAAAGCAAGATGCGAGCACTCTTAGCATAACGATAAAAATTATACGGCGCGAGAAAAGAAAAAAGTCCGCGAGTGGGCGAGAATATTCTTATTACAAATAACCATTGTCGTTCGTAACTGACAGAGGCGGGAGAAAGTAGTTGCAAGAGCGAGAGATGAGTAACAATAGGTTGTTGCTGTTTAATAGTTGAGCCATTTCCAGCTACCACGACCTCGCACACCGGAGCGAGGTGGAACCCTTGGGTAATGATACTCGAGGACCGACTGGACCTCGCACTGCATCAGCCACATGTAGTCATCGATTCGCGTGAGGTGCACCCTAGGGGAGGTGACCTCGTTGCGAGCGTGCGTTTGCGTCCTCCATTGCGGCAAACCTCTCTTGCAATATTGAGGTGTGTTTTTGAAATATATCCGTGACACACCTCTTCATCTGCTCTAAGTCACTGGGATCCCCCAAGAAGTACGTGATCTTGTCCGGCGAGGGAGGGGGGGGGACATTTCCACCTCACCGTGCTCTGACTCGGTGGGCAGGGTTGGAGGAACACCTGCGAGTGAAGAACTAACCTAAGAAACAATATAAGAGGCAGCGAGCAAAAATTGTTTGCCCGGTGGGGTAAGAGAGGTACCAGGCCGCGTGCGAGAAGAACCTGGCTGGCCGGTGAAGGCTTCGGTAAAGGCCAGAGTGAGAGACTTCCCTAAGCCGGGCCGATGTACCGGCACACTCGCGACCTGAGGCTCGACAAGCAGCGAGCCGTCGGGGCTCCATTGGCCCAGGATGCCAAACCCGGGGGGATGCTATTCTGTTTCGGCAGACGGGGCGAGCCCAAGGGGGTAGGGACTCGCCTCTCCAGAGTCGGGGGGGGGGGGGGGTGAGACCCTGCAGAAAAGAGTAATGCGAGTCAGCGCCCAAAGAAGAATAATCGAGAGCGGGACCAAATAACTTACCGGGAGGCGGGGGTGAGGCTCATAAGTCAGTTGTCCTCACATCCGGTGGTGGATCATCGCTCCTGGTCGACGTAAGGCGAGACCCCATCGGAGATGGCCTGATGAGGTTTTCATCGGCAGGATCATCCTGCAAGCAGGAAAGCAGAGTTAAGCAAACACCGTTGACGTCATCGAATATTTTGCGGCAGAACCTGTGGGGCGAGCTCGTGGTGGGGAGGCGAGGACACAGGCAACGACTCGTCCTCTCCTAGTGCTCGCCGAATGTTCTTCGCCTTCTTAATCTGATGTGGAGGCGGATGCGGAGTGGGTTCCGAAGAGATCCAAGAGGCAAGCGCATTAGCTTTGGACTTTTGGCTCGCTTGCAAGGCTTTAAGGTGAGCCAGTAGCTCCTCCCTCTTAGACATTTTGGATGTGGCAAGTGATGAGCAATGAGATAGAAAAGAAGGAAAAAAGTTCATACACCGGCCCGAGAGGAGGGTATTTATAGCTTTGTACATGGGACCCACCAAAAGATTCTCACCACGTCTCCAAAGGACCGGCGAACACCAGGGGTTGGACATTTCTTCGCGTACCTAAGATAGCCTCGCGAAGAGCGGGGATTGTGTACAACCTCGGTGTCCTCCAGGAGGAGAGCAGAGGCAAAGAAGAGTAAGAAGGCGAGCGATCCATGGGGCCAGGCGAGCCGGGCTCTCGCAGGTCACTCGTGGGAAGGCGAGCAGGCCGGAGCCTAATCGCTCACTCACGGGAAGGCGGGCGAGCCGAACCTCTTGGTTCGCGAGTAAGGCCCTCGGGGGTGGCTCGCCCAAGAAGGATCCATTGAGGGTCCGATTTTACCTAAAAGCCCCTGGTGGTCTGCAGTTAGCCCCTCCAAACAGCAGAGTTTGGCTGTAGGCAGACCCTTTTGGGCTGCGTATAGTAAAGAAGTAAGGCAGAATCACGCTATTAGCAGACCGGACTTAAAAAACTATAAATAGACCTTGAAGGGCACCTTGGGGGAGGACTCCAATCTGAATACTCTGAGCTTCCTTCTCCCTTGGTTACTTTGGTTTAGCTTTCAGGCTCTCCAAGGTGCCCAGTCTCAGCTTTGGCTTGGGAGGGGAAGCGCTCAAAGAACTTCCGGGTGTGTGGTGAGACCTCCTCGCTGCGACCAAGGGTTTGTTCTAAGTTCTGAGTCTCCGACTGGTTTCTTTCGAGGAATTAGTAAGTGCTAGCTGCCCCTCTTCATTGAGGGCCCGAGCTCCACAAAGAAGACAAGTCCTGGTTTCAACAGTTATGCCACAACCGGCCGTCAGTCTATAAGACTCAACATGTTCCTCACCGCCTCCACCCACGACTCCTAGGAACCGTGCAGGAGGAGGAAGCGGAGGACAACAAGGGGTAAAGAGACGAGCAGGTGACATGGAACTAGATAACAAGTATATTTATGTATAAAGTACTTTATCTCTAGCAGTTTTCCAGAAGTAAGCCATCTGTACTAAAGTAAGCCATAAGCACAATCCAAGAGTTCATAAGGTTCCAACAACTTTATAAAGAAACGTTAAGCCATAGTATTCATAATAAACATATATGAAAGAGAAATTCTTTATAAAAAGAACAACTATAAAAGTAACCTTAACTTATATGTATACACTCACAAACACATAAGTTAAGGGATCTGACACTAAGGTAAAGTGATCGTATAAAAGAGCCCATACTAATTTATATGATGAGGTCTTGTTTATGCAATGATGTTATGCTATGCTATGCTATGCAATGCAATGATGCAACTTACCCACTCGACTCTGTACGTACATACCTTTTTGTTAGTTCCCTCTGTTTGAGTATGATAACTCAGGTACCCTGTTGGGGAAAACGAGGGTAGTGGATCAGGCATGTCTACTTCTAGGCTCTCTCAAAACCTCCTCGCCTAGACCTTTTTGTACGGCCTTGAAGAACACACTAGGGTATCCGTATACTAGTTGGCAAGCACAACTCTATAATAATTTGCGGAGCCTCCAACTCGCAGGACTATCTAGTCCTTCTTAGACAATACTGAGCCTACCACTCACAGGATTATCCAGTCCTTGTACCATTTTGTCCCAAATTTGGGATGTGGTTTACTTATCGAGTTCTCCTACTTACTACTCTTGTCTATCGTTAAGTAATACTTAGAAGTTTAGGGTGAATCCTGGACATCCCGAGATCTACCCGGTGAAGGGCTCTCAGCGGTACTAGGGAATGCGATGGTGGCTGAAGCCCAAATCCCCCTTCCCAAGATATTTACTCTTATTGGTGACTACCCATTCTTTTACCGTAATACCTTTCATGTTGTGCTGTGTTATAAGGGTGTTTTCAACTACATGGATAGGGTAGCCATGGACCTCCATTGAGCACCAGTCCTTGCCTTGCTTAGTAGTGGACTGTCTCTCCCGACGTTTCATAAACATGATCTATAAGTTTCATGACCTAGTATTAACTGGGGTTCTAGTTACTGTAATCTCCATGTAAGACCCCATTTTTTGCAACAAACCGAGTCTTATGCCCAAAACCGCCGCTTTGCGGTTACACCAACACTCGGCAAGGTCGCCACTAGAAAACGCTGATCCTGCCGGCAATAATGATCATAGAAGAAGAAGAGTACAAATGAACAAATGGAAGTCCAAGTCCACATCACATAATATATAAAATCATAAAGATAGATGTCCACAGATAATAACTAAATAAAAGGGTAGTCATAGAACAGACTCCTGCCCAATACATCATATCCTCACTACAAGTTCTTTCACGGAAGCAAGACTAATAATAATCACTCACTGATCCTAAGACTGGTGCTCCTGTGCTAGATTGGCACGCCTCCATCTACACCGACCTCTGGTGGTGCTGCATCTCCTCGATCCCCTAAAATGATATGGTCCACCGACCATTAGTCAAAAAGACTAAGACTCGTTTCCCCACCCCGCCCCCAGTGGCTCCTAGGCACCGAGCGGGAAGGATGAAGTGGAGGACAACAAGGGGTGTAAAACACAGTAGATGACATGACCTAGCTACATGAATATCTACCACTACACAGATGTGTATATATATAGAACAATAAGTAAAGCAAGGTTAAGAAAGTGTAAAGAATAATAACTGAGTAATGTACAAGCTACAGCTAGCGGCCACAGATAGAGTAAAGAGAAGTAAGTAAGGAAGGTAACCTTGGTTTATAAGAATGCCCATACAAACCTATATACCAAGGTGTCATTTAGCAAAACCTATCGTATAAAAAGTCCCATACCAATTTATACGATAAGGGTAGGCGTTGAAATGCAGTGTTTATGCCATGACATGCAGTGTTATGTTGATTAATGTTATATTCACGCAAGTGCAACTCATGCAGCCGACTCTATGCGCACAGATTTTTAGTTCCCCCTTTTGGAGTTTGCTAAACTCTCAGGTACCTCCCGTAGTGGCAAACAAAGGCGGTGGGTTGAGCCTCGCCCACCTCTAGGTTGGTATTCGCACTACCTAACCTAGACCTTTCGTATGCCTCAACGCAAAGAACACAACCGCGGAGCGCCTGCGTACTCTTACTGGCTAGTCCACTAGACTTTTCCTTAGCTAAGTGATAACCACACTCGTCGAGTCAAAGTATCAACGCCGGTGCGAATGACCATCCAATACTAAAGACCCACCACCTTCATGCACATATAAATATGATTACTTCATATCTCCAAGCCATAGGCTCTCGGGCTAACTTGCCCACCTTAATAACCTTATGAGTCACCGACTCACCGGACTAACCCATCCGTACCTACATCCACCGAGCCTACTGCTCTTAAGACCAAACCAACTAACCACCCATAGCAACGGGATGTGGGTGAGTATATTATTAAGTTAAACTTGCATAACAATTTATTTCTACAATTTTGGGTTAACCATGGACTTCCCGAGGACTACCCTGTGAGGGGCTCGCTGCGGTACTAGGAGCTATGATGGGCTGAACCCCATAGATCCCTTTACAAGGAACTTATTCTTATTGATGTCTACCCTTGACCTGACCACTATTAATGTTACACTTACTAACACTACATGTGTTTTACTCCACTCCAAGGGAATGACAACCTCTCATCGATCCCATGCACACTCTTGCCTCCTAGTCAACCAGGCATCTCACTCCTACCCTATTTTGTTGACCCCTTTCAAACTCACTTAGTCTGGGTGCACCAACTTCCTTAACTTCCTATGTAAGACCTACACGCTTATCTTAATTCAGCATTTTCACTATACGTAGACCACTTGAACTACATGATAGATAAAAAGAGAAAGACTCCAAATGCTCATCCAAATGACCCAAGATTATTATTGGGAGTGTGTAATGATATCTTAAGACTATCTCCAGAAATTCATAATTTTCCTAATTTATTTGGCATTTATTATAATTTCTTCAATGCCAGGGAACCTATGACTTTGAACATCAAGTATGGTTTTCTAATAAACTATGGCCTTACTAAAATTTTTACAACTATATACCATCATAATAACAACCATATATAAAATTCATTAATATCCAGAAAGGTTTTGACCTCCAATTAAAATATTGACTAATTTATCAAAATCAAGGATTAACAAAGAAATTACCAAAAATACTCATTTAAAAATTACAAGAAAATTAACAGGTGTCTAAGGTGATCAGTAAGGTTCACTGCCTGAGTTCCATAAATTTATTTGACCATATAAATCCTTTATTTAAATTAACAAAGCCTAGAGCACTATGTGGAGGGAACCATATATAAATTCCTTCAAAAATTACACTAAAATTAACAAATCATAAACTTGCCCTAAAAAGTCCTCTAACCAAGTTTCATGATTTTTCAATGAATATTAAACCCTAAATTAATTCCACTTATAAATAGGTCAAACAAAGGACTTGTGAATGACGTAATATATAGATCATTCTAAAATTCACAATAAAATTATCAAAGAGCAATATCACTAATACAAGCTCACTGCCAAATTTTCATGAACATCAAAGGTTATATGAACATCTAAATTCTTCTTATAAGTAAGTGCCCTAATTGGTTCTTAATTAATTCAGAGGGGATAAATGTTCCTAAAAATCCCAGGTAAATTATCTAGGGCATATTACCACCCTATGAACCTCTCTACCAAGTTCTAAGTCAATCAAATGGTATATGACCCTATGTCTTTCAATAGGTTCAATATACAACCCTAGGGTTTGAACTTAGGGTTCTAGGGCACATCCACCCCAAACCACCCAAACCACATGTGGGGGTGTTTTATGTGATGTTAAATCAGTGGCCAAGGTTTCATCACTTTTGGACGAGGATAGACCACTCAACCCATCAAGTGCACTTTTGACCTAATATCCCATAGTTTGACCAAATTTGAGTTGCTTAATTACCCAACCAAATCAATCCAAAAAGGGATGAAATTTTTACCAATCATGTCATGACACTAAGAACCACCCACCAAACTTTGGTAGGGATTGGAGGTGTACCCTAAACATAAATCATACATGGTTTATTAAATGTTTGCAAAAACTATAGAAAAATTTCCTCAAAAAATTCGCATTTTTGGATATGTTGAGGGTGTGGATGTAAGTAGGCTATGACCCAAATTTCAGAGCATTTGGATGTCTGGATTGATGGGGGCACTCAAATAAATCTCTGGTCAACCTTATGTATAGGCTGCACCGTTTGAGTGTTGTGGTTAGACCACTAACCCAATTGGTGTGAAATTAATTTTAAAATAAACTAGACCTCAGGGGCTACAAGTTTGATGTTGAACATTTTTCCAGTAGAGGGCTCTAAGTATTTTTAATAAATAAAAACATTAACTGCATAAAGTATGACAGTATATACATAACATACAAATCAAATCATTTTGGTCTGCGCATATCATATCGCGCCAGATCGGACGGCCCCTGCTCATCATCCCCGATGAGCCAACAGATCTGGTGAGCCCATCCTGGAGCCACTTTCCGTGGATTTTCCCGGCCACCTGTACCCCTCCCAGGCCGGCCAATGTAACCACCACCTCCGTTGAGGTAGTGAACAACAATAGGCGGTGATAGGGCGGTGATAAAGTAGTTTTTATATAAGTTTTTAATAGAAATTTTTGTAATTATTTAATATGATTTTTCCTTTTTATGTCAATTTTAGGTTATAAGTAGTTCTTTTTGTAATTTTGATTCTAACTTAGCCTAATTTTAATATTTGCAGATTTTTGGACAAATTGGGAAAATATTGCATTACACGCCCTCGGTCACGCCCGTGACCAAGGGCGTGTAACTTGAAGACCAGTCCAGGTCGATGCCGTGCTGTTGAGCTAGTCCACACCCAGTCACGCCCCATGTCACGCCCGTGACCCAAAGTCACGCCCGTGACCATGGGCGTGTAATATTAGAATCTGCCGCGTGGAGCTGCCGTCGAGACGAGAAGTTGCCGTTGAGAAGTCAACCAAAGTCACGCCCGTGACCCAAAGTCACGCCCGTGACCTTCCCGCGTGATCCAAGCACGCCGCCGCGCGGTCTGCCTAGCCCATGCCGCATTAAATGAAGCTGTCCTGAGTCACGCCCGTGACCCATATGTCACGCCCGTGACATGTCCGATTTTCTCCCGCCGTCACGCCAAGCCCACGCCGCTGCCGGATCCAATGTTATAGTGATTACACGCCCTTGGTCACGCCCGTGACCGAGGGCGTGTAACTTGAAAATTTTGCCTATAAATACAGAGGCTCTCCTTGAGTCCAGGGTTCAGAAATTTGGAGATGGGGAGGTGCTGTTAGAGCTGAGAGTGAGTTTTTCAAGTTAATGTTCATGTTTCTTAAGGCTTTCATGTTCTCCTCCTTCCCTTTTTCATGCAATGTTGTAGTGTAACTTTCGTGTACTAGTTTTCTTAAGCTTGCAACTTTCATTTTCCTTAGCCTTGCACTCTTAATTTAAGGCTTGTAATAGTTCTTTGATTTTCAATAAAATTAGTTTTCTCTTTCATGTTCTTTTTCTCCTTAAGTAATTTCTTCCTTTTCATGCAAGGTTAAATTTTTCTCTCCTTAGTAATGTTCTCTTTTTTATGCAATGTCAATTTCTCTTTCTTTTCATGCAATGTTCAAGCTTTTCATTTAGTTTGAATTTAGTTTTAATTTTAGTTAAGCGAAAACAAACCACCTCAAATTTTCGTCGATAAAATAATAGTGATTCTCCTCGAAGTAGAAGTAATCAACGCGCCCCGTGGAATACGACCTTGATATTCCTAAATATCCTATACTATAGACGATAAGGTACACTTGCCTTTATCGGATATAGTTTTGGAGAAAATCTTAACCCTTCACTAAATTTCAAAACCTACCAAATTAAATATCAAGTTTTTGGCGCCGTTGCCGGGGACTTTGCGTAGATATTTTGAAAAGAGGATAGCTATTAATTTTATCATGCTTCTTTCTATTTTAGTTTGCTTTTTCTAACTTTCAAAAAGAAAAAAAAAATATTTTTAGTTTTTCTTCTTCCTTTCTTCTCTTTCTAGTGTATGACCCGAGGTAGCACTTCGATTCTTCCTTTTGATCTGGAGATCGAGCGAACCCTTTTGAGGCACCGCCGTTCTCGTGATCAGGGAAATCAAATAGAATCCGAAGAGTCGATCGGTGACACTAACGCAGCAAATATGGATCATAATCTTAATCCTCCTAATCTTAACGAGCCAAATCCTAATGAGGACGTGCAACGGACCATGTCCTATTATGCGCGGCCGAATTTGGAAGGCACACAATCGAGTATTGTTCGCCCCACGGTGGCGAACAATAATTTTGAGATCAAGTCCAGCATCATACAAATGGTGCAACAATCGGTGACCTTTGATGGTCAACCGGACGAGGATCCAAATTCACATATCTCTTACTTTCTTGAAATTTGCGACACTTTTAAGATCAATGGCGTCACCGATGACGCCATTCGATTACGTCTTTTTCCTTTTTCTTTGCGGTCTAAGGCCAAGCAGTGGCTGGGCTCCCTACCTAGGGGATCCATCACTACATGGGCCGAAATGGCGGAAAAATTTCTTAATAAATATTTCCCGCCTTCAAAGACTGCTAAATTGCGCACGGATATTGCATCGTTCATGCAAATCGACTCGGAGACTCTCTATGACACATGGGAGCGCTTCAAGGAGCTTTTGCGTCGATGCCCTCACCATGCACTTGCCACTTGGCAACAAGTGCAAGTTTTTTATAATGGCTTAAATCTCCAAACGAGGCAAATGATTGATGCGGCCGCCGGGGGGACATTAAATAATAAAACCCCGATCGCCGCTCAAGAGCTTTTCGAAGAGATGGCCACAAATGCGTATCAATGGAACATGCCCCGAGCGCGGCCTAATAAGCCGGCCGGAATTTTTGAAATAGACGCAAACGCAAATTTGGCTTTACAAGTTGAGCGCTTAACAAAGCAAGTGGCGGAGATGTCTGTTTCCTCCGCCACTCCTCCTTGGGCCAATAACGTTTTAATTGAAGAACATGTTGACTACATGGGAAATCCACCTCGGCCTTCCTATAACCCGAACACCGCTCCGTATAATAACACCTACAATGCGGGTTATAGGAATCATCCGAATTTCTCATGGAGCAACCAAGGAAATGCTCAGCGTCCTATGAATTTAAATCAACCTCCCCCTAATCAACTTCTTAACTTAACTCCGCCTCAAAAATTGATTTCTCAAAATTATAATCCACCCGGTTTTCCACCGCAACAGCAAAAACTCTCTCCGATTGAAGAGGTTTTTGCAAAATATGTTGCTACAAATGAAACGAACATCCGGAACCTTACCGGATCAATCAAAAATTTAGAGAATCAAGTGGGCCAACTCGCAAAGATGATTTCTGAGCGTCAACAAGGAGCACTACCGGGGAACACCGAGCAAAATCCAAAGGAGAGCGCGCACGCGATTACACTCCGAAGCGGGAAGGAGGTGGTTCAAAAGCAGGACGAACCCAAGGTAATTTCCTCTCCTCCTCCTACTTTTAATTCATCTTCGAATTTGCCCGCTACGATAGCTCCGCACTCTTTTATTTTAAATCCGCGCGTGATGAGTCCTGATCATATACACTTTTATGGACTCATCTGGGCCGTTTTTCTAGTCATTTCACCGCACTTTAGCCCTGTAATAGTTCATATTGATCAATCCATGCTAGGTGCACATCTAGGCCCACTTTGGTGTGATTTTCGTGCTTATTATCATTAGTAGTATTCATGTGCTGTCAAGTGCCACTTTCAGTGGCTAGATTTGTGGTTGTGCCTGGAATAGGAGTCGTGCGAGTGTTCCCGGTGCAATTCTGCACAGGAACACTGCGCACGATCACCGGTTCTATTGCGCACGACCACTGGTCGTGCGCCACTGATCGTGTGCACTTGACCCTTTTTTATGAGTTCTGTTTGGTGCAGTGCGCACGACCATCAATGCCAGCGCGCACGACCACCGGTCGTGCGCCACTGCTCGTGCGCATTTGCCATTAAATTTCCGAGTTCTGTTTGCTGTAGTGCGCACGACCATCAACTACAGTGCGCACGACCACCGGTCGTGCGCCACTGGTCGTGCGAACATTTTATTTTATAATTTCTGTCTTTGCAGGCTCCGTCCAGGCAGAGCGCACGATCACAGGATTCCAGTGCGCACGACCACTGGTCGTGCGCCAATGACCGTGCGCACTGTTTATTCCAGCGCCTATAAAATCCGCTGCTCGCGATTTAGGTCGGATCCATCGTCTTCTTCCGCCGTTTTCCGCCCGGTTCCGTCCAGATTCGCCCCTCCACCGTCGCCCACCATATGGAGGTGCTCCGGGCTTGCTCTTCACGCCAATCTTGAGCCGGAGTTTCCTCTCGGCCGCCTCCTTCATCCAAGAGCTTCAAAGGTAGACCTAACCGCCATTACCATCAAGCAAGAGGAAGTTTGCAACCTCTACCGGATCGTGACACGAAGAAGACGGGTCCATTGGAGAGTCGTGACAGCTCTCTCTACCCCGGACGTAGTTGCGGACCGAGCTTGGACGCGGATTGACAACCCGGCGATTCCAACCGTGAATCTACAATGAGCCTTCGGATTCGGTCGATTTCTTGCTCTGTTCTTCTCTTATTGATGTCTATGTAGTTAGATCTAACATTATGATGAAGCGTGCTTGATTATTAGCATTTATACTTGATTATGTCTATGTGATTTGAGTATTCTTGCTTATTATTTTGAGGTGTGCCTTGTGGTTTGGATTGTTGGTTGTCGTGTGCCGCACTAGCAATTTCTAGTGGCGTGCTTGTCGAAGAGGTGCTTGCGACCCTCACTCCGCTAGCCTACTCGTCCATCCGCCTACCGAAGCGTGGCATCGCGGCCCGTACTCCATCCCGCCTAACGAAGCAGCGCGCTCAAGGCCTGCATAGTTCGATCCGCTTGCCTACTCGTCCATCCGCCCTTACGAAGTAGCGCGTTCAAGGCCTACGTAGTCTTCCATCCCGCCGAGCGAAGCTTTGCATAGCGGCATTGCATAGGAGTAGTTATAGCATTTTCTCTTTGTTTTCCACAAAACCAAAACCCCCGTTTCCGCATCCATCCGCTCTTAAGGATTTCAATCTCAAGTCCTTCCTCGAAACCTAACTCCACCTTACTGTGTTCCTCAAGAGACCGACACTCGGGGATTACTCCTCGTTTTATATTACTTGAACGATCGGTACACTGCCATTTCGTGTCGCAGTCGAGCTACCGCCTATAGCGGTGTGTGAGATTTGCGCCATCAAGTTTTTGGCGCCGTTGCCGGGGAACACAGTCGTGTGAGTTTTCTTGAGAGGGAGAGCCGAGAGATAGTAGTTCTTCCAGTGTGTATAGCCGCTTTATTATTTTTGTTTGCCTTTTAATTATCTTTTGTTTGTTTTTATTTCTTCATCCCCTATTTTAAAGTTTTAGGCAAGTTTTATTCAAGGAGTTTTTCTAGTTGTGTAGATTTCCTTGCAAAGAATTTCAGTTTCTTTTTATCTGCTTTGAATTTTGAAAATGTCGTCATGGGATATTTCACCTAGCTTTAATGACAAGATGGTTTATTATTTGGACCAAATGAATGAGTTAAATGCTAGGCAGTGTAGGAACATTGTTTGCTTGTTGTGTCGAGGAGAGGGTCATGAATTGAAGGACTGTCCGCGCCTTTTCAATCCTGACCGCCGCTCCTCCACTCATGACGACATTGTCCCTATCACTCATTCTTTACCCATGGAGGCAATTGTGCCCTCTACCCCTGAGCTTGTCTCGTGCACGGACTCCTCACTCCCTCTGTGTGGCTTCACTCCTAGTGATGATGATCACTCATCTGTTAGCCAACAAGGAGAGGAATGGGAGCTCCTAGATGCACCTGAGTATGATGAGGAAAGTATTCTTTCCATCGGGGAGGCTTTAGCAGATCTTTTTGCGGAGGAACCGAATATTTTTGTCCCTCCAGTTTCTTTGCAAAATTTTTCTACACATATTCTTTATGATCCTATCGAAGTAAAGGAGCTGGGTGATGCTTCTGACTCGGAGGGTGCTCCAAAGTGGGATGAGGATGTCATTTTCCTTGAGGGGGAGAATGAATACTTTGAACACGATGATGCACCCCGGTGGGATGAGGAGGATACTCTCTCTGATAAGGAGGTTTGCACTTCTTCATGGGACGAGGAGGTCCAAATCACCACTGAGGCTCCTGAGTTCTCAAGTCCCCCTTGCTATGATATTTACGATGATGATAGTGATCTACCCTTAGATCCTGCTGGGAGTGAGACCGGGACCACTCCCCCGATTGATTTTTATTTAAGTCATTCCTCTTCTTTATTTCTTGATCCCCCTTCTTTTTCTGAGCCTGTGCAGGTTGAATCTTCACAGGTATCCCAGGAGGACTTGGAGCTTTTTGCTCAAGTCAATGGTGAGAGCATCCTCTCATGCGAGGAGGTTTATTCTCCCTCCGTAGAGGAAGCTCCACTCATTGCCTTCTCCTCCTGCAGACCTGCTGCAGACGATACCTTGCTGGGCAAGGATAGTTTTGGTAAGATGAGTGAGGACCAGGCCTCCTCCTCTTCTTACTTTCTTTTCCCTCTACCTGTGAGGAGCAGGTATCTATATTTAGGTAGAGGGGTGACTGCTCTGTCTCCGTATCGGTACCCGCTACCGATGCGCATATTAGAACAGTTACCTGTGCACTTTTCTTTTCATAGGCCTATAAGCTAGAACTGTACAAAATCTGAATAAGTCGTGCTGGGATGACAATAACTCCAGTAGTTATCTTACTTTTCATGCATTTTATTTTATGCAATCCTGTTTAGTTAGCTGTAGTATTTTAGTTTATCTTTTTCTGTTTCTTTTGTTTTTGCGGAGCTGACCCCTGCAGGTACTTCTTCTGGATGGCGGATGCTGCAGCTTAGTCGTGGTTTAAACGCCAATCTTCTGGTGTGCTCATTGCTGAGCACTGGGTACTCTCTTTCCCTAGCTTTTTCTGATTATCATGTCATATATTCTGTGGATTGTTTAGTTTAAGTCTGGGGGAGAGCAGTTTTTGCACCCACTCACGTGCACTCATGCATAGCATGCCAGAAGTATTTTAGTTTCAGTTTTATTATTTGTTCATTTTCATTGCACACCACAGCACCCACTTGAGCGCGTACTCATCTGTATGCAAGCTCTGTAGCGAATTTAATTCTTCTGCTTATTTGGGAAAGTCTAGGTGATGGCTTAGGACTATGTAGCAGAGTAAAATGTTGACTCTAGTAGTGCTCCTAGTCGAGTGCTCGGTTGCATAGAAATTCGTGTAGATTAGACTTCTTTTTATACTATGGTTTTATATTTTTCTCTATTAGTGTAAATGTTGTTTACTCTACTCAAATGGTGAATCCGGTGTGAATCAAATGGTAGCGTAGGGATGTGTGTAAACGATCGCTAGACTCGTATTGCTTGAGTCGGGAGAAAGGAGAATCTTTCTCGGTGGCTAGAACTTCCCCAAGCGATTCTTGAAGCATGGGTATACGGTTAGTCAATTGTGTGAATGTGATATAGGCCATCATTTTGGCCCGGTTGAGCCTTTGTGCCTATTCTTACCGCTATATCCTCGCTAGCCCAGTTGTGCCTACCCCATTCTTTTGGTTCAGCCCCACTATTGTTCACCAAAGCCTAAACTCCAATCCTAGCGCACACCCAAAAAGCAAGCATTTTGTTTAAATTTCAAATTGGTGGTGTTGATTGTGGTAGTACATTGTGAAAATGTGGTTGTGCATCTTTGAAAATTTGCTGAAATTGTTAAAGAAAGAAAAAGAAAAGAAGAAAAAGATTTGAAAAGAAAAAGAAGAATGAAAAGTTTAATTGAAAAAAAATCTGTTTGAGATTTATGTTTGGGAGTAGGCGGTGCACGCACCCATGCTGTTAAGTCCAAGTCTGGGGGTGTTGTGTACCCGCATGTTTGTGTGGTGAATGAGGATAGTTTCCTGCATTAGCTCATTTGGGTTTAGTGCTTTAGCCGTCGTTTTTATCTTTGTTTTTCCTCACCTAAACCCAAGCCCCATTTAAAACCTAAAGTCCTATTGATTCACGCATTTGAGTCAAACCAGTACCGTGGAGAGAATGTGACCGGGCAAGCCTATGGTCACCGACACCGATGGATTTCAGTGGAGTTTTTCCCGCATCCCGATCTTGGGCAATGCTCGTCTCAGCGTTTAGTTTACTTTCTCCGTATGCATGACCGAACGATTCACCGCTGTTCACCATTTTGAGTAGTTGTAATATGCTTTTACTCTTTTAGAAATATATAAACTGTTTATATAATCAGAAATCTTCTCTACTATTCTTCTTATGCACGTGAGCATGCGACTTCGCATGGTACTCTGTATTGTAGTTTTAAGCCATCTACTGTTCTTTCCTAGTTCGCTTAGAATTTGTTTGCTCGGGACGCGCAAACAGTTAAGTCTGGGGGTGTGATGAGTCCTGATCATATACACTTTTATGGACTCATCTGGGCCGTTTTTCTAGTCATTTCACCGCACTTTAGCCCTGTTATAGTTCATATTGATCAATCCATGCTAGGTGCACATCTAGGCCCACTTTGGTGTGATTTTCGTGCTTATTATCATTAGTAGTATTCATGTGCTGTCAAGTGCCACTTTCAGTGGCTAGATTTGTGGTTGTGCCTGGAATAGGAGTCGTGCGAGTGTTCCCGGTGCAATTCTGCACAGGAACACTGCGCACGATCACCGGTTCTATTGCGCACGACCACTGGTCGTGCGCCACTGATCGTGTGCACTTGACCCTTTTTTATGAGTTCTGTTTGGTGCAGTGCGCACGACCATCAATGCCAGCGCGCACGACCACCGGTCGTGCGCCACTGCTCGTGCGCATTTGCCATTAAATTTCCGAGTTCTGTTTGCTGTAGTGCGCACGACCATCAACTACAGTGCGCACGACCACCGGTCGTGCGGCACTGGTCGTGCGAACATTTTATTTTATAATTTCTGTCTTTGCAGGCTCCGTCCAGGCAGAGCGCACGATCACATGATTCCAGTGCGCACGACCACTGGTCGTGCGCCAATGACCGTGCGCACTGTTTATTCCAGCGCCTATAAAATCCGCTGCTCGCGATTTAGGTCGGATCCATCGTCTTCTTCCGCCGTTTTCCGCCCGGTTCCGTCCAGATTCGCCCCTCCACCGTCGCCCACCATATGGAGGTGCTCCGGGCTTGCTCTTCACGCCAATCTTGAGCCGGAGTTTCCTCTCGGCCGCCTCCTTCATCCATGAGCTTCAAAGGTAGACCTAGCCGCCATTACCATCAAGCAAGAGGAAGTTTGCAACCTCTACCGGATCGTGACACGAAGAAGACGGGTCCATTGGAGAGTCGTGACAGCTCTCTCTACCCCGGACGTAGTTGCGGACCGAGCTTGGACGCGGATTGACAACCCGGCGATTCCAACCGTGAATCTACAACGAGCCTTCAGATTCGGTCGATTTCTTGCTCTGTTCTTCTCTTATTGATGTCTATGTAGTTAGATCTAACATTATGATGAAGCGTGCTTGATTATTAGCATTTATACTTGATTATGTCTATGTGATTTGAGTATTCTTGCTTATTATTTTGAGGTGTGCCTTGTGGTTTGGATTGTTGGTTGTCGTGTGCCGCACTAGCAATTGCTAGTGGCGTGCTTGTCGAAGAGGTGCTTGCGACCCTCACTCCGCTAGCCTACTCGTCCATCCGCCTACCGAAGCGTGGCATCGCGGCCCGTACTCCATCCCGCCTAACGAAGCAGCGCGCTCAAGGCCTGCATAGTTCGATCCGCTTGCCTACTCGTCCATCCGCCCTTACGAAGTAGCGCGTTCAAGGCCTACGTAGTCTTCCATCCCGCCGAGCGAAGCTTTGCATAGCGGCATTGCATAGGAGTAGTTATAGCATTTTCTCTTTGTTTTCCACAAAACCAAAACCCCCGTTTCCGCATCCATCCGCTCTTAAGGACTTCAATCTCAAGTCCTTCCTCGAAACCTAACTCCACCTTACTGTGTTCCTCAAGAGACCGACACTCGGGGATTACTCCTCATTTTATATTACTTGAACGATCGGTACACTGCCGTTTCGTGTCGCAGTCGAGCTACCGCCTATAGCGGTGTGTGAGATTTGCGCCATCAAGTTTTTGGCGCCGTTGCCGGGGATGAGTCCTGATCATATACACTTTTATGGACTCATCTGGGCCATTTTTCTAGTCATTTCACCGCACTTTAGCCCTGTTATAGTTCATATTGATCAATCCATGCTAGGTGCACATCTAGGCCCACTTTGGTGTGATTTTCGTGCTTATTATCATTAGTTGTATTCATGTGCTGTCAAGTGCCACTTTCAGTGGCTAGATTTGTGGTTGTGCCTGGAATAGGAGTCGTGCGAGTGTTCCCGGTGCAATTCTGCACAGGAACACTGCGCACGATCACCGGTTCTATTGCGCACGACCACTGGTCGTGCGCCACTGATCGTGTGCACTTGACCCTTTTTTATGAGTTCTGTTTGGTGCAGTGCGCACGACCATCAATGCCAGCGCGCACGACCACCGGTCGTGCGCCACTGCTCGTGCGCATTTGCCATTAAATTTCCGAGTTCTGTTTGCTGTAGTGCGCACGACCATCAACTACAGTGCGCACGACCACCGGTCGTGCGCCACTGGTCGTGCGAACATTTTATTTTATAATTTCTGTCTTTGCAGGCTCCGTCCAGGCAGAGCGCACGATCACAGGATTCCAGTGCGCACGACCACTGGTCGTGCGCCAATGACCGTGCGCATGTTTATTCCAGCGCCTATAAAATCCGCTGCTCGCGATTTAGGTCGGATCCATCGTCTTCTTCCGCCGTTTTCCGCCCGGTTCCGTCCAGATTCGCCCCTCCACCGTCGCCCACCATATGGAGGTGCTCCGGGCTTGCTCTTCACGCCAATCTTGAGCCGGAGTTTCCTCTCGGCCACCTCCTTCATCCAAGAGCTTCAAAGGTAGACCTAGCCGCCATTACCATCAAGCAAGAGGAAGTTTGCAACCTCTACCGGATCGTGACACGAAGAAGACGGGTCCATTGGAGAGTCGTGACAGCTCTCTCTACCCCGGACGTAGTTGCGGACCGAGCTTGGACGCGGATTGACAACCCGGCGATTCCAACCGTGAATCTACAACGAGCCTTCGGATTCGGTCGATTTCTTGCTCTGTTCTTCTCTTATTGATGTCTATGTAGTTAGATCTAACATTATGATGAAGCGTGCTTGATTATTAGCATTTATACTTGATTATGTCTATGTGATTTGAGTATTCTTGCTTATTATTTTGAGGTGTGCCTTGTGGTTTGGATTGTTGGTTGTCGTGTGCCGCACTAGCAATTGCTAGTAGTGTTCTTGTCGAAGAGGTGCTTGCGACCCTCACTCCGCTAGCCTACTCATCCATCCGCCTACCGAAGCGTGGCATCGCGACCCGTACTCCATCCCGCCTAACGAAGCAGCGCGCTCAAGGCCTGCATAGTTCGATCCGCTTGCCTACTCGTCCATCCGCCCTTACGAAGTAGCGCGTTCAAGGCCTATGTAGTCTTCCATCCCGCCGAGCAAAGCTTTGCATAGGAGTAGTTATAGCATTTTCTCTTTGTTTTCCACAAAACCAAAACCTCCATTTCCGCATCCATCCGCTCTTAAGGACTTCAATCTCAAGTCCTTCCTCGAAACCTAACTCCACCTTACTGTGTTCCTCAAGAGACCGACACTCGGGGATTACTCCTCGTTTTATATTACTTGAACGATCGGTACACTGCCGTTTCGTGTCGCAGTCGAGCTACCGCCTATAGCGGTGTGTGAGATTTGCGCCATCAGCGCGCTCCTACTTCTAATATTCCGTATCCATCGAAATTTAAAAATGAAAGCGCCGAAAAAAATTATAAAAAGTTTTTAGATGTTTTAAAACAAATCCATATTAATGTTCCTTTCTGCGAGGCTATCTCACAAATGCCTAAATATGCGAAATATCTTAAGGAGTTGCTCTCCAATAAAAAAAAGTTAGAAGATATTTCGCATATTTCTTTAAACGCAGAATGCTCCGCGGTTGTACTCAACAAATTGCCGAAAAAAGCAAATGACCCGGGACGATTTTCCATCCCATGTCTTTTTGGCAATTCGTTAGTAAAACACGCCTTAGCGGATCTTGGAGCAAGCATCAACCTTATGCCATTTTCTTTGTTCAAAAAGTTAGGTCTAGGAAATCCAAGGCCCACTCGAATGAGTATCCAATTAGCGGATCGTTCTTTAAAATATCCGATAGGAATAGTGGAGGACGTGCTCGTCAAGGTTGACAAATTCATCTTCCCGGTGGATTTTGTCATTCTTGACATCGAAGAGGATGCCGAAGTACCCCTCATACTCGGCCGGCCCTTCCTTGCCACCTCCCGCGCTATTATCGACGTAAGTAACGGAAAGCTCCTCCTACGGGTTGGAGACGATGAAGTTACTTTCGGCATAAATTCCTCGATGCGGAACACGCTAGAAAATGACGATTCATGTTTTTACTTAGAAGAGTGTTGTGAGTTCGATTCATCCCTCGAGTTAGTTTCATCGGCGAATAGTGATTCCGAGCCCGTAGAGCTCTTTTGCGATGAAGAAGAAGTCTCTCACCCCACACCACCCGAACCATTATTTTTAGAAAAATTAAAAATCAAGACTTCTTATGAAGAACCACCCGAATTAGAGTTGAAACAACTCCCCCCTCACCTTAAATACTTGTTTTTGGAAAAAGAGTCTAAGCTACCCGTCATCATTTCATCCGATCTTAGCAACTCAGAAATTTCTGAGTTGACTATAGTCTTAAGAAAGCACCGCCACGCAATTGCGTGGCAATTATCGGACATTAAGGGTATAAACCCATCTTTCTGCACTCATAAAATATTTCTCGAAGATAATTCCCGAAATTCAGTCCAGCCTCAACGACGACTAAACCCTAACATGAAAGAAGTCGTTAAGGCCGAAGTTATAAAACTTCTGGATGCGGGAATCATCTACCCGATATCGGACAGTACTTGGGTTAGCCCAGTACAAGTCGTGCCAAAGAAAGGTGGTGTTACGGTAGTTGCGAACGAAAATAACGAATTGATCCCAACCCGTACTGTTACGGGTTGGCGGATGTGCATCGACTATCGGAAATTAAATGATGCCACCCGTAAGGATCATTTCCCTCTACCATTTATCGACCAAATTTTAGAACGCCTTTCGGGTCACTCCTACTACTGTTTCCTCGATGGTTTGTCGGGATACTTCCAAATTCCGATTTCGTCCGACGACCAAGAGAAAACCACTTTCACTTGTCCCTTTGGCACCTTCGCTTATCGAAGGATGCCATTCGGTCTTTGTAACGCGCCAGCTACATTCCAAAGATGTATGCTGGCAATTTTTGACGAGTTAGTGGAGGAGGTGATGGAAGTATTTATGGACGATTTTTCCGTATACGGGAGTTCTTTTGAAAATTGTTTAAAAAATCTCGAGTGCGTGTTGCAGCGATGTGAGGAAACAAATTTAGCGCTTAATTGGGAAAAATGCCATTTTATGGTCAAGGAAGGACTAGTCCTTGGCCATAAAATTTTGGGCAAGGGGATCGAGGTCGATAGGGCCAAGATTGAAGTAATTGAAAAACTCCCCCTCCCACAAACGTAAAAGCTATTAGGAGTTTCCTAGGCCACGCGGGGTTCTATCGGCGCTTTATACAAAATTTTTCCAAAATCACAAAGCCGTTAACCCATCTTCTTGAAAAGGAATCCTCATTTATTTTTAGCAATGAATGTCATTTGGCTTTTAAACTTATTAAAGAAAAACTTATAAACTCCCCGATTCTAGTCGCGCCGGATTGGTCACTCCCTTTTGAAATCATGTGCGACGCGAGTGACATTGCGGTTGGTGCCGTTTTAGGCCAACGGGTGAGTAAGTATTTCCACCCTATTTATTATGCGAGCAAAACACTCACGTCGGCACAAGCGAATTACACCACTACCGAAAAAGAGCTTCTAGCGATCGTTTTTGCCTTCGATAAGTTTAGGTCATATATCACCCTCTCGAAAGTTATCGTCTTCACGGATCACTCCGCACTTAGGTATATTTTAAGCAAATCGGACGCCAAGCCTCGTCTTTTGCGATGGATCCTCCTCTTGCAGGAGTTTGACTTAGAGATCCGGGACAAAAGAGGAGCCGAAAACTTGGCGGCCGATCACCTTTCTCGTTTAGAAAATCCCTCCTCGGAAGTATTGATAGAATCTGACATCGATGATAAATTTCCCGAAGAGCGCCTCCTCGCTCTCGAAAATATTAATTCATCGTCTACCCCCTGGTTTGCAGATCTGGCTAACTATTTAGTAGCCCGGGTCCTGCCGAAAGAATTCTCGAGTCAGCAAAAGAAGAAATTCTTTTCTGATTTAAAGAATTACTTTTGGGAGGACCCCTTTTTATTCCGTGTATGCGCAGACCAAGTGGTGAGACGATGCGTCTCGAGTGAGGAGGGTCTTAAAATTTTACGACATTGTCACGAGGGACCATCCGGTGGCCATTATCATTCAAACCGAACCGCGAGGAAAGCGCTGGAGGTGGGCTTTTATTGGCCCTCGCTCTTCAAAGATGCTCACACCCTTGTGAGTACTTGCGACAGCTGCCAGCGGTCGGGCAACATCTCTCGCCGGGATGAGATGCCCCAAAATATTTTCTTAGAATGCGAAATTTTTGATCTTTGGGGCATTGATTTCGTTGGTCCTCTCCCTCCTTCGTTTTCAAATAAGTATATTCTAGTAGCGGTCGACTACGTGTCGAGGTGGGCGGAAGCGCAAGCTCTCCCCACCAACGATGCGCGAGTCGTCGTTAACTTTTTAAAAAAATTATTCTCTCGATTTGGCACTCCGCGCGCTATTGTGAGTGATCGGGGCACCCATTTTTGCAATACTCAATTCACAAAAATCTTAGCAAAATATGGTGTCACGCACAAATTATCCACTGCATATCACCCGCAAACGAGCGGCCAAGTTGAAGTCGTTAATCGAGAATTAAAACGAATCTTAGAAAAAACAGTTTCTATTAATCGGAAGGATTGGGCAATAAAGCTCGATGACGCGCTATGGGCCTATCGAACGGCGTACAAGACTGCTATCGGTTGTACACCATATCGAATGGTCTATGGCAAGGCTTGCCACCTTCCGGTCGAATTAGAACACCGCGCATTTTGGGCGCTTAAATTTTTAAATCTTGATTCTACTTTAGCGGGCGAACAAAGAAAATTTCAAATGAACGAATTAGATGAGTGGAGAGCGAATGCGTATGAGAGTAACAAATTATATAAGGAGCGAACAAAGTTTTATCACGATAAGCATATAAAATTTCCAAAAACTTTTTCGCCGGGCGATCTCGTCCTCCTTTATAATTCCCGCCTTCGCCTTTTTTCGGGAAAACTAAAATCCCGATGGACCGGACCCTTTATTGTTAAAGAGGTTTGGTCCTATGGGACAATTTTAATTTCCCACCCGGAAAAAGGTACCTTCAAAGTTAACGGGCACCGCCTTAAATTATATCGTCCGGGAGAGTTACCAAATGAAAAGAGTGATTCAATTGTTTTTCAACCTTTAATATGACCGGCAAGTGGGTCAAGCTACGCGACCTTAAACAAAGCGCTTTTGGGAGGCACCCCAAAGTTTTCTTTTTATTGTCTTCTCTTGTTCTTTAATATATTTTGTAGGTAATCGTCGCTTCCCCGCGCAAACTTCAAAAATCAGGGAAGCCCCTTCTCTTTCTTCCTTCTCTTTTATCATGCATTTCCTTTTTATTTTGTTTTGCACTTCTTTTTTTCCTTTACTTCATACTTAGTTTTAAACATTGGGGACAATGTTTAACTTTAAGTATGGGGGTGTAAATAGTTTTTTTTAAATAGTTGTTAAATCAGAAAATTTTCAAAACAAAAAAATATATATTTTTTCTTATGTTTTCTTCTATTTTAGCACTTGTAAAACCCAAAAAACTAAAAAAAATAGAAAACAGAAAAATTTAAATCTTGGAAAGGGACGTTTGGGATTTTATCCCATCACACCTCCTAGTACCTTGCGAACCCTTCACCGGGTAGCCCTTGGGAAGTCCAAGACTTGCAAAAAAAAAAAAAAAATTTTTTTAAGTTTTAAAGCTAGTTCCCTTTCTTTGTAAATAGTTTTTAATGAGAAAAATTCAAAAAAAAGATAATATCAAAAATTCAAAAAAATTCTTATTTCCCTCCTTGTTGTTTTTGTGATTTCTTAGAAATCTAGTTGAGAATGTTTATAAGCATGTTTAAGTTTTTAATTGGCTGAAATTTTGCTTATCATAGTTTGTTAATTTTAAATTTGAGGTAATTTTGATTTAAGAATCATCTTATGATTTTAAATTGATTAGAGAATTTTGTTAGCATGACTTCTCTTTTTATTTTTAAATGGCTTCATTTTGTAGTAAATTTCCTAAACCTCTTTAGATTTTAATTATATTTTCTTCTAACTTCTTAGATCTTAGGAATTTTTAATTTTACTAGAATTTGCTCTCAATATGATTTAAAGCTAGCTAGATTTTTTTTTCTTCCCCTACTCTACCCCTTTGATGGCATAAAAAAAAATGTATTAAAAGATCATATGTCCTGGGAATAAGAGGATAAAATTCATTATTCCCTAAAACATATGCACCCAAAATATTTGAAAAGATTATATGGCATGAAGTAAGAGGATAAAATTCATTACTCCTAAACCATATACATTTTGGGTTCTTATTAGAAGAGAAAAAAAAAGAGTAAGAAAAAAAAAGAGAAGGAAATTTCATGATAAATTCCATTTCCTCCATTCAAAAATTTCTCTTCTTATGCCAAATTTTATGAAATCCCCCTTAGCCAATTATCATTGTTCTAGTTTTAGTTAAAAATTATGGAGAGAGCAATATTTAGTAATTTACTTTTCCTTAAGATTCTTTTAAGATAGAGTTCTTATAATTTTAATTTAATTTAGTTTTATAATTTCTACAATTTTGTCAAACTACTTAATTTTCTTGAGAAGTTATTGCCTAAACATTTTTCCCTCTTTTCAAATCATCATCATAATTTAGGACTTAACTCCCCCTTGAATTTACTCTTAACTTAACTTTTGGTTAAATGAAATTTTAGTTTTAAATTAAAATTTTTTTAAGGATGTCTTATAAATAATGTCTCACACTTTTGCTCTGGAATAGCAAAATCTCAAGTATGGGGGTATTTGATAAAGTAGTTTTTATATAAGTTTTTAATAGAAATTTTTGTAATTATTTAATATGATTTTTCCTTTTTATGTCAATTTTAGGTTATAAGTAGTTCTTTTTGTAATTTTGATTCTAACTTAGCCTAATTTTAATATTTGTAGATTTTTGGACAAATTGGGAAAATATTGCATTACACGCCCTCGGTCACGCCCGTGACCAAGGGCGTGTAACTTGAAGACCAGTCCAGGTCGATGCCGTGCTGTTGAGCTAGTCCACACCCAGTCACGCCCCATGTCACGCCCGTGACCCAAAGTCACGCCCGTGACCATGGGCGTGTAATATTAGAATCTGCCGCGTGGAGCTGCCGTCGAGACGAGAAGTTGCCGTTGAGAAGTCAACCAAAGTCACGCCCGTGACCCAAAGTCACGCCCGTGACCTTCCCGCGTGATCCAAGCACGCCGCCGCGCGGTCTGCCTAGCCCATGCCGCATTAAATGAAGCCGTCCTGAGTCACGCCTGTGACATGTCCGGTTTTCTCCCGCCGTCACGCCAAGCCCACGCCGCTGCCGGATCCAATGTTACAGTGATTACACGCCCTTGGTCACGCCCGTGACCGAGGGCGTGTAACTTGAAAATTTCGCCGATAAATACAGAGGCTCTCCTTGAGTCCAGGGTTCAGAAATTTGGAGATGGGGAGGTGCTGTTAGAGCTGAGAGTGAGTTTTTCAAGTTAATGTTCATGTTTCTTAAGGCTTTCATGTTCTCCTCCTTCCCTTTTTCATGCAATGTTGTAGTGTAACTTTCGTGTACTAGTTTTCTTAAGCTTGCAACTTTCATTTTCCTTAGCCTTGCACTCTTAATTTAAGGCTTGTAATAGTTCTTTGATTTTCAATAAAATTAGTTTTCTCTTTCATGTTCTTTTTCTCCTTAAGTAATTTCTTCCTTTTCATGCAAGGTTAAATTTTTCTCTCCTTAGTAATGTTCTCTTTTTTATGCAATGTCAATTTCTCTTTCTTTTCATGCAATGTTCAAGCTTTTTCATTTAGTTTGAATTTAGTTTTAATTTTAGTTAAGCGAAAACAAACCACCTCAAATTTTCGTCGATAAAATAATAGTGATTCTCCTCGAAGTAGAAGTAATCAACGCGCCCCGTGGAATACGACCTTGATATTCCTAAATATCCTATACTATAGACGATAAGGTACACTTGCCTTTATCGGATATAGTTTTGGAGAAAATCTTAACCCTTCACTAAATTTCAAAACCTACCAAATTAAATATCAGGCGGCAAGAGGTGGCCGGAATAGAGTTTTAGACGTGGGGAAAATGCTCGAAAAATGAAGCTCTCGGCCCACCCAATCCAGGGCCAATTGTCCCTGAAGCTTGCGGCCAACATATGTCGATCTATCCACAGAGAGAGGAGGAGGGGAGGACCTGAGTGGTGGTGTTTTACCTCTCCGATCGTCGACTCACCATTGCCGACCATGGAGCTTTTGGGGCCATGCTTATATCTATCACAGAGGCTCGGGTTCTTCAGGGGGATGGTGGAAAACGACTCCTCTGAGTCCAGTGAGGGTTGTAAGAGGGCTAATTGGGGGAGAGGAAGGGACATGACAGCAATTGCCATGAAGGCCATTAATGGCCAATTTCGGCCAAACTGAAATCTCCTCAAATTCCCCCCCCCCCATGTGGCCCAAAATGGACATTAAACTCCTCCAAATTGATTGGGGGAGATGAATGAAGACATTAGAGGAGGAATGAGTGGCTATTGGTCTCCCTAAACTATGAATGCCATTTCTCCTTCTCTTTCTCTCTCCTCCATTTTTGGGGAAAATGCGATTTCTCTCTGCTAGTCATCATTTACAGAAATTGGGTGGCAATCCATGTAATTATCAGCCTCTTAAGCTAATGGGCTACTCCAATTGGGCCTAGCCCAAGTGGATTGGGTTTGATTAGGCCAAATTAGGGTAATTTGACCTAAACTATTGTTGAGTTGATTTTGGGCCAAATTTGCCAAATTGGTGGCACCATGATGGGGATTTTAGGTCCATTGGGTTCCCAATATCATTATAAGGTTAGGGTCAAGGTAAATTTGGCAAGGTGGAGGCCAATTGACCCTAATTAGGCTACTTTGACCCTTTTTAGGGTTAGGTTTGACTTTTGTCAACTTGACTACTTTGGTTGGCCCCATTGAGTCCTTAGTGCTCTAAGGGACCCCCTAAAGGGTTAGGTTTGCTATGGTGGGGTCAAGGTGAGGCCCTAAAGTCCAACCCTAGGCTTGGTAACTGGAAATTGCTATCTGCAGACCATGGTGATCTTCACCTTCAAGCCTAAGTTTGTATGATCTCTTTGTGCTTCCCAGGGTTTTGTCATGACCTAGTCATGAAAAAACCATCCTAGGGGTCTAATTGTTTGAGGGATGTTACAAATCCCAATACATAAAAATAAAAATTTCGTCCCCGAAATTCAGGTTTGTCCTGCGGGGTTTCTACCGCAAGTGATTGTACGTAACATCCCTTAAGAAATTAATTATACATGACGCGAAGAGCTCCAGATACTTCTGCTGCATCAGGTCTAGTGGCTTCCATGTGTGCTCATCCTGGCCATGATTCATCCACAGGACCTTGACCAGGGGGACCTTCTTGCGCCGTAAGACTCGCATCTAAGTGTCGTCTATCCGGATCGGCTCTAGGTGAACCTATCGATCAGTAGCTACTGGCCCATATGTAATAGATATCTGCTGCTCCATCCTTAGTAGAGCTCTCCTATGGGAGGAGACATGGAAGATGTCGTGCAATGCCGCTATCTCCGGCGACAACTCCAGTCTGTAAGCCAGTGGACCGATCCGCTCCAGGATCCTGTAAGGCCCCATATACCTAGGACTGAGCTTCCTTCATCCGCATACCCGCGAGACTCCATGCATCGAACGTATATTAAAAAACACCAGGTATCCAACCTGGAACTTCATTGGACGAGGCCGCTCATAGTAATACTTGGCCTGCCTGCTCTGGGCCTCCAACATCCTGTCTCGGATCAGTCTTACCTAGGCATCTATATCCTCCACGAACTCAAAGCTGAGTGCCTTAGGATCCTCATCTTGGATCCAAGACTGTGGAGTCCCGCACCTCCGTCCATACAATGCCTCGTTAGGGGCCATGCCTATACTAAACTGATGACTGTTGTTGTAGGAAAACTCTACCAATGACAATAGTCTCTCCTAAGGCTCTCCGCGGTCCAGAGTACATAGGCGTAATAAATCCTCTAGCATCCGGCTGGTACATTCCGTTTGCCAGTCTGTCTGTGGGTGGAACACTGTGCTGAAGGTCAACCGAGTACTCCAAATAAGCCTGGACCGATCTCCACTCTTTGGACGTAAACCGTCCATCTAGATCTGACACGATCGTCCAAGGCATGCCTTGGTATCAGACAAACTGCTCCACAAACCTTCGTACCAATTCACCGACCATCGCGTCCTTCTTGACCGAAATGAATCTAGCCACCTTCGTCAACCTGTCGATGAACACCCATATCGAATCATTCCCTGCATGTGATCGGGGAAGTCCATGTATAAAGTCCATTGCTATATCGCCGAATTTCCACTTCGACACCGGGAGTGGCTGCAGCAATCCGGCCAGGCTCTTGCATTCCTCCTTCACGAGTTGTCAAGACTTGTAGTGGGCATAAAGTAAGTGATGTTCTTCTTCATGCCCGACCAGTATATGGTCCTCTTCAAGTCCGCCGTCATCTTGGCGATACCCGGGTGCACTGAATACCTACTGCAATAAGCCTCTGCCATGATGTCATCCCGAATCCTGCGTCCTGCTGGTATATAAACCCGACCTCTAAAACACAGCAGATCGTCCTTCGACAAGTAGTCCCCAGCCGAAAATCCGAAAATCCTTCTATGTCTTTTCTCGAGTAGAAGCTGTAATTTCTCGAGAAGATCTGTATATCTCGAGAAATTTTGTTTTCGTCCTTTAAGTGTTTTTATATATGTTTATCGGGACGTAAATTCTTCCTGTCAGAAGTGACGGCTCATGTGATTTTGTTTAAGGTTAATCCTACCTTAATTCATGACGTTAAGTCTTTGGCTATATAAGGCTCTCATTTAGGGTTAATCAATAATCAATCATTCTAATCTTAAACCCTTTTCTCTATTCGAACCAAAAGAACAAGAAGCGCCGCTACCTGTCGCCATTGCTGGAGATTGATCTGCTATTCTGAATCCATCATATCCAGTGAAAGAAAAGGTTCGATCGATCATCGCTCCACCCTTTACTGTATCTTTTGGATCGAGTCGAATCGTAGAAGGTCAGATCTGAGTTATTTTCAATTCTTCCTCATCGACAACAAGTCAAAGCTATTCAAGTCTCTAGAAGGAAGAAGATCTCTCAGGTTTTTCAGATCTGTTAATGTATTGATAAGTATTGTATCAATCTCAATTTACTTTTGTTGTAGGAGAAGTTTTCTCCGAGTTGTAGGAGAAGTTTTCTCCGAGTTGTAGGAGAGGTTTTTCTCTGAGTTGTAAGAGAGATTTTCTCTGAGTTTGTAGGAGATTTGTCTTCGAGTTGTAGGTGTTGGGTTTTCTACATACCATTACAGAAATGATAATACAGCATATCATATATGCGCAGCGGAATAAATTAACTAGAACAACCCTAAACAGTTATAAGGATCTTGCGATTTCACTGATTCAAGAAATTAAATAAAAGCAACAACACATTGCAATATTTATACCTGAAGGGGCTTGAGTCTAAACTCAACCGATGTGCTCTAATGGCAGATTCAGAGAACAAAATCATGCGGCTGAGTTCCAAGCAGTCAACGCACATGCTAGTCTTTATGTATCATCATCTCCCTCATATTCTAAAATGATACTACGACCAAGGACCATTTAAGAATGAAGCTTCTTATAAACATAGGACCTCACATTCAAGTCACATACTTGAATTCCTATGGAAGCAAACATTCTAAGGGCATTTATTATGCTAATTAATCTATCAGTAGAAACATTTGACATAAAAAAAGAACTTGCCATAAATGTAAAATAAAATATAAAGTACTTTATTCATCATATGAATAATCAACAACCGACAAATACAATCCACAAGACTCCCACTAGAGACGATCATTCAGGTATATAATACCCATTGATCTAGTATGACCATCATGCTTTCTCTGTGCAAGAGGCTTCGTTAGTGGATCCGCAATATTTTCCTCAGTCGGTACTCTGCATATGCTCACATCTCCTCGATCGACAATCTCTCGAATAAGATGGAACCGCCGAAGTATATGCTTGGAGCGCTGATGAGATCTAGGTTCCTTAGCTTGGGCAATAGCACCATTGTTGTCACAGTAGAGAACTACGGGATCAAAAATGCTAGTAACTACATCTAGCTCGCCGATGAATTTCCTAATCCATACAACCTCCTTCATTGCATTTGCAGTAGCGATATACTCGGCCTCAGTCATAGAATCATCAATTGTCTCTTGCTTGGAACTCTTCCAGCTTACAGCTCCTCCATTAAGGCAAAATACAAAACCTGATTGGAACTTTGAGTCGTCCCTATCAGTCTGGAAGCAAGCATCTGTGTAACCCTTTACGACGAGCTCTTCTTCTCCACCATACACCAAGAATACATCTTTAGTCCTTCTCAAGTACTTTAAGATATTCTTGACTATAATCCAGTGACTCTCACTAGGATCAGACTGATATCTGCTAGTCATGCTCAAAGGATAAGAGACATCGGGTCGAGTACATAACATTGCGTACATGATTGATCCAATTGCCGAAGCATATGGAATCAACTTCATGCGGTCCTTATCTTCCAAAGATTTTGGACACTGGTCCTTAGAGAGACTCACACCATGTGACATGGGTAATAATCCTTTCTTGGACTCAAGCATGTTGAACCGTTTCAACACCATCTCAATGTATGTACTTTGGGTCAAACCCAGCAACTTCTTCGATCTATCTCTATAGATCTTAATACCAAGTATATAAGTCGCTTCACCCAAGTCCTTCATAGAAAAGCAGTCCCCTAGCCTGTTCTTAACAGCTTGCAGGGTCGGAATGTCAATCACATACAATATCAGGAAAATGACAATGCTCCCACTAATCCTCTTGTAAACACAAGGTTCATCCTCGTTCTTGATGAAACCAAACTCTTTGATTTTCTCATCAAAATGAAGATTCCAACTTCGAGAAGCTTGTTTCAATCCATAAATGGATCGATTCAACTTGCATATTTTAGTGGCTTCATTTGGAGATTCAAAACCCTCGGGTTGTGTCATATACACTTCCTCAAGGAGGTTTCCATTAAGGAAAGCCGTTTTGACGTCCATTTGCCAGATCTCGTAGTCATAATACGCAGCAATAGCAAGTAGAATTCTGATGGACTTGAGCATGGCTACAAGGGAAAAGGTCTATTCATAGTCAACACCATGAATTTGCCTGAAACCTTTAGCCACCAGCCGGCCTTTGAATGTCTATACATTCCCATCCATGTCGATCTTCTTCTTGAAGACCAACTTGCACCCTATGGGTCGTACCCCTTCAGGTGGTTCCACCAAGGTCCAAACATAGTTTGCATACATGGAGTCCATTTCAGATTTCATGGCCTCAAGCCACATCTCGGAGTCAGGTCCACACATAGCCTCTTGATAGGTTGCAGGTTCATCATCATGATCCAGAAGCAACACGTTACCTATTTGAGACACGATAAATCCATATCTCTCAGGCTCAAATCTTGGTCTATCATATCTACGCAGGACTTATGTTTCTTGAGCAGGTTCTCTAGCTACAACAACTTGTAGTCCTTGCTCAGGTTCTAAAATTGGTTCTACTATTGTTTGTGGTTCTTGAACTTCCTCAAGTTCCACCTTTGCAGTCTTTCTGGATAAGAACTCTTTCTCCAAAAAGACGCCAGTCCTTGCGACAAACACTTTGCCCTCGGACGGTAGGTAGAAATAATACCCTTTGGTTTCCCTAGGATATCCCACCTGATAACACTTATCCGACTTGGGTTCCAGCTTGTCAGTCATTTTACGTCGCACGTATACCTCACAGCCCCAAATATTAATAAAAGACATACTAGGACGCTTCTCAAGCCATATCTCATATGGTGTATTTAGAACCGTTTTCATTGGAGCACGATTTAATGTGAAAGCAGCAGTCTCTAAAGCAAATCCCCAAAAGGAAACCGGCAAATCTGCATGACTCATCATCGATCGTAGCATGTCTAACAAAGTACGATTCCTCCTCTCCGACACACCATTATGTTGTGGAGTTCCGGGTGGAGTGAGCTGTGATACAATACCACACTCTTTCAGATGATCACGAAACTCACGACTCAGATATTCGTTACCTCGATCAGATCGGAGTGCTTTTATCCTCTTTCCCAGTTGGTTCACTACTTCATTTTTAAACTCTTTGAACTTTTCAAAGGTTTCGGATTTGTTCTTCATAAGAAACACGTATCCCTATCTACTGAAATCATCAGTAAATGTAATGAAGTAGTAGTACCCACCTCTAGCCATAGAACTCATGGGTCCACATACATCACTATGTATTATACCCAAGAGATCACCAGCCCTCTCACTACAACTAATGAAAGGAGCTTTCGTCATATTGCCTAATAAACATGACTCACATCTCTCAAATGATCCATAATCAAATGAGTCCAGTAGTTCATCTCTATGGAGCTTGGATATGCGTTTCTCGTTTATATGGCCTAAACGACAATGCCAAAGGTACGTAGGATTCGTGTCATTTGTTTTTAGTCTTTTAGTATTTTCTACATTATAGATCAGATGGTCTATGTTCAAAACATATAAACCATTAAACAGTTGGGCTACACCATAACAAACATCATTCAGAAATATAGAACAACTATTGTTCTTAATAATGAAAGTAAAACCTTTCAGGTCTAAACAAGACACAGAAATAATGTTTCGAGTTATGGCTGGAACAAAATAACAGTTTTGTAATTTAATTACAAGCCCAGTGGGCAAAGAAAGACAATAGACAGAAACGGCAACGACAACAACTCTTGCTCCATTTCCGAGGCGCAGGTCTACCTCCCCTTTACCCAGCATTCTTCTCCTTGTCAGTTCCTGCACATTCATACAAATGTGAGAACCACATATGGTAACCAATACCCAAGATGAAGGAGCAGAAAGGTTTATTTCTATAATAAAAATACCTGAAGTGGAAGTCACACTTCCCTTCTTCTTTTGCAGATCTTCAAGATAGAGGGGACAGTTCCTCCTCCAATGCCCTGCCTTACCACAATGGTGGCACTTCCCTTCCTTAGCCAAGCCCTTATTCTTCAATGCTGAAGACTTGGGATCAAGATACGACTTAGGTCCCACCTTAGTCTTCTTGAATCCCTTGGTCTTGCCCTAGCATTTATGCACCATCAATATGGGGCTAGCAGGCTTGACCTTCTTCATATTGATCTCGGCAGTTCTTAACATGCCTAGGAGCTCGGGCAGTGTCTTGTCAATTTCATTCATATTGTAATTCAAGACAAACTGCTCGTAACTGTCCGGCAACGATTGCAGGATCAGGTCAGTGGCCAACTCTTGGCCCAACGGAAACCCCAGTCTTTCAAGGTTCTCTATATACCCAATCATCTTGAGTACATGAGTCCCTACTGGGTCCCGAGCTCCCATCTTACACTGAAATAACGCCCTAGATATGTCAAACCTCTCTTGGCGAGCTTGCCCTTGAAACATTTTCTTCAGGTGCTCGACCATCTCGTAACAACTCATGTTCTCCTGTTGCTTCTGAAGCTCAGAGTTCATGGTCGCAATCATGAGACATTCAACATCCAAGGAGTCATCTCCATACTTCTTGTAAGCATCTTTATCTGCACGAGGTGCAGTAGTGGCTGACTCCTCGGGGCGATCTTCTTCAAGGACATAGAGCTTACGCTCTTGCCTGAGAACAATTCTCAGGTTCTTGAACCAGTCTAGGAAGTTCGTCCCATTGAGATTATCCTTCTCAAGGATGGCTCTCAGGGACCACGTGGAGTGTGAAGTATTTGCCATGAAAATTCTACAAAATAATGCAAAATATATTTTACTACTATATTTCAAAATACATTTATTTATTTTAATAAGGTCTTTTATTAAATACTCCCACTATTTTATTCAAATTGATAACCCTTAATATCAATTCAGAGAGTTTATGCAAGCTACTCTCTTAGTGGACAAGATCCGTATTTCACCAACATAATGAGTCTGCTTTGGCGTTCCTCTCATAATGCGGTTATTTAGGTAGGCAACACTTGCCAATTGCATCACTATGCAACTCTTGTATGGTTGGTGAATAACTCTTTATTCGCATCTATCATATGGTGCATGCCAACCCAATGCCTCTAGGCACTCAACTTTTGAGGTCACCCAGTTAAGTTTGGACTCAATGTCGATAGTGGGATATCACAATTATCCGCTCGCACCCTTACCAAGATAGATTAATGCACCTTGCTTTGGCAAGCCCACACTTCATTGATCTAGGCAGGAAGAGTGTCATCCATCGGAAGGCATCCGTATACTTAAAATTGGATAAGGGATTTGTTGGAACCCTAGTTTTGATTTGAGTCAGGATCCATCTTTATGGTCTAAGTTTCTATCATAACACATCTGTATAAACTAGATCAAATCTCATTAAGACAGAAGACTGAGAAATAATATAAGTTAAACTGCGATCGACGAAATGTCTCTGAAGCTGTGATCAATGAAAACCTAGCAGCGCTCGACGAAATGACTCTGAAGCTGCGATCGACGAAAAGCTAGCAGCGCTCGACAAAATTTATCTGAAGCTGCGTTTGACAAAAACCAAGCAGCGCTCGACAAAAGTTCACTCAGCAGTTAATCAATGATCAGATCGACAAACGTCGAGCTCAGCCCGAAAAACTTCAAGCTGAGATCGATGAAATATTATCAGCTTTATAAAATCTCATTTCTCAGCTCGACTAAAATTCTATATGTTGTCAGATCTGATAAAGCAATATTTTGAATAGTTTCTATTTATATATTGCTGCCCTTCTTTTGTATGAATTGTCACTGCCTCACATTAATGATATAGCCGTTGCAGAACAAATTAATGATATAGCTGTTGCAGAACAATTAATGTTATAGCCGTTGTAGAACAGCTTAAATGAAAGATGGTAGTTTATCTTCTCGAGGAGTCCAGTTGATAAAAGAGACTTTATCTCTTTCCTTTTAAAAAGAGAGGATCAAGAATTGAAGATAAGAGAGAAGCTCTCCAGATTACATAGATTCAGAGAAAGCACAAAGAAGAGAGAGACAGAGAACAACATATTTTTATCTATCTTGTTTGCTAACTCTTCTCTGCAGATCATCTTCATCCCGTGACACTTAATCTAGATCATTTGCTCAGGATCTCAACTGCAGAAGAAGAAGAAAGGAGTTACTACATTCTAGAGAAGAAGCTTCCTGACCTGATCATCAAACACTAATCAAATCAGGGGGAGCTCTTCAACATCATCAAGGATCCACTAAAGTCTTCTCTGAAAGAGAAGAACAATATATTTTTGTTTTCTTTCAACTGTATAAAGGGTTATAACTCCCTTCAAAAGTTACACCCATTGGTGGCAGGGCACCTGAGCAAAAACCTGTAGTTTGGTTAGAGCACCTGATCAAAAGCTCCTTGGTGTGTGGACACCTGATCAAAACCCCCTTGGTGGTAGGGCACCTGATCAAAAACCTGTAGTGGAATCCTACCAAGTGTGGTAGAAGAGTAGAAGTACCTAGGTTTAATGGGGAACTACTATAAAATTCTTATGTCGTCTGTGTTGTGCTTATTTTGGTGTGCTGTGTGCTGTGCTTCCTTATTTTATTTTATAACTCACTCTGCAATACACATATAAGTAACACTATTTTAATTCCGCTATAAAATTAAGTGAAAAACCTTTTAAAACTCTATTCACCCCCCTCTAGAGTAAATCTAAGATCTAACCTCACTTTCAATTGGTATGAGAGCTTGGTTAATTGTATACAGGCTAACACCTGAATCAAAAAGATCAATTAGATCTTAAATTTATTTTAGAGTTTTCTTTTACTTTTTATGGCATAAGAAGAATTTTCAAGCATCAGACCACCAATCTGTAATTTGAATAAATTTTCTTTATGGCAAGCTAGAATTAGATTATATATGAATTCAATAGATGAATAAATTTATAATTCTGTCTGACAGGACCTCCAACTTGACCAACATCAACATATGCTCAAAAGAAGCTGAAAAGTGCTGATGCCAAGGCTATGGATATATTAGCTCAAACCATGTCAAATAACATTTTTCAAATAGTTGCTGATTGCACTTCAGCAAGAGACATCTGGAACTCCCTCAAAAGAATGGTAGCTGAATCTTCTTCCACCTCAAGTGATTCAAATACAGAATCATCATCTAGCTCAAGTGAAGAAGAAGAAGAACAAAAAGCTATAGAATTCTGCATGATGGCCATAAATGGCTCAAACCACAACTCAGATGCAAAATCTGAATCTGATGAAGATGAGGTAATTTCAAGTTTTGATTTTACTTCTGAACAATTCAAATCAGATTTTAAATTGCTATGTACAGATTTAATAAAATCTGAGAAATAAATCAAATCTCTCAGAAAAGAGTTAACAGAAATAAGCAATTTAGCTTCTGAAAATACTAAACTTAAAGAAGATTTGAAAACATCAAAAGAGCAAATTATCTCTTTGAAAAATAAGTCAATTAAGGCAGAAATGTTTGAACAATCTCTTAAAGGGAAAAGTACCAAACTAATGAATATCACTCACTATAAATGCCAGATTAAATGACAGCAAACTTTGCTTAGGATTTTCATCTAATCTATCTCATATTCAAAAGAAAAATACTCTAACTACATCTATAATATTTATCTCTGCTAAGGAAAAAGAAGTAGCAGAAGATTCAGTAGAAATTGCTGAAATCTTTTGTGTTCAACAAAATTCGTCGAACAGAGATCGACGATATCAAATGACTTTGTCGAACGCAGATCGACGAAAGCCGAACACAGAAATCAAGCATAATTTTCTTGTGATCAGAGCTTAACGAATCAAAGTTCAATGAACTCTGAACACAGAGAATAAATATAACTATTCCTTGATTAGAGATCAATGAAATCACTGCACTTTGTCAACCCGAGATCGACGAAATCAGAGTAGTTTATCAAACATATATTTTAATAATTATCAAAGAAAATTTCAATTGGTAAAACACTTAACAGATACAAAGGCCAATATAACTAACTATAAGACAATGCTTGACCTATTAACTCCAATTGTAATCAAACAAAATGTTATAGGATTCACTTGAATTTTCTATCTTAAAAACAAAGTCAGATAACTTCATGTTCTAACAGAATTTCTCAGGTCCATCAAGATTGAGTACTCTACTCTAGTTGCATTGATCAGAGTGATCATGGAACTGAGTTTGAATCTCTTCTGATGAGAGAATTCTGTAAGAAGGAAGGTATCATGCAATGTTTTTCTAAAAATTCCTTAGAATCCATTAACAGCTGTAGCAATTCAAATCTAATAAAAACTTTCTATCTTAAAAATTCCTTAGAATCCATTAACAGCTGTAGCAATTCATCATATTAATAGAATCCTATTGAAACAAAATCTAAGAATCAAAATTGCTTATATTCCCATTTACCCTTCTTCTAGGGGTCTTGATCCAGGGTTCCCTGAATCAAGACAGGGGGAGAAATTAAAAGAAGAAGGAAATTAAAAGAAGAAGAAATTTTAGTAATTTATGATTAAATGTTTTCAAAAGAATAAATTAATTTTACTATCTGTTTATTCTGTATATCCCCTCAAAGCTTTATAATGACTGTTACAAATACCTTATGCTTTGAGTTATTCTATTTTCTCTTGCTTGGCATCCTAAACCAAATAGGGGGAGATTGTTGGATCACCAGTTTTGATTTGGATTAGGATCACTATATGTTTTAAAATTCAAATCTGTATCCCAACTCAAATAGGGGGAGATTGTTGGAACCCTAGTTTTGATTTGAGTCAGGATCCATCTTTATGGTCTAAGTTTCTATCATAACACATCTTATATAAACTAGATCAAATCTCATTAAGACAGAAGACTGAGAATCAATGTTGATGGGAGAATGAATGTCATTGAAAGATGAGGGCTCTTCAGATGGATGAGTCTGAAGAAGACAGAAGACTAGATCAAATCTCATTAAGACAGAAGACTGAGAAAAAAATATAAGTTAAAGCGCGATCGACGAAATGTCTCTGAAGCTGTGATCAATGAAAACCTAGCAGCGCTCGATGAAATAACTCTGAAGCTGCGATCGACTAAAAGCTAGCAACGCTCGACGAAATATATCTGAAGCTGCGTTCGACAAAAACCAAGCAGCACTCGATGAAAGTTCACTCAGCAGTTAATCAATGATCAGATCGACAAACGTCGAGCTCAACCCGACGAACTTCAAGATGAGATCGACGAAATATTATCAGCTTTATAAAATCTCATTTCTCACCTCGACTAAAATTCTATATGTTGTCAGATCTGATAAAGCAATATTTTGAATAGTTTCTATTTATATATTGCTGCCCTTCTTTTGTATGAATTGTCACTGTCTCACATTAATGATATAGCCGTTGCAGAACAAATTAATGATATAGCCATTGCAGAACAATTAATGATATAGCCGTTGCAGAGCATCTTAAATGAAAGATGGCAGTTTATCTTCTCGAGGAGTCCAGTTGATAAAAGAGACTTTATCTATTTCCTTTTAAAAAGAGAGGATCAAGAATTGAAGATAAGAGAGAAGCTCTCCAGATTACATAGATACAGAGAAAGCACAAAGAAGTGAGAGACAGAGAACAACATATTTTTATCTATCTTGTTTGCTAACTCTTCTCTGCAGATCATCTTCATCCTGAGACACTTAATCTAGATCATTTGCTCAGGATCTCAACTGCAGAAGAAGAAGAAAGGAGTTACTACATTCTAGAGAAGAAGCTTCCTGACCTGATCATCAAACACTAATCAAATCAGGGGGAGCTCTTCAACATCATCAAGGATCCACTAGAGTCTTCTCTGAAAGAGAAGAACAATATATTTTTGTTTTCTTTCAACTGTATAAAGGGTTATAACTCCCTTCAAAAGTTACACCCATTGGTGGCAGGGCACGTGAGCAAAAACTTGTAGTTTGGTTAGAGCACCTGATCAAAAGCTCCTTGGTGTGTGGACACCTGATCAAAACCCCCTTGGTGGTAGGGCACCTGATCAAAAACATGTAGTGGAATCCTACCAAGTGTGGTAGAAGAGTAGACGTACCCAGGTTTAGTAGGGAACTACTATAAAATTCTTGTGTCGTTTGTGTTGTGCTTATTTTGCTGTGCTGTGTGCTGTGCTTCCTTATTTTATTTTATAACTCACTCTGCAATACACATATAAGTAACACTATTGTAATTCCGCTATAAAATTAAGTGAAAAACCTTTTAAAACTCTATTCACCCCCCTCTTGAGTAAATCTAAGATCTAACCTCACTTTCAATTGGTATCAGAGCTTGGTTGATTGTATACAGGCTAACACCTAATCAAAAGATCAATTAGATCTTAAATTTATTTTAGAGTTTTCTTTTACTTTTTTCTGGCACAAGAGGAATTTTCAAGCATCAGACCACCAATCTGTAATTTGAATAAATTTTCTTTATGGCAAGCTAGAATTAGATTATATATGAATTCAATAGATGAAGAAATTTATAATTCTATCCCGACATGACCTCCAACTTCACCAACATCAACAGATGCTCAAAAGAAGCTGAATAGTGCTGATGCCAAGGCTATGGATATAGTAGCTCAAACCATGTCAAATGACATTTTTCAAATAGTTGCTGATTGCACTTCATCAAGAGACATCTGAAACTCCCTCACAAGAATGGTAGCTGAATCTTCTTCCACCTCAAGTGATTCAGATACAGAATCATCATCTAGCTCAAGTGAAGAAGAAGAAGAACAAAAAAGCTATAGAATTCTGCATGATGGCCATAAATGGCTCAAACCACAACTCAGATGCAGAATCTGAATCTGATGAAGATGAGGTAATTTCAAGTTTTGATTTTACTTCTGAACAATTCAACTCAGATGCAAAATCTGAATCTGATGAAGATGATGGCCATAAATTGCTCCAATGGAAGATTCAGAGAACAAAATCGTGCGGCTGAGTTCCAAGCGCTGAAATGGATCGGAGCCTCTACGGGAAGTCCACACGATTGTTGAAGAACCCTAGCCTCTTGTCGCACAAGATCTAGGTCGGAGAAGAACTGCCCTCTATGTCTTCCACAGACTGCTAGGTCCGACTACAGGAAGAGGCGGCGACATGATTGACCAGTCAGAACACTTCCATCGGATGCCTTGCGGAACTCTTTCGTCGCTCTCTCTCTCAAAATAGATCGTAAAATAGATCGGGTGTTAGGTCAAAAGAATCGTATTCTTTTATACCCCCAGCGAAAAAGAGAAGCGTCGGGCGAAGATAAATTGGTCGAGTACGGTGTTCGACGAACTGGCTAGCATTTTGTCGAACGCACTGGCCGTTCGTTGAACACGCTACGCTAGCCGATCGACGAACGCGATACGCTAGTCGTTAGATGAACCGTTCGATGAATGCGCTACGCTAAGCCGTTTGACGAACTATTCGACGAATGTGCTATTGCTAGCCATTCGACGAACGCGCTACGCTAGCCATTCGACAAACGCGTTAAGCTTAGCCGTTCGATGAACCATTCGACGAATGCGCTATGCTAGCCATTCGACGAACGTGCTACGCAAGTCGTTCGACGAACGCGTTATATTTAGCTGTTCGACGAACCGTTCGATGAATGCGCTATGCTAGTCATTGAGAAGACATATATATCATCGAGAAGACATATATATATCGTCGAGAAGACATATATATATCATCGATAAGACATATATATCGTCGAGAGGTTATACATATATCGTCGAGAAGACCAAAACATCGTCTTGACAATCAAGACGATATTATTCAACACTTAACCGACAGGATTCTTCCTCCAATTTCTCCAAACACTCTTGTGTGTGACCCCATAGGCTCATATCGAGTTGGCAGTGAGACTAGATATTTGACCACTTCTAGATCACCATGGAAACACCAACAGTAGGAGTGTTGACTCTGAGATTATAGGGTCATTCTTGATCCGAGTTATAGTGAAGTAGTCAAGTCTAGCTGTGGTGCTAGATTGGCGAGGCCAGCAAGTGGAGTACCCAAGAATGGGGAACCACTATAAATTCCTTGTGTCATCTGTGTTTGTGATTTGCTTTCTGTGCTTTCTATTTTATCAAGGTTTTAATTCCGCAAAAGACACAGTTATCACCTATTCACCCCCCTCTAGGTGATTTAGGTTGGCAACTAGATGCTACAATTGGTATCAGAGGGTCACTGTTCGTTGCCAGGTTAACACCTTGAACAAGATCCATCCTTTCTAGTTTCTAGCAAATCATGGAAAGAAGCAAGGAATCCTCATTGAAGCCGCCAATCTGCTCAAAGTCTAACTTTCCTATGTGGAAGGAACGAGTGGGATTTTACATGGAAGCCGCTGATCCGAGAATCTTCCAAGTGGTGGAAGAAGGCCCACATGTGCCAATGACTGCCTCTACAACTGACCCAGCTATTCAGGTACCAGAGAAAATTATGGATTTAACCAAGGATGAAATCCTCCTAGTTGCCTTAGATAAAAAAGGCGAAGAACATAATTGCCAGTGCAGTGTACGACTCAATGCTTCAGAACTTGATCCACTGCGAATCTGCCAAAGAGATGTGGACGTCCTTGATTATCCTCATGGAAGGCACTGAAGAGGTTAGGGAAGATAGAAGATATCTACTCAACCAAGAGTACGAGGCCTTCAAGCAGAACAAGAAGGAGTGAATTGCTGATGCATATGAAAGATTCTCCAAGATAGTAAACGGTCTAAGAAATTATGATCGGGAATTTACTAACGACGAACTGAATGACAAGTTCCTGCGTTCCCTGACGAAAGAATGGGATAGCAAGATCGTTGTTATCCGGGAGTTTGGAAAGCTACCAAACCTCGACCCACAGAATCTGCTCGGGAAGCTTCTATCTCACGAACTGCAGATGAATATCAGCAAATCTGAAGAATAAATGAATCGGGCCTCAGGCAAGGAAAGGACCTTGGCTCTGAAGGTAGAAGGCTCCAGGAAAAGCAGAGCTGTGTCTCTGATCAGGGAAAAAGAAACTGATAATGAAGAAGAATCAGAAGCTAGCTCCTCCTGCTCTGAACTGTCTGATGAGGAGTTCTCTTTAGACATTCTCGTCGTGATAGTGATCATCATAAAAAGGGCTCAAGTAACAATGACATGTATAAATCTAAATCGAGTAAACATGTGTCTTCTGATATTGTTTGTTATTACTGTAACAAGCCAGGGCATATGATCGCTGAATGCCCTTACAAGAAGAAAGAGGGTGGATGAAAAGATGGAAGGAAATCCACCCATGGGAAAAAGAAAAATGAGAGAAGCTTCGTCGCCAAGAAGTCCATAACTCTCAGTGATAGTGACTCAAATGAATCTAGTGACGAAGAAGAAGCCTACTTTGGGCTAATGATAATGACTGATGGCGAAGAAGAACCTCCGTATACCTGGAAGGTAAATGCTCACACCATATTATCTGATTCAGATTATGCCTCAGCTGAGCAAAAGGATTACCCCTCAGATGATGATTCATAACTCATGACCCAATATAGTGAAATGCTTAAAAGCTTTGACAAATGTCGAAAGGTTGTCAAAACTCAGGCCAAGGAGATCATGTCACTCAAGGAAGTGGAATCTAATCTGAGAAAAGAAGTTGAACAACTTATTTCTCTCAGAGAGGAAGTCCAAGTCTTGACAGACAAGGTCAAAAGCTCGTATGAGCTCCTTGCCCTGAGAGAGAATTCCATCAAAGTACTGGAAGAACAGCTTGCTGCTGAGAAAAAGTTAGTTGAAACATTTTCTCAACCGAAAATTTTTCTACCAATCATTGGTAGATTCTATGCTAAAGCAGGTGGCAGTGGATTAGGTCATGTGTCTGGTCCTAGTAATTCTTCTAAGGGCACCCATGCCAAGAAGAAAGATAAGAATGCTAAGAAGGCTACCACCGAAGAGAAAGGGAAAGCCCATCAAGATCAGGTGGCATTTAAGAAAGTTATATTTCCTACAAATGTTTATGATATGGAGAGCACCTATGGTCACTTGACACGACCAATTAATTTTGCGCCTGTCAATGACTATAAGGGGTGGACTCGTCCCCGAAACATTGGTGGAAGTGAGTTAAATCTGAGAGATTTTGGTCCTTATGTTCATGGTCGGAGTGCTAAGAGAGCACCAATAGTGAAGGTTGTTGCACCTAAGCCAAAGGAGACAGTTCAACCATGTGTGTGTTGTACTCATGAAGCATCCTCTTCTAGAAGAACATCCCCTTCCAAAGCTAACGCAAAAAGTGAAGCAGGAGAATACTAAGAGAAGGTACAACAGGTTTGACTGTTGGTGCTGCAGCAAAATAGGTCACTTTGCCGTAGATTGCTAGTTTAATACAATTCGTGATAATAGACCACAAGTGAACGTTGCAAGAAGGACCACTCGCAATGTTAACATTCAACGTGGTGCTAAACTAACACAGGACCAAGGACCCAAATTTGTTTGGGCTCCTAAGGAAAAATAATCTGTTTTTGCAGGTATGTCCAAAGGCCAATAGAAATCCTATCTGGTATTTGGACAGTGGTTGTTCTCGGCATATGACCGGAACTAGAAGCCTCTTACAAAATTTTATTCCAGTTGTGAATGGTACAAAAGTTATTTTTGTCGGATCCGATAGATGAATAACAAAAGGCTACGGTATGATTACTAATGGTAATATATCCTTTTCGATGTAGCTTATGTGGAAGGATTAGAACATAATCTGATAAGCATAAGTCAACTCTGTGATAAAGGATACATAGTTGATTTTCATAAAGATAAGTGTTTGATAAGGTCGGCTGAAAATTCAGAAACGATTTTATCAGGCACTCGTAGAAATATTTTTTGTTTGAGCTTTCTTTGTTTAACATCTTCTACACCAGTGTGTTTTTTAGCAAAAGATAGTGCATCTCTTGTTGACCAACGGCACAAGAGACTAGTACATATAAATTTCAAAACTATAAATAAATTGTTTTCTCAAAACATAGTGCGTGATGCGCCAAATGTTAAGTGCATGAAAGATAGATCTTGTCATGCATGTGCAAAAGGCAAGCAAACAAGAGCTACCTTTAAGAGCATTATTGGCAAAGGCTCTACCAAGTGTTTATACCTGCTTCACATGGACTTGTTTGGTCCTTTGCAAATTAGAAGTTTAGGAGGCAAGTCTTACACATTGGTTATTGTAGATGATTACTCACATTTTGCATGGGTATTCTTTCTAAATCACAAGGCAGATACCTTTGATATTTTCACTAAGTTTGCCAAGCAAATCCAGAATGAATTAGATTGTTCGGTGGTCAAAATTAGAAGTGACCATGGAACAAAATTTGAATCTGGAGCCATGACAGATTTCTGTGAAAGCCTTGGCATCTTTCATGAGTTTTTCTCACCTCGAACTCCACAACAAAATGGGGTAGCTGAGAGAAGGAACAAAACACTCATTGAGGCTTGCAGAACAATGTTGAGCGACTCTTCACTTCCGAAATACTTCTGGGCTGAAGCTGTCAACACTGCATGCCACGTGCAAAACAGAGCACTCATAAATAAAAACATGAAAAGACCCCCTATGAACTACTAAAAGGAAAGAGACCCACCATCTCCTATTTTAGAATCTTTAGCAGTAAATGCTTTGTTCTTAACAATGGGAAGCATTACAAAACCAAGTTTAGTGAAAAGAGCTTTGAATTTATTTTTGTAGGTTATAGTAGCCATATAGCTTATAGAGTTTTTAATAAGAAAACTCTGGCTGTAGAAGAATCTATTAACAATGTATTTGATGAGACGAGCATGCTACATAGCAGTTCTTCTAGTGCTTCTTTTGAAGATGCATGTTCAAAGTTGCAAGTCTCAAGCTTGGTTGAGTCAGTTAAAGAGAATACTCAAACCTTCATCAAGATCCCTCCCCCAACCTCAACTAAAGAGGAAGATCATCTTGATGAAGAGTTAGTCCAAGTGGAGGAAGACACTATAGTAGAAGAAATAGCTCCTGGTGTTCCAAATGATGCAAGGAATCTTGAATTCAGACACCTGAGGGATCATCCTATTGATCAGATCATAGGAGACCCTCATGGCGGCATAAGAACCAGAAGAGGTACTATTAATGAAAATATGCATTTAAGTTTCCTCTCGCAGGTTGAACCAAAGAAATTCCATGAAACAAATGAAGACCCCTCTTGGATAGTTGCTATGGAAGAAGAACTAAATCAGTTCAAGCGTTGCAAAGTATGGACTCATGTTCCGAAATCCAAAGATAAGAACATTATTAGAACAAAGTGGGTATACAGAAACAAGTTGGATGAAGAAGCAACGATAATAAAGAATAAAGCCAGACTTATAGTGAAAGGATATAGACAGGAGGAAGGAATCGATTTCGATCAAACTTATGCTCCTGTGGCAAGGCTCGAAGCTATTAGGTTGTTCCTTGCTTATGCTGCATTCAAGGGATTCACCGTATACCAAATGGACGTCAAGTTAGCTTTTCTCAATGGTAATATTATAGAAGAAGTATACGTGGAACAACCCCCAGGTTTTGTTAATCCTGATTATCCTGATTATGTTTATTTATTACAAAAAGCTTTATATGGTTTGAAACAAGCTCCTCGAGCTTGGTAAGAGACGCTGTCTAACTTTCTTCTTGAGAACAAGTTCACAAGAGGAAAGATAGATAAGACATTATTTCTTAGGGAAGTAAAAAGCAAGATTTTGCTAGTGCAAATCTATGCCGATGACATTATTTTTGGCTCTACGGATGATAACCTCTGCAAAAAGTTTTCCAAACTTATGCAAGGGAAATTTGAAATGAGCAGTATGGGTGAGCTGAAATATTTCTTAGGACTTTAGGTGAAGCAATCTGAAGATGGAATTTTCATCTCACAGACAAAGTTCACCAAGGAGTTGGTTAAGAAATTTGGAATGGAGAGTGTAACCTCTATGAGGACTCCAATGAGCTCAGCTATGTCTCTGGACAAGGATGAGAAAGGGAAACCTTTCGATGAAACCAAGTACAGAAGCATAATTGTCTCTTTGCTCTACCTTACTGCTAGTAGACCCGATATAATGTTCTCTACATGTGTATGTGCTAGATATCAGGTGAATTCTAAGGAATCTCACTATACTACTGCAAAGCGAATTTTGAGATATCTTAAGGGTACACCAAATCTTGGCTTATGGTACCCAAGAAGTAATGATAGCGAGCTAATAGGTTTTTCAGATGCAGACTTTGCAGGTAGTAAAAATGACAGGAAAAGCACTTCCGGGACATTTCAATTTCTAGGAAGAAGACTTATTTCCTGGAGTAGCAAGAAGCAGAATTGTGTTGCAATTTCAACCGCCGAGTCAGAATACATTTCTGCAGGCAGTTGTTGCGCACAACTTCTCTGGATAAGAAATCAACTTCAAGATTATAATATGAAGATAAAGGACATTCCAATATTTTGCGACTCCTCCAGTGCAATAGCTATCGCAAATAATCCAGTATCGCACAGTCGGACAAAGCATATCGAATTATGATATCATTTCATCCGGGAGCATGTGGAGAATGGGGACATCAATCTATGCTATGTCCCGACGGATAAGCAAGTTGCAGATATTTTCACGAAGTCGCTGGATGAGACCAAGTTCTCTTTCTCCAAGACAGAACTTGGAATACTCAACATGGAGTCATATTCAAGTCAGGAAGAAGACAAGAAAAGAGGTAGACCTTCCTATGTTCAAACTCTAAAGGAAGCAAATGTCTGAAATTCTGAAGAAAAATCTAAGTTATTTTTGAGACTTCTCGAGAAATGGCATTCATCTCTCGAGAAATGGAGTTTCTCTGGTGAAAAAGTCTAATGACAGAATTCTAGTACTTCTCGAAAATTACATTATATTTCTCGAGAAATGGAGATATCCCTCGAGAAACTTACTTGCGAAGATGAGTCTGCTGAGTTCTTTGATTTCTCGAGACATAAACTAACTTCTCGAGAAATGACAATTCATTTTCAGAATTCAAAAATACTTATTTTCGGGAATTCGAAAGGGCAGGTACGCAAGCTGTTATTTAAATATTAAATAAAATTCATTTAAATGCCAAATCAAATCAAAACTAAAAATATAATATCTCGAATGAATTGATGTTCACGCACACCCCTCCCCTTTTTCCTCGAAAGCTCTTCAACTGTTCATCTTCTCTTCTCGAATCATCCGGCGTCTGATTCGATTCTCTCGCGACTTCTCCCTATCAGCACAGGATCTCCGACTTGATTCGATGGCTCCTTGTCCAAGAGCTAAGATAGGCGTCAACAGTGAGCTTGAAAAGTTTGGTCTGATCAATCTCTCTGATGATTTTCAAAATTTATTCTATCTCCTAGATGCAGCCGGGTTGTCCTTCATTTTGGAACACCCATGTTGAATTCTGTTCAGAGAAGATGAAGAGTTCTATCTCAATGTGAAAGTAGTAAAGGAAGGGAAAATGTTAATATCCTTTGTGGAAAATCTGAAGATCAAGCTATCAACCAAATCTCTAACCAAATATCTGAGGCTACCAGTAATAGACTCTGAAGATGATCTTGATGATGCTGATTGGGCTAGAACAATGACCTTTTTTGGTCTAGATAAGGCTGATACATCAGTTAGATGACAAAGGATGAATGATGTTGGAAAGCTGCTGGTAGACATTATTTCTAAAGTCCTTCTCTGCAAAACAAGAAGTTTAGGATATGTCTCTGAAGATGTCTTCTGCCTGATGATTATAGTGGTGACTGGGAAGAAATGTGACTGGGCCACGCTTCTCCTTTCTAGAATTAAAGCGAGTCTACTTGATCCAAACTATGCAAGGATACTTACCCTATATTTGAATCAGGTTAACCCAACAGTGTTTGACATGTCTAAGGGTGTAGTTATTCATCATTTGAAGAAGCTAAATGTCTCCACGATTCAGAGGTGGGACATCAGGATAAAGAAGCCAGTAGATGCAGGTGCAAATTCCCAGGGGGAGTCTCTTCCCTCTATCCCTACAAATTCCCAGGGGGAGTCTCTTCCCTCTGTCATTTCTGAGAATCAGAGTGTGACTCCAGCTCCTCCTTCTGATACTCCGCTTCTAGATGCTACTTCAATTCCATCTCAGCCACCAGTTCAACACCAAGCTTCAGTTCATCCATAGTTATCAATTCCTCAAGAACCTATTCAATCTCCAGAACAAGTTCAATCTCTGATCTCAGCTCAAACTTCAACTGATCCAGTTGTTCCTAATGCTCCAAATATTCTAGATTCTCAAGTTGATGATACTCTCCCTTTCATACAAGATGATGTTGTTCTATCTCCTCCTCCTCCTCCAGATGTTGATATTGAAGATGTTCAGGCAGACTCTGTAGCTACCACAATTGCAGAAATAGTTGGTGATATTCAAGAGGATGATATTGCAGCGCACGGTCCCAATGGCCATATGGCAGGGTCTGGTGCAGATTTTGGCTGTACCAATGAAGCTGATGATGAGCCATTTCATGGGTTATCTCCTCCCCCAACACATTTTGAGGGGGAGAAAGAGTTCTGTGTGGAAACAAACAAGGATGCTCAAGCAGAGCTAGTTTGTGAGGAAGGAGATGTGGTTCAAATTTCTACTCCAAAAGTTGTAAGTTCTATGGTTCTTGAAGAAATTCCTGATGATTTCAGATCTGCTATTATTCCTCCACCTCATTCTCCACCTTTGTTTGAGGAAGATTCTCTTCTTGGAAAGATTGAGCTGTTGCTCAAGAAGTAGAGTGACAAGTTTGAAAATTCAATTAAGGGAGTTCATGCTAGAATATCAGTTATTGAAAAAGAAATGAGTAGAAGATTAGCTAAAACTAAAGTCAATACAGACAAACTCAAAGATCTTGTAATTCAAGGTGCAAAGGCTATAGACCATGCAATTGAGGGTGTAGCAAGGTTATTGGAAGAAACTCTACAAGTCAGAAAGACTCAAGAATCTATAGCATCACAAGCAGAAGAAAATCCTTTCAAAATCATTGATGAGGTTGGTATGTTCAAAGAATCTGTAATCCAAACCCTTACTGTAGAAGTCAGAAAGGTGGAGGATAAGATGACAGAGCTTTTGGATCATTCGTTGTCTGAACTTCAAAGAAGTTTGGGAAATCAGCATGAACAACTTTCTTCTGGTGTCCAAAGGCAGGTTGCAGATGTTAATGCTTATACATTCAAGACTGCAGTTTGGCTCCATAATAAAATCTTTCCTGGGTTAGGAATTGATTCTGATCAACCTCAACCTCACTTCTCTCCTAGACCAGCAAGGCTACATGATATTGCTCCATCAGTGGAAGTTCATTCAACTGTGCCTAGTTCAAGGAAAAGGAAGTATGGAGAAGGGCCATCTGCTAGTAGGTCTGTCCCTGGGTCAAGCTCTGCAGGCTCTGGAAAGGCAGTTGTTACTGAAGAAGTTCCAGAGGTGTGGATTCCTATTTCTAAAATAATTATTCTTGACTCATTCAAGCTAGTGGATGAATGCGGAATGAAAGTTTCAGACAATTTCAGTACAAGTGAATGGAAAAAGTATGAGTCAAGCATGATAAAGAGAAGAATACATTTCAAAACTTATGGTTATAACAATCCTGAAGCTCCAGCCCCTCCTCCAAGATACCATCCTAAGCCATATGCTTATTTTGAAAGACAAGAACAGAAGAAAAGAAGCAATGCCTGAAGAAAGGATTATGAGACCCATCAAAACTTTTACTCAATCTGATTGTGTGAACATTAATTCATGAAGACAATCTTATATATATATATAGTTATTGATTTTGATGCTCTCACTGCTTTTATATCTTTTATTCTATGGTGTGTTTTGTTTGTGTTTTTTATTGATGCAATTCATCTTGGTGAATAGAGTTCTGACTTCTACAAATAGGGGGGGGGGGGGGATTGTTGGGTATTGTATCCACAATAACCTTGATTTGTGGGAAGTCACCCTTGAACCAAGATTGAATTGCTAGTGTATTTGATATGTCCTTCTAGTATTGTTCTTGCAGGTTAACATTGCTAAGTGTAGACCAATGTCAGGTCATAGTGGGCCATTAAAAATAGTTTCATGCAATGTAATTCCTCATTGTGTGGAACATGGTGTTGACTCATGTGTGATCTCTCTATTGGGATACACTTCTTTTTCAAGACTATTGAAGCCCATGATTTGGAGTTGCAGCTGGTGTCCAAGAGAAGAAGGAATAAAATTGTTCATAATTTTTTCTAAGTTATTTCCTCGAGAAATCAAGATACTTCTCAAGCAATCCAAATGATGTCTCGAGATGTCCTTGTGAGATCTCGAGAAATCCTTCTCAGTCCTTTATTCCAAGTTTCTAAAGCTTTCTCGACAAGTCTTAGTTTCTCGAGAAATTAAAACTGTTTCTCGAGAAATCTGTCTATCTCTCGGAAAGTCTTTCTCGTTTGCTCAGTAAAGTTTTTCTGAAGTCTGCTTTCTTGAGATGTCGAAAGTTCTCGAGAAGTCCATTCATTTCTTGAGTAATCAATTATCTCTCGAGAAGTTTATTTCAAACCTCCGAAAATCCTTCTATGTCTTTTCTCGAGTAGAAGCTGCAATTTCTCGAGAAGTTCTGTATATCTCGAGAAATTTTGTTTTCGTCCTTTAAGTGTTTTTTAAATCTTTTTATCGGGACGTTAATTCTTTCAGTCAGAAGTGACGGCTCATGTGATTTCATTTAAGGTTAATCCTACCTTAATTCATGTCGTTAAGTCTTTGGCTATATAAGGCTCTCATTTAGGGTTAATCAATAATCAATCGTTCTAATCTTAAACTCTTTTCTCTATTCGAACCAAAAGAACAAGAAAGTGCCGCTGCCTGTCGCCATTGCTGGAGATTGATCTACTGTTCTTAATCTATCGTCTCCAGTGAAAGAAAAGGTTCGATCGATCATCGCTCCATCCTCTACTGTATCTTTTAGATTGAGTCGAATCATAGAAGGTCAGATCTGAGTTATTTTCACTTCTTCCTCATCGACAACAAGTCAAAGCTATTCAAGTCTCTAGAAGGAAGAAGATCTCTGGGTTTTCAGATCTGTTAATGTATTGATAAGTATTGTATCAATCTCAATTTACTATTGTTGTAGGAGAAGTTTTCTCCGAGTTGTAGGAGAAGTTTTCTCTGAGTTGTAGGAGAGGTTTTTCTCTGAGTTGTAAGAGAGATTTTCTCTGAGTTTGTAGGAGATTTGTATCTGAGTTATAGGAGTGTTGACTCCGAGATTGTAGGGTCATTCTTGATCCGAGTTACAGTGAAGTAGTCAAGTCTAGCTGTGGTGCTAGATTGGCGAGGCCGGCAAGTGGAGTACCCAAGAACGGGGAACCACTATAAATTCCTTGTGTCATATGTGTTTGTGATTTGCTTTCTGTGCTTTTTATTTTATCAAGCTTTTAATTCCACAAAAGACGCAGTTATCACCTATTCACCCCCTCTAGGTGATTTAGGTTGGCAACTAGATACTACACTATGGATGTCAGATCCTTTCTGTTTCCACTGATTGAGATCTTTGCTGCTATATGATTGTGATGAAGAGCAGCTTTTAGATCCTCTGTTCTTTTAGATCCTCTGTTCTATATGTGATGGAGAGCAGCAGTTGTTTCTTCTGTGTATGTGCTCTATTAGGGTTCCTGAGAGAGGTAAAAGAAGAGGAAACAATAGAATAGTATTCTCGATTGTTATGAGTGCACTATCCTTCTCTTTCTTCTCTTGCCTTTTATTATACCCCTTCAGATTTTGAATTTCTTTTACCATTTTGGTAAATCCTGAAAGGGTATATTTGTCTGGACAATTACTCTTTCCTTCCTTCTTTAATTCCCGACCCGTCCACCAACACTAAGTTTATTTCCAAGAAAGCTTTTTGTCCTCTTAAATCCTTCTTTCCATTTAAGGCAATTAATGAGCTGTTGGAGATCGGTCGTGAGTGAGGTGGGCCATGAGAAAGGGTCCAAAATGACAGCTAAAAAGGTTTCCCTTTTCAGACTGTATTCGAAGTTGCGTCGAGTTCTCTTCCTCTCTTATCGACGCACCTTCGAGTTCTTGTAGGAGCAGCTTCGAATTCATCCTTGCTCTGATTGAACTCTGCTAGTCGACATTGCGTCGATACCTTATCGACGTAACCATCGAGTTGATGACATGTCTCTGAACTTCATTATCTGTGTCGAGATGAAGTCAACGTTGCATCAACTTTAAATTGCTTCGACAGATACTTCCTTCTGCTTTGAGTTGAAGAAGAAGCTGCGTCGACTTCTCATGGTACTTCGACAGGTCCATGGCCTCTACGTTGATATCTATTCGACGTAACGTCCACTTGAATCACTTCGACAGAAAGGTGAACCACTTGGACTTCTAGTAAGAGTAGCGTCGACAATAACTTGACATTACGTCGAATTCTATTCGACGCAAATGTTAACTTTGCCCAATTTTGCTTCTCTTGATGTGGTCTTGACACCCTAGGTTGAGTATGACATCCTAAGACAACTAATGACCAGATTACCCTCACTATACAATGGGTAACTCAATCCTAAGAGATAAAATCACTTTTAGGTAATTTGTTAAGTTAAATCAAAGGGATTTTTCCCAACAATCTCCCCCTATTTATCTTAACAAATTTTACAAATTGAATAAAGTGATTTTACACATTTCTTTTATATAATCAAGAATACATTCAAGACAATATATAAGAAGATAACGGACTAAAAACACAAGCAATATCATTCAATTGTCAAGAAATATATAGGTCTCCACAACTGTTTCCCAGGAAGAGTAATTTGTTACAGAATACCTGAGCTTCATTACTCCTTCTCAGGAGTTCTTCTATTTCTGCAAAACACTTTTGGGGCAATTTTCCTTGGAGCAACCTACAAAGCCTCATCATCATCTTCAGTAGTAATGTCTTTGGGAAGCTCCCCCTGAGATTGTGCATCTTGAAAGATATTGACTTTCTCAGGAGCAGAAGCTTTATTAACATCACCTTTATCCTGTCCACTAAAATCTAGGAGTTCTCCCCCTTCTTAACCTTGCTGGCTAGAGAGGTTAAGAATTCCTTTGTAACCATGGAGGAAGATACAAAATCATTGAGGCTCTGGAGAGATCTTTTAAAATATAATAGCTAAGCCTCCATTTGTGAATTTTTTCTGTCAAATCTTCTTGCTTGAGAGGCCACATGGTCTACAAATGTAGAGGAAGCAATCCCAACTGCCTTGGAGATGATTTGCACAAGGTAAATTGTAGGGATGGAGGAGTTAGATGGAGGAGGTGATGGAGGTAGATTTTCAGGGATTGGGGAGAGTGGCTGATAAAACTCTGGTGAGACATGAAAAGGTGGAGGAGGCAGAGCAAATGAGGATGGTAACTGATGAGGAATTTGGTGAGATGGCTCTGGGTCAGATGAAGATTGATGTTGTTGTTCTTGTTGAGGGGAATGTTGAACTGGGGTATCATCCTGATGGAGATCTGGAATAGTGTCCAGAGGAGGTGGAGAGAGTGGAGGAGGGATATTATCCCTTGGAGGGTCTGGTATTTGCCTTTCTGGCTCTTGAGGAGGTGGAGAGGGAGGAGGTGAAGCTGGAGCTTGACCAGGCTTTAAGATTTGCCTGGTCCACTTTGAAAATATTCCAATATTAATCCTCTTCCCAGGAGGAATGAGAACTCTTTTTGATTTGCAGGTACTTGGATAGTGTTGGAAGATCACTTGGCTCATGATTCTCATATAAGCATTCTCTTTATGGGCATACTTATTCCCAATCATTCTTAGGAGGCATTTCCCCAAATTGATCATTTTCTTCGGAACTAGAGCTCCCATTATTTGAAGCTGTTGCTTTGGAACAACATCATGTGCTGATATTTTACATAACAACACCTTCCTTACAATGTCTGCAAGGAATCTTGTTGGGAAAATGATTTCTCTTAACCCCTAGAAATGAATTCTAAGAATGAAAAAACAAGGCTAAGTAAATATGCGTCGAATAGTATTCGACGTTTCCTTCAGGTTGAGTCGAAGTAACTCTAGGAAGATTTCGACGTAAGTCTAGTCGACGCCACTCTGATTTCTAGTCGACGCATATAATGAAGTCGACGCACCTCAGTCGACGCACCTTCCTTATTTTTCTCTCGACGTCCAGAAAGGATGCTCTCGACGCTTGCGTCGAATAGTAATCGACGCACGTCAATTTCCATGACAGAATTTAAATATGCGCCAGATCTCTTTCCTTCTTTCAATAGATCTGATTTATATGGAATAAGTGTCAATATTTTATAGCCGTTCTGAATCATTCTTTCCTTATATCTGATTCTTGGCTAATTTGATTTAACTTATTTGGATATTATTTGAAATCTGAATTGGTTCTTTCCTTCTACAGAAATAAATATTATGGAAACATTTTCATCTTTCTATTTTTCTGACTGCTAATTAATTATCCTCCTATAGCATTATTTTGAATACACAGAGCTATAAATAAAGAGGAGGTCGGCAGAAAATGACAGTTGAGTGATCCACCACATACATTTTGAAATAGAGGAAAAGCTCTCAAGAGAAAAGAGAGAAATTGAGAAAAAGCTCTGCAGCAACATTCAACCACTTCTTCTTCTTCTGCTTCTGAAATCACACTGCTGCAAAATCTGATAGCTCTCACAAAGAGAGAAAGTCTTCAAATCTTCTTCTCTCTATAGAAGAAAGATTCAATTCACTTCTTGTGCTTCCAATCTTCTTGCTAGGAAGAAGATTCATTCTTGTCCTTATATCTTTCCTGCTTTCTTTCTTACATCTAACATTGTAAAAGAGTTTTTAGAATCTCTCTTCAAAAAATTCAGTGCACTGGTTCTAAGAGTCTCCTTGTCAAAATACTCAGTTGGTTCTAAGAGTCTCCTTGTCAAAAGACTCAGGGTGGTTCTAAGAGTCTCCTTATCAAAAGACTCAGTACAAGATAGTGAATTCCTACCAAGGGGGTAGAAGAGTGGACTACCCAAAGTTTGGGGAACCACTATATTTTCTTGTGTTGTGCTGTGATTTATTTTCTTGCATTTACTTTATTTTCTTGCTTAATTATTGTTGGTGTGTGGGAAGCTCTAATCTGTGATTATACACATATATATATTAACTTTGCACAAAATATTTTTAATCTCTATTCACCCCCCTCTAGAGAATTCTAGTGAGGTTAACTGTGCACTTTCAATTGGTATCAGAGGGAGGTTGATCTAAAAAGGATAACTCCTTGATCAAAAATATCTTACCTCTCATATATATATATATTTTTCAAAACTATTTTATCATATGACACAAATTAAAGATTATGCTTCCACCAGACCACCAATTTGCAACCTGGAAAAGTTTGCACTTTGGAAAACAAGAATTAGAATTTATTTAAACTCTATTGATAATGAATTGTTTAATGTGATCTTGACATGTCCCCCCAAGCCATTCAGGAAGGATTCAAGTGGAAAAGTGACTGAAACACTTGTTCCAAGAGCTGAATGGACTGAAGATGAGAAGAAAGCCCAAGGACATGATGCCAAGGCTATGAATATCCTAGTCTCAACCCTCTCAGATGAAATTTTCCAAAAGATTGCTGATTGTGAGTCAGCTAAGGAAGTATGGGAAGCTCTCACCAAAATGGTAGAGGGAAGTGCTGATGAGAAAAAGGATAGAAAGGCACTACTGATCTCCCAATATGAAAACTTCCAAAAGAAAGAAAGTGAAAGTGTTGCTGACATGTATTCAAGATTCAGCCTCATAGTCAATGAATTGAGAACACTTGAGAAGGACATATCTCTCACTGAGATAAATGATAAATTGCTGACTTGCTTTCCCAGCTCTTGGGATTCAAGAATCTGGCCAATCAAAGACTCCAGAAGTCAAAAAGAAATATCAACAGATGTTCTCTTGGGTAAATTAAAATCCTATGAACAACTGTTGAAAACCAGAGCTGAGAAAGAAAAGGCATCTCCACTCTCAAAAGAAAAGAGTATTGCATTGAAGGTTGTTGACGGTGAATCATCTACTGATGAAGAGGAGCTAATCAGCTTGCTGGCTAGGAAGTTCAAGAGGTGGATCAAAACAGAAGGATCCAGAGGAAGAGACTCAAAAACCAGGTATAATAAAACTCCTACTAAAGAGATTATCTGTTACACTTGCAGGAAACCAGGACACATTGCCCCTGAATGTCCTAAGGAGAACAATAGCAAGAAAGATCTGAAAAGAACAGATCTAAAGAAGAAAAAGAAAGAAAAAGGATTCATTGCTCAAACCTGGAGTGATTCAGAATCTGAAGGAAGCACCTCATCAGATAATGATCAGGAAGAGGTCAAGCAAAAGGAAACATGTCTGATGGCCACTGAGAAGCTTGATGCTACATCTATGGTAAATATACTTAATGATTTTTCCTCTACTGATTTCAAACAAAATTTCAAAGAACTATGTTTAGATATAATCAAATCTGAAAAAGAATTAAAAGGATTAAAAATTGAATTAGGAAATCTAAAACAGGTAAATACAAACCATAAAAATTATAAGCTCAATCTAGAACTCTCAGAAGAGAAATTAAACAAAATCTATTCGGACAATCTAACACTAAGAAAAGAGCTAGCAAAGGCTAAAGCCTTTGAGGACTCTCTAAATGGAAGAGGCCAGAAGCTCAAGAATATTTCTGAAAATCTCACTGATAGATTTAGACAACTAAAATTGAATACTAATGAAGCATCTAAATCTCAATCATCCAGCAAACCTGTCTGGAAACATCCCATTCACTCCACTAGGGAGAATCATCTAGCAGGAGTAAGATCACAAGTAAGTCCATAAATAACCACTGTTTTTAATAAACCAAATCCCATTACAAATAAAGGAATCTTAGGAAAATATCCTCACAAAGAATTTGAACATGCGTCGAATACTATTCGACGTGCGTCGAGTTCTAATCGACGCTTACAGCAAAATGCGTCGACTTATACTCAACACAACCTCTCTCATACTTCGACTGAGAATAGACTCAGAATGAAGAAAGCGTCGACTTCATATCGACGCAACCAGAAACCTACATCGAATTTATATCGACGCAACCATAAGTATACATCGAATCCCTATCGACGCAATGAATCAGACAGAAAATCTTCTGTTTCCAAACAGATCTCTCAATCCATGTCCTTCTATTATGAACATTATTTCTGTGATATCATCCAAGAAGATTGGTATGATAAGCCAGTACCCCATAAGAAGGAAGGATATCCTGAAAAACCCACTTATTCCTTTATTAAATCTTTTACTAATAAAAGAGAGGGACCCCAGCTCAGCAGGGTCTAAACCAATGTTTAAACTTTTATGTGCAGATGTATCACATCTCCAGGATGGTGTGGTACTTGGACAGTGGATGCTCCATGCACATGACAGGTTGCAAAAACCTATTAATCAACTTTGAGGATAGGCTTGGACCATCAGTAACCTTTGAAGACTCTAGCTGTGGCCAAACCAAGGGATTTGGAGATTTCAAAGAAGGGAAAGTCACCTTCAAGAATGTGGCAGTAGTCAAAGGACTAAAACACAATCTGATTAGTATACGCCAGATATGTGAGAATGGTAAGTATGAGGTAAAATTTACTACACTATTCTGCCATATTATAGATATCAAGACTGGTGCTACAGTACTAAATGGAATTAGAAAAGGGAAAGTATATGTAGTGGACTTTAGCTCTTCACCCACAGAAGTTTGCTTATTCAACAATATTATTGATAAAAATGAATTATGGCATAGGAGACTAGGTCATCTAAACTACAAAATAATCAGTAAACTAGCTAAAAATAACCTAGTCAGAGGCTTACCAAAGGGTAGGTACTCTAAGGATTCTCCATGCAGACCTTGCCAACTAGGAAAGCAAACCAAATCATCCTTCAAACCCATTGGTAAGGATGACTCTCCCAGGTCTTTATACTTACTACACATGGATCTCCTTGGTCCCATATCCACTCAAAGCTTAGGTGGAAAATCCTATACCTTGGTCATTGTTGATGATTATTCTAGGTTTAGCTGGGTATTCTTTCTAGGAGTTAAATCTGAAACCCATAAAATTCTCTCAAAATTCATAAGACAGATTCAATCTGAGTTCAACACAAATGTTTCAATTATAAGAAGTGACCATGGGACTGAATTTGAGAATCAGATGATTTGTAGTTTCTGTGAGGAAGAAGGTATTAAACAAAGCTTCTCAGCACCTAGAACTCCCCAACAAAATGGAGTTGCTGAGAGGAAGAATAGAACCTTAATAGAATCAGGTAGAACCCTGCTTGCAGAGTCAGGATTACCAAAAACCTTTTGGGCTGAAGCAGTCAACACTGCAAACTATGTTCTAAATAGAAGCCTCATACACAAAACTAAATCAAAGACTCCATATGAGCTCCTAAAAAATAAAACACCCACTGTTAAATATTTTAAAATTTTTGGATGTACTTGCTTTATTCTAAACAATGGGAAAGATCATCTTGCCAAATTTGACAAGAAGTCTGATGATGGAATATTTCTGGGATATTCATCATCTAGCAAAGCCTATAGGTGCTACAATAGAAGAACTCTTAAGATTGAAGAATCCATGCACATTGTATTTGATGAAACTAACATGCTGCTTAAGGGGGAGGAAACTCCCACCAGTTCTGTTCCACAGGAAGACAACAACATAGAAACCCAGCTTGAGCAACTAGCTCTAGAGAACACAGAAAATGGAAAGGAAAACCAGTTAGAGGAACCAAGTGAGGAGTCTGAACAAGAAACCTCAGAAAAGAGCACTCAAGACCCTCCTCCACAAGAGGACATGGTTCAGGAAGAACAATTGAACAATGATCCCATTGAGAATGAAGTACAACTGACAAATTCAGGCAGAACAGGAATCAATTTGAAAGATCATCCACAAGCTCAAGTGATTGGAGATCCCAATGCAGGAGTAAGAACAAGACACCAAGTCTCCAATGGGATGATGCTCCAATGCTTCCTATCACAAGTTGAACCAAAGAAGTTTGAGGAAGCAAATTGTGATCCTCACTGGATTATGGCCATGCAAGAAGAACTAGGCCAATTTGAGAGAAACAAAGTATGGAACCTAGTTGAAAGACCAAGAAACTACCCTGTAATTGGTACAAAATGGGTATACAGGAACAAACTAGATTCCACTGGAGTAATTGTGAGAAACAAGGCAAGACTTGTAGCACAAGGATATAGACAAGAAGAAGGGATAGACTACAACCAGACCTTTGCTCCAGTAGCCAGATTAGAGGCAATCAGGCTCTTTCTTGCCTATGCAGCCTTCATGAAGATGAAAGTCTACCAAATGGATGTCAAGAGTGCTTTTCTAAATGGAGATCTGCAAGAAGAGGTATATGTGGAGCAACCACCAGGTTTTGTTAATCCTTCTTCTCCTAACTTTGTTTATAGACTTAACAAAGCATTATATGGTCTTAAGCAAGCACCTAGAGCTTGGTATGAAACTCTATCAAATTTTCTTTTAGAAAATTCCTTTGAAAGAGGAAAAGTAGACAAGACACTATTTACTAGAACCCATAAAAACCAACTCCTTCTTGTTCAAATATATGTAGATGACATCATCTTTAGCTCAACCCATCCTAAACTATGTAAAAGATTTGCTAATCTTATGCAATCTAAATTTGAGATGAGTAGTATGGGTGAACTCTCCTACTTCCTAGGACTACAAGTAAAACAAAGTAGTGAAGGAATCTTTATCTCACAATCAAAATATACTAAAGAGCTAATCAAAAAGTTTGGTATGGAATCAGCATCTACCATGAAAACACCCATGACAACCAATGCCATTATAGAAAAAGATGATAAAGGAAAATCAGTAGATCAAAAGACTTATAGGGCCATCATAGGATCCCTTCTATATCTAACAGCTAGCAGACCTGACATCATGTTTGCAACTTGCATATGTGCAAGATTTCAGGTTAATGCAAAGGAATCCCATCTCACCTCTGTAAAAAGGATTCTTAGATACCTAAAGGGAACCCCTGACCTAGGACTATGGTACTCAGCAGAAACTAACTTTGAATTAATAGGTTTCTCAGATGCAGATTATGCTGGTTGTAGGGTTGATAGAAAAAGAACATCTGGTACTGCCAATTCCTAGGAGACAGATTGATCTCATGGTTTAGTAAGAAACAAACCTCAGTCTCAACCTCAACAGCTAAAGCTGAATACATAGCTGTTGGGAGCTGTTGTTCACAAATCCTGTGGATGCAAAATCAGCTACTTGACTACAAATTGGAAATACATAACTCTAAGATATATTGTGATAGCTCTAGTGCTATATCCATAGCATCCAACCCAGTCCTTCATAGTAGGACCAAACATATAGAGATTAGACATCACTTCCTTAGAGACAATGTTGAGAAGGGTAAAATAACTTTAGAATATATTTCCACAGACAATCAAAGAGCAGACATCTTCACAAAACCCTTAGATGAAACTAAGCATAACTATTTCATAAACACCTTAGGAATTCTTGATGGAAGCTTGTAAACACCACTGATAGGGAAATCTAAAGAAATCAAACAATCTAAGAAAATCTCTTGAAGATACGTCGAATACATATCGACGCTCCGTCGAGACAAAATCGACGTTGACACCGACTTCCACCAGATAATGCTACGTCGATCCTTTATCGACGTACCGTCGAGTTCATATCGACGCAAGACTATGAACACGTCGATTGAACACCAGGCTGGCCACTCTCCACGCAAACGTCGACATTCATTCGACGTAATGTCGACTTCAAGACAAAATTAGAATCGAATCCTTACTTCCTCTTTTGACGATTGGATTACCTTGATTTCTGTTTCCTTTCTCGACGTTTCATCTCCTTTAAATAGTACTTCGTATTTCATAACAAATACCTCTCTGGACCCGCCAAAACTGCGTCTTCTACCTCTCTCTCTTCCTGCATCAATGGCGCCTATTCCTGTTCAAACTGACCTTATCAAAGTAATGAACGATGCTCTGGAAAATCTCCTCAACGACTTCCAGACACGTCTACAAAACTTCTCCAATGAATGTGCCAATATGATCACCACCTGTGAAGCCAAATTGGCCACCCTATCTGCATCTCTTCCTGAGCTTCATACCCTTATTCGAGAAGAACCTCTGTCGCCACAAAGGTTTACATCCTTCCTAAAGGATATAAACCAGGGGGAGAGTTGCTCCAGAAACCCCTCTTGCCAGGTTTTTGATCTCAACTAAAAGCTCAGGTTTAAATCTCTTCTCTCCAACACTAAGTATTCCCTCTAATTCTTTTATAGGCTAAAGCTCAGGTTTAAATCTCTTCTCTCCAACACTAAGTATTCCCTCTAACTCTTTTATAGGCTCCACTCCTCTCAAATCACTCTGACTACACTTTCATCAAACATTTTGGTGAATCCTCCTCTTACAACACTGAAGGGGAGCATGCTATGGATTCACCATTCAGAACTGATGATCCTTATAACCAGGGGGATCTGGAAATTGTGGTAGCTGAAGTAGGAGCTAAGGAGCTGGATACCATTGTGAATACAGCTGAAAATGAAAAAGAGCAGCCAGATGCTGTGTTACCTGAAGCTGAAACTCAGGGGGAGCTAGATGAAACTCAAAGGGACTCAACTGCTGTGACTCAGGGGGAGATGAGGGTGCTATCTGCTATTGAGAAAGAGCAACCTACCAAAGTCTTCAAAAGAAAAAGAAAGACTCCTCCTACCCCTCCTGAGTGTTAATTTGGTTTCTAAAAACATTAATGAAAATTTTTATGTTCAAGACATTGATTGGTCAATATATATATATTCTCTTCTGAGTTGGTGTATATACAACTTTCTTTCCTTCTTTCCTTTTTGGTTACTCAATATATTTCTTATCTTTACAAATGCTGTGCTGGGTTAATTATATGCTAGTACAATTTCCCTCTAAATAGGGTTAAGACAAATAGGGGGAGATTGTTGGGAAAATGATTTCTCTTAACCCCTAGAAATGAATTCTAAGAATGAAAAAACAAGGCTAAGTAAATATGCGTCGAATAGTATTCGACGTTTCCTTCAGGTTGAGTCGAAGTAACTCTATGAAGATTTCGACGTAAGTCTAGTCGACGCCACTCTGATTTCTATTCGACGCATCTAATGAAGTCGACGCACCTCAGTCGACGCACCTTCTTTATTTTTCTCTCGACGTCCAGAAAGGATGCTCTCGACGCTTGCGTCGAATAGTAATCGACGCACGTCGATTTCCATGACAGAATTTAAATATGCGCCAGATCTCTTTCCTTCTTTCAATAGATCTGATTTATATGGAATAAGTGTCAATATTTTATAGCCGTTCTGAATCATTCTTTCCTTATATCTGATTCTTGGCTAATTTGATTTATTGGTTCTTTCCTTCTACAGAAATAAATATTATGGAAACATTTTCATCTTTCTATTTTTTTGACTACTAATTAATTATCCTCCTATAGCATTATTTTGAATACACAGAGCTATAAATAAAGAGGAGGTCGGCAGAAAATAAAAGTTGAGTGATCCACCACATACATTTTGAAATAGAGGAAAAGCTCTCAAGAGAAAAGAGAGAAATTGAGAAAAAGCTATGCAGCAACATTCAACCACTTCTTCTTCTTCTGCTTCTGAAATCACACTGCTGCAAAATCTGATAGCTCTCACAAAGAGAGAAAGTCTGCAAATCTTCCTCTCTCTATAGAAGAAAGATTCAATTCACTTCTTGTGCTTCCAATCTTCTTGCTAGGAAGAAGATTCATTCTTGTCCTTATATCTTTCCTGCTTTCTTTCTTACATCTAACATTGTAAAAGAGTTTTTAGAATCTCTCTTTAAAAAATTCAGTGTACTGGTTCTAAGAGTCTCCTTGTCAAAAGACTCAGTTGGTTCTAAGAGTCTCCTTGTCAAAAGACTCAGGGTGGTTCTAAGAGTCTCCTTATCAAAAGACTCAGTACAAGATAGTGAATTCCTACCAAGGGGGTAGAAGAGTGGACTACCCAAAGTTTGGGGAACCACTATATTTTCTTGTGTTGTGCTGTGATTTATTTTCTTGCATTTACTTTATTTTCTTGCTTAATTCTTGTTGGTGTGTGGGAAGCTCTAATCTGTGATTATACACATATATATATATTAACTTTGCACAAAATATTTTTAATCTCTATTCACCCCCCCTCTAGAGAATTCTAGTGAGGTTAACTGTGCACTTTCAAATCTGTATTCTTCCCCAAGATCAATCTTCTTTAGATTAATGCGCTTCTCTTTCTTGAACTACATAATCTCTAGGACCCTCTTGGTCTCATCCCCTGATAATTCATCTGACTCACTTCCGAGATGCAGATCATATATTTGGTTCAATATTTCCTCTGTTATCAGAACATCTGTGTCAGATACTTTTCCTTTAAGAGAACCATCCTCTCATATCTGAACCCTATCTTTAAACTATGTTAGCTCAATATCCAAGATCTTGAATCTTGTGGATATCAACTTTATCAAACCAGCATCTTGGAATAGGCCTAGAATGTCCTTGAAGCTTTCTGCAGCTGCGCTAAACGAGTCAACATCCACATCAAATCCAGAGTTAACTTTTGGTGGAGCCATCAGAACAATGGTACCTGCTAGGACAAAGAGAAAATGAGAGAGAGAGAGAGAGAGAGAGGTATGGGAGAGCTGGAGAACGAGAGAGCAAGAGAGCAAGAAGAGAAAAAATCGAAAGTGTAAATGTTTTGACGCAGTAATTTCTTAAAAGCAGATGAATCGCCACAACTTAGGGTTTAGGTCGACGAACCGTCGATAAAACTTATTATTTGGCGCACAAAGCTGTGTCGAGATTACTTCTAGAAGAATTCTGTGCGCGTTGATGTATCGACGTTGCGTCAAATAGTACTCGACTTAACTTCGAGACTGTTCAGTAGACCCTAAGTCGACGTAGTCCTGTCGACGTTACATCGGTTTCTAATCGATGTAACTTCGAATTTAATCAGCGTTCCATAAGTCGATGTATGCGTCGATATGAACTTGATGCTGCGTCGAATTCTATTCGAATTGTCCACTCTGAGTGCTTCTTGATGCTAGCATCGAGTAGAAGTCGAGGTACGCCGACTTCTAATCGATGTACCTCTGAATGAACAGATATATTCTCTTTAGAAAATTCTTGCTGTTTTTCCCAGCAATTATATTTATTGAAAATAGATTATAATATAATGTAATAAACATTAAGGAAGATTCAAGGCAGAAATTACTCCCTTGTATGAATTTTGTTCCTTATTCAAGACCTGCACCATTCTTCCCCCACTCCATTTTCTCCTGAGTGGAACCATACCTAACCCTGCACAGGTAATTCAAGCATTAGAAGGGACCCATGTTACCTTGGGCCCTTTGCTTTTACCATTGTAGGGTTCTATGAAAGAATAGAAGGGTCTTTCATGATACCCTTTGGGATGATAAGGAATGGATTTCCCAAACCTATGTTTGTTATTCTGATATTTGAAATGTGTGTAGAATGTATCTAGGTATAACTAATAAGCAGAATGTTTTATTATCCTAGGTTTTTCTTTAGCCTTTTAGTTGTTGTTATTTGACTTCTCTACATTGTTCTTACCTAGGGGTCTTTCTTTCCTATTTAGATTTACTTGATTAGGTTTATCTATCTTATCTGGATGACTATTAACCTTACCCTTGGATGATGCACTCTTCTCACTTGGTTGGTACTCACCAGGTCTAACAAATGACACTGGATTTTTCCAGGCAGGTTTCCTAGGTGCTTTTATGCTAGTGGATGGCTCTACTCCTAACCCTAGGTGATTAAATCTCATAGAGAGATTTTTAGTGATGTCTTTGAGCTTCTGACTCCTCCCATTGAGTGAGTCATATAAGGCCTTTGCCTTTGCTAGCTCTTCTTTTAAGTTTATGTTTTCTTCTTTAAGTTTAATCAATTCTAACTCTTTATTATTAATTTCATTTGTTAGGTTTTGATTTATTAGGTGCATTTAATCTTTCTTAAGATTTTCTAATTCAGATCTAGCTATGTCTAATTCTTTTTCTACCCTAAAATGATCAATGCAGAAATCTTTAAAACAAGTTTTAAAATCTTCTGAACTAAAATCAAATTCATCAAAAATAGATACCTGATCATCTTCATCATCTGATGACATCCCTAGTGCCATCATGCAGGCTGCTTCTGCTGCTGCTTCATCATCACTTTCAGATGATGAGGAGCTTAATTCCGCTTCAGAATCACTCCAGGTTTCAGCAATGAAACCCTTGGCTTTCTTCTTGTCCTTTCCTCTGGAGGACTTCTTCTTCTTCTCCTCATTGTTGGTGCATCTTTCTCTGTGCTCTTATGGGCACTCAGGAGCAATGTGCCCTAGTTTGTTGCAGGTATAGCAGATAACCTCCTTCTTTGGAGTTTTATCATACCTGGGTCTTGAATCTCTTTCTCTTCTCCTTGAGTCTTTAGTCTTGACCCATTTCTTGAATCTCTTAGCAAGCAGACTAAACATTTCATCTTCAGGAGTAGAGGGCTCTCCTTCAGTAGCTTTCAGAGCTAGGCTACTTTGGATAGGAGCTGGAGTAGTTTCCCTTTCTTCTGATTCAACCCTATTCTTTAGTAACATCTCATAAGACTTAAGATTTCCTAGCAAAGCCTTAGTTGAGATCTCTCTGTGGCACCTGGACTCTCTGATTGCCCAGATTCTGGAGTCCCATGAGCTAAGGAAGCATATGAGGATTTTATCATTAATTTCAGTCAAGGATATCTCCTTGTCTAAGCCTCTGAGCTCATTAATGATAATGCTGAATCTGTCATACATATTACAACAAATTCTTCAGCTTTCTTTTGAAAGTTCTCATACTGGGATATGAGAAGGGACTTTCTATCCTTTCTTTCATCAGCACTTCCTTCCACCATTGTGGTGAGTGAGTCCCAGATTTCTTTTGCTGATTGGCATTCAACAACCTTCTGGAAAATGTCATCTGACATTGTTGATACCTGAATATTCATGGCCTTGGCATCACATGCCTTGACCTTCTTCTCAGCCTATGTCTATTCCTTTCTTGGGACAACCTCAGTTGTTGAGGATTCTCCTGCCTTTTGTCTGACTGGAGCTGGAGGACCTGTGAGAAGAACATTATAGATGTCTTCATCAATGAAGTTCATATAAAGTCTTATTCTGGCCTTCCAGAGTGTGAACTTATTTAAGTTACACACTGGGGGTCTTGTGGAAGCATAATCCTTAGTACTCATTTTCTTTATAAAATATGTTTGTAATAAAGAAGTAAGAGCAGGAGGTCTTTTCGATCAAAGTGTTAACCTTTTAATGATTAACCTCCCTCTGATGCCAATTGAAAGTGCACAGTGTGCCTCTGAGAATCCTCTAGAGGGGGGGGGGGGGGGGGGTGAATAGAGAGTTAAATTTATTTCTAACTTAGTTGTGCAAGTACAATAAAAACCTAAGTGTTATGCTCCAACAAATACTTATCCAGAATAAAACAATGTTGAAATATAAAGCAGAAAACAGTAAAGTAATCTAATCTATGAGGGACAACACAGAAAATAAATAATCCAGAAGACATACAGATTTTTATAGAGGTTCCCCAAAATGTGGGTACTCCCCTCTTCTACCACCTGGTAGGGATGCACCAACTGTGCCTGAGTCCTTTGGTAAGGAGACTCTTAGAACCAATGATCTTTTGACAAGGAGATCATGAACCACAAGATATTTTGATAAGGAGATCTTGAACCACCAGACCTTTTGTAAGGAGATCTTGAACCACCAGACCTTTTGTAAGGAGATCTTGAACCACTGAATCCTTTGGAAGAGGGATTCTCAAAACTCTTTTACAGGGAATGAGAAGGAGAAAGAAAGAAGGGGGAGAAGAGTAAGAATTCTGTTTTCAGAATTCTTATGAAGGCTGTATGAAAAACAGCTTCTTGAATCTTTCACTGGATCTGCTCTTGATTAACTCCTGCTTATGATAGTGTTGTATTGCAGGAGCTATGGATGTCAGATCCTTTCTGTTTCAACTGATTAAGATCTTTGCTGCTATATGATTGTGATGAAGAGCAGCTTTTAGATCCTCTGTTCTTTTAGATCCGCTGTTCTATATGAGATGGAGAGCAGCAGTTGTTTCTTCTCTGTATGTGCTCTATTAGGGTTCTTGAGAGAGGTAGAAGAAGAGGAAGACCCAATAGAATAGTATTCTCGATTATGATGAGTGCACTATCCTTCTCTTTCTTCTCTTGCCTTTTATTGCCCCCCTTCAGATTTTGAATTTCTTTTACCATTTTGGTAAATCCTAAAAGGGTATTTTTGTCTGGATAATTAATCTTTCCTTCCTTCTTTAATTCCCAATCCGTCCACCAACACTAAGTTTATTTCCAAGAAAGATTTTTGTCCTCTTAAATCCTTCTTTCCATTTAAGGCAATTAATGAGCCGTTGGAGAATGGTGTTGAGTGAGGTGGGCCATGAGAGAGGGTCCAAAATGATAGCTGGAAAAGTTTCTCTTTTTAGACTGTATTCTACGTAGTGTCGAGTTCTTTTCCTCTCTTATCGACGCACCTTCGAGTTCTTGTAGGAGCAGCTTCGAATTCATCCTTGCTCTGATTGAACTTTGTTAGTCGACATTGCGTCGATACCTTATCGACGTAATCGTCGAGTTGATGATATGGATCTGAACTTCATTATCTGTGTCGAGATGAAGTCGACGTTGCGTCGACTTTAAATTGCTTCGACAGATACTTCATTCTGCTCTTAGTTGAAGTAGAAGCTGCGTCGACTTCTCAAGATACTTCGACAGGTCCATGGCCTCTATGTCGATATCTATTCGGCGTAACGTCGACTTGAATCACTTCGACAGAAAGGTGAACCACTTGGACTTCTAGTCAGAGTAACGTCAACAATAACTTGACGTTGCGTCGAATTCTATTCAACACAAATATTAACTTTGCCCAATTTTGCTTCTCTTGATGTGGTCTTGACACCCTAGGTTGAGTGTGACATCCTAAGACAACTAATTACCAGATTACCCTCACTATACAATGGGTAACTCAATCCTAAGAGATAAAATCACTTTTAGATAATTTGTTAAGTTAAATCAAAGGGGTTTTTCCCAACATCATCGCTGCCAGGTACTCCTTGTAGAGATCAGGGTCATCTGAGGATACAAGGGTGATATGCATGTCCTCTAGCATCCTTACCAGCTCAAAAGCCATCAGTTGGGGCTCTGCTCCTGATGTGGTAGCTCTTCGGCTCAGCGCATCCGCCACCACATTCTCCTTCCCTGGGTGGTAGTGCATCGTATCTGATAATCCTATAAAAACTCTACCCATCGTCTCTGTCGGATGTTAAGCTCCTTCTGTGTGTCCACGTACTTCAGGTTCTTGTGATATGAGAATATATCGCAGTGGACACTGTTGAGGTAGTTTCGCCAGATCTTCAGAGCGAATATAACTACTCCCATCTCCAAATCGTGCACCGGGTAGTTCTACTCATGATTCTACAACTGACGGGAAGCGTTGCTATCACATGCCCATTCTGCATCGGAACGACACCCATCACCAGATACGAAGCATCCGTATACACCTGGAATCCTTCCTTCCAAGATGGAAGGGCAAGGATGGGGGCCGACGTAAGCCGACCCTTCAGCTCCTAGAAGGCCGCCTTGCACTGCGACGTTCAAATGAAAGCGGTATCCTTCTTCGTCAAGGATGTGAGCGGGAGGGCTATCTGGGAAAATCCCTGCACGAACTTCCGGTAATAAACAGAAGGTCCCAAGAAACTCTGCACGTTAGTGGCCTTCTTCAGCGGTGGCAAATCCCGTACTTCCTGGATCTTTGCTGGGTCCACTGCCAGTCCAGCTCCGCTGATAATGCGACCCAGGAAGGCCACCTCCTTTAGCCAAAACTGACATTTGCTGAAGCATAAAGACTGTGCTCTCGAAGGTTGTCCAATTTCAAGGCTAAATGTCGTGCATGCTCCTCTTCCATCCTCGAGTAGATGTGGATATCATCGGTAAATACGATGATGAAGATGTCGAGATAAGGCTCGAACACCCGGTTCATCAGACTCATAAATGCCGACGGTGCATTCGTGAGTTTGAAAGGCATCATGGTGAACTCATAAAGTCCATATCGGCCGCTGAAAGCTGTCTTCGGGATGTCCTCCTCCTCCTGAATCCTCAGCTGATAATATCCCAACCTCAAATCTAGCTTCGAGAAATAGTGGGCTCCCTCTAGCTGGTCAAACATCTCATCGATCCTTAGCAACGGATACGTATTCCAGACTATGAGCCAGTTTAGTGCTCTATAATCGATGCACAGTCAAAGCGTCCCATCCTTCTTCTTCAAAAATAGCACCGGAGCTCCCCAAGGTGAGGAACTCGGTATAAAAAACCCAGCTTCCACCAGATCCTGTAGCTGGATCCGAAAATCCACTAACTCCTTTGGGGACATTTGTTAAGGAGCTCTAGATACTGGCTTATCCCCCGACACCAGTTGGATCTAAAAATTCTTCTCACGGTGTGGTAGTAGCCCAGGTAGCTTCCTGGGAATACGTCGGCAAAATCTTGCACCACCGAGATGCTTGAAACATAATCCTTGGCCTCGATCATCTCGAATAACAACTGATATACTTCGTCTCCCTGCAGGTGGGCCTTCACGGCCTGAATAGATAATAATAAAAGACAGGAGGTGGGTCTAATACCTTCGACCACTACTTCAGAGTCCTCATGCCCTAGTACAATTTTCCTTGCCGGTCAGTCGATCTGAGAATGGTTCTAATGCATCCAGTTCATGCCCAAGATCAGATCAAAATCTTTCATCTTCAAAAGTGTCGCCGGTACTTCGAATAGTTTTCCTCCAATCTCTACATTCATATTGCACTTTGTGGACGATACTATCTCCGACCCATCCGGAAGTCGCACCTTCCTATAGATGCCTTCGAAGTGATGCACTTGATCTAGATCATCCACGAATTCCTGAGACGAACGAGTGCGAGGCCCCCGTATCGAATAAGGTATATGTGGGCTTGCCGCAGACAAGTACTATACCTAGGTGATTTTTGTTGTTTGGTTCGTAAGTTAAAGTAAACTAATATTTGCAAGGTACTAAGTAATTATAAGGAAAAGACTAAAGTACCTGTGATGACCCTCGCTGGGTTCCGGGGCTATGCCAGGTCCAAGGCATACATCTGGTCTCTGTCCTGCCTACGGTCTTCACCCAGGAATCCACGACCTCGTCCACGTCCCCGACCCCCAAATGTTGGGCTTGTGGGGCAGCCTGCGGTGCGAGTGGTACATTCCTCAGAGGGCAATTCCTCCGAATGTGGCCCGGCTGATGGCATCGGTAGAACTCTTGTGGGAGAGGTGACCCATCTCCTAGCCTCGGCACCTCCCGCATCTATAGAGGCTTATGAGCCAACACCACCAACTCCCCCTGCTCCTGCCTCTCCTCCTGGGGCGTAGGTCCTCCATTCTCCTTTCCCCGATATAACGACCCCTCTGCTACTCTCTCCTACTCTGGTCCTCTATCTTTCTCTTCCTTCCTCGAATAGTGTGCTAGTCTGCCTCCAGCTTCTTGGCCATCTTCAAGATCCTAGCCAGACTGCCATCAGAAACGAGGATGAGGGCCTATCTCAGGTCATCACAGAGGCCCTTATAGAACCTCTTTGCGTATCCCGCGTCGTCCAACTGGTAATAATCCGCAAACTGGGCCAGGTGGGTAAACTCCCGGTGGTACTCCACAACTGTCCTGCTTACCTGTCTCAACTGTAAGAACCTATCATCCAACTCATCTCTCGCAGACTGCGGTACCAAATGCTACAACAGAGCTGCCTTGAACTCATCCCATGAAATGTCTGCAGCCTCCAATCCAACATAGGTGGTGTCCAACAACGACTTCCACCACCTCTTTGCATGGGATTCCAAGCATGAAACCACTAAGGGTACTGCCATCTCCGTCGGGCACTGAGTCCCTGCCAGCATCACATAAATGATGTACACCCACTCCTCAGTCTGAACAACTACTCAGTCCCAAGGTATGATGGAGGGGAAAGGACTCCGAAGATGCTCAGCTAATTTGCCCAGGGATTTGGCTGAGGAGTCGGAGCCTGCTGAGCCCTGAATGCCTCCAGAATGGCTGTCAACGTCTGTCCCATCTCCGTCTACTGGAACGGAGTAGGGTTTGGTGGTGGTGGGATGACATTTGGAGTCAGAGGCACTCCATGCTGCAGGGTAGGGTTCATCACATGCTACAAAAGAAAATTTTAACACTCGTAAGGAGATTTGGCTAAAAAGATTCAGTTAAAAGTAAACTTTTTCATGTGATTCCCCATATGGGAACACCATTGCTTCCGCTGCTAGTTTGTCCTCAAACTAAGCTCGTGCGGGGTGGCCTAGGGTTTGTGGACTTCTTTTCTTCGGATCGAGGTTTCGCTCTGATACCAGTTTGTAAGACCCCAAATTATTTTGCTACAAACCTGGTCTTATGCCCAGAAACGCCGCTTTGTGAGGACACCAACACTCGGGGAGGTCGCCACTACAAAATGCCGATACTGTCGGCAATAACGATCACAGAAGAAAAATAGTACAAATGAACAAATGGAAGTCCAAGTCCACATCATATAATATATAAAATCATAAAGATAGATGTCTACAGATAATAACGGAATAAAAGAGCAGTAATAGAAAGGGCTCCTGCCAGTACATCATATCCTCACTACAAGATCTCTCGCGGAAGCAAGACTACTAATAATCACTCACTGATCCTGAGACTGGTGCTCCTGTGCTAGATTGGCCCGCCTCCATCTACACTGGCCTCTGGTGGTGCTGCATCTCCTCGATCCCCTAAAATGATATAGTCCACCGACCGTTACTCAAAAATACTAAGCCTCGTTTCCCCACCCCGCCGCCAGTGGCTCCTAGGCACCGTGCGAGAAGGACATAGGGGAGGGCAGCAAGGGGTATAAAACATAGCAGATGGCATGACCTAGCTACAAGAATATCTACCACAACACAGGTGTGTATATATATAGAACAGTAAGTAAAGCAAGGTAAAGAACGTATAAAGAATAATAACTGTGTAATGTACAAGCTACATCTAGCGGCCACAGATAGAGTAAAGAGAAGTAAGTAAGAAAGGTAACCTTGATTTATAGGAATGCCCATACAGACCTATAGACCAAGGGGTCATTTAGCAAGGCCTATCGTATAAAAAGTCCCATACCATTTATACGATAGGGGTAGGGGTTTAAATGCAGTGCTTATGCCATGACATGCAGTGTTATGCCGAATAATATTATGTTCATGCAAGTGCAACTCACGCACCCAACTCTATGCACACAGACCTTTAGTTCCCCCTTTTGGAGTTAGCTAAACTCTCAGGTACCTCCCATAGTGCCAAATAGAGGAAGTGGGTTGGTCCTCTCCCACCTCTAGGTTGGTATTCGCACTACCTAACCAAGACCTTTCGTATGCCTCAACGCGAAGAACACAACTGCAGAGCGCCTACGTACTCTTACTGGCTGGTCCACCAGACTTTTCCTTGGCTAAGTGATAACCACACTCGCCGAGTTAAAGTATCGACGTCGGTGCGAACGAACATCCAATACTGAAGACCCACCACCTTCATGCACATACAAATATGATTACACCATATCTCTGAGCCATAGGCTCCCCAGGCTAACCTGCCCATCTTTATAACCTTCCGAGTCACCGACTCGTCGGACTAACCCATCCGTACCTACATACACCGATACTACTGCTCATAAGACCAAACCAACTAACCACCCATAGAAATAGAATGTGGGTGAGTGTATTATTAAGTTAAACTTACATAACAATTTATTTCTACAGTTTTGGGTTAAACATGGACTTCCCGAGGACTATCCTGTGAGGGGCTCGCAGCGGTACTAGGAGCTATGATGGGATAAACCCCAAAGCTCCATTTCCAAGGCACTTATTCTTATTGGTGTCTACCCTTGACCTGACCACTATTAATGTTACACTTACTAAAACTAAGTGTGTTTTACTCCACTCAAAGGGAATGACAACCTCTCGTCGATCCCAAGCACACTCTTGCCTCCTAGTCAAGTAGACATTTCACTCCTACCCTCTTTTGTTGACCCTTTCCAAACCCACTCAGTCTGGGTGTTCCAACTTCTTTAACTCCCCATGTAATACCTACATGTTTATCATAATTCAGCATTTTCACTATACGCAGACCAATTGAACAACATGATGGATAAACAGAGAAAGACTCCAAATGCTCATCCAAATGACCCAAGATTATTATTGGGAGTGTGTTATGACATCTTAAGACAATCTCCAGAAATTCATAATTTTCCTAATTAATTTGGCATTTATTATAATTTCTTCAAAGTTAGGCAACCAATAACTTTAAACACCAATTATGGTTTTCTGATAAACATTGGACTTACTAAAATTTGTACAACTATATACCATCAGAATAACATACATATATAAAATTCATCAATTTCTAGAAAGGTTTTGACCTCCAATTAAAATATTGACTAATTTAACAAAATCAAGGATTAACAAAGAAAGTACCAAAAGTACTCATTCAAAAATTATAAGAAAATTAGTAGGTGTCTAAGGCGATCAGAAAAGTTCACTGCCTGAGTTCCATAATTTTCCGAATTCATTTGACCATATAAATCCTTTATTTAAATTAACAAAGCCTAGGGCACTTTGTGGAGGGAGCCATATATAAATTCCTCCAAAAATTATACTAAAATTAACAGATCATATACTTGCCCTAAAGAGTCCTCTGACCAAGTTTCATGATTTTCCAGTGAATATTAAACCCTTAATTAATTCCCCTTATAAATTAGTCAAATAAAGGACTTGTGAATGAAGTACTATATAGATCATTCTAAAATTCACAATAAAATTATCAAAGAACAATATCACTACGACAAGCTCATTGCCAAATTTTCATGAACATCAAAGGTTATATGAACATGTAAATTCTTTTTATAAGTAAGTGCCCTAATTGGTTCTTAATTAATTCAGAGGGGATAAATGTTTCTACAAATTCTAGTTAAATTATATAGGGCATATTACCACCCTATGAACCTCTCTACCAAGTTCCAAGTCAATCCAATGACATATGACCCTATGTCCTTCAATAGGTTCAATATACAGCCCTAGGGTTTGAACTTGGGGTTCTAGGGCACATCCACCCCAAACCACCCAAACCACATGTGGTGGTGTTTTATGTGATGTTAAATCAGAGGATAAGGTTTCATCACTTTTGGATCTGAATAGACCACTCAACCCATCATGTGCATTTTGACCTAATATTCCACAGTTTGACCAGATTTGAGTTGCTTAATTACCCAACCAAATCAATCCCAAATGGGATGAAATTTTTACCAGAGTCATGTCATGGTACTAAGAACCACCCACCAAAGTTTGGTAGGGTTTGGAGGTCTCTAGACCCTAAACATAAATCATACATGGTTTATTAAATGTTTGCAAAAATTAGAGAAAAAGGTCCTCCAAAAATGAGCATTTTTGGATATGTTGAGGGTGTGGATATAAGTAGGCTATTATCCAAATTTCAGAGCATTTGGATGGCGGGATTGATGGGGGGAAACAAATCAATCTCTGGTCAACTTTATGCATAGGCTCCACCATTTTGAGTGCTGTGGTCAGACCACTGACCCAATTGGTGTGAAATCAATTTTAAAATATACTAGACCTCAGGGGCTGCAAGTTTGATGTTGAACATTTTTCCAGTAGAGGGCTATAAGTATTTTTAATATATAAAAACATTAACAACATAAGGCGTGACAATATATACATAACATACAAATCAAATCATTTCGGTCTGCGCATATCAGATCGCACCAGATCGGACGGCCCCTGCTCATCGTCCCCGATGAGCCAACAAATCTGGTGAGTCCATCCTGGATCCACTTTTCGTGGCTTTTCCCGACCACCTGTACCCTCCCCGACCGACCAATGCCACCACCACCTCCATTGAGGTGGTGGCCGGCGATAAGCAGTGATAGGGCGGCCGGAGATGGCCAGAATAGTGTTTTAGACATGGGGAAAAAGCTTGAAAAACCAAGCTCTTGGCCCACCGGATCCTAGGCCAATTGGCCCCGAATCTTGCGGCCAATAGATGTAGATCTATCCACAGAGAGAGGAGGAGGGGAGGACCTGAGTGGTGGTGTTTTGCCTCTCCAATCGTCGACTAGCCATTGCCGGCCGTGGAGCTTTCGGGGCCATGCTTATCTCTGTTATAGAGGATCGAGTTCTTCATGGGGATGGTGGAAAATGACTCCTCTGAGTCTAGTGAGGGTTTTAAGAGTGCTAATTGGGGGGGGGGGGGGGAGAGGAAGGGACATGACAACAATTGCCATGAAGGCCATTAATGCCCAATTTCAGTCAAACATAAATCTCCTCAAATTCCCCCTATGTGGCCTGGAATGACCATTAAACTCCTCCAAATTGATTGGGGAAGATGAATGAAGACATTTGAGGAGGAATGGGTGGCTATTGGTCTCCCTAAACTCCGAATGCCATTTCTCCTTCTCTTTCTCTCTCCTCCATTTTTGGGGAAAATGAGATTTCTCTCTCCTTGTCATCATTTATAGAAATTGGGTGGCAATCCATGGTAATTATCAGCCTCCTATGCTAATGGGCTACTCCAATTGGGCCTAGCCCAAGTGGATTGGGCTTGATTAAGCCAAATTAGGGTAATTTGACCTAAGATATTGTTGAGTTGACTTTGGGCCAAATTGGCTAAATTGGTGGCACCATGATGGGGATTTTAGGTCCATTGGGTCCCCAATATCATTATGAGGTTAGGGGCAAGGTAAATTTGGCAAGGTGGAGGATAATTGACCCTAATTAGACTACTTTGACCCTCTTTAGGGTTAGGTTTGACTTTGGTCAACTTGATCACTTTGGTTGGCCCCATTGAGTCCTTGGTGTTCTAAGGGACCCCCTAAAGGGTTAGTTTTTATATGGTGGGTTCAAGGGGTCAAGGTGAGGCCCTAAAGTCCAACCCTAGGCTTGGTAACTGGAAATTGCTATCTGTAGACCATGGTGATCTTCACCTTCAAGCCTAAGCTCTTATGATCTCTTTGTGCTTCCTAGGGTTTTGTCATGAACTAGTCATGACAGAAACCATCCTAGGGGTCTAGTTCTTTGAGGGATGTTACACTCCCCCCTTTAAAACATAGCTTGAGTTATCAAATCCCGATTTGATACTTTTTCTAATCGCACCCCATCCTCTACTACTAGTGTATACCACTACTGTTAACTCATCAATCAACATTGTACATGCAAATACCAAAGAGGTAGCATCTCCAGGGGTGGTGACCAGAAGGGAGGGGTCTAAATCTAACATTCCAACTTTTACTTTTCGCAGTCCAGCGGTCTTTAATCAAACTCACGTATCCTAAAGAGGTGACTATATGAATTCTAATTATGAATGGGTTGATTCTAGTTCCAGGAGTTGTAGGGTTACCCATAATCAGATTTCTAATTTTTGTTTCATCGAGCACTTGTATTTGGGCCTATATAATTAATACTTATAGACCTAGTGAGACTACATTTGAACATGAGGTAGCCTTTGTCACATGCTAATAATTCCAAGAAAATTTCCATATGTTCATAAAGCTTTCAAAAGTCTATATACAAATTTCTACAACATTCCTGTGTCAGTAATTCAAGATATGAATTTCTCAAGTATTAACTCCAAGTTCTACATTGTGAAGTGAGTATTATGTCTTCTTAATAAATAAATCTAATATAATTCTAGAAGTTCATATTGCTATCAAAACTCTTTGTACAAATTTCTACAGCATTCCAGTGTCAATACTTCAAGATATGAATTTCTTAAGTTAAAACTCCAATTTCTACATTGTGAAGGAAGTACCATGTACTATCAATAAATAAATCTAATATAATTTCCAGAAGTGCATATTGCTATCAAAAGTCTATGTACAAATTTCTATAACATTCCAGTGTCAATAATTCAAGATATGAAATTCTTAAGTTAAAACTCCAAATTCTACATTATGAAGGAAGTACCGTGCCCTCTCAATACATAAATATAATATAATTTCTAGAAGTTTAAATTGCTATCAAAATTCTATATAAAAATTTATACAACATTCCAGTGTCAATAATTCAAGATATGAATTTCGTAAGTTATAACTTCAAATTCAACATTGTGAAGGAAGTACCATGTCTTCTCAATGAATAAATCTAATATAATTTCCAGAAGTGCATATTGATTTCAAAAGTCTATGTACAAATTTCTACAGCATTCCAGTGTCAATAATTCAAGATTTGAATTTCTTAAGTTAAAACTCTAAATTCTACATTGTGAAGGAAGTACCATGTCCACTCAATAAATAAATCTAATATAATTTTCAGAAGTGCACATTGCTATCAAAAGTCAATATACAAATTTATACTGCATTTCAGTGTCAATAATTTAAGATATGAATTTCTTAAGTTATAACTTCAAATTCTACATTTTGAAGGAAGTACCATGTCCTCTCAATAAATAAATCTAATAAAATTTCCAGAAGTGCATATTGCTATCAAAAGTCTATATACAAATTTCTACAGCATTCTAGTCTCAATAATTCAAGATATGAATTTCTTAAGTTATAACTTCAAATTCTACATTGTGAAGGAAGTACCGGGTTTTCTTAATAAATAAATCTAATATAATTTCCAGAAGTGCATATTGCTTTTAAAAGTCGATGTACAAATTTCTACAGCATTCCAGTGTAAATAAATCAAGATATGAATTTCTTAAGTTAAAATTCCAAATTCTACATTGTGAAGGAATTACCATGTCCTCTCAATAAATAAATTTAATATAATTTCAAAAGTGCATATTGCTATCAAAAGTCTATGTACAAATTTCCACAGCATTCCAGTGACAATAATTCAAGATATGAATTTCTTAAGTTATAACTTCAAATTCTACATTGTGAAGGAAGTAACATGTCTTCTCAATAAACAAATTTAACAAAATTTACAGAGGTTCATTTCATCTTATAAGATCATATGCCCAAGTCTCAAAATTTTTCCTAAGGTTTTACTCCAAGAGATTTCATTAATTAACATTTGTAATATTTACACCCCATGTAAAGGCTTAGGGAATTTTTGTACCAAAAATTCCCAATTTCCTAGAGGGTTGTATTTCCTCCTATCTTATGCACGTGCAAGTTATTTCTTGCTTGCAATAGCCAAATTGAGGTAAGTACTCAAGAAAAGGGTTTTGTGCTATTAGCACCCCTTCCCACTCTACATGCACTTGCATGTGAATTTTCCCCATATATACCAAGTCAATTGACTTCAAATCTCTACCTTGAGATGTATTTTGACCCTCAGTATTATTTGACACATTTTGGGGTCACTATTTATCACCAAGCCATGAATATTACATATTCATGTTTATTTAAATAATAAATGGAACAATAGTAAAATACAACAACAACAACAACAACAGAACCCATATAGTCCCCAATCATTGGGGGTATGGGCAGGGGAAGATTGGAAACAGACCTAACCTTTGGCACTATGCACAAAGTGGCTTCTCTCAGAGGAGAAAGACCTAACCTTTGACAATAAATGCACAAAGTGGCTGCTCACAGAGTACCACTGAAATAGTGGCCCCCTATACCATCGCGTTTGCTGCGGAATCATGCCCTCAAATCAAAGCCAAAGACATCAGAGAGGGCAGACCCAAGAATCATGCCCTCAAATGGAATAATAGTAAAATAAATTCCAAAAATAACTAAATTTGGCCAGAATGTGGGTCTAGGCATAACACATCACTGTTTCAAATTTCAGACCTATTGCCCAAGGGGTTTGGGAGAATTTCACAAAATTCTCCCTAGGTCACATATTAAAGTTTAATAATCTAGATTTGGTTAGTATGAGGAGAACTCCACATTAGTGGGTCCAAATGGTCCCAAATTTTGTCTAGTGACCTAACATGACCTAATGATCCTTCCACAAAATATTTGGGTGGATTTGGGTTCATACAACCCAACAATCAAGTCATGCATGATTAATTAAATTATTCCCAAAAACTTAGAAAAATATCCTCCAAAAATCCCCATTTTTGGACAGACCATGTCATTAGTTTTATCTCAACTATGGTTAAAATTACAAGGCCATCCATGGACTGGTTTTGATTAAATTCACAAAATACACTTGTGTCATATTATTAAAATTTTCATACTAGTCAATTTAAATTTGGATTTTACTCACATGCAAGGGTCCAAATGGCCCAAATTTTTTACCAGAAACTATTATCCACATGACCCAAAAATACAGAGGAGATTTGATAATATTTTAGTTAATTTAACCCAATTTATACACCATAAATGATTTATTAAATAATTAATAAAACTTTAGAAACATTTGCACCAAAAATTCTGATTTTTGGGCACACAGTAGGTCTAAGGCACGCACACATGTGGTCCAAATTTCAGCTTCATGCAGTCTACCATGTGAGAGTTACTCAACTTCAAAGTTCAGTACTCCCCAAAGACCAGTCCCACAAAAACTGACCTACAAAGAGCAGTAGGACCATGAATGGCTTGATTTTAATTCCTATAGAAAGTGGATTCAAGGATCTACAAAAGTTGTCTCTGCTCTTTTTTCAATTTATGGCCTCTAAGGTCCTCAATTTTGGAGGATAAAATGGGCAAAATCTATGACAAAATGTAAATGAAATATAACTTTTATATTTCCTAATGTGGCATGAATCTTGGCGCATGATTAGCGGTCCCCGGTCATCGTCCCTAAACAGCCAACGACTGGGATTTTCTGTTCCTGGGTCATTTTGCGGGCTGATTTCTGGCGGCTCCTGGAGGTCTCCGGCGAACCCTTCCGCCACCACCACCATTTAACACAGGGCTTTCGACTGGCGATGGCCGTTTGGCCTGGGGTGGCCGGAGTAGCTCTCCGACACATTTGATTATTGTGGCTAGGAACACTAAAAATCAAATGGCGATCTTACGATTGCTCAAGCGATTTTGAAAACGGAAGATGGGGATTTCTAGCACAGTTGGAGGGGGAAAGAATCTTGCCTCATTTTGAGCCGGATTGTTGGTGGTTGCCTAGTTTGCCATTGCCGACCTCAAACTCCTTGGCGCCATTATTGTTCTGAGCTTGTTGAGCTTGAACTCTCTCTCTAAAAGGGGGGTTTGTCTGCTCTGGATGGTCTGAAGAAGATGGAGTGGAGAGACGGGGGAGATGGGGTGTATATGGCCTCATGCCATAAATGGCTTCTATGCCAGCTCCTTGCCGCCGCTTATAACCAATCAAGGCCCCTCCCACACTGCCCCAAACTGATGGGAATTTAATCCCCAGCTCAGATGAGAGCTTGGGGAAGGGAAGTGGGGTGCCAATTGGCACTCATTCCCCATTTTCATCCTTGATGTTTCCTTGTCTTTTTCTCCAAATTTTGAACTTAAAATCTTGGCATTTAATTCCCAAATTTCGAATTTCAGAGGGCACGTGGCTCAGAATTCATGTGGGCTTGCTGATGGCTCTTGGGTTGGGCTAATTCCAATGTGTTTTGAGTTTCGGCTCACTTGACCCAAATTGACTAATTTGGGACTTTTGAGTTTGGGCTAGACTCAAGCTCACCCCAACCAATATGGCTGACCCACATTGGTGCCTTAGACCCTAATGGACCTATTCCAAGGGGAATTAGGTTATGCTGGGGTAATATGGGGTAAATTATACATTTTGGGCTTTAAGGGCAATTTGGGGGTTTTGGTGTTTTTGCCCTATTCTTCCATAATTGAATGTGCACTTTGGTTCATTTAGGTCTCATATACTCCCTTTAGGGTATAAGAGAGATTGTGCTAGGTCAATTTGGTCAATTGAGGGCCAATTGAACCATATAGGGTAAAATTATAATTTGGGGCAATTTAGTAATTTTGCCTAATTTTCCAAAATTGGTTTATCCCAAGGGTCCAATGTGAACCCACTAGACTCCCTTAGTAGTCTTGGAGTGTTAGGCGTGATCAATTTGATCACATATGACCAATTGAAGGTCAATTGGGGGAATTAGTTCAATTAGGTCTAATTGGGGGTTTTTGGTAATTAGCCTAATTTCTCAAAATTGGTCCACCCCAATGGGTCAATGTTGTCCCACTAGTCTCTCCTAATGGCCATAGAGGGTTGTGTGTGATCAATTTGATCTCATTGAGACAATTGAAGGTCAATTGAGGGAATTAGCTCAATTAGGTCAAATTGGTTTTTTTTGGTAATTTGGCCTAAATTCCCAAAATTGACAAATTCCAATAGGCCCATTTTGTTTCATTAGTCTACCCTAGTGTTTAGGAAGGGTGTGGTGTGGTCAATTTCATCATACTCAGGCTAATTGACCTATATTAGGGCGAAGTATGTCAAATTGGGCCTTCATATGTAACTTGACCTAGCCAGGTCAAAGGCTCCTATAGTGATCATGGGACACCCTTTTGGTTAAGGAACCATCCATGCCTCCTAACATGCTTTAATTTAGCTTACGAGTTTTCCTCATGGTTATAGGTGATGTATAGGGTGCTTTAGCCCTTTTAGGTTACCCTTGAATTCTTCTTAAATTGGGATGACCCATGGTGGCAAAGTGCACACCATTGTGTTCTCCTCTCATTCAACTTGTCACCAAGGTACCCTTGGTCACTTATCCTATTTTTATCATGACTTTGTCATGACAAAAAATTCTTAGGGGTCTAGTAGTTTGGGGGGATGTTATACTAAGTACTATGCAATCAACAATATCAAAACAGAATAAAGTAAGCACAAAAAATATAAACCAGAAAAGCATTAAATTGGACAGCACAGAAAATCAATGCAGAAGACACAAACTATTTATAGTGGTTCCCCAAAGTGTGGGTAGTCCACTCTTCTACCTCCCTGGTAGGATTGCACTAACTGAGCCTGAGTCTTTTGATAAGGAGACTCTTAGAACCACTAAGTCTTTTGATAAGGAGACTCTTAGAACCATTGAGTCTTTTGATAAGGAGACTTCTAGAACCAGTGAATCCTTTGAAAGAGGGATTCTTAAAACTCTTTTACAGTTGGAGAATGAGAACAGTAGAAGGAGAAGAAATAAGAGAATAGAATTCTTCAGTAAGAATCCTTCAGAAGCTATATCTTTGAATGATGTTGCTTTTATTTATCTCAGGATCTGAATATGATGAACTCTTGCTTAAGATAGTGATGATTGCAAGGGTTATAAGCTTGATCCTGATCCTCTCTACACTTTTGTTGACTTGCTACTATGTGATGTAGAAGAAGAAGCATTTGTGTTGTTATGATCTTTTCATGTGCAGAGGAGTTGTTCTTGTGTTCTGTCTTAGGGCTGGAGAAGAAAGAAGAAGAAGCCCTATTCGACAGACAGGATAATGAATCAGTTGGTTATGTTTTCTTTCTTTCTCAGCATACTTATTCTCTATGATTTGAGTTTGAATTTCTTTCTTCTTTTGGACTGTCCTTAGAAGGAATGTCCATTGGACAATTGATGATTCCTTCTATTTTTATTTCCGACCCGTCCATTTGATTTGAATACCTTCCAAGAATGACTTTGCTGTATCTCTGGAATACTCCATTCCACTCTTGGCAATAAACGAGCCATTGGAGAACTTGTTTCATCCTTGTAGATCATCTAGAAAAACACCAGAAAGGACAGAAGAAAGCCTTTTTTTTCTGTCTGTATTCGACGCTGCATCGACTTCATCTTTCGTCATATCGACGCACCTTTGAGTTCTTATAGAAGTATCTTCAAGTTCCTTCTTAGCTATGGTTGTACTCAGATGTCGATGTTGCGTCGATTACTTATCGACGTATCCGTCGAGTTGAAGACTTGGACTTGAACTTTATCTTCTACATCCAATTGAAGTTGAAGTTGCGTCGACTTCTGAGATGGCTTCGATAGGCTCTTCCTTATGCGTCGAGTTCCTTTTGACATTGCATCGACTTGACTTGATACTTCTACAGGCAGATTGAGTTACTTTGTGTTTCAGTCAGAGTTACGTCAACATCTAGTCGAAGTTGCGTCGACTTCAATTCGACACAAGTTTTAACTTAACTAAATTTGTGCTTCTCTTAGGCCCGGTCTTGACACACTAAGTGAATGTGATATCCTATGACATCTAATGACCATTTTACCCTTTCTATACAATATGGGTAATACAACCTAACTGATGAAATCACGTTAAGATGATTCGTTAGATAAATCAAAAGGGTTTTTCCCAACAATCTCCCCCTATTTATCTTAACAAATTTATAATTTGATTAAGTGATTTTAAGAAAACTTTGACATAAAATTAAATACAAACACATATACACAAATCAATAATGACATTATAAGCACATAGACAATATGATGAGCTTTTAAGAAATCATATTGATCTTCATAATCATGATAATTGTATCCACCAGATGATATAATATAATACCATTGTTTACCTGTACATTACTATAGTTCTTCTGGGGCTTTCCTCTTCCTTGAGAACACTTATGATATTACACTTCTTGGTGCAAACCTCAGTGGATCATCTTCTTCTTCAACAGCCTTTACAACATCTTGATGAGTTTCATTTTCTTTGGGAGGCTCCCCTTGAGATTGTGCATCTTGTTTAATAGTCAGAGCAACCTCCTTGACAATCTTTGTAACCTCATCCAAGAGCAGATCATCTTCTAGGGGCTCCCCCCTGAGTTGAAGCAATCACCTCCCCCTGGTTTACTGCAGAAGGCTCCCCTTGGACTTTTCCTATTTGAAAAACAGTGAGTTTGATTGGATCATGAACATCAGCAGCTGGGGAATTTGGGGCAATCTCTTCTTGTGCACTCTTTTCCTTCTCCTGGCCACTCACATTTCCTTGATTAAGCCTCTCCTCCTCTTGGATCTTCTCGCCCTTCTAAACCCTACTTACAAGGGAGGTTAAGAATTCTTTAGTTACCATGGAGGAGGATACAGTTGATTTAAGTGCTAGGAGGGACTCTTTTGATTATTGCAGTTCTGTCTCCATCTGGGAGTACTTCTTATTGAACTTTTTGGCTTGAGTGGTAGGTCAGCAAATGTGCTAGTAGCCAATTCTACTGCTTTTGAAATCACTTGCTCAATGTCAAAGGAAGGAGTAGGATGTGTGGTAGGGACAAGGGGTGTGGTAGGAGTTTATGAGGATATGATAATTGGAGGAATTGTTGTGGAATCCTCATTGAAGTCTGGAAGATCTTGGTGGATAGGGGAGTGTGATTGATTATCTTCTGGTTTGATGTGATATTATGGTAGGGGAGTATACTGGTTTCCTGCAGTGTTTTCAGCAGAAATGATGGGGGATGGTTGTTGTTGTGGTTGGAGAGAAATCTGAGGTATAGGTTCTGAGGTTGGAGTGGATGGAATGGACTTGTTGAACTGAGCTAGATCAGCATCTAGAGTAATATTTTATTGGGCCGCTGGAGTGTCCTGTGCTGGATTATTATCTCTTTGAGGATCTGAAAGAGGTGTCTCAGTATCCCGTGGAGTTGGAGAAGGAGGAGGTGAAGGTGCAGCTTGACTAGGCTTGATGATCTGCCAGGTACACATGGAGAAAATGCTGATATTGATTCTCTTCCCAGGTGGAATTGGCACTCCTTTTGATTTGCATACCATGGGGTAATGATGGAGCAGCACCTGACTCATCATTCTCATATATGCATTTTCTTTATGTGCGTATATATGACCTATCATTTTCAGGATGCATCTCCCCCAATTGATCTTTTTGTTGAGGACAAGACATCCCATTATCTGGAGCTACTGCTTAGGAATGGTATCATGTGCTGAAATTTTGCATATGAGCACCTTCCCTACTATATCAACTAGGAACCTGTATTCTTCAGCTAGATCAATCTTCTTCAAATTGATGGCCTTATCTTTCCTGAACTGCATGATTTCTAAAGCCTTCCTGGTCTCTTCCCTTGTCAGTTCATCTGGATCACTGCCAACTGTAAGATCAAACATCTAATTGAGCAATTCCTCTGTTATATTTATATCTGTCCCAGAGATTCTCCCATTGAGGGATCCATTATCTCCTATGTGAAGATTGTCTTTGAACTCTATCAGTTCAACATCAAGGATCTTGCACCTTTTAGAAATAAGCTTTGTCAAGCCGACAATATGAAATAAGCCGAGAATGGCTGTGAAGTTATCAGAAGCTGCATTAAAGGAGTCATCAACGTCGAAGCCAGAGTTGATCTTTGGAGGAGCCATTGTGTACAACCCTGTATTCGTCGAGTGGGCCCCCGGCATCCAAGGGCCCTTTAGGACATTATTTTTTAGCATGGTCACCGTCATGGAGAGGGGGGCGAGCGATGGAGGCGGAGGTCTCCCGCTCGCCCAGCCCGTAGAGGGCGGGAGGAGGAGGCCCTAACCCCCTCTCGCCCCCGCCCCTGCAGGGGGGCGAGAGGAGAGGGCCGCCTGCCCCCTCTCATCCCAGCTCCAGTAAGGGGGTGAGAGTATGGGGAGCTGCCTGCCCCCTCTCGCCCAGCCCCAGAAATAAGGGGTGGTCTGCGTTTAGCGTCTCAGATTGGCGTGATTTGGCTATTCGCAGGCCAAATCCGAGAGTATTTTGGAAATCTCGAAGGCCAGAATGTGGCTATTGGTAGACCAAGTTCAAATACTATAAATAGGACCAAGGGGGCACCATTTGGCGGGACTTCTCTTTTGGCCACTCTCTCCTGATGCTTCTTTGGTGGGTGGAGAGAGCCTCCAAAGGTGCCCAAGCTTAGCATTGGCTTTGGAGGGGAAGCGCTCTAAGATCTTCCGGGTGTGTGGTGGGACCTCCTCGCTAAGCCCTTGGTCTCATTCTTAGTTCCCTAATCTCTTAGCCTAGAGCTCTCCCTTGGGATAAGTAAGTGTGAGGTCATCCCCCAACTTGTTGAGGGCCCCAACTCCACAGAGACCAATTTATTGGTTTCAACACATTGAATCTTAGATGATGTACCTACAAAGAGAAGAGAGAGGGAGAAAGAGAGAGAGAGAGAGAAGAATGCAAGAGAGCTGGAGAGAAAGAAAGCACGAGAGCAAGAAAGAGAGAATTCGAAAGCGTAATGAATTCGACGCCTATGTTGCATAAAAGATGACGATTCATCAGAACTTAGGGTTTTATTCGAAGCAACGTCGACAAAGATTAATAGTCAGCGCGCCAAAATGTCTAGAGACAGCTTCTAGAAGTGAAACTGTGCGCGCCTGTCATGTCGACGTTGTGTCGATTAAAACTCGACGCATCTTCGAATTTGACGAGCAACTATTAAATCGACGTATGCATCGATATGAAATCGATGTTGCGTCGAATGCTATTCGAATTATCTGATTCAGATGGCTCTCAAAGCTGGCGTCAAATAGAATTAGACAGTACGTCGAATTCTATTCAACGCAACTAAGAATAAACAATTAAATTTTCTTAGAAAGTTCTTACTGTTTTTCCCAGCAAGGATTTTTATTGAAAATAATATTTATACTATTATTTTCATGAACTATAAACTCAACAAAGGATTTTAGAGTATAGATTACTCCCTTTGCATATGTGTAGTTTATTATTGATCATCTACTTCTTTCTTTTCCCTTCACTTTCTCTGGGAAAAGAACTCTAAGTTTTCTACACATGTAACTCAAACATTAGAGGGTACCCAGGTTACCTTGGTCCATTTGCTTCTACCATTATAAGGTTCTATAAAAGAATAGAAGGGTCTTTCATGATATCCTTTTTGATGATAGAGAATGTGTTTATCAAATCTAGGTTTATTATATTGGTATTTGAATTGTGTATAGAATGTATCAAAATATAATAAATCAGCAGAGTGCTTAACAATTTTCTCTTTTATAACACCCTTTTAATTTAGATTCATTGGTTTGTTTGAATTGATTTTCCCTAGAGATCTTTTCTCACTATTAGAGTTTGCTTTATTAAATACAGTGATTTAATCGGGATTATTATTATCTTGATCCTCAATTATTGCACTCCTCTCACTTGTTTGATAGTCACTAGGTTTAATAAATCAAATTGGATTTTTCCAGGCTGGTCTACTAAGGACTTCTGTGCTAGTGGATGGCTCTGCTCTTAAACCTAGGTGTCTAAATCTCATAGAGAGATTTTGTGTAATATATTTGAGCTTTTGACTCCTCCCATTGAGTGAGTCTTCAAAGGCCTTTGCTAGCTCTTCCTTTAGTTTTAAATTTTCTTTTCTTATGTCAATTAGTTCTGATTCCTTATTATGAATCTTATCTATTAAATCCTAATTTCTCAGATATAAATAATCTTTCTTAAGGTTCTCTAGTTCTACCCTAATTGTTTCTATTTCTTTTTGTACCTCTAGATGATTATTGCAGAATTCTTTAAAGCACATTTGAAATTCATCAGAACCATAATCAAAATTATCAAATAGCGATACATGTTCTTCTTCATCATCTGAGGAGATACCTAATGCCATCAGGCAGGGAACTTCAACAGGTTCTTCATCACTTTCTGATGAAGAGGAGCTTAACTTTGCTTTAGAGTCACTCCATGTTTCTGCAATGAAACCTTTACCTTTCTTCTTATCTTTCTTCCTGAAAGAATTCTTCTCCTGACATCTTTGCTGCTGCTCCTCCCCCTTTGTTCTTGTGGACACTTAGGGGCTATGTGCCGTAGCTTATTGTAGGAGAAGCAGATCACTTCCTATTGGATTTGTAGGTGCCCTTAGAGGGGGGGGGGGGGGGGGGGGTGGGAGGGTGAATAAGGGTTTTAAAAACTTTTATTATATTTTGAATGACTTGAAAAGCTAAGAAAACAAAATAGTGAAATACCAAATAAATCAAGTGAAATAAAATAAAGACAAGATTTTATTAACTTGAAATATAAGATTACAAAACTTGATTTCTTATGACGCTAGAAATCGAAGGCAGAAAGTAAAATGTCTTTTTGTTTTCTATCCCGACTCGTATCCCCATGAACCAGTGGCTTTAGCCTATCCTCCCCGGATACAGCTTCAAGCTACTCTAGCTAATCCTCCCCTAGATACGACCTCGAGCACCCCCTAGATCTACACCCTAGACCTAGTCTCCAAGACGAGGCAAATTTCTGCCATAAGTCCTACCCAGACCTAGTCGCCAACACGAGGCGAATTCACTGCGTGAGAACAAAAGAGTAAAGAAATGAAACAATAACAATGTAAAAACTCCCTATATGGATATCTTGAAGAAGTAGACGAAGTCCTGTAGAGTATGATCATAGTCGATGCGATCTTTCATCATGATGATGAAGCGTGTTGAAATCTTCTCCACAGATCTCCTTAAGCCTTCATGGATTTGTGGTAGTATCTATCTAAAACTTCATCTATATGATGTGGCATGAAGCTATGCAATTTAGGGGCGTGAGAGGATGAAGAAGATAGAGCCAAGGGGTCCTTTTTATAGCCTTGGAGCTACCGCTTGCGCTAACCCTATCGCCGATGCTATCTCGATTTAGGAAATATCCCGCATGTGAGAATCTTTCATTCCAAGGAAAGCCATCTGAGATTCCTCTTGTGCATCGAGCTACCGCTTACGCTATCCACTACCATCGACGCTCTCTCAGATTAGGCAATACTTTGTGCGTATATTTCATTCCAAGGAAACCCTGATGAAATTCCTCTTGTGCATCGGGCTACCGCCTATGCTAGCCGCTAGCGCCTTCTATAATTGCTTCCCGGAATTGCTTTAATCAGCTCTAGCGCCTGCGCTATCCACTACCGCCGACACTAGTGACCATGCTGGAATTTTGGCTTCAAACTTGGGCGCAACCTTCTTATGTTATCCTTAAGTCATATGACATTATTTCCTACACACTTAAGCACACAAGATCAAATACACATAGGATTTGTTATTATCCAAGCTAGGAGATACGGAAGACCATGTTCCAACAAGCTCCACCTTTTTGATAATAACAAATCCATTAATGATAAATCAGAGCATTAATACATAAAGCATGACGAATCCTGCTTGTGTGTGTGTGAATGATGACTTAGGATTATTTTCAATTTTGGTATGTAGAAGTGCTCCCCCTAAATGCATGCCCCCTATGTGAATGCTCCCCTTATATGTAGGCTATCTCTTAATCATTAATCATGTTAGTTCTCCCCATTTGATAGCATTTTTTATTTATCATGTTAGTTCTCCCCCTTTTGTTATTAGCAAAACTGTGTTAAGGAAGCAAGAGACATAGAAAAATGCTTTTGATTAAAAAATAAGCATGATCGAGCTTTTATGAAAAATGTAAGGATAATGAGTTTTTAGAATAAAAAAGATTTCAAAAAAAGATCAGAGTTTTTAGCATAAAAATGATTTTTCGAAGACATAGATCAAAGTTTTTTGCATAAAAAATAATATGCATGTTAGAACAACCAATATAAACTTTACCAAGCAAGTCTACCACTTGTTGAAGAAAATGAATTTTGAGAATCAAGTGATGATACACACCAAAAAATAAGACTTGTAATAAGCATGAAAGTGCAAGGTAAAAATATATGACAATAGTGCGGAAGACTATAGAAAAACAACCTTTTGTGAGCATGAAAATCATAAGAGTAAATATGAGTTTAAGTCCAAGCATAAGAAGATGTTTTGGAGTTCAAAATTTTAAGAGTTATAGCATAATTTTTGAAAGATTTCAAACAAGATAAATTAGAGTTTTATCACAAGCGGAAGGGCTATAAAATTGTTTATCGAAAGAAAACATCTTTTTGGAAGCTCAAAGATCAAAATAGAAATAATAGATGTTATGCAATAAAAGTGGTGTTATTTGGATAAAAATCAATTTTATATAAACATCCAAGTTTAAGATAATATTTTTCGTAAGAAAGTAAGGTTTTCAATTTTGCATGACAATAGGCAAGGAGTTCTATTTTTCAAAAACTACTAAGGCAAGCATGTTCGCACATATTCTAGAAGATAGTAACTACAATGTTATTAATTTGCATTTCAAGTTATGAAAACATTATAGAGATCATGCATTGCAATCTAGTACTTTTACTAAAGCTTTGCTGAGAATTTATGTAAAGAAGCATTAGAGTCCAATTCTCATGAGTAGAAGATTTATGAGAGATAATGATGTGTATAAATGGTATTTTGATAAAACTATACAAGTGATATAATCCAAAACACATGACTTATATAGTGAAGTAGAAACATTCTTAAGCATGTAATCTTTTTAACTACTTCTACACATCAATTCTAGATTTGATACAAAGCACATAAAAAGTACAACTACCAAGGTGTTTTGCCCACACAATGCTCATTATGACTTATCAGGGAGCAAAGTAGTGCTTGGGGGATCACATATTTTATTTTCAATAAGAGCTTTTTGTGATCCAGTGTACAAAATAGAAGTGTATCAAAGTAGTTTGCACAAGACACTTTATAATTCTTTCCAAGGTGCTCAACCTCACAATTCTTATGAATACTTATCAGGAGGTTCAAGTAGTGCTTGGTGGAGTTATCTTTGTCAATTTATTTTTGATTTTTTGAGTAAGACAAAGTTCTCCGAATTCACTTATTTTTGCAAACACTTATAAATTTAAAATTTCACTTCTATATGTGCAACAAATTTTTGAATAATGTGTAGGTAATAGAGATAGACATCTTAATATTATAAGCTACTACACTACACACTCATGTTGGGTTAAGAATTATAGGCACATGTAGTCTACCAAAAAGTGTGAGTGTAAAGAGGTCATTATCTAATATAACACATTACTCATACTTAGAGGCATACTAAAGCAATCCTACACAATTCACAATAGACTTTTTCATTACACATAACAAGATTAAAATCTAAGCATGACAAGCAAAAACAATGTTTAGAAAATTTGAGATTTTAAATTAAACATTCTTAGCCAAATCTAAAAGAACATGCTTTGTCATATTTGCCAAAGTAATGAAGCATAGAAATCTTGTTATTTTAATGAAGCCTTGCAGAAACAAAAAAAAAATGCAAAACATATTTTTGTATTTTAAAATTTTATATTTTGAATTTTGAAGAAAAGCAAATTTCATAAATTTTGTAATAAATTTCTTTTCAAAATTTTGAAATTAGTAAAACAAGAAAATAAATAGACATTTTTTGCATTTTGGAATTTTGTATTTGATTTTTAAGAACTCACACATTGGCATAAAGATAAAAATATGTAGTACATACAAAAGAACATATTTAATTAGAGATTTTTCAAAATTTTAAAAACTCAGAAAATTGGAGAGTCGAGCTAGCGCCAGTGATAGTGCTTCAAAGAGTAAGCAAAATATTTAAATTTTGAAAATTCTATTTTTGATCTTGAATAAGTGTCCAAAGATTAGTTTCATGCAGAAATTTCAAAAGGTTTGGAGATGTTTAGATAGTGAAAAAAATGCATGAAACGATAAGGATTTCTTATATGACTTGACTAAATAGACATTGCATGAGATATATTTTCTTATATCTTCATTTTGATTTTTCTAAGGCTTGTGTTTATCAAAATAATGTAAACTGAAAATGATAGTAAATGTAAACATAAGATATCATGTTCGAACAAGCCTAATTAGCATTATTTAAATGATTATAGTATGAAATGATGTTTATGCAAAGAATAGAATAGGTCTGCTCTAGATAAAAGTACCCAGACTACATTTTTACACTCTAGCCCCGTACTAAGTGACGGAAGAGCATGAGGAACTACACACATGCCGTAAGTTGGGGTGTTACTCCCATCTTCTTATACAAGAGAACTCTCAACCTAGCACTCTTTCCTCCAGTGCCTCGTAAGGCCCCACTAGAACCCTCCCCGATTAAGGACAAGACATGACTTAGAGGTTATGTCTCTAATGCATCCATTCCTACACCCACACTATTGTGAGACATACAATATTCGTATATGATCATGGGCATACAAAGCGATTAGGTTTGAGAATGATTTGTAAACTATGAGTTTGTTTGAATTTTAGAATGATAATATATGACCTCATAGTTACATGAATTCTAAGTTCCAAATTTTCTTTTTTTATAACTTGACAAACATATGATAACTAATAGTGCATGAGATTAACATGATAACTAATAATATTCATTAGGATACAATGTTAGTATGATGAGTTAATATTATGCCATATGAATAATGCATGTTTCTTAAATTAATAGAGATTCAATCTGTATACCTAGAATTACATGATGATTTGATTTGATGTTATTGATATCAAGGTGATTCTAAGGTCTAGATATAGTAAGATACATGCAAAAAATAGTGAACCTCATTTCACACACAATACACCTACCTTGGTATGAAGTTATAATACCAATAACCAACATATAAATCATAATTCCTAAGTATGATAAAAATAATTGATTTAAGATAATTCTTGATAGATCATGAATTATGATTATAGAGAATTTTAGCATAAGATATCACTAGATCATGGTGGTGTGTAAGAATTCAATATTCATTCTTTTAAGTTATTATAAATAATTATTTCTATATGTCTTTTGTGATTCGACCTCTTTTTTTTTAATTACGAATTTTGAATATATATAATTTTCTGAAAGTACAAGATAATGATAGTTTTCTTTTTCGGCAATTGCAAGAGTACACAAGAGTCTATAATTAATTTGATCTTTGCTAGACTTTAGTTGGACTTAGCAATTTAGAGTTGATCTTGGATTTCCCGAGGTCTACCTGGTGAAGGGCTCGCAGTGGTACTAGGAGGTACGATGGGGTGACATCCCAAACCTCCCTTTCTCAAGATATTTAAGTGTTATTGGTTGCTACCCATACTTAACATTTAAAATTTATAGATTCAAAGTTTTCCGAAAGAGAAAAAAATGAAGTTCATGATTTCATTAATCTAGATAAATATCTCATAACAAGTTTAGAATTAGGTTTACATGGATAATACAAGATATTTATATGCAATGAATTTAAGAAAGATAGATAGGTCACCAAAATAAAATATGACTTTGAATTTTGATCAATTTGATTTATAAACTCATTAAGCTTTAAGAGATAAAGTCATATTTCCAATAATATATAAGATGACCAAAACATGATAGCTTAAAAAATAAGAAAAACAAAAAGACATTAAAGCATATCATGAAGTAGAAATTTGTATATTTCATTTTAAAACGATTCAACTTCATGCTTTTGATGATACCTAATGAATAAGAGATTTAGGTATCCAAAGGGAACCAAGTGTAACGGTTCCTTTGGGTACCCAAATATAGCGAGATGACTTTTGGGGAGATGGGAACAAATGAACCCCTTTCAAGTGGAGTTAATATTTCATTTTTAACTTTGGGACTCCATTCAAACATTGGTTTAATATTATTCTTATGCATCAACTTTCCATTGTGATTATCTTTATCTTGAAGATTATGACTGTAATGATTATTGAAAGTATCGTTCATAGGAAATTTCTGTAATTCTAATTTTAAGTTAGGAGAAACAAGATTTTGTAAATAATGGTGATTTGGATTTTGATTTACAAATACTTTGTGTTCTTACTCCCATTATTAGGCTTAATTAAGATATTCATATTCATATTCAACTTGCTTTTAGATATTACTTGATATTGTGAATTTGTGTGTTGTGAATTTTTATTCATAATTTTCATAAGCAAGTTGATTTTTGATTTTAATTCACCATTCTTGATCTTAAATTATGTCTAGCTTATTATAAGTTATTGTGCTATTTTTAAGAGTGAAAAAAATAGAGTCAACATGAGTTTAATAGTTATTTCTTAATTCCTCAAATGTTTCGTCCATCTCCTTGATTTAAATTTTATAACTTTAGCACGTAGCATAATAACTTTTCAAAGATGAATTTTCTAAAGATAATTTTTCATTATGCTCTTTTACAAAAATATGTTCATTTTCAAGTTCCTTGTATTTTTCTTTAATATCATTCCAATCAGAACAAGGAGAAGAGTTTTCTTGAGAAGAGTTTAGATCAGAATTTTGCAAATCAATAATTTTAGCATTTGATATTAAATATTTATTTTCCATGCATAATTTTGAATTTGCCTCTTTTAACTTTTTAATTTTTCGTTTAGCTACCTTAAGCATGTGAAATGAGGAAACCGATTTTGTAATGAAAAGAGAGGAACTAGTTTTGCTTATAGTGCAATCAGAAGAGGCAATATTTGAACTTAAAGTTCCTTTGGCTTTTTCTTGACACTCCTCTTCCAAAGATAAGATTTCTTCTTTTGTTTCACTAGATGTGCTTCCATTGATCCATCATGAGAAAAGCTTTTTCTGTGCAAGCTTGCATGTTCTCCAATTCTTGTGTTAGTTCCATACCTGTTAAAGGAAGACCATACATTTCTTCAAGAAATTTCCCAACTTTGTATGTACTGGAAAAACAATATATCAATTTGAAAATATCTTGAGATAAAGCACAAAAAATACTGTTCAAAGCCTTTGTATTTAGGTGACGTTATTTTTTATTTGATTCATTTGCTGGTCTTACTATTGCTATATTCCACGCTACGATATCTAATGTTTTAATAAACTTTTCCGTTAAAATTTTCCACCCTTTATAATTTCTTCTTTCAAATAAAGGTGGTGCAAGAGATTTTCCATCTTCATAAAAATTTCCCCCACTAATAGAAGTGAGATCATGAGACGCCATTATTCCCAGTTGTTAAGCCAATTTGGAATAACCACTCTTTGATACCACTTGTTGGATCTGTAGACACCCTTAGAGGGGGGTGAATATGGGTTTTAGAAACTTTTAATATATTTTGAATGAATTGAAATCCTAAGAGAACAAAATAATGGAAAACCAAACAAATCAAGTGAAATAAAATAAAGACATGATTTTATTAACTTGAAATATATGATCACAAAACTTGTTTTCTTATGACGCTAGAAATCGAATGCGGAAAGTAAACTGTCTTTTTGTTTTCTATCCCGACTCATATCCCCACGAACCGGCGGCTTTAGCCTATCGTTCCCGGATACGGCCTCAAGCCGCTCTAGCCAATCCTCTCCTGGATACGGCCTCGAGCACCCCCTAGATCTATACCCTAGACCTAGTCGCCAACACGAGACAAATTTCTGCCCTAAGTCCTACCCAGACCTAGTCGCGAACATGAGGTGAATTCATTGCACGAGTACAAAAGAGTAAAGAAATGAAACAATAACAATGTAAAAACTCCCTATTTGGATCTCTTGAAGAAGTTGATGAACTCCCGCAGAGTATGATCGTAGTCGATGCGGTCTTTCATCACGATGATGAAGCGTGTTGAAATCTTCTCCACGGATCTCCCTAAGCCTTTATGGATTTGTGGGAGTATCTTTATAAAACTTCCTCTATATGATGTGGCACAAAGCTCTGGAATTTAGGGGTGTGAGAGGATGAAGAAGATGGAGCCAAGGAGTCCTTTTTAAAGCCTTGGAGCTACCGCCTACGCAATCCCTACCGCCGACGCTACCTAGGTTTAGGAAATATCCTGTGTGTGAGAATCTTTCATTCCAAGGCAAGCCATCTAAGATTCCTCTTGTGAATCGAGCTACCGCCCGCGTTATCCACTACCGCCGACACTATCTCGGATTAGGCAATATTCTGTGCGTGCGTATCTTTCATTCCAAGGAAACCCTGCCAAAATTCCTCATGTGCGTCGGGATATCGCCTGCACTAACGCCTTCTATAATTGCTTCCCAGAATTGCTCTAATCAGCTCCAGCACCTGCACTAGCCACTAGCGTCGGCGATAGTGACCATGTTGGAATTTTGTCTTCAAACTTGGGTGCAACCTTCTTATGTTATCCTTAAGTCATATGACGATATTTCCTACACAATTAAATACACAAAATTAAATACACATAAGATTTATTATTCGCAAACCTAGGAGATGCAGAAGACCATGTGAAAGACTTTATTTAAGGGTAGCTAATCACCTAGAGGGGGGGGGGGGGGGGGGGGGTGAATAGGTTATTTGAAAAACTATTACAGTTCTTGATTATAACCAAAATAAAATTGATTAGAGCTTTCAAGAATAAGAGCACACACAGAAAAGACACACAGAATTTTATAGTGGTTCCCCTTATCTTGGGTAATCCACTTTCCCCCTTCTCCCTTTTAGCAGTGTGCCAGATAGGGTTTATATCTCCTCCAGATCTCAGACCATAAACAGGTCTTACAGCTCAGATCACAACAGATCTTACAAACTCAGATCTCACAGATCCTACCTCAGCCTTTACAATTAGGCCTACAGCTCAAATTCACTCCTGAATCCTACAACTCAGATCACACCTGATCTTACAACTCAGATTCTTGACAGAACCTACACTCAGATCTGATAACTCAGATCCTACAGGGATTGATAAAGAAAATAACAATACTTAGACTCAGATTCTTCAAGTTGTTGAGTCTTTTTGATCTGCCTGAATAATCAGACAGAAATCTTCAATAGAACAGCAGCAGCATATGATCTTCTTGATTCGACAGGCTGTGATGACTGTTCTTCTTCCTAGAAAGACAGATTATTTCTTCTTAATCTTCTTCTTCCAGAAAGATGTATCAGCACCAGATTGCTGAAAGAAATCTTCAAGTTAGATCAGTTCTGAAAGAGAAGACGACTTCTTCAGATTCTTTCTCAGACCTTCCCTCAAAGTGATGGAGACGATAATGGCTTTCGAAAGATAAGAGCAATCAACTACTTAACCCATAGGTCATGCCTTCTATTTATAGCCCGCCATCTGCAACATCTATTACGCTCCTCCACGTCAGCACGATGCTAAGACTTCAACGGTCTTCAATGCCTTCAAAAGAAATAAAGGTTCAGCTAGCTGTAGAAGAAATTTCTCAGCTCAGAGTATCAGTAGGAGAGGCGTTGAGCACTGAGCATCTCTGTCGACGCTTTTTCATTATGTGTCAAGCGATATGTAGATACTCGACACATACTTCTTAGACTGAAGCTTTCGACTCCTCCTTTTTAGGCGTTGAGCAATCATCAGTTGTTCGACGCTTTTTATCTGTAGAAGTCGAGCAACGTACAGAGGCTCGACGCTTCTTAACTATGCCTTCTTATCTCGACTCTTCTGGTTGGCGTAGAGCTAACTGAATTTTGGTCGACACATCTCTTTCCACGGCGTCGAGTGATATAACTTGGCTCGACGCTTCCAAACTTGGTCTCATAGCTTCAGCGGTGACCTGGTCTATTTAAGCAGTAATCATGAGTCAACGCTTCTGAGTCACAGACATCGAGAGATGTATGATGTCTCGACGCTTGTGAACTTGGATGAATTCCTTGAGCACTTAGCCTGACCCGATCTCCTGCACATTGATTCTAGAGAGTATATCAAATACATTCTGAGATATATCTTTGACTTAGGAATGGACTTCTCCAAATCTAAGACATTGTGAACAATGATCCCAACAATCTCCCCCTATTTGAAGAAGTCATAATCTTACTCAATGATATATCCCTCTTTTCAAAGATAATCAATATTTTCTAATTTCTATATAGGTAATCAAAATAAAGAGTATAATTCCTTATAAAATTGGATTACCAAAACATTCTATCCACAGAAATTATCTCAGACATGATTTCTCATATAAACACAAAAACACAAGCAGTTCAGAATAAAACATGTCATGAAGAGAAAAGAATCACATCACATGCATATATATATGATAATGAAAAATAATTAGCACTGGGAACTCATCAAGATTGTTCAAAGATATTTCAATTACATTTCACTGAAAATACTTAATAAATATTAAAATCCTAATTCTGTTCATGTTCCTTGAACTCTATTCCTCTTTTGGCTCTTTTGGAAAGGGCTTCAACAACTTCTTTTCTTCTCTTGAAATAGCCAAACGGCTTTGGAAAGTATCTGATTGGCTCCTTATCACCTGCCTGAACCTTCCCAGCCAATTTGTCAGCCTTGAATTTCATCTTCAGTTCCTCTTGATCCCTATGCTTCAACCATTCAGCTTCAGAATACCATTTTCCTCTTTCATCTGGATTACCTTTTACAGCTTCCCATGCTGTCAGAATCATTTCTCGTGAAGATGGAGACCAATGTTCAAAGTCAACCCTTGATTGAACCTCTTCTCTGAACTTTCTTTTACTAGATTCTACTTGCTCACTAGTAAAGTTCTCTCTTTTGCTTTTATCCTCAGGACTATACATTTTAGCAATTTGCTTTTGGACTTGTGTAAGAGAAGCTGGCCTGGTCTCAGAAACTTGATCATTCTCATAATCTATGGGAGGATATCCTAAAATTTCTCTTATAGAATTTGAGGTCCACACAGTATGCTCAGAGCTGGCTTGAATCATTGACCTCTCCCCCTTTAAGACTTCTTCAACTATATGATCTCTTATAATATTCTTCTGAAACCTGACTTGACCCTCCAAATGATGAATTCCACTTTTAATGGTTTTCTTTACCCTAAGGAGATGGTCATCCATGGTATCTGCATTCAACTTTGCTTGATCTTTTAGAATTGTAGAGCTCTCATCAATTTTAGCCAAAATAGCAGTATCCTGCTGTTGTAGTCTAGCTTCAATTTTAGCTGTACCTGTAAGGACTTGTGCAACCTGTTCTTTATACAAAACTTGCATGTTGTCACTTAGAATTCCTTGATTTGTTTAAACATCATCTACTGTCTTTGTAATTCCTGCTTGTGATTCTTTAAGAACCTTTGATGTCTCTTTGATTGCATCAAGTTGTTCAGCTGTATAATCTACTGAAGCACCAGCTCTTGTGAAAAACTTTACCATTTCCTTTCTCAAAGCAGTCATCTGATGATTAACTTCAAATCTAACCAATTTCATCTGGAAATCTACTTCATTTTTCATTTTTGTGTTATTATCTTCAATATATTGTTCTAATAATCTTCTTTGATTATTAAGCAACACCTCCAGCTGAGGTAGTATAGCACTTAGATCCACATTGATTTCCTTTTCCATTCCATTACCTCTACTGCTCTCTTCTCTGATGAATGAGTCATTTCTCTGGCTCATATGTGAGCTAGAGGTTTCTATCTTGATCACCTTCTCATCATGTTTCTTTGTTTCTTCAGGGTCTTCTTCCACATTCATAGCATCAACTACATAATTCTCTTTAGCAGGGATCTCAGCCTGAGACTCCCCCTCAAATGGTGCATTGTCTTGAGCTGGAATTCCATCTTAAGTCTCCCCCTCAATATCTGCATTGATCAGATCAATTTTGTCCTGAGCAGGGATCTCATCCTGAGCCTCCCCCTCAATTTGAAAAATCCTTTCAACTCTAGCAGGGGATCCATGATGACTTCCTCTCTCTTCTTCTCCTTTCTCATTTTCATCCTTTTCTTTATAGAACTTGTCAACCTCTTCCAGTAGTGGATCAGTACCTTTTGGTGTGTCAGGAGTACTATCCCTAGGTTTGTTTCCTTCTTCTTCTTCAGATGTTGTGAGGTTAGGATCATGAATTGGAGAGGATTTAGATTTTCCTTTGGAAGAGGATGAGCTTGATGAGCTTGAAGAAACCTTCTTCTTCTTTTGCTTCTTAGCTATCTTCTGCTTGGGAGAAAGATCTGTTGGTGGAAGGTTTGATAAAACTCTTTCCCATCTCTCTATCATTCTAATATCCATTTTCTTCATGTGGTTTATCTTGGATCCAAGTTTGTTATTCAAAGAGTCTGGAATGACTTTTACTAAATATAGAGATAATATTCTACCCATGTTGGGTACTTGGATACATTCAATTATTCTGTCAAACACCACCCTCCCCCAATCTGTTCTTAAAGAATAAATGATCCTGGTTAGTAGAATAAACATTTTCCTGGAAATTTTATCATGAGACCCAGTCTTGCACAATAGGCCCTTTCCTATCACATCTGTTAGCAATTTTCCTTTTGAATTCATTCCTATCCTAAGAATACTTCCAGTGAGTTCACGTGATGTTTCAATTGCGCACCAGATTTGTGCTAATTTAATCTGTTCAGAGCTCACTTCTTCTTCTTCTTCATTGCTTTTTAATCTGGGCAGTTCTAGTGCCTTAGCGAGTCTTGATGGAGTGATCTTAATCTTCTTACCATTCACAGTGGTTTTAAGCTTCGAATTGATGGAGTCTATTACTATATTGGAGTAAAGTTCTATGACCTCTCATTTCCAGATAAGAGTCGATTCAGATAGCACGAACTCTAGTCCTGCTTTGTAGATTAACTCGATGGTTGATTTGATCTCTACTGGAGCTGATTGAAATCCATTGCGAACATGCTCGCTTCCTTCATAAAGGTAATCACTGCTCTTGGGAGGCATTGTGGTTGATGATCGAAGAGTGAGAGAATTGATGGAGAAATTTTCTAGGGCAAATAATTTTGAGCTTAGAGATTTAGGGCGTATGTCCTAACGAAGTGTCTTCCCTATTTATAGAATTTCTAATTCAAGAAGATGAAAAGCCGCGCGCCGAACTTGTTTGACAAGTTTGATCAAATGGTTCAAATTTACCCTGTCGAGACGGCCTAGTTATGTTCGCTCAAGCGTTGAGATAGCTCGACGCTATTTTTCTTCGGTCGACGCCCGGTATCTTCTCAACGCCAGGTATCTTCTCTCGACGCCAGATATTCTTTCTTGACGCCAGGTAACTTCTCTCGACGCCTGATAACTTCTCCACTCACCTTTTAGGACTCAATCATTATTTTCATTTATTTATTTCAAAACACCTTTAATCCATTTTTAGCATTCCTAATTCAATTTTAAAGTTATTGAATTTTGTTTCATCCAAGGGTTTAGTAAATATATCAGCAACTTGTTTTTCAGTGGGGACATATTCAATTGTGATATCTCCATTTTCTACATGTTCTCTAATGAAATGATATCTAATTTCTATGTGCTTAGTTCTGCTATGTGATACAGGATTATTAGCTATAGCAATAGCACTGATTAAATCACAATATAGAGGAGATTTACTTAGCTGAACTTTGTAGTCTTGGAGTTGGTGTTGAATCCATAGTAGCCGAGCACAGCAGTTTCCAGCTGAGATGTACTCAGATTCTGCTGTAGAAATAGCCACACTGGTCTGCTTCCTGCTACTCCAAGATATTAGTCTTTTGCCAAGGAATTGGCATGTGCCTGATGTACTTTTTCTGTCCTCCTTGCATCCTGCAAAATCAGCCTCTGAAAAACCAATTAGTTCAAAGTCATTGCTTCTAGGATACCAAAGGCCAAGATTAAGAGTGCCTTTCAGATATCTCAGGATTCTTTTGACAGCAGTGTAGTGATATTCTTTAGGGTTCACTTGATATCTAGCACACACACATGTTGAGAACATAATGTCTGGCCTTCTAGCAGTTAAGTAGAGCAATGAGCCAATGATGCCTCTGTACAAGGTTTCATCAATAGGTTTCCCTTTGTCATCCTTGTCCAGTGACATATTTGCTGCCATTGGTGTCTTCATGACAGTGGAATTTTCCATTCCAAACTTCTTGATAATCTCTTTTGTGTACTTGGTCTGAGAAATGAAAATTCCTTCCTCAGACTGTTTCACTTGGAGTCCTAAGAAGTATTTAAGCTCTCCCATGCTGCTCATTTCAAATCTCCCTTGCATAAGGTTTGCAAACCTTTTGCAAAGGTTATTATCAGTTGAGCCAAAGATTATATCATCTACATATATTTGTACTAGAATAATGTGACCTTTAACTATCCTAAGAAACAATGTCTTGTCTATCTTTCCTCTTGAGAATTTGTTCTCAATAAGAAATCTAGATAATGTCTCATACCAGGCTCTAGGTGCCTGTTTCAGACCATACAATGCTTTTAATAATAGATAGACATGATTTGGATGAGTAGAGTCAATATAACCTGGGGGTTGTTCAACATATACTTCCTCCACTATTGTTCCATTAAGGAATGCTGACTTTACATCCATTTGATAAACTATGAATCCAGTGTGTGCTGCAAATGCCAGGAATAATCTGATTGCCTCCAATCATGCCACAGGAGCAAATACTTGATCAAAATCTATGCCTTCCTCCTATCTATATCCTTGGGCAACCAACCTTGCTTTGTTTTTGATAATCACACCATTTTCATCCAGCTTATTCCTAAATACTCATTTGGTCCCTATGACTTTGTGTTTCTTTGGTCTAGGAACCAATATCCAGACTTTGCACCTTTCAAATAGATTTAGCTCTTCTTGCATAGCTAATATCCATGAAGTGTCCTTATTGACTTCATCAAACTTCTTAGGTTCTATTTTGGATAGAAAGCTGTGATGCAAGGCCTCATGTATTGAGTTTCCTCTTCTAGTTTGCACACCATCATTTGGATTTCCTATGATCTATTCTTTGGGATGATCCTTCAGATGTTTGGTTGCATTCCTCCACCTTTCATTTTCCCTTTGAGATTCTTGTGCATCTGTTTGAGTAGGTTCTTCTAGAGACTCTGGATGTGGTGGTTCTTCAACAGCAATAGGTTCTTCATAATTGTCTTCTGCTAGAGATTCATCCTCTCTAGTTACAATTACAGTCTCATTAGTTTCTTCATTATCCTCATTGTGCTGCTCATTGATATTCATCTCCTTCAATTTCTGTGTAGAACTTGCACAACTTGATAAACTTCCCAGATCCTTATAAATAAGGCTGGTTTCATCAAATACAACATGTATAGATTCTTCTATCCTATTTGACCTTTTGTTGAAAATTCTATAGGCTCTACTTTGAGAGCTATACCCAACAAAAATTGCCTCATGTGCTTTTTCAGCAAATTTAGTGAGATGGTGCTTTCCATTATTTAATACAAAACATTTACAACCAAATATTTTGAAATAAGCTAAAGTGGGTTTTATACCTTTCAACAACTCATTTGGGGTCTTACCTAGTCTTTTGTTGATGAGACCCTATTCTGCACATGGCATGCTGTGTTTACAGCTTCAACCCAGAAAAACTCAGGAAGAGAAGAATCACTTAGCATACTTCTACTAGCTTCAATAAGGGTTCTATTTCTTCTCTCAGCAACCCCATTTTGTTGGGGAGTTCTAGGAGCTGAGAACTCTTGAGAAATGCCTTGATTTTCACAAAATTTGGTCATTGCACCTGACTGAAATTCAGTCCCATGATCACTTCTAATTTTGGCTACAGGATTTCCTATTTCATTGATGATTTGCCTAACAAAACTGGTAAATATTTCTAAAGTGTCTGACTTATGTTTAAGTAAGAATACCCATGTGAATCTGGAATAATCATCAACAATTACAAGGGTGTACGACTTTCCTCCTAAGCTATGGATTGACATTGGTCCAAATAGATCCATGTGAAGTAGGTATAGACATCTAATGGAATCCTTCTCACCTATTGGTTTGAAGGATGACTTGGTCTGCTTACCCATTTGACAAGCATGGCAAGGACCCTCCTGCACACACTTCCACTTAGGCCCAGCTCTCACTAGGTCTTTTGAAATAAGCTTATTTATAGTCTTATAGTTTATGTGGGCTAACCTTTTATGCCATTGAACTCTACTAGAAACTTTATTCTCTGCTACTAAGCATATAAAATTAACTTGATCAGAACATATAAAGTTTAGACAGTAAATATTGCCACTCCTAGTGCCTGAGAGAATTATCTCATTCTCTTTCTTAATCAGGCACTCATCCTTGTGGAATAAAATGTCATACCCAATATCACACAATTGACTTATGTTGATCAGATTGTGTTGCAATCCATCAACATGAGCAACTTTGGTGATGGTGACAATTCCATTTGTGATTTTACCATAACCTTTAGTTTTACCTTTTTCAGACCCTCCAAATATAACCTTTGGTCCATTCTTCACAGGAGTGTAATCATTCAGCAGACTTTTTGTTCCTGTCATGTGCATAGAGAACCCACTGTCCAAGTACCAGATAGGAAGTTGATTGGTCTTTGGACTACCCTTTACATCAGTAGTTGTCTCCTGATCTTCTTGATCACTCAGTGCCATGAGTCCTGCATTTTCTTCTTCATCCTCTTCACTATCAGACCTTGATAATGGGGATCTTATCATAGGTCTATGATTTAGAATGTCTTCACTTTCATTGGCAGCCATCAGAGCTATGAGTGCCTCCTCACTATCTGAGTCTGATGATTGAGATTCACTGTCACTAAGAGTGACTTTGCCTTTCTTGGCTATTAGACTCTTCTCATGTCTCTTGTCAGATTTGTGCCTCCTTTCATCAGATTTCTTGTTATTCTTTCTCTTTGAAGGACAATCAGCAATCATGTGTCCTGATTTCCTGCAACCAAAGCATACAATTTCTTCTGAATTAGATTTATTGTGTTTAGAGTTAAACATGTCCTTCTTGGAGTCTTGTTTGAATCCCTCTGAAGAATTTGAGTGCTTCTTAGATCTGGATGACTGAGAGGGTCTAGTTTTCCAGTGTTGTTTTCTTCTCAACATCCTTTTTAGCTGTTTGATGAAGAGTGCCAGTTCACCATCTGATATTTCAGAATCAGAATTACTGGTTTCTGATTCTTCTGATTCAGATGGTATCCTGGGGGATGATGACATTCTTTCTTTGCTTTTCTTGGAGCTTTCTGCTTTCAGAGCAATAGGATTTTCCCTGCTGTGTCCTTCCTCAGCTTTTCTGGTATTCAGATGGAGTTCATAGGACAAGAGTTTCCCATATAAATTCTGTGGCTGAATATTTCCCAGATTTCCCATTTCCCTGATTGCACAGATCTTGATATCCCATTCTTTGTTCAGTGATCTTAAGAATTTATCATTCCGCTCATAATCTTTGAAAGTTCTTCCATAAGTTTTTAGACCATTTACAATTTTGAGGAATTTTTCATTGCAGACTGCTATTGAATCTTTCTTGTCTTGTCTGAAAGCTTCATATTGCTGATTTAGAAAAGACTTCCTGTCATCTCTGACTTCTTCAGTCCCTTCCATATAGACAATGAGAGATTCCCACATTTCTTTGGAAGTTTTGCAATGAACTAAGTTTTGAAAGGTTGAATCCTCAATAGCACTAACAATGATGTTCTGAGCTCTCTTATCCATGGAGGCCAGAATCACTTCATCTTTGGTCATCTCAGAATAAGTTTTAGGAGTCTTGATACTTCCATATGTAAATGAAACCTTCATAGGAACAAAAGGTCCCTCTAGAACAGTTATGTATATCCTAGGATCATAGGCTTCCATGAAAAGTCTGACCCTTTCCTTCCAAATCCCAAAGTTTTCTTTTCTGCAAATTGGTAGCTTCATAGATGTGAATTCTTTGTTTCCTTCTGTATTAGCCATCACGACTTAAGAAATCTACCCTTAGAAGATCTTGTTCAGGCTGTTAGACCTTTTCTTGAACAACCTCCCTCTGATACCACTTGAAAGACTTTATTTAAGGGTAGCTAATCACCTAGAGGGGGGGGGGGGGGGGGGGGGGTGAATAGGTTATTTGAAAAACTATTACAGTTCTTGATTATAACCAAAATAAAACTGATCAGAGCTTTCAAGAATAAGAGCACACACAGAAAAGACACACAGAATTTTATAGTTGTTCCCCTTATCTTGGGTAATCCACTTTCCCCTTCTCCCTTCTAGGAGTGTGCCAGATAGGGTTTATATCTCCTCCAGATCTCAGACCATAAACAGGTCTTACAGCTCAGATCACAACAGATCTTACAAACTCAGATCTCACAGATCCTACCTCAGCCTTTACAATTAGGCCTACAGCTCAGATTCACTCTTGAATCCTACAACTCAGATCACACCTGATCTTACAACTCAGATCCTTGACAGATCCTATACTCAGATCTGACAACTCAGATCCTACAAGGATTGATAAAGAAAATAACAATACTTAGACTCAGATTCTTCAAGTTGTTGAGTCTTCTTGATCTGCCTAAATAATCAGACAGAAATCTTCAATAGAATAGCAGCAGCATATGATCTTCTTGATTCGACAGGCTGTGATGACTGTTCTTCTTCCTAGAAAGACAGATTCTTCCTTCTTAATCTTCTTCTTCCAGAAAGATGTATCAGCACCAGATTGCTGAAAGAAATCTTCAAGTTAGATCAGTTCTGAAAGAGAAGACGACTTCTTCAGATTCTTTCTCAGACCTTCCCTCAAAGTGATGGAGACGATAATGGCTTTCGAAAGATAGGATCAATCAACTACTTAACCAATAGGTCATGCCTTCTATTTATAGCCCGCCATCTGCAACGTCTATTACGCTCCTCCACGTCAGCACGATGCTAAGACTTCAACGGTCTTCAATGTCTTCAAAAGAAACAAAGGCTCAGCTAGCTGTAGAAGAAATTTCTCAGCTCAGAGTATCGGTAGGAGAGGCGTTGAGCACTGAGCATCTCTGTCGACGCTTTTTCATTATGTGTCAAGCGATATGTAGATACTCGACACATACTTCTTAGACTGAAGCTCTCGACTCGTCCTTCTTAGGCGTTGAGCAATCATCAGTTGTTCGACGCTTTTTATCTGTAGAAGTCGAGCAACGTACAGAGGCTCGACGCTTCTTAACTATGCCTTCATATCTCGACTCTTCTGGTTGGCGTAGAGCTAACTGAATTTTGGTCGACACATCTCTTTCCACGGCGTCGAGTGATATAACTTGGCTCGACGCTTCCAAACTTGATCTCATAGCTTCAGCGGTGACCTGGTCTATTTAAGCAGTAATCATGAGTCAACGCTTCTGAGTCACAGGCGTCGAGAGATGTGTGATGTCTCGACGCTTGTGAACTTGGATGAATTCCTTGAGCACTTAGCCTGACCTGATCTCCTGCACATTGATTCTAGAGAGTATATCAAATACATTCTGAGATATATCTTTGACTTAGGAATGGGCTTCTCCAAATCTAAGACATTGTGGACAATGATCCCAACACCATGTTCCAGCACTTCCTTCTTTGGAGTCTTATCAAATCTGGGTTTTGAGCTCCTCTCTTTTCTTCTTGAGTCTTTTGTCTTGACCCACTTTCTGAATCTCCTTGCTTTGAGATTGAACATCTCATCTTCGGGAGTGGAGGACTCTCCTTCAACAACCTTCAAGGCAAGACTCCTTTGGATTGGAGTTGAGGTTATTTCCTTAGCCTCTATTTCAACCCTGCTCTTTAGAAAAATCTCATAGGATTTGAGCTTTCCTAGCAAAGCATCAATAGAGATCTCTCAATGGCATCAGGACTCCCTGATAGCCCAGATCCTTGAGTCCTATGAGCTTGGGAAGCACATGAGAAGCTTATCTTTATTTCAGTCAGAGAGATCTCCTTATCCAGACCTTTCAGCTCATTTATTATAGAGTTGAATCTGTCATACATTTCAACTACATTCTCCTCAGCTTTCTTTTGAAAGTTCTCATACTAGGATATGAGAAGGGACTTCATGTCCTTTCTTTCATTAGAACACCCTTCTACAATTTTTGAAAGAGGTTCCCAGATCTCTTTTGCTGATTGGCAGTCAGCAACTTTTTGGAAAATGTCATCTGATAATGTGGAGACTAGAATATTCATTGCATTGGCATCACATGCCTTATGCTTCTTCTCAGCATCTATCCACTCATTCCTTGGGACATATTCCTGTGTTGTAGATCCACTGACATCTTGTCTGACTAGAGCTGGGGGACCAGAAATGATAACATCAAAGATGTCTTCATCAATGGAGTTCAAATAGAGTTTTATTCTGGCCTTCCAGAGTATAAACCTATTCAAGTACACACTGGTGGTATTGTTGATGCATAGTCCTTAGAACTCATCTTTGTTTATAAAATAGTTTTAGTTAATTTTAAATAAAGAAATAAGAGTGAGGGGATATTTTGATCAAGGTGTTATCATTTTAATGATCAACCTATCTCTGATACCAATTGAAAGTGCACATTGTGCCTCTGAGTATTCTCTAGGGGGGGGGGGGGGGGGGGGGTGAATAGAGTCTTAAAACTTTTATACCCTAGTTATGCACGCACAATAAAACTACTAAGAACTATGCAATCAATAATACCAAAATAGAATAAAGTAAACACAGAAAATATAAATCAGAAAAGCAGTAAACTGCACATCACAGAGAATCAATGTAGAAGACACATAATTTTTATAATGGTTCCCCAAAATATGGGTAGTCTACTCTTCAACCTCCATGGTAGGATTGCACTAACTGCGCCTAAGTCTTTTGATAAGGTGACTCTCAGAACCACTGAGTTTTTTGATAAGGAGACTCTTAGAACCACTGAGTCTTTTGATAAGGAGACTCTTAGAACCACTGAATCCTTTGAAAGAGGGATTCTTAAAACTCTTTTACAGTTGGAGAATTAGAACAGTAGAAGGAGGGAAAGAAGAGAATAGAATTCTTCAGTAAGAATCCTTCAGAAGCTATCTCTTTGAATGTTGTTGCTTCTATTTATCTCAGGATCTGAATATGATGAACCCTTTCTTAAGATAGTGATGATTGCAAAGGTTATAAGCTTGATACTGATCCTCTCTGCACTTTTCTTGACTTGCTGCTATGTGATGTAGAAGAAGAGGCAGTAGTGTTGTTATGATCTTTTCCTATACAGAAGAGTTGTTCTTGTGTTCTATCTTAGGGTTGGAGGAGAAAGAAGAAGAAGCCCTATTCGACAGATAGAATAATGAATCAGTTGGTTATGTTTTCTTTCTTTCACAGCATATTTATTCTCTATGATTTGAGTTTGAATTTCTTTCTTCTTCTGGACTGTCCTTAGAAGGAATGTCCATTAGACAATAAATGTTTCCTTCTATTTTTGTTTCCTACCCGTCCATCTGATTTGAATAGATTCCAAGAATGTCTTTGCTGTTTCTCTGGAATACTTCATTCCATTCTTGGCAATAAATGAGCCGTTAGAGAACATATTTCAGCCTTGTAGATCATTTGGAAAAGCACCAGAAAGGACAGCAGAAAGCCTTCTATTTCTGTCTGTATTTGACGCTACATCGACTTCATCTATCATCATATCGACGCACCTCTGAGTTCTTATAGAAGTAGCTTCAAATTCCTTCTTAGCTCTGGATAAAATAAAATGTCGACGTTGCGTCGAATACTTATCGACGTATCCGTCGAGTTGAAGACTTGGACTTGAACTTTATCTTCTGCGCCGAATTGAAGGCGAAGTTGCATCGACTAATGAGATGTCTTCGACAGGCTCTTCCTTCCACGTCAAGTTCTTTTCGATGTTGCGTTGACTTGACTTGATACTTCGACATGTAAATTGAGTTACTTCGACTTTCAGTCAGAGTTACGTCTACATTTAGTCGAGGTTGTGTCAACTTCTATTAGACGCAAGTTTTAACTTAACTGAATTTGTGCTTCTCTTAGGCCTGGTCTAGACACACTAAGTGAATGTGATACCCTAGGACATCTAATGACCATTTTACCTTTCTATACAATGTGGGTAGTATATACGAACTGATGAAATCTCTTTAAGATAATTTGTTAGATAAATCAAAAGGGTTTTCCCCAACAGTAGGCCTATCTAATCTCTCCAGTTTTATTTGCGCAAGTTCATAATTCTATTGCTTACTCAGGCAGGATGCATGGACATTGATGATGCACTACACCGTGTTGGGAAAACCCTGTGATTTAACTTAACAAATTATATGAAAGTGATTTTATGTTGGGTTTTCTATACCCCTCGAAAGGGATGACATATCAAATATGCGCAGCGAAAATAACAAGAATAACCCAAAAAGAAGCTAAAGGATCTTGCGGTTTTCATGATTCAAGAGAATAAGCAAATCGAAATACAAAGTACCTTTGCGGGATTGAGTCAACACTCAACCAAGGTGCTCCAAAGAGAAATCCAAAGATCTGTCTTTGAGTTCTTCAAGAATCGAAATGGATCGATCCCTCTATAGAAGTCCACACAAGCAAAGGAGAACCCTAGCTTCTTGTCGTACAAGAACTAGGTCGGAGAAGGATGCTCCCAACGTCCCCACGGACTGCTAGATCCGATCCAGTGGAGGCGGCGACCGACGGGGGCGACTAGCGGCGGCGGAAGGCGATCGGCGGATGGGAAGAACGAGATGCCCTCGCACGGAACAGTTCCGGTCGGCTTCTCGTCCAAAATCGCGAAAGTATTAAGTTCACGTAAACCTAGAATCGCAAGCCCTTTTATACTTAAACGCATAAATCAGGCTATCCGCAGACCAGAACATTTCTGTCCAGATTTACATTCGCCGAATTCGACTAATCACTATAACCGAATTCGACTTATATTCGGCTAAACCATTTCGACGAATTCGTTTATAAGCTATAGCCGATTCGACTATATAAATTCGGTTATATCATTTCGTCGAAACCATTTCGTCAAACTGACATATTTCGGCTAAACCCTTTAGTCAAATCTGTTACAATTCGGTTAATCACATTAGCCGAATCGATATAGCCGAATTCCAATAGTCGAATCAACATAATTCGGTTAAACCCTTTAGCCGAATTTGACACAGTTCGGTTAAACCCTTTACCCGAATTTGTCTAGCATAAATCCATTCGTTTAAACCCTTTAAACGATTTCCCTTTGAGACATTCTCAAGTTAATGCCAAGCAGTCAAAGGATTGGTCCTCCACTCATATCCAATATGAGTAAGGCCAACGCAATCCTTTCTCCAACTTCTCCAAACGCTTTTATGTGCGACCCTATAGGCTCATATTGCATTGGCAGTAAGACTAACTGTTGATTGCTTTGAGATCACCTCAGAAACTCCAACAGTCTCCCACTTGATCACAAAGTATCAACAAAAGTCTCACAAACAATGAGCAACATCTAGCAATACATCATTGCTACCCAAGCAATAAGAGTTCATAACTCAACAATCCTGTCATGACCAATGTATCAGTGTTGTCATGTCCCTTTGTCCTTTACATCCGGATAGAACTAGAGGCATGGACCGTGTCACCCTCATAATTGTTCAATCCCAATTTCCTGATCTAGAATAGACTATCTGAAATTGGTGAGCTCAATATCATATATTGACTCAACCAAGCATGGCCATGCATTTCTCAGTCTCATTCCATCAAGGGGACCATGGATGTAACTCCTGTCATACAGGAGGACAAATCCCATTTCTGCTCACACACAAACATCCAAATGATTTGAAACATACCCAACAACCACCCTTATCGTCAACCTTTCTCAAGAGAAGACTTTAGATGGCATCAAAGTACGATCTTCCTCACCTGATGAATGCTATGACTTCAGGTCAAAGGACCACAAACTCCATTGTCACTTGAGACCTACTTGTGACACGTTCATATGACAATCCACAAAGTAGTCTCACGGGGGGTCTGTCCAGTACAACTTATTCTTAACAAGTACCCATGTGATGACTTGATATCACAATATCATGACCTGTGAGAATCGGTCATCAGTCAACGCACATGCTGGTCTTATGGTCTCATCCTCGCCCTAAATTTCTAGGATGATACCTCGACCAGGGACCATTTAAGAATGAAGCTTCATTTGAACATATATCCTCACATTTAAGTCACGTACTTGAATTCCTATGGAAGCAAACATTCTAAGGGCATTTATTATGCTAATTAATCTTATCAGACAGATATAAATGACATAATAAAAGAACTTGCCATAAATATAAAATGAAATACATAGTACATTTTACAATTCATCCAATGAACAAACAACCAACAAATATGCAGTCCACAAGGCTCCCACTAAAGATAATCATTCAGGTGTCTAATACCCATTGATCTAACATGACCATCATGCTTCTTTTGCGCAAGAGGCTTTGTAAGTGGATCCGCTATATTTTTCTTCAGTCGGTACTCTGCATATGTTCACATCTCCTCGTTCGACAATCTCTCGAATAAGATGGAAGCGCCGAAGTATGTGCTTGGAGCGCTGATGAGATCTAGGTTCCTTAGCTTGTGCAATTGCACCGTTGTTGTCACAGTAGAGAACTACGGGATCAACAATGCTAGGAACTACATCAAGCTCGCTGATGAATTTCCTAATCCATACAGCCTCCTTCGCCGCATTCGCTGCAGCGATATACTCGGCCTCAGTCGTAGAATCAGCAACTGTCTCTTGCTTGGAACTCTTCCAGCTTACAGCTCCTCCATTAAGGCAAAACATAAAACCTGACTATGACTTTGAGTCATCTCTGTCAGTCTGGAAGCTTGCATCCGTGTAACCCTTTACAACGAGCTCTTCCTTCCCACCAAAAACCAAGAGTGTATCCTTAGTCCTTCTCAAGTACTTTAGGATATTCTTGACAGCTATCCAGTGACCATCACCAGGATCAGACTGATACCTGCTAGTCATGCTTAAAGCATATGAGACATCGGGTCGAGTACATAACATTGCATACATGATTGATCCAATTGCCGAAGCATATGGAATCAACTTCATGCGGTCCTTATCTTCCAAAGATTTTGGACATTGGTCCTTAGAGTGAATCACACCATGAGACATGGGTAAGAATCCCTTCTTGGAGTCAAGCATGTTGAACCGTTTCAACACCTTCTCAATGTATGTACTTTGGGTCAAACCCATCAACTTCTTTGATCTATCTCTATAGATCTTAATACCAAGTATATAAGTCGCTTCGCCCAAGTCCTTCATAGAAAAGCACTTCCCTAGGTTGTTCTTAACAGCTTGCAGGGTCAGAATGTCATTCCCGATCTACAGTATGTCATCTACATACAATATCAGGAAGACAACAATGCTCCCGCTAATCGTCTTGTAAACACAAGGCTCATCTTCGTTCTTGATGAAACCAAACTCTTTGATTTTCTCATCAAAATGTAGATTCCAACTTCGAGAAGCCTGTTTCAATCCATAAATGGATCGATTTAACTTGCATATTTTAGTGGCTTCATTTGGAGATACAAAACCCTCGGTTTGTGTCATATACACTTCCTCAAGGAGGTTTCCATTAAGGAAAGCCGTTTTGACATCCATTTGCCAGATCTCGTAGTCATAATATGCAGCAATAGCAAGTAGAATTCTGATGGACTTGACCATTGCTACAGGGGAAAAGGTTTCATCATAGTCAACACCATGAATTTGCCTGAAACCTTTAGCCACCAGCCGGCCTTTGAATGTTTGTACATTCCCATCCATGTCGGTCTTCTTCTTGAAGACCCACTTGCACCCTATGGGTCGTACCCCTTCAGGTGGTTCCACCAAGGTCCAAACTTGGTTTGTGTACATGGAGTCCATTTCAGATTTCATGGCCTCAAGCCACTTCTCGGAGTCGGGTGCATTCATAGCCTCTTGGTAGGTTGCAGGCTCATCATTGTCACAACCCGCATTTTCCCAACATTTAAAATGCTATCAGAGTAGGGAAAGCTACGCATTGTGATGCCACGTCATGTAGGGGACGCCTACTGACGTTAAGGCAATTCATCCTTCTTCGCAGTCAAGCAAATATTATTATTAACTCAAGGAGATTTAAATATAATTTATGCAAAAAGATTAACAAGCCACGTCCCTCGGCTAGGTGGATCAACTAGTCCACGCTTTTAAAAAATATAGTTTTACGCGGTGGAAAAATACTTGATTTAATTACTTAATGACCTAAGTGAACATGAAGACCTAGTGAGGTGCACCATGCAAGATCGAATGTGTGGATTTACTATATATAAAAATAGATTTATCACGCGTGGAAAGTAGTGAGATTAGCATTTCAAAACATGATATGCAATGCAACAATTACCTTAACATATCTAACAAGGGGCCATAAAGCCAACCAATGTCTAACCATTCCAGAACAAGTGCTCAAAAGTGAACCACAAGTAAGGGAAGCATTGAAACAAAAATCTAACTAAACAGCACCACGGGCATCAATACCTGACACGAACCCATGGGCCGACAAGTCCACATAATACTCTACCTCAAGAGAGTCAGGAGACAGCAACTAAAGCAGCTCTGCACTAACACCTGCTACTGTCCATAACCTGAGGCATTCAAAGAAAGAACACCTCAGAAATAAGTACAAGTGGTGCAGAAAATAAGAAAGTAAGCAAACCTCCGCGAGACCGGAGGGAAACAGAAGCTGCAAGGGTCAGTCATGACAAAGCTAGCAACAAGAAATCGACAGGAAAAGGAATAGCAGAAGTATCTAATCATCAGCAAAAAGAAACAGCAGAACAACTAAAAAAAATCAGCAGAATATGCTCACCAAACAAAGGTGAGAACACAAACGATGACAAAACTCGCCATAAGCAAAAGAAAAGCTATCCGTTTTCAAATTATTAATCATGTTACTCTTGTTCAGAATTATAGAGACTGATCAGCTCGTCCAAAAGAAGAGCACCGCACCTGGGGCAAAAACCACACCGCGTACGGACTCCCAATCAAAATGCTTAAGAGGACACCGCACCGGGGGCAAAAACCACACCGTGTACAGCCTCCAAATCAAAAGCTTAAAAGAGCACTGCACCGGGGGCAAAAACCACACCGCGTACGACCTCCAACAGAATTCATATTTTCATGCAATTTCAAAGGAATAGGGACGAGACCCGTCAGAACATTAGGCAACTTTTTTGGTTAACGAGCTGAGAAAATTTATATTGAGTAAAAATGAGCAAAAGTGAGGCAGATGATAAAATCTAGCATAAAACCAATTACTGGAAGCAAAAGCGAGAAACAAAAATGAAGGGATTTTAGCAAAGAGAAGGAGCAAGATCACCACTTGCCTTCAAATCACCGGAATCGTTCTCCGAACAACTCCTCGTCGTAGATCGGCCCAAAAGGAGGCACGACGAGGCGAGATCTACAGAAAAATGACCAAAACGAAGGTTAGGGACGAAAACCCTAACGAAAAAGTTTCACGAAACGGAAGGAAATTACCACGAGGACGAAGCTCTCGTCGAGAGCTTTCCGAATCTATGCTCGGCTCGCGATTCCAACCACCAGAGCTCCGTCAGCGGCGTCCGGAAGATTCGAGAAATCGCCGTCCCCGTCGCTCGTTCGGACAGAATGAGGAAGAAGCAGAAGGTTCGTTTCCTTTTAGGCATAATATCATTATTATTATTAATAATAATAATAGCAGGAGCTGAAGTTGTCGACGCAAGGAGGGGGAAGAAGTCGACGCATGCGTCGAAAGGAAGTCGACGCAAGGCAGTCGACGCAAGGCTGCTGGGGAAAGTCGACGCATGCGTCGAAAGGAAGTCGACGCAAGGCAGTCGACGCAAGGCTGCTGGGGAAAGTCGACGCATGCATCGAAAGGAAGTCGACGCAAGGCAGTCGACGCATGCTGGAGGTGAAGTCGACGCAGGCTGGAAGAAGAAATCGACGCATGAAGGAGGGGAGGAATCGACGCAACTTTGAATGAACGTATATATATATATACGTGCATAATTTTTATAATAATAATAATAATAATATTATTATTATTATTTTATCACAAAACAAAAAAAAAACGAACGCCGAATCCAACGAAAATTCCGCCTTAGGTGAACGGCGGCGCTACGAATCCAACGGCGAAGTTGGAATCAAAATCCGATGTGCCGTTTTCGAGATATGAATGGAGGAAGTTACGGCGAGCTTTAAATATATACAAAACTTCTAAAATACGCCGAGGTTCCAAAATGGCTCGGATCGCGACGAAACTTGATAGGCAAGTCTAAAATTAAATAATCAAATTTTCTAACGATAAATTTTTCCAATTCTGGGTCGTCGCAAAATTTGGTCGACTTGACCCAAACGGACGCGAAAATGCGCAAACGGCAACGCGCCGCTAACTCGATGTTAAAAGTAACGCCCCGACGTCATTAACACGCCATTACTGAATTAAACAAATACTGGAAAATTCAGGGGCGTTACAATCATCATGATCCATAAGCAACACATTACCTATTTGAGTCATGAGAAATCCATATCTCTCAGGCTCAAATCTTGGTCTACCAGATCTACGCAGGACTTGTGTTTCTTGAGCAGGCTCTCCAGCTACAACTTCTTGTAGTCCTTGCTCAGGTTCCAGTTCCGGTTCAATCATTGTTTGTGTCTCTTGAACTTCTTCAAGTTCTACCTTTGCAGTCTTTCTGGATAAGAACTCTTTCTCCAAAAAGACTCTAGTCCTTGCGACAAACACTTTTCCCTCAGACGGTAAGTAGAAGTAGTATCCTTTGGTGTCCTTAGAATACCCCACTAGATAACATTTATCCGATTTGGGTTCCAGCTTGTCAGGCATTTGACGTCAAACGTATGCCTCACAACCCCAAATCTTGATGAACGACATACTAGGACGCTTCCCAGTCCATATCTCATATGGTGTCTTTAGAACCATTTTCGTTGGAACTCGATTTAGTGTGAAAGCAGCAGTACCTAAAGTAAAACCCCAAAAGGAAACGGGCAAATCTGCATGACTCATCATCGATTGCACCATGTCTAATAAGGTACGATTCCTCCTCTCAGAAACACCATTATGTTGAGGTGTTCCGGGCGGAGTGAGCTGTGATACAATACCACACTCTATCAGATGATCACGAAACTCATGACTCAGATATTCGCCACCTCGATCAGATCGGAGTGCTTTTATCCTTTTCCCAGTTGGTTCTCTACTTCATTTTTAAACACTTTGAACTTTTCAAAGGTCTCAGATTTGTTCTTCATAAGAAACACGTATCTGTATCTACTGAAATCATTAGTAAATGTAACGAAGTAGTAGAACCCACCTCTAGCCATAGAACTCATGGGTCCGCATACATCACTATGTATTATACCAAAGAGATCATTAGCCCTCTCATTACAACTAGTGAAAGGAGCTTTCGTCATCTTGCCCAACAAACATGACTCGCATCTCTCAAATGATTCATAATCAAATGAGTCCAGTAGTCCATCTTTATGGAGCTTTGATATGCGTTTCTCATTTATATGGCCTAAACGATAATGCCAAAGGTACGTTGGATTCAAATCATTTGTTTTTAGTCTTTTAGTATTTTCTATGTTATAGATCGGATGGTCTAAGTTCAAAACATATAAACCATTAAACATTTGGGCAACGCCATAACAAACATCATTCTTATAAATAGAACAACAATTGTTCTTAATTACGAAAGAAAAACCAATCATTTCCAAACGTGAAATAGAAATAATGTTTCTAGTTATGGCAGGAACATAATAACAATTATCTAGTTCTATTACAAGCCCTATGGGCAAAGAAAGACGATACAATCCTACGTCAACGGCAGCAACTCTTGCTCCATTTCCAACGCGCAGGTCTACCTCTCCTTTACCTAGCATTCTTCTCCTTGTAAGTTCCTGCACATTTATACAAATGTGAGAACCACATCCGGTAACCAATACCCAGGATGAATGAGCAGAAAGGTTCATTTCTATAACGAAAATACCTGAAGTGGAAGTCATACTTCCCTTCTTCTTCTGCAAATCTTCTAGATACTAAGGACAATTCCTCCTCCAGTGCTCTGCCTTACCACAATGGTGGAACTTCCCTTCCCTAGCCAAACCTTTCCTTTTCAGTGCAGAAGACTTGGGATCAAGAGGAGACTTAGATCCAATCTTCGTCTTCTTAGATCCCTTGGCCTTGCCCTTGCTCTTATGCACCATCAATATGGGGCTGGCAGGCTTGACCTTCTTCATGTTATTCTCGGCAGTTCTCAACATGCCAAGGAGCTCGGGCAGTGTCTTTTCTATTTCATTCATATTATAGTTCAAGACAAACTGCTCATAACTGTCCGGCAACGATTGCAGGATCAGATCCGTGGCCAACTCTTGGCCCATGGGAAAACCCAGTTTTTCAAGGTTCTCTATATACCCAATCATCTTGAGTACGTGAGTCCCTACTGAGTCTCGAGCTCCCATTTTGCACTGGAATAATGCCTTAGATATGTCAAACCTCTCTTGCCGGGCTTGCCCCTCGAACATTTTCTTGAGGTGCCCGATTATCTCATAACCACACATGCTCTCGTGTTACTTCTGAAGCTCAGAGGACATGGTAGCAAGCATGAGGCATTCCACATCCAAGGTATCATCTTGATACTTCTTGTAAGCATCTCTATCTGCTCTCGAAGCATTTCCGGTCGGCTCTGTGGGGGCTTCACCTTCCAAGACATAGAACTTGCTGTCTTGCCTAAGAACAATTCTCAGGTTCCTGTACCAGTCGAGGAAGTTCGTCCCGTTGAGCTTGTCCTTCTCAAGAATAGCTCTCAGGGACAGGGTGGAGTGAAATCGACTTGCCATGGAAATTCTATAATGAATTTTGCAAAGTGAAATTTTAGTACTATATTTCAAAATACATTTTATATATTTTTAATAAGGACTTTTATTAAAGAGCTCCCACTATTTTTTAATCAAATCGACAACCCTTTAATTTGATTCGGAGAGTTTATGCGAGCTACTCTCTTAGTGGACAAGATCCGTATTTCACCAACACCACGAGTCCGCTTTGGCGTTCCTCTCATAATGTGGTTATTTAGGTAGACAACATTTGTCAATTGCATCACTATGCAACTCTTGTATGGTTGGTGAATAACTCTTTATTCGCATCCATCATATGGAGCATGCCAACCCTATGCCTCTAGGAACTCAACCTTTGAGGTCACCTAGTTAAGTTAGACCCGATGTCGACAGTGAGATATCATAATTATCCGCTCGCACCCTTACCAAGATAGATTAATGCACCTTGCTTTGGCAAGCCCACACTTCATCGATCGAGGCAGGAAGAGTGTCATCCATCGGAAGGCATCCGTATACTTAATATTGGATAAGGGATTTTATTTTTTAATAGATGAACATTTCATCGTGATTAACATTTAATCACCATGCACATACACAAAATAAATGCATCCCCTATGTGCACATAAGTGGATTATCAACAGTTTGATAAAAGGGGGTTAAATCTGAATAATTAGAACACTTCTAGATCTTCAGATTTACATGCATTGAACACATGAACAACAACTCCACATGTGCAGTAGACAAGCTCGTCTCTCATGTCAGATTCAATAATCTAAACATTTGGTTTCACAAATCATTTTGAGGGACGGTTACTGCAGAGGAGAAACAACCTCTGAAATATGAAAATCGCAACGCAATCACGTGCGTTCTTGGCGGGGTTCCAAGGGGCCGCGCCCCTGGCGGGGTCTTAGGGGCAAAGCCCCTAACGGGGTCCAAGGGGCAGCGCCCCTGGCGGTGGTCTCGCCAGAAACCACACAAAATCACATCAAATGTGATATTCCAAGAAGAAATTAGGGCATTTAGAACACTTCTAAATGTCCCAATTTACACGCACTTGACCGCAACCTGGCTCTGATACCACTGTTGGGTTTTCTATACCCCTCGAAAGGGATGACATATCAAATATGCGCAGCGGAAATAACAAGAACAACCCAAAAAGAAGCTAAAGGATCTTGTGGTTTTCATGATTCAAGAGAATAAGCAAATCGAAATACAAATTACCTTTGCGGGATTGATTCAACACTCAACCAAGGCGCTCCAAAGAGAAATCCAATGATCTGTCTTTGAGTTCTTCAAGAATCGAAATGGATCGATCCCTCTATAGAAGTCCACACAAGCAAAGTAGAACCCTAGCTTCTTGTCGTACAAGAACTAGGTCGGAGAAGGATGCTCCTAACGTCCCCACGGACTAGTAGATCCGATCTAGGGGAGGCGGCGACCGACGGCGGCGACTAGCGGCGGCGGAAGGCGATCGGCGGACGGGAAGAACGAGATGCCCTCGCGCGGAACATTTTCGGTCGGCTTCTCGTCAAAAATTGCGAAAGGATTAAGTTCACGTAAACCTAGAATCGCAAGCCCTTTTATACTTAAACGCATAAATCAGGCTATCCGCAGACCAGAACATTTCTGTCCAGATTTACATTCGCCGAATTCGCTAATCACTATAACCGAAATCGACTCAGATTCGGCTAAACCATTTCGACGAATTCGTCTATATGCTATAGCCGATTCGACTATATAAATTCGGTTATATCATTTCGTCGAAACCATTTCGTCGAACTGACATATTTTGGCTAAACCCTTTAGTCGAATATATTACAATTCGGTTAATCACATTAGCCGAATCGATATAGCCGAATTCCATTAGTCGAATCAACATAATTAGGTTAAAACCTTTAGCCGAATTTGACACAGTTCGGTTAAACCCTTTACCCGAATTTGTCTAGCATAAATCCATTCGTTTAAACCCTTTAAACAATTTCCCTTTGAGACATTCTCAAGTTAATGCCAAGCAGTCAAAGGATTAGTCCTCCACTCATATCCAATATGAGTAAGGCCAACGCAATCCTTTCTCCAACTTCTCCAAACGCTTTTATGTGCCACCCTATAGGCTCATATTGCGTTGGCAGTAAGACTAACTGTTGATTGCTTTGAGATCACCTCAGAAACTCCAACATTTTATTTACTATGTTTGAATTACCTATTGTATAGTAAGGGTAATCTGGTTAGTAGATGTTTTAGGATGTCACACTCAACATAGGGTGTCAGGACCAGATCAAGGGAAGCAAATTTGGGCTAAGTTAACATTTGCGTTGAATAGAATTCGACACAACATCGAGTCCATATCGACGCTGCTCTGACTAGATGTCCAAGTGGTTCAATACCTCTCTCGAAGTAACTCAAGTCGACGTAACATCGAATAGATGTCGACGTAGAGGTCAGGGACTTGTTGGAGTAACTGAAGAAGTTGATGTAGCTTCAACATCAACTCGACGTAGAAGAGGTTATCAGTCGAAGCTATCTAAAGACGACCCAAGGTTGACTTCATATCGACACAGAAGATGAAGTTCAGAGCCAAACAGATCAACTCGACAGACACATCAATAAGATGTCTATGCAGTGTCGACTTACAGGGTTCAATCAGAACAAAGAAGAAATCGAAGCAGCTTCTACAAGCACTCGAAGTTGCATCGATAAGAGAAGAAAAGAATTCGACGTTATGTCGAATACAGTCTGAAAAAGTATACCTTTTTTAGCTGTCTTTCTGATCCTTCTTTCATAGCCCACATCCTTCAAGACCGTTCTCCAACGGCTTAATAATTGCCTGAAATAGAAAGGAGCATTAAAGAAGGAGACAAAAAGGTTTCTTGGAACCATATTCTTCTAGATAGACGGGTTGAGAATTAAGAGAGGAAAGAAAGAGAATGTTACACGCAGAATACCTTTTCAGGTCATACCTAAAGAGGGAAACATAATTCAAATGACACACATGATATAAAAGGTCTGAAAAGAAAGAGAGGTATACAACATTGATCACTATCAGCCGTCTCTCTTCAGATTAGGGTTTCTCTTCTTCTTCCTCCTCTCTCAGAAACCCTAACCAAGAACAGAAAAGAAAAGAGAATACAACTGTTCCTCATCTGATAGAACAGAAGATATGATAGCTGCTCCTCATCACCATCTCATAGTAGCCAGATCTGATTCAGCATAAGTTCAAGGGATCGAACAAACAAAGCCATTGCAGTTCTAAAGCAAGGGCTAATCAAGAGCAGATTTTGTGGGACTTTATATTGGCTTATCTTCAAACAACCATCTTAAGAATTCTGAGAATAGAATTCATTCAACTTTCCTTCCTCCCTTTCTATTCCTTTTCTGTAAAAGAGTTTTATTAATCACACTTCAAAGGATTCAACGGTTCAAGATCTCCTTATCAAAAGATCTGGTGGTTCATGATCACCTTATCAAAAGATCAGTGGTTCTAAGAGTCTCCTTATCAAAAGACTTATTGGTTATAAGAGCCTCCTTATCAAAAGACTCGGGCACTGTGGTGCATCCCTACAAGGTGGTAGAAGAGGGGAGTACCCACATTTTGGGGAACCTCTATAAAAATTTGTGTGTCTTCTGGTTGATAATTTTCTATGCTGTCTCTATAGCTAGTTCATTTCTTTGCTTACTACTTTACATTACAGAAATACTTTATTTTGCCTGAGATCTTTTTGTGAGCATAAATCCTTAGATTAGTTTATTACTTCCACAGTGTAATAAAAATAGTTTTAAATCTCTATTCACCCCCTCTAGAGGATTCTCAGAGGCACACTGCGCACTTTCAATTGGAATCAGATGGAGGTTGATCATTAAGAGGTTAACACCTTGATCAAAAAGACCTCCCACTCTTATTTCTTTGTTATAAAAATATCTTATAAGGAAAATGAGTTCCAAGGATTATGCTTCCACAAGACCCCCAGTGTGTAACTTAAACGAGTTCACACTCTGGAAGGCCAGGATAAGGCTTTATATGAATTCAATTGATGAAGACATATATAATGTTCTTCTCACAGGTCCCCCTTCTCCAGTTAGACAAAAGGAAGGAGAAACCTCAACAACTAAGGCTGTCCCAAGAAAGGAGTGAAGAGGGTCAAGGCATGTGATGTCAAGGCCACGAACATTCTGATTTCAACAATGTCAGATGACATTTTCCAGAAGGTTACTGAATGCCAATCAACAAAAGAAATATGGGATTCCCTCACCACAATGGTTGAAGGAAGTGCTGATGAAAGGAAGGACAGAAAGTCCATTCTCATATCCTAGTATGAGAACTTTCAAAAGAAGGCTGATGAATCTGTTGTTGCTATGTATGACAGATTCAAAATCATTATTAATGATCTCAGAGGCTTGGGCAAGGAGATATCTCTAACTGAGATAAATGATAAAATCCTTATTTGCTTCCCCAGCTCATGGGATTCAAGAACATGGGAAATTAGAGAATCCAGATGCTATAGAGAGATCTTCACTGAAGCTTTGCTAGGACAGCTTAAGTCATATGAGATGCTTCTGAAGAACAGAGTTGAGGCAGAAGAAAGGGAGATTTCCCTAGCTCCTGTTCAAAGGTCTCTTGCTTTGAAGTCTGCAGAAGGAGAGTCCTCCACTCCTGAGGATAAATGTTCAGTCTGCTGGCAAGAAGATTCAAGAAGTGGGTGAAGACTGAAGACTCAAGGAGAAGAGAAAGAGACTCAAAGCCTATGAAAGGAGAGTTTAGTTCTTATTTATCTTATTAAAACTCTTGTTTAACTTTGTTTCAAAATAAGTGATATATATAAATATATAATGTGATGTTTGATGTGAGAGTAATAAACACAAATACTAAGAGTTCATAAGAAATCACAGCATATAAAACAAGAAATGAAACAAACAAGCAAACTAAGCAATCCATATGACACAAGGAAATATAGTAGTTCCCCTCAACTGGGTACATCTACTCTTCTACCCACTGGTAGGAATCCACTGGAGGTTGTTGACAAGTTGCCCTCACACCAAGCGATTTTTGATAAGGTGTCCACACACCAATGGGAGTTTTGATTTGGTGCCCAATTCACCTATAAGCTTTTGATAAGGTGCTTATAAACCAAGCTGCCGGTTTTTGCTAAGGTGGCCTATCACCGGGAGTAAACTTTTGAAGGGAGTTTTAACCCTTTACAAGGTGGGAGAAATAAAGAAAACAAAAACAGATGTTGTTCTTCTCTTTTGGCTGATAAGACACTTGATGAAGATGATGTTGAAGAAGGCTCCCCCTGTCTGATTTAGAATAGATGATAGCTTTGTGTATGGAGCTTCTTCTCTTGATTGTGATACTCTTCTTCTTCTTGCAGTTTTGATCCTGAGCAATTGATAGTGTTTGGTGTCTCAGGATATGTGAGAAGATCTGCAAGAAAGATGTTTAGCAAAAAGAAGATAATATAAATTTGATCAGCTTCTTCTTTTTGCTCTGTTCTTCTTTTTCTCTTCTTCTTCTCTAATTCCTATACAGAAATATGATAATATGTATATTCAGTCTATCTTCTTGCTGCTATATTGTACAGCAATATAATATATATAATCTGCTGTAAAGAACTACTGTATAATAAATCCGCTGTTAGCTGATCATCTTCTTCTTTCTTCTCTGCTTTGTATATTTAATCTGTAGAGCAGTTCAGCAGATTTGAATCCTTGCCGACAGAAGAGGAAGGATATGTTATCTATTTCATTTCCCAGATCCTCGAGAAGATAACTTGTCATCTTTGGCTTTACTGCAACGGCTACAACATTTAATATTTCTGCCAACGGCTATATCATTTAAAGCTTGCACGCTGTAATGTCAGATTAGTAATATATATCAATCTATAAATAGAATAAATAATAAATATTACTATAATAAAGTCTGACAATATATAAGTAATATTTAATGATATAAAAATAATGCTGCAGAAATTCGTCGAGCTGAGCTTAGAGTTCGTCGAGCTCATCATTTGATTCGTCGACCTGAACATGTGATTTACTATTTCTGAACATCTGCTGAATATTCGTCGAACGCAGACTTGGATTCGTCGAACGAAAGGATCCGTCGACCGCTGAGACGGGCTAGATTCGTCGACCGCTGAATGTTGAGCTGTTCGTCGAACGCAGACAGCCGTTCGTCGAACGCCGGATTTCGTCGACCATTGAGACGGGGTCTGTTCGTCGACCGCTGAGATAATCTGTTCGTCGACCGCTGAGCTGAGGCGGGTTTGTCGAGCACTGCTTTGATTTCATCGAGCGCAGAATGCACGCCATTCGTCGAGCGCAGAACGCTATTCGTCGAATGCAGTTCGCCATTCGTTGAACGCAGAGAAATATATGTAAATTTAATTTCTCTTCTTATTTTCTGCCTTATTAAATATATGTATATTTCAGCTTTCTTTCTTAATGATATTTAATCTAAGTTATAAGATATATTATGATATGAACTTAAACACTAAAGGTGGATCCTAACTCAAATCAAAACTAAGGTTCCAACAATCTCCCCCTATTTGAGTTGGGATCCTAATCCAAATCAAGACTAGGTTCTAACAATCTCCCCCTATTTGGTTTAGGATACCTAAGCATAAAAAGTCTTTAAAGCTTAAGGGTTAGAGATTATTTTATCATAATTTCTTCTTCATTAAAAATATTTTGGCAATTCTGATTTTCCTAAATTTTATTTAAATAGGAATTTTAACATGTGAATTGCTAGCAGTTATTGGATCTTAAGAATTTTAAAATCAAAAAGACAAAGTCTGATAGCTTCTTTCTATAGAATCCCCTTAATCAGAAGAGACTCACACTTAGTGCTATGATGATTTCTGATCTATGCAATCTTAGTAGAATGCTCAACATGATTTTAGGAGAAAAAAATCTGTAAGAAAGTGAAGTTATCTCACTTGTTTTTAAGATAGAAAATTCAAAAGATCTTAAAACTGCTGTTTAATTATAATCTGAGTTAAAATATTAAAAAGTTTAAAGATTTGCCTGATAGATAGATATTTTGGCCTTTTTATTTCATTAAAGTATAAATTTGTAAACTTATTTTTATTTTGCTGAACATAAGAAATTTCTTTTTCTTTAAAAGTTTGTTTAAAGTTATCAGCTTTAACTAACTTATTTTTTAAACAAATGATTTGTTCTGTTGATATTTTGAAGTTTTCTTTAGGTTTGTTATATTCAGAAATCAAATTAGTTATTTTTAACTCTTTTCTAATTTCATTTTCAAAATTGTAATTTTCAGCAATTATGAAATCTGTACATAATGAATTGAAAACAGATTTATCATCAGAGGTAGAAATAAAATTTGAAGATACCACTTTTAGCTTTTCTTCTTCAGATTCAGAGATATAGTTTGAGCCATATATTGCCAACATGCAAAAAGCTTTGGCTTTTTGTTCTTCCTTGTCTTCTCCTTTAGTTAGAGTTGAAGATGGTTCTGCATCAAAAATGATGTTAGTAGAAGAAGAGGAAGATGATTCATTTACCATCCTTGAGAGGGAGTTCCAGATGCTCTTTGCTGAAGTGCAATCAGCCACTTTGAGAAGAATGTCTGTTGACATTGATTTAGCCAATATCTCCATGACCATGACATCAACACTTTTCAGCATTTCTTGATCATTAGATGAAGAGATTGAAGATGGAATTCCTGTCAAAATGGAATTATAAATATTTTCATCTATTGCATTCATATATAATTTAATTCTAACTTGCCATAACTCAAATCTATCCAAATTACATAAAGGTGGATCTGAAATAGAAAAATCAGAATGTGTCATTTGGCAAAACCTTTTTTAAAAACAAAATAAGAACTATGTGATCTTTGTGATTCAGGTGTTAGCCTGTGTGAATAATCAACAACCCTCTGATACCAATTGAAAGGAGAGTTTAGTTCTTATTTATCTTATTAAAACTCTTGTTTAACTTTGTTTCAAAATAAGTGATATATATAAATATATAATGTGTTGTTTGCTGTAAGAGTAATAAACACAAATACTAAGAGTGCATAAGAAATCACAACATATAAAACAAGAAATGAAACAAACAAGCAAACCAAGCAATCCAGATGACATAAGGAAATATAGTTGTTCCCCTCAACTGGGTACATCTACTCTTCTACCCACTGGTAGGAATCCACTGGAGGTTGTTGATAAGGTGCCCTCACACCAAGGGATTTTTGATAAGGTGTCCAAACACTAATGGGAGTTTTGATCAGGTGCCCAATTCACCTATAAGCTTTTGATAAGGTGCTTATAAACCAAGCTGCAGGTTTTTGCTAAGGTGGCTTGTCACCGGGAGTAAACTTTTGAAGGGAGTTTTAACCCTTTACAGGGTGGGAGAAATAAAGAAAACAAAAATAGATGTTGTTCTTCTCTTTTGGCTGAGAAGACACTTGATGAAGATGATGTTGAAGAAGGCTCCCCTTGTCTGATTTAGAATAGTTGACAGCTTTGTGTATGGAGCTTCTTCTCTTGATTGTGATACTCTTCTTCTTCTTGCAGTTTTGATCCTGAGCAATTGATAGTGTTTGGTGTCTCAGGATATGTGAGAAGATCTGCAAGAAAGATGTTTAGCAAAAAGAAGATATTATAAATTTGATCCGCTTCTTCTTTTTGATCTGTTCTTCTTTTTCTCTTCTTCTTCTTCTTCTCTAATTCCTGTACAGAAATATGATAATATGTATATTCTGTCTATCTTCTTGCTGCTATATTGTACAGCAATATAATATATATAATATACTGTAAAGAACTGCTGTATAATAAATCTGCTGTTAGCTGTTCATCTTCTTCTTTCTTCTCTGCTCTGTATATTTAATCTATAGAGCAGTTCGGCAGATTTGAATCCTTGCCGACAGAAGAGGAAGGATATGTTATCTCTTTCATTTCCCAGATCCTCGAGAAGATAACTTGCCGTCTTTGGCTTTGCTGCAACGGCTACATCATTTAATATTTCTGTCAACGGATATATCATTTAATGCTTGCACGTTGTAATGTCAAATCAGTAATATATAGCAATCTATAAATAGAATAAATAATAAATATTACTATAATAAAGTTTGAGAGCATATAAGTAATATTTAATGATATAAAAATAATGCTGCAGAAATTCGTCGAGCTGAGCTTAGAGTTCGTCGAGCTCATCATTTGATTCGTCGACCTGAACATGTGATTTACTGTTTCTGAACATCTGCTGAATATTCGTCGAACGCAGACTTGGATTCGCCGACCGCTGAGACGGGCTAGATTCGTCGACCGCTGAATGTTGAGCTATTCGTCGAACGCAGACAGTCATTCGTCGAACGCAGGATTTCGTCAACTGCTGAGACGGGGTCTGTTCGACGACCGGTGAGATAATCTGTTCGTCGACCGCTGAGCTGAGGCGGGTTTGTCGAGCGCTGCTTTGATTTCGTCGAGCGCAGAATGCACGCCATTCATTGAGTGCAGAATGCCATTCGTCAAACACAGTTCGCCATTCGTCGAACGCAGAGAAATATATGTAAATTTAATTTCTCTTCTTAATTTATGCCTTATTAAATATATATATATATTTCAGCTTTCTTTCTTAATGATATTTAATCTAAGTTATAAGATATATTATGATATGAACTTAGACACTAAAGGTGGATCCTAACTCAAATCAAAACTAAGGTTCCAACAGCCTAGGTATGATAAGACTCCAAGGAAGGAGATTATCTGCTTTACCTGCAACAAGCCAGGACACATTGCTCCTGAGTGCCCTCAAGAGCAAAGGAATAGGAGCAAAACTAAAGATGAGAAGAAGAAAATGAAGTCCTCCAAAGGGAAGGATAAGAAGAAAGCAACGGGTTTCATTGCTGAAACCTGGAGTGATTTAGAAGTGGAAGTGAGCTCATCATCATCTGAGAGTGATGATGAAGAAGAAGCAGTAGCAGCTTGCATGATGGCTCTTGGAATGGCATCGGATGATGAAGATGATCAGGTATTAGTTTTTGATGAATTTGATTTTACTCCTGATGATTTTAAAACTTGTTTTACAGATTTCTGCATTGAACATCTTAGGGTAGAAAAAGAATTAAACATAGCTAGAACTGAACTAGAGAACCTTAAGGAAGATGAAATGCATCTAATAAATCAAAAACTAACAAATGAAATTAAAAATAAAGAACTAGAATTGATTAAACTTAGAGAAAAAAATACAAATTTAAAAGAAGAGCTACCAAAGGCAAAGGCCTTTGAGGCCTCACTCAATGGGAGGAGTCAGAAGCTTAAGGATATCACTGAAAATCTCTCTATGAGATTTAACCACCTAGGGTTAGGAGCAGAGCCCTCCACCAGCACAAAACCACCTAGCAAGCCTGCCTGGAAAAATCCAGTGGCATTTGTCAGACCTAGTTATTTTCAACCCAGTGAGAAGAGCAAATCAACTAAGGGTAAGGCTAGTAGCTATTCAGATATGATAGATAAACCCAACAAAATACATCTCAATAAGAAAAAAAACCTCTGGTGAAAGCAACATAGGGAAATTAAATAACCACAATCAAAAGGGTAAGTCAAGACCTAGGATAATAAAACACTCTTCTGATTTATTATATCTAGATACATTTTATACCCATTTCAAATTTCAAAACAATGGGTTTGGGAAAACCATTCCCTATCATCCCAAAGGGTATCATGAACGACCCTCCTATTATTTCATTGAACCCTACAATGGTAAAAGCAAAGGGCCCAAGGTAACCTGGGTTCCTTATAATGTTTGATTTACTTGTGCAGGGTTAAAAAGGGGTTCACTCAGGAGGAAATTGAGTGGGAAGAATGGTGGTATCATGAATAAGGAACAAAAATCATTCAAGGGAGTAATTTCTATCTTGAATCCTCCTTAACACTTATTACGTCATATTATGATCTATTTTCAATAAATAAAAGTGCTGGGAAAAACAACAAGATTCTTCTAAAAGAAATAGATATGTTTATTAAGAGATGCGCCAAATAGAAGTCGACGTACCATTGACTTCTACTCGACGCCAGCGTCGAGAAGCACGCAGAGCAGACATTCGAATAGAATTTGACGCAGCATTGAGTTCTTATCGATGCATACGTCGACTTAACAATTGTTGATTAAGTTCGAAGCCACGTCGATTGGAATTCGACGTAATGTCGACAGGACTACGTCGACTTAGTGTCTCTGAATAATCTCGAAGCTACATCGAGTACTAGTTGATGCAATGTCGATATATCAATGCGCGCAGAATTGCTTCTAGAAGAAATCTCAACATAGCTTTGCGTGCCAAATAAAAATTAATATCGACGGTGCGTCGACATAAACCCTAAGTAGCGGCGATTCATCTGCTTTTAAGCAATTACTGCGTCAAAACATTTACACTTTCGAATACTCTTTCTCTTGCTCTCTTGCTCTCTCGTTCTCCAGCTTTCCCGTGCATCTCTCTCTCCTGTTTCCTTCATCTTTGCAGGTACATTCAAAGAGATGGCTCCTCCCAAAGTTAATTCAGGATTTGATGTGGATGTGGATTCGTTCAGCGCAGCCGCATAAAGATTCAAGACCATCCTTGGCCTATTTAAAAATGTTGGGCTAACTAAGTTGATATCCAGTAGACGCAAAATCTTGGATATTGAACTTAATCAGTTCAAAGACAGTATTCAAATAAGAGAAGATGGCTCCCTTAGTGGGAAAATCTATGAGATAGATATTCTCATCACAGAGGAGCTTCTAAGACAGACCTTTGATCTTCCAACTGGGGAAGATTCAGATGAGCTAACAGGGGAAGAGGCCAGAAGAGTCCTAGAGATCATGCAGTTCAAAAGGGAGAAAGCAATCAATCTCAAAAAGATTGACTTGGGAGAACAGTATAAATTTTTGGCTGACATTGTGGGAAAGGTGCTGCTATGCAAAGTCTCTGCTCATGATGCCATACCAAAACATCAGCTGCAAGTTATAGGAATTCTGGTTCTTTAGAAGAAGATAAACTGGGGGAGATTGCTCCTGAAGATGATTGGGCACAAATATGCCCACAAGGAAAATGCATATATGAGAACTATGAGCCAAGTCCTTCTCCATCATTATCCAACAATATGCAAATCAAAAGGAGTGCCCATTCCCCATGGGAAGAGAATTAATATTGGAATCTTTTCCAAGTGGACCAGGCAAATAGTGAAGCCTGGTCAAGCTCTAGCATCTCCTCCTCCATCCCCTCCTGCTCTAGAGTCAAACAGGGAGATTCCAGATCCCCCAAGGGATGATCTTCCTCCAATGGACACTGTTCTAGAGCCCCGTCAAGAGGATACACCAGCCCTTTCTCAACAACAGCAACAACAACAGCAACAAAAAAAAAACAAAAACAACAACAACAACAACAACAACAACTGCAACAACAGTTCCAATCCACTTCATCACTTGATCCATTCTCTCTGCAAACCCATCCACCTCCATCTTCATCAATTCAATTCTCACCTAAGGTGTATCATCCCCTTTCTCCCATCCAAGAAAATGTTCCTCCATCACCTCCTCCATCTACATCTTATCCCCCCAAAATTGATATTGAACAAATCATCTCCAAGGCTGTGGTCATTGCCTCTTCCACATTTGCTAATCTAGTGGCCTCTCAGGCTAGAAAATTTGACAGAAAATACTCACAGATAGAGGGTGAGTTATTAAATTTTCAAAAATCATTTCAAAGCCTCAAAGAGTTTATCTCTTCCTCCATGGTGTCAAAGGAGTTGTTAACCTCACTTGCCAGCAATGTCAAGAAGGGGGAGAATATTTTGGAGGAAGAGAGATCTGTCTTATAGTTGGGAGGACAGAATCAAGAAAATATTAATGAGGAGCTTGCTCCTGACAAAGTGACTACCTTCCAAGAAGCACAAATCCAGGGGAAGCCTGTAGATCAGGGGGAGCTCCCAGAAAAAGTAAATGATGAACAAATAGATGCAACAATTTAGGGGGAGCCTGCTCCAGATATTCAAAGGAATCTTGATATAGAATTGGAAGCTGTAAGCATAGAAAGGGATCTGGGGGAGCCTCAAGATGAGAATCTAGTAGATGAGGTGGCCAAGATTGCCAAGGAAGTTGCTGTGGATGCTGAGCAGAATGCACAAGAACAGGGGGAGCATGACAATGCCAATGTTGCTGAAAATCCAGCACTGTCCCCTAATGAAGATGAGCCTCTGAAGATAGCCCCAAGGAAAGTCACCCCAGTAGTATTCTCAAGAAAAAGGAAGACTCCTGAGAGGAATTCCGAAATTTCTGCTCATTAAGGTATTCTATGATTACTCATTTTGAATACAAATATATTCTGGGAAGAACAAATATTATGCAACTTTACTGCATGTCAAGTAAATGGAACTGCACATGACTTCAGTCTGTTAAAAGTTTTTCAGTTTGTCCTATGTTATGGCTATCTTGTATTGCATGTATTGTTATATATGAAATGAAAGATTGAAAAATCACTTTACTCAAAACTGTAAATTTTGTTAAGATAAATAGGGGGAGATTGTTGGGAAAACACTGTGATTTAACTTAACAAATTATATGAAAGTTATTTTATTTACTAGGTTTGAATTACCCATTGAATAGTGAGGGTAATCTGGTCAGTAGATGTCTTAGGATGTCACACTCAACATAGGGTGTCAGGACCAGATCAAGGGAAGCAAAATTGGGCTAAGTTAACATTTGCGTCGAATAGAATTCGACACAATATCGAGTTCATATCGACGCTGCTCTGACTAGATGTCCAAGTGGTTCAATCCCTCTGTCAAAGTAACTCAAGTCTATATAATGTTGAATAGATGTCGACGTTGAGGTCAGGGACTTGTCGGAGTAACTGAAGAAGTTGACGTAGCTTCAACTTCAACTCGACGTAGAAGAGGTTATCAGTCGAAGCTATCTAAAGTCGACTTCATATCGACGCAGAAGATGAAGTTCAGAGCCAGACAGATCAACTTGACGGACACGTCGATAAGATGTCGACGTAGCGTTGACTCACAGGGTTCAAACATAACAGAGAAGAAATCGAAGCAGCTTCTACAAGCACTCAAAGTTGCGTCGATAAGAGAAGAAAAGAATTCGACGTTACGTCGAATACAGTCTGAAAAATTATACCTTTTTCAGCTGTCTTTCTGATCCTTCTTTCAGTGCCCACATCCTTCATGATTGTTCTCGAACGGCTTAATAATTGCCTGAAATAGAAAGGAGCATTAAAGAAGGAGACAAAAAGGTTTCTTGGAACCATATTCCTTCTAGATAGACGGGTCGAGAATTAAGAGAGGAAAGAAAGAGAATGTTACATGCAGAATACCTTTTCAAGTCTTACTTAAAGAGGGAAACAAAATTCAAATGACACACAGGATATAAAAGGTCAGAAAGAAAGAGAGGTATACATCATTGATCACTATCAGTCGTCTCTCTTTAGATTAGGGTTTCTATTCTTCTTCCTCCTCTCTCAGAAACCCTAACCAAGAATAAAAAAGAAAAGAGAATACAACTATTCCTCATTTGATAGAACAGAAGATCTGATAGCTGCTCCTCATCACCATCTCATAGCAGCCAGATCTGATTCAGCATAAGTTCAAGGGATCTGACAAACAAAGCCATTGTAGTTCTAAAGCAAGGGCAAATCAAGAGCAGATTCTGTGGGACTTTACATTGGCTGATCTTCAAACATCCATCTTAAGAATTCTGAGAATATAATTCATTCAACTTTCCTTCCTCTCTTTCTATTCCTTTTCTGTAAAAGAGTTTTATTAATCCCTCTTCAAAGTATTCAGTGGTTCAAGATCTCCTTATCAAAAGATCTGGTGGTTCATGATCTCCTTATCAAAAGATCAGTGGTTCTAAGAGTCTACTTATCAAAAGACTCAGTGTTTCTAAGAGTCTCCTTATCAAAAGACTCAGGCACTGTGGTGCATCCCTACCAGGTGGTAGAAGAGGGGAGTACCCATATTTTGGGGAACCTCTATAAAAATTTGTGTGTATTCTGGTTGATAATTTTCTGTGCTGTCTCTATAGCTAGTTCATTTCTTTGCTTACTGCTTTACATTACAGCAATACTTTATTCTGCCTGAGATCTTTTTTTGAGCATAAATCCTTTGATTAGCTTATTACTTCCACATTGTAATAAAAATAGTTTTAAATCTCTATTCAACCCCCTCTAGAGGATTCTTAGAGGCACACTGTGCACTTTCACACCACTTCTACAAATGGAAATTTTGAAGTTGGAGTAGTATCCTTGATTGTTCTACTTGTTTTGAATTTATTATATATATATATATTAATCTTACACTTCATGGACCACAATTTTTGGTGGGCATTGGTGTTTGGTTAGAATTCTTTTTCTTTTTCGAATTTTCACATATGATATACAAGAATATCTATGGTAACTGAAATCATTCATAAGCTATATTGCATAGTTTTGAACCTATAAATCAGATTATATGTGAGTATTTATGTGAAATAGGAAAACTGCTGAATCTATTCACAATTTGGAAGTTAAATACCAAAAAATTGAGCTTGAGCTTGAGCCCATCTCGCCCATCTCGCCGAGCTTAAGGTCGAGCTTGTCAATCTCGAGCTGTTTAGAAAAAGCTCGTCGAGCTCGAACTCGATCCCAAAAAATTCAGCTCGAGCTGGCTATTTTTGATGAGCTCGACTCAAGCTCGACTCATTTACAGGACTACTGATGCTGTCGCGGAACATCAAATGTTGATGATTTTAACATTGCAGACCACCGCTAGGGGCTCTGCCCCTTGGAAACCGTTAGAGTCTCTGCCCCTAAGACCCCATCGGGGGCGCATCCCCTTAGAACCCTACAGGGAGCGCATTTTATTTTGATGTGGATCATATGTATATCTGAGATGTATCATAATGTGAATGTTGTAATATTTTATGCTTTGTTTAAATAGTTTAAATAAGTGTAAAATTAAATGTTAATCATCAATTTTGTTTAAAAGGTTTAAACATAGACACAAATAAATGTTAATCATATTTCAATAAAAATACCTTAAAAGAATATTAAGTATCCGGACGCCTTCCGATGGATGAAACTTTTCTTGTCTTGATCGATGAAGTGTGGGATTGCCAAAGCATGGTGCATCAATCTATCTTGGTGGGGTGCGATGGATGAAACTTAACTAGGTGACTTCAACAGTTGAGTGCCTAGAGGCATAGAGTTGGCATGCACCATAAGATGGATGCGAATAACATTTATTCACCAACCATAGAAGAGTTGCATGATGATGTAATTGACAAAAAATGTCTACTTAAATAGTCATGTTGTGGGTGATCAGCCAAAGCTGACTCATGATGGTGGTGAGATACAAATCTTATCCCATAAGAGATCTGCTCGCTTAAACACTCTAAATTGATATGAAGGGTTATTAATTTAAAGAAATTAGTAAGATTATTTTAATAATAGACTTTATTAAAATAAATTATATTTTGAAATATAATACTAATTATCTTTGCATAATTCTTATGGAATATCCATGACAAGTAATACACATTACACCTTGTCCCTACGATCTATTCTTGAGAAGGATAATATCAATGAGACAAACTTCCTAGACTAATCTAGAAATTTAAGGATTGTCCTTAAATAGGAGTGTAAGATCTATGCCTTATAGGAGGATCCCCCCGAAGATCCACTTGGATCTGTCTCTCGTGTAGATAAAGATGCTTACAAGATGTATCGGGATGACTCTTTGGATGTTGAGTGCCTTATGCTCGCAACCATGAACTATGAGCTTCAGAAGTAATATGAGAATATATATGATTATGAGATAGTTGAGCACCTCAAGAAAATGTTTCAGGGGCAAGCTCGATAGGAGAGGTATGATGTGTATAGGGCATTGTTTCAGTGTACGATAGGAACTCGTAACCTAGTGGGAAGTCATGTGCTCAAGATGATTGAGTATATAGAGAACCTACAAAGATTAAGTTTTTCGTTAGCCCAAGAGTTGACCACTGACTTGATCCTACAATCGTTGGTTGACAATTATGAGCAATTTATCTTGAATTACATTATACATTATATTGATAAATCACGGTCTAAGCTCCTGGGCATGTTGAGAACCGTCGAAGTCAACATAATGAAGACCAAGCCTACTAGCCCTATACTAATAGTGCATAAAGGTAAGGGCAAGACTAAGAGATCTAAGAAGACTAAGATTGGATCTAAGTTTTACTTTAATCCCAAGTCTTCGACACTGAAAAGCAAAGGACTAGCCAAGGAATTGAATTGCTACTATTATGAGAAGGCAGAGCACATGAGAAGGAACTATCCTCTATACCTTGAAAATTTGCTAAAGAAGAAAGGAAGTGAGACTTCAACTTTAGGTATATTTGTTATAGAAGTCAATCTTTCCATAAGATCCCTCTCCTCCTTACAAGAGACTTTTCATATCTTATGCCTAGAACGACCGCCTTACGATGGCACCAACACACGGGTTAGTCACCACTGCAAGACGTTGATCCTTCCAGCAAGACCGAACATTCAGGCCAACAATGGAAAGAAGCAAAATAATAATAAATGAAGTCCACAAATCACACACACACACACACACACACACACACACACACACACACACACACACACACACACACACACACACACACACACATATATATATATATATGAATCAAAAGAGATACATGTCCAACAATGAGTATAAATAAGAGAGTAAGAGCTTATGCCCGGTACATATCCAAAATGAGATAAAAGCACACTCTCTTACTCTGATCTATGTGGAAGCTAACCAACACCCTCCTCAAACAGTCGACCGATAATGGTAGTAGTAGTAATGCGCGACAACTGTTCCTCAGGTCTTGCCACAATGTCCTGCTAGTTGTAGTGTTGCTCCAGCTCCTCGGACCACTGGTGTTACGGCCACATCCGACCGTTAGTCAAAAATACTAAGCCATTTTGTCCTCGCCTCCCCCCACGACTCCTAGACACCATGCGGGAGGACGAAGTGGAGGACAACAAAGGGTAAAAACAAAAGCAGGTTACATGGAACTAAACTAGCAGGTGTGTAAGGTAAAACATGTACATTTCTAAGCTAGCAGTACGTACAAGTAAGATGTAGAGTTGAGCAGAAAGGTAAAAGCGGTGCAAGTAAATTAAAGTGAGATCTATTCTAACAACATAAAAATGTACCTTAACTTATATGAATGCCCATAAAAACTTATAAGTTAAGGTTTCCGGAAATATAACTCATCATATAAAAGAGCTCATACTAATTTGTATGATGAGTATATGCAATTATGAATGTTATGTATATACTATGCTTCATGCTAGTGCAACACACACACACATGACTCTGTGTGCAAAGACCTTTTGTAAGTTCCCTCTGTTTGAGTGTGTTAACTCAGGTACCCCGTTAAGGAAAATAATGGCAGTGGATCGGGCATGTCCACTTCTAGGCACCTTTCAATACCTCCCGGCCTAGACCTTATGTACGCTCGCAAGAACACACAGGGTATCTATATACTATTTGGTAAGTAACACCTCTATCCCGCTTTTCGATTCTCCGTTCAGGTACACCCCTTTGAGGAAAACATGGGCAGTGGATCGGGTCCACCACTCCTAGGCTAGTATGACACCTCCCACCCTAGACCTTAAGTACGCCCCTAAGAACACGCAGGGTATCCGCATACTATTTGGTAAGTAACACCTCTTAATTGTATTTCCCCCGAGCCTCCAACTCATTAGACTATCTAGTCCTCCTTAGATAATACCAAGCCTACTGCTTGTAGGACTAACTCGTCCTTATATCATAATTTCCCGAGCCTCCAGCTCATAGGACCAACAAGTCCCTATACTAATCCGTCCCATATTTTGGGACTAGGATTACCTTATTAATTTCTCTTACCTAAACTACTCTTGTCTTTGTTTAGTTGAACGTAACGGTTTAAGGTGAATCCTAGACTTCCCGAGGTCTACCCGGTGAAGGGCTCGCAGCGGTACTAGAAGGTATGCTAGTGTGACATCCCAAACCATCCATTCTCAGGATATTTACTTTTATTGGTGGCTACCTATTGCTAAGACCACTCTCATTATTACTCTTAAACTAACCTATGATGTCTTATTATACTTGTAGGGGAGTGACGATCATTCGTCGGACACCAAGACTAGAACTGCCCTTAATGTTCGTGTATACTAACACTTAGCACCATTTGGTGCTTGCCCTAGGACTTCAACTAGAAGTCTATGACTCTCCAATTTCCACTCAATCAGTTGAGGTTAACTCATATGATCACCACCAAGTTCTACCTGTACAACCCTCATATTTTCTGAGTCGGTGTGACCCGACGCGGATGAGGTCAGGAGAGAAAAGGTGATCGCGACGCAACAAACCGAACCGATGGAGGCCGTCAAGATCGAAAAGAGAGGGCCCGAGGGGGTAAACCTCCTTGGATGAGTGGACCTAGGGTCCAATCGCCCAAGGCCCCGGGCGAGTGGACCCTTGGTCCACTCGCTCAAGGACCCGGGCGAGTGGACCATTGGTCCACTCCCCCGAGTGGCGGGGGAGGGGGGGGGGGGCGAGTGAACCATGGGTCCACTCTCCCAAGGGTAAGGGCGAGTGGACCCATGGTCCACTCGCCCCATGCAGTTGGGGGAGTGGACCAAGGGTCCACTCGCCCGGTGGGTTGAGTGGACCGTAAGGTCCACTCTCCTAGTCAGGGCGGTGGACCTCGGTCCACTCGTTCGACCCCCGACTAGGGCAGGGGGGGGGGGGGGGGGGTGGGTGAAGTGGACGTCTCGTCCTCCACTCACCCCTCCTCTTGCCTCAATCATCCAGGTTCGTGGTTGGGCTGCGGATAGCAGAATTTTGGCTATCCGCAGCCCAGTTTTGGGAAGTCTATAAATAGACCCCCATGGGCACCTTGGGGAGGGATGTTGGTACCCCCCTCCCTCGCGTGTGTGTTGTGAGAAAGCACTACCCCTCCCCTCCCCCTTGTCATCGAAGGTGGAAGGTGAGGTGATCCTTAGTGCCCTCTAAGGTGCCCAGGCTCAGCATTGGCTTGGGATGGGAAGTTCCTTGTGAGCTTTCGAGTATGTGGTGGGACCTCCATGCTGCAGCTCAAGGGGTCCGTTTGTGGACTTAGATGTTCTTCAAAGGGTAAGGTTCTTCGGTTCTTAGTAACTGGTCAAGGGTCCAGCCTGGGTCAAGTAAGGGTTAGATGCATCTCCATTTCAAACGTCGAGACCAGTTCTCTGGTTTCAACATTCTGGTGCGGTGAGCGTGGACGCAGCTAGTTCGGAAAGCTCTGGGCAAGTCCCATGGATGGAAGCGAAGAGCCAAGGAACTCACCTCCTCCCAATGGGTCGCGGTTGTTGATAGGGGAAGAGGAAGCAGGGAAGGTAGATCAAGCACGTCGAGAAGTGAAGGAACCGACCTCAGAAGAAGGTTTAAGCCTCCAAGCGCGAGTGCTCTTCAATGACTCGCCTAGGACCAGCTGCCCTGATGGGTTTGGCGAGCCTGCCATGTCCTACTACGCAGGGAAGGACGACCCTCTCCAGCAGTTCGAAGACATAGCCTCGATCAGGTGGATGTCGAATGCCTCCAAGTGCAAGCTCTTCGCCAGCCCTTTCAAGGGAGAGGCGGAAGGCTGGTTCCACCAGCTCCCGTCAGGTATCATCTACAGCTTCAAGGACCTGCGCCGAAGCTTCTTGCTGAGATTCTCCACCTCGAAGAAGAGGTGGAAGGGAATGAAGGCCCTGTTCTTGATTCGACAGAGGAAGGGGAGACGCTGGGAAGCTACGCGGATCGGTTTCAGGAACAAGTCCTCCGCCTCCAGGTTAACAAGCGAAGCAGGAAGGACCAGCGGAAAGAGAAGGAATAAGAAGACAAAGAAGATGGCGGAAGTAATGAAGGAGATGGTCAAGGTGCATGTGACCAAGTAGGCCCAGAGAGGCGCATTGTAATTAGCAGGTAGCTCCTCAATGATGAATGAAAAAGGTTTCAGGTAACACCTATATTAAGTGGCTTGGGAAGGTGTTGAGTTCCTCTGCCTCTAGGTGAAGGTAAGCACCTAGGACGCGGATGGGTACTCCGCCACAATTTGGTAAGATCCCCGACTAGAGACCATTCTCCGGGCTCTGTCATGCCGGCAAATGGGAGACTCATCGGGTCGACTCGCTACTTGACTAATTGGCTTGGGAAGGTGTTGAGTTCCTCTGCCTCCAGGTGAAGGTAAGCACCTAGGACGTGGATGGGTACTCCGCCCCCATTTGGTAAGATCCCCGACTAGAGACCATTCTCCGGGCTCAGTCATGCCAGCAGATGGGAGACTTATCGGGTCGACCCGCTACTTGACTAAGTGGCTTGGGATGGTGTCGAGTTCCTCTGCCTCTAGGTGAAGGTAAGCACCTAGAACGTGGATGGGTACTCCGCCCCCATTTGGTAAGATCCCCGAGTAGAGACCATTCTATGGGCTCAGTTGTTGGACATGTGTGTCACATCCCTTTGTTTGAGAATAACAAATCCCAAATTGTATTTGATCTTGTATTTTGTGTGTTTATAGTGTGCAGGATCTATATGTGCAATACTCCACAGGTAGAAAGCAGCTGAATTCAAACATCTGGAAGAATGCACTACCGCCAGCGTTAGAGCTACCCCCAAGCGCTAGCTCAGGTTCCGTTTGACGAACTGGAAGCTGTGTTCGACGAAATCTGAAGGAAGCTCCGTTCGACGAACGATGAGCTCCGTTCGTTGAATATTCCGGCGTTCGACGAATTTGGCTGCGCTCGACAAATTTGTGCTCGACAAGTTGGGTTCGACGAACTTGAAGCTCCGTTCGACGAATTTGGCTGCGCTCGACGAATTTATGCTCGACAATTGGGTTCGACAAACTTGAAGTTTTGTTCGACGAAAATTTTGTTCGACGAAACTTTCCGTTCGACGAACTTGAAGCTCCGTTCGACGAAAATTTCGTTCGACGAAAGTTTGTTCTTCCACGCCGCCGACGGTTTTGCAACCTCTCCACACGAGCGCTACCGCCAGCGCTAGCGCTACCGCCTGGCTCTATCTCAAGTTCGTGCACAGCGCCACGCCGCCGATGGTTTCGCAACCGCTCCACACGAATGCTACCGCAGGCGCTAGGAGCTACCGCAGGCGCTATCTTCAAGTTCTATAAATTGATGGGCTCTTTCTCGTTTTGGCTAATCCATCCCAGAGAGAGTGCTTGTGCCACAATTCTATTGCTGCTATGCTGCCGAAGATGGATCTCCCACTAAAAGCTTAAGGAGAATTCTGGAGGAGGACCTCATCACGCTACATCTGAAGGACGATCGCTTTGACCACGCTCATACTACAGTGATCCTTCATCTCCAACTTCAGAAGATCTCATATAGGGAGTTTTATTATTGTTATCTTTATTTCCATTCCATACTTTTTGTAACCGTTTAGAGAATTCGCCTTGTGTTGGCGACTAGGTCTGAGTAGGACTTAGGGAGTAATTCGCCTTGTGTTGGCGACTAGTTCTAGGTGATTAGATCTAGGGGGCTCGAGGCCATATCCGGGGAAGGATTGGCTAGAGCGGCTTGAGGCCTTATCTAGTGAAGAATAGGCTAGAGCCAACCGGTTTGTGGGGATACAAGTCGGTATAGAAAAGGAAAAGATATTTACTTTTGTACGCCTCCGTTTTCTAGCGATATTGAAATCAAATTTATGTAAACACCTTTCTTTTATATAAATACAATCATGTCTCTATTTGCGTTTACTTGATTTCTCTCCTTTGGCGTTATCTCTAAAATATTGGTTACAAAGTTTTCAATTCAAATTACTTTATCTAAATTGTTTATTTCAATCTCTTTCATCTTAAAACAATTTAGTACTTGTTTCGAAACTTGGTTTGTATGATATTCTCACAAATTAGCTAAATTTTTATTTTGCCTTTCCCATATTATAAAACAATTTAGTAATTTTCATAAAATTATAAGGATGAATTTTATTACCTTATTCACCCCCCTCTAAGGGCGCCAATCGATCCAACAAGTGGTATCAGAGGTAGGTTATTCCAAATCGGTTTAAAAACTGGGAATAATGGCGTCTCATGATCTCGCTTCTACTAATGGGGGAAACTTTCTTATAAATGAAAAATCTTTAGCACCACCTTTATTTGAAGGCAAAAATTATAATGGGTGGAAATTTCTTATGGAAAAATTTCTTAAATCTTTTGATATTGAAGTATGGAATATTACAATTAAAATGCCCCCAAGTATTCTTAATAAAAATGAAATGTTTTTAAATGCCAAATCAATGAATAGTCTATATATTGTGCATTAGATCAAAATATTTTCAAACTTATTTATACATTTCCTACTGCTTATGAAGTTTGGAATTTTCTTGAGAATTCTTATAGTCTTCCTTCCACAGATGATGAACAAGAGGAATTACTTATGGATCCAAGAGAAGAAATCGACAAGGACTCATTCTTGGAGGAAGATAAATCTAAGAGAGAAATCGACGAGGAATTCCTTATGGATCCAAGAGAAGAAATCGATGAGGACTCATGCTTGGAGGAAGAAGAATACAATGTCACAATGTTGGACTCATTTGTTGGCAACTCATCAAGCAAAAGAGAAGACGGAAATTCAACTATGGAAGAGGAATGCGATGAAGATGTCAAAGGAACCCTTGGTTCAAATCTTGCCTCATCCCGTAGCAATGTAAGAAAATAAAAAACTTACTCTTTTTTGTAACAAATTCAATTTCTACTTCTCGTATGCTTAAAATTGCTAAACGTAAAATTTTAAAGTTAAAAATTGCTAATTCCAAATTACATTTAGAAAATAAATCTTTAAAAGCAAACAATAATGTAGAATCAAATATTGATGTGTTAAATACTCTCTCTTGCTCTTTAGTTAAAATTCCTACTCCTTGTTTGAATTGCAATATATTAAAAGAAAAATTCAAGGAAATTGAAAAATGGCTCTTAGTTTCTAAAAAGCATAATGAAAAATTGATAATTGAAAATGATACTTTAACTTTAAGTTAAGACAATTAAAATCTTTTGTTGAAAATTTTTCAAATGTCAAGTAATGAATTTCATCATAAGATTTTCAATAACAAAGATAAAATAACTTACAAAATCATTTCTAAAAAGGACCATTTTCATACATCAACTCAAAAGGAGTTTAGTTTCAAAAAGAATTATGACTCTCACAAAATTCTTAAGAGTCACTATTATAAGTCTCAATATATTTTCAATCATGACTCAAATTTAAAAACTCCTTTACATGAAAATCAAAGTACAAAATATTATCCTTCATATTATAAGAGTATGTCTATAAGAAAGAGTGGAAATGAAAATCATCAAAATAATAATCAATCTTCTAAAACATGGGTTTAACCCACTCTTTCAACAATCACTTCTAAAGAAAGACACTCACTCTTATAAACTTTCAAAGAATCCATATATTAAAATTCATTATGATTATCAACATCAATCTATTTTGAAAAATAATGTGAATAAACATAAATCACAAATGAATTATTTTTCAAACAAATATAATCATATAAAGATGTCACATAATCATAATATGAATTTAAAAGATAAACAACCAATGTATGAATGGAGACCCATAAATAAAAATGACATATCATCTTTAATTGTAAAAGCCTATTCACCATTATCTTCCCAAAAGCCACCACGATGTATTTGGGTACCCAAAGGAACCATCCCACGTGGTCCCTTTTGGATACCTAAATCTCTCATTCATTAATATCCATTTATTTGCATGAAGTAGAAACAAATGAAAATGAAATATCACTACTCTACTTCATGATTTGCTTATTGTCTCTTTTCTTTTGTTTATTTTTTATTTTTGAACAAACATGCTATGATCACTTTATATATCATGAAATATGACTTTCATATATTAAGCTTAATGTTTATCAAATCAAATTAAAATTGAACATTAAGTCATATATTTTTAAGTGATCTATCTCTCATCTTTGATTGTTCTTTATCCTTTTAAATCCTTTATCCTTAATTGTCTTGAATTATCATTAGAAATTGAATATTGAAATTATTATCAAGACTATTAAAACTATTTTAAAGATTGGGTTTAAATGGTTTATTAAAGGGCTTAAACTAAAAATTAAAATGCGCAACATTTTTTTTTATTTTTATTATTATTCTTTTCTATTTTTGTTTGCTGCATATGATAGCCCTTATAATGAAGAATATTATATAGAAAATTGAAAACATAAATTCATTTAAACGCATGTTTAATCTTTCAAAAATGCGAGTTTACGATCAAAACTTCAAATAGCCATATCTTTTGATCTGCTCGCCGATTTTTGCGTTTAATATATTTTCAAAAAGAGCACAGAAATCTCCATCCAACGACAAAGTAGGCTTGCCCATTTGAGTTCGTTTGGTGCTGTCAATTTGCCCAATTTCAACTCCGTTTTAAAAGCTATCTTAGTTTGCTTGATTTGGAAATTTCTGTGTTTATGGATTTTTCATCACATGTTATCCTTAGTATAATTGTTTCATATATTAATTTAGATATTATGTGTGTGATGTGTGTCACCAATGTTTGCATGTAATTTAGACCTTAGAATCATCTTGTATCATTAAGATCAAATCAAAAGTTTAATCATTTCATTCTAGGTCTAAAGAAAATTAATTTGAAAACTTCTCATATTACATGCAACATTGTCTCCATTAATCCTATGAAATAACCTTGCATTCAAACTCATCATCCTAGCATCACTTCTTGGTCTATGCTTATGATAAGTATAATATTTACAATGTTATTCAAATTTCATGATATCTATGTGTTTTTGAAATTATAATAGAATACCAAAATTCCAAACAAACATATAGTTTATGGATTAATCATTAGAATATATATGAATATTGTATCATAAATCATATATTATCATGCAAAACCAAAGATCAATAGATTCAATTATTGAATGCAAATTTTATTATAAATTTCAAAACTTTATATATGTGATCTTTATCTTTAATATGATTGCATGATCATCATTTCCTAGACTTACAAATCAAACATGCTTATTCAAAAGAAAATCACCAAATCATATTGTCATAAGTCTAGAAGAATTAGAATTTACATACATCTTGATGATCTAACATTTATTCTATGCAAAATTCTCTATAATCATAATTCATAATTCATGTTCTATCAAGAAATATCTCAAATCAATGATGTCTATCACCTAAGAATTATGAATCTTATGATAAAAATATGAATAATGTTTTCTTTACATTATTTGATGTATTGATTTGCATTGCTAGTGATTGCATGTATCTCTCATATTTGTAGACTCTAGAATCAACTTGGTAATGAAAGTATAAATCAAACTTAATCATCACTCTATTCTAGATCTATACTTTGAAACTCTATTTTGGAATACATGCAACATTAATATTAATCTTATTACATGACATTAAACCCAAAACTCATCATACTAGCTTTATCACTTATTGAATATTAGTAATTGTGCTAGTTATCTCATATCGTCATCTCATAAATGTAGAAAAACTATGCGGCTTTATATAACTCATCACATTAAACAAAACCCATAGTTTATAAATCAACCCATAGTTTAAAAGCATAGGTTGTCCAAGGATTATTCACATATGACTTCATATCTCACAATAGCAGGGGCGTAGGGTTGTATGCATTAGAGACCTAACCTCTAAGTCATGTCTTGTCCTTAACCGGGGAGGGTTCCAGTGGGGCCTTGCGAGGCACTGGGGGGAAAGAGTGCTAGGTTGAGCGTTATCTAGTGTGTGCATATGGGACTAACACCCCAACCTACGGCATGTGTGCAGCTCCTCATGCCCATCCGTCACTTAGTACGGGGCTAGGGTGTAGATATTTAATCGGGGTAGTCTATAATCTTAGGACATACTTATATTACTCTTCGCATGATCATTTTATTTACTTATCACTTAAATCATGCATCTTTTGGGTTGTTTAATAAAAAAAATGTCCTCTTGTGTTTGCATAATTTTATTTTTGAGCTTAAATATTTTTGTAGAACACATGTATTTGAAAAAGCTATAGTTTTATGCAAATTTGAGCAATCAAGACATCTCCAAAAATTACAAAATTTCTGCATAAGACTACTCTAAGAACACTTAATCAAAATCAAAAATCAATAATTTAAAATTCTCAAAAAATCACGTACTGTTTGCCGCGCTATCACTAGCGCCGGCGCTAGCATGGGTGTTTGATTTTTCTGAATTTTAAAATTTCTAAAAATCATTAAAAATATGTTTGTTTATATTAACTAATTTGTTTTTTGAATTTCTGACATTTATTTTAATTTTAATTTATATTTAAGAAAATCAACTACAAAAATTCAAAATTCAAAAATACAAAAATATGTTTTTGAGATTTGTGTTTTATTCATATTATGAAAAATCAACTACAAAACTTCAAAATTCAAAAATTCAAAAATATGTTCTTGAGATTTGTATTTTATTCCTATTGTGAAAAATCTACTACAAAAATTTAAAATTCAAAAATTACAAAAATATGTTTTTTGTGATTTTCTGTTTTTAATTGATTTAAAAATGATAAAACAAAAAAACTGTATGATCTTTATTGCCAATATCAAGCATGTATGAATTCTATTATTTAGAATTATTTACAATGTTAAAATTTATTCCTTGAAATTACTATGAACATTGTTTTGTTTATCATGCTTTTATATATCTATTTAAAGTGCATCAATTGTATTGAAAAATGTGTAGAACCAAGCTTAGCATGCCTCTAGGTATGAGTAAATGTTTTATGATTGATAATGATACATTTCACTCACCTATTTTGGTAATCAACATGTGTGTTTTAATCTAAAAATGCTTGCTTGTGTATTGTATTTGTACAATGAATTAAAACTTGCATAAGTTTATTGCCTACACTACATTTGAATTGCACATATGAAATTTATAAAAGTGGTTAAGTTAAAAAATTGGGTTTGCAAAACAAGTGTATTCGTAGAATGTTGTCTCACAAATGTGAACAAAAAAAAATTATATATGTAGACAACTATAACTCCACCAAGCACTACTTGAATCTCCTGATAAGTCTTCATAAGCATTGTGAGGTTGAGCACCTTGGAAAGAATAGTAAAGTGTCTTGTACAACCCTTGATTAATACACCACTTTTTATAAAATACTGTGCATTAAAGTGTGTGAAAGTAATATACTTGTGTTTCATTGTGCACTTTACTCTACATATGTCTTGTATTTTGTGATTTAAATCAATTGGTAACATTGCCCAAAATACACTTATGTGCACATCATTATCTTTCATAACACTTCTTCTCATGAGTATTGGATTCTAATGCTTTATCTATACTACTCTTTATATAAGAAATGCACTAGATAACCTAGCATGATCTCTACAATGTTTTGGTATCTCTTGAACTTAAAATTAAATAACATTGTAGTATAATCTCTCTTTGATATGTTCATTTCATGCTTGGTATCTTTATGAAAAACTTTGAGATTTCAAAAAGGTTAAAACATCTTTCAATCATAAACTAAAACTCATATTTTTTACTTATGCTTTTCATGCTTACAAAAAGATGTTTGTTTTAATCTTCCGCTTGCTTACAACTCTTATCTCTTTATTTGAAATCTCTTTAATATTATGCTTAAACTCTTTATCATTTCATATATTACAAAAGCTTGATCATGATTTATAATTAGCCTAAAGAATGCCTCCTTACTACCCTCACCCCACCTTCTTTTGATAATACCAAAAGGGGGAGATTAATTGAAGAAATCTATATAGAAGAAATATAGAAGATTAAGGGGAGAATAATTCATGTAATCTATCATTTAGGGGGAGTAAAACATAAATTGCATTTATGTAGGGGGAGCATTAAGATAGGGGGAGTTTGCATATCATCATGCTTATTATATACTATAGTTGCACTATCATCTTGCTTATTATAAACTATAAACATTATTGTTGATTTCTTGCTAAGAGGATTTGTTATTATCAAAAGGGGGAGATTGTTGGACATGTGTGTCACATCCCTTTGTTTGAGAATAACAAATCCCAAATTGTATTTGATCTTGTATTTTGTGTGTTTATAGTGTGCAGGAACTATAGGTGCAATACTCCACAGGTAGAAAGCAGCTGAATTCAAACATCTGGAAGAATGCACTACCGCCAGTGTTAGAGCTACCGCCAGGCACTAGCTCAGGTTCCGTTCGACGAACTGGAAGCTGCGTTCGACGATATCTGAAGGAAGCTCCGTTCGACGAATGATGAGCTCCGTTCGATGAATATTCCCGTGCTCGACGAATTTGGCTGCGCTTGACGAATTTGGCTGCGCTCGACGAATTTGTGCTCTACAAGTTGGGTTCGACGAACTTGAAGCTCCGTTCGACAAATTTGGCTGCGCTCGACGAATTTGTGCTCGACAACTAGGTTCGATGAACTTGAAGTTTTGTTCGACAAAACTTTTCGTTCGACGAACTTGAAGCTCCATTCCACGCCGCCGACAGTTTCACAACCGCTCCACACGAATGCTACCGCCAACGCTAGTGCTACCGCCTGGCGCTATCTCAGGTTTGTGCACAGCGCCATGCCGCCGACGGTTTCGCAACCGCTCCACACAAATGCTACCGCAGGTGCTAGGAGCTACCGCATGCGCTATCTTCAAGTTCTATAAATTGATGGGCTCTTTCTCGTTTTGGCTAATCCATCCCAGAGAGAGTGCTTGTGCCACAATTCTAGTGCTGCTATGCTGCCGAAGTTGGATCTCCCACTAAAAGCTTAAGGAGAATTCTGGAGGAGGACTACATCACGCTACATCCGAAAGATGATCGCTTCGACCATGCTCATACTACAACGATCCTTCATTTCCGACTTCAGAAGATCTCATATAGGGAGTTTTATTATTGTTATCTTTTTTTCCATTCCATACTTTTTGTAACCGTTTAGAGAATTCGCCTTGTGTTGGCGACTAGATCTGGGTAGGACTTAGGAAGTAATTCGCCTTGTGTTGGCGACTAGTTCTAGGTGATTAGATCTAGGGGGCTCGAGTCCATATCCGGGGAAGGATTGGCTAGAGCGGCTTGAGGCCTTATCCGTGGAAGGATAGGTTAAAGCCAACCGATTTGTGGGGATACAAGTCGGTATAGAAAAGGAAAAGATATTTACTTTTGTACGCCTCCGATTTCTAGCGATATTGAAATCAAATTTATGTAAACACCTTTATTTTATATAAATACAATCATGTCTCTATTTGTGTTTACTTGATTTCTCTCCTTTGGCGTTATCTCTAAAATATTGGTTACAAAGTTTTCAATTCAAATTACTTTATCTAAATTGTTTATTTCAATCTCTTTCATCTTAAAACAATTTAGTACTTGTTTCTAAACTTGGTTTTTATGATATTCTCTCAAATTAGCTAAATTGTTATTTTGCCTTTCTCATATTATAAAACAATTTAGTAATTTTCATAAAATTAAAAGGAAGAATTTTATTCCCTTATTCACCCCCCCCCCCTCTAAGGGCGCCAATCGATCCAACATCAGTTATGCCGGCAGTTGGGAGACTCGTCGGGTCGACTCGCTACTTGACTAAGTGGCTTGGGAAGGTGTTGAGTTCCTCTGCCTCCAGGTGAAGGTAAGCACCTAAGACGTGGATGGGTACTCCGCCCCCATTTGGTAAGATCCCCGACTAGAGACCATTCTCCGGGCTCAGTCATGCCGGCAGATGGGAGACTCATCGGGTCGACTCGCTGCTTGACTGAGTGGCTTGGTAAGGTGTTGAGTTCCTCTGCCTCCAGGTAAAGGTAAGCACCTAGGACGTGGATGGGTACTCTGCCCCCATTTGGTAAGATCCCCGACAAGAGACCATTCTCCGGGCTCAGTCATGCCGGCAGATGGGAGACTCATCGGGTCGACTCGCTACTTGACTAAGTGGCTTGGAAAGGTGTCGAGTTCCTCTGCCTCCACGTGAAGGTGAGCACCTAGGATGAGGATGGGTACTCTGCCCCCATTTGGTAAGATCCCCGACTAGAGACCATTCTCTGGGATCAGTCATGCCTGCAGATGGGAGACTCATCGGGTCGACTCGCTACTTAACTAAGTGGCTTGGGAAGGTGTTGAGTTCCTCTGCCTCCAGGTGAAGGTAAGCACCTTGGACGTGGATGGGTACTCCGCCCCATTTGTTAAGATCCCCAACTAGAGACCATTCTCCGGGCTCAGTCATACCGGCAGATGGGAGACTCAATGGGTCGACTCGCTGCTTGAGTAAGTGACTTAGAGAGATGATGAGATTCTACGCCTCCAGGTAAGCTAGGCCCCTAGGACGTGGATGGGTATTCCACCTCTAGTTGGTTTGAAAAGTGTTGAGTTCCTCCGCCTCCAGGTAAGCTAGGCCCATAGGAAGTGGACGGGTACTCCACCCCCTACTGGTTTGGGAAAGTGTTGGGTTCCTCTGCCTCTAGGCAAGCTAAGCCCCTAGGACGTGGACAGGTACTCTGCCCCCAATTAGTTCGAAAAGGTGTTGGATTCCTCTAACTCCAGGTAAGCTATGCGCCTAGGATGTGGACTAGTTCCTTGCCCTCAATAGTTTTGATAAGATGGCCGAGTTCCTTTGCCTCTAGGTGAAGGTAAGCACCTAGGACGTGGATTGAATCTCTTCCCCAGCTGCTTCAAGAAGATGGTTGAGTCCTCCGCCTCCAGGTGAGGTAAGCACCTAGGACGCGGACTAGTTATCTTCCCCCAGTTGCTTTGGTAAGATGGTTGAGTTCCTCTGCCTCCAGGTAAAGGTAAGCACCTAGGACGTGGACTGGTTCTCTGCCTCCAGTTGCTTTGGTAAGATGGTTGAGTTCCTCTGCCTCCAGGTGAGGTAAGCACCTGGGATGCGGACTAGTTCTCTGCCCCCAGTTGCTTTGGTAAGATGGTTGAGTTCCTCTGCCTCCAGGTGAAGGTAAGCACCTAGGACATGGACTGGTTCTCTGCCTCCAGTTGCTTTGGTAAGATGGTTGAGTTTCCTCCACCTCCAGGTGAGCTCGGTTCCCTGTTAGGTGTTGAGTTCCTCCACCTCCAGGTGAGCTTGGCTCCCTGTTGGGTGTGGAGTTTCCTCCACCTCTAGGTGAGCTTGACTCCCTGTTAGGTGTCGAGTTCCTCCACCTACAGGTGAGCTCGGCTCCCTATTAGGTGTTGAGTTCCTCCACCTCCAGGTGAGCTCGGCTCCCTGTTAGGTGTTGAGTTCCTCCCACTCCAGGTGATATCGGCTCCCTGTCAGGTATGGAGTTTCCTCCCCCTCCAGGTGAGCTTGGCTCCCTGTCAGGTGTGGAGTTTCCTCCCCCTCCAGGTGAGCTGGGCTCCTTTTTAGGTGTGGAGTTTTCTCCACCTCCAGGTGAGCTCGGCTCCCAGTTAGGTGTTGAGTTCCTCCACCTCCAGGTGAGCTCGGCTCCCTGTTAGGTGTTGAGTTCTTCCATCTCCAGGTGAGCTTGGCTCCCTATTAGGTGTTGAGTTTCTGTATGTCCAGGTGAGCTCGGCTCCATGTTAGGTGTGGAGTTTCCTCCACCTCCAGGTGAGCTCGATGCCCTGTTAGGTGTTGAGTTCCTCCACCTCTAGGTGAGCTCGGCTCCCTATCAGGTGTGGAGTTTCCTCCCCCTCTAGGTGAGCTCGATTCCCTGTCAGGTGCGGAGTTTCCTCCCCCTCCATATGAGCTTGGCTCCCTGTTAGGTGTTGAGTTTCCTCCCCCTCCAGGTGAGCTTGGCTCCCTGTTAGGTGTGGAGTTTCCTTCACCTCCAGGTGAGCTCGTCTCCCTGTTAGGTGTTGAGTTCGTCCACCTCCAGGTGAGCCCGGCTCCCTATTAGGTGTTGTGTTACTCCACCTCCAGGTGAGCTCGACTCCCTGGTAGGTGTGGAGTTTCCTCCACCTCCAGGTGAGCTTGGCTCCCTATTAGGTGTGGAGTTTCCTCCACCTCCAGGTGAGCTCAGCTCCCTGTTAGGTGTTGAGTTCCTCCACCTCCAGGTGAGCTCGGCTCACTATTAGGTGTTGAGTTACTCCACCTCCAGGTGAGCTAGGCTCCCTGTTAAGTTTTGAGTTCCTCCACCTCTATGTGAGCTCGGCTCCCTGGTAGGTGTGGAGTTTCCTCCACCTCCAGGTGAGCTCGGCTCCCTGGTAGGTGTGGAGTTTCCTCCACCTCCAGGTGAGCTCGACTTCCTGGTAGGTGTGGAGTTTCCTCCCCCTACATGCAAGCTCGGCTCCCTGGCAGGTGTGGAGTTTCCGCCTTCTACCTCACGTCGAGTTTAGCTCGACAAGAGGTGCTGATTTTTCTCCACCTCAGGTTAAGTTTAAGTCGACCTGAGGTGTTGAGCTTTCTCCACCTTCAGCTGAGCTCGGCTCACAGGAGGGTTATTAAGACGAGAAAGGTTCGCCTTCCGCCTCAAGTCAGTTTCAGCTAACAAACTCGGCAGGAGTATTCCGTTGGCAGGGCCCTTCGCGGATCCTCTAAGGTCCCACCTACTCGTCAAATAGGTGGGTTGGTCTTTCTTTCTGAGCCCAAGGCATGCTCGAAAAGATCGGGGATTGTGTACAACCCTCATATTTTCTGAGTCGGTGTGACCCGACGCGGATGAGGTCGGGATAGAAAAGGTGATCGTGACGCAGCAGACCAAACCGATGGAGGCCGTCGAGATCAAAAAGAGAGGGCCCGGGGGGGGGGGGTAAACCTCCTTGGACGAGTGGACCTAGGGTCCACTCGCCCAAGGCCCCGGCCGAGTGGACCCTTGGTCCACTCGCCCAAGGACCCGGGCGAGTGGACCATTGGTCCACTCACCCGAGTGTGGGGGGGGGGGGGGGGGGGGGGGGGGGGCGGGGCAAGACGACCATGGGTCCACTCGCCCAAGGGTAAGGGCATGTGGACCTATGGTCCACTCGCCTCGTGCAGCTGGGCGAGTGGACCGAGGGTCCACTCGTCCAGTGGGTTGAGTGGACTGTAAGGTCCACTCGCCTAGTCAGGGCGGTGGACCTTGGTCCACTCGTTCGATCCCCGGCAAGGGGGGGGGGGGAGTGGACGTCTCGTCCTCCACTCGCCCCTCCTCTCGCCTTGATCATCCAGGTTCGTGGTTGGGTTGCGGATAGCAAAATTTTGGCTATCCACAGCCCAATTTTGGGAAGTCTATAAATAGACCCCCATGGGCACCTTGGAAAGGGATGTTGGTACCCCCCTCCCTCGCATGTGTGTTGTGAGCAAGCACTACCCCTCCCCTCCCCCTTGTCATCGAAGGTGGACGGTGGGTGATACTTAGTGCCCTCCAAGGTGCCCAGGCTCAGCATTGGCTTGGGAGGGGAAGTTCCTTGTGATCTTCCGGGTATGTGATGAGACCTCCACGCTGCAGCTTAAGGGGTCCGTTTGTGGACTTAGATGTTCTTCAAAGGGTAAGGTTCTTCGTTTCTTAGTAACTGGTCAAGGGTCCAGTCTGGGTCAAGTAAGGGTTAGTTGCATCTCCCTTTCGAACGTCGAGACTAGTTCTCTGGTTTCAACACTACCCTTACGCAAATGTTCTATTTAACAGTGCATACCCTTAATCTCAAATACATGGTGTGAGGTGCAAACCCTTAACATGTTCATCTACATGCCCCAAGATTTATTCTACTAAAGCACCAAGGTCATAATAACACCACAAGTTATTGTGATAATCTCTTAAGGTGGAAAAACCACAAATCATTCATTTATTCAATATGCGATATGAATCTATATTAATGTTCAACTATAGGACAAATGTTACCCAAAAATTGTACAACTTATAAAGATTAATATAAATGACATCCTACAGATATGCTCCAAATTTCATTCAGATCCTATGTATTCTTGATGGTCTACTCATTACATCATTATTTTACTAATCACAGACCATCACACAAGATGAACAAGTTTTGATCTTAAAGATATTACTATCTCCAATCCTTGGCCAAATGATCCAAAATTCATAACATAGATTTATCATGACAAGGTTAAGAAATGACCAGAATTTCATAATATTTCTAATTAATTTGGTCATAAATAATTTTTTTTAATTCCAAGATATATATCATTTACACATGAAGTGTTACTTCGAGAGGTTAAAATACTCCAAATAATTTATTTGAGGTACATAATGATAAAATATTATGTCTGACAAAGTTTCATAATTTTTCATAATAATTACAACCAAAATTCCCATACTTAAATGTTGATATCAATTTGCACATTGCACAACAAGTACTAAAATAATCCGTTTCAAAATTCTGGAAAATTTTCAATAGGTTTACACTGCCCTAAAAATAGCTTAACTATAATTTTAGAATTTTCCATGAAATATTGACCACAAAAATATCAATAATACAAAGGTGTGACAAATGAAATTCTTGGTCATTCCCTAGGTAAATGACTTCCTAAAATCATACTAAATTTCCAGGGATGTAATATAACCTAATTCACCATGTGACAGAAGGTTGGATATTTCCTAAGTATTTAGGGTATCATTATTTCATTTGTACACTTATGTGATATAATTAAAATTATGTAATTACCTAGGTTTTTTTATTCTAAAAATCCTACTAAAATTTCCAGAGATTTAATATAACATAATTTACCATGTGAAAGAAAATTGGATTTTTCTTAAGTCATTAGGTCAACGTTATTGTATTAATACACTTATGTGGCAACTAAAATTATGTAATTACCTAGGATTTTTTATTCCAAAAATCCTACTAAAATTTCCATAGATGTAATATAACATAAGTCACCATGTTACAGAAGGTTGGATTTTCCCTAAGCCATTAGGTCATCTTTATTTCATTAATACGCTTATGTGACATAATTAAAATTATGTAATTACCTAGGATTTTTGACATAATTTTTCTGTGGATGAATCCTCTCATCATAATGGTGCATGGAAAAAATATTATAGTCATGCACCAAGTCATTTGTGCTGAATTCACAACATACCAAAACTTAGCTAAGTGAACCGCAAGTCACCTACACCATATGTACACATGCATGCATAATACACCAACATGCAGAGGTCCAAATGACCTAAAATTTTGGTCAGAGACTAAGCATAATCAAATTATCCTTGTGCCCAAAATTTGGGTTATTTTGAGTTGATTTAACCATGTAAATCTAGTAATACATTATAGTGCTATATGTAACGTCCCAAGGCCCTAGACTTACCATCAGGACAACACCCACCAATTGCCTCGACTGGCGAACGTTATCGGGCTGCAGCCCAAGCACCCCAACCCCTTTCCAGCCCATAGGAGGGTTGTTGGTGGACACAACCTCCCTTTGCAGCTCAATTGGTGATGAGAAGTGAAAGAAATATATAGTTAAGCGTGTTCGGGATGGAGTAGTACTAGGATGGGTGACCTCCTGGGGAGGCCCCGTAGAGGCACTTAACTGGATCACTTCTCACCAAAGGGAGGTTGTGGCCACCAACAACCCGCATGTGGGATGGAGAGGGGTTGGGGTGCTTGGGCTGTAGCCCGGTAACGGACGCCATGCGAGGCAGTCGGTGGACGTTGTCCCGATGGTAAGTCTAGGGCCTTGGGACATTACACATCTCAATTGGTGATGAGAATTGAAAGAACTATATAGTTAATCTACTCGGGCTGGAGTAGTACTGGGATGGGTGACCTCCTTGGAAGGCCCCGTAGAGGCACTTAACTGGATCACTTCTCACCAAAGGGAGGTTGTAGCCACCAACAACCCGCCTATGGGCTGGAGAGGGGTTGGGGCGCTCGGCCTGCAACCCGGTAATGGTTGTCAAGCGAGGCAGTCGGTGGACGTTGTCCCGATTGTAAGTCTAGGGCCTTGGGACGTTATAATAAAAAGTGCACTTATAATTGTAACATCCCAAGGCCCTGGACATATAATCGGGGCAATGTACACCGACTACCTCGCCTGACGACCATTACCGGGCTGCAGCCCAAGCAACCCAACCCCTCTCCAGCCCACAGGCGGGTTGTTGGTGGCCACAACCTCCCTTTGGTGAGAAGTGATCCAGTTGAGCGCCTCTACGGGACCTTCCCAGAAGGTCAAACATCCCAGTACTACTTCAGCCCGAGCACACTTAACTATATAGTTCTTTCACTTCTCATCACCAATTGAGCTGCAGCTCAATTGGTGATGAGAAGTGAAAGAACTATATAGTTAAGCGTGCTCAGGCTGGAGTAGTACTGGGATAGGTGACCTACTGGGAAGGTCCGTAGAGGCGCTCAACTGGATCACTTCTCACCAAAGGGAGGATGTGCCCAAGAATAACCCACCTGTGGGCTGGAGAGGGGTTGGGGTGCTTGGGCTGCAGCCCGGTAATGGTCGCCAGGCGAGGCAGTAGGTGGACGTTGTCCCGATTGTAAGTACAGGGCCTTGGGACATACACAACCTCCCTTTGCTGAGAAGTGATCTAGTTAACTGCCTCTATGGGGCCTTCCCAGGAGGTCACCCATCCCAGTACTACTCCATCCCGAGCACGCTTAACTATATAGTTCTTTCACTTATCATCACCAATTGAGCTGTCCCAACCCCTCTCTGTCCCACCACAGGGCATAGTGAGTTGTTGGAGACTGCAGTCCCCCTTTGATGAGAATTGAGCCTGTTAAGAGGCAGCACATGGACTTTCCAGGAGGTCACCCATCCCAGAATTGCTCCAGCCCGAGCACACTTAACAATGAAGAACTTTCACTTCTCATCACCAATTGATCTGCAGGTCAATTGGTGATGAGAAGTGAAAGTACTTTATAGTTAAGCGTGCTCGGGCTGGAGCAATTCTGGGATGGGTGACCTCCTGGGAAGTCCACGTGCTGCAGCTTAACTGGCTCAATTCTCATCAAAGGGGGACTGCGGTCTCCAACAACCCACTGTGCCCTGTGGTGGGACAAAGAGGGGTTGGGGTGCATGTTCTACAGACCATCTGGTTAGGCTGAACCCTTCTGGTGCCAGCTGGGTCCCGTATTGGCAGGCTTGGGTTGGGAGGGTGCCGGGGGTCCAGCTGGGTCCCGTGTTGGTGGGCCTAGATCGTTACCAAAAAGTGCACTTTTTTTTATAACGTCCCAAGGCCCTGGACTTACCATCGGGACAATGTCTACTGACTGCCTCGCCTGACGACCATTACTGGTATGCAGCCCAAGCACCCCAACCCCTCTCCAGCCCACAGGCGGGTTGTTGGTGGCCACAGCCTCCCTATGGTGAGAAGTGATCCAGTTAAGTGCCTCTACGGGGCCTTCCCAGGAGGTCACCCATCCCAGTATTACTCCAGCCTGAGCATACTTAACTATATAGTTCTTTCACTTCTCATCACCAATTGAGCTATTGGTGATGAGAAGTGAAAGAACTATATAGTTAAGCGTGCTCAGGCTGGAGTAGTACTAGGATGGGTGACCTCCTTGGAAGGCCCAGTAGAGGCGATTAACTGTATCACTTCTCATCGAAGGGAGGTTGTGGCCACCAACAACCCGCCTGTGGGCTAGAGAGGGGTTGGGGTGCTTGGGTTGCATCCTGGCAATGGTCGCCAGGCGAGGCTATCGGTGGATGTTGTCCCAATTGTAAGTCCAGGTCCTTGGGACGTTACAAAAAAAAGTGCACATTTTATTGTAATGTCCCAAGGCCCTGGACTTACAATCGGGACAACGCCAACCGACTGCCTCGCCTGGCGACCATTACCTGGCTGCAGCCCAAGCACCCCAACCCCTCTCCAGCCCACAGGCAGGTTGTTGGTTGCCACATCCTCCCTTTGGTGAGAAGTGATCCAGTTGAGCGCCTCTACGGGACCTTCCCAATAGGTCACCCATCCCAGTACTACTCCAGCCCGAGCACGCTTAACTATGTAGTTCTTTCACTTCTCATCACCAATTGAGCTGACTGTAGAGGTGCTCAACTGGATCACTTCTCACCAAAGGGAGGTTGTGGCCACCAACAACCCGCCTGTGGGCTGGAGAGGGGTTGGGGTGCTTGGGCTGCAGCCCGGTAATGGTCGTCAGGCGAGGCAGTCGGTGGATGTTGTCCCGAGTGTAAGTCCAGGGCCTTGGGACGTTACACTATATGCACACTAAATTCCGCTTTTCCATGCATGCGGAATACAACAACATGTAGAGGTCCAAATGACCTTAAATTTTGGTCAGAAACTAAGCATAATTAAATTATCCTTGTGCCCAAAATTTGGGTTATTTTGAGTTGATTTAACCATGTAAATCAGGTAATACATTATTGTGTTATATGCACACCAAATTCCCCTCTACAAGCATGTGGAATACACAAACATGCAGAGGTGACTATTTATGATCTAATTAACATACACCCAAGATTTGTGTCATTTTGAGTTAGTCTAGTCACATTAATTTCATTTATGTGAATAATCATATTTCTGACAAAACTATAGAAAAATGATGCCCAAAAATTCTAATTTTTGGGCAGGGGATGTTTCTATGGTATATACTTGCATGGCCAAAATATCAGGCCCATGCAAACAGCCATGTGAAAGAAATTCACATTTTGGTGACTGGTCCTTTCTTAGGACACATCTCAGAAAAATGGGCCAACAAGGAGTTGTGGGTCTTCAAATCTGGTGATTTCAATTCCTATGTAAAGTAGACCCCAATGTTTGTCTCTAGCACATTTTCCTAAGACAACATCTAGGTGGCCTAAATAATGAGTTCAATTAACTGTATAAAGTATGACAGAAAATATCACTTAATTAAGTACTGGCCTGTAGATAGCCATCAACCCAGAAGATTGAATGGCCAAGATTGTGCCTTCCTCCTCTAGCAAAGGGCCCATATCTGCCTGAGATGGAGGAGATCTCTTCTCCATTTCTCGCCCACCTACTGGCCATCAGTGCTGGCCACCACCACCACCTCCGTTGAGGTGGTGGCCTTCGATTGGAGGCGACGAGGCGGCCGGAAGCCGTCTCTCCGGCGAGCCCGAGCAAGGAGAAATTGCCGAGAATTTGTCTCAAATGTCCCATGGAATCATGCTCAATTTAGACCGATTTCTCTCATAAATGGATCTAGATTCTAGCATAGAAGGAGGGGATGAGAAACTGACCTTGTTTGGGATGATTGATGGGGGATTCACTTAGATGACATCGATGGACACCTCAAGATGAGCTCCATCCCAATTTTGCCACACTCCACCAATTCCTCCACATCAAAACTCAATTTCAACTCCTTAGGCCCTTCTGAAGATGATGATGGCTTTAATTTGGGTTGAGGAGGGCTCTATGTTGAGTTGCCATTAAGGCATGGACGGCCAACACATAGGATGCTTCACCAATGCTGCCATTTGGCATCCACTCTTCGGGATTTGTGGGGAATACCTGAGGGAGTTCAGTGAAGTGTATTGGGAGAAGAAGTGGGAGCCAAGTGGCACCCAATATATGAATTCCTCTTTTGGTCCTATGTGAAATTGGGGAATTCTCCACTTTTCCGCCTTGCATGTCATCCTCATTCAAATTTTGAGGGTATTGCTAGTCTTTAGGTTGGTGGGCTGCAAAATGGGCTGCCCATGTGGGATTTAGTCCATTGAAATTAGGTTAGCCCTTTGAAAATCCATATTTAGGTCAATTTGACCTATGTTGACTTTTCATGGTTGACTTGGTCAACTAAGAATGGGGTTGAACCTACTTGATGGTCATGAGTCCCATGACATCACTCAATGCTCATTGGGCCATAGTGGGGCACCAATTGGGCAAATTGAGCCATAATGTGTGCTTTTTAACAAAGATTGGGCTTGGTTTGACTTTGGTCAAATTGGGTCAATTGGAGTACCAAATGATGGGTCTTTTGGTCAATTGAACCTCTTTGAGGGTTTGCCATGTAGTGGTGGGGTCAATTTGGCCATATGAAGTCTAATTAAGCCAATTTGGGGTGAATTGGGCTATGTTAACCTAAGTTTGATTTTGGTTCATTTGGCCAATTTGGTTGACCAATTGATGGGCTTTTTAGTCAATTGAGCCTCCTTTAGGGTTAGGGGCATAGTGATGTGGTCAATTTGTGCTTGTGAGTTCAATTTGGGCTAGTTTAACCTAAGTTGACTTGCGTTCACTTGAGGGCAGTAAGTAGCTTTACCTTAACCCAATGTGTCTTAAGGTCACCTTTTTGTCTCAACTTACCATTCTCACCACATGTTATGCCCTAACACTATCATGGGGTCTAGTAGGATTAGAGATGTTACAAATCCCAATAAACAAAAATAATAATTTCATCCCTGAAATTTGAGTTTGGGTCTACATGGTTCTGTGCAGGATGAAAATAAGGAATTTTTAGAGATGTTTAGATTGTACCTGAGGTGAAGAGTCCTGGGTATTGTTGCTGCATAAGTTTCATCAGTTCCCATGTGTGCTCCTCTCATCCATGATTAGACCACAATACCTCGACCAAGGGGACCTTCTTCCGCAGGACTCAGACGATAGTTTCATCGATACGGACTGGCTCCAGAAGGACTGATTTGTCAGATGCTACCAGGCCTGCAATAGAAGCAACATGCTGCTCCAGCCGAAGTAGGTCTCTCTGAAGTGAGGAGACATGGAAGACATCATGCATGTTTGCCAACTCCTGGGGTAGCTCCAGCCTATATGACTAGGGGCCAATCCGATCCAGTATCGTATAAAGCCACATAACTCGAGGGCTGAGCTTCTTCTGTCCTCGCACCCGTGAGACACCATGCACCAGATGTATATTTAAGAAAACTCTATCTCCAACCTAGAATTCCACCTTCTGGTGCCTCACATCGTAATACTTGGCCTGCCGTCTCTGAGCCTCCAACATCTAGTCACAGATCATCCGTATTAATGCATTTGTACTGTCTATGTACTCCGATCAAAGTGCTCCTGGGTCCTCATACTGTACCCAAGACAGTGACGTCCGACAGTTCCTCACATAAAGAACCTCGTACGGTGCCATCCCAATGCTTTCCTGGTGGCAATTATTGTAAGAAAACTCTATCAACGACAATAACCTCTCCCAGGGATTCCCGATATCCAAAATACACAAGTAAAGTAAATCCTCCGGCATCCTCACCAACTCTATAGCCATCACTCGGGGTTCCAATCCAGATGTGTCGGCTCTCTGTCTTAAGGCATCTGCCACAGCGTTTGCCTTCCCCGAGTGATAATGCATGGTGTAGTCATAATCACCTCCGATGTCGTAGGTTTAGGTCCTTTTGTGTATCTATGTCCTTGAGGTTCTTGTGTATCTATGTAGTTGAGGTTCTTGTGATCTGAAAAGATCGCACAATGAACCCTGTATAAATAGTGCCTCCATATCTTCAATATACTTATGATGCTTATAATCAAAATTACGTGGGTATACTACCAAGTATTTCGACATATTATTATCCAAAATAAACCTTAACCCTACATTGAATCTGGAGTCTTTTAAGACCAACGATCACCATGCACGTGAGAGTTAATACTCTTATATGTAAAGTTGTGCACAAAAAACTTAGACTCCTCTTCTATGATCACACCATTACTATAGCTTATATCATATTGATTCTTCCAATGGAAGTCATCATTTCCACAATAACTTTGTATGTCTAAGTTTACACATGCTTATAGATTTTTGCTATAAGCACATGTTTTATTTATGACAAAAATTTCAACTTATGTGTGCATGTAGAGATTTTCCTAATCTTATTCATATAGTTTATCACCGACGCGTAAGCATAAGTTAATAGTCGCCAAAATCGTAATACTCATGGGATTAACATATACTACAACAAATTACACTTTTAGTAAGGACTAAAAACGTTACAAAAGGTAACTAATATCGTTACACAAAGTTTTTGTAACGAAATTTACTTTATGTGACGACCGTTACCTAAGGCTCGACGCTAATAGTTCTTGTAACGAATTTTTGTTTGTCGTTACAAATAATTTATCGTGACAAACATTACTTCCTCACAAAAAGATGAGTTATAGTAAAGAATATTTCGTTACAAAAGTTTGACATCTTCCCCACTAAAGAAATTATATTTATATATCAAATATATGAATATGTCGTTACAAATGTTTGATTTCATTACAATTGTTATAACATAACAATAATTATTTCGTTACAATTGTTATATACCTTCCTTACCCAAAAAATTCAATTATATTTTTAAATTTTCAATTCCTAATTTAGATGGGTACGTATGATTTTATTATAAATATGAAATATTATTTAAAGTATAATAAAGTTTTATATTATGTAATAATATTTTATATTCATTGATAATTTGTAATTAAAATATTTAATAATAGAAATCATTATAGGTTTTAAGAACTAATATACTTTTCATATTTAAAATTTGAATAAAGTACGGGAGGAAAAAATATGCCAAATTAATAAAAAGAAAACACATTACAAATATTAAATGTGAAATACTTGCAGTAGCTAGATAGAGTACAAGTGTCATCTCATCTATAACAAAAAAATATTACATAACAATAATAAGTTCAAGATGTTTTACAAAACACATCAACTTCTATACTTTCTGACTAATGCATCTTCTTCCATCACTTTTCGCTCCAAGTTCCAACTCCCTAGAAATAAAAGAGATCAATTATTAAAGGGGGCAAAAAGGTAATATAAAGAGGATTCATGGGTGTGATGTGAAAATGTGTAAGCTTTACAAGGCATAAAGGTTTAAAATTAATACTTAGATGAAGTTTAATACATAAATAGTTCATTTGATCATTACAATACAGAAGCATTGAATAAGATAGCTGAATAAGCAGTTGAAGTACCCTAAACATGCAAGTTCATTTGAGTAATACAATGATAGATGTATTTTATGATCTAGTTCATTAGCAATTTTAATAAGAAATTGAAGAAAACACAGCTCACTGCAGTACAGTACATTAGCATTTTATGAACTAGCACAACACACTCACTGCAGTACAACACACTCACTACACAATACACTCACTGCACAACACAGCTCAACACTCATTGCATAACATTACTCACTGCACAACACTCTCAATGCACAACACAACCTACCACTCAGTCACTACACAACACACTCTCTGCCCAACACACTCACTGCACAACATAACACTCATTGCACTGCAAAACACTACACACTCATTGCACACTTACTACTCATTGCACAACACTACTCACTGCACAACACATCATACTACTCACTGCGCAACACAACACTAGTCACTCACAGCACAACACACTCACTGCAAAACACTACACACTGGCAGTTACAGCAATGCAACAAACTGTCAGCTGCATCAATGCAGCAAACTGGCAGCTGCAGTTTGCTGCATCTGCTGCAGCAAACTACCTGCTGCCAGTTTTCTGCAGTTACAGCAAACTGCAACTACAAGGGAAGAGCCATGCTCATTCAAAATCAATCTGCATATCATTCAGTTAACAAAATTAAAATGAATATTTTGTATATAGTTTAACAAACACAAAACCTGAGAAAGTTACTTTCAAAGAAGATTGTAGCATGAAAAAAATAGAAATTTAGGTTTTCGTTTGTAGAGATCCTAAATCCGGGCAGCGGGCTGAGGTAAGACAATTAATTTTTGAATAGAAGTTGTGGTTTGATGCAAGGGTAACCACCAAGATATTATGAAATATCATCATTTTGTTCCTTTAAGTATGAAATATATCTACAAGTGTAAGATGCCCCTACCTGGATAACTTTAGAAGGTTGCAACTTCCTCAAGCTTGGAGTCGAAGAAATGGTGTGAAGACTAGCTCCATGTCTTTCCCATGTGTTCATGAAGAACTGAGTGAGCTCAGAAATCATCTTCTCCTTTGGAAAATCCAGTAACCCGGCTAGCTTTTTTGCCCCAAGTTCAAAAGCACTACGAATCCGTAAAAAACTGCCTGAGATAATAGAGTATATTCAAAATCGTTAAAATTTTAGATATTTGTTATGTTGAAGATATGTCTTTATAAATACAATGTCTATAAAGAGCAAAAAAAATATTTGCAAACACTACGTCCAAGGTGGTTATGCATACATAAAGGATCAATAACATTGAAATACTTCAAAACAAAAGATCGACTTTCCCTGTGTTGACAATCTATCAAAATGTCATAGAACACGCTACAACTTTTGAGAAAAAAACTTCTTGTGAAATAATTCACCATCATTCTTTCTTGGAGGCAGTACTGAATAATTATTAAGAGTTCCAAAACAAGCAACCTTTTAGGTTATGCTAGCTTACATAATCGGTAGAATGCAAATATTGAAGCTTACCAGCCATCTCTAGAAGTACATTTCTAGGGCAGGACCCCATATGTTGACACAAAAGTTGTCCCAATCAAAATTGCTAAGCAATTCTAGAAAATGGTATAGGACATGTGAATGAAATACAAGAAAAATACCATATTTCTGCTCTGATTCTATATAAGAGCGGGCAAAAAAATATGTCGAAGTGATCTACCTCAAGTTGTCCAGTAAAGGAATTGTCAAAGACATGAAATATACAAAGAATAAGAGTTTCCAAAGCATATGCTGAAATAAGACCATGATGAGCACTCAAAATATGACTCTCATAGTAATACCAAGCCTTAATAAGAATTACACTCCGTTTAAATAAATGATCTTGATTTATCAAATGATCCAAATGCAAGGCAAGGTATGCATACATTTCACCCTTGTGGTGGAACCCTTCCACGGGCCCTCGCTCCATGGGGATGCCTTGTACACAGGGCTGACCTGATTAGTGATCATATACATATGATAAGCAGTAGCATCAACATTAAATTAAAGTATGAAGACAATATCCTTCGGTCACACAGTCCTGAGACAAAAATCAATAACTAATAACACATGACTTAACAATATTACAATAAAAAAATGAGGCAGGTGATTGGAAGCATGAAAAAAATATTCTGGACAAAAAAAATAACATGAAGATGAGAACATAAATTTAACTAATAAGAGATATTAAGAGGAAAACAACATTTCTACCTTCTTTCAACTTCTCTAAAGCTTCGAATAGAGCATCCTGACTTTGCTGTATAAAAAATTATAGTTAAACAAAATGGGAATTGACTCACTTACGGACTTCAGCTTGGAGCTTGATAGGTCCCCACTTACAGCTATGCAGAAGAAGAGATAAGTTTTTAATGGCGAGATAGAAAAATAAAAACCCTATAGCCATCCAAAATAAAAGCTCACAAAGCAGCATAGTTAAAAAATCAAACCCAATTCGTTGGAACTGTAGGAAGAAGTTTACACCTTGAAATGGAGTGAAAGGCTGGTTGTAGGGGTGGAATGGAACCAGCTAGAAGAACTTATTCCGCGGAGGCAAGATTTCTAGGGCGTACCTCGATGAGGATGTCGGCGGGGGATTGAGGTCATGGACTCCAAAACTAACGAAGAAGACATTCGTAGGGCAGGGAGAGAAATGACGATATGCAATGGTTGCTTGGTGCTTAAGCTGAAATGCAGAAGATCTGAGATCCTTGAGGTCGTCAAGGCAAGAGAAAGGCAGTTCCAAAAGGCAAGGATGAGGTAGGGCAGGGGAGAAACTTGGAGAATATAAGCCGAAGATGGGGATCGATCTATGGGAGCGGGCTTGGACTTTCACCGGCCTTTAGGTTGCTGAAGGCGCATCTCTTTGATGGTGGAATCGAGGACTGGGAAGCCCTAGCGGTTGACGAGCAGGGTTATGTCATGCGAGAGGGATGAAGGAGATAAGAAAAGGAGATGTGAAATGATGATCAGGGTTATAGGAGAGACTGAATGAATAGTCATTGAGTTAGATGAGAAAGCGTGGGAATAAAGAAAATTTGGGGGGAATTTTTTTATTTTTCCCTCCATAAATTGATGATTTTTGTTTAGTCATTAAAAATCATAAGAATAAGTTATTTTGGAATGCAAAATTAATATACAAAAAAGTTAATTTTTATCCAAGTTTGGCCTCGATTACCTTATAATTAAACTTATCTCGGGTAGGGATGCAAATTGAGTCGAGCCTTCTCGAGAGCTCGATGAGCTGGCTCAAAAAAAACTCAACTCGAGCTTGAGCATGTCGTGCTCGAGCTCGGCGAGCTCGAGCTTTATTTTGCGACAATCTCGAGCCAAATGCCTCTAGTTCATGAGACGAGCTCAAGCTTTATTTTGAGCTGAGCTCGAGCCTAATGCCTCTAGTTCATGAGCTCGCGAGTTATTTTTTTATTTAAAAATAAATAAAATTTGTATTTATTATAAAGAAGAAACAAAGAATTTAAGATCATCCACCATTCATCTTAACTTTTTTGTTTCTTATGCGGTGCTAAGTTACTCATTCCAACTTTCAAGGCCGCTGCACAATTTGTACCAGGCCTACTTTTAATCTTTTCAAGTCAGCCAATTTCCTTCCAAAAAGCCACAGGTCCGCAGCCCTCTTCATGCAATAGTGTTAAGCTCTCATCGTGCAAACAACAGATATGGTCATCATCAAGAAACGAAAACTAGTCCTGAACATAAAAGAAAAGACAACAGTTATGTTCACCATCACGAAACTTTGTAGGTGAGGTTAGGCGTTCACTAATGACGATTTATAACCACCACGTTCACGACCGCTATCGCCGTGCCAAACAAAGCCTTCATCTCACCATTATTTTTAATTAATAATAAATATTCAATTATAAAGAATTATTTAAAGTATACATTAAATATTTTTTACTTTCAAAGTAACTTTGTGACTCTACGATATTTATTCGTCATCAATCACTCGGCTCATATGCTTGATTTTCTCCAAAGAGATCATCCTATCATGTATGATATGTTGTGTATGTGTCTGTGTGGGTATGTGTGTGTATGTATGTGTCTATGTGTGTGTGTGTGTGTGTGTGTGTGTGTACCTTTGTGTGTCTGTGTGTCCGTGTGTCCGTGTGTCTGTGTGTGTGTCTGTGTGTGTGTACCTTTATGTGTGTGTGTGTGTGTGTGTGTGTGTCTGTGTATATGTCTATCTGTGTACATGTTTGTCTGTCTGTGTGTCTATCTGTTTGTCTATCTATGTCTGTATGCATCTGTTTGCGTTGGTTTGTCTATCTGTGTTTGTATGTGTCTGTGTGTATGTATGTGTCTATCTTTGTGCTGTGTCTATTTGTGTCTGTGTCAGTTTGTGTCTGTACTATTTGTGTCAGTCTGTTTCTGTGTTTGTGTTTGTGTATGTGTCTGTGAAATTTTCCGTAGATCTAGGAGTTAGCAGGAATCGTACAACTTAAAGTTACAGTCAACAACCAGAAGCACATGAAATAAAGCTATCTTTATTGATAACAGCAGAAATCTTCATTACAGAGCGAGGTATACATGGCGAGACATGATTTTGCAAGTATACAAAAACCAGAAGGAGAAATTCAAGCTGAAGAAAGATAACAGGCGGTCTGAAAACTGAAACCGCCAAACCGCGTGGTCAGGATGTTCGCGCGACTAGAAAGGGAGACCGCACGAACAGACTACCAGCGACCTGAACAACACCAACTGAAACTCCGCGACCTCCCGAACTCCATTGATTCTCCCGAACTCCAGCAACCCACACTGCAACCCGCAAGACCGCCCGGACACTTTTGAAGAAGACGTGACCGCGACTGTCTGCACAATCCGCAGAAGCTGCACAAAGGAAATTCAAACAGCAGACCGGCAGGTCACAAAAAGAGACCGCAGGAACAATGCGCGAGTTCAGCTTACACTTGGTGCGATAATTTTGCTGCTATAGTGACTCCTATTTATAGGCGTGGGGCCAGATCCAGTCACCACCCTATGAGATAGAGTCACCGCCCTGACCGCGCGACCAAGATCGGTCTACCCGCGCGATCAGCAGAAGATCGCTCTGCGCCTTGTGAGCTCGCCGACTTCAACCCGGACCAGGAGATCGCTACTCCTCCAAGAAGCCGCGCGATCATGATAAACCGCACGGTCATGACTCCCACCACCAGTGTTCGCATACACAAGATCTCCTCCAGAGACCGCGAACACAGAGAGGAGACCGCGCGACTAAGAGACCCTTAGTCCGCGAGCACCAACAAGAACCTGGACAGTCACCAGACTGGAATGTCGGATACCAGAACACCAACCCTGTACGGTCAACAGCTTAACCCACACATTACTGAAACCATCTCGCCACACGGTCACACAAACCAGACCGCGTGGCCTCATCTCGGCAACCTTGGACAGAGGAATGGCGGTCAGGACGAATAAGCTGCGGCTAGACCAGACAGCAGAAGGAGGCCGCAAGACCATGTGGTTAGACCAGACCGCGCGGTCACCTCCCAGACCGCCAACTTCACACTTCAACATTTTCAACACTCCCCCTTGAAGTGGGAAGTTGAAAACAGCCCAAGTAAACTCCTCAGCCGAGTGAACGGCCCCTTCGCCAGCGCCTTTGTGAATATGTCAGCAACGTTGTCCTGACTCTGAACATGCTCGACCGAAAGAGACCCCTCCAGCACCTTCTCACGAATGAAATGATGCTCGATCTCGATATGCATGGTCCTCGCGTGACACACTGGATTAGTAACCAGTTTGAGTGCACTCTCATTGTCGCCGCGGAGCAGAGTCGGACCCCAAACCTCCTTATGGACGTCTCCCACCAACCTCCTAAGCCAGATGGCTTCTTGAGTTGCCAAAGCCGAAGCCTTGTACTCCTCTTCCATGGTAGAGACAGACATGGAATCCTGCTTCTTGTTGCACCATGATATAGCCGTAGGGCCCGCCATGAAGATGAATCCAGACGTCGACTTCCGATCATCCGAATCTCCCCCGTAATCAGCATCCATGTACCCATGCACCTCGAAGCCCGCATCCCTCCTGTATAGGAGACCCATATCCGAAGTCGCCTTGACAAACATCAAAATATTCTTGTCCGCTAGTAGATGAGGCATCCGTGGTTCCGCCATATAACGACTCACCCTGCCAACTGCATACTCAATATCCGGCCTAGTGATCATCAGATAAATCAAGCTCCCAACCAGAGCTCGGAACACAATCGAATCTTCCAGAATCCCCCCTCATCCTTCTGAAGTTTCATTGCGTTCTCCAGAGGTGTAGAAATGCATTTCCCTTCCTTCATGCCGAATCGCTCCACAATTCGCTCCGCTTATCCAGCCTGGGACACCAGCACTCCACTTTCCTTCCTCTGCACTTCGAGTCCAAGGAAATAGTGAAGTTCACCCAAGTCGTTCATCTCAAATCTGATAGATAGCTCAGTTCGAAGCTTTGCTACCTCCTCCTTCGAATTCCCCATCACTATCATATCGTCGACGTAAAGCAGCACGATGACTTGAAACTCCCAGTTCTTCTTAACAAACAAGCTTGAATCAGAGTCTGAAGCACCAAATCCACAGAATAAGAGATATTCTGCAATCTTCCCGTACCATGCCCTCGGCGCTTGCTTCAACCCATACAGGGCCTTTTTCAGCTTACAGACATAGTCAGGAAAATCATCATATACGAAGCCTGGCGGCTGGATCATGAAGATATCCTTGTCAATCTCACCGTACAAGAAAGCATTCTTTACGACGAGTTGCTAAATCTCCCACCCATAAAATGCCGCCAAGGCTATAACGAACCGAACTGAAGTCATCTTCGCCACCGGGCTAAATGTCTCTTCATAATCTTCACCGTATTGCTGCGAGAATCCACGAGCCACAAGGCGAACCTTGTATCGCTCGATGCTACCGCCTGCCTTCTTCTTGAGCTTATAGACCCACTTGCATGTCACAGGGGTAATGCCCTTGGGCCTGGGCACCAGATTCCAAGTCTCATTCTTCTCAAGAGCCGCCATCTCTTCTTCCATAGCTATATCCCACTACTTCACGCCTTTGGCCTTCTCAAAGCTCGACGGCTCCCGCTCATCCTGGGGACCAGCGAAGAAATACGAGACAAAGCTCACCAAGTTTCCTCCTGTATAGCGATCAGGGGCAATGATCGTTCGCTTCGATCTCCTCAACACCTTCTTCTGACTCGCATTATCTTCAGCTGCTTCTTCCCTAGCTCCCCTTCCAGACATACTAGGAGCATCGCTCCCCCTGCTTCCTGATCCAAAAGCCTCCGTCTCAGAACTAGAAATGGATGAACCACCTAGTGACAAAGGTAGCCCCACCTGAAGATTTTCCACAGCTCTCTCCGGCTCCTCCACCCAGCTTTCTGGTAACTCAACACCAAAACTTCCCTTGTAAGATGTCACCTCGTCGAACACGACGCCGTGAGATACAACAAATCTCCGCGTCTCCGGGTCCATGCACTTCTAGCCCTTCTTCCGATCATCATATCCCACGAAGACTAGCTTCCTTGCTTTTGCATCTAGCTTCATCTGAAGCGCATCTGGAATGTGCACATAGCAGGTGGAACCAAACACCCGAAGGTGTGCCACGCTAGGCTTTTCCTTGAACATCATCTCATGCAGGGTCAACATGTTGATGGGACTGAGAGGCATCCTGTTGATGACGTAGGTGGCACAAGATATTCCCTCCGCCTAGAAGGACCTTGGGATACTCTTGGCATGCAGCCAACACTTGCAGGTCTCCGTCAGATGACGGATCTTCCGATCTGCAACTCCGTTTTGTTGTGGAGTATGCGCACAAGTAAGCTCCCTCTGGATGCCCGCCATCCTGAAAAAACTAGAGAACTCACCAGAGGTGAACTCCCCCCAGTTATCAGTCCTCAACTTCTTTACCCGCAGGCTTAGCCGACCCTCCACTAGCTCCTTGAACTCCACAAACTTGGCAAATGCCTCCGCCTTCTTCTTCAGGAAATAGACCCAGACATATCTGGTGTAATCGTCGATCAACACCAGCATATACCTACTGCCTCCGAGGCTTGGGGTAGCAGTCAGTCCATCAAGTCACCGTGGATACACTCCAATAGCACACTACTCCTTGTCTGTGACTTATCAAACGGCAGTCGATGAGACTTGCCGAACTGACATCCCGAGCAAACATGACCGTCACCGTAGGAGGATAGACTAAGCAGGCCCTTGACTAGACCTTTTATCGCCATAGCCTTCAGCTTATCTATCCCTACATGCCCTAACCTCTCGTGCCATATAACGGCACTATCATTTGTCATCATCTTGTCAACATAAGAACTTGTCGATAAAACGAACAAGTCTTTTGCCCTTCTCCTGACATGAACAACATCGGCCTTTACCGCCTCCATGTTTCGTAGAAACCTCATTTCTGTTGGACCGAACAGAACGTGATACCCAGCGTCTACAGCGTTGGTCACGGAGAAGAGGTTTTTCCTCATTCCGGGCACATGATAGACACTCTTCAATGTTAGCGGCCCCCTATCACTGCCCAAGGAAACAACCCCCACCTTCTCGACAGTATGCACATTATCATCAGCAGTTATGATAACATCATTACCTGAGTAAGGTTGCGCTGAAGAAAGCTTCGACTCATCCCCGGTGAGGTGATGACCACACCCCGTGTCCACGATCCAGTCCTCTTGATAGTTGATAGGAGCCGCAGCTCCGATAGAAGACGAGAAGGCTCCTCCCCATCCTCCATCATTTTGCCTGGCCTCAGATTCCTCCTTCCCTGCAGCAGTATGCCGTGGCTGAAGATTCACCCGACAATCCTTCCTGATGTGACCAAGCTTTCCGCATCTAAAGCATTTAGGTCCTTCTCCCTTCTTCTTCTTCCTTTCAGCCTTGGGAGCATAGCCCCTGTCCTGCTGTCCAAAAGTTGAAGGCCCATTGCCTCCAGCGGTCTTCTTCTTCTTATCCCATTTCTTCTTCTTCCCTGTGAAGAGAACCTCGCCTTATCCCCCAGACACTGACACCCCTGTCATCTGCCTGCGATGCAAGCAGATTCTCCAGCTCCAGCAGAGATACCTGATTTGCCCAACCCTACACCGACGTCACAAAGTTCACATACTCCTTCCGCAATCCACGGATGATGTTCCTCTTCAGCTTCGCCTCAGAAATTGGCTCATCAGGATCCAGTGCTGAAATCTCAGCGCACAGGCTCTTCATCTTCAGGAAGAACGTAGAGATAGAGAGATCTCCCTGAGCCGACCTAGCCAGATCATTTTCCAGGAACTGTAGCCTCGCTACATTCTTCTTGTTAAACAGCCCGTCCAGGGCTCTCCAGATCTCGGTAGCTGATCCATACCCTATGATGTGATCGAATAGGTCAGGTGATATGGCCCTTTTCAGAGTGAACTCTGCTTTCGCATTAATCCTCCTCCAATTCCTCACCTCATGACCATTATCCCCAACTGGGACAACTTCCTCCGTACTATCTCCTCCAACTACCTTCCAGAGGTCCTCGCCCAGAAGATAACTCTGCATGCACGACTTCCACTTCTTAAAGTTAGTCGACGTGAGCATCTCAATTCCAAGACCTCTTATAAAGCCTGCTTCCTTGGCTCTACCACTGGTTCCTTCTTCACAAAGGCGATGGCAACTTTAAGTTGTTCACTGCTATATCCACTCCAACCTCGCTCTGATACCATGTGAAATTTTCTGTAGATCTAGGAGTGAGCAGGAATCGTACAACTTAAAGTTACAGCCAACAACCAGAAGCACGTGAAACAAAGCAATCTTTATTGATAGCAGTAGAAATCTTCTGATAGATAATAAACGACGTAGGAGGCAAGCGCACCTATCGCGTGTAGTATATATGATAAAAAATCATATCAAGGTCATATTTAGTCCTGGGTCCCGACGGCTATTGTTTTATCGGATATTAAAAAGATGATAAGTGCATTAATTTGAAAACAAAAATGATAACAATCGCGGGCTTGGTGTGCGTTTAGCAAAAACCAAGAAAAGCGATAGGAAAGACAAAAAAACTAAGTTATGAAAGCTATAAAGAAAGCGGTAATTCTAGGTTATGAAAGCGATAAAGAAAGCATGAAAGCTAATTATCAAAGCATTATAACTAATTATGAAAGCATAAAAACTATTCTCATACACTCACACACACTTACAAAAATAAAAAAAGGAAGAACATGACATGCAAAAAAGGAAAAAGAAAAACATGAAGAACAAGAAGAACAAAAGAAGAACATGAAGAAAAATAAGATGAACAAGAGTAAAAACAGATTTTATTTAAACAAAAAGATTATTATATAACAAAAGAGATGACAAAGGGAAACAAGGAGAGAGAAAATAACAACACAAAAGATGGAACACAAATCCTAAAAAGGATTAGAAAATGTGAACCTTTTTTATAAGGGAGAGGGCCTCTTATTTATAGGCAAGAGGTGGGGTGCATTTAACAAAAAAGAAAAGAGCTGGAGGCTTCTAGAAGGAGAAGAGGATGCAAAATTGGATTTAAACACTTGCTGGAAGGAGAGCTGGAGGAGAAGAGCTGGAGGCTTCGGGCAGCAGGGCAGCAGGGCACGGGCAGGGCTGACGAGTTGAGCTGGCGGGCGCGGGCAGCAGGGCAGCAGGCCACGGGCAGCAGGGCGGCAACGGGAAATAAAATGGAGCGCGTCGGGTTTCAAACTCGCCACCTCAAGGAGGCTAGCCAAAGAATTCTCCACTTGGCCAAGCGGATCCATCTGGAATATATATGGGTATATTAATTATATTCTGTTAGCATTATTATTAATTAAAAGCAAAAAGGGGGAATAAAGTGCAGCTAGAAATTTAATTCCAATATATCCGCCAGCGCCAGGATTCGAACCCGGGCCAGCAGGGCGGCAAGCCAAGACCAGAACCGGTGAGCCAAGCGGTTCCTTCAATATATATAGAGCAATAAATAATTGTGAAAAATGTTTTTTTAAAACATCAAAATTTGTAGTTCTGTCTCGGCGTAAAGAAGCTAACGCCTGGCTTTAGCTCCTTTGCTCCAAAATTTTATTTGGGTTTTGATTAATTTCTGGTATTATTTTAATGTTTTGTGTGTGTTTTATTTCTTTTTTTCTAGTATTCTTTAAAAAAAATTTTATTTCTTTTAAAAAAATAAATGTATTTTCTCATGCATTATTTTGGGTTTATTTTTCTGGTATAAAATATCATTTACTGATTGGGCTAAAAAGGCTTCTATGTTTTCCAGAGAATATATATAAAAAAACAAATACTAAATTACAAAACAATTTCAAAGAACAAAAAAAATGTTTTTCTCTTTATGTGTGTTTATTGTTTTGTGCATATATAAGAATTAAAAATTTTATAAAAACTGATTGTTATTCATTACCATTGTCAAGGATGATTAATTATATCAATTAAAGATTAAATACAATGTTTAATTTAACTTTCAAGTTTCTTAAAAAAACATTGTTTTGTATTTGTCATGCCATGAAAATTATCTTGTTATGTGCATCGAAATTGATTATAGATATACATGTGTAGAAATGCTTAGCATGCCTCTAAGTATGAGTAATGTATTATGTTTGATAATGATTTATTCACTCACTTATTTTTGATAATCTACATATGTTTACAATCTTATACTTACATGATTGTGTAGTGTAATAACATAAATAATTAAAATGCATAAATAGATTACCTACACGACATTGAATTGGTTATTACAATTCACTGTCTTTCATGCACTTATTCTTTGGAGAAACGTGGTTTAAAATGCTATGTTTGCAAAACAAGTGAATTCGGAGTCCTTAGTCACTAAACTAAAAAGGAAATAATAAATGACAGGGAAAACTCCACCAATCACTACTCACCCTCCTGATTAGTCTTAATGAGCATTGTGAGGTTGAGCACCTTGGCTAAAGAATTGCAAAGTGTCTTGTAGCAAACAATTTATACATCGCTTCTCTTAGTACACCGGATCAAAAAAAAATTGAAAATAAAGCTACAAAGTATAAAAGTGATCCCCAAGCACTATTTTGCACCCCGATAAGTCTTAATAAGCATTGTGTGTGCAGAGCACCTTGGTAGTTGTATTATTTATTCATGTGCATTAAAATATTGTGGAAGTAATAATATTTGTGTATTTTAATGTTGTGTTATTTCATTATATATGTCATGTGTTTTTTGATTGATTCATATGTATGCTTTATCAAAACACTATTTTGTACACATCATTATCTTTCATAAAACTTCTACTCATGATAATTGGTCCTAATGCTCATATACACTATTCTCTACAAACTTAAGTAAATACACTAGATAGCAAAGCATGATCGCTACAATGTTTATGTTTACTTGAAATGCAAATTTTTTTACATTGTAGTTTTTGTATCTTTTCTTGATATTATGAAATCATGCTTGCAGTTTTATCTTAATGGAATATCATCTCTTCAATCATTAACTCAAACATCAACTTTTCAAATTTAAAACTCATTATCCTTTATATGATTTTATCTTCTAAAATGATGTTTATGTTTAAGAGTGCTTATTATATTCTTCTGCTAAGTTTACCACTAAAATAGAATGCTTACTTTATCATGTTAGCTATGTTGCTTACTACTATATGTTTCATCATGCTTATATTTTTCTCAATAAGTAGTATTTAACAAGCTTTGATTGCATCCTATTTTTCTTCTCGACATAGAACATATTACTCCTTATTGCCTACTCTCACCTAAACCCTCTTTTGATACTACCAAAAGGGGAGAATAAATTACATAAATCTAATATTTAGGGGGAGTACATTATAATGATTTCAAACTCAAATAAAGTATCATTGTAGGCGGAGTAGTCATATAGGAGGTGCATACACTATCATATGCTCGATCATGACAATTCTTCAATAAGTAGTTCCTAATCAATCTTAGTAATATACTCTCATCCCTACCCACTTTTGCTAATAAAAAGGGGGAGAAGAAATTGAGAAATCTAGTCAAATAGATATTTAGGGGGAGTAAATTATAAGAGAACACTTATGTAGGGGGAGGACTTCATATAGAAAGAGTATGCATTATCTCTTTCAATTCTATCATTCTTTTAACCTGTTATTCATGCATATATTATTACCTCACTTATCTATAAACACAAATGGTCATAATCTCACTAATTTCTCATACAGGTATTTGTTATTATCAAAAGAGGGAGATTGTTGGAGCCTATGTTCCGCATCTCTTGGTTTGAGAATAACAAATACTATGTTGTATTTGATCTTGTATTTTGTGTGTTTATAGTATGCAGGTTGTACAGGTGCTATAGCTACACATCCCTATGAGTAGTATACTGAATGGAGATGACTCTCTGGAAAGAGAGCTAACGCCTCGCGTTAGTTGTTAACGCCCCGCGTTAACTTTCGTTGAGAAGGAATCCGTCGAGAAGAAATGCCGTCGAGAACAAATCTGTTGAGAAGCCAGAGACAACGCCAGGCGTTAGGTCATAATGCTGGGCGCTAGCCGTTCGACGAAATTGCATTCGGTGAAATTTGATGACGTTCGACGAAATGAGATGTTGGTCGACGAAACTGCGTTCGACGAAATGAGATGCCGGTCGATGAAACTGCGTTCAACGAAATGAGATTCTGCTCGACGAAATTGTGTTCGACGAAATTTGATGACGTTCGACGAAATTAGATTCCGTTCGACGAAATTACGTTCAATGAATTTTGATGACGATCGACGGGATGAGATGCAGTTCGATGAACTTTGAAGGAGAATGAAACTCAACGCCATCATTGACTCTTAATGCCCGCGTTGAATCCACAAACTGCCACGATCTTGACGGTTGCGTGATTTCAGCCCTGACAGTGCACGTTCACTAACGTTGACGTTAACTCTTAACGCCACGCGTTAGCTCCCATGGCTATTTAAAGTACAACCCCTCTCATTATTTGTAAGATGATTCCAGAATTCTAATAATTTGAAGAGAGGCTCATGTACATCATCTGAGAGATCTCCCTTGGGCTAACATGAAGATCTAAAGAGGATTTTGAAGGAGAAGGTCATGACGCATATCCCATACGAAGGACGATCGTTTCAAGAACGCCAACATCTACATCGACTTCATCTTCACCTTCAGAATTTCTTGGGGAGTTTCTCTTTACTTTATCTTGTAATCTTTTATTTTATTCTCTTTGTATTTTGGTGTGGAGAAATCGTTCGGGGAGAACGTCGGATTCCTGGAAGGATTCCGTAGGTAAATTCACCGCGGTTGTTGGCGACTAGGTCCTTATGCGGCTTAGGTTTAATTCGTCGCCTTGTGCGTGGCGACTAGGTCATGGGTAGATCTAGGGGGTGGCTAAAGGCCTTATCTGGGGATAGATAGGCTATAGCCAAGCGGTCCTTGGGAGAAGGACCGGTGAAACAACAAAAAGTGTTTTTACATATTCTCGCCTTGATTTCTAGCGTTATAGAAATAAAACATTTGTGTATTCAATTTATTATGAAATAAAATCATGTCTTTTAATGTTCTATTCAATTGATTTTATTCCCTCTTCAAGAATGTTTTAATTTATATTTCATTAAAGTATTAAAATTAACATTTGTGTAATTATCTTTGAAATACAATAATCGTTTTCATTATCTCTGATTTTCTGGAATTGTATTTCATCTAAGATTTCATAAGTAAAATCACTGCGACAATCTTTTTGCGCTAAGGAATATTTTCTGGAGAGCTAACGCCCAGCGTTAACACTTAACGCCAGGCGTTAGCAACAATTAACAAAAAGTTTTGTTTCTCTTATTTAAAAAGGAATCTTCATTACAATCTTTTCTGAGATATCAAAATATATTTTCTTATAAAATATTCCAAAACTTTGATCACAAACTTTGATAAATATAATTAAGATTTAAAATTCCATAAAACCCTTATTCACGCCCCTCTAAGGGCACCGTAAGATCCAACACAAACCTATAGACCAAGGGGTCGTTTAGCAAGGCCAATCATATAAAAAGTCCATAACCAATTTATACGATAGGGTTAGGGGTTGAAATGCAATGCTTATGCTATGACATGCAGTATTATGCTGGGTAATGTTATGATCACACAAGTGCAACTCACACACCTCGACTCTATGCGCACAGACTTTTAGTTCCCCTTTTTGGTGCTTGCAAAACTCCCAGGATACCCCCGTAGTGGAAAACATAAGCGATGGGTTGGTCCTCACCCACCTCTAGGTTGGTATTCACACTACCTAACCGAGATCTATCGTATGCCTCAACATAAAACCGCAGAGCGCCTGCATACTCTTTCTTGGCTAAGTGCAAATCCACACTTGCCGAGTCAGCGTATTGACGTCAGTGTGAATGACCGTCTATACCGAAGACCCACCACCTTTATGAACATGCAATATGATTACTGTGTATCTCCGAGCCATAGGCTCCCCGGGCTAACCCGCCCGTTGCAACAACCTTCCTAGCCACCTGCTTACCGGACAAACCCGTCCGCAACCACATCCACCGAGCCTACTACTCGTCCGACCAAACAAGGTAACACCCACAGAAGAGGGGTGTGGGTGAGTGAATTATTGAGTTACTCATGCATAACAATTTAATCCAACAATTTAGGGTTAATCTTGGACTTCCCGAGGTCTACCCTATGAGGGCCTCGCAACGGTACTAGGAGGTACGATGGGATGATAGCCCAAACCACCCTTTCCAAGACACTTATTTAATTGATGTCTACCCTTGAACATACCCCTCTTACCATTTCACTTGAGTTAACCCTAAGTGTTTTATATTCCACTCCAAGGGAAAGGCGATCTTTCGTCAATCCCGAGCACAACCTTGCCCCTTAGCTTATCGGGCACACACAATGTACATGCTCCTATTGATGACCTAAAATCTCCTCAACCAGACTAAGTACACCATCTACCTTCCATTCCCACCTAATGGTCTACAAGTTACTCAAGTTTTACAGTTTTACTATACGCAGACCAAATGAGCTACGTGAGGTGCATGAGAGGAGGTACTCCAAATAGTCATCAAAATGACTCAAGATTATTATTGGGGGTGAGTTATGACATCATAACACCATCTCCATAAGTTTATAATTTTTCTACATGATTTGGTAATTATTATAATTACTCCAAAATCAGGGAACCTATGATTTTGTACATCAAGTATGGTTTTCTGACATGGTATGACTTCACTAAAATTTGTACAACTAGATAACATCAAATTAACAGCTAAACCTGAATTTCACAATTTTCCAGAAAGGTTTTGACCTCCAATTAAAATATAAACTAATTAATCAAGATCAATGATTAACAAAGAAGCTACTAGAAATTCTTATTCAACAATTACAAGAAAATTAGCTGGTGTCAAAATGGTCAGAAAAGTTCACTGATGAAGTTCCATAAATTTCTAAATCCATTTGACCATATAATTCCATTAATTAAATAAACATGTCCATGGTCACCTTGTGAAGGGAACCATATATAAGTAACTCCAAAAAATTATTCTAAAATTAATTGATCATGTGTTTGGCCTAACAAGTCCTCTGACCATTTTCCATAATTTTTCAGTGAGTATTAAACCCCTAATTATTTTTTAAACAACAAGGGAAAATATTGGTGTTATGAATGAAGTACTATATAAATCAATCCAAAATTCATAACAAAATTATCAGAGAGTGATATCATCTATATAAACTTACTGACAAAATATCATGAGCATCCAAGGTATTACGATTACGTAAACTCTTAATATAAGAAAATGCCCTAACTGGTTCTTAACAAGCTCCGAGGGGATAAGTGTTTCTAAAAATTCTAGATAAATTATCCAGGGCTTATTTCCGCCCCATGAAACTCACTATCGAGTTCCAAGTCAATCCAACGACATATGAACCAATATCCTTCAATAGGTTCAATATACTACCCTACGGTTTGAACCGCGGTTCTAGGGCACATCCACACCAAACCACTTGTGGGGGTACTTATGTGACATCAAGTCAGTGGTCAAAGTTCGTAACAATTGAATGAGGGTTGATCTCCCAAATCCATCAAGTGCACCTTTGTTCTAATACCCCCTAGTTTGACCAATTTTGGGATACTCAATTACTCAACCAAATCAATCCCAAATGGAATGAAATTTTTACCAGAGACATGTAATGACCCTAAGGTTCACCTACCAGAATTCCAAAGGGTTTAGAGGTCTCTAGACCCTAAAATTAATTCATACATGAACTATTAAATTTCTACAAAAACTATAGAAAAAGTTTCTCCAAAAATTCCCATTTTTGGACATGTTGAGGGTAAAGTAAATCTAGCCTATGCTCCAAATTTCAAAGCATTTGGACTTCTAGATTAATGGGGGCACTCAAATCATTATCAGGTCAACCCAATGTACATGTTGCACCATTTTGAGTGTTGCAGTCCAACCAGTGGGTCAAATTGGCTCAAATAAATTTTAAAATAAACTAGACATAAATGTTGGATCGTATGACGCCCTTAGAGGGGGGGTGAATAAGGGTGTGTTTAAATTTGTAATTTTTTTTCTTAATAATTTTAGACAAATTTACTTTAATAAAAAGTTACTTAAAAATAATTTTAAACCAATGCAATTTTTGTATAACACCAAACACAAATTTTTAAGATAAAGATTTAAGCACACAAATTTGCAATTAGTGAAAGGATCATAATTTTATATATCATGAAATTTGCATACAAATAAAAATGATCTTAACAATGCTTAAGATCAAGGCACAATTATGATAATAAAAATACAATAATTTTGGTTTACCAATCCTTCTCCCAAGGATCGGAAGGCTATCGCTTGTCTCTCCCAAGATCAAGCCCAAGCCTATCCTCTAGATCTTCCCAAGATCTAGACGTAGCACACAAGGCCACGATCTCCCACCAAGCCACGCAAGGACTTGGACGCTCCGCACAAGGAAGCGATTTTCCCCTAAGCCGCGCAAGGACTTAGACGCCGCACGCAAGACGACGATTTCTTTCCCAATACAAAATGAAATATGAGTAAATGAAAATACAACATGAAAAAGACAACTCCCTAGAAATTCAGATCTCTGAATGGATTGTTGAAGCCTCGAGATGATCGTTGATGTAGAAGCGCGCCCGATCTCGTCTTCAATCTTCAATCCTTCTTTGCACAAATGGGAGTTGAGGAGGTTCTGGAGCTCTCTGGTTCGTATGCACTCAGGAAGGGACTGGAATTCTCAAAAGCTTGGAATGCACGAACCAAAGGAACCATTTTATAGAATTTCACTGTCGCCTGGGCGACAGTGACTGTCGGAATTTTCCGACAGCGCTAAACTGCCGCTGTCGTGTCGTCGAGCCGTCGTGCGGGCAGTTGCTGGAATCGTGGAGCTGTCGCCTGGGCGACATCGATGTCGGATTTCCGACAGCGCAAAACCGCCGCTGTCGTGGGTGAAGTCGTGGGCAGTTGATGTAACCGCTGAGCTATCGCCTGGGCGACATCGCTGTCGGATTTCCGACAGCTCAAAAACTACCGATCGCTGTTGTAACCTCTCTGCTGTCGCCTGGGCGACAGTGGCTGTCGGAATTTTCCGACAGTGAAATTTTCCCACTTTCAATTTTTGCTCCAAGAGAAATGTGAATATTGCATACCTGTTATCTGCACACCATTAACAAAAATAGAATCAAATACAAACGGGACTTTGTTATTATCAAACCGGAGGAGTGCGAAACGCATGCTCCAACAATCTCCCCCTTTTGATAATAGCAAATCCGTATAAAAAAAATCATGTCTATTTAGATTGTTGATTTTAACCTTTGGTGTGTGCACCTACAAAATAACATGAGATATTTCTCTTAAAATAAATAATCTCCCTTTAAATGAAAGCTCCCCCTAAATGAATGCTCCCCCTAAATGAATGCTCCCCCTAAATATATGCTCCCCCTAAATATATGCTCCCCCTAAATATATGATGTATTGTGTAGGTGGAATATTTAGGTGGAATAGATTGTTGATTTTTCTTTTTATACTTGTTAATTCTCCCCCTTTTGGTATTAGCAAAAGTGAATATTAGATAAGAGAAATGATTCTAAAGGGAAGGTATATAGGATATAGAAAGAAAGATTAAGCGGAAGCACTGTTTTCTGGAAATGAGTGAAGGCCATGAAATAATAGGAATATGCCATAGTAAGAATAAACTCATGAAGTGACAGTATAGCCATATGAAGTAATGAAGGAGAATAACTGAAACATGAGTAAGATCATTTGAAAGTATCATAGAAAGACACAATAGTGTAAAGAAGTATGGAATCGTTTCGGTCCAATTCTCATGAGATGAATATTTATATAACATAATGATGTGTACATGTGATACTTAGAACAAACATATGAACTTATTTAATTTACATGATCATTGAAATGTAGAACATAATAAAAGCATATAAAGGCAACTTTAACGTTGAAGATATAGCACAAGATGAATAGAAAACCATTTTCTTTTGCACAAGACACTTTACAATTCTTTCCAAGGTGCTTAACCTCACAATGCTCATTAAGACTTATCAGGAGGGTAAGTAGTGCTTGGTGGAGTATCCTTGTCTTTATTTTAAAAATTTTTTTGATCACAGATGTGATATCGTATTTTTTTTTATATATTGATAATGTTTTAATTGACCAAGGATCTCCGAATTCACTTGAACCGCAAAAGATGGTGTACTTTTGTTGTGCTAACAAATCAAGGGTGAAAGTTGTTTTTAAGAAGTGCTATTGTATTATGTTAAAGCAAATATGATCCATGTATATATTAAAGAAGTAGACATATGTATTGATCAAAAGAGGTGAACGTGATAGCTCATTATGATAGATAAACAATTTCTCATACTTAGAGGCATGCGAAAACAATTTCCAATGGTCTAAACAGCTAAGTAGAAATGTCAATACGATGATAGCTTGAAAATGAAATCATATAAACATGTAAGTCATTTTATTTAAAATAAATATCACATGGTTTGTCATCAAGTCATGAGATGAAGCATTAATAATGACATATAACTATTGTAGATCATCAAAGGGGCCTAAAATTGGAGTTTTGGTAAAATAGGAGCTGTCGGAAATTTTCGACAGTCACTGTCGCCTGGGCGACAGTGAAAAATATAAATAGGGCTGAGGACCGAGTCAAAACACATTGTGCATCATTTTCTGGAGTGAAAAACGAGAGGAAGGCTGTCGGAAGTCGGCGACATCCCTAGATCTAAGGTATGGGTTTTTGATTTTTGTGTTTTTAACTCAAAAATGTTTAGGGCTTTGTGATTTTGATAGGATAGAAGAAGGAAAATCTAGGTTTCATGTTGATTTTTGAGGAATGGTGTAGGTTTTGAATTTTTTTATTTGAAAAAAAAAATGTAGATCTAGTTTTAAAACAAGAGGATCTTGGTGGATCTTTGCTTAAATTTTTATCTTTGTTAGATTTCTCTTTGATTTGGTGAGGAAGGTTTCCATTTGTTCATTTTCTAAAGGAGGTTTGTAGATCTAGTTTAGAGAAGAAGGTGGAAGATGATGAATAGTAAGAAGATTTGTAGAATATGATGATTTGAAAAACATAGATCAAAATACTTGATGTTGAAATAATATTTATTGTGAGTAGATCTGGAAGGATATGTTAAAATTTTGAGAGAAAATCACATGGAGGGCTGTCGGAAATTTCCGACAGCCACTGTCGCCTGGGCGACAGTGTTCAAGTGCACAATGTGTTACCTTGTTTAATCAAAAAATTTTGTATTTATTGCAGAATGGCTTCCAGCTCCAAAGCTCGAAAGAGTACGTCGGAAGATGCACATAACTCATATCAAGTTTTTCCTGGAGTGGAGAAAGCTATTGTTGGGGTTGCCAAATATATTGAATTTGATTTGCCAAAGCATGATCATATTTATGATCGTCTTGCGAAAGCAGGTATTCTCTCAATAATCTCACCAGAGGGGTTTTCATCCTTTTTCATTCGTGAATTTTATAACCATTTGGAAGACCCAAATGTTACTGAATTGGATGGAGGAGTGAGATCAAGGATCCAAGGTCAACATGTGGAAATAACACATGTTGATCTACGAGAGGAATTTGGACTAGTGATGAGTGAGAATATGCCTGATATAGTGGAGAATTATCGAAAGGATAGAGATTGGACCCTAGTAAACATGAGTTTACATGGGAATCAAAAGAAAACTCTTACCACTGAAGTTACGTCACTTACTCCGGATGCTTTCTTAGTCCAAGACATATTAAGGAATTCAGTGATGTTGAAGAGTGGAGACACAAGAAGCATTACTGCGCAGTTGACCCTCTTTACATACTATATTATGGAGGATGAGCCTTTTGATGTGGCAGACTTCATACTCTCCCAGATTAGGTATACGTACAGACTGAAACATCCAAGATGGGTGAAGGTTCATACGCTGCCAATGGGGTTGGTAATTCAGCGTGTACTCTATAAGAAGTATGGATGGATTGTGCAAGATTCTTATTTTGATGATTGTTATCCGGAGATTTATTTTACGGGTTCAATGAAGGGGAAGAAGCCGCAGAGAAAATCTCATCCGGGAATTGAGATTAGAGAGCTGGCCATTTTCAGGGCAGGATCACTAAGGGAGTCCATTGATGATTTGCGTGATTCGTTAGAGGATCACAAGAAGGAAGTGAAAAAGGACCGTAGTCGAATGCAGAAGTTTATGAAGTTTCTCGTCAAAGGTCTGAAGTTGAAGCCAACGCCGGAGGAGGAGGCAGAATGGCAAGTTCCGGACGAAGAGCCGCCATGCCAATCGGTGAGGCGGACTCGCCGTGGCATAGCTGTGACGAGGACTTCCAGAAGATTGTCCAGAGAGCAGCGGGGCTGGTTATGAAGATTCAGAGTAGTTTTATGTTGCTGCTGCTGCTGGGAGATGTCGGAAATTTCCGACATCCACTGTCGCCTGGGCGACAGTGAACTTCCTTAGATTTCTGTTTTGTTTTAAAGAACTTGATCCTTAAGTTTGTTCTACTGTTTTTATGTGAACAATATTGATGTAATGTTAATGATGTTGAATTTTGTTAAGGTTTTTTTTTTTGAAATTTAATGTTTTGATTTTTATAATTTTGGCTTTTTACATTGTTTATGTTTTGGGATAATAATTTTTTATTTTATAGGCTTTAAATTCTGATATATTCATTGTGAAATGTCTAGAATGCCCAATTCTAGCCTAAGCATAGAAAAACGGGAATCCGGTAACGGCTTAGTGAATATATCCGCTAGTTGATTTTCCGTGCCTATAAAGTTGATTTTTATATTACCCTTCTTAATGTGATCCCTTATAAAATGATGTCGGACGTCTATGTGCTTAGATCTAGAATGTAATACGGGATTGTTTGTTAAGTCTATAGCACTTTTATTATCACACTTTAATTCTACACTACTTTGTTGTATGCCAAAATCTTCTAGCGTTTGGGACATCCAAAGTGCTTGGGCAAAACAACTACCTAGTGCAATATATTCGGCCTCGGTAGTTGAGAGGGCAACAGAATTCTGTTTCCTACTCGACCATGAAATAAGGGAAGGGCCGATAAAGTGACAAGTGCCACTAGTGCTTTTCCTATCTAAGGAACATCCCGCATAATCAGAATCCGAAAAACCATGCAAAATAAAAGAATCATTTTGAGGATACCATAAACCTAATTTTGATGTTCCAATGAGATATCTAAAGATACGTTTCACCGCTTTTAAATGTGACTCTTTAGGATTAGCTTGAAATCTAGCACATAAACAAACGGCAAACATAATATCAGGTCTAGATGCGGTTAAATACAATAAAGACCCTATCATACTTCTATAAAGGGTTTGTTCAATTGAAACACCACTTTCATCTTTTCCTAATTTTAGTGAAGTACTCATAGGAGTGTTTGCATGCTTAAGGTTTTCAAATCCAAATCTTTTTAACATATCATGAATATACTTGGTTTGACATATAAAAATTCCATCATGTTTTTGTGTAATTTGAAAACCTAGAAAATATGAAAGTTCTCCAACCATACTCATTTCAAATTCATTTTTCATAATTTCAACTACTTCATTACTCAACTCTTCATTAGTGGCTCCAAAAATAATATCATCAACATAAATTTGCAAAATAACTAAATCATGATTAATTTGCTTAATGAAGAGTGTAGAATCAGCACTTCCTATTTTATAATCGTGCTTTAACAAATATTGAGTTAATCGATCATACCAAGCACGAGGCGCTTGTTTTAATCCATAAAGCGCTTTATCTAATTTATAAACATAATTTGGATATTTCTCATTTATAAAGCCAGGGGGTTGTTCTACATAAACTTCTTCTTTTATATACCCGTTTAAAAATGCGGTTTTGACATCCATTTGATATAATTTAAATCTTTTAAAACAAGCAAATGCAAGAAATATTCTAACCGCTTCTAATCTTGCTACAGGTGCAAAAGTTTCATCAAAATCTACCCCTTCAATTTGTGCATAACCTTTTGCAACTAATCTGGCTTTATTTCTAACAATTATAGATTCATTATCCATTTTATTTTTGAAAATCCACTTAACACCAACTACAGGACGATTTTTGGGTCGTTCTACAAGATTCCAAACCTTATTACGTTCAAATTGATTAAGTTCTTCATTCATAGCTAAAAACCAAAATTCATCATTTAAAGCGGTGGAAACATCTTTTGGTTCTATTTCAGAAACAAAACAAAGGTTTGAAAATAAAACATGTAGCGATGAACGAGTACTAACCCCTTTTTGCGGATCTCCAATGATAAGCTCCTTTGGATGATCCTTTGAGAATATCAATTCACTTGGAGGCACATATTCTTCTCTTTCTTCTTCTCTTTCTTCTTCTCCTCCTTCTTCTCTTTCTTCTTCTCTTTCTTCTTCTCTTTCTTCTTCTCTTTCTTCTTCTTTTTCTTCTTCTTTTTCTCCAAGTTCATCATCATTCTCCACCGATGGAAGGGGTTCATCTTCTTTTCCTGTAGTTTTCTTTTCTACACATGAAGCAAACTCATCAAACCTAACATGAATAGATTCTTCAACTATTTTTGTTCTCTTATTATAAAACTCTATAGGCCTTGCTAGTTGAAGAATAACCAATGAAAATTCCTTCATCACATTTCTCATCAAATTTGCCTAAGTTATCTTTTGTATTCAAAATAAAGCATTTACAACCAAAAACTTTAAAGTAAGATACATTTGGTTTTCTTTGAAAATAAATTTCATAAGGAGTTAATTGTAATGTGGGACGAATCATGACACGATTAATAATATAGCATGCCGTACTGACTGCTTCGGCCCAAAAATATTTTGGCAATTTAAATTCACACAGCATAGTCCGTCCTAATTCTTGAAGTGTTCTATTTTTCCTCTCTACTACACCATTTTGCTGTGGTGTGCGTGGAGCGGAAAATTCATGTTTTATCCCAAATTCATTACAATATGAAATAAATTTTTCATTATCAAACTCTCCTCCATGATCGGATCTAATGCATTTTACTTTTAGATCAAGTTCATTTTGAATACGTGAAATTAGTTTTACAAATTCATCAAAAGCATCAAATTTTGAATTTAAAAACAAAGTCCAACAAAATCTAGAATAATCATCAATAATAACAAACGTATATTTTCTACCTCCTAGACTTTGTGTAGAAATTGGACCAAACAAGTCCATATGTAATAAATGTAAAGGTCTAGTGGTAGAAATGACATTTTTGCTTTTAAAAGATGATTTTGTAAACTTTCCCTTTTGGCATGGTGAACATAATGAGGATAGCTTTCCATTCAAATTTGGTAAACCTTTTATTATTTTATTTTTAGAAAGCTTTACTATGCGTTTAGCACTAGAATGTCCTAGTCTCCTATGCCATAATTCAAGTTCATCATTCTTTGAAATAAAACATTTAAGTGTAGAATGAGATAAATCATGAAAAGTGATCGTATAGACATTGTTTATTCTTGGTGCAGTAAGTACGATTTCGTTTGTTTTAGAATCAATAATCTTGCAAAGGTTTGAGCTAGAGTCAAATAAAACATTTAGATTTTTATCACATAGTTGACTAATAGAAATTAAATATGTTTCAAACCTTTAACATATAAAACATTTGAAATTTTAAATTCTTTGTTACCTACTACTCCAATGCCCTTGACTTTACCCTTTCCATTATCTCCAAATGTCACTGTTCCACCTTTCTTCATCTCCAGGCTAAGGAACTTTGATTTATCGCCCGTCATGTGTTTTGAACATCCAGAGTCCAAATACCACACGTCTTCCTTGTTCCTAGCCTGCACGCACACCTAAAAAGATGATGAGAGTAAAGATCTGGTTACCCAAGTGGTCAATCCCATTGTATAGGTGGACGCCTTAGGTACCCAGATTTGTTTAACATTAGCTTTTCCTTTCTTCCAATATGAGCCCGAGATGTGACCAAATCGATGACATTTAGCACACACAATGAATGGTGAGGAACCATTTTTCAATGGTTTCTCTGGACTCTTGCTGGTGGAAGCATCTTTATGTGTGGACTTAGAAAAATTTGTATTTTGAGAAATTGGTTTTCTGAACCTGGAGCTGTCGCCGGTTCCGACAGTAGCTGTCAGAAATTTCCGACAGCCTCCAGAGCTTCCAGAAATGTATCCTAGTCCAAATTTTGCTGTACCATGGCATTGGTTGGCTAAAAGCATATCCAGAGATTTTTTCCCAACACCAAATTTTCCAATTGCCATGTTCAACTCATTTACTTTGGATTTTAAAATTGAATTTTCTTTTACTATCATGCCACATCTATTTGCAAAAATTTTCTTATAATTCTCTAATTGAGAATGAGAGGTTTTAACAACTTTTTCTAAGTCCTTTTTTTCTTTTACAAGTAGATCAAATTTTTGATCGGACTTAGAAATAGTAGTTTCAAGTTCTTTTATCCTTGTCGAAGAATGATCACACTCTTGACAAATACCTTCTCCTTCCCAATAGATTCCAACTCATTTGATAGTTTTTTATTTGCTTTTAAAAGGCCTTTATTTTCAGATTTTAAAAAATCAATTTCCTTTAAGCTTTTATCCAAAACTTTGCATGTTTTCATAAATTCAGAATATAACTCATCATAAGATGGAGGAGTTACCTCAGTGTTGCTTTGGACACTGCAGTCGTCATCAGATGTAATGTTCCCTTTTGCCATCAAACATAGATTAGCCTCCTCTTCCTCCTGTGTTGAGGGATCACTTTCTTCACCAGACGAAGAATCATCCCAAGTCTCTGCCTTTAACACTTTCTTCTTGTAACTTTTATCGTGCCTCTTTGCTTTTTGCTCTTTCAGATATTTTGGGCACTTGCTTCTGATATGACCAATCTTCTTGCAATGGTAGCACTCCGGTGGCGGACACTCCTCTTCATTCTCCATTTTTCCTTTGCCTTTTTGGTAGGCAAAATCCTTCTTTTTGAAAAACTTTTTAAATGAGTTTCTCCTCTCCGGATTTCTCATAAACTTCTTAAAATTTCTCACAAACAGTCCTTCTTCATCTTCATCGCTTTCTTCAGTCTCACTCTCAATTTCCTTTTTAGATTTCAACGCCAAGCTTTTCTTTTTGGGCTCCAAATTATACTCTTGGCTTTGAATCTTCAACTCCACTTCATGGGTTTTTAGATTCCCAATGAGACTCTCCAATTGTAAGGTCTTAAGATTATGTGACTCAGAAATTGCAGTCACTTTTGGATTGAACTTCGGGGGAAGTGATCTTAAGATTTTTCTAACTAAATCTCCATTTGAAAAAACCTTACCCAACACCTTTGAATCGTTCACGATTTTAGTGAATCGTGTGTACATTGTGTCAATTTCTTCATCCACCTCCATTTTGAATCTTTCGAACTCTGACTCCAATTGAAATAGCTTTGAATCCTTTACCTGCGAAGTACCTTCATGAGTAATTTCTAAAAGATTCCAAATATCAAAAGCAGTATCACAAGCACAGACTCTATTAAACTCAGTGCGATCTAGTGCGCAAAATAAGGCATTCATGGCCTTTGCATTGTTCTTGCATTTTAATTTATCATTATCATCCCACTTGTCTTTGGGTTTTTCCATAGTTACATTTCCTACAACAAATGTTGGAGAAGTGTAACTAGTTTCTACCATATTCCAGACTTCTATATCTAAAGCAATTAGAAAACAACGCATACGTGTTTTCCAATAATTATAGTCCGTGCCTGTGAAAAGTGGTGGCCTACTAATTCCTTGCCCCTCAACGAACGCGTGATCGTTGTGCGCCATTACTCCCGGTGGTAAAACCGTTTTGGAGTAACCTGGCTTTGATACCAGTTGTTGGATCGTATGACGCCCTTAGAGGGGGGGTGAATAAGGGTGTGTTTAAATTTGTAATTTTTTTTTTCTTAATAATTTTAGACAAATTTACTTTAATAAAAAGTTACTTAAAAATAATTTTAAACCAATGCAATTTTTGTATAACACCAAACACAAATTTCTAAGATAAAGATTTAAGCACACGAATTTGCAATTAGTGAAAGGATCATAATTTTATATATCATGAAATTTGCATACAAATAAAAATGATCTTAACAATGCTTAAGATCAAGGCACAATTATGATAATAAAAATACAATAATTTTGGTTTACCAATCCTTCTCCCAAGGATCGGAAGGCTATCGCTTGTCTCTCCCAAGATCAAGCCCAAGCCTATCCTCTAGAACTTCCCAAGATCTAGACGTAGCACACAAGGCCACGATCTCCCACCAAGCCACGCAAGGACTTGGACGCTCCGCACAAGGAAGCGATTTTCCCCTAAGCCGCGCAAGGACTTAGACGACGCACGCAAGACGACGATTTCTTTCCCAATACAAAATGAAATATGAGTAAATGAAAATACAACATGAAAAAGACAACTCCCTAGAAATTCAGATCTCTGAATGGATTGTTGAAGCCTCGAGATGATCGTTGATGTAGAAGCGCGCCCGATCTCGTCTTCAATCTTCAATCCTTCTTTGCACAAATGGGAGTTGAGGAGGTTCTGGAGCTCTCTGGTTCGTATGCACTCAGGAAGGGACTGGAATTCTCAAAAGCTTGGAATGCACGAACCAAAGGAACCATTTTATAGAATTTCACTGTCGCTTGGGCGACAGTGACTGTCGGAATTTTCCGACAGCGCTAAACTGCCGCTGTCGTGTCGTCGAGCCGTCGTGCGGGCAGTTGCTGGAATCGTGGAGCTGTCGCCTGGGCGACATCGATGTCGGATTTCCGACAGCGCAAAACCGTCGCTGTCGTGGGTGAAGTCGTGGGCAGTTGATGTAACCGCTGAGCTATCGCCTGGGCGACATCGCTGTCGGATTTCCGACAGCTCAAAAACTGCCGATCGCTGTTGTAACCTCTCTGCTATCGCCTGGGCGACAGTGGCTGTCGGAATTTTCCGACAGTGAAATTTTCCCACTTTCAATTTTTGCTCCAAGAGAAATGTGAATATTGCATACCTGTTATCTGCACACCATTAACAAAAATAGAATCAAATACAAACGGGACTTTGTTATTATCAAACCGGAGGAGTGCGAAACGCATGCTCCAACAATAAAGATCTACAACTTTTGTCTCTGGCCATTTTTCCTAAAACGGCCTCTAAGGGGTTCAATTTTTTAGTTTTAAAAACTTGTATTTCTAGTGGAAAATATGATGTTAATTATTCGTAAAATTAATAATCCATCTAAATGGAGGGCATCAGTTCATCTTCTCCAATCAGCCAATGACCACGATTGGCCCATCCTGTACCAACTTGGGAGGTGATTTCCCAGCCACCTAGATGCCCTGCCGGTCGGCCAATGCCACCACCACCTCCGTTGAGGTGGCGGCCGATGATGTACGGTGGGTGGTCGGATGGAGGCGGTCGGAATCAGGGATTGAATAAGAGAAGAAAAGCTTGAACACAAGCTTACGGCCATGTCGATCCAAGACCATTTGGCCCCAAAACCTAGCTACAAAAATGAGTAGATCTACACACTAAGAAATATATAAGAGGAGAGGACCTGAATTGTGGCTTGTAGCCGTGCCGATTATCTGTCAGCCATGGTTGGTCGAGAGCTCTTGGGTGCTATGCCGGTAGGTGCTAAGATAGAAAAAATTCTTCTAGAAAAGTGGGAGAAACTCATTCCCTTCACCCCTTGAGCCCTTTTATAGAACCAAATCCTAGTAGGGGAGGAGATGAAGCTTGGGATTCCTTCATTAACACCATTCATGGGGAAAATTTCGGTCATCCCCCAAGGTCACCAAATTTACCCTCCTTAAAAGTTGGAAAACCTCTTAATATTCTTCTAATTGATAGGGGGAATGAATCTCCATCAATTGGGAGGACTTTTGGACTCCCTTGGCCATGAATTTGGCCACCAAAACGAGTCTCGGCCTCCTCCCGTCGATTGATCTACCGCCTTCGCTAGCGCTAACATCTCAATGGCGTAACGCTCGCCGGTTCGGCAATCGCTGCCAGCACTCTGCGCTAGTGCTAGCGCCCACGCTAGCATCTTGAAGATGTACGGTTCATCTCAGATGTTCAAAACTCGTCTCGACGGTCTGACTAAACCACCACTAATGCCGGCGCTAGCCGCTAGCGCCAGCGCTAGCGCTGCATTCAATACACCCCCTTCTTTCTATGATTGGACAATTGGGGTATTATGAGGGGACCCCCTTACTGGGCTAGTCATGTCATGGTGGGGTCATGGGTCACGGTGATGCTCTAAGGCCAACCTTTGTCTTGGTAACTGGAAATCACTATCCACAGACCATTGTGATTTTTGCCTCGAGACTAGTCTCTTATGTTCTCTTCGCGCATCCTAGGGTTTTGTCATGACCTAGTCATGAAAAAACCGTCCTAGGGGTCTAGTAATTTGGGGGATGTTAAGTAGACATGCCCGATCCACTGCCCTTGTTTGCCTCAACGGGGTACTTGAGTTGGCATACGCAAACTGAGGGAACTTAAAAGGTCTGTACGTACAGAGTTGAGTGGGTGAGTTGCATCATTGCATTGCATATCATTGCATAACATTATTACATATGCAAGACCTCATCGTATAAATTAGTATGGGATCTTTTATATGATGAGGTTACCTTAGTGCCAGATCCCTTATCTTATAAGTTTGTATGAGCATTCTTATAAGATAGGGTTACTTTCGTAGTTGTTTCTTTTATTTACACTACTTTACTTACTTATACAATTGCAATTTCTATTGTTTGCTCGTTGTACTATGCTGCCATTATTAGAGATTTTTCTTGCATATTGCTCTATTATGTATAGACTTTATTGTAGAATCGCTAGAATAGACTCTTTTCTGTCTATACTTGTGCTAGATAGGGCCACTGCAATATGCTTTTCTTTATTGCCCCTTGTTACCTTCCTCTTCATGCTCCCCACCCGTTGCCTAGGATTCGCAAGTGGAGGGGACGAGGAATCTGCTTAGTCTTATAGACTAATGGTCGGATGTGGCATAACAATCAGGAGCACCAGGAGGAGCAGACCCGCAACCCGAGGGAGGAACATGATACGGTGGCCAGACCCGTAATTGGACTTTCAGCAGCTGCAGGGAGAGAACCGGTAAGATACCATCTTCCAAATGCGGTCTTCCATCCCTTCCCTAACTAGTGTTTATAATGTCTAAGTTTGAGGAAATGTAGTGAGGAGTAAATGTATTGGGGCTTTAACCCTTTTTATTCTAGCACTCTTATTTCAGTACTTTTATTCTTTATGTATCTCATTTGGTGTTGGTGCCAAAAATGGTACCAACTCCACGATCGCTCAAACTGAAGGATGGGGGGTAAGACTGTTGAATGGCTGGTTACTTTGAGCTGAAGGAAAGGCTATTTTATTGATATAAAGCTTGAGTTACAGCTGAGGTTACAATAGAAAAGTATGAAAGAAAGGTGTAAGATTTGAAGAAAAGAGCTAGCAAGGAGGTCTCCTGAAGTGAGACCGGAAGGTCCCCGCAGTCTCAAAAACTGAGATCGCTCAAGCCACTGGCAGGAACTGGAACTCTCCAAAAAGATCCTCCAACTGGTACCCCTACCCCTCTATTTATAGACGCAGGGGCCTGCCCAAACGGGCAGATCTGGAAGTAACGGGCTGCCCGAAACTGCTGAGATCGCCTGAGACCGCTACTGAGATTGCTGAGATCGTCTATGACCGTCGAGATCGTCTGGACCTGCTGAGATCGTCAGCTGAGACCGCTGAGATCGTCTGAGACCGCTGAGATCGTCTGAGACCGCTGAGATCGTCTGAGACCGCTGAGATCGTCTGAGACCGCCGAGATCGTCTGGACCTGCAGAGATCGTCAGCTAAGACCGTCAGCTGAGACCGCTGAGATCGTCTGAGACCGCTGAGACCATCTGGACCTGCATCACCTAAACAGCACAATAGAATCAGCCTAAGGTAGACCTCACGAGGCGAGATCGCCCAAGGGGCGATCTCCTCTCTTTACGATCTTCCCACGGGGGAGGTCGCCAAGGGGCGACCCTCGAGATGAGATCGGCCAGGGATGGGCGATCTCCCCTCGGGGGAGGTCGCCAAGGGGCGACCTCCGGGCTGAGATCGCCCAGGGCTGGGCAATCTCCCCTCGGGGGAGGTCGCCAAGGGTCGACCTCTGGGCTGAGATCGCCCAGGGCTGGGCGATCTCCCCTCGGGGGAGGTCGCCAAGGGGCGACCTCCGGGCTGAGATCGCCTAGGGCTGGGCGATCTCCCCTTGGGGGAGGTCGCCAAGGGGAGACCTCCGGGCTGAGATCGCCCAGGGCTGGGCGATCTCCCCTCTGGGGAGGTCGCCAAGGGGCGACCTCCGGGCTGAGATCGCCCAGGGTTGGGCGATCTCCCCTCGGGGGAGGTCGCCAAGGGGTGACCTCCGGGCTGAGATCGCCCAGGGCTGGGCGATCTCCCCTCGGGGGAGGTCGCCAAGGGGCGACCTCCGGGCTAGGACAAGGACGCCCAAAAAGAAGGGCGGCGGTGACCTCCCGGGGGAGGAGTCACGCGAGGCACGAAAGTAAGACCGCCCAGGTGATAGAAGACCACCAGGGCTCAGACAGCTAATTTGAGATGATCGCCGATTTCTGGGTAAACATTTGGACATGTATCTTATTTATTATTTGATTGTCGTGGATTTGTTTCTTTATTATACTGTAGTGTGTGGTTGTCCTGGATGAATGAATAGCCAGCAGGATCCACGTCTTGTGGTGGGGACCTTCTCGAGTGGAAGTGTCATCGCAAGGCGCTGGTTCTATGCGGTGAGACCCGGATTATAAGCAAAAAAAGAGGGTCTTACAAACTAGTATAAGCTTAGCCAACTTCGATCCAAAGTAATAAAGTCCACAACCCTAGGCAACCCCGCTCGATTTTTGTTTGAGGACAAACTAGCAGCGGAAGCAATGGTGTGCCCATAGGGAAAATCACGTTTAACTGTCCGTTAAAAAAGAAATGTTTAGGCTAACCCTTATAATAAGATCCTTGTTCTTATGTAACCTCCCGTGAACATCGCCACCTGGGCGATGATTCCTCCCATTCAGGATGTCATTCCTCCCCCACCGTCTCCCACCCCCTTTCAATAATCATAGTTGGGTCAGACCTTGACCGCTATCTTGCAGGACATCTCACAATAGCATGACCCCGTTCAGGCCTCCAACCCTTGGGCAAATTGGTTGAGTGTCTTCTGAGACCTCTCCCCACCATCTTATGCTGGGATCGAGTCAGTGGTGCGGACCAAAGAATGGTTAGACACCATTCAATAGATGCTAGCTGGGATACGCTACTCGGTTAACATGGCATTGTCATTGGCTGTCTCCGCTTTGGAGCCTCGTGCCAAACAGTAGTGGAAGTCAGCCTTGGACACTACCTTCGCCGGCCTCGAGTACGCCGACATCACCTGGGAAAAGTTCAAGGAGGCATTACTGGAGCACTTTGTGCCGCAGACAGCTAGAGATGAATTAGAGGAACAGTTTCTACACCAGAAGCAGGGAAGTCATTCAGTGTTGGAATATCAATGGAAGTTCTCACACCTAGCTCGCTTCGCCACCTCCCATAAACTAGACGACTCCGGCTACGCCAAGAGGTTCTACAAGGGCCTCCGAGATGATCTATGACAAGCCCTGCTATACATAGCAAATTTCAGTCTAGCTCGGATCATCAAAGCGGCAAGAAAGATGTTGGCAAGGGACAGTAGAGGGGCAGATTCATTCAGCACAGGAGGGGTGGGGGACGACCATCCAAACTTCAGATAGGAGCAGAGTCCTCCGACAGTGCTGGACCCTTAACCGCTATGGATCTAGGATCCACCAAGGCAAGGTGGAGGAGCACCTCACCCACAACTGTGCTATCGTTGCCACCAGCCGGGCCACATCCATATCAACTGCCCTCAAAGAGCTCCACCACCACCACCTCCAGTACCACCAGCTCAACAACCTAGCGGACGAGGCTGAGGATGTGGTCGAGTTCAAGGATTTCACAGAGAAGATTGCAGACAAGAGAGAGACCAGATGTACGCTCTGGATCTTGCTCAACCATGGAACCCAGATAGGGTTACAACAGGTATGCTAGTAGTTTAAAAGTCTTTTCAATTTTTAGATTGTAGATTTGATATAGAATTGTTGGAAGTAGAAACTTAGCCACTTTAAACTGTACCGTAATTCTGGATTAATAACCGTATGCGGCAAGCTTGCCCATACCTTGTTCGACACGGGGGCATCACATAACTTCATCTCAGAAGACTTTGACAAAGACTTAGACGAGGTTCGACACTATAATGGAGCCATCGGGAAGGTGCGTCTTCCCAATGGGATGGGACAAAGATTGAAGCAACATCAAAGTGCCTTCTAAAGGTGACCATCGAAGGCCTAACCCTTAATGCTCCGACAACAGTCTTGAAGATGCCGAACTTAGATATCGTCATGGGAAGGACAAGGCTCACCTAGAACCATGCACAGATTGATTTCCCGACGAGGAAGGTTGTATTAAGATATGATAACACCTATGCAACCTTCAAAGGTACAATTCCGGTCTCTCGCTATTTACTTTCTTTTATTCAGGCCATCAAGGCCCACCTACAGGGGGATGAAGTTTATCTAATATGATTCAAGATGATGGAAATAGCAACTTCTCTAACTGATATTCCTATTTTTCATTATTTTCCTAACGTGTTTCCGGAGAAGCTACCCGGGCTACTACCACATAGGGAGAAGGATTTTCAAATTCTATTAGTATCGAGAGCGAGACCAATATCTATAGCTCTGTATTAGATGTCTCCGAAGGAACTGGCAGAGTTCAGAACACAATTACAAGAACTAGTGGAAGCGGGATTCGTTAAGCCAAGCTCATCACCGTGGGGAGCCCCGATGTTGTCGTGAAGAAGAAGGATGACCCCCTCAGATTATGCATTGATTTTAGGGAGCTGAACAGGCTATCAGTGTGAAACACATAGCCCTTGCCAAGGATAGACGAGCTATTTGATCAACTCGAAGGAGCACATTGGTTCTCAAAGATGGACTAGATATCAAGATACTATCAACTGCGGATCCAGGAAGAAGATATTTTGAAGGCAACATTCAACAGTCGATATGGTCTTACAAATTCACGATAATGCCATTCGGGATCACGGATGCTCCCTCTGCATTCATGAGTTTAATAAACCGTGTATTCGAGACCTACCTTGATGTCTTCGTTATAGTATTCATAGATGTTGGGAAAAACACCTTTGATTTAACTTAACAAATCATCTAAAAAGTGATTTATCTCTTAGGTTGAATTACCCATTGTATAGTAAGGGTAATATGGTCATTAGATGTCTTAGGAAGTCACGCTCAAGCTAGGGTGTCAAGACTAGATCAAGAGAAGCAAAATTTGGGCAAAGTTATCATTTGCGTCGAATAGAAATCGACGCAATATCGAGTTATTATCGACGCTACTCTGACTAGAAGTCCAAGCAACTCACCCCTTCTGTCAAAGTAGATCAAGTCGACGTTATGTCGAGTAGACATTGATGTAGGGGCCATGGACTTGTCGAAGTATGTTGAGAAGTCGACTCATCGTCTACTTCAGCTCAATACAGAAGGAAGTATCTGTCGAAGCCATCTAAAGTCGATGCAACGTCGAATTCATCTCGACGCAGATAATGGAGTTCAGAGCCATATCCTCAACTGGACGATTACGTCAATAAGATATTGACGCAACATTGACTAGCAGAGTTCAATCAGAGCAAGGATGAATTCGAAGCTGCTCTCACAAGAACTCGAAGGTGTGTCGATAAGAGAGGAAGAGAACTTGATGCTACGTCAAATACAGTCTAAAAAGGAAACCTTTTCAGCTGTCATTTTTGGACCCTATCTCATGGCCCACCTCAGTCAAGACCGTTCCCCAACGACTCCTTAATTGCCTCAAATAAAATCAAGAATTAACAGAGGACAGAAAAGATTTCTTGAAAACAAGTTTATTGTTGGTGGAGGGGTCTGGAATTAAAGAAGGAAGGAAAGGAGTAATTGTCCAGACAAAAATACCTTTTCAAGACTTACCAGGAAAGGAAACAGATTCAAATTGAATAGGGACAATAAAAGGGAAGAAAGGAAAGAGAAAATCAGAGTATTGATCATAATTGGCTATACATTTCTATTAGGGCTTCTCCTTCCTCTTCCTGCTCAGGAACCCTAATAGAGAACAGATACAGTGAAGATAGAACCACTGCTCCCTCACTCTCTCTTAGAACAGAACAAGGCTGCTCATCATCACAATCATATATCAGTCAGGGTTCAATCAGAAAGAACAAAAAGGATCTGATAAACATAGCTTCTGCAAATTATCACCATCATAAGCAGGAGTTCATCATTAGCAGATCCAGTGAAAGATTAAAGAAACTATTCTTTATACAGGCTGCATAAGAATTCTGAAAACATAATTCTTCTTCCTCTCCCTTTCTATCTCCTTCTCATTCCCAACTGTACAGAGTTTTGAGAATCCCTCTTCCAAAGGATTCATTGGTTCCAGATCTCCTTATCAAAAGATCTGGTGGTTCAAGATCTCCTTATCAAAAGATCTGTTGGTTCATGATCTCTTTATCAAAAGATCAGTGGTTCTAAGAGTCTCCTTACCAAAAGACTCAGGCACAGTTGGTCCATTCCTACCAGGTGGTAGAAGAGGGGTGTACCCACATTTTGGGGAACCTTTATAAAAAATCTTTGTGTCTTTTGGATTGCTTATTTTCTGTGTTGTCCCTTATAGCTTAGATAACTAGATAACTTTTACTGTTTTTCTTGCTCTACATTCAACACTGTTTTTATTCTGTGCGAGTATTTGTTGGAGCATAATACTTAGGTTTTATTTTATTTGCACAAATAGGATAGAAATATTTTAAATCTCTATTCACCCCCTCTAGAGGATTCTCTAAGTGATATGAAGCTGAGTATATAATTGAGTATATAGCTGCAGGAAGCTGCTGTTCATAAATTTTGTGGATGCAAAATCAGGTTTTGGATTACAACTTTTCCCTTGACAACTCCACAATTTACTGTGACAGCTCTAGTGCTATTTCAATTGCTTCCAATCCTGTTATTCATAGCAGAACTAAACACATCGAGATAAGGCACCACTTTCTCAGAGACAATGTATATAAGGGTAAGATCAACCTTCAATACATATCTACTGACATTAAAAGGGCTGATATCTTCACTAAGCCTCTTGATGAAAGTAAGCACAAGTTCTTCATCAATGCACTAGGTATGCTTGATGGAGCATTGTAGGTCACACATATTATATATAAAGACCTATTTTCTATAGAAAATTATTGCTTGGAAATACGGCAAGGATGTTAAAGAAAATTATAACTGATTAATCATAGCTGCGTCAAATTCAAATCAAAGTACCGCCGACTTATACTCGACGTCAGCTTCGAGAGAATCTTGGGAAGGATTATTCGAATAGCATTCGATGTAACGTCGAATGCTTATCGACGCTCACGTCGACATCATCATTGATGATTATATTTCGATGCCACGCCGACTGCAACTCGACGCTCCGTCGACTTGACAGATCACACGCATTGACATTTTGGCATGCTGAACTCCACTCAATTCGACGTTGCTTTGAATAAACCCTAAGTTGCGACTATTCCTCTACTCAAAGTGACCTATGCGTATACTTCTAGTGTGCTATTCGAATTTTTCTCCCTCTTTCTCTCTTCATCTTCTCCTTCTTCGTCTTTTTCTTCGTCGTGTGCAGGTACTTGCAGCATAACAATGACATCTCTCCAAGAAGTTGCCGTCACAGTTCATCAAGCAATGGAAACTCTTCTCGCACAGTTCAGCTCCCTCTATCTGGATTTCTCAAAGGGTTGCTATCTCAAGCTCTGCGCCCAACATAAAAGATTGACAGATCTTAACTCTGACATATAGGCTCTTGACGCAGAGATCAGATCGTCGGCTGTACCTGCCGATGTCTTTATATCTTTTGTGAATGATATAAAGCAGGGGGAGAATTCAACCAGCAGGCAACAACCTCCTCAAGACTCTATCTACACAACAACAATCCCTCTCTCCTTCATCTCTAAAGAAGAACCAATTGATTCATATAAGTTATAGCTTCCATATGCAGCCATTCAGGGGAAGTCATCACCTCCATGAATCTTGCCTTCAATGCAGGGGGGAGTCCTCAACTTAGGGGGAGAGCTCTTTATTTTTAGATGACCAACTCTACCTCCTGTCCCTGCAAGAATACCATGTCAATGCTGAAAGACCCATCCCTGATGCACTTGCATTCAGGGTGTCCTCTGAAGATTCCACAACAGCACCCTCACCAGTCAAGTTGACAGACCAGGAACTTGCTTCACCTAATCATGACTCAGATCAGCTGTCTCCTTCAGCTCAGTTTCCTCCCTCAGCACAACTGCATCTATACCTTCAGCTCAGTTTCCATTTCCTCCTGCTCCAATTCATAAATCAATTCTTCCAACTCCTGTCATAGGGAAACCTCCATTCAGAGGTAGAGGAAGAGGAAAAGGAAGATTGCCTGTTTGGGAAAGGTACTCAAAAGAACAAAGGAAGGAGTATAGAGAAGATGAATCATATTACAAAAAGTATTCAAGGATTGAAATTCCTGAGAACACAATAAAAACCTACAATGATCCAAAGTTTTTTGAAGCTTTAGAGGACATTGGTGATAGAGAAAGATATGAGTATGAAACAACTCAAAAAGAAATTGAAGATAAGAAAAAGAGGTTCATTGATATTCTACAAAGAGGAAAAGAAGTTGTTGAAAAGGAAGAATTGGCCAAAACCATCCCAATCAAATCTACTCTATTTGATCATACAATGTATACTAAAAAGAATCCCCAAGCTAAAATGTTAGAAGGAGTTGGGAAACTCCACAGAGGAGGTATTGGGTGCAATTCAGAGGATGCAGTACAGCTTCCTCAGAAAAGAAAGAAAGGTAAAAAGTCACCTGAAGAAGAGGAGAGGAAAATAAAGATCATGTTTACAAAAAGCCTCAACTTCTGGGAAGGAACAAGCAACTGTTGATGAATTACAAGCAATGCCTGCGGAATCAAATCCTGACAAAGGTCATGAATCAGATGATCTAAATCTAGAAGTCATAAATCTGATGACAGCCAAAGTCTTTGGTCTTGGCTTCACACTCAAGGATGTTCATCCTAATACTGAAATGGACACGGAGAAACCGTTCAAAGGACATGAAAGAATACAGAAGAACCCAGAGAAAGCCACCCCTGCAAATTTCAGGTATGTGGAAAAGAAGTATAGGAGGGTATATGGGGACTTATTCATCTTTCTCAAAGAAAGGAAGTGATACTCTTTTTGGGTAATCTATGATAAACTTTTGTTAATCATTAATCAGATACCTTCTCTATTCAGTTTATATCTATGCTGTTCTGTATGTATTTTTGTTTTATGCAAAGAAATGTGTAAAATCACTTTGAACAAACTGTAATATTTGTTAAGATAAATAAGAGGAGATTGTTGGGAAAAACCCATTTGATTTAACTTAACAAATCATCTAAAAAGTGATTTTATCTCTTAGTTTGAATTACCCATTGTATAGTAAGGGTAATCTGGTCATTAGATGTCTTAGGATATCACACTCAACCTAGGGTGTCAAGACCAGATCAAGAGAAGCAAAATTTGGGCAAAGTTATCATTTGTGTCGAATAGAAATCGGCGCGACATTGAGTTATTGTCGACGTTACTCTAACTAGAAGTCCAAGCAACTCACCCCTTCTGTCGAAGTAGATCAAGTCGACGTTACGTTGAGTAGACATCGACGTAGGGGCCATGGACTTGTCAAAGTATCTTGAGAAGTCGACGCAGCGTCTACTTCAATTCAATGCAGAAGGAAGTATCTGTCGAAGCCATCTAAAGTCGACGCAATGTCAACTTCATCTCGACGTAGATAATGGAGTTCAGAGCCATATCCTCAACTTGATGGTTATGTCAATAAGATATCGACGCAACGTCAACTAGCATAGTTCAATCAGAGCAAGGATGAATTTGAAGCAGCTCTCACAAGAACTCGAAGGTGCGTCGATAAGAGAGGAAGAGAACTCGGCGATACGTCGAATACAGTATGAAAAGGAAACCTTTTCAGCTGTCATTTTTTGACCCTCTCTCATGGCCCACCTCAATCAAGACCGTTCCCCAACGGCTCCTTAATTGCCTCAAATAGAATCAAGAATTAACAGAGGACAGAGAAAAACTTTCTTGGAAACAAGCTTTTTGTTGGTGGACGGGTTGAGAATTAAAGAAGGAAGGAAAGGAGTAATTGTCCAGACAAAAATACCTTTTCAGGACTTACCAGGAAAGGAAACAAATTCAAATTGAACAGGGACAATAAAAGGGAAGAAAGGAAAGGGAAAACCAGAGTATTGATAACAATCGGCTATTCAGTTCTATTAGGGCTTCTCCTTCCTCTTCCTGCTCAGGAACCCTAATAGAGAATAAATACAGAGAAGGTAGAACCACTACTCCCTCACTCTCTCTCAGAACAGAATAAGACTGCTCATCATCACAATCATATAGCAGTCAGAGTTCAATCAGAAAGAATAAAAAGGATATGACAAACATAGCTTCTGCAAATTATCACCATCATAAGCAGGAGTTCATCATTAGCGGATCGAGTGAAAGATTAAAGAAGTTGTTCTTTATACAGGCTGCATAAGAATTCTGAAAACAGAATTCTTCTTCCTCTCCCTTTCTTTCTCATTCTCATTCCAAACTGTACAGAGTTTTGAGAATCCCTCTTCCAAAGGATTCAGTGGTTCAAGATCTCCTTATCAAAAGATCTGGTGGTTCAAGATCTTCTTATCAAAAGATCTGGTGGTTCATGATCTCCTTATCAAAAGATCAGTGGTTCTAAGAGTCTCCTTACCAAAAGACTCAGGCACAATTGGTGCATTCCTACCAGGTGGCAGAAGAGGGGAGTACCTATATTTTGGGGAAACTCTATAAAAAATCTGTGTCTTCTGGATTACCTATTTTCTGTGCTGTCCCTTATAGCTTAGATAACTAGAACATTTACTATTTTTCTTGCTCTACATTCAACACTATTTTTATTATGTGTGAGTATTTTTTGGAGCATAGTACTTAGGTTTTATTGTGTTTGCACAAATAAGATAGAAATAATTTTAAATCTCTATTCACCCCCTCTAGAGGATTCTCAGAGGCACACTGTGCACTTTCAATAGATAATATACTTATCTATTCATGGACAGAAGAAGAACATCCCTAGCACCTGACACTCATACTGGAAAGGCTTCGAGAGCATAAGCTATATGCTAAATTTAGTAAGTGACAGTTCTGGCTCAAGGAAGTAGCCTTTCTGGGGCATATCATCAGTGGGGCAGGATTAGCGGTGGATCCGGCAAAGGTTCAGGCAGTGCGAGACTGGCCCCAACTGAAAACAACTTCAGACGTAAGGAGTTTCCTAGGACTTTCCAGATACTACCGAAAGTTCATGGAGGGATTCTCCCGGATTTCCCTTCCTCTTACGTCACTGACTAAGAAGGACACACCGTTCATATGGGCTTCGTGGTGTGAATCACCTTTTCAAGAGCTAAAGGATAGACTCACCTCCGCTCCAATCCTTGCATTCCCATCTGGGAAGGAATGATTTCAAGTATACACAAACGTATCATATCGGGGAATGGGTGTGGTCATAATGCAACACAGACATGTGATTGCTTACGCATCATGACAGTTGAAGAAGCACGAGCAAAACTATCCGGTGCATGACTTAGAGATGGGAGCAGTAATTTCTCCACTAAAAATTTGGTGACACTACTTGTATGGGGTTCACTGTGATATCTTTTCAGATCACAAGAACCTCAAGTATGTAGACACACAGAAGGACTTAAATCTCCGACAGAAGGAGTTTCTTTGTGAATATCAGTAAACGATGCACTACCATCCCGGAAAGGAAAACACAGTAGCAGATGCACTCAACAAAAGGGCTAGCACGTCTAATGCAGAACCACAGTTGATGGCCTTGGAACTGGTATAGATGATAGAAAACATGCATATCACACTAGTATCCAGGGATAACCCCGAGGTATTCAAGGAGTATCTTGCCTCGATGAGCATAGTCTGTGACATCCGAGATCGAATCAAGGTTGCCCAGAAGCGTGACACAGAATTAGAACTAGTTTTCAAGGCAATAGATTCAGGCACCGCTGTGGATTATTCGCTGAAAGATGATCTCATGCAATTCCAGGGCAGAACTTATATACCAGTAGGATATAATATCCGAGAAGATATCCTGACAAAAACACACTATAGTAAGTATTCAGTGCACCCCAGGATCACTAAAATGGCCGCAGACCTAAAAAGAGCGATGCATTGGCCAGGAATGAAAAAGGAAATCATCCGCTTCGTGACTCATTGTGAGGCATCTCAACTGGTGAAGGCCAAATGCAAGAGATTGGGAGGGTTATTGAAGCTGTTACCGGTGTCGGAGTGGAAATTCGAGGACATTTCCATGGACATCATGCATGGGTTACCTCGCTCCCGCTCCTGGCACGACTCCGTCTGGGTTATTGTGGATAGCTTGACAAAAGTGGCCCAGTTTATTCCTGTCATAAAGGGTGCTCCCGTCGGTGTTCTTGTGTGAATATTCATGGAGCAATTCATTAGATACCATGGAGTACCCAGATCAATCGCGTCAGATCGAGATGGACGATTTAAATCGAGGGAATATAAGGCGATTCAGGCAAATATGGGGTCATGATTGACGTTCATCATCTCTTTTCACCCACAGACCGATGGTCAGATGGAACGTACTATCCAGACAATGGAGGACCTGTTAAGGTTATGCATCCTAGATAGTGGAGAGCCATGGGAGAGACTGCTATCATTCATCGAATTCTCCTACAACAATAGTCAGCAGTCTAGCATTGACATGGCTCCCCACAAAGCCCTCTACGACAGGAAGTGCAAGACTCAACTTTCGTGGATACAGGATGAGGACCTGAAGGCACCGAGGTCAGAATATATAGAAGACACGGATGCCCAGATATGACTAATACATGATCGAATGTTAGAGGCGCAGAGCAGACATGTTAAATATTACGACGCACAATATCTCAAGGTGGAATTCCAGGCTGGAGACAGAGTGTTTTTGAAAATACGTCCGACACACAGAGTCTCATGGGTACGGAGACTAAAGAAGCTTAGTCCAAGATACATGGGGCCCTATAGGATCATGGAGCCGATCGGCCCCTTGGCTTATAGACTGGAGCTGCCACTGGAGTTAGCAGGATTGCACGATGTCTTTCATGTCTTCTCGCTTAGGTGGGCACTACTTCGGCTAGAGCAACAAATCACTACGTTGATAAGCTCGATAGCATCCGGCCGTACAGTCCATTTGGAGCCAATACAGATCGATGACACAACCGTTCGAGTCTTGCAATGGAAGAAAGTCCCGTTGGTGAAGGTCCTTTGGTCTAATCATGGGCAAGAGGAGCATAATTGGGAGCCTTTATACCTGAAGCATCAGCAAAACCCGGGACTCTTCGTGTCAGGTAAAAGAATAATTAGTTTAAAAACTTTACAATGATTTATCTTAAGCAAGAACCTAGCATTTTGGTAACCTAGCAATTAGTAACTTTTGGTAACCTAACATATGGGTAACAAGGAATCTTTAGTATATCAATATAACCTTGCGTTGAACCTTATGACCATTCAAGAAGGACAATGGGTCACTATGGACCCTTTTTGGGTCAACCAAATTGGTCAATTTGACTATAGTCAACTTTATCCAAAATTAGGTCAAACCTCCCTAATTGAAGTCAATTTTACTACATATGATCAAATTGACTCCACCACTGTACTATAAACCCTAATTGGGGTGCAATAAACCCAAAATCCCCATCAAGGGGTCACCAATTGGCCCAAATTGACCAAAGTACCATTTAGGTCAACACAGGTCAATCCTCCACCAATAGGTCCAATTGACCCACAAAACATGCAATTGACCTCACCCCTAGTATTATAACATTATACGGGACCCAATGGACACAAAATCCCCATCAAGTGGTCATCAATTAGTCCAATTTGACCAAAGTCAACTTTCCCCCAATTTTGGTCAAAATCACACCTATTGGCTAAATTGGCGCAATTAGGGCATCACCATGACCCAATCAACAATGGGTGGTATAAAGGGACTCAAGACAACCACATTGGACTAGTCAACACATCAAATTGACCAAGTCAACCCCTAAGTCAACCTTGGTCAAAGTTGAGCCCTAAAGAAGAAATTAAAATCCTGAACAAAATCAAAATGGGCCAAGGCCTTGCCCAAGGCCCATCCAGCAAGCCCACAAGTCAAATGATCCCCTAAACCACTCTGAATTTTAATGGAGGGATTTCATGGAAGGCAAAATAGGAATTCCATCTATTTGGGATATAATTAGGAGGAATTCATGGAATGGTTGCCACTTGGCACCTCCTCTTAATTCCCAAAGGCAGCTAAGGTGTTCCCTATGCCTTGGGATTGATCTCTCATTAATTCCAGCCAACAACCATCAAGAGGGAGATCATTCAAACCTTGTCCGAACCCCCCTCTAATGGCATCTACAAATACTCCTCCCCTCAGCCCCAATTGACCTTTTCATCACCTTCACCACCTCACAAGCAATCGAGCTAGAGATTTACACTGACGGATTTGGTGGAGAAACCAGAGAGCATCAAGGATCACCCTCTCGATTGTCGGCAATGGCACCAAGGAGATCAACCCGTTCCCAAGCCTAATATCAGGTAGATTCCTTCTCCTCTCCACTAATGCTAGCTTTTCACCTTTCTTCCTGTTCAATTCACTGGAGAATTGGTGGTCCACCATTCTCATTTTGATGTCCCTGCCCGAGAAAAATGAAAGGTGTAGGAGCCATTCTAAGGCATCCTCAGATCAATCATCCACCACTAGTCGATGACCAAATATTGACTGAAGGTGGTGGCGGGAGGGTTTCGCCGGAGACTGCCAGGATCGGCCGAAAATCAGCTTGAAATAGGCTCCAGGACTGCAAAATCGTAAGCATTAATCCATTGGAGAAGATGACTGGGAGCCGTTTGATCTGGGAGATTTCTAACACTATTTTGGCCACCTTAGAGGCTGAACCAGATAAAGTGGTCTATACCAAAATGTAGCCCTAAGTGTTAACTTCACATGGACATTGATTTCATGTGATTTGGTGCATCATAACTCCCTGGGCACCCATGTTTTTGGGCAAGGTGTATTATAGGTACATGCATGTGTATTTTTCTGAAAATACTCTATGCATGTGAATATCTCCCAAACCTTTGTGTGAATAGGGATAAAATTTTAACCATAGGTAGGTCATGCCTATTTACACACTCTATCCAAAAATGGTAATTTTTGGGAAAGATTTTCCCATAGTTATTACAATAATTTGTAAATTCATATATTATTAGTACACATGGCTAGACAACACCAAGTGACCCCAAATTTTGGTAGATGGTAGTGTAGGTGTCACTATAAGCCTCTGGTAAAAATTTGGGACATATTGGCTTTATGCATGTGTAGGAATTTTGTTATGCATGCAAATGAGAAAGTTTTGGCGTGTATATAACACTATAATGTAGGTCTAGATTTTCATGGTTAAATTAATTAACTCATCTTAACCCAAATTTTGGGTGGCATGTAAGTAGACCATACATAGACACTAGTTAAAATTTGAGGCTATTTGGACTCATGCATATGAGGGAAATTCACATGCAAAAGCCTGGGTACCATGGGAAGTTCATAAAGGTGTATATTCAATAATGTTTTGAGGAATGAAGGGTATTCGCTTGGTAAATTTCTATGAAATTCAAAACATGCACTTGGTATTATGAGATAATACATCTTAGAGAAAATTATGAACTTTGGGGTTGATTTCCCCTAGGAAATTTGGAATTATGTGACTTTGTCTCGATGAGCTTAAATGATTATTCTGGGGTCAACTCTTTATGGAATGTTATGAGACTCTGGAATTCACTTAGGAGGGTGAGATTACACTTTATAGATTTTTGCTGGAATTTTTACAAATATTATGGTTCATTATTTAATGATTATTCAATTTATCCCAATCTATTTTACACCACCATTAGGTAAGCTAATGTGTTTAAGGTTACATGAAATTTGGTATTTAAACTTATGAGGTCACCTGAATTCTCAGGAAATTTTTATCAAATTTATTGATGAATATTTATGATACTTCCCTCACAAAGTGGAACTTTAATATTTTTATTGATTAATTAATAATGTTGAATTAGTGAAACTCGAAAATTATAGAATTAAGAAGTTAAGCTTGTGGGCTCATGACTGACCTCTGGAAATTTTATTAGATTTAATTACTAAGCAGTTATGATACTTCCTTCATAAAGTGGAAGTTTGATGTTTTCATTGATTAATTGATTTTGTTGATTTATTGAATCTGGAAAATTATGGAATTCAGTTGCTAGACATGTGGGATCATTACTGATTTCTGGAAATTTTATTAGATTTAATTATAGAATAATCATCATACTTCCTTCACATATTGAATTCATAGTGTTTTCATTGATTAACTTATATAGATGAATTATTGTTACTAGAAAAATGCCAAACCTTGCTGGAATCCATATTTGGTTGATTAGAACACATGGAAACTTATTTACAGCATTATGATGAGTAATTTCATTAGATCCTTCACAAATTGAATTTAGTACTCTTGGGAATTTAATTGATTTTCTGGAATTATATTAGGAAGAAAAATTATGAAATTATGCAGAACATCATTTTAGACCATAACTAACATCTGGAATTTTTATTAGATTTATTCGCCTATGAAAATTAGTACATCATGTTCAAATCTAGTCATTCCCGGAATTATAAGAAATTATTTAAATAGGCCATACATGATTTTATTATATGAAAAATATGAAATCTGAATTTTGACATCCATACAACCTCTGGAACTAGATTGGGCACATATTAATTTGAAGAAGATCATGTTGTCACCCTTTTAAGTCATGTCATCTCACTTAAGGGCAATTTGGTCTACGAATAGTAAAACTGAAGAAGATCATGTTGTCAACCACTAAGAGAGGGGCAAGGACCAATGTTCAATTGAACATCGTCGCTTCCCTGTCCCGGTATCTGTAAACCATCTTATGAAGATAGTGTTGTTGGATCGGTAGGCGCCCTTAGAGGGGGGGGGGGGGTGAAGAAGAGTTTTAAAAACTTATATTATATTTTGAAATACTTGCTTAAGATAAGAGATCAAAATAGTGATTTTGAATAAAGATCTAAATTGTTTTATAATAAAGGAGAGGATAATAAACAATTTAGAGAAATGAAGAACAAATCAATTTTATTACACAAAGATAGACATGATTATTATTAATAAAATTGATTACAAAATTTTGATTTCAATGAAGCTAGAAATCAAAGCGAAATATGAAAAACTCTTTTTTGTTTTCTATAGCGACTCGTATCCCCACAAACCGGTTGTCTTTAGCAGATCCTTCCCCGGATACGGCCCCAAGCCGCTCTAGCCAACCCTTCCCCGGATATGGCCTCGATCACCCCTAGACCTACACCCTAGACCTAGTCGCCAACACGAGGTGAATTTCTGCCCTAAGTCCTACCCAGACCAAGTCGCCAACACGAGGCGAGTTTACTAAACGATTACAAGAAAAGATGTGAAATAAAAAGACAATAATATAAAAACTCCCTCTATGTGGATCTCTTGGAGAAGTAGACGAAGACCCACAGAGTATGATCATAGTCGATGCGGTCTTTCGTCATGATGATGACGCGTGTTGAAATCTTCTCCACGGATCACTTTAAGCCTTCATGGATTTGGGGGAGTATCTCTCCGAACCTTCCTCTCTATGCTGTGGAACGAAGCTCTGGAATTTTGGATCTCAAGAGGATGAAGAAGACGGATCCAAGGGGTCCTTTTTATAGCCTTGGAGCTAGCGCCTGCGCTAGTGGTACCGCCGACGCTATCCCATTTTAGGACATATTCTGCGCAGCAGAATCTTCAATCTGAGGAAACAATTCTCTCTTGCCTTCTGTGCTCCACGCTACCGCCTGCGTTATCGGATACCGCCAGGCGCTATCTCCTTCTATATATGTTAACGCCATCTTGCATCTCAGCGGTTTCCATTCCCAGCGGTTTCTTCTCAGCGTCTCAACAGTTTCGTCTCAGCGGTTTAGTTTCGTCTCAGCGGTTCCTTAGCGCTAGCGATACCGCCGGCGCTAGTAGGTGTTTTGGATTTGATGGCTCAAATTTGGGGGCAACCTTCTTATGTAATCCTTGAGTCATATGGACTTTGTTTTCCTGCACACTTAAACACACAAGATCAAATACACATAGGATTTGTTATTCTCAAACCTAGGAGATGCGGAAGACCATGTTCCAACAAACTCCCCCTTTTGATAATAACAAATCCATTAATGATAAATCAGAGCATTAATATATAAGCATGATGAAACTTACTTGTGTGTGTGAGAGAGCGATGACTTAGGATAATTATCAATTTTAGCATTTAGAATTGCTCCCCCTAAATACATGCTCCCCCTAAGTGAATGCTCCCCTAATATGTAAGCTATCATCTTAATCATGTTAGTTTTCTATTTTGATAGCGCACTATATTTATCATGTTAGTTCTCCCCCTTTTGTTATTAGCAAAAGTGGGTAAGGAAGCAAAACACAAAATTGTTGATAATAAGATAAAGGCTTGATCGAGCTTTTAGAGAGAGGGAATAATAAGGAGTTTTAGAATAATTTTTATAAAAATAGATCAGATTTTTTAGCTTAAAGATGAACAATCTAACATTTGTTAAGTACTCAATATTATCATGTTAGTTTTTCCTTTTTATATAAGAGTTTTAAGCATAAAAAATATAAAAATTTCCAAGTAACTAAACTACCCAGACAATATGTCTACACCTTAGCCCCGTACTAAGTGACGGATGGGCATGAGGAGCTACATACATGCCGTTGGTTGGGGTGTTAGTCCCATATGCAAAAAATAGAAAAACTCAACCCAGCACTCTTTCCCCCCAGTGCCTCGCAAGGCCCCACTAGAAACCTCCCCGGTTAAGGATAAGACATGACTTAGAGGTTAGGTTATCTAATGTCTACAACCCTACGCCCCCGCTATGGTGAGATATGTAATCATGGATAATAATTATTGGAAACATTCAAGCGTTTTAAAACAAATTATAATTTCATAGCCAATGGGTTTTAATATTTGAATTTTTAAAGAAAAGTTCACATAGCTAATCCATTAATAAATCAGAGTTTTTGTATTACAATATTTTCATAGAAATAGATCAGAGTTTTTAGCATAAAAAATATTCTTGTTTAAAGCAACCAAAATAAAGTTTACCAAGCAAGTCTACCACTTGTTGAAAGAAAGGAATGTTAAGATTCAAGTGAGGATGCACACAAAATTAAATACTTTATATAAGCATGAAAGTGCAAGGTAAAACAATTATATGGTTATGATGCGGAAGACCTTATCGAAATACAAGAAACATCTTATTGTAATCAATGATGATCCATAAAAAGGTATATGAGTCAAATTTCAAAAAGAAGATGTTTTTGTAAATCATTTTTCAATTAAAATCTTTAAGTTTGACAATAAAGTAACCAAGCATGAAATAATGTTATCAAAAATAGATTACTACAATGTTACTTTAATTCACAATTTCAAAACATACCAAACATTGTAGAAAGCATGCTAGGTTATCTAGTGCATTTCATAAATAAAGAGTAGTATAGAATTAGCATTAGGATCCAATACTCATGAGAAGAAGTGTTATGGAAGATAATGATGTGCACATAAGTGTATTTTTGAGTAGAGTAAACAAATGTTTTAATCAAAAATACAAGAAATATGTAAAGTAAGATCACAATAAAACACAAATAATTTTACTTCCAACACACTTTAATGCACACAAAAAATGTACAACAGCCAAGGTGCTTTGCACACATAATGCTCATCAAGACTTATCAGGGTGCAAAGTAGTGCTTGGGGGATCACATATTTTATTTTAATGTTGTGACTAGTGATCCGGTGTACTTAAGAGTAAGTGGTTTTTATTTTGAAAGAAAGATATGGTTTGCACAAGATACTTTACTATTCTTTCCAAGGTGCTCAACCTCACAATGCTTATTAAGACATATCAGGAGGTTCAAGTAGTGCTTGGTGGAGTTATCTTTGTCACTTTATTTTATTATTTTTGTTTTGTAGAAAGTTCTCCGAATACACTTGTTTTGCAAACCAATATAATTTATGAAAACATAACCACTTTTCTTAATGTTTAAAAGTGCAAATAAAGATAGTGTAGGTAAGATACTTGTGCAATTTTAATTCATTGTACTAATACAAAACATACACAAGCAATCTTAGATTAAACACATATGTAGACAATGCCAAAATAAGTGAGTGAATAAATATCATTATCAAACATAAAACATTTACTCATACATAGAGGCATGCTGAGCTTGGTTCTACACAACTTTTACAATATAATTGATTCACATATGAATAGATATATCAAAGCATGATGAAAGCAATGTTCAAAGTAGTTTGAAAAGATAAATTGCAACATTATAGAAGTTTTAAATAATAGATTAAATCATGCTTGATTATCACACTAAATTCCATACAGTTTTTTTGTTGGTTTTTGCATTTTATATTTTTGTATTTGATTTTGGTATTTAGAAATAGAATTTAAACAAATCAAAAAAAACAAAACATTTTTTTTTGTAATTTGGCTTTTGTATTTTTTTTTGTATTTGATTTTTGCATAAAAATAGACTTTAAACAAATGATAAAAACAAAAAGGCAACACAATTTTTTTTTGTATTTTGGCTTTTGTATTCGATTTTTCAAAAATGAAATAGACTCAGAGATGCAAAAATAAATAGTACATATAGATTAATATAGTTTTAAGAATTTTTTTAAAATTTTAAAATTACAGAAAAACAAATAAGTTTGCTAGCGCCGGCGTTAGCGCTAGCGCGGGAAACAGTACACGATTTTTGATGATTTTGAAATTTTTATTTGTTGATCTTGATTAAGAGTCCAAATAGTAGTTTCATGCTGAAATTTCAGAATTTTAGGAGATGTCTAGATAGTGCAAATTGCATGAAACATTAGCGATTTTGTATATGACTTTACCAAATAAATTTGCATGAGATATAATTTATTATAACTCCATTTTAATTTTTCTAAGGCTTATATTTATCAATCTAATGTAGTTTGAAAATGATAGGAAATGTAAGCACGAGAAGACATGAATGAACAAAGCAAATATGCATGATTTTAGTGATTAAAAAATAATGTTCATGCATAAGAATATCATGGATTAAATGAGAATACCAAGTCTGTATATCTTAGTAAACGTATAACGCCTAACATAGACACATGTTTGAGATTAATGTTAGTATGATAAGTTTGAGATTAATTTTATACCAATGTTTGATTGTGTTTCAACTTAGAGACCTAGAATGAAGTGATGATTTTATTTGATTTGATATCAAGATGATTCAAAGGTCTAAACTTGAAATAAATCACAATACACACATAATATACCAACCAGAATATGTAATTATAATATCAATTGTCATCATATAATAAAAAAGCATATTGATAATTGAGTTTTCTTTTAGATCATGTTATATCTCTAATTTGGTTGATGTGGGCTATAAAGCTTAATAGCCTAATCATATCTTATAGCAAATTTATAGTTCAATTTATATGAATACTATATGATATATATAGACAAGGAATATATGAAAGAGAGATAGGTCATCAAAATAAAAAAAATATGATTATGAATTTTGATTAATTTGATTTATAAAATCATTAAGTTTTAAGAGATAAAATCATATTTCCAATAACATATAAGATGACCATTATATGATAGCTTAGAAAAAAAAATAAGAAAACAAGAAAAATTAAAAGACATGAAAGCATATCATGAAGTAGAACTTTGTATATTTCATTTTGAAAGGATTCTACTTCATGCAATTGATGATACCTAATGAATAAGAGATTTAGGTATCCAAAGGGGACCAAGTGTGGTGGTTCCTTTGGGTACCCAAATATAACGTGTAGGTTTGTGGGTAGATATTGATGAATGGGTCCTTTCATATGAAGTTAATGTTTCAGTTTTAATTTTGGGCCTCCATTCAAACCTTGGTTTAATATTATTTATATTTGTCAAATTTCCATGATGATTTTGCAAAACATTATTTTTAGTTTTCAAATTTCCATAATCATTTACTTGAATATTTGGATCAAAAAGGTTTTTGAATTTATACTTTGAAGGAAATTTGTTTGCATTTAATTTTAGGTTGGGAGAAACATGATATTGTAAATTATGGTAATTATGATTTACAAATCCTTTATGTTCCTTACTCCCATTTTTAAACTTAAGTAAGATGTTCATATTCATATTCAACTTGTTTTTAGATATAGTTTGATATTGTGAATTTTTATTTACCATTTTCATAAGCTAGTTGATTTTTGATTTTAATTGTTCATTCTTAAATATAAGATTATGTTTAGCTTTGTTATAAGCGATTGTGCTGTTTTTAAGAATGGAAATAATTGAATCAATATGATTTTGATAGTTATTTCTATATTCATCAAATGTTTCATCCATCTCTGTAATTTAAATTTTATAGTCCTTACACTTAGCACAATCATTTTTCAAGGATGAATTTTCTAAACATAATCTTTCATTTTGTACTTTTATAAAAAGAAGTTCCTTTTCATGTTCCTTGTGTTTTTCTTTTAATTCATTATATTCTACACAAGGTGTAGTGTTTTCAACTAAGGAACCATGGATAGAACTAGTTAAATTTGAATTTGATTCTTCATTAATTTTTGCCTTTAACATTTTGTTTTTTAAGCGCAAATGTTCATTAGCATCTTTTAATTTCTTAACTTTGCGCTTTGTGGTTTGAAGCAATTGTAATGAAGAGATAGAAGTACCAAAAATGGGATTTGATTTCCTTACGTTGCTTTCGGGAGAGGCAAGATTTGAACACATAGTTTCTTTGACATCTTTTCGGCACTTCTCTTCCGAAGACAGTACTTCTCCTTCTCTTCCATTTGATGTGTGCTCCAATGATCCGTCATGAGAGGAGCATTCTTGAAGACATGAGCAAGCTTGCATATTCTCCAGTTCTTGTGATTGTTCAATACCTGTAGAAGGAGAATCATACATTTCTTCAAGAAATTTCCATACTTTGTATGCAATAGAAAAACAATATATTAATTTTGAAATTTCGTAAGATAAAGCACAGAAAATACTATTTAAAGCTTTTGCATTTAGATAACATTCCTGTTTATTTGATTCATCTGCTGGTCTAACTATTGCTATATCCCATGCATTGATATCTAAATTTTTAATAAACTTTTTCATTAAAAATTTCCACCCTTTATAATTTCTCCCTTCGAATAAAGGTGGTTTAAGAGATTTTTCTTCTTCATACAAATTTACCCCACTAATAGAAGCGAGATCATGAGACGCCATTATTCCTGGTTGTTAAGCCGATTGGAATAAAATTGCTCTGATACCACTTGTTGGATCGGTAGGCGCCCTTAGAGGGGGGGGGGGGGGTTGAATAAGGGTTTTAAAAACTTATATTATATTTTGAAATACTTGCTTAAGATAAGAGATCAAAATAGTGATTTTGAATAAAGATCTAAATTGTTTTATAATAAAGGAGAGGATAATAAACAATTTAGAGAAATGAAGAACAAATCAATTTTATTACACAAAGAGAGACATGATTATTATTAATAAAATTGATTACAAAATTTTGATTTCAATGACGCTAGAAATCAAAGCGAAATATGAAAAACTCTTTTTGTTTTCTATACCGACTCGTATCCCCACGAACCGGTTGGCTTTAGCCGATCCTTCCCCGGATACGGCCTCAAGCCTCTCTAGCCAACCCTTCCCCGGATATGGCCTCGAGCACCCCCTAGACCTACACCCTAGACCTAGTCGCCAACACGAGGCGAATTTCTGCCCTAAGTCCAACCCAGACCTAGTCGCCAACACGAGGCGAATTTCTGCCCTAAGTCTAACCCAGACCTAGTCGCCAACACGAGGCGAGTTTACCAAACGATTACAAGAAAAGATGTGAAATAAAAAGACAATAATATAAAAACTCCCTCTATGTGGATCTCTTGGAGAAGTAGACGAAGACTCGCAGAGTAAGATCATAGTCGATGCGGTCTTTCATCATGATGATGACGCGTGTTGAAATCTTCTCCATGGATCACTTTAAGCCTTCATGGATTTGTGGGAGTATCTCTCTGAACCTTCCTCTCTACGCTGTGGCACGAAGCTTTGGAATTTTGCATCTCAAGAGGATGAAGAAGACGGATCCAAGGGGTCCTTTTTATAGCCTTGGAGCTAGCGCCTGCGCTAGTGGTACTGATGAGTCCTGATCATATATACATTTATGGACTCATCCGGGCCGTTATTTTGTCAATATCACGCACTTTAGCCTTATTATAGTCTATATTTGATAACCCATGCTAGGTGCACATTTAGGCCCACTTTGGTGTGTTTTCGTGTGTATTATCTTTAGTAGTATTCATATGTTGTTAAGTGCCACTTTCAGTGGCTAGATCTGTGTTTGTGCTGGAATAGGAGGCGTGCAAGTGTTTCCGGTGCAATTCTGCACAGGAACACTGCGCACGATCACTTGTTCTAGTGCGCACGACCACCGGTCGTGCGCCACTAATCGTGCGTACTTAACCCTTTTTCACGAGTTCTGTCTGGTGCAGTGCGCACGACCATCGACTCCAGTGCGCACGACCATCGGTCGTGCGCCACTGCTCGTGCGCATTGACCATTAAATTTCTGAGTTCTGTTTGCTGTAGTGCGCACGACCATCAACTCCAGTGCGCACGACCACCGGTCGTGCGCCACTGGTCGTGCGAACATTGTATTTTATAATTTCGTCTCTTGCAGGTTCTGTCCAGGCAGTGCGCACGATCGCAGAATTCCAGTGCGCACGACCACTGGTCGTGCGCCAATGATCGTGCGCAGTATTCAATCCAGCGCCTATTTAAACGCCTGTTGCGATTTTAGGGCGGATCGATCATTCCGGGAGCGAGGTTCCTGTTCCGTACGCCGCCGACCACCGCCCTGGAACGCCCCTACTTCATCTTCCACGCAAGGGGAAGCCTCCTCCATCCATTCCAAGCCTTCCTCCATCGTCCGTGAGTGTTCTCCATCGTCCGCAAGCCTCCAAGCAACCATTTTCGCTCTCCGCCCGGTGAGAAGAAGAAGAGACCTTGAGTCGAAGACGACGGAGCACGTAGGGAGATTGTGACAGCTCTCTACGCCGGAAGCATTGTCCGTCCGAGTCCGGAGGTAGCCCGACAACCTACCATTCCGTCCGTGAACGGCCGCTAATCTTCACCGCCGGTTATTTCTTTCTTCTTTCCCTTCATTGCACTCTTTGAACCATTTACTAGATGAATATTGTGATATTTACTTTGATGAAAATGAATATTTCTTTGTTTTTCTCCATGGTTTGCTCATGATTCATTCCGTTCTCACTCACTCACTCGCACACGCACGCAAGGTGTTTGCTCCGTGTTAGCAAAAGCTAAAGACGGTTGTGAAGAGGTGTTTGCGACCCTCACCCTTTCGCACTTGAGTTCACTTCATCCGCCTCACGAAGCACGGCATCGCAGCCGTTGCATCCACCTCACTTTGCGAAGCGGTGTTCTCGACCCGCATCTCTGTTGTTGTTGTTAAAATTAGGAAAACCAACCAAAAACCCCTCTTTATGTTTGTGAAACGCTTGTGTAACAATAATCACTGCGCGATTCATTCACCCATCCTGCATTCCTCAAGAGACCGACATCCGGGGAATTTATTCTCCACAATTATTACTTGACAGCGACCGGTGCACTTGCCGACGCACATCAAGTTTTTGGCGCCGTTGCCGGGGACTGCAGACGTGATGAATTCATCTGCGTGAGGATTTGTTGCACGAGAATTTTCTTTTCTCTCACTTCTCTTGTTCACCCCTGGTATCTCCGTTTCTTTTCGATCCGCACTTCTGATTACTTTCGCCTTTCCCATCGTTTGCTAATCGTTTTGTTTGCAAGTATTTGCGACATGAGCTCAATTCAGGAATGCATCTACCAGGAAAGCTTAAAAGATTTAAGAGATCAAGCAGAAAGAAACAATCATGACCTCGGGATCTCCTCCGACGTCATTGAGTACATGTCTGGGAATTGCAAGTTCAGCGGGGATGAGCATGAAGACGCAGTGCAACACATGCAGGACTTCTTAGCAATCTATTATACATGTATATTTAGTGGAGTTGAAAGTGACCTGCAAAAGACTCTGGCATTCTCATTCTCCTTGCATGAAAAAGCCAAAAGATGGTATTGGGATATCCGGAAAAGAGAGGTGCTCACTTGGAAACAACTCGAAGGGAGATTTTTGCAAGAGTTTCAACATCGCACCCAAGCTTTGAATAAGTACAGGGAACTCGTAACCTTTGGACAGGGGAAGGAGGAGACGTTAGTCGATGCTTGGGAGCGTTTCCAGTCCCTGTATAGGGGATGCTACCGTGAAGATCTTTCGGAAGCTTTCTTGATTCAGATTTTCTACTTTGGAGTGCTGGATAATTTCCGTCTTCTATTTGATATGGCAGCTGGAGGGGCCCTGTTTAATAAATCAGGAAAGGACGCGTGGGACGTGGTCGTGAATATTGTTCACACCAGTCAGCACTGGAGTCATGTTATTCTCCCCCCATTTACTGCTGCAGTTAATGCCGTGACATTCAAAGGAGTAGCGGACTTTTTGCCGCCAGAGCAACCAGAACAGTTAGCGACTTTGGTGGTCGGGGTATTGAACAAAATGAATGACCAATCAGTCGCAATCCAACAGCTTAGCTCTACCATTGGGACGCTGTCCGATGCTGTTTCTGAGCTTGCAAGTCAGCCTCCTGAGTCAGTGAACACCATGCGATTGAGAAGTGGGAGAAGTGTAGACAATTCTCCTCGACAGGAACCTCCTACGTGTTCGACTGACAGACATAATGAAGAAACCCCCGAGAAGCTGGCTCAAAGTCAAATTGAGCCGCATCCTGTGAGCGAGGCACAACCCTCGAAAAGTGCTGTTCACCCCCCATTCCCTCACAGACTGCGAAACGAGAAAACTGAGCAGCAATTCCGTAGATTTTTGGAAATAATGAAAGGAGTGCAGGTGAGCATACCGCTGATCGAAGCTATTTCTCAAATGCCGGGCTACTCCAAGTTTTTGAAAGATTTGATCTCAAAGCGGAAGCAGTTGGAGGATCTCAAAACCATCGACCTCACTGAGGAGTGCTCTGCCATCATTTCCAATTTACCCACTAAGTGCAAGGACCCGGGCAGCTTTACGATTCCCTGCAGGATCGGTCATCACCGTTTCAGCCAGGCACTCTGTGATTTGGGGGCATCAATCAACTTGATGCCGCTCTCTATCTTTCGTGAACTCGGTGCTGGGATCTTGAAGCCAACACAAGTAATGCTGCAGCTTGCTGATCGGTCGATCAAGAAGCCGTCGGGAATCGTCGAGGACCTCACAATAGTTGTAAACGGTCTCGCTTTTCCAGCTGATTTTATCATTCTCGACATGATGGTCGATACAAATGTTCCCATTATTTTGGGGCGGCCCTTTCTCGCTACTGCTCGTGCTATTATTAATGTGGAGCAGGGGGAGCTCACACTAAGACTGGGGGAGGATGCTATATCTTTCAACGTCCACAACCTGTCGCAACTTTTTGAAATTACAGAGTATGAACCAGCAGAAGCGCTTGAAGAATTCGATGGTTAGAACGGTGTGGAGTTGGATGACCGCGTGATGTACCGGCATCACGAAGACGAGGAAGAAGAGGGTGCACACTCAAATCACCCTGATTTGTCACATTCAAGTGGAGAGCTCTCCAACGATTCGGCTAGCCCAAACCCATGCCCGGCTCTCAAACAACTTCCGGACTCTCTAAAGTACGTGTTTCTTGGAGAAAAAAACACACATCCGGTGATTATTTCTGCAGCCCTGTCCGCCGCTAATGAAACTGCATTATTGGGCGTGCTGAGAAGGTACCACAAGGTCTTCGGACGTTCTCTTGCTGACATTAAGGGAATCAGCCCCACGGTCTGCATGCATAAGATCCTCCTTGAAGATCAGTACAAACCGACAGCACAGCCCCAAAGGCGGCTGAACCCGAAAATGCAAGAGGTAGTAAAGGCTGAAGTGATAAAGCTGTTGGACGCTGCCATCATTTACCCAATCAGCGATAGCAAATGGGTCAGTCCAGTTCAGGTGGTACCGAAGAAGGGAGGGATTACTGTCGTTGCCAATGAAAAGAACGAGCTGCTACCGACCCGAATGATCACCGGGTGGAGAGTCTGCATCGACTATCGCAAGCTGAACGACGCGACGCGCAAGGACCACTTTCCGCTCCCCTTTATTGATCAGATTCTAGAAAGGTTAGCGGGGCAGGATTACTACTGCTTTTTGGATGGATACTCAGGGTACAATCAGATTCTAATTGACCCATCTGATCAAGACAAGACGACATTCACATGTCCCTCTGGTACATTTGCGTTCAAAAGAATGCCATTCGGACTGTGTAATGCCCCCGCAACCTTCCAACGTTGTATGCTCGCCATCTTTGCTGACATGGTGGGGGACTTCCTCGAAGTTTTCATGGATGATTTTACTCTATTTGGCAGTAGCTTCGACATTTGCCTGGCGAATTTGGCCAAGACCTTGAAGCGGTGTGAAGACACCAATCTTGTCTTGAACTGGGAGAAATGCCACTTTATGGTGCGCGAAGGAATTGTGTTGGGACATAAAGTTTCCCGCAAAGGGCTCGAAGTGGATCAAGCAAAGGTAAGTGTCATCAGAAACCTCCCTCCACCCATGTCAGTGAAAGGTATTCGAAGTTTTCTTGGTCATGTGGGCTTCTATCGAAGGTTCATCAAGGACTTTTCCTCCATTTCAAAGCCGTTATCTCGCCTGCTGGTTAAGGATGTTCCCTTCCACTTCAACGAAGCATGCATGCAAGCCTTCGAAACTTTACGGGGACAACTCATCTCTGCCCCAATTTTGGTGGCACCCGACTGGACTTTACCTTTTATCATCATGTGCGACGCAAGTGATGTGGCCGTAGGTGCTGTGCTCGGTAAAAAGAAAGATAAGACTTTTCACACTATTGCGTATGCCAGTCGAACTCTCAACAGTGCACAAGCAAATTATACCACTACAGAGAAAGAAATGCTAGCCGTGGTCTTCGCCTGTGAAAAGTTTCACTCATATTTGGTACTTTCCGAAGTGATCGTGTACACGGACCATGCCGCTCTCAGGTATCTTTTCAGTAAGAAAGAATCCAAATCGCGTCTGATTCGTTGGATTTTACTTTTGCAGGAATACAATCTGGAAATCAAAGACAAGAAGGGGGTGGAGAATGTGATTGCTGATCATCTCTCGCGTTTGGAGTACGACACTCCCAACAGCGTTGCGGAGGAAACGGACGACTATTTCCCGGATGAGAAGTTATTCGCAATTACTACGTCTTCTCCAACCGCACCTTGGTACGCAGATATTGCTAATTACTTGGCTTGCAAAACGTTCTCCCCGAATCTGTCCCCCCAGCAAAGACGGAAGCTTGCCTCTGACTCAAAATACTATTTTTGGGAAGACCCGCTCTTATTCCACACGTGCAGCGATGGGATTATTAGGCATTGCATTCCGGAAGCTGAGTTTCATTCTATATTACAGCACTGTCATGACAGAGAAGCTGGCGGGCACTTCGGGGCCGTTCGAACAGCACGAAAAATCCTACAATGTGGATTGTTTTGGCCGACCCTCTTCCGGGACGCCCATACCTATGTTACCAAGTGCGATGAATGCCAGAGGACCGGAAATATTTCCCGGCGTGACGAGACGCCCCTTAATAACATGCTGGTCTGCGAACCCTTTGATGTCTGGGGAATAGACTTCATGGGTCCCTTCCCGATGTCTCATGGTAAGCATTACATTATTGTGGCAGTTGATTATGTCTCAAAGTGGGTGGAAGCTGAAGCGGTGGCCACGAATGATGCCAACACAGTGCTACATTTCATCCACAAGAATATCTTTTCCAGGTTTGGGACGCCGAGAACGATCATCAGCGACGGCGGTAGTCACTTTTGCAATAAGCAGTTTGTGCAACTAATGAAAAAGTTCGGGGTCCATCATAAGATTTCTTTGGCATACCACCCCCAAACATGTGGGCAAGTCGAAGTTTCCAACCGCGAGCTCAAGCGAATAATTGAGAAATCAATACATTCAAATAGGAAGGAGTGGGCTAAAAAGGTCGACGATGCATTATGGGCTTACCGGACTGCGTTCAAAACACCCATAGGCATGACTCCGTTTCAATTGGTATATGGCAAGGCATGCCACCTTCCGGTGGAGCTGGAGCATAAAGCATTATGGGCAACCAAATTGTTGAACATGGACATTGGAGCCGCGGCCGAGGTGCGTCGTTCTCAACTCAACGAGTTAGAGGAGCTCCGTCATTTCGCTTATGAAAACGCTCGTATTTACAAGGAGAAAACGAAGAAATGGCACGATCGGCATATCATTCCTAAGGAGTTCAAAATTGGAGACCAAGTGCTGCTCTACAACTCTCGTCTCCGCCTCTTCCCTGGGAAGTTAAAATCGAGGTGGAGTGGTCCTTTCTCCGTGACCGCCGTCTCCCCCTTTGGTGCCATAGAAATATCTGGAGATAAGGGGGACAAGTTTAAGGTCAATGGACATCGGCTGAAGTTATACGATGGTGCCACTATAAACAAGGAATGTCAGTTGTTGACATTGGGAGATAGACATCATTCAAGCACCAGCAGCTGATTTTCCCTTCTTGTTTCTTATTGTTGCAAAACTCTATTTTTGAGTATTTCTTTTTAATTCCTGCACTCTTTATAAACACTGTTAATACAGGTATTTGGTCCAGCTTAAGGACGTTAAATGAAAGCGCTACTAGGAGACAACCCGGATTTCCGTTTTCGTATTTCTTTTTTTTTTTAGTTCAGCTTTTATATTTGCTTTTGTTGCCTTGAGTTTATGCTTGCAGGTTTCATGTTCGATGTCGGATGCTGCGGACTATTCTTGATCGTAAACGCCAATCGTCTGGTATGCTCATTTCTGAGCATTGGGTAACACTTCCTCCCCTCTTTCAGCTTCAAATTTCTAGATATCGTGTTTAGCTTAAGTCTGGGGGAGCGGTTGTTATTATCCACTGTGCACGAGCTGCATTGCATACTAGAAGGTTGCTTTTTATTTTTCATTATCATTATCATTGTTGCATTCCTTACACACCACTTCACCCACTTGAGTGCGTGCTTTTCTTTTTGTTGTTCCGTTTAAAATTAGTTTGGTTGGAATGTGAAATAGTTTGTTAACATAGGAATTATTATTTGGAGCACGATGTCGACTCATGTAGTGTACTAGTCACGTCGCATTTTATGGTAGAATTTGAGTAGAACTAGATTTTCTTTATGCATCTAATTTATATTTAGTATTTCTGCGTAAATTTAGATTTAGTATACTCAAATGCTGAATTTGTATGAAAATGACGATAACCCGGTATTGTGTGTGCACGATTGCTAGTCGTGTGTTGCTCGAGTCGGGAGGAAGGTTTAACTTTCTCGTGGGCTAAGAACTTGCCCCAAGCGACTCTCGAAGCATTGGTGAGAGCGACTCGTCGAGTTAAAAATGACGTAGGCCACCATTTGGCTAGTTTGAGCTTTGTTGTTCCATGTCCATTTCATTCACCTTTGCGAGCCAAATTTGTGCCTACCAATCCTTTGTTCAGCTCCTCTTCATCCACCAAAGCCTGAAGCCTATCCTACACCCGCAACCAAATTGTTTTTAACTGCGCTCATAAGTCTCAGTGTGCGTGTCGTGTGGAATCATTTTGTTATGAAGGGAAAATATTGTCTATCCGCTGACTTTGAACCAACCGGAGGATACATAAAAGAAGAAAAATATGTAAAAGAAAAAAAAAAGTAGTTTGAAAAAAATCCTCCCGAGCTAAAATCAGAAAATCTGTTGGAATTTGTGAAGTAGGCCGTGCGCACACCTGGTTTTCATGATAAGTCTGGGGGTGTGTCACACGAGCGTAGTTTATGGTTTTGTGGGGTGCAGCGTTCCGATAGCTCACTTGGGTTGCGCAGCCATCGTGTTTAACTTTGAATATCATACCATAACCTAAGCCCCGTTTTAATCCTATAAGTCCTACTGATTTGATTTGTGAGTTTGCTAGCGCCGTGGTGAGAGTGTGACCGGGCAAGCGTATGGTTCACGACGTTGATGGATTTCAGCGGAGTTATTCCTAAGCCCCGATCTTGTGCAACACCCGCCTCAGTGTCTCGTCGCTTTCATACCGGGCATGATCGCCAAATTCATCATAATTCACCAACTGAGTATAATTAAATCTCTACTTACGCTTTAATACTTACGTAAATTAGTTAGCATAGTTAGAATCTCTTTCTACTAGAATTTCTACTCGCATGCATATGTTACTTCGCACCGTACTCCTTTGTGTAATTCTCTATGTTAATTATTCGTTTTCACATTCCACCGGATTCGTTTGCTCGGGACGCGCAAACAGTTAAGTCTGGGGGTGTGATGAGTCCTGATCATATATACATTTATGGACTCATCCGGGCCGTTATTTTGTCAATATCACGCACTTTAGCCTTATTATAGTCTATATTTGATAACCCATGCTAGGTGCACATTTAGGCCCACTTTGGTGTGTTTTCGTGTGTATTATCTTTAGTAGTATTCATATGTTGTTAAGTGCCACTTTCAGTGGCTAGATCTATGTTTGTGCTGGAATAGGAGGCGTGCAAGTGTTTCCGGTGCAATTCTGCACAGGAACACTGCGCACGATCACTTGTTCTAGTGCGCACGACCACCGGTCGTGCGCCACTAATCGTGCGCACTTAACCCTTTTTCACGAGTTCTGTCTGGTGCAGTGCGCACGACCATCGACTCCAGTGTGCACGACCATCGGTCGTGCGCCACTGCTCGTGCGCATTGACCATTAAATTTCTGAGTTCTGTTTGCTGTAGTGCGCACGACCATCAACTCCAGTGCGCACGACCACCGGTCGTGCGCCACTGGTCGTGCGAACATTGTATTTTATAATTTCGTCTCTTGCAGGTTCTGTCCAGGCAGTGCGCACGATCGCAGAATTCCAGTGCGCACGACCACTGGTCGTGCGCCAATGATCGTGCGCAGTATTCAATCCAGCGCCTATTTAAACGCCTGTTGCGATTTTAGGGCGGATCGATCATTCCGGGAGCGAGGTTCCTGTTCCGTACGCCGCCGACCACCGCCCTGGAACGCCCCTACTTCATCTTCCACGCAAGGGGAAGCCTCCTCCATCCATTCCAAGCCTTCCTCCATCGTCCGTGAGTGTTCTCCATCGTCCGCAAGCCTCCAAGCAACCATTTTCGCTCTCCGCCCGGTGAGAAGAAGAAGAGACCTTGAGTCGAAGACGACGGAGCACGTAGGGAGATTGTGACAGCTCTCTACGCCGGAAGCATTGTCCGTCCGAGTCCGGAGGTAGCCCGACAACCTACCATTCCGGCCGTGAACGGCCGCTAATCTTCACCGCCGGTTATTTCTTTCTTCTTTCCCTTCATTGCACTCTTTGAACCATTTACTAGATGAATATTGTGATATTTACTTTGATGAAAATGAATATTTCTTTGTTTTTCTCCATGGTTTGCTCATGATTCATTCCGTTCTCACTCACTCACTCGCACACGCACGCAAGGTGTTTGCTCCGTGTTAGCAAGAGCTAACGACGGTTGTGAAGAGGTGTTTGCGACCCTCACCCTTTCGCACTTGAGTTCACTTCATCCGCCTCACGAAGCACGGCATCGCAGCCGTTGCATCCACCTCACTTTGCGAAGCGGTGTTCTCGACCCGCATCTCTGTTGTTGTTGTTAAAATTAGGAAAACCAACCAAAAACCCCTCTTTGTGTTTGTGAAACGCTTGTGTAACAATAATCACTGCGTGATTCGTTCACCCATCCTGCATTCCTCAAGAGACCGACATCCGGGGAATTTATTCTCCACAATTATTACTTGACAGCGACCGGTGCACTTGCCGACGCGCATCAGGTACCGCCGACGCTATCCCATTTTAGGACATATTCTGCGCGGCAGAATCTTCAATTCGAGGAAACAATTCTCTCTTGCCTTATGTGCTCCGCGCTGCCGCTTGCGCTATCGGATACCGCCAGGCGCTATCTCCTTCTATATATGTTAACGCCAGCTTGCATCTCAGCGGTTTCCCTTCCCAACGGTTTCTTCTCAGCGTCTCAGCGGTTTCGTCTCAGCGGCTCCGTCTCAGCGGTTCGGTTTCGTCTCAGCAGTTTCTTAGCGCTAGCGGTACCGCCGGCGCTAGTAGGAGTTTTTGATTTGATGGCTCAAATTTGGGGGCAACCTTCTTATGTAATCCTTGAGTCATATGGACTTTGTTTTCCTGCACACTTAAACACACAAGATCAAATACACATAGGATTTGTTATTTTCAAACCTAGGAGATGCGGAAGACCATGTTCCAACAAGTGTAACAAGTGAGGAAGTGGGTAAATAAGTATGGGTAGTCACCAATAAGATTAAATATCTTGAGAAAGGGAAGTTTGGAATGTCACCCCATCATACTTCTTAGTACCATTGCGAGCCCTTCACCGGTAGCCCTCGGGAAGTCCAAGGTTCACCCTAAATCTTAAGTACAATTAAACGATAGACAAGACTAGATAAGTAGGAGAACTAGTTAAATAATCCTCGTCCCAAATATGGGACGGATTGGTACAAGGACTTGTTGGTCCTACGAGCGGAAGGCTTAGTGTGTTCTAAGGGGACTCGATAGTTCGACGAGCTGGAGGCTCAGAGTAATACAATTTAAGAGGCGGTTACTTACTAAATAGTACGTCGATACTCTGTGTGTTCTTATGGTGGTACTAAAGGTCTTGGCCGGGAGGTGTTGATAGAAGCCTAGAAGTGGACATGCTCGATCCACTGCCCCTGTTTGCCTCAACGGTGTACCTGAGTTGGCATACTCAAACAGAGGGAACTTAAAAGGTCTGTATGCATAGAGTCGAGTGCGTGAGTTGCATCATTGCATTGCACAGCATAACATATCATCATTGCTTAAATAAGACCTCATCGTATAAATTAGTATGGACTCTTTTATACAATGAGTTTACCTTAGTGCCAGATCCCCTATCTTATAAGTTTATATGGGCATTCTTATAAGATATGGTTGCTTTTGCAGCTGTTTCTTTTATATACACTACTTTACTAACTTATACTACTGCGATTTCTATTATTTGCTCGTTGTACTATGCCGCCATTATTAGAGATTTTTCTTGCATATTGCCCTATTATGTATAGACTTTATAGTTGAATTGCTAGAATAGACTCTTTTCTGTCTATACTTATGCTAGATGGTGCCACTGCCATCTACTTTTCTTTATTACCCCTTGTTATATTCCTCTTCATCCTCCCTGCCCGGTGCCTAGGAGTCGCCGGTGGAGGGGATGAGGAATCTGCTTAGTCTTATAGACAAACGGTCGAATGTGGCATAACAAATTGGATGTAGGATCAAGTGCATCCAACTATCCCAAAATCCTAGACTGATGGGAAGCGAGCTACGTTTCCTTTAAGGAAGTAGGAAAGGGCGCTACGGGTCAAGTGAAGGAACGTTGGACCCAACAACTTCCCACAAAGCGTCCAGCATGAACTGCAAGATTAGAGGTAACCCACATAGCTCAGAGGTGGCGCACCACATGGCTCAGAGGTGATTTTTCACATGGCCGCGGTTGCTTGACCCGCCAGGACCCACATTAGTAGTGAAATTTCAGGATTTATCAGCGCCACTCAGTCTCGAACCCACAATCTCTCTCTGATACCACTTGTTGGATCAAGAGTAACCAATTGTCCCAAACCCCAGACTAATGGGAAGGGCGCTACTTTTTCTTTTAAGAAGTAGGAAATGACGCTACGGGTCAAGTGAAGGAATGCTGGACCCAACACAGGAGCACTAGGAGGAGCAGACCCGCAACCGGAGGGAGGAACATAATACGGTGGCCTGTCCTAGAATTGGACTTTTAGTAGCTACAGGGAGAGCACCGGTGAGATACCATCTTCCAAATGCAGTCTTCCATCCCTTCCCTAACCAGTGTTTAGAATGTCTAAGGCTGAGGAAATGTAGTGAGGAGTAAATGTATTGGTTCTTAAGCCCTTTTTTATTCTAGCACTCTTATTTCAGTACTTTTATTCTATATGTATCTCATTTGGACATGTATCTTAATTATTATGTGATTGTCGTGGACATGTTTCTTTATTATACTGTGGTGTATGGTTGGCCTGGATGAATGAATATCCGACAGGATCGATGTCTTGTGGTGGGGACTTTCTCAAGTGGATGTGTCACCGCATGGCGGCGGTTCTGGGCGGTAAGACCTGAATTATAAGAAAAAAAGAGGGTCTTGCACAATATATGGGCAAACCAAAAATGGACCTTTTCTAAACACGATTCCGTATCTGACCTCTGGTATTTGTCACGATGATTGTTTCAATGTAATCCAATCATTGGTTCAAAGATTGAGTTTACGAGTCTTCTACTATTCCCTAATAGATTTCATGCACCAAATCTCTTTGAGGCACTGCTATCCGTTGGGTAAGAAGTGATACTATCACTTGATAAGAGAATTAAGGACATCAGAGTTTAAGTTTTAAGCTTCTACTTTCCCATTAAATTCTTCCCTTAGTCACATTGGGTATCATCATACCTTAACCAGTCTATACCCGAGGTCGATTTTAGATTAGGATACGCTATGAAATCGTCTTGTTATGTCAAACCAAAATGGTGTCCTAGTTGGGTTGGCCTCACTCATTGATTAATGGACTATTTTGTATGATTTTACACATGTGCACACCATTGCTTCTGCTGCTAATTTGTCCGTAAACTAAGCTCGAGCGGGGTGTCCCAGGGTTTTTTGTGGACTTCTTTCTCGTTGGATCATTTGTTCAAGTGATACCGGTTGTAAGATCTCTCTCCTCCTTACAAGAGAGTTTCTGGATTTTATGCCCAAAACCACCCCTTACGGTGACACCAATACACAGGTTAGTCGCCACCGCAAGACGCCGATCCTGTCAGCAAGAACGATCAACCAGGACAATAATGAAATGAAGTTAAATTATAATAAACCAAGTCCACAAATCACACACACACACACACACACACACATATATATATATATATATATATATATCTTATACTATTCTATAAAGAAGAAACCCCATTTGGTGCAACATTCGTATTCCCAATTTTACCCTTAATTTCTAGGTTTTAAATTTCAAAAAATTTCAAAAAATTTCAAAAAGAATGTACAAATTGGTAATTTTAAAAATCTCGCTGTCTCTTAACATCCTGCAATAAATTTTGCTGTCATTGCACGCCTTAAGAGGCAATGTTAATCACGAGTTCAAGGTGCAATATTACCCAATAAACCAACAAATGCCATCCGGAAAGCATGCCCAACGTGGCAGTAGGTGAAAATGGGTTTTGAAGTATAATATCTGAATACTACTGCTTTATCAAATATTTATTGGACCGTACGTACACATTAATATAATATTATTATTTTCTGCTTTTAATCTTTATTTCCTCTGCTTGCTTGCGCTGCTCCCCAAAAGACACGCCAGCAGCTCCTCGATTGCTCCCCGCCGCACCCCCTCCAAGATCATGCCTCCTCTGCATAAAAATCTCTGCTTGCAGAGCCACACCCCCTCCAAAGCTCCTCATCCATCTAGAGAGCCTCCTGCGCAGCTCCTCCTCGGCGGCCCCTCATCCATTCACAGAGCCTCCTGCACAGCTCCTCCTCGGCGTCTCCTCCTCGACCTCTTCCTCCTTGGCAGAGTCTAGCCTCCTCCAACCTCTCTCGGTACTCTCCTTCCTTTCTCTCTCTCACATTCACTCTTTCTCTCTCTTGAACTCTCCATTTATTCTTTACATAAAGCTTGAAGGTGTTTCATATTTTTTTTTATATTTTTTATTCTTTTTGCCTCACTACCCCTCAACCCTCTGAACCGAGATTCTGCAGATGTCCTCACCGGGGCTCAGTCTGAGACAGGCCTCGATCACCTATGGAAGCCCACTTCTTAACATGACTTATGGTGAGGACTGATGAGTAAGTTATTTTATTTTTATTTTTTTATTGCTTTAAATATTGTTTTTTTTTTACATTTTCGCTGCAACTTTTCGGTTTTGTGGTGAATTTTTTCACACTTTTATGTTTACTAACATAAACTTTCCAACTGCAGAAGATCTAAAGTGAACATGGTCGAGACAAGAGAAAGGTTGGAGATTTCCGCGAATCCAATCAAGATGGGGATAGAGAGAGGGAGAGAGAGAGGAGTGAAGAGAGAGATTATAAATGAGCCAACCTCTATTATTCATACATTCGTCTTGCTTTTATTTTATTTTTTTATTTTAGATTTTGTCATGATCCTCTCATTTCTTAAATTACAACAGGCTTTAATTTCGAATCGAGCCAAGTTTTTTTCTTCTGGAAGAGAGATCTCAAAATGATTACTTTTATTTTTTTCAGAAAACTCAGAGATCTTAAAGTGATTAATTTTAGCATTTGTCATTTTATCATATTTTTAAAGATAAATAGTTTTTGAGTTACTTTGTTGGTCAACTTTATGTATGTTCAGAATGTGGCTTATGAGGTGTTACTTTGGACCTCAATTGGAGTAGCTAATATCCATCAAAACAAATTTCTAAATGTTGGATTGACAAATGAATGGAGTAGCTTATGAGGTATTAAGTAATGTCTCGAAATGAAGGAGTTGTAATGCCCCCTTAGCTATTTGTTGAACCTGATTGAGAATGGAAATATAAATTTCTACTTGCATTTATAGTTAGGTTTTGGAAACACTTCTGTAGTCAGCTGGGGTATGGATATAGACTGTTGAAAATTTTGTATGATGTTGTGCTAAAATTTATTCGTTCTCAAAATATTGGGGAGCTCAAAACTAAGTATTCTGCTATTTGCCACTTCGCTGGGAGAAAAGTTTGATTTAGCTGTCAAAAAGTTTGATGACACGGTTTATGCTTAATGTTTGATGACACTATTTATAAATACGCCGAGTGTCGCCGCCCCCGCCGAGTGTCGCCGCCCCCGCCGAGTCTCGCCGTCCCCGCCGAGTCTCGCCGCCCCCGCCGAGTCTCGCCGCCCCCGCCGAGTCTCGCCGCCCCCCGCCGACTGTCCCCGCCCCCGCCGACTGTCGCCGCCCCCGCCGACTGTCGCCGCCCGCTTGAATGCCAAGCGGGCGAAGCCCGCTTGGTTATGGGCGAAGCCCGCAGTGACGCATCGAGAACGGGCGTAGCCCATTCGAAGATGCTAGTATATATATATATATATATGAATCAAAAGAGATACAAGTCCAACAATGAGTATAAATAAGAGAGTAAGGGCTTATGCCCGGTACATATCCAAAATGAGATAAGAGCACACTCTTTCACTCTGATCTATGTGGAAGCTAACCAGCACTCTCATCAAACTATCGTCAGGTAGTGGTAGTAGTAGTAGTGCACGACAACTGCTCCTCAGGTCTTGCCACCATGTCCTGCTGGTCATACTGCTGCTCCTGCTCCTCGGACCCCTGGTGTTACGGCCACATCCGACAGTTAGTCAAAAAGACTAAGCCATTTTATCCTCTCCTCCCCCGACGACTCCTAGGCACCGTGTCGGAGGACGATGCAGAGGACAACAAGGGACAAAAAGAAAAGCAGGTGACGTGGAACTAAACTAGCATATGTGTAAGGTAAAACATGTATATTTCTAAGCTAGCAGTACGTACAAGTAAGTAGTAGAGTAGAGCATTAAAGTAAAGCAGTAAGATAAAAGCGGCACAAGTAAATTAAAGTGGGATCTATTCTACCATCACAAAAAGGTACCTTAACTTATATGAAGGCTCATACAAACTTATAAGTTATGGTTTCCGAAAATATAACTCATCATATAAAAGAGCCTATACTAATTTCTATGATGAGGATCTGCAATTATGAATGTAAGTATATGCTATGCTTCATGCAAGTGCTCTGGATTTGGAACTCCACCTCTCATAATCATATTTCTTCTCCATTTCCTCTCTGCATCTCTTCTTCCTCATCTTCACCTCATCTTCCTCTGAGATCTCCTTTCCCTTACTTTGAATAGCAGCAATAACAACAACATCAACAACAGTAGCAGGTGTATCATCAATAGCAGGAATATCAACAGGTTGAACAGTAGGGTAATCATCATAGTTATTGGGGGGAAGATTCATTGCTTCCCTGATAGTGTTAGAGGTCCAGATGGCAAGCTCACCACTGGACATTATCATTGATCTCTCCCCCTTCGTGACTTCTTCTGATATCTCCCTCTGTATATTCCCCAGAAGGTTCATAATCTTATCTTTAAGCATGTGGATTCCCCATTCCAGATGATTCTTTGTCTCCAACAGATGACTATCTAGTTCCAGATTTTGTTTATTTAGCTTTTCTTGGATATTAGTCTTATGCTCTTCCATCCACCTATTGGTGTCTATGTAGGCTTTCTCTATGTTATTGCATATCATGCCTTGATTATCCAAAGCTTCAACTATGCCCTGGTTAGTAAGCGCTAGCTGTTTGGCTGTGTTTTCTTGTAGATTCTTCATGTCATTTCTTAGACATTCAGCCATACTTGATAGATCCCTTTTTATATCCTTGACAACAGAGTCAACATAGCATAACATTTCACTAGGACTTCAACCACCGTGTTCTACCATTACGCAAACATTCTATTGAATGGTGCATACCCTTAATCTCAAAAACATGGTGTGAGGTTCAAACCCTTAACATGTTCATCTACATGTCCTAAGATTTATTCTACTGAAGCACCATGGTCATAATAACACCATAAGTTGTTGTAACAATCTCTTAAGGTGGAAAAACCCCCCAAATCATTCATTTATTCAATATGCGACATGAATCTATATTAATGTTCAACTATAGGACAAATGCTCCCCGAAAATTCTACAACTTATAAAGACTTATATAAATGACGTCCTACAGATATGCTCCATATTTCATTTAGATCCTAGGTATTCTTGAGGGTTTATTCATTACATTATTATTTTACTAATCGCATACCATCACACAATGAACTAGTTTTGATCTTAAAGATGTATCACCAATCCTTGGCCAAATGATCCAAAATTCATAACATAGGTTCATAATGACAAGGTTAAGAAAAGACCAGAATTTCATAATATTTCTAATTAATTTGGCCTTAAATAAAAATTCTTTAATTCCAAGATATATATAATTTACACTTCTAGAGGTTAAAATGTTCCAAATAATTTATTTGAGGTACATATTGATAAAATATTATGTCTAACAGAGTTTCATAATTTTCTATGATAATTACGACCAAAATTTACATACTTAAATGTTGATATCAATTTGTCACATTGCACAGCAAATACTAAAATAATCCATTTATTTTTTTTGGAAAATTTACAATAGGTTAACATTGTCCTTAAAATATCTTAACCATAATTTCAAAATTTTCCAAGTAATCTTGACCACAAAAATATCAATAATACAAAAGTGTGACAAATGATAATCTTGGTAATTCTCCAGATAAAATGACTTCTAAAAATCATACTAAATATTCCATGGATATAATATAACCTAATTCACCATGTGACAAAAGGTTGGATTTTTCCTTAGTAATTAGGGTATCTTTATTTCATTAGTACAATTATGTGTCATAATTAAAATTAGGTAATTACGTAGAATATTTGATTCCAAAAATCCTACTAAAATTTCGAGAGATATAATATAACATAACTCACCATGTGACAGAATATTTGATTTTTCCTAAGTCACTGGGTCATCTTTATTTCATTAATACACTTATGTGACATAATTAAAATTACGTAATTACCAAGGATTTTTTATTCCAAAAATCATACTAAAACTTCCAGAGATATAATATAACATAACTCACCATGTGACAGAAGGTTGGATTTTTCGCTAAGTCATTAGTTCATCTTTATTTCATTAATACACTCATGTAACATAATTAAAATTATGTAATTACCTAGGATTTTTGACTCCAAAAACCCTAATTTTTCCGTGGATGACTCCTCTCATCATAATGGGTGCATGGACAAAATATTATAGTCATGCACTAATTCATTTGTGCTGAATTCACAAAATACCAAAACTTGGCTAAATGCAACCAAGTCACCTACACCATATGTACACATGCATGTGTAATACACCATCACGTAGAGGTCCAAATGACCTTAAATTTTGGTCAAAGACTAAGCATAATCAAATTATCGGTGTACCCAAAATTTGGGTTATTTTGAGTTGATTTAACCATGTAAATCTAGTAATACATTATAGTGCTATATGCACACCAAATTCCCTTTTTACATGCATGTGGAATACACCAACATGCAGAGGTCCAAATGACCTTAAATTTTGGTCAGAAACTAAACATAATCAAATTGTCCTTGTGCCCAAAATTTTAGTTATTTTGAGTTGATTTAACCATGTAAATCTAGTAATACATTATAGTGCTATATGCACACCAAATCCCCTTTACATGCATGTGGAATACATCAACATGCAGAGGTCCAAATGACCTTAAATTTTTACCAGTGACTATTTATGATCTAATTAACATGCCACCCAAGACTTGGGTCAATTTGAGTTAGTGTAGTCACATTAATTTCATTTATATGAAAAATCATATTTCTAACTGATGCCCAAAAATTCTGATTTTTTGGGAAGGGGATGTGTCTATGGTATATACTTGCATGGACAAAATATCAGCACCTTGAAAACACCCATGTGAAATAAATTCACATTTTGGTGTCTGGTCCTTCCTTTGAACACATCTCAGAAAAATGGGCCTATAGGAGGTTGTATGTCACTAAATCGGGTGATTTTAATTCCTATGTAAAGTAGACCTCAAGTGCTACAATGTTTGTCTCTGGCACTTTGTCCTAAAACAACCTATAGGTGGCCTAAGTAATGATTTCAATTAACTGTATAAATTGTGATAGAAAATATCAGTTAATTAAATACTCGCCTATAGATTGCCATCAACCCAGAAGATTGAATGGCCCAGACTGTATCTTCCTCCTCCAGCCAAGGGCCCAGATCTGCCCGTCTTGGAGGAGATCTCTTCTCCATTTCTCAGCCACCTACTGGCCATCACTGTCGGCCACCACCACCACCACTTCCGTTGAGGTGGTGGCCGTCGATTGGCGGCGAAGAGACGGCTAGAATGCACCTATCCGACGAACCTAAGCAAGGAGGAGATGCCCGGAATTTCTCTCAAATTTCCCATAGAATCGGGCTCATTTGAGATCGATTTCTATTCTAAATGGATCTAGATTCTAGCACAGAGGGAGGGGAGGAGAAACAGACCTTGTTTGGACTTATTGATGGGGGATTCATCTTAGATGACATGGTCGGCCACTTCAAGATGAGCTCCTTGCTAATTTTGCTACACTCCACCAATTCCTCCACTTCAAAACTCGATTTCAACTCCTTAGGCCCTTCAGAAGATGATGGTGGCTTTGATTTGGGCGGAGGAGGGCTCTATGTTGAGTTGACATTAAGGCATGTCTAGCTAACACATAGGATGCATCACAAAGGCTGCCATTTGGCATCCACTCTGCTGGATTTGTGGGGAATAACTTAGGGAGTTCAGTGAAGTGTATTGGGAGACAAGTGGCACCCAATCCATGAATTCCTCTTTTGGTCTTATGTGAAATTGGGAAATTCTCCACTTTGCCCCATTGCATGTCACCCTCACTCAAATTCAGAGGGTATTGCTAGTTTTTAGGTTGGTGGGTTGCAGGATGGGCTGCCCATGTGGGCTAAAGTCCATTGAAATTAGGTTAGACCATTAAAAATCCATTTTAGGTCAATTTGACCATTATTGACTTTTCATGGTTGACATGGTCAACTAAGGGTGGGGTTGACCATACTTGATGCTCATGAGTCCCATGACATCACTCAATGCTCATTGGGCTATGGTGGGGCCCCAATTGGGCAAATTGAGCGATAAGGTGTGATTTTTGACCAAGATTGGTTAGGTTTGACTTTGGTCAAATTGGGTCAATTGGTTGACCAAATGATGGGGCTTTTGGTCAATTGAACCTCTTTGAGGGATTGCCAGGTAGTGATGGGGTCAATTTGTCCATATGAAGTCTAATTGAGCAAATTTGGGTTGAATTGGGCTATGTTGACCTAAGTTTGACTTTGGTCAATTTGGCCAATTTGGTTGACCAATTGATGGGCTTTTGGTCAATTGAGTCTCCTTTAGGGTTAGGGACATAGTGGTGAGGTCAATTTACTCCTGTGAGTTCAATTTGGGCTAGTTTGACCTAAGTTGACTTGTGTTCACTTGAAGGCACTGAGTAGGTTTACCTTAACCCAATGTGTCTTAAGGTCACCTCCTTGTCTCAACTCACCATTCTCACCACATGTTATGCCCTAACACTGTCATGGGGTCTAGTAGGATTAGGGATGTTATACTTTTTACTCCATCTTGGGTATTGGATACCAAATGTAGTTCACACATTTGTGTAAATGTGCATGAACTAAGAAAGAGAAGAATGTTGGCTAGAGACAAGGTAGACCTATGAGTTGGAAATGGAGCAAGAGTTGTTGTTATTGTTGTTAGAGCTTATCATCTATATTTGCCTATTGGGTTTGTAATCAGGTTAAAAACTGCTATTTAATTCCCACAATTACTAGAAACATAACATTTATTTCATGTTTAAACATTAAATGGTTTTCATTTATTATTAAGAACAATATTTGTTATATATATTTGAATGACTTTTATTATGGTATTGCACAAATGTTTAATGGTCTTTATGTTTTGAACTTAGACCAACCCATCTATAACATTAATAATACTAAGAGATTAAAACAAATGACACTAATCCTACATATCTCTAGCATTGTCGTTTGGGCCATATAAATGAAAAGCGCATTTCCAAACTACATAAAGATGGACTATTTTACTCTTTTGATTATGAATCATATGAGAGATGTGAATCTTGTTTATTAGGCAAAATGATGAAAGCCCCTTTCACTGGTCATACTAAAAGGGCAGGTGATCTCTTGGGAATAATACATTGTGATGTATGTTGACCCATGAGTTCTATGGATAGAGATGAGTTTCACTACTTCATTACATTTACTAATGATTTAAGTAGATATGAATATGTGCATCTTATGAAGTACAAATTTGAATCCTTTGAAACATTCAATAAATTAAAGAATGAATTACGAAACCAACTAGGTAAAATAGTTAAAACACTATGATCTGATCGTGGTGGCAAATACTTGAGTCAAGTGTTTCAAGACTATCTTAGAGAATATGGTATTATGTCACAACTCACTCCACCTATGACACCACAACATAATGGTATTGCTGAGAGGAGAAATTATACATTGTTGGACTTGGTGCAGTCTATGATGAGTCCTGTAAATGTACATGTTTCATTTTGGGGATGCGCTTTGGAGACAACTGCTTTTACACTAAATCATGTTCCTATTAAAAAAGTTCAAAAGACACCATGTAAGATATGAACTCGAAAGCATCCTGATATTTTTTTATACATATTTGGGGTTGTGAGGTAAATGTATGATGTTAAATGTCTCACAAACTTGAGGCCAAGTATGATAAATGATATTTTGTGGGGTATCCTAAGAAAATGAAAAAAAAAAACAATTTCTATAATCATTTAGAGGGAAAAAGTGTTTGTCGCGAGGACTGATATATTTTTAGAGAAGGATTTCATATCTAGAAAGTCTACTAAGATGGAACTTGAAGAAGTTCTAGTACCACAATTGATGAATGAACTCGAGATGGAACCTGAGCATGGACTACAAATTGTTTTAGCTAGATAGTCTTCCTTAGAAACACAAGTTCTACGTAGATCTTGTATACCACAATTTGAGGCTGAGAGATATGGATTTATCATGACTCAAATTAGTAATGTGTTGCTAATGGATTATGATGATGATCATGCAACCTATCAAGATGTTATAAGTGGACCAGACTTCGATAAGTGTCTTAAGGCCATGAAATATGAAATGGAATCCATGTATGTAAACCAGGTTTGGACCTTGGTGGAACCACCTGAAATGGTACGACCGATAGGGTGCAAGTGGGGTTTTAAGAAGAAAACTGACATGGAATCAAATGTACAAACATTCAAAGGTTGACCAATTGCCAAAAGTTTCAAGAAAATTCATAGTATTGACTATGATGAAACCTTTTCCCTAGTTGCCATGGTTAAGTCCATCAGAATTCTGCTTTCTATTTCTACATACTAAGATTATGAGATCTAACAAATGGATATCATGTAAGAACCCCTCCCGATAATAGAGCATAACCGAGGAAATTCTTATGCTCAGTGTAGTCGCCATACAGTAGTGTTAACAAATAGGCTAACCCCTACTACATGACGCCTACTCTGTAAGCCAAGACATCATTACATCATAAGTAACCAACCTATAAAGAAATTACAAATGACAAAACATGAAGTCCTAATTCACATTTATATTACATAATGACAAAACATCCATATTTACAACAGAAACTAGAGATAAAACATGCTCTTAGTAGAATACAAAGTACATGGTGCAATAGAGCGCTCACATCTCTTGGCACATCTATTGGGAATGAGTTTGGGGCAATAACTATCAGGATCTCCATCACTGTATCATGGTTGTTCGGATGGGGGGGGGGTATTGTTGGCAGAGCTGCTGTGGGGGATCCTAAAGAGAAGTTGTAATAGACCGTAAGTCATTTTGACTAAGTGGATTCCCTTCCATTCCCCAGATGCATCCTAAAGGACCGAGTGGAGCGAAGGGTAATAATGTACAATCGGTAGTATAATTAAATCAAGTGACGAGAATGAGAGCATTGTGTTATGAAAAAGTAATTAGGTATGATACATAAATAACTAAACTTATAAGAGTGCTCATGCAAACTTATACGCTAAGGATCTTATTTTTGCACAATATTAAACTTATCCTATAAGAAGAAATAGTATCGTGATATGAACATGTAATAAGATATAATACAAAAATAACTCAACTTATACGCATGCCCATACAAACTTATAAGTTAAGGGTCTTGATTTATCATAACACAAACTCATCATACAAGAATGCCCACACAGACTTGTATGATAAGGGTCTGAAGATGAAATGTATTCAATGCAATGCAATATGAAAAAATTCAATATCAATTAAGTATGATAAGTAATTTAGGATATTTACCACTTATATGTCAACAACTAACCTAGTCTAACTGTTAAGTGGGTAGATAACCACACTAGCCATATCACTATAGAGGATTATAATAGTGGATCAGACTACTCTGCTTTTAGGTAGGTGATACACTACCATCCTAAGCCATAATGTACAGTGTTGGACCATACATGTACTACTATCATACATCACACTAAAACCAGTGGAGACTAGATACAAGCTAAGTGAGTTTGCCCACCGAGATTTTATCCACAAGACAATCCATCCTATAGCCTAAGGGTCTAACTCTCAACTCTCCATTAGTCTGTTCGGTAGAGTGGTTAGACCCGCCATAATTTCAGAACCAAACATTCAACCCAATGTTGGTCACCTATCCAGAATATAATCAAGCTTTAATGTTATCCATGCCTGCAACAGACATGACCATGAGTTCAAATATTACCTATAAACTATACCAATTAGCTCACTATCAATTGTTGTGATGCTTAATTTAAGTAGCCCATTGGCCATATAAGCGTAAGGTTAGTGGTCGCACTATGTCTCATTATACACCACCTTCCTTTCATGGGATACTTACTTACCCCCAACCTCTTTCCTAGACACCAATTAGACGACTTAAAAATGGAGTTTCACAAACATATGCTGAAGTTAATTCCTTATTGGACTATAATACTAACATTAATAATTATTCAAAGGCTGCCATCAAATAATAACACTTCTTAATAAAACATAAATGTACACAATTTAATTTTTGTTAAACAGTAATAATACGTGTCAAAACCACATGAAATTTCACCCATGGATTAATAATGACTTAACATATGTGTGCACAAAAATTTGGAATTTAATTCAATCAATAAGTTCAATTAATTTCATTAATATACATTATTAATGATTTTCAAATTCTTTTCAAAAACTATAGAACACGGGTGCTCCAAAAATTCTACAAACATTTGGATTCATACCTACTAACATAACACACCTTAAGTATTATTCTTGGAGATATGTAATTGGTATTGACTGAAAAATACATGAAATTCACTTTTTCTATGTTACAACTCACTACAATTGATGCACATTGAGTTTTATGTCACCACTAAATATGTGCAACCCCAATTTGGAAAGCTCTGACCAATACCTACGTACAACTTTTATGTTGACTACTTTATTAAAACTCTACCATAAGGTACTCAATTATTCAACATAAATAGCCATTTAATGTGTGAGAATTAAATGAATTTAATTAAACCATGTCTACCAATGTATAATTCATAGCAGGAGTTAGCCCTGTCTAAATGTCCTCAAATTTTAACCAAATATCAGTCATGACTTAAAAAGTGTACCCTAAAAATATGGGAATTAATTTAAATCAATAAGGCAACATTATTTCAATAATATCAATATGTGATAATTAAATGAATTAAACTATAGCTTTCAATATATAATTCATAACAAGGGCTAGCCAGGTTAAAATGTCCTCATATTTTAACCTAAGGTCAGTCATGACATACCAAGTGTACCATTAAAATATATGAATTATTTTCAATCAATAAGACACATTATTTCAATAATATTAATGTGTGACAATTAAATGAATTAAATTATTGCTTTCAATGAATAATTCATAACTTGGGATAGGCATGTCCAAATGTCCTCAATTTTTAACCCAAGGTCAATCATGACCTACCAAGTGCACCATAAAATATGAGAATTAATTTTAATCAATAAGGCCACATTATTTCAATAATATACTTTTTCAAAATAAAACAATTTATGAATCAAACTATGGGGAAATGTGTTCCAAAAAATCCAAGACTTTAAGTATACATTACTAACTTCATAACATATATATGTCCCAAATTTTAGATCCATCCTATGTAAATTGACTGAAATATACCTAAAATATAATACCTTATACAATTTATGTCACACTTATTTCAAAATTGAATTCAAGGAGTTATACTCATTCTCAGAAAATGTACCACACTATTTTGGAAAGCGCTGACCAAGACCTAGAAAGTTCATGTTGACCACATGGTCTAGTTCTGGCCCTAAGGCACTTAGATTTTAATATGAAAATGCTATGTTGGGGTGCTAATAATTGAATTTGAAATTAAATAGATTCAATAGTTCTGAATCAATTAAAATCGGAAAAACACAGATCTAACATCAAATCTAATATTAGATGGAGGTGGCAGATTATAAATTGATCTTCCCCCATAGAGAATCCACTGTCACTCCCCTGTGGGATCAACCAATGATTAGTTCGACAAAAATAAGATAATCAGATGGTCACATGATCATCTTCAACCTTGAGCCAATGGATGTGATTCATCCCGCTTGGACGAAGCTTTCGAGGCTCCTCCACTGTTGTTCAGCGATCCCCACCACTCATCACCATCACCAATAGTTTCACCCCGATGAGTGATATCTAATGGTGGTGGTCCAGTGGCCTATTACCACAGGCGGTGGTCAGAATTCCAAGGTCATTCTAACGGCGATTCTCCACTAAATTGGGTGAAATCTTAAGCAAATTGACCTTAATTTTGATCCTAAATCTTTTTAGAATGTTTACAAAAGGGGAAGAGGATGAAATCTCACCTCTAGAGGCAGTGTTCTTGTGCAACGAGTTTGGGATGGCATGGTTTGGTCGGCCTTGAGCTCTTCAAGACTCATGAGGTCTTCTACTCAACTTCTCTGCTCAGAATAATTGCTTGGGAGATGGGTAAGCTAACTGAGGGGTAATGGGGGGGGGGGAAGGGGGCTTTTTTAGGCTGACTAGGGAGATTCCATTTTTCACCTTGCTTCCACCATAGCCGGCTATGGCTCTACCTAGGTGCCTCCCTATCCAGCTCTTCTTAACCCTGATAGATTTAGAGGTTATCTCTTGGATTCCTAAGATGGAATGAGGCCATAAATATCACCATTAATGCATTTCAAAGTCTTTCCAATTTGGGCAAATTTTCCCCTTATTAAGCTTTGACCTTTTATTAGATTAATTAGCCTAATTTTGACCCATTTTGGTTATGGGGTTTGAGTCATTATGGGTTTAGGGCTTGATTTATGAGCTATTAGACTAGTGTAGGGTTAAGGTATTTCTTAAATTGAACCATGGTTAATTTTGATTGATCATGGTTAACCAAAGTCAACATTTTGGTGGGTTGGCTAGCTTTGGTCATGAGCAATGTTTTGGATAGATCACATGGTCATGAATGAGGTCAAATGGGCTTTGGTTTTTTACTTAGGTCTAGGTGCACATTTCACCACTTAAGGGTTCCACCTCATCCGTAACATCCCAATTCTAAATAAGGAACCTAGAAGTCCAATTCACACCTAATGAGTGCACCAACTCACCTCAGAGACAAGGTAGAACCCTTAAAGGGACAAAATGTGCACTTATCCATATTTACCAAATCAAACCCAAAAATTGACCCCACCCTTGACCAATTGAGCTAACCATCTCATTCCTCATGACCTAAGTTAGCCAACCCAGCAATAGGCACCATAATGAGTTCACCAACTCATCTTGGAGACAAGGTAGAACCCTTAAAGGGGTAAAATGTGTATTTAGCCCTTTTTGACAAAATCAAACTCAACTGACCCCATTCTTAACCAATTGAGCTAGCCACACCATGCCTCATGGCCTAATCTAGCTAACCTTTAAAATGTTGACTTTGGTCAATAATAGTCAACCAAAATTAACCATGGTCAAACCATGGTTTACTTAAAGCCAAAGCCTTCATTTAAAACTCCTTAACCCTACACTAACCCAAAGACCCTTGAATCAAGCACTAGCCTCACCTTGACTAAAAACCCTATGACCAATTTCAGATGACCCTTGATTAGGCTAAGTGAACCAAGTTAAAGGTCAAAGTTCAATTAAGAGAAAATTACCCAAAGTAGAATTACTTTAAGAGGATATACTAGAGCCTTGCATGACCCAAATCGTCCATAGGAAGTTGAGAGGAAGCCTCTGAAGTCACAATGATCCATCGAACGAGGGCTAGGTGGCAGCTAGCTATTGACATGGATGACCATGGCGAAGGAGGAGGTGGAAAATGGTACACCCTCCCCCAGCCTATAAAACCTCCCTTACCTCTCAGTTAGCTCACATTCCTCCCAAGCATCAGTTATAAGTAAAGAAACCAAGTGGAAGCCCTCGGGAGGTATGGAGAGCTAAAGACCGACACCACCATGCCATCCCATACTCGTTCCAGGAGAGCACTACCCTTGGAGGTGAGATTCCTTGCTCTTCCCCTTTTGTAACTATCCTATAATGATTTTGAATCAAAATCGTGCCCAATTGGGCTCCGATTTCATGTAATTTGGTGGAGTTTGGACGTCGGAATGCCCCTGTAATTGTGGCTACTTTCGACGGTGTTAGGCCGTTGGACCACCACCTATATATCCCTCATCATGATTAAACTATTGATGGTGGTGATTGCTGGACGGCGGTGGAGGAGCCTCGAAAGCTCCTTCCAGGCGGGAGAAATCACATCCATTGGCTCAAGGTTGAAGACGACTTAACAGCTGCCGGATTACCTTAAATCAATCAAAGTAATGATTGGTTGATCCCCACAATGAATCGATAGCGGATCCGTTGTGGAGGAAGGTCATTTTGCATTCTGCCAAATTTTTGTGCGGTTAGATCTATTTTAAGATCTGTGCTTTTATGATTTAATTCAATACATAACTATAGAATTCAATTCATTTAATTTCATTCTATATGCATACCACAGCAGAAACTTCATTGGGAATTTTAAGTGCCTTAATTGCTTAACCAGACCAAGGGGTTAACATACAACTTGTAGATCTTGGTCCGGGCTTTCCAAAATGGGGTAACACATTTTCTGGGGATGAGTATAACTCCTTGAATTAATTATTGAAATAAATGTGACATACACCACAGAGCTTTTCATAGTTGGTGTATTTTACAGTCAATTCACATAGGATGAATATGAAATTTGGGGTATAAATTCATTATGATGTTAGTAATGTATATGTACAGGCTTAGAATTTTTGGGACATGTCTTCCCATTATTTGATTCAAAATACAGTAAATTGTCATACTTGTATATTAATGAAATACTATGATCTCAATCATTGAATTACATTCCCAAAATTTTATGGTACACTTATTATGTCATAACTAATCTTAACTTAAAGTTTGGGGACATTTAGACATGAATTGCCCATTTTATGAATTATACATTGAAAGTGTATAGTTTCATTTATTTAATTGTTACACTTATATATTAATGAAATATTATGATCTCAATCATTGAATTAAATTCCCAAAATTTTATGATACACTTATTATGTCATGAGTGATCTTAGTTTAATGTTTGAGGAAATTTAGGCATAAATTGTTTATTTTAATAATTTTACATTGAAAGAGTATAACTTCATTTAATTAATTGTCACACTTGTATATTAATGAAATATTATGATCTCAATCATTGAATTGAATTCCCAAATTTATATGGTACATTTATATTTTCATAACTGATCTTGGGTTAAAGCTTGAGGACATTTTGACATGAATTGCTCATTTTATGAATTATACATTAAAGAGTATAATTTCATTTAATTAATTATCACACATGTATATTATTGAAATGTTATGATCTTAATCATTGAATTAAATTCCCAAATTTATATGGTATACTTATATTCTCATTACTGATCTTGGGTTAGAGTTTGAAGACATTTGGACATAAATTGCTTAAATCATGAATTACATATTAAAAAAGTATTGTTCATCTAATTAATGGTCACACTTAAATTAAACTCCCTTGCCTTGACTAAGTTAAGGAATCCCTCTAAAAAGGTCAAACATGAAAGAGGTTGGCCCATATGTTAAATTTGTTTTCAACGAATGAGTTAAGTTTCAATTACTCTTAATAAGTGTGGTTTCTATTTAACAAAAACCAGTTACTATACCTTTATGCTCCTAAGAAGCATTTCTATTCTTGAAATAGCCTTAGGTTCATTATAAGGCTGGTATTTTAGCCAAGTCAACTTTAGCATATGGTTGTGAAAATCTTTCTTTAAGTTGTCTAATTGGTGTCTAGGAAAGTGGTTAGGGGCGAGCCAGTATCCTCGCAAGGAAGGTAGTGTATAATGGTACACTGTGTGACCACCGACCTTACGCTTACTGGCCAATGAGCTACGTAAATTAGATATCACTACCATTGATAGTAAGTTAATTGGTATGTTAAAGTTATTCTCAATCCCCCTTTCATGTCTATGTTTAGACTAGGGGATCTTAGAGACTAGTTTCTTAGTCTGGTTAGGTGACGAACATTGAGTTAAATGTTTTGATTCTAAAAACTGTGGTGGGTCTAACCATTCTACCAAATAGAACACACTCATGGAGAGAATCGAGTGTTAGACCCTTAGGCTTCTGGGATGGGTTTGTCTTGTGGCAATAATCCCAGTGGGCAAAACTCCCTTTGCTTGTATTAAATCTCTGCTGGTTTTAGCGAGATGTATGATAGGAGTACATGTACGATTTGTTGGAGCATGCATTACACATATCTTGGTTTGAGAATATCAAATCCCATTGTGTATTTGATCATGCTTGTCATGTGTTTATAGTGTGCAGGAACTGCTGGAACTATACTTCTATATATCGAATGCTGAATCCAGCCAAAGATCTGAAATGAAAGCTAACGCTTGACGATATTGTTAACGCCAGCGATAGCATATCGTTGAGCTATCTCGATAAGAAGGGATGCCATTATGAAGGGAATATTGTTGAGAGGCCATGCACACATCAAACTAATGCGGAGTGTTAGTACTACCACAACACGGTAGGTCCATGTGTAACTCCCCGGTCTATTGTGGGTGCGCTACAGGTCTGCAGACCAGTGACCCCAACCCATGTCCACAGATCAAATCACCACAACTGCTAATTTCAGTGGTGAGTTGTTGAGGCTGGGATTTGAACCCCAGACCTCCTGGATAAGGGAGCTCTAAAGTGGTCCTCTTCACCAACTGAGTTATGTAACGCCCGGTCTAATATGGGTGCACTATAGGTCTGCAGACCAGTGATCCCAACCCATCTTCATAGATCTGATCGGCCCTAGCTGCTATGTCTAGTGGCAGGTTGTTGAGGCTGGGATTTGAACCCTAGACCTCATGGATAAGGGAGCTCTAAACTGGTCCTCACCACCAACTGAGGATGAGGACCAGTTTAGAGCTCTCTTATCCAGGAGGTCTGGGTTTCAAATCTCAGCCTCAACAAACTGCCACTAGAATTAGCAAATGCAGCCGATCAGATCTGTGGAGATGGTTTGGAGTCACTAGTCTGCAGACTTGTAGCGCACCCACAATAGACCGGGGCATTACATAAAAAGTGTCTGGGGTTCAAATCCTGGCCTCAATAACCCTCCGCTAGAATTAGCGGCTATGGCCGATTAGATCTGTGGAGATGGGTTAGGGTCACTGGTCTGCAGAATTGTAGCTCACCAAGTGTAGACCGGGGCGTTACATAAAAAGTGAAGCTTAGTTGATGATGAGGACAAGTTTAGAGCTCCCATAACTAGGAGGTCTGGGGTTCAAATCTTGGCCTCAACAACCTGCCACTGGAATTTGAGGCTGCGACCGATCAAATCCGTGGAGATGGGTTGGGTGTTGGTTTTTTCTAAGGTGATCTCAAAGCAATCAAATAGTTGGTCTTACTGCTAACGCAATATGAACCTATAGGGTCGCACATAAGAGTGTTGGAGAAGTTGGATGAAGGATTGTGTTGGCCTTACTCATGTTAGATATGAGTGGAGAACCAATCCTGTAACTGATTGGAGTTGCGTCAAGAATGTCTCAATAGAAAATTTAGTACTCGACGTTGCATCGAGATTGTCTTGACGCTGCTTCGAATTGTCTCGACGATACAAGTTACACTCAAAGTTGCGTCGAGATTGTCTCGACGCTGCATCGAATTGTCTCGGCGATACAAGTTATACTCGATGTTGCATCGAGATTATCTCGACGTTGCATCGAATTGTCTCAGCGATACAAGTTGTACTCAAAGTTGCGTCGAGATTGTCTCGACGCTGCGTTGAATTGTCTCAGTGAAATAAGTTGTACTCGAAGTTGCATCGAGATTGTCTCGACGTTGCGTTGAATTGTCTCGGCAATATAAGATGTACTCGAAGTTGCATCGAGATTCTCTCGACGCTGAGTTGAATTGTCTTAACGATACATGTTGCACTCCAATTAAGTCTCTGGTCTACGAATAATTTGTTTTATGCCCTGAGTATAAAATAGGAAGTGATTATGTTTCTTGTGGTGATAATCTTTTTCGAAAAACCTATCAGAGCCAAAGCGGAAGTGTTCCGCATAGGTCTCGACATTCCGCGAGATCGCTGCAGCCGCCTCTCCCTGTCGTCAGATCTAACAATTCGTGGGAGATGCAAAGGGAATTCTTCCTCCGTCCTAGCTCTTGTTGGACAAGAGTCATTGGGTTTTCCTCGTTATGTGCACTTCCATAGAGGTGCTGATCCATTTCAGTACTTAGAACTCAGAGTTAGGTTTTGGGATTAGATCTTGGAGCATCTTGGTTGAGTGTTGACTCAATCCCTTTTAGGTATATTCCAATGCGTTGTTTCTCATTTTATTTCTTGATTCATGAAGTCGCAAGATCCGTAACTTTATTGGGTTGTTCTTATTCTATCCTTCCGCTGCGCACATATGATGTGCTGTTTAATAGAAAACCCTCCATTAGGGTCACTTGTCTGCAGGCTTATTGTGCACCCACAGTAGACCGTGGCATTACACCATGTTTAACATGATCAGCCACGACATCCATGATTCAGCCACACCTTAGCACGATAGCTAACGCTGGCGGTAGTTTCAAGATCTTATAAAAAGATGGATCTCTTTGTTCTATGTTAAATGATTTGAAGCCACAACTCCAACCTCTTGTGAGAACCTTCATCCTTGAGTTCCAAAGCACTCCCAACACCATCTTTGAAGATCAAGAGTGAGAAGGAAATTTCCAAACGATTAAACTTGAAGAAGGATGCGCGCTTCAATTCTGTTGATGTTCATGACATTTCTTCATCATCTCCTTCAGAGCTCTTCATTATAGGGAGTTTTTATTCCTAAATTTACTTTGTATTCTTCCATTTTATTTTGTAACGATAGTGAATTCGCCGCCTTGTGTGTGACGACTAGGCCATGTGAGGTTTAGGGGGAAATTCGTCGCCATGTGTGTGGCGACTATGTATAGGGTAGATCTAAGGGGAGGCTTGAGGCCATATCTGGGGTAAGATAGGCTATAACCAATCAACCCTTGGGAGAAGGATCGATGAAGGAACAAAAAAATGATTTTTATTAAAGCCTTGGTTTCAAGCCTAATTGAAATCAAATTATTGTATTCTTCCTTTCAAATGAAATCATATTTTATCTTCTTAGAATTTCAAAAAATTTATTTCATTCAAGCATTTCTAAGAAAAGTTTCTTTCGCACATTTTTTGAGGACTTTTATTTTTTGGAGAGCTAACACTTCGCGTTAACACTAACGCTGACGGTAGCAACAAAAATAGAGTTTCCTGTTTCTGCACTTTTCTCGAAAAATTTCTTAGTTTTAATTAAATTTGTAAACCCCTTATTCACCACCCTCTAAGGGCGCCATAAGATCCAACACTTGGTATCCGAGCAAGGTTAATTATTCCAATATGGTTTCATAATCGGGAATTATGTCGCATCATGATCATGCTTTTTATGAGGGGCAAGGGATTAGTAGACCTCCCTTATTCACCGGTTTTGATTACAATTACAAGAATGCAGTGCTTTTTAATTGCTTTGAATATAGATGTTTGGGGTATGGTAGAACAATGCTACTCTCCGCCAACAATGGTTGTTGGAGAAGTTACAACGGAGAAATCTAAGGACAAATGAGATGATATCGATAAGTCAAAATGTAAGAATAATGATAAAGCTATGATTGCACTACTTTGCACTTTGGATAGAATGGAGTTTAATAGGATGTGTGCTTGCGAAACAGCTTATGATATTTAGAATTTACTTGAAATTACTCATGAAGGTACTTTGCAGGTAAAGGATTCAAAGCTCTTCCAATTGGAATCCGAGTTCGAGAAATTTCGGATGAAAGTCGATGAAGATGTAGATTCGATGTACACAAGGTTCACCATGATCGTCAACGACTCTAAGGTGTTTGGAAAGACATTCTCCAATAGCGATTTGGTAAGGAAAATTATTAGATCTCTCACCCCTAAGTTCAATCCAAAGGTGACGACCATCTCTGAGTCGCACGATTTAATGAATCTCCAAATTGAGAGCCTCATTGGGAATCTCAAAACCCATGAGGTTGAGCTAAAAATTCAACAATAAGTGTACAATATGGAGCCAAAGAAGAAGACCTTGGCATTGAAATCAAAGAAGGAGGTTGATAGCGATGTTGATGTTGATGAAGAGGATGAGGAGAGCCTTTTTGTGAAAAATTCAAAAGATTCAAGAAAAATTCGGAAAGGAGAAACACCTTCCGGAAATATTTTACCAAAAAGGAATTCTCATGAAAGAAAGGAAAAGCTAGCGATGACAATGAAGAAGAACGACCACCACCAGAGTGCTATCATTATAGAAATACAGGACACATCCAGGGTAAGTACCCAAAATTTCTGAAAGGGCAAAAAGACAAGAGGCACAAGGGAAAAGAGAACAAGAAGGTGATGAAGGCGACTACATGGGATGACTCCTCCGAGGAATCAAGCGGCTCATCCTCTAGCGATGAACAAGAGGCAAACATATGCCTTATGGGAAAGAGTAACAATCCATCTGACGATGAATGCAGTGTCCAAAGTGACACTGAGGTAACTCCTCCCTCTTATGATGATTTATATAGCGAATATTTATAAACTTGCAAATATTTTGATAAAGTTTAAAAGATGTTGATCTCTTGAAATCTAAAAATAATCTTTTACTAAAAGAAAATAAAAAATGTTAGGAAAAACATCCTCTGGATTTATCTTACAAATTATGTAAAAGTAATTTCATCATCTAGGATTCATTACCCATGTTGTATAATGAGTGTAATATGGTCATTATATGTCCTAGGATGTCACACTCTCATTAGGGTGCCAAAAAAAGTCCAAAGGAGTACAAAATTTAGTTGATTTAATTCTGCGTTGAATAGAAGTCGACGCATCTTCGACTGCAAGTCGAAGTAATTTCAAATAGAAGTAAGGATAACTCAAACTGGTAGTTGATGTATCAGTTGAAGTTGACGCAACGTCGAAATGTAATCGACGCAGAAGGAAGAGTTATTCAAAGCAGCATTTGAATTCGATGCAACGTCGAATTATATTCGACGCAAAATTTGGAGTTCAATGCCCAGGTCATCATCTCGATGGATACGTTGATAAGTACTCAACGTAATGTCAATATCAGAGTTCATTTCAAAGTTGAGGAAGATGTCGAAGCAGCTTCTATTAGAACTCAGAGGTCCGTCGATAAGAAGACAAAGTTATTCGACACAATGTTGAATACAGACAGAATTAAAATACTTCCTGTATTCTATTCTGAAGTTTATTCAGTGGTTATAAATGGAAGTTATTTGAATTCTAATTAGTCATCCATAATCAAGAAGGGAAAGAAGAATTCCAGAGATACAATAAAGATATATTTGGAAGTTATTCAAAAAGTATTTGGATGGGCTGTCAATAGAAATGGAACGAAATCAATACTACCTCTTGGACCTTCCTATTAGGGAAATAATAGAAGAGGATAGTAATTCATCATTATTTGACAAAAGAATAAGTATATAGAAGTAGACAGAGAACAAGAAAATCAACATACAATAAGCCCATCTTCTTCTCCTTCATCTTTCTGGTTTTTACAAAAAAGATAGAACAAATCTCTGTATTGGACAACACATCAAGGCTTCTTCTTCTTTTTCTTCTTCCTCTCACAGCAAGAAGACTACAGATATATAGAGATCATCTTCAGGATCTAGAATTTCACAATCCTTGCATCTCTCTCTCAAGCAAGGATTCATCTACTAAATAGAGATCCATACAAACACTAAGTGCCAGAATCCTCAGTGACTGCTGCAGGAGGATTCAATCGTAAGAATCATCTTCTCTTCTTCTTTTTACTCTTTCTTTCACTTTTGTAAACTGAGTAAAAAGTCCTTAGAATCCCTCTTCAAAGGATTCAGTGGTTCAAGATCTCCTTATTAAAAGATCTAGCTTGGTTCTAAGAGTCTCCTTAATAAAAAACTCAGACCCTGGTTCTGAGAGTCTCCTTACCAAAAGACTCAGACACTGGATAGTGTATTCCTACCAAGGTGGTAGAAGAGTGGAGTACCCATATTTTGGGAACCGCTATAAATCTTGTCTCAATCTGTGCTGTGAATTTTCTTTGCTGTCAATTCTTTATTTCTTTATTCTGGATTGGATTTCTGAATGCATCGTTAATATAAATATTTTATTATTCTATGCATAATTTATAGAAAAGTTTTAGAACACTATTCACCCCCATCTAGAGAATACTCAAAGGACTCACCATGCTCTTTCAAAAATTAAATAAAAAAAATTAACTATTAGGGAAAGAGAAGATGACTTGCTAAGAGTGCAATCACTCCTTGGCAAGGGTGAAAGAACTTGAAGAAGCTCTTGTGAAGTCCTATTCCACTATAGAATATCTTACGAAAGAGAAGGGGTAGAAAGATCTCTTAAATCTTCTCTCTCTCAAATAGATGAGGGAAAGAAAACCTTTGTGATTTGGTGTGTTATGTTAGTAACAGAAAACATCGCTCCTAAAGCCCGAATTCATGATTTAAATATGGCAATTAAAAATTCAGAGTTAGGCAAGAGAATCTTGATATGGTTTTGGCCAATAAATGCCATGGAAGTGCAAAATTCGGGCTAGGATATGCTTCTGTAAGCTATCACATGGTGTAAGATACTAGCGCCGACGGTAGTAGTAATTCCAGAAATCAATATTTTTTAAAAAAAAATTAATCAATCTATTGTTGTTACCTCATCTTCCCACAAGAGTTCACACTGAACATCCAAAAGGGTCTCAAACCCCTTTATATCGTGTGCCAAATACCATATATATAGACACACTGCAGACTCATGCATGAAGAAAGGTCATATTACTTTAAAACAAATTTGGGTACCTAAGATTTTCACCTACTCTATGGGAGGAACCATTTGGGTAGCCAAATATTTACTCTCATCTCCCTTTTATGTATGTTGGTAGGCTAAGTAAAAAGAAGACGTGTGGTATTTGGACTCGGGATGCTCCAAACACATGACAGGCAACAAAGCCAAGTTCCTTAGCCTCGTGATGAAGAAAGGATGGATGCTGAATTTTGGAGATAACAACAAAGGAAGGATTATGGGCATCTGTACCGTGGTTTATAATGTATTGTTTATAGAAGGTTTAAAACATAATCTAATTTCAATTAGCCAATTATGTGATAGAGGTTTAAGTATTTTATCTGAATCTTCTACAAATCTTTGCAAAATCATAGATTCTAAAGCAAATGATGTTGTTGTTGGGAACAGTGCCCAACAATGTTCCTGATGAAGTGCTCAGGTCATTGATAAGTACAAATTGTATTTGATGTGCATTTGATGTGACATTAGCAGGTTAGAATATCATACACACTAAGCATAATGTATAAGGATCAAGCAAAAATATATAAGGCAAATATCGTCGTGTCAACAAGATATACATGACGATATCATTGTAGCAATGAGTATCATCATTGAGAAGACTCATGAAGGATCAAGGCTTACTGCAGAGTATAGACTGTGTGTCCAGTACTTCTCTAATCTCTCTATGTCCAAAATCTTTGAGAAGGACTGGACATATCGTCGAATAATTATGTATATATCATTGAGACTACTCGCAGAGGTTAGCAGAAAGATTATGTCATTTATCATCGTGACAATATGGACAACATGATGATATCATTGTGTCAACCAAGTACACACGATAATATCATTGTGAGAACATTAATAATCAACCAAGGCACAATATCATCATGTCAGTAAGTATCACACGACTATATCATTGTGAAGTTTGGCATGATGAAGCTCTTCAGAAGACTTGAGCAAAGTATCTGGCTAAGAAGATTTATCGTCGAGAAAGAAAGACTGTCATTGGAAAGACTTCCTTACAGAAGTTCTTCATAAATCTTAAAGAGAAATGTCCAGTTAAGTTGACGAAATAGTCGAAAAGGAGCTTTGTCGTCGAGAAGACTAAGTCAGAATTCTTAGAGACAGTTTGCAGATGAAGTGTTCCTTATCGTCAGGACGATATCGACGATAAGTCAGGATGATCTCAACGATATCGATGAGAAGACCTCAAGTTGACAAGATGTTCACGACAACATCGTTGAGATGTCTTCAGTCGCCGTGAGTGCAAGTATACCTGTGATATCTCAAATCGTCGAGATATACTTCTCAGAAGAAGATTCAAGAAGACTTGAGGAATTGTCTAAGTCCAAAGTGGATCGGCGTGAAGACAAGGTCTGTCGTCGAGATGTTGCTCATATCATTGAGACAGACCGAGATAATTCAAAACGCGTTGTCTACATTTAATAACACCGCCTGATGGTCCAATAAGCGCATGCCATTAAGGAATGGGCTTCTTACCTTTAAAGTACATCTGAGTAGACCATTAGACGGTCCCCTAGACATATAAAAGGGATAAGTGTCCGCCCTAAAAATAACATAGAGAACACATTGAATACACGAATCACTTGAACAATAAAGTTGGCTGTGTGAAGAAGGAACAAACTCTCGAGAACAAAAACAGTCTTGCTCTCTGTTCTCCAAGTATCAGTCAAGCAACATCGACTGTCAAGCTGCATTCCAAATTGAAGAAACGATTAAAGAAAAGATTTTGTTCATCAAGATCAGATCTTTATAGCTTTCTCTTCAAGTATTGAGGCTGTCAACATCTGGCCTCTGAAGAACTCTCAAGTATTCTCTTTACTGTGTTAAGTGTTCTTCAATTTTGTATCTTATACTTTCTCTATAGGGCTTGATTGTAATGCCCTTGAATATTTCTGGCAATTATTTAATCCTCTTGGTGACGTCACAATGACGTAAGGGCTTTACGTTAACTCAAAGTTGTCGGCGCATCGCCGTTAGTGTGTTTTCGCGTCCATTCGATGGAGTCTGCAAAATTCTGGAATTCTTGTCGAGATTGGGAAACTTCACGTTAAGAAAATTAAATAATTAATTATAGACGTGTCCATCAAGTTTCGTTGCTATCCAAGCAATATTAGAGTCTCGACGCATTTTTTCAAAGATTTGTAAACTAGTTGTTCGCTGTAAACTTTGGAAAATTATAACTCGAGAATGGCTCGTCGGATTTTGTTTTTGACTTCGCCGTTGGGTTCGTAGCGCCGGCTTTCACATTTGGTGCAAATTTTGTTTGAATCGTTGTGCGTTTAGCCCTTTGTAATAATATAACAATATTGGTATTATTATGTTAATATTAATGTTACTATCATTATTATTATCAACTTTTTATATAATTTTTTTATATAATAATGTACCTAGTTTTCGTTTTCCTGCAGACCCGACACTCAGGTTATAAAATAAAATTTATATATAGTCTTTCTTGGAAATCTAAACCAGTAACTTTAAAAGATTTAAATGACCAGCGTATCTACATCTTCTTCAAAACTTGTTTTTTTCCAAGAAGCCTGTTCTTCTTTTCCGAGAAACTCCAAAGAAGAAACCGAGAGAGAGAGAGAGAGAGAGAGTCGAGAGAGGAGTGCCTTTCTCTGTGATCTTTCCGACCGCCATTTTGAGAGCTCTGGTGCTCTTCTTCTTTGTCAAAACTTAGCTTCGGAAAGCTTTTGGTAGACTCTTCGCATTCGTATTCTTCTTGTCGCGCCTCCGTTGGAGTATAGTCGAATTTGAGGCAAGTGGCGGTTTGCTTTCTCTCCCCTTTATTTCCTTGTTTCCCTTGTTTTTCTTAGGCTTAGAAATATGTGTCTTCACGTCTTATGATTTTATGCTCAGTAGATTTTTGTCTTCATTTGAGTAGATCAGAAATTCGTTGAGAAATCTTAATAGCTTAAGTCGATTCGTTGAATGGATTCGATGAATTTGTCGAAGATCGTCGAGAAGCTTAGTAGTTAAAAGTAATTCGCCAAGTGCTAAGGTAAATTTGTTGAGTGCTCACGTTGATTCGTCGAGTGTTCGCTGATAAGTAGTATTTTTATAACTTTTTAATAGCAAATTTTGTAAATATTTAATGTGAATTTTCCTTTTTATGTCAATTTTAGGTTATAAGTAGTTCTTTTCGTAAATTTGATTCTAACTTAGCTTAATTTCAATATTTGCAGAATTTTGGGACAAATCGGGAAAAATGGCATGTCACGCCCTCGGTCACGCCCGTGACCAAGGGAGTCTAACCTGAAGATCAGTCAAGAATCGATGCCACGTTGTTTGAACCAGTCCACACCAAGTCACGCCCTAGGTCACGCCCGTGACCCAAAGTCACGCCCATGACCGGGGGCGTGTAATCTTAGAATCTTCCACGTAGAGCCGCCATCGAGACGTGGAGCTGCAGTCGAGAAGTCAACTTGAGTCACACCCGTGACCCACATGTCACGGCCGTGACTTGCCCGCGTGATCTCTGCTTCGCCGCCGCGCCGAATTCCAGCCCACGCCGCATTTAATGCAGCCGTCCAAAGTCACGGCCGTGACCCGACATGTCACGCCCGTGACATGTCACTTTTTGCCGCGCCGTCCAGAAAGCCCACGCCGTTGTCGGATCCGATGTGAATAGTGCAGTCACGCCCTAGGTCACGCCCGTGACCGAGGGCGTGTAATCTGAAATTTTTTCCTATAAATTCAGAGGCTCTCCTTAAGTCCAGGGTTCAGAAATTTGGAGAGGGGGAGGTGCTGTTAGAGCTGAGAGTGAGTTTTTCAAGTTGTTGTTCATGTTTCTTAAGGCTTTCATGTTCTCTTCCTTTTCAAATTCATGCAATGTTTTAACGTAATTTTCATGCACTAGTTTTCTCAAGTTTGTAATCTTTATTTTCCTTAGCCTTGCACTCTTAAATTAAGGCTTGTAATAGTTCTTTGATTTTCAATAAAATTAGTTTTCTCTTTCACGTTCTCTTTCTCCTTAAGTAATTTCTTCTTTTTCATGCAATGTCAATCTTTCTCTCCTTAGTTATATCTTTTTTTGCAATGTCAATTTCTCTTTCTTTTCATGCAACGTTTAATCCTTTCATTTAGCTTGCAATTAGCTTTAATTTTAGTTAAGCAAAAACAAACCAATCAAATTTTCGTCGATAAGATAATGGCGATTTTCCTCGAAGTAGAAGTAATCAACGCGCCCCGTGGAATACGACCTTGATATTCCTAAATATCCTATACTATAGACGATAAGGTACACTTGCCTTTATCGGATATAGTTTTGGAGAAAATCTCAAATCTTCACTAAATTTCAAAACCGAAAAATCAATATCAAGTTTTTGGCGCCGTTGCCGGGGATTTTGGGTAGATATTTTGAAAAGAGGATAGCTGTTAATTTTATCATCTTTCTTTTTATTTTATTTTCCTTTTTCTAAATTTCAAAAAGAAAAAAAAAATTTTATTTCAGTTTTTCCTCTTCCCTTCTTCTCTTTTTAGTGTATGACCCGAGGTAGCACTTTGATTCTTCCTTTTGATCCGGAGATCGAGCGAACCCTCTTGAGGCACCGCCATTCTCGTGATCAGGGAAATCAAGTAGAATCCGAAGAGTTGATCGGGGACACTAACGCAGCAAATATGGATCATAATCTTAATCCTCCTAATCTTAACGAGCCAAATCCTAATGAGGACGCGCAACGGACCATGTCCTATTATGCGCGGCCGAATTTGGAAGGCACGCAATCGAGTATTGTTCGCCCCACGGTGGCGAACAATAATTTTGATATCAAGTCCAGCATGATTGTAATATCTAGTTGCCAACCAAAATCACCTAGAGGGGGGTGAATAGGTGATAACTGCGTCTTTTGCGGAATTGAAAATCTTGAAAATAAAGAACGCACAAAAAGCAAATCACAATCACAGAGGACACAAGAAATTTATAGTGGTTCCCCGTTCTTGGGTACTCCACTTGCCGGCCTCGCCAATCTAGCACCACAGTTAGACTTGACTACTTCACTAAATCTCGGATCAAGAACGATCCTACAATACTCAGAGTCAAAACTCTTACAACTCGGAGATCAAACTCCTACAAACTCAGAGATAACCTTCTCTTACAACTCGGAGAATACCTCTCCTACAACTCGGAGAACAATCTCTCCTACAATCAAATGTAAATTTAGATTGAAACAATACTTAACGAATCACGATCAGTTCTGAATAATTTGATGATGATCTTCTCCCTTCTTGAGATAGAAATGGCTTCGGCTTGATGTTGAAGAAGAAGAATCAAATTGGCACAAATCAGATCTTCTAAGGTCTTAATCGATACAACGAAAATAGGACGAGTGAGGCGATGATCGATCGACCTTTTACTTCCACTTGGAGACGAAATCAGATAACATTCGATCGAACTCCAACAATGACGATGCACGGCACTAGATGACGATCTTGAATCAGATTAGGTTTTTGGAGAAAAGTACGAACTCTGATCTTCTACTTCGAATCATTAATTAACTCTTTCTTAAGGAGCAATCATTATATAGATGAAGACCTAACGATTAACCTTAAAAACGAGGAAGGACGTCACGTCAATTTGACGGAAAAGACTTGTCGTCAAAAAAAAAATAAGGTTTCCGAGAAAAGCTAGAACCAGACTTCTCAAGAGATTCAAGACTTCTCGAGAGAAACCGGCTAGTTCTCGAAAAACAGCTTTAGAAGAGAATATCAAAGAATTATGATAAAGCTTCTCGAGAGATGAAAGACTTCTCGAGAGCACAAGAAACTTATCGAGAGATGAAAGACTTCTCGAAAGCTGAGCTGAGACAGACTTCTCGAAAACATCTGAAAAAGAAGTTTTCTCGAAAACTAAGGAGACTTTTCGAGATAACAAAGATTTCTCGAGAAATGAAAATAGCTACTCGAAAAATTCAACTTTCTCGAAAAAGACCTTTGAGACAACCCTTCTCGAAAAATAACAAGGACTTCTCGAGAGCATACAAGGACTTCTCGAAAAGTACCTTTACATCTCGAAAAATTTACTTAGGAAAAATTTCTTCCTTTTTCTCTAGACCAATGCTGCACACCTAAGCTTTGAATCTTTAATGTCTTGATCATAAAGTGTATCCCAATTTAGAGATCACACATGAGTCAACCCCATACCCCACACAATGAAGAATTACATTGCATGAGACTGTGCTTATTAACCCATTGTGACCTGACATCGGTCTACACTTAGCAATGTGAACCTGCAAGAACATTACTAGAAAAATATATCAAATACACAAACAATTCAATCTTGGTTCAAAGTTGACTTTCTACAAATCAAGGTTATTGTGGATACAAAACCCAACAATCTCCCCCTATTTGTAGAAGTCAGAACCCTACTTACCAAGATGAATTGTATCAAAAATATACTTGAAAGAACATTAAAAACAATATCTAAATATAAGAACATGATTGTCACATCGAAAACAAAAACTATACTTAGATTTAAGATTGTCTAATGAATTAATGTTCACACAGGCATATAGAAATAAAGTTTTAAAGATCCTAAAAAAAACTTGACTTCAGATATCTGCCTTTTTCTTTCTCAACATTTCTTGCCTTTCAAAATAAACATATGGCTTTGGATGATACTTAGGAGGAGCTTCTGGAGCTGTTGGATTGTTGTACCCATAATTCTTGAAATGGATTCTTCTCTTGATTTGACTTGTCTCATACTTTTTCCATTCAGAAGTGCTGTACAGATCAGAAGGTTTCATATTTCCTTCTTCTACAAGCTTGAGAGAGTCAAGAATAATAATCTTTGAAACTGGACTCCAAATTTCTGGATAAACCTTTGCTTCATCTACCACTGCTTTGCCAGAACCTGCTGAGCTGGAGCCAGGAACAGATCTGCTTGCAGAAGGTCCATCACCATATTTCCTTTTCCTAGAATAGTGAATTGAGGAGTGAGCCTCTCCAGAAGGATTAGCATCAAACTGCTCTGCTGGCCTTGGAGAAAATTGAGGAATTGAAGGAGCATCAGATTGAACTTGATCAAAATGAGGAGGAGGTTGAGCAAGGTCAATACCCAAATCAGGAAAGATTTCATGGTGGAGCCAAACAACAGTATTAGAGGTGAAATCTTTTAACTCATTGACCTGCTTTTGGACACCTTGGGACAACTGCTCAAACCTATTAATCAAATGTCTATGAAAATCAAAAAGAGTTTGATCCAGTAACCCAGTCATCTTCTCAGTTATACTATCCTCCCCCTTTCTGACTTCTACAGATAGAGTTTGGAGAATAGAATCCTTAAACTGTCCAACCTCATCAATGATCTTAAATGCATTTTCCTCTTCCTTTGAAACCATGTACTCTTGGGTTTCTGACTTGAATCACTTCTGCAAGAACTGTGGCTACACTTTTGATGGTGTGATCAATGGCCATTCCTCCCCGAATAACAACTTCTTTCATTTGATCTGAACTGGTTTTGAACTCTTTCAACTTCTTGGCCATTTCCTTTTCAATATCAGACAACCTTGCATGAACTTCTTTGAAGGAGTAATCTATTTTGGCACGTTGTCTTTGAAGCATTAATTCAACTTTACCAAGAATTGTACTTTCATCATAAAGAGATGGAGGAATAAGGGCTGGAAGAACTTCCTCTGGTATATCTTCAATAATAATTGAACTTTGGAGCTTCACAGGAGATATGTTGATTCTCTCATTTTCTTCATCAACAGGTTTTTCCTGATCATCCTTGTTTGTTTCTAAGCAAGGCTCTTGATCCCCCTCAATATGTACTGGGGGAGGAGATGAACCATGCACTGAAGCATCATCTACTTCTAGATTAAAATCATAGTCAGCACCTGACCCAGCCATGTTGTCACTAGTGCTAAGCACATCATCAGCACCCTTTAAAATTTCACTTACCACCTCTGCTATGGTGAAATCAACTCTGTTATTATCCATAACTGGAGGAGGTGAGAAGTGATCAACTTGTTCTTGAGAAAGAAAAGTGTCTTCCATAGGAGTATCTGACAAAACTTGAGCATCTTGGATGGATTGATTTTTGGAAGGAACTTGATCTGTGACAACTTGTTCTGAAGGATCCTGAGCTGATGGAGAAAGAACTGTGTTGGTTGGAGGAGGAAGACTTGGCTCTGCTGAGAGAATGGTGTCTTGTGGAGCTGGAGATGGAGATGGATCTGGAACTGAACTGTGTTGCTGAGCTGGAGGTGGAGCTGGGATTATTGGTATTTCTGGAGGAGGAGAAGTAGGAGCTTCATACTCTGGTGCTGAGTGAGCTGAAGAAATGGGTTCCCCCTGGAGACCTGCATCTGCAGTTGGCTTAGTAATCCTGATGTTCCACCTCTTCATTGTGACAACATCTACCTTCTTCAAATGATGTATAATAGCTCCTCTGAACATGTCAAACACATCTGGATTAAGCTGATTTAGATAGAGTGACAGAATCCTTGCAAAATTTGGACTTATAATGCTTTCTTTAATCTTATTGAAAAGAAAATCTGCCCAACTGAAACTTTTTCCACAAATCCCTATTGCTACCAAGCTGAAAACATCTGAAGAGACATGACCCAGGCTGCCAGTATGACATAGTAAGACTTTTGAAATTATGTCCACTAGCAATTTTCCAACATCATTCATCTTTTGTCTACGAATAGTTGATGTTCCTTTATCTAACCCACAAAAGATTAGGGCATGAGCCCAATCCTCATTACTTAGAGTATCCTCAATTTCTATCAAGGGAACTTTCAAATACTTGGAAAGAGATTTTGGATTTATCTTGATTTTGAAATTTCCAAGACTTGATTTCATCCTATTTCTGTTTTTGTGCACTTTTATATTGATAAACAAATCCTCTACTTCTCTAAACAGAATTCGACATTGATATTCTAGTAAGAAGGACAGACCAGCTACGTCTAGAAGATAAAATAGATTTTGAAACTCATCTAAAATCGATTGAATACCTTCTCGCACAAGTTCACTGCCGACACCGATCTTAGGTTTTCCTGAAGGAACCATTGATCGAGAGGAGAACTTGAACTGTGGGCTGGAACGAGAGAAAATCCGTCTGAATTCGAACTGGAACGACGATTTTGCGAAACAAGAAGATGAAACGTCGGCGTTTTTCGAAAGGGGATGGAAGAACCTCGCGTGAACTTTTAATTCATTTCGAGACTCTATATATAGTTTGGTTTGATGTGACAATTAATTTGGTTTTAATTAATTTTAAGAAAATGAAATACACGCGTACCTGGCTCTTCATATTCTCGAATATTGAAATTAAAGTTTTCGAAAAGTATAAGACATTTCTCGAGAGGTTGTTAAAGTTCTCGAGAAGTCTCAGAACTCTGCCGATCTTCTTCCGAAAGAGCATTTCTCGAGGGATAACCCATTTCTCGAGAAGTATAAACTTATTTTTCAAAAAGTGTCTTCAGTTTTCCGAAAGGTTTTAGCTCTATCCATATTCATAAAAAGCAAGTCATTTCTCGAGACATTAACTACATTTCTCGAGAAGTTTTAATGATGACTTGGATTTTTCTTCTTTGCAAAAGATAAACCTGTAATTTATTTTAGAACATAAAATAAGATAAAACTTTAAGAAAATTCACTTATCTTCTTCTCTTCTCCTTTGTTTGACCATTATTCCATGTTGAGCATTCCAAGTTCTGTCTTGAAGAAAGAGAACTTAGTCTCATCCAGTGGCTTCGTGAATATATCTGCAATTTGCTTATCCGTAGGGACATAGCTTAAGTTGATATCCCCATTCTCCACATGTTCTCGGATGAAATGATATCTTAACTCGATATGCTTTGTCCGACTGTGTGAGACTGGATTATTTGCTATAGCAATTGCACTGGAGGAGTCACAAAACATTGGAATATTCTTTATCTTCAAATTATAATCTTGAAGCTGATTTCTTATCCAAAGAAGTTGTGCGCAACAACTGCCTGCAGAAATATATTCTGATTCGGCTGTTGAAATTGCAACTCAATTTTGCTTCTTGCTGCTCCAGGAGATAAGCCATCTTCCGAGAAATTGACATGTTCCGGAAGTGCTTTTCCTGTCGTCTCTACTACCTGCAAAATCTGCATCTGAATAACCAATTAGCTCGCTATCATTACTTCTTGGGTACCATAAGCCAAGATTTGGTGTACCTTTAAGATATCTCAAAATTCGCTTTGCAGCGGTATAGTGAGATTCCTTAGAGTTCACTTGATATCTGGCACATACACATGTAGAAAACATTATGTCAGGCCTACTAGCAATAAGGTAGAGCAGAGAGCCAATTATGCTTCTGTACTTGGTTTCATCAAAAGGTTTCCCTTTCTCATCCTTGTCCAGAGACATAGCTGAGCTCATTGGAGTCCTCAAAGAGGTTGCACTCTCCATTCCAAATTTCTTAATCAACTCCTTGGTGAATTTTGTCTGTGAGATGAAAATTCCATCTTCAGATTGTTTCACTTGAAGTCCTAAGAAATATTTTAGCTCTCCCATACTGCTCATTTCAAACTTTCCTTGCATAAGTTTTGAAAACTTTTTGCAAAGATTGTCGTCCGTAGAGCCAAAAATGATGTCATCGACATAGATTTGCACTAGCAAAATCTTGCCTTTTACTTCCCTAAGAAATAATGTTTTATCTATCTTTCCTCTTGTGAACTTGTTCTCAAGAAGAAAATTAGACAGCGTCTCATACCAAGCTCGAGGAGCTTGTTTTAACCCATACAAAGCTTTTTGTAGTAAGTAAACATAATTAGGATGTTCAGAATCTACAAAACCTGGAGGTTGTTCAACGTATACTTCTTCTTTTATGTTACCATTCAGAAAAGCTGACTTAACGTCCATTTGGTATACGGTGAAACCTTTGAATGCAGCATAGGCTAAGAACATTCTAATTGCTTCAAGTCTTGCTACCGGAGCATAAGTTTGATCGAAGTCGATCCCTTCTTCCTGTCTATAACCTTTTGCTACAAGTCTGGCTTTGTTCTTTATAATTGTTCCATCCTCATCAACCTTGTTCCTGTAAACCCACTTTGTTCCAATAATATTTTTATCCTTGGGTTTTGGAACTAGTGTCCACACCTTGCAACGCTTGAATTGATTTAATTCTTCTTCCATTGCAATTATCCAGTGGGGGTCTTCATTTGCTTCTTGAAACTTCTTCGGTTCAACCTGTGAAAGAAAACTTAAATGCATATTTTCGTTAGTAGTACCTCTTCTTGTTCTAATTCCGACTTGAGGATCTCCTATGATTTGATCAATAGGATGGTCTCTCATGTGTCTGAACTCTAGGTTCCTTGCATCAGTTTGAACATTTGGAGCATCATTTGCTACTTGAATGTCTTCTTCCACTTGTACTGGTTCTTCATCAATATGATCTTCTTCTTCATTTGTGATTGGGGAAGGGATCTTGACGAAGGTTTGAGCATCAACTTTGACTGGCTCATCCAAGCTTATATCTTGTGTCTTTGAACCTGTACCTTCCATAGAAGCACTAGAAGAGCTGCTATGTAACAAGCTCGTTTCATCAAATACAACATTGATATACTCTTCTACAACCAGGGTTTTCTTATTAAATATTCTATAAGCTCTACTATGGCTGCTATAGCCTACAAAAATACCTTCAAAACTCTTTTCGCTAAACTTGGTTTTGTAATGCTTTCCATTGTTAAGTACAAAGCATTTGCAACCAAAGATTCTAAAATAAGAGATGGTTGGTCTCTTCCCTTTTAGTAGTTCATAAGGAGTCTTTTCCTGGTTTTTGTTTATGAGTGCTCTGTTTTGCACATGGCATGCAGTGTTGACTGCTTCAGCCCAAAGATATTCGGGTAGAGAAGTGTCACTCAACATCATTCTGCAAGCCTCAATGAGTGTTCTATTTCTTCTCTCAGCTACCCCATTTTGTTGTGGAGTTCGAGGAGAGGAAAACTCATGAAAGATACCTAGACTTTCACAAAAATCTGTCATAGCTCAAGATTCAAATTCTGTTCCATGGTCACTTCTGATTTTGACTACCGAACATTCAAATTCATTCTGGATTTGTTTAACAAATTTAGTGAAAATGTCAAATGTATCTGACTTGTGTTTTAGAAAGAATACCCATGCAAAATGTGAGTAATCATCTATAATAACTAATGTGTAAGACTTACCTCCTAAACTTCTAACTTGCAAAGGACCAAACAAGTCCATATGAAGTAGATATAAACACCTAGTATAATCTTTGCCTAAAATGCTCTTAAAGGTAGCTCTTATTTGCTTGCCTTTTACACAAGCATGGCAAGGTCTATCTTTAATGCACTTAATATTTGGCGCATCACGTACTAAGTTTTGAGAAAATAATTTATTTATAGTTTTGAAATTTATATGTGCTAATCTCTTATGCCATTGGTCAGCAAGAGATGCACTATTTTTTGCTAAGAGACACACTGGTGTAGAAGATGATAAACAAAGAAAATTTAAACAGAACATCGTTTCTAGATTATCTGCCGATTTTATCAAACATTTATCTCTACGAAAATCAACTATGTATCCTTTGTCACAAAGTTGACTTATGCTTATCAGATTATGTTATAATCCTTCCACATAAGCTACATCTGAAAAGGATACATTACCGTTAAAATCATACCATAGCCTTTTGTTATCCCTCTGTCAGATCCGCCAAATATAACTTTTGGACCGTTTTCAATTGGAATGTAATTTTGCAAAAGACTTCTTGTTCCGGTCATATGCCGAGAACAACCACTGTCCAAATACCAGATAGGATTATTGTTGGCCTTTGGACATACCTGCAAAAACAAATTATTTTGCCTTAGGAGCCCAAACAACTTTGGGTCCTTGGTCCCTTGTTAGTTGAGCACCACGAGGAACATTAACATTGCGAGCGGTCTTTCTTGCATTGTTAACTTGTGGTCTTTTGGAATAGGTGAGATTGAACCAACAGTTTACGGCAAAGTGACCTATTTTGCTGCAACACCAACAATTAAACATGTTGTATCTTTTCTTAATATTTTCCTGCTTAACTCTTTGAACATTGATTTTAGCAGGAGCAATCCTTCTTGATGAGGATGCATCATGAGTACAGCATACACAGGGTAACGCTTTCTCCTTTGGCTTAGGTACAACAGTCTTTACTATTGGTGCTTTAACAACACTTGGACCATGAACATAAGGACCATAATCTTTTAAATTTACTTCTTCATAAGGTGCTTTGAAAGCACATTGACCGAGGTATTGAGGACGAGCCCACCCCTTATAGTCATTGACAGGCGCAAAATTAATTGGTCGTGTCAAGTGACCATAAGAGCTTTCCATGTCATAAGCATTTGTGGGAAGTAGAACTTTCTTAAATTCCACTTGTTCTAGATGGGCTTTCCCTTTTTCTTCGATAGTAGCTTTCTTAGCATTTTTATTTTTCTTCTTGACACGGGTGCCTTTAGAAGAATTACTTGGCCCAGCGACATGACCTAAACCACTGCTATTTGCTTTAGCAGAGAAAGTATCAATGATTGGAAGAATGGTTTTCGGTTGTGAAAAATTTTCAACTAGCTTTTTCTCAGCGGCTAGCTGTTCTTCCAGAACTTTAATAGAGTTCTCTTTCCGATCAAGGAGCTCATCTGAGCTTTTGATTTTGTCTTTCAAGATTTGGTTTTCCTCCTTGAAGAAAGAAAGTTGTTCAACTTCCTTTCTCAAATTAGATTCCACTTCTTTGAGAGACATGATCTCCTTGGCCTGTGTTTTGACTACCTTTCGGCATTTGTCAAAGCTTTTAAGCATTTCAATATATTGGGTCATGAGGTTTGAGTCATCATCTGAAAGATAATCCTTTTGTTCAGCTGAGGCATATTCAGAATCAGATAAGATGGTGTGAGAATTTACCTTTCCGGTTTATGGAGGTTCTTCTTCTTCATCAGTCATAGCCATCAGCCCGAAGTAGGCTTCTTCTTCACTACTTGATTTCTCAGAGTCACTGTCGCTTAAAGTTTTATTCTTTTTAGCGACTAGACTCTTTTCAGTCTTTCTTTTCCCGTGGGTGGATTTCCTTTCTTCTTTTCTTCCACCCTCTTTCTTTTTATAGGGGCATTCATCAATCATGTGCCCTGGCTTATTGCAACAATATCAAACTATATCAGAAGAAATATGTTTACCAGTTTTAGATTTATACCTGTCATGATTGCTAGAGTTCTTTTTGTGATGATCACCATCACGTCGAGAATGTCTATTTTCAGAGGAAAATTTATTCTTCATGTGTCTTCTTTTGTTTAACAGTTTCTTAAACTGACGAGAGATTAGAGAAAACTCCCCATCAAACATTTCAAAACTGGAGGAGCTAGCTTCAGATTCTTTTTCATCATCAGATTCTTGTGTTCTAACTGGAGACAAAGCTCTGCTTTTTCTGGAGCTCTCGGCTTTCATAGCCAAGGTCCTTTCCTTGTTAGAAATTCTATTCCCATCTTCTTCTGTTTTGCGAATGTTCATTTGCAGTTCATGGGATAATAATTTCCCAAACAGATTCTGTGGGTCTAGGTTTGGTAACTTTCCAAACTCTCTGATTGCAACTATCTTGCTATCCCAGTCTTTCGTTAGGGATCGCAGGAATTTGTCATTTAGTTCACCATTAGTAAATTCCCGACCATAATTCCTTAGGCCGTTTACTATCTTGAAGAATCTTTCATAAGCATCGGCAATGCACTCCTTTTTATTCTGCTTGAAAGCCTCGTACTCTTGATTCAAAAGAGATCTTCTATCATCTCTTACTTCTTCAGTACCTTCCATAAGGACTATTAAAGACGTCCACATTTCTTTGGCAGAATTACAGTGAATTAAGTTTTGCAACATTGAATCATCCACTGCACTGGCAATTATGTTCTTTGCCTTTTTGTCCAAAGCAATGAGAGCGATCTCATCCTTTGCTATGTCCATCATTTTCTTTGGTACTTTTAAGGTTGGATCAATAGTAGAAGTGGTCATAGGCACATGAGGTCCTTATTCAACGACTTGAAATATTCTTGGGTCTGCGGCTTCCATATAAAATCTGACTCTTTCTTTCCACATAGGAAAGTTAGCCTTAGTGCATATTGGCAATTTCAACGAAGACGATTCCTTGCACTTTTCCATGATTTGTTAGCAATTAGAATGGAGAGATCCTATTCAAGGTGGTAACCTTTCAAGAATAACCTCCTCTGATACCAATTGTAATATCTAGTTGCCAACCAAAATCACCTAGAGGGGGGTGAATAGGTGATAACTGCGTCTTTTGCGGAATTGAAAATCTTGAAAATAAAGAACGCACAAAAAGCAAATCACAATCACAGACAACACAAGAAATTTATAGTGGTTCCCCGTTCTTGGGTACTCCACTTGCCGGCCTCGCCAATCTAGCACCATAGCTAGACTTGACTACTTCACTAAATCTCGGATCAAGAACGATCCTACAATCCTCAGAGTCAAAACTCATACAACTCGGAGATCAAACTCCTACAAACTCAGAGATAACCTTCTCTTACAACTCGGAGAATACCTCTCCTACAACTCGGAGAACAATCTCTCCTACAATCAAATGTAAATTTAGATTGAAACAATACTTAACGAATCACGATCAGTTCTGAATAATTTGATGATGATCTTCTCCCTTCTTGAGATCGAAATGGCTTCGGCTTGATGTTGAAGAAGAAGAATCAAATTGGCACAAATCAGATCTTCTAAGGTCTTGATCGATACAACGAAAACAGGACGAGTGAGGCGATGATCGATCGACCTTTTACTTCCACTTGGAGACGAAATCAGATAACATTCGATCGAACTCCAACAATGACGATGCACGGCACTAGACGACGATCTTGAATCAGATTAGGTTTTTGGAGAAAAGTACAAACTCTGATCTTCTACTTCGAATCATTAATTAACTCTTTCTTAAGGAGCAATCATTATATAGATGAAGACCTAACGATTAACCTTAAAAATGAGGAAGGACGTCACGTCAATTTGACGGAAAAGACTTGTCGTCAAAAAGAAAAAAAGAAAAAAAAACAAGGTTTCCGAGAAAAGCTAGAACCAGACTTCTCGAGAGATCCAAGACTTCTCGAGAGAAACCGGCTAGTTCTCGAAAAACAGCTTTAGAAGAGAATATCAAAGAATTATGATAAAGCTTCTCGAGAGATGAAAGACTTCTCGAGAGCACAAGAAACTTATCGAGAGATGAAAGACTTCTCGAAAGCTGAGCTGAGACAGACTTCTCGAAAACATCTGAAAAAGAAGTTTTCTCGAAAACTAAGGAGACTTTTCGAGATAACAAAGATTTCTCGAGAAATGAAAATAGCTACTCGAAAAATTCAACTTTCTCGAAAAAGACCTTTGAGACAACCCTTCTCGAAAAATAACAAGGACTTCTCGAGAGCATATAAGGACTTCTCGAAAAGTACCTTTACATCTCAAAAAATTTACTTAGGAAAAATTTCTTCCTTTTTCTCTAGACCAATGCTGCACACCTAAGCTTTGAATCTTTAATGTCTTGATCATAAAGTGTATCCCAATTGAGAGATCACACATGAGTCAACCCTATACCCCACACAATGAAGAATTACATTGCATGAGACTGTGCTTATTGACCCATTGTGACCTGACATTGGTCTACACTTAGCAATGTGAACCTGCAAGAACATTACTAGAAAAATATATCAAATACACAAACAATTCAATCTTGGTTCAAAGTTGACTTTCTACAAATCAAGGTTATTGTGGATACAAAACCCAACAATGATACAAATGGTGCAACAATCGGTGACCTTTGATGGTCAACCGGACGAGGATCCAAATTCACATATCTCTTACTTTCTTGAAATTTGCGACACTTTTAAGATCAATGGCGTCACCGATGACGCCATTTGACTACGTCTTTTTCCTTTTTCTTTGCGGTCTAAGGCCAAGCAGTGGCTGGGCTCCCTACCTAGGGGATCCATCACTACATGGGCCGAAAAGGCGGAAAAATTTCTTAATAAATATTTCCCGCCTTCAAAGACCGTTAAATTGCGCACGGATATTGCATCGTTCATGCAAATCGACTCGGAGACTCTCTATGACACATGGGAGCGCTTCAAGGAGCTTTTGCGCCGATGCCCTCACCACGCACTTGCCACTTGGCAACAAGTGCAAATATTTTATAATGGCTTAAATCTCCAAACGAGGCAAATGATTGATGCGGCCGCCGGGCGGACATTAAATAACAAAACCCCGATCGCCGCTCAAGAGCTTTTCGAAGAGATGGCCACAAATGCGTATCAATGGAACATGCCCCGAGCGCGGCCTAATAAGCCGGCCGAAATTTTTGAAATAGACGCAAACGCAAATTTGGCTTTACAAGTTGAGCGCTTAACAAAGCAAGTGGCGGAGATGTCTGCTTCCTCCGCCACTCCTCCTTGGGCTAATAACGTTTTAATTGAAGAACATGTTGACTACATAGGAAATCCACCTCGGCCTTCCTATAACCCGAACACCGCTCCGTATAATAACACCTACAATGCGGGTTATAGGAATCATCCGAATTTCTCATGGAGCAACCAAGAAAATGCTCAGCGTCCTATGAATTTAAATCAACCTCCCCCTAATCAACTTCTTAACTTAACTCCGCCTCCAAATTTGATTTCTCAAATTATAATCCACCCGGTTTTCCACCGCAACAACAAAAACTCTCTCCGATTGAAGAGGTTTTTGCAAAATATGTTGCTACAAATGAAACGAACATCCGGAACCTTACCGGATCGATAAAAAATTTAGAGAATCAAGTGGGCCAACTCGCAAAGATGATTTTTGAGCATCAACAAGGAGCACTACCGGGGAACACTGAGCAAAATCCAAAGGAGAGCGCGCACGCGATTACACTCCGAAGCAGGAAGGAGGTAGTTCAAAAATAGGACGAACCCAAGGTAATTTCCTCTCCTCCAACTTTTAATTCATCTTCGAATTTGCCCGCTACGATAGCTCCGCACACTTCTATTTTAAATCTGCACGCTCCTACTTCTAATATTCCGTATCCATCGAAATTTAAAAATGAAAGCGCCAAAAAAAATTATAAAAAGTTTTTAGATGTTTTAAAACAAATCCATATTAATGTACCTTTCTGCGAGGCTATATCACAAATGCCTAAATATGCGAAATATCTTAAGGAGTTGCTCTCCAATAAGAAAAAGTTAGAAGATATTTCGCATATTTCTTTAAACGCAGAATGCTCCGCGGTTATACTCAACAAATTGCCGAAAAAAGCAAATGACCTGGGACGGTTTTCCATCACATGTCTATTTGGCCATTCGTTAGTAAAACACGCCTTAGCGGATCTTGGAGCAAGCATCAACCTTATGCCATTTTCTTTGTTCAAAAAGCTAGGTCTAGGAAATCCAAGGCCCAGTCGAATGAGTATCCAATTAGCGGACCGTTCTTTAAAATATCCGATAGGAATAGTGGAGGACGTGCTCGTCAAGGTTGACAAATTCATCTTCCCGGTGGATTTTGTCATTCTTGACATTGAAGAGGATGCCGAAGTACCCCTCATACTCGGCCGCCCCTTCCTTGCCACCTCCCGCGCTATTATCGACGAAAGTAACGGAAAGCTCCTCCTACGGGTTGGAGACGATGAAGTTACTTTTGTCATAAATTCCTCGATGCGGAACACGCTAGAAAACGACGATTCGTGTTTTTACTTGGAAGAGTGTTGTGAGTTCGATTCATCCCTCGAGTTAATTTCATCGGCGAGTAGTGATTCCGAGCCCGTAGAGCTCTTTTGTGATGAAGAAGAAGTTTCTCACCCCACACCACCCGAACCATTATTTTTAGAAAAATTAAAAATCAAGACTTCTTATGAAGAACCACCCGTATTGGAGTTGAAACAACTCCCCCCTCACCTTAAATACTTGTTTTTGGAAAGAGAGTCTAAGCTACCCGTCATCATTTCATCCGATCTTAGCAACTCAGAAATTTCTGAGTTGGCTATAGTCTTAAGAAAGCACCGCCACGCAATTGCGTGGCAATTATCGGACATTAAGGGTATAAACCCATCTTTCTGCACTCATAAAATATTTCTCGAAGATAATTCCCGAAATTTAGTACAACCTCAATGACGGCTAAACCCTAACATGAAAGAAGTCGTTAAGACCGAAGTTATAAAACTTCTGGACGCGGGAATCATCTACCCGATATCGGACAGTACTTGGGTTAGCCCAGTACAAGTCATGCCAAAGAAAGGTGGTGTCAAGGTAGTTGCAAACAAAAATAACGAATTGATCCCAACCCGTACTATTACGGGTTGGCGGATGTGCATCGACTATCGGAAATTAAATGATGCCACCCGTAAGGATCACTTCCCTCTACCATTTATCGACCAAATTTTAGAACGCCTTTCGGGTCACTCCTACTACTGTTTTCTCGATGGTTTGTCGGGATACTTCCAAATTCCGATTTCGCCCGACGAATAAGAGAAAACCACTTTCACTTGTCCCTTTGGCACCTTCGCTTATCGAAGAATGCCATTCAGTCTTTGTAACGCGCCAGCTACATTCCAAAGATGTATGCTGGCAATTTTTGACGAGTTAGTGGAGGAGGTGATGGAAGTATTTTTGGACGATTTTTCCGTGTATGGGAGTTCATTTGAAAACTGTTTAAAAAATCTTGAGCGCGTGTTGCAGCGATGTGAGGAAACGAATTTAGCGCTTAATTGGGAAAAATGCCATTTTATGGTCAAGGAATGACTAGTCCTTGGCCATAAAATTTCGGGCAAGGGGATCGAGGTCGATAGGGCCAAGATTGAAGTAATTGAAAAACTCCCCCCTCCCACAAACGTAAAAGCTATTAGGAGTTTCCTAGGCCACGCGGGGTTCTATCGGCGCTTTATACAAAATTTTTCAAAAATTACAAAGCCGTTAACCCATCTTCTCGAGAAAGATTCATCTTTTCTTTTTAGCGATGAATGTCATTTAGCTTTTCAACTTATCAAAGAGAAACTTATAAACTCCCCGATTCTAGTCGCCCCAGATTGGTCGCTCCCTTTTGAAATCATGTGCGATGCGAGTGATATTGCGGTTGGTGCTGTTTTAGGCCAACGGGTGAGTAAATATTTTCACCCGATCTATTATGCGAGCAAAACACTCACGTCGGCACAAGCAAATTACACCATGACTGAGAAGGAACTTCTAGCAATCGTTTTCGCCTTTGATAAGTTTAGGTCGTATATCACCCTCTCGAAAGTCATCGTCTTCACGGATCACTCCGCACTTAGATATCTTTTAAGCAAATCGGACGCCAAGCCTCGTCTTTTGCGATGGATCCTCCTCTTGCAGGAGTTTGACTTAGAGATCCGGGACAAAAGGGGAGCCGAAAACTTGGCGGCCAATTATCTCTCCCGTTTAGAAAACCACGCCTCAGACGTATTAATAGAATCTGACATTAATGATAAATTTCCCGAAGAGCGCCTCCTTGCTCTCGAAAATATTAATTCATCGTCTACCCCCTGGTTTGCAGATCTGGCTAACTATTTAGTAGCCAGGGTCCTGCCAAAAGAATTCTCGAGTCAGCAAAAGAAGAAATTCTTTTCTGATTTAAAGAATTACTTTTGGGAGGACCCATTTTTATTCCGTGTATGCGCAGACCAGGTTGTGAGAAGATGTGTTTCAAGTGAGGAAGGCCTTAAAATTTTACGTCATTGCCATGAGGGACCCACCGGTGGTCATTATCATTCGAACCAAACCGCGAGGAAGGCGCTGGAGGCGGGCTTTTATTGGCCCTCGCTCTTCAAAGATGCTCACACCCTTGTGAGTACTTGCTACAGCTGCCAGCGGTCGGGGAACATCTCTCGCCGGGATGAGATGCCCCAAAACATTTTCTTAGAATACGAAATTTTTGAACTTTGGGGTATCGATTTTGTTGGTCCTCTCCCTCCATCTTTTTCAAATAAATATATTCTAGTGGCGGTCGACTACGTATCAAGGTGGGCGGAAGCGCAAGCTCTCCCCACCAATGATGCGCGAGTCATCGTTAATTTCTTAAAAAAATTATTCTCTCGATTTGGCACTCCGCGCGCTATTGTGAGTGATCGGGGCACCCATTTTTGCAATACTCAATTCACAAAAATCTTAGCAAAATATGGTGTCACACACAAATTATCCACTGCATATCACCCGCAAACGAGCGGCCAAGTCGAAGTTGTTAATCGAGAATTAAAACGGATTTTAGAAAAAACAGTTTCTATCAATCGAAAGGATTGGGCAATAAAGCTCGATGACGCGCTATTGGCCTATCGAACGGCGTACAAGACCGTTATCGGTTGTACACCGTATCGAATGGTTTATGGCAAGGCTTGCCACCTTCCGGTAGAATTAGAACACCGCACATTTTGGGCGCTTAAATTTTTAAACCTCGATTCCACTCTAGCGGGTGAACAAAGAAAATTCCGAATGAACGAATTAGATGAGTGGCAAGCGAATGCGTATGAGAGCAATAAATTATATAAGGAGCGAAGTTTTATCACGATAAGCATATTAAATTTCCAAAAACTTTTTCGCCGGGCGATCTCGTCCTCCTTTATAATTCCCGCCTTTGCCTTTTTCCGGGAAAACTAAAATCCCGATGGTCCGGACCCTTTATTGTTAAAGAGGTTTGGCCCTATGGGACAATTTTAATTTCCCACCCAGAAAAAGGTACCTTCAAAGTAAACGGCCACCACCTTAAATTATATCTTCCGGGAGAGTTAACTAATGAAAAGAGTGATTCGATTGTATTTCAACCTATAATATGATCGGCAAGTGGGTCAAGCTACGCGACCTTAAACAAAGCGCTTTTGGGAGGCACCCCAAAGTTATCTTTTGTTATTTTCTCTTGTCTTTTCTTTTCTTCTTTAACAACTTTTGCAGGTAATCACGGCTTCCCCACAAAAGCTTCAAAAAAAAAATAACCAGGGAAGCCCTTTTTCCTTCTCTTCTTTCGTTTTTGCATTTCTTTTTACCTTTTCTTACTTCATACTTATTTTTAAACATTGGGGACAATGTTTAACTTTAAGTATGGGGGTGTAAATAGCCCTTTGTAAATATTTGTAAATAATTTTAAAAAGAAAATTTTCAAAAAAAAAATGAAAAGAAAAAAAAACAACAAAAAAAAAATTTTAATTTTGTTTCTATGTTTTCCTTTATTTAAGAACTTGTAAAATCCAAAAACTCAAAAAAAAAAAATTTAAAAATCGAAAATTTAAATCTTGGAAAGGGACGTTTGGGATTTCATCCCATCACACCTCCTAGTACCTTGCGAACCCTTCACCGGGTAGCCCTTGGGAAGTCCAAGACTAAACAAAATTTGTTAAGTTTTAAAGCTAGTTTCCTTTCTTTGTAAATAGTTTTTAATGAGAAAAATTCAAAAAAAAGAGATAATATCAAAAATTCAAAAAAAAAGATAATATCAAAAATTCAAAAAAAAAGATAATATCAAAAATTCCAAAAATTCTTATATCCCTCCTTCTTGTTGTTTTTGTGATTTCTTAGAAATCTAGTTGAGAATGTATATAAGCATGTTTAAGTTTTTAATTGGCTAAAATTTTGCTTATCATAGTTTGTTATTTTTAAATTTGAGGTAATCTTGATTTAAGAATCATCTTATGATTTTAAATTGATTAGAGAATTTTGTTAGCATGACTTCTCTTTTTATTTTTGAATGGCTTCATTTTGTAGTGAATTTCCTAAACCTCTTTAGATTTCAATTATATTTTCTTCTAACTTTTTAGATCTTAGGAAATTTATTGTTACTAGAATTTGCTCTCAATATAATTTAAAGCTAGCTAGATTTTTTTCCCTTCCTTACCCCCTTTGTGGCATAACAAAAATGAACTTTAAAAGATCATATGTCATGGGAATAAGAGGATAAAATTCATTATTCCCTAAAACATATGCACCCAAAATATTTGAAAAGATTATATGACATGGAGTAAGAGGATAAAATTCATTACTCCTAAACCATATACATTTTGGGTTTTTATTAGAAGAGAAAAAAAAAGAAAGAAAAAAAGGAAATTTCATGATAAATTCCATTTCCTCCATTCAAAAATTTCTCTTCTTATGCCAAATTTTATGAAATCCCCCTTAGCCAATTATCATTGTTTTAGTTTTAGTTGAAAATTATGGAGAGAGAAATATTTAGTAATTTACTTTTCCTTAAGATTCTTTTAAGATATAGTTATAATTTTAATTTAATTTAGTTTTATAATTTCTACAATTTTGTCAAACTACTTAATTTTCTTGAGAAGTTCTTGCCTAAACATTTTTCCCTCTTTTCAAATCATCATCATAATTTAGGACTTAACTCCCCCTTGAATTTACTCTTAACTTAACTTTTGGTTAAATGAAATTTTAGTTTTAAATTAAAATTTTTTAAGGATGTCTTATAAATTATGTCTCACACTTTTGCTCTGGAATAGCAAAACCTCAAGTATGGGGGTATTTGATAAGTAGTATTTTTATAACTTTTTAATAGAAAATTTTGTAAATATTTAATGTGAATTTTCCTTTTTATGTCAATTTTAGGTTATACGTAGTTCTTTTTGTAATTTTGATTCTAACTTAGCTTAATTTCAATATTTGCAGAATTTTGGGACAAATCGGGAAAAATGGCATGTCACGCCCTTGGTCACGCCCGTGACCAAGGGCGTGTAACCTGAAGATTAGTCCAGAATCGATGCCACGCTGTTTGAACCAGTCTACACCAAGTCACGCCCTAGGTCACGCCCGTGACCCAAAGTCACGCCCGTGACCGGGGGCGTGTAATCTTAGAATCTTCCACGTAGAGCCACCGTCGAGACGTGGAGCTACAGTCGAGAAGTCAACTTGAGTCATGCACGTGACCCACATGTCACGGTCGTGACTTGCCCGCGTGATCTCTGCTTCGCCGCCGCGCCGAATTCCAGCCCACGCCACATTTAATGCTGCCGTCCAAAGTCACGGCCGTGACCCGACATGTCACGCCCGTGACATGTCACTTTTCGCCGCGCCATCCAGAAAGCCCACGCCGCTGTCGGATCCGATGTGAATAGTGCAGTCACGCCCTAGGTCACGCCCGTGACCGAGGGCGTGTAATTTGAAATTTTTTCCTATAAATTCAGAGGCTCTCCTTGAGTCCAGGGTTCAGAAATTTGGAGAGGGGGAGGTGCTGTTAGAGCTGAGAGTGAGTTTTTCAAGTTGATGTTCATGTTTCTTAAGGCTTTCATGTTCTCTTCCTTTTCAAATTCATGCAATGTTTTAATGTAATTTTCATGCACTAGTTTTCTCAAGTTTGTAATCTTTATTTTCCTTAGCCTTGCACTCTAAAATTAAGGCTTGTAATAGTTCTTTGATTTTCAATAAAATTAGTTTTCTCTTTCATGTTCTCTTTCTCCTTAAGTAATTTCTTCCTTTTCATGCAATGTCAATCTTTCTCTCCTTAGTTATATCTTTTTTTTGCAATGTCAATTTCTCTTTCTTTTCATGCAACGTTTAATCCTTTCATTTAGCTTGCAATTAGCTTTAATTTTAGTTAAGCAAAAACAAACCAATCAAATTTTCGTCGATAAGATAATGACGATTTTCCTCGAAGTAGAAGTAATCAACGCGCCCCGTGGAATACGACCTTGATATTCCTAAGTATTATATACTATAGACGATAAGGTACACTTGCCTTTATCGAATATAGTTTTGGAGAAAATCTCAAATCTTCACTAAATTTCAAAACTGAAAAATCAATATCATTCGCGTATGTTGAACTAAATATGTCAAGTGAGTTCGTTGAGTATTAGTTAGAATTCGTTAAGTGCCTTTGATAATTCGTCCAGTGATCTCGTCGATTCGTCAAGTGTGTTGATAATTCGTTTAGTACTCTTGCCGAATATTTTGCTGGTTTTGACGAATTTTGTCTTGAGATTTGTCATACTTGGAATTTTCTGGGCTAATTTATAGCATCATATCGATCGTATATTAATGGTTGGGTAAGTATTTTGTTGATCAAATAAGTTGGAAACTTAACGAGCTAAAAATATATTAAATGATGTTGGGATGTGCACGTTGTGGTTTCTCCCCGGCACAGTACCATGTTTGTTGGGTTGTGCGTGTTGTGGTCTCTCCCTGACACAGTACCATGTTTGTTGGGCTGTGCGCGTTGTGGTCTCTCCTCGACACAGTACGGTGTTTGTTGGGATGTCCGCATTGTGGTCTCTCCTCGACACAGTACCTCGCTTGTTGAGCTGATCAGTCTCATTTATAATTGGTTAACAATCTTTAACAAGATATATATATATATATATATATATATATATATATATATGGAACTCTATCTGCTCTTGGTTTTGAGATTGTTTGATTATAGATGCTTAGCTAGTGATTTCTTCTCTGTTCCTGTTGATTCCTTTGACTATTGTTGTTAGTTGTTCGTTATTCTCTGCCTACTTAGAGGTTTGTCTGGCTCTTTTTTTACCTTTTTTTTGCCACCCGCAACTTGTTTCCGAGGTGTTCTTTCTGTGAATGCCTAAGGTTCGGAGCAGTAGCAGGTTGGGTCATTAGAGCCAGTGTCTTCAGTGATGTGAGTTATTGCAGTCTTTTGTTTTCTTCCTCTTTGCTGTGAGGTATCTACTTCTTGTATGACAGTTTAGACTTGTTTACTATGGGTTCGTGCCAGTTTGTTGACACCCATAGTGTTATTTCTAGTGTTTGACTACTTGCTAGCTTTTTTCTGCTATTACTTACTGTAGTTTATGTACTTGCTCTCTTGGAATGATTTATGTTAGGATGAATGCTAGGTACTTGAAATTATAAAAAGCTTGCATTCTAGCTTAGTTGCATGGCATTTCTTTTAACTGGAATTCACGCTATTTTCTTAGAGCAATAAAACTACCTTTTTACTTATATTAAATTTAGAGGTCTCATCTCCATGATATAATCAGCTAAGTCTCCATACTTATATAGGACAAAATGAAATATTTTTCCACTGCGTATATACTTTCACTTGTGGACTAGTTGATCCACCCGACTGAGGGACATGACCAGTAAAACCTGAAAAATGCAAATTGTGAATTAACACATAAACTATAAGTCCTTTCATAAAATTAAATAAGAGGATAGTTTTTCCTGAACGTCTGCAGTTGTCCCCTTCACGTTGTGGCATCACGATCGCATATTTTCTCTCGCTCTGATAGTATTTTTAATACTGAGAAAATACGGGTTGCGAAAGTTGGTATCAGATGGAGGTTCGTCAACATGTTGGTCGGAAGATTATTTTATGAAAAGTTTTAGTTCTCGTGTCATTTCATTGCATACACACACTGTGAAAGTGCACAATGTGCCTCTGAGAATCCTCTAGAGGGGGAGGGGTGAATATAGATTCAAATAATTTTCTATTTTAACTGTACAAACAATAAAACTTACTAAGTTATTATGCACACAAACAAAACCAAAGGCAGAATAATTAAGATAAAGATTGCTGAAAATGAAGTCTGAAAAAAATGGGGCAACACAGAAAATCACAGCACAGACACACAGATTTTATAGAGGTTCCCCAAAATATATGTACTCCCCTCTTCTACCACCTGGTAGGAATGCACACCTGTGCCAGAGTATTTTGATAAGGAGACTCTTGAACCAAAGATCTTTTGATAAGAAGATCTTGAACCACAGATCTTTTGATAAGGAGACCTTAAACCACAGATCTTTTGATAAGGAGATCTTGAACCATAGATCTTTTGATAAGGAGATCTTGAACCACTGAATCCTTTGGAAGAGGGATTCTTAAAACCCTTTTAAAGTTGAAGAAAAGGAGAAAGGAGAAGGAGAAGGAAAAGGTGAGAAGAAGAATTCTATTCTCAGAATTCCATTGAAGCCTTCCACTTCAAATTTTCCTTTTGCTGGATCTTGAAATGATGAACACTTGCTTATGATAGTGATAATTTACTAGGGTTATAAGCTTTTATCCTTTCTGCTTTCTTCTGATTGAACTCTGGCTATTATGAGATATTGATTGAAGAGCAGCCTTCGGTTGTTCTGTTATGAGAGAAAGAGAGAGAGAGAGCAGTTCTTGTTTTTCTGTCATTTAGGGTTGCAAGAAGGAGAGGAAGAAGAAGGAAGCCCTAATCGACAAGCCCCAGAAAATAATGATCAATCCCCTATATTTCTCTCTGCTCTCTTCTTATTTATTTGTCCATAATTTAATTTTGAATCACTTTCCTCTTTTATTTTGTACTTAAAAGGTATTGGCCTTTGCAATTTCTCTTCCTTTCCTCATTTGTTCACGACCCATCCTCCAGCTATTTTGATCCTTTCCAAGAAAGCTTTTCTTGTCTTCTTTACTGCTCCTTTCTATTATAGGCAATAAATGAGCCAATGTAGAATGATCTTCAGTACTGTGGGACTTGAGAGAGAGTTCCAAAATGACAGCTGAAAAGGTTTCCTTTTCAGACTGTATTTGACATTTGGTCAATTTATCTTTCTCTCTTATCGACGCACCTTCGAGTTCTTGTAAGAGCATCTTCGAAATCCTTCTTACTCTGATTGAACCCTGATGTCGATGCTGCTTCGAGTTCTTATCGACGTAACCGTCGAGTTAAAGACTTGATTTTTAACTTCATTATCTGCGTTGAATTGTAGTTGACGTTGCATCGACTTCAGATGGCTTCAACAGATTCTTCCTTCTGCGTTGAGTTGAAGTAAAAGTTGTGTCAACTTGTAATGATACTTCGACATACTCATTTCATCTACGTCATTATCCTTTCGACGTAGCGTCGACTTGATCTACTTTGACAGAGAGGTTGAGTTGCTTGGACTTCTAGTCTAAGTTACGTCGACATGAAGTCAAAGTTGCGTCGAATACCATTCGACGCAATTGTTAACTCAACCCAATTTGTGCTTGTCTTGCTCTGGTCTTTACAGTCCAAGTTATTTGTGATATCCTAAGATATCTAATGACCAAATTACCCTCACTATACAATGGGTAATTAATACCTATGAGTTAAAATCACTTTTAGATAATTTGTTAAGTTAAATCCAAGGAGTTTTTCCTAACAATCTCCCCCTATTAATCTTAACAAATTTTACAGACTTGGTTAAAGTGGTTTTACACAATCTTTAATATAAGCAGAATTACATATAAGATATCATAAACACAGAATAAATAACTAGATGTGCTGGTAAAAAGAAAAGCTTTTGATTAATACCAATAAGTGTTTATCCATGTTTACCCAAGGAAAAGTCTACTTCCTTCCTTTAAGAAAAGTAGATAAGGCCTCATAGAACTTTCTGAATTTCCTTTGCACATATTTGAAGTTTGTAGGAGTAGCTTTCTCTGGATTCTTCTGTATTCTTTTATGACCCTTGAATAGCTTTTCCAGTTCAATTTCTGTTTCAGGGTGAACATCATTTATGTTGAAACCAAGATTAAGAACTTTAGTTGTCAACAGGTTTATGACCTCCAAGTCTAACTCCTCTGACTCAGAGTCTTTATCTGGATTTGGTACCACAAAGGTTGATTGTGGTTTACCAGAGGTTGAAGCAGTCTTGAACATAATGTTTTTCTTCTTTACATGCATATGTCCTCCTTTCTTTCTCTTTAGGGAAGGCTGCACTGCCTCCTCTGGATTGCATCCAATGCCCCCTCTATGAAGCTGCCCTACTTCATCTAACATTTTGGCTTGAGGGTTCTTTGCAGTATACTCCGTGGGATCAAACATGGTAGTTTTGATTGGGATTTCTTTTGCCATTTCTTTTTGTTCACAACCTCTTTTCCTCTTTGCAAAATATCAATAAACCTCTTTCTCTTTTCTTCAATCTCCTTTTGAGCTGTCTCATATTCATACTTGTCTCTATCTCCAATCTAACCTAAAGCTTTGTATGGCCTTGGATCATTATATGTTTTCATTGTATTCTCTGGGATTTCAATATTCTTATATTTTTTGTAACAGGACTTGTCCTTTTTGAAATCCTTCCTTTGTTCTTTTGTATACCTTTCCCATAAAGGTATATTTCTACTTCTGAAGTTTCTTCCATGAACTCTCCCCCTGTATGGAGATCTTCCTCTGAAGATAAGTGTTGAGAGGATTGTCTTCGCTGCTGGAACTGGAGTAGATGGAGGCTGGACTGGAGGTGAATCAGCGGAAGGTAGATCTTGATCAGCCACCTTGACTAGAGATGGTGCTGTTGTAGATTATTCAGACAACACCCTGAATGAAAGTGCATCAGGAATGGATGTTTCAGTGTCCACATGGAGCTCCTGTGCTGCCTTTAAGTAGGCCTGATCATCTGAGATTAGGGGAATCTCCCCCTGAATTGAGGACTCCCCCTGTGTTGAAGGCATGATCCTTGGAAGGGTTGGCTCCCCCTGAGTTGTTGAATATTCAAGCTGCAGCCTAGATGCAATGGCTGGCTCCCCTCCAGAGAAAAAAGAGAGTGTAATTGCTGTGGTGTACACTGAATCTTGAAGAGGTTTGGACACACCCCCTTGAGGAGACCTGCTGACAGATTTCTCCCCCTGCTGTATATTGTTGAGGAAAGATATAAAAGCATCAGCAGGGAGACTCACAAACCTTATTGTTTCATCGAGGTCTTTGATTTAAGCATTAAGATACTGAAGCTTTCGATGTTGAGCACTGAGCTTTCTATAACAATCTCTGGAGAAGTCAAGATAGAGAGAGCTGAAGTGAGAGAGAAGGATCTCTAGAGCTTGATCAACCACTTCAATAATAGCTTGATGAGATGCCATTATTGCCCTAAGAGTACCTGCACGTAAACATAAAGAGAGACAAAGAAGGGAAAAAGGGAGAGCAAGAGGGAGAGAAATTCGAAAAGCATAAGAGAATCAAATGCCTAAGTTACTTTGAGTAGATGAAACGCCACAACTTAGGGTTATATTCAAAGCGACGTTGAAAAGAAAGCTGAACTCAGCGCGCCAAAATATGTCCTGGGCGAGCATTTTGTCAAGTCTACGGTACATCGAGATAAAGTCGACTTAGCGTCGAAATATAATCATCAATTATGATGTCGACGTAAGCGTCGATATGTATTCGACGTTACGTTGAGTACTTTTCGACTGAGCTGTTCCATGATGCTCTCAAAGCTGACGTCGAGTTGAAGTCGACGGAATGTCGATTTGAATTCGACACAGCTCTGATTAAATATGTATGTTTTCTTCAAAATCTTTACTATTTTTACCAACAATAACTTTCTATTGAAAATAGATCATTATACATAATAAGTGTGACATAGAACACTCCATCAAGCATTCCCAGTGCATTGATCAAGAACTTGTGCTTTCTTTCATCAAGTGGCTTAGTGAAGATGTCAGCCCTTTGAGTGTCAGTAGATATATATTGAAGGTTGATCTTACCTTTCTCTACATTATCCCTAAGAAAGTGGTGCCTTATCTCTATGTGCGTAGTTCTGCTGTGAAGAACATGATTGGAAGCTATTGAAATAGCACTTGAGCTATCACAATATATTGTGGAATTGTCATGGGAAAAGTTGTAATCCAATAACTGATTTTGCATCCACAATATTTGTGAGCAGCACCTTCCTGCAGCTATGTACTCAACTTTAGCTGTAGAAGTGGAGACTGTGATTTGCTTCTTGCTAAACCATGAAATCAGTCTAGCACCCAGGTACTGACATGTTCCTGATGCGCTTTTTTTATTCAGCCTGCATTCAGTATACTCTGCATCTTAATAGTCAATTAATTCAAATCCAGATTCAGCTGGATACCATAAACCAAGTTCAGGTGTTCTCTTTGGATACCTGAGTATTCTTTTTACAGAGCTCATGTGTGATTCCTTTGGGTCAACTTGAAAACTAGCACATATACATGTAGCAACCATTATATCAGGTCTGCTAGCTGTTAAGTAGAGAAGAGAGACAATGGCTGCTCTGTAAGTCTTCTGATCAAAGGACTTACCCTTTTCATCTCTATCCAAAACAACATTAGTAGCCATGGGGGTTTTCATAACAAAGGCATTCTCCATCCCAAACCTCTTGATGAGTTCTCTGGTATACTTGGATTGGGATATGAAAACGCCATCAACATTTTGTCTTACTTGAAGACCAAGGAAATAGGATAATTCCCCCATGCTACTCATTTGAAATCTTGACTGCATTAGGTAAGCATATCTTTTGCAGAGAGATTGATCTGTTGACCCAAATATAATATCCTCTACATATATTTGGACTAGTAATAGCCGATTCTTATGTGCTCTGGTGAAAAGTGTTTTATCTACTTTCCCTCTTTCAAAAGAGTGTTCCAGAAGAAAAGTGAATAGGGTCTCATACCAAGCTCTTGGAGCTTTCTAGAGACCATATAGTGCTTTTTCTAGCCTATACAAAAAAGAGGGAAAAATTGGATTGACAAAATCTGGTGGTTTCTCCACATACACTTCCTCTTGAAGAGTTCCATTGAGGAATGCACTCTTTACATCCATCTGGTAGACTTTGATCCATATGTGGGCAGCATATGCCAGAAACATTCTGATGGCCTCTAGCCTTGCTACTGGAGCAAAATTCTGGTTAAAGTCAATCCCCTCCTCTTGCTTGTATCCATGGGCCACAAGTCTGGCCTTATTTCTGATTATGGATCCTGTTGAGTCCATTTTGTTCTTGAATACCCATATGGTGCCAATGACTGGGTAATTCTTTGGTCTTTCAACCAATATCCAAACCTTGTTCCTCTCAAACTGAGTCAGTTCTTCTTGCATAGCAGATATCCAGTGAGGATCACTATCTACTTCATCAAACTTCTTGGGTACATATTGAGAGAGAAAGCATTGTAGCATTGTTTCATTTGTAAGCTGTCTCCTTGTCTTAACTCCCACTATCAAGTCTCCTATAACTTGTGTTGGAGGATGATCTTTTTGAGTCATCCTGGATCTTGTTGAGTGATCTAGGAGATTCTCTTCTTCCTGAGGAATCACTTGTTCAGTGATAGTGAGAGCTTCATCCTCATTCACTGGAATGATTTCTGTTGCTGGCAGCTCGGGTGCTGTGATTTCCTCTTCACCTGCTGTAGAATCTTCATCAGAATCAGTGTCAATCTTCTGTTTCCCCTTGTCTTTACACACTGATGAGTGGTCCATTATGGTTATCCTTTCAACTTGTTCTGCAAGATGATCTTCTTCCTGCAAAACTGTGTTGGTGGAAGTTTCCTTCCCCTTATATACCATGTTAGTTTCATCAAAAACTACATGTACAGACTCCTCAATTTTGAGAGAGCTTTTATTATAGCACATATAGGCCTCTCTTGATGAAAAATATCCCATCATCAACCTTCTTGTCAAATTTGGCAAGATGTCTTTTCCCATTATTGAGGATAAAAAAAGTACACCCAAAAATCTTAAAGTAAGTGACTATAGGTGCCTTTCCCTTCAATAACCCATAGGGAGTCATTAACTTAGTCTTGTGAATGAGACTCCTATTCAGAACAAAGTTGGCAGTATTTACTGCCTCAGCCCAAAAGGACTTAGGCAAGTTGGACTCAGCCAATAATGTCCTTCCTAATTCAATTAGGGTTCTATTTTTTCCTTTCAGTCACCCCATTTTGTTCGGGGGGGGGGGGGGGGGGGGGGGGGTTCTAGGAGCTGAAAAGCTTTGTCTTATCCCTTCATCCTCACAAAATCTACACATTAACTGATTTTCAAACTCAGTGCCATGATCACTTTTGATCACAGCAACCTGAGTGTTGAATTCAGATTGAATCTGTCTAATGAATCTTGAAGGTGTTAGACTTAGCTTTTAGAAAGAACACCCAGTTGAACCTTGAAAAGTCATCAACAATGACTAAAGTGTAAGTTTTACCTGCTAAGCTTTAGGTGGAGATAGGACCAAATAGGTCCATGTGCAACAGGAATAGGATTCTGGGTGAATCATTCTTACCAATTAGTTTGAATGATGCCTTGATCTTCTTTCCTAGTTGGCAGGCTCTATATGGATGATCTTTATTGAACTTACCAGTTGGTAAGCCCCTCACTAGGTTGAGCTTGGAGAGGTTGGCAATTGTCTTAAGATTAAGTTGACTAAGTCTCCTATGCCACATCTCACTATTTTCTAACTGGGAGTTGAATAAACAGATCTCAGATTTTGTGTACTCAAAGTCTACAACATAGACTTGACCCTTCCTAAGGCCAGTTAATACTACTTGGTCAATTCTAGAGCTAACTATATGATACAAGGACTTGGTAAATACAACTTTGTAATCCCCATCACACATATGGCTAATGTTAATCAGATTATGTTGAAGTCCTTCAACGTAAGCTACCTTAGAAAAGGAGACTTCCCCAATCCTGAGCAAACTATATCCTTTGGTTTGACTAGAGTGGGAATTCCCAAAAATTACCTTAGGAGCATCCTTCCTTGGCCTTGAAATTCTCCAGCAGTTCTTTTGCTCCAGTCATATGCATGGAGCATCCACTGTCCAGATACCACTCCTGGTTTGTGGTTGGACAGTCTCCCTTATGCACATGAAATTAACCAATAGTATAGGCCCTCATATGTTAGTGTCTCTTTCTTCTATCATCATATGGAGTAATGAAAGAGTGAGAAGGTCTTTCAGTATACCCCCTTAGGTGAAGAAGTGTTATATTATTATGCCAGCAATGTTTGGCAATATGTCCTAGTTTAGAACACCAAAAACATCTTGGAATATGGGTAAAAAGAGGTTTAGATGTTTGGTAACTTTGTGCAGGAAACATGCGTCGAGAAGAAATCGATGCGTCTTTAGAGTTGCGTCGAATGTAATTCAACATGCCTGCACAGTCCCGTCGATAGTCATTTGAAGCATAGTATTGGTTGCGTTGAGTGTAATTCGACGCACCCACATAGTTTCTTCAAAATGATGTCGACGCATATGCTAATCCCTTTGACTTGTATTCAACGCATTCTTAAAACTGCGTCGAATTCTATTCGACCTATGACACTTTTTCTTAAGATTTTTGTTATTTTTATTTGATTTTTCTAATGGGTGCTTGACTAAGATTCCTGGTTGATCACTAATGTTTGCCCTATTGAATATGGTGAATTTATTGGGGTTGTTATCTAAATGATGCTACTAGATTTTCCCAAGCATGTTTGCTAGGGATTTGAGTGCTAGTGGATGGTTGTGATTTCTGATCAAGATGATCAAATCTCTTGGAGAGATATTGTGAGATATCTTTAAGCTTTTGACTCCTTCCATTGAGGGAGTCCTGAAAGGCTTTTGCATTTGTAATTTCTTTCTTTAAGTCTGAATTTTCATTATCTAATATATATAATTCTTTTTCTTTTTCATATAACATATTTCTCATATCATAGTTAACTGAGTACTGATTATCTCTCTTAAGTTCTTCTAGTTCTGATATGATTGTTTTAAGTTTCTTTTGGTTGTTAATAAAATCTTGACAGGAATCTTTAAAAGAATCCTTAAAATCTCTTGATGAAAAATCAAAGTCATCAAAGACTGTTACCTCATTCTTAGCAGAGGAGTCTTTTAGAGCCAATAGGCAGGCTTCTTCTGGTCCACCATCTTCATCATCATCAGATGAGAAGGAGCTTGATTCAGAGTCTGAATCACTCCAGGTTTCAGCTATGAAACCTTTCCCTCCTTTCTTATCCTTTCTCCCGAAGGATTTCTTCTTGTGCTCTTTTCTCTGCTTGATGCTCTTGTTCAGAGTCTGAATCACTCAGTGGAAAAGTGTCCTGGTTTTCTGCATGAAAAACAAATAATCTCCTGTTTTGGAGTTTTAACATACCTTGGCTTGCTTGAACTCCTCTCTTTCCTTCTGGAGTCCTCTGTCCTAGCCCACTTCTTGAATCTTATAGCTAGGAGATTGAATATTTCTTCTTCAGTGGTGGAGGACTCTGCTTCAGCAGTCTTTAATGCCAGACCCTTTCTGTAGGAGTTGATATTCTTTCCTGGGCTTCTAACTCAGCCCTTCTTTTAAGTAGAAGCTCATAGGATTTGATCTTTCCCAGTAGAGCATCTGTTGTGATCTCTCTGAGACATCTAGAATCTCTAATAACCCAGATTCTAGAGTCCTATGTGCTTGGGAAGCACATGACGAGCTTGTCATTAATCTCTGTCAGAGAGATTTCTTTGTCAAGCCCTCTCAGTTCATTGATGATGAGTCTGAATCTATCATACATTTCTGTAATGCTTTCATCAGCCTTTTTCTTGATGTTCTCATATTGGGATATGAGAAGTGACTTTTTGTCTTTTCTCTCATCAGAGCTGCCTTCAACTAATCTAGAGAGAGATTCCCAGATTTCCTTGGCAGAGTTGCACTCAGCAATTTTTTGGAATATGTCATCTGACATAGTTGAGACGAATATGTTCATCGCCTTGACATCACATGCCTTGACCTTCTTCTCAGCTTCAGTCCATTCTGCTCTGAGGACTGAGGTTTGTATGACTTTACCACTAACATCCTTCCTTACTGGTGCGAGGGGACCTATAAGTATGACATTGATAATTTCCTCATCAATGGAGTTCATATATAGTTTTATTCTGGCCTTCCTGAGTGTAAACTTATTCAAGTTACACACTGGAGGTCTTGTTGAGACATAATCCTTAGTACTCATTTTCTTTAGAAAATATTTTTGTAATAAAGAAATAAGAGTTAGAGGTCTTTTTGATCAAGGTGTTAACCTTTTAATGATCAACGTCCCTCTGATACCAATTGAAAGTGCACAGTGTGCCTCTGAGAATCCTCTAGAGGGGGATGAATAGAGATTTAAATAATTTTCTATCTTAACTGTACAAATAATCAAACTTACTAAGTTATTATGCACACAAACAAAACCAAAGGCAGAATAATTAAGATAAAGATTGCTGAAAATGAATGCTGAAAATAAAATGGGACAGCACAGAAAATCACAGCACAAACACACATATTTTTATAGACCCCAAAATGTGGGTACTCCCCTCTTCTACCACCTGGTAGGAAAGCACACCTGTGCCTGAGTCTTTTGATAAGGAGACTCTTGAACCAAAGATCTTTTGATAAGGAGATCTTGAACCACAGATCTTTTGAAATGAGATCTTGAACCACAGATCTTTTGATAAGGAGATCTTGAACCAAAGATCTTTTGATAAGGAGATCTTGAACCACTGAATCCTTTGGAAGAGGGATTATTAAAACTCTTTTACAGTTGAAGAAAAGGAGAAAGGAGAAGGAAGAGGTGAGAAGAAGAATTTTGTTCTCAGAATTCTATTGAAGCCTTCTTCTTCAATTTTTCCTTTTGATGGATCTTGAAATGATGAAACCTTGCTTATGATATTGATAATTTGCAAGGGTTATAAGCTTTGATCCTTTCTGCTTTCTTCTAATTGAAATCTGGCTGCTATGAGATATTGATTGAAGAGCAGCCTTCAGTTGTTTTATTCTGAGAGAGAGAGAGAGAGAGAGAGAGAGAGAGAGAGCAGTTCTTGTTTTTCTATCTTTTAGGGTTCCAAGAAGGAGAGGAAGAAGGAAGCCCTAATCGACAAGCCCCAGAAAATAGTGATCAATCCCCTATATTTCTATATGCTCTCTTCTTATTTATTTGTCCATAATTTAATTTTGAATCCCTTTCCTCTTTTAGGTTGTACTGAAAAGGTATTGGCCTTTGCAATTTATCATCCTTTCCTCATTCGTTCACGACCCATCCTCCATCTGCTTTGATCCTTTCCAAGAAAGCTTTTCTTGTCTTCTTTACTGCTCCTCTCTATTCTAGGCAATAAATGAGCCATTGTAGAATGGTCTTCAGTACAGTGGGCCTTGAGAGAGAGTTCCAAAATGACAGCTGAAAAGGTTTCCTTTTCAGACTGTATTCGACGTTGCGTCGATTTCTCTTTCTCTCTTATCGACGCACCTTCGAGTTCTTGTAAGAGCAGCTTCGAATTCCTTCTTGCTCTGATTGAACCCTGATGTTGACGCAACTTCAAGTTCTTATCGACGTAACCGTCGAGTTGAAGACTTGATTTTGAACTTCATTATCTGCGTCGAATTGTAGTTGACGTTGCGTCGACTTCGGATGGCTTCGACAGATTCTTCCTTCTGCGTTGAGTTGAAGTCAAAGCTGCGTTGACTTCTAATGATACTTCGACATGCTCATTTCATCTAAGTCGATATCCTTTCTATGTAGCATCGACTTGATCTACATTGACAGAGAGATTGAGTTGCTTAGACTTCTAGTCTAAGTTACGTCAACATGAAGTCGAAGTTGCGTCGAATACCATTCGACGCAATTGTTAACTCAACCCAATTTGTGCTTGTCTTGCTCTAGTCTTTACAGTCCAAGTTGTGTGTGCTATCCTAAGACATCTAATGACCAAATTACCCTCACTATACCACGGGTAATTAAAACCTAAGAGTTAAAATCACTTTTAGATAATTTGTTAAGTTAAATCCAAGGAGTTTTTCCCAACACATTGATATATCATCAGTATGTCTTAATGGAAGCATGAACACTACACTCATAAGCATGGCATGTAGTATACAGAGCATATTATGTAGTTTGGGATGCATAATATGTGGTTGTATATGGATCCTCATAGGAAGCAACATGTGACTATTATGTAGTATGGGATGCATAACAATCATCATATGGATGCCCATTAGATTTTATTTTTTGTTACATGCGATATTATGTATTATGGGATGCAAAATATTTCATGTGTACGCCGCTCATAGCAAGCATTAAGGCTTTTATTAGACTATATAACACATCATAAACTTCATAACATAGCATTAACACATGTGCAAAGTTAAAAATCACGTGATGACATATGTACACAAATGATTTAAAAGAAGAGTTAAGAATTCATACATTCATATTATATGCACGAGAGTCAGCAATGAAGGATCTCATCTGTTAAGCATAACATTATTTCATGAATTCCCAGAGCATGGTAACAGCAAAAGCAAGTATTTACGCATTTCTTACCTGTATCGAGTTAGAAAATTCTAGATTGCTGGCTGATGTTGTTGGATCGGTAGGCGACCTTAGAGGGGGGGGGGGGGGGGGGGGGTGAATAATGGTTTTAAAACTTTTTCTTATATTTTGATTATCTTTGAAATAATGCGTGAATAAGAAAGTGAGAAATCAAACAAAACAATTAAAATTAAGAGGAGACATGTTTTATTAATATGAAACAAGGTTTTACAAAAATTGATTTCTATAACGCTAGAAATCGGTGGCGAATAATAGTAAGCTCTTTTTGTTTTCTATCCTGACTTGCATCCCCACAAACCGGTGGCCCTAGCCTATCCTTCCACAGATTCAGCATCAAGCCTCTCTAGCCAATCCAACCCCAGATATGGCCTTGAGCACCCCCTAGACTCAACCTAGATCTAGTCGCCAACAAGAGGCAAATTTCTGCCCTAAGTCCTACCCAGACCTAGTCGCCAACACGAGGCGAATTCTCTAATGGTTTACAAGAAATATGAAATGATAATAATAAAAACTCCCTCTTGAAGAACTTCTGAAGTTGGAGATGAAGATCCGCTGTAGAATAAGCGTTATAGAAGCGGACGTCATTTGGATCCGGCGTGAAGAGATTCTCCTTCAGAAATTCGTAGAGCTTTGGTAGGACATCAACTTTCTGCCAAATCAGGCTCTGAAATTCTAGCACTCAATCTCTCTCTATGACGTCTATCTAAAATGAGAGAAGAGGGGTCCTATTTATAGCCTTAGCGCTAGCGCCTAGTCTAGTGCTACTGTCGGCGCTATCCCAGATTAGGACATATTTTGCTCGGGGGAATCCTCAATCCGAGGAATCATTTCTCTCTTGCCTTCTGTGCTCCGCGCTACCGCCTGTGCTATCCACTATCGCCAGGCGCTAGCTCCTTCTATATGTGCTCCGGAATTATGCAAATCATCGCTAGCGCCGGGAGCTAGGTGCTACCGCCGGCGCTAGTGGGCATGTTGGATTTGTTGGCTCAAATTTGGGGGCAACCTTCTTATGTAATCCTTGAGTCATATGGACTGTGTTTCCTGCACACTTAAACACACAAGATCAAATACACATCGGATTTGTTATTCTAAAACCTAGGAGATGCAGAAGACCATGTTCCAACATATGTGTCTTAAGCTAGGTCTTGATTTGATGTTGGTTTGTCTCGTAGTGATGCCGGCAAAGCGTGTTGTGATGAGGTCAACTCCCGGTCCGAGGGTGAATCGTCGGGTGCGTAGAGCGAAGCCATGATCGAAGGGCTGCGACAGAGCAATGAGGCTCTATCAAGGCAGATGGTTGAAATGCAATCACATATTCAGGCGTTGTTGACTGCCGTCTCAGGGAAACAGCCTAGAGTGCAGGACCCTATAGTGGGTCAACCCATCCCTATTCCTCCCGCCCCTTTGGTGCCTCTAGTGTCACTGCCATGAGAGATGAAATTTTTATCACCCTTCCAGCGATTAGGACCTCCTAACTATAACGGTAGAGCCGACTTCATGACATTAGATGACTGGATCATCGCTATTAAGGAAATGTTTTCCTATTCTGGGATTTCTGCTGACCAAAAGGTGATGGTTACCGCTTACCAGCTGAAGGGCCTTGCGAAGAACTGGTGGATAAGGGAGAAAGAGAGAATTACCGATGGATGTTTATGGGAATCGTTCAATGGAATGCTTCTGAAGAAGTTCTTGCCTACCGTCTAGCAAGACAGACTTATGAATAACTTTTTGCACCTAAAGCAGAGGCAACTCACAGTTAGTGAGTATGAAGTTGACTTTAGCAAATTGAGCAGATTTCATCCGGATTTGGTAGCCTCCGAGGCGGGTAGAGTGAAGCATTTTTTGGGTTGTCTTAGGAGTGACATCCAGCTGTTGGCAAGCGCGTACGGATCTGAGGATTACGTAGAAGATGTTGAAGCCGCCTTAAACGTAGAGGCGATAGAAAATGCAAAGAATCGTGGGCTGCAAGTGAGAAGAGATAAGAGGAAGTCTGATGACAGTGGAAGCTCTAAGGCATCTGGCCCTGCTTCGAAGAATGGACGAAAGGAAGCGTGTAGCTTCTGTGGCCAACTAGGCCATCCTTTTGAAAGGTGTTTCAAGAGACAGGAGGCGCAGAAGCAGTCTCAGGTGCATACAATCCAGGATGCCCCTAAGGGAGATATTGTTTGCACCTATTACCAGAAGAAGGGGCACGATGTGACCCGTTGCTTCAGAAAGACTGGATCTTACATCCCATGCGATCTGAAAAGGAATAGGAAGGCTGATTTCCCGTGGTCCCAGCCCGCGCTGTAGGCAGTTCCCTTGCAGACTCTACCACCGCCCCACAACTTTTGATCAAGGAGAAGGGGAAGCTTAATGTGCTGACCAAGGATGAGGCTCAGTCATCTGCCCAAGTTATTTTAGGTTAGTGCTAGACCTAGCTAGCAATCTTGTATGAAGAATTTAAAATTTCTGTATTTTAGTTGCACGCAGAATGTTTATAGGTGAGTTTAAGGTGAAGAATAAGTGGACACACGTTCTTTTCGATTCGAGTGCTACTCACTCATTCATGGCTAGGAGTTTTGTAGACCGACATCGCTGGGCTGTCGATCAGTTAGATATTTCTCTTAGCGTCAAGTTCCCCTCAGGAGAGCTGGTAATGTCAAATCAGTGCATTCAGAAGTGCCCTATTTCTCTAGGTGGTTTCCTAGCTTTCGCTGATCTAAAGGTGTTAGATCTAGTGGACTTTGACTTGATCTTGGGCATGGATTGGTTGTCCAGTTATAATGCTGTCATCCAGTTCAAGGTTAAGTGCTTAGATTTCAGTGTGGACAATGGCCAATCCATGAGCATGTATGGGTTGCCATGTCAGGACTCCCCAATCATCTCTGGGGTACGTACTCGTCAATTATTAGAGTCTGGCTGTAAGTCTTATCTTGTTTCTATTTCTATTTTGGAAACTGCTCTTGGTGTGCCACGTGTCGAGAATATTTCTGTGGTATGAGAGTTTCCAAATGTGTTTCCTTCCAGTCTTCCCAGACTTCCTCTGGAGAGAGAGGTGGAGTTCTTTATTGATCTTGAGCCAGGTACGCGTCCTATTACGAAAGCACCCTATCGTATGACGCCGCATGACTTGGAGGAGCTACGCACCCAATTGGATGAGCTTTTTCATAATGGCTTCATTAGGCCTAGTTCTTCGCCTTGGGGTGCTCTTGTTCTATTTGCGAAAAACAAGGATGGATCGATGAGGCTGTGTATTGACTATCCCGAGGTTAATAAAGTGACAATTAAAAACAGATACCCGTTGCCACGAATTGATGATCTATTCGATCAGTTGCGGGGTAGCCGTGTTTTCTCAAAGATTGATCTCTGTTCGGGTTATCACCAATTGAGGATTCGGGAGTCAGATGTGTTGCGTACTGCTTTTCAATCCTGGTATGGACATTTTGAGTTTTTGGTAATGTCTTTTGGGTTGATGAATGCACCCTATGCCTTCATGGATTTGATAAATAGAGTTTTCAAAGATTTCTTGGATCAGTTTGTTGTGGTGTTTATCGATGATGTGCTAGTATATTCGCGGAGCGCTGAAGAACATGCTCTGCATTTGCGTTTGGTTCTTTCAACTTTGAGAGAGTATAAGTTGCATGCCAAGTTGAGCAAGTGCGAATTCTGTCCTTCTTAGGTACCTTTTCTGGGACATGTTGTGAGTAAAGAGGGGATATTTGTGGACCCAACAAAGGTTTCTGTGGTCTTGGAATGGAAGAGACCGGCATCACCGAAGGAAATAAGAAGTTTCTTTGGGTTAGCAGGGTTATAACGAAGATTTGTGCAAGGATTTTCAGTACTGTCTGCGTCGTTGACTCAGCTTACTCAGAAGAACACAACTTTTGTTTGGAGTGATGAGTGTGAAGAAGATTTTCAGGAGTTGAAGAGGATGTTATGTTCTGCTCCTGTCTTGGCTCTGCCTACTGAAAATGTAGAGTTTGCAGTTTACGTAGATGCGTCTCGAGTTGGTCTCAGTTGTGTTCTAATGCAAGAAGGGAGAGTAATTGCGTACGAGTCTAGGAAATTAAAGGTTCATGAAAGAAATTAACCTACACATGACTTGGAATTTGTAGTTGTGATCTATGCTTTGAAGCTGTGGAGGCACCTATTATATGGAGTGTCTTACAAGATCTATTCAGACCATTAGAGCTTGATTTATGTTTTCTCTCAGAAGGAGCGTAATTTGCATCAGCGCAGATGGATGGAGTACGTTACAGATTATGAAGTAGAAATTCTTTACCATCCAGGCAAGGTGAACGTGATAGCTGATTCTTTGAGTAGAAAGTCGGCTTATGTCTTCAATCTCTCTGTGCAGTCTTTAGTGGAAGAGTTTTATTTGATGAATATAGTCGTGAAGCCTACGGTTGGGCCGTCTAGTGTGAGAATTGAAGATCCTTCTTGGATTATTCTTACGAGGTTACATCAGAATGATGATCCTGTCCTATGTCATCTTTGAGGTAGGACCGAAAAGGGAGAGTTTCCAGATTTTTCAATTTAAGGAGGGTACCTTGAGATATCACGGTAGATTCTGCGTTCCTGCTGTTGAAGAGATTCAGGTAAAGATTTGTGATCAAGCTCATGATTCTAGCCCTGCCTACCACCCTGGTTCTACGAAAATGTACCACGATCTGAAGCAAATCGTTTGGTGGCCAGGTATGAAGAATGATATCGTGAAATTCATGTCTAAATGTTATACTCGTCAGCGCGTAAAAGCAGATCATAAGGGACTTGGAGGTATGTTGACGCCTCTGGATATTCCAACTTGGAAGTGGGAGAGTATCTCTATGGATTTCATTACCGGTCTACCGAAGTCTCCCCGAGGGCATGATGGTGTGTGGGTGATCATTAATAGATTGACCAAGTGTGCTCAGTTCGTGCCATATAAGATTGGCTAACCTTTGGAAAACATTGCCTCGCTTTATTTGTAAGAAGTTATTAGACTGTATGGTGTGCCGATGAGCATTGTGTCAGATCGAGATTCCAGATATATATCTCATTTTTGGCAGAGTTTGCAAGGAGCCTTAGGCACCAATCTCAGATATTCTACTGCTTAACATCCGCAATCTAATGGGCAGACGGAAAGGGTTAATCAAATCGTGGAGGATATGATTAGATGTTATGATCTAGATCATGAAGGGGCTTGGAATGAGCGTCTTGGGCTCATGGATTTTGCTTACAATAATAGCTATTAAGAGAGCCTGCAGATGGCCCCTTTTGAAGCTCTGTATGGAAGGCGTTGCTGGACACCCCTGTTCTGGGCAGAAGTTGGTGAAAGGCCGTTGTTAGGTCCAGAGGCCTTGGAGGAGATGAGCATTCCTGTGTCTCAGGTTCAGGAGAAGCTTCGTATGGCTCAGGAGCGCTATGAAAAGTACGCTAATCGGCAAAGGTTTGACCAGGAGTTTTCAGTCGGCTAATGGTTTCTTGAAGGTTTCTCCGATGCCTGGTGTTATGATATTTGGTAAGAACCATAAGTTGGATCCCAGGTATGTGGGGCCTTTCAAGATTGTGGAGCGCATCGGAGTGTCTGCGTACAGACTAGAATTGCCTGCTTTGTTTCCTAGTGTTCACGATCTGTATCATGTGAGCTAGTTGCGAAAGTGTGAGCTTAGTGACCGACATGTCCTAGATTATGTGCCCCAGTTGCAACCCATCTGTCGTATGTTGAGGAGCCTGTCCGTATTTTGGAATTGTATATTGGGTTTTGCGCAGGAAGACGATTCCTATGGTTAAAGTTCTCTAGCAAAATCAGGACATCGGGAGTGTAACTTGGGAATTAGAATCTGCTATGAGAGAGTCTCATCCTCAGTTGTTCTCCTACACTTCTCTAGTTAGTATTTCTATCTAGCAAGTTTTATCTCTCTCTCCGATCCCCTCTTGTATCTATTTACGTTCCAAGTTTTGGGATGAAACTTATTTTTTTGAGGGGTGACTGTAACACCCCTGAATATTTCTGGAAATTATTTAATCCGCTTGGTGACGTCACAATGATGTAAGGGCGTTATGTTAACTCAGAGTTGTCGGCGCGTCGCCATTAGTGCATTTTTGCGTCTGATCGGTCGAGTCAGCCAAATTCTGGAATTCTTGTCGAGATTGGGAAACTTCACATTAGGAAATTTAATTAATGAATTTTAGACGTGTCCGTCAAGTTTCGTTGTTATCCGAGCAATATTAGAGCCTCCGCACATTTTTTTGAAGATTTGTAAATTAATTGTACGCCCTAAACATTGAAAATTATAACTAGAGAACGGCTTGTCGGATTTTGGTTTTGACTTCGTCGTTGGGTTCGTAGCTCCGGCTTTCGCCTTTGGTGCGAATTTCATTTGAATAAGTGTGCGTTTAGCCCTTTGTAATAATATAACAATACTTGTATTATTTTTATAATATTACTATTACTATCATTATTATTATCTATTTTTTTTATTAATTGTTTTATATAATAATGTACCTAGTTTTCCGTTTCCTACTCCATTGAAAGAAGCAGACCCAACATTCAGGTTATAAAAGAAAATTTATATAGTCTTTCTTGGAAATCTAAACCACTAACATAAAAAGATTTAAATGGCCAGCGTATCTTCATCTTCTTCAAAACTTATTTTTTTCAAGAAGCCTGTTCTTCTTTTCTGAGAAACTCCAAAGAAGAAACTGAGAGAGAGTCGAGAGTCGAGAGAGGAGTGCCTTTCTCCGTGATCTTTCCGACCGCCATTTCGAGAGCTCCAGTGCTCTTCTTCTTATTCGTCGGAGCTTTGCTTCGGAAAGCTCTCGGCGAGCTCTTCATGTTCGTGTTCTTCTTGTCGCGCCTCTGATGGAGTATAGTCAAATTTGAGGCAAGTAGCGGTTTGCTTTCTCTCCCCTTTACTTCCTTGTTTCCCTTGTTTTTCTTAGGCTTAGAAATATGTGTCTTCACGTCTTATTATTTTAGGCTTAGCAGATTTTTGTCTTCATTCGAGTAGATCAGGAATTTGTCAAGAAATCTCGGGAGGTTAAGTCGATTCGTCGAATGGATGCGATGAATTTGTCGAAGATCGTCGAGAAGCTTGGTAGTTGTTGGGAAAAACCCCTTTTGATTTAACTTAACAAATTACTTAAAAGTGATTTTATCTCTTAGGATTAAATTACCCATTGTATAGTGAGTGTAATCTGTTCATTAGATGTATTAGGATGTTACACTCAACATAGTGTGTCAGGACCAAATCAAGGGAAGCAAAATTAGGCTAAGTTAACATTTGCGTCGAATAGAATTCGATGCAACATCGAGTCCATATCGACGCTACTCTGATTAGAAGTCCAAGTGGTTCAACCCTTCTGTCGAAGTAACTCAAGTCGACGTTACGTCGAATAAATATCGACGTAGAGGTCAGGGACTTGTCGGAGTAACTAGAGAAGTCAACGCTGCTTCTACTTCAACTCGACGCAGAAGAAGTTTTCTGTCGAAGCCATCTAAAGTCGACGCAATGTCGACTTCATCTCGACGCAGAAGATGAATTTCAGAGCCAGGTAGATCAACTATACGGACACGTCGATAAGATGTCGACGCAACGTCGACTCGCAGAGCTCAATCAGAGCAAAGATAAAATCGAAGCTGCTTCTACAAGAACTCGAAGTTGCATCGATAAGAGAAGAAATGAATTCGACGCTACGTCTAATACAGTCTGTAAAAGTATATCTTTTCAGCTGTCTCTCTGATCCTTCTTTCATGGCCCACATCCTTCAAGATCGTTCCCCAACGACTTAATGATTGCCTGAAATAGAAAGGAGCATTAAAGAAGGACACAAAATGTTTCTTGGAACCATATTCCTTGTAGGTGGACGGGCCGAGAATTAAAGAGGAAAGAAAGAGAATGTCATTAGCAGATTACCTTTTCAGGCAAACCAGAAAGGGAAAGAAATTTGAAATCAAACAGAGAGAATAAAAGGAGAAGAGAAGACAAACAAACAGAACATTAATCACAATCAGTCGTCTTCCTTCTTGCTAGGGCTTCCTCTTCTCCTCCCTCTCTCTCAGAAACCCTAACACAGAAAAGAGAAAAGAAAAGAAAGCTCTGTTTTTCTTCATCTAATAGAACAGAGGATCTGAATGCTTCTCTTCATCACAATCTCTTAGCAGCCAGATCTCAATCAGCAGAAGTAGAAAGGATCTGACATACAAAGCACCTGCAATTCATCACTATCTAAAGAAGGGGTTAATCAAGAGCAGATCCTGTGGAACATCTAGTAGGCTGTTCTTCATACAGTCTTCTCAAGAATTCTGAGAACAGAATTCCTACAACATTCTTTTTTCTCCTTCTTTCTCATTGTGTAAACGAGTTTTATTAATCCCTCTTCAAAGGATTCAGTGGTTCAAGATCTCCTTACCAAAAGATCTGGTGGTTCAAGATCTCCATATCAAAAGATCTGGTGGTTTATGATCTCCTTGTCAAAAGATCAGTGGTTCTAAGAGTCTCCTTACCAAAAGACTCAGGCATAGTGGTGCATCCCTACCAGGTGGTAGAAGAGGGGAGTACCCACATTTTGGGGAACCTCTATAAAAATTTTGTGTATCTTCTGGTTGCTAATTTTTTGTGCTGTCCCAATTTGTTTCTATTTTGCACTTTATTTCTAGCACCATATTTATTCTGCCTGTGATCTTGTTGAGTATTTATCTTTCGTTAAGTTTATTATTTTCATAGTTAGGATAGAATTAAATTTAAATCTCTATTCACCCCCCTCTAGAGGTTTCTCAGAGGCACGCTGTGCACTTTCAATTAGTATCAGAGGGAGGTTGATCATTAAGAGGTTACCACCTTAATCAAAAAGAACTCCTACTCTTATTTCTTTTATACAAATATATTTTATAAAAAAAATGAGTACTAAGGATTATGCTTCCACAAGACCCCCAGTGTGTAACTTGAATAAGTTCACACTCTGGAAGGCCAGAATAAAACTATATATGAATTCTATTGATGAGAAAATTTTCAATGTCATCCTCATAGGTCCTCCAACCCCAAATTGGAAAGATTCCACTGGGAAGGTCATACAAACCTCAGTCCCCAAAGCAGAGTGGACTGAGGATGAGAAGGAGGTCAAGGCATGTGATGCCAAGGCCATGAACATACTAGTCTCAACTATGTCTGATGACATATTTCAGAAAGTTGCTGATTGCAACTCTGCAAAAGAAATCTGGGAGTCTCTCTCCAGACTAGTTGAAGGAAGCTCTGATGAGAGGAAAGACAAAAAGGCTCTTCTCATATCTCAATATGAGAATTTCAAGATGAAGGCTGATGAAAGCATTACAAAAATGTATGACATATTCAGCCTTATCATTTATGAGCTGAGAGGGCTTGACAAGGAAATCTCTTTGACGGAGATTAATGACAAGCTCCTCATGTGTTTCCCTAGCACATGAGACTCTAGAATCTAGGCCATCAGAGATTCTAGATGCCTCAGGGAAATATCAACTGATGCTCTCTTAGGAAAGCTCAAGTCCTATGAGTTCCTACTGAAAAGCAGGGCTGAGTCAGAAGCCCAAGAAAGGACACCTACTACTAAAGAGAGGACACTTGCATTAAAGACTGCAGAAGCAGAGTCCTCCACCACCGAAGAGGAAATGTTTAATATTTTGGCTAAGAGATTCAAAAAATGGTTCAGGACAGAGGATTCCAGGAGAAGAGAGAGGAGCTCAAGCAAGCCAAGGTAAGATAAAACTCCTAAGCAGAAGATTATTTGTTTTTCATGCAGAAAGCAAGGACATATTTCTACGGAATGTCCTAAGGAAGAAAAGAACAAGAAAAACAAGTAGAGGAAGGAGCACAGGAAGAAATCCTTCATGAGAAAGGATAAGAAAGGAGAGAGAGGCTTCATAACTGAGACCTGGAGTGATTCAGATTCAGAATCATGCTCCTCCTCATCTAATGATGAAGAAGATGTTGGACCAGAAGAAGCCTGCTTAATGGCTTTAGAAAAGTCCACTAATGAAACTGAGGTAAACATCTTAGAAGGCTTTGACTTCTCTTCAAAAGACTTTAAAGGATGTTTTAAAGAACTTTGTCAAGATTACATCAACAACCAAAATGAACTTGAAACAATCAAATCTGAATTAAAAGCTCTTAGTAAAGATTCTTCATTCTCAGTCAATAGTAATCTGAAATGTGAACTACTTGAGAAAGAAAAGGAAATAGATCTCATAAATAATGAGAATTCAAATCTAAGGAAAGAATTCTAAAAGGCAAAAGCCTTTGAAGACTCCATCAATTGAATGAGCCAAAAGATAAAAGATATCTCACAAAATCTCTCTAAGAGATTTGATCATCTTGATCAGGAATCGCAATTACTCACTGGCAAACATGCTTGTGATAAACCAGTAGCATCCTTTAGGTCTAAACCTAACAATGTTTCAGAATCATGTGCAGAACATGAGAAAGATAACCCTAATTAACTCACCACATTTAATAGGATAGATACTAGCGATGAACCAGGAATCCTAGGCAAACAACCCTTAGAAAATTTAGAATTGAAAAATGAGTTTGCTACATGCAGAAGTTATCAAATTGAAATAGAAGAGATGGATGAAACTTGTGATGAATATAGAAATGATTACCTAGCTCATATTGACTCTGTCATTTCAACTCTTAAAAACAGCAAAAATGCCTACAATAAAGCTAGACATGATTTAATGATCAAGAATGATGAATTAAGATCAGAAATCAACCTGCTTAAGGAAATGTTAAATTCTAATTCACAAACACTAAATGATATGAACTATATGTCGAATAGAACTCGACGCAATATTAGGAATGCGTCGAATGCATCTTGACGGACTACAACATATGCATCGACATCAACTCGAAGCAACTATGTGAGTGCGTCGAATTACACTCAACGCAATCAATACCATACTTCGAATGATCATCGACAGGACTATGCACGTACGTCGAATTTCACTCGCCGCAATTCTAAAACTGCGTCGATTTCTTCTCGACGCATATTTTCTGCACAAAATCACCAAACATTAACACCCTCTTTTGCTTCTAGTCCAAGATGCTTTTACTGCTCAAAACTAGGACATACTGCCAAACATTGCTGGCATAACAATGCAACACTTCTTCACCTAAGGGAGAACAATGGAAGACAACCTCACTCTTTCATATCTCCATATAATGATAGAAGAAAGAGACCCCAGCATGAGAGGGTCTATACTAATGTTTAATTCAATGTGTAGAGAGAAGGCTGTTCAACCACAAACAAGCAGTGGTATCTGGACAGTGGCTGCTCCATGCAAATGATTGGAGCAAAATATTTTCTTGAAAACTTCAAGGCCAAAGAAGGGCCCAAGGTAATCTTTGGGAACTCCCACTCTGGTCAAACCAAAGGATATGGTTTACTCAGAATTGGAGAAATCTCTTTTTCCAGAGTAGCTTATGTTGAAGGACTTAAACATAATCTAATGAGCATTAGCCAATTATGTGACGGTGAATACAAAGTTATGTTCACCAAATCTCAGTGTCACGTAGTCAGCTCGAAGACTAATCAAATTGTATTAACTAGTCTCAAAAACGGAAAGGTCTATGCTGTATATTTTGAATATACAATGTCTGAGATATGCTTATTCAATTCCCGAGTGGAGAATAGTGTAACACCTCAATTTCCAGTGCACTGAAATCAGCAATTTGTTAGTCTTGACGCTAACGCCAGCGTTAATACTAATGCCCGGCGTTAGCCCAAGACGTTCGTTGAACGCCGCTCGACGAACTTTAGGTCATTCATCGACCGCAGACTGCAGAGTGTTCGTCGAACGCCATTCGACGAACTTCAGGTCATTCGTCGAACGCAGGCTGCAGAGTGTTCATCAAACTCCGTTCGACGAACTCCAGGCCATTCGTCGAACGCCATTCATCGAAAGTCGTCGGCCTTTAAGCGGGTGTGGATAAGCTCAACCACCGCCTTAAAGCTAAAGCCAGGCGCTAGCGATAGCGCCAGCGGTAGTGTTTTCTTGACGAGTGTGTCCTTTATCGAGGAGTGTGGTATTTCGCGAGAAGTTTGTCAAATAAAGATAGCGCAGGCGGTAGCGCAAGCGCTAACGGTAGCATTTCTCGCAAAATCCATAAGCGGTAGAGCGGTACCGACGGTGAGCTAGCGCCAGGCGCTAGTGGCTAGCGCCGGCGGTAGTGGAAAACTATATAAGCACTCAACTTCGACTTTCCTTCTCACTTTCTATGAATCTTCTGCCTTTCTGAGAGTAGTGAGTTGAGAGCAGTGAAGGAGGTCTGTTGAAGGTTGTTGTGCCAAGGGCAAATCCGCGAAGGAGATCTTGGGCGCTTGTGCCATCGTCGATCTGGTGAAGAGGAAGTTGTTTCAAGGGATTCCAGCTGATTCCCTCTCAATTTTATGGCACTGAAACGAGCGCCAAGGGTAACGATTCTCCTCCCTAGTCTTTGGACACGTTCATCCTTTGATTTACATAGTAGTAGGCAGATTTCCACTAACAAGTGGATAGATTTCTGCCGACGGGTCGATGTTATCCCCGTAGAAATTGCATATAGAGCCTGGAATCGAAGTACGGGCATAGGCATGCTGTGTGAAGCCCATCTGGACAGGTTGGTCTGGATTGGTGATGTTGATATGCTATTGCACTCCGGAGAAGACTATGTGATTATGCTGTGTTTTTCGGGTGTTGTGTACTGTTTCGTACTGCAAAAGAGATCTGGGGGTATTTCCTAGAAAATACTCGAAAAAGAGTAGCAGAACTGGGTTCTGTTACTAGCGCCTGGCGTTAGTGTTAACTCCGGCGGTAGCTCCAGGTGAGCAGATTGTGTGACCCAATGTTGGGTACAGTTAGACGGGCACAAGGGGAAGCCAAACCCGTGTCAGGCATAGTTGAATACTGACATTTATGAGCGCGGGCACAAGCTGAACCGAACCCGTTCCATAGTTGGTCAGTGATGAGGTCGCTCCTCCGGGTTCACTGAGGGATTTGTGGATTAGAAACCGTAAGGTAGTGCTAGCCTTGACGTTCGCAGCTCCTAGTGTACATCCAAGTTGAAAAAGTACTTGTCGATGTCGTGCCGAGGGTGCACAAAGCGTGTAAGCCTAAATCTGAGTTGAAAAAGTACTTGTCGATTAATGCATCGTTCTCAATGTAACTGAATGCTTTTATGCGGTGATTAGACGCACCTGTGATATATATACTGCTATTGCTTGCCTACAGGGAAGGAGCACCGCCGCCCCGAGCATGGGGTGGGGTCGTTATAAATCTGGGTCAGCTAAAGCTGACCGTTTACTTGTTTTCCCACCGCTTGGTGGATTTGTTTATACAGGTCCTAGCGAGACTAGTGGGAAATAGCGGGCTGAAGCCCCTGCTGCTGTGCTATACTGCCCCTCGAAAGCCAAAGCTTTTGTTTACTATTTTCATGTGTGGCCGTCCTGCGCGCCGATGTTTGGAAGCCACCTTTATTATGTAAACAAACCTTGTAAAGATCTTGTTATGTCTTTCATTCCTAGTAGCTATTATGGACAATGTTTGCACTGGTTTTAATTGAAATAAAATGCTTCCATTGTACGACTCTGTGTGCGAAGATGGTTATGTTATTAACTGTTTAATGCTAATTAAGTAACGCGCTCTTCTGTTCATTTAATATGGCGTAGGGTCCCGGTCGGACCTACTGCTATATTCTATGTAACAGATAGGGTGTTACAAATTGGTATCAGCTCCAGGTCTCGATCCCTTTCTGTCTGAATTTGTGGTCGAATTCTTTCAAGGGGTGGTGAGCACGTGTGTGCATCGTCGTTAACTCATGTAAATAACCATTAATTATCCACTTTAGGAATGAATTACATGTATGCGTGTAGCATTGGGATGGAACTTTTGTGTTCCTCTAGTGATCCATGCTATCTCTTAGTCACTAATTGTGTTTTGTGCACATGTATAGGTGACTGGGAGTGGAGTGGGGCCATCTCGACCCCCGCGTTCGACTGCCAGCAGTGCACCAACTGCAGTGCCGAATCCTCCTTCTGCCGAGACATTAAGGATAATAGCTGACGCAGTGTTTGCTATGTTTACTGCACAACCTGGAGGGCATGTCCCTGGACAGCCTCCTACTCCGGGAGTGGCTCCAGTGCCGATTGCGGCAGCTGAACCCGCGGTTGAAAGGCCAATGTCGGTGCAGGCACGAAGAGCTCCAGACCAACAACTGCAGTACTTTTTGAGTTTTCATCCTCCTACGTTCACATGGGAAGGGACCATGACGCAAGCTGAGGATTGGCTATCAAAGGTGCGCAAGACCTTGAAGGCCACTAATACGGAGGAAGACCAGAAGGTTACTTTGGCAACCTTCCTGCTTGATGGGGAGGCGCAGTTGTGGTGGGATGAGATAGAGCTGCATCACTTGGCAGGAAGGCAGCTGGTGGACATCTCGCTTGATGAGTTTTCGAGATTGTTCTTGGCACGGTATCTCCAACCTGCTCAGTGATGAGTCCTGATCATATACACATCTATGGACTCATCCGGGCCGTTATTTAGTCATTTATCCACACTTTAGCCTTGTTTTAGTTTATATTTGATAATCCATGCTAGGTGCACATCTTGGCCCACTTTGGTGTGATTTTCATGCTTTTTGTCTTTAGTAGTATTCTTGTGCTGTTAGGTGCCACTTTCAGTGGCTAGATCTGTGGTTATGCTGGAATAGGAGTCGTGCAAGTGTTTCCGGTGCAATTCTGCACAGGAACACTGCGCACGATCACCGGTTCTATTGCGCACGACCACTGGTCGTGCGCCACTGATCGTGTGCACTTAACCCTTTTTCACGAGTTCTGTTTGGTGCAGTGCGCATGACCACCAACGCCAGTGCGCACGACCACCGGTCGTGCGCCACTGCTCGTGCGCACTTATCATTTATTTTCCGAGTTCTGTTTGCTGTAGTGCGCACGACCATCGACTCCAGTGCGCACGACCACCGGTCGTGCGCGACTGGTCGTGCGAACATTATCTTCTATAAACTCCATTTCTTGCAGGTTCTACCCAGACAGGCGCACGATCACAGGATTCTAGTGCGCACGACCATTGGCCGTGCGCACTAGAATCCTGTGATCGTGCGCCTGTCTGGGTAGAACCTGCAAGAAACGGAGTTTATAGAAGATAATGTTCGCACGACCAGTCGCGCACGACCGGTGGTCGTGCGCACTGGAGTCGATGGTCGTGCGCACTACAGCAAACAGAACTCGGAAAATAAATGATAAGTGCGCACGAGCAGTGGCGCACGACCGGTGGTCGTGCGCACTGGCGTTGGTGGTCGTGCGCACTGCACCAAACATAACTCGTGAAAAAGGGTTAAGTGCACACGATCAGTGGCGCACGACCAGTGGTCGTGCGCAATAGAACCGGTGATCGTGCGCAGTGTTCCTGTGCAGAATTGCACCGGAAACACTTGCACGACTCCTATTCCAGCATAACCACAGATCTAGCCACTGAAAGTGGCACCTAACAGCACAAGAATACTACTAAAGACAAAAAGCACGAAAATCACACCAAAGTGGGCCAAGATGTGCACCTAGCATGGATTATCAAATATAAACTAAAACAAGGCTAAAGTGCGGATAAATGACTAAATAACGGCCCGGATGAGTCCATAGATGTGTATATGATCAGGACTCATCACACCCCCAGACTTAACTGTTTGCGCGTCCCGAGCAAATGAATCCGGCGGAGCGTGAAAATGATAATTAACATAGAGAATTACACAAGGGAGTACGGTGCGAAGTAACAACGCATGCGAGTAGAGATTCTAGTAGAAGGAGAGTTTAACTATGCTAACTAATTTACATAAGTATTAAAACGTAATTAAAAATTTAGATGTACTCAATTGGTGAGTTATGAAGAATTTGACGATCATGCCCGGTATGAAAGTGACGAGACACTGAGGCAGGAGTTGCAAAAGATCGGGGCTTAGGAATAACTCCGCTGAAATCCATCAACGTCGTGAACCATACGCTCGCCCGGTCACACTCTCTCCACGGCGCTAGCACTCTCGCAAGTCAAATCAGTAGGGCTTTTAGGAGTAAAACGGGGCTTAGGTTACGGTATGATATTCAAAGTTAAACACGGCGGCTACGCAACCCAAGTGAGCTAACGGAACACTGCACCATGCAAGACCAACGAACAATGCTCGTGTGACACACCCCCAGACTTATCATGAAAACCAGGTGTGCACACGGCCTACTTCACAAATACCAACAGATTTTCTGTTTTTAGCTCGGGAGGATTTCTTTTCAAAATACTCTTTTTTTTCTTTTACAAATTTTACTTCTTTTATTGAACCCCCCGGTTGGTTCAAAATCAGCAGATGGACTTTATTTTCTCTTCATAACACAAAGATTCCACACACCACACAAGTTGAGACTTATGATCGCAGTTAAAAACATTTTGGTTGCGGGAGTAGGATAGGCTTCAGGCTTTGGTGGATGAAGAGTGGCTGTACAAAGGAATGGTAGGCACAAAATGGGCTTGCAACGGTGAATGAAATGGACATGGAATAACAAAGCTCAAACTAGCCAAAGGGTGGCCTACATCATGCTTGACTCAACGAGTAGCTCTCACCCATGCTTCGAGAGTCGCTTGGGGCAAGTTCTTAGCCCACGAGAAAGATAAACCTTCCTCCCGACTCGAGCAACACACGACTAGCAACCGCACACACACAACACCGGGTTATCGTCGATTTCATTCGAATTCACCACTTGAGTATATTAAATCTAAATTTACGCAGAAATACTAAACATAAATTAGATGCATAAAGAAAATCTAGTTCTACACAAATTCTACCATAGCATGCGAAGTGACTAGAACACTACATGAGTCAACATCGCACTCCAAATAATAATTCCTGCGTTAACAACCTATTTCACATTCCAACCAAACTAGTTTAAACGGAACAACAACAAAAAGACAAGCACACACTCAAGTGGGTGAAGTGGTGTGAGAAGAATGCAACGATGATAATGAAAATGATAAATAAAAAGCAACCTTCTAGTATGCAATGCAGCATGTGCACATTGGATAACAACAACCGCTCCCCCAGACTTAAGCTAAGCGATATATCTAGAAATTGAAGCAAAAAGAGGGGAGGAAGTGTTACCCAATGCTCAGAAATGAGCATACCAGACGATTGGCGTAAATGATCAAGAATAGTCCGCAGCATCCGCTCTCATGAAAAACAAAGGCCACCTGAAAGTTATACACTAGAGCAACAAAAATAGTAAAAACTGGACTAAACATGTGAGAGCACAAAAAAAAAATCAAGAATTCTAAGTTATCACCCATGGGAGTGAACTTGTTCCTACAATAAATATTGAGCACTCGCACACAAAATAAGGGAACAGAAAAAGCTGAATAAATAAAACTATGCCCAGAAGAGCATTCCACAAGCGAAATGTTATTATTACAAACATCAAAAGAGAAGGAGTTCAAACGACTCAACAAAAGAAACTAAACAGAAAGCACGGCTTAGAATATCTCGCATGCAGGGAGGAAGATCACTCGTCGTCGCTGTCGCTATCTAACACCACAACGGACGACGACCGTCTGGAAGATGATGCGGCCCGACCCGGAGGTGGGGGGATGTTTAGCCCTCCCCGCAGTGCTTGCTGATAGACGAAATCCGTAAGCCAGTACTGGTTTGCCTCCAAATCGGAGAGGCGCCGATCGAAACTTGGCACCTCCGGCGCTCTTGACGAACTGCCCTCCTCCTTGGCTCTCCGCTCCTGCTGAAATGAATGCCTTCGCGGCTGCAGAAGGGCTACCTCGCGGTGAGTATTTGGCGGCTCAGCCGGCTCTCCGTGCTCCTCGTCGCCTTGCCTCTCCCTAGGCGCATCTCCCGGCATCACGACCATAAAGCGTCTACTACTCTTCTTCCCCACGACCCGTAATAGATGGAAACTCACCATGGTGGCCCGAGTGATGAAGGAGGGCGCAGTCACTCAGCAAATTGAGATGGAGAACCAGTTCAATCGTCTGACTCAGGGTGATCGTATGGTTGATGATTACCTGCACGAGTTTACTCGGTTGGGAATATACGCAGGAGCGACCTTTGATGATGAAGCCCGAAAGACCAATCAGTTCTATGAAGGTCTGCGAGAAGAGTTGCGGTTCCTTCTGTCAGGGGCAATTGCACAGGGGTTTATGACCCTGGTTAATACGGCTCGTTCCTTAGAAAAGGATATGAAGCGGTCCCAGAGCAAGAAGGAGCTAGCAGTAGTGAAGCCAGACTTCAAAGTACCGAGCTCTGCAAAGTCTGGGAGAGGCAAGTGGAACAACAAAGCGCGACCTTCTGGGTCAGCTCAATCTGCGGCTTCGGGTATGACAACTGGGCGAGGCCCACTCACTTGTTATAACTATGGTAAGCCGGGTCATATGGCCCGAGACTGTCGTAGAGGCAAGAGAGCTGCTGCGGCCTATGCGGCAGAGAAAGGGAAGGCGGAAGAGTCAACCGCATCCCATGCTGCTCCAGCCCAGCCTAGGGTCTACAACCTTGGCTAGCAGGAGGCCATCAAACAAAGCGATGTGGTGATAGGTATGTGCTAGTATACGCCTTTTGTTACATTTTATACTTTATACCTTATGCATTGCTTATAACCTTGTGTTTATTAGGCTTTGTCCTAATATTTAACTCTCCGGTGAGAGCACTGTTTGATATGGGTGCTTCACATTCCTTTCTATCGGAGGCCTTCATACAACAGCTTGGAGTGCCTTTGTCATGTAGAAAGGAACGATTAGATGTGATGCTGCCCAATGGTTGTTCGATGCGTGCGGATCGAAGCTGTGTTGTAAAGGTACGAATAGGAAGTCAGGATTTCGATTTGGAAGCACTGATACTGCCACTTTCAGAGTTCGTTGTGATCTTTGGTATGGACTGGATGTCAGTGCAGTAGGCCTACATTGATTGCAATTCTAAAGAGGTCACACTGGGGTGGAATTCCGAACGTGCGACTACGTTTGCCGGTTTGCGTGGGTCGAACAAGACGCTGATGTCTGCTGTCCAAGTAGTCAAGGCTGTTCGGCAAGGCGCAGAATTGTCTGTTGTGCTAGTGGGGGCTGTAAAGTCTCAACCCAGTCTGAGTGACGTTCCTGTTATCTCAAAATATCCTGATTTGTTTCCGAAAGATCTTCCTGGGGCTCCACCTCAGCGAGAGATAGACTTCACTATAGTGTTAGTGCCAGGTGCCAAACCTGTGTCACGCTCTCCTTATAGAATTGCGCCAAAGGAAATGGCAGAGTTGAAGGTTCAGTTACAGGAGTTGCTAGAGCAAGGCTATATACGCCCAAGTACATCACCTTGGGGTGCTCCAGTTCTTTTTGTGAAGAAGAAGGACGGAAGCCTGCGTCTATGCATCGACTACCGTGAATTGAACAAGCTGACCGAGAAGAACAATATCTGATTCCTCGAATCGATGACTTATTTGATCAGCTAGTGGGTTCGTCGGTATATTCATAGTTGGATCTCAAATCTGGCTACTACCAGTTGCGAATTCGTGATTGTGATATCCCCAAGATGGCATTCAGTACCCGCTACGGGCACTACGAGTTTAAGGTGATGCCGTTTGGATTGATGAATGCGCCATCAATATTTATGGATCTGATGAATAGGACCTTTCAAGAGTACCTGGATCGATTTGTCATCGTCTTCATCGATGATATCTTGGTATACTCTCAGTCTGAAGAAGAACACACAATTCATTTGCGAGAAGTTTTGGAGACCCTGCAACGGAGTCAGCTGCATGCCAAGTTCTCCAAGTGCGAGTTTTGGCTAGCTTCAGTAGCGTTCCTTGGTCATGTTGTTAGTGGCGAGGGTATCGCAGTGGATCCGGCAAAGATCGATGCAATCCAGAAGTGGCCCGTTTTGGCAACAGTAGCGGAGGTCAGGAGTTTCCTTGGACGTGCTGGCTACTATCGGCGCTTCGTGGAGAACTTTTCGCGGATCGCTCTACCTCTCACCACCCTGACAAGGAAGGATAAGAAGTTTGTTTGGTCACCAGAGTGTGAGCGAGCTTTTGAGGAACTTAAGAGTCGTCTGACCACGGCACCGATCTTGTGTTTGCCATGTGGTACGGAAGGCTATGAAATTTACAGTGATGCGTCAGGGAGCGGCTTAGGCTGCGTACTTCTTCAGCATGGTCAAGTGATAGCTTATGGATCTCGCCAGTTGAAAGTGCATGAGCGGAATTACCCGGTCCACGACTTGGATTTGGCGGCCGTGATCTTCGCTCTAAAATTGTGGCGACACTACTTGTATGGTGTGAAGGTTGACATCTTTACAGACCATAAGAGCCTCAAGTATCTGCTAAATCAGAAGGAGCTCAACATGCGACATCGAAGGTGGATGGAGTTCCTGGGGGACTACACTTTCGAGATACACTATACTCCCGGGAAGGGAAATGTCGTCGCAGATGCTTTGAGCGGAGGTCTTCTGCGCAGGCCAAATGGATTCAGATGTATGATCCACGTCTGATCAATGACTTGGAAGCCTTGGAGATCTCCTGTGTGGAGAGGAGTTCTAGTGCAAGTGCGTGCTTGAACTGGACGAAGGTGCAATACGACCTCGCGGACAGAATACGACAGGCCCTGGAGCTTGATTCGAGCATGCAGCGCTATTTGGCGGAGTCTAAAGTTGGAATTGCTGCAGAGTTTGTGTAAGATGATGGTCTGATGTGGAAATACGGTCGGTTGTGCGTCCCAAATGTGGGTAAGCTGCGAGAAAAATTGATGTACGAAGCGCATTTTACAGAGTACTCAATTCACCCAGGGAGCACAAAGATGTACCAAGACATGAAAAAGCTGTTTTGGTGGCCAGGTCTGAAGAAAGACATCGCCTTGTATGTGGAAAAATGCAAAACTTGCGCACTTGTGAAGGCAGAATGTCAGAAACCTGGAGGTTTCCTGAAGTCATTTCCTGTACCGGAATAGAAATTTGATGACATTTCTATGGATTTCGTGCACGGTTTGCCGAGATCGCAGAGTGGAAATGACGCTATTTGGGTGATCATGGATCGCTTGACGAAGGTAGCCCACTTTATTCCAAACCGGCGGGACGATTCAGTGCAAAAGTTAGCAAAACTTTATGTTGATAACATTGTACGATTGCACGGTGTGCCCCGTAGCATCGTTAGTGACCGAGATGGGCGCTTTACTTCGAAAGATTGGAGTCTAATCCACCAGTTGTTGGGTACAAAGTTGAATTTTAGTACTGCCTTCCACCCTCAAACGGATGGATAGACTGAACGTACGAATAGAACTCTGGAGGATATGCTCCGTATGTGCGTCCTAGATTTCGGTAAGAAGTGGGAAGATCATCTTTTTATGATCGAGTTCGCTTATAATAATAGTTATCAGGCAAGTATAAAGATGGAACCCTTCGAGGCCCTCTATGGTAGAGCTTTCCGCACTCCCTTAGCCTGGGAGGAGACAGGGGAGATGAAGTTTTTTAAGCGAAAGGTAGTCGAAGATGCAAATTCGGCTATTCAAACAATTCGGGAGAGATTGTTGATTGCGCAAGATAGGCAGGCAAAGTACTACAATGCCAAGCACAGAAACGTCGAGTTCGCCGTGGCCGACTGGGTTTACCTAAAGATCAAACCTTTCAAGGGTGTGTCCCGGATTCGGCGCTTGAAAAAGCTGAGTCCGATGTTAATTGGACCGTTTAAGATTCTAGAGCGTATTGGTGAAGCTGCCTATCGGCTCGCTTTTTTGACAGAGTTGAGTGGACTGCATGATGTGTTTCACATCTCTGTGCTGCGAAAAGCTGTGCCAGAGCCTAGCCAGGTGCTGGTAAAGAATCAGGTGTCGGTCGATGATGAGTTGAAGACGTTGGTCACGCCTATTTGCATCGAAGACACTGATGTCAGTCAGTTGCGGAATAAAATGATCCGTATGGTCAAAGTCCGCGGGAACAACTACGGTCGTGAGGAGCTTTCATGGGAGCGTGAGCAAACCATGCGGGATGAGTTCCCCGAATTGTTCCGTTGAGGTACAAGCTATGTTTTGTATCTTTTTGTTTCTTTGCACTGTTAAAGTTTCGGGACGAAATTTCTTAAAGGAGGGGTGATTTGTAACACCTCAATTTCCAGTGCACTGAAATCAGCAATTTGATAGTCTTGACGCTAACGCCAGCGTTAATGCTCATGCCCGGCATTAGCCCAAGATGTTTGTTGAATGCCGCTCTACGAACTTCAGGTCATTCGTCGACCGCAGACTGCAGAGTGTTCGTCGGACGCCGTTCAACGAACTTCAGGTCATTCGTCGAACGCAGGCTGCAGAGTGTTCGTCGAACTCCGTTCGACGAACTAAAGGCCATTCGTCGAACGCCATTCGTCGAACGCCATCAGACTTTAAGCGGCTGTGGATAAGCTCAGCCACCGCCTTAGAGCTAACGCCAGGCACTAGCGATAGCGTCGGCGGTAGTGTTTTTCCGAGAAGTGTGTCCATTCTCGAGGAGTGTGGCATTTCGCGAGAAGTTTGTCAAATAAAGATAGCGCAGGCGGTAGCGCTAGCGCTAGCGGTAGAATTTCTCGCAAAATCCTTAAGCGGTAGAGCGGTACCGATGGTGAGCTAGCGCCATGCGCTAGTGGCTAGCACCGGCGGTAGCGGAAAACTATATAAGCACTCAACTTCGACTTTCCTTCTCACTTTCTATGAATCTTCTGCCTTTCTGAGATTAGTGAGTTGAGAGCAGTGAAGGAGTTCCGTTGAAGGTTGTTGTGCCAAGGGCAAATCCGCGAAGGAGATCTTGGGCGCTTGTGCCATCGTCGATCTGGTGAAGAGGAATTTGTTTCAAGGGATTCCACCCGATTCCCACTCAATTTTATGGCACCGAAACGAGCGCCAAGGGTAACGATTCTCCTCCCTAGTCTTTGGACATGTTCATCCTTTGATTTGCATAGTAGTAGGTAGATTTCCACTAACAAGTGGATAGATTTCTGCCGACGGGTCGATGTTATCCCCGTAGAAATTGCATATAGATCCTGGAATCGAAGTACGGGCATAGGCATGCTGTGTGAAGCCCATCTGGATAGTTTGGTCTGGATTGGTGATGTTGATATGCTATTGCACTCCGGAGAGGACTCCGTGATTATGCTGTGTTTTTCGGATGTTGTGTGCTGTTTTGTACTGCAAAAGAGATCTGGGGGTATTTCCCACAAAATACCCGAAAAAGAGTAGCAGAACTGGGTTCTGTTTCTAGCACCTGGCGTTAGTGTTAACGTCGGTGGTAGCTCCAGGTGAGCAGATTGTGTGACCCAATGTTGGGTACAGTTAGACGGGCACAAGGGGAAGCCAAACCCGTGTCAGGCATAGTTGAATACTAACATTTATGAGCGCTGGCACAAGCTGAACCGAACCTGTTCCATAGCCGGTCAGTGATGAGGTCGCTCCTCCGGGTTCACTGAGGGAATTGTGGATTAGAAACTGTAAGGTAGTGCTAGCCTTGACGGTCGCAGCTCATAGTGTACATCCAAGTTGAAAAAGTACTTGTCGATGTCGTGCCGAGGGTGCACAAAGCGTGTAAGCCTAAATCCGAGTTGAAAAAGTACTTGTCGATTAATGCATCATTCTCAATGTAACTGAATGCTTCTATGCGGTGCTTAGATGCACCTGTGATATATATACTGCTATTGCTTGCCTGCAGGGAAGGAGCACCATCGCCCCCAGCATGGGGTGGGGTCGTTATAAATCTGGGTCAGCTAAAGTTGACCGGTTACTTGTTTTCCCACCGCTTGGTGGATTTGTTTATACAGGTCCTGGCGAGACTAGCGGGAAATAGTGGGCTGAAGCCCCTGCTGCTGTGCTGTACTGGCCCTCGAAGGCCAAAGCTTTTGTTTACTGTTTTCATGTGTGGCCGGCCTACGCGCCGATGTTTGGAAGCCACCTTTATTATGTAAACAAACCTTGTAAAGATCTTGTTATGTCTTTCATTCCTAGTAGCTCTTGTGGACAATGTTTGCACTGGTTTTAATTGAAATAAAATGCTTTCGTTGTACGACTCTGTGTGCTAAGATGGTTATGTTATTAACTGTTTAATGCTAATTAAGTAACACGCTCTTCTGTTCGTTTAATATAGCGTAGGGTCCCGGCCGGACCTACTGCTATATTCTATGTAACAGGGAGGGTGTTACAAATAGTGAGCTGTGACATAGGAGACTTAGTCACCTAAACTTTAAGACTATTTCCAAACTCTCCAAACTTAACCTAGTCAGGGGATTAACAACTGGTAAATTCAATAAGGACCACCCCTGTAGAGCCTGCCAGCTAGGAAAGTAGATCAAGGCATCATTCAAACCAATTGGTAAGAATGATTCTCCTAGAATCCTTTTTATGTTGCACTTGGATCTATCTAGTCTTGTCTCCACTCAAAGCTTAGCATGTAAGTCTAACACACTAGCCATTTTGGATGACTTCTCTAGATTCAGCTGGGTGTTCTTCCTGAAAGCAAAGTCAGACACCTTCAAGATTCTCTCAAGATTCATTAGACAGATTCAATCTGAATTCAACACCCAGGTTGCTGTGATCAGAAGTGATCATGGAACTGAGTTTGAAAATTAGTTGATGTGTAGATTCTGTGAGGATGAAGGGATCAGACAATGCTTCTCAGCTCCTAGAACTCCCCAACAAAATGGGGTAGCTGAAAGGAAAAATAGGACTCTAATTGAATCTGGTAGAACATTATTTGCTGAATCCAATTTGCCAAAGTCCTTTTGGGCTGAGGCTGTGAATACAGCCAACTATGTTCGCAACAGAAGTCTCATCCACAAGACAAAACTAAAGACTCCCTATGAGTTATTGAAAGGAAAGAAACCCATAGTCACTTACTTTAGAATCTTTGGGTGTGCTTGCTTTATCCTCAACAATGGGAAGAGCCATCTTGCCAAATTTGACAAGAAGGCTGATGATGGGATGTTTCTGGGATATTCATCATCAAGCAAGGCCTATAGATGTTATAATAAAAGCTCTCTCAAAATTGATGAGTATGTGCATGTAGTCTTTGATGAAACTAACTTGTTTAACCAGGTGAAGGAAACTTCCACCAGTCCTATTCTATAGGAAGAAGACTAACTGGAAGAACAAATTGAAAGGATAGGCTTTTTAGACCATCCTCCTGCATGTCAAGAAAAAAGTCAACAGGAGTCTGGCACTGACTCAGGTGAAGATTATGCAGCAGAAGAAGAGAAAACTGCAGCACCTGAGCTACCAGTCACAAACATCATTCAAGTGAATGAGGATGAAGCTCCTACTTTCTCTGAGCAGGTGGTAGCTCCGGAAGAAGATAGTCACCTAGATCATCCAATAAGATCTAGGATGACTCAGAAAGATCATCCTCTAACCCAAGTAATAGGAAACCTGACAGCAGGAGTCAAGACAAGGAACCAACTCACAAGTGAGACTATGTTGCAGTGTTTTCTATCACAATATGAACCCAAGAATTGTGAAGAAGTAGATAGTGACCCTCAATGGATATCTGCTATGCAAGAGGAAATGACACAGTTTGAGAGGAACAAGGTATGGACTCTGGTAGAAAGATCAAAGAACTACCTAGTAATTGGCACCAAGTGGGTGTTCATGAATAAAATAGACTCAACAGGGGTCATTATCAGAAACAAGGCTAGGCTTGTGGCACAAGGGTATAGACAAGAGGAAGGCATTGGCTTCAATCAGACATTTGCCCATGTAGCAAGGCTGGAGGCAATCAGAATGTTCCTGGCATATACTGCCCACGTGAAGATAAAAGTCTACCAGATGGATGTTAAGAGTGCCTTCCTCAATGGAAAACTACAAGAAGAGGTGTATGTGGAACAACCACCAGGTTTTGTCGATCTAACCTTTCCCTCTTTTGTATTTAGACTAGATAAAACACTATATGGTCTCAAGCAAGCTCCAAGAGCTTGGTATGAGACCTTATCCACTTTTCTTCTGGAACACAAATTTGAAAGGGGGAAAGTGGATAAAACCCTTTTCACAAGAGCACACAAGAATCAACTACTTCTTGTACAATTATATGTGGATGATATTATATTTAGGTCCACAGATCAATCTTTATGCAGAAGGTTTTACTTACCTAATGCAGTCAAGATTTGAAATGAGTAGCATGGGGGAGTTATCCTATTTCCTTGGACTTCAGGTTAAACAAAGTCCAGATGGCATTAACATATCTCAATCCAAATATACCAGAGAACTCATTAAGAGGTTTGGGATGGAGAATGGCTCTGTTATGAAAACCCCCATGGCTACTAATGTTGTCTTAGATAGAGATGAACAAGGCAAGTCTTTTGATCAAAGGACTTACAGAGCATCCATTGGCTCACTTCTCTATCTAACAGCCAGCAGACCTGATATAATGTTTGCTACCTGTATCTGTGCAAGATTTCAGGTTGACCGAAAGGAATCCTACATGAGTTCTGTCAAAAGAATTCTTAGATATCTAAAGGGTACTCCTGAGATTGGCTTATGGTATCCAGCTGAATCTGGATTTGAATTGACTGGATATTCAGATGCATACTATGCTGGATGCAGGCTGGATAGAAAAAGCGCCTTAGGGACATGCCATTTTCTAGGTGCTAGACTGATCTCATGGTTTAGCAAGAAGCTAACCACAATATCCACTTCTACAGCTGAAGCTGAGTACATAGCTACAGGAAGTTGCTGCTCACAAATTTTGTGGATGCGAAATCAATTGTTGGACTATAACTTTACACTTGCCAATTCCACAATCTATTGTGACAGCTCCAGTGTTATATCAATTGCTTCCAATCCTTTTCTCCACAACAGAACTAAGCACATAGAGATAAGACACCACTTTCTCAGAGACAATGTAGAGAAGGGTAAGATCAACCTTCAATACATATCTACTAACACTCAAAGGGCTGACATCTTCACTAAGCCTCTTGATGAAAGGAAGCACAAGTTCTTCACCAATGCCTTGGGGATGCTTGATGGAGCTTTGTAGGTCCCCTTTATTATGTGTAAAGATCTATTTTCTGTAGAAAATTATTGCTGGGAAAAACAACAAAAATCTTAAATAAAATCATAAATGTTTAATCAGAGCTGCGTCGAATTCAAATCGACGTGCCGTCGACTTCTATTCGACGTCAGCTTCGAGAGCTCTATGGGGAGGATCCTTAGAATACCACTAGACATAACGTCAAATACTTATCGACGTTTACGTCGACATCATTATTAATGACTATATCTCGAAGCCACGTCGACATCGACTCGACGCTCCGTCGACTTGGTAGATCGCGGGCTTTGACATATTTTGGCACGTTGAATTCCGCTACTCTCTCGATGTTGCTTCGAATAAAACCCTAAGTTGTGATGATTCTTCTACTCAAAGCAACTTTTGCATTTAATTAGATTGTGCTATTCGAGTTCTCCCCTTCCAACTCTCTTCCTTCTTCCCTATCTTCGTCTATTTCCCTTTTTTTCAGTGCAGGTTATTCCAATCAGTTTAACAACCCGGAATAATGATGTCTCATGATCTCGCTTTTCAGGAGGGTTAGGGTGTTTGCCGATCACCTCTTTTTTCTAGGTCAGATTTCAACTACTAGAAAAATCAAATGATGTATTTTCTTATGACCATGGATGTGGAAGTATGGAACATGGTAGAAGTTCGGTTCTCTCCTCCTACAATTGTAATGGGAGATGCGATGTTACTAAAATCTAAGGATAAATGGGATGATAACGAGAAACTAAGATGCAAAAATAATGCTAAGGCGATGAACGCTTTTTATTGCGCTTTAAATAGAACTTAGTTTAATAGAATTTCTGCATGTGTAACTGCTTATGATATTTGGAATCAATTGGAATTTACTCATGAAGTACATCGCAGGTAAAAGATGCAAAGCTATTCCAACTAGCTAGAGTCTGAATATGAAAAATTCAGGATGGATACCGAAGAGGACATCAACTCGATGTACACTCGCTTCACCAAGATCGTCAATGCTTCAAAAGCACTTGGAAAGATCTGCTCAGACGGGGACTTGGTCAGGAAAATTGTTCGCAATCTACCTCCAAGATTCAATCCAAAGGTGACAACCATCTCAGAGTCACACAACCTAAGAACACTCCAGATCGAGAACCTTATAGGGAATCTCAAAACCCATGAGGTAGAACTCCAGATTCAACACGATGAATACAACAAAGAGCCAAAGAAGATGGCGCTGACACTAAAATCAAAGAAGGAGAGCATCGAAGATGATGATGAAGATGAAGAAAGTCTCCTGGTGAAAAACTTCAGGAAGTTCATTTGGAATCTGGAGAGAAGGAACACCTTCCAGAAATACTTCCAAAAGGATGCTCGACGAAAAGGATCTTCCTCTTCATCAAAGAAAGAAAAAGGAAGTGAAGACGAAGAAGAAAGACCACCACCAGAGTGCTACCACTGCAGAAAGTCCGGGCACATTCGGAGCCAGTGACCAAAGTATCAAAAGGAGCAAAAAGAACAATACAAAGCGAAGGAGAAAAATAAAGTATTGAAAGCCGCAACTTGGGATGACTCTTCATCTGAAGAATCAAGCGGATCTGAGTCAAGCAGCGAGGAGGAAGCAAACTTATGCTTAATGGCAAAAAACAACGATGATGACACCAGTGTTCTTAGCGACACTGAGGTAACTCCTCCCACCTTCGAAGAACTCTATGATGAATTTGTTCAACTTGCAAATCCTATGATAAAAGTGTAAAAGATAATATTAATTTAAATCGTGAAAATGAATCTATCATCAAAGAAAATCATAAGCTTACTAAAAAATTAATTTCCCTTGAAAAGAGAAAGGCTTCATGTCAAGAGTGTGAGCACTCCTTATGTAAGACAAAAGAACTTGAAGTTTCTCTTTCTAAGGCCCTCTCACAAATCAAAACTATTGCAAAAGAAAAGGGGGACTTATAGAGAAAACTAAAAACCTCTCTTACAAATTGAAAATAACAAAAAGGGGTTTGAAAATAAATGTGTTATGATTGTACAAGAAAATACATCTCTTAAAAAACAAAATCATAACCTCAATATGGTCATAAACAAATTCGGGATAGGTCAAAAATCCCTGGATATGATTTTGGGAATCCAATGTTATGGTTCTGGAAAGTTTGGGCTCGGATATCAAAGTGAGCCCTACCGCCTGGCGCTAGCCAATAACGCCGGCGGTAGCTCAACAGTTAAAAAATCTCCTATTTTTTCTAATGTTCAAACATCATCCAGCAAGAGCAATGTAGAAATTCAGAAAAGTGTCTCAACCCCCATTATTTCATGTGCTAATTGTCTTAAGTTTGGACACACGTCTAGCCCTTGCAGGAATATAAGACAACGATCTTTAAAACAAATCTGGGTACCTAAGAAATCCACTTACTCTATGGGTGGTACCTCTTGGTTATCCGGATCTTTACTCTCAACTTCTTTCTAGATTTGTATGAAGGCTAAGGAAATGGAGGACGTGTGGTACTTGGACTCAGGCCGCTCCAAGCACATGACGGGAAACAAAGTAAAGTTCCTTAGCCTAGAAAAGAAGAAAGGAGGGATCGTAATGTTTGGTGATAACGGTAAAGGAAGAATCATGGGAGTAGGTATAGTGGGTAACGAATCCTTTCTTATCTCAAATGTTCTTTATATAAAAGGATTAAGACATAACTTAATATCTATAAGCCAATTGTGTGATAAAGGATTAGATGTATTATTTGAATCATCCACTAATCTTTGCAAAATATTTAATCCTAACACAAAAGATGTTTTACTAACTGCTAAGGGTAAGGAGCAAAAACCGAAAACCGACAAAACTGACCGAACCGACCGAACCGCACCGATTGTGAAACCGAGCCGCACGGTTTGGTGTCGGTTCGGTTTGGTGCTTGCGAAAACCGAAGTCATATCGGTTCGGGTCGGTTTTCTAGTTATAAAAACCGACCAAACCGAACCGACTAATATTATAGTTATTTTAAATTATGTATATACCAACTTCTATTTAATCTAAATCCCTAATAAAATATGTTCAACCGCTTAATTGCTTTCACGGTAAGGGTCAGCATTAACAAATATATTTAAAAAATAATCACAGCAGGGGACTCTCTAATAGAGTAAATGAATAATAGTCATCTTTAAAAATTTTGACTTTACTCAATTTAATTTTTAAAAGAGGGCAAATGCGCCAACTGGCAATTGCCAACTGGGCAAGGCAAACAGGCAGAGGTGTTGAAGTTGGAGCAGTGGAGCACGATAAATGGGAAATTGGGAACAGGCGAACAGGCGAACAGGATTAAATTTAATAATTTATACAATTATATTATACATATCAATTTATTAAGAGTTTTAAGAGGGAAGTGATGAATAGTGGAAGACCGAAGTTGGAGCGATGGATGGCTGCTTTCTTCCTTATATCGAATGTCTTAAAAAGTTGGTGATGAAGTTCAAATGTAGACATGTAGTTCTGTTTACTTCAAGCTTGTATACTTTTAAATGATTGGTAACTATAACTATAAATCTATAATTTTGCAAAACATATTTTATATTAGAATGCTTTATATGATGTGAGTGTGAGATTCTCCAAGTCCTTCCCTCTTCATACCATACAAAAACCGACACCGAACCGCACCAAAACCGATAAAAACCTAAACTGACAACAAACCAAACCGACCGGGTTCGGCTTGGGTCGGTTTGGACCTTCCAAAAACTGAAGCATGTCGATTCGGTTTCGGTTTGGGTCGAAACCGACCCAAACCGAACTGTTCGCACCCTTACTAACTGCACCTAGAATTCACAACGTTTATAGAGTTTCATTTCATGATCTTTCCAAATCATCTATAAAATGTTTTATAACTAAAAATGGCGAGTTAGAACTATGTCATAGACGGTTAGGTCACGCTAGTACAAAGCTCATTTTAAAACTAGCGAAAAAGGAATTGATTAGAGGATTGCTTAAATTAAATGGAAATTTGTCTTCACTGTGTTCTTCATGCCAAAAAGTAAAATTTACAAAATCTTCTTTTAAAAGCAAAAATGAAATCTCTACTTCAAAACCATTGCAATTAATTCATATGTATCTCTTTGGTCCCATTAGCACCGCAAGTCTTGGTGGTAGAATATATACTTTCGTTCAAATAGATGACTTCTCTAGATATTGTTGGACTTTATTTCTCTCTTGCAAATCTGATGTGTTTTGTGAATTCTCAAAATTATGTACTCGTATTCAAAATGAACTAGATTTAAAAATAAAATAAATTCGCTCAAATCATGGAGGAGAATTTGAAAATGAAAATTTTAAATCTTTTTGTGAAATGTTAGGTATTAAGGATGAGTTCTCCGCTCCACACACACCTCAACAAAACGGTGTTGTAGAAAGAAAGAATGGGACAATCCAAGAACTAGCACATACTATGCTATCTGAATATAAATTACCTAAGTCCTTTTGGGCCGAAGCCGTAAGCACATCATGTTATGTAATGAATAGAGTCATGCTTCGTCCATCTTTAAATCTCACATTATATGAACTATATTATCAAAAGAAACCTAACGTATCATATTTTAAAGTATTTGGTTATAAATGCTTCATTCTAAATACAAAAGACTCTTTAGGAAAATTTGATGAAAAATGTTATGAAAGAATATTTCTTGGATACTCTTCAACTAGTAAAGCCTATATAATATTTAACAAAAGAACAAGTAAGGTTGAAGAGTCTATTAATGTAAAATTTGATTAATTTATTGCTTGTGTAGAAAGACTTCCTACAGGTACAAATGATGAACCCTTGGCATCTTTGGAGCACGACGAAGAGGACCCTTCCAAAGAAGAGGAGGAGAAGGCCAAGGAAGATGAATATGTGCCCCCAAGCATCTTGAACTTCTCAAAAAATGAACCAAAGGAGCTAGTCATTGGGGAACCATCTATTGGGGTAAGAACTCGATCTTCTCTTCATAAAACGTTTTCAAATATTTGCTTTGTTTCCGAAATTGAACCTAAAAATGTTTCAACCGCTTTAAATGATGAATTTTGGTTTTTGGCTATGAATGAAGATTTAAATCAATTTGAAAGAAATAAAGTGTGGAACCTAGTAGAACGTCCATCTAATCATCCCGTTGTTGGTGTAAAATGGATTTTTAATAATAAATTAGATGGTGAATCTAGGATTACAAGAAATAATGCTCGCTTAGTCGCTCAAGGTTTTTCTCAAATTGAGGGGGTAGATTTTGAAGAAACTTTTGCACCCGTTGCTCGCTTAGAGTCTACACGAATATTTTTGGCATTTGCGAGTTTTAAAAGGATAAAATTATTTCAAATGGATGTTAAAAGTGCTTTCTTAAATGGGTTAATAAAGAAGAAGTTTGCGTAGAACAACCCCTCGGTTTTATAAACGAAAAATTTCCAAATCATGTTTATAAATTAGAAAAAGCACTTTATGGTTTAAAGCAAGCGCCCCGTACATGGTATGATAGATTTACATCGTTTTTATTAAAGCACAGTTATGTTATGGGAAGTGCTGACAACACACTCTTCATTAAGCATAATAATAATGATTTAATTATCTTACAAATATATGTTGATGATATAATTTTTGGAGTCACTAATGAAGAGTTATGTAATGAAGTAGTCTTAGTAATGAAAAATGAATTTGAAATGAGTCTTGTAGGAGAACTATCATATTTTCTTGGTTTTCAAATTTCACAACGAAATGATGGTATATTTATTTTCCAAACAAAATATGTTCATGATATGCTTAAACGATTTGGATTTGAAAACCTTAAACAAGCTTCTACACCTATGAGTGCTTCTTTAAAACTAGGAAAAGATGAATTTGGAATTTCCATTAATCAAACTTTATATAGAGGAATGATAGGATCTTCATTACTTAAGTGCATCTAGACCAGATATAATATTTGTTGTATGTCTATGTGCTCGCTTTCAAGCCAATCCAGAAGAATCTCATTTAAAAGTGGTAAAACGTATTTTTCGTTATCTATTAGGGTCATCTAAATTATGATTATAGTACCCACACAATGATTCATTTACAATTTACGGCTATTCCAATTCAGATTACGTCGGTTGTTCACTAGATCGAAAAAGCACTAGCTCTACTTGTCACTTTTTAGGACCCTCATTAGTTGCATGGTCTAGTAGGAAACAATCTTCGGTTGCACTCTCCACCACGGAGGCCGAATACATCGCACTTGGTAATTATTGTGCACAAGCGTTATGGATGAGCCAAACTCTAGAGGATTTTGGTTTTCATCTAAAAAACATTGATCTTAAATGTGACAACAAAAGTGCGATAGACCTTACAAATAATCCCGTACACCACTCTAGATCCAAACACATAGATGTTCGTCATCATTTCATTAGGGATCATATTAAGAAAGAGCATGTAAAAGTAAGTTTCATTTGTACGGACTCCCAACTTGCTAACATATTCACTAAACCTCTCCCCGATGCAAGATTTTGATTATTACGACTTGAATTAGGTGTCTTAGATCTTTCGGGTTAAAACGCATTCTTAAAACGCAATAGTATTATGCAATTTTTTCATATCTAAACATCTTCACATCCTTTGAAATTTCTGCATAAAACTAATCTTTGGACACTTAACCAATATCAAAAATTAAATTTTTCAAAATTCTAAAAAATCATGTACTTTTCCCCCTCACTAGCGCTAGCGCCGGCGCTAGCGCACCTATCTGTTTTTATGTATTTTTAAAATTTAATAAAATACCTCAAATTATGCTCAATTATATGTACTACATTGTTTTGGAGTTATGTTTTGAATTGATTTTTTTGAAAAATTAAAACAAAAAAATACAAAAGCCAAAATGTTTACTTTTTGTTTTTGTTCATTTGTTGAAATTCTATTTATAAATGCAAAAAAAAAATACAAAAATATAAAAGACAAAAACTAACAAAAAACTGTATGGACATTATTATGAAAATCAAGCATGTTTTAAACTATCTTTAGAACTTCTACAATGTACCAATTTATCATGTCAAACTACTTTGAACATTGTTCTTATCATGCTTTGGTATATTATTTATATGTGCATCAATTATATTGTACAAGTAGTGTAGAACCAAGTTTAGCATGCCTCTAAGTATGAGTAAATGTTGTATAGTTGATAATGATATTTCTGTTGAAACCGATTTCTCAGTCTCTGTGGAGTTCGGGGCCCCCAACAAGTTGATGGGTGGCCAAATCTTACTCCCCCAAGGGAGAGCTCTAGGTTGAAGGTGTTGGAACTATGAACTGGACCAAGGGCTCGGCGAGGAGGTCCCACCACATACCCGGAAGGTCTTTAGAGCGCTTCCCCTCCCAAGCCAATGCCGGGCTTGGGCACCACTGGAGGCTCTCCTCACCCACTAGAGAGAGAAAATGGAGAGAGAGAGAGAGAGTTAGCCTAGAACCAGCTCTCCTCCAAATGGTGCCCCCTTGGTCCTATTTATAGGATTTCTAGATTTGGGCTGCGAATAACCAAACTCTGGCCTATCAGATTATCAAAATACCCTCAGATTTGGCTGCGGATAGCCAAATCCCACTGTTCTGCTGCGCTAAACGCAGACCAACCCCCCGGAACTGGGCGAGAGGGGAAACCACGCGGGGATCGGTGAGACCACTAACTGGGTGGGGTGAGACCCAGGGTTCCCCCTGCTGGTCTCGCCCCCTGCTAAGAAAGGGGGAGAGAGGGGGGTCGGCCTCGGCCTCGTCTCGCCCCGGCTTGGGATGGGGGCGAGAGGGGGGTCGACCACCGCCTCCTCTCGCCCCTGCTTGGGATGGGGCGAGAGGGGGGTCGGCCCACGCCTCCTCTCCCCCCCTGCTTAGGATGGGGGCGAGAGGGGGGTCGGCCCCCGCCTCCTCTCGCCCCTGCTTGGAATGGGGGCGAGAGGGGGGTCGTCCCCCGCCTCCTCTCGCCCCTGTCCTGGGACATGCTGAAAAATGGTGTTCCGAAATATTTCTTGTCTCGAGAACCTACTCGGCGAATACATGGTTGTACACAATCCCCTCTCTTTTCGAGCGAGGTACACGCTCGAAAAGAAACGTCCAACCCTGCATATTTGACGAGTGTCGCTGGGAATCCGGCTAACGGGGCTATCTCGAAAAAAAAACATATAGCCTCCTCGAGAGCTCCTCCAACCCTGCCGGCTAGCGAGACCATCTCGGGGGAAAAGACTGCGCCTTCTTAGGAGGTCGACCTACCCTGCCAGCTAGTGAGAGCCCGATTAGCGGAACCATCCGAGGGGTGAATAACATAGCCTCCCTGGGAGGTCAACATGCCTTGCCGGCTAGTGAGAGACCGGTCAGCGGAACCACCTCGGAAGAAAAACATATAACCCCCGAGAGGTCTTCCAACCCTGTCGGCTAGCGAGAGCCCGACTAGTGAGACCACCTCGTGAAAAACATTTGGCAATCGAGCGATTTCTGGCCCTGCCGGCTAGGTGGGAGCCTGGTTAGCGGTCCAGCATCGGGGCCAAGTACCTTGAGAGCTTCCTGCCACTGAGCGGTTCCCGGCCCTGCCAGCTAGGTGAGAGCCTGGTCAGCGGGCCAGCATCGAGGCTAAGTACCTTGAGTCATTCCTGCCACCGAGTGGTTCACGGCCCTGCCAGCTAGGTGGATGCCTAGTCAGTGGGCCAGCATCGGGGCTAAGTACATTGAGACATTCCTGCCACCGAGCAGTTCCCGTCCCAGCCAGCTAGGTGGAAGCCTGGTCAGCGGGCCAGCATCGGGGCTAAGTACCTTGAGACATTCCTGCCACCGAGCGGTTCCCGACCCTGCCAGCTTGGTGGGAGCCTAGTCAGCGGGCCAGCATCGGGGCTAAGTACCTTGAGTCATTACTGCCTCCGAGTGGTTCCCGGCCCTGCCAGCTAGGTGGAAGCCTGGTCAGCGAGCCAGCATCAGGGCTAAGTACCTTGAGACATTCCTACCACCGAGCGGTTCTGGGCCCTGCCAGCTAGGTGGGAACCTGGTCAGCGGGCCAGCATCGGGGCTAAGTACCTTGAGTCATTCCTGCCATCGAGCGGTTCCCGGCCCTGCCAGCTAGGTGGAAACCTGGTCAGCGTGCCCACATCGGGGCTAAGTACCTTGAGACATTCCTGCCACCGAGAGGTTCCCGGCCCTGCCAGCTAGGTGGGAGCCTGGTAAGCGGGCCAGCATCGGGGCTAAGTACCTTGAGTCATTCCTGCCACCGAGCGGTTCCCGGCCCTGCCAGCTAGGTGGAAGCCTGGTCAGCGGGCCAGCATCGGGGCTAAGTACCTTGAGACATTCCTGCCACCGAGCGGTTCCCATCCTTGCCAGCTAGGTGGAAGCCTGGTCAGCGGACCAGCATCGGGGTTAAGTACCTTGAGACATTCCTGCCACCGAGCGGTTCCCGGCCCTGCCAGCTTGGTGGAAGCCTAGTTAGTGGGCCAACATTGGGGCTAAGTACCTTGAGACATTCCTTCCACCGAGCGGTTCCCGGCCCTACCAACTAGGTGGGAGCCTGGTCAGCGGGCCAGCATCGGGGCTAAGTACCTTGAGTCATTCCTTCCACCGAGCGGTTCCACGCCCTGCCAGCTAGGTGGAAGCCTGGTCGGCGGGTCAACATCGGGGCTAAGTACCTTGAGACATTCCTGCCACCGAGCGGTTCCCGGCCCTGCCAGCTAGGTGGGAGCCTGGTCAGCGGGCGGGCCAGCATCGGGGCTAAGTACCTTGAGTCATTCCTGCCACCGAGCGGTTCCCAGCCCTGCCAGCTAGGTGGAAGCCTTCTCAGCGCGCCAGCATCAGGGCTAAGTACCTTGAGACATTCCTGCCACCGAGCGGTTCCCGGCCCTGCCAGATAGGTGGGAGCCTGGTCAGCGGGCCAGCATCAGGGCTAAGTACCTTGAGTCATCCAGCCACCGAGCGGTTCCCGGCCCTGCAATCTTGATGAGAGCCTGGTTAGCGGGCCAGCATCGGGGCTAAGTACCTCTGAAACATCCATCCATCGAGCGGTTCTCGGCCCTGCCATCTTGATGAGAGCCTAGTCAGCGGGCCAGCATCGGGGCTAACGACTTGAAACTTTCATAACTTTGATCATCATATTACATGAAATAAAAACTAAGTTTGGAAGTGAACCAACACACTACATGGACTTAAAGAAAAATCTAAGCAAGAAAACTAAAACTTGGTCTCCTACTCCCAAGTCTGATCTTCCTTGACCTCTTCTGGTCGTTGTTGTTGCTTCCTCGGACACCTCGCCTCCCTTAATTCCAAGAACACAGGGCAGGCGGACGTCGCATGACCCTCCTCATCGTGGAAGTCGCAGTAAAGTAACTCAACCATATCCCTTCTTTTTCCTCTTCTTCCTGCTCTTTCGGCTTTCCTCCTTCTCCCACAACCGATTGTCATGGTTTGCTGAGGTGGGGGAGAGGGTGCCTTCGGTCCCTGCCTCCACCCTGGGAGGTCAGACTCTTCTTCCTGGAAGTTGTCCTCTTCTTGGTCGAACTTCCTTTTGGGAGCCTCTATCCTCCCCCCATGCTGCCTTGCCTCCGGCTCACTCAGCTTGGCCAACCTTCTCGCGAACTCTGGGTTGGCCTCCTCACTCTCAACTTCTTCTGCCACCCTTTCCATCAACTCCTCAAAGGACAGAGGAGCTCTCCTCTTGAGGTCCATCTTAAAGAAGCCCTCCTGCAGCCCCAACGTGAAGGCAAGCTTGAGGGTGTTCCCGGGCACTTCTTGGACGAGGAGTACCTCCTCCCTGAACCTCTCCAGATAGTGAGCCAGCGACTCCCCTGGCTCTTGCTTGATCTTGAAAAGTGCTTCGGCATCTTTCTTCCTCTTCCTTGACATCGAGAAGCATAGCAGGAAAACTCGGCGCAAGTCTTCTAAGGCATATATGGATCCCGCAGGGAGCTGGTGGAACCAATCTCTAGCCTTCTCCTTCAGAGTTGTCGCGAAGAGGCGACAGTTGAAAGCGTCCGTCATGGGCCTGATGGAGACCATATCCTCAAACCACTGTATGTGCAGGATGGGGTCATCCTTGCCAGAGTAGTGAGACATCTCCAACCTTCCGAACCCCTCTGGAATTGGGGACGAGAGAATCAGCTCACACAAAGGACTTCCTATGCTCGCCCCCCTTTGGGGCTGGGCGAGTGGGGGCATGGCGCCTCCCAACTCGCCCCCTTGGGGCTGGGCGAGTGGGGGTATGGGACCTCCCCACTAGCCCCCTTGGGGCTGGGCGAGTGGGGGTATGGGACCTCCCCACTCGTCCCCTTGGGTCTCAGCGAGTGGGGGTCTGGGACCTCCCCACTCGCCCCCTTGGGTCTCGGCGAGTGGGGGTCTGGGACCTCCCCACTCGCCCCCTCTCGGAACCTCCTTCCCGGATGGCTGGCCGAGGGTGTTCTCACCAACCTACTGAGGCGAGGCCTCCAGACCACTTTCTCTCCTGCCTTCGCTTATCGAAGCGAAAGCTACCTGCAAGGTCTGCATGACCTCCCGCTTGAGATTTTCGAACATCTCCAATGTCACCCCAGCCATCGGGGGCTGCGAGTGACCTATGTCGGATCTTCCTCCACCTCCGTCCCTGGAGCTCATGTTGAGAGTTTCTTGAGTTAGTCACACTCCACGCTCACCGCACCATAATTTTGAAACCGATTTCTCAGTCTCTGTGGAGTTCGGGGCCACCAACAAGTTAAGGGGTGGCCAACTATTACTCCCCCCAAGGGAGAGCTCTAGGTTGAAGGTGTTGGAACTATGAACTGGACCAAGGGCTCGGCGAGGAGGTCCCACCACATACCCGGAAGATCTTTAGAGCGCTTCCCCTCCCAAGCCAATGCCGGGCTTGGGCACCACTGGAGGCTCTCCTCACCCACTAGAGATAGAAAATGGTGAGAGAGAGAGAGAGAGAGTTAGCCTAGAACCAGCTCTCCTCCAAATGGTGCGCCCTTGGTCCTATTTATAGGATTTCTGGATTTGGGCTGCGAATAACCAAACTATGGCCTATCAGATTACCAAAATACCCTCAGATTTGGCTGCGGATAGCCAAATCCCGCTGTTCTGCTGCGCTAAACGCGGACCAAACCCCCCGGAACTGGGCGAGAGGGGAAACCACGCGGGGCTCGGCGAGCCCACTAACTGGGTGGTGCGAGACCCAGGGTTCCCCCCTGCTGGTCTCGCCCCCTGCTAGGAAAGGGGGAGAGAGGGGGGTCGGCCTCCGCCTCCTCTCACCCCGGCTTGGGATGGGAGCGAGAGGGGGGTCGGCCCCCGCCTCCTCTCTCCCCTGCTTGGGATGGGGGCGAGAGGGGCGTCGGCCCCCGCCTCCTCTCGCCCCTGCTTGGGATGGGGTGAGAGGGGGGTCGGCCCCCGCCTCCTCTCGCCCCTGCTTCGAATGGGGGCGAGAGGGGGGTCGGCCCCCGCCTCCTCTCGCCCCTGTCCTGGGACATGCTGAAAAATGGTGTTCAGAAATATTTCTTGTCTCGAGAACCTACTCGGCGAATACAGGGTTGTACAATTTCTTCACTCACTTTTTGGCTAAGTCTACATGTTTTTGTAATCTAAAGATGCTTGCTAGTGTATTATTGTAATTGTACAATAAATTAAATTTGCACAAGTATCTTACCTACACTATATTTATTTGCACTATTAAAGATTAAGAAAAGTGGTTGTACTTTAAAAATTTAATTGGTTTGCAAAGCAAGTGTATTCGGAGAACTTTGTACAAAAAAATCATGAAATATACTGACAAAGATAAACTCCACCAAGCACTACTTGAACCTCCTGATAAGTTTTAATAAGCGTTGTGAGGTTGAGCACCTTGGAAAGAATAGTAAAGTGTCTTGTGCAAACTTTCATTTTTTTTAAAAACCACTTATTCTTAAGTACACCGGATCACAAAAAATCAATATTGAAAAATAATGTGTGTGATCCCCCAAGCACTACTTTGCACCCTGATAAGTCTTAATGAGCATTGTGTGTGCAAAGCACCAAGGTAGTTGAACATTTTTTTGTGCATAAAAAGTGTGTGGAAGTAATCTTATTTGTGTTTTATTGTGCACTTTACTCTTCATATGTCTTGCATTTTATATTATAACATTTGTTTACTCTTTTCAAAATACACTTTTGTGCACATCATTATCTTCCATAACACTTCTTCTCATGAGTATTGGATTCTAATGCTAATTATATAATATTTTTTTATATCTAAATGCACTAGATAACCTAGCATGCTCTCTACAATGTTTGGTATGTTTTGAATTTATGAATTGGAATAACATTGTAGTAATCTCTTTTTTTTCATACATCTCTTTCATGCTTGGTTACTTCATGATAATCTTTAATGTTTTTCAAAGAAAAATGATTTACAAAAACAACTTTTTCATTTTTGGTCCTTCACTCATATTTCTTTTTATGAATCACCATATCTTACAAAAAGATGTTTGTTATATTCTTATATAAGTTTTCCGCAACATTACGTTTACCTAGTGTTCTTTTCATGCTTATCTCAAGTTTTCCAACTCAATTTTTTTTCAAAATGGTAGACTTGCATGGTAAATGTTGTATTATTCCTTTTAAAGCTACAAACTCTGATTTATTTCTATGAACATACTTATGCTAAAAACTCTGATTTATTTCTATGAAAATTATTCTAAAACTCCTTATCATTTCCTTCGCTCTCAAAGCTCGATCATGCCTTTATCTTATTATAAAAAAAATTCTGTGTTTTGCTTGCTTACCCACTTTTGCTAATAACAAAAGGGGGAGAACTAACATGATAAATAAAATCCTCTATGAAAATGAAAAACTAACTTGATTAATTAAGATGATAGCTTACATATTAGGGGAGCATTCACTTAGGGGGAGCATGTATTTAGGGGGAGCAATTCTAAATACTAAAATTGATATTTATCCTAAGTCATCACTCTCACACACACACAAGTAGGTTTCATCATGCTTATATATTAATGCTCTGAATTATCATTAATCGATTTGTTATTATCAAAAGGGGGAGTTTGTTGGAACATGGTCTTCCGCATCTCCTAGGTTTGAGAATAACAAATCCTATGTGTATTTGATCTTGTGTGTCTAAGTGTGGAGGAAACAAAGTCCATATAACTCAAGGATAACATAAGAAGGTTACCCCCAAAATTGAGTCAATTAACCCAACATGCTCACTAGCATCGACGGTAGCACATAGCGCCCGGCGTTAGCAATGATTAGGGCAATCCCGGGAGTACATTTAGAAGGCGCTAACGAATAGCGCAGGAAGTAGCGCGGAGCACAAGAGGCAAGTCGGAAATGTTTCCTCGGATTGAAGATTCCCCCATGTAGAATATGTCCTAATATAGGATAGCGTCGGCGGTAGCGGTAGCGCACGCACTAGTAGTGAGACTATAAATAGGACCCTCTTCTCTCGTTTTGAATAACCATCAGGGAGAGAGGTTGAGTGCTAGAATTCCAGAGCCTGATTTGGCCGAAAGTTGATCTCCCACCAAAGCTCTGTGAATTTCTGAAGGAGGACTTCTTCACGTCGGATCCAAATGACGTCTGCTTCAACAACGCATATTCTACAACGGATCTTCGTCTCTAACTTCAGTAGTTCTTCAAGAGGGAGTTTTTTTTATTATCCCTTCATATCTTTTGTAAACCCTTAGAGAATTTGCCTCGTGTTGGCGACTAGATCTGGGTTAGGTTAAGGTGGTGCTCAAGGCCATATCCGGGGTAGGATTGGCTAGAGAGGCTTGAGGCCGAATCCGAGGAAGGATAGGCTAGGGCCACCAGTTCGTGGGGATGCGAGTCAGGATAGAAAACAAAAAGAGTTTATTATTATTCGCCATCAATTTCTAGCATTATAGAAATCAACTTTTGTAAAGCCATATTTCATAGTAATAAAACATGTCTCTACTTTATTTCATTTAGTTTGTTGATTTCTCACCTTCTTAATCTCTTATTATTTCAAGATATTTATAATATAAGAAAAAGATTTAAAACCCTTATTCACCCCCCCCCCCCCCCTCTAAGTGCGCCTACCGATCTAACAATATCACATACGTCTACTATTGTTTATTTTATAGCCTCTTTCCCTCCTTTCTCCTGGTGCCTTGGAGTTTTTGGGGGAGAAGATGTGAAGCCACTTAGTCTTTTTAGACTAATGGTTATTGTACCACTCATTTTAGGAGCACGCCCAGCAGCAGCAACACACCATGCAGGAGGACTGCCAGGCCAGGGAGATATGGCTTGATACCATGACGCAGCCTTTACAATTGCTTCCTTCTATTATTACCGATGTGATATTTTGAGAGATTTTATTGTAGACTTACATCATATTATGTACTCTGATATATTCGGGAGCCCTTGTTGGTTCCTTATTTTATTATACATATTATGTGGACTTTTATTCTTTTCGTGGATCTTGGTCTTCTGTTTAATTTATTGTTGGGTTGGCATGCGATATTTAGAAATAGCCGGTAGGATAGGCATCTTGTGGAGGAGGCTAGCCTAAGTGTTGTCGCATCCGCAAGGCGACTGTTCTGGGCATAGGACTCCCCTCTTTCGTTTTCAATTCCAGAGGGGGTCTTAGAAATGGTATTAGCTTGCAATTGATCCTGACGTTAGGAAGTCCATTAGACCAATGAGCCACCCAATCGATCATTCAGTTTGAGGATAAACTAAAATAACAGAAGCAGTGGTGTGCTCATATGTGATTCACATTAAGTTGTCCACCATTTCCTATAAATTGCCAACATAATTCAAATCTCATATCTTTACATGTAGATTCTGAGATATTCCGAGCCAGCGATGGGTACTTTCTTCTGGATACTACTCCCTTCCAACATTTAGAGATAGGGCAGACCTTGACTGTAATTCTGGATGCTTTTAGATCCCAGTAGGCTCCGATATAGCAACATAATCCAGGGTCAACTGACTGAGCGCCTTTCGAGGTATTTCCCCACCTATCTTTCATGGGACTGAGTAGGTAATTCGTACGAAGGAGTGGCTTGACGCGGTGTAGGACATGATGGCTGGGATCTGATGCCCTGCCAACATGACAGTTACCTTGGAAGTCCCTGCCTTGGCCTCGCATGCCAAGAGATGTATGAAGTCCCTCTTGGGCTCTACTTTAAATGGATGTACCTATAGTGACATCAGCTGGGATGAGTTCTCAGATGCATTTCTAAAGCATTTTGTACCTTCCACTACATGTGATGATCTTGAGGAGAGGTTCCTGTAGCTGAAGCAGGGATCTAGGTTAGAATTGGAATATCAACGAGAGTTCTCGCATCTCGCTAGATTTGCAGGCGCGTATGCCTTGGATTATCAGGGGTACGCCAATATGTTTTATAGGGTTTGCGAGACCCTCTCTGGCAGGTCCTTATTTTTATAGCTGACTCAAGCTTAGCTCGGATCATTGAGACACCCAAGAGGCTTAAGGCGGACCACCTTGGGGTCCAGAGTGGAGGAAAGAGGCTTGTGGAGGATGTAAGGGAAGCGGGGACCAGTAGAAGGAGACCGCCTACCTTGGGTAGAGGTGTAGACTACAGGAGTGGTGGAGGACATTTTCATACAAACTTTAGGATGGAGTAGCCAGCACGACCGCTACCATTGCCCCCACCACACCAGGGTCAAGCACCTCAGCAACCAAGAGATCCCTTTAAATGAGTTTGTTATCATTACCAACAACCTGACCATATTCGGATCTACTGCCCATAGCTACAAAGAAATGCCCCGAATTGTCCTGTGGCTCCTCTAGCAGCACAATGAGAGAGAGAACATGGTTGCGGATGAGGAAAACAAGGTTGGAATCCTAGACCTGCTCAGGAGCAGGTATATGCATTGGATTTAGCTCAAGAGCGGGACCCGCATGAAGTCATCGTAGGTACCCATGCATCTTAATCTGCCTTTTATAACTGATATATTTTAGTGTACTTAACAAATTACCTAGAGAATACCACCTTTAAGTACGCATAACTTAGAACCCCATGTAAGACACCATTTTTTCGCTACAAAACTAGGTCTTATGCCCAGAACCGCCGCTTTGCGGTGACACCAACACTCAGAAAGGCTGCCACTACAAAATGCCGATCCTGCCGGCCATATCGATAATAGAAGAAGAAAAGTATAAATGAAGCAATAGTAAGCTCAAGCCCACATCACATGAAATATTGATCATAATGAAAAGGAGATGTCGACAAATAATAACTGAAATAAAAGGTAGCATTATAAAGGGTTCATGCCCGGTACATCCTTTCCTTACTACAGAATCACTCATGTAAGCTAAAACTACTCAAGACACTCATGGGTCTTGTGACTGGCGCTCCCGTGCTAGACCGGCCCGACTCTATCTGCACCAGCCTCTGGCGGTGTTGAGTCTCCTCAATCCCCTAAAATGATATGGTCCACTGACCGTTAGTCAAAATACTAAGCCTCGTTCCCCCCATCCATCCCCCACTGGCCCTAGGCACCGAGCGGGAGGATGAAGCGGAGGACATCAAGGGGTATTAAACAAAGCAGGTGACATGTGTTAGCTACAGGAGTGTCTATCACTATGCAGGTGTGTATATATAATTGAAGCAGTAAACAATAAGTAAGCAGGATAAAGAACAAGTAAAGAACAGTAAAGTAAGCAGGTAAAGACAGGTATATAATAGAAAAGTAACCATTGATTTATAGGAAAGCCCATACAAACCAATAGAACAAGGGGTCGTTTAGCAAGGCCTATCGTATGAAAAGTCCCATAACAAATTTATACGATAAGGGTAGGGGTTGAAATGCAATGTTTATGTTATGACATGCAGTGTTATGCTGGGTAATGTTATCATCACACAAGTGCAACTCACACACTTCGACTCTATGTGAACAAACCTTTAGTTCCCCCTTTTTGGAGCTAGCAACACTCCCAGGATACCCCTGCAGTGGCAAACGGAAGTGTTGGGTTGGGACTCGCCCACCTCTAGGTTGGTATTCACACTACCTAACCTAGACCAATCATACGCCTCAACGCAAAACCGCGAAGCGCCTGCGTACTCTTACTAGCTAGACCACCAAACTTTCTTGGCTAAGTGCAAATCCATACTTGCCGAGTCAGCGTATCGACGTTGGTGTGAATGTCCGTTTATACTGAAGACCCACAACCTTTATGCACATGCAATATGATTACTGTGTATCTCCGAGCAGTAGGCTCCCCGGGCTAACTCGCCCGTCGCAACAAACTTCCGAGCCACCTGCTCGCCGGACAAACCCGTCCGCAACCACATACATCGAGCCTACTGCTCGTCCGACCAAACAAGGTAACACCCGCAGCAACGGGGTGTGGGTGAGTGTATTATCAAGTTATTCTTGCATAACAACTTACTCCTATAATTTAGGGTTAATCTTGGACTTCCCGAGGTCTACCCTGTGAGGGGCTCGCAGTGGTACTAGGAGGTATGATGGGATGATAGCCCAAACCGCCCTTTCCAAGACACTTATTTTTATTGATAACTACCCATGAACAAACCCCTCTTACCATTTCACTTGAGTTAACCCGAAGTGTTTTATGACTCTTCAAGGGAAAGGCGATCTTTCGTCGATCCCGAACACAACCTTGCCCCTTAGCTTATCGGGCACACTCAACATATAGACTCCTATTGGTAACCTCAAATCTCCTCAAGCAAACTAGGTACACCATCTACCTCCCATGCCCACCTAATGGTCTACAAGTTATCTTAACTCCAATGTTTTACTATACATAGACCAAACGAGCTACATGAGGTGCATGAGAGGAGGTACTCCAAACAATTATCCAAATTTCTCAAGAATATTACTGGGGGTGTTTTAGGACATTCTGGCACCCTCTCCAGAAATTCATAATTTTCCTACTTCATTTGGTATTTATTATAATTTCTCCAAAATTAGGGAACCTATGATTTTGTACATCAAGTATGGTTTTTCGGCATTGTGTGGCTTCACTAATATTTGCACAACTAGATAAGAGCAAAATAACAGCAAACCTGAACTTCATAATTTTTCAGAAAGGTTTTGACCTCCAAATAAAATATTGACTGATTTATCAAATTCAGGAATTTACAAAGGAAGCACCAAAAATCCTTATTCAAAAATTACAGGAAAATTAACAGATGTCCAAAGTGATCAGAAAAGTTTACTGGTTGAGTTTCATAATTTTCCAGATTATGTTGACCATATAAATCATTTAATTAAATAAACAAATCATAGAGCACTTTGTGAAGTGAACCATATAAAAGCTCCTCCAAAAATTATACCAAAATTTACAGATCATATTATTGCCCTAAAAAGTACTCTGACAAAGTTTCATGATTTTTCAGTGAGTACATAATTCACCAATTAATTTTCTTACAACTAGGGTAAACATCGGAGTTATGAATGAAGTACTATATACATCAATCCAAAATTCATAACAAAATTATCAAAGAATGATATCATCCATATAAACTTACTGACAAAATTTCATGGGCATCCAATATATTATGATTACGTAAATTCTTAATATAAGAAAGTGACCTAATTGATTCTTAATTAATTCAGAGGGGGTAAATGTTCCTAAAATTTCCGAATAAATTATCTATGGCATAATACCACCCTATGAAAATACCTGCCAAGTTTCAAGTCTTTCCAAGGATATATGACCCTATGTCCTTCAATAGGTTCAATATACAAACCTAAGGTTTGAGTAAGGGTTCTAGGGCACATCCACCCTAAACCACCCGAAAACACTTGTGGGGGTATTTTATATGACATAAAGTCAGTGGTCAAAGTTTCACAATATTTGGATGAGGGTTGACCTCCCAAATCCATCAAGTGCACTTTTGATCTAGAATGCCATAGTTTGACAATGTTTGGGTTACTCAATTACCTTACCGATTCAATCCTAAATGGGATGAAAAATTTACCAGAGTCATTTCATGACCCTAAGGAGCACCCACCAAAATTTTGATGGGTTTTGATGTCATTAGACCCTATAATTAATTATTACATGAATTATTAAATTTCTACAAAAACTATAGAAAAGGTTTCTCCAAAAATTCCCATTTTTGGGTATGCTAAGGGTAAGGGTAAATCTAACCTATGCTCAAAATTTCAAAGCATTTGGACGTCTGGATTAATGGGGGCACACAAATCAATCACTGGTCAACCCTATGTACAGGTTGCACCATTTTGAGTGCTGTAGTCAAACCAGTGGGTCAAATCGACTCAAATTACATTTAAATTAAAGTAGACATCAGGGGCTACAAGTTTGGTATAGATCACTTTTCCAGTAGAGGTCTCTAAGTATTTTCTATGATTATTTCTAACTACTGTCAGTAAAGGGACAGAAATAGGAATATCAAATATAATATTACATAAACTTGCACAGATCCTAAAGCGCAAACGAAGGGCATCCCTTCATCTTCTCCAATCAGCCAAAGGCCACGGTTGGCCCTTCCTGTAGAAACTTGGGAGGTGATTTCTCGGCCACCTAGACGCTCTCCTGGTCGGCCAAAGCCTCCACCACCTCCGTTGATGTGGCGACCGGCAATGTACGGTGGTTGACCGGCCAGAATCAGGAATTTGAACAAGAGATGAAAGCTTGAAACACAAGTTTTCGGCCATGCCGATCCAAGACCAATTGGCCTCAAATCTAGTGGTCAAAATGAAGCGATCTACCCACTAAGAAATAGATGAGAGGAGAGGACCTGAATTATTGCTTGTAGTCATGTCGATCGCCGGTCCTCCATGGTTGGTCGAGAGCTCTTGGGTGCCATGCCGATAGGTGCTTAGGTAGAGTAATTCTTCTAGAAAAATGGGGTAAACTCATTCCCTCCACCCCTTGAGCCCTTTTTTAGAACCTAATCCTGGTGGGGAGGAGATGAAGCTTGGGATTCCTCCATTAACACCATTCATGGTGAAAAATTCGGCCATCCCCAAAGGTCACTCAATTAAAAAAGAGTTGAAAAACCCTTTAATATTCTCTTAATTGATGGGGGAAATGAATCCCCATCAATTGGGAGGAATTTTGGACTCCCTTGGCCATGAATTTGGCCACCAAAACGAGTCTCATCCGCCTCCCGCCGATAGAACTATTGCCAGCGCTAGTGCTAGCGGCAGTGCTAACATCTTGACGACGTAATGCTCGCCGGTTTGGCAATCGCCAGGCGCTAGCTCCTGCGATAGCATTTCGATGGTATTTGGTTCGTCTCAGCGGTTCAGTGTTCGTCTCGGCGGTTCACCTACACCACCACTACCGCCAGCTCTAGCCACTAGCGCCGGCTCTAGCCCCGTATTCAATACACCCCCTTCTTTATATGGTTGGATAATTGGGGTATTATGAGAGGACCCCCTTACTAGGTTAGACACATCATGGTGGGTTCATGGGTCATGGGGATGCCCTAAGGCAAACCTTATGCTTGGTAACTAGAAATCACTATCCGCAGACCATGGTGATTTTCGCCTCGAGCCTAAGCTCTTATGTTCTCTTTGAACATCCTAGGGTTTTGTCATGACCTAGTCATGACAAAATCATCCTAGGGGTCTAGTCGTTTGGGGGATGTTACAAATCCTAATACATAAAAATAAAAATTTCATCCCCAAAATTCAGGTTAAGCCTGCGGGGTTTCTAACACAAGTGCTTTAATGTAACATCCCTGGAGAATTTAAATTATACCTAGCGCTAAGAGCTCCGGATACCTCAGCTGCATCAGTTCTAGTGGCTCCCAGGTTTGCTCCTCCTGTCCATGATTCCTCCACAGGACCATGACCTACAGAACCTTCTTACGCCGTAGGACTCACATCTCGAAGTCGTCTATCCGGACCGGCTCCAGATGAACCAACCGATCTGTAGCTACTTGTCCATCTATTGTAGATATCTGCTACTCCGGCCGTAGTAGAGCACTCCTAAGGGAGGAGATGTAGATAACGTCATGCAGTCCCGCTAGCTCCGGCGGCAGCTCCAGTCTGTATGCCAGAGGACCGATCCGCTCCAGGATCCTGTAAGGCCCCATACACCTAGGACTGAGCTTCTTCTGCTCGCATACCTGTGAGACTCTGTGCATCAGACGCATCTTCAAAAACACCCGGTCTCCGACCTGGAACTCTACTGCACGATGTTGCGCATCGTAATACTTAGCCTGCCTGCTCTGGGTTTCTAGCATCCTATCTCGGATCAGTCTCACCTGAGCATCAGTATCCTCAACTAACTCCGAGCTGAGTGCCTTAGGATCCTCATCCTGGATCCAAGACAGTGGAGTCCTGCACCTCCGTCCATATAACGCCTCGTAAGGGGCCATGCCTATGCTGGACTGATGACTGTTGTTGTAGGAAAACTCTACAAGCGGCAACAATCTCTCTCATGTCTCTTCGCGGTCCAAAATGCATAGGCGTAATAGATCCTCCAGTATCCAGTTGGCATGTTCCGTTTGCCCGTCTGTCTGTGGCTGGAATGTTGTGCTGAATGTCAACCACGTGCCCAAATAAGCCTGGAATGATCTCCACTCTCAGGATGTAAACCATCCATCCCGATCTGACACAATCGTCCTAGGCACACCATGATACCGGACAAATTGCTCCACAAATCTCCATACCAAATCTCTGACCGGAGCGTCCTTCCTGACCGGAATGAATCTGTCCACCTTCGCTAACCAATCGACGATCACCCATATCGAATCATTCCCAGCATGTGATCGGGGAAGTCCATGTATAAAGTCCATCCCGATGTCGTCGAACTTCCACTCCGGCACCAGGAGTGGCTGTAATAATCCGGTCGGGCTCTTGCATTCTGCCTTCACGAGCTGTCGAGACTCGTAGTGGGTCACAAAATAAGTGATGTCCCCCTTCATACCCGACCAATACATGGTCCTCTTCTAATCCGCCGTCATCTTCGTGATACCCGGGTGCACTGAATACTTACTGCAGTGAGCCACAGTCATAATGTCATCCTGAATCCTGCCCCCTGCCGGTATGTAAACTCGACCTCTGAAACACAGTAGCCCATCCTTTAATGAATAATCCCCTGCCGTACCTCCCTCCAAGGCCCTACATATCAGCTCTAACTTGGCATCCTGCCTCTGCCCATCCCTGATGCGTTCTAGAATGTCATCTATAGTACTCATTGTCGCCAAGTACTCCTCATAGAGCCCAGGGTCATCCTCAGATACTAAGGAGATCTGCATGTCCTTAAGCATCCATACCAGCTCCATAGCTATCAACTAGGGCTCCGCTCCCCGGGTGGTAGCTCTCCTGCTCAGTGCATCCGCTACTACATTCGCCTTCCCCGGGTTGTAGTGCATGGTATACTGATAGTCCGATATGAACTCCACCCATCATCTCTGTCAGATGTTCAATTCCTTCTGCATGTCCACGTACTTCAGATTCTTGTGATCTGAGAATATATCGCAGTGAACACCGTAGAGATAGTGCCGCCAGATCTTCGGTGCAAATATAATCGCTCCCATCTCCAAGTTGTGCACCGGTTAGTTTTGCTCGTGATTCTTCAACTGATGGTAAGCATATGCTATCATGTGCCCGTTCTGCATCAGAACGACACTTATCCCATGATTCGATGCATCAGTATACACCTGGAATCCTTCCTTCCCCGACGGAAGGACAAGGATGGGGGTAGACGTAAGCCGACCCTTTAGCTCCTGGAAGGCCGCTTCGCACTGCGGCGTCCAAATGAATGTGGTATCCTTCTTCGTCAAGGATGTGAGCGGGAGGGCTATATGAGAAAAACCCTGCACAAACTTCCGGTAATAACTGGTAAGTCCCAAGAAACTCCGCACGTCGGTGGCCGTCTTCAGCGGTGGCCAATCCCGTACTGCCTAGATCTTCGCTGGATCCACTGCTAGTCCAGCTATACTGATAATGTGACCCAGGAAGACAACCTCCTTCAGCCAGAACTGGCACTTGCTGAACTTTGCGTAGAGGCTGTTCTCTCGAAGTTTCTCCAAAGTCAGTGCTAGATGCCAAACATGATCCTCCTCCGTCGTCGAATAGATGAGAATGTCGTTGAAGAACACGATGACAAAGATGTCGAGATATGGCTCGAACACCTGGTTCATCAGACTCATAAATGTCGACGGCGCGTTCCTGAGACCGAAGGGCATCACGGTGAACTCATACAGTCTGTATCGGCTGCTGAAAGACGTCTTCGGGATGTCCTCCTCCTGAATCCGTAGCTGATAATACCCCGACCTCAAATCCAGCTTCGAGAAGCAGTGGGCTCCCTCTAGCTGGTCAAACAGCTCATCGATCATAGGCAGCAGATACGCATTCCGAACCGTCAGCCTATTCAGTGCTCTGTAGTCGATGCAAAGTCTAAACATCTCGTCCTTCTTCACGAATAGCACCGGAGCTCCCCAAGGTAAGGAACTCGGTCTAACAAATCCTGCTTCTACCAATTCCTATAACTGGCTCCTAAACTCCACTAACTCCTTCGGGGCCATCCGATAAGGAGCTCTAGATACCGCCTTAGCCCCCGTCACTACCTGGATCTAAAAATCCTTCTTTCGGTGCGGTGGCAGCCCGGGTAGCTTCTCTAGAAATACGTCGGCAAAATCTCATACTACCAGGATAATGGCCATAGAATCCTTCACCTTGATTGCCTCAAACAACACCTGATATACCTCGTCTCCCTGTAGATGGGCCTTGGTGGCCTGAATAGACGATAATAGAAGATGGGAGGCAGGTTTAATACCTTCGACTACTACCTCTGAGTCTCCATGCCTTAGAACGATCCTCCTTGCCAGGTAGTCAATCCTTGCATGGTTACCGTGCAGCCAGTTCAAGCCCAAGATTAGGTCGAAGTCTTTCATCTTCAAGAGTGTCGTCGGTGCTTCAAACCATTTTCCTCCAATCTCTATGTTCATGTTGCACTTGGCGTTCGTTACTATCTCCGATCCATCCAGGAATCGCACCTTCCTGTGCATGCCCTCGAAGTGTTGGACTTGGTCCAGATTATCTAAGAATTTTGCTGAGACGAACGAGTGTGAGGCACCCGTATCGAACAGGGTATATGAGGGCTTGCCACAAACATGTACTAAACCTGGGTGATTTTTTGTTGTTGTTTGGTTCAATGCTAAGGTAAAGCTAAGATTTTCAATATACTAATAATTATAAGAAAAATAGTAAAGTATCTATGATGACCCTTGCCGGGTTTCGGGGCTGAGCCAGGTCCAAGGCATACATTTGGTCCCTGTCCTGCCTATGATCACGTCCCTGGAATCCAAGACCTCGTCCTCGCCCTCGGCTCCCAAAATGTGGGGCAGCCTGTTGTGCCGGTGGCGCATTCCTCTGTGGACAGTTCCTCCGGATGTGGCCGTCTGGTGACACAGGTAGCACTCTGGAGGGGGAGGTGGCCCACCCTCTAGCCTCGACACCTCCTGCGTCTGTAGAGGCTGAGGGGCTAATACTACCTACTCCCTATACTCCTGCCTCTCCTCTTGGCAGGGTCGGCCCTCCGTCCTCCTTTCTCCAACATCGCGACCTCTCTGCTGGCCTCTTCTGCCGCCCCGACCCTGGTCCTCTATCGGTCTCTTCCTTCCACGGATGGTGTGCTGGTCTGCCTCCAGCTTCTTGGCAATCTCCAAACTCCTGGCCTTACTTCTGTCAGAAACAAAGAGGAGGGCCTGCCTCAGCTCATCACGGAGGCCCTTGTTGAACCTCTTCGCATACCCTGTGTCGTCTAGCTGATAGGAGTCTGCAAACCGGGGCAGGTGGGTAAACTCCCGGTGATACTCCACAACCGTCCTGCTCCCCTGCCTCAATTGCAGGAATTTGTCCTCCAACTCATCTCTCGCAGACTGCGGCACAAAGTGCTCTAGCAGTGCTGCCTTGAAATCATCCCAAAGTACATCCGCAACCTCCAATCCTGCATAGGTGGTGTCTAGCAATGACTTCCACCATCTGTTCGCATGGGACTCCAAGCATGAGACCACCAGCGATACTTCCATCTATGCCGGACACTGTATCCCTGCCAGCATCTTGTACATGATATCCACCCAATCCTCAGTCCAAACTGCTGACTCTATTCCAAGGTAGGATGGGGGAAAAAGCTCGCGGAAGACGCTCAGCCAGTTAGCCCGGGGTTTGGCTGAGGAGTCTGATCCTGTTGAGCCCTGAATGCATCTAGTATAGCGGTCAGCATCTGTCCTATCTCTGACTGCTGTAATGGGGTAGGAGCCGGCGGTGGTGGGACGACGTTTGGAGTTGGAGGCTCTCCATGCTGCGGAGTAGGGTTCGTCGCAGACTACAAAGGAAAATTTGACACTCGTAAGGTGGTTTGGCTAAAAAGATTCAGTTAAAAGTCGACTTTTTTTATGTGATTACCCATATGGGCACACCATTGCTTCCGCTGCTAGTTTGTCCTCAAACTAAGCTCATGCGGGGTGGCCCAGGGTTTGTGGACTTCTTTTCTTCGGATCGAGGTTTTCCTCTGATACCAGTTTGTAAGACCCCATTGTTATCAATGCCACCAGCCAGACCATATTCGGATCTACTGCCCGTAGCTACAAAGAAATGCCCTGAATCGTCCCGTGGCTCCTCTAGCAGCACAACAAGAGAGAGAACGAGGTTGAGGAAAACAAGGTGGGAATCCGAGACCTGCTCGGGAGCAGGTATATGCATTGGATTTAGCTCAAGAGCGGGACCCGCAGTGAGTCATCGCAGGTACCCATGCATCTTAATATGCCTTTTATAACTGATATGCTTTAGTGTACTTAACAAATTACCTAGAGAATACCACCTTTAAGTACGCATAAATTAGAACCCCATGTAAAACCCCATTGTTTTGCTACAAAACCGGGTCTTATGCCCAGAACCGCCGCTTTGCGGTGACACCAACACTCGGGGAGGCCGCCACTACAAAACGCAGATCATGTCGGCCATATCGATCACAGAAGAAGAAAAGTACAAATCAAGCAATAGTAAGCTCAAGCCCACATCACATGAAATATAGATCATAATGAAAAGGAGATGTCCACAAATTATAACTGAAATAAAATGTACCTATATAAAAGGATCATTCCTGGTACATCATTTCCTCACTATAGAATCACTTGCGGATGCAAAAACTACTGAAGACACACACAGATCATGTGACTGGCGCTCCCGTGCTAGACTGGCCTGCCTACATCTGCACCGGCCTCTGGTGGTGCTGCGTCTCCTCGATCCCCTAAAATGATTTGGTCCACTGATAGTTAGTCAAAAGACTAGGCCTCGTTCCACCCATCCATTCCCAGTGGCCCTGGGCACCGAGCGGGAGGATGAAGCGGAGGACATCAAGGGGTATAAAACAAAGCAGGTGGCATGTCTTATCTACATGAGTGTCTATCACAATGCAGGTGTTTATATATAATTGAAGCAGTAAACAATAAGTAAGCAGGATAAAGAACAAGTAAAGAACAGTAAAGTAAGCAGGTAAAGACAAGTATATAATAGAAAATTAACCATTGATTTATAGGAATGCCCATACAAACCTATAGACCAAGGGGTCGTTGAACAAGGCATATCGTATAAAAAGTCCCATAACCAATTTATACGATAGGGGTAGGGGTTGAAATGCAATGTTTATGCTATGACATGCAGTGTTATGCTGGGTAATGTTATCATCACATAAGTGCAATTCACACACTTCGACTCTATGCGCACAGACCTTTAGTTCCACCTTTTTGGAGCTAACAAGACTCCCAGGATACCCCGGTAGTGGAAAACGGAAGTGTTGGGTTGGGCCTTGCCCACCTCTAGGTTGGTATTCACACTACCTAACCTAGACCTATCGTACGCCTTAACGCAAAACCATGGAGCGTCTGCGTACTCTTATTGGATGGACCACCAGACTTTCTTGGCTAAGTGCAAATCCACATTTGCCGAGTCAGCATATCGACGTCAGTGTGAACGACCGTCGATACCGAAGACCCACCACCTTTATGCATATGTAATATGATTACTGTGTATTCCGAGCCATAGGCTCCCCGAGCTAACCCGCCCGTCGCAACAACCTTCGAGCCACCTGCTGGCCGGACAAACCCATCCGCAACCACATCCACTGAGCCTACTACTTGTCCGACCAAACAAGGTAACACCTACAGCAGCGGGGTGTGGGTGAGTGTATTATTAAGTTAATCTTGCATAACAATAGACTCCTACAATTTAGGGTTAATCTTGGACTTCCCGAGGTCTACCCTGTGAGGGCTCGCAGCGGTACTAGGAGGTACGATGGGATGATAGCCCAAACTGTTGGATCGTGTGACGCCCTTAGAGGGGGGGGGGGGGTGAATAAGGGTGTGTTTAAATTATAATTTTTAACTTAAGAATTTTTAAACAAATTTTACTTTTCTTAAAATTACTTATAAAAAAATTTCAAACCAATGTAATTTTTAAATTAATTCAAACACAAATTTTTAAGTTAAAGATTAAGCAACCAAATTTGCAATTAAAGAAAAGTCATAATTTTTTAATCATGAAATTCACATACAATAAAAATGATCTTAACAATGCTTAAGATCAAGGCACAAATATGATAATAAACTTTTAACAATTTGAGTTTACCAATCCTTCTCCCAAGGATCGGAAGGCTATCACTTGTCTCTCCCAAGACCAAGCCTAAGCCTATCCTCTAGATCTTCCCAAGATCTAGACGTAGCACACAAGGCCATGATTTCCTACCAAGCCACGCAAGGACTTGGATGCTCCGCACAAGGAAGCGATTTTCCCCTAAGCCACGCAAGGACTTAGACGTCACGTACAAGGAGACGATTTCCCTACCAATACTAAGTGAAATGTACATAAATTAAAATACAAAATCAAATGAAGAACTCCCTAGAAATTCAGATCTCTGAAAGGAATGTTGAAGCCTCGAGATGATCGTTGATGTAGAAGCGCGTCCGATCTCGTCTTCAATTTCAAACCTTCTAAGCACAAATGGGAGTTGATGAGGTTCTGGAGCTCTCTGGTTCGTATGCACTCAAGAAAGGACTTAGAATTTTCAAAGCTTAGAATGCACGAACAAAATGAACTAATTTATAGTTTTTCACTGTCGCCTGGGCGACATCGCTGTCGGAATTCCGACAGAGTCAAACTACTGCTCGTCGTGCTGTCGTGCGGGCTGATGCTGTAACTTATGTCCTGTCGCCTGGGTGACATCGCTATCGGAATTCTGACAGTGCCAAAATACTACTCGTCGTGCTGTCGTGCGGGCTGTTGCTATAACTTCTATCCTATTGCATGGGCGACAGTAGATGTCGGAAAATTCCGACATCGAAATTCTCCATACAGTTAAATTGATCTCCAATCAGAATTGTGAACATCTCATACCTATTACCTGCACACCATCAATAAAAATAGAATCAAATACAAACGGGATTTTGTTATTATCAAACCGGAAGAGTGCGAAATGCATGCTCCAACAATCTCCCCCTTTTGATAATAACAAATCCGTATAAAAGGAAATCACGTCTATTTAGGTTGTTGTTTTTAACATATGGTGTGTGCACAAAAATAACATGATATATTCCTCTTAAATGTAAGCTCCCCCTAGATGAATGCTCCCCCTAAATGAATGCTCCCCCTAAATGTTATAGTAAAGTGAAATGATGTATTGTTTAGGTGGAAGATTTAGGTGGAATTGTTCTTATTGTTCTTTGATTTCTTGAATATACTTATAATTATCCCCCTTTTGGTATTAGCAAAAGTTAATTTGAAATGAATGAGTAGTTCTTAAGGGAAAAGATAGGATGTAGAAAATAAGAGTAGGCGGAAGCACTTGTGTTGAAAATGATTGACAATCTTGAAATAATAGTAATATGCCATAGTATTGAATAAACTCATGAAGAGATGGTATAGCCATATGAAGTAGTAGAATAAAAAAATAACTTAAACATGAGTAATGTCATTTTAAAGTATCATAGAAAGACACAATTGTGTTTAGAAATTTGGAATCTTTTCGGTCCAATTCTCATGAGATGAAGGTTTATATAACATAATGATGTGTACAAGTGTCGCTTTGATCAAACATATGAAATTATTTAATTTACATGATCATTGGAAAAAAAACATAACATAATCATAAAAAAACTTTGACCTTGAAGATATAGCACAATAAGAATAGAATACTATTTTTTATTTTGCACAAGACACTTTACAATTATTTCCAAGGTGCTCAACCTCACAATGCTTATTAAGACTTATCAGGAGGGTAAGTAGTGCTTGGTGGAGTATCCTTGTCCTCAATTTAAACTTTTTATTGATCACATATTTTGTGATATCTTAACTTTGTAGTTTGTATAGATATTTATATATGGTTTTATTTTTAATTGACCAAGGATCTCCGAATTCACTTGAATCGCAAAAGATGGTGTATATTTGGTTGTGCTAACAAATCAAGCTTGAAAGTAGTTTGTATGAAATGCTATTGTATTATGTTAAAGCAAACATGATTCATGTATATATTAAATAGAAAGACATATGTATGGATCAAAAAAAGTGAACGTGATATCTTATTATTATATATAAACAATTTCTCATACTTAGAGGCATGCGAAAAAAATTTCCAATAGTCTAAACCACTTAGCAGGAGTGTTAATACTATGATAGAGTGGAAATGAAATCATATAATCATGTAAATAACCATTTTTAAAAAATAAAAAGCACATGGTTTGGCATCAATTCATGAGTTGTGGCATTAATAATGACATATAACTAGTGTAGAGTATCAGAGAGATCAAAATTGAAGATAAATCAAATTTGGGAGCTGTCGGAGTGCGGCGACAACCCTAGATCTAAGGTATGTTTGGTTGATTTTTAGGTTTTTGACTTTAATTTTTGAAAGAAGGTATGTTTGAATCTTGTGTTTTTTTGGGGGTTTAAGATTTGTATTTTTACGTTGATTAATTTCAAAAACTGTAGATGATCTTTTTGAAGATGGTTGAAGAAGATGAATAGTAAATGATATGTGAGAAGGTTTAGTTTTGTTCAAAAAAAAAATTTAACAGAAATATAACTTGATTTTGAGTAGATCTAGAAGTCTATGTTGAAAAAACATATAAAAAAGCTCACTGAATCAATGTCAGAATTTTCCGACAGTCAATGTCGCTTGGGCGACATCCTCTTAGTGCACAGAACAGTGATTAACTTAAATTTAGTTTTGTTATGTGTGCAGAATGTCTTCCAGTTCTAAGGCTCGTAAAAGTATATCTGAAGATGCTCATAGTTCTTATCAAGTATATCCGGGGATTGAGAAGGCAATTATTGGAGTTTCAAAATATGTTGAATTTGTCTCTCCTAAGCACAACCATATCTACACTCTTCTTGCTAATGCACGTATATTATCAGTAATTTTAGTAGATATGTTCTCATCGATCTTGATCCGAGAGTTTTACAATCATTGGGAAGACCCTAAACACACTGAATTGGATGGGGGAGTGCGATCGAGAATCCAAGGTCAACAAGTGGAAATAACACATGTTGATCTTAGATATGAATTTGGTCTTCTTATGATTGATCATATGTCAGACATAGTAGAAAGCTATAGAAGGGACAGAGATTGGACTCTTGTAAACATGAGTTTACATGGAAGTAAAAAGAGGACCCTAATCACGGAAGTCTCTTCACTCACTCCTGATGCCTATTTAGTCCAAGACATATTGAGAAACATAGTCATGCTAAAAAGTGGTGATACAAGGAGTATCACAGCACAGTTGATGTTGTTTACGTATTTTATTAAAGAGAAGGAACCCTTTGATATAGTGGACCTCATCCTTGCCCAGATTCGTTATGTTATTAGATTAAAACAACCAAAATGGGTGAAGGTTCATACTTTGCCAATGGGGGCTATAATTCAACGTATTCTCTATAAGAAGTATGAATGGATAAGTCAAGATTCATAATTAGATGATTGTATTCCTGAAATATATTATACGGGTACCATGAAAGTTAAGAAGCCTCATAAAAAGCCTCATCCTGGAATAGAGATTAGAGAGCCTACAAATCCTAGAGGAGGATTACTACGAGAGGTTGTAGATGATCTTCGTGATTCATTTGAAGAACACAAGAAAGAAGTGAAGAAAGGTCGCAGTAGACTGCAAAAATTTATGAAATTTCTAGTGAAGGGACTGAAGTTAAAGCCTACTCCTGAAGAAGCGGCCGAATGGGAAGTCCCAGATGAAGAACCGCCACGCCAATCGGTTAGGCAGACTCTACGTGGAAAGGCTGTAAGACGTGGATCTTTAGAAGACTGTCCAGAAAGTAGCGGGGCTGGATATGATGATTCTGAGTAGTTTCCTGCAGGTTGCTGCTTCTGACTGATGTCGGAATTTTCCGACACTCACTGTCGCCTGGGCGATAGTGAACTTACCTAGATTTCATTTTCTGTTTACTGAACTTAATCTTATGTTTATTTCTACTATTTTTCTGGAACAATTTGTATGAATTATTAATGATGTGAGAATTTTTGTTAAGTCATTCAAATTCTATGTTTTGATTTAAAATGATGTTTTTCCATTGTTCTTTATCTTATTAAACTTGATTGGTCATATTGTATATGCTTAGTTTGAAATATCTAGGATTCCTAATTCAAGCCTGTTGGGAAAATGATTTCTCTTAACCCCTGAAAAAGAGTTGAATATGAATTCTAAGAAAGGAAAATCAAGGTTAAGTAAATATGCGTCGAATAGTATTCGACGCAACGTCGATGTAGTATCGACGCTCCTTTCAGAATGAGTCGAAGTGCCTTTAAGAAGAATTCGATGTATCATATGTCGACGTAGCTCTGATTTCTAGTCGACGTATCTTGAGAAGTCGACGCACCTTAGTCGACGCACCTTCCTTATTCCCCTCTCGATGTCCAACCAGGACGAATTCGACGCATACGTCGAATAGTAATCGACGCTAGTCGATTTCTATAATTAATTAAAAATCGCTAGATCTCTTTCCTTCTTTTATAAATCTGACTTATATGGAATCAATTTATTCTTTATAGCCGTTCTGAATCATTCTTTCCTAGATTCTTGGCTAAAATTGATTAAACCCTTTATGGACATTATTTGAAATCAGATTGAATACTTTCCTTCTATGGATATATTTGTTATGGAAATTTCTCTTTATTTCTAATACTCTGCCTGCTAATTGATTATTCTCCTATAGTGTTATTTTAATGAACAGAGCTATAAATAACAAGGTGGTCGGCAGAGAGCATAACAAGTGATCCACCATATACCCATTGAAAAAGAGGAAAAGCTCCCAAAAAGTGAAAAAGAGAGAGAATAGAGAAATTGTTCTGCAGCAACCATCAAGCATTCTTCTTCTTCTGCTTCTAAAGTCATACTGCTGCAAAATTCTGAAAAGCTTACAATCTCCTTCTCACTATAGAAGGGAGATTTAATTCACTACTTCTTGTGCTTCCAATCTTCTTGCTAGGAAGAAGATTCATTCTTGTCTTAAATACTTCTTCTCCTTTTTCTTATTTTCATACTCACATACTGTAAAAGAGTTTTTAGAATCACTTTTCAAAAAAATTCAGTTGTGCTGGTTCTAAGTGTCTCCTTTTCAAAAGACTCAGTTGGTTCTAAGAGTCTCCTTGTCAAAAGACTCAGGGTGGTTCTAAGAGTCTCCTTATCAAAAGACTCAGTACAAGATAGTGAATTTCCTACCAAGGGGGTAGAAGAGTGGACTACCCAAAGTTTGGGGAACCACTATATTTCCTTGTGTTGTGCTGAGATTTCTTTTCTTGCATTTATTTTCTTTACTTGTTTAATTCTTGTTGGTGTGTGTGAAGCTCTAATCTGGGATCACTACACCCATATATATATAATTATTAACTTTGCAGAAAAATACTTTAAATCTCTATTCACCCCCCCCCCCCTTCTAGAGAATTCTAGTAAGGTTAACTGTGCATTTTCAATTGGTATCAGAGCCAGGTTGATCTAAAAAGGTTAACTCCTTGATCAAAAAGATCCTACCTCTTATTTATATATATATATATATATATATATATTTTTCTAACAATTATTTTTCACATGGCACAAATCAAAGATTATGCTTCCACCAGACCACCAATTTGCAACCTTGAAAAGTTTGCACTTTGGAAAACAAGAATTAGAATTTATTTAAACTCCATTGATGATGAATTGTTTAATGTTATCTTGACAGGTCCCCCCAAGCCATTCAGAAAGGACTCAAGTGGAAAAGTGACTGAAACACTTGCTCCAAAAGCTGAGTGGATAGAGGAAGAAAAGAAAGCCGAAGGATATGATGCCAAGGCTATGAATATCCAAGTCTCAACCCTCTCAGATGAAATCTTCCAAAAGATTGCTGATTGTGAGTCAGCTAAGGAAGTATGGGAAGCTCTCACCAAAATGGTAGAGGGAAGTGCTGATGAGAAAAAGGATAGAAAGGCACTACTCATCTCTCAATATGAAAACTTTCAGAAGAAAGAAGGTGAAAGTGTTGCTGACATGTATGCCAGATTCAGCCTCATAGTGAATGAGTTGAAGACACTTGAAAAGGACATATCTCTCACTGAGATAAATGACAAACTGCTAACTTGCTTCCCTAGCTCTTGGGATTCAAGAATCTGGCCAATTAGAGACTCCAGAAGTCAAAGAGAAATTTCAACAGATGTCCTGTTGGGCAAATTAAAATCTTATGAACATCTGTTGAAGACAAGAGCTGAGAAAGAAGAGAAAGAAAAGGCTTCTTCACTCTCAAAAGAAAAGAGTATTGCATTGAAGGCTGTTGAAGGTGAACCATCTACAAGTGATGAGGAGTTGATCAGTCTACTAGCCAGAAGGTTTAAGAAGTGGATTAAATCAGAAGGATCCAGAGAAAGAGACTCAAAAACCAGGTATAATAAAACACCTACTAAAGAGATTATATGTTACTCTTGCAGGAAACCTGGACTTATTGCACCTGGATGTCCTAAGGAGATCAGCAAAAAGAAAGATCTGAAAAGAAAGATCTACATAAGAAAAAGAAGAAAGAGAAAGGTCTCATTGCTCAATCATGGAGTGATTCAGAACCTGAAGAAAGCACCTCATCTGACAATGGTCAAGAAGAGACCAAGCTGGAGGAAACCTGTTTGATGGCCACTGAGAAGCCTGATGACACATCTATGGTAAATATACTTGATGATGTAGATTTATCTTCCACTGACTTCAAAAACAATTTCAAAGAATTCTGTTTAAATTTAATCAAATCTGAAAAAGAAATAGATGAACTAAGAAATGAATTAAAAATTCTCAAACAAGTGAATACACAGTATAATAACTATGAGCTCAGTCTAGGACTCTTAGAAAAGGAATTAGACAAAATCTGTACAGAAAACCAAACACTAAGAAATGAGCTATCAAAAGCAAAGTCCTTTGAAGACTCTCTAAATGGGAGAAGTCAGAAGCTCAAGAACATCTCTAAGAATCTTACTAATAGATTTAGACAACTAGAAGATAATACTAACTTAGAACCAAAATCTCAATCACCTAGGAAATCTGTTTGGAGACATCCCATTCACTCCACTAGGGAAGGACATTTGACAGGAGAAAGATCACAGGAAAATCCAGAAACAACCATTGTCTTTAATAAAACTAATCCCATTATATATGAAGGAATCCTAGGAAGATATCCTCAGAAAAAATTTAAACTTGCGTCGAATACTTATCAACGTGCGTCGACCTCTAATCGACGCATACACCAAAGTGCGTCGACTTCTACCCGACGCAACCTCTCTCATGCTTCGACTGAAAGAAAATGCAGAATGGAGAAAGCGTCGACTTCATATCGACGCAACCATAAACCTACGTCGAATACATATCGACGCAACCAATCAGACAGACATCTCTCCTCTACCAAACAGCTATCTCAATCCATCTCCTTTTACTATGACCACTACTTCTGTAACATCACCAAAGAAAATTGGTATGATAAACCATTGCCTCTAAAGTAGGATGGATATTCAGAAAAACCCACTTACTCTTTTATTAAATTTCACACTGATGGGAGAAAGGGACCCCAGCTCAGCAGGGTTCAAACTAATGTTTAAAATTTTATGTGCAGATGTATCACATCTCCAGGCTGGTGTGGTACTTGGACAGTGGATGCTCCATGCACATGACAGGATGCAAAAACCTGTTAATCAACTTTGAGGACAGACTTGGACCATCAGTAAGTTTTGGAGACTCTAGCTGTGGCCAAACCAAGGGCTTTGGAGATTTCAAAGAAGGGAAAGTCACCTTCAAGAATGTGGCAGTAGTCAAAGGACTAAAGCACAATCTGATAAGTATAAGTCAGATATGTGAAAATGGTAAGTATGAGGTAAAATTCACCACACTATTCTGCCATATTATTGATATCAAGACAGGTGCCACAGTAATCAATGGAATTAGAAAAGGAAAAGTATATGTAGTGGACTTAGCTCCTCACCCACAGAAGTCTGTTTATTCAACAATATTATTGATAAAAGTGAATTATGGGATAATAGACTAGGTCATCTAAACTACAAAACAATTAGTAAACTAGCAAAGAATAACCTAGTCAGAGGCTTACCAAAGGGTAGGTACTCTAAGGATTCTCCATGCAGACCTTGCCAACTAGGAAAACAAACCAAATCATCCTTCAAACCAATTGGTAAGGATGACTCTCCCAGGGTCCTTTACTTACTACACATGGATCTCTTTGGTCCCATATCCACTCAGAGCTTAGGTGGAAAATCCTATACCCTAGTCATTGTGGATGACTACTCTAGATTCAGCTGGGTATTCTTTCTAAGGGCTAAGTCTGAAACCCACAAGACTCTCTCAAGATTCATAAAACAAATTCAATCTGAACTCAGTAGTCAGGTTTCCATAATCAGAAGTGATCATGGGACTGAATTTGAAAATCAGTTTATGAGTAGTTTCTGTGAAGATATAGGTATCAAACAAAGTTTTTCAGCCCCTAGAACTCCTCAGCAAAATGGAGTTGCTGAAAGAAAGAATAGAACTTTAATAGAATCAGGAAGGACCTTACTTGTAGAATCAGGTTTGCCAAAAACTTTCTGGGCTGAAGCAGTCAACACTGCCAACTATGTTCTAAATAGAAGCCTAATACACAAAACTAAATCAAAAACTCCATATGAGCACCTGAAAGGAAAAACACCCATAGTTAAATATTTTAAGATCTTTGGATGTGCTTGTTTTATCCTAAATAATGGAAAAGATCATCTTGCCAAGTTTGACAAGAAATCTGATGATGGAATATTTCTAGGATATTCAGCATCTAGTAAAGCCTATAGGTGCTATAACAAGAGAACACTTAAAATTGAAGAGTCTTTGCACATTATATTTGATGAAACTAACATGCTGTTTAAGGGGGAGGGAACTCCCACCAACTCTTTTCCACAGGAAAGCAGCAACATAGAAACACAGCTTGAACAACTGGTTCTAGAGAACACAGATAATGGAAAAGAAAACAAGATAAAGGAATCAAGTGAGGAATCTGAACAAGAACATGAAGAAGATTCAGAAAAGAGCATTCAAAACCAACTCCCACAAGAGAACATGGTTCAGGAAGGCCAGGTGGACATTGATCCTATCACCAATGAGGAAGAAGAACATCTGACAAGTCCAGGCAGGACAAGGGTCAATTTGAAAGATCATCCACAAACTCAAGTAATTGGAGACCCCAATACAGGAGTAAGAACAAGACACCAGGTCTCCAATGGGATGATGCTCCAATGCTTCCTATCACAAGTTGAACCAAAGAAGTTTGAGGAAGCAAAATATGATCCTCACTGGATTATGGCCATGCAAGAAGAACTAGGCCAATTTGAGAGAAACAAAGTATGGAACCTAGTTGAAAGACCAAGAAACTACCCTATGATTGGTACAAAATGAGTATACAGGAACAAACTAGATTCCACTGGAATAATTGTCAGGAACAAGGCAAGACTTGTAGCACAAGGATATAGACAAGAAGAAGGGATAGACTAAAACCATACCTTTGCTCCAGTAGCCAGATTAGAGGCAATCAGGCTCTTTCTTGCGTATGCAGCCTTCATGAAGATGAAAGTCTACCAAATGGATGTCAAGAGTGCTTTTCTGAATCGTGATCTTCAAGAAGAGGTATATGTGGAGCAACCACCAGGTTTTGTTAATCCCTCTTCTCCTAACTTTGTTTATAGAGTTAACAAAGCACTATATGGTCTTAAGCAAGCACCTAGAGTTTGGTATGAAACTCTTTCTAATTTTCTTTTAGAAAATTCCTTTGAAAGAGGAAAAGTAGACAAGACACTCTTTACTAGAACCCATAAAAACCAACTCCTCCTTGTTCAAATATATGTAGATTACATCATCTTTAGCTCAACTCATCCTAAACTGTGTAAAAGATTTGCTAATCTAATGTAATCTAAATTTGAAATGAGTAGTATGGGAGAACTCTCATATTTCTTAGGATTACAAGTAAAACAAAGTAGTGAGGGAATCTTCATCTCACAATCCAAATATACTAAAGAGCTAATCAAAAAGTTTGGTATGGAATCAACATCTAACATGAAAACACCCATGGCAACCAATGTCATTATAGAAAAAGATGATAAAGGAAAATCAGTAGATCAAAAGACTTATAGGGCCATCATAGGATCCCTTCTATATCTAACAGATAGCAGACCTGATATTATGTTTGCCACTTGCATATGTGCTAGATTTTAGGTTGATCCAAAGGAATCCCATCTCACCTATGTAAAAAGGATTCTTAGATACCTAAAGGGAACCCCTGAACTAGGACTATGGTACTCAGCAGAAACCAACTTTGAATTAATAGGTTTCTCAGATGCAGATTATGCTGGATGTAGGGTTGATAGAAAAAGCACATCTGGTACCTGCCAATTCCTAGGTGACAGATTGATATCATGGTTTAGTAAGAAACAAACCTCAGTCTCAACCTCAACAGCTGAAGCTGAATATATAGCTGCTGGGAGTTGTTGCTCACAAATCCTGTGGATGCAAAATCAGCTACTTGACTACAAATTGGAAATACATAACTCTAAGATCTATTGTGATAGCTCTAGTGCTATATCCATAGCATCCAACCCAGTCATTCATAGTAGGACCAAACATATAGAGATCAGACATCACTTCCTTAGAGATAATGTTGAGAAGGGTAAAATAACCTTATAATATATTCCCACAGACAATCAAAGAGCAGATATCTTCACAAAACCCTTAGATGAAACTAAGCATAACTATTTCATAAACACCTTAGGAATGCTTGATGGTAGTCTGGAACTACCATTGTTAGGAAATCTAAGAAAGTATTTGAAGATGCGTCGAATACATATCGACGCACCCTTGAGAAGAACTCGACGCTGACGTTGATTTCTTCCCGGCAAAGATACATTGATAACTTATCGACGCTCCATCGAATTGATATCGACGCAGGGCTATGAACACGTCGACAGAACGCTACGTGGACAAATCTCCACGGTGCGTCGACTTTATATCGACGCATATGTCGACATCAATTCGACGTAACATCGACTTCTGGCTACAATTAGAATCAAATCCTCACTTCCTCTTTTGACGATTGGATTATCTGATATACCTTGATTTCTATTTCCTTTCTCGACGTTTCACCTCCTTTAAATAATACTTCTTATTTCATAACATATACTCTCCTAAAACCCGCCAAAACTTCGTCTTCTACCTCTCTCTCTCTCTCTCTCTCTTTGCAACAATGGCACCAACTCCTGATCAATCGGCCCTCATCAACACGATGAACGATGCTCTCGAACACCTAGTAAGTGATTTCCAAAATCGCCTGAATCACTTTGCCAACGAATGCGCTGCCATGATCAACACCTGTGCAGCCAAACTGGCAACCCTCTCTTCTTCTCTTCCTGAGCTAAATGCTCTCATTCAAGAACGGCCTCTGTCGCCAGAAAGGTTTAAATCCTTTGTGCAGGATATAAACCAGGGGGAGAGTTGCTCCAGAAACCCCCCTTGTCAGGTTATCTATCTCTCTTAAAAGTTCAGGATTAATTTCTTTTTCAACTCTAAACATTATCTCTAAAAGATTACACCAAACTCTTCTCTTATAATAAGCTTCAATCCTCTCCAATCACTCTGACTACACATTCAACAAATACTTTGGAGAGACCTCCTCTTATCACACTAAAGGAGATCATGCTATGAATTTAGCATTTAGAATTGATGCCCCATATACTCAGGGGGAGCTTCCTGTGGTAAAGAACTCAGGAGTTCAGGGGGAGGAAGAAGCAGCCACCTCTGATGACTGGAAGGGACAGATGTGGACTGATGCACCCCTATGTGAAGAAGAATTTCAGCATCACCCTCCTGGCTTCTCTGCTAGTTACATCAAACTGAAGACACCTCTACTTGAGGACATCCCTTCAGAAGAGCCTGGAAGAGACAAATCTCTCTCTCCTTCTCTACCTTCATCTCCACCTCTACCTCTACCTCCACCTCAACTTCCTGCTCTACCTTCATCTCCACCTCTACCTCTACCTCCACCTCAACCTTCTTCTCTACCTCCACTGCTACCTCTACCTCCTCCAATAGCAAAACTAACTAAACAGATCCTACCTAGGCAAAGTCTAGAAGGACAGATGAAAAGGAAAAGAGAAGCCATTCCCTACTGGCAAAACTTCTCCAAAGAAGAAAGGAAAGATTATGCAAAAGAAAAGAAGTATAGAAAAGCATGTGAGGAAATAAAAAGATTTGAAAAGATGCCTATTATCACTCCTAACAGCCCTGTGAAGGAGTACCTTGACCCTGACATGGAAAAGAGGCATGAAGAGATAAGAGAAAGAGAACTGTATGAATATGAAGCAGCTAGGAAAGAAGTGGAAGATAAAAGGAATGCCTGGATGGAAAAGATCAACAAGGGAATGACTAAGGAACAAATTCTTGCTGAATCTTCTATCAGAATTCCAAAGAAGTTGTTTGATATTGAAGCTTATCAAAAGAAAAACCCTCAGGCAGGGATCATTCTAGAAAAAGGTCAAAAACACAAGAAGGGTGTAGGGTGTACAGAAGATACTTACATTCCCTACAAGAAGCCCAACAGACCTGTAAAATTAGACAAGTGGCATGCCTCACCCTGGAAAGGGAAAGGAAAAATGGCTGAGATTCCTGAGAAGCAGCAATCAGAAAAGAAAACAAAATATAGGCCCAAGGTTGATAGCAAGGGACCACCTGAGATCAAGCCTACTGAAAAGAAAGTTCAAAACATTAAAATCGAGATGATTAATGAAAAGACAGCAATCATCATCAACAAAGGCTACTCCATAAATGACACAATCCCTGATGGTGATAAACTATTGGAAAAACTGCATACAATCATCAGGAATGTCCAGGAACGACCTAATAGAGCCAGGGACTACATTTTTGATGCTATTGAAAACTTATCTAGGAAACTTTATTCTGCTTTTGTCAACTTCATGTACAAAAAGAAGTTTCTGGTTTAATTCTTGTGAAAGACAAATACTTGTCATATGCTTTCTTATTCTAATTTCTCTTCTGATTATTTAATATATTTCTTATCTTTACAAATGCTGTGCTGGGTTAATTATATGCTAGTGCAATTTCCCTCTAAATAGGGTTAAGACAAATAGGGGGAGATTGTTGGGAAAATGATTTCTCTTAACCCCTGAAAAAGAGTTGAATATGAATTCTAAGAAAGGAAAATCAAGGTTAAGTAAATATGCGTCGAATAGTATTCGACGCAACGTCGATGTAGTATCGACGCTCCTTTCAGAATGAGTCGAAGTGCCTTTAAGAAGAATTCGTCGTATCATATGTCGACGTAGCTCTGATTTCTAGTCGACGTATCTTGAGAAGTCGACGCACCTTAGTTGACGCACCTTCCTTATTCCCCTCTCGACGTACAGCCAGGACGAATTCGACGCATATGTCGAATAGTAATCGACGCACGTCGATTTCTATAATTAATTTAAAATTGCTAGATCTCTTTCCTTCTTTTATAAACCTGACTTATATGGAATCTATTTATTCTTTATAGCCGTTCTGAATCATTCTTTCCTAGATTCTTGGCTAAAATTGATTAAACCCTTTATGGACATTATTTGAAATTAGATTGAATACTTTCCTTCTATGGATATATTTGTTATGGAAATTTCTCTTTGTTTCTAATACTCTGCCTGCTAATTGATTATTCTCCTATAGTGTTATTTTAATGAACAGAGCTATAAATAACAAGGTGGTCGGCAGAGAGCATAACAAGTGATCCACCATATACACATTGAAAAAGAGGAAAAGCTCCCAAAAAGTGAAAAAGAGAGAGAATAGAGAAATTGTTCTGCAGCAACCATCAAGCATTCTTCTTCTTCTGCTTCTAAAGTCATACTGCTGCAAAATTCTGAAAAGCTTACAATCTCCTTCTCACTATAGAAGGGAGATTTAATTCACTACTTCTTGTGCTTCCAATCTTCTTGCTAGGAAGAAGATTCATTCTTGTCTTAAATACTTCTTCTCCTTTTTCTTATTTTCATACTCACATACTGTAAAAGAGTTTTTAGAATCACTATTCAAAAAAATTCAGTTGTACTGGTTCTAAGAGTCTCCTTTTCAAAAGACTCAGTTGGTTCTAAGAGTCTCCTTGTCAAAAGACTCAGGGTGGTTCTAAGAGTCTCCGTATCAAAAGACTCAGTACAAGATTGTGAATTTCCTACCAAGGGGGTAGAAGAGTGGACTACCCAAAGTTTGGGGAACCACTATATTTCCTTGTGTTGTGCTGAGATTTCTTTTCTTGCATTTATTTTCTTTACTTGTTTAATTCTTGTTGGTGTGTGTGAAGCTCTAATCTGTGATCACTACACCCATATATATAAATATTAACTTTGCAGAAAAATACTTTAAATCTCTATTCACCCCCTCCCCCCTCTAGAGAATTCTAGTGAGGTTAACTATGCACTTTCAAAGCCTTATTATTGAAAACCGGGAATCCGGCAATGGTTTTGTGAATATATCGGCTAGTTGATTATCCGTTCCTATGAAGGAAATTTTAATCTGATTATTTTTAATGTGGTCTCTTATAAAATGATGCCTAACGTCAATATGTTTAGACCCAGAGAGATGAATCGGGTTGTAAGTTAAATCAATTGCACTTTTGTTATCGCACCATAGCTCTATAGTTTGTTGTTTAATGTTAAAGTCTTCTAAAGTTTGTTTCATCCAAAGAGCTTGTGCACAACAACTACCAAGTGCGATGTATTCGGCCTCGGTGGTTAAGAGGGAAACAAAATTCTGTTTCCTACTCGACCATGAAATGAGTGAAGGGCCTAAAAAGTGACAAGTGCCACTAGTGCTTTTCCTATCTAGTGAACAACCGGCATAATCAGAATCAGAATAGCCAAAAAGAGTAAAATCATCGCTATGAGGATACCACAAACCAAGTTTAGATGTGCCAATTAAATATCTAAAAATTCGTTTTACCGCTTTTAAATGTGATTCTTTGGGATCGGCTTGAAATCTAGCACATAAACAAACTGAAAACGTAATATCTAGTCTAGAAGCGGTTAAGTATAAAAGTGAACATATCATGCCTCTATATAAAGTTTGATCTATGGATATTCCACTTTCATCTTTTCCTAATTTTAAAGAGACACTCATAGGAGTACTAGCTTGCTTAAGATTTTCAAATCCAAATCTTTTCAAAACATCATGTATATATTTTGATTGGTTTATAAAAATTCCATCATGTTTTTGAATAATTTGAAATCCTAAGAAATATTTTAGTTCTCCTACCATGCTCATCTCAAATTCACTTTCCATCATTTTAACAAAATAATTACATAACTCTTCATTAGTGGCTCCAAAAATAATATCATCAACATAAATTTGTAAAACAATTAAATCATCATCAACTTGCTTAATGAAGAGTGTACAATCAACACCACCCATTTTAAAACAATTTTGTAATAAATATAAGGTCAATCTATCATACCATGCTCGTGGTGCTTGTTTTAAACCATACAAAGCTTTTAGTAATCTATACATGCGATTAGGAAATTTTTCATTTATAAAGCCTGGGGGTTGTTCAACATAAACTTCTTCTGTAATCAACCCGTTTAAAAATGCAGTTTTAATATCCATTTGCAATAATTTAAATCTTTTATGACTAGCAAATGCAACAAAAATTCTAACTGCTTCCAATCGTGCAATGGGTGCAAAAGTTTCATCAAAATCTACCCCTTCAATTTGATTGTATACTTTTGCTACAATCCTAGCTTTATTTCTAGTGATCCTAGAGTCAGTATCTAATTTATTTTTAAAAACCCATTTGACTCCTACCACAGGATGATCACTAGGTCTATCTACAAGAGTCCAAACTTTATTTCTTTCAAATTGGTTAAGTTCTTCATTCATAGATAAAAACCAAGATTCATCATTTAAAGCGGTTGCAACATCTTTTGGTTCTATATTAGAGACAAAACATAAATTTGAAAAACTTTCATGTAAACTAGAATGTGTACGTACCCCACTAGATGGTTCTCCAATAACAAATTCTTATGGATAATCTTTTGAGAACCTTAGCTCGGTTGGAGGTACATATCCTTGTTCTTCTTCTTCTTCACCATCTTTTTCGTCTTCTTTCTCTACTTTTTCTTCATCATCATCATCATTTTTCCTCAGATTTTGTTCCACATCTTCTTCATTTTTCTCATTACGTGCAACTTTAGTATTTTCTACACAAGAAATGTTTTCATCAAATTTTATATGAATAGTTTCTTCAACCACTTTAGTACGTTTATTATAAACTCTATAGGCCTTGCTAGTTGAAGAATAACCAATGAAAATTCCTTCATCACATTTTTCATCAAATTTACCTAAGTTATCTTTTGTATTCAAAATAAAGAATTTACAACCAAAAACTTTAAAGTAAGATACATTTGGTTTTCTTTGAAAATAAATTTCATAAGGAGTTAATTGTAATGTAGGACGAATCATGACACGATTAATATTATAGCATGCAGTACTAACCGCTTCGGCCCAAAAATATTTTGGCAATTTAAATTCACAAAGCATAATACGTCCTAATTCTTGAAGTGTTCTATTTTTCCTCACCACTACACCATTTTGCTGTGGTGTGCGAGGAGCGGAAAATTCGTGTTTTATCCCAAATTCATTACAATATGAAATAAATTTTTCATTATCAAACTCTCCTCCATGATCTGATCTAATGCATTTTACTTTTAAATCATATTCATTTTGAATACGTGAAATTAGTTTTACAAATTCATCAAAAGCAATAGATTTTGAATTTAAAAACAGTGTCCAACAAAATCTAGAATAATCATCAATAATAACAAATGTATATTTTCTACCTCCTAGACTTTGTGTAATTGGACCAAATAAATCCATATGTACTAACTGTAAAGGTCTAGAAGTAGAAATAACATTTTTGCTCTTAAACAATGATTTAGTAAACTTTCCTTTTTGGCATGGTGAACACAATGATGAAAGCTTTCCATTTGAATTCGGTAAACCTTTAATTATTTTATTCTTTGAAAGCTTTACTATTCGTTTAGCACTAGAATGTCCTAGTCGCCTATGCCATAATTCAAGTTCATCATTCTTTGAAATAAAACATTTAAGTGTAGAATGAGATAAATCATGAAAAGTTATTGTATAGACATTGTTTATTCTTGGTGCAGTAAGTACAATTTCATTTGTTTTAGAATCAATAATTTTGCAAAGGTTTGAGCTAGAGTCAAATAAAACATTTAGATTTTTATCACATAGTTGACTAATAGAGATTAGATTATGTTTCAAACCTTTAACATATAAAACATTTGAAATTTTAAACTCTTCGTTACCTACTACTCCAATGCCTTTGACTTTACCCTTGCCATTATCTCCAAAGGTCACTGTTCCTCCTTTTTTCATCTCCAGGCTTAGGAACTTTGATTTATCGTATGTCATGTGTTTTGAACAGCCAGAGTCCAAATACCACACGTCTTACTTGTTCCTATCCTGCACGCACACCTAAAATGATGATGAGAGTAAAGATCTGGTTACCCAAGTGGTCCCTCCCATGGTATAGGTGGACGCCTTAGGTACCTAGATTTGTTTAACGTGAACTTTTCCTTTCTTCCAACATGAGCCCGAGATGTGACCAAATCGATGACATTTGGCACATACAATGAATAGCGAGGAACCATTTTCAATGGTTTCTCTGGACTCTTGCTGGAGGAAACATCTTTATATGTGCACTTAGAAGAATTTTTATTTTGAGAAACAGGTTTTCTGAACCTGGCGCAGTCGCTGGTTCCGACATCAGCTGTCGGAAATTTCCGACAGCTTCCAGAGCTTCCAGAAACGTATCCTAGTCCAAATTTTGCTGACCCCTGGCATTGGTTGCCTAAAATCATATCCAGAGATTTTTTTCCCAACACCAAATTTTCCAATTGCCATGTTCAATTCATTTACTTTGGACTTTAAAATTAAATTTTCTTTTACTATCATGCCACATCGATTTGCAACATTTTTCTTGTAATTCTCTAATTGAGAATGAGAAGTTTTGACAACCTTTTCTAAGTCCTTTTTCTCTTTTAGAAGTTGATCAGTTTTTTGATCGGACTTAGAAATAGTGTTTTTAAGTTCTTTTATCCTTGTCGAAGAGTGATCACACTCTTGACAAATTACCTTCTCGTTCCCAATAGATTTCAACTCATTTGATAACTTTTTATTTACTTTCAAAAGATCTTTATTTTCACATTTTAAAAAATCGATTTCCTTTAGGCTTTTATCCAAAAATTTGCAAGTTTTCATAAATTCAGAATATAAATCATCATAAGATGGAGGAGTTACCTCAGTGTCGCTTTGGACACTGCTATCGTCGTCAGATGACGCATTTTCTTTCCCCATCAAGCATACATTTGCTTCTTCTTTATCTTCATCGCTTGCTTCACTTGAGCCTTCAGAAGTTGTGTCATCTCAAGTCTCTGCCTTCAGAACCTTCTTTTTGAACTTCTTATCGTGCCTCTTCTCTTTCTGCTCTCTCAGATATTTTGGGCACTTGCTTCTTATATGTCCAATCTTTTTGCAATGATAGCATTCCAGTAGCGGACGTTCATCTTCATCATCCATTTTTCCTTTGCCTTTGTTGTAGGAAAAATCCTTCTTTTTGAAAAATTTTCTAAATGAGTTTCTCCTCTCAGGATTTCTCATAAACTTCTTAAAGTTCCTCACAAACAGTCCTTCTTCATCTTCCTCACTTTCTTCAGTCTCACTTTCAATTTCCGTTTTTGATTTCAACGCCAAGCTCTTCTTTTTGGGCTCCAAATTGTACTCTTGGCTTTGAATCTTCAACTCCACTTCATGGGTTTTTAGATTCCCAATGAGGCTCTCCAATTGTTAGGTCTTAAGATCATGTGACTCAGAAATTGCAGTCACTTTAGGATTGAACTTCGGGGGAAGTGATCTTAAGATTTTTCTTACTAAATCTCCATTGGAGAAAACTTTACCCAGCACCTTTGAATCGTTCACGATTTTAGTGAATTATGTGTACATTGTATCAATTTCTTCATCCACCTCCATTTTGAATCTTTCAAACTCTGACTCCAGTTGAAATAGCTTGAATCCTTTACCTGCGAAGTACCTTCATGAGTAATTTCTAAAAGATTCCAAATTTCAAATGCAATATCACAAGCACAAACTCTATTAAATTCAGTGCGATCTAGTGCACAAATTAAAGCATTCATGGCTTTTGCATTGTTCTTACATTTTAATTTATCATTATCATCCCACTTGTCTTTGGGTTTGACTATAGTTACATCTCCTACAACAAATGTTGGGGAAGTATAACTCGTCTCGACCATATTCCAAACTTCTATGTCGAGAGCTATTAGAAACATCGCATTCGGGTTTTCCAATAGTTATAGTCTGTGCCCGTAAAAAGTGGTGGCCTACTAATTCCTTGCCCCTCAACAAACGCGTGATCATTGTGCGCCATTACTCCCGGTGGTAAAACCGTTTTGGAGTAACCTAGCTCTGATACCACGTGTTGGATCGTGTGATGCCCTTAGGGGGGGGTGAGTAAGGGTGTGTTTAAATTATAATTTTTAACTTAAGAATTTTTAAACAAATTTTACTTTTCTAAAAATTACTTATAAAAAATTTCAAACCAATGTAATTTTTAAATTAATTCAAACACAAATTTCAAAGTTAAAGATAAAGAAACCAAATTTGCAATTAAAGAAAAAGTCATAATTTTTTAATCATGAAATTCACATACAATAAAAATGATCTTAACAATGCTTAAGATCAAGGCACAAATATGATAATAAACTTTTAACAATTTGAATTTACCAATCCTTCTCCCAAGGATCGGAAGGCTATCACTTGACTCTCCCTAGACCAAGCCCAAGCCTATCCTCTAGATCTTCCCAAGATCTAGACGTAGAACACAAGGCCACAATTTCCTTCCAAGCCACGCAAGGACTTGGACGCTCCGCACAAGGAAGCAATATTCCCCTAAGTCACGCAAGGACTTAGACGTCACGCACAAGGAACGATTTCCCTACCAATACAAAGTGAAATGTATATAAATGAAAATACAAAATCAAATGAAGTACTCCCTAGAAATTCAGATCTCTGAAAGGAAGGTTGAAGCCTCGAGATGATCATTGATGTAGAAGCGCGTCCGATCTCATCTTCAATTTCAAACCTTCTAAGCACAAATGGGAGTTGATGAGGTTCTGGAGCTCTCTGGTTCGTATGCACTCAGGAAAGGACTTAGAATTTTCAAAGCTTAGAATGCACGAACAAAACAAACTAATTTATAGTTTTTCACAGTCGCCTGGGCGACATCGCTGTTGGAATTCCGACAGAGCCAAACTACTGCTCGTCGTGCTGTCGTGCGGGCTGCTGCTGTAACTTCTGTCCTGTCGCCTGGGCGACATCGCTGTCAAATTTCCGACAACACCAAAATAATGCTCGTCATGATGTCGTGTGGGCTGCTACTGTAACTTCTGTCCTGTCGCCTTGGCGACAGTAGATGTCGGAAAATTTCGACATCAAAATTCTCCATACAGTTAAATTGAGCTCCAATCAGAATTGTGAACATCTCATACCTGTTACCTGCACACCATCAATAAAAATAGAATCAAATACAAATGGGATTTTGTTATTATCAAACCGGAATAGTGCGAAGCGCATGCTCCAACACAAACCACCCTTTCCAAGACACTTAATTTTATTGATAACTACCCATGAACATACCCCTCTTACCATTTCACTTGAGTTAAACCTAAGTGTTTTATGACTCTTCAAGGGAAAGGCGATCCTTTGTCGATCCCGAACACAACCTTGCCCCTTAGCTTATCGGGCACACTCAACGTATAGACTCCTATTAGTGACCTCAAATATCCTCAACCAGACTAGGTACACCATCTACCTCCCATTCCCACCTAATGGTCCACAAGTTATCTTAACTCCACTGTTTTACTATACACAGACCAAACGAGCTACATGAGGTGCATGAGAGGAGGTACTCCAAATAATCATCCAAATGTCTCAAGAATAATACTAGGGGTGTGTTAGGACATTTTAACACCATCTCCAGAAATTCATAATTTTCCTACTTCATTTGGCATTTATTAAAATTTCTTCAAAATTAGGGAACCTATGATTTTGTACATCAAGTATGGTTTTCCGACAGGGTATGGCTTCACTAAAATTTGTACAACTAATAGATAACAGCAAAATAGCAGCCAAACCTGAACTTCATAATTTTCCAGAAAGGTTTTCACCTCCAAATAAAATATTGACTAATTTATCAAATTCAGCAATTTACAAAGGAAGCACCAAAAATCCTTATTCAAAAATTACAGGAAAATTATTAGATGTCCAAAGTGATCAGAAAAGTTTACTGATTGAGTTTCATAATTTTCCAGATTATGTTGACCATATAAATCCTTTAATTAAATAAACAAATCATAGGCCACTTTGTGAAGTGAACCATATAAAAACTGCACCAAAAATTATACCAAAATTTAAAGATCATATTATTGCCCTAAAAAGTGCTTTGACCAAGTTTCATGATTTTTCAGTGAGTATAAAAACCACCAATTCTTCTTCTTACAACTAGGGTAAACATTGGGGTTAGGAATGAAGTACTATATACATAAATCCAAAATTCATAACAAAATTATCAAAGAATGATATCATCCATATAAACTTACTAACAAAATTTCATGGGCATCCAAGTTATTATGATTACAAAATTCTTCCAAGTTATTATGATTAAAAAATTCTTAATATAAGAAAGTGACCTAATTGATTCATAATTAATTCAGAGGTGGTAAATGTTCCTAAAAATTCTGAATAAATTATCTAGGATATACAACAACCCTATGAAACTACCTACCAAGTTTCAAGTGCTTCCAAGGACATATGACCTTATGTCCTTCAATAGGTTCAATATACAAACCTAAGGTTTTAGTAAGGGTTCTAGGGCGCATCCACCCTAAACCACAAAAACACTTGTGGGAGTATTTTATATGACATCAAGTCAGTGGTCAAAGTTTCACAATATTTGGATGAGGGTTGACCTCCCAAATCCATGAAGTGCACTTTTGATCTAGAATACCATAGTTTGACCATGTTTGGGTTACTCAATTACCCTATCGATTCAATCCCAAATGGGATGAAATTTTTACCAGAGTCATGTCATAACCCTAAGGACGACCCACCAAAATTTGGAAGGGTTTTGATATCATTAGACCCTATAATTAATTTTTACATGAATTATTAAATTTCTACAAAAACTAAAAAAACGTTTCTCCAAAAATTCCCATTTTTGGATATGCTAAGGGTGAGGGTAAATCTAATGTATGCTCAAATTTTCAAAGCATTTGGACGTTTGGATTAATGGGGGCACACAAATCAATCTCTGGTCAACCTTATGTACATGCTGCACCATTTTGAGTGCTGCAGTCAAACCAGTGGGCCAAATCAGCTCAAATCAATTTTAAATTAAAATAGACATCATGGGCTACAAGTTTGGTATAGATCACTTTACTAGTATAGGTCTCTAAGTATTTTCTATGATTATTTCCTACTATTGTCAGTAAAGGGACAAAATAGGAATATCAAATATATTATTACATAAACTTGCACAGATCCTAAAGCGCAAACGAAGGGCATCCCTTCATCTTCTCCAATCAGCCAACGACCACGATTGGCCCATCCTGTAGTAACTTGGGAGGTGATTTCCCGACCACCTAGACGCTCTCCCGGTCGGCCAATGCCTCCACCACCTCCGGTGAGGTGGAGACCGGCGATGTACGGTGGTTGACCGGCCGGAGGCGGCCAGAATCGTGAATTTGAACAAGAGAAGAAAGCATGATACACAAGCTTTTGGCCATATTGATCCAAGAATAATTGGCCCCAAATCTAGTGGCCGAAATGAAGCGATCTACCCACTAAGAAATAGATGAGAGGAGAGGACCTGAATTGTGGCTTGTAGTTGTGTCGATCGCCGGCACGCCATGGTTGGTCGAGAGCTCTTGGGTGTCATGCCGGTAGATGCTTAGGTAGTGAAATTCTTCTAGAAAAATATGGGAAACTCATTCCCTCCACCCCTTGAGCCCTTTTATAGAACCAAATCCTGGTGGGGAGGAGATGAAGCTTGGGATTCCTCCATTAACACTATTCATGGTGAAAATTTCGGCCATCCCCAAAGGTCACCCAATTCATCACCCAAAAGAGTTTACAAACCCATTAATATTCTCTTAATTTATGGGGGGAATGAATCCCCATCAATTGGGAGGACTTTTGGACTCTCTTGGCCATGATTTTGGCCCCCAAAACGAGTCTCGTCCGCCTTCCATTGATTGAGCTACCATCGGTGCTAGTGCTAGCGCCAACGCTAACATCTCGACGGCATAACGCTCGCCGGTTTGGCAACCGCCAAGCGCTAGCACTACCGCCAGTGATAGCGCCAGCGCTACCACTAGTGATAGCGCTAACACTACCGCCAGTGCTACATGTGCTAGCGTTTTGATGGTATTTGGTTCGTCTCAGCGGTTCAGTGTTCATCTCGGTGGTTCACCTAAACCACCACTACCGCCAGCGCTATCCACTAGCGTCAGCACTAGCGCCGCATTTAATACACCCCCTTCTTTCTATGGTTGGATAATTAAGGTATTACGTGGGGACCCCCTTACTGGGTTAGACACATTATGGTGGGTTCATGGGTCATGATGATGCCCTAAGGCCAACTTTAGGCTTGGTAACTAGAAATCACAATCCGCAAACCATGGTGATTTTCTCCTCGAACCTAAGCTCTTATGTTCTCTTTGTGCATCCTAGGGTTTTGTCATGACCTATTCATGACAAAATTGTCCTAGGGGTCTAGTTGTTTGTGGGATGTTACACCCCAGCTACCGTAATCATCAGCAGTAAGCCTGCTCATACTCTAATTGATACGGTTGTCACTCATTCAATCATTTCGGAGGATTTTGTGGATGATCTAGATAGGATACAACATTTCACCGGAGTTACTAGGAGGGTGCGCCTTCCGGATGTCTCAGAAAAAATATCTTCTATCAAATACAGCATGGATGTATCAATCAGGGGAAATCTATTTGATACATCGGGAACCATATTGCGAATGTCGGACGTTGATCTAATTTTGGGCATGACATGTCTATACTGGCAGCATGCGAAGATTGATTGCTTGGCAAAGTAGATCACTCTGATCCATGGGGATTATGAGATCATTTTTCAAAAAAATTAGACCCATATCCTGAATCCTGTTATCTTCCATTCAGGTCATCAAGGTCCATGAGTAGAGAGATGAGTTTTATATTGTCTACTTTGAGATGAAGGAGACAATGATTAGCATTTCTGACGTACCGGTGGTTTGGGACTTTTCTGATGTTTTTCTGGACAAGCTGCCCAGACAAACCCCACATCGAGAGGAGGATTTCTGAAACAAACTAATACCGGGAACTAGTCTATCTCTCGGGTACCATACAGGATGGCACAACAAGAGCTTGCGTAGTTTTGGATGAAGCATCAGGAGTTAGTAGATTTAGGGCTCGTCCGCCCCAGTTCATCACCATGGGGAACCCCCAATTCTATTCGTAAAGAAGAAGGATGGTTCTCTCCATCTATGTATAGATAACTATGAGCTCAACCGATTGACAGTCCGGAACACTTATCCATTGCCTAGGATTTACGAGCTTTTGACCAGCTTGAGGGAGAACACTGGTTCTCAAAACTAGATTTATGCTCGGGTAACTATCAACTGTGGATCCAGGAGGAGGACATGTCGAAGACCGTCTTCAGTCCGAGATATAGTCTATATGATTTTACTGTCATGCCATTCGGACTCACGAATTCCCCCGCTGCATTCATGAGCTTGATGAATAGAGTGTTCGAACCATACCTGGACATTTTTGTGATAGTAATTATTGATGACATTCTGGTCTACTCAAGGACCGAGAAGGACCATGAACATCATTTGGCACTTGTTATGTGGAAGCTGAGGGAGCACAACCTATTTTCAAAGTGTATTAAGTGTAAGTTCTAGCTCTAGGAGGTCGCTTTCCTAGGCCATGTCATCAGTGGGACAAGTTTAGTAGTTGACCCTACCAAGATGCGAGAAGTAAGGGAATGATAGCCTTTGAAGTAGGCAGCGAATGCACTTAGTTTTTTAAGACTTGCTGGTTACTAGCGCAAGTTTGTCAAGGGTTCTCAAAGATTGTTCTTCCCCTCACCGCTCTTACCAAGGAGGATGCTGCCCTGGACCCTATATTTCGAGTAGTAGAGGAAGGTTCTACTTAGGGGTATACACTGTAGGAGGACCTCGTTCATTTCCACGACCGACTATACTTACCCACAGGAGGAGGGATCTGAGAAGAACTGAGAGAGGCTCACTTCACCAAATATTCGATGCATCCCGGGATCCTCAAGATGTATACTGATCTGCGAAAGGCGATGTTCTGGCCAGGGATGTAGATGGACGTCACTCATTTTGTCATGCACTACGAGCATGATAAAAATTGAAGGCATAATGTAAGAGCCCTGGTTGTTTGTTGTAGCTGTTGTCCATTCCCGAGTGGAAGTTCAAGTACATATTGATGGACTTTGTTCATGGTCAACCATGCTCCCGTTCTGGGAGTGACTCTATCTGGGTGATTGTAGACCGGTTGACGAAGGTTGTCAGGTTCATTCCGATCAGGAAGGATACTCATGTCGATGTTTTGGTGCGCCTCTTCGTAGAGCAGTTTGTCTGATATCACGGGTGCCCAAAACCATCTTTTCAGATCGTGATGGCCATTTCATCTCTAGGGAGTGGAGGGCAGTGCATGCATATTTGGGTTCTCATTTGGCTTTCAGCACATCATTTCATCCTCAGACCGACAGCCAGACAGAGAGGGCTATCCGAACAATGGAGGACTTATTGCGGCTATGCATCTTAGATCGGGGAGAGCCATGGGAGATACTTCTACCCTTGGTAGAGTTCTCCTTCAACAATAGCCATCAGGAAAGCATCGACAATGATCCATATGAGGCATTATATGGTAGGAGGTGCAGACGCCTCTATCTTGGATCCAGGATGAGTATCCAAAGGCTCTGTGAGTGGAATTCATTGACAACACAAATGCGGCGATTCGACTAATTCATGATAGTATGCTTGAGGCTCAGAGCTGATTGGTAAAGTACGATGATGCGAGACACCGGATGGTGGAGTTTCAGTTAGGAGACAAAGTGTTTTTGAATCTTAGACCAATGCATAGTGTGTCCCATATCTGGAGGAGGAAGAATCTCAGCCCTCGATATATGGGGCAACATACTATCTTGGAGCGGATCGGCCCCTTAGCGCATAGGTTGAAGCTACCACCAGAACTGGAAAACCTGCACAACGTCTTCCATGTAACCACCCTGCGAAGAGGATTGCTTCCCCTTGACCAGTATGTCACGATTACACATGGCTCTGTGACAACTGAAAGATCCATTTAGCAGGAGCCCGTATGGATAGTGGATACTGAGCCTCGAGTGCTGAGACAAAACAATATTCCATTGGTAAAGGTCATGTGGTCCAACCATGGGCAAGAGGAATACACTTGGGAGCCTATGGACCTCATGAAACAACGGTATCCAAAAATATTTCCCCAAGGTATAACCTAAACAAGTTTATCATACCTCGTACTTCAACACCCGTCACCACAAACTCAAATTTCGGGGACAAAATTATTTTCTTTGCTTATTAGATTTCTAATATCGCAATTCAAACTGGACCCCTCAAGTGACATGTGTCATTTTGAGTTGCTTGGACTAGGTAGTGATCCAGAGATCCTAAGGTTACCATGAATGAGTCATGATCAACAAGAGTGGGGGTAACATCCCACTCCCTAAAGTTAGGAATCAAAAGAGAGAAACTAGTGGCAGAAAGCTAACGTTGGGTGGTAGTAATACCGCCAGCAGTAGCTTTTTCAATGAGAGGGGTCGCATTGTCAATGAGAAGAGTTAGCTTCTCGTCGATATCATGTCGACGAGAACTCCAAGCGGTAGTTATACCACCGACAGATGCTTTGGTGATGAGAGGAGTCACCTTGTCGACGAGAAGAGTTAGATTCTCGTCGATATCATGTCAACGAAAAGGAAGCTAACGCTATGCGGTAGTTATACCGATCGGTGGTAGCTTTGTCAAGGAGAGGAGTAGCTTTGTTGATGAGAGGATGCGTCGACATTATGTCGATGAGAAGGGAGCTAACGTCGGGCGGTAGGTCTACCGCCGACGGTAGCATACAGATAGAGAGTGGCATGGTCTTCCTTGTTGATAGTGCCTATTGACTTATCCCAAAACCAGAAGTGATGTTTGGCCAGTAGGATGAGGAAACCTAGCATTGGATGTCTTTCCAAAGCATGGGAAATATTTTTCCCCAATTATCTAGCCAAAATCAAGAGTCAAATCAGCCACTGTTTTCTCTCTCCAGATTCTTGAAGATCTGTGCAGATTTGTTATCTGCAGACCAAACTAAAAATGGGATCAACGCCACTAGATAATGAGATCAACAATGCTAGGAACTACATCTAGCTCACCAATGAACTACATATAACTTACTTCCCTTTGTACACCACAATCTGGAGAGAGAAAAGATGTGGACCTCGGGCTCAACATGAAAGTTGTAGCCCTTGGAAATACCTTTCCAAAATGGGGTGGAATATTATTGTTGGTGATTTAAAGCTCCAAGAAATCCAGTTTTAGCAAGATCTTGTTGGAACCTTAGTTTTGATTTGAGTTAGGATCCACCTTTAGCATCTAAGTATATATCATAATATATATTACAACTTAGATTAAATATCCTATTAAATAAAAGGCTGTAAATAATATATATATATATAAAGAAAAATATATATATATAATAATAAGCTAATTAAATAAGAGAAAATAATATAAGAGAAAATATTATAAGAGAAAATATTATAAGAGAAATTAATATAAAATAATATAAGAGAAATAATATATTTTATATATTAGTTGCGTTCGACATTCGTCGAATGGCGCTCGGCATACGTCGAACGGCTTTCGGCGAACAGATCTTATTACAGCAGCGCTCGACAGACTACAGCAAAGGAAGCTGCGTTCGACGAACATGGAACAGAGGTTGACGAATGACGAACAATGCTCGATGAAAGTTCTCTGCAGTTAATCAAATGTTCAGAATACCATTTGCGAGCTCAGCCCGACGAATGATGAGCTGAGTTCGACGAATTTCTGCAGCATTTATTTTATATATATTTGCTCGACTAAATATTATATGTCTTATTCTAATATGCTGTCAGACTTTATTAAAGCAATATTTATTCTATTTTATATATTGCTATATATATTGTTGTTCTGACATTACAGCGTGCAAGCATTTATTAATATAGTCGTTGGCAGCAGAAATAATAAATGTTGTAGTCGTTGCATCAAGCCATTCACGACAAGAGATGTTTTCAAGGATATGGGAAATGAAAGATATATTTATTCCTCCAGAATATATTACAGCAATTAATATATATCAGGATATATATATATAGCTGTTTTCTCTCGGTAGCAAGGGATAATAGGATAGAACATAACATATCAATATTGTTGTACAGGAAAAGAACAGGAAGAGAAACAGAGGAGCAAAAAGAAGATCAGATCAAATATATTCTTATATCTTCTTTTTGCCTAACTTCTTTCTTGCAGATCATATTCATCCTGAGACACCAATCACAATCACTTGCTCAGGATCATTACTGCATAAAGAAGAAAGGAGTTTGTACAATCAAGTGAAGAGGCCTCCACAAACTGTCAACCATTATATCAGACAGGGGGAGCTCTTCAACATCATCATCAAGATCCAAACACAACTACCAATCAGGATCTTCATCAAGAGTCTTCTCAGCACAAAGAGAAGAACAATTAATCTTTTCCCTTTCTCCTTCCCCATCTTGTACAGGATTAATACTCCCTTCAAAAGTGTAACCCCTTGGTGGCAAGACACCTGAACAAAAAATATAGTTGGTTTATAAGCACCTGGTCAAAAGCTTATAGGTGAATTGGGCACCTGATCAAACCTCCATTGGTGTGTGGACACCTGATCAAAAACACCTAGTGGATTCCTACCAGTGGGTAGAAGAATAGATGTACCCGGTTTTGGGGAACTACTATATTTCTTTATGTCATCTGGATGTGCTTGTTTGTTTTGCTTTATTTCTTTTGCTGTTCATTATTTGCACTCTCACTGTTTGTGCTTATTACTCTTACAGCAAACTCATATATAGTTATATATATCATTTATTTTGAAAGCAAACTTAAACAAGAGTTTTAACAGATAAATAAAGAACTAAAACTCTCCTTTCAGATCTTTTATTTGTATACCAAACTGAAATATGTACTATTTACACATGTAGTTTCAAGTCAGTTTTTAGGTACGATGCACTTAGATTTGGACCTCTTACTCAGCATAAAATTGTATCCCTTTGAAATACCTTTCCAGAATGGCATGGAACATTATTTTAGGTGGTCTATAGCTCCCATAAATCCAGTTTTAGTGACATCTATTATTTGTACACCAAACTGAAATTTGTCCTATTTACACAACCAAGTTTAAGTCGCTTTTTATGTATGATGCATTTAGATCTGGAGCTCGGCTCAACATAAAAGTTGTATCCCTTGGAAATACCTTTCTAGAATGGAGTGGAAGATTATTTTTGGTGGTATGCAGCTCTCAGAAATCCAGCTTTTCTTAGATCTATTATTTGTACACATAACTAAAATCTATCCTTTTGCACAACCAGGTTCAAGTCAATTTTAGGTATGATGCACTTAGATCTGGACCTCGGGCTCAAAATGAAAGTTGTAGCCCTTGGAAATACCTTTCTAGGATGGCGTGGAACATTATTTTTGGTGGTCTGTAGCTTCTAGAAATGCAGTTTTAGTAAACAGTATTGTAAATTCATGGACCCCGGTGATTGTGCATTCTTCTCAAAACATTATGCGAACGATAACGTAATTTGGTACATACATACATAGTGACATTGTGGTCACCCAATTATGTTTCAAAATATTGTATTGGTGTTTATTATACTTTTGTCGATAATGCCATCTCAATTGAATGTGATGTATATATAATTATTGTGATCTCAATTGTATCCAAGATTTTTTTATGACTCTTTTATGATGTTGGAGAAGGTTGATCAAATATGGGGGCAAATCGTATTAAGTGAATTTAACATAACACTAACTTTACAAGTAATCCTTAAGATTGGGGGAGGGGGATACACCAATGTTTTATACATCGTACTTCACTAGAGTTGGTCCCTAAGGTATAAGGGTAAAGTCAACTCAGTGACAATGGTGAGGGATATGCTGATGTGGATCAAAGGATATGAATATAACCTAATGTGTTTTGATAAGGGCTTGGTTGCGAGTCCTTGCGTGCTAGTTAGCACAAGTTTGATCTTGGGAACCATATGGGCGTGTTGGTATACACAATTGCATAATGATCCTAATTGATAGGGTTACTTGTGGTGAGTCTAAGGTCTTATCAGTCGTCACACTGACGGAAGTTGGTAGATAGACTCCAGTCTAGAAAGGAAGTGGTCTCCATGATGACCCTTTCGGTAGCCATTAAGACTTAGTTGGTTTTAGCGATCAAGTGTACGTAGGTTCTCCGTTGTATGGTTCATAGCGTCGAGGCATACGTAAGGCCTAGATCTGGTAGTTTGCATATCCACATTGTAGTGGAGAAGCTCATTACACTTTCTCCGCCCTGGCCACGATGTGAGGTGCCAGAGTGGTTAGCTACCCTCGAAAAGCAGGAATTAATAGTCTATATCAACATAGCAAATCAGAGTTTGTTAGTAAATCATGGGTGAGTCATCATACATACATTGCACCGCATAAAGATCCTCATCATATAAACTTGTATGGACACTTTTATATGATGAGTTACTTATTCCTGTGAAAGAACCTTAACTTATAAACTAATATGGGCATTTTTATAAGTTAAGTTCAATTCCGTTCCTTGTAGTTCTGTTATAGTTGTGTTATCTTGTACATGTTATATGATTTGATGATTAGATATGCTCCTATCTTATTACATTGTTCTTATATCACCTTCTTGTACTATTATTTATATTGTAGCCCTTTTCCCCTCCTTCTGTTCGGTTCCTAACAGTCGCTCGGGGAGAGGATGTGAAGCCACTTAGTGTTTTTACACTAACGGTTGTTGTACCACTTATTTTAGGAGCACACCCAGCAGCAACAGCACACCTTGCAGGAGGACATCCAGGCCAGCGAGATGGGGTTTGATACCACGATGCAGCCTTTGCTTCCTTCTATTACCGATGTGAGGTTTTGAGAGATTTTGATGTAGACTTACCTCATATTTTGTACTATGATATATTCAAGAGATCTTGTTGCTTCCTGTTTTTATTACATATATTCTGTGGAAATTTTTGCTTTCTGTGGATCTTGGTCTTCTATTTAATTTATTGATGGGTTGGAATGCAGTATTTGGAAATAGCCGACTGGATAGGTGTCTTGTGGAGGAAGCTAGCCCGAGTTCTGGCACTTCTGCAAGGCTGTTGTTCTGGGCATAGGACTCCCCTCAGCCGTGTTCAATTCCGAGGGGAAGGGGGCGGGGACTGGCCGGGGGAGGGGGGGTTCTTACAGTTAGTTTCTTCGCACCTTGCCAAAACTCGACTTAAATTTCTTAAGCAAAGATCGAAGGTTGATACGTAAAATTTACGATATAAATAATTTTCTCCAATTCTACGAACTCTAGGCAAGAGCACATATCGTTCATAATATAGGATATTTAAAAATAAATATCAAGTGTCGTATTCCACGGGTCTGTTGATTACTTCTACTCACGCAAATTAATATTATTTAATCTAAATATAAGAAGATTTTTTAGAATAATAAAAGGAAAAAGGAAGAATATAGCATTTGATCGAAAATCCTTCTTTAGTTAAGTAAACTGTAGAATCTAAATTCATAACCAAAGTGATAGAATAATTCGCCCGTGGAGGTTCCCATATTATGAAAGCGCCTCTCTCGAGAATACGCAACCAACTAACCTTAGGTTGATCGATTAAGACCCCTCGGCCAGTCGAAACCCCTAAGCTTGCTTTAGGTGGTGAACACCGCTATTGGATTTGACTCCAATCCAGAATATTTATGTCATCCTTTCTCAAGGGGTGCATGCAACTCCTTCCACTAATGAATGATCTACACAAATTCACGGATCTCTTGATCAACTAGAAAATGGATCAAGAATTGATATTAATATACCGACAATATGAAATCAATCGAGCAAAATCAAAAGTGGATCATAATAATTCTAAAACTAAAGCAATGAAAATGAGAAATTACAAAATAAGGAACTTAAGAATTCTTCCAATCAAATGCAAAAAACTAGCTACTCATAATTGAAAAGAACATTTTTATTTCTATGAAAAGAAAAGTACAAGTGCGAGTAAAGTAAATCTAAACTAGGAATGAAAAGTACAAAACTTAAAATAAAGTTACACTAAGAAAAAAGTAGAGAACTATACTAGGAATGATCCAAACTAAGCAAGGGATGGATCGATACCACTTTGGCAACAGCTGGATTTTATAGGCAGAAAATTGGTGAGTCACGCCCGTGACCAAGGGCATGTAAGGTGTGTACCTGCGACTTAAAAGCCCGGGAATGTTGGGGGAGAGAAACTGCCAGAAATCAATTACACGACGGGTCAAAGCCTAGGTCACGCCCGTGACCTAGGGAGTGTCTTGACCGAGTCTGGAAACGGCAGGAAACAACGCGATCTAGAGTTATTCTGGCAGTTGCGGGAAGGGTCACGCCCTTGGTCACGCCCATGACCAAAGGCGTGTAAGCTAGAACGGCTCGGCTGCAGAAACTACTTCCATTGAAAGCTTCTAGGGTGGGTCACGCCCGTGACCTTGAGGTTACGCCATTTGTCATGCCCGTGATAGAGGGCGTGTAACTTTAATCTGACGTGGCAGTGTGTTCTGGCACCTGGAAGATGACTAGGCTAGGTTACAACCGTGACATGGAGTCACACCCTAGGTCACGCTCGTGACCTAGGGCGTGTACTGAGGAATTTTGCAGATTTGTTCTTCTATTTCTCCTGAACACGGCTGTGAGCTCAAATTTGTTATTAGCAGCCCCAGATTACCTGAAAACACAAAATAAAGTAAATTAGATATATATTAAATTAAAATTATATAAAAACTAATTAATTACTACTAAAATATTATATAAAAATAATTATAAATAATGTACTATCAAATACCCCCATACTTAAGCTTTTGCTATTCCAGAGCAAAACTAATTTATAAGTATGAGAAGAATTTATAAGACATTTCCAAAAAAGATTTACTTCTAATTATGTACTCCAAATTTTATAAGACTCGTATAAAAATATGTCAAGAAATTAAAAATAAGATTTATAAGAAATAATTTATAATTCATAAATTGAAAAGAGTAGAATAAATATTAGTTTCAAAATTCTCTAACTAAATCTTCATAAACAAATTGCATTGAATTAAATAAAATAATCCAAGATTAAAATTATTGAAACTTTAAACATTATGAGAAACTTTGTGTATATGCTTTTTAAAAACAAAAAGTTTTCTTTTATGTTTTTTATTTTATGTCTCATCATAATTTTTTTAGATTTAATTTTTAGATAAATTTGAATAATGATTTTTTCATTATTTTGGTTTGTTTAGAATGTTTCTTAGTTTTACTTTCTCTTCTACAAATATCATGAATTAATTTTATAGCAATTGTGCTAAATATTTTTAGATTTTACTTATATTAACTTTAACTCTTAGATTCTTATGAAATCTTAATTTATTTTCTATGCTTTCAAAACATTTATCTTGAACAATTTTTATAGCCTTTAAACCCTAGCCCCTTTCTCTACCTTTTACATTACCTTTTACCTTACCTTTTTGATTGACAATAAAAAAAGTATAACAGATCATATGTCATGGAATGAGAGGATTAAATTCATCATTCCTAAACATATGCACCCAAATTTGTAAAAGATTATATGGCATAGAGTTGAGAGGATAAAATTCATCACTCCTAAACATATACATTTGGGATATTTAAAAGAAGAGCATTCAAAAAAAAGATGGAAATGAGAGGATAAAATTCATCATTTCCCAATTAAAGAAAATCTCTTCTATGCCAATTTTTACACATATTTAGCCAATATCATTTCATATTCAAGATATTTGTGAGAGAGTTTAGTTAATATTTATGGTTTTCCAAAATGTTTCGAATGATGTCAAAAGTTTATATAATTCTAATCTTTTATAATTTTGCTTAATTCAATACAATTTTATTTTTGAAAATTTGATTAGAGAATTTTTGAAACTAATTTTTATTCTACACATATCAATTTATGAATAATGACTTAATTCTTATATATAAGAATTTTATTTCAAAACTAATTTATGAGTCATGTATAATTTTAAAATGAATAATTAGGAGTAAATTCTTTTTCTTATTGAAATATCATATAAAAATTTCTCATACTTAAAATTGGTTAAACTCAAATAAAAAGTAGGGAAGCATCTATAATTACAAGTTTATAACAAACATTTTTTAAATTGGTTTTTTTTCAAAGGTTTTTTAATTTTTCTTATATTTTCAATATTCGCTTGAACAAGAAAACAAAACAGAAATTTTTTTTGTTCTTGGACTTCCCAAGGAATGCCCAATGACGGGCTCTCAAGATACTAGGCGGTTTTATGGGATGAAAGCCCAACACAACCCTTTCGCAAGAAATTAGTGTTTTTTAATTTTTATTTTGTTGGTATTTTAAATTGCATAAAAAGAAAATAACACACAAAGACATAAAAATTTAAAAGAAAACATTTTTTTATTTTTGTAAATTTTTATAACAAAATTGAAAATAAATAAAGAAAAACAATTTTTGTACGATTTTTGAAAAAGATTTCCTATTTTTTGGATTTTTAATAAAAATAGAAAATAAGAGAATACACCCCATACTTAAAAATAAACATTGTCCCCAATGTTTATAAGCCAAGTAGAAGGGAAAAGTAAATAAAATGCTGAAAAAGTAAAGTGCAAGAAAAATAATGATAAGCAAGGGGTTCCTCCCAAGAGCGTTTTATTTACTGTCTTTTAGCTAGACGTTAAGGGTTAGCTGAAAGGATAAACATAAGAAAAATGCACAGGCAACTCCCTTAATTCACGCTTAGGTGAATATGCCAAAAACTGGTGCTCGGCGACTCCTCCGCTATAATCTTGATTCTTTCGTTGTCCGTTAGCTTGAAATTTTGAATCCAAATAACCCATACCTACCTTAGGTAATTTGGATTGTTGGAGATGAGCGGCATATGGATCGTTTAAAACGTGTGATTGCAATGACTCATTCTCTATATAAAAATTGTTAGAATAAAAAGAATCAAGATTAAGCAAGTCAGAATATTTTTCACAAGGAGTTTCTTATGAAAATTCATGATTAAGCATTGGTTGTTCATTTTCTAAAATAAATTTTTCTTTAGAAAAATCTAGCGCATTACCAACCGGAATAAAATTTTCGGACACAATGATGTCATGAATTTCAACAAAAACAAATGAATTTTGTGAAAATCCATGAAAAAAAAGAAGATCCGGGAGGAGTAGGGGAAGAAACTTGTTCTTCTTCTATTTCATCTGGTGTGCTCATGACATTAAGAAATTGTTGGCACAATAATTTTTCTTCATTTTTGGTAAACGAAATTATGGGCATACATGAAAAATCATGTTTCTCCATAACTAAATTATCCAAAGACCGAGAAAAAGCACTAGACGAAATAATATTCGCATCTAAATTTTGGGGAGTAAGATCAATTTGAAGTTGAAAAAATTCCCCAAAATTTGAAAACGAATCTTGCGGTGCGCAAGAAGAAGAACAAATATTTGGACCTAAATAATTATTATCCTTGCTACGGAAACTATCCGGGTGATTATCCCACCACGAATAATCTACATCGGAGCTGGGAAAAAATCGGAAAAATCATTCGCATGAAAACTAGAGGAATTATTATCATCAAAGTTCGAATAATTATTTTCATAAATAAACTCAAAATTATTTCCATAAGAAAAATTTTGAGGGTAAAAATTAGTATAATATGGCTCTTTCATGCGACTTCCAAAAGACTGACTTTGTTTTGAAGCTCGACAACTTTGGCGGCCAATTGAGATAACATTTTTTTAAGAAAGAAAATTTTACAACCGTCACTTATTAGAATGAAATTTTGAAAATAAAGCAAAAAGAGAAATGGGGGCGAAGAAAGAGATTGATAAAAGTAATAAAATTCATGCTTTCAAAATATCAACAAAAGTATGTCCCTGACAACGGCGCGAAAAACTTGATACGTAAAATTTACGATATAAATAATTTTCTCCAATTCTGCAAACTATAGACAAGAGCACCTATCGTTCATAGTATAGGATATTTAAAAATAATTATCAAGTGTCGTATTCCATGGGTATGTTGATTACTTCTACTCACGCAAATTAATATTATTTTATCTAAATATAAGAAGATTTTGTAGAATAATAAAAGAAAAAAAGGAAGAATAGAGCATTTGATCGGAAATCCTTCTTGAGTTAAATAAATTGTAGAATCTAAATTCATAACCAAAGTGATAGAATAATTCGACCATGGAGGTTCCCATATTATGAAAGCTCCTCTCTCGAGAATACGCAACCAACTAATCGTAGGTTGATCGATTATGACCCCTCGACCAGTCGAAACACCTAAGCTTATTTTAGGAGGTGAACGCCCTTGGTCATGCCCATGAATAAGGGCGTGTAAGATGGAACAGCTCTGCGGCAGAAACTGCTTCCATTGAAAGCTTCTCGGGTGAGTCACGCCGGTGACCTTGAGGTCACGCCCTCTGTCACACCCGTGATAGAGGGCGTGTAACTTTAATCTGACGTGGCAGTGTGTTTTGGCAGCTGGAAGATGACTAGGCTGGGTCACGTCCATGACATGGAGTCACACCCCAAGTCACGCCCGTGACCTACGGCGTGTACTGAGGAATTTTGCAGATTTGTTCTTCTATTTCTCCTAAACACGGCTGTGAGCTCAAATTTTTATTAGCAGCCCCAGATTACCTAAAAACACAAAATAATGTAAATTAGATATATATTAAACTAAAATAATAAACAAACTAATTAATTACTACTAAAATATTATATAAAAATAACAATAAATAATGTACTATCAAAGGTATCACCAAATACTGAAAAGATCGACATCCATGAAACCTTCTAGGATATCTTCCACCAGCTCATTAAATATAGCCAACATACACCTTTAAAAAGTCGCTGGTGTATTACATAATCCAAATGGTATCCTTTCATAAACAAAAGTATCAGAGGGACATGTAAAAGTGGTATTTTCTTGATCTTTCGGAGCAATGGGGATTTGGAAATATCCTAGTAGACCATCTAGAAAACAACAATGTTCATGTCCTGAGAGCCTATCCAAAATTTGATCAATAAAAGGAAGGGGAAAATGGGTTGTGGGAGTAACGCCATTGAGCTTTCTATAATCGATATAGATGCACCACCCTATGACTATCATTTGAGGTATAAGCTCATTCTTCTCATTCGCTATAACTGTTAAAGCACATTTCTTAGGTACCACCAGCACCGGGCAGACCTAAAGAACTATAAAAAATTGTGTAAATCATCCCCGCATCCATTAATTTCATGATTTCAGCTTTAACCATTTATTTCATGTTGACCTTTAGCCGACGTTGAGGTTGAACGGACGTGAGAAAATTATTTTCCAATAATATCTTATGAGTGCAAAAGGCTGTGTTAATACCTTTTATATATGTTATCTTCTAGGCAATAGTGTTCTCGTGGTTATGCAAAACCTTTATCAACTTTGATTTCTCATAGTCAGATAGTTGAGAAGATATAATCTCATGAAATTTTGAGTCTCCCTCTATATAAGCATATTCTAAATGTTTGGGAAGTTTCTTCATCTCCAAAATTGGTGATTCATCAATAGAGTTTTAGGATTGTCATTTAAATTTGGATTTAGTGATATGAACTCTAGAGTACGCAGTTCAGATTCATATTGATCTAAAGAGTTAAGTCTCTCGAGAATCTCTTTACGCATAATATTTCATGAAGTATTCCCAGACAATGATACTTCTAAAGGATCCTTACATAATAATTCAAGTGAAACTAATGACACAAGATTGTCAATAAAACTTATAATAACTTTAGGATCATCAAACTCTAAAAGTTGTCTAATGACATATTCTAAGGGAAAGATAACTTTATCTCCTCATAAGTTAAGTGTCATAGATGCTCTCCTAATGTTTTGTTGGATAATGTAATCAAGTAATAATTAAGGTCTGCCTATAATTATAGGTGTTTTCTTATTACTTTCTATATCAAGAACAATAAAATGTATAGAAAATATTATTGTTGGGAACTTTGCCCTCAATAGTCTTGATTGGAAGAAGTCCTCAACTCAAGGATAAATACACTTTGTATTTTATGCATGTGTTTAGAATGATTCTTTCATGTATTAGATAATGCACGTATAACATATGTCTACTTAGTGTCAACGGACATAATTTTGCTAATGTAACCCCTCATTGTGCAAAACACCATATCAACCTATGATCTATACTATATTAAACTTGTCACTAACTTATTAATATCAGGAATAAAGGTTTGGAAAATGAGCTAAAGAAAAGGATCTAAGTTGAGAATGATCAGATATTCACCAAGTGAAATATCGACTTCAAGATTCAAAATGTCGTCGAGTAAAGGTCTAGATATCGTCTTGAAGAACTTAAGCTCCTAGACGATATCATCTTGAAAAACTTAAGCTCCAAGATGATATCGTCTTTTAAACTCTCAACTACACACATATCGTCTAATCTAGAAGAAGAAGGACAATCTCTAAATATCATCTTGGTAGTATACTTTCCAAGACGATATCGTCTTGATAAAGCTCATTTACTCTCATATAGTCTTGGAGTTATACATTAGATATCAGGAAGCACTTGAACAATGGAAGAATTTGCCTAGGCATTTATCATCGAGGTGATCTCAAATATCGTCGAGGTCACGTGAAATGTCACCGAGGAACCAACATGACATTTCATAAGTATGAAAGGCAGATTCGATCAGATAGGCTTATCACTTGGCTAGAAGATAGAAGATTCAACTAGAAGAAGCAAAGCAGTGAAATATTATCTTGTGAACCACATTGGGTCATCAAGAAGAATCATGTAGAATATTTGACTAGAAGAGCAAAATAATGAAATATCGTCTTGTGAACCATAAAGGGTCATCAAGATGATTCATGTAGAAGATTGTACTAGAAGGTTGAAGTAGTCGAATATCATCTTGTGAACCACAAAGGATCATCAAGATGATTCATATAGACAATTCGACCAAAGGATTGAGGTAGTGAAATATCGTCTTGAAAATCACCAAAGTCGCCAAGATGATTCGTGCAGAATATTTGAACTAAAGCTATACATAGTTAAAATTTGACCATAAGAACCACATTCGACGAGACACCAAAACAATTTGACTAGACTGATAGTTTACTTAGTAGTAGTCTAACTCACCTAGAGGGGGGTGAATAGGTTCCTTTGCTTTTTCAATTTATATTGGACTATTTTAGATGTTCTAGCAAGTTAGAATAAAGTACATAGAAAACACTCAGTTTTTTATAGTGGTTCCCCAAGACAGTGTGTCTGTAGGTAGTCAACTTTCCCTCTACACCTTTCTATCAGTGTGTTAGATAAGGCAAACTCCTCCAAAACTCAGCTGAATGAGCTTACAACACAAATCCCTCAGGATCTCTCAGGTTTTCTCCAAAACCCTACCTCAGGCCAGTTGCCCTACCACTCAGAGTTCTCCAACTTCTACAGCTCAGAAACCCTCCTAGTTTCCTACCTCAGGCCTATCAAGAAGCCATACCTCAGATCTCTACTGAAATCCTACAGTTCAGGCTGGGAGAACATCCCTACAATTCAAGCACACATGCACTGCCACTCAGGCACAAAAGCCTTACAGCTCAGGCACACATGCCCTACACACTCAGAACACTAAAGTTCCTACAGATATTTATGATTATACTTTTTACAACAGAAGATAATATAAGTAAACCTTTCATCTTGTTCTTCTGTTGTTGAGCACAGCAGATGTTGTCTTGAAGCAGGACTGGATAGCAGCAGCTTCTATCCTTCCTTCTTCTAATCTTCTTCTTTAGTAAATGGACGAAGATGTTTGTGTTCTGCTGAATCAAATCAACTAGAATAAACTTTCTCTCATGGATTTCTCTGCCTTCAGCTTGAGAGAGAGATCACTATTTATGAAGAAGATGAGGATTGTTCTTTAGCTCACAGCAATGTTCTTCCCGATAAAATAGTAGTTGTTCTTTTGACCTAACATCATCTGTTATACTCCCTCCAATCAGCAATGGCTCTAAGACATGCTTAGTCACAGCATGGGCAAGAATAGAAAACATTATCTTGCTTTCTTGTCACTTGGGCCAAAAATAGATCCCGCTAGAGAGACATTCATATTTGAAATTGTCCCAGCGGGTGGGATGAGACAGGATCCATTCTCAGCGGAAGAGTAGACTTCATCTCAGCGGATCCTCTGAGACAGATAGTCTACTCAGCGGTTTTTCTTTATATTCAGCTCCGCTGAGACAGACTCTTTCTCAGTGGCAATACAGCTGCGTCTTAGCGGTTCAGCTGAGACCAGACTATTGTCTCAGCAGTTTTGACAGTAAAAGCCAGAAACCTATGCCAATATTTGGAATGACTTAAGCCTTCATAAACAAGATATATAAAGGGCTTATCAAATACAATATGTACTTAGCATTGAGTGTGATGCATCTTCAAATCTAGGGAATATTGAGGGGCAATATTCCTAACAATCTCCCACTATTTGAAGAAGGCGGAACATACAACAATGCTAAGATACATTAACACAATAAACATATCATTACATATAATGAGATAATAAGACTAGAAGTCTTAACAATCATAAAAATATTATTGCTATCACATATAGGCAATACACAACATATAGTGAGCATCAATACATAGAACATATTAAGCATTAATATGCATCATATATTAAGCATAACTTTAATTAGCCTATAAACCCAATATTTCAAAAATCAACTGAAGGACCAATTGTATTAGTGATAAAATGCCAATAGATAATATTAGAATTTTCAGTGCACATTTTTAACTAATGAAAGCTTAAACACTTGTTCATGATTTTCTCTTCTTTGAAGCATTTGAACTTTCAGCTTGACTTCTAGCAGCAGCAGCATTCATCTTAGCAATCCTCTTCTTTTTCCCTTGCCTCTTGAGGTAAAGGAAGGGCTTTTGAATATATCGGGTTGGCATCCTCTTGGGGTTGGCTTTATTCATTAGATTTTCTTTGAATATTTTCGCCCTTAAAGAATTTCTTTCCAGGTGCCTAATCCATTCTTTTGCTGGATACATTCTATCAATATTTTTTCAAAGCTATCCATAGTTCAGCCAGGCATTAAAGATTATGTTCTTTGAGTCATCACTCCAATGTTCAAGGTCTGGATCTGTGGCTTGATCAGATCTATTTTTAGCCATGAATTCCTCAGCTAACATTACTCTTTCTCTTTTGTTTTTGGCTGCAAGCTTTGCATCCTGTGCAGTCTTTGCTTGAGTATGAAAATCAAAATCTTATTGTTTGAAGTTGTCCAGGATAGGAAGATTTAGAGCAATTCTTGTTCCTTAAAGAACTTTAAGAGCAAGCTCAGCATTGGTTTCAGCATTGGACTCCTCCCGCTTTCTAGCTTCTTCAAATATTTTCTGTTCAATACCTTGAGTAGCAGCTGTCATAGAGCCAGATAGGGTTTGAAATGCATTTTCAAAATCTAATTTTAGATCACTTTCATCTTCTCAGCTTCTCCAATCATGGTGGTTGTTGTGGACCACACATACTCTTCAATGTGATTTGAGGCCTTCTTTATAACCTCATCAGTTTTACTGACAAAATTCTTGAAATAGTTCATGTCTTTCTCAGATAGTTGGAGACTTTTGTCCATGGATATTAAAATGGTGTTCTGAGCTACAATTAAATTTTCTGCTAGAACAAACCATTTTTGTACAACCCCGATATTCGCCAAAAGGGGGCGAGCCGAGCACTCGCCATGGGCCCGCAAGGAAGCGGTCGAGTCAGATTATAGTGGTCCGCTAGCAGGAGGGCAGGCGAGCCAGACTGTCGCGAATGGCGAACTTGCCATCCAGCTCGTGTCAGCGGCTGGGCTGGGAAGGCAAGCTGTCCCAACAGCTATTTCTACCCAGTCCCAGCGGACCCGCTGAGACAAGCGAGTGACTCAGTGGACTCAAGCACCTTATCAGCAGGCAGTCGCAGAAGGAGCGAGCGAGTGACTCGCGGGAGAGCTCGCAGGATAAAGTGCGAGACCCGGCCTCGGTGTAGGTCGCCGGAAGAAGCTCGAGTGGGGTCTTCGCAGACCGCGCACCTAAGTAGGGTTTCCGGTCCAACAGGTGGAAGAGGTAACAAAGAAGGCGAGCCAGGGCTTCAAAGATCCCTCGCAGGAAAGCGGGCGAGCCAGGTACTCGCTGACCACTCGCGAGAAGGCGGATGGGCCAGATTTCTTCCAAGTGTCCATGCTCAACGAAATCTGTTCCGCGTCCGACGAACCCGCGTCACATTCCCAGCTCGCCGAACTCGATTGTCCCGCCGGTTCAGCAGATTTGCACAAGGCCAAGGGGAGCTCGCGGGAAGGCGTGGGCGTCTTGTCCTTCCGAGGCCAAGCCTCAAAGTAAGCTCGCAAGAGGTTGGGCTGAAAGCACCGACCGTCTCAGCGGTTGGGCTGAGAGCACCGGCCGTCTCAGCAGTTGGGCTGAGAGGACCGGCCGTCTCAGCGGTTGGGCTGAAAGGACCGGCCATATCAGTGGTCTCTTTTATCCCGTCTCAGCGGATCCGCTGGACCAAGGTGTCTCAGCGGTTTCCCCCCACCTGTAGTTCAGCTTGACAGGGAGTGGAATTACCCCTCTCCCCTGGTGGTCTACAAGTAGCCTATCCAAACAGCGGAGTTTGGCTGTTAGCAGGCCAAATTGGGGTGCGTTTAGTAAAACCAAAAGGTAGAATTCCTCTATTGACAGACCATGAGCAAAGAACTATAAATTGACCTTGAAGGGCACCTTGGGAGAGGATTCCAATCTCAGATCTCTGAGCTTCTTCTTCCTTTGGTTACTTTGGTTTAGCTCTCTAGCTCTCCAAGGTGCCCGGGTCTCAGCTTTGGCTTGGGAGGGGAAGCGCTCAACGATCTTCCGGGTTAGTGGAGGGACCTCCTCGCTGTGACTAAGGTCTTAGTCATTTTCCTAGTCTTCAGTCTACCTTGTCTGAGGGATCAGTAAGGGCTAGCTGCCCCTCATCTCGGTGAGGGCCCGAGCTTCACAAGAGACCGAGAAATCGGTTTCAACATTTTGGTGCGGTGAGCGTGGAGCGTGGCTGGTACAAGAAAATTCCAAGGAGGAGATGGCAGGAGAAGAAGATCAAGGCGAGGAGTTCAGCGGGTCACCCCAGGTGGTGATGCCGAGGATGTTCGCAGATTTCAGTAGGGAGGTGCTCGACACCTTCGGGCTCACTGTCGCGGCACTGCAAAGTGAGTTCGCGACCCCAGCACCTCAGGCACTCCCTCCCTCAGCAGTGGCCGGCGAGAATGCCCTGGGGGAAGGGCCGGGAAGGAACTTGCCGGAGTGTCAGCGCACGACCTGGAGGGGCGAGTTCTATTCGCCAACCCGTCAAGCTCTGTGCTGGAAAGCCCTGTGCCGATGAGTGCGGCGCAGGCAAGCGCGCGCCCTGAGGATGCGGCGACTGTGGGGGTGTTTCAGGCGAACACCACTCTCGTGAGCGTGTCCCTCGCGAGCCCATGTCTGGCGAGGGAGCTTGTAGGGCATGTGGAGCGAGAAAGGGTGGCAGGAGGAAGAAGCCCCTTCTGCGAGTTGGTAGTTTCTGCGCCCGTCCCGATGGGGTTCGGGGAGTGGGATAGGGTGTACTACAATGGCAGGGATGACCCCGTCCACCACCTCCAGTCTTTTGAGGACTCGGTCTCTATCAGGCCGATGTTAGATGATTTCAAGTGTCGGCTCTTCGCCGTCACCCTTAAAGAAAAGGCCAGGGACTGGTTCCATCAACTCCCTACAGGATCGATCTACGCCTTTGAAGATTTGCGCCGAAGTTTCCTGTTGCGATTCTCAACTTCAAAGAAAAGGAAGAAGGACCCTGAGTCTCTCTTCAAAGTGTAGCAGGAGCCGAAGGAGTCGTTGGCTCGCTATGCGGACCGGTTCCAGGAGGAGGTGCTGCTCACTCAGGAGATGCCTGGGTTTGCACTCCAGCTCGCCTTCATGGTCGGGCTGAGGGAAAGTTTATTCAAGATGGCTTTGAAGAGGAAAGCCCACGTCTCCTACGAGGAGCTGATGGAGAGGGTGGCAGAGGAAATTGAGAGTGAGGAGGCCAACCCGGAACTCACCAAGAGGCTAGCAAAGCTCAGTGAGTCGGAGGTCAGACAGCAAGAGGTGAGGATAAGGGAAGAGCCCAGGGCACCGGAGGGGTAGTGGAGGAAGCATGGCGGAGGAATGCAAGGCCAGGGAAGGGGTTACGCCCCGGAGAGGGGTAACTTCTATGGGGGTCAAGGAAGACCCCATCAGTTGGGATGGAGGCAGGTTCCGAGGCCGATGCCTCCTCCACCCCAGCAAGCCATGGCAATCAGGCGGGAAAGGGGAGGAAGAGGAAGGAGAGAAGAGGCGAGAGAAGAAGTAGGAGCAGGAAGGAGAAGAAGGAATAGGATGGCGTAGGCCGAGACGGGAGAGGTGACGCTGCCGTACAATGACTTCCATGATGAGGAAGGTCACGTGACGGCCACCTGCCCGGATTTCCTGGAGACAAAAAGGGCTCGAATTCCCGTGCCGCGATAACAGTAACCAGTGAGGATCGATGAGGTCTAACCTCGGTAGGAAGAGGAGGAGAGGTGCGAGGACCGGGCTGATTTGGGGACCCGAGGGAGGATCGGGGTGATCCATGGGGGGGGGGGGGGGGGGGGGGGGGGGGGGGGGGGGGGGGCGGGGTAGGGATTGAGGCAACCCGGAAGGTGAGCCTCCACACTATATATCGTCGTAGCATGGCTTCGACATCCCTAGCCCCGCCCACGATAGAGAAGATTTCCTTCACCAAGAAGGACATGCCAGGTTATGAGGACCCAATCTGCGATGCGTTGGTCATTCAGACGGCGATCGAGAACTTCACCGTTTCCCGAATCCTGGTGGATAATGGAAGTTCGTTCAACGTTATTTTCAAGAAGGTGTTCGATGGATTGGAGGTGGAGGCGTGAAGGGTGTTGGCCTCGGATGGTCCATTGTTTGGATTCTCCTGGGAGAGGAAGGAAGTAGAGGGAGGAGTAGGACTCCATGTGGTTTTGGGAGGGCAGTCCAGAAACTGCCACTTTGTCATAGTGGATGCCCCCATCAGCTATAGCGCCATCTTCGGATGGCCGCTCATCAGCGTGTTCCGCTGTGTCCCCTCCACATTCCACCAGTGCCCTAAGTTCAATGACGGAGGAGTCCAAGTCCGAATCAGAGGAGATCCAAAGGTCGCAAGGCAATGCTACGTGACAGCGGTCAACACCATCTCCTTGATGGCCGAGGCAGAGAAATGGGACCAGGAGATGGGTGAGCCGACAGGACTTGGAGGAGAGGACCAGAAGGAGGAGATGGAGCAGAGGTCGGAGGAGCCGATGTAGGAGGAAGAGGTAGAGGATCGAGCCCAGGAGGAAGGGGCGGAAGAGGTGATGGAGGTCCAGGAAGAAGGACAGGAGCAAGGAGGAGACTGGGGAGAACAATCTCAGCTGGAGGCCATGGAGGAGGTCGTGGAGCTCGAAGTCACCACCCGAGCCAGAGTGGTGGAGAAAGTCAGGATCAGCGGGGAGCTCAGCCTGGAGGAGCAGAAGCAGATTCTCGTTTGTGTTCAGGAGAACGTGGATATCTTCGCTTGGAGCGCCACGGAGATGCCAGGGATCGATGCAGATGTGGCTTGCCACCGCCTCAATCTCAACCCGGGCACCCGCCCCATCCGTCAAAAGAGGAGGGACATAACAGACAAGCTGGAGGGACCCATCTGAGAGGAGGTGGGTAAGCTCATACAGGCATCAGAGATCCAGTATCCATGCTGGGTATCTAACGTGGTCATGGTGAAGAAGGGGGGAGGTAAGTGGAGAATGTGTATCGACTTTTCCTTGCTTAATAAATCGTGCCCCAAAGATTGCTACCCCTTGCCTAGAATCAACGCGCTAGTTGACTCAGCCGTCGGTTTCCCTACAATGTCTTTTTTAGATGCTTTCTCAGGTTATCATCAGATTCGCATGCACCCCCCGGACATCAAAGATGTCTCCTTCATGATGAGGGATGGGTGTTATTGTAAGAATATGATGCCCTTCGGGCTCAAGAATGCAGGTTCCATGTACCAAAGAATGATGGACAGGGTCTTCCGAAAATAGAAGGGGAGAAACTTGGAGGTCTACGTCGATGATCTCATGGTAAAAAGTCGCAACCTTGAATCCCACCTCCGAGACCTTGAGGAGACCTTTAGGACCTTGCGAAAGTATAAGATGAAGCTCAACCCCCTGAAGTGTGTCTTTGGGGCAAGCCGAGGGAATTCTTGGGTCACCTACTTACTCTGGCAGGGGTGGAGCCTAACCCGGATAAGGTCAAAGCGATAATGGAGCTGGGATCACCAAGAAACTCGAAGGAGGTTCTGAGCCTCACAGGAAAGCTGGCCGGACTCAGCAGATTCCTTTCCAAGGTCGGAGACAAGTGTGCACCCTTTTTCAAGGTGTTAAGGGGAATCAAAAAATTCGAATGGACCCCGGAGTGTGAGGGAGCCTTTCAAGATTTGAAAGAGCAACTCACCCAAACCCCCCTACTTCAAGGGCCAAGCTCGGGAGAAGACCTATCCCTATTCCTAGGAGTAGGATCTGAGGCAGTAAGTTCAGTATTAGTCCGGGAGGAGGGGAGAAAGCAATTCCCCATCTACTACGTCAGCCGAGTGCTGAGGAAGGCGGAGCTCCGGTACTCGATTCTGGAAAAGTTGGCCTTCGCGTTGGTAGTGGCGGCCCGGAGGCTACGACCTTACTTTTAGGCACATTCAATCAAGGTAGTGACTGATCACCCGCTTCGCAAAGTCATGGAAGGGGTGGATCACTCAGGAAGGAGGGCGAAGTGGTCCATGGAGCTGAGTGAATTCGATGTTACGTTCGTACCCAGGACATCGATCAAGGCCCAAGCAGTGGCAGACTTCATGGCTGACTACGCAACCGAAGTGGGGGAGCATGAATCCCCGCCCCCCCCCCCCCCCCCCCCCCCCGGTTGCATGGAAGATGTTGGTGGATGATAAGAAAAATTAGACTTCTTCTTCTAGGGTTTATGATTTATAAAAATGCGAAGAAGTTTGATGATATTTTCCAAAACTATATTCGATGAAGGCAAGTGTACCTTATCGTATATAACATAGGATATTTTATAAAAATACCAAGGTCGTATTAAACTCGGGTTTGTCGAGTACTTCTACTTCGAGAAAGCGGACTATTATTTTATCGGAGAGAGCGGAAAAGAGAACTAAATTGCTACTAAATAAAAGAGAACGAAAATAAAGAAAGAAAATAAAACTTGATTAAAACTCGCTTTGAAATGAAATTAAAAGATAAATACTATCATTCAACTCTAAGCCTTGACCGTGGGGATTCCCGAAGCTCGAACATGCCTCTCTCGAGGTTAATGCCCAACTAAGCTTAGGAAAAATCAACCGGACTCTCGTCCTATAATTGATTACCTAAGACTTGCTTTACGCTGTGAATCCCACTATAGGATTTGACTCCTATCCGGAAGATTTACGTCATCCTCTCTCGAGGGGTGTGTGCAACTCTTTTTATTCTCGAGTGATCGATTCGTACGCACGTCCTCTCGGCTAGCTAGAATACGAAAACAAATACCGAAATTCATAACCGGAATATGAACTCGATATCGTTATATTTCGAGAATAAATCGAAGGAGTGAAGATACAATAATAAGGAAAGAGATGATTTTGATTCAAAGCTTGCTAAAAATCAAGACTACAAAATAATTGCTAAAGGAAAAAATTAAAACAAGAAAGAGAGAGAAAGAGGAAGAAAGAGAGTTTGCGAAAATAAAAGAAAGCTTAAATTTTCATTGCCATAAAAGAAAGAGATTACATGAAATAAAACCTACATTACATTGCATGGAATTGAAACTAAGCTAGCTTGCATGAAATAAAATTACAAGGAATGAAAAAAAGAAATAACAAAATTACATGAAATTAAAGCTAACCCTAAAACATGAAGAAATAAGGAAAACTGTTCAAGAACAGCCCAAATGGGCAGGGGGAAGGGAATGGAATGCTGGAGGAGAACCTCTGAATTTATAGGAAAAATTTCCAGGTTACACGCCCTTGGTCACGGGCGTGACCTAGGGCGTGTAATACTTGTTCTGCACGGCTGCGACATCGGCGTGGGTCTTGCGTGACTGTGTCGCGAAAAATCACATTACACGCCCGTGTAACTTTGGTCACGGGCGTGTACCTGGGCGGCTTCATCAATGCGGCGTGGGCTTGAGTGCGGCGCTGCAGCGAAAAGCGATCACGCGCGAAAAGTCACGGGCGTGACTCATGGGTCACGGGCGTGACTAGGGTCAACTCCATCAATACGGCGTGGGCTTGCGCAGCAGGGAGCTGGGATCACGCGGGAAGACACGGGCGTGACTCTTTGGTCACGGGCGTGACTTGGGTCAATATTGGATTCGGTGGCTGACAGGTCCACGTGGAAAGCTTGAAGTGATCTTTAAATTTACACGCCCTTGGTCACGGGCGTGACTCTGGGTCACGGGCGTGACCGAGGGCGTGACTTGCTGTGGACTAGCTCAAATGCGTGGCAACAACTCCTGGACTGATCTTAATGTTACACGCCCTTGGTCACGGGCGTGACCTAGGGCGTGTACTATGAAATTTGACCAAAATCTCCAAAAAATCTGCAAAACAATAATACAATTATATTTAGAACTAAAATTATAAAAGAAGTGATTTTTAACTAAAATATAAATAATATTTACAAAATTATATTAAATTTAACCTAAATACTATAATTAAAATAAGCATAAATCCTACTTATCAGTGGACGGCGCCTCAGGGAAGCACTCCTATGGAGGGGGAATAATCCTGGTGAACCCCCAAGGGACAAAGATCGAACATGCTTTGAACATCCACTTCCTGGTCACCAACAACCAAGCTGAGTACGAGGCGGTGATATCTGGCCTACGGTTGGCTCGGGAAGTGGGAGTGCAGGATGTGGAGGTCTCGACGGACTCCATGGTGGTAGCGTGCCAAGTCAAAGGAGAATGAATTTGAGGCAAAGGACCCGACCCTCCAGCGATACTTGGAGAAGTTCAAGGGAGTCATCGGGCAATTCTGCACTTTCTCCATCAAACACGTGCCAAGGGAAGAGAGCACCCCCCGTGGAACTCCTAGCCAGGTTTGGTCCCCGAGCAGGGGGGACGGTTTCAGAATTCTTCCGACCCACCATCGAGGAAGGAGAACTGATGGAGGTGGATCAGTGGGTCTCATGGATGGATCCCTTCATCACCTTCCTATCAGACATAGACAGACGGCGCTTCAGGTATAAGTCAGCTTATTATTCTTTACATGCAAGAGGGCTGTATAGGAAGACACTCTCGGGACTTCTGGCCCGTTGTGTTTCTGAGGAGGAGGTTCCGAGAGTCCTAGAAGAAATTCACTCCGGGGAGTGTGGGAGTCACTCCGGGTGCCAAACTCTGGAGGGGAGGGTGTTGAGACAAGGCTACTTCTGGCCTACTCTCAGCAAAGATGCGGCGGAGTTTGTAAGAAGATGTTCGAAGTGTCAGCTCTATGCACCGCTCCAACTCCTCCCAGCCCAGAGGCTCGGAACCATCACGACTCCCTGGCCTTTTGCTATATGGCGGTTGGACCTAGTTGGTCCTTTACCACAAGACAGTGGCCAGATGAAGTTCTTGTTAGTTATGATCGATTACTTCTCCAAATGGGTAGAAGTGAAGGCCCTAGCCATGGTAACATCTCAAGTGGTAAAGAATTGTGTGGGGAGAGATAATTTGCAGGCACGGGCTCCCTCTGGCTATAGTGACAGACAATGGGCCACAATTTGCTAGCGAAGAGTTTGTTAGCTTCTGCACCCAACTCGGCATCGACCTCAGGTTCGCATCGGTCCACCATCCGAGAAGCAACAGATAGGTGGAGGCGGAAAACAAAGTAATCGTCAACCTACTAAAGAAGAAGGTGGAGAACCTCCGGGGGAACTGGGTGGAGCAGCTACCATCCGTCCTTTGGGCCTTGAGGACTACTCCGAATACCACCACCGGGGAGACCCCGTTCAAACTTTCCCATGGATCCGAAGCCGTCCTTCCCATAGAGTTCGAAGTAAAGACACCCAGGGTGATCGATACGGGTGATGGAAATGAAGAATGGCTAGTAGCTAATGATGCGGAGCAGAGGCTGCCCTTGGATCTGGTAGAAGAGCTTCGGGACCTGACCACCATCAGGCAGGAGGAAATCAAGCGACGAATGGCCCGATATTTTGACAAGCACATCCGAATAAAACACTTTCAGAAAGGAGACCTGGTCCTGAAGAAGGTCGACGCGGCCGGAAGAGGAGCCACGGTAGGTAAGCTTAACCCCAATTGGGAGGGTCCATACATTAAAAGCGAAGTGCTCAGGTCGGGGCGGGGGGGGGGGGGGTATCACCTTCGGGATGTGGAAGGGGTACCTCTCAGTCGAGCCAGAAGTGGAGATCATCTGAAACGATTCTACCCTTGAAAGTTTCTTACTATGTCATTTGTTGAATATCTTACTTCTTTGTGTGATGGTTATAACTGTTGTGCAAGAATAACAAAGGTGATAAGTATTGGTGCTGGAATGCCCCAGATCGATTCTGCTCCCGGGCTCTCACTAGACGGGGGGTACAGGTTGATCTCTGGAGAGGCTGGCAAGGTGATGAGTATTGGTGCTGGAATGCCCCAGATCGATTCCGCTCCCGGGCACTCACAAGAGGGGGGTACAGGTTGATCTCTGGAGAGGCTGGCAAGGCGATAAGTATTGGTACTGGAATGCCCCAGATCGATTCCGCTCCCGGGCTCTCACTAGACGGGGGATACAGGTTGATCTCTGGAGAGGCTGGCAAGGTGATAAGTATTGGTGCTGGAATGCCCCAAATTGATTCCGCTCCCGGGCTCTCACTAGACGGGGGGTACAGGTTGATCTCTGGAGAGGCTGGCAAGGTGATAAGTATTGGTGCTGGAATTCCCCAGATAGATTCTGCTCCCGGTCTCTCACTAGACGGGGGGTACAGGTTGATCTCTGGAGAGGCTGGCAAGGTGATAAGTATTGGTGCTGGAATGCCCCAGATCGATTTCGCTCCCTGGCTCTCACTAGACGGGGGGTACAGGTTGATCTCTGGAGAGGCTGGGAAGGTGATAAGTATTGGTGCTGGAATGCCCCAGATTGATTCCACTCCCGGGCTCTCACTAGACGGGGGGTACAGGTTGATCTTTGGAGAGGATGGCAAGGTGTTAAGTATTGGTGCTGGAATTCCCCGGATCGATTCCGCTCCCAGGCTCTCACTAGACGGGGGGGGGGGGGGGGGGGGGGTACAGGTTGATCTCTGGAGAGGCTGGCTAGGTGATAAGTATTGGTGCTGGAATGCCCCAGATCGATTCTGCTCCTGGGCTCTCACTAGACGGGGGGGGGGGGGGGGGGGGGGTACAGATTGATCTCTGGAGAGACTGACAAGGTGATAAGTATTAGTGTTGGAATGCCCCAGATCAATTCCGCTCCCGGGCTCTCACTAGATGGGGCTACAAGTTGATATCTGGAGAGGCTGGCAAGGTGATAAGTATTGGTGCTGGAATGCCCCAGATCGATTCCGCTCCCAGGCTCTCACTAGATGGGGGTACAGGTTGATCTCTGAAGAGGCTGGCAAGATGATAAATTTGGTACTGGAGTACCCCAGATCTATTCCGCTGTCGGGCTCTCATAGACGGTGGGTCAGGTTGATCTCTTGGGAGGCAGGAAAATAGGTTACTCTTAGTAAGAGACTTGGCTCACAAGCAACTTCAAGGCCTGGGCAAGGCGAGACCAGGGTCCCGCTCGCGTAAGAGAATAGATCGCGGTAGAGCGACTGAGCTGGCTGTTTGCAAAGTCACTTATGAATCTTGGTGGGGCGAGTAAAGGTGGTGAACCAGAAAGGGCCCGTCATCGCGGTGGCCCATGGATAACGGCAAAAGCTCGCAAAAGGTGAGTACGAGCGAGGCGGGCTAACGCTGGCCCCGCTCGTAAGGTTCCCCAACAGGGTACAGCCCAAGCAAGGATAAGGTTCTCAACCTGAGTCTTATCGTCGTCGCAGAAGAGTAGGAGGCGAGAGCGATCTAGGTACAACACGGCGATGGGAGAAGTGTCAATTAAGGAGACGCGGACGCGAGCATCAAGCAGAATTCTTAAGGGCGCGAGCATAAGAAAATCAGAATAGCGCGAGTACGAAAGAAAGAGCGCATGCGAATAAGAAATAAGGCAGTAACATTGGAATGATAGACAAAATGTTTCTTTTTCATTTTCATTTATCACAAAAGGATTACAGTCCAACGACGGGGTCGCCGGCAAAAAGAAAAAAATTTACAATATAAGCAGCAAAAATTGAGGCGGCTCACCAGTTAACTCTTTAATTGCTCTCGCGACTCTCTATCTCGGAGATTACCGCGAACAAGTCAGGAACGACTTCTTCCGCAGTGAACTCCAGGGCGTCGGGAATGATCATGTCCGCCCCTTTGAGCATGTCGAGGACAAGCTCCGCGATCTCCATCGACCTCTTGCGATCGGCTTCCTTTTCCTCTCACAACCGCCCGCGAGTTCCAGCTCGCGGAGGAGGGGGGATGCACCGCCAGGGTCAGATCGCGAACCTGGGCCTTGAGGCAGCTATTCTCCATTTCAAGGTCAGCGATCCTCGCTTGAAGTTGGCCGACGGACTCGGCATCCTACGAAAAATCGGTTAGCAAGATAAAAGCGAAGCGAGACAGGAAAAGATTTTTGCAAAGCATTGCTTACCAGTCCACCTTGAAGACTAGCGAGGAGGCCCTCAGACAAGGCCTCCTTCCCTTTAAGCTCCGCGACCTCATCCGTGGATTTCTGGAGCTCAACATTAAGCTCCCTGATCTCCCTGTCCACGGTGAAGTACCGGCGGCCCACCATGTGGGTAGGCTCCGTCGCCCGGAACTGGGCTCGCATGGCTTCATATACGACCCCCTTCAGCGTAAAGGTCCGAAAGAGGGAGGCGTCCTCGCGACCGTAGAGGCCAAAGGCGAGGGCGATCGCCTCACCCCCAGCCTTGTCGTCCTCCACCCAGGAAGGGAGTAGAGAGGAGCAGATGACCTTGTTCTGCTCGTGGTCCCACGCAAGCACCGGCTCGCCAACTGCGTCCGCAAGCTTCATACTGAGCCCGAAGTTAGAGTGGCTTGTCGGCTTGGGCTTGGCGGCCGCCTCCTCTGGCTCACCACCCCCTTTGGCAGGATCCTGATTCGCTGCTGGAGAAGGGTGGAGGTCTGGTTCGGAGAGGTCAACGACCTCCTTCGCCTTGGGGGCGGAGGGGGCTTTCTTGGTCTTCTTCGCCGCTCCTTGCAAGGCGGGCCGGCATGGAGGAAGGGATCGCTTCTTCCCCGACGAGGAGCTCGGTACGTCGCGGAAGGCCTGGGCGGCCACGCTCGCGAGAGAGCCAGAGGTAAGGGAGGAAGGAGGAGCGTGCAGAGGGTTGAGTGGAAGTTCAAGCTGTTGGAGCATGCATTTCGCACTCCTCCGGTTTGATAATAACAAAGTCCCGTGTGTATTTGATTCTATTTTTTATTAATGGTGTGCAGATAACAGGTATGAGATGTTCACATTTCAGCTGGAGCTAAATTTGAATGTGGGAAATTTCACTATCGGAAAATTCCGAAAGCCGTTGTTGCCCAGGCGACAGCAGAGAAGTTACAACTACTTCCCTCCACGGCAGATCGACGAAATGCAGTTTTGAGCTGTCGGAATTCTGACAGCGATGTCTCCCAGGCGACAGCTCGGAGGTTACAACAACTGCCCACAACACCACCCACGATCGGCAGTTTTGCGCTGTCGGAAATCCGACATCGATGTCGCCCAGGCGACAGCTCGACGGTTACAGCAACTGCCCGCACGACGCCACTCCAGCGGCAGTTTGACGCTGTCGGAAAATTCCGACAGTCACTGTCGCCCAGGCGACAGCAATTTTCTATAAATTGCCTCCTCGTGTTCATGCATTCCAAGCTTTGAGAATTCCAAGTCCCTTCCTGAGTGCATACGAACCTGAGAGCTCCAGAACCTCTTCAACTCCCATTTGTGCAAAGAAGGATTGAAGATTGAAGACGAGATCGGGCGCGCTTCTACATCATCGATCATCTCGAGGCTTCAACAATCCGTTCAGAGATCTGATCTTCTAGGGAGTTGTTCTTTTCATATTGTATTTTCATTCACATACTTTTATTTTTGTATTGGTAGAGAAATCGTCGTCTTGCGTGCGGCGTCTAAGTCCTTGCACGGCTTAGGGGAAAATCGCTTCCTTGTGCGGAGCGTCCAAGTCCTTGCGTGGCTTGGTGGGAAATCGTGGCCTTGTGTGCTACGTCTAGATCTTGGGAAGATCTAGAGGATAGGCTTGGGCTTGGTCTTGGGAAAGACAAGCGATAGCCTTCCGATCCTTGGGAGAAGGATTGGTAAACCAAAATTGTAGAATTTTTTATTAACATAATTGTGCCTTGATCTTAAGCATTGTTAAGATCATTTTTATTGTACTCAAATTTCATGATTAATATAATTATGTCTTTTTCTTTAATTACATATTTGGTGGCATAATCTTTATCTTAGAAATTTGTGTTTTGGTTTAATACTAAAGTTGCATTGGTTTGAAAGTATTTATAAGTTTTTTTTAGTAAAGTAAAATCGTTTTAAAAAAAAATTATTACTAAGTAAAAATTAATTTTTAGACACACCCTTATTCACCCCCCCCCCCCTCTAAGGGCGTCATACGATCTAACAAGTGGTATCAGAGACAGGTTACTCCAAAACGGTTTTACCACCGGGAGTAATGGCGCACAACGATCACGCGTTCGTTGAGGGGCAAGGAATTAGTAGGCCACCACTTTTTACGGGCACAGACTATAATTATTGGAAAACACGTATGCGTTGTTTTCTAATTGCGCTAGATATAGAAGTCTGGAATATGGTAGAATCTAGTTACACTTCTCCAACATTTGTTGTAGGAGATGTAACCATGGATAAGCCCAAAGACAAGTGGGATGACAACGATAAATTAAAATGTAAGAACAATGCAAAAGCCATGAATGCTTTATTTTGCGCACTAGATCGCACTGAATTTAATAGAGTTTGTGCTTGTAATACTGCATTTGAAATTGGAATTTATTAGAAATCACTCATGAAGGTACTTCGCAGGTAAATGATTCAAAGCTATTTCAACTGGAATCTGAATTTGAAAGGTTCAAAATGGAGGTAGATGAAGAGATTTGAAAGTGCACAGTTAACCTCACTAGAATTCTCTAGAGGGGGGGGGGGGGTGAATAGAGATTAAAAATATTTTGTGCAAAGTTAATATATATATATATATGTGTATAATCACAGATTAGAGCTTCCCACACACCAACAAGAATTAAGCAAGAAAATAAAGTAAATGCAAGAAAATAAATCACAGCACAACACAAGAAAATATAGTGGTTCCCCAAACTTTGGGTAGACCACTCTTCTACCCCCTTGGTAGGAATTCACTATCTTGTACTGAGTCTATTGATAAGGAGACTCTTAGAACCACCCTGAGTCTTTTGACAAGGAGACTCTTAGAACCAACTGAGTCTTTTGACAAGGAGACTCTTAGAACCAGTACACTGAATTTTTTGAAGAGAGATTCTAAAAACTCTTTTACAATGTTAGATGTAAGAAAGAAAGCAGGAAAGATATAAGGACAAGAATGAATCTTCTTCCTAGCAAGAAGATTGGAAGCACAAGAAGTGAATTGAATCTTTCTTTTATAGAGAGAAGAAGATTTGCAGACTTTCTCTCTTTGTGAGAGCTATCAGATTTTGCAGCAGTGTAATTTCAGAAGCAGAAGAAGAAGAAGTGGTTGAATGTTGCTCCAGAGCTTTTTCTCAATTTCTCTCTTTTCTCTTGGGAGCTTTTCCTCTATTTCAAAATGTATGTGGTAGATCACTCAACTGTCATTTTCTGCCGACCCCCTCTTTATTTATAGCTCTGTGTATTCAAAATAATGCTTTAGGAGGATATTTTATTAGCAGTCAGAAAAATAGAAAGATGAAAATGTTTCCATAATATTTATTTCTGTAGAAGGAAAGAACCAATTCAGATTTCAAATAATATCCAAATAAGTTAAATCAAATTAGCCAAGAATCAGATATAAGGAAAGAATGATTCAGAACGGCTATAAAATATTGACACTTATTCCATATAAATCAGATCTATTGAAAGAAGGAAAGAGATCTGGCGCATATTTAAATTCTGTCATGGAAATCGACGTGCGTCGATTACTATTCGACGCAAGCGTCGAGAGCATCCTTTCTGGACGTCGAGAGAAAAATAAGGAAGGTGCATCGACTGAGGTGCGTCGACTTCATTAGATGCGTCGACTAGAAATCAGAGTGGCGTCGACTAGACTTACGTCGAAATCTTCCTAGAGTTACTTCGACTCAACCTGAAGGAAACGTCGAATACTATTCGACGCATATTTACTTAGCCTTGTTTTTTCATTCGTAGAATTAATTTCTAGGGGTTAAGAGAAATCATTTTCCCAACAATCTCCCCCTATTTGTCTTAACCCTATTTAGAGGGAAATTGTACTAGCATATAATTAACCCAGCACAACATTTGTAAAGATAAGAAATATATTGAGTAACCAAAAAGGAAAGAAGGAAAGAAAGTTGTATATACACCAACTCATAAGAGAATATACATATATTGACCAATCAATGTTTTGAACATAAAAATTTTCATTAATGTTTTTAGAAACCAAATTAACACTCAGGAGGGGTAGGAGGAGTCTTTCTTTTTCTTTTGAAGACTTTGGTAGGTTGCTCTTTCTCAACAGCAGATAGCACCCTCATCTCCCCCTGAGTCACAGCAGTTGAGTCCCTTTGAGTTTCATCTAGCTCCTCCTGAGTTTCAGCTTCAGGTAACACAACACTGGCTGCTCTTTTTCATTTTCAGCTGTATTCACAATGATATCCAGCTCCTTAGCTCCTACTTCAGCTACCACAATTTCCAGCTGCCCCTGAGGTTTAGTTTCTTTAACTTTCTCATCATCTGCCCCATCTTCTTTTTCAGCTCTGCTTGCTTCCCCTTGCAGTAGTGCCACTTGGTCTGCAGCCTCTCTTGCTATGCTGAGTACCTCTATTGTTTGTTCATCAATATGGAGCTCAGGTACTATCTCATTCCCAAGGGTCTTGAGTAGTGCTAGACTATCAGTTTTTGAGGTAGGAAGGGATTTGTGAGAAGGAGATTTAGGATTGGAGGGCTGATCTTCATCTAGATTCTCCCCCTTCTTGACCTTCTTGGCCAAGGAGGTTAAGAAAGACCTAGTCACTCTAGAGGAAGAGAGAGATGACTTCAGATCTTGCACAGAGGCACTGACCCCATCTATTTGCGTGTGCATGTGAAGGATGGAGGAATGAATCTGGGAGCAATGCTCATCTAGCATTGCTTGGAATCTTTGAGCTGTGGATTGTATGCACTGGGTGATGAGAGCCTCAGTGGATTCAGATGGTTCATGGTGTGAGAGTTGATGAGGAGGTGATGGTGGAGGAATAGAAGAAGGTTGAGCAGGTGATTGAGGAGGTATTGGTGAGGATGATGCTGGGACAGAAGATGTGACTGTTTGAGAAGGAGGAGGAGGAGGATGAGCAGGAGATATTGGAGGAGATGGAGTCCTTTCAGGGATGGAACCAGTCTTAGGGATTTGCCTGGCCCATTTAGAAAATAGGGCTATGGACATCCTTTTTCCTGGAGGGATGGGAATTCCTTTTGACCTACATAGGTCAGGGAAGGAGTGGAACAGTACTTGACTCATCATTCTCATGTAGGCATTTTCTTTGTGGGAATATCTAGAGCCTATCATCTTGAGCAAACAGCTGGCCCAGTCTATTTTCTTCTTTAACACCAGAGCTCCCATGATGTTTAGTTGCTTCTTGGGCACTGCATCATGGGCAGATATCTTACATAGTAGTATCTTTCCTACTATATCTGCTAGTAGTCTATACTCCTCAGAAAAGTCTATTTTCTTTAGATGGATTGGTTTATCCCTTGAGAACTTCATGGTGGTTAGCAGATGCTTGATTTCATCAGGTGTGAGGTCTATAGATTCATCACCTAATAGGAAATGATGAATACTTATGAGATTTCCTTTCCCTATTTTAGTTGAACAAAGATGACATTAGGATATACCTGATGGGAGATCAAAGGTGGCCCTAATGTGTTCTGCTGAGATTGAGACTGGTGTCTCATATAGTGTTCCTTGGATTTCTCCTTGCTCAGAAATCTGAACATGAGTTATGAGCTCTGTGAGCTCAATTTCCAGAAGCTTGCACCTAGTGGAGATGAGCTTGTCCAGTCCTGCTTCAGTGAAGAGAGCTATGATGTTCTTATAGTTCTCTGCTGCTGCTTGGAAGGATTCGAGGTCGATATCGAACCCAGAATTTATCTTGGGAGCCATTGAAGATCGGTGAGAGAGGGAAAAAGAATCAGCTGGACAGAGGAGCAAGAAGGATGATAGATGCAGAATCGCGAAGGTTTTCTAACTGAAGAGTTTATTTAAGTTAGGTGAAGCGTCGAAACGGGACTCAATTCGAGGCTTATTCGGTACTTCAGTGAATGTGACTGAGAATATTTTAGTATTGCCGCTCGTTTTTATGAAGTCGACGTTATGGCGAGTGGAATTCGACGTGAACATCGATATGGTCTGATTTGGTATGATAGGGTTTCCTATCGACGTATGCGTCGATAGTAGTCGACGCATGCGTCAATTACACCTGTTGATCTGAGTCATCTACGGAGCGTCGAGTAGAAGTTGACGTGACTTTTGATTTTTCTGAACCACTCTATGTTCTTATTTCTTGTTGTCTCTTCCTAGTCCTAAAGCTTTTCTAAGACAGCCTAGGACTAATTTTTACAGTTAGTTTGATTGATTATGCCAACATTGTTTGGCAAGGTGGCTAGTTTTGTTACATATATAGCATTTGATTATCCTATTATTATGAGAATTTAAGTTTAGAGTAGGATAGAAGTGTTGATGAGGATAAGAGTGTTGGTTAGAATAGAGGGTTTGATTTGGATAGAATTCATGATTAGGATGAATGGGTCCTGAATAAGGGTTAGGATGAAAGACTTTTGGAGGAAAGATGTTTAAATTGTTCTGAATTTTTGTGCGTCGATATCCATTCGACGCATGTTGATAGTCACATTGATTTGTATTCGGCGCTTTCTCCAGATTGTGTAGATCTGATTTCGACGCATAGAAAAAGTTGCGTCGATTGGAAGTCGACGTGCTTTTGTTCATCCATCTAGAAGAGGTCGAAGCATCTGAGAGATTGCGTTGAGTAGAAGTCGACGCACTATCGTGCATGCGTCGATATGAAGTCGACGCAACTGTATCTTCATAAATTTTCATTTTGCCTTTCTCTGTTTTTACTCCTTTATGTCTTGTTTTTCTTGGTTTGATTGTTTCTTCAGATGAAGTTTGTGAGTCATCAGCTGAATAATAAGATGTTTCATCAAATTCCTTTATTTCTTTGAAGGAGTTTTCTTCCTTATCTTTTGGGTCTTTTTCTTGGTTTGTCATTTTGACAGGTTTAGTGAATTTTACAGGGCTCATCCAAGCAGGTTTGTTGGATGGAATTAGGCTGATTGAGGGATCAGCCCCTAGCCCAAGATGGTTGTGTCTTATTGTTTGTTTTTCAGTGATTTCCTTAAGAGTTTGGCTTCTCATTTTTATTGATTCTTCAAAGGCTTTTGCCTGGGTTACTTTATCCTTAAGGAACTGATTTTCTATTCTAGCCCTTTCTATTTCCTTTTCTATTCTGCTAGCTATTGATTCATAATCTTTAGAGGATTTAATTTCTGTGTTTCTCTGGTTTTTAGCTACATTGATTTGTTCTTTTAGATCTTTAATTTCTTGTTTTGTTTTTAGTTGATCTAGGTACATTCCCATAAAATCATTTCTAAAATTATCACTTTGAAAATCTATTTCATCAAACATGCTTACCTCATCCTCATCCTCAGATTCCTCAATGAGAATGAGGTTCTTTTCTTTTTCATCATCAGAAGATATGCTTTCTTCTGATCCTGTTTCACTCCATGATTTATCATCATTCTTTGAGTCTTCAAAGGCCATCAAGCATAGGTCTTCTTGCCTAGATTCTTCATTGTCACTCTTAGAGGATGAACTATCCTCAGAGTTTGTTTCACTCCAGACTTCTGCAATGAAGCCTCTTTCTTTCTTCTTCCCCTTTTTCTTCAGATCTTTCTTTTTCAGATCCTTTTATGTTTCAGCATTCTCTGGACATTCTGGGGCAATGTGTCCAGGTTTCCTGCAAGAATAGCAAATAATTTCTTTAGTGGGGGTTTTGTCATACCTTGGTTTTGACTCCCTCCTTTTTGATCCATCTGTCTTGACCCATTTCTTAAATCTTCTGGCCAAGAAACTGAATAATTCTTCTTCAGTGACAGGGGTTCCTTCTTATATTGCCTTTAGAGCAATGTTCCTGCTTTTTGAGGAAATTGGAGTGTTTTCTCTTCTTTCCTTCTCCTCTCTAGTTTTCATCAACTGCTCATAGGATCTGAGTTTTCCTAAGAGAGCATCTGTTGAGATCTCTTTTTGTCCTCTTGTGTCTCTTATTGCCCATATTCTTGAGTCCCATGAACTAGGGAGACTCATTAGCAATTTGTCATTAATCTTAGTGAGAGAGATTTCTCTATCCAAGTCTCTTAGTTGATTGATGATCAGACTGAATCTGTCATACATTTCAGAGATGCTTTCTTCAGCCTTCTTTTGGTAGTTCTCATATTGAGAGATCAATAGAGCCTTTTTATCTTTCTTTTCATCAGCACTTCCTTCCACCATCTTTGTGAGAGCATCCCAAATTTTTTTGGATGATTCACAGTCAACAACCTTTTGAAAAATGTCATCTGAGAGAGTTGAGACAAGTATGTTCATGGCCTTTAGATCATATGTTCTTGCCTTCTTTTCATCTTCTGTCCACTCAGATCTTGGAACAAGTGTTTGTGTGACATTGCCATTTGCATCCTTTCTATAAGCCTTTGGGGGACCTGTCATAATAATATCAAACAAGTCAGCATCAATAGAATTCATATAAATTCTAATTCTTGTTTTCCAAACTGCAAACTTTTCAAGATTGCACATTGGAGGTCTGGTGGAAGCATAATCTTTGATTTGTGCCATATGATAAAATAGTTTTGAAATATATATATATATATATATATGAGAGGTAAGATCTTTTTGATCAAGGAGTTATCCTTTTTAGATCAACCTGGCTCTGATACCAATTGAAAGTGCACAGTTAACCTCACTAGAATTCTCTAGAGGGGGGGGGGGGGGTGAATAGAGATTAAAAATATTTTGTGCAAAGTTAATATATATATATATATATGTATAATCACAGATTAGAGCTTCCCACACACCAACAAGAATTAAGCAAGAAAATAAAGTAAATGCAAGAAAATAAATCACAGCACAACACAAGAAAATATAGTGGTTCCCCAAACTTTGGGTAGTCCACTCTTCTACCCCCTTGGTAGGAATTCACTATCTTGTACTGAGTCTTTTGATAAGGAGACTCTTAGAACCACCCTGAGTCTTTTGACAAGGAGACTCTTAGAACCAACTGAGTCTTTTGACAAGGAGACTCTTAGAACCAGTACACTGAATTTTTTGAAGAGAGATTCTAAAAACTCTTTTACAATGTTAGATGTAAGAAAGAAAGCAGGAAAGATATAAGGACAAGAATGAATCTTCTTCCTAGCAAGAAGATTGGAAGCACAAGAAGTGAATTGAATCTTTCTTCTATAGAGAGAAGAAGATTTGCAGACTTTCTCTCTTTGTGAGAGCTATCAGATTTTGCAGCAGTGTGATTTCAGAAGCAGAAGAAGAAGAAGAAGAAGTGGTTGAATATTGCTGCAGAGCTTTTTCTCAACTTCTCTCTTTTCTCTTGGGAGCTTTTCCTCTATTTCAAAATGTATGTGGTGGATGACTCAACTGTCATTTTCTGCCGACCTCCTCTTTATTTATAGCTCTGTGTATTCAAAATAATGCTATAGGAGGATAATTAATTAGCAGTCAGAAAAATAGAAAGATGAAAATGTTTCCATAATATTTATTTCTGTAGAAGGAAAGAACCAATTCAGATTTCAAATAATATCCAAATAAGTTAAATCAAATTAGCCAAGAACCAGATATAAGGAAAGAATGATTCAGAACGGCTATAAAATATTGACACTTATTCCATATAAATCAGATCTATTGAAAGAAGGAAAGAGATCTGGCGCATATTTAAATTCTATCATGGAAATCGACGTGCGTCGATTACTATTCGACGCAAGCGTCGAGAGCATCCTTTCTGGACGTCGAGAGAAAAATAAGGAAGGTGCGTCGACTGAGGTGCGTCGACTTCATTAAATGCGTCGACTAGAAATCAGAGTGGCGTCGACTAGACTTACGTCGAAATCTTCCTAGAGTTACTTCAACTCAACCTGAAGGAAACGTCGAATACTATTCGACGCATATTTACTTAGCCTTGTTTTTTCATTCTTAGAATTCATTTCTAAGGGTTAAGAGAAATCATTTTCCCAACAAGATTGATACGATGTACACACAATTTACAAAAATCGTGAACGACTCAAAGGTGCTAGGAAAGGTGTTCTCAAATGGAGATTTGGTAAGGAAAATCTTAAGATCACTTCCCCCGAAGTTTAATCCTAAAGTGACTGCAATTTCCGAGTCACATGATCTTAAGACCTTACAATTGGAGAGCCTCATTGGGAACCTGAAAACTCATGAAGTTGAATTGAAAATTCAACAACAAGAGTATATGGAGCCAAGGAAGAAGGGATTGGCTCTAAGATCAAAGAAGGAAGAAACTAGTGATTCAGAGGAGGATGAAGAAGATGAGGAAAGTTTATTTGTTAAAAAATTTAGAAAATTTATGAAAAATCCGGAGAGAAGGAATTCGTTTAAGAAGTATTTTAAGAAGGAGACCTTTAGGAAGAAAAAAGGAAAGGAAGGCGATGAGGAGGAAGAGAGACCACCACCGGAGTGCTATCACTGCAAGAAGTTAGGACACATTCGAAGCAAGTGTCCAAAGTACTTGAAAGAACTTAAAAAAAAGAAGCACAAAGGGTCGAAGAAGGTGTTGAAGGCAGAAACCTGGGATGATACTACTTATGAGGATGCAAGCAGTTCTGACTCAAGTAAAGAAGAGGAGGCCAACATATGCTTAATGGGAAAGAGCGTCATATCCGATGACGAATGCAGTGTCCAAAGCGACACTGAGGTAACTCCTCCAACCTATGATGAATTATTTTCTGAATTTTTATTGACTTGCAAATTTTTTGAAAAAAGCTTAAAAGACAATGATCTTCTTAAATCTGAAAATGATATTTTACTTAAAGAAAACAAAAAATTGTTAAGGGAAATTAAGACTATTGGAAAAAGAGATATCTCTTGCCAAGAGTGTGATCACTTTTTGGGAAGAATTAATGAACTTGAAGAATCTCTTTCCAAATCTCATTCTACAATAAAAATTCTTACTAACAAGAATGAGATTTTAGAGAGAGATCTGAAATCTTCAATCTCCAAAGTCCATGAGGGAAAGAAATCTTTTGAACGTAGATGCGTAAATCTAGTATCCGAGAATACACAAATGAAAATCCAGATTCATGACTTAATACTAGCCATGAAAAAATTTGGAATGGGCCGAAGATCACTGGATATGATCTTAGGATACCAACGCCATGGATCTGGAAGGTTTGGGCTCGGATACACATCTGGAAGCTGTCGCCCGGCGACAACCACTATCGTCGGAGACAGTGAAAAGTCCAGAAAATTCACTTTTAAAAATTCTAAAATTAATGAATTGTTAAATACTGCATCCTCATCCAGTAAAAGTCCAGAAAAGTTATACTCCTCTAAATACATTACATGTGCCAAATGCAATAGATTTGGTCACACTACGGACTCTTGCTGGAAAGAAGGAAAAAGTAAAATCAAACAAATCTGGGTGCCTAAGGCTTCTACCTATACTATGGGTGGAACCACTTGGGTAACCAGATCTTTTACTCACCTCTTCTTTCTAGGTATGTTGGCAGGCTAAGGACAAATAAGACGTGTGGTACTTGGACTCGGGTTGTTCAAAGCACATGACGGGCAATAAAGAAAAGTTCCTTAGCCTAGAGATGAAGAAAGGAGGAGTTGTTACATTCGGAGACAATGGAAAAGGAAAAATCATCGGCATCGGAGTTGTGGGTAACGAAATTTTTTCAATTTCAAATGTTTTATTTGTAGAAGGATTAAAGCATAATTTGATTTCTATTAGTCAATTATGTGATATGGGTTTAAATGTTTTATTTGAATCTTCTACAAATTTATGCAAAATTATTAATTCCAAAACAAATGAAATTGTTTTTACCGCACCTAGATGTCATAATGTATATATGATTAAATTTCTTGATTTTTCAAATTCTACCTTAAAATGTTTTTTATAAAAAAATGATGAATTAGATTTATGGCATAGGCGACTTGGACATGCTAGTGCCAAGTTAATTTCAAAACTTTCAAAAGATAAATTAATTAAAGGTTTACCTTTGCTAAATGGAAATTTATCTTCTTCACAATGTGTACCTTGCCAAAAAGGAAAATTTTCAAAATCATCTTTCAAAAGTAAAAACATTATTTCTACCACTAGGCCACTTCAATTAATACATATGGACTTATTTGGGCCAATTGGAATTTCTAGCTTAGGAGGTAGAAAATACACATTTGTTTTGATTGATGATTATTCTCGTTTTTGTTGGACTTTATTTCTAACCTCCAAATCCGAAGCATTTTCAAAATTTTCAAAATTATGTTTGCGTATTCAAAATGAATTTGAGTTAAAAATTAAACGCATACGATCGGATCATGGAGGAGAATTTGAAAATGAAAAGTTTATTTCTTTTTGTACGGAGTTAGGAATTAAACATGAATTTTCCGCTCCACGCACACCACAGCAAAATGGTGTAGTGGAGAGGAAAAATAGAACTCTTCAAGAGTTAGCCCGTACAATGTTATCTGAATTCAAATTACCAAAATCTTTTTGGGCGGAAGCGGTTAGCACGGCATGTTATGTAATAAATAGAGTAATGCTTCGCCCTATTTTAAAATTAACTCCTTATGAATTATTTTTTAATAAACAACCAAATGTTTCTTATTTCAAAGTTTTTGGTTGTAAATGTTTTATTTTGAATTCTAAAGATTCCTTAGGAAAATTTGATGAAAAATGTGATGAAGGTATTTTTATTGGCTATTCTTCAACTAGTAAAGCGTATCAGATTTTTAATAAAAGAACAAAAATAGTTGAAGAATCCATTCATGTTAGGTTTGATGAGTTTGCTTCATGTGTAGAAAAGAAAATAACAGGAAAAGAAGATGATCCCCTTCCTTCGGTGGAGAATGATGATGAAGAACTTGGAGAAAATGAAGAAGAAAGAGAAGGAGAAAGAGAAGAAGAAAGAGAAGAAGAAAGAGAAGAAGAAAGAGAAGAATATGTGCCTCCAAGTGAATTGAGATTTTCAAAGGATCATCCAAAGGAGCTTATCATTGGAGATCCGCAAAAAGGGGTTAGTACTCGTTCATCGCTACATGTTTTATTTTCAAAACTTTGTTTTGTCTCTTAAATAGAACCAAAAGATGTTTCCACCGCTTTAAATGATGAATTTTGGTTTTTAGCTATGAATGAAGAACTTAATCAATTTGAACGTAATAAGGTTTGGAATCTTGTAGAACGACCCAAAAATCATCCTGTAGTTGTTGTTAAGTGGATTTTTAAAAATAAATTGGATAATGAATCTAGAATTATTAGAAATAAAGCCAGATTAGTTGCAAAAGGTTATGCACAAATTGAAGGGGTAGATTTTGATGAAACTTTTGCACCCGTAGCAAGATTAGAAGGGGTTAGGATATTTCTTGCATTTGCTTGTTTTAAAAGATTTAAATTATATTAAATGGATGTCAAAATCGCATTTTTAAACGGGTATATAAAAGAAGAGGTTTTTGTAGAACAACCCCCTGGCTTTATAAATGAGAAATATCCAAATTATGTTTATAAATTAGATAAAGCACTTTATGGATTAAAACAAGCGCCTCGTGCTTGGTATGATCGATTAACTCAATATTTGTTAAAGCACAATTATAAAATAGGAAGTGCTGATTCTACACTCTTCATTAAGCAAATTGATCATGATTTAGTTATTTTACAAATTTATGTTGATGATATTATTTTTGGAGCCACTAATGAAGAGTTGTGTAATGAAGTAGTTCAAATTATGAAAAATGAATTTGAAATGAGTATGGTTGGAGAACTTTCATATTTTCTAGGTTTTCAAATTACACAAAAACATGATGGAATTTTTATATGTCAAACCAAATATATTCATGATATGTTAAAAAGATTTGGATTTGAAAACCTTAAGCATGCAAACACTCCTATGAGTACTTCACTAAAATTAGGCAAAGATGAAAGTGGTGTTTCAATTGAACAAACCCTTTATAGAAGTATGATAGGGTCTTTATTGTATTTAACCGCATCTAGACCTGATATTATGTTTGCCGTTTGTTTATGTGCTAGATTTCATGCTAATCCTAAAGAGTCACATTTAAAAGCGGTGAAACGTATCTTTAGATATCTCATAGGAACATCAAAATTAGGTTTATGGTATCCTCATAATGATTCTTTTATATTACATGGTTTTTCGGATTCCGATTATGCGGGATGTTCTTTAGATAGGAAAAGCACTAGTGGCACTTGTCACTTTATCGGCCCTTCACTTATTTCATGGTCGAGTAGGAAACAGAATTTTGTTGCCCTCTCTACTACCGAGGCCGAATATATTGCACTAGGTAGTTGTTGTGCCCAAGCTCTTTGGATGTCACAAACATTAGAAGATTTTGGCATGCAACAAAGTAGTGTAGAATTAAAGTGTGACAATAAAAGTGCTATAGACTTAACTTACAATCCCATATTACATTCTAGATCTAAGCATATAGATGTCCGACATCATTTTATAAGGGATCATATTAAGAAGGGTAATATAAAAATCAACTTTATAGGTACGGAAAATCAACTAGCGGATATATTCACTAAGCCATTACCGGATTCCCGTTTTTCTATGCTAAGGCTAGAATTGGGAATTCTAGACATTTCACAATGAATATATCACTATTTAAAGCCTATAAAATTAAAAAAAAAATTATCACAAAACCTAAACAATTTAAAAAGAAAAAGCCTAAATTTTAAAATCAAACCATAGAATTTTAAAAGACTTAACAAAAATTCAAACATCATCAATATTACATCAATATTGTTCCAATAAAACAGTAGAAAAATCATAAGGATCAAGTTCATTAAACAAGAAATAGAAATCTGAAGAAATTCACTGTCGCCCAGGCGACAGTGGATGTCGGAAATTTCCGACATCAACCAGCAGCAGCAGCCTGATGAAACTAATCAGAATCTTCAAATCCAGCCCCGCTGCTCTCTGGACAATCTTCTGGAGGTCCTCGTCTCACGGCTTTACCACGGCGAGTCCGCCTCACCGATTGGCGTGGCGGTTCTTCATCCGGAACTTGCCATTCGGCCTCTTCCTCCGGCGTTGGCTTCAACTTCAGACCTTTGACGAGAAACTTCATAAACTTCTGCATTCGACTACGGTCCTTTTTCACTTCCTTCTTGTGATCCTCTAATGACTCATGTAAATCATCAATGGACTCTCGTAGTGATCCTGCCCTAGGCAATGGCGGCTCTTGAATCTCAATTCCCGGATGAGCCTTTTTCTGCGTCTTCTTCACTTTCATCGAACCCGTATAATATATCTCCCGATAACAATCATCCAAATAAGAACTTTGCGCTATCCATCCGTACTTCTTATAGAGTACACGCTGAATTATCGCCCCCATTGGCAGCGTATGAACCTTCACCCATCTTAGATGCTTTAATCTATACGTATACCTAATCTGGGAGAGTATGAAGTCCGCCACATCAAAAAGCTCATCCTCCATAATGTAGTATGTAATGAGGGTCAACTGAGCCGTAATACTTCTTGTATCTCCACTCTTCAACATGACTGAATTCCTTAAGATTTCTTGAACTAAGAAAGCATCCGGATTGAGTGACGTAACCTCAGTGGTTAGAGTCTTCTTTTGATTCCCATGTAAACTCATGTTTACTAGGGTCCAATCTCTATTTTTTCTATAATTCTCCACTATATCAGGCACATTTTCACTAATCACTAATCCAAATTCCTCTCTTAGATCAACATGTGTTATTTCCACATGTTGACCCTGAATTCTTGATCTTACTCCTCCATCCAAATCAGTGCAATTTGGATCTTCCAAATGATTATAGAACTCATGAATCAAAAAGGATGAGAACGGCTCTGGGGTGATTATTGAGAGAATACCTGCATTCGCAAGCCGATCATAGATATGATCGTGCTTCGGCGAATCAAATTCCACATACTTCGCAACTCCAACAATAGCTTTCTCCACCCCAGGAAAAACTTGATATGAACTATGTGCATCTTCCGAAGTACTCCTTCGAGCTTTGGAACTGGAAGCCATTCTGCAAATAACATAAAAAATTTTGATTAAACATGTGCTGTGCACTAGAACACTGTCGCCCAGGCGACAGTGACTGTCGGAAATTTCCGACAGCTCTCCATTGAATTCTCTCGAAATTTTTTACATACCCTTCCAGATCTACTCAAATCAAGGTTATTTCAACAATAATTTAAAAAAAATAAAATTTCCAAATCAAAATCTTCTCCAAATCCTTTACTATTCATCATCTTCAACCTTCCTTCAAAAGGCAAAATTTTTCCATTTTAAAAATTAGAGAATGAACAAATGGAAACCTTCATCACAAGAATCACAAAATCAAAAATTTTAACAAAGATCCAACAAGATCCACTTGCTTTAAACTAGATCTATATTTTTTTTTAAAAAAACAACACAACTTCAAAAACCTACACCAAATCATCAAAAATCAAGATGAAAACAACATTTTCCTTCTTCTCTACTTTCAAAATCAAAAATCCCTAGCAAATTTGAGTCAAAAACATAAAAATCCAAAATCCATACCTTAGATCTTGAGTTGTCGCCGACTTCCGACAGCCCTCTCTCGCTCTACAGTCCAGAAAAATGAAGCACAATAGGGTTTGACTCGGTCCAAAGCCCTATTTATAATTTTGGCTGTCGCCTAGGCGACAGTGACTGTCGGAAATTTCCGACAGCTCCTGTTTTGAGAAAACTTCAATTTTTGGGTACCTTTGATGATTTACAATAGTTATATGTCATTATTACTGCTTCATCTCATGACTTGATGACAAACCATGTGTTTTCTATTTTTTTTTAAAAAAATGACTCTTACATGATTATATGCTTTCATTTCCAAGCTATCATCGTATTGACACTCCTACTTAGTTGTTTAGACCATTGGAAATTGTTTTCGCATGCCTCTAAGTATTAGAAATTGGTTATCTATCATAATGAATTATCACATTCACTTCTTTTGGTCCATACGTATGTCTTTTTATTTAATATATACATGGATCATATTTGCTTTAACATAATAAAATAGCACTTCATAAATACAACTTTCAACCTTGATTTGTTAGCACAACAATAATTTACACCATCTTTTGCGATTCAAGTGAATTCGGAGATCCTTGGTCAATTAAAAAATATATATCAAAATCTAAAAAAAAAGGTATCACAACATTTGTGATAAAAAAAAAGTTTAACATAAAGACAAGGATACTCCACCAAGCACTACTTACCCTCCTGATAAGTCTTAATGAGCATTGTGAGGTTAAGCACCTTGGAAAGAATTGTAAAGTGTCTTGTACAAAAGAAAAATGGTTTTCTATTCCTCTTGTGCTATATCTTCAAAGTCAAAGTTGACTTTAAATGCTTTTATTACGTTCTACATTTCAATGATCATGTAAATTAAATAACTTCATATGTTTGATCTCAGTATCACATGTACACATCATTATGTTATATAAACATTCATCTCATGAGAATTGGACCAAAAATATTCCATAATTCTATACACTATTGTGTCTTTCTATGATACTTTCAAATGACCTTACTCATGTTTAAGTTATTTTCTTTCATTACTTCATATGACTATACCGTCACTTCATAGGTTTATTCATACTATGGCATATTCCTATTATTTCATGGACTTCAATCATTTCCAACAAAGTGCTTCCGCTTACTCTTCATTTCTATATTCGATATCCTTTCCCTTAAAAACTACTCTTTTATCTAATATTAACTTTTGCTAATACCAAAAGGGGGAGAATTAACAAGTAAAAAAAAATCAAAAATCTATTACACCTAAATATTCCACCTACACAATACATCATATATTTAGGGGGAGCATATATTTAGGGGGGGCATTCATTTAGGGGGAGCTTTCATCTAAAGGGAGATTATTTATTTTAAGAGAAATATATCATGTTATTTTTTGTGCACACACCAAATGTTAAAATCAACAATCTAAATAGACATGATTTCTTTTTTATACGGATTTGTTATTATCAAAAGAGGGAGATTGTTGGAGCATGCGTTTCGCACACCTCCGGTTTGATAATAACAAAGTCCCGTGTGTATTTGATTCTATTTTTTATTAATGGTGTGCAGATAACATGTATGAGATGTTCACATTTCAGCTGGAGCTAAATTTGAATGTGGGAAATTTCACTGTCGGAAAATTCCGACAGCCGCTGTCGCCCAGGCGACAGCAGAGAAGTTACAGCTACTTCCCTCCACGGCAGATCGACGAAATGCAGTTTTGAGCTGTCGGAATTCCGACAGCGATGTCGCCCAGGCGACAGCTCGGAGGTTACAACAACTGCCCACAACACCACCCACGATCGGCAGTTTTGCGCTGTCGGAAATCCGACATCGATGTCGCCCAAGCGACAGCTCGACGGTTACAGCAACTGCCCGCACGACGCCACTCCAGCGGCAGTTTGACGCTGTCGGAAAATTCCGACAATCACTGTCGCCCAGGCGACAGCGATTTTCTATAAATTGCCTCCTTGTGTTCGTGCATTCCAAGCTTTGAGAATTCCAAGTCCCTTCCTGAGTGCATACGAACCAGAGAGCTCCAGAACCTCTTCAACTCCCATTTGTGCAAAGAAGGATTGAAGATTGAAGACGAGATCGGGCGCGCTTCTACATCATCGATCATCTCGAGGCTTCAACAATCCGTTTAGAGATCTGATCTTCTAGGGAGTTGTTCTTTTCGTATTGTATTTTCATTCACATACTTTTATTTTTGTATTGGTAGAGAAATCGTCGTCTTGCGTGCGGCGTCTAAGTCCTTGCGCGGCTTAGGGGAAAATCGCTTCCTTGTGCGGAGCGTCCAAGTCCTTGCGTGGCTTGGTGGGAAATCATGGCCTTGTGTGCTACGTCTAGATCTTGGGAAGATCTAGAGGATAGGCTTGGGCTTGGTCTTGGGAAAGACAAGCGATAGCCTTCCGATCCTTGGGAGAAGGATTGGTAAACCATAATTGTAGAATTTTTTATTAACATAATTGTGCCTTGATCTTAAGCATTGTTAAGATCATTTTATTGTACTCAAATTTCATGATTAATATAATTATGTCTTTTTCTTTAATTACATATTTGGTGGCATAATCTTTATCTTAGAAATTTGTGTTTTGGTTTAATACTAAAGTTGCATTGGTTTGAAAGTATTTATAAGTTTTTTTTTAGTAAAGTAAAATTGTTTTAAAAAAAATTTATTACTAAGTAAAAATTAATTTTTAGACACACCCTTATTCACCCCCCCCCTCTAAGGGCGTCATACGATCAAACACAAGCTCTCCTGCAAAGATAGATAAGAGCGTTAGCTAATCGAAGGAAAGGGGGGTGGGAAGATTGGCGAGCGCGAGTCAGACCTTCCCCTTGGGGGACAAGCGGCAACAGGTCCACCCGCTCTCGGAGGAAGGCGACCTCAAAGTTTTTTCCTTTGAGGTATTGGTACAGGCTCGCGTCGTAACCCCCTAGCGAGGCCGGAGGGTGATAAGCGGCCTCGTCTCGCTGGATGGGGGTGTAAGAGATATTGCCAAAAGGGCCCTTCACCAGGATGAACTTCTACGTCCAATAGTGGGACTTGTTCACCGTCTCGCAGATGGTGACATGCTGGCTCGCGAAATGATCCGTCCCATCCCTGTACACGCGAAACGAGAAAACCTTGCGGAAGACGAGCAGGATGAACTCGATCTTCTCCGCCCTAAGGTAACTGGCGAACGCGGCCACCACGGCGATCGCGTTCGGCGTCAGCTGGCTCGGCAGAACGCCGAAGTATTTGAGCATCTAGAAAAGTTGGCAGGAGTTAATGCATCATTAGTAAAGCGAGTCAGGAATATAAAGGTCAAGGAACGAACATACTTGGCGCACTTCCGACCAAAGAGGGAGTCGCGGCCCATTCTAGAAGTGAGCGATGGGGATAGCGAGCTCGTCCGGGTGCGGGTCGCTGATGGTGTCTCGCTCAGTAGGGAAGTGAGCCTTGAACCCAGAGTGGATGTATTGATTGACTGTAGCTTGGTATTCCTCCTTCGTGAGGTTGGCGTTGAAGAAAAGGCCATCAAGGAAGGCTCCGGAACACTTGGCCCACCCCTCTGCCTACGCATCGCCAACCATAGCGTCTTGAGGTTGCGAATCGCAGAAGTAGCGAAAGCGAGATAGGTTTGCGAGAGAGTCAGAAAGAAGAGGAGCGCGAAGGGAGAATAGTAAATGCGGTGGTTGAAAAGAGAAAAGACCGACTATTTATAGAAATAAAAAAGGCGGGAAGAAGACGAAGCGCCGGTGTCTGCGGGTAGCGGATTCGCGCAGTATTCTTCCGCCTCTAGGGGTCCTATTCGCTCCTGGCGAGTCAACACCTTACCGAACCTCCTCCCATTAATCGTCCGCGAGCTAACGCTGGACAATGAAATAAAGCAAAACGCAAGGGCAGGCCGCGAGTGCGAGTAATAGAAGCGTAAAAGTAACCAACGAATGAGCGAGCCAGGCATAGCGAAAGAAAAGATAATAAACATAGAAAATAAGGGCTCGCAAGCGAGTCAAAGTATCATTATTACAGACTTTTAAAAAATTGTTCGCAACCCCTCCCTACGGAGGGGAGGGGGAAGAAAAATAATAAAAAGCAAAGCGGGAGTTCTTAATATCGCAGCCACTTCCAGCGACCGCGACCCCGCACACCAGAGCGAGGGGGGACTCGCGGGTAATGATACTCGCGAAGCGACTGGCTTGCTTGGTTCATCAGCCGTGTATAATCTTCAATCCAGGCAATGTACACCCCGGGGGAGGTCGCGTCGCCACGATCGGTCGATGATGAGTCCCATTTATATATATATTCTTGTACTCATTTGGGATGTTATTCTAGTGTTTGCACCACATTTTAGGCACATTTCCATTCATATGTACTATTCCATGCTAGGTGCACTTTTAAGCCCGTTTCGGTGTGCAATTGCATTCCTTGTTGTTGGGGTAAGCACATTGTGCTCCCCTTCCCTTCTTTTATGTATTTCAGTGCTGGATGTGTATTCCCAGCTAGTATATCTTGTGTGCAGGTGACCTGATTGCCCCGTTTTCCCATAAGTAATTTCTGTGCATATCGTACGGTCGTGCGTTTTCCTTGACGCACGGTCTGTGCGGTCGTGCGTTTGTGTCTGGTCAAGAAAACGGAGCATCGGAGTTTACTCGTGCGTTTTGACGCACGGGCGGATTTGCCCGTGCGTGAACAAAACGCATGGTCGACCTGTGTCTTGCTGATTTCAGAGCATCAGAGTTTACCCGTGCGTCTTAACGCACGGGAGGCGTTGGTCGTGCGTGAACAAATCGCACGGGCGGCGCAGCGTCTTCTCCAAGCCTTATTTCTTCCCTTAATATCGCACGGTCTGCGCACGATCGTGCGTTCGACCGTGCGGGACCAATTTTCATCCTATTTCCTATAAAAGCTGCAGGAATCGAGGACGAGAGGGATGACGACCAGGGCACGAGCGGGAGCGATTCTGAGGTCGGGAAAACTCTTCCTTCCTGCTGCTCTTGAGGGGTGAAGGCTTCTCCTTCATCTCCTCCACCATCAAGGCCATTTCCGATGACTTTCCACCTCCATCCTTCCATCGAGGAGCACTAGGAAGCTTCATCCACCATTAGGTCAAGCACTCCTCGCCAAGGAGACCAAGGAAGCGCTGAAGATCGTAGGAGCGGTGACAGCCTCCTTCGAGCCAAGCTCACCATCTGAGGGCCGAGTCCAGAGAGAGCCCGATAACCTCTCATTCCGACCGTGAACCCAAGACGTTATTTCTTCATTGTGGTCCTCTCTAACCTTTGTTGCTTGAACTCGTTTGCAGTTGCTTTATGAATGCGTGTTAAGTAGATCTTATGGATTACTGCTTGTTTTCATATGCAATGTTATTGTGGTGGCATGAAAGCCCCTTTGTTTCTTGCTATTTTCTGTGTTACGTTGTGGTTGAAGCCGCTAGCAAAAGCTAGCGATGATGTTTTGAGAAGAGGTGTGTGTGACCCTCAACCGTCATAGTGATATTCCGCCCACGCGCCTTCCGAAGCACGGCATCGCGGCCGTTGCACCCATCTTGCCGTGCGAAGCGGAGTATAGACCCGCATCTTTCTTCATTCTGCAATAGCATAGGAAACCCAATCAAAACCCCCGTCGTTACTATTTTATCCTTTGAATTGATTTCCTGCGAGAGCAAATCGTACTACCTAACTTGCGGTCCTTGAGAGATCGATATTCGGGGAGTTCCTCCCTATTTTATTACTTGACAACGACCGGTTCACTGCCGTCATATCGCATTTCGTGCCTGCTAATTAGCAGTGCCGAAATAACGCATCAAGTTTTTGGCGCCGTTGCCGGGGACTACAAGCGTGTGTGATTTGTTTTTCTTTGGAGATCCGTTTTAAGGTCTTTTTGTTTCTTTTTTTATTTTTTTTTGCTTTCGTGTTGAAGAAGTGTATGTATAGAAGAGATCCCGGTGAGCGCGCAGCATTTGATCCTGAGATAGAGCATACACTGCGGGCGCGTCTACGTGCTGTTGCCACCATGGATGTTAATGGAAATCAGGCTAATCCCGGAGTGGGAAATGCACCGGCCGTGGCTCAAGCTGCTGACGAGAATGAAGTGGCTAGGCCACGACCTAGGACTATGAGATTACACTACACCCACTGTTGGGAGTGTGTACCCTGGATTTTGCCCGGCTATCACCAACAACAACTTTGAGATAAAGCCGGCCATCCTGAACATCATCCGCAATCAGGCCAGTTCTCTGGATTAGCAAGTGAAGACCCCCATCTTCACTTAATTGAATTCGCTGAAATGTATGGAACATTTCGTTATGCAGGGCTGGCTGACGAGACGGTGAAGCTCAGGCTATTCCCTTTCTCTCTACGTGACAAGGCAAAGGCGTGGCTCCACACGATCCATGCCGGTACAGCTACCACTTGGGACGCCCTGCAAGAAAATTTTTTGGCAAAGTTTCACCCTGTTGACAAAGTTGTGAACTTGCGGAGGGAAATAGCAACCTTCCAATAGCTTTATCAGGAGGCTCTCTCAGAAGCTTGGGAGAGGTTCATGAACCTTCTCCAGAAATGCCCCCAGCATGAGCTGCAACCATGGACCATAGTAGAAAATTTTTATTTTGCTATTGAACCTAACTACAGGGCCATGATTGATGCTGCTACAGGTGGAACTTTGATGAACCACACCCCTGAAGAAGCTTTGCGGATTGTCCAAGACACTGCCATTCACAGTTCCTTTTGGACTGCTGGAAGAAACGCTCCAAGGAACACTCGAGGTCTTTTTGAGGTGAACACGTCTGGTACACCTGCTGAAAGTGCCATACTACTTAAGAGGCCTACCCTCCCTTCTGCCTCAGTGATGATGATCTCATGTCAAGGTTGTGGAAACCCAGGGCATCATGCATATGAGTGCCCCATAGGTGAGCAACCTGCTGAAGTATCTTTTGAAGAAAGTGTTAATTATATTAATGATCAAAATCAAGGAGCACCGTTCAATAACACTTATAACTCGGGCGTGAGAAGTCATCCGAACTTCTCTTGGAAACAAAATGTTCCAGGCCAACGATGGCAAGGAGGCTCGCATCAATACGATGCTCAAGCCTCCGGTAGCCAACCGCGGCCGCCTCAACCGAGTTATAATCAAGGTGCCCCAACTTTTAAGAAGAGCAACCTTGAAGAAATGATGGAAAGGTTTATGCATGCCGCGAACTCTAACATAGTTAACCAAACCGCGTCCATGCGCAACTTGGAGACGCAATTGGGCCAATTGGCTCAATTGTTAACCGAGCGTTCGCAAGGGACCCTTCCTAGCAACACGGAAAAAATCCTATAAATTAAGGGAAGAGTCTCACTGACGCGGATGTGGTTGACCCAAATGAATTAGTGATCAATTGTTCTATTAATAATGTTCAAACTGCTGCCTTATGTGACTCCGGATCATCCCGCAACGTCCTTGCATGGCAAGACGTGGCTAAACTGCATCTTGAAATGAACCCGGATGATCGGAAGTCTTTGGTGCTCGCTAATGGGACCATTATTCAGTCGGAGGGAGAAGTGAAGAATGTTGAAATCATGGTTGAGGGGACGGCGGTGGTCGCTGACTTCCAAGTGTTGGGACCCCAGGAGAATAACTCTATCCCAATCTTGGGAGTGCCATTCTTGAAAGAGAGCGGTGCCACTTTGGATTTTTCCACTGGGAAAGTCATCATCCCTACTTTCCCCAAAATTGTGACTGAAACATTGCCTTGCTTTCCCCAAAGTACTTCTGACATATCTCTTAGTGATGCAGGAATCAAGGTTGAATTTGTATTGTTGGACGAAGAAAAGGAGGAGAAACAATCATGCGAAAAAGGAGAAGAAATAGATTTGAGAAAGGGCTGTGACCCGGAAAGGAAGGAAGATCTGGTGTTTGAACCCATTCTGCTGAACTTAACTCTGGACAATGTCCCATTCTTATCTAACAATAAATTTTGTAATAAACTTTTTAAACAGACGGTCTCTTGGCTGACCCAGTTGCCACTACGGTAACGGGAGTGATGCCATCCACCACTAAGGTGGGAAAATCTGACGGCTACCAACGCTGGCGCTCTCCTACCGTGGAGAGGCTGAAACTTGAAAGAAGAGAGCGTAGTGCTCGCTCCACTGCTTCCAGTGACAAGTTGGCAGACGCTAGGGGAAAATTGGGTAATACCAATTTTGGCCCTAAAGCTTTCACCTCCAGCCTACAAGCCACTGGGCACGTGCACTACAAGAGCGCATATAGCTGAGTTCCTTTTCCTATGCTTTGATCTGTGTCTGCGAAACTTTTCTTTAGATTCTCTGCTGCTTAAACAATGATTAATACAGGTATTTGGTCCACCTCAAAGGACGTTAAACAAAAGGGCTTGTTGGGAGACAACCCATGGGGAACCACCCGGTTCCGTCTATCTTTTTAATCCTTTTTGCGTATTGTTATTTCAGTTTTGCTAACATTGTAGGTGAAGCTTTGCTCTCGCGTGGAAGGAGATTCATTTTTAGAGAAATTGGGATTACCGCACTTCTGGCATGCTCCTTTGTGAGCATAGGTCAACTCTACCCCTCTCCTATTTATGTTTGAATCGTTTATTCTGGGGGAGAGAGCGAGCTGTGCAAGTGCACACACAATGCATGACATGCTAGAATGTGTTGAGTTAGGATTTTTATTTTGTTGCATACATGTGCACCTAGTTCACGCGCACTTGATCACGCGTGCTTATTGGGTATCGTTGCGAGGTTTTCCCGCTCGTAAGAATTGAATTATTAGTATGTGAATGAGGAGTGGAGAATAATGTTTACTCGAGTAGTGCTCTAGTCAAGTGCTCCCGTCACGCCTAGAAATTCGATTAGAGTAGAATAAAATTCAGAGTTGTAATGTACTTATTTCTGTTATAGTAGATGAAATTTATTTTACTTTAGTGGTGAATCCGGTGAATCCAACGGTAGCAATAGGTCGAGTGTAGCAGACTAATAGTAGCTTTTTACTAGGGTCGAAAGGAAGGACAACCTTTCTCGGTGGCTAGAACTTGCAATAGGCGACTCTCGACACAATTGTGTTGAAATACTCATCATGAAATGTGATATAGGCCATCTCTTGATCCGTTTGTGCTTTTGAAATCCTAACCTACGTAATCACCATTGCAAGCCCACTTGAGCCTGCCTCTCCTCTTTGTTTAGCTCCACTATTTAATGTAACCATGGCCATACAGCCAAACCTATGTTCGCACCAACCGCTGAGCTGAAAGACATTTCTGTCTCGATCGTATTTGGTGTCATCTATGTATGTATGGCTGCTTTAATGTAGCTAAATGAGCTGTTTTATTGTGTGTAAAAATGTGCTTTTGCCGAAAAAAGAAAAGAAAAGAAAAGAAAAGAAAAGAAAGAAAAGAAAAAAAATATAAGAGTTGTGCAATAATAATTTTCTCTCGGCAAAAATTTTATTTATTTCTGGCTCAACACGCACCTTGTGTTCAGTTGAAGTCCGGGGGTGTCGTGTAAGTACTGAAAATGTTATTTTGGTGATTATCATTCTCTTGAGTGCGACGGTTGTGTTGTGTGTGATTCCCATCGTCCTTCTACTTACCTAGCCTATACTCAACCTAAGCCTAACAATTGCCTATAAGCCCTATTGATTTTAGATACGAGTTGTCTCATGCAGTAGAGAGAGTGCGGACGTGCAAGCCTATGGACACCGACTTTTATGGATTTCTTAGGAGATTTTCCCTAGCTTCGATTCAAGTAATACTCTACTCATTAGTCACACTATTTTCCCTTTTTGCGCAACCGAAAGATTCACCTGGATTCACCATCCAATTAAAGTAAATTCCAAACTAGTGTTTTAGAAATAATTAGTTACAACCTTGAGTTTAATTTTGTTCTAATATATTTCTACGCACGAGAGCATGCGACTTCGCATAATTCTCTGCCGCTCAAACTCATGCTAACACTCAATTGTTCCGACAGGAGAGCTGAGTAGTTTGCCGGAGACGTGCAAATGGTTAAGTCTGGGGGTGTGATGAGTCTCATTTATATATATATTCTTGGACTCATTTGGGTTGTTATTCTAGTGTTTGCACCACATTTTAGGCACATTTCCATTCATATGCACTATTCCATGCTAGGCGCACTTTTAAGCCCATTTCGGTGTGCAATTGCATTCCTTGTTGTTGGGGGTAAGCACATTGTGCTCCCCTTCCCTTCTTTTATGTATTTCTGTGTTGGATGTGTATTCCCAGCTAGTATATCTTGTGTGCAGTTGACCTGATTGCCCCATTTTCCCATAAGTAATTTCTGTGCATATCGCACGGCCGTGCATTTTCCTTGACGCACGGTCTGCGCGGTCGTGCGTTTGTGTCTGGGCAAGAAAACAGAGCATCGGAGTTTACTCGTGCGTTTTGACGCACGGGCGGATTCGCCCGTGCGTGAAGAAAACGCACGGTCGACCTGTGTCTTGCTGATTTCAGAGCATCGGAGTTTACCCGTGCGTCTTAACGCATGGGCGGTGTTGGTCGTGCGTGAACAAATCGCACGGGCGGCGCAGCGTCTTCTCCAAGCCTTATTTCTTCCGTTAATATCGCACGGTCTGCGCACGATCGTGCGTTCGACCGTGCGTGACCAATTTTCAGCCTGTTTCCTATAAAAGCTGCAGGAATCGAGGACGAGCGGGAGGACGACCAGGGCACGAGCGGGAGCGATTTTGAGGGCGGGAAAACTCTTCCTTCCCGCTGTTCTTGAGGGGTGAAGGCTTCTCCTTCATCTCCTCCACCATAAAGGCCATTTCCGGTGACTTTCCACCTCCATCCTTCCATCGAGGAGCACTAGGAAGCTTCATCCACCATTAGGTCAAGCACTCCTCGCCAAGGAGACCAAGGAAGCGCTGAAGATCGTAGGAGCGGTGACAGCCTCCTTCGAGCCAAGCTCACCATCTGAGGGCCGAGTCCGGAGAGAGCCCGACAACCTCTCATTCCGGCCGTGAACCTAAGACGTGATTTCTTCGTTGTGGTCCTCTCTAACCTTTGTTGCTTGAACTCGTTTGCAGTTGCTTTATGAATGCGTGTTAAGTAGATCTTATGGATTACAGCTTGTTTTCATATGCAATGTTATTGTGGTGGCATGAATAGCCCCTTTGTTTCTTGCTATTTTCTGTGTTACGTTGTGGTTGAAGCCGCTAGCAAAAGCTAGCAGTGATGTTTTGAGAAGAGGTGTGTGCGACCCTCAACCGTCATAGTGATATTCCGCCTACGCGCCTTCCGAAGCACGGCATCGCGGCCGTTGCACCCATCTCGTCGTGTGAAGCGGAGTTTAGACCCGCATCTTTCTTCATTCTGCAATAGCATAGGAAACCCAATCAAAACCCCCGACGTTACTATTTTATCCTTTGAACTGATTTCATGCGAGAGCAAATCGTACTACCTAACTTGCGGTCCTTGAGAGATCGATATTCGGGGAGTTCCTCCCTATTTTATTACTTGACAACGACCGGTGCACTGCCGTCGTATCGCATTTCATGCCTGCTAATTAGTAGTGCCGAAATAGCTCTTCAGTCGGCTGCACCTCGACGAGGATGCGCGCGTTCGCGTCCTCGATCGCGGCAAACCTTTCCTCATTTGCAAGTTGGTCCATTCTATTCTGTTCGTGTAGATCCCGCAGCAGGGAGGTATGCTTCTGGAATATCTGGGTGACCCGTCTCTTCATTCGCGCCGGATCACTGGGGTCCCCCAGAAAATCTGCGACTTGACTCGGCGAGGGGGGGTGGAGATATCTCCAACGCTCCATATTTCGACTCGGTGAGCGGGGTCAGGGGATCACCTGCGAAACAAAAAATCAGCAAGAAGGTGGAAAGTGACACCCTATTGCGACGACCTAACCTAGTGGAGGAATTTGAGTACTGGGCCGCTGGCGAGAGGTGCCTGGTTGGCCTCAGAACGCTTCAACGAAGGCAGGGGTAAAGGCCTTACCCAAACCTGGAGCGAGCCCGGGCTCGACAATCAGCGTCCCTCCAGGGCTCCTTTATCCCAAAATGCCGAATCCCGAAGTGATGATGGCCTGATTCGGCAGGGTAGGTGGATCCGCGGGAGGAGGAACCCGCTCTTCCAGATCTGTGAGGGGGATGCTGCACAAGAGGTAACTATGATTTGGCGAGTCAAGAGATATGAAGGAAGACAAGGTAATTAACTCACCTCGTTGCGAAGGAGAGTCCCGCAGCTCGACGGCTCTCGCCTCTACGAGAAGAGTGCCCGCCCCTCCGGTGGAAGGGATGTGGGTCTCTGTGATTGTTTTCCCCAAGGTATTCTCACCCGGGGAAGCGTTCTGCATGTGAAGAAGTAAGGGCGAAAGAAAAAGACATTAAACAAGTGAAACTTGACAGTAATACCTGCGAGGCGAGCCCGTCATGAGGGGAATGCGGCGAAAGAGAGGACCCACCCCCGCCGGTCGGGCGCCGAACATCCCTTGCCGTTTTGGTGGGGGGTGGAGGTGGAGAGCACTGCGGGGAAGCCCAGGAGGCGATGGCGGCGGCTTTCCCCTTCTGGGACGCTTGCGAGGCCTTTAGGCGAGCCAACATTTCGTCTTTCTTATACATCGCGTTGGGGCTCGCGGCGAGTAAGAAAAGAGAGAGAGGAATACAAAAGTTTGAATGCCAGTAGGGAATGGCAGTATTTATAGTGGTGAGCGTGGGCCCCACCAAAAAATTCGTGCCACGTAGTCTAAAGGATGGCGAATAACCGAGGTTGGATGATTCTTCGCAAGCCCGGAGAGCCTCGCAAAGAGCGGGGATTGTGTACAACCCCGATATTTGCCAGAAGGGGGCAAGCCGAGCACTCGCCATGGGCCTGTAAGGAAGCGGGCGAGCCGGATTATAGTGGTCTGCTCCTAGCAGGGCGGGCGAGCCAGACCGTCGGGAACGGCGAACTCGCCATCCAGCTCGTGTCAGCGGCTGGGCTGGGAAGGCCAGCCGTCCCAACAGCTATTTCTACCCAGTCCCAGCGGACCTTCTGAGACAAGCGAGTGACTCAGCGGACTCAAGCACCTTCTCTGCAGGCACTCGCAGAAGGCACGAGCGAGTGACTCGCGGGAGAGCTCGCAGGATGAAGTGCGAGACCCGGCCTCGGTGGAGGTCGCAGGAAAAGCGCGAGCGGGGTCTTCGCAGACCGCACACCTAAGTAGGGTTTCCGGTCCAACAGGTGGAAGAGGTAACAAAGAAGACGAGCCAGGGCTTCAAAGATCGCTCGCAGGAAAGCGGGCGAGCCAGGTACTCGCCGACCACTAGTGAGAAGGCGGATGGGCCGGATTTCTTCCAAGTGTCCATGCTCAACGAAATCTGTTCTGCGTCCGACGAACCCACGTCACATTCCCAGCTCACCAAACTCGATTGTCCCGCTGGTTCAGCAGATCTGCACAAGGCCAAGGGGAGCTCGCGGGAAGGCGCGAGCGTCGTGTCCTTGCGAGGCCAAGCCTCAAAGTAAGCTCACAAGATGTTTGGCTGAAAGCACCGGCCATCTCAGCGGTTGAGCTGAGAGCACTGGCTGTCTCAGCGGTTGGGCTGAGAGGACTGACCGTCTCAGCGGTTGGGCTGAAAGGACCGGTCGTATCAGCGGTCTCTTCTATCCCGTCTCAGCAGATCCGCTGGGACCAGGGTGTCTCAGCGGTTTTCCCCCCACCTGTAGTTCAGCTTGACAGGGAGTGGAAGCGACTGGTGTTTCAACAATTTTGTCATTTGGCTGTTTAGGTAGTTAGTGTCTTCCTTTAAGACCTTGATCTCAGTCATCACCTCATACTTCACTGTTGAAACTGACTTGTCTACGTATTCTTTCATTGAAGGCATATGAACATCAAGCATTGATTTGATTGAACTTAGGAGAAGTTCATTTGAATGTTGTTGTTCAACAAATAATGCTGGCCGAGGTTGTGAAAGTGCACAGTGTGCCTCTGAGAATTCTCTAGAGGGGGGGGGGGGGGGGGGTGAATAGAGATTTAAAATATATTTACCCTAACTATGCATACAATAAAATTCTAAGGTATTATGCACTAAACAAAACTAGAATAGAATAAATAAATGTTGTAAATATAAAGCAGAAAAACAATAAGCTATAAAAGGGGACAGCACAGAAAATGAACAACACAAAAGACACAAGATTTTATAGAGGTTCCCCAAAATGTGGGTAGTCCTCACTTCTACCTTCCTGGTAGGATTGCACAACCTGTACCTGAGTCTTTTGATAAGGAGACTATTAGAACCAAAGATCTTTTGATAATGAGATCTTGAACCACTCAGATCTTTTGATAAGGAAATCTTGAACCACTCAGATCTTTTGATAAGGAGATCTTGAACCATTGAATCCTTTGGAAGAGGGATTCTTAAAACTCTGTTACAGTAGTAAAATAGAGTAAGAAGAAATAAGGAAGTAGAAGATAAAGAATTTTGTTCAAAGAATTCTTTAGAAGCTTTTCTCAAGTTAAACTTCTGTTTTCTTTCACTGGATCTGCTGATGATGAACCCTTTCTTATGATTGTGATGATTTGCAAGGGTTATGTTACTCAGATCCTTTTCTCTAAAAGCTTCTTGTAATCTGGCCGCTGTGAGATGTAGAAGAAGAAGAAGCAACCCTGTATCTTTCCTGTATAGAGAGAGCACTTGATTTCTGTCAATATGTCTCTTAGGGTTGAAGGAGGAAGAAGAAGAAGCCATAATCGACAGCCAGAAGAGTGTAATAATTATCCTTTACTTTTCTTCACCTTTATTTGCATACTTATGATGTATGATTGTATTTTCAAAAGTCTTTCCCCTTTTGGCTTGTCCTGGAATGGAATTCACCTAATTTCCTTTTCTGTTCTTGACCCGTCAATCCATTTTGAATAGCTTCCAAAAGTGATTTGATGTGCCCTGGAATACTTCATTCTATTCTTAGCAACAAACGAGCCATTGGAGAACTGTCTCTAGCATGGTAGTCCTTCTATAAAGGTCCTAAAAGGACAGCTGGAAAAGCATCATTTTCCTAACTGTATTCGACGATGCGCCGACTTCATCAACCTTCATGTCAACGCACCTCTGAGTTCTTATCGACTTGGCTTTGAATTTCTTCTTAGCTTTGGATGAACTCAGATGTTGGCATTACGTCGAGATCTTATTGACGTACCCATCGAGTTGAAGCATGGGACTTGATCTCTTAACTTCTGCATCGAATTATAGTCGACTTGTTAGATGGCTTTGACAAGCTCTATCTTCTGCATCGAGTTCCTTTCGACGTTCGGTCGACTTGACTTATACTTCGACATGCTGCATGATCTGCTTCAACATCAACTCAGAGTTGCGTTGATATCAAGTCGAAGTTGCGTCGACTTGTATTCGACGCAAGTCTTAACTTAACTGGTTTCAAGCTTATCTTGACTTGGTCTTGACACTCTAACTTTGAGTGTGACATCCTAAGACATCTAATGACCAAATTACCCTTACTATACAATGTGGTTAATAAACCTAAGAAGTAAAATCACTTATAGTTAATTTGTTAAGTAAAATCAACAGGGGTTTTCCCAACAATCTCCCCTATTTATCTTAACAAATTTTACAGTTTATTTTAAAGTGATTTTACACAATTTTTTTGACATAATTACAAATACACATAAACACGGAACATTTTTAGACAATATGATATGATAGAGCTAAATCACATGCCATATATAATAAAAAGTAACTGATTGGTATAACTTAATGTTTACCAGAATTAGCTCATCCAAGACGTGATTCATTTTTTCTTCTTGAGAAAATTTGTCAAGGCCTCAAAGATTTTTCTGGACTTTCTCTCCACATATTTGAAATTTGTTGGGATTTCTTTCTCTGGATTCCTTTGGATTTTCTCATGCCCTTTGAAGAACTTTTCCAGATCAAATTTAATTTTAGGATATACATTACTAAGCTTTGCTCCCATACTGATAAATTTGGCTGTCATCAGATTATTTCTTCTAGATCTATATCCACAGAATCAGGATCTGGTACTATAAATGTTGATTGAGGAACACCTGTAACTGTAGCTGTTTTGAAGGTGATCTTTCTTTTCTTTTGATGTTGAAGGTCTTCTAAATCTTGATTGAATCCAAGACCCTTTTTATCTAGTTGACCTTTCTCATACTTGAGTTTTGCTTGAGGATTCTTTGCAATATATTTAGAGATATTAAACAGAGTGCTGGGGATTTTGAATGTCTCATTTAATTGTTCTTTCTCTACAGCTTCTTTGCCCTTTATCCGCCTTTCAATGAACCATCTTTTCTTTTTCTCTGGTTACCTTTGGGCTGCTTCATAATCATCTTGCTCCCTTCTTCTACACTCATATAGGGCTTCATCCAGCTTTGGATCATTATATTCCTTCCAGTTATCTTCAGGCATCTCAACCTTTTCATAGGTTTTGTTATAAGATTTATAGTTTTTGTACATTTTTCTTTGCTCTTTTGTATACCATTCCCAGATTGGTATATTTCTTCCATATCTTCCTCTGAAATTTCTAGGAAAACCTCTCCCCTGTACGGAGGTCTTCCTCTAAAGATTGGTGCTGGAATCTTTGGAGTGGATGCTGGGGTAGGATCAATACTAGGTAAAGCTGGAGGTGGAGAGGGTGGACCACTTACAAGGGCTTGATCATCCACCTTGACTGGAGAAGGTGCTGTTGTAGATTCTTCAGAAGATAACCTGAATTTTTGTACATCAAGAATGGATGGCTCAGTCCCCTCATTGAACTCTTGCAGACTCTTCAGATAGGCCTGATCATCTGAGAATAGTGGAACCTCTAGAGCAATCTCCCCCTGAATTGATGACTCCCCCTGTGTTGAAGGCTGAGTCCTTGGAGGAGATAACTCCTGGTATGTTACTGCATCATCAGGTAGAATAAGGAGCTTAGAAGTAATGGATGGCTCACCTTCAGACACAGAGTATAGAGGGAGAGCTACAATGTACATTGAGTCTTGAGGTGGCTGCCTGTTGATACATCTGTCCCCCTGCTTTATATCAATGATGAAAGATATAATGACATCGGCAGGCACAACTGATGTTCTCATTTCAGCATCAAGAGCCTTGATTTCAGATGTAAGGTCTCGCAACCTTCTGTGCTGGGCACAAAGCTTGCGATAGCAATCCCTTGAGAAGTCTAGATACAGAGTACTTAACTGGGATAACAATGTCTCGAGGGCAAGATTCACTGCTTCAATAACATCTTGTTTATTTGAATAAGATGTCATTGAACTCCTACGGGTACCTGCAAAAACTAGAAAGAAAAAAGTAGAGGGTAAACGGAGGAGAGTGAAAGAGAGAGAAGTTGAAAAAGCACAATAGAGTTGAATGCCTGAGTTGCTATGAGTAAATGAATCGTCACAACTTATGGTTATATTCGAAGTGATGTCGAAAAGAAATGAAATCAGCGCACCAAAACTCTGTGCGCGCTTTGCAAAGTCGACGTAACGTCGATATGAATTCGACGCAGCTCCGAATATAGTTTAGTGACCATGATGTCGACATGAGCGATGATATAAATTCAAAGCTACGTCGAGTGCTATTCAATGGAACTATCCCAATCTACTCTCGAAGCTAACGTCGAATAGATGTCGACGGTGCGTCAATTCTTTTTCGACGTAGCTCTGATTTAACCTTTTTTGTGAAAATCTTTGTTGTTTTCCCCAGCAACACTTTTCTATGGAATATAGGCTTAAGTACATAATATAGTTGGAGTGACCTAGAGAGCTCCATCAAGCATTCCTAGTGCATTGATGAAGAACTTGTGCATACTTCCATCAAGTGGCTTAGTGAAAATGTCAGCCCTTTGAATATCAGTGGAGATGTATTGAAGGTTAATCTTACCTTTCTCAACACTGTCCCTGAGAAAGTGGTGCCTTATTTTTGTGTGCTTAGTTCTGCAATGGTGAACAGTATTGGAAGATATAGAAATAGCGCTAGAGCTGTCACAAAATATTGTGGAATTGACAAGGGAAAAGTTGTAATCTAACAACTGATTTTGCATCCACAATATTTGTGAGCAGCAGCTCCCTGCAGCTTTGTGCTCAGCTTCAGCTATAGAAGTAGAGATTGTGGTTTGCTTCTTGCTAAACCATGAGATCAGTCTAGCACCCAGGAACTGACATGTTCCTGAGGTGCTTTTCTGTCCATCCAGCATAGTCTGCATCTGAATATCCTACTAATTTAAATCCAGATTCAGCTGTATACCATAATCCAAGTTCAGGTGTACCCTTTAGATATCTGATTATTCTTTTTATAGAACTAATATGGGATTCCTTTGGGTCAACCTGAAACCAAGCACATTTATAGGTAGCAAACATTATATCAGGTCTTCTAGCTATCAGGTAGAGAAGAGAGCCAATGGCTGCTCTGTAAGTCTTCTGATCAAAGGACTTACCCTTTTCATCTCTATCCAAAACAGCATTAGTAGCCAAGGGGGTTTTGATAACAAAGGCATTTTCCATCCCAAACCTCTTGATGAATTCTCTGGTATACTTGGATTGTGATATGAAAATGCCATCTGCATTTTGTCTTACTTGAAGACCAAGGAAATAGGATAGTTCCCCTGTGCAACTCATTTCAAATCTTGACTGCATTAGGTAAACAAACCTTTTGCAGACAAATTGATCTGTTAATCCAAATATAATGTCATCTACATATATTTGTACTAGCAATAGCTGATTCTTATGTGCTCTAGTGAAGAGTGTTTTATCCACTTTTCCTCTTTCAAAGGAGTGTTCCAGAAGGAAAGTGGATAGGGTCTCATACCGAGCTCTTGGAGCTTGCTTGAGACCATACAATGCTTTATCTAACCTATACACAAAAGAGGGAAAAGTTGGATTTACAAAACCAGGGGGCTGCTCCACATACACTTATTCTTGAAGAGTTCCATTTAGGAATGCACTCTTCACATCCATCTGATAGACTTTGATCTTCATGTGAGCTGCAAATGCCAGAAACAAATGTCTGATTGAAGTCAATCCACTCCTCTTGCCTGTATCCTTGGGCCACAAGTCTGGCCTTATTCCTGATTATGGCTCCTGTTGAATCCATTATGTTTTTGAATACCCATTTGATGCCAATGACTGGGTAATTCTTTGGTCTTTCAACCAATGTCCAAATTTTGTTCCTCTCAAACTATGTTATCTCTTCTTACATAGCAAATAACCAGTGAGGATCACTGTCTTCTTCTTCAAACTTCTTGGGTTCATACTAAGAGAGGAAGCATTGCAGCATTGTTTCACTTGTGAGCTGTTTCCTTGTCTTGACTCCAACTATCAAGTCTCCTATAACTTGTGTTGAAGGATGATCCTTTAGGGTCATCCTTGATCTTGTTGAGTTATCTAGGAGATTTTATTCTTCCTGAGGAACCACTTGCTCAGTGAAAGTGGGAGCACCCTCCTCATTTACTGGAATGATCTCTGTGGCTGGCAATTCAGGTGCTATTATTTCCTCTTCATTTGCTGTAGAATCTTCATTTGAATCAGTGTCAATCTTCTGTTTTACTTTATCTTGACACCCTGATGGATGGTTCTGCTAACTGATCTTCTTCCTGCAAAACAGTGCGGGTGGAAGTTTCCTTCCCCTTATTAAACATGCTAGGTTCTTCAAAAACTACATGCACTGACTCCTCAATTTTGAGAGAGCTTTGATTATAGCACCTATAGGCCTTGCTCGATGAGGAATATCCCAAGAATATCCCATCATCAGCCTTCTTATCAAATTTGGCAAGATGACTTTTTCCATTGTTGAGGATAAAGCAAGTACACCCAAAAATCCTAAAGTAAGTGACTATAGGAGCCTTTCCCTTCAATAACTCATAGGGAGTCTTTAACTTAGTCTTGTGGATGAGACTTCTATTCAGAACATAATTGGTTGTATTTACTGCCTCAACCCAAAAGGACTTTGGCAAGTTGGATTCAGCCAATAAAGTCCTTCCTAATTCAATTAGGGTTCTATTTTTTCTTTCAGCCACCCCATTTTGTTGGGGGGTTCTAGGAGCTGAAAATCTTTGCCTTATCCCCTCATCCTCACAGAATCTACACGTTAACTGATTCTCAAACTCAATACCATGATCACTTTTGATCACAGCAACCTGATTATTGAATTCAGATTGAATCTTTCTAATGAATCTTGAGAGGATCTTGAAGGTGTCTGACTTAGCTTTTTGAAAGAACACCCAGCTGAACCTAGAAAATTCATTAGCAATGACTAAAGTATAGGACTTACCTGCTAAGCTTTGAGTGGATATGGGACCAAATAGTTCCATGTACAACAGGAATAGGATTCTGGGGGAATCATTCTTACCAATTGGTTTGAATGATGCTTTGATCTGCTTTCCTAGTTAGCAGGCTCTATAGGGATGGTCTTTATTGAACTTAACTGTTGGTAAGCCCCTTAATAGGTTAATATTGCAGAGTTTGGCAATGGTCTTAAAGTTATGGTGACTAAGACTCCTATGCCACAACTCACTGTTTTCTAACTAGGAGTTGAATAAGCAGATCTCTGACTTTGTATACTCAAAGTCTACAACATAGACCTTACCTTTCCTAAGACCAGTCAATACTATTTGGTCAGTTCTAGAGCTAACTATATGACACAAGGACTTAGTGAATACAACTTTGTATTCACCATCACACAGCTGGCTAATACTGATTAGATTATGTTGAAGTCCTTCAACATAAGCTACCTAAGAAAAACAGACTTCCCCAATCCTGAGCAAACCATATCCTTTGGTTTGACCAGAGTGGGAATTCCCAAAAATTACCTTAGGCCCTTCCTTGGCCTTGAAGTTCTCCAGCAGTTCTTTTTCTCCAGTCATATGCATGGAGCATCTACTGTCCAGATACCACTGCTGCTTTGTGCTTGAACAGTCTCCCTTCTGCACATGAAATAAACCATTAGTATAGACCCTCACATGTTGGAGTCTCTTTCTTCTAGCATCATATGTAGATATGAAAGAGTGAGAGGGTCTTTCAGTATAGCCCTTAAGGTGAAGAAGTGCTGCATTATTATGCCAGCAATTTTGGCTATATGTCCATGTTTGGAATAGCAAAAACATCTAGGAACAAAGGTAGATGGTTGATAAATTTTTGCAGGAAACATGCGTCGAGAAGAAATTAACGTATCTTTAGAGTTGCGCCGAATGTAATTCGACGTGTTTGCATAGTTCAGTCGATAATAATTCAACGTAGATGTTGGGAACAGTGCCCAACAGAGTTCCTGATTTGAAGAAGTGTTCAGCTCAATGATAAGTACAAGTTGTATTTGATGTTATATTTAGTTCATGCTTGCAGAGATCAGACAATATGTCCAGTAATTTAATTACTTCACTAAGTACAAAACTGTCGAAAAGGACTGGACATATCATCGAAAAAGGTAGGCATGTCATTGAAATGATGTGAAGAGCAAAGCAGAATGATCAAATCAGCTATCGTCGAGATAACATGCACATAATGATATCGATATGACATCAACACTATGACACCACACGACGATACCAGGATGCTGAGATGAAGGAAGAATACTTAAGCATAAGTACAAGACAATGTCGACGACATCATTGTAAAGAAGCCTTATTGTGGATAAGGCCACGTAAGACTGATATCGACGATATCGTCGTAAATAAGGCTTGACGTCGAGAAGGCTATGGAAAGTGTTATGAAGATAGACAGTTGCTGAAGAATAGCTTATCGACGTAATGGTGATTATGTCGTTGATAAGTCAAGGTGGTGTCAACGACATTGTGAATAAGACATCAAGGAGTCAAGATTACGCCGACAACAGTCAGATGACTTCATGTCGTTTTAAATGCAAGTGCAGAAGGGATATCTCGTATCATCGAGATATCCTTGTCTGAAGTAGAAGGAAGAATACTTGAAGCTCTGTCCAAGTCCAAGACAACGACACGTGCGATCATCGAGATATTGTCTATATCGTCGTAACAATGGAAATATCGTCTAGACAGATACAAAAGTTGCCAGACGCGCTGCCATCATTTAATGTTATTGCCTGAATGTCCAATCAGCGCGTGCTCTTAAGGTATGAGTGTCTGTCAGTGAAGGACATCATAGGAGGCCATTGAGCGGCTCCTTTTGGAGCCTATATTCCGTATCTCTTGGTTTGAGAATAACAAATACTGTGTTGTATTTGATCTTTTATTTTGGGTGTTTATAGTGTGCAGGTTGTAAAGGAATTATAGATACACATCTCTATGAGTAGTATGCTGATTGGAGATGATTCTCTGGAAAGAGTGCTAACGCCCCACTTTAAGATTTAACGCCCCGCTTTAACTCTTAACGCCCCACGTTATCGTTAACGCCCAGCGTTAACTTTTTCGTCCATAAGGGATGTCGTCGAAGAGGGAATGACGTCGAGAAGAAGTACCATCAAGTACCAAGAGACAACGCCAGCGTTGACTCTTAACGCTCGCGTTTAGTCCAATGACTGCCACGATCTCGACGGTTGCATGATCTCAACCACGACTGTACACGACCGCTAACGCTGGCGTTAACACTTAACGACACGCGTTAACTCCCGTACCTATTTAAAGAGCAGCCCCTCTCATTATATGATTGATGATTCCATCATTCTGATTCTTTTGAGAGATGCTCGTCTACAGCAATTAAGAGATCTCCCTTGGGCTAATATGAAGATCTAAAGAAGATTTTGAAGGAGAAGGTCTACGGCCCATATTCTATACGAAGGACGAACGCTTCAAGAATGCCAACGTATACATCGCCTTCGTCTTCACCTTCAGAATTTCTTGGGGAGTTTTTCTTACTTTATCTTGTAATCTTTTACTTTTTCCTTTTGAAATTTGTGTGGAGAAATCTTTCGGGGACAATGTCGGATTCCGGGAAGGATTCCGTGGGTAAATTCGTCGCGGTTGTTGGCGCATAAGTCCTTGTGCGGCTTAGGGGTAATTCATCATTTTGTGCGTGGCGACTAGGTTGAGGGTAGATCTAGAGGTGTCTAGAGGCCTTATCTGGGTATAGATAGGCTATATCCAACCGATCCTTGGGAGAAGGACCGGTGAAATAACAAAAAGTGTTTTTAATATTCTCGCCTTAATTTCTAGTGTTATAGAAATCAAATATTTGTGTAATCAATTTATTATGAAATAAAATCATGTCTTTTAATGTTCTATTCAATTGATTTTATTTCCTCTTCAAGAATATGTTAAATTATATTTTCATCAAAGCATTAAAGTAAATATTTGTGTAATCAATTTCTTTGAAATATAATATTCGTTTTTATTATCTCTGCTTTTCTATAATTGTATTTCATTTAAGATTTCATAAGTAAAATCACTGTGACAATTTTTTTTTTTGCTAAGGAAAATTTCCTGGAGAGCTAACGCCCAGCGTTAACCCTTAACGCCAGGCGTTAGCAACAGTTAACAAAAAGTTTTGTTTCTCTTCTTTAAAAAGGAATCGTCAATATAATCTTATCTGAGATATTTAAATATATTTTCTTATAAATATTCTGAAACTTCAATCACAAACTATGATATTTTTTAATTAAGATTTAAATTCCATGAAACCCTTATTCACCCCCCCCCCCCCTCTAAGGGCGCCGTAAGATCCAACACGTGGTATCAGAGCGTAGGTTATTCCAATATGGCTTCACAACCGGGAATAATGGCGCTTCATGATCTCGCATCTTAAAGAGGGGATAATTTTTATGAAAATGAAAAATCATTATCACCACCTTTATTTCTGGGTGAAAATTACAATGAGTGGAAAAATCTTATAGAAAAATTTCTTAAATCTTTGGATATTGAAGATTGGAATATTACTATTAAAATGCCCCCAAGTATTTTAAATAAAAATGAAATGTTTTTAAATGCCAAATCTATGAATAGTCTATATTGTGCTCTAGATCAAAATATTTTCAAACTTATTTATACGCTTCCTACTGCTTTTGAAGTTTGGAAATTTCTTGAGAATACTTATAGTCTTCCTTCCACAGATGACGAACAAGAGGAATTCCTTATGGATCCAAGAGAAGAAATCGACGAGGACTCATGCTTGGAGGAAGATCTATTTAGGAGAGAAGAATGCAACGTCATAATATTGGGCTCAAATGATGGCAACACAGCAAGCAAAAGAAAAGACGAAAATTCAACTATGGAAGAGGAATGTCAAGAAGATGTCAAAGGAGCCTTTGGTTTAAATCTTGCCTCATCCCATAGCAAGGTAAGAAAATCAAAATCTTCTCTTTTTGTAACAAATTCTATTTCTACACTACATATGCTTGAAATTGCTAAACGTAGAATTAAAAATTTGAAAATGCTAATTTCAAACTACATTTAGAAAATAAAACTTTAAAAGCAAATGCTAAAGTAGAATCAAGTATTGATGTGTTAAATTCTCTTTCATGCCCTTTAGTTGAAATTCCTACTCTTTGTTTTGATTTTAATGATCTTAAAGAAAAATTCAAGGATTTTGAAAAAGGGCTTTTAATTTCAAAAGAACAAAATGAAAAAGTGATAAATGAAAATAATGTTCTATCTTATAAACAAGAATCTCTAAAATCACATGTACAAAAAATTTCAAATGATTTTAAAAATCTTTTTTCTAGTTTATCCTCAAAATTGTATAAAGCATGTACTAGTGTTTCAAACTTTATAAATCATGAACCTAGTAGAATATTTATTTCTAATCCTTATTTAGCATGTCCCAACAAAGACTTAAATGTTCTCAAATTTCCTCTAAGTAATACTTTTGAAAATTATTAAGGAAATTTGAAGTATAGGAATATTAAACCAAAGTATGAATGGAGGCCCAAAATTAAAGATAAAACATTAACATTATTTGAAAGAACCCATTCATCACTATCTCCCCAAAAGCCAACACGATGTATTTGGGTACCCAAAGGAACCATCCCACTTGGACCTCTTTGGATACCAAAATCTCTCATTAATTAGTATCCAATCATTTGCATGAAGTAGAAATAAATCAAAATGAAATTTTCAAGACTATACTTCATGATATGCTTAATGTTTTTTTTTCTTTTGTTTGTTTTCTTATTTTTGAGCTAACACGCTAAGGTCACTAAGATTTGTATGCAATATGACTTACACTATTTAAGCCTAATGTTTAACAAATCAAATTAAATTAAATTAAATATAAAGTCATAAAGCTTTCAAGTGATCTATCTTTTCTTGTTATATGTTTTATCCTTCTTAAATCCATTGCCTATAAATGTCTTATTTTATCACTATAAATTGAATGCTAAATTTGCTAAATGATATTACCAAGACAAATGAAATTACTTTCAAAAATGGATTTAAATGAGCTTTTAGGGGTCTTAGGCTAAAATATTAAATGCACAACTTATTGCATATTTGTCTATTTTCTTTGTTGCATATGATAGCCCCTATAATGAATAATCAGAATTGGAAAATTACAAAAATGATGAATATGATTTCACACACTCCACCATGATCTATTAATATCCTATGCTAAAATTCACTATTATCATATATCATAATTCATGATCTATCAGGAATGATCATAAATCAACTATCTTTATCAACCTTAGGAATAATGAAATATATGATGGATATTGGTATTATAGTTTCATATCTTGTTTTGTGTGTGTGATGTGCATCTCTATTATTTGCATGTATCTCATTAAATTTAGACCTAAGAATTAACTTAATATAAACAAGATGAAATCAAATAGAATTGTCACTTCATTCTAGGTCTATGAAAATCTCAAAACTCTATGTTTGAATACATGCAACTCAATTATATACTTGTCCATCTTTACATAACTTTGCAACTTGTTGTCCTAACTCATTATAGTAGAATCATCACTTACCATAGGTAGAAATCAATGTACATTCTAGTTATATCTTGCTATGCTAAAGTAAAATATATTACTAAATTCTGAAAATCAAAATTTACATTGTAGTTGATTGCATGAATAAATTTCTCTTAATGGATTTAAAATCAACAATCTTTGATATAATTGTAAATCCAAAAACTAATCATGCAATTATACCATAGTTCATATATTTAAGACTTTCACGCTTAGTATGTCCATCATCATTAAACCTATGACATGTGTCTCACAATAGCGAGGGCGTAGGGTTGTATGCATTAGAGACCTAACCTCTAGGTCATGTCTTGTCCTTAACCTGGGAGGGTTCCAGTAGGGCCTTGCGAGGCACTGGGGGGAAAGAGTGCTAGGTTGAGCATCATCTTTTGTATGCATATGGGATTAATACCCCGACCTACGGCATGTGTGCAGCTCCTCGTGCTCATCCGTCACTTAGTACGGGGCTAGAGTATAGTCATGTAGTTAAGGCATCTTAATCTTAGAAATTCTTATATTATATTCATTGCATGAACATCATCTCACTCTTTATACTTAAATCATGCATATTATTTTTGTTCTATCTTTGCATCTTGTGTTTGCATATTTTATTATTTTGAGCTTTAATGATAAAACACAAGTATTTGAAAAATCATCGAAAACATGCTTAAAAGAGCCTTCAAATCATCTCTAAAAAGTCTGAAATTTTAACTTAAGGAAGACCTCTTTATAATACAAAAGAATTTTGAAAAACATTTTTCAAAAAATCAAGAAATGCAGTTCTGTTTTGGTGTTAAGAAGATAACGCCTAGCGTTAGCTCCTTTTCTCATGCATTATTTCTTTTCAAAAAATCAACAAAATTTTATTTCTTTTCAAAAAAAATGTATTTTCTCATGCATTATTTTGGTTTTATTTCTCTGGCATAGAATTTCATTTACTGATATGCCTTTTAAAGACTTCTATGTTTTCCAGAAAATATTTAAATTTGAATATTTAAAAAACAAATACAAAATTAAAAAACAATTTCCAAGAACAAAAATATGTTTTTCTCTTTATGTGTGATTATTATTTTGTACTTATATAAAAATTAAAAAAATATTTAAAGATTGATTGTTATTCATTGCCACTGCCAAGGATGATTAATTATATCAATTAAAGATTAAATACAATGTTTAATTTAACTTTCAAGTTTCTTAAAAAAACATTTTTTTGTATTTGTCATGCCTTGAGAATTATCTTGTTATGTGCAATGAAATTGATTGTAGACAAACATGTGTATAAACGCTTAGTATGCCTCTAAGTATGAGTAATGTATTAGGTTTGATAATTATTTATTCACTCACTTATTTTTGATAATCTACATGTGTTTGCAATCTTATACTTACATGATTGTGTAGTGTAATAACATAAATAATTAAAATGCATAAATAGATTACCTACACAACATTGAATTAGTTATTACAATTCTTTGTCTTTCATGCACTTATTCGTTAGAGAAATGTGGTTTAAAATTCTATGTTTACAAATCAAGTGAATTCGGAGTCCTTAGTCACTAAACTAAAAAGCAAATAATAAATGACAAGGATAACTCCACCAAGTCTACTCACCCTCCTGATAAGTCTTATTGAGCATTGTGCGATTGAGCACCTTGGAAAGAATTGTAATGTGTCTTGTAACAAACAATTAATATACCACTTCTCTTAGTACACCAGATCACAAATAAAATTTGAAAATAATGCTAAAAAGTATAAAAGTGATCCCCAAGCACTACTTTACACCCTGATAAGTCTTAATAAGCATTATGTGTGCAGAGCACCTTGGTAGTTATACTCTTTATTCATGTGCATTGAAATATTGTGGAAGTAATAATATTTGTGTATTTTAATGTTGTGTTATTTCACTATATATGTCATGTGTTGTTGATTGATTCACTTGTATACTTTATCAAAACACTATTTTGTACGCATCATTATCTTTCTTAAAATTTCTACTCATGAGAATTGGATTCTAATGCTCATCTACACTATTCTCTACAAACTTAAGTAAATGCACTAGATAATAAAGCATGATCGCTACAGTGTTTATTTTTACTTGAAATGCAAATTAACTTACATTGTAGTTTCTATCTTTTCTTGATATTATAAAATCATGCTTGAAATTTTATCCTAATGGAATAGCATCTCTTGAATCTTTAATTCAAATATCAACTTTTCAAATTTAAAACTCCTTATCCTTTGTATGATTTTACCTTCTAAAATGATGTTTATGTTTAAGAGTGCTTATTATATTCTTCTGCTAAGTTTACCACTTATGCTCATTCATGTCTATTATTTTTTTAACACCATGGTATTATTTTTTTCAACAAGTGGTATATTAAAATAGAATGCTTACTTTATCATGTCAACTATGTTGCTTACTACTATATGTTCCATCATGCTTACATTTTTCTTAACATGTAGTATTTAACAAGCTTTTGATTGCATCCTATTTTTCTTCTCGACATAGAACATATTATTCTTTATTGCACACTCTCACCTAAACCTTCTTTTGATACTACCAAAAGGGGAGAATAAATTACATAAATCTAATATTTAGGGGGAGTACATTATAATGATTTCAAACTCAAAGAAAGTATTTATATAGGAGGAGTACTCATATAGAAGGTGCATACACTATTCTATGCTCGATCATGGAAATCCCTCAATAAGTGGTTCCTAATCAATCTTAGTAGATATACACTTATCCCTACCCACTTTTTCTAATAATAAAGGGGGAGAAGAAATTGTGAAATCTAGTATAATAGATATTTAAGGGGAGTAAATTATAAGTGAACACTTATGTAGGGGAGGACTTCATATAGAAAGAGTATGCATTATCGCTTTAATGAAAATATAATTTAACGCATTCCTAAAGAGGAAATAAAATCAATTGAATGAAAACATTAAAGGACAAGATTTTATTTCATAAGAACTTGATTATACAAATGTTTGATTTCTATAACGCTAAAAATCAAGGCGATAATATTAAAAACACTTTTTGTTGTTCCACCGGTCCTTCTCCCAAGGACCGGTTGGCTATAGCCTTTCTATCCCCAAAAAAGGCCTCTAGCCACCTCCTAGATCTACCCTCGACATAGTTTGTTATTATCTATAAACACAAATGGTCTTAATCTCACTAATTTCTCATATAGGTATTTGTTATTATCAAAAGGGGGACATTGTTGGAGCCTATGTTCCACATCTCTTGGTTTGAGAATAATAAATATCGTGTTTTATTTGATCTTGTATTTTGGGTGTTTATAGTGTGCAGGTTGTACAGGTTGTACAGGAATTATAGATACACATCCCTATGAGTAGTATGCTGATTGGAGATGATTCTCTAGAAAGAGAGCTAACGCCCCGCTTTAAGAGTTAACGCCCCGCTTTAACTCTTAACGCCCCGCGTTAGTGATAATGCCCCGCGTTAACTTTTTCGTCGATAAGTGATGTTGTCAAAGAGGGAATACGTCGAGAATATGTACCATCGAGTACCAAGAGACAACGCCAACGTTTACTCTTAATGCTCGTGTTGAGTCCACGATCTGCCATGATCTCGATGGTTGCATGATCTCAGCCACAACTGTACACGATCGCTAACGCTGGCGTTAACTCTTAACGCCACGCATTAACTCCCGTGCCTATTTAAAGAGCAGCCCCTCTCATTCTATGATTGATGATTCTAGCATTCTAATTCTTTTGAGAGAGGCTCGTCTACAACAATTAAGAGATCTCCCTTGGGCTAATATGAAGATCTAAAGAAGATTTTGAAGGAGAAGGTCTACAACGCATATTCTATACGAAGGATGAACGCTTCAAGAATGCCAACGTCTACATCGCCTTCGTCTTCACCTTCAAAATTTCTTGGGGAGTTTTTCTTACTTTATCTTGTAATCTTTTACTTTTTCCTTTTGAAATTTGTGTGGAGAAATTGTTCGGGGAGAACGTCGGATTCCGGGAAGGATTCCGTGGGTAAATTCATCGCGGTTGTTGGCGACTAGGTCCTTCTGCGGCTTAGGGGGTAATTCGCCGCCTTGTGCGTGGCGACTAGGTGGAGGGTAGATCTAGGGGGTTGCTAGAGGCCTTATCTGGGGATAGATAGGCTATAGCCAACCGGTCATTGGGAGAAGGACCGCTGAAACAACAAAAAGTGTTTTTAATATTCTCGCCTTGATTTCTAGCGTTATAGAAATCAAATATTTGTGCAATCAATTTATTATAAAATAAAATCATGTCTTTTAATGTTCTATTCAATTAATTTTATTTCCTCTTCAAGAATGTGTTAAATTATATTTTCATCAAAGCATTAAAGCAAACATTTGTGTAATCAATTTCTTTGAATTATAATATTCGTTTTTATTATCTCTAATTTTCTGGAATTGTATTTCATTTAAGATTTCATAAGTAAAATCACTGTGACAATCTTTTTGTGCTAAGGAAAATTTCCTGCAGAGCTAATGCCTAGCGTTAACCCTTAACGCCAGGCATTAGCAACAATTAACAAAAAGTTTTGTTTCTCTTCTTTAAAAAGGAATCGTCAATATAATCTTATCTGGGATATTTAAATATATTTTCTTACAAAATATTCTGAAACTTCAGTCACAAACTCTGATATTTTTAATTAAGATTTAAATTCCATGAAACCCTTATTCACCCCCCCCCCCCCTTTAAGGGTGCCGTAAGATCCAACAGCTCCTCCGTCCTATAAAAAATGGAACAGTGGATGCCCTAAAGAAGAGACGAGGACGAAGAAACAAAAAAAGAATCCCGCCGAGCAATACAATAGTAAAAGCTGCGGAGAAGAATCGACTTCAAGAAGAGGAGAACAAAAATGCAAATCCAGTGTTCTCCAAGTTGCAGTCAAGCCACATCGACTAGAATCGTTCAAGTCAAGAAGCAAGACAACATCAGTCTAAAGAAAAAAGCTTGAAGAAGATCTATGCGACCAAGATTCAAATCAAAAGTATCTTCTTCAAGAAAAGAAGCCGATCTCCACCATGCAGAAGACCAAACATTGTATATCTTTCTTTGTAAGGCTTGCGGGCCAAATCTGTAAGATCTATTTTCAGATCTAAATGTCGAGCTCGAGGGATTGAGATCTGTGTGGCTTGAGGGCCAGGGTAGAGGACTTGCGGGTCCAACCTTGTTGAGCTTGAGGGCTTCAGATCTGTGAGGCATGAGGGCCAGGTCAGAGGACTTGCGGGTCCAACTGTGTCGAGCTTGCGGGATTTGGTGCAGTAGGGGCTTGCGAGCCTAGGCTGCAGGACTTGCGAGTCCAAGGGTCAAGACTTGCGGGTCTTTGCTGTATAGGGCTTGAGGGACAGAGTGTCGAGCTTGCAGGCTTGAGTGCAGTAGGGGCTTGCGGGCCTAGGCTGTAGGACTTGCGGGTCCGAGTTGTAAGGCTTATGGGACAGAGACATTGGCGGAGTTTGCCGAGCCTAGCACACTGCTTGGTAGGTGCAGAGGGGCAGAGGACTACTCAAGACACCATGTCTTGAGGAAACTCTATAAATTCTTGTGTGTTTTTCTGTGCAGTGCTATTAATCTCTAAATCTGTTAACCAGAAATCAAGAACACCAGAAAGGGAACAAAACAATTTGAAATACCTATTCACCCCCACCCACTCTAGGAGATAAGTCAACACCCAATAACTAACAAGTGGTATCAGAGGGAGGTTGTTCAAAGAAAAGCTTATCAACTTGAACAGATCTGTCAGTGGGTGTCCATTCATCATAGTTATGGAATCAAGAATAGCTATTTGTTCTAGGGAGAATTTTGCCTTATGGAATGAAAGATCTAAGATATTCATGGAGGCTATGGATCCCAGAATGTTCCTAATTATTCAAGAAGGGACATATGTCCCCATGATAGCTTCCAATTGATGTTCTTATGAGATGGTGCCCAAGAAAGCATTTAAGATGACTGGATATGAGATCATCCTAGTCAACTTAGACAAGGAAGCCAAAGATATTGTAACTGGTGTAGTTGACATCTCAATATTCCAGAAACTGACTCACTGCACAACAACAAAGGAGATGTGGGACTCTCTATCTGTCCTCGTGGAAGGGTCGGAAGAAGGAGAAGTTGTTTCCCTCAAGAATCAGAATGAGGAGGTCTATGGGTTGATGGATCAATCAGATGAAGAAATCATGATTATCCACATCATCCTCAGGTATACACTACTCACACATCTGCTTCACCTGCCTCCTTTGAGAAGAATAAGAGTGCATCAGATGATTGCTCATCTTCTAAAAAAAGATGCAGAAGACTGCTCATCATGCAACAATAAGAACCATACTGATCTAATAGAACAGTTTGGTGATCTCTTGGCTACTCTAAAAAAGAGCAAGAAGCTTGTTAGAAAGCAAGCTAAGGAGCTCGAAACACTCTGACCTGTTAAGGTTGAGTTAGATGAGAAAATGGGTATGTTCCACAATGTGGGGGCCAATCCCATTGAGCTCAAGAAGCTCATCGACAAGCTTTATGATGAGAGAAACCAAAGGGAAGAACTCATTAAAAACTTGAGAATGATCTTCTTAAGGAAAGAAGCTTAGTGGCTCAATTCTCTAAGCCCAAAACCATACTGCCCATCATTGACACCTTCTCCTCCTATAGAAATAGGAGGGGATTGGGTTTCGATGTAGGGGCAGTAGATGCTGGGAATGGAAAAAGGGGCAAAAATAAAATTGAGCCTCATACCACCTTTCAGAAGGTAGTGCTTCCCTCTAACAAGTATGACCCGGACAGTGTCCATGGTCACTGGATGAATGGAAGCTCCAATAGCTTGGGAAATGCTCCTGACTATGGGAGGAGAAAGGGCATGGGGATGAGTGCATTGAAGGCTCCCCATGAGGAAATCCAAATGGCCCATCATGGACCATTTGTGTTTGGTGCTTGAACCCCCACTTTCAAGGGTAAAGAAGCAACACCTTCCCAATCTCTTCTAGTTAAGAAGCTGGCTGGCAGCACTAGTATAATGAACTCTCACTTGATCATATATGATGCCATCAACACCATGTCAGCTACCAAGCTGAAAGTTGTTGCTGACAAATAGATAAAGTCAAGAAGAAATAATTATACTAGAGCAGCTAGTCAGCCCTTAGCTGAGAGAGATAGGAAGAATGTTTATGCCTTCTCTACTGAACATAAACTTTGTGATTCTCCACCCACCTCAAAAATAGTTCAGAAAAGAAGGTACAACATCTACGAATGTTGGTGCTGTGGTAAAGTGAGACACTTTGCCATTGATTGTTGGCACAACCCTAGTATGCCTAGTGCAATGGAGAGCCCTCCTAGAAAGGCTGAGGTGAGTAGAAGAATTTCTTATAATGCTAACAAGAACCTAGGACCCAAATCAACTTGGGGTCCTAAGGGATATTAAATATGTCTTGCAGGGTAGTCCATGTAGCCAATCAAAGCAAACAAGGCTAATGGACAATATGTTATCCAGGCATAACTCTGGACTAAGAAAAATCCCATTACAAGCCAAGATGCACTGGTCAAGGGAGAGCAAAAAGGAAAAATAAAAGAGACATCACATCAAGGGGGAGCTACTAGATCAAGAAGAAGCCAGAGCTAAGGTGAAGGTATCTATGTTAAATATTCACTACAAAACCTTATCTTTATAGTTATGTAAAAGTAATTTTCACTTGAGTAAGCAAAAGCTGTCACTCAAAGAGCACACATGTATGGCACTGCTAAAGCACAACACTGATCATACAAAAGAGTGAACAAGAATAATATCGTTTTGAATACAAAATGATATCGTCGAAATAATGAATGGTATCATCGAAATTATTTCTCGACATCTAAGTAGGATCACGACGATACCTATGTGTCGATCTAGCACATAAGGGATCCGAAATTAACTAATTGCAACCGCTCAATCTAAGTTAATCAGACTTTTGTCAAATGACACTTCGCATTCCAATCCCGAAACAATAAATAAGATCAGATGTCTTAAGGTTAAAACACATTCTATATTTACCCTAAAAACCATCGTGCTCTCCACATCTTCGAAAAGTGAACGAGTCAACAGCGTTTAAATCCTCTCAGATCAAGTAAGATATGCCTCCAAAGAAGAAAGCATTTCTCTATGAAGGAAGCGAATTGGTGAGGAATGGTTTCTCAGAAGGGCCAGAAGAGATTCAAGACACTATTAAGCTGCTAGACACCGTCGGCCTGGAGTTTGCTTTCTCAGAGCCAACAGTAATATTAAAAAGAGAAGTATTGGAGTTCTACTCAAATGCCAAGGGTGGATCAAAAAGAACATCCGTGAAGAGCTTAATCAATGGGATGAAAGTCAAGGTGAACCCCAAGAGATTGGTCAGGGCTCTTCAGATGTCGACATGCGCCAAGGGGGAGGAAAATGAGGAGGTCACACAGGAGGACCTTAACAAAGCTCTGGCATGGTGTGGGCACTCCAGCAAGACCTATGGGTCTCTGGAAAGGAAAAGTTTCAATCAACAAGAAAAGCTGATGGCAGATATCGTGGGAAAACCCCTCCTCTGCAAGGTAGAGCGCATGATAGGATATCCAAGCCCATGTTCAAGATAATGGCAAGGATAATCCTACTTAAGAAAACTAACTGGGGTCAGATTATCTTCAAGAGGATTCAAGAAATTCCCAAGTACCCAATCTAGGAAGAATTCTGTCTCTCTTTTTACTACTATCTTATCCTGAAACTTTCAACAAGAGGTATGGTGTAAAAATCCATCACATGAGAAGGATGGATATTAAGATACTTGAGAGATGGGAGAAAGTTCTGAGTAATTCTTTCAAGAAGCTGAAGACTGCAGAGGATATGAAGAGGAAGGGAGAAAGCTCATCTGATGGAAGTGAGTTAGGCAATAGTTCAGTCCCGTCTGACTCTGAAGCACCTGTAGAGAAAAGGAATGTCTCCCTCAAGACCTCTGCTCTAAGTCTGGGATCCAGGACAATTGTAACAACAGGAACAGAACAAGAGGATGCTAAAACTGAGGGGGAGAAGAATAGTGAGATCCCTGCTCAAGTGGTAGATGTGATGAATAAGATCATTATGGCTCAGGATGATGCTCATTTTAGACTAGTAGTCCAAGAGGACCCAAGTGAAATCCCCAAGAAGACAACCAAGAGAATCATGCTGATGAGACTAGCAAAGATCTGCCAAATCCTGAAGAGGAAAATGAGTCAAACCAGTCAACCATCAGAAAACCTCCATCTCCCATAGTTGATGGGAATAAAGAGGAGGAACCAGGACAAGCAAGTTCACCTCCAGAGAATAGGCCAGTGGATCTCTCACTACTGCCTCAGATAAAAATGCTCCTCGAAGAGCAAAGGCAAAAAATTGAGGGTCATGTTAACTTTGTTGTCAATGAGCTAAGAAGGGAACTATCTGCTGAAACTGCAAGCCTGAGAAATGATGTGAAGAATCTGCAAGAATACACTGCCAAAGAGATAACACTTACTCACCAGGGTCTATCTGATGCAATAGATAATCAGATAATGATCGCCAACAACATAAGGAAGGCCTACATAGCAACCAACAGATGGATGGTTGAACACAAAATTAATCTCCAAGAAAGTCTAGATCACCACAATAAGGATTTAGATAGTCATCTGCTTGAGACCAAGAACCATTTGGAAGCAGGAATTCACATGCTTAAAAGCAAGATACTGGTCCTTTAGGAGAACCTCCAAAGGGGGATATCTGATGAACTCATAAAGAGGGAGAGATCAATGATAAACGCCAGTGGTGAGCCTGCCATCTAGACCACCAATACCATCAGGGAAGCAATGAATCTCCCTCCTTTACATTTTGATGAGCCTGCTGAAGAGTACCCTGTTGAAGATCAATATGTTGACATTCCGGATGTTACTGCTGATCAGAACAAGGAAAGGAAATATTGGAAGAAGATGAGGTAAAGGTGAGAAAGAAGAAATACAGGGAAGAAATGGAAAAGAAGGGTGATTATGAGAGATGGAGTCCCAAATCCAGATCCATCATACTAAAAGCATGGGAGCTGGTGAAAGTGAATAAAGGTGAAAGATACAAATTGTACAGTCCTCAAGAATGGTCTAAGCATGAAGATCAAGAAGAAGCAAGGAGAGATTACAGAAGGGATAAACAAGCAGGCAGAATCCCTGCAGACACTCCTGAGCCCCTCAAGTATCACCCCAAACCATTTGAATACTTCACCAGACAAACTGAGAAGGAACAGGAAGCCAGTGTCAAGAAAGTGAAGAGTGAAGTAGTTATAAAGGAACCAGAGAAATAGAGGGCTGAATCATTAGGAGCAAATGTAAAAGTGTTGAAAACCCTTAATACATTTGTTACCATTTATAAGTCATTAATGAAGTGATATTTATAGATTTCTGCGTTCACTTAGTCTTAACTGTAATGTCATTATTATTACATTATGATAAAGTACATCTTCTGCAAATTTGCTTAAGATGTACTTTATCATTGAGTGGGTTATGACTTCTTCAAATAGGGGGTGATTGTTGGGAACAGTGCCCAATCGTGTTCCTGATTTGAAGAAGTGCTCAGCTCAATGATAAGTACAAGTTGTATTTGATGTTATATTTAGTTCATGCTTGCAGAGATCAAACAATATGTCCAGTACTTTAATTACTTCACTACGTACAAAACCGTCAAAAAGGACTGGACATATCGTCGGAAAATGTATGCATGTCGTTGAAATGATGTACAGAGCAAAGCAGAATGATCATATCAGCTATCGTCGAGATAACATGCACATAATGATATCGATGTGACATAAACACTACGACACCACACGACGATATTGGGATGCCGAGATGAAGGAAGAATACTTAAGCACAAGTACAAGACAATATCGATGACATCGTTGTAAAAAATACTTGTCGTCGATAAGGCCAAGTAAGACTGGTATCGACGATATCGTCGTAAAGAATGCTTGACATCGAGAAGGCTATCGAAGGTGTTATGAAGACCGATATTGTTGAAGAAAATATGATCGACGTAATGGTGATTATGTCTTTGATAAGTCAAGTTGGTGTCGACGACATTGTGAACAAGACATCGAGGAGTCAAGATTACGCTGACAACAGTCAGATGAATTCATGTTGTCTTAAGTGCAAGTGCATAAGGGATATCTCGTATAGTCGATATATCCTTGTCTGAAGTGGAAGGAAGAAGACTTGAAGATCTGTCCAAGTCCTAGACAACGACAAGTCCTGTCAACGAGATATTGTCCATATTGACGTAACAATGGAAATATCGTCGAGACAGATTCAAAAGTTGTCAGACGCATTGTCAGCATTTAATGTCGCCGCCTTATTGTCCAATCAGTGCGTGCTCTTAAGGTATGGGTGTCTGTCAGAGAAGGACATCATAGGAGACCGTTGAGCGGCTCCTCCGTCCTATAAAAAAGGGAACAGTGGATTGCCTAAAGAAGAGACGAGAATGAAGAAACAAAAAAGAATCCCACCGAGCAATACAGCGGTAAAAGTTGCGGGGAAGAATCGACTTCAAGAAGAGGATAACAAAAATGCACATCCAGCGTTCTCCAAGTTGCAGTCAAGCCACATCGACTGATAAGAATCGTTAAGTTAAGAAGCCAGTTAACATCAGGCTAAAGAAGTAAGCTTGAAGAAGATCTGTGCGAACAAGATTCAAATCAGAAGTATCTTCTTCAAGAAAAGAAGCTGATCTCCACCAGGCAGAAGAACAAACATTGTATATCTTTCTTTGTAAGGCTTGCAGGCCAAATCTGTAAGATCTGTTCTTACATCTAAGTGTCAAGCTTGAGGGCTTGAGATCTGTGAGGCTTGATGGCCAGGGCAGAGGACTTGCGAGTCCAACCTTGTTGAGCTTGAGGGCTTGAGATCTATGAGGCTTGAGGTCCAGGACAGAGGACTTGCGGGTCCAACCATGTCGAGCTTGTGGGCTTGGGTGCAGTAGGGGCATGCAGGCCTAGGCTGCAGGACTTGCGGGTCCAAGGGGCAAGACTTGCGGGTCTTTGCTGTGTAGGGCTTGAGGGCCTGAGTGTCGAGCTTACGGGCTTGAGTGCAGTAGGGGCTTGCGGCCCTAGGCTGTAGGACTTGCGGGTCCAAGTTGTAAGGCTTGCGGGCCGGAGACATTGAAGGAGTTTGTCGAGCCTAGCACTCTTCTAGGTTGGCGCAGAGGGACAGAGGGCTACTCAAGACACCCTGTCTTGAGGAACCTCTATAAATTCTTGTGTGTTTTTCTGTGTAGTGCTTTTAATCTCTAAATCTGTTGAAAATAAATCAAGAACACCAAAAAGGGAACAAAACAATTTGAAATACCTATTCACCCCCTTCCCCCCTCCATCTTGGTGATACGTCGACACCCAATAACTAACAGTAGAGTATTGGTTGCGTCGAATATAATTCGACGCACCCTCATACTTGCTTCGAATTGATGTCGAAGCATATGCTGAACTTCGCTGAGTTGCATTCGACGCATCATTAAAATTGCGTCGAGTTCTATTCGATGTATGATTCTTTTTATTAAGATTTTTATTATTTTTATTTGATTTTACTAAGGGGTGTTTACCTAAAATCCCTAATTGAGTACCGGTGTTTACCCAATTAAATATGGTGAGTTTATTAGGGTTAAAATTATTATGATCGTCACATGATTCTAAAATATTATTAGGTCTAGACCTAAATAATGCTACAGGATTTTCCCAAGCAAGTTTGTTAGGGATTGGTGTGCTAGTGGATGGTAGTGATTTTAGATCAAGATGATCAAATCTCTTGGAGAGATTTTGTGAGATATCTGTAAGCCTTTGACTCCTTCCATTGAGGGAGTCATCAAAGGCTTTTGCCTTTGTGAGTTCTTTCTTTAGGTCAGAATTTTCATTATCTAATATATATAATTCTTTTTCTATCTTATATAATTTATCTCTTAGATCATAGTTAACTGAGTACAGGTTATATTTCTTAAGGTTTTTTAGTTCTGATCTAATTATTTTAAGTTCCTTTTGGTTGTTAATATAGTCTTGACAGAATTCTTTAAAGCATTCTTTAAAATTTCTTGAGGAGAAGTCAAAGTCATCAAAGATTGTTACCACATTCTCAGTAGTGGATTCTTCCTGAGCCATTAAGCAGACTTCTTCTGGTCCACACTCTTCATCCTCATCAGATGAGGAGGAGCTTGATTTAGAGTCTGAATCACTCCAGGTTTCAGCATTTAAACCTTTCCCTCCTTTCTTGTACTTCCTCCTGAAGGATTTCTTCTTGTGCTCCTTCCTCAGCTTGTTGCTCTTGTTCTTTTCTTCCTCGGGACATTTAGTGGCAAAATGTCCTGGTTTTCTGCAAGAAAAATAGATAATCTCCTGTTTAGGAGTTTTGTCATACCTTGGCTTGCTTGAACTCCTCTCTTTCCTTCTAGAGTCCTCTGCCCTAACCCATTTCTTGAATCTTTTAGCTAAGAGATTGAACATCTCTTATTCAGTGCTGGAGGACTCTACTTCAGTAGTCTTTAATGCAAGAGTCCTTTTCTTAGGAGTTGATATTCTCTCCTGGGCTTCTAACTCAGCCATGCTTTGTAGTAGAAGCTTATAGAACTTAAGCTTCCCCTGTAGAGCATCTGTTGATATCTCTCCGAGGCATCTAGAATCTTTAATGGCCCAGATTCTAGAGTCTCATGTGCTTGGGAAGCACATGAGGAGCTTGTCATTAATTTCTATCAGAGAAATTTCTTTGTCAAGCCCTCTCAGCTAATTTATGATGAGGCTGAATCTGTCATTCATTTCAGTTATGCTTTCATCAGCCTTTTTCTTGAAGTTCTCATATTGGGATATAAGAAGTGACTTCTTATCTTTTCTTTCATCAGAGCTGCCCTCAACCAATCTGGAGAGAGATTCCCAGATTTCTTTGTTAGAGTTGCACTCAGCAACTTTTTGGAATATTTCATCTGACATAGTTGAGACCAGGATGTTCATGGACTTGACCTTCTTCTCAGCATCAGTCCACTCTGCTCTGGGGACTGTAGTTTGTGTAACTTTTCCACTAACATCTTTACTTATTGGGACTGGGGGACCTGTAAGACATTGAAAATCTCTTCATCAATAGAGTTCATATAAAGTTTTATTCTAGCCTTCCAGAGTGTAAACTTGTTTAGATTACACTCTGGGGGTCTTGTTGATGCATAATCCTTAGAACTCATTTTCTTTAAAAAATAGTTTAATTAATTTTAAATGAATAAATGAGAGTACGAAATCTTTTGATCAAGGTGTTAACATTTTAATGATCAACCTAGCTTTGATACCAACTGAAAGTGCACAGTGTGCCTCTGAGAATTCTCTAGAGGGGGGTGAATAGAGATTTAAAAAATATTTACCCTAAATATGCATACAATAAAATACTAAGGTATTGTGCACTAAACAAAACTAGCACACAATAAATAAATGTTGTAAATATAAAGCAGAAAAACAATAAGCTATAAAAGGGGACAGCACAGAAAATGAACAACATAGAAGACACAAGATTTTATAAAGGTTCCCCAAAATGTGGGTAGTCCTCACTTCTACCTTCCTGGTAGGATTGCACAACCTGTGCCAGGGTCTTTTGATAAGGAGACTCCTAGAACCAAAGATCTTTTGATAAGGAGATCTTAAACCACTCAGATCTTTTGATAAGAAGATCTTGAACCACTCAGATCTTTTGATAAGGAGATCTTGAACCACTGAATCCTTTAGAAGAGGGATTCATAAAACTCTGTTACAGTTGTAGAATCGAGTAAGAAGAAATAAGGAAGTAGAAGATAAAGAATTTTGTTCTCAGAATTGTTTAGAAGCTTTTCTCAAGTTCAACTTCTATTTTCTTTCACTGGATCTGCTGATGATGAACACTTGCTTATGATTGTGATGATTTGCATGGGTTATGTTTCTCATATCCTTTTCTCCGAAAGCTTCTTGTAAAATGTTTATTGTGAGATGTAGAAGAAGAAGCAACCTTGTATCTTTCCTATGCAGAGAGAGCACTTGATTTCTGTCTATATGTCTCTTAGGGTTGAAGGAGGAAGAAGAAGAAGCCCTAATCGACAGCCAGAACAGTGTAATAATTATTCTTTACTTTTCTTCACCTCTATTTACATACTTATGATGTATGATTGTATTTTCAAAAGTCTTTCTCCTTTTGGCTTGTCCTGGAAAGGAATTCACCTAATTTCCTTTCCTCTTTTGTTCTTGACACGTCAATCCATTTTGAATATCTTCCAAAAGTGATTTGATGTGCCCTGGAATGCTTCATTCTATTCTTGGCAACAAACAAGCCATTGGAGAACTGTCTCTAGCCTGGTGGTCCTTCTATAAAGGTCCTAAAAGGATAGCTGGAAAAGCTTCCTTTTTCATAATGTATTCAACGCTGTGTCGACTTCATCAACCTTCATGCCGACGCACCTCTGAGTTCTTATGGATGTGGCTTTGAATTTCTTCTTAGCTTTGGATGAACTCAGATGTTGACGTTACGTCGATATCTTATCGACGTACCCGTCGAGTTGAAGCATTGGACTTGATTTCATAACTTCTACATCGAATTGTAGTCGACTTTGCGTCGACTTGTTAGATGGCTTCGACAAGCTCTATCTTCTGCGTCGAGTTCCTTTCAACGTTTCATCGACTTGACTTATACTTCAACAGGCTGAATGATCTGCTTTGACATCAACTTAGAGTTGCATCGATATCAAGTAGAAGTTGCGTCGACTTGTATTTGACGCAAGTCTTAACATAACTGATTTTAGGCTTGTCTTGACTTGGTCTTTACACTCTAAGTTTGAGTGTGACATCCAAAGATATATAATGACCAGATTACCCTTACTATACAAAGTGGGTAATAAACCTAAGAATTAAAATCACTTGTAGTTAATTTGTTAAGTTAAATCAATAGGGGTTTTTCCCAACAGGTTGTACAGATATCCATGGTGGTAAGGTATTCTCTTGTACTTCTTGATTATCACACTCAATCAGAGTGGATGGCTGATCTGCAGGGGTGGATGCGACTATCGTTTCCTGAGCAGGGACCTTTGTAGGCTCCACCTCAAATTGATCACTGATCCTTTTAGTTGATTTATCAGCATCATCTTCAGCATCATCTTCAGGCTTCTGGCCTTCATCTCCAGTTGACAATTCTTGCCCCCCCCCCCCCAGAGGGAGCATCTATCCTTTCTTGATCATTGGAATCCCAAAAGTTTATAAAATAATCAGGGATTGGATTAATTCTTCTTTCAAGGTTAAGGATGATATTTTCAATCTTACTTTGTAAATCAAATGAATCCATCTACTCCTCATTATCTCTTTCTGATGCAACATTCACATTCTGAGGATTTTCATCAACTGGAATATCCAGAGGATTAGGAGCAGGAGTCTCATCTTATACATGATCTCCTTTATCTTGAGCATCACCTTCACCTTCTCCATCATCTCAACTTTATCAGAGGCATCAGTCTTTTCTTTACCATGAACTTCTTCCTCATGTTGCTCTTGATCTTGACTGTTGTCTGATCCCAGATCATCAACAACATGAACATCATCTGCAAGATTTTCTGAGTCTGAATCAGAGCAGACCATTCTAACCTTCTTAGGTTGTTTAGTTAGCCTCTTTTTCTTATCATTTTCCTCAAAGGGTTGACTCATGGGGAGCACCCTTGTGAATCTATCCAGAGTTTTGATATCCATTCTCCTGAGATAATGTATCTTTGATCCTTTTGAGCTTTCAAATTGGTCAGGATAAGTATTTATGAGGAATAGGGAGATTAACCTTCCCAAGTTAGGGGCTTGGAGACATTCTTTAATCCTCTGAAAGATTACATGAGACCAGAAAGTCTTTTTCTTCAGGACAATCCTTGTCATTAGCTCAAACATGTACTTGGAAATGGTGTTATGGGAACCTGGTTTGCAGAGAATGTCATTGCCTACTATATCAGATAGGAGCTTTCCTATTTGATTAAAATTTTTCCTCTTTAGTGAGCCTGTTTAGCATCAAAATATTCACACCACTTTAGTGCTTTTGCTTTGTCCTTTTCAGAAATATCATCTTCTTCATCATGGCTGGATGAAGGTAAGTGTAGATCTTTTCCCAAATTCTTTGGGGTGATCTTTTTCCATTCTCCTCCAATTTTTGACTTTAAAGCAAACTTCGAGGTAGATACCTTAACATTGTTATAAATTTCAGAACATCAGTTCTGAGAATCACTGAAGGTTCAAACAGTAGATATTCCAACCCTTGAGCTTCCAGCAGTTGAATCACTTCCATTATTTCAGCTAGAGCAAGTTGAAATCCATTCCTTATAATTTCATATCCTTCTAGGAGATCCTTTGAATTCATTGGCGCCATTTTTTGAGAGAGACAAATCACTAAGACGGGGGGAAAAAGGTCGTCTCAACGGCTCAGTAGGGTTTAGGGTTTGTAAATGATTTAATCAACATTGCTCTATTTATAGAGGTTTGGTTTAAGTTTTCCTTAGGGAGAGTTATTGATTTGACTTAGTATTTAATTAATTTAATGAACCTGGCCCGTCTTAGTGGATTCGCTGAGATAGAGAATTAAACTGCTGGGACTAGGTAATGCCAACCGCTGAGATGACTTAGATGTCTCAGCGGTTCAGCTGAGACTCTCTCATCTGTCTCAGCGGTCCAGCTATAACTTTCTCAGCTATTTCAGCTGACCTCACTGTCTAATAGTGAACCATTTAAATAGGATTGTTTTTAGTCCTAATCATGCTACTCTGTGTTTTAGATAACAACATATCCTAAGAGAGCTTAAGAAAAAGAATCACATATGTGATGAACACTATGAAATGTTAATGACTATTCAACATTCAACATTCCTAGCTCAATTTTATAAAAGTTAAATTTAGTCTCATCCAATGGATTTGTAAAGATATCATCAATTTTATTGTCATTGGGGACAAATTCAAGGCAGATATCTTCACTTTCTATATGCTCTCTAATAAAATGATATCTAATTTCTATATGCTTAGTCCTGCTATGAGAAACAAGATGCTTAGCAATAGAAATTGCACTGGATGAGTCACAATACAATGGAGAGTGACTTACCTTGAGGTGTAGTCCTCTAGCTGGTGTTGAATTCACGGTATCTGTGCACAGCAGCTCCCTGCAACAATATATTCAGACTCAGCAGTGGATATGGCCACACTAGTCTGTTTCTTACTGCTCCATGAAATTAGTCTCCTGCCTAGGAATTGACAAGTCCCACTTGTACTCTTCATATCTTCCTTGCAACCTACAAAGTCTGCATCTGAAAAGCCAATTGGTTCAAAATCATTGTTTCTAGGGTACCAAAGGCCAAGATGTTGGCTGCCCTTAAGGTATCGCAAGATCCTATTTGCAGCTGAGTAATGAGATTCCTTAGGGCATGCTTGATACCAGCACAAACACATGTGGCATACATAATATCGGGTCTACTAGCAGTCAGATATAATAGGGTTCCAATGATACATATGTACATGGATTCATCAAAGGGTTTTCTCTTCTCATCCTTGTCCAGAGAAATATTGGACCCCATGGGAGTTTTCATTGTGGAGGCTGACTCCATCCCAAACTTCTTAATAAGCTCCCTTGTGTACTTAGTCTAAGAGATAAAAATCCCTTCATTAGACTATTTCACTTGGAGGCCTAAAAAGTACTTGAGCTCTCCCATACTTCTCATCTCAAACTCCCCCCTGCATAAGGTTGTCAAACATTTTGCGAAGGTTGTCATCAGTAGACCCAAAAATTATGTCATCTACATAAATTTGGACTAGGAGATACTTTCCCTTTGTTTCCCTAAGAAAAAATTTACTATCTATCTTTCCACTCAAGAATTTTTCTTGATGAGAAAGCTAGACAAAGTCTCATACCAGGCCCTAGGGGCTTGTTTTAGACCATATAAACTTTCTTAAGTAAATAAACATGAAAGGTTAGAGTTGGATGAACAAAACCTGATGGCTGCTCCACATATACCTCTTCCTTCAGATTTCCATTGAGGAATGCAGACTTTACATCCATTTGGTAGACCTTGAACCCCTTGTGGGCAGCATAGGCAAGGATTAACCTTATGGCCTCAAACCTTGCAACAGGGGTAAAGGTTTGGTCAAAGTATATGCCTTCTTCTTGCTTATACCCCTTGGCTACCAATCTTGCTTTGTTCTTGAAGATCACACCATTCTTATCTAACTTTTTTCTGTAAATCCACTTGGTACCAATTATGTTGTGTCCTTGTGGTTTTAGCGCCAACTTCCATACCTTGCACCTTTTGAATTGTTGTAGCTCCTCTTGCATAGCTTGAATCCAGATGGTTTCTTGGTTGACTTCCTTAAACTTCTTGGGCTCAACCTGAGATAGGAAGCTCAGGAATATAGCTTCATTGTGAGCCCTACTTCTGGTGATCACACCTTGGTTCTCATCTCCAATAATCAGGTTCCTTGGATGATCCCTTAGATGCCTGGTTGCTGTAGGCAATCTGTCAGCATCATGTTGTACTTCTTCTTCAGCAGCTACTTCTTCAGCAGCCTGATCATCTTCATCTTGAAGTACTTCAATCTCTGAAGAGATTCTTCTAAAGTTGGGTTTGTCTTGAATATTTCCTGTCAAAACATTTCTTATCAAAACATTTCCTATCAAAATAGGAGAACTGGACCATCCTTTGTAAAGAAGGTTGGTCTCATCAAAGACAACATGCATAGATTCCTCAACTACATGAGTCTTCTTATTGAATACTCTATAGGCTCTACTAAGAGAGCTATATCCAACAAGAACACCAACATTGGATTTTTTCGCAAACTTTGTAAGTTGGTATTTTCCACTGTTTAAAATGTAGCATTTGCAACCAAAGATTCTAAAATATGAAATTGCTGGTTGTTTGCCTTTGAGAACTTCATAAGGGGTTTTCTCATGGGCCTTATTGATTGATGCTCTGTTCAGAACATAACAAGCTGTATTGACTGCCTCAGCTCAGAAATATTCTGGGACTGAGGAGTCACTAAGCAATATTCTGTAGCCTCTATCAAGGTCCTATTTCTTCTCTCAGCCACTCCATTATGTTGTGGAGATCTGGGAGAGGAGAACTCTTGGGTGATACCAAATTCTTGAGAAAAATTTTTCATGGCACGAGATTGAAACTCTGTACCATGGTCAGTTCTAGTCTTAACCACAGTACATTGTAATTCATTCTGAATTACCTTGACATAGTTTATAAAGATATCTAAAGTATCAGATTTCTTCTTAAGCAATAATACCCAAGTATACTTTGAGTGATCATCAACAATCACAAGAGTATAATGCTTTCCACCTAGGCTCTAAATGGGCAAAGGACCAAACAAGTCCATATGCAACAGATATACACATCTTTCAGTGTCTTTGGAGCCAATAGTTTTAATGGTGTCCCTTGTTTGATTACCCATTTGGCATGCATGACAGGGACCACTTTTAACACATTTTAAATTTGGACTATTCCTAACAAGGTTTTTAGAAAATAATCTATACATTGTCTTGTAGTTAATCTGGGCAAGTCTCTTGTGCCATTGAACACAAAGAGACTCACTATCATTAGCAACAAGACACATAGGAGATAAAGAACTACTGCAAATAAAATCTAAGCAATAAACATTATCACTCCTAGTGCCTAAGAGAATGACCTCTAAGTCAATTGACTTTTTAATCAAGCACTTATCATTATGGAATTCAATGACATAGCCCAAGTCACATAGTTAACTTATGCTTAAAAGGTTATGATGCAACCCTTCAACATAAGCTACCTTTGTTATTGAAACTATGTCATTGGTAATCATATCATATCCTTTGGTGACTCCTCTATCAGAACCTCCAAAGATGACTTTTGGTTCATTCTTCACAGGAGTGTAATCCTGCAGAAGACTCCTTATTCCTGTCTTGTGCCTTGAGCACCCACTATCCAAGTACCATATCGTATTTAGATGGATACTTGAATTAACCTGCAAGATAGATTTCACTTAGCCTTAGGTGCCCAATTAATTTTGGGCCTTAGGTACTTGTTAGCACAATCATAAACAATTCTACCTACATCATCCTTTGATGGAAAGCTCTTCTTTGCAATATGCACATTAGGGTTGTGCCAACAGTCAATGGCAAAGTGTCCCACTTTACCACAACACCAATATTCATGGATGTTGTGCCTTCTTTTCTGAACATTTCTTGAAGTGGAAGGAGCATTAGAATGCTTGTGTTCAGTGAAGAAGGTAGCAAGATTCTTCTTGTCTCTCTCAACTAGGAGCTGACTGGATGCCCTCTTATAATCAATCCTTGATTTTATCTGCTTCACAGCAATAGATGTCATCTTGGAAGCTGACATGGTGTTGATGGCATCATATATGATCAAGTGAGAGTTGATTATAGGATTGCCACCAGCCTACTTCTTTTCTTAAAGGGATTGGGAAGATGTTACATCCTTACCCTTGAATGTGGGGGCTGAAGAACCAAATACAAATGGTCCATGATGGGCCATTTGAATTTCCTCATGGGGAGATTTCAAAGCACTCATCCATATGCCATTTCTCCTACCATAGTTAGGAGCATTCCCCTTACAATAGGAGTTTCCATTCCTCCAATGACCACATACTATCCTGGTCATACCTGTTAGATGGAAGCAACACCTTTTGAAAGGTGGTATGAGGCTTAGCTTTAGCCTTGCTCTTTCCTTTATTCCATGCATCTACTGCCACTTCATTGAAACCTAATTCCCTCCTATTTGTTTGGGAGGAGAAGGTGTCAATGACGGGCAATACTGATTTGGGATTAGAGAATTGAGCCACTAAGCTTTTCTCCTTGAGAAGCTTCTCTTCAAGATCCTTAATGATCTTGTTCTTCTGGCTTATGGTGCTCAGTGGGATAATTGTAATTCCCTTCAATTGGCTAATTCATCTACTCATCTGAGCCAGCTGGGTAGCAGACTCAGTGCATTTAGGCTTTGCCTGCTAAAGGGAAGCAATTTCTAAGGCTTGCCTCTTAGCTAGCTTCTTGCTCTTTTTCGGAGCTTCTAAGAGGGCACCATAATTGTCAATCAATTGATTAACATCATCCTCTAATTATGAACCATTGCCATCACTGGATGAACATGTCTCAAAATCAGGACCTGTCTCATATTTAGTAGAAGAAATAGGATGAGTTAATACCTGTTCAGGATTTGAGTCATCATGACTGTCTCCACCATCATATATGGCCATTAAGCCACATCATCCACTGACATCCTCATCCTCCTCAGTGTCACTATCAGACTGTGATAGAGGGCATTGATGCCCATCCTTACAGCTGGGTAGTCTTCATCCTCAGCAGCTGCAAACAACTCTATGTAGGCTTCTTCATCTTCATCAGAATTTGAGGATGAAGATTCAGATTCACTCCAGCTTCTTTCCTTCTTGGTCAGGAAAGACTTTTCTCCTTTCCTGCCCTTTTGGTGATGCTTCTTATCACCTTTCTCCTTTCTTTTAACTGGACAGCCAGCTATGACATGTCCAAGTTTGCTGCAACAATAGTAAATAATATTACCTGAAATATGTTTAACAGGTTTAGATTCATACATGTCACCCTTGGGGCGCAACCTCCTAGATTTGTTGTGTTCCTTCTTGAGATGTGAAGAGGTCGAAGGTTTGTTCTTCCACTGCTTCCTCTTCATCAATTTCTTGAAGTGCCTGGAGAAGGCAGCAAACTCCCCATCTGACAGGGAGCTGTCAGATGTGCTGGGATCAGAGATTTCTGAGTCAGCTTGCCTTCTTGGAGGAGACGCAACTCTCTCCTTGCTCGTCTTGGATCTCTCATCTTTGAGAGCCATATATCTCTCCTTTGCATGAGTCCTAGTAGTGGATTCCTCCTCCTTTCTTGTAGATAGCTGCATCTTATATGAGAGCACCTTTCCAAACAGTGTGTGGGGAGGAGTATTAGTAAGCTTGGCCCCTTCCTTGATGGCACATATTTTTGTGTCCCAATCTCTAGTTAGAGACCTTAGGAACTTATCATTCAGGTCATAAATGCTGAAGACCCTTTCATAAGTCTTCAGCTCATTAACCACCCTGATGAATCTTTCATAGCACACAGTTATGCTTTCCAAGTTGTGCTGCCTGAAAGCTTTATACTCCTGATTGAGGAGGGATTTCATATCATCCCTTACCACTGCAGTACCTTCCATATACGCAATGAGTGTATCCCACATCTCCTTGGCTATTTCACAGTGCACCATGTTTTGGAAGGTGGAATCATCAATTGCACTTACTATGATATCTTGAGCTCTCTTATGTATAGTAGCAAGGGCAATTTCATCCTTGGTCATTTCAGCATATGTCTTGGGCACTTGCCTAGCTGGATCTATAGTGGAGGCCTTTAGGAACACAAAAGTACCTTCCTTCACTGTAATGTAGATCATAGGGTCTGAGGCTTCCATAAAAAGCCTCACTCTTTGCTTCCATATGCCAAAGGATTCCTTCCTTCATATGGGCAGCTTCATGGAGCCCATCTCCTTCTAAATTCTAGGGCCAGCCATGAAGCAGAACTAGACTATACCTTTTAGGATCTAGTCAGACTGTTAAGTACTTTTTGACCAACCTCACTCTGATACCACTTGATAGTTTACTTGGTCGTAGTCTAACTCACCTAGAGGGGGGGGGGGGGTGAGTAGGTTCCTTTGCTTTTTAAATTTATATTGGATTGTTTTAGATGTTCTAGCAAGTTAGAATAAAGCACACAGAAAACACTCAGCTGTTTATAGTGGTTTCCCAAGACAGTGTGTCTGTGGGTAGTCCACTTTCACTCTACACCTTTCTAAAAGTGTGTTAGACAAGGCAAACTCCTCCAAAACTCAGCTCAATGAGCTTACAACACAGATCCCTCGGGATCTCTCAGGTTTTCTCCAAAACCCTACCTCAGGCCAGCTGCCCTACCACTCAGAGTTCTCCAACTCCTACAGCTCAGAAACCCTCCTTGTTTCCTACCTCGGGCCTATCAATAAGCCCTACCTCAGATCTCAGCTGAAATCCTACAGCTCGGGCTGGGAGTACATCCCTACAATCTCTGGCACACATGCCCTACCACTCAGGCACAAAAGCCTTACAGCTCAGGCATGCAGGCCCTACATACTCAGAACAATAAAGTTCCTATAGAGATTTATGATTATACTTTTTACATTATAAGACAATATAAGTAAACCTTTCAGCTTGTTCTTCTGTTGTTGAGCACATCAGATGCTGTCTTGAAGTAGGACTGAATAACAGCAGCTTCTATCCTTCCTTCTACTGATCTTCTTCTTTAGTAGATGGAAGAAGATCTCTTTGTTCTGGTAATTCAAATCAGCTGGAACAAACTATCTCTCTTGGATTTGTCTGCCTTCAGCTTAAGAGAGAGATCACTATTCAGGAAGAAGATGAGGATTGTTCTTTAGCTCACATCAATGTTCTTCCCGATTAAATAGTAGTAGTTCTTTTGACCTAGCATCTTCTTTCATACTCTCTCCAATCTGCAACGTCTCTAATACATGCTTAGTCACAACATGGATAAGAATAGAAAACATTATCTTGCTTTCTTGTCACTTGAGCCAAAAAAAGATCCCACCAGAGAGACATTCATATTCGAAATTATCTCAGTGGATGGGCTGTAAGATAGGTGTTAGTTATTGGGTGTCGAGTTATCACCTAGAGGGGGGGGGGGGGTGAATAGGTATTTCAAATTGTTTTGTTCCCCTTTTGGTATTCTTGATTTCTGGTTAACAGATTTAGAGTTTAAGAGAACTACACAGAAAACACACAAGAATTTATAGAGGTTCCTCAAGACAGGGTGTCTTGAGTAGTCCTCTGTCCCTCTGCGCCTACCTAGCAGTGTGCTAGGCTCTATAAACTCCGCCAATGTCTCTGGCCTACAAGCCTGACAACTCGGTCCCGCAAGTCATACAGCCTAGGCCCGCAAGCCCTTTCACTACACCCAAGCCCCCAAGCTTGACACTCAGGCCCTCAAGCCCTACACAGCACTGACCCGCAAGTCTTGCCCCTTGGACCCGCAAGTCCCTGCAGCCTAGGCCAGCAAGCCCCTTCACTGCACCCAAGCCCGCAAGCTCGACACGGTTGGACCCGCAAGTCCTTTGCCCTGGCCCTCAAGCCTCACAAATCTCAAGCCCTCAAGCTCGACACTTAGATCTGAATACAGATCTTACAATTTTGGCCCGCAAGCCTTACAAAGAAAGATATACAATGTAGATTCTTCTGCCTGGTGGAGATCGGCTTCTGGCCTTGAAGAAGATGCCTCTGATTTGAATCTTGAAGGTACAGATCTTCTTCAAGCCTTCTTCTTTTGCCTGATGTTGATTGGCTTCTTGACGAGAATGATTCTTATCGGTTGATGTGGCTTGACTGCAACTTGGAGAACACTGGATGTGCGTTTTTGTTCTCCTCTTCTTAATGTCGATTCTTCTCCGCATCTTTTACTGTTGTATTGCTCGGCGGGATTCTTTTTCAATTCTTCGTTCTCGTCTGTCTCGTTCATGTATTTTCTTTAGGGCAACCACTGTTCCCTTTTATAGGACGGAGGAGCCGCCCAACGGTCTCCTATGATGTCCTTCACTGACAGACACCCATACCTTAAGAGCATGCGCTGATTGGACAATCAGGCAGCGGCATTAAATGCTGACAGCGCATCTGGCAACTTTTGAATTTGTCTCGATGACATTTCCATTGTTACGACGATATGGACAATATCTCAACAACGGGACTTGTCGTTGATTTGGACTAGTGTGGTTCTTCAAGTCATCTACCTTCTTCTTCAGATAGTGATGTCTCGACGATACGGGACATCCCTTCTGCACATGCACTTGTGATGACATGAAGTCATTTAAATGATGTCGGCGTAATCTTCTTGACTGCTCGATATAGTTGTAACCACCTTATCTTGTCTGCGACATAATCGATATTATGTCGACAGACAAATCTTCAGCAACTGCTTGTCTTCATGTGACCTTCCTTAGTCTTCTCGACGTCAAGCCTTCTTTACGACGATATCATCGACATCAGTCTTACTTAGTCATTCCAACGACAAGGCTTCTTTACGACGATATTTGTCTTAATTAGCCTTATCTACGACATGGCTTCTTTACGACGATATCGTCGACATCTGACTTGTTTTTGTGCTTGAGTCTTCTCCTTCATATCGGCTTTCTGATATCGTTGTGAGGTGTTGTAGTGTTGATGTCACAACGATATCATCATACGCATATTGTCTCGACGATAACCGATATGATCATACTACTTTGCTCTGCACATAATTTCAATGATATGCATACACTTTTTCGATGATATGTCCAGTCCTTTTCGACGATTTTGTACTTATGCAAATTATTAAAGCACTGGACATATTGTCTAATCTCTGCAAGCATGAACTAAGTATAACATCAAATACAACTTGTACTTATCATTGAGCTGAGCACTTCTTCAAATCAGGAACACTGCTGGGCACTGTTCCCAACAATCTCACCATATTTGAAGAAGTCATAACCCACTCAATGATAAAGTGCACCTTAAGCAAATTAGCATATAATAATGACATTGCAGTTAAGTTTGAGTGAACACAGAATTTGAAAATATCACTTCATTGATACTATATAAATAGTGACAGATGTTTTAAGATTTCCAACATTTCTACATTTGCCCCTAATGATTCAGCAATCTATTTCTCTGGTTCCTTCATAGCTGCTTCACTCTTTGCTTTCTTGAAACTGGCATCCTGCTCCTTCCCAGTTTGTCTGGTGAAGCATTTAAATGGCTTTGGATGATACTTGAGAGGCTCAGGAGTGTCTCCAGGGATTCTTCCTGCTTGCATGTCCCTTCTGTATTCTCTCCTTGCTTCTTCTTTGTCTTCATGCTTAGCCCATTCTTGAGGATTGTACACCATGTATCTCTCACCTTTATTTACTTTCACCAACTCCCATGCTTTTAATATGATGTCTCTGGACTTGGGGCTCCACCTCTCATAGTTATCCTTTTTCTCCATTTCCTCCCTGTATTTTTTCTTTCTCGTCTTGGCTTCATCTTCTTCCAATATTTCCTTCCCTTTGTTCTGATCAGCAACAGCATCATAAATATCAACATGTTGATCTTCAGCAGGGTACTCTTCAGCGGGCTCATCAAAATGTAGAGGAGGGAGATTCATTGCTTCCCTAATGGTATTGGTGGTCCAGATGGCATGCTCACCACTGGTCATTATTATTGATCTCTCCACCTTTATGACTTCATCAGATATCCCCCTTTGGAGGTTCTCCTGAAGGACCAGTATCTTGCTTTTAAGCATGTGAATTCCTGCTTCCAGATGATTCTTGGTCTCAAGCAGATGACTGTCTGGATCCTTATTGTGGTGATCTAGACTTTCTTGGAGATTTGTTTTGTGTTCAACCATCCATCTGGCGGTTGCTATGTAGGCCTTCTCTATGTTGTTGGAGATCATTACTGATTATCCCCTACATTAGATAGACCCTTCTGAGTAAGTGTTGTCTCTTTGGTAGTGTATTCTTGCAGATTCTTCACATCATTTCTTAGCCTTGCAGTTTTAGCATATAGTTCCCTCCTTAGCTCATTGACAACAGAGTTAACATGACTTTCAATTTTTAGCCTTTGCTCTTCAAGGAGCATTTTTATCTGAGGCAGTAGTGAGAACTTCACTATCCTACTCTCTGGAGGTGAACTAGCTTGTCCTGGTTCCTCCTCTTCATTCCCATTAACCATGGGAGACGGAGGTCCTCTGATGGGTGACTGGTTTAATTTATTTTCCTCTTCAGGATTTGGCGGATCTCTGCTAGTCTCATCAGCAGGATTCTCTTGGTTGTATTCTTGGGGATCTTCACTTGGGTCCTCTTGGACTACTGGTCCAGAATGAACAGCATCCTCAGCCCCAATGATCTTATTGATCACATCTACCACTTGAGCAGGGATCTCACTATTCTTCTCCCCCTTAGTTTCAGCATCCTCTTGTTCCTACTATTACAAAGGTCCTGGGTCCCAGATTTAGAGCAGAGGCCTGGAGGGAGACATTCCTTTTCTCTACAGGCGCTTCAGAGTCAAACGGGTCGGAACTGTTTCCTGACTCACTTCCTTTAGATGAGCTTTCTCCCTTCCTCTTCACATCCTCTACAGTCCTCAACTTCTTGGGAGACTTAATCAGAACTTTCTCCCATCTCTCAACTATTTTGATATTCATCCTTCTCATGTGATGGATTTTTACACCATACTTCTTGTTGAAAGTCTCAGGATAAGATAGTAGTAAAAAGAGAGACAAAATTCTTCCGAGATTGGGTACTTGGAAACTTTCTTGAATCCTCTTGAATATAATTTGAGCCCAGTTGGTTTTCTTATTTAGGATTATCCTTGCCATTATCTCGAGCATGGGTTTGGATATCCTGTCATGTGACCCTACCTTGCTGAGGAGGGCTTTTCCCACAAAATCCGCCATCAACTTTCCTTGTTGATTGAGACTTTTTCTTTCCAGAGACCCATAGGTCTTGCTGGAGTGCCCGCACCATGCCAGAGCTTTGTTAAGGTCTTCCTGGGTGACCTCCTCAATTGCCTCCCCCTTGGCACAGGTCGACTGCTGATGAACCCTAGCCAATCTCTTGGGATTCACCTTGCCTTTCATCCTATTGATCAAGCTTTTCACGGTTTGAGACACCCTTGGCATTCAAGTAGAACTCCAGAACTTCTCTTTTTAATATTACTATTGGCTCAGAGAGAGCAAACTCCAGGCCGACGGCGTCCAACAGCTTAATAGTGCCTTGAATCTCTTCTGGCCCTTCTGAGAAACCATTCCTCACCACTTCGCTTACATCATAGAGAAATCCTTCCTTCTTTGGCGCCATATCTAACTTGGTCCGAGAGGATTTTAACTCTGTTGACTCGTTCACTCTTCGAATACGTAGAGAACACGACAGCTTTTTAGGGCAAATATAGAATGTGTTTTAACCTTAAGACATCTGACCTTATTTATAGTTTCGGGATTGGAAGGCGAAGTGTCATTTGATAAAAGTATGATTAAGCTAGATTGAGCAGTTGCGATCGGTTAATTTCAGATCCCTTATGTGTTAGATTGACACGTAGGTATCGTCGTGATCCTACTTAGATGTCGAGAAATCATTTCGACGATACCAATCATTATTTCGACGATATCATTTTGTATATAAAATGATATTGGTCTTGTTCATTCTTTTGAATGATCAGTGTTGTGCTTTAGCTGTGCCATATATATGTGCTCTTTGAGTGAGAACTTTTTCTTACTCAAGTCAAAAATTACTTTTCGTATCTATAAAGATAAGGTTATGCAGTGAATATTTTAACACAGTTACCTTCACCTTAGCTTTGCCCTCTTCTTGAGCTAGTCGCTCCCCCTTGATGTGATTTCTCTTTTTTTTCTTCCCCCCCCCACCCCCCCCCCCCTAAACCAGTGCATCTTGGCTTGTAATGGGATTTTTCTTAGTCCAGAGTTATGTCTGGATCACTTATTGTCCATTAGCCTTGTTTGCTTTTGATTGGCTACATGGACTACCCTGCAAGACAGATTTAATATCCCCTAGGAACCCAAGGTGATTTGGGTCCTAGGTTCTTATTAGCATAGTAAGGAATTCTTCTACTCACCTCAGCCTTTCCAGGAGGGCTCTCCTTTGCACCAGGCACTATAAGGTTGTGACAATAGTCAATGAGAAAGTGTGTCACTTTACCACAGCACCAACATTCATGGATGTTGTACATTCTTTTCCGAACAATTTTTGAGGTGGGTGGAGAATCACAATGCTTATGTTCAGTAGAGAAGGCAGCAACATTCTCCCTATCTCTCACAGCTAAGGGCTGGCTGGTTGCTCTAGTATAATTATTTTTTCTTGACTTTATCTGTTTTTCAACAACAGATGTCAGCTTGGTAGTTGACATGGTGTTGATGACATCAGATATGATCAAGTGAGAGTTGATTATACTGGTGCTGCCAGCCAGCTTCTTATCTGGAAGAGATTGGGAAGGTGTTGCTTCTTTACCCTTGAGAGTGGGGGCTGAAGCACCAAACACAAATGGTCCATGATGGGCCATTTGGATTTCCTCATAGGGAGCCATCAATGCACTCATTCCAATGCCCTTTCTCCTCCCATAGTAAGGAGCATTTCCCAAGCTATTGGAGCTTCCATTCATCCAGTGACCATGGACACTGTCTTGGTCATACCTGTTAGAGGGAAGTACAACCTTCTGAAAGGTGGTGTGAGGCTCAGCTTTAGTTTTGCCCCTTTCTCCATTCCCAGCATCTACTGCCCCTTCATTGAAACCCAATCCCCTCCTATTTCTATAGGAGGAGAAGGTGTCAATGATGGGCAGTATGGTTTTGGGATTAGAGAATTGAGCCACTATGCTCCTTTCCTTAGGAAGATCATTCTCAAGTTTCTTAATGAGTTCTTCCCTTTGGTTTCTCTCATCATAAAGCTTGTCGATGAGCTTCTTGAGCTCAATGGGATTGGCCCCCACATTGTAGAGCATACCCATTTTCTCATCTAACTCAACCTTAATAGGTTTGAGTGTTTTGAGCTCCTTAGCTAGCTTTCTAACAAGCTTCTTGCTCTTTTTTGGAGCAGCCAAGAGATCACCAAACTATTCTATTAGATCAGTATGGTTCTTATTGTTGCATGTTGAGTATTCTTTTGCATCATTTTCAGAAGATGAGCAATCATCTGATGCACTCTTGGTCTTCTCAAATAAGGCAGGTAAAGGAGAAGTGTGAGTAGTGTATACCTGAGCATGATGTGGATAATCATGATTTCCTTCATCTGATATAGCCATCAACCCATAGACCTCCTCATCCTCAGAGTCACAGTCTGTGAGAGTCAAGGGTGCTCTTATTCTTCCTCTGACTATAGAGCATTCTTCATCTTCAGATTCACTGTCTGAAAGGGTCAAGGATGCTCTGATCCATATGGTACTGATCCCTATACTTCTTTCTTCTTCACTATGAGAAGAGCTCCAGCTACTTTAACTTAGTGATCTGAATTTCCTGATGTCAGATCTTCTGACTTTCTCCATGGAGCTTATAAGTTCCTGAGCTGATGATTTGACACACCCAGTAGCAGATCTGTTCAAGTTATTAAGCTTTCTTTGAACAATCTGCCTCTGATACCACTTATTAGTTATTGGGTTTTGACTTATCACATAGAGGGGGGGAGTGAATAGGTATTTCAAATTGTTTTGTTCCCCTTTTGGTATTCTTGATTTTTGGTTAACAGATTTAGAGTTTAAGAGCACTACACAGAAAATACACAAGAATTTATAGAGGTTCCTCAAGACAGCGTGTCTTGAGTAGTCCGATGTCCCTCTGCACCTACCTAGCAGTGTGATAGGCTCGGCAAACTCCGCCAATGTCTTCGGCCCGCAAGCCTTACAACTCAGACCCGCAAGTCCTACAGCCTAGGCCCGCAAGCCCCTTCACTGCACCCAAGCCCGCAAGCTTGACACTCAGGCCCTCAAGCCCTACACAGCACAGACCCGCAAGTCTGGCCCCTAGGACCCGCAAGTACCTGCAGCCTAGGCCCGTCAGCCCCTTCACTGCACCCAAGCCCGCAAGCTCGGTACGGTTGGATCCGCAAGTCCTCTGCCCTGGCCCACAAGCCTCACAAAACTCAATCCCTCAAGCTCGACACTTAGATCTGAATACAGATCTTACAGCTTTGGCCCGCAAGCCTTACAAAAAAAGAAATACAATGTAGATTCTTCATCCTGTTAGAGATCAGCTTTTGGCCATGAAGAAGATGCCTCTGATTTGAATCTTGAAGGTACAGATCTTCTTCAACCCTTCTTCTTTTGCCTGATGTTGATTGGATTCTTGATGACAATGATTCTTATCAGTCGATGTGGCTTGACTCCATCTTGGAGAACACTGGATGTGCATTTTTGTTCTCCTCTTCATAATGTCGATTCTTCTCCGGAGCTTATTGATGAGTCCCATTTATATACACATTTATGGACACATCTGGGCAGTATTTCTAGTCGATGCACTACACTTTAGGCATGTTTTTGATCATATTTGTTATTCCTTGCTAGGTGCACTCTTAGGCCCGTCTCGGTGTGCATTTGAGCTCCTTGTTATTGGGGGTAAGCACATGGTGCTCCTCAATCCTTTTTCTGTGATTATTTGGTGCTGGAGGTGTTTTCCCAGCTGTTTTGTCTTGTGTGTAGGCGGTCGGATCATCCAGTTTTCTCCAAGAATTCATGATTGTGTACAATGCACAGTCATGCATTTCCTTGATGCACAGACGGTTGCGGTCATGCGTTCTCATCTCGGCAGAAAACGGGCGATCTGAGTTTAGTCGTGCGTTTTTACGCACAGGCGGATTTACTCGTGCGTGAGTAAAACGCACGGTCGCCTGTTTCTTCTTGTTTTAGCCTTTCTGAATTTACCCGTGCATTTTACACACGGGCGGGTTTGACCGTGCGTGAGTAAATCGCATGGGCGACGCAACTTCGTCTTCAAGTCTGTTTTTATCATTAAATAACGCACGGGCAGCGCACGATCGTGCGTTCGCCCGTGCATGACCAAAACTCTGCCCGTTTAGTATTTAAAGCAGGAAAAGCTGCAGTCAACCAGGCCCCCCATTCCCCTCGCGGGAAAAGCCAGGAATCCCGCCATTTTTGTCCCTTCCACCGGAGGAGACGAGAGGAGACCATTTCCGGCGATCTCCTTCACCATTCTTCCATCTGGGAGCTTTTGCAAGCATTCTCCGCCACTAGTTCAAGCATTCTTCATCGTGGAGGCCATAGAAGTGTTGTAGATCATTGGAGTGGTGACAACCTCCTTCGAGTCCGCACACCATCTGAGGGCCAAGCCTGGAGAGAGCCAGACAACCTCTCATTCCGGCCGAGAACCCAAGACGCGGTGACATCCTCTTTTTGGTCCTTTCTAAAGTTTGATGCTTGTGCTTTCTTTTTGTGTTGTTGTAATGAACGCTCGTTAGATTAATGTAATAGATCCTTGCAATTTGTTCATGTAAAATGATGTTGTGGTGGTGAGAATAGTTTTCCTTGTTGTTGTGATATTCTAAGTTGTTTGTGTGTGAAGCCATCTAGCAATAGCTAGTGGTGATGTTGGCGAAGAGGTGAATACGACCCTCACAAAAGCTTGCTCTGTGGCCATTCCACCCGCTTACCGAAGTGCGGCATCGCGACTGCTGCACTCACCCACACCTTGTGAAGCGGTGCCTTTTGACCCTCATTTCTCTCATTTCCGCAATTGCTTAGGACACCAATCACAACGCCCCTGTTTTATTTTGTTTGCTCGTGTAACAATCGACTCACCATACGTTTCGTTCACCAGAACCTGCATTCCTCAAGAAATCGACATTCGGGGAAGCTATTCCCAAATTTATTACTTGACAGCGACCGGTGCACTTGCCGAACGCACATCAAGTTTTTGGCGTCGTTGCCGGGGAGTGCAGGCGTGATGAGATTTTGGTTGTGAATCGATTGTTTTCGATTGAGTCTTTTATTCTTTTCAATTTATTCTTTATTATGCTATTTTCTTCATCAATATCATGTGGGCGCATTTGAATATCCGATGTCGTTGGTGGGGCGACACATCCCATGCTAGTGATAGGTGTCCCAAAGAGTATGGTGTCATTCAGAAACCGTACGGAGCCCATAAATATTTTGGCAACTCTACTGCACCTCTGTTGTCACACTTTTACGCGGCTGCTGTACCTTGGGTGTCGGCGAAGCCGGTAAAGCAGTGTTTATTTTGCAAAAGTAGAGAGCACGCCTTGAAGGACTGTGTTGATTATCTTCGCCAACTAGAGGATGACGATGAGCCGGATATCTGGATCATCCCATCTTCGAATTATGCGAGCACAACCCCTTCCTCTGGTTACGTATGTTGAAATTGTTGAAGTGGAGGTTAGAGGGCTTTTGGACCTGGGCGGTCTGGGAGGAGGTCGGGCGGTCTGGCGTGACCGCACGGCCTGGCGGTCTGCCTCTGCGGTCTGGCTTGTCTAAGCCTAGCTGCGGTCTCCTGGCTTGATTGCTGGTATGGGTCCAAGGCGGATGAAGGTGAAGGCCGCGCGGTCTGTCTCTAACCGCTTGGCGGGTTATTCATCTTCTGGTGTGCGTGGTCTGTTCGTGATCGCGTGGCGGGTTGTTTTCCTCAAGGCTGTGGCAGTCTGGTGTGACCGCACAACTTGATCCAAGTTTTCTCCAGAATGCGGTCTGGTGGCTGACCGGGCTTTCTGGTGGTATTCGCTGACTAAGGGTCTTAGTCGCGCGGGTTTAGTTTACAGTCTCAGGAGGAGACTGGTATGTAAGCTGGTCGATGTTCGCGGTCTCAGGAGGAGACCGGCATGCGGACAGGAGTTCGCGGGTTGATGGCTGTGTCCGCGGTCTCGGGCGAACACAGGGGGTGAACAGCTTCGGGCATGTTGAAGTTGGAGAGTTCACCAAAATGAAGCAGGAGTACTGTTGTTGATCGCGCGGTGTGACCGGTCAGGTTGCGCGGTCTGGAGGGTGGTGATCCTATCTCATAGTGTGGTGACTAGATCAGGTCTCACGCCTATAAATAGGAGCCACTGTTGCAGCAATTAAGGACACACCAAGTGTAAGTCGAGTTCTCTTCTTTCCTGCGGTCTCTATTGGTCTGACCGGGTGGTCCTCTGATTGAACTCTTCTTGTGCAGCTTCTGCGGATAGTGCGGGCAGCAGCGATCCTCACGTGAAGTTGTCCGACGGACTCGGCATCCTACAAAAAACCGGTTAGCAAGAGAAAAGCGAAGCGAGATAGAAAAATATTTTTGCAAAACATTGCTTACCAGTCCACCTTGAAGACTGGCGAGGAGGCCCTCAGACAAGGCCTCCTTCCCTTTAAGCTCCATGACCACATCCGCGGATTTCTGGAGCTCAACGTTAAGCTCCCTGATCTCCCTATTCGCGGTGAAGTACCGGCGGCCCACCATGTGGGTAAGCTCCGTCGACCGGAACTGGGCTCGCATGGCTTCATATACGACCCCCTTCAGCGTAAAGGTCCGAAAGAGGGAGGCGTCCTCGCGACCGTAGAGGCCGAAGGCGAGGGCGAACCACTCACCCCCAGCCTTGTCGTCCTCCACCCAGGAAGGGAGTAGAGAGGAGCAGGTGACCTTGTTCTTCTTGGGGTCCCACGCGAGCACCGGCTCGCCAACTGCGTCCGCAAGCTTCATACCGTGCCCGAAGTTCGAGTGGCTCGTCGGCTTGGGCTTGGCGACCACCTCCTCCGGCTCGCCACCCCCTTTGGCAGGCTCCTGATTCGCTGCTGGAGAAGGGTGGAGGTCAATTTCGGAGAGGTCAATGACCTCCTTCGCCTTGGGGGCGGAGGGGGCTTTCTTGGTCTTCTTCGCCACTCCCTGCCAGGCGGGCCGGCGTGGAGGAAGGGATCGCTTCTTCCCCGACGAGGAGCTCGGTACGTCGTGGAAGGCCTCGGCGGCCACGCTCGCGAGAGGGCCATAGGTAAGGGAGGAAGGAGGCGCGTGCGGAGGGTTGAGTGGAAGTTCACGCTCTTCTGCAAAGATAGCTAAGAGCGTTAGCTAATCGAAGGAAAGGGGGGTGGCGAGATTGGCGAGCGCGAGTCAGACCTTCCCCTTGGGGGACAAGCGGCAACAGGTCCACCCGCTCTCGGAGGAAGGCGACCTCAAAGTTCTTTCCTTTGAGGTATTGGTACAGGCTCGCGTCGTAACCCCCTAGCGAGGCCGGAGGACGATAAGCGGCCTCGTCTCGCTGGATGGGGGTGTAAGAGATATTGCCGAAAGGGCCCTTCACCAGGACAAACTTCTGTGTCCAATAGTAGGACTTGTTCACCGTCTCGCAGATGGTGACATGCTGGCTCGCGAAATGAGCCGTCCCGTCCATGTATGCGCGAAATGAGAACACCTTGCGGAAGACGAGCAGGCTGAACTCGAACTTCTCCGCCTTAAGGTAATTGGCGAACGCGACCACCACGGCGATCGCATTTGGCGTCAGCTGCCTCGGTAGAACGCCGAAGTATTTGAGCCCCTAGAAAAATCGGCAGGAGTTAGAGCATCATTAGTGAAGCGAGTCAGGAATATAAAGGTCAAGGAACAAACATACTTGGCGCACTTCCGGCCAAAGAGGGAGTCGCAGCCCGTTCTCGAAGTGAGCGATGGGGATAGCGAGCTCATCAGGGTGCGGGTCGCTGATGGTGTCTCGCTCAGTAGGGAAGCGAGCCGTGAACGCGGAGTGGATGTATTGATCGACCGTAACTTGGTATTCCTCCTTCGTGAGGTTGGCACTGAAGAAAAGGCCATCAATGAAGGCTCCGGAACACTTGGCCCGCCCCTCTGCCTCCGCATCGCCAACCATAGCGTTTTGTGGTTGCGAATCACAAAAGTCGCGAAAGCGAGCTAGGTTTGCGAGAGAGACAGAAAGAAGAGGAGCGCGAAGAGAGAATAATAAATGCGGTGGTTGAAAAGATAAAAGACCGACTATTTATAGAAATAAAAAAGGCGGGAAGAAGTCGAAGCGCTGGTGTCTGCGGGTAGCGGAATCGCGCGGTATTCTTCCGCCTCTAGGGGTCCTATTCGCTCCTTGCGAGTCAACAACTTGTCGAACCTCCTCCCGTTAATCATCGGCGAGCTAACGCTGGACAATGAAACAAAGCAAAAACGCAAGGGCAGGCCGCGAGTAATAGAAGCATAAAAGTAACCAATGAATGAGCGAGCCAGGCATAACGAAAGAAAAGATAACAAAATAAGGGCTCACAAGCGAGTCAAAGTATCATTATTACAGACTTTTAAAAATTGTTCGCAACCGCTCCCTACGAAGGGGAGGGGGAAGAAAAATAATAATAAAAAGTAAAGCAGGAGTTCTTAATATCGCAACCACTTCCAGCGACCGCGACCCCGCACACCAGAATGAGGGGGGACTCACGGGTAATGATACTCGCGAAGCGACTGGCTCGCTTGGTTCGTCAGACGCGTATAATCTTCAATCCGAGCAATGTACACCCCGGGGGAGGTCGCGTTGCCATGATCGGTCGGCCGCACCTCGACAAGGATGGGCGCGTTCGCATCCTCCATCGTGGGAAATCTTTCCTCATTCGCGAGTCGGTCCAGCCTATTCTGTTCGTGTAGATCCCGCAGCAGGGAGGTATGCTTCTGGAATATCTGGGTGACCCGTCTCTTCATTCGCGCCGGATCACTGGGGTCCCCCAGAAAATCTGCGACTTGACTCGGCGAGGGGGGGTGGAGATATCTCCAACGCTCCATATTTCGACTCGGTGAGCGGGGTCAGGGGATCACCTGCGAAACAAAAAATCAGCAAGAAGGTGGAAAGTGACACCCTATTGCGACGACCTAACCTAGTGGAGGAATTTGAGTACTGGGCCGCTGGCGAGAGGTGCCTGGTTGGCCTCAGAACGCTTCAACGAAGGCAGGGGTAAAGGCCTTACCCAAACTGGGAGCGAGCCCGGGCTCGACAATCAACGTCCCTCCAGGGCTACTTTGTCCCAAAACGCCGAATCCCAGAGTGATGATGGCCAGATTCGGCAGGGTAGGCGGATCCGCGGGAGGAGGAACCCGCTCTTCCAGATCCGCGAGGGGGGACGCTGCACAAGAGGTAAGTGTGATTTGGCGAGTCAAGAGATATAAAGGAAGACAAGGTAATTTGCTCACCTCGTTGCGAAGGCGAGTCCCACAGTTCAACGGCTCTCGCCTATACTAAAAGAGTATCCACCCCGCCGGTGAAAGGGATGTGGGTCTCTGTGATTGTTTTCCCCAAGGTGTTCTCGCCCGGGGAAGCATTCTGCATGTGGAGAAGTAAGGGCAAAAGAAAAAGACATTAAACCAGTGAAACTTGACAGTAGTACCTGCGAGGCGAACCCGTCATGAGGTGAATACGGCGAAAGAGAGGACCCACCCCCGCCGGTCGGGCGCCGAACAGCCCTTGCCATTTTGGTGGGGGGTGGAGGCGGAGAGCGCTGTGGGGAAGCCCAGGAGGCAATGGCGGTGGCTTTCCACTTCTGGGCCGCTTGCGAGGCCTTCAGGCGAGCCAACATTTCGTCTTTCTTAGACATCGCGTTGGGGCTCGCGGCGAGTAAGAAAATAGAGAGAAGAATACAAAAGTTTGAACGCCGGTAGGGAAGGGCAGTATTTATAGTAGTGAACATGGGCCCCACCAAAAGATTCGTGCCACGTAGTCTAAAGGCTGGCGAATATCCGAGGTTGGATGATTCTTCCTGAGCCCGGAGGGCCTCGCGAAGAGCGGGGATTGTGTACAACCCCGATATTCGCTAGAAGGGGGCAATTCGAGCACTCGCCATGGGACCGCAAGGAAGCGGGCGAGCCGGATTATAGTGGTCTGCTCGCAGGAGGGCGGGCGAGCCAGACCGTCGCGAATGGAGAACTCGCCATCCAGCTCGTGTCATCGACTGGGCTGGGAAGGCCAGCCGTCCCAATAGCTATTTCTACCCAGTCCCAGTGGATCCGCTGAGACAAGCGAGTGACTCAGTGGACAAAAGCACCTTCTCAGCAGGCACTCGCAGAAGGTGCGAGTGAGTGACTCGCGGGAGAGCTCGCAGGATGAAGTGCGAGATCCAGCCTCGGAGGAGGTTGCTGGAAGAAGCGCGAGCGGGGTCTTCGCAGACCGCGCACCTATGTAGGGTTTCCTGTCCAACAGGTGGAAGAGGTAACAAAGAAGGCGAGCCAGGGCTTCAAAGATCGCTCGCAGGAAAGCGGGCGAGCCAGGTACTCGCTGACCACTCGCGAGAAAGCGGATGGGCCGGATTACTTCCAAGTGTCCATGCTCGACGAAATCCGTTCCGCGTCCGACGAACCCGCGTCACATTCCCAGCTCGCCGAACTCGATTGTCCCGCCAGTTCAGTAGATTTGCACAAGGCCAAGGGGAGCTCGCAGGAAGGCGCGAGCGTCGTATCCTTGCGAGGCCAAGCCTCAAAGCCAGCTTGCAAGAGGTAGGGCTGAAAGCACCGGCCATCGTAGTGGTTGGGCTGAGAGAACCGGCCGTCTCAGCGGTTGGGCTGAGAGGACCGTCCGTCTCAGCGGTTGGGCTGAAAGGACCGGCCATCTCAGCGGTCTCTCCTATCCCGTCTCATTGGATCCACTGGGACCGGGGCATCTTAGGGGTTTTTCCCCCCACCTGTATCTCAGCTTGACAGGGAGTGTGTTGGGTATTGTAGCCACAATTACCTTGATTTGAAGAAGTGTCCCTTTGAACTAAGTTGAATTGAGATTGTATTTCATGTTGTTCTCTAGTTATGTGTTTGCAGATTATAAATGATTAAGTATAAACCAATGTCAGGTTTCAATGAGTCATTAAACACAGGTATATGCAATGTAATTCTTCATTGTGTAAACCAAGGTGTTGACTCATGTGGAATCTCTCTATTGGGATATACTTTATATTCAAACACAAAAGGAAGAGCCAAGGAAGAGCCAAGGAGATCCAAGGAGAGTTGCTGCTGTTTTGAAGAAGAATTATTTTTTCTAAGTTCTCTGGATTTCGTCGAACGCAAGATTTCGTCGAACTCTAGAATTCATCGATCGCAAGAATTCGTCGAACGCTAGAATTCATCGATCACTGTTCGACATTTCTTATTTCTCTGGTTTGTTGATAGCTGAAGATTTTGTCGAGCGCTGTTAGCTCAAGATTTTGTCGATCGCTCCGTTCGATGAATTGAAGCTATTTCGTCGATCGCAGTTTGCCTATCTCCGTTCGACGAATTGACATTATTTCGTCGATCTCTTTTGCTGAAGTTAATTTTTGCTGAAGGGAGAATTGGTTTAAGTTGAGTTCGGCTAATGCAATTAGACGAGTTCGACGAATGTATTTAGTCGAATTTGGCTATTGGTGTTCAGCTAATTCATTTAGTCGAATCCTAAATTAGTTTGACCAATGGTATTAACCGAATTCGGCTATCTGTCTTCGACTATTCTATTTAGTCAAATCGCTGTTCGCATTTCTCCGGTTCAGTTCTTCCGGCTCGTTCTTTTAGGGCTTCCTCCATGACGATACGCGTGGCGTCCATCCCGGTGCTCTCGTTTATAGCCGTTAGAGTGGAGAAGCTATAAATAGCTAAGGGTTATTTTCTTTTAACTCTAATCGTGAAATTGGATTTCTCACAAATCATCGTCGTCGGCCGACCGTTCTCGCTCAAACCTCTCGTCTCCGACAAGGATAGTTTCTCACGATTCTTCTTGAAGAAAAGAGTCAACTAGATCTCTGATTTTAGATCTCTCAAGTTCTTTTCAGATCTATTTGCCTCCTAAGTCCTCAGATCAAGTTTTTCAAGGCAAGATCTATTCTTCCTCTTTCAGATCCAGATTTCTAATTTCAAGGAAGAAGAAGATCTATTTGTTCCAGATCTGATAAAGTTAAATCTCAAGGAGATTTGAAGTAGATTGTTTCTCAATCTAAAGTTTTGTAAAATTTCATTACAATATTCTTGTAGGAAGATTGCTTCCGAGTTGTAGGAGTTTTACTCCGAGTTTTAGGAGCGTTGTCTCCGAGAATGTAGGAAGTTTTCCTTCCGAGTTTGTAGGAGCTTTGTCTCCGAGTTGTAGGAGAGTTTGTTCTCCGAGCTTGTAGGAGTTTGACTCCGAGTTGTAGGATTATTCTTAATCCGAGATCAGTGAAGTAGCCTAGTCTAGCCGGTCGTGCTAGATAGGTGAGGTGGAAAGTGGACTAACCAAGATCGGGGAACCACTATAATTCTCTGTGTTGTGCTGTGCTCTTTTGGTTTCTGTGTGCTTTTATCTTTAAGTTTTTAATTCCACAAAAAGCCGCAGAATCCACCTATTCACCCCCCTTCTAGGTGATTTAGGCCGCAACTAGATACTTTCAATTGGTATCAGAGCGAGGCTGTTCGTTAAAAGGTTAACACCTTGAACAAGATCTATAAATCTAGTTGCAAGAGAAAGTTTGTCTGAAATGGAAAAATCCAAGGATTCTCTCAAGATGCTCGTCTGTTCTAAGGAGAACTTCCCTATGTGGAAGGAAATAATGAAGTTCTACATGGAAGCCACCGACCCGAGAATTTTTCAGATAGTTGAGGAAGGTCCCCATGTTCCTATGAAGCCATCTTCAATAAATTCAGCTATTATGATTCCCAAGAAGATGTTGGAGCTAGACAAAGATGAGATTGCTCTCGTCATCTTGGACAAGAAGGCAAAGAACATTATTGTCGGTGCTGTGGACGATTCAATGCTACAAAATCTTATACACTGCAAGTCTGCCAAGGATATGTGGGATTCCATAGTGGTTCTTATGGAAGGTACAGAAGAAATGAGGGATGATCGAAGATCGTTGCTAAATCAAGAATATGAAGCCTTCAAGCAAGATCCAAGAGACTCCATTTCTGAAACTTATGAGAAGTTCTTTAAGATCGTCAACGGTCTTAAGAACTATGATCGGGAATTCACTGTCGGAGAATTGAATGACAAGTTCTTGAGATCCCTAACGAAAGAATGGGATACCGAGGCAATTGCTATCCGAGAATTCGGAAAGTTGGCTACGATGGAGCCACAAATTCTGTTTGGCAAGCTCATCACATGAGCTCAAGCTGAGTATCAGAAAAGCTAAAGAAGAGGGATGCTCCACCTCTGGAAGAGAGAAGTCCGTGGCACTGAAGGCCAAAGAATCAAGAAGACATAAAGCTACATCATCTGTCAGAAGAAAGTCCTCAGATGAAGATGATGAATCAGATGCTTGCCCCTCAAGCTCTGATATGTCTGATGGAGAGTTCTCATCTCTCTCCAAGCAATTCAAAAGATTGCTCAGAAAAAGAAGCCAAAGGAAAAGTCAGTCCTCATCAGATCATAGAAGATCAAGGCGTGATGATGAACATCACAAGAAGGAACACGGCAATGACAGGTACAAATCTATACCAAATAAACATATTTCGACTGATATTATTTGTTATTGTTGTAACAAGCCAGGACATTTAAGTACGGAATGGCCATACAAGAAGAAAGAAGGATCGTGGAAGGAAGACAAGAAATGCTCCAAGAATAAAAGGAAAGAGGAAAAGAGCTTTGATGGGCAAATCTTAGCACACCGCTATAGGCGGTAGCAAGACTGCGGCACGAAACGGCAGTGTACCGATCGTTCAAGTAATATAAAATGTGGGAGTGAATCCCCAAGTATCGAATCTCTCAAGGAACACAGTAAGGTGGAGTTAACGTTCGAGGAAGGACTTGAGATCGAAGTCCTTTAGGTTGGATGGGTGCGAAATGGGGTGATTTGGTTAGTGGAAATAAAGAGAAAATATTACAACTACTCATATGCAATGCCGCTATGCAATGCTTCTCTTGGCGGGATGGATACTAGGCAGGCCTTGAGCGCACTGCGTCGCAAGGGTGGATGGACGAGTAGGCAAGCGGAATCGAATTGTGCAGGCCTTGAGCGCGCTGCTTCGTTAGGCGAATGGATTACACGGGCCGCTTTGCCACGCTTCACTAGGTGGGTGGGCGAGTAAGCATGCGGAGTGAGGGATGCAAGCACCTCGTCGACAAGCATGCCACTAGCAATTTCTAGTGCGGCACACGAACCTAATGGATGGAGTGGTGGATAACATGGTGGCGCATCTCATATACACAAATAACCAAATGGTTTCATAGAAATATGAAATAAACATTGCAATTAAAGATCATTGTGCATATCATCCAAAAATACAAGAATCTACCCTATAATATCATTACAATTTGTAAGAGAGTAAGAAATCGACCGAATCCGAAGGCTCGTTGGGATTCACGGTTGGAATCGCAAGGTTGTCAATCCGCGTCCAAGCTCAGCCCACAACTACATCCGGGGTAGAGAAGGTTGTCACTGCCTTCCAATGGACCTATCTTCTTCGTGTCACTATCCATTCGGCTTCAATACATGGCTCCCAATCTTGACAATGAAATCTGGGCGGAGATCCTTCCTATTGAAGCTTGTGGATGACGGAGATGGCCGAGGTGATCTCCGGGCTCAAGATAGGCGTGAAAAATAGTCCCGGAGCACCTCTTGGTGGTGGAGGATGATGTAGGGGGCAGAAGAGGCGAACAGGGCTCAAAAACGGCGGAGCTGGAATGTCGTCCGACCTAATTTTGCGGGTTGTATATTTATAGAAAACAGGGCGCACGATCAGTGGTGCATAACCAGTGGTCGTGCGCACTGGAAGTTGGTGATCGTGTGCACTGTGCCCGAAAAACTGCAAGACAAAACTGCAGAAAATAATAAAGCGCACGATCGAACGCACGACCGTGCGTAACAACACACGACCAAATTCAGAAAGCAACTTTGAGCAGCAAATGAATGCGCACGATCAGCTGCGCACGATCAGTGGTCGTGCGCAGTATAACCAGTAATCGTGCGTAGTGTTCCTGTACATATTTGTACCGGGAACACCTGCACGACCCCTGTTCCAGCATAAACACAAATTAAAACCACTGAAAGTGGCACAAAACACAGCATGAAAGATAATAGGAATGAAGAACATGAAAATACACCACATCGGGCCTAGAAGTGCACTTCAAGTGAGAATTGTGAATAAATAAAATATAAGCATTAATACACAAAAAGTGAAGTGCAAGTGCGTGAAAACTAGCCCAGATGAGTCCATAAAAATGTATATAATTTAGACTCATCACACCCCCCAGACTTACCTGTTTGCGCGTCCCGAGCAAACAAATCCGGCGGAGTAGGAAAAGCATAGCTAGCCAAAAAAATTGCAAACATGGAATAGAATGCGATGTTGCATACAAGTGTGCATAGAAGTTCATTAGAAGAAGTTTCAACATATGCTAGCTAATTTATAAAGTGTAAATGCGTAAAAAAAAATTTATTTTTACTCAAAAATGGAATGTTGGTGAAAGTAAGCAACATGGAAGTTTCGCATCACCGCACCGCATTGGAAAATTACAATTCATAAATGCTTTTAGCTTAATTTTGGTTGCGATAATAGGATTAGCTTTTAGGCCTTGGTGATGTATGGTGGAGCTGAACCAAAAGATCGGGTAGGCACAAAATAGGCTAGCAATGGTTAGCGTATAGAAAAGGTAAAACAAAGCTCAAGCTTGCCAAAAAGATGGCCTACGTCACGCTCAACTTGCAAATCGTTCGCACCCATGCTTCGAGAGTCGCTTGGGGCAAGTTCTTAGCCCCCGAGAAAGGTAATCCTTCCTCCCGAATTGAGCAACACGAACCTCGTGCTCGCCTACACACAATACCACGCTACCACTAGATTCAACCACATTCACCATTTTGAGTAAAATAAATTAAAATCTACGCAAATCTACTAATTATAAATTAGAAGCATAAATAAAAACTAATTCTACTCAAATTCCTAGGCAAGACACGAGTATTCAACTAGAGCACTACAAGAGTCAACATGCCACTCCATCTTGAAATTTTTAGGCTAATACAGCAATTTCTACATCACAACCAAGAATTGAATATACAGGAGCATACAAACAAGCGAGTGCGCACTAAAGTGGGTGTAGTGGTGTGCAATGAAGATGAACAAATAAAATAACTGAAATAAAATACTTCTAGCATGCACTGAGATGTGCACGTGCAGTGGGTACAATAAATATCTCTCCCCCAGACTTCAACTAAACCAACCAGCATAAAATATCAACATGAAATTTAAATGAGGGCTAGGGGAAGAGAGTACCCAATGCTCAGCAAGTGAGCATACCAGAAGATTGGCATGTAAACCATGACAAAGCTGCAGTATCTGCCATCCAGAAGAATACCTGCATGGGTGAGCTCTGCAAAAACAAAAGACAATATACAAACATAAAAATGAAATACAGCTAACTAAACTAAACAAGATGAAATAAGAATTGCAGGAAAAGTAAGATAACTACTGGGGTTATTGTCTTCCCAGCACGACTTATTCAAATTTAAAACAGTTCAAGCTAATAGGAGTATGAAAAAGGAAATGCACAGGTAACTGTTCTAATATCCGTGTCGGTAACGGGTACCGATACAGCGATAAAGCAGTTACCCATCTACCTAAATAGTAATACCTGCTCAACACAGGTAGCGGAAAGAGAATGTAAGAAGAGGAGGAGAAGTCCTCACTCATCTCACCAAAATAATCCTTGCCCAGCAAGGTGTCATCTTTAGGGAAGCGGCAGGAGGAGAAGGCAATGAATGAGGCTTCCACTATGGAGGGGGGATCAACCTCCTCACATGATAGGATGCACTCATCATTGACTTGAGCAAAATGCTCCAAGTCCTCCTGCGGTACCTGTGAAGATTCAACCTGCACAGGCTCAAATAGAGGAAAGGGATCAAGAAATAAAGAAGAAGAAGAACATAAATGGAAATCAATTGGGGGAGTGATCCCGGTCTCACTCCCGGCAGGATCCAAGGATAGATCGTTATCATCATCGTAAGTATCATAGCAAGGGGAACCCAAGAACTCAAGGGCCTCAGTGGTGGTTTGGACCTCCTCGTCCCATGAAGAAGTGCAAACCTCCTCATCAGAGAGTGTATCCTCCTCATCCCACCAAGGTGCACCATCGTGTTCAAAGTATTCATTCTCCCCTTCGGGGAAAACAAACTCCTCATCCCACTTTGGAGCATCCACCGAGTCAGAAGCATCACCCCACTCCTTCACTTCGATAGGATCATAAAGAATGTGTGTAGAAAAATCTTGCAAAGAAACTGGAGGAACAAAAAGATTTGGTTCCTCCGCAAAAAGATCTGCTAATCCCTCCCCGATGGAAAGAATACTTTCCATATCCCACTCAGGAGCATCTAGGAGCTCCCATTCCTCTCCTTGTTGGCCAACAGATGAGTGATCATCATCACTAGGAGTGAAGCCATACACAGGGAGTGAGGAGTCCATGCACGAGATAAACTCGGGGATAGAGGGCACGATTGCCTCCATGGGTAAAGAATGTGTGGTAGGAACAATGTTGTCATGAGTGGAGGAGCAGCGGTCAGGATTGAAAAGACTAGGACAGTCCTTCAATTCATGACCCTCTCCTCGACACAACAAGCAAACAACGTTCCTACACTGCCTAACATTTAACTCCTTCATTTGGTCTATATAATAGACCATGATGTCGTAAGTGCCAGGAGAAATATCCCATGAAGACATTTTCAATACATAAAGAAGATAAAACGAAACTGAAATTCTTTGCAAGGAAATTTACACAAACTGATAAAACTACTTGGATTAAACTTGCCTAAAACTTAAAAACAGAAGAGGAAGAAATAATAACAAACAATATATAATTAAAAGGCAAACAAAAATAATAAAGCGACTATACACACTGGAAGAACTACTATCTCTTGTCTCCCTCTACAGCAAACTCACACGACTGTGTTCCCCGGCAACGGCGCCAAAAACTTGATGGGCAAATCTTAGCACACCGCTATAGGCGGTAGCAAGACTGCGGCACGAAACGGTAGTGTACCGATCATTCAAGTAATATAAAATGTGGGAGTGAATCCCCAAGTATCGAATCTTTCATGGAACACGGTAAGGTGGAGTTAACGTTCGAGGAAGGACTTGACATCGAAGTCCTTTATGTTGGATGGGTGCGAAAAGGGGTGATTTGGTTTGTGGAAATAAAGAGAAAATATTACAACTACTCCTATGCAATGCTTTGCTTGGCGGGATGGAGACTAGGCAGGCCTTGAGCGCACTGCGTCGCAAGGGCGGATGGACGAGTATGCAAGCGGAATCGAATTGTGCAGGCCTTGAGCACTCTGCTTCATTAGGCGAATGGATTACACGGGCCGCTATGCCACGCTTCACTAGGCGGATGGGCGAGTAGGCTTACAGAGTGAGGGTCGCAAGCACCTCGTCGACAAGCACGCCACTAGCAATTGCTAGTGCGGCACACGAACCTAATGGATGGAGTGGTGGATGACGTGGTGGCGCATCTCATATACATATGTAATGCCCTGCCAGTACGAATAGTATAATAGTAGGTCCGGCCGGGACCCCACGCCATACAAACCACACTAGCTAGGAGTTAAAAGGTGATAAACAGAAAGAACTACAACAGAGTAAACTAAACACTAGCGGAAGCATAATGATTTAACATTTCATTTAGAACTGTCCACTATCATAGGAATGAAACCATAAAATAGAGTTACGGCCTTAAGGCCTTACATTCACGAATGTATAAAACTCAGAACATACTTCGGCACACAGGCCGGCAATACATGAGAAAGCAGAAAACTGAGGCTGGCCTTCAAGGGCCAACTCAGCAAAAGGGCCACCGCCCGCTACTTCCCACTAGGCTCACCTGCACCTACATAAGAACATTCCACCAAGCGGTGGCAAACAAAGTAACGGTCACCACAGCTGACCAAATTATAACGACCCCACCCCTTTCCCGGGGTGGCGGAGCTTCTACCCTGCAAGCAAGCCATACTAGCACAAGTACTAATATAATGAAAGTGCAACTACACAAGGTGAGGTTTCAAGCACAATCAATCTTCTAGGTTGAGCATCAAAAGGAGGGAACCTAGGTATGCACATGATGTTGGTTGGGTTCACCCGAAGGTTCCCCACAACTGCCTAAACAACCGCATGAGGCTAACAACATCAATTCCACAAAACACTCCACCGTAAGGGCAATCGCCTTAGGTGGGGAAAAGAGCTTTTGGTCGGTCTAGGTAAATCACCTTCCACGACCTCTCCCATGATCACACGGCTTCCATGAGGTAGGGACCTCTTACCGATCTACATGGAAACGAGTTCGGTTTAGCTTTGCCCGTGCTCTAATCATCGCGATCTATCGCACGACGCGGGTACGACTTCACCTCGGCCCATAAGGGTTTAGCACTTTCAAGTGCTACACAAATTATATGCTACTCACCTAACCCCTTCGCAAGGATCTAGGATTCACAAATACTCAACAAGGGAGGTACAATACGCTCCGCATCAATTTCGTGGTGAAGGTTTGCCTTCATCCAATCTCAAAGCATGGGGCTTTCGTTAGGATCTTCACAAGATGCCTACACTTAAATCCCGCAATACTATAGATGATTTCACGGAGTCATTATCCGGCACGCATTCTACGCTTAACCTAAATGCAACGTTGCAAATCAAGCATCACCGATTCGGGCTCACGACCACGAATAGGCTTCACACAAATTACCTAAATCCGCACGACTACCAGATTTCTACATGCAATAATGCCGGGGATGGACACAATCTACCCGGAGTTCCGAAGAACTTGAGGAAATCCTACACTTCACCCATTTGGTGAAAGGGATTCCTCATGCAAGCATAGAGAAATGAAAGAGAGGACAATTGACAAGTCCAAATATCGGGAGGATGAATCGTTACCCTAGGAGCGTTCTTCTTAGCCATGGATCTGAGATTTTACACTGAGGGATAGGACCGCACCGGGCTGCACTCTCCAGATCTGGAAACGGCTCGCGAAACGGAACTTCAGAGCTCTGTCAATGGCGGGATCTCCTCTTCTTCTTCCTTGCCTCCTTCTTCTTTCTCTAGCCTAGGAGAGAGAAGAGCCTTGATATTATGAGGATAGAACCCCTCTCAAAAGCCCTAATACACTCCAACCAATCATCACAGCCATTGGATCAAATTCCAAGAATTTTGAATGGTCGGATCATCTTCTCCGTTCATTTTCGCGGAGCAGAATAAACAGTGCGCACGTTCACAGGCGCACGGTCTCTGGTCGTGCGCGAAGAACCTATGGTCGTGCGCGTACACCCTTTCAGCCGACCCTTATTCCTCTCAATTAACGCACGATCATGGCGCACGATCACTGGTCGTGCGCGAAGAAAGCCACTGGTCATGCGCGTACACCCTTTCAGCCGACCCCTATTCCTGTCAATTAACGCACGATCATGGCGCACGATCACTGGTCGTGCGCGAAGAAAGCCACTGACCGTGCGCGAGGAGCAGGTAGGGAAAATTCAGCCTACTTCGAGCGCCGCACTACCATTCCGCCTACTTCGACAAATTACGACTTTTGGGGTGTTACAACTCCACCTCCCATAAAAGAATTTCGTCTCGAAATTTCGAAAACCGTAGTAATAGCAAATACCGTTAAAAATTACCTGAGGGGAATAGCTCGGGGTACTCCGCGAGCATCGCTTGCTCTCTTTCCCAAGAGAGTTCCTCTCTTCCGCAATTATTCCAACGGACTTTCACCATCCGTATGGACTTGTTCCGCAACTGCTTCACTTCAGTGTCTTCAATGCAAATGGGCTTGACTTTCGTCGTTAGCCCACCATCTACCGACACTTCGTTGACAGCAACAACCACATTAGGCTCTTTAACAGCCTTCCGCAATACAGAGATGTGGAATACATCATGCAGCCCGCTCAACTCCAAAGATAGAGCAAGTCGGTAAGTAGCTTCACCGATGCGCTCCAAGATCTCGAACGGTCCTAAGTACCTCGGACTTAGCTTTTTCAAGCGTCGGATCCTTGATACTCCTTTGAACGGTTTGATCTTGAGATAGACCAGTCGCCAACGGAAAACTCGACATTTCCTACCATAAAGAGCCTCGAAAGGGGCCATCTTTATACTCGCTTGGTAGCTGTTGTTGTAAGCAAATTCGATCCTAAAGAGGTGGTCTTCCCATATCTTTCCGAAATCCAGGGCGCACATCCTCAGCATGTCTTCCATCGTCCTATTGGTCCTTTCGGTCTGTCCATCCGTTTGCGGGTGGAAGGCCGTGCTAAACTTCAGCTTGGTACCCAATAGTTGATGAATTAGCTTCCAATCATTCGATGTGAACCGCCCATCACGATCACTAACGATGTTATGGGGAATCCCGTGCAACCGTACGATGTTATCCACGTACAACTTTGCCAGTTTTTCTACAGAATCATCCTTCCAGTTCGGAATGAAGTGTGATACCTTTGTCAGTCTGTCCACGATCACCCAGATGGCGTCGTTTCCATGCTGTGATCTCGGCAAACCGTGCACGAAATCCATCGAAATATCATCAAACTTCCATTCCGGAATCGGCAAGGGCTTCAAAAATCCACCGGGACGTTGACATTCCACCTTCACCAACGCACAAGTATTACACTTGGCCACGTAGAGGTCAATGTCCTTCTTCATACCCGGCCACCAGAAAAGTTTCTTCATGTCCATGTACATTTTCGTGCTCCCCGGGTGGATCGAGTACTTGGTATGATGAGCCTCGTACATCAACTCCGCCCGTAGAGTACCAATGTTTGGGACGCACAATCTGCCCTCTTTCCACATAAGGCCATCTACGAAGGAGAAATCAGAGTTTAACCCATCCACGGTTTCTGCTTTATAGCGTTTCATGCTCTCATCCAGCTCCAGTGCTTGTCGAACTCGGTCGACAAGGTCGTATTGAACCTCCGTCCAGTTCAAGCATGCTGAAGTAGACGCTCATCTATCAACGCAAATGATCTCCATTTCTTCCAGTTCGCGGATTAGACGCTCATCGTGCATCAAAATCCAATTTGCTTGAGCGGGAGCCCGACGACTCAACGCGTCCGCAACTACATTTCCCTTTCCAGGAGTATATTTGATGTCGAAGGTGTAGTCCCCCAGGAACTCCATCCACCTCCTCTGACGCATATTCAACTCCCTTTGATCCAGCAGGTACTTGAGGCTCTTGTGGTCGGTAAAGATGTCGATCTTCACGCCATACAAATAATGCCTCCAAAGTTTGAGAGCAAATACCATGGCCGCCAGTTCCAAATCATGGAACGGGTAATTCCTCTCATGAACCTTCAATTGTCGGGAGCCGTAGGCAATTACCTTTCCGAACTGCACTAGGACACAACCCAAGCCACTCCCCGAGGCGTCTCAGTAAATTTTGTAGCCTTCCGTACCACATGGCGAGCATAGAATGGGCGCCGTGGTCAGACAGCTCTTCAGCTCTTCAAATGCTCGTGCGCACTCGGGCGACCAAACAAACTTATGATCTTTCCTAGTCAGTTTAGTGAGAGGGAGTGCAATCCTCGAGAAGTTCTCCACAAAGCGCCTATAATAGCCGACAAGTCCTAAGAAACTTCGGACTTCCGCTACGTTTTTCAACAAAGGCCACGCTCGGATCGCTTCTATCTTCGATGGATCAACTGCAATTTCCTTCTCCACTAACAACATGACCAAGGAATGCTACAGACGGTAGCCAAAACTCGCACTTGGAGAACTTGGCATAAAGCTGACTCCTGATAATGCTAAATCTAGTTAGTTTAATTAGGTTATTTTTAGGATATTTACTCTTACTTTTTGCTTATTGTTGTTTACCTAAATGCAATTTTGGTTCATTTTCCTATTTTTAGTGCTAACTTAAGTTTTCTGAATTTTCAGGTCAAAAATGCAAAATTTCCTAAGTCACGCCCTAGGTCACGCCCGTGACCTAGGGCGTGTAAGTTGCTGTTTCCAGTTAAGCTGCTGCCAACATAATTCAGAAGATCTGGTCAGACACGCCCAAAGTCACGCCCGTGACACGCAAGCCACGCCCGTGACCTAGGGCGTGTAAGTTGCTGTTTCCAGTTAAGCTGCTGCCAACATAATTCAGAAGATCTGATCAGACACGCCCAAAGTACACGGCCGTGACACACAAGTCACGCCCGTGACACGCAAGCCACGCCGTGACCAGCCCGTGAACAGCTCAGATTCGACCAGCTGACCACCGAATTGGTCACGCCACTGTTACACGGGCGTGCTTCCAGTCACGCCCGTGACTGCCACGTCAGCCAGCCTCCAGCGCCCATGATCGCCGCCAGCGCCCATGACCCGACTAACCACCGAAATGGTCACGCCCTCAGTCACGGGCATGACCGAGGGCGTGACCCATCAAATCGCGTCAGAATCGTGCGCCGAACCTGATCCAAGCCGCAGAATTGATTAAACAATGTCACGCCCCTAGTCACGGGCGTGACTGAGGGCGTGACCGAGGCAGAAAAATTTCTATAAATTGAAATGACCTCCAAGCTTTCCCCATTCAGTTTTTGGAGAGAGAACTAGTGCTACTACTCTATTTTCAGTGTTTTTCATGTCATTTTATTCTCTTTCTCTCTCTCTCTCTCTTATTTCAATGCATTTCCTTTTCTAGTTTTCATATGAATGTTGTAATGCCTTTGTAATTTTCTTTTATATTGTATTACTAATGCTTAGTAGGCTTTCCATGCAATTGTAATCTCAGTTGAACTTTTGTTTAATAAAAATGGTATGTTTTTGTTCTCTTAAAATCTTCATCATTTCTCTCTCCTACCCCTCCACCATGAGTAACTAAATCCTCATAGTACTCGATCTTGATGATCTGAGGATGAGTTGATCAAGTTATGATCCTTTAGTCTTCTTTCACTTTCTAAAGTGTTGGGCCTTAGATTTACTCTTAATTAAAATTTAGTGGAGGTATATTATCGATATATAATCCCCACCTTTGCTTTCATTCTTGGCTAGCCGAGAGGCCGATAGTCTGAAGTGAGCACTTAAGAGTAAAGAGAGTTACACACATTTCTCGAGAGAGAATGACGTAAATCTCCTGGATTGGAGTCAAACCCAATAGCGGGGTTCACCACTTAAAGCGAGTTTTAGGTATTCGAATACGGGACGAGAGTTCGGTCGGATTTTCCTAAACTCAGTTGGGCATATCTTCGAGAGAAGCATGTTCAAACTATGGGAACCCCCACGGTCAAGCTGCCCTTACTTTATTAAGTTTTAAGTTTGCTTTTGAATTTTGATCAATTTAGGCCAAAGTAAGTCAAGATCGAGTGGTATTTCTTAATCATCGTTTAGCCGTACTTTAATCCAGCTTTTATTTCAACTTAGCAGACAAAACCATCCAAAAAATTATTAAGATAAAATAATAGTAATTCGTTTGAGTATAAGTAATCAACGGTTCTCGGATTTTAATACGACACTTGTGTTCCTATACTACAGTTCGATAGGTATACTTGCCTTCTCGGATTGCTAGTTCGGATTTTATTTCGTGCAAGCGAAATTTTAATCACCAAGTTTTTGGCGCCATTGCCGGGGACTCGCATTTTGTTGATATTTTGAAAGAACGAATCTATCACTTTTATCACCTCTTTTTTCTCTCCTCTTTCTTGAAAAGCAAAATTAATTCAAAAAAAGAGACCTTTTTCGAATTTCTCAATCTTATTTTCCCTTCTCTCTTTTTAGTTTATGACCCGAGCGAATCCGTCAGAACTTGTAGACTTGGACCAAGAACTTGAGCGTACTCTTCGGAGAAAATCGCAAGTTCAAGATCCTACATTCCAAGAACTGGCTGAGGATTCGGAGTCGGTTGTTAATATGGGCGAACCTAACCAAAATGAAGTCCCCAACATGGTTGCGGCCCCTGAATGGACGATGTCCCATTATGCAAGGCCTAACCTGGAAGGGACGGAAACTAGTATAGTCCGCCCTGCCATAAATAATAATAATTTCGAACTAAAGCCAAGCATAATTCACATGGTGCAGCAATACGTGCAGTTCGACGGATTACAAGATGAAGATCCGAATGCACATATTGCTAGCTTCCTTGAAATCTGTGACACCTTCAAAATAAATGGTGTTACGGATGATGCAATTAGGCTAAGACTCTTCCCATTTTCTTTAAGAACAAAGGCTAAGCAGTGGTTGTCAACTCTACCTAGAGGTTCTATCACCACTTGGGCCCAGTTAACTGAAAAATTTCTAACTAAGTATTTTCCACCTGCGAAAACTGCTAAGCTTAGAAATGATATTTCTTCTTTTTGCCAAATAGATTCTGAAACGCTATATGATACCTGGGAAAGGTATAAAGAATTCTTAAGACGTTGCCCTCATCACGCTCTGCCTGTATGGTTACAAGTGCAGACGTTTTATAACGGGCTAAATCAACATACTAAGCAAATGATAGACGCCGCTTCCGGTGGTACCTTAAATAACAAAACCCCGGAAGCCGCTCTTGAACTATTTGAGGATATGGCCATGAACACCTATCAGTGGAATGTGCCAAGATCCCGCCCAAACAAACCTGCAGGTATGTACGAAGTGGATAACGTCTCCCAGCTGGCACTACAAGTGGAAATGCTTAGCAAAAAGATATCTGAAATGAATGCTCCTTCCGCACCTCAGGTTTGGGAATTCGCAAAAGCCACCTCCGAACAAGCTGATTTCGTAGGCAATAGAAATGCTTATAATAATTATTCTGCTTCTAATTTTCATGCACCTGGTTTTCAGTTACCGAATAATTATAATCCTGCGCTGCGTAATCACCCGAACTTTTCTTGGAGTAATCCTGCAAACACAACTCGCCCGCCTCTACAAAATGAATTTACACCACCTCCACCCCCTGTTAACTTTCAAAAACCTCCATCTTTGGAGGAGATGTTTTCAAAATATATAAGTACGAACGAAGCAACCGTCCGGAACTTAGCCGGATCCGTTAAAAATCTAGAAAACCAAATCGGGCAGCTCGCCAAAATAATATCCGATCGACCGCCCGGGACTCTTCCCGCTAACACCGAGCCCAACCCGAAAGAGCAAGCGAAAGTTGTAACTCTTCGGAGTGGAAAGCAAGTATCCGGTCCGGTTAGCGAAGAGCCCGAGGCAAGATCCGCCCCTATTTTAAAAACACCACTCACTCAAACAGATTTTATCACTCCACCTCATATTTTCAAAAACAACCCCGCCCCGCCTTATCCATCTCAACTCAACAAGGAAAAATTAGATGATCAATATCATCGCTTCCTGGAAATGTTTAAGCAAATACATATCAATTTGCCCTTCCATGAAGCGATATCACAAATGCCCAAGTACGCTAAGTACCTGAAGGATCTTCTAACTAATAAGAAAAAGCTAGAAAATCTATCGCACGTAACTTTAAATGCTGAGTGTTCCGCCGTCCTAACAAATAAATTACCGAAAAAGGCTAACGATCCGGGTAGTTTTTCTATCCCGTGCCTCTTTGGTGATCTATTTGTAAAGAACGCGTTGGCCGACTTAGGAGCAAGCATCAACTTAATGCCATTCTTCTTGTTTAAAAAGTTAGGAGTGGGCACCCTTAGCCCCACACGTATGAGTATACAACTAGCAGATAGGACGATAAAATATCCGCTGGGGATTGTGGAGGACGTGCTCGTAAAAGTAGACAAATTCATCTTCCCGGTGGATTTTGTCATTTTGGACATTGAAGAGGATGTCGAGGTTCCCCTAATCCTTGGTCGCCCCTTCCTTGCCACCTCCCGTGCTATCATTGATGTGAGTAATGGTAAGCTATTCCTCCGAGTTGGAGATGATGAAGTAACCTTCTCCATAACACCCTCTATGAAAAATACCCTAGAAAATGACGATTCGTGTTTTTTCTTAGATGTGTTAAGAGAAGACCCTTCTTTTTGTATTTCTGAAAATGGTTCTTCTTCTTTTTGTTCATCTTCAAACACCTCCACTGAAATATTACAAGAAATGAAAATGGCCATTGCTCCCGCCCCCTCAAATTTTCAAATTAAAGCAAAAATTTTTGAAGAAATTACTTTTGAAAAAGAAAAGTCTTTCAAATCTTCATACGAGGAACCTCCCACTTTAGAACTTAAAGAACTACCCAATCATTTAAAATATGAATTTTTAGAAAAAGACTCTAAGTTACCAGTAATAGTGTCGGCCCATTTAAGTGGATCTGAAAATGCCAAATTGCTAAAAGTTTTACAAAAACACCGCCAAGCAATTGCTTGGCAGATTTCTGATATTAAGGGCATAAGTCCATCTTTCTGCAAATTCTAATGGAAGATAATTCACAAAATTCTATTCAACCTCAACGCCGATTAAACCCAAACATGAAAGAAGTAGTAAAGGGTGAGGTCGTGAAATTATTAGACGCAGGAATTATCTATCCAATTTCAGATAGCAAATGGGTAAGCCCCGTTCAAGTAGTTCCTAAAAAGGGAGGTATCACGGTAGTGTTAAATGATAATAATGACTTAATCCCAACACGGACGGTGACTGGGTGGCGTATGTGTATTGATTATCGCAAATTGAATGACGCCACCCGCAAGGACCATTTCCCCTTGCCATTCATCGATCAAATCTTAGAACGATTATCCGGCCATAGCTTTTATTGTTTTCTCGATGGTCTCTCGGGCTACTTCCAAATTCCCATCTCGCCCGAGGACCAGGAGAAAACGATGTTTACTTGTCCTTTCGGCACCTTCGCCTATCGAAGAATGCCGTTTGGCTTATGTAATGCGTCGTCAACATTTCAACGGTGTATGTTGGCCATTTTCGACAAGTACGTAGAAAGTATTATGGAGGTATTTATGGATGACTTTTCCGTGTTTGGTGATTCCTTCGATTTTTGTGTAGAAAATTTAGAAAAAGTGTTAGAACGGTGTGAGGAGACCAATCTCGCCCTGAACTGGGAAAAATGTCATTTCATGGTACGGGAGGGATTGGTTTTAGGTCATAAGATATCAGCAAGAGGAATTGAGGTCGATGAAGCAAAAATAGAAGTGATCGAAAAACTGCCACCGCCAACCAACGTTAAGGCCATAAGAAGCTTTCTAGGACATGCCGGTTTTTACCGGCGGTTTATAAAAGATTTTTCAAAAATTACCAAACCACTCACTCATCTTTTAGAAAAAGACACTCCATTTATTTTTGATGATACATGCTTATCTGCTTTTCAATTAATCAAAAATAAGCTAATAAATGCGCCAATTATGATAGCTCCAATCTGGGACCTTCCATTCGAAATCATGTGCGATGCAAGTAGCTTTGCGGTGGGAGCCGTTTTAGGACAACGTATATCTAAAAACTTCCACCCTATTTTCTACGCAAGTAAAACACTTACATCCGCGCAAGCGAACTATACCACAACGGAGAAAGAATTATTAGCAGTTATTTTTGCATTCGACAAATTTCGACCTTATATTACGCTTTCAAAAATTATTGTTTTTACGGACCACTCGGCCCTCAAATATTTACTTTCTAAACCGGATGCCAAACCACGCTTACTTCGCTGGGTCTTACTCCTCCAGGAGTTCGACTTGGAAATCCGAGATAAAAAGGGGGCTGAGAATTTGGCCGCGGACCATCTTTCACGATTAGATAACCCATTTATTGAAGATTTAAATGAACAAACTTTTAATGATTATTTTCCCGACGAGAAGTTATTATCAATCAACACTACTCCTTCTCCTTGGATTGCAAACTTCGCCAACTACTTAGTAGCTCGAGTCCTCCCAAAAGAATTTTCCTATCAGCAAAAGAAGAAATTCTTCTCTGACCTGACGAATTATTTTTGGGAGGACCCGTATCTGTTTCGAGTTTGTGCAGACCAAGTAATAAGGAGATGTGTTTCTTTCGAAGAAGGACAAAATATTTTCAAACACTTACACGAAGGACCGACTGGTGGGCACTATCAAGCCAATCGGACCGCTCACAAAGTACTTAGTGCAGGCTTTTATTGGCCTAGCCTTTTTAAAGATGCCCAATCATTTGTGAGACGGTGCAATAGCTGCCAACGGACCGGAAATATCTCAAATAAAAATGAAATGTTGCAAAATTATTTCCTCGAGTTCGAAGTTTTCGACCTTTGGGGAATTGATTTTGTAGGTCCTCTTCCTTCTAGCCATGGTAATAAATACATTTTAGTTGCGGTAGACTACGTGTCTCGATGGGCAGAGGCCCAAGCTCTTCCTACTAATGACTCCCGAGTCGTTATTATTTTCTTAAAAAAATTATTTTCTCGATTCGGTACCCCTAGGGCCATCGTTAGCGACAGGGGTTCGCACTTTTGTAACGCACAATTTGCAAAAACACTTTTAAAATATGGCGTTACACATAAGCTTTCAACTGCTTACCACCCCCAAACTAACGGCCAGGTCGAGGTAGTGAATAGAGAAATCAAACGTATTTTAGAAAAAACTATTTCCACCTCACGTAAGGACTGATCACATAAATTAGACGATGCTCTATGGGCTTACCGAACAGCGTACAAGACCGCCATCGGTTGTACACCGTATCGGTTAGTATATGGGAAATCGTGCCATTTACCGGTCGAATTAGAACATCGTGCTTTCTGGGCCCTTAAATTTTTAAATTTTGATCCACACTCCACCGCCGATCTTCGAAAATTCCAACTCAATGAACTCGATGAGTGGCGCTCCAATGCGTATGAAAATAATAAATTATATAAGGAACGAACGAAATGCTTTCACGATAAAAATTTAAGGCACCCGAAAACATTTAAACCAGGCGACCAAGTATTACTTTATAATTCTCGTCTACGTTTATTTCCTGGAAAATTAAAATCTAGATGGTCAGGTCCTTTTACTGTAAAGGAAGCTTATCCGTATGGAACTGTTTTGATATCACACCCTGATAAGGGTGATTTCAAGGTTAATGGGCATCGTCTAAAACTTTATCTTTCTGGTGACAATGTTGACATGGACAGTGAAAAACTTCTTTTGTCTGGACTGTAATAATTTGGATTAACTTTTGAACTATATTCTTTTAGTCGAGCTCAAACGACATTAAACAGAGGGCACTCTTGGGAGGCAACCCAAGGTTTTTAAAATTTGTTGTTTTAATTTTTCTTTGGCCCTGGATGGCTCTGATACTCTCAACTTCGGCGATCGCCTGCTTCAACATTGCTGGTTTCAAGAAAAATTCAAGATGATATTTCATGAAGATTCAAAGCGCTAGCAAGGGGGAGCGGCGTCACACATCCTTTCAAGCCCATAAATCCAGGGGAGTGCCTGTTTCAGTTTTTCAGTTTTAATTTCTTTTCTTAATTACCCCTTCCTTCACTCTCCTTTTCCATTGAGGACAATGTCTATCGTAAGCTTGGGGGAGAATGTCTTCTTTTCTTTTAGTAGTCTAAATTAGATTTTGGTAAAATCAATAGTACCCCTTGCTTTATGTTTTGTTTTTCCCAAAATATTTTATATAGCCTTAGTTAATTTCAAAATTTCTAATCCTACTTTTAATTATGTTTCACAAGTAAATTGTTGACTCATGTAGTGTTCTAATTCTAGGTAGCATGTTAATCTGAAAAGTTTTTTTCTAAAATCTTGTACTTTCCTTATCGTTTTCTCTTTTATCTTCTTTACTTTCGAAAAAATTCTTCATCCACTATTTTCCTCTTCATTTTTAGATATATTTTGCAGGGTTAACTTTTGATTTGTGTAGTAAATGTGAATAATCCTAGACGCTTATTATTCTTATTTTCAGGATAAGTTCATTAGTCTTTATTTAATATCTAGGGCTTACTTTTTGAAATCCTTCAAAACTCATGCTTTAACTAAATTTAGAGAGCAATGAAAATGATTTAGGCCATTTTTTGTTTTAAGTTTGAGCCTTCATGCCAACCCTTAAAAAGAAACCCTTTGTTAGCCTCTTTTGAGCCTTTTCCCATGTTTTATTGTCACCTCCACTTATCAAATTTTTCACCAAAGCCAAAATTTCCAAACCTATTTGAATCACACTAACACTTTGAGTTTTATTTAAATTTCTAAAAGAGTGTGATTGGTTTATTGCATGGAGAGCTTCAAAGAAAAGAATTTGCTCAAAAAGGAGATATTTTAAGCATATTTGTATTAGTTATCTTTGCCAAAATTTCAAAAGAAAAAAGAAAAAAAAATGGCTATGAAAGAGAAAGAAAGAAAATATGCTATATGCTTATAATGAAGGATTGCCTCTTATCATTCATATCGGAAATTTTATAAAACTCATGTTTATGGTTTAGTGTGATTATAGCAATCACTTTTATCTTCGATTCCCATTCCAAATCATATGCCTAAACCAAACATTTCGGTCCTAATAAAGTCCTCTTGATTCATGCTCCTAAATTTGCTGTAGCTAAGTAAAGAAGAAAAGTAGAATAGTTAAGTCTTGGGTATGAATTTAGATCCTTGTTCTTAGAATGATATAATTATAATTTGTCTCTTAGGGTTTAGTAACAATTCAATGCACTATCTCACTTGTTACTTTGCTCAATTTTATTTTAAAACTTTTTAGTTAAAATTTTGGATGATTAATTTTTGTTAGTAAAGGGTATAAAAATTAAGCTTAAATAAAGTACTTATTTTAGGTTTCCTTTTCACTATTCTCCCTACTTGGAATTTCGCAAGGTACTCGTGTTTAGCATAATTAAATCTTTTTGATTAGTCATTTTATTTTATTAGCTAAAGCATATTTCTTTGCTTGGGGACAAGCAAAGTGTAAGCTTGGGGGAATTTGATAATGCTAAATCTAGTTAGTTTAATTAGGTTATTTTTAGGATATTTACTCTTACTTTTTGCTTATTGTTGTTTACCTAAATGCAATTTTGGTTCATTTTCCTATTTTTAGTGCTAACTTAAGTTTTCTGAATTTTCAGGTCAAAAATGCAAAATTTCCTAAGTCACGCCCTAGGTCACGCCCGTGACCTAGGGCGTGTAAGTTGCTGTTTCCAGTTAAGCTGCTACCAACATAATTCAGAAGATCTGGTCAGACACGCCCAAAGTCACGCCCGTGACACGCAAGCCACGCCCGTGACCTAGGGCGTGTAAGTTGCTGTTTCCAGTTAAGCTGCTGCCAACATAATTCAGAAGATCTGATCAGATACGCCCAAAGTACACGGCCGTGACACACAAGTCACGCCCGTGACACGCAAGCCACGCCCGTGACCAGCCCGTGAACAGCTCAGATTCGACCAGCTGACCACCGAATTGGTCACGCCACTGTTACACGGGCGTGCTTCCAGTCACGCCCGTGACTGCCACGTCAGCCAGCCGCCAGCGCCCATGATCGCCGCCAGCGCCCATGACCCGACTAACCACCGAAATGGTCACGCCCTCAGTCACAGGCGTGACCGAGGGCGTGACCCATCAAATCGCGTCAGAATCGTGCGCCGAACCTGATCCAAGCCGCAGAATTGATTAAACAATGTCACGCCCCTAGTCACGGGCGTGAGTGAGGGCGTGACCGAGGCAGAAAAATTTCTATAAATTGAAATGACCTCCAAGCTTTCCCCATTCAGTTTTTGGAGAGAGAACTAGTGCTACTACTCTATTTTCAGTGTTTTTCATGTCATTTTATTCTCTTTCTCTCTCTCTCTCTCTTATTTCAATGCATTTCCTTTTCTAGTTTTCATATGAATGTTGTAATGCCTTTGTAATTTTCTTTTATAGTGTATTACTAATGCTTAGTAGGCTTTCCATGCAATTGTAATCTCAGTTGAACTTTTGTTTAATAAAAATGGTATGTTTTTGTTCTCTTAAAATCTTCATCATTTCTCTCTCCTACCCCTCCACCATGAGTAACTAAATCCTCATAGTACTCGATCTTGATGATCTGAGGATGAGTTGATCAAGTTATGATCCTTTAGTCTTCTTTCACTTTCTAAAGTGTTGGGCCTTAGATTTACTCATAATTAAAATTTAGTGGAGCTATATTATCGATATATAATCCCCACCTTTGCTTTCATTCTTGGCTAGCCGAGAGGCCGATAGTCTAAAGTGAGCACTTAAGAGTAAAGAGAGTTACACACATTTCTCGAGAGAGAATGACGTAAATCTCCTGGATTGGAGTCAAACCCAATAGCGGGGTTCACCACTTAAAGCGAGTTTTAGGTATTCGAATACGGGACGAGAGTTCGGTCGGATTTTCCTAAACTCAGTTGGGCATATCTTCGAGAGAAGCATGTTCAAACTATGGGAACCCCCACGGTCAAGCTGCCCTTACTTTATTAAGTTTTAAGTTTGCTTTTGAATTTTGATCAATTTAGGCCGAAGTAAGTCAAGATCGAGTGCTATTTCTTAATCATCGTTTAGCCGTACTTTTATCCAGCTTTTATTTCAACTTAGCAGACAAAACCATCCAAAAAATTATTAAGATAAAATAATAGTAATTCGTTTGAGTATAAGTAATCAACGGTTCTCGGATTTTAATACGACACTTGTGTTCCTATACTACAGTTCGATAGGTATACTTGCCTTCTCGGATTGCTAGTTCGGATTTTATTTCGTGCAAGCGAAATTTTAATCACCAACTCCTCCTCAAGGTGCTCAGAACTGCGTGCAGATGCCCTACATGCTCCTCTTTCGACTGAGAGTATACCAAAATGTCGTCGATGAAGACGATCACAAATTGATCCAAATACTCTCGAAACATCCTGTTCATTAAGTCCATGAATACCGACGGTGCATTAGACAGACCGAACGGCATCACCGTGAACTCATAGTGCCCAAAGAGGGTACTGAACGCTGTCTTTGGAATATCACATTCCCTTATCCGCAGTTGGTAATAGCCGGACCTTAGGTCCAGTTTGGAGTATACCGTCGACCCAACCAGTTGGTCGAATAAATCATCGATTCTTGGAATCGGATATCGGTTCTTCTCGGTGAACTTGTTTAGCTCTCGATAATCGATACATAGACGCAAGCTCCTGTCCTTCTTTTTCACAAAGAGGACCGGCGCACTCCAAGGCGATGAACTTGGACATACGTAGCCTTGCTCTAGCAGCTCTTGCAACTGGACCTTCAGCTCTGCCAATTCCTTTGGCGCTATCCGGTACGGTGAGCGGGCCACAGGTTTGGCACCTGGCACCAACTCGATACAGAAATCAATCTCTTGCTGAGGCGGAGCCCCAGGGAGTTCGTTAGGAAACACATCGGCGTACTCCGCTACAACTGGGACATCACACAACCTACGTTTTGGTTCCGAAGCCTCCAACAAAGTGAAGAACAACTCGGCGCCTTTTCTCACCGCCTTAACCACTTGGAGAGCAGACATCAGCGTCTTGCTCGCTCCTCGCATACCGGCGAAAGTGGTTTCATCTTCGGTGTTCTTTCCAAAGTGATCTCCTTTGAATTGCAATCTATGCATGCTCGCTGCTCCGAGAGCCAGTCCATGCCGAAGATCACATCAAATTCCGCTAACGGTAATAACGACGCTTCCAAGTTGAAATCCTGACTTCCGATACGCACCTTCACACGACTCTTCCTATCCGCACTCATGCGAGATCCATTGGGTAGAACTACTTCCAATTTATCCTCTACCAAGGTAGACGACACTCCGATTCGCACCACGAAGTCCTCGGACAGAAAAGAGTGCGATGCACCCGTATCAAATAGAGCTCTCGCCGGATAGTTGAAAATTAGGACGAAACCTAATTGTACACCAATAAAGCATATAGTCGTACAATAGTATGAATTATCTATATAGCTGTAAAAGCTAGCTTCTAATTCGTACATGTGACGACATCAGTCTGTCGTATAGCTTCTTGCTGGCCAAGCGAATAGACTCTCGGCTGAGTCGGAATAATGTGCTGGGAAGCCGAAGACTCCGCAGCTTTACCCTTTTCCGCAGCACGAGCATAGTCCAACGCTCGGTTCTCTGCCTTCGGGGGACCACTTCGACACACCGCGGCCTTGTGTCCCACCTTCCCGCAGGTGAAACACGTGATAGGACCCCGCACAGTCATTGCTCCCAAAATATTTGAGCGAGAATGCTCCGCCGGTTTGAACTTCCTTTTGTTCTTTCTGAACTCTGACTTGGACTGAGAGGCCGACGCATGAAACTCAGGTTTCTTTGCCACGGTTTTTGCTTGTACCCTCTTCATGTCCAACTCTAGGGATCTGGCAGTTTGGACCATCACATGGAAACCTAACGTCATTGGGCCTGCAAGGAGCAGCCTCAACTCGTCCTGAAGACCTTCATAGAACTTGTTCGTCTTTGTCTCTTCATCTTCCATCATAGGCCCCGCATAACGAACCAGTTTAGTGAACTCGTGCAAGTACTCATCCACTGAGCTGTCGCCTTGAGTTAACTTCAGAAACTGGTTCTGCAACGCAATGCGTTGGGCAGAAGGAATATACCTTTGAAGAAATGACTTTGAGAACTCCGCTATCGTGATCTCGGTAATCTCCTTGCCTCCAAACTTGTGCACTTCCTGTTCGGCCCACCAACGCTCTGCCTCTCCGTTAAGGAGGAAGGTGGCTAAAGTGACCATCATAGCTTCTTTTATTGCTGTCGCCTTTAGAGTTTTTCTAACCGTTGACAGCCAGTCCTCCGCCTCCGTTGGGGATCCGGTCCCCGAGAAAGTTGGAGGGTGGAAGCTTAGAAAGTGTTGCAGTTGTTGATCACGCGCTCGCGCAACGGCTACACGCTCTACAGGACGCTCCACCCTTTGCACCACCGCAGGTTCCACTGCAGCCACTGGCACAGGGGTATCAACCCTCGGTTCCACCGCAGGTTCCACTGCAGGTTCGATCACCGGGGCCGCATCTATATTAGGCATAGCAGGTTGTCCAAGCCTTTGCGGTTGAGCATTGATCATCGCGAAGACAGCTTCTGCGATTAACCTGATCATCTTAGCAGGAGGAGTGGTCGCTGGCACTTCAGCCGACCCACTACTTTCAGCAGTGTTACGGGGTTGAGACGGCCCCGCACCACTCCTAGTCACCTATAATCGTGTAAGACACAATTTAGTGACTGAAAACATAGCAAACAACAATCGTGGAATGCTCAGGTTCCGCAAACAAGTATGTTTTTCCATTCCTAAGTGGACATTCTTATTAGTTTTTGTCGTTGTAGGTGAATGCACATCCCGTGCACACCACCCCTTAAAAGGAATTCGTCCCGAATTCGCTAAACTACGGATCGACGCCTTAAGTCCGATACCAAATTGTAACGCCCTGCCAGTACGAATAGTATAACAGTAAGTCCGGCCGGGACCCCACGCCATACAAACCACACTAGCTAGGAGTTAAAAGATGATAAACAGAAAGAACTACAACAGAGTAAACTAAACACTAGTGGAAGCATAATGATTTAACATTTCATTTAGAACTGTCCACTATCATAGGAATGAAACCATAAAATAGAGTTACGGCCTTAAGGCTTTACATTCACGAATGTACAAAACTCAGAACATACTTCGGCACGCAGGCCGGCAATACATGAGAAAGCAGAAAAGGGAGGCTGGCCTTCAAAGGCCAACTCAGCTAAAGGGCCACCGCCCGCTACTTCCCACTAGGCTCACCTGCACCTGCATAAGAACATTCCACCAAGCGGTGGCAAACAAAGTAACGGTCAGCACAGCTGACCAAATTATAACGACCCCACCCCTTTCCCGGGGTGGCGGAGCTTCTACCCTGCAAGCAAGCCATACTAGCACAAGTACTAATATAAAGAAAGTGCAACTACACAAGGTGAGGTTTCAAGAACAATCAATCTTCTAGGTTGAGCATCAAAAGGAGGGAACCTAGGTATGCACATGATGTTGGTTGGGTTCACCTGAAGGTTCCCCACAACCGCCTAAACAACCGCATGAGGCTAACAACATCAATTCCACAAAACACTCCACCGTAAGGGCCATCGCCTTAGGTGGGGAAAAGAGCTTTTGGTCGGTCTAGGTAAATCACCTTCCACGACCTCTCCCATGATCACACGGCTTCCATGAGGTAGGGACCTCTTACCGATCTGCATGGAAACGGGTTCGGTTTAGCTTTGCCCATGCTCTAATCGTCGCGATCTATCGCACGACGCGGGTACGACTTCACCTCGGCCCATAAGGGTTTAGCACTTTAAAGTGCTACACAAATTATATGCTACGCACCTAACCCCTTCACAAGGATCTAGGATTCACAAATACTCAACAAGGGAGGTACAATACGCTCCGCATCAATTTCGTGGTGAAGGTTTGCCTTCATCCAATCTCAAAGCATGGGGCTTTCGTTAGGATCTTCACAAGACGCCTACACTTAAATCCCGCAATACTATAGATGATTTCACGGAGTCATTATCCGGCACGTATTCTAGGCTTAACCTAAATGCAACGTGTGAATCAAGCATCACCGATTCGGGCTCACGACCACGAATAGGCTTCACACAAAATGCCTAAATCCACACGACTACCAGATTTCTACATGCAATAATGCCGGGGACGGACACAATCTACCCGGAGTTCCGAAGAACTTGAGGAAATCCTACACTTCACCCATTTGGTGAAAGGGATTCCTCATGCAAGCATAGAGAAATGAAAGAGAGGACAATTGACAAGTCCAAATATCGGGAGGAAGAATCGTTACCCTAGGAGCGTTCTTCTTAGCCATGGCTCTGATATTTTACACTGAGGGATTGGACCGCACCGGGCTGCACTCTCCAGATCTGGAAACGGCTCGCGAAACGGAGCTCCGGAGCTCCGTCAATGGCGGGATCTCCTCTTCTTCTTCCTTGCCTCCTTCTTCTTTCTCTAGCCTAGGAGAGAGAAGAGCCTTGATATTATGAGGATAGAACCCCTCTCAAAAGCCCTAATACCCTCTAGCCAATCATCACAGCCGTTGGATCAAATTCCAAGAATTTTGAACGACTGGATCATCTTCTCCGTTCATTTTCGCGGAGCAGAATAAATAGTGCGCACGTTCACAGGCGCACGGTCTCTGGTAGTGCGCGAAGAACCTCTGGTCGTGCGTGTACACCCTTTCAGCCGACCCCTATTCCTCTCAATTAACGCACGATCATGGCGCACGATCACTGGTCGTGCGCGAAGAAAGCCACTGGTCGTGCGCGTACACCCTTTCAGCCGACCCCTATTCCTCTCAATTAACGCACGATCATGGCGCACGATCACTGGTCGTGCGCGAAGAAAGCCACTGACCGTGCGCGAGGAGCAGGTAGGGAAAATTCAGCCCACTTCGAGCGCCGCACTACCTTTCCGCCTACTTCGACAAATTACGACTTTTGGGGTGTTACAACGCAAATAACCAAATGGTTTCATAGAAATATGAAATAAACATTGCAATTAAAGATCATTGTGCATATCATCCAAAAATACAAGAATCTACCCTACAATATCATTACAATTTGTTAGAGAGTAGAAATCGACAGGATTCGAAGGCTCGTTGGGATTCACAGTTGGAATCGCAAGGTTGTCAATCCGCATCCAAGCTCGGTTCACAACTACGTCGGGGGTAGAGAAGGTTGTCACTACCTTCCAATGGACCCGTCTTCTTCGTGTCACTATCCGCTCGGCTTCAATACATGGCTCCCAATCTTGACAATGAAATCTGGGCGGAGATCCTTCCTATTGAAGCATGTGGATGACGGAGATGGCCGGGTGATCTCCGGGCTCAAGATAGGCATGAAGAATAGTACCGGAGCACCTCCTAGTGGTGGAGGAGGATGCAGGGGGCGGAAGAGGCGAACAGGGCTCGAAAACGGCGGAGCTGGAATGTCGTCCGACCTAATTTTGCAGGCTGTATATTTATAGAAAACAGGGCGCACGATCAGTGGCGCACGACCAGTGGTCATGCGAACTGGAAGTTGGTGATCGTGCGCACTGTGCCCGAAAACCTGCAAGACAAAACTGCAGAAAATAATAAAGCGCACGATTGAACGCACGACCGTGCGTAACAACGCACGACCAAATTCAGAAAGCAACTTTGGGCTGCAAATGAATGCGCACGATCAGCTGCGCATGATCTGTGGTCGTGCGCAGTATAACCAGTGATCGTGCGCAGTGTTCCTGTAACGACCCAGCTTTGGCATTCGAGCGGGACCCAGTCCACGATCTGTCCTCAGCTGGCATCGCTACCGGGCTGCAGCCCAAGCACCCCAACCCTTCTCCGCCCACTGGCGGGTTGTTGGTGGCCACAGCCTCCCTTTTGATGAGAGAAAGCTCCAGTTAAGCTGCAGCGCGTGGACTTCCCAGGAGGTCACCCATCCCAGTACTACTCCAGCTCGAGCACGCTTAACTATGGAGTTCTTTCACTTCTCATCACCAATTGACCTAGCTCAATTGGTGATGAGAGTTGAAAGAACTCCATAGTTAAGCGTGCTCGGGTTGGAGTAGTACTGGGATGGGTGACCTCCTGGGAAGTCCCCGTGGTGCATGCTTGACTATCGAGTTTAGCTCATCAAAAGGGAGGCTGTGGCCACCAACAACCCGCCAGTGGGCAGAGAAGGGTTGGGGTGCTTGGGCTGCAGCCCGGTAGCGATGCCAGCTGAGGACAGATCGTGGACTGGGTCCCGCTCGAACCCCAAAGCTGGGTCGTTACAATAAAAGGTTGTAAGACCCCAAATCTGAAAATTCAGAAATTTGGAATCCAGAGCTGTCGCCGGCGACAGTGCCTGTCGCCCGGGCGATAGCGTTCTGTTGAGAAGGTTCTGCCGTGAGCTGTCGGACGGCGTTGACTAGTCAATGTCGGTTCATTGTCGCTGTCGCCAAGGCGACAGTGGCTGTCGCCGGGCGACAGCTCAAATTTGGACTTAATGGCCGAAATCAAGGGCATTGATTGCACTTGGACTTTGGTGGCTTGTTTTGGCTTGGGAGGCTTGGTGGCAGCATACAAGGCCGAAAATCCCTCTCTTTTCAATTATTTTTCTTAAGGGTTCTTAAGAGAGAGAGAGAGAGAGAGGAGCTTGGAGAAGAAGGTGAATAGAAAACCCTAGCTTGGAGCTTGGGTTTGGAGGAGCTACACTCATCCAATCCCTTCAAAGTTGGTGGCTACGCGTAGAGGAGGGCAAGGCGCTCCTTTCCATCCGTGTGGAACGTCAAGCCATGGTCTCAAAGCGGCGTTTAAGGGTAACGAACTTTTCGACCATCTCTTGGACATGCCTTAGTCCATTCCCTTGCATCGTTGAGGCCCCTACTCAAAAGGGTGAGGTCGTGGCCTCCGACGGGTCGATTCGTGTTATCCCCATCCAAGTTGCATACATATAGAGTCCGTGCGTAATACGGACGTAGGCGCGCTGTGTGAAGCCCATCCGTGACGGTTCGTCCGGATTGGTGATGCCTTGTGGTATTGTGCGTGCTCGGGGAAAACCCCGTGTTGTTATCCTGCTACGTAGGACTAGAGAGTGCTACTGCATGCGCAGCAACGCCCGGGGGTATGCCCCGGGGAGCACCCGAAGTTAAAAGGCAGAAATGGAGTTCTGTCTAGCTGTCGCCGGCGCGACAGTGACTGTCGCCTGGGCGACAGCTCCCCAGAATTAGATTCTGATGAATTTGGGTGTTCTGAGGCTAGGGAGTGCTACTGCATGTGCAGCAATGCCTGGGGGTGTGCCCCGGGAAGCATCCACATCTAGAAGCCAAATTAGGGTTTGTGCACTGTCGCTGGCGACAGTGAATGTCGCCTAGGCGACAGCTCCCAGACATGGGTCTGGTGATGTTTGTTGTGCCCACCTGTTGAGGGGACCTGAGGTCGGCGTGCCCGACCTGTAAGGGTGTCCTGGTGGATGACTTAGCGGCCCGGGGAGCCGGCTAATTGAGAATACCTGGGCTGAGGGGACGCCATACCCGCATTTCGTGTGGTACAACGAGTGTGTGAACAACGGGCATTTGGCGAACCTACACCCGAACCATTGCAGCACCTGATTAGTAAGGCTCGAATAGCATGTCGGGAGGCAACGGGGAAGAGTCTTCGGACTGCGCAAGTTCACAATTAAAGCACGGGGGAGCCCTGGTATTCGGGCCGCCGACTTTAGCCTCGAAGGGCAAAACCATCAAGAGTGGATGGTGGTGGAAGGCGTAGTACACCAAAGAGTGCCTGAGTGCACGAGATGTGGAGGCCATTCCCATGTTTGTGTTGTTGCATATGTATGAAATGTTGTGGGCTCGTCTAGTCGCACTCTTAGATATGTATATGCTGTTGAGACTGTTTTGCAGGGACGGTTAGCACTGCCACCCCCTCGAAGGGGTGGGGTCGTTATAAATTGGTCAGCATTAGCTGACCGTTGCCCTGTTTTGCCACCATTTTTGGTGGGCTTGTTGTACAGGTGCTGGACCGAGCGGGAACTTGGCGGGCTGAAGCCCCTACGCTGCTGCAGCCCTTGAAGGCCTTTGATGTTCCTTCTGTTTTTCATGTATGGCGGCCTGCGCGCCGATGTTGGTAAACTGTAAGGCCGTCGTGCCTCTTTTGTGTTGTAAAACATTTTTTTCCAAGTTAATAGAAGTGGACATACCCGAGTTCGGGTCTTGTGGTTTATAATTCTGTCTCTCTCTCTTTTACTTCCACATAGAATGCTCTGATTTAGGCTTCGTGGTATAGTGTCGTTGTATATTCAATAGTCACGTTCCCGTTTGTTTTGTAGTATATGGCGTGGGGCCCCGGCCGGACCTTCTGCTATATGCTTCTTAACGGATGGGGGTGTTACAAATTGGTATCAGCTACTAGGGTTCCGTATCCTTCTAAGGAATTCGTGGACGAATTCTTTTAAGGGGTGGTGAGCACGTGTGTGCGCTACCGTTGAGACGTAAAATAAACCCAAAAATGTCCACTTAGGAATAAAATGTAACAACAAACCAACAATAATTGCATTATTTTGGAACCTGAGTGTTCCTTTTGCTGTTAGTTGCGACTGTGCTGTCGCCTAACTGTGTGTTGCACTTGTGTAGGGCACTCGAAGTGCAGCAGGACCATCGCGTCCCCGTGATGTGCATGAGAGTAGTGGGTCTGCTGAGGCCCCTACAGCTCCGTCTGCTGAGTTGGTTCGGCTAGTTACTGAAGCCATTCTAGCTGCGTTGAATGGCCAGCCTGAAAGGCAAGGCCAACCGCCAGTGCAAGAGGTGGCCCCTGAGCCACTAAGAGTGGAGCAAGTCCCAGTGAGGCATGCTCCTGAGCAGCAGCTGAAGCATTTTCTGGGATTTCGACCTCCTCCGTTTACCGGGGTTGAATCCCCAGCTAAGGCCGAAGACTGGTTGTCGCATGTGAAGCGAATTCTGACAGCGACACAGTCGGAGGAAGCGCAGAAGGTGACCTTTGCTTCCTTCTTGCTAGAAAAGGAAGCTAGGCGGTGGTGGGATGAGGTCGAGAGCCGCCAGTTCGCGGGAAAGCGACTGGTTGATGTGACGATGGAAGAGTTCTCGAGAATCTTCCTCGCAAGGTATGTGCCTCAGTCGCAGCAGATCACGATGGAGAACCAGTTCTTGGCCCTAACACAGGGTGGTAGACTGGTTGATGACTACTTGCATGAGTTCACCCGCCTCGGGCGCTATGCTGGAACTTCTTTCGATGATGAGGAGAGAAGGGTGAACAGGTTTTATGGAGGTTTGCGTACTGAGTTGCGGCATCTTCTGACAGGGCCATTGACGCAGGGTTTCACGACCCTCGTTGGTTCAGCCCGAGCCCTTGAGAAGGACATGCTCAGGGAAAAGGTCAAGGCGGTTGTGGTCGAGACAGTGCCGGAGGGCAAAGCACCGGGTGCGGCAAAGTTGCGGAGGTTGAGTCGCTGGAAGAAGGCTCGAGTATCTGGGCCAGCTCCCTCTGCTTCGGGCGCGTCATCTGGACGTGGCCCTCTTATTTGTTTCACTTGTGGCAAGCCTGGCCATTTCTCGCGGGATTGCCGCAGTGGGCTTCCAAGGCCAGAGAAGAAGGCGGGGCCAGCTTATTCTGAGAAGGGGAAGGCAGCTGAGTCCACTGCTTCCCGTATGGATCCCCCGCAGCCCAGAGTCTTTAGTCTCGATCAACAGGAGGCTATCAAAGCCAAAGACGTCATGACAGGTACAATTTAAGATACAGTCTTTACTGTTTATATACCTGTTTTAATGTTCATGCTAACATGTTTGGCGGCATAGGCTATGTGAATGTCTTAGGCGTTCCTGCGAGAGCGCTTTTCGATACTGGAGCTTCGCACTCCTTCTTATCGTCGGACTTCGTCCAACGTATTGGTGCGCCGTCGATTGCTTCTGCAGATGGACTGGAGGTCCTACTGCCGAATGGATATTCGATGCGTGTGGAGAGGAGTTGCTGCGTAAAGGTTCTAGTTGGTAGTCGGGAGTATGACCTGAAGGCATCGTTACTCCCCCTGGTTGAGTTCGATGTTATCTTCGGTATGGACTGGCTGTCGGAACAGCGTGCGTGCATCGATTGCACCACCAAGGAGGTGAGGTTTGGGCAAGGTGTCGATCGTGAGACAGTCTTTGCGGGCATGCGTGGATCGAGCAAGATGCTGATGTCTGCTCTCCAGGTGTCCAAGGCAGTGCGACAGGGAGCAGAGTTATTCTTTGCTCTTGTGGAGGCTTCAACGCCGAGGCCCAGCCTAGCGGATGTTCCGGTAGTAGCAGAGTTCCCCGATGTGTTCCTGAGCGAGCTCCCCGGTGCCCCACTGCAGCGGGAGATAGATTTCACGATTGAGTTGGTGCCAGGCGCTAAGCCTGTGGCCCGCTCGCCATATCGTATGGCTCCGAAAGAGTTGGCGGAGTTGAAGCTACAGTTGCAGGAGCTGCTTGAGCAGGGCTACGTGCATCCAAGTTCCTCACCTTGGAGTGCACCGGTCCTCTTTGTCAAAAAGAAGGACGGTAGCCTGCGACTTTGCATCGACTATCAGGAGCTGAACAAGCTGACGGAGAAGAACAAGTATCCTCTTCCGAGGATAGATGATTTGTTCGACCAGCTCGTTGGTTCGACAGTATACTCGAAGCTGGACTTGGAGTCCGGCTATTATCAGGTGCGGATCAGGGAGTGCGATATCCCGAAGACTGCCTTTAGTACGAGGTACGAGCAGTATGAGTTCACCGTGATGCCGTTTGGGCTGTCTAATGCGCCTTCGGTGTTTATGGACTTGATGAACCGGACTTTCCGAGAGTACCTCGACCGGTTTGTGGTCGTCTTCCTGGATGACATACTAGTCTACTCTCAGTCCGAGGAGGAGCACGGTGATCACCTGCGGGTAGTTTTGGAGGTTCTGAGGAGGAACCAGTTGTATGCCAAGTTCTCGAAGTGCGAGTTCTGGCTTCCTTCTGTGGCGTTCTTGGGCCATGTGGTTAGTGGTTCGGGTGTGGCGGTAGATCCGGTGAAGGTTTCGGCCATTAGGGAGTGGCCTGTTCTTTCTACTGTAGCGGAGGTCCGTAGCTTTCTCGGGCTGGCCGGCTATTACAGGCGCTTCGTGGAGAACTTCTCGCGGATCGCGCTACCTCTTACGACGCTGACACGGAAGATGCAGGAGTTCATTTGGACGCCCGCGTGTGCGCAGGCTTTCGAGGAGTTGAAGCGGCGGCTTATGACGGCTCCGATCTTATGATTGCCTTGCGGCACGGAGGGCTACGAGATCTACACCGAAGCTTCTGGAAGCGGCCTTGGCTGCGTTCTGCAGCAGCATGGCAAGGTTATAGCGTATGGCTCTCGCCAGCTGAAGGTGCACGAGCGGAACTATCCGGTCCACAACTTGGAGTTGGCGGCCGTGATATTTGCCCTGAAGCTATGGCGGCATTATGTGTATGGCTTGAAGATCAACATCTTCACGGACCATAAGAGCCTGAAGTACCTTCTAACGCAGAAAGGGCTGAATATGCGGCAACAGAGGTGGATGGAGTTCCTGGGGGACTTCACCTTCGAGATCCACTACACTCCCGGGAAGGGGAATGTTGTTGCGGATGCACTCAGTCGCAGGGCTCCAGCGCAGGCCAACTGGATTCAGATGCATGATGAGCACCTGATACGTGACCTGGAGGCCTTGGATATTTCTTGCGTAGAGAAGAGGTGCAGTGCCGGTGCCTGTTTGAGTTGGTTTGAGGTGCAGTACGACCTCGCAGAGAGAGTCCGCCAGGCTTTTGAACTCGATCTGAGTTTGAAGCGCTACGCGGAGGATGCTGGTGGTGGGCCAGATGCCCAGTTTCAGGTTCGAGACGGATTGCTGTGGAGAGGCGACCGTTTGTGCGTCCCCAAGGTGGGTGAGCTGCGCGATGAGTTGATGTACGAGGCGCATCGTACCAAGTATTCAGTTCATCCGGGGAGCACGAAGATGTACAAGGATATGAAGGTCTTTTTCTGGTGGCCAGGTATGAAGAGGGACATCCCTCACTACGTGGCCAAGTGCCACACTTGTGCGCTAGTGAAGGCGGAATGTCAGAAGCCCGGTGGCTTTTTGCAGTCATTGCCTGTTCCGGAGTGGCAGTTTGATGGCATTTCCATGGATTTCGTGCATGGGCTGCCGAGATCGCAGCGCGGGAACGATGCCATCTGGGTAGTTGTAGACCGGCCGACGAAGGTGGCGCACTTTATCCCCAACCGGAGGGACGACTCGGTGGAGAAATTGGCAAAGTTGTATGTTGATACTATAGTGCGACTGCACGGTGTGCCCCGTAGCATCGCCAGTGATCGTGATGGACGCTTTACTTCAAGCGACTGGAGGCTAGTCAACCGTCTTTTGGGTACGAAGCTGCAGTTTAGCACGACCTTTCATCCTCAGACGGATGGCCAAACTGAGCGTACCAACAGGACGATGAAAGACATGCTCCGGATGTGCGTCCTGGATTTTGGCAAGGGGTGGGAAGATCACCTCTTTCTTGTTGAGTTCGCGTACAACAACAGCTATCAGGCGAGTATTCAGATGGCGCCTTTCGAGGCCCTCTATGGCAGGAAGTGCCGCACTCCCTTAGCTTGGGCGGAAACGGGCGAGACGAAGCTCTTCAAGAGGAAAGACGTCGAAGAGGCGACTTCGACGGTGCGGTTGATCCGAGAGAGGCTTTTGGTTGCGCAGGATAAGCAGGCGAAGTACTATAATGCGAAGCACCGCGACGTCCAGTTCGCCATTGGCGATTGGGTTTACTTGAAGATCAGGCCGTTCAAGGGTGTATCCAGGATTCGACGCTTGAAAAAGCTGAGTCCGAGATACCTTGGACCGTTTGAGATCATCGAGCGCGTCGGCGACGCGGCTTATAGGCTTGCGCTATCAGCGGAACTGAGCGGGCTACACAATGTATTCCACATCTCCGTATTGCGGAAGGCAGTGCAAGAGCCTACGCAGGTGGTTGCGGCGGATCAGGTTCCCGTGGATAGTGGGCTTAAGACGGCGGTCAGGACCGTTAGCATCGAGGATGCTGAGGTGCGTCAGCTGCAGAACAGGGCGATCCGTATGGTAAAGGTCCATTGGGACAACTGCGGTCACGAGGAGCTCTCATGGGAGCGTGAGCAGACCATGTTGGAGGAGTTCCCCGAGCTGTTTCGGTAACGCTTATCTCTTCTTTTTCCCCTGTATGTAAAGACTGTTTTGATATGTATATATATGCGTGTTTTTACAAATTTCGGGACGAAATTTTTATAAGGAGGGGAGGGTTGTAAGACCCCAAATCTGAAAATTCAGAAATCTGGAATCCAGAGCTGTCGCCGGCGACAGTGGCTGTCGCCCGGGAGATAGCGTTCTGTTGAGAAGGTTCTGCCGTGAGCTGTCGGACGGCGTTGACTAGTCAATGTCGGTTCATTGTCGCTGTCGCCAGGGCGACAACTCAAATTTGGACTTTATGGCCGAAATCAAGGGCATTGATTGCACTTGGACTTTGGTGGCTTGTTTTGGCTTTGGAGGCTTGGTGGCAGCATACAAGGCCGAAAATCCCTCTCTTTTCAATTATTTTTCTTAAGGGTTCTTAAGAGAGAGAGAGAGAGAGAGGAGCTTGGAGAAGAAGGTGAATAGAAAACCCTAGCTTGGAGCTTGGGTTTGGAGGAGCTACACTCATCCAATCCATTCAAAGTTGGTGGCTACGCGTAGAGGAGGGCAAGGCGCTCCTTTCCATCCGTGTGGAACGTCAAGCCATGGTCTCAAAGCGGCGTTTAAGGGTAACGAACTTTTCTACCATCTCTTGGACATGCCTTAGTCCATTCCCTTGCATCGTTGAGGCCCCTACTCAAAAGGGTGAGGTCGTGGCCTCCGACGGGTCGATTCATGTTATCCCCATCCAAGTTGCATACATATAGAGTCCGTGCGTAATATGGACGTAGGCGCGCTGTGTGAAGCCCATCTGTGACGGTTCGTCCGGATTGGTGATGCCTTGTGGTATTGTGCGTGCTCGGGGAAAACCCCGTGTTGTTATCCTGCTACGTAGGACTAGAGAGTGCTACTGCATGCGCAGCAACGCCCGGGGGTATGCCCCGGGGAGCACCCAAAGTTAAAAGGCAGAAATGGAGTTCTGTCTAGCTGTCGCCGGCGCGACAGTGACTGTCGCCTGGGCGACAGCTCCCCAGAATTAGATTCTGATGAATTTGGGTGTTCTGAGGCTAGGGAGTGCTACTGCATGTGCAGCAATGCCTGGGGGTGTGCCCCGGGAAGCATCCACATCTAGAAGCCAAATTAGGGTTTGTGCACTGTTGCTGGCGACCGTGAATGTCGCCTGGGCGACAGCTCCCAGACATGGGTCTGGTGATGTTTGTTGTGCCCACCTGTTGAGGGGACCTGAGGTCGGCGTGCCCGACCTGTAAGGGTGTCCTGGTGGATGACTTAGCGGCCCGGGGAGCCGGCTAATTGAGAATACCTGGGCTGAGGGGACGCCATACCCGCATTTCGTGTGGTACAACGGGTGTGTGAACAACGGGCATTTGGCGAACCTACACCCGAACCATTGCAGCACCTGATTAGTAAGGCTCGAATAGCATGTCGGGAGGCAACGGGGAAGAGTCTTCGGACTGCGCAAGTTCACAATTAAAGCACGGGGGAGCCCTGGTATTTGGGCCGCCGACTTTAGCCTCGAAGGGCAAAACCATCAAGAGTGGATGGTGGTGGAAGGCGTAGTATACCAAAGGGTGCCTGAGTGCACGAGATGTGGAGTCCATTCCCATGTTTGTGTTGTTGCATATGTATGAAATGTTGTGGGCTCGTCTAGTCGCACTCTTAGATATGTATATGCTGTTGAGACTGTTTTGCAGGGACGGTTAGCACTGCCACCCCCTCGAAGGGGTGGGGTCGTTATAAATTGGTCAGCATTAGCTGACCGTTGCCCTGTTTTGCCACCATTTTTGGTGGGCTTGTTGTACAGGTGCTGGACCGAGCGGGAACTTGGTGGGCTGAAGCCCCTGCGCTGCTGCAGCCCTTGAAGGCCTTTGATGTTCCTTCTATTTTTCATGTATGGCCGGCCTGCGCGCCGATGTTGGTAAACTGTAAGGCCGTCGTGCCTCTTTTGTGTTGTAAAACATTTTATTCCAAGTTAATAGAAGTGGACATACCCGAGTTCGGGTCTTGTGGTTTATAATTCTGTCTCTCTCTCTTTTACTTCCGCATAGAATGCTCTGATTTAGGCTTCGTGGTATAGTGTCGTTGTATATTCAATAGTGACGTTCCCGTTTGTTTTGTAGTATATGGCATGGGGCCCCGGCCGGACCTTCTGCTATATGCTTCTTAACGGATGGGGGTGTTACAGTTCCTGTATAGATTTGTACCGGGAACACCTGCACGACCCTTGTTCCAGCATAAACACAAATCAAAACCACTGAAAGTGGCACAAAACACAGCATGAAAGATAACAGGGATGAAGAACATGAAAATACACCACATCGGGCCTGGAAGTGCACTTCAAGTGAGAATTGTGAATAAATAAAGTATAAGCATCAATACACAAAAAGTTAAGTGCAAGTGCGTGAAAACTAGCCCAGATGAGTCCATAAAAATGTATATAATTTGGACTCATCAAGCTTCTTAGCAAAGAATACCAAGACTCTTAGCGACAACGACTCAGGGGAGTCAAGCTCGAATGAAGAAGCCTATTTTGGGCTAATGGCACATTCAGATGAGGAAGTAAGCGACTCCTCATACAAAGGGAAGGTAAAGTCTCACACTCCTCTTTCCGCTTCTGAAGATGAGACTGCATCCGTTGCAAATGAAGGTTATTCTTTAGAGGAAGACTTAGATCAAATGGTTCAGTATAAAGCTATGTTGGAAAGATTTGACAAATGCCGCAAGGTAGTCAAATATCAAGCAAAAGAGATTGAATCTCTCAAGATAGTGGAATCAGATTTGAGGGAGAAAATTGAAAAATTAACTCCTCTCAAAGATGAAATCCAAACCTTGAAAGATGAACTTAACAGCTCCACTGAATTATTAAATCTAAAAGAGAAATTCATAAATGAATTAGAAGAAAAGTTAGTGGTGGAAAGGAAGATTGTTGAAAGCTTCTCTAAACCAAAAACTATTCTTCCAATCATTGATAAATTTTCTGCTCCTGCGAAGGGTAGTTGTCTTGGTCATGAGGCTGAAAGTAGTAAGGCCGCCAAGAAAAGAGCTGTTAAAGGTAAGGGAAAGGTTGACCAAAATCAAACCCCATTCAAGAAGGTAGTGTTCCCTACCAACACTTATGATTTTGAGTCCATGTATGGTCACTTTACAAGACCAACTCATGTTGAGTCAAGTAAGGGGAACCAAGGATGGAGCCGTCCCCGATGCCTCGAAATAACTGCTTTCAAGGCACCTTATCAAAAAGTAATCCCCAAGGATCATGGTTCATTTGTACATGGATCAATGGCTAAGAAAGCACCAAAGATTAAATCTATTGTTGCTAAATCTCGTGAAGAGAAGAAGGAGCCATGTGTATGTTGCAATCACGAGGCTTCTACTTCTAAGAATGTTGCTCCTGCTAAACTCCCTGTTCAAAAGTTAAAATAGGAGAACAAGAGAAGATACAATCGATTTGATTGTTGGTGTTGTGGCAAAGTTGGTCACTTCGCCATAGATTGTTGGTTTAACCCTAAAAATTATAATACTCCACGGGTTAACAATGTAAGAATGACTCCTTGCAATGTTAACACTCCGAGTGGTGTTAATCTAACCAGGAACCTAGGACCCAAATCCTTTTGGGTTCATAAGGGTAATTAATCTGTGATTGCAGGTATGTCCAAAGGCCAACCAAAACTCTAATCAGGCATTTGGACAGTGGATGTTCATGGTACTTGACCAGAACATAGAAGTATATAGTAAGGTTGCTGAAAAGCTTAAGAAATCAGTCCAGGCACTGAAATTCTAAGGGGGAGATAAGGCTAAGGGGGAGAAAAGATTGAGGGGAGCTGATTCAATATTTTCAAAGTTGCCTCCCAAATAAAGTCTCCTTTGCAGTTGCTGAGGGGGAGCTTTGATCTCTCATACTTTTCCTTCCCTATCTGAAGTAGTCAGAAAGGGGGAGAGAAATTGTAGGGGGGAGAAAAGTTGAAAGAGAAAGTTGAAAGGGAGAGAAGGTTGAAAAGCTAAGTTTTCTTTTAACTCTCCTTATGTTTAATGTACTTCTCTGTATATTTTTCTCTGTTCAATTCACCTTAGTAAACAGGGTTCTGACTTCTTCAAATAGGGGGAGATTGTTGGGTATTGTAGCCACAATTACCTTGATTTGAAGAAGTGTCCCTTTGAACTAAGTTGAATTGAGATTGTATTTGATGTTGTTCTCTAGTTATGTGTTTGCAGATTATAAATGATTAAGTATAAACCAATGTCAGGTTTCAATGAGTCATTAAACACAAGTATATGCAATGTAATTCTTCATTGTGTAAACCAAGGTTTTGACTCATGTGGAATCTCTCTATTGGGATATACTTTATATTCAAACACAAAAGGAAGAGCCAAGGAAGAGCCAAGGAGAGTTGCTGCTATTTTGAAGAAGAATTATTTTTTCTAAGTTCTCTAGATTTCGTCGAACGCAAGATTTCGTCGAACGCTAGAATTCGTCGATCGCAAGAATTTGTCGAACGCTAGAATTCATCGATCACTGTTCGACATTTTTTATTTCTCTGGTTTGCTGTTAGCTGAAGATTTCATCGAGCGCTGTTAGCTGAAGATTTCGTCGATCGCTCCATTCGACGAATTGAAGCTATTTCGTCGATCGCAGTTTGCCTATCTCCGTTCGACGAATTGACATTATTTCGTCGATCTCTTTTACTGAAGTTAATTTTTGCTAAAAGAAGAATTGGTTTAAGTTGAGTTCGGCTAATGCAATTAGACGAGTTCGACCAATGTATTTAGTCGAATTCGTCTATTGGTGTTCGGCTAATTCATTTAGTCGAATCCTAAATTAGTTCGACCAATGGTATTAACCGAATTCGGCTATTTGTCTTCGACTATACTATTTAGTCAAATCGTTGTTCGCATTTCTCCGGTTCAGTTCTTCCGGCTCGTTCTTTTAGGGCTTCCTCCATGACGATACACGTGGCGTCCATCCCGCTGCTCTCGTTTATAGTCGTTAGAGTGGAGAAGCTATAAATAGCTAAGGGTTATTTTCTTTTAACTCTAATCGTGAAATTGGATTTCTCGCAAATCATCGCCGTCGGCCGACCGTTCTCGCTCAAACCTCTCGTCTCCGACAAGGATAGTTTCTCACGATTCTTCTTGAAGAAAAGAGTTAACTAGATCTCTGATTTTAGATCTCTCATGTTCTTTTCAGATCTAGGTGTCTCCTAAGTGCTTAGATCAAGTTTTTCAAGGCAAGATCTATTCTTCCTCTTTCAGATCCAGATTTCTATTTTCAAGGAAGAAGAAGATCTATTTGTTCCAGATCTGATAAAGTTAAATCTCAAGGAGATTTGAAGTAGATTGTTTCTCAATCTAAAGTTTTGTAAAATTTCATTACAATATTCTTGTAGGAATCTTGCTTCCGAGTTGTAAGAGTTTTACTCCGAGTTGTAGGAGCGTTGTCTCCGAGATTGTAGTAAGTTTTCCTTTCGAGTTTGTAGGAGTTTGTCTCCGAGTTGTAGGAGAGTTTGTTCTCCGAGCTTATAGGAGTTTGACTCCGAGTTGTAGGATTATTCTTAATCCGAGATCAGTGAAGTAGCCTAGTCTAGCCGGTCGTGCTAGATAGGTGAGGTGGAAAGTGGACTACCCAAGATCGGGGAACCACAATAATTCTCTGTGTTATGCTGTGCTCTTTTGGTTTCTGTGTGCTTTTATCTTTAAGTTTTTAATTCCGCAAAAAGCTGCAGAATCCACATATTCACCCCCCTCTAGGTGATTTAGGCCGCAACTAGATACTTTCAGAGTGGAATTACCCCTCTGCCCCTAGTGGTATGCAAGTAGCCCATCCAAACAGCGGAGTTTGGCTATTAGCAGGCCAAATTGGTGTGCGTTTAGTAAAACCAAAAGGCGGAATTCCTCTATTGACAGACCACGAACAAAAACTATAAATAGACCTTGAAGGGCACCTTGGGAGGGAATTCCAATCTCAGTTCTATGAGCTTCTTCTTCCCTTGGTTACTTTGGTTTAGCTCTCTATCTCTCCAAGGTGCCCGAGTCTCAGCTTCGGCTTGGGAGGGGAAGCGCTCAACGATCTTCTGGGTTAGTGGAGGGACCTCCTCGCTGTGACTAAGGACTTAGTCATTTTCTTAGTCTTCAGTCTACCTTCTCTGAGGGATCAGTAAGGGCTAGCTGCCCCTCATCTCGGTGAGGGCCCAAGCTTCACAAGAGACCGAGAAATTGGTTTCCACAGGGATGGTCTACAGATGAATTAGTAAAAGACTATATGGAAGAGATGTTTCAGCTAGTTATACGCATTGGAGAGGGAGATTATCTGCTATTTATAAAGAATATGTTGCATTGGGAAATAATCAAAGAGTTTGTAGCCCGTTTGATTGGATCTCACTCGAGAAGTGGTGTGCCCCCTTGTGAGATTACTTCGACAGTGAGAATTTTAAGGTGAATTTTAGTAAATAACAAAATCCTGTTTAATATATATATATATATATATATATATGATTAGTAAAAGCTTCAGTACATGCACTCATATGTGATTTTGAATAATAACAGAAAAGGACCAAAACTAATGCTGATAATAGGTCACACATGTCGTTTACTCATACGTCGGGTTCCAAATCCTATCATTCACGACTATTGGAAATGGTAATGTAATGATATTATTAGTGAATTTTGATTATTACCTCATATTCTCTAATATTATGTTCATATATAGGTTAATCAAAGTCCTATTTAGAACTTTGCTAACACTCATAAGAAGAATGGTGTGTTTGTTAGTGAGAAAGCTAAAGCAGCATATGTAAGTCAGAATTTAAACTAGTCGAGAGAATTGATGTTTGTCAGTGAGAACATATTTTTCTATTGTAACATTATTTTACATCTTGAAATGGAAAGGCTGAGAGCATCAACAGTTGAATCTGACGGTGAAAGATTAATGTCCGAGAGAGAAATTGTAAGAAAAAAAGCACTTGGAAATAAGTCTGGTTATGATAAAGGATTAGGCTATGGTGTCGTTCCTTCCAGACAAAGGAAGAAAATAATTAACGAACTCAATTGAAAGAGAAGTTAAATTTGGCAGAAGAAGATTTGCGCAATGCCAACTCTCATATTGCATCCCAAACAAAGCTTTTTGAAAGGCAGGAAGCATTGATTCAAACTCACATTGAAGAAATTGCGGGTTTAAAAGAAGGACAAAATGAGTTGAAGGAGATGTTGACTGCTGTTTTGGAAAATATGGCAAACTTTGATGACTTTTGGGTGTTATTTGGTTGAAAACCCAAATATGTGAGCTCTTTCTTCCTTTCCCTCCCCATCTCTTCTTCTATTATTATTTTCACATATTTATTTTCACAATACCAATCCCAATTTAGAATCATGGATCATTAGTTACATTAATTTGGCCGTGTAAGTTTTAAGAGGTTGTCAAAATCTTCTTGTTAGTTTTCTAAGGCACACATAACACTAGTTAAAACACAACACACACCTTTTGTGGATCATAGTCAGTTATAACAACCTCATATAAGCTATTATCTTCAATCCACCTAGTCGTTACTTTTCTCCCAATCAGGGGATCATATGCTGCAGTTTCAACCACCTCATTTACTGCAATACTTCATGTATACGCTAGTTGTCAATATTCATTTTAATTTTGTTAACTGAATACAATTGAAATTGATTTTGAATGAGCATGGCTCTTCCCTTGTAGTTGTAGTTTGCTGCAACTGCAGCAAACTGGCAGTAGGAAGTTTGCTGCAGCAGCTGCAGCAAATGGCAGTAGGCAGTTTGCTGCAGCAGCTGCAGCAAACTAGCAGTAGGCAGTTTGCTGTAGCAGCTTTACCAAACTGGCAGTAGGCAGTTTGCTGCAGCAGCAGCAACAAACTGGCAGTAGGCAGTTTGCTGCATTAGCTGCAACAAACTGCAGCTGCCAGCTTGCTGCATTGCTGCAGCTGCCAGTTTGCTGCATTGCTGCGGCTGCGAGTGTGTACTATTTTGCAGTGAGTGTGTGGTGATGTGAGTAGTGTTGTGGCGTGCAGTGAGTAGTATGCTGTGTTGTGCAGTGAGTAGTGTTGTGCAATGAGTAGTAAGTGTTCTACATTCAAAAATACTTTACTTGCCAATTCCTCTGTTGCTACATTCACCCGCCTGCTGCATGCGTAGATTGTTATTTACAGTCTTTGTTTTCTATTATTGCATATCTGGGACTATATTTTATTATTTGTGAAATTATATGCATTTGTTATTGTGAAATCATGGATTTGCAGGACTTATTCTGTGCACGCTAAAAAGTACATGTTCCTCAATTACTTGTGAATTAAAAGTTGCTCGCCAACACAAAGTTTTGTGAACAAATGTGTCTCTGAATAGGTTTTATTTTGGGTATTTATTGCAATTTTAATCGGACTGCTCTTTACAATTGCATAGTGTCGTGTCCCATTTTGGATTGCATTTTAGGTTACCCGTGTCATTGTCAACCTACCCCTACATCACAACTGATACTGGAAAAGAGGCCTGGGAACATAAAATAGACAAGGCAACACATGATTCCCAATGTGGGACTAAATATCCAACAACTTCTGCTAGTTTATGTTCCATAATTTTTAATTCATACCATGGCTAAGTGAGATTACGAGTATATGACAACTATCTATCAAAATTACATAGAAGTTTTAAGGCACTTAACATTTTTTTGAAATCAAGTGAGCCATTATTCCAACAAAAAAAAATTGTCAACAATAGGGTCATCATGCCTAAGTGAGATTATGAGTTTATGACAACTATCAATCAAAATTACACAAAAGTGTTAAGGATCTTAACTTTTTTTTTAAATCAAGTGAGTCATTGTTCCAACAAAAAAATTTCGTCAGCAATAGGGTCATCATCCTGAAGAACCTGCAGTTCGATATGATCAAGCATTGTAGTGCTGAAAGTACCACAACTCACTACAAAACCAGAAGAGGTAGAAGGTTTACTTGAGTACTTGATTAATTTCTATAACACTAGAATGGTGATTGCAAAATTGAATAGAAAATTAAATTTAAAATAAATTAATATTACCATTCTACAAACATTAATGAAAAAAATACTTTACTTCAATTTTTTTTTTTAAACAGTAGTGTTGTAAAATACTTCTCATCTACACTTTGTTGCATGTTTGCATAAGGCTAGTCCTATCATATTCTGTTGGTGATTTAGCAAAATAGCATATAGAGATTCTTGAGTTCCTCTAACCTATCCTTGTAGCAGTCTAATAGGATCAATTATGATCCCCCCGCTCTCCATTCATTTTTTTGAGTGATTGTATGGGTTTATAGAAATAACTCTTTACAACAATTATCCATTTTGATATTAATATATTTCTTGGTTCCTTATGGTCATCATGTATTCATTGCAACTCAGCTATGTTTGATGGTGTCTTAGTCTCACTCATGGCTGTACATCAGGTCATTCCATATATTTTCTATCCAAGTCTATTTAGAAATAAATCTGCAGCGAGTTTGCAAACAACAACGAGTTTGCTCCGGTTTTAGCAAACTGCAGCAGCGGGTTTACTGCAGCTCCAACAAACTGCAACTGCGGGTTTGCTGCAGTTGCAGCAAACTGCAGCAGCGGGTTTGCTATAGGTGCAGCAAACTGCAGCAGTGAGTTTGCTGCAGCAGCGGGTTAGCTGCAGCTGCAGCAAACTACAGTTGCGGGTTAGCTACAGCTACAACAAACTGCAGTTTGCTGCAGTTGTAGCAAACTCTTTGGTGTGAGTGTTGTGCTGAGTGTTGTGTGTGCATTTGTGTTGTGTATGAAACTGTGAGTGATGTGTGTGCAGCTGCGTTGAGTGCTGTATTCTGAAGTGCATATTATTTTTTGTGTAGTGAGTGTGTTGTGTTGTGAACTGGCAGAAGATTGAGTGAGTAATGGAAAAGGAGTAACTACAATTTCATCAGACCTTCATGGTGTAATATAGCTTAGAAGAGAACAATGATAATTACTAACATTCACTATTGGTACTTTTGTAGGTTAATTACTCCGGTTTTGTGTTGTATTCAGTATTATTTACTTCTTATGTTTTGCTTCATGTAGTATAGGGATTAATCACTTGATTTGCTTCATGTACTTTGCTGCAACTGCTGCTATCATTGTATTACTCAAATGAACTTGCATGTTTAAGGTTCTTCAACTGCTTATTCAGCTATATCTTATTCAATGCTTATGTATTGTAATGTTCAAATGAACTATTTTTGTATTAAAATTTCATCTAAGTTTTAGTTTTAAACCTTTATGTCTTGTAGAGCTTGCACATTTTCATATCACACCCATGAATCCTCTTTATATTACCTTTTTGCCCCCTTTAAAGTGTTGTTGCCCCCTCTAATAATTGCTCTCTTTTATTTCTAGGGAGTTGGAGCTTGGAGCGAAAAGTGATGGAAGAAGATGCATTAGTCATGTTGAAACCAGGACTTTGCTTCTTTGTGGAGCTCGGGCCCTCAATGAAGAGGGGCTGCTAGCACTTACTAATTCCTCGGAAGGAACTGACCAGAGACTCAAAACTAAGTACAGACCCTTGGTCGCAGCGAGGAGGTCCCACCACACACCCGAAAGTTCTTTGAGCGCTTCCCCTCCCAAGCCAAAGCTGAGACTGGGCACCTTGAAGAGCTTGAGAGCTTGAGAGCTAAGCCAAGATAACCTAGGGAGGAAGAAGCTCAAAATACTGAGATTGGAGTCCTCTCCCAAGGTGCCCTTCAAGGTCTATTTATAGTTTTTTAAGTCTGGTCTGTCAATAGCGAGATTCCGCCTTACACTTTTGCTATACGCAACCCAAATGGTCTGCCAACATCCAAACTCCGCTGTTTGGAGGGGCTAACTGCAGACCACCATGGGCTTTTAGGTAAAAATGATCATGAATCCTTCCTGGGTGAGCCACCCCCGAGGGCCTTACTTGCTAACCGAGAGGTTCGGCTCGCCCGCCTTCCCGTGAGCGAGCGACTAGGCTCCGACCTGCTCACCTTCCCGCGAGCGGCCTGTGAGAGCCCGGCTCGCCCGGCCCCATGTCTTGCTCGCCTTCTTACTCCTTTCTCCTGATGGTCCCTTTGTCTCCGCTCCCCTCCTGGCGGACACTAGGGTTGTACACAATCCCCGCTCTTCGCGAGGCTACCTTAGGCTCACGAAGAAACGTCCAACCCCTGGTGTTCGCCGACCCCTAGTGACGTGGTGAGAATCTTTTGGTGGGACCCATGCCCAAAGCTATAAATACCATCCTCCCAGACCGGTACATGAGCCTTTTTCTCCTTCTTTCCTGTCCCGCTGCTCTCCACGGTCCCACTCAAGATGTCTAAGAGGTAAGAGATACTGGCTCGCCTTAAAGCCTTGTAGGCGGGCCAAAAGTCCAAAGCTACTGCGCTCACATCCTGGATCTCTCCGGAACCTACTCCGCCTCTGCCTTAGACCAAGAATGCGAAGACCATCCGGCGGTCGCCGAGAGAGGACGGGTCGTCGCCTTCATCCTCACCTCCCCGCCACGAGCTCGCCTCACAGGTTCAATCATAATACTCGATGGACATTATGGTACTGTTTTAACTTTGCTTTCTCGCTCGCGAAACCTTCATGCTGATAAAATCCTTACTAGGCCATCTCCGACGGGGTCTCGTCCTGCCTCTCCTGAGGTGGCTGATCCACCACCAGATGTGAAGACAATTGACTTACGAGCCTCACCCTCGCGCCCTGGTACGTTGTTTGTCATGCTCTCTATTGCTCTTCTTTGGACGCTGACTCGCATTATTCCTTTTGCAGGGTACCATCCCTAAACCCCGGAGAGGCGAGTCCCAACTCCAGTGGGCTCGCCCCGCCCGCCAAAATAGAACATCATCACTCTAGGGTTCGGCACCCTGGGCCAACGGAGCCAAGGCGGCTCGCTGCTTGTCGAGCCCTAGGTCGCAAACGTGCCGGTACTCCGCCTCGGCTTAGGGAAGTATCTCACTCCGACCTTTACTAAAGCCTTCCAAGGCCAGCCATGTTCTTCTTGCCCGCGGCCCGGTACCACTCTCATCTCGTTGGGCTAGCAATTTTCGCTCGCTGCCTCTTATATTGCTTCTTAGGCTAATTCTTCACTCGCAGGTGTTCCTCCAACCCTGCCCACCGAGTCAGAGCACGGGGAGGTGGAGATGTCCCCCTCCCTCGCCGGATAAGGTCGTGGACTTCTTGGGGGATCCCAGCGACCTGGAGCAGCTGAAGAGGCGAGTCACGAAGATATTTCAAAAACACACCTCCATGCTGCGAGAGCTATATGGTCAGAATCGGATGGACCAGATCTCGTACGAAGAGAGGTTCGCCGCCATGGAGGACGCGAACGCCTGCGTCCTCAACGAGGTGCTGCAGGTCGCTCGCAACGAGGTCACCTCACCTGGGGTGCACCTCGCGCGAATTGAAGAATACATGCGGCTGTTGCAGCATGAGGTTCAGTCGATCGGCGAGTACCATTATCCAAGGGTTCCACTGTGCTCCGGTGTGCGAGGCCGAGGCCGCTGGAAATGGCATAATTATTAAACAGCTATACTTTGTTATTACTTGTCTCTCACTCTCGCAACCGTTTTCTCCCGCTTCTGCGGGTTATGAACGATTAGGGTTATTGTAATAAGGATGTTCTCGCCCGCTCGCGGGCTTTCTTTCTCGCTCCGTATATTTTTTTTATCGCTATGCTAAGAGTGCTCGTGTCTTACTTTCTCATTTTGATATGTCTGGCTCACGGAACATCGTCTCGCCCTCGCTGTTTCTTGCTTTTTCTTTCTACAGGTTTGGCTCATCGGCAACGAACCAGAGGGCTTGGCCAAAAAGCCAACCCACTTGGAGCGTGTAAGGCCCCAAAAGGCCGGGAAATTGCCATGCGATCCCGCTATCCGCACCCTCGGCGCTTCAAATTCCACCCGTCTTTCTCATTTCTATAAATAGCTGCCAGCTTTTACTTTCTTAGCTACTGCATTAATTGCCCTCTAGCTTCTCTTTTCCCTTCCAGGTCCTCTCGCAAGTTTTGGCTCACGCTCACCTCTCTTTCCCAGGTTCACAAATACTGTCATCATGGTTGTCGAGGGTGAAGCTGAAGGGCGAGCCAGGTCCGCCGGAGCTTTCCGTGACCCCACCTTCTTCAGCACCTCACTAACTGGTGACGAGTTCCTCACCATCGTGGATAAGTACATCCCTTTGGGGTATACCGCTTGCCTCCCGCCGAGCTCCGCCACCCTCAACGATCCGTCCGTCGACAAGCTCGCCATCCCCATTGCTCATTTCGAGAATGTGTTGTGACTCCCCCTCTGGCCAGAGATTCGCCTGGTAATTTATTTGATCCTCACCATCTTCACTCGCCTCGCAGGGAGCATGTTAATCATACCTTGGTGAATTTTTCAGGTACTCAAGTACTACGACATTCTACTGAGCCAGCTGACTCCGAACGCGATTGCCGTGATGGTCGCGTTCGCCTGCTACCCGTGGGAGGAGAATATCGAGTTCGGCATGCTTGTCTTCCTCAAAGTCTTCTTCTTCCGCGCGTATAAGGATGGGACGACCCACTTTGCGAGCCAGCATGTCACGGTCTGCGAGACGGTGAAGAAGGCCCATTACTGGCACCAAAAGTTCATCCTGGTGAAGGGACCATTCGGCAACATCCCTTTCTCCCCCCTCCAACGGGATGAAGCGGCCTACCGCCCTCACGCCTCGCTCGGCGGTGATGATGCAAGGCTCTACCAATACCTGAACGGCAAAGACTTTGATGTCGCGCACCTCCGACATAGGGTGGACTCGCTATTGCCTGTCCCGCAAGGGGAAGGTTTGGCTCGCACTCGCAAGCTCTTATACATTTTTTCTCTCTTTACCTGCTAACTCTTTCTTTGTGTTCGTATGGGAGCGGGATATTCCCATCAATCCCCCGCATGCGAGGAGCGTGACCCTCTCCTACGGCTCCCTCACTATTGCGGACGCCGACGCTTGCCGAAAACCCCTCGGTTTGACTTCGGGCAAGAAGCAGTCGTCGTCTGCGAACCAACAAGCTGCGAAGCCCTCAGTCAAGAAGAGAAACAAGGATCCTCCTTCCACCACCAAGGGGAAAGAGGTCGTGGGCCTCAGCGAGGCCGACGCTCCGCTCCCTCCGCCTGCGGGCCGGAATACCGCCGAGGGAGGAAGCGAGCCAAGGGGCCCCCAGCGGGCCCAACCCCTCCAGCCACAAAAACTTCGGCTTGGGGGCAAAACTCCCAGATTCCCTGGGCGAGCCGGTGCTCGCCAGGGATCCTGACCTCAACAGGAATTCTTGCTCGTCACTCCTCCCCTCCTGGGTTGAGAGCGACAAGTTGGGGGGGCGAGGTGTTTTCCCTCGCCTTTGGGCTATATGGTCGTGAGGACGCTGCCGACTTCAGCACCCTGTCATCCAGGCTGTTGGTTAATGAGGCCATGCGAGCCCATTTCCGTTCCTTGGAGCTCAGCCAAATGAGGCAATTGCGAGACTCAAGGGGAAAGAGGCCATCAATAAAGGTCTTCTCGTCAGTCTCCAAGGGGGAATGGTAAGCCCTTCATATAGACTCTACCTCGCTCGCCTTACCTTTAGCTTGACTTACGTTTTATCATCTTTCTCAGGATGCCGAGGCCGCGAGCCAGTTACTCTCGCGGAATGCCGATCTGGAAGCAGAGGTCGCGTTCCTTAAAGCACACAACTGCGAGCTAACCAGGGCGATGCTCCTGCCATCCCCTCCGCGGACTGGAGCTCGCCAACCCTCGCGAGATGAGAAGGAGGCGATCTGCCAGAATTCCATGGGCGTCGCCGACCTTGTCTTCGAGACCCTCAAAAGGGTCGGCTTGCTCTCCCCAGATGCCTTGGAGTTCAGCATCGAGGACATCGTCCCATATCTGCTCACGCCGATCTCGGAGCCCGACGACCGCGGGAGCGAGGAAGAGTTGTCCAACGACCAGCATTAGCTTCCTACAATTTAATGTAAATTTTTGCCCGGCGAGTTCGCCGTTATTTTGTAACATTTTTTGAGAAAAGTAAACATGAAGAATTTTTGTATCTTGTGATTGTCTTTCTATCTTGCTCGCACAACTATGCTTTTCTAGGCTCGCGTGAATACGCTTGTGATATGCTTGTGCTCTTACTTTTTCCATGCTCGCACCTTCAACGATATTATTTATGCTCGTGTTCACCTCCCTCTAATCGGGTGATTGTAGCAAGGTTTACAATGTCATAGTGTTCTCCTTTAGTCTCGTTACCCTATCTTGCGCCTACCTAAGGAGTCGCTCGCGTAGCTTCTCCCACTTAGGAGTTTTGTTAGATGGGCCACCTATTTTCTCTTGCGTTAAGTGTGGTCTGTTTTGCACCCCTGGCTTGCCCATCAGGACTCTTGCGAGTGGGATCGACGTAACCCTGCCTCGCTCGCCTGCCCACTGCGAGCAACCAACATTACTCGTGATCTGCCACGCTGGCGGACCCCCCCCCCCCCCCCCCACCCCCCCACCCAGCTCGCCAATTGTAGGCATTGCATGTGAATTCCCTAGGCTTTTTTTGCGAGCTAGGATTTGGCCCGACGAGAAGTGTTGCCACTGTATTTAACCGTCTCGCGGTTACCCTTGGCCTTGGTATCTTATATCAACGGCAGTTTCATTCTTCTTGCGAGCGAGCCCTATGGTTTGCCCTATCAGGGTCTTGAGAGGTTTGGCGAACCAAACACCTTAACAGGAATGACTCATTCTCCAACTTCTCCAGAGATCAACCTGACCCATCGTCTGTGAGAGCCCGATAGCGGAATCGATCTGGGGCACTCCAGCACCAAAAACTTTATACCTTGCCAGCCTCTCCAGAGATCAACCTAACCCACCGTCTGTGAGAGCCCAGCAGCGGAATCGATCTGGGGCACTCCAGCAGCAAAAAGTTTCTATCTTGACAGCCTCTCCAGAGAACAACCTGACCCACCGTCTGTGAGAGCCCGGCAGCGCAATCGATCTAGGGCACTCTAGCACCAAAAACATTCTGCCTTGCCAGCCTCTCCAGAGATCAACCTGACCCACCATTTGTGAGAGCCCAGCAGTGGAATCGATCTTGGGCACTCCAGCACCAACAACTTTCTACCTTGCTATACTCTCTAGAGATCAACCTGACCCACCGTCTGTGAGAGCCTGGTAGCGGAATTGATCTGGGGCACTCCAGCACCAAAAACTTTCTATCTTGCCATCCTATCTAGAGATCAACCTGACCCACCGTCTGTGACAGCCCGATAGCGGAATCGATATGTGGCACTCCAGTACCAAAAACTTTCTACCTTGCCAGCCTCTCCAGAGATCAACCTGACCCACCATATGTGAGAGCCCGGCAGCGGAATCGATCTCGGGCACTCCAGCACCAAAATATTTCTACCTTGACAGCCTCTCCAGAGATCAACCTGACCCACCGTCTATGAGATCCCGACAGCGGAATCGATCTGGGGTACTCCTGCATATAATGTTTGAGAACTCCTGCTCAGAGAAAAAACTTTAAAACCAGTATATGGAGAGTAAAATGTACAACATGTCAATTACAAACAACTTTAAGGATAGAATCGCTTTAAGTCATCCCCATTCCTGGCCAGTCTAATGAGTACCCCATCCACATCTCGGAGGTGGTACCCCCCTGACCTGAGCACTTCGTCCACAATGTATGGCCCCTCCCAGTTGTGATTAAGCTTTCCCACCACGGCTCCTCTCTCGGCCGCGTCAACCTTCTTCAGGACTAGGTCCCCTTTCTCGAATTGTTTTATCTGGATATGCTTATCAAAATACTGAGCCATCCGCCGCTTGATCTCCTCCTCTCGGACGGTGGCTAAGTCTGAAAGTGTAGGCTTAGTTCTTATTTATCTTATTAAATGATCTTGCTTAATTTTTTGTTTTAATTTCAGAGTAAGTGATATATATATATATATATATATATATATATATATATATATGAGTTTGCTGATTTCTGTATGAGTAATAAAACCAAACAGTTAAAGTGCATCTAAATAAACACAACACAAGAAATAAAACAAAAAGCAATCCAGATGACACAAGATGTATAGTAGTTCCCCTTTACTGGGTACATCTACTCTTCTACCCACTGGTAGGAATCCACTAGGAGGTTGTTGATAAGGTGCCCTCACACCAAGGTGAATTTGATAAGGTGTCCACACACTAGGTGAGCTATTGATAAGGTGCACTAACCAAGATGCAGGTTTTTGCTAAGGTGCCCTGTCACCGGGAGTTAACGTTTGAAGGGAGTTATAACCCTGTACAAGAGGTGGAAAGGAATAAAAGAAAAACAGAAAGATTTGTTATTCTTCTCTGTTTGAGAAGACTCTTGAAGATCCTGATTTGAAGTTGAATGGATCTTGATGAAGATGTTGAAGAGCTCCCCCTGTCTGATGTAAGTTGATGACAGTTCTGGAGTCCTCTTCTCTTGATTGTACAAACACTCCTTTCTTCCTAAGCAGAGATGATCCTGAGCAAATGGTTGTGATTGGTGTCTCAGGATATATGTGATCTGCAAGAAGATGTTAGCAAAAGAAAATTGATATACAAAAATAGATCTTCCTCTTTTTTGTATCTGTGTGTTCTCTATGTCTTTATCTATTCCTCTCTGTCTGTATATATATTTTCTGCTCTTCTCTTAATATGTAATCCGGAGAAGGCTTTTTGAACCCTTGATGGGAATGGGGAAAGAGATAAAGTCTCTTTAATTTTATTCCTTGGGAAGAGGAGTTTCCGTCTTTGACTCATCTGCGAAACGGCTATAAACTTTATTGCTTGCAACGGCTATATCAGAAAAGCATGTATATAATAATGTTAGTACAACTGTATAATAAGAATATTTGCTGACAACATTTTTCGCGAGCGCTGTTCTGAATGATATTTGTCGAGCGCTGGCTGGCTTGAGTTTGTCGAGCGCCGTTCAGAGAATGCCTGGCCGCTGAGATTATTCTGACTGAATTCGTCGAGCGCTGTTCTGATGGGAATTTGTCGAGCGCTGTCTGTCTTGAATTTGTCGAGCGCTGGCTAGCTTGAATTTGTCGAGTGCTATCTGTCTTGAATTTGTCGAGCGCTGGCTAGCTTGAATTTGTCGAGCGCCATTCGACATTCGTCGAACGCAGAGAGCTTATATTATTTTCTTATATTTTCTCCGATTCGATCGCATTATATTTAATTGATGTTTTCTTAGATTTCTTACTTAAGGAAATTGATCTAAGTTATGATGTGTTTTAAGATGGAAACTTAAATCTTAAATATGAATCCTAACTCAAATTATTATCAGTTTTCTTATCTTAGTGAGATTTGGTCTAAGTTATTAGATGAATTATGACCAAAGGGATGGATCCAAACTCAAATAAAAAACTAAGGTTCCAACAATCTCCCCCTATTTGAGTTGGGATCCTAAATCAAATTAAAACTAGTGGCTTGGTAATCTCCAAAACTAGTGGCCTTGTAATCTTCCCCTATTTGGTTTAGGATGCCGACAGTTTTAATTTTTATATTCTCCTTTTCTCTCACTTGGTTTCTTTGATTTTCTCATTTTCTCTCTCACTTGGGCTTTAATAATTTTTTTTATTCTTTAAAATTATTTGAGCAACTCTGCTTTCCTAGATTTTGATTTCTAAAGATCTGAATTAAAATTTTCAATTGCAGCAACCTTTAATGGATTCTAAGGAATGAAAAAAAAACTTTGTTAGATACCTTCCTTCTTAAGAATCCCCTTAATCAGAAGAGACTCACACTCAGTGCTTCTGATTATTTCTAATCAATGCAACTACAGTAGAATGCTCAACATAATTTGGAGAAGATCTGTAAGAACATTGAAGTTATCTGACATTAACAAAATGAAATTTTTTATGTTTGCTTATTTAATTAGGAATGGAGTTTAATGGTGAAAAACTTTTTGATACCATTAGAAAGTTCTTCTGGAAATATATGTTTTAAGAACTTTAAAATCTGATTTTTGATGTTAACTGAAAGTTTTCTTTTGCAATCATTAAAATATATGTTTGATATTTTAAAATTTTCTTGATAATCATTAAGCAATTTAGCCTTAATTGATTTGTTTGGTGCTCTTGAAATTTCTTCAGATTTGTTATCTACAGAAGTTAAATAGATTATGTTTGTTAACTTCTTTTTAATTTCTTTGTTTGATTTTATTGAATCTGTAAATGTTATTTTAAAGACAGATTTATAATTTGTAGAGGTTGGGTTGTGAATTGAAATTACCTCATTTACCTTTTCTGTTCCAGCTTTTGCATTTGGATTTTGGTATGAACCATATATGGCCATCATGCAGAAAGCTCTAGCTCTGTGTTCTTTTTCATTTTCTTCTTCACTTAGTTTGGTTGATGGTTCTGCATCATAAATACAGTTAGTGAAGGAAGTAGAAGAGGGTTCATTTACCATCTTAGAGAGGGAGTTCCAAATGCTCCTTGCTGAGGTGCAATCATCAATTCTTTGAAAAATGTATTTTGACATTGATTGGGCCAATATCTGTATAGCCTTTGCATTTGCACTTTTCAGTTTTTCTTGATCGGATGACGAGGTAGAGGAAGAAAATCCTATCAAAACAGATTTGTAAATGTTTTCATCTATGGCACTCATATATAACTTAATTCTAATTTGCCATAAAGAAAAACTATCCAAATTACATATAGGTGGATCTGAAAATAAAAAATCTGCTTGTGCCATTTTGAAAACACCAAAAAAAAGAACTAAGGTGATCTTTGTGATTTCAGGTGTTGGCCTGTGTGAAAAATCAACACCCTCTGATACCAATTGAATGTGGAGGCTTAGTTCTTATTTATCTTATTAAATGATCTTACTTAATTTTTTGTTTTAATTTCAGAGTAAGTGATATATATATATATGAGTTTGCTGATTTCTGTATGAGTAATAAAACCAAACAGTTAAAGTGCATCTAAATAAACACAGCACAGGAAATAAAACAAAAAGCAATCCAGATGACACAAGATGTATAGTAGTTCCCCTCAACTGGGTACATCTACTCTTCTACCCATTGGTAGGAATCCACTAAGAGGTTGTTGATAAGGTGGCCTCACACCAAGGTGATTTTGATAAGGTGTCCACACACCAGGTGAGCTGTTGATAAGGTGCTCTAACCAAGATGCAGGTCTTTGCTAAGGTGCCCTGTCACCGGGAGTTAACTTTTGAAGGTAGTTATAACCCTGTACAAGAGGTGGAAAGGAATAAAAGATAAACAGAAAGATTTGTTGTTCTTCTCTGTATGAGAAGACTCTTGAAGATCCTGATTTGAAGTTGAATGGATCTTGATGAAGATGTTGAAGAGCTCCCCCTGTCTGATGTAAGTTGATGACAGTTCTGGAGTCATCTTCTCTTGATTGTACAAACACTCCTTTCTTCCTAAGCAGAGATGATCCTGAGCAAATGGTTGTGAATGGTGTCTCAGGATATATGTGATCTGCAAGAAGATGTTAGCAAAAGAAAAATGATATACAAAAATAGATCTTCCTCTTTTTTGTATCTGTGTGTTCTCTATGTCTTTATCTATTCCTCTCTGTATGTATATATATTTTCTGCTCTTCTCTTAATATGTAATCCGGAGAAGGCTTTTTGAACTCTTGCTGGGAATGGGGAAAGAGATAAAGTCTCTTTAATTTTATTCCTTGGGAAGAGGAGTTTCCATCTTTGACTCATCTACAAACGGCTATAAACTTTATTACCTACAACGGCTATATCAGAAAAGCATGTATATAATAATGTTAGTACAGCTGTATAATAAGAATATTTGCTGACAACCTTTTTCGTCGAGCGCTGTTCTGAAGGATATTTGTCGAGCGCTGAATGGCTTGAGTTTGTGGTGTGCCATTGAGAGAATGCATGGCCGCTGAGATTATTCTGACTGAATTCGTCGAGCGCTGTTCTGATGGGAATTTGTCGAGCGCTGCCTATCTTGAATTTGTCGAGCGCTGGCTGATGGGCAAATCTTAGCACACCGCTATAGGCTGTAGCAAGACTGCGGCACGAAACGGCAGTGTACCGATCGTTCAAGTAATATAAAATATGGGAGTGAATCCCCAAGTATCGAATCTCTTAAGGAACACAGTAAGGTGGAGTTAACGTTTGAGGAAGGACTTGAGATCGAAGTGCTTTAGGTTGGATGGGTGCGAAAGGGGGTGATTTGGTTTGTGGAAATAAAGAGAAAATATTACAACTACTCCTATGCAATGCCGCTATGCAATGCTTCGCTTGGCGGGATGGAGACTAGGCAGGCCTTGAGCGCGCTGCTTCGTTAGGCGAATGGATTACACGGGCCGCTATGCCACGCTTCACTAGGCGGATAGGCGAGTAGGCATGCGGAGTGAGGGTCGCAAGCACCTCGTCGACAAGCACGCCACTAGCAATTGCTAGTGGGCACACGAACCTAATGGATGAGTGGTGGATGACGTGGTGGCGCATCTCATATACACAAATTACCAAATGGTTTCATAGAAATATGAAATAAACATTGCAATTAAAGATCATTGTGCATATCATCTAAAAATACAAGAATCTACCCTACAATATCATTACAATTTGTAAGAGAGTAAGAAATCGACCGAATCCGAAGGCTCGTTGGGATTCACGGTTGGAATCACAAGGTTATCAATCCGTGTCCAAGCTCGGTCCACAACTACGTCCGGGGTAGAGAAGGCTGTCACTACCTTCCAATGGACCCATCTTCTTCGTGTCACTATCCGCTCGGCTTCAATACATGGCTCCCAATCTTGACAATGAAATCTGGGCGGAGATCCTTCCTATTGAAGCTTGAAGATGACGGAGATGGCCGAGGTGATCTCTGGGCTCAAGATAGGCGTGAAGAATAGTCCCGGAGCACCTCCTGGTGGTGGAGGATGATGCAGGGGGCGAAAGAGGCGAACAGGGCTCGAAAACGGCGGAGCTGGAATGTCATCCGACCTAATTTCGCGGGCTCTATATTTATAGAAAATAGGGCGCACGACCAGTGGTCGTGCGCACTGGAAGTTGGTGATCGTGCGCACTGTGCCTGAAAACCTGCAAGACAAAACCGCAGAAAATAATAAAGCGCACGATCGAACGCACGACCGTGCGTAACAATGCACGACCAAATTCAGAAAGCAACTTTGGGCTGCAAATGAATGCGCACGATCAATTGTGCACGATCAGTTGTCGTGCGCAGTATAACCAGTGATCGTGCGCAGTGTTCCTGTACAGATTTGTACCGAGAACACCTGCACGACCCCTGTTCCAGCATAAACACAAATCAAAACCATTGAAAGTGGCACAAAACACAGCATGAAAAATAAGAGGAATGAAGAACATGAAAATACACCACATCGGGCCTAGAAGTGCACTTCAAGTGAGAATTGTGAATAAATAAAATATAAGCATTAATACACAAAAAGTGAAGTGCAAGTGCGTGAAAACTAGCCCATATGAGTCCATAAAAATGTATATAATTTGGACTCATCACACCCCCAGACTTACCTGTTTGCGCGTCCCGAGCAAACAAATCCGGCAGAGTAGGAAAAACATAGCTAGCCAAAAAAATTGCAAACATGGAATAGAATGCGAAGTTGCATACAAGTGTGCATAGAAGTTCATTAGAAGAAGTTTCAACATAAGCTAGCTAATTTATAAAAGTGTAAATGCGTAAAAAGGAATTTATTTTTACTCAAAAATGGAATGTTGGCGAATCTCGTGGTCACGCGTAGTACGAAAGTAAGCAAGTCGCGAAGGTGAATGTTACCCAAGACCGGAACTCGGAATTATCTCTGTTGAAATCCATCAACGTCGAGAACCATAAGCTCGCCCGGTCACACTCACTCCACGGCGCTAGTGAACTCACAAGACGAATCGATAGGACTTTAGGTGTACACGAGGCTTAGGTTATGGTTTGGAATGCAAAGATAAACATGATGGCTAATCGCAACCCAAGAGAGCTCGCAAAAGTGTTAATTCAAAGCTGCCACAATAATACACGTGTAACACACCCCCAGACTTGACTTTGAAACCGGGTGTGCACACGGCCTACAAAAATCAATACTATTTAGATGTTTCAATTAGAACGCTGGGGATATAAATCTATTTTTTTACTTTGCTTTTTTTTTTCTTTTCTTTTCATCCCCATATCTAAAAGCACAATTTTCAGCACATAGACATTTTTAAAACTTCCACATCAGCACTGAAGTTTCGCATCACCACACCGCATTGGAAAATTACAATTCATAAATGCTTTTAGCTTAATTTTGGTTGCGATAATAGGATTAGCTTTTAGGCCTTGGTGATGTATGGTGGAGCTGAACCAAAAGATCGGGTAGGCACAAAATAGGCTAGCAATGGTTAGCGTATAGGAAAGGTAAAACAAAGCTCAAGCTTGCCAAAAAGATGGCTACGTCACGCTCAACTTGCAAATCGTTCGCACCCATGCTTCGAGAGTCGCTTGGGGCAAGTCCTTAGCCCCCGAGAAAGGTAATCCTTCCTCCCGACTCGAGCAACACGAACCTCGTGCTCGCCTACACACAATACCATGCTACCACTAGATTCAACCACATTCACCATTTTGAGTAAAATAAATTAAAATCTACGCAAATCTACTAATTATAAATTAGAAGCATAAATAACAAATAATTCTACTCAAATTCCTAGGCAAGACACGAGTATTCAACTAGAGCACTACAAGAGTCAACATGCCACTCCATCTTGAAATTTTTAGGCTAATACAGCAATTTCTACATCACAACCAAGAATTGAATATACAGGAGCATACAAACAAGCGAGTGCGCGCTAAAGTGGGTGTAGTGGTGTGCGATGAAGATGAACAAATAAAATAACTGAAATAAAATACTTCTAGCATGCACTGAGATGTGCACGTGCAGTGGGTACAATAAATATCTCTCCCCCAGACTTCAACTAAACAAACCAGCATACATTATCAACATGAAATTTAAATGAGGGCTAGGGGAAGAGAGTACCCAATGCTCAGCAAGTGAGCATACCAGAAGATTGGCGTGTAAACCAAGACAAAACTGCAGTATCCGCCATCCAGAAGAATACCTGCAGGGGTGAGCTCCGCAAAAACAAAAGCAATATACAAACATAAAAATGAAATACAGCTAACTAAACTAAACAAGATGAAATAAGAATTGTAGGAAAAGTATGATAACTACTGGGGTTATTGTCTTCCCAGCATGACTTATTCAAATTTAAAACAGTTCTAGCTAATAGGAGTATGAAAAAGGAAATGCACAGGTAACTTTTCTAATATCCGTGTCGGTAACGGGTACCGATACGGCGATAAAGAAGTTACCCCTCTACCTAAATAGTAATACCTGCTCAACACAGGTAGAGGAAAGAGAATGTAAGAAGAGGAGGAGAAGTCCTCACTCATCTCACCAAAATAATCCTTGCCCAACAAGGTGTCATCTTCAGGGAAGCGGCAGGAGGAGAAGGCAATAAATGAGGCTTCCACTATGGAGGGGGGATCAACCTACTCATATGATAGGATGCGCTCATCATTGACTTGAGAAAAATGCTCCAAGTCCTCCTACGGTACCTGTGAAGATTCAACCTGCACAGGCTCAGATAGAGGAAGGGGATCAAGAAATATAGAAGAAGAAGAACATAAATGGAAATCAATCGGGGGAGTGATCCCGGTCTCACTCCCGGCAGGATCCAAGGATAGATCGTTATCATCGTCGTAAGTATTATAGAAAGGGGAACCCAAGAACTCAAGGGCCTCAGTGGTGGTTTGGACCTCCTCGTCCCATGAAGAAGTGCAAACCTCCTCATCAGAGAGAGTATCCTCCTCATCCCACCGAGGTGCACCATCGTGTTCAAAGTATTCATTCTCCCCTTCAGGGAAAACAAACTCCTCATCCCACTTTGGAGCATCCACCGAGTCAGAAGCATCACCCCACTCCTTCACTTCGGTAGGATCATAAAGAATGTGTGTAGAAAAATCTTGCAAAGAAATTGGAGGAACAAAAAGATTTGGTTCCTCCGCAAAAAGATCTGCTAATGCCTCCCCGATGGAAAGAATACTTTCCATATCCCACTCAGGAGCATCTAGGAGCTCCCATTCCTCTCCTTATTGGCCAACAGATGAGTGATCAGCATCACTAGGAGTGAAGACATACACAAGCAGTGAGGAGTCCATGCACGAGATAAACTCGGGGATAGAGGGAACGATTGCCTCCTTGGGTAAAGAATGTGTGGTAGGAACAATTTTGTCATGAGTGGAGGAGCAGCGGTCAGGATTGAAAAGACTAGGATAGTCCTTCAATTCATGACCCTCTCCTCGACACAACAAGCAAACAACGTTCCTACACTGCCTAGCATTTAACTCCTTCATTTGGTCTATATAATAGACCATCATGTCGTAAGTGCCAGGAGAAATATCCCATGAAGACATTTTCAATACTTAAAGCAGATAATTCAAAACTGAAATTCTTTGCAAGGAAATTTACACAAACTGATAAAACTACTTGGATTAAACTTGCCTAAAACTTAAAAACAGAAGAGGAAGAAATAATAACAAACAATATATAATTAAAAGGCAAACAAAAATAATAAAGCGACTATACACACTGGAAGAACTACTATCTCTTGTCTCCCTCTACAGCAAACTCACACGATTATGTTCCCCGGCAACGGCGCCAAAAACTTGATGGGCAAATCTTAGCACACCGCTATAGGCGGTAGCAAGACTGCGGCACGAAACGACAGTGTACCGATCGTTCAAGTAATATAAAATGTGGGAGTGAATCCCCAAGTATCGAATCTCTCAAGGAACACAGTAAGGTGGAGTTAACGTTCGAGGAAGGACTTGAGATCGAAGTCCTTTAGGTTGGATGGGTGCGAAAGGGGGTGATTTGGTTTATGGAAATAAAGAGAACATATTACAACTACTCCTATGCAATGACGCTATGCAATGCTTCGCTTGGCAGAATGGAGACTAGGCAGGCCTTGAGCGCACTACGTCACAAGGGCGGATGGACGAGTAGGCAAGCGGAATCGAACTATGCAGGCCTTGAGCGCGCTGCTTCGTTAGGCGAATGGATTACACAGACCGCTATGCCACGCTTCACTAGGCGGATGGGCGAGTAGGCATGCGGAGTGAGGGTCGCAAGCACCTCGTCGACAAGCATGCCACTAGCAATTGCTGGTGCGGCACACGAACCTAATGGATAGAGTGGTGGATGACGTGGTGGCGCATCTCATATATACAAATAACCAAATGGTTTCATAGAAATATGAAATAAACATTGCAATTAAAGATCATTGTGCATATCATCCAAAAATACAAGAATCTACCCTACAATATCATTAAAATTTGTAAGAGAGTAAGAAATCGACCGAATCCGAAGGCTCGTTGGGATTCACGGTTGGAATCGCAAGGTTGTCAATCCGCGTCCAAGCTCGGTCCACAACTATGTCCGGGGTAGATAAGGCTGTCACTACCTTCCAATGGACCCGTCTTCTTCGTGTCACTATCCGCTTGGCTTCAATACATGGCTCCCAATCTTGACAATGAAATCTGGGCGGAGATCCTTCCTATTGAAGCTTGTGGATGACGGAGATGGCCGAGGTGATCTTCGGGCTCAAGATAGGCATGAAGAATAGTCCCGGAGCACCTCCTGGTGGTGGAGGATGATGCAGGGGGAGGAAGAGGCGAACAGGGCTCGAAAACAACAGAGCTTGAATGTCGTCCGACCTAATTTCACGGGCTGTATATTTATAGAAAACAGGGCGCACGATCAGTGGCGCACGACCAGTGGTCGTGCGCACTGGAAGTTGGTGATCATGCACACTGTGACTGAAAACCTACAAGACAAAACTGCAGAAAATAATAAAGCGCACGATCGAACGCACGACCGTGCGTAACAACGCACGACCGTGCGTAACAACGCACAACCAAATTTAGAAAGCAACTTTGGGCTGCAAATGAATGCGCACGATCAGCTGCACACGATCAGTGGTTGTGCGCAGTATAACCAGTGATCGTGCGCAGTGTTCCTGTACAGATTTGTACCGGGAACACCTGCACGACCCCTGTTCCAGCATAAACACAAATCAAAACCACTGAAAGTGGCACAAAACACAGCATGAAAGACAATAGGAATGAAGAACATGAAAATACACTACATCGGGCCTAGAAGTGCACTTCAAGTGAGAATTGTGAATAAATAAAATATAAGCATTAATACACAAAAAGTGAAGTGCAAGTGCGTGAAAACTAGCCCAGATGAGTCCATAAAAATGTATATAATTTGGACTCATCACTGGCTAGCTTGAATTTGTCGAGCGCTGTCTGTCTTGAATTTGTCGAGCGCTGGCTAGCTTGAATTTGTCGAGCGCCGTTCGACATTCGTCGAATGCAGAGAGCTTATATTATTTTCTTATATTTTCTCCGATTCGATCGCATTATATTTAATTGATGTTTTCTTAGATTTCTTACTTAAGGAAATTGATCTAAGTTATGATGTGTTTTAAGATGGAAACTTAAATCTTAAATATGAATCCTAACTCAAATTATTAGCAGTTTTCTTATCTTAGTGAGATTTGGTCTAAGTTATTAGATGAATTATGACCAAAGGGATGGATCCTAACTCAAATCAAAAACTAAGGTTCCAACAAAGTCCCAGAGCTCATCTACCAGGTCCAGAGATAGCCTTTGATCCTCTCCATTCTCCACTAGACATTCTTCATCCCCCTCGCCCGCGGAGACCACCCTGGGGGATTTCACTTCGAACTCTATTGGGAGGACGACCTCGGACCCGTGGGAGAGCTTGAATGGAGTCTCCCCCGTGGCCGTATTTGGAGTGATTCTCAGGGCCCAGAGGACTGAGGGTAACTGCTCGACCCAGTTCCCCTGGAAGTTCTCAACCTTCTTCTTCATCAAGTTCATGATAATCTTGTTTGCCGCCTCCACTTGCCCATTGATCCTCGGGTGGTGGACTGATGCAAATCGAAGGTCTATGCCTAGCTGGGTGCAGAAGCTGACAAACTCGTCACTGGCAAATTGCAGCCCATTATCTGTGATTATAGCTAATGGGAGTCCATGCCTGCAAATTATCTCCCCCATATAGAATTTCGAACTACTTGAGAGGTTTCCTTGGCCAGTGCCTTCACCTCCAGCCACTTGGAGAAATAATCGATCATCACCAACAGGAACCTTCTCTGGCCGCTCGCTTGCGGGAAAGGACCTGCCAAGTCCAATCCCCATATTGCAAAAGGCCGGGACGCTGTGATGGACCGAAGCCTTTGGGCTGGCAGGAGCTGGAGAGGGTGAACAACGGGAACGTTGAACACTTCCTTGCAAACTCCGCCGCATCCTTGCTGAGGGTAGGCCTAAAGTAGCCCAGCCTCAACACTCTTCCTTCCAAGGTTCGTCTTACCGAGTAGCTGTCACAATTTCCGGAGTGGATCTCCTCCAGAACCCTCAGTACTTCCTCTTCCACCACACATCGGGCTAGGAGCCCTGAAAGTGTTTTCCTGTATAATCAACCTGCGTGTAAGGAATAATAGGCCTATTTATACCTGAAGCGCCTCTTATCCACATCCCCTTCGGGTAACTTTCCAGATGTCAGGAAGGTAATGAAGGGGTCCATCCATGATGCCCGCTGGTCCACCTCCACTAGCTCCCCCACTTCGATGGATGATTGGAAAAGGTCTGAAACAGTCCCCCCCCCCCCCCCCCCCCCCCCCCGCCCCCTGCTCTGAGACCAAACTCGGCCAGGAGGTCCTCCGCGGCGCTCTCTTCCCTTTGCACATGACGGATTGAGAAGGTCTGGAACTGAACTAAGAGCCCCTGGACCTTTTCCAAGTACCGCTAAAGAGTCAATTCCATTACTTCGAATTCTCCACCAACCTGGAAAGCCACCACCATAGAGTCTGTCGAGACCTCCACATCTTGTACCCCCAACTCTAGGGACAGGCGGAGGCCTGCTACCACTGCTTCATACTCGGCCTGGTTGTTGGTGAAAGGAAAATGAAAGTCGATTGCCTGCTCGATCCTCGTCCCTTGGCGGCTCACCAAAACCACCCCTCCTCTGAAGGAATGCTTTCCCGAGGCCCCGTCCACCAACATCCTCCAGGCCACCGAGCTGAGCAGCTCGAACTCTTCCACCTCAGTTACGTAATCCGCCAGAAAGTCCGCCACCGCCTGGGCCTTTATGGACAGTCTCGACACATATGATATATCAAATTCGCTTAGTTCCACCGACCACTTAGACAACCTCCCCGAATGCTCTACCCCTTCCATGACGTTGTGAAGGGGGTGATCGGTCACCACCTTGATCAGGTGTGCTTGAAAATAGGGCCGGAGCTTTCGAGCCGATACCACCAAGGCGAAGGCAAACTTCTTTAGGATTGGATATCGGAGCTCCACCTTCCTCAGTACTCGGCTTACATAGTAAATGGGGAGTTACCTTCTGGCTTCTTCCCGGACCAGTACTGAACTCACCGCCTTAGGCCCTACTCCCAGGTACAGGGACAGATCATCTCCTTTTCTCAGCCCCTGCAGTAAAGGATCTTGTGTCAACTTCTCTTTCAGTGCTTGAAAGGCTCTTTCGCATTCGGGGGTCCACTCAAATTTTTGGTTTCCCCGCAGTACTTTGAAGAAAGGTGCACACTTCTCTCCCACACTGGAGAGGAACCTGCTAAGCTCGGCCAGCTTCCCCATGAGGCGCTGAACCTCCTTTGCATTCCTTGGGGACCCCAACTCCATGATGGCCTTGACTTTGTCTGATTTCGGCTCCACTCCTGCTGTAGTTAGCAAATGGACAAGGAACATCCCTCGGCTAGCCCCGAAGACACACTTCAGAGGGTTAAGCTTCATCTTGAATTTTATCAACGTCCCGACGGTTTCCCTGAGGTCGCGGAGGTGGGACTCATGGTCTCGACTCTTCATCATGAGATCATCCACATAGACTTCAAATTTTCTACCCTTTTGCTCCCGGAAGACCCGGTCCATCATCCGCTGGTAAGTAGCCCCTGCATTCTTGAGCCCGAAAGGCATCATTTTATAATAATAGTACCCATCCCCCGTGATGAAAGAGACATCCTTGATGTCGGGAGGGTGCATGCGGATTTGGTGATAACCTGAAAAAGCATCTAAATAAGACATTATAGAGAAACCAACGGCTGAGTCAACCAGCAATCGATTCGGGGCAAGGGGTAGCAATCCTTGGGGCATTATTTATTAAGCAATGAAAAGTCGATACACATCATCCACTTACCTCCACCCTTCTTTACCATAACCACGTTGGAGACACATCCTGGATACTGGATCTCCGATACAAAACCTGCCTGGAGGAGCTTGCCCACCTCCTCTCGGATGGGCCATTCCAGCTTGTCCGCTATGGCCCTTTTCTTCTGTCGGATGGGTCGGGTGTCGGGGTCAAGGTTGAGATGATGGAAAGCCACGTCCGCGTTGATCCTGGGCATCTCTGTCGTGCTCCAGGAGAAGATGTCCATGTTCCCCTGTACGCAGTCCAGGATCTGCTTCTGTTCCTCCGGGCTGAGCTCACCACTAATCTTGACTTTTCCACCACCCCTGCTCGGGTGGTGAACTCGAGCTCCATGACCTCTTCCACGGCCTCGAGCCGAGATTGCTCCTCCCAACCTCCCTCCTTTTCCTCTCCGCGAACCAACGCTCCGGCCTCCTCTTCTCTTACTTCATGAACCTCCATCAATTCTTCCGCCCCTCCTTCTGGGCCTTCCTTCCCTCTTCTCCGAGCCTCGCCGGCTCTCCCATCTCTCTGTCCCAATCTTCTGCCTCGGCCATCCAGGACATGGTGTTCATGGTAATCACATAGCACTGTCGGGCCACCTAAGGATCTCCCCTTAACCGGACTTGGACTCCTCTATCATTGAACTTAAGACATTGGTGGAAAGTGGAGGGGACACAGCGGAATGCACTGATGAGTGGCCGTCCAAAGATGGCATTGTAGCTGCTGGGGGCATCCACTATGACAAAGCGACAATTCCTGGACAGCCCCCCAGGACTACATGGAGTCCCACTCCTCCTTCTACCTCCTTCCTCTCCCCGGAGAACCCAAATAACAGGCCGGCTGAGGCCAGCACCCTTCGCTCCTCCACCTCCATCCCGTCAAACACCTTTTTAAAGATCACGTTGACCAAACTCCCGTTATCCACCAGGATCCGGGAAACAGTGAAGTTCTCGATCGCTGTCTGAATGACTAGCGCATTGCAAATGGGTCTTCATGACCTGGCATGTCATTCTGGGTGAATGAAATCTTCTCTGTCGGGGGCGGGGCTAGGGACGTCGAAGCTATGCTACGACGGTACATTGCATAGAGGCTTGCCTTCTGAGTTGCCTCAAACCCTACCCCCCCCCCCCCCCCCCCCCCATGGATCACCCCGATCCCCCCTTGGGCCCGCACATCGGCTCGGTCTTTGCACCTCTCTTCCTCCTCATCCTGAGGTAGGACCTCCTCGATCCTCACTGCCCGCTGCTCCCGCGGCACCGATGCCTTTACTCCCTTCATCTCCAAAATTCCGGGCAGGTAGTCGTTGCGTGACCTTCCTCATCGTGGAAGTCACAGTAAGGCAACGCCGCCCCCCTCCTCTCGGCCTCTGCCCCCCTATTCCTCCTCCTAAGGCCGACTCCTTCTCCTCTTACCTTGAATGGTCTCCCTCGACCAATTGCCATTGCCTGCTGAGGCGGATGAGGATGAGGTGGCCTCGGGCCCTACCTCCATCCCAGCTGATGGGGTCTTCCCTGGCCTCCTTGGAAGTTGGCCCCTCCCTGACGGAAACCCCTTCCCCGGTCTTGCCTCCCGCCTTCCTGCTGCCTCCACCCCACCTCCGGGGCTCTCTCATCTTCCCTTCTCCTCACTTCTGGATGTCTGACCTCTGGGTCGCTTAGCCGCGCCAACCTCTTCGTGAACTTGGGATTTGCTTCCTCCCCCTCTATCTCTTCCACTTCTCTCTCCATCAACTCCTCAAAAGACAAAGGAGCCCTCCTCTTGAGGTTTATCTTGAAGAACCCCCCCCCCCCCCCCCCCCCCCCCCCCCCCCCCCCCGCAGCCCCAAGATGAATGCGAGATGGAGGGTGTAGCCTGACACCTCTTGGATGAGGAGGACCTCCTCCTGGAACCGATCTACGTACTGAGCCAATGACTCCCCTTGCCTCTGCTTGATGTTGAAGAGCACCTCAGAGTCCTTCTTCCTCTTCTTCGAGGTCGAGAAGCGCAGTAGGAAGTCACGTCGCAGGTCCTCAAAAGCATAGATCGATCCGGAAGGTAACTGGTGGAACCAGTCCCTTGCTTTCTCCTTCAGGGTGGTGGAGAAGAGTCGACACTTGAAAGCGTCCGACATAGGCCTGATTGAGACCATATCTTCGAACCACTGCAGGTGTTGGGTGGGGTCATCCTTGCCGATATAGAACATCATAGCCAGATCTCTGAACCCCTCGGAGAGTGGTGTTGAGAGGACCAATTCACAGAAAGGGCTCCCCCCCTTCACACCCCTGCCCAGCTCCGCTCGCACCGCAAGTTCCCATGGTGATCTGGCTCCGACCGGCCTGGCGCTCTCCGAAGGACCGCTCGCCGGGATCCCACTGGCCAGGACCCCGCTCACCTGTGCCGGACTGGGGAAAAGCTCCCACCCCGCGAGATCTCGGTCCACCACCTGGTACATTGTCTCCTTTCCAGGCTTCTGATCCAGAGCGCGCTCGCCTAATCCAGCGGGAGGGACCACTTAGGGCGCAGGGGTCGCGAGCCCACCAAGTGCCGAGGCGAGGGCGCACTAAAAGGCCCCTAGCAAATCTCTCTTCAGATTGGCCAGCATCTCCACAGTTGCCGGCGTGCCGGGTGGCGGCGAGCCGCCGAACTCCTCCTCTCGCTCGTTGTTTCCTGCCATCTCTTCCTTGGAGCTTTCTTGAACTAGCTGCACTGCACGCTCACAACACCAAAAATGTTGAAACCAGGACTTGGCTTCTTTGTGGAGCTCGGGCCCTCAATGAAGAGGGGCAGCTAGCACTTACTAATTCCTCAGAAGGAACTGACCAGAGACTCGGAACTAGGGACAGACCCTTGGTCGCAGCGAGGAGGTCCCACCACAAACCCGGAAGATCTTTCAGCGCTTCCCCTCCCAAGCCAAAGCTGAGACTGGCCACCTTGGAGAGCTTGAGAGCTAAGCCAAGATAACCTAGGGAGGAAGAAGCTCAGAATACTGAGTTTTTTAAGTCTAGTCTGTCAATAGCGAGATTTCGCCTTACACTTTTGCTATACGCAACCCAGAATGGTCTGCCAACAGCTAAACTCCGCTATTTAGAGGGGCTAACTGCAGACCACCAGGGGCTTGTAGGTAAAAACGATCATGTTTCCATCCTGGGAGAGCCACCCCCGAGGGCCTTACTCGCGAACCGAGAGGTTCGACTTGCCCGCCTTCCCACGAGCGAGCGGCTAGGCTCTGGCCTGCTCACCTTCCCGCGAGCGGCCTGCGAGAGCCCGGCTCGCACGGCCCCATGGCTTGCTCACCTTCTTACTCCTTTTGCCTGATGGTCCCTTTGTCTCCGCTCCCCTCCTGGCGGACACCGGGGTTGTACAAGTCAGAAAGTGTAGAAGTTGATGTGTTTTGTAAAACATCTTGAACTTATTATTGTTATGTAATATTGTTTTGTTATAGATGAGATGACACTTATACTCTATCTATCTACTACAAGTATTTCAAATTTATTATTTGTAATGTGTTCTTTTTATTAATTTGGCATATTTTTTCCTTCCCGTACTTTATTCAAATTTTAAATATGAAAAGTATATTAGTTCTTAAAACCTATAATGATTTCTATTATTAAATATTTTAATTACCAATTATCAATGAATATAAAATATTATTATATAATATAAAACTATATTATACTTTAAATAATATTTCATATTTATAATAAAATCATGCGTACCCATCTAAATTAGGAATTGAAAATTTAAAAATATAATTGAATTTTTTGGGTAAGGAAGGTATATAACAATTGTAACGAAATAATTATTGATATGTTATAACAATTGTAACGAAATCAAACATTTGTAACAAAATATTCATATATTTGATATATAAATATAATTTCTTTAGTGGGGAAGAAGTCAAACTTTTTTAACGAAATATTCTTTACTATAACTCAGCTTATTGTGAGGAAGTAATGTTTGTCAAGAATAAATTATTTGTAATGACAAACAAAAATTTGTTACAAGAACTATTAGCGCCGAGCCTCAGGTAACGGTCATCAAATAAAGTAAATTTCGTTACAAAAACTTTGTGTAACGATATTAGTTTCCTTTTGTAATGTTTTTAGTCCTTACTAAAAGTGTAATTTGTTGTAGTGTCACTCATAAATTTGAATTTGTATATGTTTAGGAAAATGATGAATTTTATCCTCTCATTTTCCATGCCATATAATCTTTTAAAAAAAATTCTCTTCAATCAAAAACCCAAAATGTATATGTTTAGATGTAATGAATTTTATCCTCTTACATCATGACATATAGTCTCTTAAAGGATTTTGGGTGCATATGTTTAGGAATTAATGAATTTTATCCTCTTCTTCCCATGACATATGATCTTTTACTACACATTTTGTTTATTTTTTTATTTGCAAACAAAGGGTAAGGGTAAAGAAATACTTCTAGTTTATAAATTAAACTATTTTGAGAGCAACTTTTTTTAGTGGAATGAAATTTCCTAAAATCTTAAAGCTAATAGAGAATGTAATAAAAATTTAGAGGTGTTTAGCCAATTTATCACAAAGTGAAGCTATTTAAAAATAAAATGAGAAGTAGAGCTAAATATATTCTCTAATCGAATTAAAAACATAAAGTGTTTCTTAAAACTAAATTATTTCAAATTTAAATTTAACAAATTCTGATAAAACAAAATATTAGCTAAATTAAAAATGTAAGACTACTTGTAATCAACCTTCAAACTAGAATTTTAGAACAATAAAAACAGCAAGTAAGGAAATATATAGATATATATATATATTTGTGAAAAAATCCAGGACTTCCCAAGGTCTACCCGGTGAAGGATTCGCGAGGTACTAGGAGATATGATGGGATGACAGCCCAAACCTGCCTTTCTAAGAAATTAGATTTTTATAATCATACTAAAATTTTTTTGTTTCTTTTTATAAATGGAAAGGAAAATCTAGCAAGCTACACTACACCCCCATACTTAAAGTTAAACATTGTCCCCAATGTTTAAAACTAAGTCTGGAGAACACGTGAATGGAAAATGAGTGAAAAGAAAAATGTATGAAAACTAAAGATAAGCAGGGGGTGCCTCCCAAAAGCGCTTTCTTTTTCCCGTCTTTAAGCTAGACGGTTAGTGTTAGCTAAACGAAAATTGAAAAGAGAAGTGCACAGACAACTCCCTTAATTCACATTATGGTGAATGTGCCGACGTCAGTCGCCCGGCTACTCCTCCGTTCAACATGTGATTCTCTTTTTGCCCTTTTACTTGAATATGCAAATCCAAATCACCTATACATACCAGAGGTGATTTGGATATAGAAAGATGAGCGACATATGGATCATCAGTTATTTGGGGTGGCAACGGCTGGTCTTCATCCTGATAATTATTAGTATATAGAGAATCATAATCAAACGAGTCAGAAAAGTTTTTGCAAGGAGGAGACGCTTGCGAAAATATATGATTAAGCTCCGGTTGCTCATTTTCTAAAATATTTTTTTCTTTAGAAAAATCTAGTGCATTACCAAGCGGCATAAAATTTTTGGACACAAAAATTTCATGAATTTTTGGTTGAACTAAAATTGAAGATTTTTGCAAAAATTCATGACAAATAAAAGAAGATCCGGGCGGAGCAGGGGAAGAAACTTGTTCTTCTTCTATTTCATCCGAGGCGCCCATAACATTAAGAAATTCTTGGTACAATAAATTTTCTTCATTTTCAGTAAAAGTGACTACAGGATACATGAAACCATACGTTCCTCCATAACTAAATTATTCAAAGATGGAGGAAAAGCACTAGATGAAATAATGTTTTTATCTAAATTTTGGGAAAGAATATCGAATTGAATTGGTAGAAATTCCCCAAAATTAGAGTACAAAACATGCGGTGCAAAAGAGGAAGAACAATAATTTGGATCTAAAGTTTTATCTTCATTGCTCTGAAAACTATCCGGGTGAGCTTGCCACCAAGAATAATCTACTTCAGAGCTAGAAGAAAAATTATTAAGAACCGAAAAATTATTCACGTGAAGATTACTAAAAACATTTTCATCAGAGTTCGAGAAATTATTTTCTTGAAAAGAGGAAAAATTATGATCTTAATTATTATCAAAATTATTTGCATAATATTGAGAAAAATCATTTTCATAATATAAATTTTGAGAATAAGAATGAAAATCACTTTGATGAGGAGCACCACAATAATTGTAACTAATTTGGCGCTTTCGTGCGGCTTCCAAAAGATTAACTTAGTTTTGAAGCTCGACAACTTTTACGGCCAATTCAGATAGCCTCATTTAATCAAAAGAAAACAATCGTTACTTAAATGAATGGAATTTTAGAGGGGGAATAGATAAGACAAATAATTTATAAATATATAAATAATTTATTTTTTCAAAAAGCGGGTTAAGTTAGTCTCGGACTTCCCGAGGACTACCCTGTGAAGGGTTCACACGGTACTAAGAGATGCGATGAGATGATAGCCCAAATCTCCCTTTCCGAGAATTTAAATTCCGCCTTTTAAGATTTTTAAAATTTTTAGAAGAAGGGGGGAAAGAAAAAGAGCGATAAAATTAATAGATATTTCTTTTTTGAAATATCAACCTAAAGTCCCGGCAACGGCGCCAAAAACTTGATGCGCAAAACTATATCTGCTAATGACAATGGCAGGTGTGCCATATCGAGAGTTTTATAGGTTTATATAAACCAAGGTCGTATTAGACTCGGGGCGGTTGAGTACTCTTACTTCAAGAAAATCTCTATTATTTTATCAATTAAAACTTTGAGTTGGTTTTTGCACTAAAGAGAAAGGAGAATTAAGATGAAGATTAAAATAATAAATTGGACGATTAGCACTCGATCTTGAATCACCTTGGAAATAATATAGAAGAAAGTTAATGGTTCAAAATCTCTTAAGAAAACTACTTCGACCATGGAGGTTCCCGAATTCTAAACGCACCTCTGTCGAGGATGCATTCAACGGAGTTTAGGTTGATCAATCGAACTTTTGCTCTAGAATCAAAACCCCTAAAACTCGCATTATTGTAGTGAACCCCTCTATTGAATTTGAATCCAATCCGGGAGATTTATGTCATCCTTTCTCAAGGGTTGCAATCAACTCTCTTTATCCTTTAGTGATCAATTCGAATTATGAGTCTCTCGACTACTAAATTACGAAAATAAGAATGAGAAATATATATCGAAAATATAATCTCACTTCAATAAAATTAAGGATAAATCTTAAGCATTTCAAAGAAGTGAAGAAGAAGATCTAATTAATTCATTACGAATATCAATACTTGGATTATCTCGATCGAGTACTAATAGAAATTTAGCTACTCATTGAGATTGAGGAATCAACAAAAATAAAAGAGTACATAATAAAAGAGGAGGAAAATGAAACAATAAAAGAACTATTTTTATTGAATTGTTAAAGAAAGTTACAAGCTAGGAATTGAAAGCTACAACTTTATAATTGAAAATACAAATTGCAAGAAGAAAAAGAACTACAAGAAATACTAAAAACAAGAAAATAAAACAAGAAAATAAAACAAGAAAAGGATATTTGAACTCCCAAAATTCGTCTCTGAACTTCTGGAGGAGCTGGCTTTAAATAGCTGAGGAATTGTGGTTACACGCCCCTTGGTCATGCCCATGACCAAGGGGCGTATATGGGGCATGATCAGCTGCTGCGGGAAGGGCGTCATCTGGCTTCAATGCATGCGTTTCATACATGTCACGCCCCTCGGTCATGCCCGTGATCGAGGGCGTGTATCCTTCAAACTCGCTGTTGGCAGGAAGCTTCGGCAGGAAAGAGCGCGGGATGGTTCACGCTCGTGACCAGGAGGTCACGCCCCATGGTCACGCCCATGACCTGGGGTGTGTAACTTTAAATGATGTGGCAGGCTGATCTGGCTATATGAGGCGGGTCGTGGTCGTGACAATTGGTCAAGCCCCCAGTTCACGCCCGTGACCTGGGGCATGTACTTGGCGAAACTTCACGAAATTGGCATGTGTGGCCGCGCCAGGTCTGGAAAACATATTGGGGTGTCACGCCCCCTAGTCATGCCTGTGACCTTGGGGTGTGTACTTGACATTTTTGCTCAAAGTGCCCGGAAAACCTGAAAAACATAGAATTAGCTTAAGTTAGTTCTTAGAAATGAATAAAAACAAATTAAATGAGAAGATTCATAAGAATTATATAAATTCCTATTAAAATTGTATTAAAATTATACTACAGGATGAGTACAAAAATTACTCATCACTTGCCAATCCAAAGATTTAACATCTCATTGCATGAAGATTTCTGAAGAAGTCATTTCCGTAATAGGCTTCAAGAAGACTCAAGCAATACAAGTTAAATTTTCTGAGTCGAAAACATCTTTGTGAAATATTATTGTACATATTCTTCTATAGGATTTATGAGTAAATCTGGGTATTGGGTCTATCATACCTGAGTGTAAGATCCCTTCTAAGGATCTGAGGCAGGAAACTTTGCACAGTTCCTGAGGTGGGATTCAAGCTTAAATCTGAGTTATAGGATCCAGGGATTGGATCTAAGATAGGGAATTTGTTGTCTTGGACTCTGAGTTGTAAGATCCTATAAATCAGAGTATTTAGAGGAGTTAGTCGAGTCTAGCACACTGCTAAATAGGTGGAGGGGGAAAGTAGGAGTCTAACCGAATGTTTGTAGGAGTCTAGCCGAGTGAAAGTAGGAGTATTTGTAGGAGTCTAGCCGAGTGTAAGATCATTTCCATGAGTTAGAACAAGAAGAAGTGCTCAGAATGAAGCATTATATCTGAGTTTTCTATCTCATATTAAACCAAAGAAATTTGAAGAAGCTAATTCAGATCCTTCTTTGGCCATGGCTATGCAAGAAGAACTCAGTCATTCAAAAGATGCAAAGTATGGAAGATGTTCCTAGACGCCAGCATAAAAATGTCATTGGAACAAAGTGGGTCTATAGGAACAAGCTAGATTATAATGGCATCATCATCAAGAATGAACCAAGGCTTGTTACAAAGGGATATAGACAGGAAGAAGGGATTGAGTTTGTTTAAACCTATGAACCAGTAACAGACATGAGACAATAAGGCTATTTCTAGCCTATGCAGCTCACAAAGGATTCAAAGTATATCAAATGGATGTGATGTCTGCTTTTCTCAATGGAGATCTCAAGGAAGAAGCGTATGTAGAGCAACCTCCAGGTTTTATTGTTCCTAATTTTTCTGATAATGTTTACTTTTTAAGAAAGGCTTTTTATGGATTGAAACAAGCTCCTAGAGCTTGGTATGAAACCCTATCTAGCTCCCTCATTGAAAATAAGTTTTTAAGGGGGAATTTAGATAAGACATTATTTCTAAGTGAAGTAGAGGGCTAAATATTGCTAGTCCAAATTTATGTTGACATAACTTTTGGCTCTACTGATGACAACCTTTTTCAAAAAGTTTGCTAGCTAAATGCAAGAGAAGTCTGAAATGAGCAACATGAGAAAGCTGAAATACTTCCTAGGGCTCCAAGTGAAGCATTCTGAGGATGGAATATTCATCTCTAAGACCAAGTTCACTAATGAGCTTACAAAGACGTTTGGAATGGAGAGTGCAATCTTAATGAGGACTCCATTGTGTCTCTGGACAAGGATGAGAAAGGGAAACCTTTGATGTGACCTTGTACAGATGCATCATTAGATCTCTGCTCTACTTAACTGCTAGTAGGCCTCACATTATGTTTGCTACATGTGTATGTGTTATGTATAAAGCTTCCCCTAAGGAATCTCACTATCCATCTACCAAGAGAATCTTGAGATACCTCAAGGGAACTCCAAATCTTGGCCTTTGGTACCCTAGAAGTAATGATGTTGAGCTAACATGTATTCAGATGCATATTTGCAGGTTGCAAAGAAGACAGGAAAAGCACATTTCAAACTTGTCAACTTCTAGGGAGAGGCTAATCTCATGGAGCAGTAAGTAGCAAACATGTGTGACAATCTCAACAGTTGAATCATAATACATCTCAGTTGGGAGTTGTTGTGCTCAACTACTATAGATACAGCATCAGCTGGAAGACTATAACATAAAGACCAACAAAATAGTCATGTACTGTGATTCATCCAATGCAATCTCAATTGCTAAGAACCCTTTATCACACAGTAGGACTAAGCACATTGAAATCAGGTACCACTTCATCAGGCAGCATGTTGAAAAAAGGATATTTGTCTTGAGTATGTCCCCACTAATAGCCAAGTAGCATGTATCTTTATAAAGCCCCTTGATGAAGCTAAATTCAATTTCTTTAAGTTTGAGCTTGATATGATGAATTTTGACTAAGCATATCAATGCTCACTTATCTATAACTATTGTGCACATGCATGCTAACAAGGCTCTTGCAGGAAACTAACCAGAAAATGCAGGAAAATCCCAAGTTAAATCTTTGTCGTCGAGCATACAAGATGACATAGAGATCTTGTCGAAGGGTTATCATGCCGACACAATAGGCGTATCGTCACGGTGCATCTTTGATGCTCAGATATTAGCTATTATTGGATCTTTCATCACATCCGTTCAATTAAAGATCAATTTCCTTAGCAAACGCACCAATGTACATGCCTTTTGACATTCCTAAAATAGAAAATATATATATGGTAAATGCTTAGAAATTGATTACACTTTCATTTTCCCTAATCCGTCAAAACAAAAAGCTCATCCCGCTCGACAACTTGCGACATCGGCGGCCTTAAAATCTCCAGATTTTCTTGACATGGCACCAAAGAAAGGGGAAGACTATTGTAATATTGGATGCGAGCTAGTCAGAGGTGGATCCAATAGGGCTGACGAAGAGATAAAATTATTTATTGAACTATTGACAGTTGCCGGCCTGTAGTATGTCTTATCTGAACTCAATATGATCATGCATATAGAACTAGTGGAGTTTTATTTCAAACCCCAGATAAGCTCATCCGACAAAGCCATCAAAATAAGAGTAATTGATACATTGTTAAGAGTTACTGTTCAAGGGCTGACAAGAGAATTCCGTCTACCAGGTTTTGAAGAAAATGATGAAGAAGATGAGATTTTTAATGTATATTATTCTGAAGGTTTAAAATGGTGTGGGCATGAAGCAAAATGATATGGCTCATTGAAAAGGGCAAACATCAATTCTAAGGGAAATCTACTGGCAGATGTCATTGTAAAAGTCTTGATCTGTAAGCCTGGATCATATGATAGAATTTCAAGATAAATATTTGAAATAATGACAAGGGTCATACTGAGCAAAAGAACAAATTGGGCTCAAATTCTATTTGACAAATTTGGGAAAAGCTTTAGTCCCCCAAATTTTGGTAGAATACTATACTTATATATGTTGTCAAACCTACCACACTCCCATCCATTGCATGAAGAAAATGGACATAAAAACCTTGACCAGTGGGAGAAAGTGTTCTTCAAGTCTCCTAAGAAATCCAAGGGTGTCAGTGCAGTGAAAAGAAAGAGAGATGTTGTAGCTGAGGAAAGCTCTTCAGAGGAAGAAGAACATGTTGACAGCCCAACCCCTGTACAAACTGAGGGGGAGACTGGTCAGGCCCCAGTCCTATGTTTCACATAAGAACCAATAGGTTAGCCCATGGTCACTGATGAGGTTGCTCTTCTAGAATATATTGCTACCGCTGAGGATAGACAAGAAACTACTCAAGTTGGTGCTTTAATTGTGGGAAGATTGAAACTGAGCTCCCTTCTCTAAGGGTTGAGGAAGCAACCCCATCTGGGTTGGCTATCCAAGAGGACAAGTAACATGAAGGCACTAGGATGGATTCCACCTTGGAATTTCATCAGAAGTCAGAGCAAAACCTAGAAAGTGCAGTTGACTTCATCACCAAGAGAATGGTTGACAGTCAGAAGCTCATAATGAACAGATGTGTGAACACTCAAACGTTAACCAATGAGACTTTATCTAAGAAGGTGGAAGACTCTTTAAAGGACATTCAAAGATGTATTTTTGAGGAAGTTAGAAAGGGGAGAAGATTGGAGCCGAACAAACTATTTGGATAGTGAATACACTTCATCACTCATTGGGACTCAATCCCACAATGACTGAGCCTCCAAGTAGCGAGAGTCCTTTGAACATTTTTGAAGGCACACATGCAGAAGTTGGTTCTAGTCAGTAGAAGAGGCAAAGGCTTTCAGAAGAAGAATTAGTTGACGATAGAAGAAGAGAAGAAGCTATAGCAACCGATTCTAGTCTCTCAATATGGAGTCCAAAGTCAAAGCACAGAATTCTACAAACATGGATTGACCTTGGATAAATTGGAAAAGGCATTGATAAATACTATCCCAAAGATGAATGGACCAAGCATATGAAAACTGAAGCCCAGAGAAGACTCTGCATGAAACTTCAAAAGGAGAGAACATTGCCAAAGAATGCTCCTCCTATCAACAACACTTACATTCTTAAGCCTTTCAGTTTCTTTGACGGAAAAAGACAAAGGGGGAAATCTGAAGGAAAGAAGAAGGGTTTTTAAGTTTATATGGGCTAAGGGAAAATATAATTTTTAATAATTTATTTGCAAACATTTAAGAATTTTATATATGTGATATTTTGAATGTTGTCTCTACTCTCTGAGTCATGACTTTAATATTATTATGTGTAGTTTATCTTTGAGTGAGGTTCTGACTTCTTCAAAAAGAGGGAGATTGTTAGGAACCGTACCTACAATATTGCTGATTTGAGGAAGTCCTCAAGTCAAAGATAAATACACTTTGTATTTGACATATTTGCTTTAGAATAGTGTTTTCAGGTACTAGACAGTGCAAACCTAACATAGGGATAGACTTAGTGTCATCAGACATAGTTTTGGCAATGTAATCCTTCATTGTGCAAAACACCATGTAGACCTATGATCTAGACTATATTAGACTTGTCACTAACTCATTATCATCAGGAATAATGGTCTAACAATTGAGCTAAAGAAAATGATCTTAGTTGAGAAGATTAGAAATTCACTAAGTCAAATATCATTTTTTAGAGTCTAAATGTCATCGAGCAAATGTCTCGATATCGTCTTGAAGACCTTAAGCTCCAAAACGATATCGTCTTGTAAAATCTCAACTATACACATAGTCCTGTCTAGAAGAAGACGGCGAATTGTCAAATATCGTCTTGGTAATATACTTTCCAAGATGATATCGTCTTGACATGGCTCATTTGCTTTCATATCATCTTGGAAGTATACAATAGATATCTGGAAGCACTTGAATGAAGGAACAATTTGCCAAAGAAATTTATCATCGAGGTGATCTCAAATATCGTCGAGGTCCCGTGAAATGTCGTCGAGGAACTAACACGACATTTCATCAGCATTAAGGCAGAATCGACCAGATAGGCTGATCACTTGGCTAGAAGATAGAAGGAACCAATTATCATCTTGAAGACTATAAAGAGACATCAAGTCGACTCGTGCAGAAGATTAGACTAGAATAAGCAAAGTAGTGAAATATCATCTTGCGAACCACAAAGGGCCATCAAGATGATTCGTGCAGAAGATTCGACTAGAAGAACAAAGCAGTGAAATATCGTCTTACGAACCACAAAGGATCATCAAGATGATTCGCGCAGAAAATTCGACTAGAAGGCTGAAGCAGACGAATATTATCTTATGAACCACAAAGGGTCATCAAGACGAGTTGTGTAGACAATTCGACTAGAAGATTGAAATAGTGAAATATCGTCTTGAAGACCACCAAAGTCACTAATATGATTCATGCGGAATATTTGAACTAAAGCTATACAGAGTTCAAATTCGACCAGAAGAACTATATTCGAATTGCGGAGAGGCCAGAATTCAAATTAAAGAGTGATTTTGGCATTATGCCAATCAAAGCTGAGCTTTATTGAAAACTGGTTTCTAACAAAAAGGTTGTTCGAGGAAGTGGCCGTTATCAAATGGTCTTATAAAAGGGAAGAGGCAGATTTCATCAAACCCTAATCTTGAGATTCACAATCATTTCCTTAATCATTATGAAGAAAGAGCTCGCCACCGACAACGTGTAATTCATTTTCAGAGCTCAAGTAAAAATAAGATATTCCTTGAAACCAACCATTTTATTTTTCTGAAGAAAGATTTGTTGTGAAAAACACCCTTTAATTTATCTTACAAATTACCTACAAGTGATTTCATAATCAAGGATGTATTACCCATATTGTATAGAGAGTGTAATTTGGTCATTAGATGTCCTAGGATATCACACTCACACTAAAGTGTGAAGACCTATCTAAATAAAGTACAAAATTCAGTTGAGTTAAACTTGTGTCGAATAGTAGTCGACGCAACTTCGACTGAAAGTCAAAGTAACTTTGAATACAAGTAGAAGTAACTCAGACTGAAGTCCAAGTCGGCGCAATGTCGAGATGTACTCGACGCAAAAGACAGAGTCAGTCAAAGCAATATTAGAAGTCGAGGCAACTGCGACTTAAAGTCGGCGCAGAAGAAGAAGTTCAAAGTCCAAGTCTTCAACTCGACGGATATGTCGATAAGGATTCGATGCAATGTCTATATCTGAGTTCAGTTCATAGTTGAAGAGGAATTTGAAGAAGCTTTTATTAGAACTCGGAGGTGCATGAGCTAGAAGGCAAATGTAATATTCGACACTATGTCGAATACAGACAGAAATAGAACATTTTCTACTATCCTTTTCGGATGCTTTTTCATAAGGTATCTGCTAGTACATTATTTATAGTAAATTTTATATAATATTTTATTGATAATTAATTTATTTCTATTTATTTTTAGTTTAATTTATTACTAATTTACTTTTTTTGTATTTTCGGGTAATCTGGGGCTGCTAATAGCAATTTTAAGCCCACAGCCGTATTTAGGGGGAATTCTGGAACAAATCTACAAAAATCCCAATTACACACCCCTAGTCACGGGCATGACCTGGGGCATGACATGTGTCACAGTCGTGTTCCATCTCCAGCTGCCAGAAGTTATGAGCCACGTCGAATTAAAATTACACGCCCTCTATCACGGGCGTGATAGAGGGTATGACCTTCAGGTCATGGGCGTGATTCGCCGGCAAGTCTTCAAATAATGCAGTTTCTAGATCCTGCCATTTCCATCTTACACTCCCTTGGTCACGTGCATGACTCTAGCCGTGACCCTTCCCACAACTGTCAGATTAACTCCTATTCGTGCTGTTTCCTGCCGTTTTCAGACTCGGTTAAGACACGCCCTAGTTCATGGGCATGACCTATACCGTGACCCGCCATGCAATTCATTTTTGGCAGTTTCTCTCCCCCAACGTTCCTGGGCTTTCAAAGTCGCAGATATGCACCTTACACGCCCTTGGTCATGGGCGTGACCAAGGGCGTGTCTCCCCCATTTTCACCTATAAATGGCAGCAATCTCCAGAAGTATTAGAGGTCAATTTTGGAGTCTATTTTCAGCTTTAGTTTACTATTTTGATGTACTAGCTAGTTTATTTACAAGTTGTAAGTTTTGATTATTGCAATTTTCAATTCAAGTATTGTAGCTTATTTTTATCATGTCTTTTTCCTCTTCTACTTGTATTCCCAACATATGATGAGTAGCTAAATTTCCATTAGCAATTGGTCATGCTGAACTTTGGAATGAAGTAAAATATGTTTTGAAATTTTCTAATTAGCAAGCTCTATTTTTGAATATCTTTGATTTTTCTTTGATTTACATCATTTTGATTTCATATGTCCGGTATATGATTTTCAATCTAAGATTTGTATTCTAGTTGATCGAGAGATCCGTACGTACGAGGAGATCACTCAAAGATAAAAGAAGTTGCATGCACTCCTTGAGAGAGGATGACATAAATCTTCCGGATTAGAGTCAAATCCAATAGCGGGGTTCACCGTTTAAAGCAAGCTTAGGGGTTTCGACTAGCCGAGGGGTCTTAATCGATCAACCTAAGGTTATTTGGTAGTTACCCCTGGATATAGATGATATCATGTTTTGGGAACCTCCACGGTCGAAGTTATTTAAATAAAAGTTTGCATATTAATCTTTTGTAAAATTCTATTTTATTCGAAAGGGATTCTAGATCAAGTGCTAATCTTTTAATCATAATCTTTCTTCTTAGTTGAATTTCTCCTAAATGCTTTTCGAAACAAACCCGACCTTTCGATCGATAAAATAATAGCTCTTCTTTGTGAGTAGAAGTACTCAACACGCCCGGAAATAATACGACACTTGATTTTCAAAATCCAATACTATAAAATGATTGATACACTTGCCTTATCGGATTATACATGGATAATATTCTAATTTTACGCAACACGATTTTAGCCAATCAAGTTTTTGGCGCTGTTGCCGGGGAACTTTTGTTGATATTTTGAAAGCTTTGTTCTATTAATTTTATCATTTTTTTCTTTTTAAAGGTACAATTAAATTCTTAGAAAGGGAGATTTGGGTTATCATCCCATCTTATCTCCTAGTACCGCTGTGAACCCTTCACGGGGTAGTCCTCGAGAAATCTAAGACTAATTAAATCTAAAAAAAATCCAAAGAAAATTTATATCTCTATTTATATATTATTTTTCTTTTTCTAAATTCCTACATTTTTCTTTTTCTTTTTGGTGTATGGCCCGAAGGAATCCGTCAGATCTTCTTGAATTGGATCCAAAAATCGAGCAAACCATTCGATGACACTTAAGATTCTAAAGACTAGATTCTCAAGATCCAATTGAGGAATCTGTAGGCGACACTTCTTTTCCAAATACCATTTCTTCTTCTTCTTCTCCCTCCTCCTCTTCTTCTCAAATGGGTGATCCAAATCAGGATGCAGTTGCACAACGGACTATGTCCTATTATTCCCGGCCTAATCTAGATGATGCCCCCTCTAGTATTGTTCGACCAGATATTGCGAACAATAATTTTGAGTTAAAGCCAAACATCATTCAAATGGTACAACAATATGTACAATTTGATGGGCTACAAGATGAGGATCCTAATGCGCATATTTTTAGTCTCCTAGAAATATGTGATACATTCAAAATTAATGGGGTATCCGATGACGCAATAATTCTTCGGCTTTTTCCTTTCACCTTGCGCAATAGGCTAAGTAGTGGCTAAATTCTCTTCCAAGAGGATCCATCACCACATGGGCCCAAATGTTGTAACAATTTCTCATGAAATATTTTCCGCCCGCTAAATCGGCCCAATTGCATAAGGATATCATTTCCTTCTCCCAAATTGAATCGGAAATGCTTTATAATACTTGGGAGCGCTTTAAGGAATATTTGTGTCGATGCCCCCATCATGCTATCCCCGATTGGTTGCAAATTCAAACTTTTTACAATGGCCTAAATCTCCAAATGCGTCAAATGATTGACATAGCCACCGGTGGTACCATAAATAATAAAACATCAACGGGCGCGCAAGAGATTTTAGAGGGGATGGCTATGAATACTTATTAATGGAGTACACCCTGGTCTCGCCCAAATAAACTGGCCGGGATGTATGAAATTGATTCAATTTCTAATTTTTCTATACATGTTGAGCTCTTAAATAAGAAAATAGAAGGGATGACTGCTCCCTCTTCTACACCTACCTGGGAGCCTAATAAAAATGTGGCAGAACATGTGGATTACATGGGTAATACAAACCGGCCTCCCTTCAATCCAGGAAACAATCACTACGGTAACACATACCGCCCGGGTTGGAGGAACCACCCCAATTTATCTTGGAGAAATCAAGATAACACGGTTAATGCTCCCCTTACTCCTCCAAATTCTTCTCTTCCACCACAAGCCCAAAAACCGCCTTCTCTCGAGGATGTGGTTAATAAATATATTTCTTAGAATGACGCGGTTATCCGCAATTTACAAGGGTCTTTGCGGAATTCAGAGAATCAAGTGGGGAAACTCTTAAAAACGGACACCGATCAGCCTAAAAGAACACTGACGACAACTTTAAATGTCTTGGTGGTGACTTTTGCGGGTTAGTCAGAAATCAATCTTGGAGTGGAGATTTCACTTGCCACACCGTCTCTCCCACTTCAAGAATTTCAGCCTCGTATTCCTAATCCTGCTCGTTTAATCGAGCTGGCTAATAATGTTAACTCTAATTTTAATATTCCATACACTATCGGCACAAATCATTTTCCAACTGCTTTCGCCGATCTGGGCGCAGTGTTAATATTATTCCCTATAGCCTATCCCAAAAGATAAACATGGGAGACCCTACCCCTACCGACATCAAACTACAATTAGTTGATCGCTCCGTGAAGACTCCTTTGGGGTGATTCAGGATGTGCTAGTTGATGTTGGCGGGTCTAATTTACCGTAGACTTCGTTATCCTTGATATGGAAGAAGACGTCAGGATACCTCTTATCCTTGGTTGTCCCTTCTTGGCCACTATGCGAGCATTATTTGATGTTGGCGAAGGAACTCTTCTCCTCCGTATGGGGTCTGGGAATATTAGAATCCAAGCAGCTAATTCACCCACGTTACATTTCTTAAAGCCTTTATCATCATTTGATGATAAATTTAGAACAAGGTAATGTGGCATGCCACTTTGGTTGAGCTCAACGACCGTAACCAAAGAGCTCTTGGGAGGCAACCCATGTTTTTACTTTTCGCACTTTATTTAAAGAAAATTTCTCAAATAAAAAAGATTTTATATAAATATTTTTTTTATGTTCTTCATTTTTAAAATTTTAAAATTAAAAAACCATATAAAAATAAAAAAATGAAACAAAACAAACTAAAACAAAAGAAATAATCATGTTAGTGTTTTTATTGTTTTTCTCATTTTTTTGTTACTAAAAGTTTAGCAGGTTTGGAGGAAATTTGCGAGATTACGGCCGCCCGCACGTATGCATGAAACTCCGCTCTCCAAGACGGTATTTCTGTTTTATTTTATTATTTTTCTGTCTTATTTTTATTTTAAATTATGTTTTTCTTACAAAAACAAAAGCTAAAAAAATATAAAACAACAAAACAAAAAAACCAAGAGCACGGCCAAGGTCACGGCCGTGGTGACCTAAGCGTGACACATTTTAAATAATTTTCCTATGGCGCTGTATCCGAGCTGCCACCATTTCGTATTTCGTGAAAGTCACTTGCATGACCATCCATGGTCACTGGCATGACATTCACGAAACACCATTTTCTCCTTATTCAGCGCTCTAGGCTACAAATTAAGCTGTCATGCCCGTGACAACCCAGTGTTACACCCTTGACATTCTAAAGTCACGGCCGTGACATGTCCTGCTGGCACCATTTCTCCCAGCAAAACCCAGTCAAAGTCACGCCCAAAGGAATGAGTTTGACACCGGGTCGTGACTTCTCGAGAATCACATTTTGACCGAAAGTGCATCGGTTCCCCGACAAGCTTTGACCTCCCTAGTTACACCCCCTCAGTCATGGGCGTGGTTGAGGGTGTGACTTGCCAAATTCTAAGAATTTTACCGGTCTTCCCTAGGAATCCTCCCCCCACACCATATTTCATGTGTCGCCCATTACAAGTCCCAGGTAACGGGCACGACCGAGGGCGTGACACCAAAATTTTTTCCTATTTAAGCACCACCTCCCCCTCTCTTTTCTCCACACCTTCCCCTACATTTCTACCTCTCTTCTCTCTTCCAGCAAGCCAAATTCTTCACCTCTTCCTTCCTAATGGCCCCTTCGTTGCAACCATGCCATTGGAGATTTCTCTTCCACACTCCCTAATGACTCCCTCACTACAGACGCCATGCTTAATTTTCCTTCTCGCACTCACCAAGAACGGAGTGACAGCCTCCGTGGGAAGGAACTTGGAGTTTTTTGCGTCATCGATTGGAGCATCCTCACCACCTTCGGGCAAGCCGAAGCGGTGCAGAATTTTCTTGCTACTTTGGGATGTTCCCCCTTGATCTCCATTTCGGAGTCAACATATTACGAGATTACTGTGGAGTTTTTCTCCTCCTTCGATTTTCGTTGAGCTGGGGCTGACAACATGCTCGAATTCAGGATGGGCGGACTTTCACAAAGCCTTACTTTGTGTCAGTTCAATTTTATCATGGGCTTCTGCGATGAGGCTTTCACTCTTATGGAGGCCTACCCCGCCCTCGCCCTCAATTTCCCTCGCGATTACAGTCTTCAAAGCTTTTGGGCTTAGATTAGTAACGACCCAAACCCTTATTCGCCAAAAAAATCTAAGGGAAGTCATCTTCTCTTCCTCGCCTTACATTATCTCCACTACCTCTTCACTGTTGGATCTGTATGAACCCTTAGAGGGGGGGGGGTGAATAAGGGTTTTAAAAACTTATGTTATACATTAAATTACTTAGAATAATAAGAGATTGAAATAGTGCAAAACTAAAACAAATCAAGTGAAATAAAATAGAGGCATGATTTTATTAATATCATATATGGCCTATCCTTCCCCAGATATGGCCTCAAGCCCCTCTAGCCAATCCTTCCCCACATATGTCCTCGAGCACCCCCTAGATCTACACCCTAGACCTAGTCGCCAACACAAGGCAAATTTCTACCCAAAGTCCTACCCAGACCTAGTCACCAATACGAGGCGATTTTCTACGCGATTACAATAAAAAAGAGACAACAATATGAAAAACTCCCTCTATGTGGATCTCTTAAAGAAGTAGACGAAGACCCGCACAGTATGATCGTAGTCGATGCAGTGTTTTCTCAAGTTGGTGAAGCGTGTTGAAATCTTCTCCACGGATCTCCTTAATCCTTCATGGATTTGTGGGAGTATCTCACTAAGACTTCCTCTATATGATGTGGCATAAAGCTCAGGAATTTAGGGGTATGAGGTGATGAAGAAGACGGAGCCAAGGGGTCCTTTTTATAGCCTTGGAGCTAGTGCCTGCGCTATCGCTACCACCGATGCTATCACTATTTAGGCAATATTCTGCATGTGCGTATCTTTCATTCAAAGGAAACCTTGCCGAAATTTCTCTTGTGCGCCGCGTGATGAATAGTAAAATATACGTATTTTCTATATAGTTTTTTGTATAGTTTTATTAAAAATTTGTAATATTTCTTGTTAATTTTTGAATAAATGATTTGTTTTCTTATATTTATATTAATATGTAAAAATGAATTATTTAAGTATATATTAACTAAAAACTATATAATAAGTATGTAAATATTTGTGTAAGTAATTATGTAAATATATACTAAATAATTATGTAAATATATACTAGATATATATTTAAAATATTTTATATATGTATATGTAAAATATTTATTAAATAAAAAGCTATATCTATATATATATGTAAATATAAGCTATAAATAAAGTTAAATAATTAAACACCTTTTTATCTTATTTTTTTTAATTAGGCTCAATCTCGTCGATCAGCATCCCATCCCGTCGATCGACGGGATGATCGACGGGATGGGATGTCGATCCCGACGATTAGCAGACAGATCCCGTCTATCGATAGACATCTTCCCATCGATCGACGGAATGGGATGTCGATCCCATCGATCAGCTTCCCTTCCAGTCAATTTCTGCTTGAGCCTAAGTCTCGATCGACATCCCGTCCCGTCGATCGATGGGACGGGATGTCGATTTACCCTTCCCGTCTTTATATTGCTTGTTATTCTAACATATTATAATATATATAATATATATAAATGTTTCTATTTTCAAACAGATGAGTGCGCATGCTCCAGTGGACTTGGTCTGGCTAGCCTCCCTTTAGGTGGCAGTCTCGAAACCAGGCCAGCTCCATTTTTGCTGGATTAAATCAAGCTATTCGCACCACAACCTGCCAACTGCTCTGCAATCCGCACCCCACAGCTCTCAAGTCAAAGTTGGCATCTCTAGTCAAACTTCCAACTTGTCTTCAACCCCTCTATCCGCACCCCAGCTTCTAGAAATGCCAGCTGCTCTGAACTCCTCTTTTTTATTTGCTAAATGCAGCCCAAATTTTCTCTATAAATAGAGGTTGCCCCCCTCCCCTCTTCAATTCCCTCTCTTGGATTGCCCATTTTGGGTGATCTTCCACAATATTTCTCCACCATTTTGTATTTTCTTTTTTTTAGTTTAGTTTAGTTTTGTTTATATTTTTTTTCTTTTTATGTAATTAATTTAGTGTTGTAATGTTATTTTTTTCTTATAATTTTTATTTCTTGTAATCTTTATTTCTTGTAATCCCTTAATTATGGCAATAAATAAGTTTATTTTTCATTTCGTGTAATTTCAATTTTGTCCAGCATTTTAATTCGTAGCGTAGTTTCAATTTGTCAATTTCTTTTCTGCACTACAATTTTATTCTTAGCTTAGCTTCAATTCCTTCATTTTCCGCATTTTTTCTCGCTTTCGTTAGCAATTTATTTATTGCCATAATTTTGGTTTTCGTTTTAATTCAAATTTATTCGTCTTCGTAACTTTCGCTCTTTTTCTTCCTTGACACGGAATCGATGGAGCCGAATATTATGTTTCTGTTTATTTTTGCTTTAATTTGAATTTTGGTTATCTCTATTTTTGCTTGGATTCAAAAGTATTCGCCGCCGTAAATTTTCGTTCTTTTTCTTCCTTGACGCGGTAGAGATTAGAGTCGAATATTATGTTTTCATTTATTTTCATTTCGAAGCAATTTTCGTTCCCGTTATTTTTGTTCCCGCAATTTCCGCCTTCGTTGTTTTTTCGTTTCCGTCATTTTTCTTTCCATTGTTTTACGTCTTCGTTACTTTTGTTATTTCTCTTCATAGTTTTGTTTTATTTTATTGTCATGCATTTATTTCCCGTCTACCCGTTTGGGTAAAACTCATCCTGCATTTATTTCCAGTCTACCCGTTTGGGTAGAACTCGCTCATATATTTACTTCCCCTCAACCAATTCGGGTAAAGATTGCACTCCTGTCTTCCATTTCTGTAATTTCAATTCTGTCTTTCAATTTCTGTAATTTTAATTTCTTTAAATCACTCGACGAGATCCATGGAAAAATACGACCTTGATAATATTCTAAAAAATTAGCCTATACTATACGCGATAAGGTATACTTGCCTTTTCGAATTATGAGTTGGGATAATAATGATACAAAGACTCGCAAAAACTCTGTCTTTATCTAAAAAATTTAATGAATTCGGCGCCACCGCTGCGGCGTGATCGTCTATATTCTGAAAGAAGTAAAGATCGTTACTTCTATTCATCGAAGTAGGATAACAGTTAGTTCCTCAAAGTAGGAGTACTCGCGAGACGCCTCGAACGCGCCAGCCGAACTCTACCCGCACCCGGAAAGCTTTTGTGTGTCACTCTCAAAATAATTAAAATTTTAATCATCAACTTTTTGGAGTCGTTGTCGGGGAGCTTTTGTCGATATTTTGAAAAGCGAATATACTATTGATTTTATCATATTAAAATTAAAAAAACACCCAAAACCCTAAAATAGTTGTTTTCTTTTTGTAAATCTCGTTCTTTCTATTTCTTATATTTTATTTTCAGTCCCTCTTTTTTTTTCTCGTTCTTAAATTTTAATTTGTTATCAAATACGTATATTTGAAAACATCGAAAAGCTTTGAAAAAACAAAAATAATGACAAACTCAAATAATGAAAAGATTTGTAAATCAAAAATAATTGTAGGAATTTTAAGATAGAACAATAGATCGTTTTCTCGAAGTAGGATTATTCAACAGCCCTGAAAGTGGATTTTTGTCGATATTTTGAAAAGGGAAAACCTCATTGCTTTTATCTTTTTATTTCTCTTTTTTCTTTGTTTTTAATCAAAAAGCTTCTCTGTATTCATTATTTTTCTTTTTTCTTTAGTTTTCGTATGTTTTTATGTATGCATATTTAAAAAAAATGATGAAAATCTTTTTTTGAAAAATCTCAAAAATAAAATAGAAGTTTTGTTTTCTTTTAGAAATGTTTATCCCCCCCCCACTTTGTACATAACTTTTATTATTATATTTTTAACATATTGTGCAGGTATTAATTCGGTTACCCGTCTCCAAATCAGAGACGTGGCTTTCTCTCCTGCTATTTTCTTACTTGCATTTTATTTTTTCATTCTTTTGGATATATATAATTTTGGTCCTCATACTTAATTTCAACATTGGGGACAATGTTGACTTTTAAGTATATGGGTGTTTTCCTCTTTTTGTAATTATTTTGGTCTCTCCCATATTAGAAAAGCTTCAAAAAATGATGAATCTTTTCCTTTGTTTTATTATTAATGTATACATAGATAACATTTGAAAAATCCATAAAAACGAAAAAAAAAAATTACTTAGAAAAAGAAAAAAATACATTTGCTCCTTTTTGTTTTTCTTCTTCCCTTGTTTTTGACTTTCTTCTTTAGTTTTTGTTTTATTTTAAGTTTCTATTGAGTATTAATGTGTAAATATTTGAACGAAAATTAATCCAAAAAAAAACTTGATGATGAAAAAATTGATTAGAAAAAAAACCAAAAAATATATAGATAATATTTGAAAAATCCATAAAACCGAAAAAAAATTTACTTAGAAAAAGAAAAAAAATACATTTGCTCCTTTTTGTTTTTCTTCTTCCCTTGTTTTTGTCTTTCTTCTTTAGTCTTTGTTTTATTTTAAGTTTCTACAAGTACTAATGTGTAAATATTTGAAAAAAAAAAATTAAACCAAAAAAACTTTTGATGATGAAAAATTTGATTAGAAAAAACCAAAAAATATATATAGATGTTTTATTTCTTTTTTGTAATTTTGTTTTTTTTTTCTGTGTCTTAGTTTGTATATAATTATCCATATTTGAAAAATATAACTCAAAATCCAAAACAATTATGAAAATTTTAGAAAAACACCAAAAAATTATTATATATGTTTTTTTTATTTCTTTTTCCCTTTTATTCTCTTCTTTTTTGTTGTATTAATGTATATACGAATAATATTTGAAAATTTCAAAAAAAAATGATGAAAACAATTTGATGAAAAAAAAACTTAGAAACCCCCCCCCCCCCCCAAAAAAAATTATATTTGTATTTTTATTTTTCTTAATTTTTCTTCTTTCTTCTCTTTCTTTCTTTTTATTTAGTATTAATGTGTATGTATTTAACAAAATAAAAAAAAAAGATCATAAGTAAAAAAAAGTGATGAAATAAAAAACTTCGCCAAAAATCCAAAAATAGAATAAAATCCCTACTTAATTTTTGTTATTTTCAAAGCAAGGTTAAGTCTATTTATAAGCGTTTTCATTATTTTTGATTTGCTACACAATTTTATTCTTATCATAGTTCGTAGATTTAACTTTTTGAAAATTTAGTTGTGAATAGCACATTATGATTTTAATTTATGTAGAGAACAAATTTGTTAGCACTACTTCTCGTTACCCCTAAATAGCTTCTTTTTGTATTATATTGGCAAACCATCCTTAGATTTTAATTATTTTTACTTCAAACTTGTGAAACTTTAGGAATATTATAAGCTATTAAATTTTGCTCTCTATACTTTCTTAATTTATAAACTCTAGAAATTTCTTGCTTACCCCTTATCCCAATTACTTGGTATTTTCATTTTAACAGATCTTATGTCAATGGGAATAAGATTTCATTCCGTAAACATAGGCACCCAATTTTATTAAAAGATTATACGGCATGGGAATAAAATTTTCGTTCCCTAAACACATACATTGGGTTATATTTGAAGATTAAAAAAAATCATTTGGGGAGTAAGATTTCATTCCCTTAAACTAGTCCAAAAGAAAAATTGAGTGGGGTGGCAGGATAAAATCCATCACCACCAAATCAAGAATCATCTTCTCTTACCAAGTTTTCCCCTATCCCTTAGCCAATAAAATTGAAACCTAGATATCAATTAAAATTTTTGGGAGAGCATAATTAGTAGGTTTAAATTCATTCTTAAAAATTTCTTTTAATGTTAAAGCTTTTATAATTATATTCTAATCATGGTGCTAGTGATTGCAATATTTGTTCGCTATTTAGCTAACTTTAGAAGTCTTGCGGCTAAAACCTTTTCGCTCTTTTTAAATCTTTTTCACAATTTAGGACTTACCTCTTTTATTCTCCAAAATTTATTTCTATCTTACTTTTGATTAAATAAAATTTTAGTAACTTAGAAATTTTATTAACCTCTTATAGGTATCTCTTACTTTTGCTCTGGAATAGCAAAAGCTTAAGTATAGGGGTATTTGATGAATAGTAAAATATACATATTTTCTATATAGTTTTTGTATAGTTTTATTAAAATTTGTTATATTTCTTGTCAATTTTTGAATAAATGATTTGTTTTCTTATATTTATATTTATATGTAAAAATGAATTATTTAAGTGTATGTTAAATAAAAACTATATAATAAGTATGTAAATATTTGTGTAAGTAATTATGTAAATATATACTAAATAATTATGTAAATATATACTAAATATATATTTAAAATACTTTATATATGTATATGTAAAATATTTATTAAATAAAAATCTATATCTATATATATATAAATATAAGCTATAAATAAAGTTAAATAAATAATCACCTTTTTTATCTTTTTCTTAATTAATCTCAATCCCATCGATCAGCATTCCATCCCGTTGATTGAAGGGACGGGATGTTGATCCCGTTGATTGGCAGATAGATCCCGTCGATCGGTAGATAGCTTCTCGTCGATTGACGGAACGGGATGTCGATCCCATCGATCAGCTTCCCTTCTAGTAAATTTCTCCTTGAGCCTAAGTCCTGATCAACATCCCGTCCCGTCGATCGACGAGACCGGATGTCGATTTTCCCTTCCCGTCTTTATAATGCTTGTTATTTTAACATATTAGAATATATATATATAATATATAAATGTTTCTGTGTTCAAACAGTTGAGCGCGCTTGCTCCAGTGGACTTGGTCTAGCTAGCCTCCCTTGAGGCGGCAGTTTCGAAACTAGGCCAGCTCCATTTTTGCTGGATTAAATCAATCTATTCACACCCCAACCCGCCAACTGCTCTGCTATCCGCACCCCAGCTTCTAGAAATGCCAACTAGTCCACCAGCTGCTCTTCCAGCTGCTCTCAACTCCTTTTTTTTTGCTAAATGTAGCCCAAAGTTTCTCTATAAATAGAGGTTGTCCCCCCTCCTCTTCAATTCCCTCTCTTGGATTGCCCTTTTTGGGTGATCTTCCACAATATTTCTCCACCATTTTGTATTTTCTTTTTTTGTTAGTTTAGTTTTGTTTGGTTTATGTTTTTTTTTCTTTTTATGTAATTAATTAAGTGTTGTAATGTTATTTTTTTCTTGTAATTTTTATTTCTTGTAATCTTTATTTCTTGTAACCCCTTAATTATGGCAATAAATATGTTTAGTTTTTCATTTCGTGTAATTTCAATTCTGTCCAGCATTTTAATTCATTGCATAGTTTCAATTCTGCAATTTTTTTTGCACTGCAATTTTATTCTTAGCTTAACTTCAATTCCTGCATCTTCAGCATTTTTCTCGCTTTCGTTAGCAATTTATTTATTGCCATAATTTTGGTTTTCGTTTTAATTCAAATTTATTCGTCTTTGTAACTTTCTTTTTTTTTCCTTGGCACGAAATCGATAGAGCCGAATATTACGTTACCGTTTATTTTTGCTTTAATTCAAATTTTGGTTATCTCTATTTTCGCTTGGATTCGAAAGTATTCACCGCCGTAATTTTTCATTCTTTTTCTTCCTTGACGCGGTAGAGATTAGAGCCGAATATTATGTTTCTATTTATTTTCGTTTCGAAGCAATTTTCGTTCTCATTTTTTTCGTTCCCGCAATTTCCGCCTTCGTTGTTTTTTCATTTCCGTCATTTTTCTTTCTGTTATATTACATCTTCGTTACTTATGTTATTTCTCTTCATAGTTTAGTTTTAATTTATTGTCATGCATTTATTTCTCATCTACCTGTTTGGGTAGAAGTCGTCCTGCATTTATTTCCCGTCTACCTGTTTGGGTAGAACTTGCACTGCATTTATTTCCCGTCTACCCATTTGGGTAGAACTCGCTCACACATTTACTTCCCCTTAACCTATTCGGGTAGATATTGCACTTCTGTCTTTCATTTCTGTAATTTCAAATTTGTCTTTCAATTTCTGCAATTTTAATTACTTTAAATCACGTCTTTTTCAAATAAAACAATAGTCGTATTCTCGAAGTACCAGTTCTCGACGAAATTCATTGAAAAATATGACCTTGATAATTTTCTAAAAATTTTGCTTATACTCTATGCGATAAGGTATGCTTGCCTTTTCGAATGATTAGTTAGGATAATAACGATATAAAGACTCGCAAAATCTCCCCCTTTATCTAAAAAATTAAATGAATTCGGCGCCGCCGCCGCGGCGTGATCATCGATATTCTGAAAGAAGGAAAGACCATTACTTCTATTCATCGAAGTAGGATAACGGTTAGTTCCTCGAAGTAGGAGTACTCGCGAGATGGCTCGAACGCGCCCGCCGAACTCTACCCGCACCCAGAAAGCTTTTGAGGCGCTCTCAAAATAAATAAAATTTTAATCATCACCGCGCTACCGCCCAATGCTATCGCCTTCTATACTTGCCTCCCGAACTTGTCTAATCAGAGCTAGCATCGGCGCTAGTGGCTAATGTCGGTGCTACTGACCATGCTGGAATTTTGGCTTCAAACTTCCGGGCAACCTTCTTATGTTATCCTTGAGTCATATGGCATTGTTTCCTGCACACTTAAGCACACAAGATCAAATACACATAGGATTTGTTATTCTCAAACCTAGGAGATGCGAAAGATCATGTTTCAACAAACTCCCCCTTTTGATAATAACAAATCCATTAATGATAAATCAGAGAATTAATACATATAGCATGATGAAATCTACTTGTGTGTGTGAGAGAGAGATGACTTAGGATAATTATAGCTTTTAGTATTTAGAATTGCTCCCCCTAAACACATGCTCCCCCTATGTGAATGCTCCCCTTATATGTAAGCTATCATCTTAATCATTAATCATGTTCATTTTCCAATTTGATAGCGTTTATTATTTATCATGTTAGTTCTCCCCCTTTTGTTATTAGCAAAAGTGGGTTTAGCTAACACGAGACATAAAAAGAGGTTTTTAAGTAAAAGATAAGGCATGATCGAGAATTTAGAGGAAATGAAATGATAAGGAGTTTTTAACATAAAAACTTTCATAGAAATAAATCAGAGTTTCTAGCATAAAAATAATATGCGTGTTAGAACAACATAAAGTAACCTTTACCAAGCAAGTCTACCACTTGTTGAAGAAAAAGAAATTTTGAGATTCAAGTGATGATACACTCTAAAAGAAAAGACTTTAAATAAGCATGAAAGCGCATGGTAAAAACTATTATGTAATATTGCAGAAGACTTATAGAAATACAAGAAACATCTTTGTGTGAACATGAAAATCATAAGAGTAAATATGAGTTTAAGTCCAAGCATAAGAAGATGTTTTGAAGTTCAAAATTTTTAGAGTTATAGCAAAAGCGGAAAGGCTATAAAATTGTTTATCCAAAGAAAACATCTTCTTTGAAGTTCAAAGATCATAATAGAAATAAGAGTTGTTATGCAGTAAAAGTGATGTTATTTGGATAAAACCAATATTTTTAAGAAATAATTTTTCGTATGCAAGTAAGATCTTTAATAAAGTTTTCATGACAATAGGCAAGGAGTTCTATATTTTCAAAAACTACTAAGACAAGCATGATTGCACATATTCTAGAAGATAGTAACTACAATGTTATTAATTTGTATTTCAAGTTATGAAAACATTGTAGAGATCATGCATTGCAATCTTGTGCATTTACTAAAGCTTTCTAGAGAATTTATGTAAGGAAACATTAGAGTCCAATTCTCATGAGTAGAAGCTTTATGATAGATAATGATGTGTATAAAAAGTGTTTTGATATAAGTATACCAGTGATATAATCGAAAACACATGACTTATATAGTGAAGTAGAAACATTATTAAGCATGCAATCATTTTAACTACTTTTACACATCAATTCTAGATTTGATACAAAGCACATAAAAAGTACAACTACCAAGATGCTTCACCAAAACAATGCTCATTAAGACTTATCAGGGAGCGAAGTTGTGCTTAGGGGATCACATATTTTAATTTCAATAAGTGTCTTTTTTGTGATCTGATGTACAAAATAAAATATATTAAAGTAATTTGCACAAGACGCTTTATAATTCTTTCCAAGGTGCTCAACCTCACAATTCTTATGAAGACTTATCAGGAGGCCGTTCAAGTAGTGCTTGGTGAAGTTATCTTTGTCATTTTTTTATTGAGGTTTTTAAGTAAGACAAAGTTCTCTGAATTCACTTGTTTTTGCAAACACTTATAGTTTTTGAAATTTCACTTCTATATGTGCAACATAATTTTGAATGATGTGTAGGTAATAGAGATAGTCATCTTTATATTATAAGCTACTACACTACACAATCATGTAGTGCTAAGAATTATAGGCACATGTAGTCTACCAAAAAGTGTGAGTGTAAAGAGATCATTATCTAACATAACACATTACTCATACTTAGAGGCATACTAAATCAATCCTACATAATTCACCATAGACTTTTGCATTGCACATAACAAGATTAAACTCTAAGCACGACGAGTCAAAACAATGTTTAGAAAACTTGAGATTTTAAATTAAAAATTTTTAGCCAAATCTAAAAGAACATGCTTTGACATTTTTGCCAAAGTAATGAAACATAAAAATCTTTTTAATTTTGATAAAACCTTGTAGAACCAAATAAAAATAAGCAAAAACAATTTTTTGCATTTTGGAATTTTGTATTAGATTTTTCAAACATCACACAATGGCATAAAGATAAAAATAGTAGTACAATTAAAAGATCATATTTTTAATGATTTTTCAAAATTTAAAAACAACAAAAAATTGGACACTCGAGCTAGCGTCGGCGCTAGTGCTAGCGCAGCAAAAAGTACACTATTTTTTAAGATTTTGAAAATTCTGATTATTGATCTTGATTAAGTGTCCTAAGAGTAGTTTCATGCAGAAATTTCAGAATTTTTGGAGATGTCTAGATAGTGCGAATTGCGTGAAACATTAGCAATTTCTTATATGATTAAGCATCGCATGAGATATATTTTCATATATCTTCATTTTGATTTTTCTAAGGCTTCTGTTTATCAAAATAATGTAACCTAAAAAAAGATAGTAATGAAAACACAAGATATCATATTCGAATAAGCCATTATTTAATGATTATAGTGTGAAATGATGTTCATACAAATAGGTATGCCCTAGATAAAAATACCCAGACAATGCGTCTACACTCTAGCCCCATACTAAGTGACGGATGGTCATGAGGAGCTATACACATGTCGTAGGTTGGGTTGTTACTCCCATATGCATACACTAGAGAACGCACAACCTAGCACTCTTTCCCCCCAATGCCTCACAAGGCCCCACTGGAACCCTCCCCGGTTAAGGACAAGACATGACTTAGAGGTTAGGTCTCCAATGCATCCAATCATATGCCCCCGCTATTGTGAGACATATAATATTGGTATATGATCATGGACATATAAAATGAGTAGGTTTAAATTATGAGCTTGTTTGAATTTTTAGAATGATAATATATTTGACCAATATGACTTTTGTGATTTTATTTTCAATCACGAATTATGAATATATATACTTTTCTAAAATGCAAGATAATGATATTTTTTTCTTTTTCGATTATTGCAAGAGTACACATGAGTCTAAAATTAATTTGAACTTTGCTAGACTTTAGTTGTACTTAACAATTTAAAGTGGATCTTGGACTTCCTGAGGTCTACCCTGTGAAGAGTTCAAACCGGTGCTAGGAGATGTGATGGGGTGACATCCCAAATCTCCCTTTCTCAAGGTATTTAAGTATTATTGGTTACTACCCAAACTTAATATTTAAAATTTTAAGTCTCAAAATTTTGGAAAGAGAAAAAATGAAGTTCATGATTTTATTAATTTAGACAAATGTCTCATAACAAATTTAGAATTTAATTTATATGGATAATATAAGATATTTATAGGCAATGAATATAACAAAGATAGATAGTTCACCAAAATAAAATATGACTTTAAATTTTGATCAATTTGATAAACTTATTATGCTTATAAGAGCTAAAATCATATTTCCAGTAATATTTAAGGTGACCATGACATGGTAGCTTAAAAAATATGAAAACAAAAAATAAAGAAATAAAAATACATTAAAGCATATCATGAAGTAGAAATTTGTATATTTCATTTTGAAAAGATTCTACTTCATGCATTTGATGATACCTAATGAATAATAGATTTAGGTATCCAAAGGGAACCAGGTTTAACAATTCCTTTGGGTACCCAAATATAGCGAGATGACTTTTGGGGAGATGAGAACGAAAAGACCCTTTCAAGTGGAGTTAGTGTTTCTTCTTTAATTTTGGGTCTCCACTCATACTTAGGTTTAGAGTTATAATTATACATCAAATTTCCATATTCATTAAACTTTGGCTTAAAATAATAATGAATTTTGAAACTATTTTTCATAGGAAATTTTTACACATTTGAATTTAACTTGGGAGATACATAATGAGAGTTAGAATTCATTATGCTTGTATGATTAAACATTCTATTAGGTGCATGTTTAATATATTTTAAAATATTAGTAGAAGTTTTACACATGTTTGATGATAAAGTAGAAATAAAAGAATATTATTACTTGTAAGTATTTGCACAAATAGTTTTAATGATTCTAGTTTATTAGATAGAATATTATTTTCATTTACCAATCTTTCATTATGTTCTTTTAAATTAAAATTTATTTTTCAAAATCCTTGAATTTTTCTTTAATATCATTACAATCAAAACAAGGCTTTGAAATTTCAATTAGAGAGAAAGATGGAGAAGCCACATCACAATTAGATTCTACATTAACAGTAGCTTTTAACCTTTTATTTTCTAAACGTAATTTCTCATTAGCAATTTTCAAGTTCTTAATTTTACGTTTAGTGATTTGTAGCAATTGTAAAGTAGAAATAGAATTGCAAACAATAAGGGAATTTGATTTCCTTACGGTGCTTTTGGATGTGGTGAGATTTGAGCATAGAGTTTCTTTGTTATCTTCATCATTTTGGCACTCATCTTCCAGAGATACAATTTCTTCTTCTCTTCCACTTGATGTGCACTCCATTGATCCATCATAAGAGGAGTTTCCTTAAACATCTGTGCAAGCTTGTATGTTCTCCAATTCTTGCATTTGTTCCATACCTATAGATGGAGAATTATAATTTATTTCAAGAAAATTCCACATCTCATATGTAGTAGGAAAGGTATAAATGAGTTTGGAAATATTTTGATTAAGTGCACAAAATAGGCAATTCATTGATTTAGCATTTAAGACACACTCTTCCCTACTCAACTTATTTTGGTGGCTTCATAATGGTAATATTCCATATTTTAATATCTAATGACTTAAGAAAATTTTCCATTAATATTTTCCAACCATTAAAATTTTTTTCCTTCAAATAATGGTGTTACCAAAGACTTTCCCTCAATATAAGTATTTCTCTCATTAGTAGAAGCGAGATCATGACTGCAAAGCACCATTATTCTCGATTGTTAAGCCGATTTGGAAAAACCTGCCTCATATACCACTTATTGGATCCGTAGGCGACCTTAGAGGGGGGGTGAATAAGGGGTTTAAAAACTTATGTTATATTTTGAATTACTTAGAATAATAAGAGATTGAAATAGTGCAAAACTAAAACAAATCAAGTGAAATAAAATAGAGGCATGATTTTATTCATATGAAATATAAGATTACAAAACTTGACTTCTTATAACGCTAGAAATCGAAGGTGAAGATTTAAAATGTCTTTTTGTTTTCTATCCCGACTCTTATCCCCACAAACCGGTGGCTTTAGACTATCCTTCCCCGGATATGGCCTCAAGCCGCTCTAGCCAATCCTTCCTAGGATATGGCCTCGAGAACCCCATAGATCTACACCCTAGACCTAGTCGCCAATACGATGCAATTTTCTGCCCTAAGTCCTACCCAGACCTAGTCGCCAACACGAGGCGAATTTCTACGCGATTATAATAATAAAGAGACAACAATATGAAAAACTCCATCTATGTGGATCTCTTGAAGAAGTAGACGAAGTCCCGCAGAGTGCGATCGTAGTCAATGCGGTCTTTCATCATAATGATGAAGCGTGTTGAAATCTTCTCAGCGGATCTCCTTAAGCCTTCATGGATTTGTGGGAGTATCTCTCTAAACATCCATTAAATGATGTGGCACGAAGCTATAGAATTTAGGGGTGTGAGGTGTTGAAGAAGACAGAGACAACGGGTCCTTTTTATAGCCTTGGAGCTAGAGCATGCACTATCGCTACCACCGGCGCTATCCCTGTTTAGGTAATATTATGCGTGTGCCTATCTTTCATTCCAAGGAAAATTTTTTGAAATTCCTCTTGTGCGCCGCTATACCGCCTCCGCTATCCGCTACCGCCCGGCGCTATTGCCTTATATACTTGCCTCCCAAACTTGCCTAATCATAGCTAGCGCTCGCGCTAGTGGCTACCGCCGGCGCTAGTGACCATGCTAGAATTTTGGCTTCAAACTTGGGGGCAACCTTCTTATGTTATCCTTGAGTCATATGACATTGTTTCCTGCACACGTAAACACACAAGATCAAATACACATAGGATTTATTATTCTCAACCCTAGGCGATGCAGAAGGCCATGTTCCAACACTCACTTTCACACTCTCTGCTCGCGGCGATAGCCATGGAGTGGTGACATGCACAGACATGCTATATTTATATAATATGAACGAACGGGTCCCACTCAATCTTGGTTCGGCGCTTACATTATTTTTTCGACATCAGGCCGAAAATAGGAGGCTTAGTGCGCTACGTGGCAGCCCCTTCATTACATACCTCGCCAAGCGTATGGGGATTTGGGATGCACTTCTTCACATGACCCTACTCAAAGCACCTGTGCCCATCACTTTCCAAAACCTTTGAGCCCTTGGATTAATGCGTCGGCGTGGACAAGAGTTCGAGGCGGTTCCCGACGAGGTTGGTGGCGACCCTATCGATATTGATTTCGAAGCATTTTCCCTCAGTAGTTTCCGCAGCAGCAGTAGCATTTTCCCTCAGCGCCCGGTTCTTCTGCATATTTCGATCAGCAGTTTGGGCGGATCCACACTCATCTGGATCATATTTAGACCGAGCAGTTCTCCATGCGCGCTCACTTCGACACCTATTTTGATAACATCGAGCAACGCCATGCTTCCTCTATGGAGCATCTGCAGCGGGAGTTTGCTGATTTGCGTTCTTACAGTTAGCGGGAGGATGACGACGATGACGCTTAGAGTTTTTATTTTTATTTGTGGTCGCTTGTATCTTTTCTGTTTAGTATCTTTTGTATTTGTTTTTATTAATGCAAAAATCAACAAAATGTTTTGCTTTCACGTTATGTTTTCTTCAGGTTGGCTCGGTGTTGATTTGTTCTTCTTCATAAGGGAAGCTTTCTCCACTCTACTCGTACTTTTATTTCTAAAACATTGGGGACAATGTTTACTTTTAGTATGGGGGTGTCTTCTCTTATTTTTTGCAAATCAATCATAAAGTTAATCAAATATACGAAAAAAATTAAAAATTAGAAAACCAATTTCTTGCGAAAGTGCCGTGTTGGGCTTTCATCCCACAAAACCATCTAGTGCCTTGAGATCCCATCATTGGGTATTCCTTAGGAAGTCCAAGAACAAAAAAAAAAATTTCTGTTTTGTTTTTCTTTTTCAAGAAAATATTGAAAATATAAAAAAATTAAAAAACCTTTGAAAAAATAAAAAAAAAATGTTTGTTTATAAATCTTGTAATATTAGATGTTTCCTTACTTTTTATTTGAATTTAACACCTTTTAATTATGAGCCTTTATTTATATGATTTTTAAAAATAAAAAGTTTTCTTTTTATGCTTTTTAATTTTATGTCTCATCATAATTTGTTAGATTTAATTTTTAGATAAATTTAAATTAATGAATTTTTCATCATTTTGGTTTATTTAGAATATTTCTTAGTTTTACTTTCTCTCCTTAAAATATCATGAATTAATTTTGTAGCAATTGTGCTAAATATCTTTAGATTTTACTTATATTAACTTTAACTCTTCGATTCTTAAGAATTCATTATTTATATTCTATGTTCTCAAAATAGTTATCTTGAAAAATTTTATAGCCTTTAAACCATAGCCTCTCGTCTACCTTTTACATTACCCTTTTGATTGGCAAAATATAAAAAAAATAAAAAGATCATATGTCATGGAATGAGAGGATAAAATTCATCATTCCTAAATATATAGACCCAAATTTGTAGAAGATTATATGTCATGGAGATGAGAGAATAAAATTCATAACTCCTAAACATATACATTTGGTGTTGGGTTTTCTATACATCATAGGTAGATAGCATATCACATATGCGCAGCGGAAATAAAGAACAAGAACAACCCTAAACAGTTCAAGGAACTTGCGATTTCATGAATCAAGAAATAGGAAAGGTGACAAAAATGATATACCTTTAGGGGATTGAGTCAATACTCAACCAAGATGCTCCAAGAAGAAATCTCGAAGAAAACCTCTGAGTCCCAAGCGCTGAAATAAATCAGCGCCTCTACGGAAGTCCACATAAGTGTTGAAGAACCCTAGCTTCTTGCTGCACAAGAACTAGGTTGGAGAAGAAGAGTCCTCAATGTATTTCACGGACTGCTAGGTCCGACGACATTGTGAGGCGACGGCGGCGGGATCGACCGGTTGGAACTCTTCCATCGGAACTTCAGGGAACTCTTCCGTCGCTCTCTCTGATTCGCAAAAGGAGATCTCACACTTGGGCATAAGTAAACCGTGATCTATTTATACCTCGGGGAGAGAGATGTTATCTGCACACCCACGACCAGAAATGGAGTAAATAGAATTCGTTGACTAATCATGAATTCATCGAGTAAACACAGAATTCATCGAGTGATCATGAATTCGTCAAGACACCATGAATTCATCGAGCCATGAATTCGTCGAATCAACATGGATTCATCGATTCAACATGGATTTGTCGAGTCAACATGGATTCGTCGAGTCAACATGGATTCGAATATTCGACGAACTGCGGTAAGAGTCGTCGAGATATTCTCGATGACTCATCTCAAAAACTTGCCAACACGCTCCATAAAATATTCACAATACCTGTGGAGCATTCAGTTGACTCAACCCAACTTCAATAAGTCGTAGGATTGGTCCTTCACTCATATCCAATATGAGTAAGGCCAAGATTATTCTTCCTCCAACTTCTCTAAACACTCTTGTGTGTGACCCCATAGGCTCATATCGCGTTGGCAGTGATACTAAATGCTTGATCACTTCCAGATCACCTTGGAAATACCTACAGTCTCCCACTTGATTTTGAATGTATCAAACAAAAGTCTCACAAACAAAGAGCGGCATCTAGCAATACATCATTGCAACTAAAGCAATAAGAGTTCATAACTCAACAAGCTTGTCTTAACCAATGTATCAGTGTTGTCATATCCCTTTGTCCCTTACATACGGATAGAACTAGAGGCATGGAGCATGTCACCCTCATAATTGTTCAATCCTAATTTCCTGATCTAGAATAGAATGTCTGAAATTGGTGAGCTCAATATCATATGTTGACTCAACCAAGCATGGCCATGCATTTCTCAGTCTCATTCCATCAAGGGGCCCATGGATGTAACTCATGTCATATAGGAGGACAAATTCCATTTCTGTCCACACACAAACACCCAAATGATTCGCAACATACCCAATAACCACCCTTATCATCAACCTTTCTCAAGGAAGACTTTAGATGGCATCAAAGTACGCTCTTCCTCACTTGAAGAATGTTGTGACTTCAGGTCAAAGAACTACAAACACCACTGCCAATTGAGACCTACTTGTGACACATTCATATAAAAATCCACAAAGTAGTCTCAAGGTGGGTCTGCCCAGTACAACTTATTCACTAACAAGTACCCATTTGTTGACTTGATATCACAATATCATGACCTATGAGAACCGGTCATCAGTCAACGCACATGCTAGTCTTAATGTATCATCATCGCCTTTCGATTTCTAAGATGATACTCCGACCAGGGACCATTTAAGAATGAAGCTTCTAATTAAACATAGGCCCTCAGATTCAAGTCACACACTTGAATTCCTATGGAAGCAAACTTTCTAAGGGAATCTATTATGCTAATTAATCTATCATATAGAAGTAGTTGACATAATAATAAGAACTTGCCATAAATAAAATATAAAGTACTATATTCATCACATGAATAAACATCAAACGACAAATATATATAAATTAATCCATAAGGATCCCACTAGAGATGATCATTCAGGTATCTAATACCCATTGATCTAGTATGACCATCATGCTTTCTCTGTGCAAGAGGCTTCGTCAGTGGATCCGCAATATTATCTTCAAGCGGTACTCTACATATGCTCACATCTCCTCGATCGACAATCTCTCGTATAAGATGGAACCGCCGAAGTATGTGAGTGGAGCGCTGATGAGATATAGGTTCCTTAGCTTGTGCAATAGCACCATTGTTATCACAGTAGAGAACTACGGGATCAACAATGCTAAGAACTACACAAAGCTCACTGATGAATTTCCAAATCCACCCAGCCTCCTTCGCCGTATTTATAGTAGCGATATACTTGGCCTCAGTCGTAGAATCAGCAACTGTCTCTTGCTTGGAACTCTTCCAGCTTACAGCTCCTCCATTTAGATAAAACACAAAACCTGATTGGGACTTTGAATCGTCTCTATTGGTCTAGAAGCTAGCATCTGTGTAACCCTTTACAACGAGCTCTTCCTCTCCACCATACACCAAGAATACATCTTTCGTCATTCTCAAGTACTTTAGGATACTCTTGCCAGCTATCCAATGAATATCACCAGGATTAGACTGATACCTGCTCGTCATGCTCAAAGCATGTGAGACATCGGGTCATGTACACAACATTGCATACATGATTGATCCAATTGCCGAAGCATATGGAATCAACTTCATGCGGTCCTTATCTTCCAAAGATTTAGGACACTGGTCCTTAGAGAGACTCACACCATGTGACATGGGTAAGAATCCCTTCTTAGACTCAAGCATGTTGAATCGTTTCAACACCTTCTCAATGTATGTACTCTGGGTCAAACCCAACAACTTCTTCGATCTATCTCCATAGATCTTAATACCAAGTATATAAGTCGCTTAAACCCAAGTCCTTCATAGAAAAGTAGTCCCCTAGCCTGTTCTTAACAGCTTGCAGGGTTGGAATGTCATTCCCGATCAGCAGTATGTCATCCACATACAATATCAGGAAAATGACAGTGCTCCCACTAATCCTCTTGTAAACACAAGGCTCATCCTCGCTCTTGATGAAACCAAACTCATTGATTTTTTCATCAAAACGCAGATTCCAACTTAGAGAAGCTTGTTTCAATCCATAAATGGATCGATTCAACTTACATATTTTAGTGGCTTCAATTGGAGATAGAAAACCCACGGGTTTTGTCATATACACTTCCTCAAGGAGGTTTCCATTAAGGAAAGCTGTTTTGACATCCATTTGCCAGATCTCATAGTCATAATACACAGCAATATAACAAGTAGATTTCTGATGGACTTGACCATGGCAACAGGGGAAAAGGTCTCATCATAGTCAACACCATGAATTTGCCTGAAACCTCTAGCCACCAGCTGGCCTTTGAATGTCTGTACATTCCCATCCATGTCGTTCTTCTTCTTGAAGACCCACTTGCACCCTATGGGTCTTACCTCTTCTGGTGGTTCCACCAAGTTCCAAACTTGGTTTGTATACATGGAGTCCATTTCAAATTTCATGGCCTCAAGCCACTTCTCAGAGTCAGGTCCATTCATAGCCTCTTGGTAGGTTGCAAGCTCATCATCATGATCCATAAGCAACACATTACCTATTTGAGATACGAGAAATCCAGATCTACATAGGACTTGTGTTTCTTGAGCAGGCTCTCTAGCTACATCTACTTGTAGTCCTTGCTCAGGTTCTAATCTAGGCTCATCTTCAGTTTGTGGTTCAAGAACTTCTTCAAGTTCTACCTTTGCAATCTTTCTGGACAAGAACTCTTTCTCCAGAAAGATGCATGTCCTTGCAACAAACACTTTGCCCTTAGACGACATGTAGAAGTAGTACCCTTTGGTCTCCCTAGAATACCCCACTAGATAACATTTATCCGATTTGGGTTCCAGCTTGTCAGTCATTTGACGTCGCACGTATGCCTCACAGCCCCAAATCTTAATGAAAGACATACCAGGACGCTTCCCAGTCCATATCTCATATGGTGTCTTTTGAACCGTTTTCATTGAAGCACGGTTTAAAGTGAAAGTAGCAGTCTCTAGAGCAAATCCCCAAAAGGATACGGGCAAATCAGCATGATTCATCATTGACCGTACCATGTCCAAAAAAGTACGATTCCTCCTCTTAGACACACCATTATGTTGAGGTGTTCCGGGCGGAGTGAGCTGTGATACAATACCACATTCTCTCAGATGATCACAAAACTCATGACTTAGATATTCGATACCTTGATCAGATCAGAGTGATTTTATCCTTTTTTCCCAATTGATTCTCTACTTCATTCTTAAACTCTTTGAACTTTTCAAAGGTTTCAAATTTGTTCTTCATAAGAAACATGTACCCCTATCTACTGAAATCATCAGTGAATGTAACAAAGCAGTAGAACTCACCTCTAGCCACATAACTCATGGGTCCGCATACATCACTATGCATCACACCCAAGAGATCATTAGCCCTCTCATTATTACTAGTGAAAGGGGATTTTGTCATCTTGCTTAATAAACATGACTCGCATCTCTCAAAAGATTCATAATCGAATGAGTCCAACATTCCATCTTTATGGAGCTTGGATATGCGTTTCTCATTTATATGTCCTAAACGACAATGCCAAAGATACGAAGAATTCGAGTCATTAGTTTCTAGTCTTTTAGTATTTTCTATGTTATAGATTGGCTGATCTAAGTTCAAAACGTATAAGCCATTAAACAGTTGGGCTACACCATAACAAACATCATTCATAAATATAGAACAAATATTGTTCTTAATAATGAAAGAAAATCCTCTAATGTCTAAACATGACACAGATATAATGTTTCGAGTTATGGCTGGAACGAAATAACAATTATCGAATTCAATTACAAGCCCTGTGGGCAAAGAAAGGTGATATAATCCTACGACAACGACAACAACTCTTGCTCCATTTCCAATGCGCAGGTCTACCTCTCCTTTACGCAACAGTTTTCTCTTTCCCAGTTCCTGCACATTTGTACAAATGTGAGAACCGCATCCGGTATCCAATACCCAAGATGAAGGAGCAGAAAGGTTTATTTCTATAATAAATATACCTGAAGTGGAAGTCACACTTCCTTTCTTCTTTTGCAAATCTTCAAGATAGAGGGGATAGTTCCTCCTCCAGTGCCCTGCCTTACCACAATGGTGGCACTTCCCTTCCTTTTCCAAGCCTCTGTTCTTCAGTGCTGAAGACTAGGGATCAAGATATGACTTAGGTCCTACCTTAGTCCTCTTGAATCCCTTGGTCTTGCCCTTGCTTTTATGCACCATCAGTATGGGGCTAGCAGGCTTGACCTTCTTCATATTGATTTCAGCAGTTCTTAACATGCCTAGGAGCTCGAGCAGTGTCTTGTCAATTTCATTCATATTATAATTCAAGATAAACTTCTCGTAACTGTCCGGCAATTATTGCAGGATCAGATCAGTGGGCAACTGTTGGCTCAAGGGAAATCCCAGTCTTTCAAGGTTCTCTATATACCCAATCATCTTGAGTACGTGAGTCCCTACTGGGTCTCGAGCTCCCATCTTACACTAAAATAACACCCTGGATATGTCAAACCTCTCTTTTCGAGCTTGACCTTGAAACATCTTCTTTAGGTGCTCGACCATCTCGTAACAACTCATGTTCTCGTGTTGCTTTTGAAGCTCAGAGTTCATGGTTGTGAACATAAGACATTCAACATCCAAGGAGTCATCTTCATACTTCTTGTAAGCATCTTTATCTGTATGAGGTACAGTGGCGGCTAGCTCCGCGGGGGGATCTTCTTCCAAGACATAGAGCTTGCGCTCTTGCTTGAGAACAATTATCAGGTTCCTGAACCAGTCAAGGAAGTTAGTCCCATTGAGCTTGTCCTTCTCAAGGATCACCCTCAGGGACAAGGCGGAATGAGAACCACTTGCCATGGATATTCTACAAGGAATTTTGCAAAGTAAAATTTTAGTATTATATTTTGAAATACGTTTTTATTTTAATAAGGACTTTTATTAAAAAGCTCCCGCTATTTTATTCAAACTGATAACCCTTAATATCACTTCAAAGAGTTTATGCGAGCTACTCTCTTAGTGGACAATTTCCATATTTCACCAACACAATGAGTCTGCTTTGGCGTTCCTCTCATAAAGCAGATATTTAGGTAGACAACACTTGTCAATTGCATCACTATGCAACTCTTGTATGATTGGTGAATAACTCTTTATTCGCATCCATCATATGGAGCATGCCAACCCTATGCCTCTAGGCACTCAACCTTTGAGGCCACCTAGTTAAGATAGACCCGATGTTGACAGTGGGATATCACAATTATCCGCTCGCACCCTTACCAAGATAGATTAATGCACCTTGCTTTGGCAAGCGCACACTTCATCGATCGAGGAAGGAAGAGTGTCATCCACCGGAAGGCATCCGTACACTTAATAATGGAAAGGGATTTTAAGATACAATCGATGAACATTTCATTGTTATTAACATTTGATCATTGTGCACATTCACAAAATAGAAATATAACATTCACAAACCAAATACATCCCCAATGTGCACAAAATAAAATTATCAACACTTTGATAAGAAGGTCTAAATATGAACACTTAGAACACTTCTAAATCTCTAGATTTACATGCATTGGACACAAGCAAAACAACTCCACTTATGCAGTAAACAAACTCGTCTCTCAATGTCAGATTCAAATTCTAAAGCATCTCATTTCATAAACCATTTTGAGGGACGGTTACTACAATGGAGAAACAATTCCTGAAATAATGAAATCGCAACGCAATCACATGCGTTCCTAGCGGGGTTCCAAGGGGCCGCGCACCTGGCATGGTCTTAGGGGCAGAGCCCCTAATGGGGTCCAAGGGGCAGCGCCCCTGGCGGAGGTCACACCAAATTTTGAAAAACACACCACCGGAGACCTTTAAAAAATGCATCAAAAATGATGCTCCAGGAATAAATCTATGCATTTAGAACACTTCTAAATTTCTAGATTTACACGCACGGGATCGCAACCTGCTTCTGATACCAGTGTTGGGTTTTCTATACATCATAGGTAGAAAGCATATCACTTATGCGCAGAGGAAAGAAAGAACAATAACAACCCTAAACAGTTCAAGGAACTTGCGATTTTATGAATCAAGAAATAGGAAAGGTGAAAAAAACGATATACCTTTAGGGGATTGAGTCAATACTCAACCAAGTTGCTCCAAGAAAAAATCTTGAAGACAACCTCTGAGTCCCAGGCGCTGAAATGGATCGGCGCCTCTACCGAAGTCCACGCAAGTGTTGAAGAACCCTAGCTTCTTGTCGCACAAGAACTAGGTCGGAGAAGAAGAGTCCTTAACGTCCCCCACGGGCTTCTAGGTCCGATGACAGGGAGAGGCGGCGGCGGCGGCGGGATCGACCGGTCGGAACTCTTCCGTCGGAACTTTGCGAAACTCTTATGTCTCTCTCTGATTCGCAAAAGGTGATCTCACACTTGGGCATAAGTAAACCGTGATCTATTTATACCTCATGGAGAGAGATGCTATCCGCACACCCATGACAAGAAAAGGAGTAAACAGAATTCATCGAGTGATCATAAATTCGTCGAGTAAACACAGAATTCGTCGAGTGATCATGAATTCGTCGAGACACCATGAGTCCGTCGTTCCATGAATTCGTCGAATCAACATGGATTCGTCGAGTCAACATGGATTCGTTGAGTCATGAATTCGTTGGGTTCATCGAGTCAACACGGATTCATCGAGTCAACATGGATTCGTCGAGTCAACATGGATTCGAACATTCGACGAACTGAGGTAAGAGTCGTCGATACATTCTCGACGACTCGTCTCCAAAACTTGCCAACACGCTCCATACAATATTCACAATACATGTGGAGCATTCAATTGACTCGACCCAACTCCAATAAGTCGTAGGATTGGTCCTTCACTCATATCCAATATGAGTAAGGCAAACATAATTCTTCCTCCAACTTCTCTAAACACTCTTGTGTGTGACCCCATAGGCTCATATTGCGTTGGCAGTGAGACTAAATGCTTGATCACTTCCAGATCACTTTGAAAACACCAACATTTGGGATATTTAAAAGAAGAGCTTTCAAAAAAAAGATGGAAATGAGAGGATAAAATTCATCATTTCCCAATTAAATAATATCTTTATGCCAATTTTTCCGGTATTTAGCCAATATCATTTCATATTCAAGATATTTATGAGAGAGCTTAGTTAATATTTTAGGTTTTCTAAATAGTTTCGGATGATATCAAAAGTTTATATAATTCTAATCTTAGATTATTTTGCTTAATTCAATACAATTTTATTTATGAAAATTTGATTAGAAAATTTTTGAAACAAATTTTTATTCTACGCATATCAATTTATGAATCATGACTTATTTCTTATGAATCTGAATTTAATTTCAAAACTTATTTGTGTATGAGTCATGTATAATTTTAAAATGCATAATTAAGAGTAAATTCTTTTTCTTTTTGAAATATCATATAAATATTTCTCATACTTATGATGGTTTTGCTCTGGAATAGCAAAAGCTTAAGTATGGAGGTATTTGATAGTAAATTATTTATAGTATATTTTATATAATATTTTATTGATAATTAATTTATTTTTATTTAGTTGTCGTTTAATTTATTACTAATTTACTTTTTTTGGTTTTTTCAAGTAATCTGGGGCTGCTAATATCAATTTCAAGCCCACAACCGTGTTCAGGGGAAATTTTGGAACAAATCTGCAAAAATCCCATGTACACGCCCCAGGTCACGAGCTTGACCTAGGGCGCGACATGCGTCACGGCCATGTTCTGCCTCCAGCTACCGGAAGATACGAGCCAGGTCTGATTAAAATTACACGCCCTCTATCACGAGTGTGACAGAAGACGTGACCTTCAGGTCATGGACGTGAATCGCAGGCAAGCCTTCAATGGATGCAATTTCCAGATCCCGCCATTTCTAGCTTACACGCCCTCGGTCACTGGTGTTACCGAGGTCGTGACCCTTTACGCAACTGTCAGATTAACTCCTGTTCGCGTCATTTCATGCCGTTTTCAGACTCGGTCAAGACATGCCCTAGGTGGCGGGCGTGGCCTAGACCGTGACCCGCCATACAATTGATTTTTGGTGGTTTCTCTCCTCCAACGTTCCCAGGCTTTCAAAGTTGCAGTTACGCACCTTACATGTGTAAGTTCCCTCTCCCGAACCTGGAGAGCTCCCAGATCTTATGCCTAGAACCGTCGCCTTACAGTGACACTAACACATGAGTTAGCTGCCTCCGCAAGACGTCGATCCTGCTGGCAAGAACAATCAACAGTCCAACAAGAGATAAGAAGGAAAATAAGTAAAATAAACCAAGCCCACAATCACACAAATCTGTATATGTATCCAAAGAATACAGGTCCAACAATGAGTACAATAAATGAAAGAGAGTAAGGGCTTATGCCCGGTACATGTCCAAAATAAAGTAAAATAACTCTCTCACTCTACATCAATGAGGAAGCTATCGAACTTTGATCATCTGTCGCTAAGTTGTGGTGCTGTGCGGGAACTACTACTCAAGTCTTGCCATCACATCCTGTGGGTCGTAATGCTGCTCGAGCTCCTCGGAATCCTACGGCCACAACCGACCGTTAGTCATAAAGACTAAGACGTTTTTGTCCTCGCCTCCCCCCACGACTCCTAGGCACCATGCGGGAGGATGAAGCAGAGGACAACAAGGGGTAAATCAAACAAGCAGGTAATACGAATCCAACAAACAAGTATATATATATATATATGCAAAAAACACCTTTTCTCTAGACATTTTTAGATGTACAACATATGTACAAAAGTATGGTATAAATATTCTACAATAGTTCACGGTTTCCAATAACCGTATAAGAAACATTAACCATGACAACCATATCTAGAGTATATAAAAGGGAGCAACATCATGTAAAAGAGCAACTATAAAAGTAACCTTAACTTATATGTGTACACACAAAGTACATAAGCTAAGGGATCTGGCACTAAGGTAAACTCATCGTATAAAAGAGCCCATACTATTTTAAGCGATGTGGTCTTTGTTTATGCAAGGATGCTATGCTATGATGTGCAATGCAATGATGCCACCCTACTTTGTACGTACAGAACTTTTGTTAGTTCCCTCTATTCGAGTGTGTCAACTCAGGTACCAAGTAGAGGAAAATATGGCAGTGGATCGGGCTTGTCCACTTCTAGGCTTATGTCATACATCTCCCAGCCTAAACCTTTCGTACGCGCCAAAGAACACATAGGGTATCCACGTACTATCTGGTAAGCACAACGTCTATCCCGATTTTCGAGTCTCCACTCAAGTACACCCTGTCGAGGCAGACAAGGGCAGTGGATCGGGTCCTCCACTCCTAGGCTAGTATGACACCTCCCAGTGTAGACCTTACGTATGCCCCTAAGAATACACGGGGTATCCGCGTACGACTTGATTCAACAATGCCTCTAAGTGAAGCACCGAACCCTAAGCTCGGAGGACTTGTCCAGTCCTTCCTTATATAACACTGAGCCTACCACTCGCTGGACTAGCCCATCCTTCTAATATACCGAGCCTACCGCTCGTAGGACTTAACCCGTCCTTCTAATATATCGAGCCTACCACTCGCATGACTTAATATGTCCTTCTAATATACCGAGCCTATCGCTTCGGGACTTAACCCATCCTTCTAATATAATGAGCCTACCGCTCGCAGGACTTAACATGTCCTTCTATTATACCGAGCCTACCGCTCGCATGACTTAACCGGTCCTTCTAATATACCAAGCCTACCGCTCGTAAGACTTAACCCATCCTTTCTTGAACAATACTAATCCATCCTAAATTTGGGACGGGGATTATCCTATCATGTTCTCCTATTTAGATCACTTTTGTCTACCATTTAGTTATACTTAGAAGTTTATGGTGAATCCCAGACTTCCTGAGGGTTACTCGGCGAAGGGCTCACAATGGTACTAGGGAATACAATGGGATGAAGCCCAAATCACCTTTTTTCCAAGATATTTACTCTTATTGGTGGCAACGCATTCTTTTATACTCGTTTCCTCTCTAGTTACTCTAAAGTCCTAAGGAGGATTACAAATAGTTCGGACAGACGAGTGTCGACGTTCAATTGAACATCAAACCTTACCTTCTTAGTGACCGATTAATTTATATGCCATCACTCAATACCTACTTAAGGTCCCAATTCACACATCAATCACACTTATACTTGTTGACGGGTCATTCCTCACATCTACTATCATATCTTTGCCAATTCCCAAAATGGTAGTTTTACTAAACACACCCCAACCCCTTTCTTCTAGTATACGTCACTAATGATTAATCCTTTAAACCATATATGCTTTCATAATGATTGGGGGTTTAACAAGTCTATGTGTGATGATAAGGAGTGGTCTAAATCACATAATTCAGTTCATACTATTCGCAGACCGGTTTGCCTCTAAGTGAAACCACATGTCCTACAGGGTTAACTATATGATTACTAACTAAGTATGAGACCATTTTAGTTCCGAAGATTCATATTAATGTCAAAGGTCTATGTACAAATTTCTCTAATATTCCAGCAATAATAACTCAAGGAATTAATTTCTCAAATCATGAGTCCAAATACCACTTTGTGAAGGAGTATGAAGTTTACTCAGAGATTAATTATAAATAAATTTTCATAGCTTCATACTGATATAAAAAGACCTAGTACATAGTTTCATACAAATCTAGCATTAGTAATTCATGGAATTAATTTCTCAAGTTATATATCCAAATGCTACTTTGTGAAGGAAGTATGAAGTTTACTCAGAGATTAATTCTAAATTAATTCCCATAGGTTCATACTGATATAAATGGACCTTGCACAAAATTTCATAACAATCCAACATCAATAATTCAGGGAAATAATTTTCTCAAGTTATAGATCCAAATGCTACTTTGTGAAAGAAGTATGATGTTTACTCAGAGTTTAATTCAAAATAAATTCCCATAGCTTTATACTGATATAAAAAGACCTTGTACAAAGTTTCATAACAATCCATCATTAGTAATTCTGGGGATTAATTTCTCAAGTTATAAGTCCAATTGCTACTTTGTGAAGGAAGTATGAAGTTTACTCAGACATTAATTCTAATAAAATTTTCATGGCTTCATACTGATATAAAAAGACAATATTCAAGATTATATAACAAGCCATCATCAGTAATTCAGAGAATTAATTTCTCAAGTTATAAGTCCAAATGCTAATTTGTGGAGGAAGTATAAAGTTTTCTCAGAGATTAACTCTAATAAAATTTTCATAGCTTCATACTGATATAAAAGACCATAAATAATGTTTCATAAGAATTCAGTAAGCTTTGACCTTATAATTACTCACTTGGGGTCTATGTGGTCAAATCATATGAATTCAACTTTCCTAGGGAAATTAACCCAAAGGTTAATGATTTTCACTATAGAGCATTGTCATATGGTCCTAAGTGCATGTTTAAAATTTCATGAAAGTTGACCAAGGGAAAACCTTTAAATCCTCAAAAACATTGTTACTTGAGAGCCTTATTGTTCACCATATATCACCTAAATTTGGCATGTGAAATTTCACTCATATACAAGAGTCCAATTGGGCTCAACCACTAACTAGGGCAAATTCATGGTCTTGTTGTCATGCCACCCAAAATTGGGTTAAGATAAGTTGATTTGCACAGGTAAATCTAATACTACATGGTTATGCTATATGCACACCAAATTTCCCACATGCATGTGGAATAAACCAACATGCATATGATGTCGCGACCCCTCCACCACTACTTGATGATGATCCGGTCGCCGAAGCGCAATGACATAAAGATTTTCGGTGCCATGTTGACGCTAACGGAAGACAGCGTTACAACTGTTGGAGCTTGTGTTCCATATCTCTTAGTTTGAGAATAACAAATCACACTATATATTTGATCTTGCTTGTGTTTATAAGTGTGAAGGTACTAGTGTTAAATAACCCTATGAACAGGATGATGTTTGATGAGGATTCTCTGGAAAGAGAGCTAACGCCCCGCGTTAGTAGTTAACGCCCCACGTAAACATCCGTCGAGAAAAGAATCTGTTGAGATGAAAAGCCGTTGAGAAGGAATCCGTCGAGAAGCCAAAGACAATGCCAGCGTTGACACTTAACGCTCGCGTTGAGCCCACGATCTGCCATGATCCCGACGTTTTGCATAGTCTTAGCAACTGCCGGACACGATGCTTAAAGCTGGTGTTAACACTAACGCCAGGCGTTAGCTCCCGTGTCTATTTAAAAAGACCTGACTTTGTTGTTCATTGACATGCCTTCAAGCCTTCGCTCCAATCTTCTGAGAGAGCATTTCATCCCCGAATTCAGAGAGAACTCCCAACACCACCATTAAGGAACAAGAGTGAGAAGGAGATTTGCAACGGTCAATTTGAAGAAGGACGCTCGCTTCAACTCCGATGATGATCAAAGTGTGTCTTCAACATCTCCTTCATTCCTCTTCAATATAGGGAGTCTTTTATTCTGATTTGTATCTTTATCTTTTCATTTACTTATAACCGTAGTGAAATCGCTGCCTTGCATGTGGCGACTAGGTCCTTGTGCGGCTTAGGGGGTAATTTGCCGCCTTGTGCGTGGCGACTAGGTCAAGGGTAGATTTAGGGGGTAGCTAGAGGCCTTATCTGGGGATAGATAGGCTATAGCCAACCGGTCCTTGGGAGAAGGACCGGTGAAGGAACTAAAAAGAGATTTTCAACTTGTCGCCTCAATTTCAAGCGTTATTGAAATTTTATCCTTATAATCATTTTGTGATATATAAAATTCCTTTTTAGTATATCTATTTTTCTAGATTTGTATTTCATTTGAGATTGTGCAAGTAAAAATCACTTTGATTATTTCTGCCAAAATATTTTCTGGAGGGATAACGCCAGGCGTTAACTAGTCAACGCCAGGCGTTAGTAACAGTGCTAAAAAATTTTCTGTTTCATTAAAATCTGTCAGTTTATCTTAAAAACAGTAAACCCCTTATTCACCCCCCCCCCCCTCTAAGGGCGCCATCAGATCCAACACTTGGTATCAGAGCGGGTTATTCCAAAACGGTCTCACAACTGTGAATAATAGCGCATCACGATCATGCTTTTTTGGAGGGTCAAGGGATAAGTAGACCTCCACTATTTACTAGAATTGATTATAATTATTGGAAAACTAGAATGCGTTGTTTTTTAACTGCTTTAGATAATGACGTTTGGGGTATGGTAGAACAAAGTTATTCTCCACCAACATTTGTTGTTGGAGAAGTCACTATGGAAAAACCTAGAGATAGATGGGATGACAATGATAAGTTGAGATGTAAGAATAACGCTAAAGCAATGAATGCGTTATTTTGTGCTTTGGATAGAACGAAATTTAATAGAACATGTGCTTGCGAAACAACTTATGATATTTGGAATCTTTTAGAAATTACTCATGAAGGCACTTCGCAGGTGAAGGATTCAAAGCTCTTCCAACTTGAATCTGAGTATGAGAAATTTCGGATGAATACGTGGATTCTATGTACACAAGGTTCACCAAAATCGTCAACGAATCAAAAGTGCTTGGAAAGGTGTTCTCCAATGGCGAGTTGGTGAGAAAAATTCAAAGGTCTCTCCCTCCAAAGTTCAATCCAAAGGTGACGGCTATCTCGGAGTCGCACGACTTAAAGAAGCTCCAAATTGAGAGCCTTATTGGGAACCTCAAGACCCATGAGGTTGAACTCAAAATTCCACAACAAGAGTACAACTTGGAGCCAAAGAAGAAGAGTTTGGCCTTAAAGTCAAAGAAGGAGGCAAATGAAGATGATGATGAAGAGGACGAGGAGAGCCTTTTTGTGAAGAAGTTCAAAAGGTTCATGAAGAATCCGGAAAGGAGAAACACCTTCCGGAAATATTTCATCAAAAAGGGATCTTCATCAAAGAAAGAGAGAGGTAGCGACGAGGACGATGATGAACGACCACCACCAGAGTGCTACCATTATAGAAAGACCGGACATATTCGGAGCAAGTGCCCAAAATATCTAAAAGAGCGTAAAGAAAATGGGCACAAGGGAAATGAGAAGAAGGTCCTAAAGGCGGCTACATGGGATGACTCCTCCTCCGAGGATTCAAGCGGCTCATCCACTAGTGATGAAGAAGAGGCAAACATGTGCCTAATGGGAAAGAGTAATAAGATATCTGAAGATGAATGCAGTGTCCAAAGCGACACCGAGGTAACTCTCCCTACTTCTTATGATGATTTATATATTGATGATAAAGAAATTTATGTAGTTTCCAATCTATACTCGATTAAGGCAAGTACCTATCGAAATATAGCATAGGATATAAAAAATATCAAGGTCGTTTTAAAACTCGGGTCTGTCGAGTAATCTTACTCACGTAAATTATTATTATTTTATCGGTAGAATATTCAAAAGGGTTTTATTAAAGAAATAATAAAAGAAAGGAAACATTTGATCGAGAATCCTTCTTAAGTAAACTATTTTGTAAACATCATAAATTGATTCAGAAAAACTTGACCGTGGAGGTTCCCAAAATATGGTAGAGCCTCTCTCGAGAGAACTACCACCTAACCTTAGGTTGATCGAGTAAGACCCCTCGGCCAGTCGAAACCCTTAAGCTTGCTTTATGCGGTGAGCCCCACTATTGGATTTGATTCCAATTCGGAAGATTTGTGTCACCCTCTCACGAGGAATGCATACAACTCTTTTTATCTTTGAGTGATCTCCTCGTTCGCATGGATCTCTCGATCACTAGCATACGGATCTTAGATCGAGAAACATATTCGCGACATATGAATTCGAAGCAATTAAATTCAAAGATAAATCATAGTTTTCCAAAACTAAACTATGAAAAAGAGATTACAAAATACCACTACATAAGAATTCATCCGATCAAACGTAATAAAATTAGCTACTCATGAATAAAGAAAAAGAATATTTTATAACTATGAAAGGAGAATTATAATTGCTAGAAAAGTAAATCTAAGCTATGAATTGAAATTTGCAAAACATAAAGTAAAATTGCATAAATGAAATACAATAAGAAAATGCAGCAAAACTACTCTAAAAATGAACCAATCTAAGCATGGATCGGATTGCCATCACTTTGGCAGCAGCTGGCTTTTATTGGTAGAAAATTGGTGAGTCACGCTCTTGGTCACGCCCGTGACCAAGGGTGTGTAAGCTGCGTAACTGCGTCTTGAAAGCCAGGGAATGTTGGGGAAGAGAAACTGCCAAAATTGATCATCTCAACGGGTCACGGCCTCGGTCACCCCCGTGACCTAGGGCGTGACTTGACCGAGTCTGGAAACGGTGGGAAACGGCATGATCTGGAGTTATTCTGGTAGTTGCGAGAAGGGTCACCCCCTAGGTCATGGCCGTGACATGGAGTCACGCCCGTGACAGAGGGCGTGACTTGACCGAGTCTGGAAACGGCGCGATCTGGAGTTATTCAGGCAGTTGCGCGAAGGGTCACCCCCTAGGTCATGGACGTGACATGGAGTCATGCCCGTGACCTGGGGCGTGTAGGCTAGAAATGATGTCGCGGCATGTTCTGGCAGCTGAAAGATGGCTGGGTTGAGTCATGGTCGTGACTTGAGGTCACGCCCTTGGTCATAGCCGTGACCGAGAGCGTGTAATTCTAAATTGGGCTAGCGACATGATCAGGCAGCTAGAAGATGGCTGGGTTGAGTCATAGTCGTGACTTGAAGTCACGCACTTGGTCATGGCCGTGACCGAGGGCGTGTACTGAAGATTTTTGCAGACTTGTTCCATTCTTTCCCCTGAACATGGCTGTGAGCTTGAATTTGCTATTATCAGCCCCAGATTACCTGAAAACACAAAACAAAGTAAATTAGGCATATATTAAACTAAAATTATATGAAAACTAATTACTTACTACTAAAATATTATATAAAAATAACTATAAATAATGTACTATTAAATACCCCCATACTTAAGCTTTTGCTATTCCAGAGCAAAACTAATTTATAAGCATGAGAAGAATTAATAGGAAATTCCAAAAAGATTTACTTCCAATTATGTATTCCAAATTTTATAAGACTCATATCAAATTAAGTTAAGAAATTAAAATTCAGATTTATTAAAAATAATTTGTAATTCATATATTGAAATGAGTAGCATAAATATCAGTTTCAAAATTCTCTAACTAAATCTTCATAAACAAAATTGCATTGAATTAAGTAAAATAATCCACGATTAAAATTATAGAAACTTTACAATCATGAGAAACTTCTTAGAAAACTACAAAATATTAACTATGCTCTCTCAAAAATATCTTGGATAAGCAAATAAACTTGGCTAGGTGGACCAAAATTGGCATTGAAGAAGTTACTTTGAAAATAGGAAATGATGAATTTTATCCTCTCATTTCCATTTTTTAAAAATTTCTTCTTCTTTTTTTATATCCCAAATGTATATGTTTAGGAGTGATGAATTTTATCCTCTCATCTCCATGCCATATAATCTTTTAAAAATTTGGGTGCATATGTTTAGGAATGATGAATTTTATCCTCTCATTCCATGGCATATGATCTTTTAATAAATTTTTTAAATTACCAATAATTTGGTTAAACAAAAAGGTAGGGGAAGGGGAAGTGTTTAAATGCTAAACAAATTCCAACGATACATTTTAAGAGCATAGAAAACAAATTGAGCAATCTATAAGAAACTATGAGTTCAAGTTAATCTAAGTAAAATCTAAAGATATTTAACACAATTACTACAAAATTGAATTATGATATTTTAAAGAGAGAAAGTAAAACTAAGAAATATTCTAAACAAATCAAGATAATGAAGAATTCATTAAATCAAATTCATCTAAAAATTAAATCTAACATATTTTGAAGAGAAATATAAGATTTAAAAATTCATAAAAAGAAAACTCTTTAAAAACGCCTAAAAACAACTCATAATTAAAAGTAATTTTGCAAAAATGAAGTTTGGAGAAAATTTAATGTTACAATATTTATATTATTAGATTTTTTGGATTTTTTTATATCAAAACAAAATGTTTTAATTAATATTCTTGGACTTCCCAAGGGCTACCCAATGACGGGCTCGCAAGGTACTAGGTGGTTTTGTGGGATGAAAACCCACACGGCCCTTTTGCAAGAAATTAAATTTTTTATTTTATAATTTTTTTGGTATTTTTAATATTTGCATAAGAGAAAAATAAGACACAAAAACATAAAAATTTAAAAGAAAACATTTTTTTTGAATTTTTTAAATTTTTTATAACAAAATTGAAAATAAGGAAAGAAGATCAATTTTTTTTTAGTTTTGAAAAAGATTTTCTGATTTTTTGGATTTTTTAATAAAAACTGAATATAGGAGAATACACCCCCATACTTAAAAATAAACATTGTCCCCAATGTTTATAAGCCAAGTAGGAGGGAAAAGTAAATAAAATGCTGAAAAAGTAAAGTGCAAGAAAAATAAAGATAAGCAAGGGGTGCCTCCCAAGAGCGCTTTCTTTTTCCCGTCGTTAAGCTAGACGGTTATTGTTAGGAAAAAGGAAAATAAAAATAAAGGTACACAGGCAACTCCCTTAATTCACGCTCAGGTGAGCATGCCGACATCCGGTGCCCGGCGACTCCTCCGCTATAGTCTTGATTATTTCGTTGTCCGTTAGCTTGAAATTGAAAATCCAAATTACCCATACATACCTCAGGTAATTTGGATTGCTGGAGATGAGCGGCAAATGGATCGGTGAAGACGTATGGTTGCAATGACTCATCCTGGACATGAAAATCATTAGAATAAAAAGAATCAAGATTAAGCGAGTCAGAAAATTTCTCACAAGGAGGAGTTTCTTGTGAAAATTCATAATTAAGCAGCGGTTGTTCATTTTCTAAAATAAAATTTTTATCTGAAAAATCAATACCAAGGGGACTAAATTCATGGGCGACTAAATTTTCATGAATTTTGATTCCAAAATTCTTTATGTATTGGGGTTAAAAATTCATGAGATAGCGAAATAGAGTCGGGCGGAGTAGAAGATAAAACATGTTCTTTCTTTATTTCGCTCGGCACACCCATTAATTTAATAAATTCTTGGTATAAAATATTATTTTCTTCTTGGGAATAACTATTCAAATTTTGAATAGGAAAATCCGGAGAATCACCAAGAGAAGAAATTTGATTAAAAGAATTTTGCGGATAAAAAGTGGAGGAATAGAAATTTTGATCAAAAGAAATTTCTTCATTGCACCGTAAATTATCTGGGTGATTTTGCCACCACGAATAATTATTATCGGGGCAAGAAGGAATTTTAGAAGAATTATAATCTTGAGAAAAATTATTTTGATCAAGAATATTTTGAGAATAAAAATATGAATAACATTCCTCGCTAGAATGATTTGCACCACAAAAATAACAAATAAGTTGGCGCTTTCGTGCGGCTTCCAAAAGGTTTCCCTTATGTTGAAGCTTGGCAACTTTTGCGGCCAACTAAGATATCATCATATTTTTTGGAAAAAGAAAATTAAACAACCGTCACCTAAATGAAAGAAATTTTAAGAGAAAAAGCAAAAAGAGAAATGACGGCGGTGAAAGAAAATGATAAAAGTAATAAAATTCACGATTTCAAAATATCAACAAAATAGTCCCCGGCAACGGCGCCAAAAACTTGATAAAGAAATTTATGTAGTGTCCAATCTATACTCGATTAAGGCAAGTACCTATCGAAATATATCATAGGATATAAAGAATATCAAGGTCGTATTAAAACTCGGGTTTGTCGAGTAATCTTACTCACGTAAATTATTATTATATTATCGGTAGAATATTCAAAAGGGTTTTATAAAAGAAATAATAAAAGAAAGGAAACATTTGATCGAGAATCCTTCTTAAGTAAACTATTTTGTAAACATCATAAATTGATTCTGAAAAACTTGACCGTGGAGGTTCCCAAAATATGGTAGAGCCTCTCTCGAGAGAACTACCACCTAACCTTAAGTTGATCGATTAAGACCCCTCGGCCAGTCGAAACCCATAAGCTTGCTTTATGCGGTGAGCCCCACTATTGGATTTGATTCCAATCTGGAAGATTTGTGTCACCCTCTCTCGAGGAATGCATACAACTCCTTTTATCTTTGGGTGATCTCCTCGTTTGCATGGATCTCTCGATCACTTGCATACTGATCTTAGATCGAGAAACATATTCACGACAGATGAATTTGAAGCAATTAAATTCAAAGATAAATCATAGTTTTCCAAAACCAAACTATGAAAAAGAGATTACAAAATACCACTACTTAAGAATTCATCCGATCAAACGTAATAAAATTAGCTACTCATGATGAAAGAAAAAGAATATTTTATAACTATGAAAGGAGAATTACAATTGCTAGAAAAGTAAATCTAAGCTATGAATTGAAATTTGCAAAACATAAAGTAAAATTGCATAAATGAAATATAATAAGAAAATGCAGCAAAACTACTCTAAAAATGAACCAATCTAAGCATGGATCGGATTGCCATCACTTTGGCAGCAGCTGGCTTTTATAGGCAGAAAATTGATGAGTCACGCCCTTGGTCACGCCCGTGACCAAGGGCGTGTAAGCTGCGTAACTGCGTCTTGAAAGCCCGGGAGCGTTGGGGAAGAGAAACCGCCAAAATTGATCATCTCGACGGGTCACGGCCTCGGTCACCCCCGTTACCTAGGGCGTGACTTGACCGAGTCTGGAAACGGAGGGAAACGGCGCGATCTGGAGTTATTCTGGCACTTGCGGGAAGGGGCACGCCCTAGGTCATAGATGTGACATGGAGTCACGATCGTAACACAGGGCGTGACTTGACCGAGTCTGGAAATGGCGCGATCTAGAGTTATTCATGTTGGAGCATATGTTTCGCATCTCTTGGTTTGAGAATAACAAATACCGTGTTGTATTTAATCTAGTATTTTGTGTGTTTATAGTATGCAGGTTGTACAAAAACTATAGCTACACATCCCTATGAATAGTTTTGCTGATTGGAGATGACTCTCTGGAAAGATAGCTAACGCCCCGCGTTATTAATTAACGCCCCGCGTTAACTTTCGTTGAGAAGAAAACCGCTGAGAAGGAATGCCGTCGAGAACAAAGCCGTCGAGCTACGGTCGACGAACGAGAGCTAACGCTCGCGGTAATTGTTAACGCCCCGCGTTAACAAGAGGAGGAATGTCGTCGAGTTGAGGTCGACGAATCTGCATTCGACAAACTTGAAGTTCCGTTCGACGAATTTGCCTGCGTTCGACGAAAATTCCGTTCGACGAATTTGCCTGCGTTCGACGAAAATTCCGGTCGACGAAATGTGAAGGCCGCTCGACGAATTAGAGTTCGATGAACTGAGCTCCTGCACAACAATATTGCGTTCGATGAATTTGAGGTCATTTGACGAATTTGAAGGAGAACAACTCAACGCCAGCGTTGACGCTTAACGCCCGCGTTGAATCCACAAACTTGCACGTTCCTGACAGTTGTGGTTTTTCTGTTCGATGAAGGATGCGTTCGACGAAGGCGTGTTCGACGAAATCAGTCCCGTTCGACGAAATTGTTTCTGTCACGCTCCCGACTTTATGCACGATGTCAACAACTGTTGTACACGATTCACTAACGTCGGGCGTTAGCCTTAACAGACGCGTTAGCTTCTGAGGCTATTTATTGTACAGCTCCTCTCATTCCAAATTGAATATAGACGATTCCAGAATTCTGATACTTTTAAGAGATCTCCCTTGGGCTAACATGAAGATCTAAAGAAGATTTTTAAGGAGAAGGTCTACAATGCATATTCCATACGAAGGACGATCATTTCAAGAATGCCAACATCTACATCGACTTCATCTTCCCCTTCAGAATTTCTTGGGGTGTTTCTCTTTACTTATCTTGTAATCTTTTATTTTTCCTTTTGTATTTTGTGTGGAGAAATCGTTCGGTGAGAACGTCGGATTCTGGGAAGGATTCCGTGGGTAAATTCGCCTTGTGTTGGTGACTAGGTCCTTGTGAGGCTTAGGGGGTAATTCTCCGCCTTGTGCATGGCGACTAGGTCGAGGGTAGATCTAGGGGGTGGCTAGAGGCCTTATTTGGAGATAGATAGGCTATAGCCAACCGGTCCTTGGGAGAAGGACCAGTGAAACAACAATAAGTGTTTTTACATATTTTTGCCTTGATTTCTAGCGTTATAGAAATTAAACATTTGTGTAGTCAATTTATTATGAAATAAAATCATGTCTCTTAATGTTCTATCCAATTGATTTTATTTCCTCTTTGAGAATGTTTTAACTTCTATTTAAATCAAAGTATTAAATTTAACATTTGTATAATTATCTTTGAAATACAATAATAATTTTCATTATCTCTGATGTTCTGGAATTGTATTTCATTTAAGATTTCATAAGTAAAATCAATGTGGCAATCTTTTTATTCTGAGGAATATTCTCTGGAGAGCTAACGCCCAGCGTTAAGACTTAACGACAGGCGTTAGCAACAGTTAACAAAAAGTTTGTTTCAATTATTTATAAAGGAATCTTCAATATAATCTTATCTCGAATATTTAAATATATTTTCTTATAAAATATTCCGAAACTTTAGTTGCAAACTCTAATATTTTTAATTAAGATTTAAATTCCATAAAAACCTTATTCACCGCCCCCCCCCCCCCCCCCCCCCTCTAAGGGCGCCATAAGATCCAACACGTGGTATCAGAGGGTAGGTTATTCCAATACGGGTTCACAACCGTGAATAATGGCGCTTCATGATCTCGCATCTTTTAGAGGGGATAATTTGTATGAAAATGAAAAATCATTATGTCCACCATTATTTATGGGTGAAAATTATAATGAGTGGAAAACTCTTATGGAAAAATTTCTTAAATCCTTGGATATTGAAGTTTGGAATATTACAATTAAAATGCCCCCAAATATTTTAAATAAAAATGAAATGTTTTTAAATGCCAAATCAATGAATAGTGTATATTGTGCGTTAGATCAAAATATTTTCAAACTTATTTATACACTTCCTAATGCTTATGAAGTTTGGAAATTTCTTGAGAATACTTATAGTCTTCCTTCAACAGATAATGAACAAGATCAATTCCTTATGGATCCAAGAGAAGAAGACAACGACACAATATTGGACTCAATTGATTGCAACACATCAAGCAAAAGAGAAGATGGAAATTCAACTATGGAAGAGGAATGTGAAGAAAATGTCAAAGGAACCCTTGGTTCAAATCTTGCCTCATCCCATAGCAAGGTAAGAAAATCAAAACATTCTCTTTTTGTATCAAATTCTACTTCTACATTTCGTATGCTTGAAATTGCTAAACGTAAAATTTTAAAGTTAAAACATGCTAATTCCAAATTACGTTTAGAAAATAAAACTTTAAAAGCAACCGCTAAAGTAGAATCTTATATTGATGTTTCAAATTCTCATTCATGCTCTTTAATTAAAAATGTTAAACATTGTTTTGATTATAATACTGTTAAAGAAGAACTCAAGGTTTTAGAAAAAGGACTTTTAATTTCAAAAGAGCATAATGAAAAATTGATAAAAGAAAATGATAATTTAAAGGATAAACTAGAATCATTAAAATTGTTTATTGAAAATTTTTCAAGTAATAAAAATTCTCTTAACTCTAGTTTATTAAGAAATCTAAATTTAAAGAGCTTAACTTCATATTATAAGAGTATGTCTATAAGAAAGAGTGGAAATGAAAATCATCAAAATAAGAACCAATCATTTAAAACATATTGTAACCAACTCTTTCAACATTCAATTCTTAAGAAAGACCATCACTTTTATAAACTCTCAAAAAATCAATATAATAAAATTCATTATGATTATCAACATCAATGTATTTTGAAAAATAATTTGAATAAACATAAATCCCAAATAAATTATTTTTCAAACAACTATCATTCCAAAAAGATGTCAAATAATCATAATATGAATTTAAAAGATAAACAACCAAAGTATGAATGGAGGCCCAAAATTAAAAACGAAACACTAACTCCACTTATAAAGGCCCATTCATTACTATCTCTCCAAAATCCTACACGATGTATTTGGGTACCTACAAGAACCATCACACTTGGTCCCCTTTGGATACCTAAATCTCTCATTCACTAGGAATCATTGTATTGCATGAAGTAGAAATAAATTAAAAATGAAATATCATTACTCTACTTCATGATATGCTTAATTGCTTTTTCTTTTGTTTATTTTTTTATTTTTGAGCCAACACGCTAAGGTCACTTAGATATATTATGAAATATGACTTTTACATTTTTAAGCCTAATGTTTATCAAATCAAAATTGAATTAAACTAAATATAAAGTCATAAAATTTTCATGTGATCTATCTTTTCTTTTTCTATGTTTTATCCTTTTTAAATCCATTGCTTATAAATGTCTTATATTATCATTATAAATTAAATGCTAAATTTGCTAAATGATATTATCAAGACTAATGAAATTACTTTCAAAATTGGATTTAAATGGATTTTTAGGGGTCTTAGGCTACAATGTTAAATACGCAACTAATTGCATATTTGCCTATTTTCTTTGTTGCATATGATAGCCCCTATAATGAAAAATCAAAAAGAAAATTTACAAAAATGATGAATATGATTTCACAATCACCACCACGATCTATTAATATCCTATGCTAAAATTCACGATAATCATATATCATAATTCATGATCCATCAAGACCTATCTTAAATCAACTAATTCTATCAACCTTAGGAATTATGAAATATATGATTGCAATTGGTATTATAGTTTCATATCTTATTTTGTGTGTGTGATGTGCATCTTTATTGTTTGCATGTATCTCATTATCTTTAGACCTATTAATTAACTTGATATCAACAAGATGAAATCAAATAGAATTGTCACTTATTTCTAGGTCTATGAAAATTCAAAACTCTATGTTTGAATACATGCAATTTAATTATATATTTGTCCAATTTTACTTAGCTTTGCACATTGTTGTCGTAATTCATCATTCTAGCATCATCACTTACCACTGGAAGAAATCAATATCCCATGCTAGTTATATCTTGCAATGCTAAAGTAAATTATATCATTAAAATCTGAAAATCATATTTTCCTTTGTAGTTATTTGCATGAATAAAACTTTTCTAAATGGATTTAAAATCAACAATCTTCGATAAAATTATAAATCCAAAACTAATCATGCAATTATAACACAGTTAATATATTTAAGGCTTACACGCTTAGTATATCCATAATCAATAAACCTATGACATGTGTCTCATAATAGCCAGGGCATAGGATTGTGTGCATTAGAGACCTAACCTATAAGTCATGTCTTGTCCTTAACTGGGGAGGGTTCCAGTGGGGCCTTGCGAGGCACTGGGGGGAAAGAGTGCTAGGTTGAGCGTCATCTTTTGTATGCATATGGGATTAACACCCCAACCTATGACATGTGTGCAGCTCCTCATGCCCATCTGTCGCTTAGTATGGGGCTAGAGTGTAGTCATGTAGTTAAGGTATCTTGATCTTAGATATACTTATATTATATTCTTTGCATGAACATTATCTCACTCTTTATACATAAATCATGCATATTTGTTTTTGTTCTAACATTGCATCTTGTGTTTGCATATTTTATTATTTTGAGCTTTAATAATTTTACCAAACACAAGTACTTGAAAAATCACTAAAAACATGCTAAAAGAGCCTTCAAATCTAATCAATATACTCTGAAATTTCAACTGAAGGAAGGTCTCTTTATACTTCAACTGAATCATAAATAGGATTTTTCAAAACATCAAATTCAATGTTCTATTTTGGCGTTAAGAAGTTAACGCCTGGCGTTAGCTCCTTTGCTCCAAAATATATTTTTTGTTTTGAATTATTTCTGGTATTATTTTAATATTTTCTGTGTGTTTTATTTCTCTGTTTGTAAAAAGTTTTCTATCTTTTTATTTCCTTTAAAACAAAATTTTATTTTTTTTTAAAAAAAATATTATATGTATTTTCTTATGCATTATTTCTCTGGCATAGAATATCATTTACTGAAAGGGCTATTAAAGACTTCTATGTTTTCCAGTGAATATATATAAAAAAAACAAATACAAAATTACAAAACAATTTTAAAGAACAAAAATATGTTTTTCTTTATGTGTGTTTATTATTTTGAGCATATATAAAAAAAATTCAAAAATATATAAAAACTGATTGTTATTCATTGCCATTGTCAAGGATGATTAATTATATCAATTAAAGATTAAATACAATGTTTAATTTTACTTTCAAGCTTCTTAAAAGACATTGTTTTGTATTTATCATGCCTTGAATATTATCTTGTTATGTGCAATGAAATTGATTATAGATAAATATGTGTTGAAACGCTTAGCATGCCTCTAAGTATGAGTAATGTATTATGTTTGATAATGATTCATTCACTTACTTATTTTTGATAACCTACATATGTTTACAATCTTATTCTTACATGATTGTGTGTGTAATAACATAAATAATTAAAATGCTTAAATTGATTACCTACACAACATTGAATTGGTTATTACAATTCTTTGTCTTTCATGCACTTATTCTTTAGAGAAATGTGGTTTAAAAAATGCTATGTTTGCAAAACAAGTGAATTCAGAGTCCTTAGTCACTAAACTAAAAAGCAAATAATCAATGACAAGGAAAACTCCACCAAGCACTACTCACCCTCCTGATAAGTCTTAATGAGCATTGTGAGGTTGAGCACCTTGGCTAAGAATTGTAAAGTGTCTTGTAGCAAACAATTTATACACCACTTCTCTTAGTACACCGGATCATAAAAAATTGAAAATAAAGCTAGAAAGTATAATTGTGATCCCAAGCACTACTTTGCACCCTGATAAGTCATAATAAGCATTGTGTGTGCAGAGCACCTTGGTAGTTGTACTATTTATTCATTTGCATTGAAATAGTATGGAAGTAATATTATTTGTGTATTTTAATGATGTGTTATTTCATTATATATGTCATGTGTTTTTGATTGATTCACTTGTATACTTTATCAAAACACTACTTTGTACACATCATTATCTTTCATAAAACTTCTACTCATGAGAATTGGTTCCTAATGCTCATCTACTCAAATCTCTACAAACTTAAGTAAATGCACTAGATAACTAAGCATGATCGATACAATGTTTATGTTTACTTGAAATGCAAATTTTATTACATTGTAGTTTGTGTATCTTTTCTTGATATTATGAAATCAAGCTTGCAATTTTTTATCTTAATGGAATAGCATCTCTTCAATCTTTATCAACTTTTCAAATATAAAACTCATTATCCTTTATATGGTTTTATCTTCTAAAATTATGTTTATGTTTAAGAGTGCTAATTATTTTTAACACTGTGTTTTCCTTTCAGCAAGTGGTATCTTAAAATAGAATGCTTACTTTATCATGTTAGCTATGTTGCTTACTACTTTATGTTACATCATGCTTATATTTTTCTCAACAAGTAGTATTTAACAAGCTTTTGATTGCATCCTATTTTTCTTCTCGACATAAAATATATTACTCCTTATCATACATACTCACTCCTAAACCCTCTTTTGATTCTACCAAAAGGGGAGATTAAATTGCATAAATCTAATATTTTGGGGGAGTGCATTATAATAATATTAAACAAAAATGGGGTATATTTGTAGGGGGAGTAATCATATAGGAGGTACATACACTATCATATGCTCGATCATGAAAATCCTTCAATAAGTGGTTCTAGATCTATCTTAAAAGATATACACTCATCCCTACCCACTTTTGTTAATAACAAAGGGGGAGAAGAAATTGAAAAATCTAGTAAAATAGATATTTAGGGGGAATAAATTATAAGAGAACACTTATGTAGGGAGAGGACTTCATATAGAAAGAGTATGCATTATAGCTATCAAATATATCATGCTTTTAACCTGTTATTCATGCATATCATATTACCGCACTTATCTATAAACACAAATGGTTTTAAGTTCACTAATTTCTCATACAGGTATTTGTTATTATAAAAAGGGGGAGATTGTTGGAGCCTATGTTCCGCATCTCTTGGTTTGAGAATAACAAATACCGTGTTGTATTTGATCTAGTATTTTGTGTGTTTATAGTATGCAGGTTGTACAGAAACTATAGCTACACATCCCTATGAATAGTTTTGCTGATTGGAGATGACTCTCTGGAAAGATAGCTAACGCCCCGTGTTAGTAATTAATGCCCCACATTAACTTCCGTTGAGAAGAAAACCGCTGAGAATGAATGTCGTCAAGAACAAAGCCGTCGAGCTGCGGTCGACGAATGAGAGCTAACGCTCACAGTAATTGTTAATGCCCCACGTTAACAAAAAGAGGAATGTCGTCGAGTTGAGGTTGACGAATCTGCGTTCGACGAACTTGAAGTTCCGTTCGACGAATTTGCCTGCGTTCGACGGAAATTCTATTCGACGAAAATTCCGGTCGGCAAAATGTGAAGGCCGCTCGACGAATTGGAGTTCGACGAACTGAGCTCATGCACAACAATATTGCGTTCGACGAATTTAAGGTCGTTCGACGAATTTGAAGGAGAACAACTCAACGCAAGCGTTGATGCTTAACGCCCGCGTTGAATCCACAAACTTGCACGTTCCTGACGATTGCGGTTTTTCTGTTCGACGAAGGATGCATTCGATGAAGGCGTGTTCGATGAAATCAGTCCCGTTCGACGAAATTGGTTCTGTCACGCTCCCGAATTTATGCACGATGTCAGCAACTGCCGTACACGATTCACTAACGTCGGGCGTTAGCCTTAACGCATGCGTTAGCTTCAGAGGCTATTTAAAGTACAGCCCCTCTCATTCCAAATTGAATATAGACGATTCCAAAATTCTGATACTTTGGAGAGAGGTTTGTGTACAGCAAATTAAGAGATCTCCCTTGGGCTAACATGAAGATCTAAGGAAGTTTTTGAAGGAGAAGGTCTACAACGCATATTCCATACGAAGGACGATCGTTTCAAGAACGCCAACATCTACATCGACTTCGTCTTCACCTTCAGAATTTCTTGGGGAGTATCTCTTTACTTATCTTGTAATCTTTTATTTTTCCTTTTGTATTTTGCGTGGAGAAATCATTCGGTGAGAACGTCGGATTCCGGGAAGGATTCCGTGGGTAAATTCGCCTTGTGTTGGCGACTAGGTCCTTGTGAGGCTTAGGAGTAATTCCCCGCCTTGTGCGTGGCGACTAGGTTGAGGGTAGATCTAGGGGGTGGCTAGAGGCCTTATCTGGAGATAGATAGGCTATAGCCAACCGGTCCTTGGGAGAAGGACCGGTGTAACAACAAAAAGTGTTTTTACATATTTTCGCCTTGATTTCTAGCGTTATAGAAATTAAACATTTGTGTAGTCAATTTATTATGAAATAAAATCATGTCTCTTAATGTTGGATTCAATTGATTTTATTTCCTCTTTGAGAATGTTTTAATTTCTATTTACATCAAAGTATTAAATTTAACATTTGTATTATCTTTGAAATACAATAATAATTTTCATTATCTCTGATGTTCTGGAATTGTATTTCATTTCAGATTTCATAACTAAAATCACTGTGGCAATCTTTTTGTTCTGAGGAATATTCTCTGGAGAGCTAACGCCCAGCGTTAAGACTTAATGTCAGGCATTAGCAGCAGTTAATAAAAAGTTTGTTTCAATTATTTATAAAGGAATTTTCAAAATAATCTTATCTGGAATATTTAAATATATTATCTTATAAAATATTCTGAAACTTCAGTTGCAAACTTTAATATTTTTAATTAAGATTTAAATTCCATAAAACCCTTATTCACCCCACCCCCCCCCCCCCCCCCTCTAAGGGCGTCGTAAGATCCAACAATTCTGGAATTTGCGGGAAGGGTCACCCCCTAGGTCATGGCCGTGACATGGAGTCATGCCCGTGACCTGGGGCGTGTAGGCTGGAAATCATGTGGCGGCATGTTCTGGCAGCTGGAAGATGGCTGGGTTGAGTCATGGCCGTAACTTGAGGTCACGCCCTTGGTCATAGCCGTGACCGAGGGCATGTAATTCTAAATTGGGCTGGCGGCATGATCAGGCAGCTGGAAGATGAATGGGTTGAGTCATGGCCGTGACTTGAAGTCACGCCCTTGGTCATGGTTGTGACCGAGGGCGTGTACTGAATATTTTGGCAGACTTGTTCCATTCTTTCCCCTGAATATGGCTGTGAGCTTAAATTTGTTATTAGCAGCCCCAGATTACCTGAAAACACAAAACAAAGTGAATTAGGCATATATTAAACTAAAATTATATAAAAACTAATTACTTACTACTAAAATATTATAAAAAAATAACTATAAATAATGTACTATCAATTGAATATTTACAAACATGCAAATTTTTTGATAAAAGTTTAAAAGATATTGATCTTCTAAATTCTGAAAATAAACTTTTGTTAAAGGAAAATAAAAAATTATCTAAACAATTGGGGAAAGAAAAGGTATCTTACCAAGAGTGCAATCACTCCTTGGCAAGAGTGAAAGAACTTGAAGAAGCTCTTTCTAAATTCCACTCCACTATTGAACTTCTTACTAAGGAGAAGAGGGATTTGGAAAGAACTTTAAAAACCTCTCTTTCTCAAATAGAGGATGGAAAGAAAAGCTTTGGGAATCGGTGCGTTTTGTTAGTAACGGAAAACACCGATCTCAAAGCTCGTACTCATGATTTAAATATGGCTATTGAAAAATTCGGAGTTTGAAAAAGATCTCTGGACATGATCTTGGCCAACCAATGCCATGGGAGTGACAAATTTGGCCTTGGATATAGTTCTGGAAGCTATCGCTAGGCATTAACTCCTAATGCCGGCCTTAGCCATAATTCCAGAAAAATTAATTCTGGTAATAATAATTTCAAAAACTTAAATGTTACCTCATATTATAGCAAGAGCTTGCCCAAAACTTCAAAAAGGGTCTCATCCCCTTTTATATCGTGTGCCAAATGTCATTTATTTGGACACACCTCAAACTCTTGTAAGAAAGAGGGTCGCAGTGCTATAAAGCAAATCTGGGTGCCTAAGGTTTCCACCTATTCTATGGGAGGAACCTCTTGAGTATCCGAATCTTTACTCTCATCTCCTTTTTAGGTATGTTGGCAGGCTAAGGACAAACAGGACGTGTGGTATTTGGACTCGGGATGCTCCAAACACATGATGGGAAACAAAGCAAAGTTCCTTAGCCTTGAGATGAAGAAAGGAGGGATGGTGACATTTGGTGACAACGGTGAAGGAAGGATCATGGGCATCGGTACAGTGGGTAACGATTCTTACTCAATCTCAAATGTTTTATATGTAGATGGTTTAAAACATAATCTAATTTCAATTAGTCAACTATGTGATAAGGGTTTAAATGTATTATTTAAATCATCTACAAATCTTTGTAAAATTATAAATTCTAAAACAAATGGTGTAGTACTCACCGCACCTAGGATGCAAAATGTTTATATGATTACTTTTAATGATCTTTCAAATTCTTCTTTAAAATGCTTTATTTCTAAAAATGAAGAATTAGAACTTTGGCATAGGCGCCTTGGTCACTCTAGCAACAAGTTTATTTTGAAATTATCAAAAGATAAATTAATTAAGGGATTACTTATGCTTAATGGAAATTTATCTTCTCTTTGTACGCCTTGCCAAAAAGGAAAATTTTCAAAAAAATTCTTTTAAAAGCAAAAATGTATTTTCTACCACTAGACCTCTTCAATTAATTCATATGGATTTATTTGGACCGGTTAGCACTTCTAGTCTAGGAGGTAGAAAATATACTTTTGTAATAATTGATGATTTTTCTAGATTTTGTTGGACATTATTTTTATCTTCCAAATCCGATGCATTCCCTGAATTTACTAAACTATGCATTCGTATTCAAAATGAACTTGATTTAAAGATTAAATGCATACGTTTGGATCATGGAGGACAATTTGAAAATGATAGATTTTCTTCTTTTTGTGATGATTTAGGAATTAAACATGAATTTTCCGCTCCTCGCACCCCACAACAAAATGGTGTAGTGGAGAGGAAAAATAGAACCCTTCAAGAGCTAGCACACACCATGCTTTGTGAATATGGGTTGCCTAAATCATTTTGGGCCGAAGCAGTTAATACTTCTTGTTATATTATTAATCGTGTCATGCTTCGTCCTATTTTAAAATTGACACCTTATGAGCTTTACTTTAAAAGAAAACCTAATGTATCTTATTTTCATCTGTTTGGTTGTAAATATTTCATTTTAAACACTAAAGATACACTAGGAAAATTTGATGAAAAATGCGATGAGGGAATTTTCTGTTGGGTTTTTCTAGAACCATACATCACATGTAGGCGCAGCGGAATAAAAGAGAAACAACCCAAAAGACTTTGATCGGGCCATGAATATTGAATCAGGAAGTTAATCAAAATGCTAGGTATGAAATTACCTTTGCGGGATTGGATCAAATCCAACCTAGATGCTCCTAGAAGAAGAGTCCTTGCGCCGGCTATGCGAGAGTTCTCACGTAGAATAATGTCTACGTCTCTACAGTGATCCACACGAGCCAGGAGAAGAACGACTGCACCTTTGCACTTCCACGAACTGCTAGGTTCGCTCCAGGAAGAACACACACGACGACGATCGCCGGAGAGGAGGTCAGCGGAGGCGATTAAGGGCGGCGGAACACTTCCGTCTAGGGTTCGAGCGAGAGCGGAACTCCTTCCGTCGGCTTCTATTTCGTTAGTTATGAGAACCCTAAAATAAGTCCTATTTATACACAAAGGATAAACAGCTTCTAGAAGAATCGCTATCCGCAGACCACACATCAGAATAGGGGCTTCTGTTACAATTCGTCGGGATTCCACGGAATAGCATTCGTCGAGTTTTCACGGGACAATCCGACGAATTCCGACGAATCACATCAGACGGCAACATTTGCCGAGTTAATGCTCTCTGTAACAATTCGTCGAGTTTCCACGGAACAACCCGACGAATTCCGACGAATCCGATCAGACGGCAACACTTGCCGAGTTAAGGGACTCTGTAATATTTCGTCGAGTTTCCACGGAACAATCCGACGAATCCCGACGAATCCGACGAATTCTATCTGTGTAAACCCGACGAATTCAGACAGCAATATTTGCTGGACTTCCCCCATTCTATATGGTGATTGGTAACCTTTACCAACACAGTCAATCTTCCATCTTCTCCACATGCTCTTATGTGCGACCCTGCAGGCTCATATCGCGTTGGCAGTGACATTACATGTTTGACCACTTCTAGATCACAATGGTAAGTCCAACATTATCATTGGTTACTCTTCAACTAACAAGGCTTATAGAATATATAATAAAAGAACTAAAGTAGTTGAAGAGTCTATACATGTAAGATTTGATGAGTTTGTTCCTTGTGTAGATTCTAATCATACATGAAATGAAGACGAACCTATTTCCCCTTTGGAGCTTGAGGATGATGAATCACTTGGAGAAAAAGAAGAAGAAGAAGAAGAGGAGAAAGAAAATGAGATAATAGAATATGTTCCTCCAAGCGTGTTGCAGTTCACTAAGGATCATCCAAAGGAGCTTGTGATAGGAGAACCATCAAAAGGGGTAAGTACTCATTCTTCTTTAAATGAGTCTTTTTCAAACCTTTGTTTTATATCCAAAATAGAACCAAAAAATGTTTCAACCGCTTTAAATGATGAATTTTGGTTTATAGCTATGAATGATGAATTAAACCAATTGAACGTAGCAAGGTTTGGAATTTAGTAGAGAGGCCATCTAATCATCCGGTTATAGGAGTCAAATGGATTTTCAAAAACAAACTAGATTGTGACTCTAAAATTACAAGGAATAAAGCTAGACTAGTTGCACAAGGGTATTCACAAATCGAAGGGGTAGATTTTGATGAAACTTTTGCACCCGTTGCTCGCCTTGAGTCTATTAGAATTTTTCTTGCATTTGCGAGTTTTAAAAGATTTAAATTATTTCAAATGGATGTTAAAAGTGCCTTTTTGAACGAGATTATAAAAGAAGAAGTTTATGTAGAACAACCCCCCGGTTCTGTGAATGAAAAATTTCCAAACCATGTAAATAAATTAGAAAAAGCGCTTTATGGATTAAAGCAAGCGCCACGTGCTTGGTATGATAGATTGACATTACTTTTTGATAAAGCACGGTTATAAAATGGGAAGTGCGGATAATACACTCTTTATTAAGCATGTAGATAATGATTTGATTATATTGCAAATTTATGTTGATGATATCATATTTGGAGCCACTAATGAAGAGTTATGTAATGAAGTAATTTTGGTGATGAAAAATGAATTTGAAATGAGCTTGGTAGGAGAACTCACTTATTTTCTAGGATTTGAAATCTCACAAAAACAAGATGGTACATTTATTTGTCAAACTAAATATGTTCATGATATTCTTAAGAGATTTGGATTTGAAAACCTAAAGCAAGCCAATACTCCTATGAGTGCATCACTAAAGTTAGGAAAAGATGAAGCCAGTATTTCAATAGATCAAACATTATATAGAGGAATGATAGGCACATTGCTTTACTTAAGCGCATCTAGACCCGATGTTATGTTTTCCGTTTGCTTATGTGCTAGATTTCAAGCTAACCCAAGAGAATCACATTTGAAAGCGGTTAAACGTATTTTTAGATATCAAATCGGAACTTCTAGATTAGGCTTATGGTATCCTCATAATAATTGTTTTATTCTGCAAGGTTTTTTTGATTCAGACTATGCGGGATGTTCATTAGATTGTAAGAGCACTAGTGTCACGTGTCATTTTATAGGCCCTTCACTCGTATCATGGTCGAGTAGGAAACAGAATTCTGTTGCCCACTCCACCACCGAGGCCGAATATATCGCACTAGGTAGTTGTTGTGCACAAGCATTATGGATGACCCAAACGTTAGAATACTTTGGTGTTTATCTAAATAACATTGAATAAAGAGTGACAACAAGAGCGCTATAGATCTCTCAAATAATCTCGTACATCATTCTAGATCTAAACATATAGATGTCCGACATCATTTCATTAGAGATCATATTAAGAAGGAACATGTTAAAATTAGATTTATAGGGACGTAATCACAACTTGCCGACATTTTTACCAAACCTCTACCCGATGCACGTTTTCACATGCTTAGGTTAGAATTAGGTGTCTTAGAAATATCACTTTGACCCTTATAAAAAGCTATCAAATTATTTTATGTACTTATATTTTTTTTTTTTTGTAAAAATTAATTAATTAAAAATCAATAAAAATTTAAAACCTATGGGAAAACCACCAAAAACACGCTAAAAAGGCCATCATATCAACTCCATAATGTCTGAAATATCAACTGTAAGAAGACCTATTTATATTACAAATGTATCATGAAAAATATTTTTCAAAAAGTCAAAAATTGGTGTTCTGTCTCAGCGTTAAGAAGTTAACGCCTGGCGTTAGCTTCTATGCTCAAAATTTTTGTGTGTGTTTTTACAACTTAGTTGGTATTTTGGTATTTCCTTCAAAACTTAAAAACAAAAAAAATTACTATAAGCTTAAATGTTATTTTCAATGATGATTACATATATATTGCTTCAAGATTATTTACAATGTTTAATTTAAACCTTCAAGTTTCATTAAAAACATTGTTTTTATTTAATCATGCCTTCAAAATTAATTATCTTTAAATGTGCAAAGAGTTTGAGAATAGACAACATATGTCGAAATGCTTTTACATGCCTCTAAGTATGAGTAAAGTTTTTATCTTTGATAATGATTTTCTCACTTACACTTTTTGGTTAATTTACATGTGTTTTTAAATCTTATTTTTACATGGTTGTGTAGCATAAGAACTTATTTTGAATTTGATAAATAGTTTACCTACACAACATTGAATTCTTTCTTGAATTCTTTGTTTTTCATGCACTTGTATTTAGAGAAATGTGGCAAATAAAATTCAAAACAAAATATAAACTATGTTTGCTAAACAAGTGAATTCTGAGTCCTTTGTCACTAAGTCTTAAAAGCAACAAATGAATGACAAGGATAACTCCACCAAGCACTACTTGAACCTCCTGATAAGTCTTAATGAGCATTGTGAGGTTGAGCACCTTGGGAAGAATTATAAAGTGTCTTGTTCAAACAAAATTTTCACCACTTCTCATTAAAAAATATCTATGGTGCATTGAAATTTGTGAGAGTAAAGTTGTTTTTGTTCAATTCAAGTTATGCTCTTACATTACATAGTTTCATGTGGTTTGATTTCTACACTTGTATGATTTATCAAAACACATTTATCGTACACATCATTATCAATTATAATACTTCCACTCATGAGAATTGGACTTAAAGCTTACCTACATTGTTCTCTACAATCATGAGTAAATGCACTAGATAGCAAAGCATGATCTGTATAATGTTCATGATTACTTGAAATGCAAATTATTTTACATTGTAAACCTATCTTCCATTGATATTATATATTCTTGCTTGCTAACTTTAAATATTCAAATTTTCAAATGTCTTTGCAACTTGTGTATTTCAATTCAAAACATCTACTTATTTGATTTACAACGCTTATTATGTTTTGTTCTTACAAATTCTTAACGATGTTCAAATATTGGTTTCATTGTGTTCACTTTCAAAAAGTTGCAATTATCTCTACAGAGTGCACAAAAGAACAAATTCCTACTACTCATCCCTATCTCCTTTTGATTATAACAAAAGGGGGAGAAGAGACTAACTTCAAGAAATAACTAAGAGAAATCTATTATTTAGGGGGAGTACATTATGACATGCATTCATGTAGGGGGAGTATCCACATAGGGGCAGTATGCATGATTATCACGCTTATCATATACTATAAACACTACTGTATCTTTTATTTCTTATTAGAGGATTTGTTATTATCAAAAGGGGGAGATTGTTGGAGCTTGTGTTCCATATCTCTTAGTTTGAGAATAACAAATCACACTATGTATTTGATCTTGCTTGTGTTTATAAGTGTGGAGGTACTATTGTTAAATAACCCTATGAATAGGATGCTGTTTGATGAGGATTCTCTGGAAAGAGAGATAACGCCCCGCATTAGTAGTTAACGCCCCGCGTTAACATCCGTCGAGAAAAGAACCCGTTGAGATGAAAAGTCGTTGAGAAGGAATCCGTCGAGAAGCCAAAGACAACGCCAGCGTTGACACTTAACGCTCGCGTTGAGCCCACAATCTGCCATAATCCCGACATTTTGCACGGTCTCAGTAACTACCGGACGCAATGCTTAACGTTGGCGTTAACACTAACGCCAGGCGTTAGCTCCCATATCTATTTAAAAAAGATTTGATTTCGTTGTTCATTTACATGCCTTCAAGCCTTCACTTCAATCTTCTGAGAGAGCATTTCATCCCCGAATTCAGAGAGAACTCCCAACACCACCATTGAGGAACAAGTGTGAGAAGGAGATTTGCAACCGTCAATTTGAAGAAGGACGCTTGCTTCAACTCCGATGATGATCAAAGCGTGTCTTCAACATCTCCTTCAGCGCTCTTCGATATAGGGAGTCTTTTATTCTGATTTGTATCTTTATCTTTTCATTTACTTGTAACTGTAGTGAAATCGCAGCCTTGCGTGTGGCGACTAGGTCCTTGTGCGGCTTAGGGGGTAATTCGCTGCATTGTGCATGGCGACTAGGTCAAGGGTAGATCTAGGGGTGGCTAGAGGCCTTATCTGGGGATAGATAGGCTATAGCCAACCGGTCCTTGGGAGAAGGACCGGTGAAGGAACTAAAAAGAGATTTTCAACTTGTCGCCTCAATTTCAAGCGTTATTGAAATAGTATCCTTGTAATCATTTTGTGATATATAAAATTCCTTTTCAGTATATCTATTTTTCTGGATTTGTATTTCATTTGAGATTGTGCAAGTAAAAATCACTTTGTTTATTTCTGCCAAAATATTTTCTGGAGGGATAACGCCGGACGTTAACTAGTCAATGCCAGGCGTTAGCAACAGTGCTAAAAAGTTTTCTGTTTCATTAAAATCTGTCAGTTTATCTTAAAAACAATAAACCCCTTATTCCCCCCCCCCCCTTCTAAGGGCCCCATCAGATCCAACAACAACCTCCGCCCGCGGCGTGCTAAGACCACTTGAAGGCCTATTTTATTTAATTATTATGCTTTGTTATTTTATATTTATGAATATAAAATTATTCCATGTTTGGGTAATAATTTTATATTCATATAAGCATTTATCTATTTTTTTCCTGCACTTTAAAAATATTTGGTGTGTACTTAACCGCTCGGATGGTAGAGATTACATCTCCATCTTTGACGGTTATGTGTTGTTTGTAACTCCTATTTAAGGAGGCTTGTTTTGAGGATTATGATAAGAAAGATTTAAACCCTAACCCCCCCTTGAGAATTTCGGCCAAAGAGGAGTCCCCTCCTTACCGCCGCCCCCCTTGTTGGAGTGACTCCAACGATTGCTTCCTCCCCTCTTCGGTGCGACTCCGGCGTGGATTCCTTTGGTGCGACTCCAAGGAAGAAGGTTGTAGCCCCATTCGGTGTGACGCTGGTGGATCCGTGGAGAGAGTGATTCTCCCACATATCTTGTGTGATTGTTAGATCCTAGTTGGGTAACATCTCACTTTCTTTGTGATTTCTTGATTTAGATTTGTGGAGGTTGAGCATCCGTTTTATCCGTGATTATTAAATACTTCGTTGCAAATTTCGGAAATCAATTTCATTGTTATTGAACTCTTTATTTCCGGATCGGGTAGGTCCAATTTGCTTGAGCGGATCTTGGCCTCTAGCCTTGGTCTTTCTCTCCAAAAGGATTGGCAACCTTTGTGTTAAATTTGGGGAATAATACGAGTCCTTTCCGATCGTTATTATTTAGTCGATCATTCCTCCTGTGTGATGTATGTGTTGCGTTAGATGCGAACGTATTGCGATGATAGATGCTTGTGTAGGTGCGGTAGATCTAAACGTGAAAGGCGTACAGAGCGTTATTTTCGTATCGATCTCCATCTCATGGAAATCCCTACATCAATTTGGTATCAAAGCAGGTCGTGTCAATTTTTTAATTGATACAACCTTGATATTCATTTTCGTGGCGCAAACTAATCAAAAAAATCAAATCAAAATTTTTTTCCTGTGGTCTGCGAATAACATGCTAAAATCTTTATTTTTTGTCAAAATTCAAAAAAAAAATTCTGGAAGTTCTCACTGTTAGTCGCATCCCGAAAATATTTTTCTACCAAAATATTTCTTTTTGATCTGCACTACAAAAAATCACTAATCATAATTTTGTCCAACCCTGTATGCGCACTAGGCTAGGAACGGAGTATAACACACCTTCATCATCTACGATGGCAGCGAATGAGCACGGAGATCGTAACACTGAGGCTATAGAGGGATTACGTAACGAGATGACCGAACTTAGGACCATGTTAGCGCAAATCCTTCTGAATCAAGGAGGGCTGCCACCACCACCCGTTAATGTGGGGCAACCCAACCGGTGCCAACAGGCCCATGATTCAGATTCCGATGGGGACTCTCCTCGAGTGCCCCCTCGAGAACCACACCCCGAGCGTGGCTTCGACATTACAAGGGCCATTAAGATTAACGCCCCCACGTACAATGGCTTGGGAGATCCCCAGATCTTCCTTACATGGATTGTAGACATAGAGTGCTATTACGAATGGCACAACCTTACGGACCTACAGAAGGTCCAAGTTGCTAGGATGAAGTTAACGGGACGTGCAAAAACTTTTTAGCTGAATGAGGAGCGGAGATTAGAAGACGGGCAGGGAGTCCCAACTATAGGTTGGCCGATGATGAAGAATTTGCTAATCGATCAGTACGTCCCTGCGTACCACCGAACACAGATGTTCGATGAGCTGGCCACCCTGCGGCAGGGCTCAAACTTGGTAGCTGAGTATATGGGAGATCTGAAGGACTGTATGGTGCGTTGTGATCTTAGGGAAGTTCATGAGATTACCCTATCTAGATTTCGTAAGGGGCTTCACCCCGATATTCAACGGAAGCTCCTGCGCTATGGTTACACAGACCTGAACACGACTTTCAATGCCGCCCTCAACATTGAAAAGCATCTAGCCTCGAAGGCCCACTCCCGTTATTCCCACAAAAAGAGCAAGTCCACTGTTGGAGCGTCTTCCTCCACATATCCGGACAAGGGAAAGTTTAGGTCCACCGAGTCAAAATCTATGGTGATCACTGCTAGAAACAATATGAATCTCGCGAGTGAGCGTGTCCCCATAGGGAAGGTTAGCAAGACCAATACTACATGTTATTCTTGCGGCATTCAAGGTCACTATGCCTTCGAATGCCCAACAAAGACTAAGGCCATAGCCCTTTTAGATTCGGCTACCGACCCCGCTGATTACGTTTATGAGGCTGAACAGAAGAATGACGCAGATGGGGTCCCAAGTGATTTAGAGGATGATCACCACCTTATGGTGATGCGTTGTATCTTGACCACGCCTCGTCCATTAGATGATTGGAAGAGGACGAGCATATTTTCTCTGATCCTTAAGAGTGGTGAGAAGCATTGCAAGCTGATTATCGACAGTGGTAGTTGTGTGAATGTCATTCCTGAGTGAGCCGTCACACGTATGTCCCTGACTACGGAACCACTTTAATTGGGCCTAGCCCAAATGGATTGGGTCCAATTTGGGCAAACTAGGTTATTTTGACTTAAATTAAGACAAATTTGACTTTGGTCAAATTAACCAATTGAGTTGACCCCAAATGGTGGCTTAGGCACCATTGGCTTCCCTCAAGGGTTAGGAAGGTCTAGGTGGAGTCAATTTGACAAAGTGAGGGTGAATTGCCCTTATTAGGGCACTTTGACCGAATTAAGGTTTTAGGACAATTTGGTCAAATTGGAGGCCCCATGATGGGGATTTTTGGTCCATTAGGATCCTAGTACCCATACAAGTGTAGGGGCATGGTCAATTTGGCATGGTGAGGGCCAATTGACCTTAATTGAGTTAGTTTGACCAATTTAGGGTTAAGGTTGACTTTAGTCAAATTGGGCTCTTAGGTTGACCCCAATGGGTCCCTGGGGTTCCAAGGAGACCCCTAATGGGTTAGGGATGCTATTGTGGGGTCAAGGATCATGGTGGGCCCTAAAGTCCAAACCTAGGCTTGGTATCTGAAAATTGCTAATTGCAGACCACTTGGGTTTTCTCCTTCTCACCTAAATTCACATGGTCTTGAGCTCTTCCTATGGTTTTGTCATGACCTAGTCATATCAAAACCAACTTAGGGGTCTAGCTGTTTGGGGGATGTTACATGCCAGGTACCCGCTGATCTCGCGTACTTTTACTTTTTCGAATTTTAAGCTCTCGCTCGCTTCTTAAAGACCTCGCGATGTTTTTCGCCAGGTACTAAAGCATTACGGTGTGATACTGGGCCAGCTGACCCCCAACGCCGTTGTGGTCATTGTCGCGTTCGCATGCTACATGCGAGAAGAACACATTGAGTTCAGCTTGCTGGTCTTCCGGAAGCTATTCTCCTTCAGGGCCTACAAGGAGGGTACTGCCTACTTTGTGGGCTCGGGACTCAAGGTCAACGAGACAGTCAACAAGAGCCACTACTGGTCTCAGAAGTTCCTTTTCATCAAAGGGAACTTCGGCAATGTCCCGTTCTCGACAATTCACCACGGCGAGAGCACCTATCGCCCCCCAGCTCTCGGCGGCCATGACGCCGCTCTGAACTAGTTCTTCAGTAAGAAGAACTTCGAGGTGGCGCATCTCTGCCGGAACCTCGACTTGCTACCACCAGTGCTCCCTGGGGAGGGTATGTATCGCTCTTGCTCCCCCTTTTATTCTCAAAGTTCTCGCTTAACATTTTTAACTGCTGAACTATTACAGGTGAGCGAGATCTCCACGTCCATCCCCCCTACGCGAGTAGCTGGTCATTTCCTGCAGACCTCACCCTCGCAAAATGGGAGCGAACGCCTGCCGCGAGACCTCCCATCCTGCCGCCCATCCCACTAAGAAAAGTGGCGAATCTTCTGGTCGTAAGTACTCCTCCTCGCAGCCCTCTCAGAAGAAGAGTAAGAAGAACACCCTAATGCCGCGACCCCTCCACCACTACTTGATGATGATCCGGTCGCCGAAGCGCAACGAACTAAAGATTTTTGGTGCCATGTTGACGCTAACGGAAGACAACGTTACAACCTCCGCCCGCGGCGTGCTAAGCCCACTTGAAGGCCTATTTAATTTAATTATTATGCTTTGTTATTTTATATTTATGAATATAAAATTATTCCATGTTTGGGTAATAATTTTATATTCATATAAGCATTTACCTATTTTATTTCCTGCACTTTAAACATATTTGGTGTGTCTTTAACCGCTCGGATGGTAGAGATTACATCTCCATCTTGAACGGTTATGTGTTGTTTGTAACTCCTATTTAAGGAGGCTAGTTATGAGGATTATGATAAGAAATAATTAAACCGTAGTCTCCCCTTAAAAATTTCGGCCAAAGAGGAGCCCCTCCTTGCCGCCGCCCCCTTGGTTGGAGTGACTCCAACGATTGCTTCCTCCACCCCTCTTCGGTGCGACTCCGACGTGGATTCCTTCGGTGCGACTCCAAGGAAGAAGGTTGCAGCCCCATTCGGTGTGACACCAGTGGATCCATGGAGAGAGTGATTCTCCCACATATCTTGTGCGATTGTAGATCCGGGTTGGGTAACATCTCCTTTTCTTTGTTATTTCTTGCTTTAGATTTGTGGAGGTTGAGCATCCGTTTTATCCGCGATTCTTAAATACTCCGTTGCAAATTTCTGAAATCGATTTCATTGCTATCAAACTCTTTATTTCCGGATCAGGTAGGTCCAATTTGCTTGAGCGGATCTTGGCCTCTAGCCATGGTTTTGCTCTCCAAAAGGATTGGCAACCTTTGTGTTAATTTTGGGGAATAATACGCCTCCTTTCCGATCGTTGTATTTGAGTCGATCATTCCTCCTTTGTGATGTATGTGCTGCGTTAGATGCGAACGTATTGCGACGATAGATGCTTATGTAGGTGCGGTAGATCTAAACGTGAAGGGCGTAGAGAGCATTATTTTCGTATCGATCTCCATCTCATGGACATCCCTACATCAATTTGGTATCAAAGCAGGTTGTGTCAATTTTTTAATTTATACAACCTTGATATTCATTTCCGTGGCGCAAACTAATAAAAAAAAATCAAACAAAAAAATTTTGTGGTCTGCGAATAACAGGCTAAAATCTTTATTTTTCGTCAAAATTCAAAAAAAACAAAATTCTGGAAGTTCTCACTGTTAGTCACATCCCGAAAATATTTTTCTGACAAAATATTTCTTTTTGATCTGCACTACAAAAATTCACTAATCATAATTTTGTCCAACCTATAGGTATAACACACCTTCATCGTCTAGGATGGCAGCGAATGAGCACGGGGATCGTAACGCTGAGGCTATAGAGGGGTTACGTAACGAGATGACTGAACTTAGGACTATGTTAGCGCAAATCCTTCTGAATCAATGAGGGCCGCCACCACCACCTGTTAATTCGGGGCAGCCCAACCGGCGCCAACATGCCCATGATTCGGATTCCGATGGGGACTCTCCTCGAGTGCCCCCTCGAGAACCCCGCCCCGAGCGTGGCTTCGACATTACTAGGGCCATTAAGATTAACGCCCCCACGTACGATGGCTTGGGAGATCCCCAGATCTTCCTTACCTGGATTGTAGACATAGAGTGTTATTACGAATGGCACAACCTTACGGACCCCCAGAAGGTCCAAGTTGCTAGGATGAAGTTAGAGGGTCGTACGGAAACTTTTTGGCTGAATGAGGAGCATAGATTAGGAGTTGGGCAGGGAGGCCCACCTATAGGTTGGCCGATGATGAAGAATTTGCTAACCGATCAGTACATCCCTGCGTACCACCAAACACAGATGTTCAAGGAGCTGGCCACCCTGCGGCAGGGCTCAAACTCGGTAGCTGAGTATATGGGAGATCTGAAGGACCGTATGGTGCGTTGTGATCTTAGGGAAGTTCCTGAGGTTACCCTATCTAAATTTTGTAAGGGGCTTCACCCCGATATCCAACGGAAGCTCCTGCGCTATGGTCACACAGACCTGAACACGACTTTCAATGTCGCCCTCGATATTGAAAAACATCTAGCCTCGAAGGCCCACTCCCGTTATTCCCACACGAAGAACAAGTCCACTGTTGGAGCGTTTTCCTCCACATATCCGGACAAGGGAAAGTTTATGTCCACCGAGTCGAAATTTGTGGTGATCACTGCTAGAAACAATAGGAATCTCGTGAGTGAGCGTGTCCCCATAGGGAAGGTTAGCAAGGCCAATACTACATGTTATTCTTGCGGCATTCTAGGTCACTATGCCTTTGAATGCCCAACAAAGACTAAGGCCATAGCCCTTTTAGATTCGGCTACCGACCCCACTGATTACGTTTATGAGGCTGAAGAGGAGAGTGACCCAGATGGGGTCCCAAGTGATTTAGAGGACGATCACCACCTTATGGTGATGCGTTGTATCTTGACCACGCCTCGTCCATTAGATGATTGGAAGAGGACAAGCATATTTTCTCTGATCTTTAAGAGTGGTGAGAAGCTTTGCAAGCTGATTATCGATAGTGGTAGCTGTGTGAATGTCATTTCTGAGAACACCGTCACACATATATCCCTGACTACGGAACCACACCTGACCCCCTATCAAGAAGCCTAGATTAGGAAGGTCACCGTTCCGGTTACCAAGCGGTGCCTGGTTACCCTCTCGTTCAAATCTTATACTGATAAGGTTTGGTGTGATATCCTATCGATGGACGCTTGTCACGTGTTACTAGGCCGCCCTTGGCTATATGACCATGATGTGGCGCATTTTGGCCGAGCCAACATGTATGAATTCATATTCAATGGCAAAACCATCACATTAAGGCCGACCATCCCGAAGGAGCCAGTAGTTTTGGCTAAGGACACCACTGTCCCAATGGAGAGGAAAGCGTTGAGTCTAGTTGGTAGGAAGGAGTTTGTGAAGGATCCGTTCCTTGATGGAGTGATGTATGCACTAGTACTTATGAGTGCGAAGTCTGATTCTAGTGTTTTGGATGATCTGCCCAGTGAGTTACGGGTACTATTGGATGAGTATAGGGACGTGTACCCGGAGGAGTTGTCATCGTCATTATCCCCGCTTTGGGATATTCAACATGCGATAGATCTGGTCCCGGGCTCCTCTTTGTCCAACCAACCCCATTATAGACTCCATCCTGCTTCCAACAAGGAGTTACAGGCCCAAATTGAGGACCTGTTGATGAAGAGGTTCATTAGGACTAGCATGAGTCCATGTGCGGTGCCCGCCTTGCTTACCCCCAAGAAGGATGGTACAAGGCGGATGTGTGTTGATAGTCGTGCTATCAACAAGATTACCATCAAGTATAGGTTTCCTATTCCATGATTAGATGACCTCTTAGATGTCTTATCTGGCACCACTATATTTTCGAAGTTAGACTTACGGAGTGGCTATCACCAGATTAGGATCCGCGCGGGAGACGAATGGAAGACTGCATTTAAGTCTAAGGATGGGTTGTACGAGTGGCTTTTGATGCCTTTTGGGCTGTCCAATGCCCCTAATACCTTTTCGCGGATGATGACCCACGTCTTTCGGCCGTTCATGGGTAGGTTTGTGGTAGTTTACTTTGATGAGATATTGATTTAGAGCACCACCATTGCCGAGCGCACCTCCCACATGAGAGCGATTCTTTCCACCCTGCGGAAGGAAACATTATTTCTTAATCTTAAGAAGTGCACTTTTTATGTCCCTGAAGTAGAGTTCTTAGGCTACATAGTCGGATCGGAGGGCATTAGAGTTGATCCTAGCAAGGTCCAAGTCATTAAGGACTGGCCCGAGCCGACCACTTTACGAGAGGTGCGTAGCTTCCACGGGTTAGCTACATGTTACCTCCGTTTTATAAGGGACTTCAGTAGCATCATGGCCCCCATTACTGATTGCATGAAAAAGGGCGAGTTCACCTGGACGAAGTCCGCCACCTATGCTTTCCAACGCATTAAGAAGCTTATGACTGAGGCACTTGTCTTACGTCTACCTGACATCACCAAAGTCTTTGAGCTTACTTATGACGCTTCTGGAGTAGGATTAGGAGGTGTTTTGAGTCAAGAAGGGCACCCCGTGAGTTATTTTAGTGAGAAGTTATCTGGCGCTAAGTTAAATTATTCGAACTATGATAGAGAGTTTTATGCGGTAGTTCGATGTTTGCACCATTGGAGGCACTATCTCCTCTCTAAGGAATTTGTGATCCTCTCTGATCACGAGGCATTGCGGTTCATCAATGGCCAACTTAAAATTAGCCCGCGTCACGCTAAGTGGGTATCTTTCCTGCAAGGTTACATGTTTAATCTTAAGCACCTTAAGGGAGCTGATAACCGAGTCGCGGACGCTCTTAGTTGCCTTACAATTTTGCTTACTACTACGGAGGTTAATGTTGTAGGATTTGAGCGCATTAAAGATGAGTACGCTACTTGCCCAGATTTCCAGGATTCATATTTATCTGCCCAGGATATATAGTTCCCCCACGACTATATCTGCGTTCGTTATTAAGGATGGCTATCTATTTAAGCATGGGAAGTTGTGCATCCCGCAGTCATCTTTGAGTCTCCATATCATCTGGGAGCTGCATAGCAGAGGGTTGAGTGGCCATTTCGGTAGGGATAAGACCGTTACGTTAGTTGAGGAGAAGTTTTTTTGCCCTAAACTTAAGGCGATAGTGGGAAGGGTAGTGAGTAGTTGTCGCACCTGTCAGGTATCTAAGGGCACAAAAACCAACGTAGGATTATATACACCCTTGCCTATCCCTTCCACACCATGGGAGGACGTGAGCATGGACTTTGTTTTAGGCCTACCCACCACTTTACGCCGACTCGATTCAATTCTCGTAGTAGTGGATAGGTTCTCCAAAATGGCATATTTTATTCCGTGCACTAGAACCAACAATGCGTCTCACGTAGCAAAATTATATTTTAAAGAGGTCGTTAGCCATCGCGGAGTGCCGAAGACAATTGTCTCGGATAGGGATGTAAAATTCACTAGCTATTTTTGGAAGACTTTATGGATGTTGATGGGAACGAAGTTACTATTCTCTGCATCATATCACCCGCAAACCGACGGGCAAACGAAGGTGGTCAATCGGAGTTTGGGGAACCTCCTTCGGTGTCTTGTGAGTGATCACAAAGGCACGTGGGATCTACTGCTGCCCCATGCCCAATTGGCGTACAATAACTCTAAGAATAGGTCCACGGGTATGTCACCTAATGAGATTGTTCACGGGTATAAGGATCTGGTGCCTCTTGACTTGGTTCCGTTACCACCAACATATAAAACAAGTCAATTTGCACAATCCTTCGCCCAACACATTCATGATCTACATGCACGTATACGGGCTACCTTAACTTCTCAATACGAGTCCTATCAAGCGCACGCTAATCTACATAGGAGAGTGTCACACTTTAAAGTCGGCGATCTGATTTTAGTCCGATTAGTTCCCGAATGACTGCCATCTGGCATCGTTAAAAAGTTAGTACCAAAGCGCGCCGGCCCTTTTCGGATTATAAAGAAACTAGGTGACAATGCTTTCATTTTGGATTTGCCTACGGATTGGAGTATCTCCCCCATTTTTAATGTTTCGGATTTGACGTTGTTTTTTTTGCCTCCACTTGAGTTGTCTTCTTTGTCGTCTTCTCCCTCCACTAAAATTTCTAATGGGTTGGGGAGTGGTAGTTTGGATGATCTCTCTCTTTCGGTCCCCACAGGTATATCATCGGATGGTGAGTTGCATTCTTTTATTCCTACTGCTGACATGTTTCCCAGGTTTTCCAAGACATTTCTCACTCCAGATATGATACTTGCGGCTGAGCCACTTGCGACTACTGATGGTGATACCTACCGCTTCCTCATCCGTTGGCGTGACCGCCCCCCTTCGGACGACTCATGGGTACTCGAGACGGAGCTTCGACGCTTGGATGCCGACCTTCTCCACCGCTATCTCTTGGACCACGCATCAGAGATACGTGATTTTGAGCAGGGGAGGATTGATGCCACGACCCCTCCACCACTACTTGATGATGATCCGGTCGCCGAAGCGCAATGCCATAAATATTTTCGGTGCCATGTTGACACTAACGGAAGACAGCGTTACAACCTCCGCCCGCGGCGTGCTAAGCCCACTTGAAGGCCTATTTTATTTAATTATTATGCTTTGTTATTTTATATTTCTGAATATAAAATTATTCCATGTTTGGGTAATTATTTTATATTCATATAAGCATTTATCTATTTTATTTCCTGCACTTTAAAAATATTTGGTGTGTACTTAACCGCTCGGATGGTAGAGATTACATCTCCATCTTGGACGGTTATGTGTTGTTTGTAACTAAAGGAGGCTTGTTTTGAGGATTATGATAAGAAAGAATTAAACCCTAACCCCCCCTTGAGAATTTCGGCCAAAGAGGAGTCCCCTCCATGCCGCCGCCCCCCTTGTTGGAGTGACTCCAACGATTGCTTCCTCCACCCCTCTTCGGTGTGACTCCAGTGTGGATTCCTTCGGTGTGACTCTAAGGAAGAAGGTTGCAGCCCCATTCGGTGTGACGCCGGTGGATCCGTGGAGAGAGTGATTCTCCCACATATCTTGTGCGATTGTTAGATCTGGGTTGGGTAACATCTCTCTTTCTTTGTGATTTCTTGATTTAGATTTGTGGAGGTTGAGCATCCATTTTATCCGCGATTTTTAAATACTTTGTTGCAAATTTCTGAAATCGATTTCATTATTATCGAACTCTTTATTTCCGGATCGGGTAGGTCCAATTTGCTTGAGCGGATCTTGGCCTCTAGCCTTGGTCTTGCTCTCCAAAAGGATTGGCATCCTTTGTGTTAAATTTGGGGAATAATACGACTCCTTTCCGATCGTTATTTTTGAGTCGATCATTCCTCCTGTGTGATGTATGTGCTGCATTATATGTGAACGTATTGCGACGATAGATGCTTGTATAGGTGTGGTAGATCTTAAAGTGAAAGGCGTAGAGAGCGTTATTTTTGTATCGATCTCCATCTCATGGACATCCCTACATTAGCATAGGTCCAAATGACCTTAAATTTTAACTATGGACTAAATTAGATCTGATTGACATGCTACCCCAAACTTGGGTCCATTTGAGTTGATTTACACATGTACATCTAATACTACATGGTTATGCTATATGCACACCAATTTTCCCTTACACATGCATGTGGAAAAAACCAAGAAACATAGGTCCAAATGACCTTAAATTTTAACCATGAAATAATTTAGATCTAATTGACATGCTACCCCAAACTTATGTCCATTTGAGTTGATTTACACATGTACATCTAATACTACATGGTTATGTTATATGCACACAAAATTTCCCTTACACATGCATGTGGAATAAGCCAACATGCATAGGTCCAAATACCTTTAAATTTTAACCATGGACTATTATTCACATAACCTACCTCCCAAAGGAGATTTGGGGTGATTTGAGTCCAAATCACCCATAATTTACACCATGCATGATTTATTAAATTCCTACAAAAACTGTAGAAAAATGTGCCCTACAGAGAGTTATGGTGCATACATACATGGTTAAATTTTCAACCTCATATCATCTCCTATATAAAATTTATTTACAATTTAAATTTGTCCTTCTCTAAGACCAGCCTTACTAAATCTGCCCTACAGAGAGTTGTAGGGCACCAAATGATGTGATCTCACTTCCTACAGATAGCAGACATAAGGTCCTACAAAATTTGTCTTTGCCTACATTTAATTTGAAGGCCTCTAAGGACCTCAAAATTTGAGAGCAAAAGTTCAATTTCACTAGGGAAAACCACATCGGTGTGTCCTAAATAATGGTTCTTTTATGGTTCATTTAAACATAGATCTACTCAAATGTAGAAGTCCAAATGGACTAAATTTTTTACCAGACTCCTATTATGGTAAGATTAAGCCCTCAGCCCAAATCTGAGGTGATTAGGAGTCATTAGTGTAAGACCCCTTTTTTTCAACTCCGGGGTATTATGCCGAGAACCGCCGTTTTGCGGTGACACCCTCACTCGGAAAGGTTGACACTACAAAATGTCGATCCTGCCGGCCTTATCGCTCACAAAGAAGTTGAGCTTAAACAACCTTATAGAAGCCAAGTCCACATCAAATATAAATAAACCATCATAAAGAGATGTCCACATAATCATAACTGAAATCAAAGACAGAAATAACAAGGGCTCCTGCCCGATACATCAAATCCTCACTACATAAACACTCGCGGAAGCAAATCAACTAGTAGTAACACTCACGGATCCCTACATTGGTGCTCCTGTGCTAGACTGCCCCGCCTCCATCTGCACCTGCCTCTGGTGTTGCTCTGTCTCCATGGTCTCCTAAAATGATAAGGTCCACTGACCGTTAGTCAAAAAGACTAAGCCAATCCCGCACCCCTCCCCCAGTGAATCCTAGGCACCGTGCGGGAAGGATGAAGCGGAGGACAACAAGGGGTATAACAATAGCAGGTGACAGAGGTACATGGAATGTCTACACTACATATGTATATATATAATTAAAGCAGTAAAAGAGCATAGTAAGAGCAGGTAAAGAATAAGTAAAGTGCAGTAAGTAAAGACATGTACATAATAGAAAGTAACCATTGATTTATAGGAATGCCCACACAAACCTATAGACCAATGAGTCATTTAGTAGGGCCTATCGTATAAGAAGTCCCTTAACCGACTTATACGATAGGGGTAGGGGTTGAAATGCAATGTTTATGCCATGACATGCAGAGTTATGCAGTTTATGCTATGTTCATACAAGTGCAACTCACACATTTCGACTCTATGTGCACAGACCTTTAGTTCCCCCTTTTTGGAGCTAGCAAAACTCCCAGGATACTACCGTAGTGGCAAATGGAAGCGGTGGGTTGGGCCTCGCCCACCTCTAGGTTGGTATTTGCACTACCTAACCTAGACCTAACGTACACCTCAACGCTAAGAACACAACAGCGGAGCTCCTGCGTACTCTTGCTGGTTAGACCACCAGACTTGTCTTGGTAAAAGGGTTATCCACCCTTACCGAGCCTAAGCATTAATGTCGGTGCAACGACCATCAACACTAAGGACCCACCACCTTATGCACATGCTAATATGTTTACCATCTATCTCCGAGCCATAAGCTCACTGGCTAATCCCCCCGGCACAGCAAACATTACTGAGCCACAAGCTCACCAGACTAATTAGTCTGCTGCTACAACCACCGAGCCTACCGCTCGTAAGACCAAACCGACTAAGCATCTGTGACAATGGAGTGTGAGTGAGTCTATTACTTAGTTAATCTTGTATAACAACTTGATCCTGTGATATATGGTTAGTCTTGGACTTCCCGAGGATTACCCTATAAGGGGCTCGCTACGGTACTAGGAACTATAATGGGCTGACACCCCAAGGCTCCCTTTCTCAAGACATTTAATATTGTGGGTATCTACCCATATTCCTAAGCCTCTCGTGTGTTCATTTGTATTAACCCTAGGTGGTTTATGACACTCTAGGGGAAAGACGATCTTTCGTCAATCCCAAGCACGACCTTACCCTTAGCCCACCTAGCACTCTTATCTCCTAAACTCCTTTTGGTGACCTTATCCTCTTCAACCTGACCATGCACACCATCTACATACCAATTCCACCTAGTAGGCCCCTAAATACGCAATTTCACATTTTTACTATACGCGGACCAACCTAACTATATAAAGCTAATAAGTAGAAGTACTCCAAATATTCATCCTCATGACACAAGATTATTATTGGAGGGCTATCATAGCATTTTAAGACTAACTCCAGAGATTCATAATTTTCCTCAACATTTTAGCATTTATTTAAATTTCTCCAATATTTGCCAAGTATGAATATGAACATGAAGTGTAAGGTATTCTCAAGACATGGCCCTCATAAAATTAAGATAAATCTATCATGACAAAATAATAGTAAATAATGAACATCACAATTTTACAGTAAGGAAATGTCCTCTATTTTTAATATTTAACTTCTATCTAAACTTGAAGATTTATGAAGGAACTACCAAAAATACTTGTGCCAAATATATAAAAACATTACCAGACCTCTATCATGTCCAAAAAAGCTTAATTACAATGTTTCACAAATTATGGGAATCATTTCCTCACTGAAATAATTAATGCAAATAATTCCTTATTTGCACATGTTGTGAAGTAGCCTACTGATAACAACTTCCAAAAATTATATAAAAATTTACAGAACTTTCTAGTGCTCGGAAAAGTTCTATCACCAAGTTGCACATTTTTACAAAGAGTTTTGGACCCTTAATTATATTTCTTAAGATTGAGACAAAATAGGTGCCTTGAGAATGAAATACTAGATAAATCATTAAATAAATTATACAAAAATTACGAGGGGTCAATATTATGATTATAAAGGCACCAGCAAGATTTCATCTTCATCCAGGATCATTTGTGCATGTATATATCTCTTACAAGAAGTTTACCTAAAGGGGTTATGACCTAATTTAGGGGGAATAAGTTCTCCTAAAATTCTCTCAAAATTCCCTAGGGCATAAATACATCCCATGAACATATCTCCTAGGTTCCATGTCCATTTTATAGCTTTTGACCACATGTCCTTCACAAAGCTCTATATGCACCCCAAGGGGTAAGACTAGGGTTCTATGGCATATCCACCTCTACACCACCCCATCTTACTCATGAAGGTGTTTTAGGTGATCCTAAACCAGTGCCAAGGTTTCAACTCATGGTGATGAGTTCTGACCACCATACCCCAAGATAAACAACATGCCCTAACTTTGACCCAATTTGACCTAACTTGGGTTGACAAATTACCCAACCAAATCAGTCCTAATTGGGCTGAGATTTTTCCAGGGTCAGGTGATAACCCTAAGAAGTACCCACCAAAACTTGGAGGGCATTGGAGGTCATTTGACCCAATAATTAATTATTGTTTAATTCATGAAATTATTACAAAAACCTTAGAAAAAGTTTCTCCTAAAATTTCCATCTTTGGGTATGATGTGTGGGTAGGTGTAAATAGCCTATGTTTCTATTTTCAAGTCAATCCCATAACCCAATCAAAAGATATTCAAGAAATGGTGGCTGTCCTACACTAGGGACCAGTCCCACCAAAATGGACCTACAGGGAGCTACAAAACTTCTTTTGGGGTGAAATCAATTTTAAAATAAACTAGACTCCAAGGGATACAACTTTGGTGTTGACCACCTTTTCATTTGAGGGGTTCTAGTATTTGTAGTAATTAAAATGAAATACTGCAGGAAGTATGACAATATGTGTTAGAACAAGTCTCTGCGTTCGATGAAATCCGACCTGCGTTCGATGAACTCTGTTCTGCGTTCGACGAATGCCATGCTTCAGTGCGCTCGACGAAATCCAATCTTCGTTCGACGAACTAATCTAGTTCGACGAATTAATTTAGTTCGGCGAATCAACTCCGTTCGACGAACTCCGTGTTCAGTTCGTCGAACTCAACCATCAGTTCGACGAACTCCAGAGTGTGTTCGACAAACAAATTCCTTTCGACGAACTCCAGGGTCAGTTCGACGAACTCGACTATTATTTTGGAGAATTAATTCCGTTCGACGAACTCCGGGTTTAGTTTGACAAACTCAACCATCAGATCGACGAACTCAAAATTTCTTCTACTATGTACGACAAATTAATGAAATAAGGTTATAACCTAATCATTTACTCCGGATTTAGTTCGCTGAATTAATTCCATTCGAGGAATTAATTCCGTTCGACGAACTCCGGATACAACTCGACGAATTATTTCTACTCAGATCGACGAATTAATAGAATAATGATATAACATAATCATTTAAATCTATGGCAGATCTGACGGCTCTTAGTCATCGTCCCCGTTGGATGGAAGGCGCGTGACATCCCATCCTGGGCTCCTTTGTGGGATGATTTTCCGGCCACCTGTGTCGCTTCCCGGCCAGCCAATGCCACCATCACCTCCGTTGAGGTGGTGGCCGGCGATAGGTGGTGGTTGGCCGGCCGGAGGTGGTCAGAATCGGGGTTTAGAGGAGGGGAAAGATAGCTCGAAATGAGCCCTTTCGGAAGCACGATCTGAGCCCAATTGAGCTCGGATCAAGCCACAAATTATGATAAGATCTAGCACTAAGGGAGAGGAGGCGGATTGGACCTGTGTGGGGGCTTGGTGGAGTGTATTCCGGCGAGTTGCCATGGCTGGAGGTGGAGCTTTCGGCTCCATGTCAATCCTAGCTTCCGGTGCTCGATTTCTTCGGGGAAGAGGGGGGTTTCACTCCTTTCCAACCTCTGAAGATGTTAAAGGGGTCAATTGAGGCTAAGGGGGAGGAGTTACTCGGATTGCCATTAATGGCCATTAGTGAAGATTTCGGTTACACCTGGGGGAGTGAATTTGGACATCAATGTGGTCGGGGAAGGGTTGAAAACTTCTCCTCTCCCCAAGGGGAGATGAATGGTGCCATTATTGGAGGAGATGGAAGGTTTCCTCTTCCTCTCCATTAACTCCCCCTTCTTTCTCTCTCTTCCAAATTGGGCTCTCTCTCTCCTGGCCGATTTCCCTGAAATTGAATGGCTCAATTAGTAGCACTCAATTCCATTTGGTTGTGGACCACCTCAATTGGGTCTAGCCCAATTGGATTGGGTTTAATTTGGGCAAATTAGGTCATTTTGACCCAAATTTAGGATAAGGTTGACTTTAGTCAAATTGACCAATTAGGCTGACCCCACTGAGTGTCTTAGGCTCCAATGGTCTCCCTTAAGGGTTAGGGAGGTCTGAGTAGGGTCAAGTTGGCATGTTGAGGGTGAATTGCCCCTTGATAGGGCACTTTTGACCAAATTTGGGCTAGGGTTGACTTAGGGTAAATTGGTCAAATTGGAGGTCCCATGATGGGGCTTTTTGGTCCATTAAGTTCCTAATATCCCTATAAGGGTAGGGGCAAGGTCTATTTGGCATGGTGGAGGCCAATTGACCCTAATTGAGTTAGTTTGACCAATTTAGGGTTAAGGTTGACTTTAGCCAAATTGGCCTCTTTGGTTGACCCCAATGGGTCCCTAGTGCTCCAAGAAGACTCCTATTGGGTTAGGGATACTATGGTGGAGTCAAGGTTCAAGGAAAGGCCCTAAAGTCCAACCCTAGGCTAGGTATCTGGAAAACTGCTATATGTAGACCACTGGGATTTCTCCTTCTCATCCAAGCTCACATGGTCTTAAGCTCTTCCTATGATTTTGTCATGACCTAGTCATGACAAAACCATCTTAGGGGTCTAGTTGTTTGGGGGATGTTACAATTAGCCCCCATAATTACTACATGCAAGCTTAATTAAAATCCCAAATAATCTTTAGGAAAATTAATTCTAAAAATTCTCACATTTTTATAGGAGGTGTAATAGGGCGTGACTCATGCATGCCCAAAAATTCAAGCTATTTGGAGTTGTAGTACTCCACAAATAAATTTCCAAAGATCTAGAGCACCTTATATACATGCTACACTAAATTGGATGCCCAGGGTGCTACACTGCTCCAAATTGTGTGGAATTAATTTCGAAAAATAGTAGGGACCTAGGACTTCATTTTTCATGTTGAGCACTTTTTATGATTTTTCCATTTTAGTATTTTCTTCAAATAGTTAAAGATCAGACAATTATCTTAATAAAATAGCTAATTAATAAATGTGTCCTGTGATTATCTGATCATCCCAGATCCAACGGCAGGCGAACCGTCTTCTTCCCTGAGCCAACATTCACGATTGCTCCCGTCTGGACCTCATTCCAACTACATTTCCCGGCGACTGAGCCACCTCCAAGGTCGTCCACTGCCACCACCACCTCCGTTGAGATGGTGGCTATTGACCGGTGGTGGTTTGGCCGTCGGAGGTGGTGTTTTCTGGCAAACCCGATGAGCTATTTCTATTGAAATTTGAAGATTTTGGCTCACTAGATCAGACTTAATTGAGCCTGATTTCTCCACCTAAAGATCTAAGAATCTAGCACAAGGGGAGGGGAGGAGAAACCAGACCTTGGTTGGGCTTGAGGGTGGCTATTTCCTCGGGATGCCATTTTTGTCTTCTCCAGTGACTTCCTTGCTCAACTCCGGCCACATCACTCAACCTCCTCAGCAACCTTGGGGCTTCTCCTCCTTTGGAGATTCTGAAGGTGATGGTATAAGTGATCGGGGCTGGGGTGGCTAAATCCAAGAGAGCCATTAATGGCCTCTTTTTGGCCACCCCCAATTCTCTCAATTCCAGCCACTTGGCCTCCCATAAGCTGAGAAAAAGGGCTGGAATTACTGAGGGAGCTCATTGCCAGGCATTGGGAGGAGAATTGAGTGTCAATTGGCACTCAATCTATGCCTCCCCTTTTGTCTCTTCTCAAATTTGGGGAAAACTGATGTAGCACGTTCCTACGAGCCTACACGGGTGACGTCTAGGATAATCTCGACACAGTACACCCTCTCGACTCCGCACAATAACTAAACGCAACAGCACAACTATTTTATTTATTTCTCGCGCTAACGTGCGGATAGCCAACCCGCTAGAGATCGTATCACGGCTATAGGCCAAGATCCGATCAAGCTAAAAGGACGAATATTTGTGTCCGTATGAGCGTTGTTGTACCAAAGAAAGATCCACCAAAACAAATCCCGATTCGCAAACAGTTGATCTTTCCCCAACAAGAAAATAACAAGGTTCGCCAATCCTTTCGATAGTATCCAGAAAATCAAATGAAAAATACAAATCTACCAAAGAAAACACCGCGAGAAATTTTACTTGCTTCGAGAAATCACGCTAAAATCGTCCACCACAAAAACGATCTAAGAAAGGAGATCTCTTGAGTAGAATTTCGTTACCCCTCTCGGAATCGTAGATCCGAGATATTGGATCCACTAGGAAATGATCGCTCACCTTTGGAACACGGAAGGGGATCCAAATGATGTACGAAACTCGTTCGTCTTCCTCGCTTTTGCACCGGAGAGATTCACCAAACCATAGGCTCTTGCACTTGATGTCTTCTCCTCCAAGAGTGGTCGGCTAGAGGGGATTCGTTGAAGAAGATTTCGTGGGGAGGATAGGTATGAGGAGGGAGAAGAGGAAACGGAAAAGAGAGTTGGAGAGAGAGAGAGAGAGAGAGAGAGGGGGGGGGGGGGGGGGGGGGGGGCGAAACTTGGAGAAGACCCAAGGGGGGCGGCGGCAAGATGAGAGGAAGAGGAGAGGGGAAGAGATTAGGTTTAGGCAAATTTTCAAGCAAAATAATAATCTGGATTTTAATTAAAGTCTTAGCCTTATATAGGCCTTACAACACAAGTGCTAATAACACACCAAACATAGTGCTAAATGCACACCAATAGTTCAAAATAAAATAATAAAATGCAAGCCATAATTAACTTAAGTCATAACTTAACAAACATAAAAATAATAATTAATTCTTGCGGCGTGGACGAAGATTGTAGCCGTGGCCGCCACGGCGCCGCATGTCTTTAGCCGGTGGGCCATCATCATCACCTTCCGTCGCAACTCCATGATCAACCAGTGCGCCATGTCCGTCATCTTCGTCTTCAAGTTGGCCGTCATGGTGGCTGTCGCCATCAGTCCTCCCCCGCTCGAAAGAACTCATCACCGATGAGTGGGCTGGAACATAACGGCGAAAGAGATCCGCATCAAGTAGCTTCATCTCCGACGCGGAGAGCCAAGAGTCGTCCGATGCAGGACGGCCATTCCATCGAATCAAGAACCTGTGAACATCACCGTCGGGAGTTGGAAACACAGCATCCTGCAAAATCCTGTCAGGCAAGAAAACGGTCCGGGAAAACCTCGGAAATGCGTTAGGCAAAGAAGAAAAAGAAGTTTCATCATCAACAGGTGGCTTACCTCCCGTAGAGTCCGTAGGAGAGGGCGATCCAGAAACATTCTCACTACCCACCCCATTAGAAGTTGTAGTGGAAATATTAAACGGAGAGGCAGAAAGTTCAGGTGGTGGAGCGACATAAAGCGTTAAATCCGAAACGTTAAAAAACAGGGGAGATTCCCCACTCAGCGGGTAACTGTAATAAATATGCGTTTTCTCCCAACTTCTTTAACACTCGAAAAGGACCGGCTCTCCTATTTGCTAATTTCTTTATAGTGCCCGAAGGCATCCGTTCAGGGGTTAGACGAACCATTACCAAATCACCAATATTCAAGTGGACCGCTCGCCTATTTTCGTTAGCATTCGATTGATAAATATCATATTGTTTAGCTAGGGTCTCGCTAATTTTCTTATGGAGATTGTGAACGTGCGAGGCAAAATCCTGGGCAAAATGACTAGTTTTAAAAGATGGGGGCAGCTGCACTAAATCAAGAGGCACGGGTTCCTTATAACCATGTACAATCTCATTCGGAGACAAACCGGTGGACCTATTCCTTGAATTATTGTAAGCTATTTGAGCATGAGTAAGAATAAGGTCCCACGTACCTTTATGATCGCCTACTAAACAACAAATGAATCCACCCAAACTTCGATTGACCACTTCCGTTTGCCCATCCGTTTGGGGATGATAGGCCGACGAAAACATAAGTTTTGTACCCATTAGCTTCCAAAGCGTCTTCTAGAAGTAACTAGTGAATTTGACGTCCCTATCAGACACTATCGTTTTGGGAACGCCCCGATGCGCCACGACCTCTTTGAAATACAACTTAGCAACATGGGATGCATCGTTGGTATTGTGACTAGCGATAAAAAATGCCATTTTAGAAAATCTATCGACGACGACAAGGATGGAATCGTGTCGCCGAAATGTCATAGGTAGGCCCAAAATAAAGTCCATACTAAAGTCCTCCCAAGGAACAGACGGAATAGGAAGAGGTGTATAAAGACCCGCGTTGGTCTTGTTTCCTTTTGCTAATTGACACACACGGCAACTCCCAACGATCTTATTAACCATTGGCTTAAGCCCCGGCCAAAAAAATTTATCTTCCACTAGTGTTATCGTTTTATCCCGGCCGAAATGTCCCCCTAGCCCTCCACTATGAAGCTCCCATACAATGAAATGGCGTAGTGAAGAGCGGGGAATACACAATTGCGTATGCCTAAATAAATAACCGTCACGAATGTAGTATGCCGAAATAGTAGAGGGAGCCTGTTCCTGAGCGGCTAAATAAATATCCTTAAAATCCGGGCATAGGACGTACTCGTCTTTAATGCGTTCAAATCCTATTACCGTCACCTCCATTTTAGATAATAATAGAGTGACACGACTAAGGGCGTCCGCCACTCGATTTAACGTACCCTTAAGGTGCTTAATAATGAATGTGTACTCCTGAAGATAGGAGACCCATTTGGCGTGCCGAGGGCTGATTTTATTTTGAGAGTTTACAAATTTTAGCGCTTCATGATCCGAGAGGATTAAAAATTCTTTCGATATAAGGTAGTGTCGCCAATGTTGGAGACAACGTATTACGGCATAAAACTCACGATCATAATTGGAATAATTTAATTTTGGGCCCGCAAGTTTCTCGCTAAAGTACCCAACCGGATGTCCCTCTTGGCTTAACACTCCTCCAATTCCTATCCCCGAAGCGTCGCATGATAGTTCAAACACTTTATTAAAATCCGGCAACCGTAGTAGGGGGGCTTCGGACATCCGATCCTTAATCATTTGAAACACGCTAGTGGCCGATTTGGTCCATTTAAAATCACCCTTCTTCATACATTCAGTTATTGGTGCCATGATACTACTAAAATTGCGAATGAATCGTCGATAAAATGTGGCCAATCCATGAAAACTCCTAACCTCCCTAATATTTTGTGGTTCCGGCCATTCTTTAATCACTTGGACCTTCTTAGGGTCAACATGTATACCCTCGGCACTCACTATGTATCCTAAAAATTCCACGGAAATCACACCGAACGCGCACTTCTTAAAATTAATGAATAAGTTCTCTTGGCGCAATGTAGTAAGGATTGTTCGCAAATGAGTTTCATGATCGATCGGCGAAATACTAAACACCAAAATATCATCGAAATAGACTACGACAAATTTTCCCATGTATGGCTTAAATACTTGAGTCATTAATCGTGAGAAAGTACTAGGTCCGTTGGTGAGTCCCTCTCCTAGCACTAACCACTCGTAAAGCCCGTCCTTAGATTTAAAGGTCATTTTCCATTCGTCTCCCTCCCGAATCCTTATTTGGTGGTAACCACTCTTTAAATCCAATTTTGAGAACACGGTGGCACCGGATAACATATCCAATAGATCATCCAAACGGGGAATGGGAAACCTATACTTGACAGTTATTTTATTGATGGCCCGGTAGTCTACACACAACCTCCAAGACTTATCTTTCTTCGGGACCAACAAGGCAGGGACGGCACAAGGGCTTTTACTATGGCGGATAAATCCCTTTGCTAATAAATCAGAAATTAATATTAGTAGTTCATTATGTGCGGAGGGATTAAGTCGGTAATGGGGTTGATTAGGCAAGGATGAGCCCGGGACGAAATCAATTTCGTGTTGAATGTCCCTGATGGGTCGCAACTTGGAAGGTAAATCTACCGGATAGACGTCCTTATATTCTTCCAATAACGTGCGCAGAGATAACGGTAGGTTCTCTAAAGATGGTGAATCTTCTTTAGCTTGTAGGCATACTAACGCATAAATGACGCCATCTAGGAAGGTCTCGCGTTCTAACTCCTTCCTACTTATACAACTTATGGTTTTCCTTTCCGCAGGCACCACTGTGTCCTTGGAAGCAATCGACGGGTCCTTAGGTGGTGTGGGTTTCAAAACAATGGTCTTACCATTGAACTTGAACTCGTAAGTGTTGGCTCTGCCAAAATGGGTCACGTCATAATCATAAAGACATGGACGTCCTACTAGAACGTGACATACATCCATAGGGATGACATCGCACCACACTTTATCGACATAGCTCTTCACCGTAAGCGGTACCAAGCATCGTTTAGAAACTGCGATAGACGTTTTGTTTACCCAGGCTATCTTATACGGATGTGGATGGGGCTCTGTGACTAAGTGCATTCGAGTGATGGCATTCTCCGAAACGACGTTCATACTACTACCGCTATCGATTATTAGCTTACACCACTTGTCACCGTTCTTAAAATTTACCGAGAAGATATTTGTCCTATTGTAATCGTCCGTCGCACGTGGTGTATTCATAATACATCTCATAACCATCATAAAAGAGTCGTCATCAATATCACTCGGCTCGGCGTCAGACTCAGTACCGACTTCATAGACGATCTCATCGGGATCAGACGTGGAGTCTAAAAGGGTTAGGGGTTTTCCCTTAGTGGGGCACTCACTAGAGTAGTACCCTTGGATCCCTCAAGAATAACAGGTGGGTTTAGTCTTATTAATACGCCCTACTGGAACTCTCTCACCAGTGGGATTTTTGATGTTCCTAGCGGTAATGACCACTGAGTTCAAATCTGTTGATCGAAAGCTTCCTTTGTCTCGCACTGAGGATGAGGGTGGGGATCCTAAAATGGATTTTCCTTTTTGGAAAGATCATCCCTTGGACTTATAGGCATTGTGCTTTTCAATATCCAAAGCTGCATTAAATGTTGCATTAAGATCCGTGTGACCATAGCGCAGAAGCTTGCCTTGGATATCCGGCCTGAGTCCCTTACGAAAACGTGATAGTGTTACTTCGGGCATTTCCCGGACGTCACATCTCACCATCATATCCTTAATAAGTCCCATGTACTCCGCTACTGACTTATCCCCTTGGCGAAGGGTGGCTAGCTCATCGAACATTTGGGTTCGGTGATACGCGGGGGCATATTGGTCTGTCAACAGTGCTTTCATGGCAGCCCACCCAATTGGGGGTACTCCATTCACGGTACCCATTCGCCTCTCTTCGTTCAACCAGAACGTCTTGGCCCTACTCAGAAGCTTCATTCGTGCCACTCGCACCTTATCACCGTCAGACAGATTGTGCCACTCAAAGTAGCACTCGATCTCCATGATCCAATCTAGGAAAACTTGAGGTTCTCCCATTCCATCGTAGGATGGTGGATGTAGTCGCACGGCCCTAGTTAAATCAAATTCGTCGTCCTGATCACGATGACGATTTTGTCGTTCGTTTCGTTGGTTGGCGGGCTGTGGTGGGGGCCCCTGCCGATTTATCCCAAAGCCGGGATTTTGAGGCGTCGCCTGATTTACGGCCAACCCTTGTATTAACTGGGTGAGTGCATCGAATCTAGCGTTGAACTCTTCCCGAAGCTCCGCAATCGCTGCTGGAGCGTGCTCATCATCATGGTGGTCGGCCATGGGTGAAGTGGATGGAAAATATTCCGTACCAAACCTAGTGCGCATGAACAGCAGGACAACCAGAATTTTTACCAGATATTTTTTATAAAAGGATTTTTTTGGAGACTGTTAAGTAGGAGAATAAAAATGATTTTTTAGACTTTTTTGCTTAGAAAAATAAGAAGAGCATACAGGATTTTTTTTATAATTTTTTTGCAGAATTTTTTTTTTTTTGGATTTTGCTATTCGCAGACCAAAGTAAAAAGAAAATTCAGATTTTCGTTGTCTAATACGAAACGTGCACGACCAAGTGTGGGTCGACATCCTAAGACAGGAAAACGTAAGGATGGTGTCGATTGAGAAATCAACACAACCTGGCTCTGATACCAAATTTGATGTCACGTTCCTACGAGCCTACACGGGTGACGTCTAGGATAATCTCGACACAGTACACCCTCTCGATTCCGCACAATAACTAAACGCAGCAGCACAACTATTTTATTTATTTCTCGCGCTAACGTGCGGATAGCCAACCCGCTAGAGATCGAATCACGGCTATAGGCCAAGATCCGATCAAGCTAAAAGGATGAATATTTGCGTCCGTACGAGCGTTGTTGTACCAAAGAAAGATCCACCAAAACAAATCCAGATTCGCAAACGGTTGATCTTTCCCCAACAAGAAAATAACAAGGTTCTCCAATCCTTTCGATAGTATCCGGAAAATCAAATGAAAAATACAAATCTACCAAAGAAAACACCGCGAGAAATTTTACTTGCTTCGAGAAATCACGCTAAAATCGTCCACCACAAAAACGATCTAAGAAAGGAGATCTCTTGAGTAGAATTTCGTTACCCCTCTCGGAATCGTAGATCCGAGATATTGGATCCACTAGGAAATGATCGCTCTCCTTTGGAACACGGAAGGGGCTCCAAATGATGTAGGAAACTCGTTCGTCTTCCTCGCTTTTGCACCGGAGAGATTCACCAAACCGTAGGCTCTTGCACTTGATGTCTTCTCCTCCAAGAGTGGTCGGCTAGAGGGGATTCGTTGAAGAAGATTTCGTGGGGAGGATAAGTATGAGGAGGGAGAAGAGGAAACAGAAAAGAGAGTTGGAGAGAGAGAGAGAGAGAGAGAGGGGGGGGGGGGCGAAACTTGGAGAAGACCCAAGGGGGGCGGCGGCAAGATGAGAGGAAGAGGAGAGGGGAAGAGATTAGGTTTAGGCAAATTTTCAAGCAAAATAATAATCTGGATTTTAATTAAAGTCTTAGCCTTATATAGGCCTTACAACACAAGTGCTAATAGCACACCAAACATAGTGCTAAATGCACACCAATAGTTCAAAATAAAATAATAAAATGCAAGCCATAATTAACTTAAGTCATAACTTAACAAACATAAAAATAATAATTAATTCTTGCGGCGTGGACGAAGATTGTAGCCGTGGCCGCCACGACGCCGCATGTCTTTAGCCGGTGGGCCGTCATCATCACCTTCCGTCGCAACTCCATGATCAACCAATGCGCCATGTCCGTCATCTTCGTCTTCAAGTTGGCCGTCATGGTGGTTGTCGCCATCAAAAACATACTTCTGCCCCTTTGCATGTCAATCTCTCCTCAAATATGAGGGCATGCATGGTCATGAGCCATTGGGATGCATTATGGGCATCCTATTGATGCTTTAGCTCATAGGGCTTGGCTTAACTGATCTAAATACCCATTTAGCCCAATTTTGACCTATGTTGACTTTTGGGGTTGACTTGGTCAACTGATTAGTTGACTAGTGCAATGTGGTTCTCTTGAGTCCCTTGACACCATACAATGTTGATTGGGCCATGGTGATTCCCCAATTGGGCCAATTTAGCCAATACGTGTGATTTGACCAAAATTGGGGAAAGGTTGATTTTGGTCAAATTGGATCAATTGATGACCTCTAGATGGGACTTTTGGGTCCATTGGGTCAATTTCATATTTTGGGTGTCAAATGGACCTTTTGGTGAAGGATTGACTTATGTTGACCTAAAGGGTACTCTGGTCAATTTGGCCAATTGATGACCCCATGATGGGGCTTTGGGGTCACTTGTACCCCCAATAGGGTTTGTAATACAATGGTGGGGTCAAATTGATCATATGAATTGGCCTATGTTGATCTAATTTGAGATGAATTGGCCAATGTTGACCTATTTTGACCTAAGGTTGGTTTGGTCAAATTGCCCAAAATTGGTGACCCTATGATGGGGCTTTTGGGTCACTTGGGTCTCTCTCAAGGTTAGGGACCTATTGGTAGGCTCAATTTGATTTGGTGAGTCCAATTCGAAGTAAATTGGGCAAAGTTGACTTTTGCCCTTTTGGGGTGCTTATAGCACTTTTCCTAAGTCCAAGTTGACCTAGGATCATTCCATGTTCACTACTCACAATTTCAACCCTAAACCCACCCAAGGGGTCTAGAAGGAATAGGGATGTTACAACACGCCCTTGGTCGCGGGCGTGACCAAGGGCGTGTCTCCCCGATTTTAACCTATAAAAGGCAGCAATCTCCAGTAGTATTAGAGGTTGATTTTGGAGTCTATTTCTAGCTTTAGTTTACTATTTTAATGTACTAGCTAGTTTATTTACAAGTTGTACATTATGATTATTGCAATTTTCAATTCAAGTATTGTAGCTTATTTTTATCATGTCATTTTTCCTCATCTACTTGTATTCCCAACATTATGATGAGTTGCTAAATTTCCTTTAGCACTTGGTCATGATGAACTTTGGAATGAAATAAAATATGTTTTGAAATTTTCTAATTAGCAAGCTCTATTTTTGAATATTTTTTATTTTTCTTTGATTTACTTCATTTTGATTTCATATGTCTGGTATATGATTTTGAATCTAAGATCTGTATTCTAGTTGATCGAGAGATCCATGCATACGAGGAGATCGCTCAAAGATAAGAGGAGTTGCATGCACTCCTCGAGAGAGAATGGCATAAATCTTTCGGATTGGAGTCAAATCGAATAGTGGAGTTCACCGCTTAAAGCAAGCTTAGGGGTTTTGACTGCCAAGGGGTCTTAATCGATCAACCTTAGGTTAGTTGGTAGTATTCCTCGAGAAAGGTGCTATCATGTTCTGGGAACCTCCACGGTAGAAGTTATTTCAATAAGAGTTTGTGGATTAATCTTTTGTAAAATTCTATTTTCCAAAGAGATTCTAGATCAAGTGCCAATCTTTTAATCATAATCTTTCTTCTTAATTGAATTTCTCCTAAATGCTTTTCGAAACAAACTCGACCTTTCGATCGATAAAATAATAGCTCTTCTTTGTGAGTAGAAGTACTCAACAAGCCCAAAAATAATACGACACTTGATTTTCTAAACCCTATACTATAAAATGATAGGTACACTTGCCTTATCGAATTATGCATGGATAATATTCTAATTTTATGCAACACGATTTTAGCCTTTCAGTATCAAAGGATATAATTCAAATTCTAACGGTTCGTTTATTGCCAAGAATGGAATAGAGTACTCCAGAGAGACAACAAAGATATTCTTGGAAGATTTTCAAATTCAGATTGACGGGTCGAGAACAGAAATGGAAAGAAATATTTATTATCCAGTGGACATTCCTTCTAAGCATATAGTGGAAGAGGAAACAAATTCAAACTCTATTCGACAGAGAATAAGTATACAGCGGAAGAAAGACAACACATGAATTAAATCTATTATATTCTGTTCTTCTCCTTCCTCAAGCTCTCTCTCTCTCTCTCTCTCACACAGATAGAACAAGAAGAACATCTCTATATAGGAAAAATACATAGGATCTGCTTCCTCTTCTTCACTTATAGCAGGAAGCCATCAAGAGTCCAGAGGGATCTTCAGGATCACAAGCTCATCAACCTTGCATTCTTTTCTACCTTAAGCAAGGGTTCATTCAAAACAGATCTTGGAGAACACCAACATAAGAAATATCTTTATAACTTCTTATTCTTTCTCTTTTCTCCCTCTCTTATTCTGTAACTATGGAAAGAGTCCTAAGAATCCCTCTCCAAAGGATTCAGTGGTTCTAAGAGTCTACTTATCAAAAGACTCAGTAATTGGTTCTAAGAGTCTCCTTATCAAAAGACATAGTAATTGGTTCTAAGAGTCTCCTTATCAAAAGACTCAGTAGTTAGTTTTAAGAGTCTCCTTGCCAAAAGGATCATTGGTTCTAAGAGTCTCCTTATCAAAAGACTCAAGCACTCTTTAGTGTATTCCTACAAAGGTGGTAGAAGAGTGGATGTACCCATATTTTGGGGAACCATTATAGCTCTTATCTTAAGTTGTACTTTTCTGTGCTGTCACCTTTACTATTTCTACTCTCTGTGTTTAATTTATTCTGTGTTGGTTTTTCTGTTTGCATAGTCATTAGAAATTTTATATTGTGTGTGCATATTTAGTGTAAAAGTTTTAAATCTCTATTCACCCCCCCCCCCCCCCCCCCTCTAGAGAATACTCAGAGGTTACTTGTGCACTTTCAATTAGTATCAGAGGGAGGTTGATCATAAAAAGGTTAAGACCTTGATCAAAATATCTCGTCTCTCATATTTTTATATTATAAAATTATTTTTAGAAAATGAGTTCTAACGACTACGCATCAACAGACCACCAGTGTATAATCTTAATAAGTTTACACTTTAGATGATGGCGGCTACATTCCCTGACATGTAGATGATGATGGAGCCAGCACATTGGATGAAGATCTTGTGGCTTTGCCATCAAAATACTTACGGCATCGCGACGCAAGAACGCACTACTTTCAACGTCATCGCCGCCGCAACATCACATTTCAAGATTATGATGGTCGATGTCGCGACGACAAATATGGTGCACGCCATCGCCGCCCCTTTTGAAGAACGCCATCGTTGCATGGAATATTAAATTATAATTATTCAATTATAATTATTAAATATCATGTTTATTTTTATTTTTATTTTGGTCTGTATTTAGATAAATAATAATTATAATTATTCTATTATAATTATTAATTATCATTATCATGTTTATTTATATTTTGGTCTGCATTTAGTGGGGTTTATTTTGTTTAATTAGGGATTATATATTTCCTTATTTTCGTTATTTATTTCGGCTGCATGTAGCCATAATATATTCTGCACTCATGCTAGACAATTTTTGAGCAATCTAATTTTAGAATTATATCTTGGAGAAAATTGAGTGGTGTAGCCTATAAATAGGCCATATATTGTAATGAGATGAATTATTGAATGATAAGAAAAAAACCTAAACCTTAAATTTCCCTCTTGAGTTTCTCCCTCTCCTAGCCGCCCCCTCTCTCTTTCTTCCTTCATTGGATTTCGGCCCCCTCTTGGACGCCCATCTCTCTTCCTCCCTCCTCTTGGCCGCCGGCCACCACTTCTCCTTCCGCCCATCTCTTTTCTCCCACTTGAAGATCTCTTGCAAGGTACTTGGAGTTTGTCGCGGTGGATTGCGGAACCGGCGTGAAACGAAGAAGGAGGACGTGCTACTCATCGTCGACTCATCTCCGGTGGACTCGTGGGAAGAGCGCTAAATATTTTTGTGGATCCAAGAATAACTCGGATCTACGGTTCCGACCGGGGTAACGAAACTTCTACCCGTGTGTGATTTTATTTCTAGATAGATCTTGTGGTGGAGGAATCTTGGGGTTGAAGTTGATAGCTTAAAAAACTCGTGGTTTCCTCAATTTGATTTTTGTGACTATCTTAATAAGTTTATCTTAGTTCGTGAGGCTTGGCGAACGTCCTTTTTTCTTGTTTGGGGAGATCTACCATTTCTGAGTCGTAATGTTTTGGGTGGATCTCTTTTGGTATAACACGCGCTTGGTCGAACCTGATACCGGGCCTTTTGAGCCGGAAAGAATATTGGCTCATAGCCCTTATTCGATCCCGAACGGTGGGGCTACCCATATGCTAGCGATAATTTGATAAAACTGAAATATTCTTGTGGCTGTGTTCGCTATTGACCGCGTAGAAATTTGGATCCGGGAAGGCTTTATAATAAAAATAACATTATAATTTGAATCGAATTAGAAGCCCCACATCAATTTGGTATCAGAGGTAGGTTCGTGTCAAATTCTTAATTGACGCATTCCTAAGGTTTTCTTAGAACGCCGGCACTCTCAATCTTCACACGATTTTGCGCTCAAAATTTAAAAATAAAATTTCGTCGGTCTGCGAATAGCGGCCTAAATTTTTTATTTTTCTGCGAAAATCAAAAAAATAAAATTCTGGAAATTCGCCATATTTATCTCAGTAAGAAATCAAAAAAGTATTTTACTTACCCAAGTTATTAAGCGGGAATAAAATTATCTTTCATAAAATTTTTGGCATATTTAAAATTTCTGGTCTGCGTTTAGCGTCCTAAATCTGTTATTTTTCAGCAAATTTTTTTTTAATATTCTACCTATTATTTCCTGTTAGAAAATAAAAAAAAAAAGTAATTTATCCTAGTTACTAGGCATAAAGAAAAAAAAATCATCATAAAAAAAAAATAAAAAATTCTTACCCTAGTAATTAGGTTGGAACAAATTAATATTTTATAAAATTTTCTAGTTAGAACGTTTGTGCACTTAGACTCGTATTGTCACTCACCTCACTACGAGTATGGCCTCTGACGTGTATGTTTTGATGTAGGGGTACCGTGATGACGTGTATGTTACGCTAGCGGAAAAACATTCATCACAAAAATTAAAATAAATAGGAGGGCTCCGACCAAAAGCGAACGAAAAGGGGTCGGTTGGCTCCCAAATCCGATGGAGAAAAAATATGTGGGACTCGATACAACGTCCTTAGGACCTACCTCTCCAACAAGCACACAACTCACCGTAAGCCGTACTCGATACAACGTCCTTAAGACCTACCTCTCCAACAAGCACACAACTCACCGCACCTACACAAGCATCTATTTCATCAATCGATTCATTTCAAAATGCAGCGACAATATTTTGGAGCGGCGGTGAACATTCAAGCGGCGATAAAGCTTTAGTTGAGATTAACTCTCTTGTTAACGCTAAGTGCGCCAATCTTGGAGAGCAAACCAAGGCTAGGCCGAGTTTCGCTCCCGCACCGGATCTTCCCGATCCGAACAACAATAGGGTCAATGACAACACTTAAGTTTCAGATTTTGCAAGCGAAAATATTAAGATCACGGATAAAACGATTCGACAAAACCTCCATAAACTAAGCGTAGAAGAACCACTAGAAAGGGGAGAGGTTACCCAACCAAGAACATGCATGCACTCAAGATAGATGTGGGAGAATCTCTCTCTCCACGGTTCCACCGGCGTCGCACCGAATGGAGTAGCACCCTTTCTTCCTTGGAGTCGCACCGCGGAAGTCTCGCCGGAGTTGCACCGAAGAGGATGGAGGGAGGCGGCCTTGGAGTCACACCAAGAGGAGGGGGCAGCGGCTAGGAGGGAACTCCAAGGATGGCCGAAATTCTCTATGGAGAGATTAGGGTTTGAAATCTTCAATATCTCATTCCTTTATAAAGATCTCCTTAAATAGGAGTTACAACAACATCTTAGCCATCCATGATGGAGATGAAATCCCATCCATCCGTATGGTTAAATACACACCAAAATAAAACAAAGTGTTCAAAATCAAAAATTACAACCATTTTAATAAATATAAAATCATCATCTAGCGTGAAATAATTTTATATTTATTAATATAAAGTAAGAGTGCATGAATAAAAGTTTAATTTTTCATTGCGGTTTTGGCACGCCGCGGGCGGAGATTATAACGCGGACTTCCATCAGCATCATCATGGCACCTCAGATCTTTGTGGCGCAGCGCCTCGGCAGCCGGGTCATCATCATCAAGGAGTGTCGGAGGGGACGCGCCATCAATCCTCCCCCACTCAAAATCAAGCATCTCCGATGCGTGGTCCGAGAGGTAGCGGTGGAGAAGATCAGCATCCAGTCGTTGAAGCTCCGTCGCGAGGACCCATTAATCGTCTGAAGGAGGGCGATCACGCCAACGGATGAGGAAGCGGTAAGTAGCACCCTCCGAGGTAGTAAGTGGCTCCGCAGCAAGTATCATGTCCGGAGTGAGAAAAGTCTTCGGAAACCAGGGGAACATATCAGCAGTAGGAATAAAAGTATGCAACTTACCATCCGGTGAAATACCTGTGGGAACCGACAGAGAGAGGTCATTCGTACTACCACTCCCCAACCCATTAGAAGATTTGGTGGAAGGAGAAGACGTCAAGGAACTCAACTCATGTGGAGGCGATACGAACATCGTTAAATCCGAGACGTTAAAAATAGGGGAGATTCCCCATTCGGCAGACAAATCCAAAACAAAAGCATTGTCACCTATTTTCTTGATGATCCGAAAAGGGCCGGCGCACTTAGGTGCTAACTTTTTAATGGTGCCAGATGGCAAACGCTCGGGAACTAATCGTACTAAAACCAAATCGCCAACCTTGAAGTGTGACACTCTCCGATGTATATTGGCGTTTGCCTGATAAGAATCATACTGAGCAGTCAAGGTAGCTCGTATACGTGCATGAAGGTCGTGAATATGTTGGGCGAAGGATTGTGCAAATTGACTTGCCTTGTATGTTGGGGGCAAGGGAACCAAGTCAAGAGGCACATGGGCCTTGTACCCGTGGACAATCTCATTAGGTGATAGACCGGTGGACCGATTTTTGGAATTGTTGTAGGCTAACTGAGCGTGGGGAAGAAGAAGATCCCATGTGCCTTTATGATCACTCACGAGGCATCTAAGAAGGTTCCCTAGGCTCCGGTTAACCACCTCAGTTTGCCCATCGGTTTGCGGATGATAGGCGGAGGAAAACAATAGTTTGGTACCCACTAGGATCCAAAGTGTCTTCCAGAAGTAGCTCGTATACTTAACATCCCAATCCGAGTCAATTGTCTTCGGCACTCCCCGGTGACTAACAACTTCCTTAAAATATAGCTTTGCAATATGAGATGCGTCGTCGGTTCTAGTGCATGGTATAAAATATGCCATTTTGGAGAACCTATCCACAACTATGAAGATGGAATCGAGATGACGAAAAGTGGTGGGTAGGCCTAAGACAAAGTCCATGCTCACGTCCTCCCAAGGTACGGATGGGATAGGCAATGGAGTATATAACCCGACGTTGGTTTTGGTGCCCTTGGAAACTTGGCAAGTACGGCAACTACTCACTACCCGTCCTACCATTGCCTTCAATTTTGGCCAATAAAACTTTTCCTCAACCAGGGTGATAGTCTTATCTCTACCAAAATGGCCACTCAACCCGCCACTATGCAGTTCCCAGATGATATGGAGACGTAGAGATGACTGCGGAATACATAATTTCCCATGCCTAAATAGATAACCATCCTTGATAACGAACGCAGTAATAGTGGTGGGGGAACTATCCTGGGCAGATAGGTAAGACTCCTGAAAATCCGGGCATGTAGCGTACTCATCTTTGATTCGCTCGAACCCGACAACGTTAACCTCGATAGTGGTGACTAAGAGGGCTAGGCGACTAAGAGCGTCCGCAACCCGATTGTCCGCTCCCTTAAGGTGTTTGAGATTAAAAGTGTAACCCTGTACGAAGGATACCCACTTGGCGTGACACGGGCTGATTTTATGTTGGCCATTGATAAATCATAATGCTTCGTGATCAGAGAGGATCACAACTCCTTAGAGAGGAGATAATGCCGCCAGCGGTGCAAGCATCTAATGACCGCATAAAATTCCCTATCATAGTTGGAATAATTCAATTTAGCGCCCGCGAACTTTTCACTAAAGAAACTCACAGGGTGCCCTTCCTGACTCAAGACACCTCCTATCCCCACGCCCGAAGCGTTACAAGTAAGCTCAAAGACTTTCGAGAAGTCAGGTAGACGTAAGACAGGTGCCTCAGTCATAAGCTCTTTGATGCGTTGGAAAACGAAGGTGGCGGACTTCGTCCAAGTAAACTCACCTTTTTTCATGCAGTCACTAATGGGGGCCATGATCCTGCTAAAGTCTTTGATGAAACGGCGGTAGAAAGTTACCAACCCATGGAAGCTCCTCACCTCACGTACCGTGGTCGGCTCGGGCCAGTCCTTAATCACCTTAACCTTGCTAGGGTCGACTCTAATGCCCTCCGTTCCAACGATGTAGCCTAAAAACTCCACCTCCGTAACATGGAAAGTGCATTTCTTGAGATTCAGAAATAAAGTTTCCTTCCGTAGGGTGGAAAGAACCACTCTCATGTGGGAGATGTGCTCTGTGGTAGTAGTGCTGTAAACCAAGATGTCATCGAAGTAGACAACTACAAACTTCCCCATGAATGGCTGAAAGGCATGCGTCATCATCCAGGAGAATGTGCTGGGGGCATTGGATAGCCCGAAGGGCATCACAAGCCACTCGTATAACCCATCCTTAGACTTAAACGCCGTCTTCCACTCATCTCCCTTGAGGATCCCTATCTGGTGATAGCCGCTTCGTAAATCTGACTTAGAAAATATCGTGGCGCCACACAAGACATCGAGAAGGACATCTAAGCACGGTATAGGAAATCGGTACTTGATGGTGATTTTGTTGATAGCGCGGCTATCAACACACATGCGCCACGTACCATCCTTCTTGGGGGCAAGAAGGGCTGGCACCGCACAAGGACTTATGCTAGTCCCGATGAATCCTTTTTTCATCAAATCCTCGATCTGAGTCTGCAACTCTTTGTGGGTCGCGGGATGAAGCCTATAGTGGGGTTGGTTCGGCAAGGAAGAACCCGGAATGAGATCAATCGCATGTTGTACAACCCCATACCCGTCGGGTGGGACCCTCCCCAGATGGCCAGGACCCGAGTATAACGCCCCCCCAATATTTTGATATTTAATAAATTTGGGACGTGGTCTGCGTTTAGCGGGTTTGGGGTGCGTTTAGGGTGCGTTTAGCAGGTATGGTCTGCGGATAGCCAGTTTGGGCTAGGTTTTTTTTATAAAACCTAGAAACTATACCCCCCCTAAAAGGAGTCCTCCCCCACCCCAATTTCCCGACCCCCTCTCTCTCGGTTCTTTGGAGCAGCCGCAAGGCCCGACCCCCCCTTCGTCTCTCTGTCTCGCGCCAGGAAGGAGGAGGCGACCCTCACTCCCCCTTCGTCTCTCTGTCTCGCGCCAGGAAGGAAGAGGCGACCCTCACTCCCCCTTCATCTCTTCATCTCACGCCAGGAAGGAGGAGGCCCGATCCCGACCCCCCTTCGTCTCTCTGCCTCGCCACCAGCAACAGCAGGAGGCTGACCCTCGCTCCGGCCGGGAGCTCCTCTCCCGTGGCCGTCCGAGGTGAGATCCGGCCGGGAGATCCTCTCCCGTGGCCGTCCGAGGTGAGATCTGGCCGGGAGCTCCTCTCCCGTGGCCGACCGAGGCGAAATCCGGCCGGGAGCTCCTCTCCCGTGGCCGACCGAGGCGAGATCCGGCCGGGAGCTCATCTCCCGTGGCCGTCCAAGGCAAGATCCGGCCGGGAGCTCCTCTCCCATGGCCGGCCGGGAGCTCTTCTCCCGTGGCTGTCCGAGACGAAATCCGGCCGGGAGCACCTCTCCCGTGGCTGAGCGGAGCGAGGAGTGTCCGGGGTTTCTCTCCCGCCACTCCTCTTCTTGTCTCCAAAGCATGAAAGTGGAGGCATATCAGATCGTGTAAAGCCGCTATGGCCGCTGGACGTCGAGCTCGCGCAAGGTCTTCGGTTGCGACTCCGCCAAGGCACGCGTCAAGGGTAACGAATTTCAACTCGGGCAGGTGAAGCCTTCAATTCTCATATTTGCATGGAAGCCCCTCTCCACCAACGGGTGGGGGGAGGGAGCTCTCCGACGGGTTGACGTGCGCGTCCCCGCTATTAACTGCATTAGCGCCCGGAAATGTGAGTATGGGTTTAGGCATTCTGTGTGAAGCCCATCCGGGTGTGTAGACCGGATTGGTGATGTTTCTGTGTGAAGCCCGTCCGGACGTGGGGGCCAGATTGGTGATGTTTTGGGGACCCCGGAGAAGACTCTGTGGAAGATATTTAGTATTTGCTCGTATTTGTAAAATGTCGCCGCCTCGGGAAAGGGGTGTGGGCAATGTAGCTCGGTTTGCTTCAATTGGCAGAGGCTCAGTTTGCTACCGCATGGCGAGACGTTGGCGTACAGGTGTCACAGTACCAAGCAGGGGGTTGCGGGCTTAAGCCCAAAGTTGTGCCGCCCCGAGAAGGGCTTATTTATTTATATTTGTCGGCCTGCGTGCCTAAGTGTGGATCTTATGCTCTTGTAAATTAAAATGCCTGTGATGCCCTCTTTAGGTAGCTTATATTTTTATCGTAGGCGAGTGGTGTTTTCACGAACCACTCGCCCCGTGGGATCCCCGAGGTGAAATTACCGGGAAGACCTTAAGGGGCAGTTAATTAACTCTTAGAACGGCGGAGTTACGCTGTCGGCAGTCCCATTTGGGCTGCATATAGTCAGACTGTTTGTCGGGATTACGCTATCGGCGGCCCGGACGAGGAACGCTATAAATAGACCCAAGAGAGCACCTTTAGGAGGGGGATTCGGTTTGGGATTTCCCTTTAGATGTTTTGGTTGGCCAAGAGAGTCTCCCAATGGTGCTTTGTCCCAGCTTTGGCTTGGGAGGGGAAGCGCTCAACGATCTTCTGGGTTAGTGGAGGGACCTCCTCGCTGTGACTAAGGTCTTAGTCAATCTTCCTAGTTTCCAGTCTACCTTCTCTGAGGGATCAGTAAGGGCTAGCCGCCCCTCGGTGAGGGCCCCGAACTCCACAAGAGACCGAGAAATTGGTTTCAACATTTTGGTGCGGTGAGCGTGGAGTGTGGCTGGTCCAAGAAAGTTCCAAAGAGCAGGCATGACAGGAGGCGAGGATCAAGGCGAGGGGTTCAGCGAGCCACCGCAGGTGGTAACACCGAGGATGTTCGCGGACTTCAGGAGGGAGGTGCCGGAAAATATTCTACGTACCGATCTTCTTCTGAACTTTTTTCTACTTGAAGTGATCCCGAAAAATGTATATACCATTTTTTCTCCCCTACGACATTCACTTTCGCACAAGCCAAGTATACGTCATAAAGAAATTCTAGACGTAAGACGAAGGGATCTGGTACTAGCAACTAATGCTGTGAAGTGAATCATTGAGAGGTTTCGTGGTTCAATGTCGTTTTTTTTAGTAAGATAGAAAATGCAAAGTCTCTTCAACCGGATAAATGCTCATTTTGGAGGAGACATTGTCATCTCAGAGTTTTCTTGTGAGCATCTATTAACATCGTGTTTAAAACTTTTATTTTCTTGTATCAGTTAAGTCCAGGAAGCTCTACGCCGCGGTTGTTGCCAAATAGGGATAACATAATGTCATAGAGAGAGTCAATTTACTCAAATGGTCTACCACAACAAAGATTATTTCCTTCCAGTGAGATCTAGACACTGCATTTACTGATATAGTCATGAAAGGTGACCTTGAGCTTCTTCCAATAATAGAGTTGTTTGGGCAATTAAGTGGTTGTTATTCCTGAATGCCCACCAATTCCAGTGTCATGATATAACTGTAATTAAAATTTCTTAACTTCATCATCTCCAGTTACAAACTTTCGCTTCCGCTTCAACACTCTATTAACACCCTGATAATCGGGCTTATATGTATTATCTTCTTTCCTCTTAACTAATTCTTCTATTATAAAATGTGACCCCAATAGCCTCATGTACGTTTGATTCTTTGCAATAGATAAGATGTCATAACTACTAGGGCCACTAGTCGTGCCTCAACTTCCTGGTGTTGTCTTGACAAACCATTTGCACCGTTGTTTTCACTACATTTTTCATATGCAAGTCATATCCCAGAAACTTGGTGATATATTTTTGGTGTTGTTGAGTGGTGTTTCTCCGCTTCATCAAATATTTTGACCGCGATGGTTTGTGCTAGTATAAAAATGTGTTCCTTTCAGATAATGTTAAAATGATAGTAAGTTAAATGTGCTAATCACTAGCCCAAATATTTTATTGACCGATTTTTTGTCGAAAAAGGGTAAAATTGCAGACGCTACTGCTAAGCTTTTTATTTAAGGTAAGCCCTTTTCAAAAAAAAAAGGGGTAAGAACCATACAGATTGTGTTTTACTCGATCTTATGGCCAGTTTTACACTTAACATTGAAGAAAGTTATTTACATCTCAAAATAGGCGGTGTTAGTACTTTTTACTTGGTTCAAGAATTGTGCGCTCAATAAGGCTTGGTCTGGCCTGCACTATGATTTTGGCTTCACAAGGCTTCCGATTTTGTTTATCATGCCGCTCTTGCGATTTTGCCCCATTCTGTGAGCCCCGTTCTCATGAGATTCCGGGTTATGCCTAGATTATTTTACCATATCCATTGTCGAGAAGTTGATAGCGTTTTAGAAGCTTGAACCCAATTGGGAAGGGCCGTATATTGTGAATGAGGCGCTCAGGTCCGGGGGATATCATCTCCAGGATGTGGAAGGGGTACCCCTCGGCCGGGCTGGAAGTGGAGATAACCTGAGAAGATTTTATCCTTGAAAGTTCTTTCCTTTTATACATATAACTATTAAATTCTTTGACTATGGTGACTCATATGTTGGCTTGGTGACTAAAAAATTGAATATGTTGGTGCTGGAATGCCCCAGATCGATTCCGCTCCCGGGCTCTCACCTAGACGGGGGGTTCAGGTTGATCTCTGGAGAGGCTGGAAAGGTTGGATATGTTGGTGCTGGAATGCCCCAGATCGATTCCGCTCCCGGGCTCTCACCTAGACGGGGGGTTCAGGTTGATCTCTAGAGAGGCTGCCAAGGTGACAAGTTCTTTGGAATGGCAGGTTGACCTCTCGTGGAGGCTCTTTGGTTTCGGCTCCGTGATGGTTCCGCTGTTCGGGCTCTCATCTAATCGGCAGAGCGGGTAAACCTCTCGGATGACAGTTTGAGACACGATGAGATTCAATATAAGGCCTTAGCATATAAGAGATCAATTATGCTTGTTAAATTGATAGTTTTCACTGACAATCGAAGTTCTTTAAGAATAGTTTTGAAAACAAAAGCTTAAGATAGCGAATCCTACAATGGCACAACATTATTTGATTAGTTTTGGAAACAAAATTAGATTCATTTTGAATTGTCAATGCATGATTGTTTATGTAATCATTATAGATAATAGTGAGCATTCTATTCCTCAGCACCATCAATCATCCTTGAGGCCCATTCCTGAATAACACAATATGCAACAGTAAAAAGAACTGCGATCTAAATTATGAGTTTGCTTGCTAATAGACATTAAGTGGCATGACGTTCTGAGAACCTGAAGGGCATAGTATCTCTACCATAAAAAGAAGGCATATTGTATAACCAAGGTTGTTGACAACCAAATTGATCATTTGAAGGCAACAAAGGGGAATGTTATCACGTCAGGACAAATATGAGTACAAAAGGGAAGAATCATCATTCACATGATTGTATACCCATTTTTTTTCGGGTCGGCTCCCACCCTCCGGATACTTGGGGTTGGACATTTCTTTCCGAGCGTGGGACACGCTCGCAAAGAGCGGGGATTGTGTACAACCCCGTACCCGTCGGGTAGGACCCTCCCTAGATGGCCAGGACCCGAGTGTAACGCCCCCCAATATTTTGATATTTAATAAATTTGGGACGTGGTCTGCGTTTAGCGGGTTTGGGGTGCGTTTAGGGTGCGTTTAGCAGGTATGGTCTGCGGATAGCCAGTTTGGGCTAGGTTTTTTTTATAAAACCTAGAAACTAAACCCCCCCTAAAAGGAGTCCTCCCCCACCCCAATTTCCGGACCCCCTCCTCTCGGTTCTTTGGAGCAGCCGCAAGGCCCGACCCCCCCTTCGTCTCTCTGTCTCGCGCCAGGAAGGAGGAGGCCACCCTCACTCCCCCTTCGTCTCTCTGTCTCGCGCCAGGAAGGAGGAGGCGACCCTCACTCGCCCTTCGTCTCTTCGTCTCGCGCCAGGAAGGAGGAGGCCCAATCCCGACCCCCCTTCGTCTCTCTTCCTCGCTGCCAGCAACAGCAGGAGGCCGACCCTCGCTCCGGCCGGGAGCTCCTCTCCCGTGGCCGTCCGAGGTGAGATCCGGCTGGGAGCTCCTCTCTCGTGGATGACCGAGGTGAGATCCGGCCGGGAGCTCCTCTCCCGTGGCCGACCGAGGCGAGATCCGGCCGGGAGCTCCTCTCCCGTGGCCGTCCAAGGCAAGATCCGGCCGGGAGCTCCTCTCCCATGGCCATCCGAGGAAAGATCCGGCCGGGAGCTCCTCTCCCGTGGCCGACCGAGGCGAGATCCGGCCGGGAGCTCTTCTCCCGTGGCCGTCCGAGACGAAATCCGGCCGGGAGCTCCTCTCCCGTGGCCGACCGGAGCGAGGAGTGTCGGGGGTTTCTCTCCCACCACTCCTCTTCTTGTCTCCAAAGCATGAAAGTGGAGGCATATCAGATCGTGTAAAGCCGCTATGGCCGTTGGACGTCGAGCTCGCGCAAGGTCTTCGGTTGTGACTCCGCCAAGGCACGCGTCAAGGGTAACGAATTTCAACTCGGGCAGGTGAAGCCTTCAATTCTCATATTTCAACTCGGGAAGATAAAATAGGAGTAGGAGGAGAAGTAGTTACCTTGGGTTTCTCCTGTTTTGAAACCACCTCCTTTCCACTGCGGAGAGTAATCACACCGGCGCTTTGCATTGGATTTTGCTCAGTATTTCTCGGTAGAGCTCCTTGCTGACGCTCGGAGAACATTTTTGCTAGCTGCCCCACTTGATTCTTTAAATTTTTGATCGATCTGGTGAGATTCCAGATGTTCGATTCATTTGTAGCAACATATTTTGCAAATTCCTCTTCAAGCGGAGAGGGCTTTTGCTGTTGCGGTGGAAAACCGGGCGGATTAACATTTAAAGGATGAGATGAGTTTAGAAGTTTATTAGGGGGTGGGTGGGGGGGGGGGGGGGGGTTGATTTAGATTCATAGAACGCTGAGCATTTCCTTGGTTGCTCCATGAGAAATTCGGATGGTTCCTATAACCCACATTGTAGGTGTTGTTGTACGGAGCGGAGTTCGGGTTATAGGAAGACCGAGGCGGATTTCCCACGTAGTCAACTTGCTCTTCGATTGATACCTTATTAGCCCTAGGAGGAGTGGCGGAGGAAGCAGACATCTCCGCCAATTGCTTTGTTAAGCGCTCAACTTGTAAAGATAAATTAGAAGTAGCGTCTATTTCAAAAATACCGGCTGGCTTATTAGGCCGCCCTCATGGCAAATTCCATTGATAAACATTCATGGTCATTTCCTCAAAAAGCTCTTGAGCGGCCTCCATGGTCTTTTTATTTAATGTACCCCCGGCGGCCGCATCAATCATTTGCCTAGTTTGGAAAATCAAGCCATTATAAACGATCTGCACTTGTTGCAAAGTGGGAAGTGCGTGGTCAGGGCAACTACGCAAAAGATCCTTGATGCGCTCCCATGTATCATAGAGAGTCGCCGAGTCGATTTGCATAAATGACGCAATATCTATTTGCATTTTGGCAGTCTTTGCAGGTGGGAAATATTTAGTGAGAAATTTTTCCGCCATATCGGCCCATGTAGTGATGGGCTCCCTAGGAAGAGAGCCCAGCCACTGCTTGGCCTTAGACCGCAAAGAAAAAGGAAAAAGACGTAATCGAATGACATCATCAGTGATGCCATTGATTTTAAATGTGTCGCAGATTTCGAGAAAATTAGAAATATGACAGTTTGGATCTTCGTGCGGTTGACAATCGAATGTCACTGATTGCTGCACCATTTGTATGATGCTGGACTTGATCTCAAATGTTTGTTCGCCACCGTGGGGCAATCAATACTCGACTGTGTGCCTTCAAAATTCGGCTGCGCAGAATAGAAGATGGTCCATTGCGCGACCTCATTAGGATCGGTATGTTATGATTAGGAGGATTAAGATTCGGATCCATATTTGCTGTGTTAGTGTCCCCGATCGACTCTTCGAATTCTAAGTGTATATCCTGATCACGAGAATGGCGGCGCCGAAAAAGGGTTCGCTCGATCTCGGTATGAAAAGGAATATTCGAAGCGCTACCTCGGGTCATACACTATAAAGAAGAAGGGTAAAGAAGAAAGAACAAAAAGAGAAAAGAGAGAATTATAAAATAAAAAGAATGAAAGGGGAAAACTTGATTATTATATTTTTTCTTTTAGGCGGAAGTTAGTCTTGGACTTCCCTAGGTATACCCTGTGAAGGGTTCTCACCGGTAATAGGAGGTGTGATGGGATGATAAACCAAACGTCCCTTTCCAAGATTTAGATTACACCTTTAAGATTTTTGAAACTAGAGAAAGTAAAATAAAATAAAAAGATACATGATAAAATTAATAGCTATCCTCTTTTCAAAATATCAACGCAAAAATTCCTCGGCAACGACGCCAAAAACTTGATAGGAGAAAATTTGAGCTTCTCTTACTTAGGGATTTGGATTTAAGAAAAAGCGAAGAGATTAATGATGTTTTCCAAAACTATATCCGATAAAGTCAAGTATACCTTATCGTCTATAATATTGGATATTTTGAAAACACCAAGGTCATATTCCTCGGAGCGCGTTGATTACTTCTACTTCGAGGAGATCACTATTAAATTATCTAATGATTTTTGTAGTGTTTGTTTTACTTAACTAAAAGAGACAAATTGCAAACTAGATTAAGGTTTAATGGATGGTAAAAAGGATTAGCGCTCAATCTAAAATCACCTTGGAGTGAGAATAATCAAGAGAAGGAAAAATAAATATAATTCGGTTTAAATAATCTACTTGACTGTGGAGGTTCCCGAAGCTTGAACATGCCTCTCTCAAGGGAAATGCCGAACTATGTTTAGGAAAAATCAAGCGAACTCTCGTTATATAATCGATTACCTAAAAACTGCTTTACGTTGTGAACCCCTCTATTGGGTTTGACTCCAATCCGATAGATTTACGTCATCCTCTCTCGAGGGGTGCGTGCAAGTCTCTTTACTCTTGAGTGATCGATTCATACTGTGAGCCTCTCGGCTAGCTAAGTATGAAAACTAAAGCGAAAACCAAATATCGAAAATGTAACATCCCCCAAACAACTAGATCCCCAAGTTGGTTTTGTCATGACTAAGTCATGACAAAACCATTGGAAGAGCTCAAGACCATGTGAGCTTGGGAGAGAAGGAGAAAACCCAAGTGGTCTGCAAATAGCAGTTTTTAGATACTTAGCCTAGAGTTGGACTTTAGGGCCTCACCTTGGACCTTGACCCCAAAATAGTATCCCTAACCAATTAGGGATCTCCTTGGAGCACCAGAGATCCATTGGGGTCAACCAAAGAGGCCAAATTAACTAAAGTCAACCCTAACCCTAAATTGGTCAAAGTAACTCAATTAGGGCCAATTGGCCTCCACCATGCCAAATTGACCCTGCCCCTACCCTTATAGGGTCACTAGGGACCTAATGGACCAAAAAGCTCTATGATGGGACCTAGAATTTGGCCAATTTTACCAAAGTCAACTCTAGCTCTAATTTGGTCAAAAGTGCCCTATTAAGGGGCAATTCACCCTCACCTTGCTAAATTGACTCCACCTAAACCTTCCTAACCCATAAGAGAGTCCAATGGGTCACTACCCACCCATTGTGGTCAACCCAAGTGGTCAATTTGACCAAAGTCAACCTTATCCAAAATTTAGGGCAAAATGACCTACTTTACCCAAATTGAACCCAACACACTAGCTAGTCCCCATTGATGTGGTCCACCACCTAATGGGGATTGAATGCTACTGAGTTAGCCATTCAATTTGAAGAGAGTCGGCTAGGAGAGAGAGAGAGAGCCCAATTTGGAAGATAAAGAAAGAGAGGGGAGTTATTGGGGAGGAAGAAGAATCCCACAATCTTAGCAATTGATTGCACCTTCCTTCTCCCCTTGGGGAGATGAGAAGTTTTCAGCTTCTTCACGGCCTAATTGATGGACAATTCATCCCCCCCCCCACCCCAAGTGTAACCGAAATTCTAGCTAATGGCCATTAATAGCTTTCAGGAATAAAGCAACCCCAAGCTCGAATTGAAACCCCCATTACCTTCAGTGATCCGAGAGGAAGAGAACCCCCAACCTTTCAGTGAGAATTGTGCAGAGGAGGCCTATAGCGGAATGGCACCAAAATCTACACCACCGTCAATGGCGACTCGCCAGAATATGCGCCACCAAGCCCCCACACAGGTCCGATCCGCTTCCTCTCCTCTAGTGCTAGATCCTCTAATGATTCTGGGCTTGATCTGAGCTCAATTGGGCTCGAATCGCGCTTCCGAGAGGGCTCATTTCGAGCCCTCTTTTTCACGCAAAATCCCCTCACTCCGGCCACCTCCGGATGGCCAACCACCTCTAATCGTTGGCCACCACCTCCACGAAGGTGGTGGTGGCATTGGTCGGTCGGGGCGGCGCTCAGGTGGCCGGGAAAGTGAGGAGAAAGTGAGCCATGGATAGGCTAATCCCAGCTCTTGGCTGGAGGAAGAAGATGACCTGGAGTCGTCAGATCTGCGCCAAGATTCGTGCTGAATCATTTCATATGATTAGAATGATTTATTTCATTTATGTCACACTTTGAGCAGTGTTTTGTTATAATTATTGAAAATACTAGACTACCTCTGATGAAAAAGTTCCCAACATAACATTTGTAGCCCTTGGTGTGTAGAATAAATGAAAATTTGTTTCAGGCCAATAGGGGCACTGTAGGCCCCTGTAGGGCCATTTTTGTAGGACTGGTCCCTAGGGTAGGGCAACCACCATTCCTTGAATATCTTTTGATTGGGTCATGGGATTGACTTGAAAATTGAAACCTAGGCTACTTATATCTACCCCCTTACCATATCAAAAGATGGGAATTTTAGGAGAAAAAGTTTCTAAGTTTTTTGTAATAATTTCATAATTCAAATGTTAATTAATTTATGGGTCTAGTGACCCCCAATCCCCTCCAATTTTTTGTGGGTGCTCCTTAGGGTTATTATAACACCCTGGTAAAAATTTCATCCCAATTACGACTGATTTAGTTGGGTAACTTGTTAACCCAAGTTGGGTCAAACTAGGTCAAATTTTTGGTATGATGTTTATTTTGGGGTATTGTAGTCAAAACTCATCAACATGATGTGAAACCTTGGCCACTGGTTTAGAATCACCTAAAACACCTCCATGAGTGATTTACGGTGATGTGGGGTGGATTTGTCCACAAGACCCTAGCTTTACCTTAGGGTTGCATTTTGAGCTTTGTGAAGGACATGGGGTCAAGTGTTATGGAATGGTCGTGGAATTTGGTGTGCAAGTTCAAAGGGTGTAATAATACCCTAGGAAATTTTAAAAGGATTTTAGGAACCCTTATTCCCCTTAAATTAGGTTATAACCCCTTTAAGGCTTTTCATTATTAAAGAGATTTACATATTCAAATGGTCTTGGATGGTGATGAAATATTGGTAATGCCTTTATAATCATATGATGGACCTCTAGTAAATTTTGTGCATTTAATTAAATGATTTAACCAGTACTTCATTAACAAGGCACTTATTTTGTCTCAGTCTTAAGAAAAATAATAGAGGGTCAAATACTCTTTGGAAATATTTTGCAACTTGGTGATAGGACAATTCATGGCACTAGCAAGCTTTGTAAATTTTTATGTAAATTTTGGAGATTGTTATCAGTAGGCTACTTCACAACATGTTCAAATTAGGATTTATTTGGAATATTTAATTAAATAAGATGTGAAACTCGGTCAGTAAGCCTTTCTGATCATCTTAGAGATCTGGTGTTTCTTTCATAATTTTTGGAATTATTTAATAGTAGGTTCCTTCACAATTTTTCCCTAGAACGGGTTTCTTTGAAATATTCATTTATGTGATTAATTTGCCTTTATAAATTCTGAAATTTGGCTTGTAGAGTTTTCTGACTTATATGAAGGTCTAGTAAATTTTTCATAATTTTTGGATTAGTATTTTTGATGGTTTCTTCATTAACCTCAAACTTTGGATATATATTAAATATTATAATTAGAGGACAATTCCTGATTGTAAAATTGTGACATTTTGTACTTACTATTATTTTGGCATGACAGATTTATCTTAATTTTATGGGAGTCATATCATAAGAATACCTTACACTTCATGTTCATATTCATACTTGGCAAATATTGGAGAAATTAAAATAAATGCTAAAATGTTAAGGAAAAATATAAATCTATGGATTTACTCTTATAATGCCATGATAGTCCTCCAGTAATAATCTTGTGTCATGTGGATGAGAATTTAGAGTACTACTTTTGTGGTTCATATTGTTCGTTTGGTCTGCGTATAGTAAAATGGTAAAACTTGGGTAACTAGTGGTCTACTAAGAGGAAATGGGGTTTAACTGGAGTACATGGTCAGGTTGAAGAGGATGAGGTCACCAAAAAGGAGGTCATGTGGTAAGAGTGCATGGTGAGTTAAGGGTAAGGTCGTGCTTGGGATTGACGAAAGATCTGTTGGGTTTTTCTAGAACCATACATCACATGTAGGCGCAGCGGAATAAAAGAGAAACAATCCAAAAGACTTTGATCGGGCCATGAATATTGAATCAAGAAGTTAATCAAAATGCTAGGTATGAAATTACCTTTGCGGGATTGGATCAAATCCAACCTAGATGCTCCTAGAAGAAGAGTCCTTGCACCGGCTATGCGAGAGTTCTCACGTAGAATAATGTCTACGTCTATACAGTGATCCACACGAGCCGGGAGAAGAACGACTGCACCTTTGCACTTCCACGAACTGCTAGGTTCGTTCCAGGAAGAACACACACGACGACGATCGCCAGAGAGGAGGTCAGCGGAGGCGATTCAGGGTGGCGGAACACTTCCGTCTAGGGTTCGAGCGAGAGCGGAACTCCTTCCGTCGGCTTCTATTTCGTTAGTTATGAGAACCCTAAAAGAAGTCCTATTTATACCCAAAGGATAAACAACTTCTAGAAGAATCGCTATCCGCAGACCACACATCAGAATAGGGGCTTCTGTTACAATTCGTCGGGATTCCACGGAACAGCATTCGTCGAGTTTTCACCGGACAATCCGACGAATTCCGACGAATCACATCAGACGGCAACATTTGCCGAGTTAATGCTCTCTGTAACAATTCGTCGAGTTTCCACGGAACGACCCGACGAATTCCGACGAATCCGATCAGACGGCAACACTTGCCGAGTTAAGGGACTCTGTAATAATTCGTCGAGTTTCCACGGAACAATCCGACGAATCCCGACGAATCCGATGAATTCTATCTGTGTAAACCCGACGAATTCAGACAGCAACATTTGCTGGACTTCCTCCATTCTATATGGTGATTAGTAACCTTTACCAACACAGTCAATCTTCCATCTTCTCCACATGCTCTTATGTGCAACCCTGCAGGCTCATATCGCGTTGGCAGTGACATTACATGTTTGACCACTTCTAGATCACAATGGTAACTCCAACAGTCTCCCACTTGATCTTGAAAGTATCAATCAAAAACCTCATAAACAATGAGCGGCATCTAGCAATGCATCATTGCTCCCCAAGCAATAAGAGTTCATAACTCATAAGCCTTTATGACCAATGTTCCAGCGTTGTCTTTGTCCCTTTGTCCCTTACATCCAGAAAGAACTAGAGGCATGGACCGTGTCACCCTCATAATAGCTCAATCCAAGTTTCTTGATCTAGAACGGACTTCCAGAGAATGGTGAGCTCAATATCACATATTGACTCTACCAAGCATGGCCATGCATTTCTCAGTCCAATTCCACCAAGGGGCCCATGGATGCAACTCCTGTTATATAGGAGGATAAATCCCATATCTGCTCACACCCAAACACCCAAATGATTCGTAACGTACCCAACGACCACCCTTATCATCAACCTTCTTCAAGGAAGACTTTAGATGACATCAAAGCACGCTCTTCCTCACTCGATGAATGCTGTGACTTCAGGTCAAAGGACCACAACACCATTGTCAAATGAGACCTACTTGTGACACTTTTAAGTAACAATCCACAAAGTAGTCTCAGGTTGGGTCTGTCCAGTACAACTTGTTCACTAACAAGTACCCACGTGATGACTTGATATCACAATATCATGACATGTGAGAACCGGTCATCAGTCAACACACATGCTAGTCTTATTGTATCATCATCGACCTTAGCTTCTACGATGATACCTCGACCAGGGACCTTTTAAGAATGAAGCTTCGAAATCATAGGCTCTCACATTCAAGTCACGTACTTGATGTCCTATGGAAGCGAGCATTCTAAGGTTATTTATCACGAATTTTATTCTATCAAATAGAAACAGTATATCGTAATAAAAGAACTTGCCATTAATTGTAAAAGGAAATAATTGGTACACAATTCATCATATGAATAAATAATAAACAGCCAACAGAATATTTATTTTACATGCAACCCACAAGACTCCCACTAGAGATGATCACTCAGGTATCGTATACCCATTGATCTAGTATGACCATCATGCTTTCTCTGCGCGAGAGGCTTTGTTAGTGGATCTGCAATATTCTCCTCAGTCGGCACTCTGCAAATGTTCACATCTCCTCGTTCGACAATCTCACGAATAAGATGGAACCGCCGAAGTATGTGCTTGGAGCGCTGATGCGATCTAGGTTCCTTAGATTGTGCAATTGCACCATTGTTATCACAGTAGAGAACTACGGGACCAACAATGCTAGGAACTACATCTAGCTCGCCGATGAATTTCCTAATCCATACAGCCTCCTTCGCTGCATTTGCCGCAGCAATATACTCGGCCTCAGTTGTAGAATCAGCAACTGTCTCTTGCTTGGAACTCTTCCAGCTCACAGCTCCTCCATTCAGGCAAAACACAAACCCTGACTGAGACTTCGAATCATCCCTATCAGTTTGGAAGCTGGCATCCGTGTAACCACTTACAACGAGCTCTTCCTCTCCACCATACACCAAGAATACATCCTTAGTCCTTCTCAAGTACTTCAGGATATTCTTTACGGCTATCCAGTGACATTCACCGGGATCAGACTGATACCTGCTAGTCATGCTCAAAGCAAAAGAGACATCGGGTCGAGTACATAACATTGCATACATGATTGACCCAATTGCCGAAGCATATGGAATAAACTTCATGCGGTCCTTATCTTCACAAGATTTTGGACACTGGTCCTTAGAGAGATTCACACCATGAGACATGGGCAAAAATCCTTTCTTGGACTCAAGCATGTTGAACCGCTTCAACACCTTTTCAATGTACGTACTCTGGGTCAAACCCAGCAACTTCTTCGATCTATCTCTATAGATCTTAATACCGAGTATGTAAGTCGCTTCACCCAAGTCCTTCATAGAAAAGCAGTTCCCTAGGTTGTTCTTAACAACTTTCAGGGTAGGTATGTCATTCCCGATCAACAGTATGTCATCTACATACAATATCAGGAAGACAACAATGCTCCCACTGATTCGCTTGTAAACACACGGTTCGACCTCGTTCTTGACAAAACCAAACTCTTTGATCTTCTCATCAAAACAAAGATTCCAACTTCTAGAGGCTTGTTTCAATCCATAGATGGACCTATTCAGCTTGCAATTTTAGTGGCTTCATTTGGGGATACAAAACCCTCGGGTTGTGTCATGTACACTTCCTCAAGGAGGTTTCCATTTAGGAAAGCCGTTTTGACATCCATCTGCCAGATCTCGTAGTCATAATACGCAGCAATAGCAAGCAATATCCTAATGGACTTTACCATGGCAACAGGGGAAAAGGTCTCATCATAGTCAACACCATGAATTTGCTTGAAACCCTTAGCCACCAGTCGCCCTTTGAATGTCTGTACATTCCCATCCATGTCGGTCTTCTTCTTGAAGACCCACTTGCACCCTATGGGTCGTACCCCTTCAGGTGGTTCCACCAAGTTCCAAACTTGGTTTGTATACATGGAGTCCATTTTGGATTTCATAGCCTCAAGCCATTTGTCGGAGTCCGGTCCATTCATAGCCTCTTGGTAGGTCGCTGGTTCATCATCATGATCCATAAGCAACACATTACCTATTTGAGACACGAGAAATCCATATCTCTCAGGCTCAAATCTTGGTCTACCAGATCTACGTAGGACTTGTGTCTCTTGAGCAGGTTCTCCAGCTACAACATCTTGTAGTCCTGGCTCAGAATCCAACTCTGGTTCATTCACTACTTGTGGTTCTTGAACTTCTTCAAGTTCTACCTTTTGCGTCTTTCTTGACAAGAACTCTTTCTCCAAGAAGACACCCGTCCTTGCGACAAACACTTTGCCCTCAGACGGTAGGTAAAAGTAATATACTTTCGTTTCCTTAGGATATCCCACCAGATAACACTTATCTGATTTGGGTTCCAGCTTGTCAGGCATTTGACGTCGTACGTATGCCTCACAGCCCCAAATTTTAATGAATGACATACTAGGACGCTTCCCAGTCCATATCTCATATGGTGTCTTTAGAACCGTTTTCGTTGGAGCGCGATTCAGTGTTATTGCAACAGTCTCTAAAGCAAAACCCCAAAAGGAAACAGGCAAGTCTGCATGACTCATCATCGACCGTTCCATGTCTAACAGAGTATGATTTCTCCTCTCAGACACACCATTATGCTGCGGTGTCCTAGGTGGAGTGAGCTGTGATACAATACCACACTCTTTCAGATGATCACGGAACTCATGACTCAGGTATTCGCCACCTCGATCAGATCGGAGTGCTTTAACCTTTTTACCCAATTGGTTCTCCACTTCATTTTTAAACTCTTTGAACTTTTCAAAAGTTTCGGATTTGCACTTCATAAGATACACATATCCGTATCTACTGAAATCATCAGTAAATGTAACGAAGTAGAAATACCCACCTCTAGCCATAGAACTCATGGGTCCGCATACATCACTATGTGCAACACCCAAGAGATCCTCAGCCCTCTCAGTATAACCAGTGAAAGGGGCTTTAGTCATCTTGCCTAATAAACAAGACTCGCATCGCTCAAATGATTCATAATCAAATGAGTCCAATAGTCCATCTTTATGGAGCTTGGATATGCGCTTCTCGTTTATATGGCCCAAACAACAATGCTAGAGATATGTAGGATTTGAGTCATTTGTTCTTAATCTTTTATTATTATCTACATTATAGATCGGATGGTCCAGGTTCAAAACATAAAGACCATTAAACAATTGAGCTACAACATAACAAACATCATTCTTAAATATAGAACAACAATTGTTCTTAATTATAAAAGAAAATCCAATCATGCCCAAACATGAAATGGATATAATGTTTCTAGTTATGGCCGGAACATAATAACAATTATTAAGTTCTATTACAAGCCCACTAGGCAAAGAAAGACGGTAAACCCCTACGGCTACAGCAACAACTCTTGCTCCATTGCCGACGCGTAGGTCCACCTCTCCTTTACTCAGCAATCTCCTCCTTCCTAGTTCCTGCACATTTGTACAAATGTGAGAACCACATCCGGTATCCAATACCCAAGATGAAGGAGCAGAAAGGTTTATCTCTATAACATAAATATTCGAAGCGGAGGTCATACCTCCCTTCATTATCCGCAGACCGTCAATGTACGAAGGACAATTCCTCCTCCAATGACCAGCCTTGCCATAGTGGTGGCATTTCCCTTCCTTCACGGTGCTCTTCCTTTTCAGCACAGAAGATTTGGGCTCAAGATGTGACTTAGGTCCCACCTTCGTCTTCTTGAAGCCCTTGGCCTTACCCTTGCCTTTATGTACCATCAACATGGGACTAGCAGGCTTGGCCTTCTTCATGTTTATCTCGGCAGTTCGCAACATGCCTAGGAGCTCGGGCAGTGTCTTGTCTATTTCATTCATGTTGTAGTTCAAGACAAACTGCTCATAACTATCCGGCAACGATTGCAGGATAAGATCTGTGGCCAACTCTTGACCCAGAGGAAAACCCAGTCTCTCCAGGTTCTCTATATACCCAATCATCTTGAGTACGTGAGTACCAACCGAGTCTCGAGCTCCCATTTTGCACTGAAATAATGCCTTCGTGACATCGAACCTCTCTTGACGAGCTTGCCCTTGAAACATTTTCTTTAGGTGCTCGTCAATCTCCTTGCACCCCATGTTCTCATGTTGCTTCTGAAGCTCAGAGTTCATGGTGGCAACATAAGGCACTCGACGTCTAAGGCGTCATCGGTATACTTCTTATAAGCATCCTTATCAACACGGGACGAGTTCCCGGTCGGCACCTCGGGGGCTTCTTCTTCCAAGACGTAGAGCTTTCGCTCTTGCCTGAGAACAATTCTCAGGTTCCTATACCAGTCCATATAGTTCGTCCCACTAAGCTTGTCCTTCTCAAGGATAGCTCTCAGGGACAAGGTGGAATGTGAACCACTTGCCATGGAATTCTACAAGAATTCATGCAGAATTTAATAAGTACCTTAATTTTAAAATACAATTTATTTTAATTTGGACTTCAATTAAATACTCCCACTATTTTATTCAAATTGATAGCCCTCACTATCAATTCGGAGAGTCCATGCGAGCTACTCTCTTAGTGGACAAGATCCGTATTTCACCAACACCACGAGTCCGCTTTGGCGTTCCTCTCATAATGCGGTTATTTAGGTAGGCAACGCTTGCCAATTGCATCTTCATGCAACTCTTGTATGGTTGGTGAATAACTCCTTATTTTCATCCATCATATGGTGCATGCCAACCCTATGCCTCTAGGCACTCAACCTTTGAGGTCACCTAGTTAAGTTAGACCCGATGTCGACAGTGGGATATCACAATTATCCGCTCGCACCCTTACCAAGATAGATTAATGCACCTTACTTTGGCAAGCCCACACTTCATCGATCGAGGCAGGAAGAGTGTCATCCATCGGAAGGCATCCGAACACTTAATATTTGATGAAGGGATTTTAATTTTTTAAATAATAGGTTAACACTTAACCATGATCAACATTTGATCAAAGTGCACATCCACAGAAAAATAAACTTTCTAAAATCCACATGCATCCCTTATGTGCACAACATAAGACTATCAACCTTTGATAGATGAAAGGGCTAAATCTGGAAATTTAGAACTCTTCCAAATCTTCAGATTTACATGCATTCGACAAAGGCAAAGACAACTCGACTTAAAGCAGTAGACAAGCTCGTCTCTCATTGTTGGATTCAAAATCCAAAACAATACAAGGGTTCATTAACCACTTGAGGGACGGTTACTGCTAAGGAGACAACAATTTCTAATAATTAGAAATTACCATGAAATCCCAGACGTTCCTAGCGGGGTTCCAAGGGGCCGCGCCCCTGGCGGGGTCTTAGGGGCAGAGCCCCTAACGGGGTCCAAGGGGCAGCGCCCCTGGCGGTGGTTACGCGAGAGTTCTCACGTAGGCGCAGCGGAATAACCTAACTTCTGAAACAACATTCATGACCGGAACCTCCCTCTGATACCACTGTTGGGTTTTTCTAGAACCATACATCACATGTAGGAGCATCGGAATAAAAGAGAAACAACCCAAAAGACTTTGATCGGGCCATGAATATTGAATCAAGAAGTTAATCAAAATGCTAGGTATGAAATTACCTTTGCGGGATTGGATCAAATCCAACCTAGATGCTCCTAGAAGAAGAGTCCTTGCGCCGGCTATGCGAGAGTTCTCACGTAAAATAATGTCTACGTCTCTACAGTGATCCACACGAGCCGGGAGAAGAACGACTGCACCTTTGCACTTCCACGAACTGCTAGGTTCGCTCCAGGAAGAACACACACGACGACGATCGCCGGAGAGGAGGTCAGCGGAGGCGATTCAGGGCGGCGGAACACTTCCGTCTAGGGTTCGAGCGAGAGCGGAACTCCTTCCGTCGGCTTATATTTCGTTAGTTATGAGAACCCTAAAAGAAGTCCTATTTATACCCAAAGGATAAACAGCTTCTAGAAGAATCGCTATCCGCAGACCACACATCAGAATAGGGGCTTCTGTTACAATTCGTTGAGATTCCACGGAACAGCATTCGTCGAGTTTTCACGGGACAATCCGACGAATTCCGATGAATCACATCAGACGGCAACATTTGCTGAGTTAATGCTCTCTGTAACAATTCGTCGAGTTTCCACGGAACGACCCGACGAATTCCGACGAATCCGATCAGACGGCAACACTTGCCGAGTTAAGGGACTCTGTAATAATTCGTCGAGTTTCCACGGAACAATCCGACGAATCCCGACGAATCCGACGAATTCTATCCGTGTAAACCCGACGAATTCAGACAGCAACATTTGCTGGACTTCCCCCATTCTATATGGTGATTGGTAATCTTTACCAACACAGTCAATCTTCCATCTTCTCCACATGCTCTTATGTGCGACCCTGCAGGCTCATATCGCGTTGGCAGTGACATTACATGTTTGACCACTTCTAGATCATAATGGTAACTCCAACAAGATCGTCTTTTCCCTAGCGTGTCATAAACCACCTAGGGTTAATACAAGTGAAATGGTAAGAGGCTTAGGCATATGGGTAGATACCAATAACATTAAATTCCTTGAGAAAGGGAGCCTTGAGGTGTCATCCCAGTATAGTTCCTAGTACCGTAGTGATCCCCTTACAAGGTAATCCTCGGGAAGTCCAAGGTTAACCATAAATTATAGGGCTAAGTTATTATACAAGATTAACTAAGTAATATACTCACTCACACTCCATTGTCACAGTTTCTTTAGTCGATTTTGGTCTTACAAGCGGTAGGCTCGGTAGTGGTAGCAATAGACTTAGTAGTCTGGTGAGTTTGTGACTCAGCCATGTTTATTATGACGGGCGGGGTTAGCCCGAGGAGCTTATGTATCAGAAATAGATGGTGTTGGGAAAATGATTTGTCTTAACCCCCAAAATGAGTTGAATATGAATTCTAAGAAAGAAAAATCAAGGTTAAGTAAATATGCATCGAATACTATTCGACGCAACGTCGAAGTGTTGTCGACGTTTCTTTTAGAATGAGTCGAAGTAACTTTAATAAGAATTCGACGTATCCTATTTCGACGTAGCTCTGACTTCTAGTCGACGCACCTTCCTTATTCTCCTCTCGACGTCCAGCCAGGAGGAATTCGACGCTTACGTCGAATTGTAATCGACGTACGTCGATTACTATGTTAAATTCAAATAACACCAGATCTCTTTCCTTCTTTCTATAGATCTGATTTATATGGAATAATATTATTCTTTTATAACCGTTATGAATCATTCCTTCCCTCTAATTGATTCTTGGCTAAATTGATTAAGTTGATTATGGATATTATTTGAAATCAAAATAAATTCTTTCCTTCTATAGATATAATAGTTGTGGAAATATTTCTCTCTTTCTAATACTCTGTCTACTAATTGATTTCTCTCCTATAGTGTTATCTTAATACACAGAGCTATAAATAAGGAGAAGGTCGACAGAGAACAATGAGAGGTGATCCACTCCATACATTTGAAATAGAGGATTTGGAACCAAGAAAAGGAGCCTCCACAATTAAATCAGACAAGGGGAGCTCTCTTCACTATCTTCATCAAGATCCAACTCAACATCCAATCAGGATTTTCAAGTGTCTTCTCAGAAAAAGAGAAGAACAATATATCTTTTCCCTTTCTCCTTCCCATCTTGTAAAGGATTAAAACTCCCTTCAAAAGTTTACTCCCGGTGACAGGGCACCTTAGCAAAAACCTGCAGCTTGGTTTATAAGAACCTTATCAAAAGCTTATAGGTGAATTGGGCACCTGATCAAAACTCCCATTGGTGTGTGGACACCTTATCAAAATCACCTTGGTGTGTGGACACCTTATCAAAATCACCTTGGTGAGAGGGCACCTTATCAACAACCTCCTAGTGGATTCCTACCAGTGGGTAGAAGAGTAGATGTACCCAGGTTTTGGGGAACTACTATATATCTTGTGTCATCTGGTTATGTGCTTGTTTATTTATGTTTACTTTCTCAATCAACACTCATATATATTTTTATATATCACTTAATTTGAAACAAAGTAAAATAAGACTTTTAATAATAAGAATGAGAACTAAAACTCCTCTTTCAGATGGTAAACATGTTTGCATGTGCATAAGGTGGTGGGTCCTTTGTGTTGATGGTCGTTGCACTGACATTAATACTTGGGCTCGGTAAATGTGGATAACCCTTTACCAAAACAAGTCTGGTGGTCTAACCAGCAAGAGTACACAGTAGCTCCGCTGTTGTGTTCTTAGCGTTGAGGCGTACGTTAGGTCTAGGTCAGGTAGTGCAAATACCAACCTAGAGGTGGGCGAGGCCCAACCCACCGCTTCCGTTTGCCACTACGGGAGTATCCTGGGGGTTTTGCTAGCTCCAAAAAGGGGGAACTAAAGGTCTGTGCGCATAGAGTCGTAGTGTGTGAGTTGCACTTGTGTGAACATAACATTAAACTGCATACTTTGCATGACATAGCATAAACATTGCATTTTAACCCCTACCCCTATCGTATAAGTTGGTTATGGGACTCCTTATATGATAGGCCTTGCTAAACGACCCCTTGATCTATATGTTTGTACGGGTGATACAACAATTTCATGTTTTGAAATTAAGCGAAGGTTTGAAGATTTTCTCCAAAACTATATCTGATTAAGGCAAGTGTACCTTATCGTCTATAGTATGGGATATTTAGAAATACCAAGGTCATATTCCACGGGGCGCGTTGATTACTCCTACTTTGAGTAAAATCACCATTATCTTATCGAATGATTTTTTGAGGGTTGTTTTACTTAACTAAAAAAAAACAAATTTCAAGCTAAATGAAAAGATCAAACATTGCATGAAAGAAAAGAAAAATCAACATTGCATAAAAGAGAAATTACTAAGGAGAGAAAAATTAACATTGCATGAAAAAGAAATTACTAAGGAGAAAGAGAACATGAAAGAGAGCAAACTTAAATTTATTGAAAACCAAAACTATTACAAGCTTAAAAAGAGATTACAAAGCTAGGAAATTAAGGTTATAAGCTTTAACTAACAATTGCATGGAACTAGGAACTAGCACATTACATGAATTGAAAAGGAAGAACATGAAATTGAAAGACATGAAAAAGCATTGAAAAAGTTCACTAACAGCTCTAACAGCACCTCCTCCTCTCCAAATTTCTGAACTCCCAACTCAAGGGAGAGCCTCTGAATTTATAGGCAAAAATTTCAAGTTACACGCCCTCGGTCACGGGCGTGACCTAGGGCGTGTAAACATTGCTGACATTGGATCTGACAGTGGCGTGGACTTTGCGTGACGACGGGAGAAATTGGGACATTACACGCCCATGTAACTTGGGTCACGGGCGTGACTTTGGACGGCTTCATTAAATGCAGTATGGGCTAGAATTGTGGCTTGGCGGCGTGCAGGGATCACGCGGGAAATTCACGAGCGTGACATTTTGGGTTACGGGCGTGTACCTGGGTGGCTTCAATTAATGCAGTGTGGGCTAGAATTCAGCGCGGCAGAGCGCGTTCGTGGAACTCAGCTCAGGCATCGTCGAACGCAAGGGCAGAGAGATTTCATCGAACACAGCTCCAATTTTGTTGAACGCAGGGGCAGAGAGCTTTCGTCAAACGCAGCTCCAATTTCGTTAAACGCAGCTCCAATTTTGTCGAACGCAAATCTTTAGGCCACACGCCCTTGGTCACGGGCATGACTGAGGGCGTGACATGGGTTAACTCCATCAATGCATCTCCATGTCTCGACGGCAGCCCGCTGGGAAGATTCTATGCTTACACGCCCTTGGTCACGGACATGACTTGGTGTCACGGGCGTGTCCTGGGGCGTGACTTTTGATTTTCTCCAATTTTTCCCAAAATTCTGCAAAAATAAAATTAAAACTACATTTAGAATAGAAATTATAAAAGAAGTGATTTTAAACTAAAATATAAATAATATTTACAAAATTATATTAAAACATCCCTAAATACTATAATTAAAATATACATAAATACTACTCATCAAATACCCCCATACTTGAGGTTTTGCTATTCCAGAGCAAAAGTGTGAGACCTAATTTATAAAAGATTCTTAAAATTTTTAATTTTAAAATAAAATTTCATTTAAACCAAAAGTTAAGTTAAGAGTAAATTCAAGGAGGAGATAAGTCCTAAATTATGATGATGATTTGAAAAGAGGGGAAAATTTTTAGGCAATGACTTCTCAAGAAAATTAATTGGTTTAATAATATTGTAGAAATTATAAAACGAGATTAAATTAAAATTATAAGAACTCTATCTTAAAAGAAACTTAAGGAAAAGTAACTTACTAAATATTGCTCTCTCCATAATCTTAAACTAAATCTAGAACAATGATAATTGGCTAAGGGGGATTTCATAAAATTTGGCAAAAGAAGAGAATTTTTTGAATGGAGGTAATGGAATTTATCCTTATCATGAATATTTTTTTTCTCTTTTTTTTTTCTCTTCTAATAAAAACACAATGTATATGTTTAGGAGTAATGAATTTTATCCTCTTACTCCATGCCATATAATCTTTTAAATGATTTTGGGTGCATATGTTTAGGGAATAATGAATTTTATCCTCTTATTCCCATGACATATGATCTTTTAAACTTCATCATTTTTTTTGCCAACAAAGGGGTAGGGAAGGAAAATAAATATAGCTAGCTTTAAATTATATTGAGAGCAAATTCTAGTAAAATCAAATTTCCTAAGATCTAAAAAGTTAGAAGAAAATATAATTGAAATCTAAAGAGGTTTAGCAAATTCACTACAAAATGAAGCCATTTAGAAATAAAAAGAGAAGTCATGCTACAAAAATTCTCTAATCAAGTTAAAATCATAAGATGATTCTTAAAGCAAAATTACCTCAAATTTAAAATTAACAAACTATGATAAGCAAAATTTTAGCTAATTAAAAACCTAAACATGCTTATAAACATCCTCAACTAGATTTCTAAGAACTCACAAAAACAACAAATAGGAGAGGTATAAGATTTTTATATTTTTTTTGTATTTTAAGTTTTCCATATTTTTGAATTTTGATATTATCTTTTTTTTTTATTTTTTTTATATTATCTTTTTTTTTATAAGAAATAAATAATAAAATCATATACTAAAAGCTTAAATTTTTTTGTTAATTCTTGGACTTCCCGAGGTATACCCCGTGAAGGGTTCTCACGGTACTAGGAGGTGAGATGGGGTGAGGTCCCAAACATCCCTTTCCAAGATTTAAATTTTTCGACTTTCTATTTTTTTTTGAGTTTTTGGGTTTTACAAGCTAAAATAGAAGAAATCATAAGAAAATATTTATTTTATTTTTTTGAAAATTTTCTAATTTAACAACTATTTACAAAGAACTATTTACACCCCCATACTTAAAGTTAAACATTGTCCCCAATGTTTAAAACTAAGTATGAAGTAAAAGAAAAAAATACAAGACAAAACAATAATAATAGAAACGAAGGAGAGGTTAAGAGGGCTTCCCTGGTTATGAAGATGCGGGGGAAGCATCGGTTACCTACAAAACATGTTAAATAAACAATTAAGAGATAACTTTGGGGTGCCTCCCAAAAGCGCTTTGTTTAAGGTCGCGTAGCAAGACCCATTTGTCGATCATATTATAGGATGAAAAGATAAAGATTCACACTTCTTATTAGCAAGCTCTCCCAGAAGATATAACTTAAGGCGGAAGATATGAATTTATTTCCTAGTTTGCTTTCAAATAAGCATCAAGAAGAGATCGCGAAAGAGTTCATAATAATTTACAGCTAACTATAAATGTTCTCCTTCGGCTCGGGGGTCCAAGGAGGCTCAAGCTGCAATTTTTATCAAGGATCAAAAGCCTACACCTTGGGATGTCTTCATGTATTCAATCTATGTTGAAGGAATCATTGCACATAAATATTGATTCGTACAACATGGTGTTCATTGATTGTGAAGAGTAGGAGAAGGAAAATAGCTAGTGGTGCCCATTTACTTTGAAGGTACCTTTTTCTGGGTGGGAAATTAGGATTGTCCCATAGGTCCAAACCTCTTTACCAATAAAGGGTCCGGTCCATCGAGATTTTAGTTTTCTCGGAAAAAGGCGAAGGCGAGAATTATAAAGGAGGACGAGATCGCCCGGCGAAAATTTTTTCAGAAATTTTATGTGTTTATCGTGATAAAACTTTGTTCGCTCCTTATATAATTTATTGCTCTCATACGCATTCGCTCGCCACTCATCTAATTCGTTTATTTGGAATTTTCTTTGTTCGCCCGCTAAAGTGGAATTGAGATTTAAAAATTTAAGCGCCCAAAATGCGCGGAGTTCTAGTTCGACCGGAAGGTGGCAAGCCTTGCCATAAACCATTCGATACGGTGTACAACTGATAGCGGTCTTGTATGCCGTTCGATAGGCCCATAGAGCGTCATCGAGCTTTATTGCCCAATCCGTCCGATTAATCGAAACACTTTTTTCTAAAATCCGTTTTAATTCTCAATTAACAACTTCGACTTGGCCGCTCATTTGTGGGTGATATGCAGTGGATAATTTGTGCGTGACACCATATTTTGCTAAGATTTTTGTAAATTGACTATTGCAAAAATGGGTGCCCCGATCACTCGCTATAGCGCGCGGCGTGCCAAATCGAGAAAATAATGTTTTTAAGAAATTACCGACGACTCGCGCATCATTGGTGGGGAGAGCTTGCGCTTCTGCCCACCTTGACACGTAGTCGACCGCAACGAGAATATATTTGTTTGAATAAGAGAGAGGGAGAGGACCAACAAAATGAATACCCCAAAGATCGAAAATTTTGTATTCTAAGAAAACATTTTGGGGCATCTCATCCCGGCGGGAGATGTTCCCCGACCGCTGGCAGCTGTTGCAAGTACTCACAAGGGTGTGAGCATATTTGAAGAGCGTGGGACAATAAAAGCTCGCCTCCATTGCCTTCCTCGCGGTTCGGTTTGCTTGATAATGACCACCGGTTGGTCCCTCGTGACAATGACGTAAAATTTTAAGGCCTTCCTCACTTGAGACGCATCTTCTCACCATCTGGTCTGCGCAAACACGGAATAAAAAGGGGTCCTCCCAAAAATAATTCTTTAAATCAGAAAAGAATTTCTTCTTTTGCTGACTCGAGAATTCTTTTGGCAGGACCCGGGCTACTAAATAGTTAGCCAAATCTGCAAACCAAGGGGTAGAAGATGAATTAATATTTTCGAGAGCAAGGAGGCGCTCTTCGGGAAATTTATCGTTAATGTCGGCTTCTATTAATGCTTCTGAGGAGGGATTTTCTAATCGAGAAAGATGATCGGCCGCCAAGTCTTCGGCTCCCCTTTTATCCCGGATCTCTAAATCAAACTCCTGCGAGAGGAGGATCCATCACGAAAGATGAGGCTTGGCGTCCGATTTACTTAAGAGATACCTAAGCGCGGAGTGATCTGTGAAGACGATAACTTTGGAAAGCGTGATATACGACCTAAACTTATCAAAAGCGAAAATGATTGCTAGAAGTTCCTTCTCGGTAGTGTTGTAGTTTGCTTATGCCGACGTGAGTATTTTGCCCGCATAATAAATCGGGTGGAAATACTTACTCACCTGTTGGCCTAAAACGGCACCAACCGCAATATCACTCGCATCGCACATGATTTCAAAAGGGAGCGACCAATTTGGGGCGACTAGAATCGGAGAGTTTATAAGTTTCTTTTTGATAAGTTTAAAGGCCAAATGGCATTCATCATTAAAAATAAAAGGAGGATTCTTTTTCGAGAAGTTGGGTTAACGACTTTGTGATTTTGGAAAAATTTTGTATAAAGCGCCGATAAAACCCCGCGTGGCCTAGGAAACTTCTAATAGCTTTTACGTTTGTTGGAGGGGGAGCTTTTCAATTACTTCGATCTTGTCCCTATCGACCTCGATCCCCTTGCCCGAAATTTTATGGCCAAGGACTCATCCTTCTTTGACCATAAAATGGCATTTCTCCCAATTAAGCGCTAAATTTGTTTCCTCACATCGCTGCAGCACGCGCTCGAGATTTCTTAAACAAATTTTAAATGAGTTTCTGAACACGGAGAAGTCATTCATAAACACTTCCATCACCTCCTCTACTAACTCGTCAAATATTGCCAGCATACATCTTTGGAATGTAGCTGGCGCGTTACAAAGACCAAATGACATCCTTCGATAAGCGAAGGTACCAAAGGGACAAGTGAAAGTGGTTTTCTCTTGGTTGTCGGGTGAAATCGGGATTTGGAAATATCCGGACAAACCATCGAGAAAATAGTAGTAGGAGTGACCTGAAAGGCGCTCTAAAATTTGATCGATAAAAGGTAGCGGAAAGTGATCCTTACAGGTGGCAGCATTTAGTTTTCGATAATCAATGCACATCCGCCAACCCGTAACAGTACGGGTTGGGCTCAATTCATTATTTTCGTTCGCAACTACCGTGACGCCACCTTTTTTCGGCACGACTTGTACTGGGCTAACCCAAGTATTATCCGATATCAGGTAGATGATTCCCGCGTCTAAAAGTTTAATAACTTCGGCCTTAATGACTTCTTTCATGTTCGTGTTTAGTCGTCGTTGAGGTTTGACTGAGTTGCGGGAATTATCTTCGAGAAAGATTTTATGAGTGCAGAAGGAAGGGTTTATACCATTAATATCCGATATTTGCAGCGCAATTGCGTGGTGGTGCTTTCTTAAGACTATAGACAACTCAGAAATTTCTGAGTTGCTAAGATCGGATGAAACGATGACGGGTAGCTTAGACTCTTTTTCTAAAAATAAATATTGGAGGTGAGGGGGGAGTTGTTTTAACTCTAATATGGGTGGCTCTTCATAAGAAGTTTTAATTTTTCTAGAAGTAATGGTTCGGGTGGTGTGGGGTGAGAGACTTCTTCTTCAAGATAGAAGAGCTCGACGAGCTCGGAATCACTACTTGCCGATGAGACTAACTCGGGGGATGAATCAAACTCACGACACTCTTCCAGGTAAAAACACGAATCATCATTTTCTAATGTATTCCGCATCGAGGAATTTATGCCGAAAGTAACTTCATCATCTCCAACCCGTAGGAGAAGCTTTCCGTTACTTACGTCTATAATAGCGCGGGAGGTGGAAAGGAAGGGGCGACCGAGTATAAGGGATACTTCGGCATCCTCTTCGATGTCAAGAATGACAAAATCCACCGGGAAGATGAATTTGTCAACCTTGACGAGCACGTCTTCCACTTTTCCTACTAGATATTTTAAAGAATGATCCGCTAATTGAATACTCATTCGAGTGGGGCTAGGATTTCCTAGACCTAGCTTCTTGAATAACGAAAACAACATGAGATTGATGCTTGCTCCAAGATCCGCTAAGGCGTGTTTTACTAACGAATTGCCAAATAAACACGGGATGGAAAAACGTCCCGGGTCATTTGCTTTTTGAGGCAATTTGTTGAGTACAACCGCGGAGCATTCTGCGTTTAAAGAAATATGCGAAATATCTTCTAATCTTTTCTTATTGGAGTTCAAATCCTTAAGATATTTCACATATTTAGGCATTTGAGAGATAGCCTCGCAGAAGGGTACATTAATATGAATTTGCTTTAAAACATCTAAAAACTTTTTATAATTTTTTTCAGCGCACTCGCTTTTAAACTTAGACGAATATGGAATATTAGAAGTAGAAGTGCGCGGAGCTAACGTAGCTGGCAAATTTGAAGATAAATTAAGAGTAGGAGGAGGAGGAGAGGAAGTTACCTTGGGTTTGTCCTTTTTTGAAACCACCTCCTTCCCGCTTCAGAGTGTAATCGCGTGCGCACTCTCCTTTGGATTTTGCTCTGTATTTCCCGGTAGTGCTCCTTGCTGACGCTCAGAAATCATCTTTGCGAGGTGGCCCACTTGATTCCCTAAATTTTTTATCGACCCGGTGAGGTTCCGAATGTTCGATTCATTTGTAGCAACATATTTTGCAAAGACCACTTCAAGCGAAGAGGGCTTGTGCTGTTGCGGTGGAAAACCGGGAGGATTAAAATTTTGAGAAAACAAATTTAGAGGCGGAGTTAAGTTAAGAAGTTGATTAGGGGGGGGGGGGGGGGGGGGGGGGGGAGGGTTGATTTAGATTCATTGGATGCTGAGCATTTCCTTGGTTGCTCCACGAGAAATTCAGATGATTCCTATAACCCGCATTGTATATGTTGCTATACGGAGCAGAGTTCGGGTTATAGGAAGGCTGAGGCAGATTTCCCATGTAGTCGACTTGTTCTTCAATTAAAACGTTATTAGCCCAAGGAGGAGTGGAGGAGGAAGCAGACAACACCGGCACTTGCTTTGTTAAGCGCTCAACTTGTAAAGCCAAATTTGCGTTTGCGTCTATTTCAAAAGTTCCGGCTGGCTTATTAGGTCGCGCTCGGGGCATGTTCCATTGGTATGCATTCATGGCCATCTCTTCGAAAAGCTCTTGAGCGGCATCCAGGGTTTTGTTATTTAACATCCCCCCGGCGGCCGCATCAATCATTTGCCTCGTTTGGAGATTTAAGGCATTATAAAATATTTGCACTTGTTGCCAAGTGGCAAGTGCATGGTGAGGGTATTGATGCAAAAGCTCCTTGAAGCGCTCACATGTGTCATAGAGAGTCTCCGAGTCGATTTGCATGAACGACGCAATATCCGTGCACAATTTAGCGGTCTTTGAAGGCGGGAAATATTTATTGAGAAATTGTTCCGCCATTTCGGCCCATGTAGTGATGGATCCCCTAGGTAGGGAGCCCAGCCACTGCTTGGCCTTAGACCGCAAAGAAAAAGGAAAAAAATGCAATCGAATGGCGTCATCAGTGACGCCATTGATTTTAAAATTATCACAAATTTCAAGAAAGTAAGAAATATGCGAATTTGGATCTTCGTCCGGTTGACCATCGAAGGTCACTGATTGTTGCACCATTTGTATGATGCTGGACTTGATCTCAAAATTATTGTTCGCCATCGCGGGGCGAACAATACTTGACTGTGTGCCATCCAAATTCAGCCGCGCATAATAGGACATGGTCCGTTGCGCGTCCTCATCAGGATTTGGCTCATTAAGATTAGGAGGATTAAGATTATGATCCATATTCGTTGTGTTTGTGTCCCCGATCGACTCTTCGAATTTTACATGATTTTCCTGATCACGAGAACGGTGGTGCCTCAAAAAGATTTGCTCGATCTCTGGATCAAAAGGAATAATCGAAGAGCTACCTCGGGTCATACACTAAAAAGAGAAGAAAGGAAGAGGAAAAACTAATTTTTTTTCTTTTTGAAATTTAGAAAAAACAAAATAAAATAAAAAGATGCATGATAAAATTAATAGCTATCCTCTTTTCAAAATATCTACGTAAATGTCCCCGGCAATGGCGCCAAAAACTTGATACAACAATTTCGTGTTTTGAAATTAAGCGAAGGTTTGAAGATTTTCTCCAAAAGTATATCCGATTAAGGCAAGTGTACCTTATCGTCTATAGTATAGGATATTTAGAAATACCAAGGTCGTATTCCACCGGGAGCATTGATTACTTCTACTTTGAGGAAAATCACCATTATCTTATCGAACGATTTTTTGAGGGTTGTTTTACTTAACTAAAAAAAGACAAATTGCAAGCTAAATGAAAAGATCAAACATTGCATGAAAGGAAAGAAAAATCAACATTGCATAAAAGAGAAATTACTAAGGAGAGAAAAATTAACATTGCATGAAAAAGAAATTACTAAGGAGAAAGAGAACATGAAAGAGAGCAAACTTAAATTTATTGAAAACCAAAACTATTACAAGCTTAAAAAGAGATTACAAAGCTAGGAAATTAAGGTTACAAGCTTTAACTATCTATTGCATAGAACTAGGAACTAGCACATTACATGAATTGAAAAGGAAGAACATGAAATTGAAAGACATGAAAAGCATTGAAATAGTTCATTAACAGCTCTAACAACACCTCCTCCTCTCCAAATTTCTGAACTCCCAACTCAAGGGAGAGCCTCTGAATTTATAGGCAAAAATTTCAAGTTACACGCCCTCGGTCACGGGCGTGACCTAGGGCGTGTAAACATTGCTGACATTGGATCTGACAGTGGCGTGGACTTTGCGTGGCAGCGGGAGAAATTCGGACATTACACGCCCGTGTAACTTGGGTCACGGGCGTGACTTTGGACGACTTCATTAAATGCAGCATGGGCTAGAATTGCGGCTCGGCGGCATGCAGGGATCACGCGGGAAATTCACGGGCATGACATTTCGGGTCACGGGCGTGCACCTGTGCGGCTTCAATTAATGCAGCGTGGGCTAGAATTCGGCGCGGCAGAGCGTGTTCGTCGAATTCAGCACAGGCTTCGTCGAACGCAGGGGCAGAGAGATTTCGTCGAACGCAGCTCCAATTTCGTCGAACGCAGGGGCAAAGAGCTTTCGTCGAACGCAGCTCCAATTTCATCGAACGCAGCTCCAATTTCGTCGAACGCAAATCTTTAGGCCACATGCCCTTGGTCATGGGCGTGCCTGAGGGCGTGACTTGGGTTAACTCCATCAATGCATCTCCACGTCTCGACGGCAGCCTGCTGGGAAGATTCTATGCTTACACGCCCTTGGTCACGGGCGTGACTTGGGGTCATGGGCGTGTCCTGGGGCGTGACTTTTGATTTTCTCCAATTTTTCCAAAAATTCTGCAAAAATAAAATTAAAACTACATTTAGAACAGAAATTATAAAAGAAGTGATTTTAAACTAAAATATAAATACTTTTTACAAAATTATATTAAAACTTACCTAAATACTATAATTAAAATACACATAAATACTACTCATCAACGGGCATTCCAATAAATCAACGGTTACTTTTCCTTACTTATCTTTATATAGTTATTCTACTTATTTACTTTACTTGTTCTTACTCTACTTTACTTACTGGTTCAGTTATGATATATATTGCGTAGTGGTAGACATTTCCAGTAGAATACATTCCCGTCATTGATGGATATTTTTCTTTATATTGTTTTGTTGAAGCGCAATTCCAACCATAAACTGATAAAGCAAGTATACCTATCATTTTAAAGTATAGGATCAAGTGTCGTATTAGACTCGGGGCTGTCGAGTACTTGTACTCACAAAGTAGAGTTGTTATTTTATCTAACAGAAATTTTTTGTTTGAAAAGTGAAGTAAAAAGGCGACTTGGACTAAAGAGAAAATTGATGATTAGGAAGCCAGCACTTGATCTAGAATCCCTTTGGACTAAAATAAACTTCTTAGATGATTAAACTGCAAACTTCTAAATTAAATGCTTCGACCGTGGGGGTTCCCAAAGTATGATAGAACCTCTCTCGAGAGAACTATCAACTAACCTTAGGTTGATCGATTAAGACCTCTCGGCCAGTCGAAACCCCTAAGCTTGCTTTAGGCGGTGAACCCCTCTACTAGATTTGATTCCAGTCTGGAAGATTTAAATCACCCTCTCTCGAGGAGTGCATGAAACTATTTTTATCTTTAAGTGATCTCCTCGTTCGCATGGATCTCTCGATCACTAGCGTACGAATCTTAGATCGAAAAGCATATTCACGACATATGAATTCGAAGCAATTAGAATCAAAGATAAATCGAAGCGAAATAATATAGAGAGCTTGCAAATTTTTATAAGAACAAAGCAAAGTTTATTTTATTCCAAAGTTCATCATGATCAAGTGCTAATTGGAATTTAGCTACTCATCATGATGGGGAGAATACATATGGTAAATGACAGAGACATGACAGGTAAAAGAAAAGTACTTGAATTGAAAATACTTGAACGAGAGTTATAACTTGAAACGAAATTTAAAAACAACAACTAGAAATGAGAATTACAATAAGAAAATGCAGAATTACAGAAATTGGACTCCAAAATCCTCTCCCTTGGCATCTGGACAAGACAACAATTTATAGTTGAAAATGTTGGGGAGACGCGCCCCTAGGTCACGCCCGTGACCTAGGGCATGCAAGGTACGGAAACGCTGTCTTGAATACCCGGGAATGTTCGGGAGAAAAACCACCAAACTTTATAAATCTATTGGTCATGCCACTAGGTCACACCCGTGACCTAGGAGTGTCTTGGCTTGATCTGCAAATGGCGGGAAACGGCTGGAGCTGGAGTTAATTTGGCGGTTTAGAGTAGGCCACGCCCCATGGTCACGCCCGTGATGATGGGACGTGTAATAATAATCCAACGTGGCATGATTCCAGCACGGTAGGTGAGTCACGACCCGTGACATAAGACACGCCCCTATGTCACGCCCGTGACTAGGGTGCGTGTAATATTAAACTGACGTGGACTTGGTTCTGGCGTTCTCAACGGTCACGGCCCGTGGCTGAGTTCACGCCCCTAAGTCACGCTCATGACTAGGGGCATGTACATGAAAATTTTCCAAAACAACACCAGATTTTCTTCTAGTTAAAACAGTGAGCCCAAAAATGCTATCAGCAGCCCAGATTTACCTGAAAAGAAAAAATAAGTAAATTATGGAGAATATTTTAATAATAAAGACAAATATTGATTGATTATTAAATTAAAAACTAACTAAAAACTAAGATAAAAATAGAGTTATCAAATACCCCCATACTTACCCGTTTGCTAGTCCCGAACAAACAACTTTTCATAGGAGTAGAAAAATTTAAATAATAGAATTGAAATTTGAACCTAGGGAGTAAAAATGCGAAGTCTTACGCCTAAGCGTGTAGAAATCCTAGTAGAAAAACTATTCAGCATATAGATTAGCTTATAATTTTCAATAATGCGTTACAACATATTGTTTTTACTTGTAAATTGAAAATTCCGGTAAATCCTAAAATGTTATTTAGGGAGCGGGTAGCGTGCTTACTAAGATCAATATTACACAAAATCAAATTTTGGTATAGCCTCCAAAGAAATCCATCAATGTCGATGGCCATAGGCTTTCCCTTTCACACTCTCGCCACGACACTAGTTTAACTCATAAGCATGAATCAATAGGACTTAATTAGGTTGAAAAGTGGGCTTAGGTTTTATTTGGTAAGGAAAAACAAAGATAAACATGACGGTTATTCACACCCAAACCAAAAGTGAGCTCGCAAAGAATAATCTAAGCAGCCATGGCATTGTAAGAGCATAGCCAATTCCTAATCTCTTTTTTTTTTTCTTTTTTTTTTCATTCTTTTTTTTTATTATTTTTTTTTTCATTTGATTTTTTTTATCATCTTTTTTTTTTGTAAAATACAAGAGAGTCCACCAAAATAATAAAAGACAATAAACTCTCACAAAATCTTTTCAAATTACTACTTTCGAGCACAGACATAGGTGTGTGATAGGTTGCTTTTTGGGCCTTGGTGAAGAGCTTGGTGGAGCTGAAACAAAAAGTAATGTAAAAGGCTCAAAGGGGCTTAACAAAGATTAAATGTTAGGTGCAGGTGCAAAAGCTCAAACGGGCCAATGAAATGCCTATATCATATTCATACGAATGAATTTTACTTATGCAAATGTTTTGAGAATCGCTAGAGGGCAAGTTCTAGACATCGAGTAGATGACCCCGGAACATTCCTCGACTTTCTCCGAAAACACATTTTGAAGGGTTGAGCCTCATCTTGAACCTCTGAAGGGTGGCAAAGGTCTCTCCCAAGTCCTACAGATGAGACGCTACATCCCTAATTTTAACCATCAAGTCATCCACTTAGACTTCCAGGTTGCGCCCCTTCTGCTCCTTGAAGACTCGGTCCATCATCCTTTGGTAAGTTGCTCCTGCATTCCTCAGTTCGAAAGGCATCATCTTATAACAATAACACCTGTCATCTATGATGAAAGAAACGTCCTTAACATCGGGTGGATGCATTAGATTTGATGGTAGCCGGAGAATGAATCCAAGAAGCTCATCACCGGGAAGCCGACATCTAAACCTACCAACTCGTCAATCCGAGGCAGAGGATAACAATCCTTTGGACAGGCCTTGTTCAACAGGGAGAAGTCCACACACATTCTCCACTTCCCGACTCCCTTCTTTACCATTAACATGTTAGAAACCCATCCTGGATATTGGATTTCTTCCACGAACCCTGCCTCTAGCAGTTTCCCTAACTAATCTCTGATTGGCCCGGCGAGGGTAGACGACACTTTTCTCTTCTTCTCGCAAATGGGGCTGACGCTTGAGTCGAGGTTGAGGCGATGACATGCCACATTCGCATCGACACCTGGCATCTCTGCAGCACTCCATGCGAAGACGTCCACATTCTACGGGACACATCTTTGGATCCTCTCTTGATCCTGCTCGCTCAGCTTTCCGCTGATTTGTATCTTCTCCAGCCTTCCACTGCCGCTAACGACCTCTCTCTCTCTTTCGCCTCCTCTGCCACCTCCATCTTGGTCTGATAATCCGACACCAAATCTGCCTTCCCTGCTTCCTCTTCCCCTGTCAACGGCCGCGACCTGTTAGGAGGAGGTGAGTTCCTTAGCCCTTCGCTTCCAGCCATGGGACATGGTCAGAGCTTTCCGAATTAGCCGCATCTACGCTCACCGCACCAGAATGTTGAAACCAAAGAACTGGTCTCGACGTTCAAAAGGGAAATGCAGCTAACCCTTACTTGACCTGAGCTAGAACCCTTGACCAGTCACTAAGAACTGAAGAACCTTACCCTTGAAGAACACCCAAGTCCGCAAACGGACCCCTTAAGCTGCAGCGTTGAGGTCCCACCACATAACCAGAAGCTCACGAGGAACTTCCCCTCCCAAGCCAATGATGAGCCTGGGCACCTTGGAGGGCACTAAAGGCCACCTCACCGTCCACCTTCAATGATAGGGGGAGGAGGGGGTAGTGCTTGCTCACAATACTCACACGAGGGAGGGGGGGTATCAACATCCCTTCCCAAGGTGCCCATGGGGGTCTATTTATAGACTTCCCAAAATTGGGCTGCGGATAGCCAAAATTCTGCTATCCGCAGCTCAAACATGAACCTGGACGGTCAAAACAAGAAGGGGGGGGGGGGGGGGGTGAGTGGAGGATGAGGAGTCCACTCCCCCCCCCCCCTTTGCCGGGGTTCGAATGAGTGGACTGAGGTCCACCACACTTACTGGGCGAGTGGACCTTACGGTCCACTCAACCCACCGGGTGAGTAGACCTTACGGTCCACTCAACCCACCGGGTGAGTGGACCCTCGGTCCACTCGCCCAGCTGCACGGGGCGATTGGACCACAGGTCCACTCGCCCTTACCATTGGGATAGTGGACCCATGGTCCACTCACCCCCCACTTGGTCGAGTGGACCAATGGTCCACTCGCCCGGGTCCTTGGGCGAGTGGACCAAGGGTCCACTCGCCCGGGGCCTTGGGCGAGTGGACCCAAAGTCCACTCGTCCAAGAAGGTCTACCCCCCGGGCCTTCTCTTTTTTGTCTTGACGACCTCCGTCGGTTCGGTCTGTTGCGTCACGGTCACCCTTTCTACCACGACCTCATCAGCGTTGGGTCACACCGACTCAGAAAATATGAGGGTTGTACAATGATGCTACTAAAATCGCGAATGAATCAGCGATAAAAGGTGGCTAATCCGTGGAAACTCCTAACATCCCAAATGTTAGTGGGTTCAGGCCAATCTCTTATGGCTTGGACCTTCTTAGGATCCACATGTATGCCTTCCAAGGCATCCACTCCCCCTCTTTGTCGGGGATCAAACGAGTGGACTGAGGTCCACCACCCTTACTGGGTGAATGGACCTTACGGTCCACTCAACCCATCAGGCGATTGGACCCTCGGTCCACTCGCCCAGCTGCACAGGGCGAGTGGACCATAGGTCCACTCGCCCTTACCCTTGGGCGAGTGGACCCATGGTCCACTCACCCCCCCACCCCCCAATTGGGCGAGTGGACCAATGGTCCACTCGCCTGGGTCCTTGGGCGAGTGGACCCAAAGACCACTCGTCCAAGGAGGTCTACCCCCCAGGCCTTCTCTTTTTTGTCTTTACGACCTCCGTCGGTTCGGTCCGCTGCGTCACGGTCACCTTTCTACCACGACCTCATCCGCATCGGGTCACACCGACTCAGAAAATATGAGGGTTGTACAATGATGCTACTAAAATCGCGAATGAATGGGCGATAAAACATGGCTAATCCGTGGAAACTCCTAATGTCCCTAATGTTAGTGGGTTCAGGCCAATCTCTTATGGCTTGGACCTTCTTAGGATCCACATGTATGCCTTCCGAACTCACTATATATCCAATGAACTCTACGGACGTAACAAAGAACGTACATTTTTTATATTGATGAATAATTTTTCCGCACGCAACGTCTCTAGGATAGTCCTCATGTGCGATTCGTGATAAAGGGTAGACGTGCTAAAAATGAGAATATCGTCAAAATATACCACAATAAATTTTCCCATGTAGGGTTGGAAGACGTGTGTCATCATCCTCGAGAATGTACTAAGGGCATTGGATAATCCAAACGACATCACTAACCACTCATAGAGCCCTTCTTTAGATTTAAAAGCAGTCTTCCACTCATCACCCTCCCGGATTCTAATATGGTGGTAGCCACTCCTAAGGTCCAATTTAGAATAGATCGTGGCTCCAGCTAACATGTCCAACAAGTCGTCCAAACGCAGGATGTGAAACCCATATTTAATTGTGACTTTATTAATGGCTCTACTATCGACGCACATCCTCCACGAGCCGTCTTTCTTAGGCGCTAGCAAAGCCGGAATGGCACACGTACACTTACTATGACGGATAAATCCCTTCTGTAACAAATCCAAAATTTGAGTTTGGATCTCTAAATGTGCAGACGGATTCAACCGATAGTGCGGCATGTTGGGTAACGAGGAACCTGGAATGAAATCTATCGCATGATGGATGTCTCGTAATGGGGGTAACGTAGGGGGTAGCTCTTCCGGGTAGACATCCTTAAATTCTTCTAACATGTTCCGCAAAGCGGGTGGTAAACTATCAAACGAAGGCACGTCTTCCTTGATTTGTAGGCAAACTAAAGCATAAAGGACACCATCCAAGAATGTCTGGCGTGCAAACTCTTTCTTACCAATCAAACTTAAGGTCTTCTTCTCAACGGGCTCAATTGTGTCTTTTGAGGCGCTCGATGGGTCCTTAGGCGGAGTAGGCTTCAAGATAATGGTCTTGCCATTAAACTTGAACTCGTAGGCGTTGGCTCGCCCGAAGTGGGTAACGTCATGGTCATAAAGCCATGGGCGTCCGAGCAACACATGACAGGCATCTATGGGGATGACGTCACACCAAACGTTCTCCGAATAAGTTTTGATGGTCAGAGGTACCAAACAACGCCGCGCAACTGGAAGGGATGTTTTATTAACCCATGCCACCTTATAAGGGTGAGGGTGCTGGTCGGTGACCAATTTCATCCGGGTCACCGCATTCTCCGAAATCACGTTCATGCAACTATCGCTATCGATGATTAACTTGCACCACTTCTCGCCGCTCTTATAGTTTAATGAAAATATGTTCGTCCGATTCCAATCATCAGACCCACGCGGGGTGGTGAAAATACAACGCATCACCATCATGTTGGTTTCATCGTCAAGATCACTCGGCACTCCCTCCGAATCGGAGTCTTCACCGACTTCATACTCGAGCTCAGTGGAATCATCAGCAGTGTCCAACAGGGCTAAGGGCTTGGCCTTAGTGGGGCATTCACTCGCGTAGTGCCCTTGAACACCACAGCTAAAACAAGAAGCGTTCGATTTGCTAATCCGGCCTTCGGGCACACGATCACCGGACGGGCTATGCATATTCCTAGCTGTAATTACGACGGCGTTCAAATCAGTGGATCGAAACTTCCCTTTATCTTTCATGGCGAACGGAGGAGGTCCTAAGATGGACTTACTCTTCTAAAACGAACGCAACGTAGACTTGTGGGCCAGATGCTTCTCAATGTCTAACGCGGCGTTATATGCTGTGTTCAAATCTGTGTGATCATAGCGAAGCAGCTTAGCCTAAATTTCGGGACTAAGTCCCTTGCGGAACCGGGAGAGGGTAACCTCGGGTCTCTCCATAATGTCACATCTAACCATCATGTCTTTCAGGATCCCCATGTACTCCGCGACTGAGCGGTTCCCTTGCCGAAGGGAGGCTAACTCATCAAACATTTGTGTTCGATGATACATTGGGACATACAGGTCAGTCAACAAGGCTTTCATGCCCACCCAACCAATGTGAGGCAAACCAACCCTCGCACCTAAATGCCTCTCCTCATTCAGCCAATATGACTTGGCTCGACCCAACAACTTCATATGCGCCACGCGCACCTTATCCCCGTCAGTCAAATTTTGCCACTGAAAGTAGCACACTATCTCTGTAACCCAATCCAAGAAAACTTGGGGGTCACCGAACCCATCATAAGATGGTGGCATGATCCGGACAGCCCTAGTGATATCAAATCCGTGCGGTGCTCGTGGGGCCTGTTCAGGGTTAATATTAGGGTTAATGTTCCCTTCAGCACGTTGGTGGGCTGCAGGGTTTTGGTGGTCAGGTTCAGGAATGTGATTAACGTTAACGTTTTCCCCTACGTGTTGGTGGGCAGCATGATCCTGAGGTGCCATTTGGGCTAGCCGAATCTCGTGTAGCATCTCTCGGATGTCCGTTAACTGATCATTGAACTCCTGACGGAGGTCATCAATAGCCGTTGGACCATGACCCGAGTCCCGTTCGTCCGTCATTTGAGACGAAGACGTAGGATACTCTGTGCCAAGTCTCGTACGCATGCAACATAGACCAAAACGTTTCTGACCAGAAAAATTTTATAACAGATGATTTTTTTTCTTTATGCCTAATAACTAGGATAAAATATTTTTTTTGATTTTCTAACAGGAAATAATATGTAGAATGTAATTTTTTTTTATTTTTGCTGAAAAATAACAGATTTAGACTGCTAAACGAAAACCACAATTTGAAAATTTTAAGATTTTGACAACGCTAACATAAAACGGTTGTGAGTGCCGGCGAATTAAGAGATTTGTAGGACGGCGTCAATTAAGAAATCAACGCAAACCTCCCTCTGATACCAAATTGATGCAGGGCTCACCCTCCAACGGGTACGCTACAAACTAATTCACTTTCCTACCCAACGTATCACGATTACTATGCACGTGAACGGAGAATGCATCAAAACTTAAACACAATTTTATCAATTTATAGTTCGCCTCTACGGTTAGCCAATCCTCTAGAGATTGAATAGAGGCTATAGGCCAATATTCGCTCCGGCTAAATGTACCCACCCAATCCGATCGAGCTATGCGTTGTACCAAAAGAGATCCACCGAAAAATATCGATTCGGAAATGGTTGATCTCTCCCAACAAAAAGCAAGGCTCGCCAAACCCCTTCGAAAATTTCAAATAAAAGATGAAAAGCAAAATTTCAATATGAAGAAAACCCACGAAAAATTCGGTGATTCGAAGATCACGCCACAGAAATCGACCACAAGATAAATCAAGAAGAGAAGTCACACGGGTAGATTGGATTGGCCTCAATCATGCACTCACCCGACCGCTCTTCTACGGATCCACCGGAAGCGCATTGTTTGGAGAGGAATCCGTTCGCCGTCTTCGCTTCACCACAACCAAGATCCACCGAATATCACTTAGATCCCTTAGAGGAATCTGTAGGGGATGGAGAGAGCCTTCTTTAGAATAGGAAAGAGAAAAGCTGGTAGAGAATATTTTGTAGAGGGAGAGGCTAGAGGGGGGAAGAGGGGGCCGGATTTCCTAGAGGAGGATGGCAGCCGGCGGCTTGAAGGAGGAGGAGAGAGGGGCGGCCATCTTTGGCCAAACTTGGAAGAGAGAGAAAGAGAGGGTGCGGCCAAAGAGAGGGATAGAATATTAGAGGGGATTAGGGTTTTCAATTTTTTTTCATCAAAAATTAACTCAAAAATAATACAACATGGCCTTTTATAGGCTTTGCCACAGTTTTGACTAAACGCAGTCCAAAAATCAAACATAACCAAAAATTAAAATATTAAAGTGACATAAAATATAATGAAGATAGAATTAATAATTATAATAAGACTATTATAATTATTAATTGTTTTGCTTGCGCCTCGGGCGGAGATTGTAACGGCGTGTATCAATGTCGCCGCGACGGCGATGGCGTAAATCCTTGGTCAGCGTGTCGCCTTCATCTGTAAGCGCGCCATCCTCCATAGGTGCACCGTTACCCACATCTTCAAGTTGAGGGCCGTCGTCGCCATCACTTGTACTTCTCTTTCTTCTTGTAATAGTACTTTCAATTCCTTAGTTTGTAATTTCCCTTGCAAAAATCAATAAAATAATTCTTGTTTTCTCTTATTCTCCTCATCTTCATCATGTACTCTTTTATCTTTGTTGATTCCTTAATCTCTATGAGTAGCTAAATTTCTATTAGTACTCGAATGAGATGATCCAAGGAATGATATTCACAATGAATTAATTTGATCTTCTTCTTCTCTTCTTTGAAATGCTTTAGATTTATCCATAATTTTATTGTAGTGAGATTATATTTTTGATATATAATTCTCATTCTTGTTTTTGTAATTTAGTAGTCGAGAGACTCATAATTCGAATCGATCACTTAAGGATAACGAGAGTTGATTGCAACCCTTGAGAAAGGATAACATAAATCTCCCGGATTGGTGTCAAATTCAATAAAGGGGTTCACCACATTAAAACGAGTTTTATGGGTTTCAATTATAGAATGAGAGTTTGGTTGATCAACCTAAACTCAGCTGAATGTATCCTCAAGAGAGGTGCATTTAGAATTTTGGAACCTCCACGGCCAAAGTAAATTTCTTAAGAGAATTAGAGTTTTTTATTTCTTCTTTTATTATTCCACGGAGATTCAAAGATCGAGTGCTAGTTTTGTTAACTCATTGTTTAATCATTATTTTAATTTCCCTTTGCAAAACCAATCCATGTTTTAATTGATAAAATAATAGAGATTTTCCAAAGTAAGAGTATTCAACAACCCCGAGTCTAATACGACCTTGGTTTTATAAACCGATACTACTTTTGATATGGTACACTTGCCGTTCTCATTTGCGGATATAGTTTTGCGCATCAACATGCTAATTACACAATGACGGAAAAGGATCTTCTTGTCGTCGTCTTTGCCTTCGATAAGTTCAGGCCCTATGTAAAGCTTTCAAAAGTAATCATTTTTACTGACCACTCCACCCTCAAATATCTTTTGGCCAAAGTAGATGTCAAGCCCCTCTTGCTTCAATGGATCCTCATTTTACAGGAATTTGACTTAGAGACCCGGGTAAGAAAGGGGCTGAAAATTTGGCTGCCGACTGATGAGTCCCAATTATATACATATTTTCGGACTCATTTGGGCCGATTTTCTAGTCTTTGCACCACACTTTAGGCTTGTTTTCATTTATATTTAATATCCGTCTATTATTCCACTCTTAGTGCACATGTATGCCCATTCTTGGTGTGATCCCTTGTTTTCCTGTAGTCCTGGAGGTTCTCATGCAAGTTCATGGATTGTGCGATGCTCGGAGTCTGTTTGGGGGCAATTTCTGCCTGAAATGTCACTGATCGTGCATTTTCTTCATGCACGACCAGTTGCTCGTGCGCTTCTGATCATGCGAGTTCATTTGCTGCCCAAAAACAGCTTCAGATTTTGGTCGTGCATTTGCTACGCACGATCGTGCGCTTTATATTTTTTTGCAGTTTTGTTTTGCAGGTTTCGGGCACAGAGATCACGATCACATCTTTCAGTGCGCACGATCAGTTGATCGTGCGCCACTGATCGTGCACCCTGTTTTCTATAAATATCCAGCCCGCGAAATTAGGTCGGACGACCATTCTGCTCCGCCGTTTTCGAGTCCTGTTCGCCTCTTCCGCCCCCTACACCATCTTCCACCACCAGGAGGTGCTCCAGGCTTGTTCTTCACGCCAATCTTAAGCCGGAGCTTCCTCTCGGCCTCCTCCTTCATCCTAGCGCTTCAAAGGAAGATCTAGCCGCCATCGCCATCAAGCAAGAGGAAGTTTGCAACCTCTACCGGATCGTGAGACGAAGAAGACGAGCTCATTGGAGAGTAGTGACAGCTCTCTCTACCCCTGACGTAGTTGCGGACTGAGCTTGGATGCGGATTGACAACCCGACGATTCCAACCATGAATCTACAACGAGCCTTCAGATTCGGTCAATTTCTTGCCTTGTTCTTCTCTTATTGATGTATATGTAGTTAGATCTAACATTATGATGATGTAGCACTTAACTTTATTTGCATTTCTATACATTTCATGTCTATGTGAAATACTGTTTGAGTTGCTTGAGGTGCGCCCCATTCCATCCTCCATCCTGCCGTCACGTTCATGTGCCGCACTAGCAATTGCTAGTGGAATGCTTGTCGATGAGGTGCTTGCGACCCTCATCTGTATGCCTACTCTTCCATCCGCCTAGCGAAGCATGGCATAGCAGCCCGTGTAATCCATTCCGACTCCGCCAGTGCGAACCATTCCATCCGTATGCCTACTCTTCCATCCGCCTAGCAAAGCGTGGCATAGCGGCCCGTGTAATCCATTCGCCTAACGAAGCAGCGCGCTCTAGGCCTGCACAGTTCGATTCCGCTTGCCTACTCGTCCATCCGCCCTTGCGATGCAGTGCGCTCAAGGCCTGCCTAGTCTCCATCCCGCCAAGCAAAGCATTGCATAGCGGCATTGCATAGGAGTAGTTATAGTTGTTTTCTCTTATTTTCAACAAATCAAATCCCCCATTTTCCGCAATCCATCCGCTCGAAAGGACTTCAATCTCAAGTCCTTCCTCGATAATAAACTCCACCTTACTGTGTTCCTTTGAGATCGATACTTGGGGATTCATTCCCATTTTATATTACTTGAACGATCGGTACACTGCCGTTTCGTGCCGCAGTCTAGCTACCGCCTATAGCGGTGTGCGAGATTTGCGCATCATGTTTTTGGCGCCGTTGCCGTGGAACACAGACGTGTGAGTTTTCTGGAGAGGGGGAGCTGTAAGATAGAAGCCCTTTTCCCTTTGTTTATACCATTTCTTTTGTTTATTTTAGTGTTAAAATTTGATATTTCTATTTCATTTCTTCCTTTATCTAGTTTCGGCTTTTCGGTAGCAGGTGTTCATTTAATTCTGGTTGCGTGTAGTTTTATTTTGCAAGGAATTGTTGAGTTTTGTTTTATCCACATATTTCTGTGATGTATTCTGAAGCCGAGTGTCGCCTCTATGACACTTTGCGTCGATACATCGACGCCATGACTGCTTTAAATGCTGAGCATTCTATTAGGTGCTTGCTATGTAAAGGTTTAGGCCATATGGTGAAGGATTGCCCTCGTCTGTGCGATCCTTCCCCCTCTGAGTACGTGTATGCAGCATCCCCCCATTTACGGGAGACTATAGCGGACAGGCCCACCAGAGTGTTGCCTGGCCCCTACACTGACATCGCACATCTTGCTCGATCTTTGCCCTTGGAGATTACCGAGGAATCTCTCGCCGCGTACAGCTCTTTCATGGGTCCCTCAATCCCCTTTTATGAGCTTCCCTTGAGTGACGAAGTGCACTTATTCGATGGTCAACAGGGAGAGGATTGGGAACTCATGGATGCACCAGTATGGTGTGCAGATTCTGGTTCTTCTTGCGGGGAGGCGTCTGTTGATATTTTCGCAGAGGCGACTGCTCATTTATTTTTTGATCATGAGAGCAGTCCGGTTCCCCCGCATTCCTTGCAAAATTCATCTACTCCTATCTTTAGTGAGTCGGCTGATGATGTTGTGCGGGTGGTTTATTCGGCGCCTGAGGTTGCGCCAAAGTGGGACGAGGATTTCATTCTCTCTGATGGGGAGTGTGATACCTTTGAACACGATGACGCACCGCGGTGGGATGAGGAGGATTCTCTTTCCGAGGAGGAGGTATTTACTTACGTCTTGGATGGGGACATTCAGCTCACCACCGAGGACCCCGAGCTCTTGGGTTCCCCTCGTTACGACTCATATGATACCGGCAGTGATCTATCCTTGGATCCTGCTGGGAGTGTGACCGGGACCACTCCCCCGCTTGTTGATTATTTTAGTTTTTCTTCTCTTTTATTTCCTGACCTCCTTTCTTCTGTGTCTGAGCCTGTGCTGGTTGAATCTTCACAGGGACTACAGGTGGATTTGGAGCACCTTGCTCATGCCAATGAGGAGAGCAATCCCTTATGTGAGGAGGTTGACCCCCCGCCCCCTCCATGGTGGAAGCTCCACTCATTGCTTTTGCCTCCTGCACTAGTCCTGAAGAAGACGATACCTTGCTGGGCAAGGATTTACTTTGTGGTGAGACAAGTGAGGACCATCCTTCCTCCTCTTCTTACTTCCTATTCCCTCTACCTGTGACGAGCAGGTATTTTTATTTAGGTAGGGAAGTAACTATTTTATCGTCGTATCGGTACCCATTACCGACACACATATTAGAACAGTTACCTGTTCATTTCCTTTTTTCATAGACCCATTAGCTAAAACTGCTTTAAAGTTGAATAAGTCGTGCTGGGAAGACAATAACCCCAGTAGTTATCTTACCTTTCTTGCAATGTTAGTTTATCTAGTTTGTTTAGTTAGTTTTACATTATTTTAGTTTGTATATTTTCTTTTGTTTTGTGGAGCTCACCTATGCAGGTTCTTTTTCTAGATGGCGGATGCTGCAGCATTGTCTTGGTTTTCCACGCACCTTCTGGTATGCTCACTTGCTGAGCATTGGGAAACTTCTTCCCTAGCTTTCGATTTTGATTTTCACTGTCATATCATTATGTTGTATTGTTTAGATTAAGTCTGGGGGAGAGCCGCTATGTGTTACCCACTGCACGTGCACATATCATTTGCATACTAGAAGTATTTTAATCTCATTTATTTTGTTTTGTTCATCTTCACAGCACATCACAACACCCACTTGAGCGTGCGCTTAGCTGTTGGCACGTTGCGAGTCGAATTTGTCTCTTTTGTGTGATTTGAAAAAAATCATTGTGCTGGCTTAGGATTATGAGGCAGAGTAAAATGTTGACTCCTGGAGTGCTCCTATTCAAGTGCTCATGTCTCGCATAGAAATTTGTGTAGATTCAATCTCTTTTTATGCTTTTAGTTTATATCTTTCTATTTGCGTAGATATTGTTTACTTTACTCAAAAATTGGTGAATCCGGTGTGAATCAAACGGTAGCATAGGAATGTGTATAGACGTTCGTTAGCCTCGTATTGCCTGAGTCGGGAGGAAGGATAATCTTTCTCGGTGGCTAAGAACTTGCCCCAAGCGACTCTTGAAGCATGGGTATATGGTTAGTCAATCGCGTGAATGTGATATAGGCCATCATTTTGGCACGGTTGAGCTTTTGTGCCCATTCCTATCGCTCTATCCTCGTTAGCCCAGTTGTGCCTACCACATTCTTTTGGATCAGCTCCACTATTGTTCACCAAAGCCTAAACACCAATCCTAGTCGCACACCCAAATGCAAGCATTTTGTTTAAATTTTAAATTGGTGGTGTTGATTGTGGAAGTACAATGTGGAAATGTGGATGAGCATCCTTGAAAATTTGCTGAAATTGCTAAAGAAAGAAAAAGAAAATAAGAAAACAATTTGAAAAGAAAAAAGAAAAAGAAAGAATGAAAGTGTTTTAATTGAAAATTCTGTTTGAGATTTGTATTTGGGAGTACGCGGTGCACACACCCATGTAGTCAAGTCCAAGTCTGGGGGTGTGGTGTACCCGCGTATCTTTTTGTGGTGCTTAAGGATAGTTTTCCGTGCTAGCTCATTTGGGTTTAGTGCTTGAGCCGTCGTTTTTATCATTGTATACCTCACCTAAACCCAAGCCTCATCTAAAACCTAAAGTCCTATTGATTCACGCAGTTGAGTCAAACCTGTGCCGTGGAGAGAGTGCGAACGGGCAAGCATATGGTCACTGACAATGATGGATTTCAATGGAGTTTGTCTCGAGCCCCGATCTTCGGCAATGCTCGCCTCAGCGCTCAGTTTACTTTCTTCCTATGTATGACCTTATGATTCACCGTGATTCACTTTTTGAGTAAATGTAATATATAGATACGCCCCTAGAAAAGTATAAACTAATATGTATAATTAGGAATTTTGTCTACTGTATTTCTACGCGCATGAGCATGCGACTTCGCATGGTACTCCGCTTTACAATTTCTATGTCAGCTTATGTTTTTCTCATCCGCTTAAGGGATTTGTTTACTCGGGACGCGCAAACAGGTAAGTCTGGGGGTGTGATGAGTCCCAATTATATACATATTTTCGGACTCATTTGGGCCGATTTTCTAGTCTTTGCACCACACTTTAGGCTTGTTTTCATTTTATTTAATAGTCGTCTATTATTCCACTCTTAGTGCACATGTATGCCCATTCTTGGTGTGATCCCTTGTTTTCCTGTAGTCCTGGAGGTTCTCATGCAAGTTCATGGATCGTGCGATGCTCGGAGTCTGTTTGGGGGCAATTTCTGCCTGAAATGCCACTGATCGTGCGTTTTCTTCACGCACGATCAGTTGCTCGTGCGCTTCTGATCGTGCGAGTTCATTTGCTGCCCAAAAACAGCTTTGGATTTTGGTCGTGCGTTTGCTACGCACGATCGTGCGCACGGTCGTGCGCTTTATATTTTTTCTGCAGTTTTGTTTTGCAGGTTTCGGGCACAGAGCGCACGATCACCAGCTTTCTGTGCGCATGATCAGTTGATCGTGCGCCACTGATAGTGCGCCCTGTTTTCTATAAATATCCAGCCCGCGAAATTAGGTCGGACGACCATTCTGCTCCGCCGTTTTCGAGTCATGTTCGCCTCTTCCGCCCCCTGCACCATCTTTCACCACCAGGAGGTGCTCCGGGCTTGTTCTTCACGCCAATCTTGAGCCGGAGCTTCCTCTCGGCCTCCTCCTTCATCCTAGCGCTTCAAAGGAAGATCTAGCCGCCATCGCCATCAAGCAAGAGGAAGTTTGCAACCTCTACCGGATCGTGAGACGAAGAAGACGGGCTCATTGGAGAATAGTGACAGCTCTCTCTACCCCGGACGTAGTTGCGGACCGAGCTTGGACGCGGAATGACAACCCGGCGATTCCAACCGTGAATCTACAACGAGCCTTCGGATTCGGTCGATTTCTTGCCTTGTTCTTCTCTTATTGATGTATATGTAGTTAGATCTAACATTATGATGAAGTAGCACTTAACTTTATTTGCATTTCTATACATTTCATGTCTATGTGAAATACTTTACTGTTTGAGTTGCTTGAGGTGCGCCCCATTCCATCCTCCATCCCGCCGTCACGTTCGTGTGCCGCACTAGCAATTGCTAGTGGCGTGCTTGTCGACGATGTGCTTGTCGACGATGTGCTTGCGACCCTCATCCGTATGCCAACTCTTCCATCCGCCTAGCGAAGCGTGGCATAGCGGCCCGTGTAATCCATTCCGACTCCGCCGGTGCAAACCATTCCATCCGTATGCCTATTCTTCCATCCGCCTAGCGAAGCGTGGCATAGCGGCCTGTGTAATCCATTCGCCTAACAAAGCAGCGCGCTCAAGGCCTGCACAGTTCGATTCTGCTTGCCTACTCGTCCATCCGCCCTTGCGATGCAGTGCGCTCAAGGCCTGCCTAGTCTCCATCCTGCCAAGCGAAGCATTGCATATCGAACTTGCATAGGAGTAGTTATAGTTGTTTTCTCTTTATTTTCCACAAATCAAATCCCCCGTTTTTCGTAATCCATCCGCTCGAAAGGACTTCAATCTTAAGTCCTTCCTCGATAATAAACTCCACCTTACTGTGTACCTTTGAGATCGATACTTGGGGATTCATTCCCATTTTATATTACTTGAACGATCGGTACACTGCCATTTTGTGCCGCAGTCTAGCTACCGCCTATAGCGGTGTGCGAGATTTGCGCATCACCGACCACCTCTCACGTTTAGAACACCCCGTTGCAGAAGGGCTCGTTGAACCCAAAATAGATGATAGATTTCCTGAGGATCACCTCTTAACTGTAAACCACATAAAAACTTCTTCCACCCCTTGATTCATAGACTACGCCAACTATCTAGTCGCACGGGTTCTTCCAAAAGATTTTTCTACCCAATAAAAGAAGAAATTCTTTTCTGATTTCAAAAACTACTTTTGGGAGGACCCCTTTCTCTTTCGTGTCTGCGCGGACCAAGTAGTGCGGAGTTGTGTTTCAAGTGAGGAGGGTGCGCAAATTTTGTGACACTGCCATGAGGGGTCGGCCGGGGGGGGGGGGGGGGGGGGGCATTATCAAGCCAACCGGACCGCGTAGAAAGCATTAGAAGCGGGATTTTATTGGCCCACTCTCTTTAAAGATGCTTACAATTTTGTGAGTAAATGCGATAGCTGCCAGCGGTCGGGTAACATCTCTCATCGTGACGAGATGCCCCAAAACTTTTTTCTCAATTGTGAAATCTTTGATTTGTGGAGCATAGATTTTGTAGGCCTCCTACCTTCTTCTTTTAAAAATCACTATATTTTAGTTGTGGTCGACTACGTATCTAGGTGGGCGGAAGCGCAAGCTCTCCCCACCAATGATGCGAGAATCATCGTTCATTTTAAACAAAAATATTTTCTCGCTTCGGTAAGCGCCGCGCAATAATTAGTGATAGGGGGGTACGCACTTCTGCAACACACAATTAACAAATTTTTTATCTAAATACGGCGTTACACACAAGCTCGCCACTGCCTATCACGCCCAAACAAGCGGCCAAGTAGAGGTAGTAAATCGCGAGATTAAACGCTTTTTGGAAAAAACTGTTTCATTAAATAAGAAAGATTGGTCAATAAAACTCGACGATGCACTATGGGCATATCGTTCTACATAGAAGACCGTTATTAGGTGTACGTCATATCGATTAGCCTAAGGCAAAGCGTGCCATTTACCGGTAGAGTTAGAGCACCATTCATTTTGGGCTCTAAAATTTTTTAACCTCGATTCAAACTTATCCTTCGAGAGTAGAAAATTTCACTTAAATGAACTCGATGAATGGTGTGCGAATGCTTATGAGATTAATAAATTTTATAAGAAGCGCTCTAAGTTCTACCATGATCGAAAAATAAAAATTTCCAAAAACTTTTGCACCGGGCGATCTTGTCCTTCTTTATAACTCACGCCTTTAGCTTTTTCTCGGTAAGTTAAATTCCCGTTGGTTCGCCCCCTTTCAAGTTAAAGAGGTTTGGCCATATAGGACTGTTCTTATCTCCCATCTGAAAAAAGTCTTGTTTAAAGTCAACAGGCACCGTTTAAAACTTTATCTTGCGGTTGATCCAGTGGCCAAAAATATCAAATCCTTAACCCTCCCCAACTTATAATCTCCCCACGCCAGATTAGTCAAGCTACGTGATGGTAAACAACGCGCTCGTAGGAGGCACCCCATATCTATCTAATTTTTTATTATGCTTTGTTATTTTTACGTGTTTTTGCAGGGTTTCTTCCGGCCTCGCCAGCTTTAATTCAGGGAAGCCTTTTTGCTCCCTCTTTATTTTTGTGCATACTGCACTTTCATTTTCCCTTCTTCATACTTAATTTACAACATTGGGGACAATGTTGAGTTTTAAGTATGAGGGTGTTTTATCGTTTTCATTAAAACAAAACAAAATAATTTCTTTTTGTTTATTTCGTAATTTCCAAAATACCCAACCGCAAAATTTCAAAAAAGGTCAATATAGTTTATTTTGTAAATAAAAACTTGAAAAACCTCCACAAAAATCGAAAAACATATATATATATATATATAATTTGTAATTATTTCTGCATTTTAATTTTCTTCCTTCATGTAAATATAAACTTGAAAAAAAAAACCAAAATCCAAAATAATACAAAACAACAAAATTTCCAAAAAAACATCTTTATTTCGTTAGTAGAAACATGCAAAAAATCTAAAATAAAAACAAAAAAATTTGCAAAACCCCAAAACATTTCAAAAAACATATCTATATAGTATGTTTAGTTGTAAAAAACAACAAAACATAAAGACATAACACCAAAAATATAATAAACCCCTACTTTACTTTTATTCTTAAAGCATTTAGTCTTGAGAATATCTATTTGTGTCTTTTCATAATCGCTAGTTTTGTTATTCGTTCATTTATCTAAGATTAATAGATTTAAACGTTCTGGGTTAAGTTTTAAAGAATATCTTGTGTTTCTAATTTAAATAGACACTTTGTTTTCAAGAACTACTTCTAATTCATATAAACTAGAGGCATGTATATTATGTTAGCAAAACAACCTTAGACCTCAATTATCTCTACTTTATGTCTTTAGGAATCTAGGAATATTCAAATTACTAAGGTTGCTCTCAAACTTTTTTGTTTATTATTCTGGACTTTCTTTTGAAAACCCCTTGTATGCACCCATTTAGCATGACATGAAAATAGAAGAAGAAAAAAGTTCTTATGTCAATGGGAATAAGACATCATTCCATAAAAATAGGCACCCATTAAAAATTTAAAAGATCTTATGTCAATGGGAATAAGATTTCGTTCCGTAAACATAAGCATTGAGTTAATAAAAATAAAAGAAAAATGTTTTCCCACGTAAATGAATGTGGGCAACAAAGAAAACTAAAAGGAGGGGTGGAAGGATAAAATCCATCACCCCTAATTCAAGTACTCTTCTTTTTTACAAAGCTTTATTTTACCCCCCCCCCCTTTCCTTAGCCTCTTTATTGTATCTAGTTTTAATTAAAAAAATGATTTAAGAGCATAATTAGTAACTTGTGTCATTTCCTTCACATTTCTTTAAAAGCAAAGGTTCTTATCATTTCGATCTAATCTTGTTTACTAATAATTGCAATTTTGCTTGTTATTTGGTTAATCAAGAAGTCTTTTGGCTCAGACATTTCTCCATACTTAAATCATTTGCATAATTTAGGACTTAACTCTTCATACTCCGGTTTTTTATTTTTCAGTGTTTTTTTTAAATAACATGATAGCCAAAAATAAGAACTTATGTTAATCCCGTATGGATCTCTCTTACTTTTGCTCTGGAATAGCAAAAGCTTAAGTATGGGGGTATTTGATAAGTAGTAAAATATATGTATTTTTAGTATAGTTTCTAGTATAATCTTAAGTAATATTGTAAATATTTTATGTAAATTAATGAATAAATGCTTGTTTTATTATTTTCCTTACTAACATAGCATTATTTTTTCTATTTTTCAGCATTTTGGCATTTTTGGTTAGGTTACGCCCTCAGACACGCCCGTGATCGAGGGCGTGTAATCATAAAATGTCAATTTCCATCTCTCTACAGATTTCAGGAGAAATCTCGACAAATTGATCAAGTCACGCTCCTGACCATGGGTCATACCCGTGACCAAGGGCGTGACAGCTTAAGATATCAAATTCCAGCCTTCTCAGCGGTTCTCGCCTCAACGTCTTGACCTAACAAAGAAGTCACGCCCGTGTCTAACAAAGTCATGCCCGTGTACCACTCGATCGACTATCCTTCTTATTGATTGCCATCCCGTCCCGTCGATCGGCTTGATGTCCCATTGATTTTTCATGGTCACACCCGTATACCACTCGATCGACTTCACCTCCCATCGATCGACCTCCCGTCCCATAGATTGGCTCCCTGTCACGTTGATTTTGCAAAGTCACGCCCGTGATCGAGGCCATGACCCATCAAATCCTTCCAAAAGCAAGCGTACACACATGCCGTCACACCCTAGTAGAACCCGATGTCTGCTGCCAAAAGTCACGCCCATGACATCTCAAGTCACACCCGTGTGCAGTCATTTTCCCGGTAATACTCTTCTAGAAGGCGATTGAAGCAACCTCAATCGCATGCGCAGAAGTCATGCCCTCGGTCAGGGGCATGACCGTGTGCGTGTAATATTAAAATTTTCACTATAAATAGAGGGGCTCAACTGAAGCATTTCATCCATATTTTGAGAGTGTTTTCTTGAATTGTTTTGAGTGTATGTGTGTTATTTTATGCATTTAAGTTTTATTTCTTTTGTAATTTTCACTTTCCTAGTCTATTGTAATGTTTAATTTATGAATAAAATAGTTTGTTTTCTCATTTGGATCTTCTTTTCCTTATGTCAAGAGTATGTGAGTGTTTGCGTTTAATTTTTCTTTTTTTAGTTAGTGTGCACGTATCGTTTTTGTTTTTTCTTTCTTTTAATTTTTCTTTTCTTTTTATTTATCTTATTATAGAGTGTGTGAGTGTATGAGATTAATTTTTACGCTTTCATTCATTTTAAGTAGAGTGCCTGTGTGTGTGAGATAGTATTTTCTTTTTCGTAACTTAGCTTTATTTCAAGTTCTTATTACCACCCCCATCCCAGATGAGAGGCTAAGTACTTTTTAGCGCTTGATTAAGATGGTTGAGATTGATACTATTTCTGGATTTTATAAGTCATTTAATTTTCTTTGTTAAACACGTTTATATCCGCTTAAAATATTAACATTATTTTCTTATTGCTGACCCCATTCCGATGATTGGCTAATTTCCTATATCGTACGTAGTCGAAGAGCATTGGGATAAATAAATTGTTTTCTAAAAATAAAATATCTCTTTCTAAAATCAATTAACGAGCTTAAGGTTTACCTAAGAAAAACGTTAAGTGGAACCATATAATCGATGTATGGTTCTTATTTCCATTTCCGTACACTAGTTAGCTGAGAGGCTCATGCGTATCGATTAATCGCTCATGGGTAAAGAGAAATGCGCTCTACCCTCGAGAGAGGATGAGGTAAGTCTCCCGAATTGGAATAAAAACCCAATAGAGGGATTCATAACATAAAGCGAGTATTAAGGAGATTCAATTAAAGAACGAGAGTTTGGTCGAATATTCTTAATCTCAGGTGGGCGTACCCTCGAGAGAGGAGCATTCATACTTATGGAACCTCCACGGCCACACCGTTCTAATGTTCTGAAAAATCAGAACTTTTACTTTTAAAAAAGTTGTTTTCCTCTCAAGGTAATTCGACATCGGGCTCTCTCTTCATCTTCATTTAAAACTCTAGTTATACATATATTATCGCTCTCTATATAATATAAATCAAATCAAAAACTTATTCTGATAAAATAATAGTTCATTCCTTATAGTTAAGAATAATCAATAGGATCCGTGGAAATATACGACCTCTATATTTTCTAAACCAAAATATCCTGTACTACACGCGATAAGGTATACTTACCTTTATCGAAGATTAGTTTGGATTAATTAAACAAAATCTTTTCAAAATCCAAATCCTAATCTAACCATCAAAGCGCTAGCGTGGGTGCATGCTTGAACTAGATGGAGGTGCAATATGACCACGCAGGCAGAATACAACAAGCCCTGGAGCTTGATGCAAGTATGAAGCGCTACTAGGAGGAGGCGGGGGTTAGGTCTGCTGCCGAGTTTGTGTTGGACTACAGTCTTTTGTGGATGGACAACTGATTATGCGTCCCAAATGTTGGCAAGTTGCGAGAGGAATTGATGTATGAGGCATATTTTATGAAGTAATCAATCCACCCGGGGAGCATAAAAATGTACCAAGACATGACAAAGTTGTTTTGGTGGCTAGGTTTAAAGAAGGACATAGCCCTTTACGTGACAAAATGCAAAACTTGCGCACTTGTGAAGACAGAATATCAGAAACCTGGTGGGTTCATGAAGTCGTTACCTATTTCGGAATGAAAATTCGATGATATTTCTATGGATTTCGTGCATGGTTTGCCGAGGTTGCAAAGCAGGAATGACACTGATTGGGTGATCGTGGATCGCTTGACAAAGGTATCCCAGTTTATTCCAAACTGGAGGGACGATTCTATGGAGAAGTTAGCAAAGCTATATGTAGATAGTGAAAGTCAATTGATTTGCTTTGATACCAATTGAAAGTGAGTTTTAGTTCTTAAATATTAAAGCTCTTGTTTAAGTTTTGTTTCAAAGTAATGTTATATATATATAAGTGTACTGTGAGTAATAAAAACAAACACCTAGAAGGCACAACAACACAGCACAAATAAGAAAGTTTATAAAGAAATAAAACAAGCAAACAAGCATGAAAACCAGATGACACAAGATATATAGTAGTTCCACAATCAACCTGGGTACATATACTCTTCTACCCACTGGTAGGAATCCACTGGAGGTTTTTGATTAGGTGACCTCACACCAAGGTGATTTTGATCAGGCGTCCACACACCACAGAGCTTTTGATCAGGTGCTCAAAACCAAGATGCAGGTTTTTGCTAAGGTGCCCTGTCACCGGGAGTTAACTTTTGAAGGGAGTTATAACCCTGTACAAGATGGGAAGGAATAAAAGAAAACAAAAAGATATGTTGTTCTTCTCTTTGATAAGAATCACTTGAAGATCCTGATGGGTTGTTGAGTTGGATCTTGATGATGATGTTGAAGAAAGCTCCCCCTGTCTGATTTAGATTAGATGACAGCTTTGTGGATGGAGCTTCTTCTCTAGAATGTGATACTCCTCTTTTCTTCTTGCAGTTTAGATCCCTGAGCAATTGATATAGATTGGTGTCTCAGGGTATAGATGATCTGCAAGAGAAGAGTTAGCAAAAACAAAATAAGATAAAGTAATAATGTTGTTCTCTGTTTTTGCTGATTCTCCTTTTTCTCTTTTTCTTCTTCTTCTCTTTTCTCTGTACAGAAAATGTAATATGTTCTGTCTGTATATTATGTCGTGAACCTGTTATCTTATTTTTCTCTTCTCTACTTTGTATATATATTCTGGAGAGCTTTCGGCTGATTTGAATTCTTGCCGACAGAAGAGGAAAGAAATAATATCTCTTTCTTTTCCCATATCCTCGATCAGACAAATTGTCGTCTTTAGCTTTCGCAATGACTATAACATTTAATGCTTGCAATGGCTGTATTGTTAAGTCAGCAATATATATAGCAATATATAAATAGAAATAATAAATTATTGCTTTAATAAATCTGTCAGCATATTAGTCGAGCTGAGAATAATGCTAAAGATATTTCGTCGATCTCAGCTTCAAGTTCGTCGACCTCATCATTTGATTCGTCGACCTGAATATTTGATTCGTTGTTCTAAATTTCTGCTGAAGATCCATCGAACGCAAATAGTCGTTCGTCAAACGGAACTTTTCATCGAATGCAGAGACGGGCTGGATCGTCGACCGCTGAATATTGAGCTGTTCGTCAAACGCAGACTCGAGTTCGTCGAACGCAGGATTTCACCGACCGCTGAGCCTGGATGATTTCGTCGACCGCTGAGCTTTGATAAAATTGTCGACCGCTGAATATAATTAGTTGAGCGCTACACTTAGACAAATTCTTTGACCGCTGAGACGGGTTCGTCGACCGCTGAGAACAAGTCTGTTCGTCGACCTCTAAACCGCTGAGATGGGATCGTCGACCGCTGAGACGGGCTTGAAGCAAGCCGTTCGTCGAATGCAGGTAGCCGTTCGTCGAACGCAGAGAACATATGTTATTTTTATTCTTTTCTTCTTTTTTTCAGACTTTTGTATATATATATATATTTCTTAGTATATTATATATATATTCTTTTCAGCCTTCTACCTTAATAGGATTTGATCTAAGTTATGAGATGTGTTATGCTAGAAACTTAAACATTAAAGGTGGATCCTAACTCAAATCAAAACTAAGGTTCCAACAATCTCCCCCTATTTGAGTTGGGATCCTAATCCAAATTAAGACTAGGTTCTAACAATCTCCCCCTATTTGGTTTAGGATACCTAAGCATAAAATGTCTGAATAACTTAAGGCTAAAGGGTCAAAGATTATTTAAGAATTTATTGTTCTATTTGAAAACATTTTAATCATAAATTATATTGTTTTCTACTTCCTTTTAAAATTATTTAAGCAATTCTGATTTTCCTAAATTTTGATTTAAATAGTATTTTTAATGAAATGAATTGCTAGCTGTTATTAGATTCTAGGGAATTTTAAAATTAGAAAGACATTGCTTGATAGCTTCTTTCTATAAAATCCCCTTAAACAGAAGAGTCTCACACTCAGTGCTCTGATCATTTCTGATCTATGCAATCTGAGTAGAATTCTCAACTTGATTTTGTAGAAAGTCTGTAAGAATGTGAAGTTTATCTGACTTTGTTTTAAGATAGAAAAATTCAAAGGAATCATATAACTGCTGTTTAATTATAATTGAGTAAAAATATTAAACAATTTAAAAATTGCCTTATAGATAGATATGTTGGCCTTTTTATTTCATTAAAGTATAAATTTGAAAAATTTCTTTGATTTTGTTGAACATACATAATTTTCTTCTTAACAGGTTGTTCAAATTTATTTTTCAAAGAAATAATTTTCTTTTCTGATGTTTTCAAATCTATTTTAAGTTTAGTGTGTTCAGAAGTTGTTTTTAACTCGTTTATTTCTTTGTCGGATTTTATCATATCTGTATATATTAACATAAGATCTGATATGTGATTTTCAGATTTTATTAAATCTGTACCTGAAGATGTGAAAACAGATTTAGCCGTATCAGAGGTAAAATTAGAAATAGAAGTTACCTTTGTTACCTTTTCTGGCTCTGATTCAGATTCTGAGTTGTGATATGAGCCATATATTGCCAACATGCAGAAAGCTCTTGCTTTTTGTTCTTCTTCTTCTTCTTCAGTTAGACTGAATGATGGTTCTGCATCAAACAAACAGTTAGTGGAAGAAGTAAAGGTGGATTCATTTACCATCCTTGAGAGGGAGTTCTAGATGCTCCTTGCTGAAGTGCAATCATTAACTCTTTGATAAATGTCATTTCACATTGATTGAGCTAATATCTTCATGGCCATGGCATCAGCACTTTTCAGCTTTTCTTGATCGTCTGTTGAAGAAGTTGAAGAAGGAGGTCCTGTCAAAATGGAGTTATAAATTTCTTCATCTATGGCATTCATATATAATCTGATTCTAACTTGCCATAACGTAAATCTATCCAAATTACAAATAGGTGGATCTGAAATTGAAAAATCTGATTGTGCCATTTAGAAAAACCAAAAAAAAAAAATTTATGAACTAAGTGATCTTTGTGATTCAGGTGTTAGCCTGTGTGTAAAATCAACCTGCTTTGATACCAATTGAAAGTCAATTGATATGCTTTGATACCAATTGAAAGTGAGTTTTAGTTCTTAAATATTAAAGCTCTTGTTTATGTTTTATTTCAAAGTAATGTTATATATATATAAGTGTACTGTGAGTAATAAAAACAAACACCTAGAAGGCACAATAACACAACACAAATAAGAAAGCATATAAAGAAATAAAACAAGCAAACAAGTAAGCAAACCAGATGACACAAGATATATAGTAGTTCCCCAATCAACCTGGGTATATTTACTCTTTTACCCACTGGTAGGAATCCAATGGAGGTTTTTGATCAGGTGCCCTCACACCAAGGTGATTTTGATCAGGTGTCCACACACCACAAAGCTTTTGATCAGGTGCTCAAAATCAAGATGCAGGTTTTTGCTAAGGTGCCCTGTCACCGGGAGTTAACTTTTGAAGGGAGTTATAACCCTGTACAAGATGGGAAGGAATAAAAGAAAACAAAAAGATATGTTGTTCTTCTCTTTGCTAAGAAGACACTTGAAGGTCCTGATGGGTTGTTGAGTTGGATCTTGATGATGATGTAGAAGAAAGTTCCCCCTGTATGATTTAGATTAGATGACAGCTTTGTGGATGGAGCTTCTTCTCTAGAATATGATACTCCTCTTTTCTTCTTGCAGTTTAGATCCCTGAGCAATTGATATAGATTGGTGTCCCAGGGTATAGATGATCTGCAAGAGAAGAGTTAACAAAAACAAAACAAGATAAAGTAATAATGTTGTTCTCTGTTTTTGCTGATTCTCCTTTTTCTCTTTTTCTTCTTCTTCTCTTTACTCTGAACAGAAAATGTAATATGTTCTGTTTGTATATTCTGTCGTGAACCTGTTATCTTATTTTTCTCTTCTCTGCTCTGTATATATATTCTGGAGAGCTTTCGGCTGATTTGAATTCTTGCCGACAGAAGAGGAAAGAAATAATATCTCTTTCTTTTCCCAGATCCTCGAGCAGACAAATTGTCGTCTTTACCTTTTGCAATGGCTATAACATTTAATGCTTGCAACAGCCGTATTGTTAAGTCAGCAATATATATATATAGCAATATATAAATAGAAATAATAAAGTATTGCTTTAGTAAATTTGACAGCATATTAGTCGAGCTGAGAATAATGCTGAAGATATTTCATCGATCTCAGCTTCAAGTTCGTCGACCTCATCATTTGATTCGTCGACCTGAACATTTGATTCGCTGTTCTGAACTTCTGCTGAAGATCTGTAGAACGCAGATAGCCGTTCATCGAACGCAGATAGCCGTTCGTCGAACGGAACTTTTTGTCGAATGCAGAGACGGGCTGGATCGTCGACTGCTGAATATTGAGCTGTTCCTCGAACGCAAACTCGAGTTCGTCGAACGCAGGATTTCGTCGACCACTGAGCTTTGATAAAATCGTTGACCAATGAATATAATTAGTTGAGCGCTGCACTTAGACAAATTCTTCGACCGCTGAGACGGGTTCATCGACCGCTGAGAACAAGTCTGTTCGTCGACCTCTGAACCGCTGAGACGGGATCGTCGACCGCTGAGACGGGCTTGAAGCAAGCCGTTCGTCGAACGCAGGTAGCCGTTCATCGAATGCAGAGAACATATGTTATTTTTATTCTTTTCTTATTTTTTCAGCCTTTTATATATATATATATATATATATATATATATATATTTATTTCTTAGTATATTATTTATATATATATATTCTTTTCAGCCTTCTACCTTAATTGGATTTGATCTAAGTTATGAGATGTGCTATGATAGAAACTTAAACATTAAAGGTGGATCCTAACTCAAATCAAAACTAAGGTTCCAATAGATAGCATTGTACGACTGCACGGTGTGCCCCATAGCATCATAAGTTACCGAGATGGGTGCTTCACATCGAAAGACTGGAGGCTAATTTACCAACTATTGTGTTCTAAGCTAAAATTTAGCACTGCCTTCCATCCTCAAACGGATGGGCAGACTAAACGGACCAACAAGACATTGGAGGATATTCTCCGAATGTGCGCCTTGGATTTCAGAAAGAGGTGGGAAGATCATCACTTTATGATTGAGTTCGCTAATAATAACAGCTACCAGGAAAGTATGAAAATGGCACCCTTTTTGGCACTTTATGATAGAAAGTGCCGTACTCCCTTGGCATGGGCGGAGTCGGGCGAAACTAAGTTGTTTAAGCAAAAGGAAGTCAAAGATGCCAATTCGACTATTCGAACAATCCGGGAGAGATTGTAGTTTGTGCAAGATAGGCAGGCAAAATACTACAACGCCAAGCACAGAAACGTTGAGTTCACCGTGGGCGAATGGGTTCATCTCAAAATGAAACCGTTCAAGGGTGTGTCCAAGATTCGACGCCTGAAAAAAGCTGAGTCCCAGATACCTTAGACCACTTGAGATACTGGAACGGCTTACGCGATGTGTTTCACATATCTGTGCTAAGGAAGGCTGTGCTAGAGCCTAGATAAGATCTTGTGGCAAATCAAGCGCCACTCGATGATGGGCTAAAGGCAAGGCTCACGCCTATTCACATCGAGGACACTGAGGTCATGCAGTTGCGAAATAAAATGATCAAGATGGTCAAAGTCTGCTGGGATAATTGCGGTTGCGAGGAGCTTTCATGGGAGCATGAGCAGACCATGCGTGATGAGTTCCTTGAGTTTTTCCATTGAGGTACAAGTTAAATTTTGTATCTTTGTAGTTATTTGCACTGTTGGAATTTCGGGATGAAATTCTTTGTAAGGAGGGGGGGGGGGGGGAGGATTGTAAGACCCCGGTTTTCATTTGCAAAGAATTTGCGGTGTTCTAAGCTAAGGAGCTAGTGCCAGACGCTAGGGCTAGCGCCAGCGGTAGCTCTTATCATCGAATTGGTTGCATGTCGGCGAAAGAGCTTGTAAGTATCACCAAAAAAATCAAGATGATTCATCGAGTGCTAGCGCCAGCGGCAATGGTAGCATCGGCGGTAGCGTTCTCGATGAATTTTTGTCTCGACGAATATTATTCCAACGAATCGTGTTAAGAACTCATGAATTCGATTCGTCAAGATCTAGCGCAGGCGGTAGCACTAGCGCTAGCAATAGCGTTCTTGACGAATCCTTATGCGGCTATGGATATGTTCGGTCGTACCGCCTCTGGGCTAGCATGTTGGGTTTTCTACATACCATTTCCAAAATGATAGTAGACCATATATATCATATATGCACAGCGGAATAAATAAACTAGAAAAACCCTAAACAGTTGAAAGGATCTTGTGATTTCACTGATTCAAGAAATAAAATAACAGCAACACATTGCAATGTATACCTGACTGGAATTGCGTCAGTACTCAATCGAGATGCTCCTAGAAGAGTTGAGTCCCAAGCGCTGAAATAGATCTGCGCTTCTACGGAAGTCCACACGAATGTTGAAGAACCCTAGCCTCTTGTCGCACAAGATCTAGGTCAGAGAAGAACTACTCTCAACGTCTCCCACGAACTGCTAGGTCCGACTACAAGAAGAGGCGGTGGCGGCGGTCGGATGGAACTCTTCAGTCAAAAGATTTTGGGTGGAACTCTTCCGTCGCTCTCAGTCTTTCGCAAAAATCAGATCACATAAACAGATTGGCCTGTTAGGTCAAAAGAATCGTATTCTTTTATACCCCCAGCAAATACTGTGTTCGACGAATTGGCTAGCGTTCGTTGAACGCGATGGCCGTTCGTTAAACCCGATATGCTAGCTGTTCGATGAACGCACTACGCTAGCCGTTCGATGAACCGTTCGATGAACGCGCTATGGTAGCCATTCGACGAACCATTCAACGAACACGCTACGCTAGCCGTTCAACGAACCGTTTGACGAATGCGCTACGCTAATCGTTCGACGAACCGTTCGACGAACACACTACGCTAGCTGATTGACAAACCATTCGACGAATGCGCTACGCTAGCCATTCGATGAACGCGCTATGCTAGCCGTTCGACAAACGCGCTACGCTAGCCGTTCGTCGAACGCACTTTAAGTTCATCATACGTGCTTTGATCCGATCACTTGTCAACAAGATTCTTCCTCCAATTTCTCCAAGCACTCTTGTGTGCAACCCCATAGGCTCATATCGCATTGGCAGTGACACTAGATGTTTGACCACTTCCAGATCACCATGGAAACACCAACATAGCGCCTGCGTTAGGAGATAGCGCTGGCGGTTGCGTTTATGTATATAAAGCCTTCAAGCCATGGATTTCCCTTAAGTTCTATTTGGTTCTCTCTCTCCTAGATCTAGGAATCAGAAGTCAGAGGAAGGAGATCCTTTTGGCAGTTTCAGTTAAGAGATCGCTTGCGTGCTTGTGTCGTCTTCGAATCCACTGAGAGGAAACCTAGTTTGATGGCACCAAAATGAACATCAAGGGTAACAATTCTCCACCTTAATCTCTGGACATGTTATTTCTTTGATTTGCATAGTAGCAAGAAGATATCCACTAATTAGTGGATAGTTTTCTTCCGACGATTCGATATGGATTATCCTCATAGAATTTGCATATAGAGCCTGGATCATTGTATGGACATATGTATACCGTGTGAAGCCCATCTGGACAGGTTGGTATGGATTTGTGTTATTGATATTACACTCCAGAGAAGACTCCAAGTATGTATGTTTGTTTTTCGGGTTCTGGGTGCTGTGATGTGTTACAGGTAGTTCTAGAAGTGATCTCCACAAAATACCCAAAATAACAGACAGTAATGTATTCTGTTAGCTAGCGCCGGCGCTAGTGCCAGCGCTGGCGCTACTGCCAGTGGTCCTTGATATTGCATGGTGTGATTGAGAATGGCCCTGGTGGCTTTGATGATGACCCGGTGGAGGTTGTCCTATGATCGGGATGAGGTGAAAGTTTACTCGCATCGTGTTGTTTGTTCGCGATGATTGAGCCGGGAGTAGCTGGATCTGAACCCGTCAATATTGGTCGGTGAAGAGGTCGCCCCTCAGTGCACCATCTTATGGAAGAATGCCGGAAAATATCGGTGTGTACGGCTTAGCTCAATTGATCATCCAAGTTGAAAAAGGACTTGTGGATGGAGTGTGCCTTGAGAGCATAGTGTGTGCGGCCTAGAGTCGACGTATGTGTTGATTGTTTCTATGCGGTGCTTAGACGCACCTATGAAATATATGCTACTATTGCTTGCTTGCAGGGAAGGAGTACCACCGCCCCGGGCATGGGGTGGGGTCTTTTTATTCATGGTCAGCTAAAGCTGAGCGGTTACCTATTTTTCACTGCTTGGTGGATTGTGTGATACAGGTCCTGGCGTGACAAGCAGGAAATAGCGGGTTGGAACCCTAGCTGCTGCGCTTTGCTAGCCTTCGAAGGCCCAAGTGTTTTGTTTACTATTTTTCATGTGTGGCCGACCTGCGTGCCGATGTTTAGAAGCCACTTTTGATGTAAACAAGTTTTGTAAATAACTATATGTATATTCCTTCCTAGTGAACAAGCGAACAAATTATGTAACCTGGTTTTACTTTAACTAAAGGCTTCCATTGTGTATGACTCTGTGTATGCTGAGAGGGTTTTATTTGAAACTATTTAACTGCTAATTTCGTAACTCTCTTTATTGTTCCTTTAATATGGCGTGGTGTCTTGGTCAGATCTACTGTTATATTATATGTGATGGGGAAGGTGTTACACATGTCACCCTCCAGAATGCCTCTCTCTCTCCCCCCTAAAGTTGTAACGAGCAGCGGCCTGTCGCACTCAATCTCTCAAGAAAGCCCTGTAAAGAAGCTTCATATAGTGAAGTTTGGTCGGCACCGTCCCGACCACATGGTTTTTTATCCCTTTCTGGGGTTTTCCACACTAAATAAACTCTTTGCCATCCATCTCGTCTCTCAGTAACTGATTGCATGCTCGATCGGTCCCAGGATAAGGAGGTTCATTCTGAACAGATTGTAGGAGCATTTGAGTAGACTGCAACAGTTTTGTTCCGTCTGTGGGAAAGAGTTCCCCAAAGCTCTACAGATCCAGAAGACAGTATCCTCTACACAGTAATACTTGTGACTAGAGACAAGGAAAGAAGAAGCACTCACACCACCCAAGGCTCAGTCCATGATGGGCAAGCTGATCCTGGCCCATCACATTCCCTCATCAATGTACAATGCTTGGAGGAGACAGTGGTCGTGCCGACCAATTCATTGACTGGACGAATGGTCCAGATAGAGGAACATCAAGCTGAAATACTAAACTTCCTGAGGAACTTAGGAACAGCCAGGGCTCCTGTAGAACCCTCTGCACCGATCAATGGGCTTCCTCCACCTCCACGTCAAGCCCCAAAGGAAAACCAAGAGGAGAACTCTAAGTTCTCAGCAGCAGCAAACACAACACACCTTGCCTATTTGGTCTGGCCTGCCGAGGCTGCCCTGCAGCATCACCACCAAAGGGCAGGGGTTCCTGATAATCTCCCCGGGAGGCTAACCCGAGCAGAAGTTAGAGAGCTGATAGCGGAAGAGTATGTCTAGGTTGGCCACCAAGCGACACGTATCTTTCACCCCATTCACAATCGGTCTCCGTTGGCACCTGAAGTCCTTGCACATCCAATCCCAGGAGGGTTCAAGCATCCAAGCATGGAATCGTATTACGGGACCGAGGATCCCCTAGAGCACGTGAACCACTTCTACACCATCCTTCAGATTTATAATGCCCCGGATCAACTACCCTGCCAAGTGTTTCCAGCAACTCTGGAAGGTCAGGCGAGTACCTGGTTCCATTATATCAGGAATGGAACTATCAGGAACTTCACGGAGCTGACACATCAGTTCTTAGATCAATTCATCGTGAACTTCCGGATAGTGAAGGACCCTTCCCATCTCTCGGGAATCAGGCAAAGTGAAAGGGATCCCCTTAAGAAGTTTTTCATCGATTCACTACCGAGGCTCGTCAAATCCCCGGGGTGGATCCCGAGCTCCAACGCAGAGTTTTCCTTGGAGGACTCCGACCAAGGGGATTCTATTTCGCCTTAATAAGGTAGATGGTCCCTAGCTATCTTGGTTTGGTGCATAGAGTCGAGGCACAAATTGCGGCTAACAAGGCAATCGAAGCTCACCGCCGATAATTTGAAGGAGTGGTAAAGAGGAAGAGAGTAGAGCCAGCCCCAAAGTGGCAAGAGGAGCACCACGGAAATGTACGTCAGCAAGATCGTCCTAGGAACAGCCCCCCCCCCCCCCCCGAACCTCCTGAAATTGCACAATATGCCTCTAAGAATCCTCTAGAGGGGGGGGGGGGTGGTGATGAATAGAGATTTAAATTTATTTCTATTCTATTTATTCAAGTATAATAAAACCTAAGTATTATGCTTCACCAAGATAAATCCCAAAATAAACAACTGCAGTTAAGTAATGAAAGAAAGAGCAGTAAATGAAATCTAAGCTATGAGGGACAACACAGAAAATTGACAGTCTAGAAGACACATAAATTTTTATAGATGTTCCCCAAAATGTGTGTACTCCCCTCTTCAACCACCTGGTAGGGATGCACCAACACTGCCTAAGTCTTTTGATAAGGAGACTCTTAGAACCACTGATCTTTTGACAAGGAGATCATGAACACCAGATCTTTTGATAAGGAGATCTTGAACCACCATATCTTTTGATAAGGAGATCTTGAAACACTGAATCCTTTGGAAGAGGGATTAATAAAACTCTTTTACAGGAGGTGTATGGAAAAAAGAGTATGAGGGAGAAGAAAGATTCAGAAATCTGTTTTTCTGATTTCTATAACAGCAATACTTGTGATGCTGTTGTTTGAATTCTCTTGAGGATCTGTATTAGAGCAACCCTAGATTTTGATAGTGATGATTGCTAGGGTTGTTAAGCTTTTGATCCTTCTGCTTCCTGCTCTTAAAATAGAACTGCCGTTATAAGATATTGATGAAGAAGCAACAGTTGTTGACACTGAGCAGAGTATATCCTTTTCTTTTTCTCTCTTTCATGTATGTTGTCTATTAGGGTTCCTGAGAGAGAAGGAAGTAGAAGAGGAAAAACCAAAAGAACAGTATGGCCAATTGTAATAAGTGCCTTCTCTTTCTCTTTCTTCTCTTGCCTTTTATTGTCCCTATTCAATTTTTGAATTTGTTTCCTTTTCTGGTAAGACCTGGAAAAGATATTTTTGTCTGGACATTTACTTCTTCTTTCCTTCTTTAATTCCCTACCCATCCACCAACATAAAGCTTGTTTCCAAGAAAGCTTTTCTCTGTCCTCTGTTAATTCTTCATTCCATTCGAGGTAATTAAGGAGCCATTGGAGAACGGTCTTGAGAGAGGCGGGCCATGAGAGAGGGTCCAAAATGACAGGTCCATGGTCCATGGTCTCTTACTCTCTTAGCGTCGAGTTCTCTTACTCTCTTATCTACGCACCTTCGAGTTCTTGTAGGAGCAGCTCTGAATTCATCCTTGCTCTGATTGAACTCAGCTAGTCGACGTTGCGTTGATAACCAATTGACGTAACCGTCTAGTTGAAGACATGTCTCTGAGCTTCATTATGTGCATCGAGAAGAAGTCGACGCTGCGTCGACTTTAGATGACCTCGACATATATTTCCTTCTGCGTTGAATTGAAATAAAAGCTGCGTCGACTTCACAAAGTACTTTGACAGGTCCATGGTCTCTACGTCGATATCTATTCGATGTAACGTCGACTTGATCTACTCCGACAAAAAGAGTATGTTGCTTGGACTTCTTGTTAGAGTAGCGTCGACATCCATTCGATGTTTCGTCGATTTCTATTCGACGGAAATATTAACCTCACCAGATTTATGCTTCTCTTGATATGGATTTGACACCCTAGGTTAAGTGTGACATCCTAAGACATCTAATGACCAAATTACTCTCACTATACAATGGTCAATTCAATCATAAGAGATAAAATCACTTTTAGTGAATTTGTTAAGTTAAATCAAAGGATTTTTTCCAACAATCTCCCCCTATTTATCTTAACAAAAACTTTACAGTTTGTTCAAAGTTATTTTACACATTTGTTTGCATAAACAAAAATTACATATATGACAACATAGATATAAGAAAAATGACAGATTAAAATCACAAGCCATTTCATTCAATTGTATATAGATCACATAGTTGTATTTCAGGAATTGTAGGACATTGCAAAGTACCTGAGCCTCATTGCTCCTTGTCAGGGGTTTTTCTTTTCCTTGAAAACACCTTTAACTTCCTTGGGGGCAATGTTTAGAGGCTCATCATCTTTTTTAGTAGCATCCTTGGAAAGCTCCCCCTGTGAGTGAGCATTCACTTAAGCTTCCTGGGCAGCTTCCACAGCTATTTGGGCTACTTCATCCAGTAGATCTTCATTCTGCGACTCATCCTGAGCTACTGTTGTGCTTACAGCTGCCATTTCTTCCTCTAAGTTCCTTTGAACATCTAGGGCAGGCTCCCCGTGAATATCTGGGAGCTCCCCATGATTTGCTGCATTTGTTTGATCCTCATTCATCATTTCTGGGGACTCCCCATCATCTGTTAGATACTGGATAGCATCTGTCATCTCTTTGTCAATCATCTTCCCTTGAATAGATGGGAGGACACCTTGACCTGCTTCTATTCTTTCTTCTTCATTCTACTTTTCCGGAAGCTCCCCATGGATCTGTGCATCTTGAAATATAATAACTTTGTCAGTAGATTTATTGGCATCACCTTTATCATGTCCATTCAATTCTAGGACTGGACTTTCTTCCTCCAAAATGTTCTCCCCCTTCTTAACCTTGTTGGTCAGAGAGGTTAAGAATTTCTTTGTGACCATGGAGGAAGATACAAAATCTTGGAGGCTCTGAAGAGATCTTTTAAAATTTAATAGCTCACCCTCCATTTGTGAATATTTCTTGTCAAACCTTCTTTCCTGAAAGGCCACCTGGTCTCTAAATGTGGAGGAGGCAATGGCCACAGCTTTGGAAATGACCTGCTCAAGATCAATTGTGGATAGATGAGATGTAGATGGAGGAGGTGATGGAGAAATGTCTTCTTGGATAGGGGATAGAAGATGATAAATATCAAGTGAGAAATGCATTGATGGTGGTGGAGATAGAGCAAGCTGATGATCTGGACTGAGGGTGGATGGTAATTGATGGGATAACTGAGGAGATGGGTCTGGGTCTGAAAGGGATTGAAGCTGTTATTGTTGTTGTTGCTGAGGGGGATCTGGACTAGTCTCTAGTAGAGGTGGAGAGAGAGGAGGAGGGATATTTTCCATTGGTGGGTCTGGTGTTTGCCTCTGAGGCTCTTGAGGAGGAGGAGAGGGAGGAGGTGAAAGTGGAGCTTGACCAGGCTTCACAATTTGCCTGGTCCACTTGGAAAAGATTCCAATTTTAATCCTTTTCCCAGGAGGAATGGGCACTCCTTTGAATTTGCAGACACTTGATGTACAACCCCGATATTTGCTACGAGGTAGGAAAAGACGCAGGAAATCAGCGGGCAGAAGAAGTGACAGGAAAAGCAAGCCAGAACCTCGAAGATAGCTCACAGGAAGGCAAGCAAGCCGAGCACTCATCGTAGACACGCAAGGAAGCGGGCGAGCCGAAGCGGGCGAGCCGAAGCGGGCGAGTCAGGTTATCGTAGTCCGCTCATAGAAGGACGGGCAAGCCAGATCTTCACAATCGACGAACTCGCCATTCAGTTCGACGAGCTCCCATTAAGATCAACGAACTTCAATTTGAGTTCGACGAAATTCGTTCGACGAACATCCTTTCTCGGTTCGACAAACTTGCTTCTGGGTTTGATGAACGCCACGCTTCAGCCTTGACGAAATCACCTCAGCGGCTGGGCTGGGAGGGCCGACCGTCTCAGCGGCTATTTCCGTCCCATCTCAGCGGGCTCAGGCACCTTCTCAGCGGTTCCAGGCCCTATCTCGGCCTGAGAGCTCGCAGGAGGAAGTGCGAGATCCGGCCTCGGTGGATGTCGTTGGAAGAGGTGTGAGCGAGGTCTTCGCAGACCGCTCACCTAAGTGGGGGTTCAGGTCCAACAGGTGGAAGAGGTAACAAACGCGGGCGAGCCAGGTACTCGCTGACCGCTTGCGAGAAGGCGGACAAGCCGGATTTCTTCTAAGTGTCCGTGTTTGACAAAATCCATTCCGCGTCTGACGAACTCGCATCACATTCTCAGTTCGACGATTTACACAAGGCCAAGGGGAGCTCGCAGGAAGGCACGCGAGTCCTGTCCCTGCGAGCCCAAGCCTTAAGGTCAGCTTGCAAGAAGGCGGGTGAGCCGGGCACTCGCCGATCGCTCAAAGGAAGGCGGAGCTCCCCGTCTCCATTCGGTGAACTCGGCCCAGAGTTCGACGAAATTTGTCCCGCGCTCGATGAACGGCACCTTGGAATCTGCCTCAGCAGTTGGGCTGAGAGGATCGGCCGTCTCTGCGGTCACTTCCGTCCCGTCTCAGCGGATCTGCTGGGACCTGGTTGTCTCAGCGATTTTTCCCCCATCTACAGCTCAGCTTGGTAGGGAGTGAAATTACCCCCTACCCCCAATGGTCTGTCGTTAGCCCATCCAAACAACAGAGTTTGGCTGTTAGCAGGTCAAATTGGGGTGCGTTTATTAAAACCAAAAGGCAGAATTCTGCTATTAACAGACCACGAACAAAAAACTATAAAGAGACCATAAAGGGCACATTGGGAGAGGATTCCAATCTCAGTTCTCTGAGCTTCTTATTCTTCCCTTGGTTACTTTGGTTCAGCTCCCTAGCTCTCCAAGGTGCCCAAGTCTCAGTTTTGGCTTGGGAGGGGAAGCGCTCAACGATCTTCCGGGTTTGTGGTGGGACCTCCTTGCTGCGACTTAGGTCTTAGTTTGTTTCTAAGTCCCCAATCTGCTCCTTTCGAGGGTGTAGTAAGGGATAGCTTCCCCTCAACTTGTTGAGGGCCTGAGCTTCATAAGAGACCGAGAAATCAGTTTCAACATTTTGGTGCGGTGAGCGTGGAGCGTGGCTGGTCCCGGAAGATTCTGAGAAAGGAACCTGGCAGGAGACGAAGAGCAAGGCGAGGAGTTCTACGGGTCTCCCCCGGCGGTGGTTCAAAAGATGTTCTCGGACTTCAGGCGAGAAGTCCTCGACACCCTTGGGTTCGCGGTCGCAGCGCTACCTATCGAGCTCGCGACCCCAACGGCTCAAGCGTCACATCCTCCGACAGCGGTTGGCGAGGGTGCCCCGGTAGGAATGGCTGGAAAGGAGGTGGCCGGAGGGTTAATGCCGGACCTGGAGGGGCGAGTGCTGTTCGCAAGTCCGGCGACCTCGGTGCAAGCGAGCACGGCGCAGACGAGTGCGGCACAGGCGAGTGCGACAAAGGAGGGCGCAGCGTAGGAGAGCGCGGTGCAGACGAGCGCGATCCTGGCGAGCGTGGTGCCCGTAGGAGCGGCTCCGGCGATGGTGGCTCTCGCGAGCAGTGCCCCAGCGAGCTCAAACCAGGTGAGGGAGCTAGGGGGGCGAGTGGATCAGGAGAAGACAACAGGTAGGGGAAGCCCCTTCTGCGAGTTGGTGCTTTTCGCACCTGTTCCGGAAGGGTTCGGGGAGTGGGACAGGGTCTACTACCAGGGTCAGGATGACCCAATTCAGCACCCACAGTCGTTTGAGGACTCGGTCTCTATCAGGCCAATGTCGGATGCCTTCAAGTGTCGGCTCTTCGCCGTCACCCTGAAGGAGAAAGCTCGGGAATGGTGATGAGTCCTGATTATATACACATATATGGACTCATCTGGGCCGTTTATCTAGTCATTCCACTGCACTTTAGCCTTGTTTTAGCTGATATTTCTTATTCCTTGCTATGTGCACTTCTAGGCCCGTTTTGGTGTTATTTCTCGTTTATCTTCATCATTAGCTTTCATGTATTGTTAAGTGCCACCTTCAGTGGCTAGATTGGTGGTTGTGCTGGAATGGGAGTCGTGCAGGTGTTCCCAGTGCAATTCTGCACAGGAACACTGCGCACGATCACCGGTTCTATTGCGCACGACCACTGGTCGTGCGACACTGATCGTGTGCACTTAGCCCTTTTTCACGAGTTCTGTTTGGTGCAGTGCGCACGACCACCAACGCCAGTGCGCACGACCACCAGTCGTGCGCCACTGCTCGTGCGCACTTACCATTTATTTTCCGAGTTCAGTTTGCTGTAGTGCGCACGACCATCAACTACAGTGCGCACGACCACCGGTCGTGCGCCACTGGTCGTGCGAACATGTTATTTTATAATTTCTGTCTTTGCAGGCTCCGTCCAGGCAGAGCGCACGATCACAGGATTCTAGTGCGCACGACCACTGGTCGTGCGCCAATGACCGTGCGCACTGTTTAATTCCAGCGCCTATAAATTCCGCTGCTCGCGATTTAGGTCAGGGACCCCGCTTTCTTCCGCCGTTTTCCGCCTGGTTTCGTCCGATTTTGCCCCTCCACCGTCGCCCACCATCTAGAGGTGCTCTGGGCTTGTTCTTCACGCCAATCTTGAGCCGGAGTTTCCTCTCGGCCTCCTCCTTCATCCAAGAGCTTCAGAGGAAGACCTAGCCGCCATTGCCATCAAGCAAGAGGAAGTTTGCAACCTCTACCGGATCGTGACACGAAGAAGACGAGTCCATTGGAGAGTCGTGACAGCTCTCTCTACCCCGGACGTAGTTGCGGACCGAGCTTGGACGCGGATTGACAACCCGGCGATTCCAACCGTGAATCTACAACGAGCCTTCGGATTCGGTCGATTTCTTGCTCTATTCTTCTCTTATTGATGTATATGTAGTTAGATCTAACATTATGATGAAGCGTGCTTGATTATTAGCATTTATACTTGATTATGTCTATGTGATTTGAGTATTCTTGCTTATTATTTTGAGGTGTGCCTTGTGGTGTGGATTGTTAGTTGTGTTGTGCCGCCCTAACAATTGTTAGTGGTGTGCTTGTCGAAGAGGTGCTTGCGACCCTCATTCCATTAGCCTACTCATCCATTCGCCTACCGAAGCGTGGCATCGCGGCCCGTATTCCATCCCGCCTAACGAAGCAGTGCGCTCAAGGCCTGCATTGTTCGATTCCGCTTGCCTTCTCGTCCATCCGCCCTTACGAAGTAGCGCGTTCAAGGCCTACGTAGTCTTCCATCCCGCCGAGCGAAGCATTGCATAGCGGCATTGCATAGGAGTAGTTGTAGCTTTTTCTCTTTTTTTTTTTCCACAAACCAAATCAACCCCCGTGTCCGCAATTCATCCGACCCAAAGGACTTCGATCTCAAGTCCTTCCTCGAACGTTAACTCCACCTTACTGTGTTCCTTGAGAGATTCGATACTTGGGGATTTACTTCCTCATATTATTACTTGATAACGACCGGTTCACTGCCGTTCGGATCGCAGTCTCGCTACCGCCTATAGCGGTGTGCAGGATTTGCGCATCAAGTTTTTGGCGCCGTTGCCGGGGAACACAGTCGTGTGAGTTTTCTTGAGAGGGAAAGCCGAGAGATAGTAGTTCTTCCAGTGTGTATAGCCGCTTTATTATTTTTGTTTGTCTTTTAATCTTCTGTTGTTTGTTTTTATTTCTTTCCCCCCTATTTTGAAGTTTTAGGCAAGTTTTATTCAAGGAGTTTTTTTTTAGTTGTGTAGATTCCCTTGCAAAGAATTTCAGTTTCATTGTATCTGCTCTTTTATTGATAATGTCGTCATGGGATATTTCACCTAGCTTTAATGACAAGATGGTTTATTATTTGGACCAAATGAATGAGTTAAATGCTAGGCAGTGTAGGAACATTGTTTGCTTGTTGTGTCGAGGAGAGGGTCATGAATTGAAGGACTGTCCGCGTCTTTTCAATCCTGACCGCCGCTCCTCCACTCATGACGACATTGTCCCTATCACTCATTCTTTACCCATGGAGGCAATTGTGCCCTCTACCCCTGAGCTTGTCTCGTGCACGGACTCCTCACTCCCTGTCTATGGCTTCACTCTCAGTGATGATGATCACTCATCTGTTAGCCAACAAGGAGAGGAATGGGAGCTCCTAGATGCACCTGAGTATGATGAGGAAAGTATTCTTTCCATCGGGGAGGCTTTAGCAGATCTTTTTGCTGAGGAACCAAATCTTTGTGTTCCTCCAGTTTCTTTGCGAGATTTTTCTGCACACAATTTTTATGATCCTATCGAAGTGAAGGAGTGGGGTGATGCTTCTGACTTGGAGGGTGCTCCAAAGTGGGATGAGGATGTCATTTTCCCTGACGGGGAGAATGAATATTTTGAACACGATGGTGCACCTCGGTGGGATGAGGAGGATACTCTCTCTGATGAGGAGGTTTGCCCTTCTTCATGGGACGAGGAGGTCCGAACCACCACTGAAGCCCCTGAGTTGTCAAGTTCCCCTCGCTATGATATTTACGATGATGATAGAGATCTATCCTTGGATCCTGCTGGGAGTGAGACCGGGACCACTCCCCCGATTGATTTTTATTTAAGTCATTCCTCTTCTTTATTTCTTGATCCCCCTTCTTTATCTGAGCCTGTGCAGGTTGAATCTTCACAGGTACCCCAGGAGGACTTGGAGCATTTTGCTCAAGTCAATGTTGTGAGCATCTTCTTATGTGAGGAGGTTTATCCTCCCTCCGTAGAGGAAGCTCCACTCATTGCCTTTGCCTCCTGCTGCCCCCCTGTTGACGATACCTTGCTAGGCAAGGAGGTGTTTTGTGAGATGAGTGAGGACCAGGCCTCCTCCTCTTCTTACTTTCTTTTCCCTCTACCTGTGTCAAGCAGGTATTATCTATATTTGGGTAGAGGGGTGACTGCTCTGTCTCCGTATCGGTACCCGCTACCGATGCGCATATTAGAACAGTTACCTGTGCACTTTTCTTTTCATAGGCCTATAAGCTAGAACTGTACAAAATCTGAATAAGTCGTGCTGGGATGACAATAACCCCAGTAGTTATCTTACTTTTCATGCATTTTATTTTATTCAATCCTATTTAGTTAGCTGTAGTATTGTAGCTTATCTTTTTCTGTTTCTTTTGTTTTGTGGAGCTGACCCCTGCAGGTACTTCTTCTGGATGGCGGATGCTGCAGCTTAGTCGTGGTTTAAACGCCAATCTTCTGGTGTGCTCATTTCTGAGCACTGGGTACTCTCTTTCCCTAGCTTTTTCTGATTTTCATGTCATATATTATGCGGATTGTTTAGTTTAAGTCTGGGAGAGAGTAGTTTTGTTTACCCGCTCACGTGCACTATTGCACTGCATGCTAGAAGATTTCATTTAAAATGTTTTGTTTTTTTTCATTGCACACCACGTCACCCACTTGAGCGCGTACTCATCTGTTTGCTTGCTCTGTTTTGAATTTAATTCTTCTGCTTATTTGGGAAAGTCTAGGTGATGGCTTAGGACTATGTAGCAGAGTAAAATGTTGACTCAAGTAGTGCTCCTAGTCGAGTGCTCGGTTGCATAGAAATTCGTGTAGATTAGATTTCTCTTTATACTATGGTTTTATATCTTTCTCTATTAGTGTAAATGTTGTTTACTCTACTCAAATGGTGAATCCGGTGTGAATCAAACGGTAGCATAGGGATGTGTGTATACGATCGCTAGATTCGTATTGCTTGAGTCGGGAGAAAGGAGAATCTTTCTCGGTGGCTAGAACTTGCCCCAAGCGATTCTTGAAGCATGGGTATACGGTTAGTCAATTGTGTGAATGTGATATAGGCCATCATTTTGGCCCGGTTGAGCCTTTGTGCCTATCCCTACCGCTATATCCTCGCTAGCCCAGTTGTGCCCACCCGTTCTTTGATTCAGCGCCACTTTTATTTCACCAAAGCCCAAAAGCCAATCCTAGTCGCACACCCAAAATTTGAGCTTTAGCTGTTTATTATTTTCATGAGTTGGGTTGTTGATGTGGTAATATGTTTGTGAAGATGTGGATGTGTCCTTTTGTTTATTTGCTGAAAATGATAAAAAAAGAAAAAAAATGAGAAAAAGAAAAGAAGTTAAAAAGAAAGGAAAGAGAAGGAATGTTTAATTGAAAATCTTTATGTATAGATTTATGTTTGGGAGTAGGCGGTGCACGCACCCATGCTGTTAAGTCCAAGTCTGGGGGTGTTGTGTACCCGCATGTTTGTGTGGTGAATGAGGATAGTTTCCTGCATTAGCTCATTTGGGTTTAGTGCTTTTGCCGTCGTTTTTTATCTTTGTTTTACCTCACCTAAACCCAAGCCTCATTTAAAACCTAAAGTCCTATTGATTCACGCATTTGAGTCAAACCAGTGTCGTGGAGAGAATGTGACCGGGCAAGCCTATGGTCACCGACACCGATGGATTTCGGTGGAGTTTGTCCGGCATCCCAATCTTGAGCAATGCTCATCTCAGCGTTTAGTTTACTTTCTCCGTATGCATGACCGAACGATTCACTGTTGTTCACCATTTTGAGTAGTTGTAATATGTTTTTACTCTTTTAGAAATATATAGACTATTTATATAATCAGAAATCTTCTCTACCATTCTTCTTATGCACGTGAGCATGCGACTTCGCATGGTACTCTGTATTGTAGTTTTAAGCCATCTACTTTTCTTTCCCCGTTCGCATGGAATTTGTTTGCTCGGGACGCGCAAACAGGTAAGTCTGGGGGTGTGATGAGTCCTGATTATATACACATATATGGACTCATCTGGGCCGTTTATCTAGTCATTCCACTGCACTTTAGCCTTGTTTTAGCTGATATTTGTTATTCCTTGCTATGTGCACTTCTAGGCCCGTTTTGGTGTTATTTCTCGTTTATCTTCATCATTAGCTTTCATGTATTGTTAAGTGCCACCTTCAGTGGCTAGATTGGTGGTTGTGCTGGAATGGGAGTCATGCAGGTGTTCCCAGTGCAATTCTGCACAGGAACACTGCGCACGATCACCGGTTCTATTGCGCACGACCACTGGTCGTGCGACACTGATCGTGTGCACTTAGCCCTTTTTCACGAGTTCTGTTTGGTGCAGTGCGCACGACCACCAACGCCAGTGCGCACGACCACCGGTCGTGCGCCACTGCTCGTGCGCACTTACCATTTATTTTCCGAGTTCAATTTGCTGTAGTGCGCACGACCATCAACTACAGTGCGCACGACCACCGGTTGTGCGCCACTGGTCGTGCGAACATGTTATTTTATAATTTCTGTCTTTGCAGGCTCCGTCCAGGCAGAGCGCACGATCACAGGATTCTAGTGCACACGACCACTGGTCGTGCGCCAATGACCGTGCGCACTGTTTAATTCCAGAGCCTATAAATTCCGCTGCTCGCGATTTAGGTCAGGGACCCCGCTTTCTTCCGCCGTTTTCCGCCTGGTTTCGTCCGATTTCGCCCCTCCACCGTCGCCCACCATCTAGAGGTGCTCCGGGCTTGTTCTTCACGCCAATCTTGAGCCGGAGTTTCCTCTCGGCCTCCTCCTTCATCCAAGAGCTTCAGAGGAAGACCTAGCCGCCATTGCCATCAAGCAAGAGGAAGTTTGCAACCTCTACCGGATCGTGACACGAAGAAGACGGGTCCATTGAAGAGTCGTGACAGCTCTCTCTACCCCGGACGTAGTTGCGGACCGAGCTTGGACGCGGATTGACAACCCGGCGATTCCAACCGTGAATCTACAACGAGCCTTCGGATTCGGTCGATTTCTTGCTCTATTCTTCTCTTATTGATGTATATGTAGTTAGATCTAACATTATGATGAAGCGTGCTTGATTATTAGCATTTATACTTGATTATGTCTATGTGATTTGAGTATTCTTGCTTATTATTTTGAGGTGTGCCTTGTGGTGTGGATTGTTAGTTGTGTTGTGCCGCCCTAACAATTGTTAGTGGTGTGCTTGTCGAAGAGGTGCTTGCGACCCTCATTCCATTAGCCTACTCGTCCATTCGCCTACCGAAGCGTGGCATCGCGGCCCGTATTCCATCCCGCCTAACGAAGCAGTGCGCTCAAGGCCTGCATTGTTCGATTCCGCTTGCCTTCTCGTCCATTCGCCCTTACGAAGTAGCGCGTTCAAGGCCTACGTAGTCTTCCATCCCGCCGAGCGAAGCATTGCATAGCGGCATTGCATAGGAGTAGTTGTAGCGTTTTCTCTTTTTTTTTCCACAAACCAAATCAACCCCCGTGTCCGCAATTCATCCGACCCAAAGGACTTCGATCTCAAGTCCTTCCTCGAACGTTAACTCCACCTTACTGTGTTCCTTGAGAGATTCGATACTTGGGGATTTACTTCCTCATATTATTACTTGATAACGACCGGTTCACTGCCGTTCGGATCGCAGTCTCGCTACCGCCTATAGCGGTGTGCAGGATTTGCGCATCAAGTGGTTCCATCAACTTCCCGTCAGATCGATCTACGCATTCGAGGATTTGCGTAGAAGTTTCTTGTTGCGGTTTTCAACATCGAAGAAGAGGAAGAAGGACGCTGAGTCCCTCTTCAAGGTGAAGCAGGAGCCCAAGGAGTCGTTGGATCATTATGCAGATCGGTTTCAGGAGGAAGTTCTGCTCACCCAGGAGATGCCCGGGTTTGCTCTTCTGCTCGCCTTCACATTGGGGCTGAAGGTGAGTTTCTTCAAGATGGATTTGAAGAGGAAAGCCCCCGTCTCCTACGAGGAGTTGATGGAGAGGGTGGCGGAGGAGGTCGAGAGTGAAAAGGCCAATCTGGAGCTCACCAGGAGGCTAGCAAAGCTCAGTGAGTCGGAGGTCAAGCAGCAGAATGTAAGGAGAAGGGAAGAGCCCCAGCCCCCGGAGGGGGGATGGTGGCAACATGGCGGGGGGATGCAAGGTCAGGGAAGAGGCTACGCCCCAGGAAGGTATAACTTCTATGGGGGGAAAGGAAGACCCCAACAGTTAGGATGGAGGCAGGGTCCGAGGCAGATGCCTCCCCCGCCTCAGCAGGCTATGGCGATCAGACGAGGAAGAGGAGGAATAGGAAGGAGAGGAGTGGAAGTGGGTGTAGGAAGGAGAATAGGAAATAGGGCGGCAAAGGCCGGGAGGGGAGAGGTGGTGTTGTCGTACTGTGACTTCCATGATGAGGAAGGTCACGCAATGACCACCTGCCCCAAATTCTTAGAGACAAAAAGAGCTAGAATGCCGGTGCCGCGGCAGTAGCAACAGGTGAGGATCGAGGAGGTCCTACCTAGGGAGGATGAGGAGGAGAGGTGCAAAGACCGGGCCGATGTGGGGACTCAAGGAGGGATCAGAGTGATCCACGGGGGAGTAGGGGTAGAGGCAACCCGCAAGGAGAGCCTCCAAACCATCTACCGTCGGAGCATGGCTTCGACATCCACAGCTCCACCCCCAGCAGAAAAGATTACTTTCTCCCAAAGGAATATGCCGGGTCATGAGGACCCTTTCTACGATGCATTGGTCATCCAAACCGCCATCGAGAACTTCACGGTGTCCCGAATTCTTGTGGACAACGGGAGCTCGGTCAATGTCATCTTCAAGAAGGCGTTCGACGAGATGAAGGTGGAGGCTAGAAGGGTGCTGGCTTTGGATAGCCCTCTGTTTGGGTTCTTGGGAGAAAGGAAGGATGTGGAAGGTGGAGTGGGACTCCATGTGACCTTGAGGGGGGGGGGGGGGGGGGCAGGGGGGGGGGGGGGGGGGGGGGTAGTCCCGGAACTGCCGCTTCATGATAGTGGATGCCCCTAGCAGCTACAACGCCATCTTCGGACGGCCTCTCACCAGCGCGTTCCGATGCGTCCCATCCACTTTCCACAAGTGTCTCAAGTTCAGCACCGGAGGAATCTAGGTCCGGGTCCGGGGAGACCCCAAGGTGGCGAGGCAATGCTATATGACCGTCGTCAACACCATCTCTTGGATGGAATAAGCAGAGGAGTGTGATAAGGTGATGGAAGAGGTGGTCGAGGACGAGGAGGAGGAGAGGTCAGAAGGGAGGATGGATGAAGGAGTAGTTCATGCCCAGGAAAGGATCGTTGAGGAGCCCAGGGCGGAGGAGGGGGAAGAAAGAGAGAAACAAGATGAGTCCCCGGGAGGAGGGGCGGAGGAGTTGATGGTAGTGGGAGAGGAAGAGAAGAGGGAAGAAGCCAAAGCGCTCGCTTGTGGCGGAGAGGAGGACAGTGCCTGGGGGGAACGATCCAGGTTGGAAGCTGTGGAGGAAGTGGTAGAGGTGGAGGTGACCACCAAGGACAGAACAATCGAGAAGATTAGGATCAGTGGGGACCTCAGCCCGGAGGACCGGAGGAAGGTCTCGGCTTGCGTCCAAGACAACATGGATGTCTTCGCATGGAGTGCTGCGGTGATGCCAGGGATCAACGCGGATGTGGCATGCCATCCCATCAACCTCGATCCCGGCACTCGCCCCATTCGCCAAAAGAAGAGGTCCACTGCTGACAAGCTGGAGGCACGTATCTGGGAGGAGGTGAACAAACTCATCAAGGCTGGTTTTATATCGGAGATCCAGTACCCAGGCTGGGTCTCCAACGTAGTGATGGTAAAGAAAGGGGATGGTAAGTGGATAATGTGCATTGATTTTTCCTTACTTAATAAATCATGCCCCAAGGATTGTTACCCCTTGCCTAGAATCGATGCGCTGGTTGACTCAGCCGTCAGTTTCTTTGTGATGTCTTTTTTAGATGCTTTTTCAGGTTATCACCAAATTCACATGCACCATCCCAACATCAAGGATGTATCCTTCATCACTGGGGATGGGTGCTATTGTTATAAAATGATGTCGTTCGGCTTGAAGAACGCGGGGGCAACATACCAGCGAATGATGGATAGAGTGTTTCGCGAACAGAAAGGTAGGAACCTAGAAGTCTACGTAGACGACCTGATGATCAAAAGTCGAGACCTTGAGTCCCACCTCAGGGACCTCGAGGAAACCTTTGGGACGTTCAGAAAATTTAAAATGAGGCTTAACCCCTTAAAATGTGTCTTTGGGGCCAGCCGAGGGAAATTATTGGGTCATTTGCTCACCCCCCTCGGGGTGGAGCCTAACCCGGACAAGGTGAGGGCGATCCTCGAGTTGGGATCTCCAAGGAATGTGAAGGAGGTTCAATGTCTGACAGGGAAGCTGGCCGGGATAAGTAGATTCCATTCTAATGCAGGAGAAAAATGTTCTTCTTTCTTCAGGGTATTGAGGGGAAACCAGAAGTTCGAGTGGACCCCGAGTGCGAGAAGGCCTTTCAAGCACTAAAGGAACAACTAACCCAGGCCCGTATGCTGCAAGGGCCGAGGCAAGGGGAGGACATATACCTGTACTTGGGGGTAGGGTCGGAAGCGGTCAGCTCGGTGTTGGTTCGAGAAGAAGGGAAGAAACAACTCCCCATCTACTATGTTAGCAGGGTATTGAGGAAGGCCGAGCTCAGATACCCCATCTTGGAGAAGTTAGCATTTGCCTTGGTGGTGTCGGCTAGGAAGCCCTGGCCCTACTTCCAGGCACACTCAATCAAAGTAGTGACCGACCATCCCCTTCGCGGCATCATGGAAGGGGTGGAGCACTCCGGGAGATTGGCCAAGTGGTCAGTAGAGCCGAGTGAGTTCAATACCTCCTACGTTCCCAGGGTATCCATAAAGGAGCAAGCAGTGGCGGATTTCATGACTGATTATATGACTGAGTTAGAAGAGTCTGAACTACGCCACCCAGTTGCCTGGAAGATGCTAGTGGATGGCGCGTCAGGAAAGCACTCCTTCATGGGAGGGGTGGTATTGGTAAGTCCCCAGGGCACCAGGATCGAGCAAGCCATCAACATTCATTTCCCCCTCACCAACAACCAGGCAGAGTATGAGGCCGTGATAGCGGGTCTCCGCTTAGCTCGGGAGCTGGGAGTGCAGGACGTGGAGGTCTCGACGGACTCCATGGTAGTGGCTTGCCAGATAATAGGGGAGTTTGAGGTCAACGAGCCCACCCTCCAACGGTACTTGGAGAAGGTCAAGGGGTTCGTCAGGGAATTTCGCACTTTCTCCATTAATCACGTCCCAAGAGAGGAGAGCACCCAGGCGGACCTAATGGCCAGGTTCGGTCCCCGGGAAGGAGGGACAGTGTCGGAACTCTTCTGACCTTCCATTGAAGAGGGGGAGCTGATGGAGGTGGATTAGCGAACATCGTGGAGGGATCCCTTCATCACCTTCCTAGCATCGGGAAAGTTCCCCGAAGGAGTCGTTGAAAAGCGGCGGCTTAGGTACAAATCGACATATTACTCCTTACATGCAGGGTTGCTGTACCGCAAAACACTCTCGGGGCTCCTGGATCGTTGCGTGTCTGAGGAGGAGGTCCCGAGAGTCCTCGAAGAAATCCACTCGGGGGAGTGTGGCAGTCACTCCGGGAGCCGGACTTTGGAGGGGAGAGTGCTAAGGCAAGGCTACTTCTTGCCTACCCTCAGCAAGGATGCAGCAGAATTCACAAGGAAGTGTTTGAAGTGCCAGTCTATGCTCCACTCCAACTCCTCCCAGCCCAAAGGCTCCGGACCATCACAGCTCCCTGGCCCTTTGCGATATGGGGGTTGGACCTGGTGGGACCTTTCCCCCAGACAAGCGGCCAAAGGAGGTTTCTATTGGTGATGATAGACTACTTTTCCAAATGGGTCGATGTGAAAGCGCTGGCCAAGGTAACATCCCAGGTATTGAGAAACTTTGTCTAGGGTGAAATAATTTGCAGGAATGGGCTCCCTCTAGCCATCGTGACGGATAACAGACCCCAATTCGCCAGTGAAGAATTCGTGAGTTTTTGCACCCAACTCGGCATAGATCTCAGGTTCGCGTCGGTCCACCACCCAAGGAGCAATGGCCAGGTGGAGGCGGCAAACAAGATAATTGTCAACCTACTAAAGAATAAGGTAGAGAATCTCAGAGGCAATTGGGTGGAGCAGCTACCCTCGGTCCTATAGGCCTTGATAACTCCTCCAAACACGGCCACAGGAGAAACCCCCTTCAAACTGTCTCATGGGTCCGAGGCCGTCCTCCCGATAGAGTTTGAATTCAAAACCCCAGGGTGATCACCATGGGCGAAGGAGATGGAAAATGGTTAATAGAAAATGATGCACAACAAAGGTTGTCCCTGGACCTGGTAGAAGAGCTCTGGGACTTCGCTACTATCCGACAGGAGGAAGTCAATAGGCGGATGGCCCGATACTTTGATCAACATATCAGGATAAAGCAATTCGAGAAAGGAGATTTGGTCCTGAAGAAGGTAGATACGGCAGGAAGAGGAGCCGCTGTGGGTAAGTTTGAGCCCAATTGGGAAGGGCCTTACATTGTAAGTGAAGTGCTCAAGTCGGGGTGGGGGGGTATCACCTCCAGGATGTGGAAGGGGTATCTCTCGGCTGAGCCAGGAGCGGAGATGATTTTAAGAGATTTTATCCTTAGCAAATTTTTGTAACAAACTCTTGTATGTTTCCTCCTCAATACATATATTTTAAAGTAATTCTTGAGCAGGTTACAAGTCCTTTGGTGCAGGAATGCCCCAGATCGATTCCGCTGTCGGGCTCTCATAGACGGTGGGTCAGGTTGATCTCTGGAGAGGTTGGCAAGGTTACAAGTCCTTTGGTGCTGGAATGCCACAGATCGATTCCGCTGCCGGGCTCTCATAGACGGTGGGTCAGGTTGATCTCTGGAGAGGCTGGCAAGGTTACAAGTCCTTTGGTGCCGGAATTCCCCAGATCGATTCCGCTGCTGGGCTCTCATAGACGGTAGGTCAGGTTGATCTCTGGAGAGGCTGGCAAGGTTACAAGTCCTTTGGTGCTGGAATGCCCCAGATCGATTCCGCCACTAGGCTCTCATAGACGGTGGGTCATGTTGATCTCTAGAGAGGCTGGCAAGGTTATAAGTCCTTTGGTGTCGGAATGCCCCAGATCGATTCCGCTGCCGGGCTCTCATAGACGGTGGGTCAGGTTGATCTCTGGAGAGGCTGGCAAGTTTCAAGTAGTTTGGTCCTGGAATGCCCCAGATCGATTTCGCTGTCGGGCTCTCATAGACGGTGGGTCAGGTTGATCTCTGGAGAGGCTGGCAATGTTTCAAGTGGTTTGGTGCTGGAATGCCCCAGATCGATTCTGCTGTCGGGCTCTCATAGACGGTTGGTCAGGTTGATCTCTGGAGAAGCTGGCAATGTTTCAAGTGGTTTGGTGCTGGAATGCCCCAGATCGATTCTGCTGTCGGGCTCTCATAGACGGTGGGTCAGGTTGATCTCTGGAGAGGCTGGCGATGTTTCAAGTGGTTTGGTGCTGGAATGCCACAAATCGATTCCGTTGCCGGGCTCTCATAGATGGTGGGTCAGGTTAATCTCTGGAGAGGCTGGCAAGGTTACAAGTCCTTTGGCGCCAGAATGCCCCAGATCGATTCCGTTGTCGGGCTCTCATAGATGGTGGGTCAGGTTGATCTCTGGAGAGGCTGGAAAGGTTACAAGTGCTTTGGTGCTGGAATGCCCCTGATCGATTCCGCTGCCGGGCTCTCATAGATGGTGGGTCAGGTTAATCTCTAGAGAGGCTGGCAAGGTTACAAGTCCTTTGGTGCTGTAATGCCCCAGATCGATTCCGCTATCAGGCTCTCATAGACGGTGGGTCAGGTTGATCTCTGGAGAGGTTGGCAAGGTCACAAGTCCTTTCGTACTGGAATGCCCTAGATCGATTCCGCTGTCGGGATCTCATAGACGGTGGGTCAGGTTGATCTCTGGAGAGGCTGGCAAGTTTCAAGTGGTTTGGTGCTGGAATGCCCCAGATCGATTCCGCTGTCGGGCTCTCATAGATGGTGGGTCAGGTTGATCTCTGGAGAGGCTGACAATGTTTCAAGTTGTTTGGTGCTAGAATGTCCCAGATCGGTTCCGATGCCGTGCTCCCATATACGGTGGGTCAGGATGGTCTCTGGAAGGGCTGAAAAGTAGATGACTCCTAGTAGGAGACCTGGCTCGCAAACAACTTCAAGGCCCTGGCGAGGCGAGACCAGGAGCCTGCTCACATAAGAAAACAGCTCGCGGCAGAGCGACTGAGCTCGTGGTTCGCAAGGCGCGCCAAGCCCGGCCTGAGTTCGCAAATTTTGCGAATAAAATTTCGATAACGTGAATAAAAGCGGCAAACCAGGAAGGGTTCGCTTTTGGGACAGCCCATGAGGAGCAGTGGAAGCTCCCGAGAGGCGAGAGCGAGTGAGAGGAGGTAAGGAGAACCCCGCTCGCAATGCTTTCCTACAGGGTATCGCCTACACAAAGATGGAGTTCTAAAGGGTGATAGCCTTATCGTCACCGCGGAAGAAAAAGGCGTTGGAGCGACCTATATACAACACTGAAATAGGCGAATTATTAGGCAAGGGAAGGCGAACGCGAGTGCCAAAATGAAGACATTAAGGCACGAGCGCAGGGATAGCAAAAGCTTAGAAAGTCGGAGCCGCGCGAGCATGAATGAATGTGTGAGTGCGAGTGAAAGATAAAAAAGAAATTGCACTTGAAAGATGGACAAAATATTTCTTCCATTGCTCAACAATATTTACAATTAACGGCGAATTTGCCAGTCAAAAACATAGATGTTACATTTGGCAAAAGAATGAAAACAGCAAAATATCCCATCGGAGAAGTCTTCATTCGCTCCCGCGATCCTCCATCTCAGAGACCGGCGCGAATAGATCAGGAATGACTTCCTCCGCGGTGAGTTCCATGGCGCCGGGAACGATCAGATGCGCCCCCTTAAGGGTGTCGAAGACAAGTTCGGCGATCTCCATCGATTTTTTGCGGGCTGCATCCCTTTCATCTCGCGACTGGCCGCGAGCTCCAGCTTGCGGAAGAGGTGGGGGGAGTACCGGCAGGGTTAGGTCACGAACCTGGGCTTTGAGGTGAGTGTTCTCCTTCTCCAGGTCGGAGATCCTCGCGGTTAGTTTGCACACGCCCTCGTTATCCTACAAAAATAAAGTTAGCAAAGGCAAGATGAAGCGAGACAGTAAGAGATTTTTGCAGATGTTTCTTACCAGGCCTCCCTAAAGGCTGGCGATGAGGCCCTCAGACAAAGCCTCCTTCCCTTTAAGCTCCGCGAACTCATCCGCGGACTTCCGGAGCTCAACGTTGAGCTCTTTAATCTCCCTGTCCGCGGAGAAGTATCGGCGGCCCACCATGTGGGTAAGCTCCGTCGCCCGGAACTGGGCTCACATGGCTTCATATACGAGCCCTTTCTGTGTGAAGGCCCGGAAGAGGGAGGCGTCCTCGCGACCGTAGAGCCCGAAGGCGAGGGCAAACGCCTCACCTCCAATTTTTTCACTCTCCACCCAGGAAGGGAGGAGGGAGGAGAAGATGACCTTGTTCTGTTCAAGGTCCCACACGAGTACCGGCTCGCAAACTGCGTCCGTAATCTTCGCGCCGAGCGAAAAATTTGTATGGCTCGTCGGCTTGGGCTTGCGTGTCGCCTCCTCTGGCTTTCTACCCTCAATAGAGGGCTCCTGATTCGCTGAAGGAGAGAGGGGGATGTCTGGTTCGGAGTGATCCACGACATCCTTCTCCTTAAGGGAGGAGGGGACTTTCTTGGTCTTTTTCGCCAACCCCTGCGAGGCGGGCCGGCGTGGAGGATGGGAACGTTTCTTTCCAGACGAAGAGCTCAGGACGTCGCGGAAAGCCTCGGCAACCACGCTCGCGAGCGGGCCAAAGGTGACGGAGGAAGAAGGCGCGTGTGGGGGGTTGAGCGGAAGTTCGTGCTCTCCTGCACAAATGACTAAGAATGTTAGCTAACAGAAGGAAGGGGGAGTGAGGAGACTTGCGAGTGCGAGTCAGACCTTCTCCTTGAGGAACAGACATCAGTGAGTCCACCCGCTGCTGGAGGAAAAGACCTCGAAATTCCTCCCCTTGAGGTATTGGCACAGACTCGCGTCGTCACCCCCTAGCGAAGCGGGAGGGCGGTAAGCAGCGTCATCTCGTTGGAGAGGAGTGTAGGAGATTTTGCCAAAGGGGCCCTTCACCAGGACATATTTCTGCGTCCAATAGTGAGACTTATTGACGGTCTCGCAGAGAGTGACGTGTTGGATCGCAAAGTGAGCCATCCCATCCCTGTAGGCACGGAAGGAAAACACCTTGCGGAAGATGAGAAGACTAAACTCAATCCTCTCGGCTCGCAAGTAACTGGCAAATGCGACCACGACGGCGATCGCATTCAGCGTCAATTGTCAGAGTAGTACGCCAAAGTACTTGAGTACCTAGAAGAATTCTTAAGGGTTAGTACGCCGCTCGCAAGGCGAGCCAGGAGGAAATGCTAAAAACCTCCCTCGCTAGGCGAGCTCAAAAGATATACCTGGCGCACTTTGGGCAATATCGGGAGTCGCAACCCATTCTCAAAGTGAGCAACGGGGATGGCGAGCTCGTTAGCGGGGCGATCATTGATGGTATCCCTTTTGGTAGGGCAGTGGGCCACGAACCCGGGATGCAAGTACTTGTCCACGGTGGCTAAGTACTCCTCTTTGGTGAGGTTGGCACAGAAGAAGGGATGCTCGCGAAAGGATACAGCGCACTTGGCCCGCCCTTCTGTCTCTGCATCTGCGACCATGACGTCGAATGGCTGCGAGTCGGAGAATTAACGAGCGCGAGATGGGGGTTTGTGAGAGAGTCAGAAGAAGAGAAACGCGAAAGAAGAACAGTAAATGCGGTGGTTGGAAAGTAAAGAGATCGGCTATTAATAAGAACGAGAAGGGCGGGAAGAAGTTGAAGCGCCGGCGTCTGCGGACAGCGGATCCGCACGGTATTTTTCTGCCTCCAGGGATCCTATCCGTTCCCCAGCGAGTTAGCATCTCGCCAATGTCTCTCCCGTTAGTCATCGGCGAGCTAGTGCTGAATAAGGAAATAAAGCGAAGCGCGGGAGCAGGCCGCTGTCGCGAGTGATAAAGGTATAATAAGCAACAGCAGTAATCAATGAGCGAGCAAGCTAGGCATAGCGAAAGAAAATATAATAAAAACTGAAAGCACGGGCTCGCAGGCGAGTCAGAAATATCATTATTACAGACTATTGAATTGTTTGCGAACCCTCCTTATGAAGGGGAGGAGAAGTAAAAATAAAAGAAAAATTGCAGAGAAAGAGTTTTCAATAACGCAGCTATTTCCAGCGACCGCGACCCCGCACACCAAAGTGGGGTGGGGGGGATTCATGGGTAGTGATACTCGCGAAGCTACTGGCCCGCTTGGGCCGTCAGCCGCGCGTAATCTTCAATCCGAGCAATGTACACCACGGGGGAGGTCACCTCGCCTTGGTCGGCCGGCTGCACCTCAGCAAGGACGTGCGCGTTTGTGTCCTCCATCGCGGCTAATGTTTCCTCAAACGCAAGCTGATCCTGCCGATTTTGTTCATGTAGATCCTGCAATAGAGATGTATGTTTCTGGAATATCTCGGTGACTCGACTCTTCATTTGCTCCGGATCACTGGGGTCCCCCAGAAAATCTGTGACCTGACTCGGCGAGGGTGGTGGAGACATCTCCAACGCTCCAGGCTCCGACTCGGTGAGTAGGGTCAGGGGATCACCTGCGAGGTAGAAATCAGCGAGAGAGAGCAGAAAATGGCATTCGGCAAGGGTGATCTAACCTGGTGAGAGATTTTGGGTACTGGGCCGCTGGCGAGATGTGCCTGGCTGGCCCTTGAATGCTTCGGCGAAGGCGGGGGTAACGGCTTTCCCCAGACCGGGGAGAGCGTGGTTCTGGCAGCGATTCCGGACTCGCCCAGTAGTTTCCCTCTAGGGCTCCTTTGTCCCACAAAGCCGAATTCAGGAGTGATGATAGTCTGATTCGGCGGGGCCAGCGGGTCTGCGGGAGGAGGAACTCCTCCCTCTAGGTTCACGAGAGGGGAAACTGCATAAGGAATAAGGGTGATTTAGCGAGTAAAGAAGTATGAAGGAAGACTAGGCAAACCGCTCACCTCGTCGCGAAGGCGAATCTTGCATGTCGATGATGTAAAGAAATAGTGTGTGCCGAGACGAGAAATTCGAACGAAAAAATTCACAATGAATCACAGATCAATCACAGAAGACACACAGATCTACAGAGGTTCACCCCTATCCGGGCTACGTACCCTCTCCCCTTCCTCTTCATGATGTTCTAATCACCAAATCGGATTACAGCTTATAAGGTTACAAGGATCAAGAAGAACCGATCCTATGTTGGAACAACCCTATTACTGATTTGGGCTAGGATCACTATATGTTGACTAGGATCAAGTTGACCCCATTGTATAGTTTAAGGGTCAAGTCTTTAGGCTGTTAGATTAGCTAGAACTTAAGGAAAATTCAAAGTTCTCAGCGTTCAACGAATGGCTATCGGCGTTCGACGAATTGTCCTCAGCTGTTACAGAATTGTATCCAGTCCCAGCGCTTGACATTCTCAGAGCAGTTCTCGACAAATTCCAGCCAGCGTTCGATGAATTCCAGCCAGCGCTCGACAAATTCTTCACTGAAGCTCAGATCGACAAATACAGACTCCAGATTATTTAACACTTAAATATTAGTTATTTGTCAGTTCTCTGAACACAGATCGACGACTTTAACGGATCTATTCAAATACCTTTGGACGTATTCAAGACAGATAAGTAAGGATATTATATTCAGTTATTATATTCCTTTCTTTCCTATATTCCAAGACAAAGATAGCCGTTGACAATTAATGCAAAGGAATATTTCACGGCTAAAGAATTAAAGGACCTGCCAAAGTTGTTTGGTCTCTGTTGCAGTTCCAAGAAAGAATTAAATTCTGATTATTCTATTCCAAAGATAGAAGATATCAAGACAGAGAACATTATCTCTCGAATGAGACAGAATTCAAACATTACATTGTTCCATAATACAGAGAAGAAAAAAGAAGAAGAACACTTAGCCAAAAAAAGCACATTCAGTCTTCTTCTTCCTCAAGAAACACCACCATTTCTCTGAGAACAACATCTTCAAGATCTTTCTCTCTCAGATCTCTGCTGCAAGTTCAGATCTTCTAAAGAGCAACAACAATCTGAAGAATTCATTCTTCCAGATTAATCTGCTACATGAAGATTTCTGTTTCAAGAGAAAGCTTCTCCACCAACTGTCAAATACTTCTATCAGACAGGGGGAGCTTTACATCAACATCCACTAGAGTCTTCTCTCAGCATATTGACAGAGAAGAACTTCATAACCCCTCCTTACCCCATCTTGTACAGGGTTCAAACTCCCGTCAAAATTTTACTCCATTGGTGGCAAGACACCTGATCAAAAAAATCTAGTTGGTTTTTGGGCACCTGAACAAAAGCTCATTGGTGTGAGGGCACCTGATCAAAAATCCTATTGGATTCCTACCAAGGGTAGTAGAAGAGTAGACGTACCCAAGTTTAGTGGGGAACTACTATAGCTCCTTGTGTCTTCTGTGATTGATTTCTTTTCTGTGTTTGTGCTGTGCTGATTTTCTTTACTTAGTTTTTATTACTCTGCTTACACATATATAACACTATTTTTAATTCCGCAAATAAAACTAAGGGAAAAAGTTTTAAACTCTATTCACCCCCCCCCCCCCCCCCCTTTAGAGTTAATTTAAGATCTAACCTCCACTTTCAATTGGTATCAGAGGGAGGTTGATTCTTTACAGGCTAACACCTGAATCACAAAGATCAATCAAATCTTAAATTCTTTTAGAGTTTTATTTAATTTATTGTCAGTTAAAAACTCATGGAACAAAACAAAGAGTATTCAAGCACAAGACCTCCTATGTGCAATCTCAGTTAGTTTGCACTGTGGAAAGCAAGGATTAGGATTTATATGAACTCAATTGATGAAGTAATTTTTAATGTGATTTTGACAGGGCCTCCAGCACCTACAACATCAACAAGTACTGATGCAGCAACAAACAACACTGTTGTCCCACCTCCTGAATGGACTGAAGCTCAGAAAAAGCAGAGAAGTGCTGATGCAAAAGCCATGAATATTCTGGCTCAAACCATGTCTGATGACATCTTTCAGAAAGTGGTGGATTGCACCTCAGCTAGAGAGATATGGACCTCTCTCAACAACATGGTTGCAGGCTCTGCTGATGACAGAAAGGATATAAGATCTCACTTGATCTCTCTGTATGAGAACTTCAAGAAGGGTGAAGAAGAATCAGTTGCAGATTTGTACACTAGATTAAGTGTGATCATAAGTGAACTCAGAACACTGGACAAGGAAATCTCATTAACTGAGATCAATGACAAAATCCTAATGTGCTTCCCCAGCACTTGGGACTCTAGGATCAGGCCTATCAAGGAAGCTAGAAGTCTTAATGAGATAACTACTGAGACACTGCTAGGAAAGCTCAAATCCTATGAGCAACTCATCAAGACAAGAGAAGCTGAACAAGTGAGCACTTCCTCTTCAACAAAGAAGGACATAAATATTGCCTTTCAAGCTACTGAAGAAGAAGAAAAGGCTCCAAAAGATGAGGAGTTCATGAGTCTCATAGCCAAGAGAATTTACAAAATGGCTAGGAAGGACTTTAGAAAGAAAGAGTCCAGAACAAGAGAAAAATCAAGGTATGACAAATTAAATCCTAAAGAAGTTATCTGTTATGGCTGCAGGAAACCTGGACACTACCTGACAGAATGTCCAGAAAATCAAAAGAAAGAAAAGAAAAAGGATAAAGAAGAGAAAAGAAGCTCCAACAAGTCTTCCTCCCACAAGCACAAAAAGAAGGGAAGAGGATTTATAGCAGAATCTTGGAGTGAAACTGAATCTGAATCATCATCTAGCTCATCTGATGATGATGAAGAAAAATCAAAAGAAAATAAACAATGTCTGATGGCAATATATGACTCAGGCAGTGAGTCAGAATATGCTTCCTCATCCAGCTCCAATGATGGTGAAGAAGAAAGAACCTTCTGCATGATGGCTATCAATGCCTCAGGACATAACTCTGAAGAAAAATCAGAATCAGAAGAAGATGATGCAGATCAGGTATTATCTAACTTTGACTTTACTTCAGTTGAATTCAAAGCTGAATTCAAAGTTCTTTGCTTAGACTTACTAAAATATGAGAAAGAAATAATCTCACTCAGAAGTAAGATAGCTGAAATGAAAATTATAAGTGAAGAAAATATAAATCTTAAGAAAGATTTGGCTGCCTCCAGGGAACACATTGTTCTCATTGAAAGCAAGTTGTCTGAAGCCAAGAAGTTTGAAGAATCCCTAAATGGGAGAAGCATCAAACTGATGGACATAACAAGCACAGTAAATGCTAGACTTAATAGCAAACTGGGCTTGGGTGCTTCATCAAGTGAGCCGCCTTTAATTAAGAAGAACATACTTTCTACACCTATAAAATTTGTTTCTGCTAAAAGCAAAGAGGCTGTAGAAGCAAATAAAGATATTTCAAGCAAGTCTGTTAAGAATAAAAGAATTCAGAAGAATTCGTCGAACGAAGCTGAATAAAAGAATTCAGAAGAATGCAGATCAGAAGATATCTCAATTTGTCGAACAGAGATCGACGAAAACTGGAAACAAATTTTTAGTATAGTTATTACATGAATGGCGCTCGACGAAATCATGTACATTCGTCGAACGACAATCGACGAACTTACCCAAATTCGTCGAACAGATACTATACAGAAAATTTCAAGAATTCTAATTCAAAACAAACTAAAAATCCTTTCACTGAATGGATAATACCTCCAAGGAGATATCATCCACAAGGCTATAAGGATCAGCCTGAAATGTCCTTTATTTCTGAATATTGTGGTAAGACAAAAGGACCCAAGGTAGTCTGGGTCAAAAACAACTACTTTATTTTTCTGTCTTTGCAGGTACACAACTATCCAAAGATAAAGGAATATTGGTACCTAGATAGTGGATGCTCAAAGCATATGACAGGAAACAAGGCCAACCTGAGCAATTATAAGGCAAAGCTTTGACCCAAAGTTGTCTTTGGAGACTCCAACTGTGGACAGACAAAAGGATATGGACAAGTCAAGATTGGAGCAGTCATCTTCAAAGAAGTATCATATGTCAAAGGTCTCAAGCACAACCTCATCAGCATTAGCTAGTTATGTGATGAAGGTTATCAGGTAACCTTTAACCCTTCCCAATGTCTTATTACCAATAATAAATACATAAATGTATTATCTGGTATTAGACAAGGAAACATTTATCTAGTCAATTTTGACTCTGCCAATTCAGACATCTGTCTATTTAATTCAATAAGTAAGACAAATGAATTATGGCATAAAAGGCTTGGACATATTAACCTTAGAACTATCTCTAAGCTTTCTAAGGACAATCTTGTCAGAGGACTGCCTTCTGGTTCATACAAGAAGGAAGGACTTTGCAGGGCTTGTCAGTTAGGTAAGCAAACTAGAAGTAGTTTCAAATCCTTTTCCGAGAGTGATTCACCTAGGATTCTTTATTTGCTGCATTTATATCTTCTTGGACCTACTGCTATACAGAGCTTAGGAGGGAAGCATTATTCTCTAGTTATTGTAGATGACTTCTCAAGATTCACTTGGGTGTTCTTTCTTAGGAACAAGTCTGACACCTTCAAAGTTCTAACAGACATTCTCAGGTCCATCAAGATTGAGTACTCTACTATAGTTGCATTGATCAGAAGTGATCATGGCACCGAGTTTGAGTCTCTTCTGATGAGAGAATTCTGTGGAAAAGAAGGGATCAGGCAGTGTTTCTCTGCTCCTAGAAGCCCTCAACAAAATTGGGTTGTTGAAAGGAAAAATAGAACACTAATTGAATTAACAATTACATTGCTTGCTGATGCTCATTTGCCACTCTCTTTTTGGGCAGAGGCAGTGAACACAACAAATTATGTGTTGAATAGAAGCCTGATACATAAACTTAAGGGTAAAACTCCCTATGAACTACTCAAGAATAAGAAGCCTAAGGTTAGCTATTTTAAGATTTTTGGTTGTAAATGCTATGTGCATAACAATGATAAGAAATATCTAAGGAAGTTTGAAGCTAAGACAGCTGAAGGAATATTCTTTGAATACTCTCTAACTAGTAAAGCATATAGAGTCTACAACAAATCTACTCTTAAGATAGAGGAGTCCATGCATGTTTCTTTTGATGAAACTAACCTGTTAAATGAGGAGAGGAATACCACCTCTACCATAAATACTTTGCAGGTACAAGACCTATGTGAAGAGCTAAATGAGTTAAATCTACAGAAAAGAGATTCTTTACCTCCATCAACTCAAACACTTGAAGATAGTGAAGAAGAAGATCATCCAGAAGATCTTGCTGACAAATCAATTCAAGTGACATCTGAACAAATTCCCCAAGAAGATACTTTTGCTGAACCAACTCCAACTGTTGACCACATCATAGTTAGAGATCACCCAATATCACAAGTGATTGGAGATATTTCAGCAGGTGTTCAAACAAGGCATCAACTACACCAAAATCAGATGCATACTTGTTTCCTATCACAAGTTGAACCTCAAACTATAACAGATGCAGAACAAGATCCAAATTGGATTCTTGCAATGCAAGAGGAGCTCAACCAATTTGAAAGGAACAAGGTTTGGGATTTGGTTCCAAGACCAAAGGGCCATCCAGTCATTGGCCTAAATGGGTCTTCAGGAACAAGCTAGATGAATAAGGAAACATTATAAGAAATAAAGCAAGATTGGTAGCCCAAGGATATTCACAGGAAGAAGGGATTGATTATGATCAGACCTTTGCTCCTGTTGCAAGACTTGAAGCAATCAGAATTTTTCTTGCATTTTCTGCATATAAGAAGTTCAAGGTATATCAAATGGATGTGAAAAGTGCATTTTTAAATGGAGAAATCAAAGAAGAAGTCTATGAGGAACAACCACCAGGTTTCATCTCTCCAACTCAATCATCTTATGTATTTAAGCTTAATAAAGCTCTCTATGGTCTCAAACAAGCTCCCAGAGCATGGTATGAGACTCTAGCTAGTTTTCTTTTGGAAAACAATTTCTGTAGAGGCATAGTAGATAAAACTTTATTTTTCAGGATACATAAAAATCAAACTTTGCTAGTTCAAATATATGTAGATGATATTATTTTTGGCTCTATTGATTCAAATTTATGCAAAAGATTTTCCAATCTAATGCAATCTAAATTTGAAATGAGTAGTATGGGTGAGTTATCATACTTCCTTGGTCTTCAAGTGAAGCAAACACCAAATGGAATCTTTATATCCCAATCTAAGTATGCTAAGGAATTAGTGAAAAGATTTGGTATGTCTGATTCTTCCACCATGAAAACACCCATGCCCTCAAATGCTGTTGTTGATAATGATGAATCAGGGAAACCTGTTGATTCAAAATTATATAAAGCAATTGTTGGCTCTTTAATTTATTTAACAACTAGTAGGCCTGACATAATGTTTGCTACCTGTTTCTGTGCTAGGTTTCAAGTTAACCCCAAAGAATCTCATCTAATTTTATTAAAAAGGATTTTGAGATATATAAAGGGTTGCCCTAATCTAAGACTTTGGTATCCAACAGCATCTGAATTTGAATTAACTGGATTCTCAGATTCAGATTATACTGGATGTAGAGTAGACAGGAAAAGCACATCAGGAACTTGCCAGTTTCTTGGTGATAGGCTTGTGTCTTGGTTTTGTAAGAAACAAACATCTATGTCTACATCAACAGCTGAAGCTGAATATATAGCTGCAGGAAGTTGCTGCTCACAGATGTTGTGGATACAAAATCTGCTCCTAGACTATGGTGTCAACTTAAATAATTCAATTATATTTTGTGACCATACTAGTGCAATATCTATAGCACAAAATCCAGTTCTCTATAGTAGGACTAAACACAAAGATTAGGCACCACTTCCTTAAGGGATAATGTGGATAAAAATAAAATTTGCCTACAATTTATTTCTACTGATTTGCAAAGAGCTGACATTTTCACCAAGCCCTTGGATGAAAAGAAGCATATCTTCTTTATAAATCAGATAGGAATGATAGATGGAGATTCAATCTGTTAAAAAATTAAATTTCTATTTATCCCCTCAATTCGTCGAACGGAGGATGACGAATTTGAATCCTTTGTCGAACGATGGTCGACGAAACCTTTTAACTTCAGAATCGATAAAGAAAATCTCACCTGTCGAACGGTGGTCGACGAAAAAGATATTTTGTCGAACACTGTCTGACGGAGACCTAAAGTCTTTTCGACTTCTGCTTTTATTAGGTTTTTGCCGAACATCGCTCCACGAATGCGCCCCCTTTCTCCGATCTTTCTATTTAATCTCATTCTTATTTCTCTCTAAGCTTGCGCCTACAGAAATCGCTTTCTCTCCAGTTCCTCTCTGCACTTGATCTTTTTCTCTCTCGCAGGTTCCAATGGCGATTTCTCAAGCCGCTCTCTACTCCATGAAGTTCGACGCCGGATTTGACATAGATATGGAATCATTCGCTCAGTCTGACCAAGTTTTCAAGGACATTCTTCAAATCTTTGAAGAACAACAAATGAAGAAGTTTATGAGCACAAGGATAAAGCTACCTATAGCAGAAATCGAAGAATGGGCTTATACTGCTAAGTCAGAAGATGAAAGTTTATCTAGAACAATGTCAGGACATCAGGTTTTTCTAACCCCAGAAATTCTATCTGAAGTTTTTGTCTTTGTAAATGGTGATGATGATCTAGAGTTAAGCTCTGTTGAATTTGATAATGCTTTGGTTAAGATGGGTCACTCAAATGGAAACCCTAACCATTTGCTGAAGAAAAACTTGTCTATGGAATACAAGTTTTTGTCTGATATTGTTGGAAAAGTCTTGTTAGGAAAGACAACAAGTCATGATTACATTAATAGGCAACAATTTCTTTTGATGGTGGCCTTGATGGAAAAGAAGAAAGTGAATTGGGGATCAATTCTTTTTGAGCTAATTAAGAAGAAGGTTTCTAAGGATAATGTTTGTTTTGGAAGAGTTGTAGGCATTGTTCTGCACGAAAGACACCAAGACCTTTTGGTCTCTCCCAAGGTTACAATAAATGCAAGCAAAAGGCTGTCCTCAGCTCTCTTTGCCAAGTGGGATAAGGTGATTCCAAAGAAGAATCCCAAATTAGCAAGGCAAGCTTCTGAAGACACTAGGACTGTATCAGTAACTCCCTCAACCCTTCCAGAAGTTCCTTCTCCTCTTGTTTCTTCTCCTCCTCTCCCACCTCCACCTACTCAGCATATTTCCCCTGCACAAACTCCTACTCGAAATTCTCCAGCACCTTCAAATGACATTCCCCCTCCTTCATTTGACCTTCTGCCTCCTCACACCTCTCCACCTCTATCTCCCATACATGATGACCACCAGTCACCCATCCACCATTCATGTCCTATCCATCAAAACACTACTCAACAATCTGCTTATGTTACAAACATTTTTGTACCAACCTCCATTCCATCCTCTTCTACACCATCATCATCCAATCCACCAGAATTCACCTATCTCAATTTCTCTTTTGTGGCTGATCAAATTCTTGATCACATTCTTCCCAAGCTAGACCAAATCCTGGATGCAAAACTAGCTCCAGTTCTCCATATTCTTCCTAAGCTAGATACCATACTGGATGCAAAATTTGCTCCAATTATTCAAGCCATTTCTGATTTATCTGCTAAAATATCTTCATTCCCTTCCTCTCATTCTGTCCCTTCTTCTAGGGGCCTAGATTCAGGTATCCCTGAAGCTAGGCAGGGGGAGATGTCTCATGAAGAAGCTCCAGAAGCTCCAGTTTTTGCAGATTCAGTGACAAAGTATGATTTAGAAATGATTGATTTATTTACAGTTTCAGAAATTCCATTTATAGAAGAGATAAATAATATATATATTCATCCCTCTCAAGATATTATGTTTTTGCTATCTAAGTTTATTCCAGTTTTCTCAAATCTGCCAAAGTATCAAGAATATTCAAAAGCAATAGTTTCATATACTGCTCCTATAAGTAAAGTTGTGTTGAAAGAGTTTCTTAAGAATTTTGAAGTTCCAGTTCAAATTCAAACTCAAGCGCCCTTTCAAGCAGAACAATCAGTTGTAATTTCAGAAGAAATTCTCAAGAGGTTTGATGTTCCAGTTTTTGTTCTTGATGACTCTCCTATTCAAGATTTTGATGAAATATGGAAAGCAGAAGATGAAGCTTATGAAGCTGAAGAGCAAAGAGTTAAAGCTCTTAAATTGATCAATGACTTGTATGATGATCCAATTCAATCTTCTGATTCTAATGAAGATGATAATGATTCTGATGATTCATCTTCCAAGAAAAGAAAGAAAAGGAAAGCAAAGTCAAAGGCTTTCCCTATGCCTCCAAATCCAGAAAATGATATTCCTTATTATATCCTTCATAATATTCCTCTTGATAAAGATACCCCAGTTTGGATGAAACTTTCCAGGAATGAGAACAAGAGAAGAAAGAAGATGAGGAAGACTGGTTATTATTCAGACAAGCCTGTCAAATGTAATCATCCTCCTCCTCCAGCAGCAGGTTCAATAGAATTTTCTTCCTCTCAGAAGTTTATTCCTCAGCAATCAAGGAGACCAGCTAGTTCAAGTGGTTCTCAGAGTTCTAGGTCTTCAAGTCCTCCTTCAAATTCTTCCAGAAATGATTCCACAGAATACAAATATCAAGTATCTGATGGATCTTTGCACAGGCAAAGAAATATTCTTTCTAACCAACCTTCATTGCAGGCCATTGATCTTGATGAAAGGCCTTATTCCCCAGTTGATACAAAAGCTGAAGAGATAGCTCAGATGGCTAGATTCAAGGAAAATATTGCCACAGCTCAAATCACTAAAGCAAAAGCTGAAGGAAAAGATTACTCTAAATATTCAACCATGTCAAAGTATAGAAGAAAAGAATTTGAAATGTATAAATCAAAGAATCTGTTCAATGCTGAAGAATATTTGGTACAGCACCCAGAAGCAGTAGTTATTCAAGGCAAATCAGAAACTATACTGGGAGCTCAGGACCTCTATTTGAGTAAGAAGAAATCTGGAGTTCCCAACAGAGAAATTATCTATAAACCTTCCTCAGCAGAGAAATGAAAATGTTCAGACTCTATTTTGTTTTTGTTTGACATTTTGGTTATAATGTTTTTAAACTCAGAGCACTATCCTTATTCTATGTGTTGAAATGAATTTACATTCTGTCAGATATATATATATGCTCTGCTGTTTGTTCTTTTGTTATTTATTATTTGAATGTTTGTCAAATAGTGTCCTAACCCAAATAGGGGGAGATTGTTGTAATGTTTACTCCATTGGTGGCAAGACACCTGATCAAAAAAATCTAGTTGGTTTTTGGGCACCTGAACAAAAGCTCATTGGTGTGAGGGAACCTGATCAAAAATACTAGTGGATTCCTACCAAGGGTGGTAGAAGAGTAGACGTACCCAAGTTTAGTGGGGAACTGCTATAGCTCCTTGTGTCTTCTGTGATTGATTTCTTTTCTGTGTTTGTGCTGTGCTGATTTTCTTTACTTAGTTCTTATTACTCACTCTGCTTACACATATATATAACACTATTTTTAATTCCGCAAATAAAACTAAGGGAAAAAGTTTTAAACTCTATTCACCCCCCCTCTAGAGTTAATTTAAGATCTAACCTCCACTTTAATCCTACCTCACTCAACCCTCTTCATACAAGAACAGAGGAACCGCCGCCAAGAACAACCGCTCAAAAAACATGGTTGCACTCACTTAGGATTAACCCTAAACCAGGGTTACGCACCCTTTAAATAGGGCAACAAACCGGGCTCAGAACAACATCCGCTGAGATAGTTCAACAACATCCGCTGAGACGGCATGTATATCCGCTGAGACAGTTCAGCAACATCCGCTAAGACGGCATGTATATCTGCTGAGACAATTCAGCAACATCCGCTGAGACGGCATGTATATCCGCTGAGATAGTCCAGCAACATCCGCTGAGACGGCATTACTTAAGGACCCATTCGACGAACGCAGGCAGAGTTCGACGAACCCTTCTCCATTCGTCGAACGCCGTTTGACGAACCCTTCTCCGTTCATCGAACGACGTTCGACAAACCCTTACCAGAAGTGTTCCCCAACTCCAACATTCTCCCACTTGGTGAACATCTTCCTCCGACGAGAGCTGCTCCTCCAACCTTCCTCTTCAACCTTACGGCCGTTGCACACCACTCAAATTTGGCAACAGGAACCGCCTTGGTAAGAAAATCAGAGTTGTTCTCCATCGTGTCCACCTTCTCCGATTGAACTACCTTCTTCTTCACCCTATCACGGATGAAATGATACTGGATGTCATTGTGTTTGGTTCGTGCGTGGAAGGCTAGATTCTTGGCTAGCTGAATAGCCCCTTGGCTGTCAAACCACAGCTTCACTGGCCCCTGCTCAAACCCGAGCTCCAAACTTAGCCTCCTCAGCCATATGGCCTCCTTGCTTGCATGAGTAAGAGCCATGTACTCCGCCTTCGTCGACGAGAGTGCCACCAAGCATTGCCTCCGACTCATCCAACTGATTGCACCTCCAAACATTGTGAACACGTACCCACTGGTGGATCTCCTGCTATCCATATCTCCTCCCCAATCCGAGTCCACGTACCCAACCACATCCAGGACTCCTCCTTCAGCAGCCCCTTCAAAACATAGGGAGTAATTCGAAGTTCGTCGGAGATACCTGAACACACGCTTCACAGCGTTCTAGTGTTCCTTTCCTGGTGTAGCCATATACCGGCTCAACACTCCCACTGCTTGAGCAATGTCAGGGCGAGTGCAGACCAAGGCGTACATAAAGCTTCCCACAACACTAGCATAAGGGACCTTCGCCATGTCCTCGACCTCATCATGTGTCTTTGGGCTCAACTCTGCAAATAACTTGCACCCAACTGGCATTGGTTCTCCCACTGGCTTGCAGTCCGTCATATTGAACTTCTTCAACATCTCCTCGATGTACCTCTACTGTCCCAACCAAAGTTTCTTCTTGCTTCGATCCCTGGAAATCTGCATTCCCAAGATGACACTTGCTGGCACCAAATCCTTCGTCTCGAATTTGGCTGAGAGCAGCTTCTTCACTTGTTGGATCATCCTGACACTATTGCCCACCAGTAGCATATCATCTACATAATGTGTCAGGAAGATGAACTACTCTCCCTTTCTCTGGATGTACACACAGTGGTCCGAATTCGATCTTTTAAAACCTAACTCCAGCATGTAGGTGTCGAATTTCTGGTACCACATCCTCGGAGATTGTTTTGGTCCATACAGGCACTTCTTCAGCCTGCAAACCTGATCCTCCTTGCCCTTGGCTTCAAATCCTTCTGGCTGCTTCATGTATATCTCCTCCTCCAGATCACCGTGAAGAAACGCCATCTTCACATCCATCTGCTCGATCTCTAAGTCATGCGCTGCCACAATAGAGAGTACTAATCTGATCGACGTCATCTTGGCTACCGGTGAGAAGATCTCATCATAATCAACACCTTCGACCTGGGAGAATCCTTTGCAACCAACCTTTCCTTGTATTTCTCCACAGTGCCATCACCCTTCACCTTCTGCTTGAAAACCCATTTGCTTCCAATGGCCTTCCTCCCCTTTGGAAGCTTACATAGACACCAAGTCTGATTCTTCCTCAGAGACTCCATTTCATCCACCATGGCTAGCTCCTACTGATTTGAATCAGCTCTTGATCTAGCATCACTGGCAGAGGTTGGATCTTCACCAATCATACTCAGGCAACATTATGCAGCCACTGCACATTGGGGATATCTCACTGGTTCCCTTCTTTCCCTTATTGATCTCCTCATCAGTGGAATTTCCTAAGCTTCATCTTCTGACTCATCAGCACTTCTCACCCCCTCCAAATCATCTGATTCAGAATCAGATTCAGCCCCAAAAGTGGTAGCTCCTTTCTCAAAACTTCCTTCAACCACCACCGTCTCTTTCTCTGCTTCTTTAGCCTTCTCAGCTTGTGTGACTGCCTGTGGACTGGTTTCATGAAACATCACATCCTTGCTGAATGTTACAGTCCTGATCACAGGGTTCCAAAGCTTGTACCCTTTTATGCCTTCTTTGTAACCCACAAAGATGCACTTCTCAGATTTAACATCAAGCTTCCCCCTCTTCTCCTTGGAATGTGAACATATGCATCACACCCAAACACACGAGCATAGGCCAAAATTGGCTTTCTCTTGAAGATGGCTTCAAAGGGTGTACATCTCTCCACATCAGATGTAGAGGACCTGTTCTTCAGGTAATTTGCAGTCGCCACTGCTTCAGCCCAGAACTCCTTCCCCAAGCCTGCCCAACTAGCACCTGGCCTTCTCCATCAAGGTTCTGTTCAGCCTCTCCAACACTACATTCTGCTCTGGAGTGTACGGTTTGGTCTTCTGCCGTGCAATCCCCTGCTCAGTACAGTACCGCTCAAAATCATCAGAGCAGTACTCCCCTCCATTGTCAGAACGGAGGACCTTCACCATTCTCTCCAACTGGTTCTCCACCAGGTTCTTAAATTTCTTAAACCTGTCCAGAATCTCTGACTTGGACCTGATAAAATAGATCCAGGAGTAACGTGAGAGGTCATCAGTAAAGGACACATAGTACCTTGCGCCGCCAAGAGATGGAGCTGGAGTTGGCCCAAACACATCACTGTGTATCAACTCCAGCACTTCAGTTGCCCTCGTGCCCATCCCACAAAAGCTTACTCTGGTCTGTTTGCCAAGCAGGCAATGCTCACAGAACCCAAATCTTGTGGAGCACTCCGGCACCCCTTCCACCATCTGACCAGATGCCACAACTGACATCCCATTCTCACTGATATGCCCAAGCCAATGATGCCACAGCCTGGACACCTCCTCCTCGTAAACCTCCTGGCTCTCAGAAATAAGAGCCCCACTTGGAACCACTGTATCAGCAAGCAGAGTATACAGTGTTCCATGTCTCACTCCAGTGGCAATCACCATTCCCCCTCTTGTCATCTTGCAAGATTGCTTGTCACAGTTGAAGTGCACTCCTGCATCTGCCATAGAACCCACCGAGATTAGATTCCTGCTCATCCCTGGAATGTACATCACATTGGGAAGAGACCTTGTGATCCCATTAGACAACTTCAACATCACCTTCCCACGCCCAATAATCTGCACAGCAGAATCATCATCCAGCATGACATCTCCACCATCAAACCTCTCATACTCACAGAACCAGTGCCTATGAGGGGTCATGTGGTATGATGCTCCTATGTCTACACACCACATATCAGAATCGCTCTGAGCAATGCACGCGGCAGCGATGTACATGTCACCGCCGTCGCCCTCCTTCTTTGTACCAGAATTTGTCGGTGTCTCCTTGTTCTGAACGGCCTTGTTCGGACATTGAGACTTCACATGACCAGTCTCATTGCACTTCTAGCACCCAACGGGCTTCTTACCCTTCTCCCTCTCCTTGCTCTTGGATCTACCTCGAGACTTATCTCGATATGCACCATGCTTGTTCTCCCTTCGTTGAGGATGGGATCTAGATACACTCAAAGCACCTTTGCTCGTCACCTCAGAACCTCCTCTCCTGGTCTCCTCAGATAAAAGAGATGCACATACAGTATCATATGACAGTTCCTTGTCTCCACTCCACCCAATCACGATAATCAGATTGTCCCATGAATCTGACAGCGAGCACAACAAGGTGATGGATCTATCCTCATCCGAGATCTTCTCACCAATAGAGATTAACTGACTCACAATGGTATTGAATTGAGTCAAGTGCTCTGAAAACAAATCGCCCTCATGCATCCGAAGTTTATACCACTTCTTTCTCAATAGCAATTTGTTTACCAGGGACTTGCTCTGGTAAAGGGATTCCAACTTACGCCACGGACTTCGTGCTGAAGTCTCCTCCATGACGTTAGTCAAGATTGAATCGGCTAGGAATAACTGGATCAGGCCCTTAACCTTCCGATCGGTTTTCGTCCAGGCCGTAGCCTCCGCTGTAACCGCTGCAGTCACCTCTGCAGATTCTCCCTTTGATGTTCTCGCAACCTTCTCTCCAACCTTAGCAATGGGAGGATCATCTTCGATCGCAGACCATAGATCTTGATCAATCAACATATCCTCCATCTTCATCTTCCATAGAACGAATCGACTTCCGTCAAACTTCTCGATCTCGATCCGCATGCTGCCAGAACCCACTTCCAGGATCAACAACCTCCCTCTAATACCAAATGTAAAGAAATAGGGTGTGCCAAGATGAGAAATTCGAAAGAAAAAATTCACAATGAATCACAGATCAATCACAGAAGACACACAAATCTACAGAGGTTCACCCCAATCCGGGCTACGTCCCCTCTCCACTTCCTCTTCACGATGTTATAATCACCAAATCAGATTACAGCTTTCAAGGTTACAAGGATCAAGAAGAACCGATCCTACCTCACTCAACCCTCTTCAGACAAGAACAGAGGAACCGCCGCCAAGAACAACCGCTCAAAAAACACTGTTGCACTCACTTAGGATTAACCCTAAACCAGGGTTACGCACCCTTTCAATAAGGCGCCAAACCGGGCTCAGAACAACATCCGCTGAGACAGTTCAACACCATCCGCTGAGACGACATGTATATCCGCTGAGACATTTCAGCAACATCCACTGAGACGGCATGTATATCCGCTGAGACGATTCAGCAACATCCGCTGAGACGGCATGTATATCCGTTGAGACAGTCCAGCAACATCTGCGGAGACGACATTACTTAAGGACCCATTCGACGAATGCAGGAGGAGTTCGACGAACCCTTCTCGATTCGTCGAACGCCGTTCGACGAACCCTTCTCCGTTCGTCGAACGCCGTTCGACGAACCCTGACCAGAAGTGTTCCCCAACTCCAACAGATGACCCTCACGTCTGAAAGAAGAGTATTGACCCCACCGGCGGGAGACGCGTGGGTCTCCGCGACTGTTTTCCCCAGTGTATTCTCTCCCGGGGAAGCGCTCTGCGAGTGAAGAAGCAATGTTGAAAGAAAAAGACATTAAATCGGTGAACTTGACAACAGTACCTGCGAGGCGAGCCCGTCATGGGAATAGGGAGACAAAAAAGAGGACCCATCCTCGCCAGACGAGAGCCGAATGGCCTTCGCCGTTTTGATGGAGGGCTGAGGCAGGGTACGCTGCGGAGAAGCCCAAGAGGCGATAGAGGCGGCCTTCCCTTTCTGGGCCGCTTGCGAGGCCTTCAGGCGAGCCAGTATTTCGTCTTTCTTAGACATCGCGTTGGGGCTCGCGGCGAGTAAGAAAAGGGAGAGAAGGATAAAAAAGTTTGAACGCCGGCTGGGAAGGGGGGTATTTATAGTGGTGGGCATGGGCCCCACCAAAAGATTCGCGCCACGTAGCCGAAAGGATGGCGAATATCTGAGGTTGGACAATTCTTCGCGAGCCCAGGGAGCCTCGCGAAGAGCAGGGATTGTGTACAACCCCGATATTCGCCAGGAGGTAGGAAAAGACGCAGGAAATCAGCGGGCGGAGGATGTGACAGGAAAAGCGAGCCGGAACCTCGAAGGTAGCTCACATGAAGGCGAGCTAGTCGAGCACTCGCCGTAGACCAGCAAGGAAGTGGGCGAGCCGAAGCGGGCGAGTCGGGTTATCGCGGTCCACTCATAGAAGGACGGGCGAGCAAGATCTTCACAATCGAGGAACTCGTCGTTCAGTTCAACGAGCTCCCATTAAGATCGATGAACTTCAATTTGAGTTCGATGAAATTCGTTCGACGAACATCCTTTCTCGCTTCGACGAACTTGCTTCTGGGTTCGACGAACGCCACGCTTCAGCCTCGACAAAATCACCTCAGTGGCTAGGCTGGGAGGGTCGGCCGTCTCAGTGGCTATTTCCGTCCCATCTCAGCGGCTCAGGCACCTTCTCAGCGGTTCCAGGCCCTGTCTCGGCAGGAGAGCTCGCAGGAGGAAGTGCGAGATCTGGCCTTAGTGGATGTCGCCGGAAGAGGTGTGAGCGAGGTCTTCACATACCGATAACCTAAGTGGGGGTTTAGGTCCAATAGGTGGAAGAGGTAACAAACGCGGGCGAGCCAGGTACTCGCTGACCGCTCGCAAGAAGGCGGACAGGCCAGATTTCTTCTAAGTGTCCGTGTTCGACGAAATCCGTTCCGCATCCGACAAACTCGCATCACTTTCTCAGTTCGACGATTTACACAAGGCGAAGGGGAGATCGCAGGAAGGCACGCGTGTCGTGTCCCTGCGAGCCCAATCCTTAAGGTCAGCTTGCAAGAGGGCGGGCGAGCCGGGTACTCGCCGATCGCTCAAAGGAAGGCGGAGCTCCCCGTCCGCATAAGGCGAACTCGGCCCAGAGTTCGACGAAATTTGTCCTGCGCTCGACGAACGACACCTTGGAATCTTCCTCAGCGGTTGGGCTGAGATGATCGGCCGTCTCAGCGGTCACTTCCATCCCGTCTCAGTGGATCCGCTGGGACCGGGTTGTCTCAGCGGTTTTTCCCCCATCTGCAGCTCAGCTCGGCAGGGAGTGAAATTACCCCCTACCCCCAATGGTCTGCCGTTAGCCCATCCAAACAGCATAGTTTGGCTGTTAGCAGGCCAAATTGGGGTGCGTTTAGTAAAACCAAAAGGCGGAATTCCGCTATTAACAGACCACGAAAAAAAATTATAAATAGACCTTAAAGGGCACCTTGGGAGAGGATTCTAATCTCAGTTCTCTAAGCTTCTTATTCTTCCCTCGATTACTTTGGTTCATCTCTCTAGCTCTCCAAGGTGCCCAAGTATCGGTTTTTGGCTTGGGAGGGGAAGCGCTCAACGATCTTCCGGGTTTGTGGTGGGACCTCCTGGATGCGACTAAGGTCTTAGTTTGTTTCCGAGTCCCCGGTCTACTCCTTTCGAGGGATTAGTAAGGGCTCGCAACTCCTCAACTTGTTGAGGGCCCGCGCTTCACAAGACACTGAGAAATCGGTTTCAACACTTGAATAATGTTGGAAGAGCACTTGGCTCATTATTCTCATGTAAGCATTTTCTTTATGGGCATACTTATGCCCAATCATTTTCAACAGACACCTTCCCCAACTTATCTTTTTCTTAAGGACCAGAACTCCCATTATTTGGAGCTGCTACTTTGGTATATCATCATGAGCAGATATTTTGCAGAGCAGCACCTTTCCCACAAAGTCAGTCAGGAATCTGTATTCTTCTCCCAAATCAATCTTCTTGAGGTTGATTGCTTTCTCCTTACTGAAATGCATAATCTCTAAAGCTTTCTTAGTCTCTTCCCCTGTCAGCTTATCAGAGTCACTCCTAGTTGGAAGATCAAAAGTCTGACGCTAAAATTCCTCTGTGATGTGAATGTCTATCTCAGAAACTTTCCCATTAAGGGAGCCATCTTATCCTATCTGTACCGACTCCTTAAATTCTGTTAGTTCTATATCAAGTATCTTGCTCTAGGTGGATATCAGTTTTGTTATGCTAGCATCCTGAAATAAGCCCAGAATGGCTTTGAAACTGTTAGTCGCTACGCTGAAGGAGTCAATGTCCACATCGAAACCAAAATTAATCTTGGGAGGGGCCATTTGATTGGATGTACCTGCAGAGAAAGAGAAAATGAGAGAGAGAAAGGGAGGCACAGGAGAGCTGGAGAGCAAGAAGGTAAGAGCGCAAGAAGAGGAGAATTTGAAAATGCAATGATTTCGATGCTGAAGTTGCTTAAAAGCATATGAATCATCGCTACTTAGGGTTTATGTGGACACACCATCGATAAAACTTATTATTTGGCACGCAAAGCTGTGCCAGGATTGCATCTAGAAGCATTTCTGTGTGCGCTGTTATATCAACGTTACGTCGACTAGTACTCGACGTATCTTCGAGATTGTTCAGCAGACCCTAAGTCGACGTGGTCATGTCGACGTTGCGTCAATTTGCAATTGACGCAACATCGACTGTAGTCAGAGACCAAAAAGACGATGCATGCGTCGATAGCAACTCGACGTTGCATCAAGATCTATTCGAATAATCCACTCTGCGTTCTTCTTGATGCTGGCATCGAGTAGAAGTCGATGGTACGTCGACTTCTATTCGACACACCTCTGAATGAACAAATCTATTTCCTTAAAAAATTCTTGTTGTTTTTCCCAGCAATTATATTTATTGAAAATAGATTATGATATAATTTTAATAACCATTAGGAAAGAATCAAGGTAGAAATTACTCCCTTGACTAAATCTTGTTCCTTAATCAAAATCTACATCTTTCTTCCCATTCCATTTTCTCCTGAGTAGGACCCTACCTAACCCTGCATAGGTAATTCAAACATTAGAAGGAACCCAGGTTAACTTGTGCCTTTGCTTTTACCATTATAGAGTTCAATGAAAGAATTGAAGGGTCTTTCATGATACCCTATGGGATGATAGGGAATGGATTTCCCAAACCTATTATCTTGATACTTGAAATGAGTATAAAATGTATCAAAATATAACAAATCAGCAGAATGTTTTATTATTCTAGGTTTTGCTCTAACCTTTTGGTTGAGATTATTTGACTTCTCTACATGATTCTTGCCTAGGGTTTTTTCCTTTTTATTCAGATTTACTTGATTAGGTTTGTTTATCCTATCTGGATGGTTGTTAGTCTTAGCCTTGAATGATGTACTCTTCTCACATGGTTTGTACTCAGTAGGTCTAACAAATGACACTCGATTTTTCCAGGCTAGTTTCCTAGGTGCTTCTGTGCTAGTGGAGGGCTCTGCTCCTAACCCTAGGTGATTAAATATCATAGAGAGATTTTTAGTGATGTCTTTAAGCTTCTGACTCCTCCCATTGAGTGAGTCCTCAAAGGCCATTGCCTTTGCTAGCTCTTCTTTTAGATTTATATTTTCTTTTCTAATTGCAATCAATTCTGATTCTTTATTACTAACTTCATTTGTTAATTCTTGATTTCTTAGGTAGATTTCATCCTTTTTAATGTTCTCTAATTCAGACCTAGCAATGTCTAATTCTTTTTCTACCCTAAGATGTTCAATGCAGAAGTTTTTGAAGAATGATTTAAAATCTTCTGATGTAAAGTCAAATTCATCACAGACAAATACCTGATCATCTTCATCATCTGATGACATCCGCAGTGCCATCATGCAGGCTGCTATTACTGTTTCTTCATTATCACTCTCAGAGGATGAGGAGATTAATTCTTCTTCAGAATCACTACATGTTCCAGCAATGAAGCCCTTGGCTTTCTTCTTTTCCTTACCTCTGAAGGAATTCTTCTTCTTCTCCTCCTCTTTTTTGCTGCTTCTTTCCCTTTGCTCTTGTGGGCACTCAGGAGCAATGTGGCCTGGTTTGTTGTAGGTATAACAGATAACCTCCTTCTTTGGAGTTTTATTATACGTGGGTCTTGAATCTCTTTCTTTTCTCCTTGAGTCTTCAGCCTTGACCCACTTCTTGAATCTTCTTGCTAGCATGCTAAGCATTTCATCTTCAGGAGTTGAGGGCTCTCCTTCAGTAGCTTTCAGAGCTAGGCTCCTTTGGATAGGAGCAGGAGTAGTTTCCCTTTCTTCTGATTCAGCCCTATTTTTCAGTAACATCTCATAAGACTTAAGCTTTCCTAGCAAAGCTTCAGTTGAGATCTCTCTGTGTCACCTTGACTCTCTGATTGCCCAGATTCTGGAATCCCATGAGCTAGGGAAGCACATGAGGATTTTATCATTAATTTCAGTCAAGGATATCTCCTTGTCTAAGCCTCTAAGCTCATTAATGATAATGCTGAATCAATCATACATATCAACAATAGATTCTTCAGCTTTCTTTTGAAAGTTCTCATACTGGGATATGAGAAGGGACTTTCTGTCCTTTCTTTCATCAGCACTTCCTTCCACCATTTTGGTGAGTGAGTCCCAGATTTCCTTTGCTGATTAGCACTCAGCAACCTTCTGGAAAATGTCATCTGACATTGTAGAAACCAGAATGTTCATGGCCTTGGCATCACATGCCTTGACCTTCTTCTCATCCTCTGTCCATTCCTTTCTTAGGACAACCTTAGTTGTTGAGGTTTCTCCTTCCTTTTGTCTGACTGGAGCAGGAGGACCTGTGAGAAGAACATTATAGATGTCTTCATCAATTGAATTCATATAAAGCCTTATCCTAGCCTTCCAGAGTGTGAACTTATCCAAGTTACACACTAGGGTTCTTGTGGAAGCATAATCCTTAGAACTCATTTTCTTTATAAAATATGTTTATGGAAAAGAAATAAGAGTATGAGTCCTTTTTGATCATGGTGTTAACCTCTTAATGATCAACCTCCCTCTGATACCAATTGAAAGTGCACAATGTGCCTCTGAGAATCCTCTAGGGGGGTGAATAGAGATTTAAATTTATTTCTATTCTATTTGTGCAAGTACAATAAAACCAAAGTATTATGCTTCACCAAGATAAATCCCAGAATAAACAACTGCATTTAAGTAATGAAAGATAGAGCAGTAAATGAAATCTAAGCTATGAGGGACAACATAGAAAATTGATAATCCAGAAGACACATATTTTTATAGAGGTTCCCCAAAATATGGGTACTCCCCTCTTCTACTACCTAGTAGGGATGCACCAACAGTGACTGAGTCTTTTGATAAGGAGACTCTTAGAACCACTGATCTTTTGACAAGGAGATCATGAACACCAAATCTTTTGATAAGGAGATCTTGAATCACCAGATCTTTTGATAAGGAGATCTTGAACCACTGACTCCTTTGGAAGAGGGATTAATAAAACTCTTTTACAAGAGGTGTAGGGAAAGAAGAGTAAGAGGGAGAAGAAAGATTCAGAAATCTGTTTTTCAGTTTTCTATAACAACAATCCTTGTGATTCTGTTGTTTGAATGCTCTTGAGGATCTGTATCAGATTAACCCTAGCTTTTGATAGTGATGATTGCTAGGGTTGTTAAGATTTTGATCCGTATGTTTCCTGCTCTTAAAATAGAACTGCAGCTATAAGATATTGATGAAGAAACAACAGTTGTTGACACTAAGCAGAGTATATCCTTTTCTTTTTCTTTCTTTCCTGTATGTTATCTGTTAGGGTTCCTGAGAGAGAAGGAAGGAGAAGAGGAAAAACCAATAGAACAGTATGGCCGATTGTGATAAGTGTCTTCTCTTTCTCTTTCTTATCATGCCTTTTATTGTCCCTATTAAAATTTTGAATTTGTTTCCTTTTCTGGTAAGACATGAAAAGGTATTTTTGTCTGGTCATTTACTAATTCTTTCCTTCTTTAATTCCCGACCCATCCACCAACATAAAGCTTATTTCCAAGAAAGCTTTTCTCTGTCCTCTGTTAATTCTTCATTCCATTTGTGGTAATTAAGGAGTCGTTGGAGAACGGTCTTGAGAGAGGTGGGCCATGAGAGAGGGTCCAAAATGACAGCTGAAAAAGTTTCCCTTTTCAGACAGTATTCAATGCAGCGTCGAGTTCTCTTCCTCTCTTATCGACGCACCTTCGTGTTCTTCTAGGAGCAACTTTGAATTCAGCCTTGCTCTGATTGAACTCAGCTAGTCGACGTTGCATCAATACCCAATCGATCTAACCGTCGAGTTGAAGAAATGGCTTTGAGCTTCATTATGTGCATCGAGAAGAAGTCGACGTTGTGTCGACTTTAGATGACTTTGACATATATTTCCTTATGCGTTGAATTGAAGTAGAACCTGCGTCGACTTCATAAAGTACTTCGACAGGTCCATGGCCTCTATGTCGATATCTATTCGACCTAACATCAACTTGATCTACTCCGACAGAAAAAGTATGTTAATTGGACTTCTTGTTAGAGTAGCGTCGACATCCATTCGATGTTGCGTCGATTTCTATTCGACGCAAATAATAACTTCACCAGATTTGTGCTTCTCTTAATATGGTCTTGATACCCTAGGTTGAGTGTGACATCCTAAGACATCTAATGACCAGATTACCCTCACTATACAATGGGTAATTCAATCCTAAGAGATAAAATCACTTTTAGTGAATTTGTTAAGTTAAATCAAAGTTGTTTTTCCCAACACCTACCAAGAGTAGGCACCGCTCAATACTTCCGACACAAATGTGCTCTACGCAATACAGGATAACCTGGCACTAGAAAGGCCAAGAGAGCTCCCCAGGGCAGGGGAAATCAGTCAAAGTACTGTGAATTTCACCGAGGTGTAGGGCATCCCACCGAGGAATGCATCAAACTCAATAATGAGATAGAAAGTCTCATCCGACAAGGTATCCTCGGAAGGTTCTTACAGGACCAAATGCAAAATCAGCCAACAAATGGAAGAAGAGAACAGCTGCCTACTCGACAAGGCGCGTCGGGAGACAAACAAGTAGTAGGGGTAGTGGAAACCATCTCAAGCGTTCTGTTCCCCACCGTCAATTCCATTTCCCATCCAGCAGAGATGATTAACTTCGAGGAAGAAGATTTAAAGGGACTGCTCATTCCGCATCAAGATCACTGGTTGTTAGCGCAAAAATTGACAGCCCCAGCTTCCGCATTAAGCGGGTGCTGATAGACAATGGCAGCTCAGTCAATGTCATGTTCATGCCCGCTCTCCTCAACAGGAAGATCATGCCCGAAAGTCTCCAACCAGCTTCCGGACCAATCTACGGCTTCAACGGTAGTCTTGTTCTGGTTAAAGGAACCATCACTCTCCCTGTTACTGATAAGTAGTTTTTATATGACTTTTTAGTAAAAAAATTTGTTATTATTTAATATTAATTCTTCCTTTTCATGTCAATTTCAGCTTATAAATAGTTCTTTTATGTAATTTGATTCTAATTTAGCTCATTTGTATTTTTGCAGAATTTTGGGACAAGTTTGAAAAAATTTGCATTACATGCCCTAGGCCACGCCCGTGACCAAGGGCTTGTAATATTAATATTAGTCCAGAGTTAATGCCATGAAGTTTGAGCACATCCACAATGTGTCACACCCGTATTCAATAACACGCCCCTCAGTCACACCTGTGGCTGAGGGCGTGTAAGCTTAAATGATTCTCCCAGTCGTTGCCATCGAGAAGTGGAAATACCGTCGAGAAGTTGACCCCAGTCACGCCCGTGTTGATCAATGTCACGCCCATGACTTCCCCCCATGATCTTTTTTCCCCACCGTGCCGCAATCAAGCCCACACTGCGTTAAATGAAGCCTCCCGAGTACATGCCCGTGGGCCAAGTTACACGGGCGTGTAATGTATGATTTTCGTCGCGCCATCACGCAAGCTCCACGCCACTATCCTAGCTGAGATGAACAGACCATACATGCCCCCCAGTCACGCTCATGCCCGGGGGGGGGGGGGGGGGGGGGGGGGGGGCGTGTAACTTGGAAATTTTTCCTATAAATTCCAGAGGTCTCCTTGAGCCCAGGGTTCAGAATTTTGGAGAGGGTGAGGTGCTGCTAGAGCTCTTAGTGTTTTTTTCGTGTTTCTTTCCTTATGTTCTCATCCTTTCTCCTTTTCAAGTAATGTTCTCCTAGTTTGCTTTCATGCAATAGTTTCTTAAGCTTGTCATCTTTATTTTTTCTATCTTCGAAATCTTTCTTAAGGCTTGTAATCACTTTGATTTTCAATAAAAAAATTAGTTTTGTTTTCTTCACTTCTCTTTCTACTTTAATTAGCTTTATTTCATGCAATCTTATTTTTCTCTCTTTTTCCCTCCACCATGATTAACTAATTCTCATTAGTGCTCGATCGAAATGATCCGAGGATGAGATTATAAAGTTATGATCTTCTATCTCTCTTTTTCCATTTATGTAAATACTTGATTTACCCTTGATTTTTAATTAATGAGACCATATTTTCGATATATGGTTTTCGCTTAAGTTTTCATATTTAGCTAGCCGAGAGGCTCAAAGTATGAATCGATCACTCACGGGTAAAGAGAGTTTCACGCACCCCTTGAAAGATGATGACGTAAATCTCCCGGATTAGAGTCAAATCCAATAGTGGGGTTCACATCGTATAGCAAGTTTTAGGTAATCGATTATAGAACGAGAGTTCGCTTCATTTTTCCAAAATTTAGTTGGGCATTTCCCTCGAGAGAGGCATGTTCAAGCTTGGGGAACCTCCACGGTCAAGTAGTTTATTTAAATGGAATTTGAATTATTTTTCCTTCTCTTGATTATTCTCAATCCAAGGTGATTTTATATTGAGCACTAATCCTTTTTACCATCATTTAAACCTTCTTTAGTTTGCAAATTATCTCTTTTAGCTAAGTAAAACAAAACCAAAAAAAATCATTAGATAAGATAATAGTGACCTCCTCGAAGTAGAAGTAATCAATGTGCCCCGAGGAATACGACCTTGGTATTTCTAAAATATCCTATATTATAGGCAATAAGATACACTTGCCTTCATCGGATATAGTTTTGGAAAACATCATCAATCTATCTCTTCGCATTTTCATAAGTCCAAATCCCTAAGAAGTAGATTTTTCTATATCAAAATTTTGGCACCGTTGCCGGGGATTTTGCGTAGATATTTTGAAAATAGGATTGCTATAATTTTATCATGTTTCTTCATATTTTATTTTACCTTTATAATTTAAAAAATATCTTAAATGTGTAATTTAAATCTTGGAAAGGGACGTTTTGGCTTTCAACCCATTTCATCTCTTAGTACCATTGAGAACCTTCATAGGGCATACCTCAGGATGTCCAAGACCAACTTAATCCGCCTAAGAGAATATATATATATATATATATATATATATATATATATATATATATATATAACAATCAAGTTTTTCTCTTTCTTTCTTTTTATTTTATTATTCTCTCTTTTCTCTTTCTTCTTTCCCCTTCTTTCTTTATAGTATATGACCCGAGGTAGCGCTTATCCAGAGATCGAGCGAACCTTTTTTTTGGCGTCGCCATTCTTGTGATCAGGATACTCACATAGAATTCAAAGAGTCGATCGAGGACACTAACACAACAAATATGGATCCTAATCTTAATCCTCCTAATCCTAAAGCGCCAAATCCTAATGAGGCCGAGCAAAGGACCATGTCCAATTATGTACGACCGAATTTGGAAGGCACATAGTCGAGTATTGTTCGCCCCGCGGAGGGGCGAACAATAACTTTGAGACCAAGTCTGGCATCATACAAATGGTGCAACAATCGGTGACCTTCGATGGTCTGCCGGACGAATATCCAAACTGTCATATTTCTATTTTTCTCAAAATCTGCGATACGTTTAAAATTAATGGCGTCACCGATTACGCATTCAATTATGTCTTTTTCCTTTTTCTTTGCAGTCTAAGCCCATGCAGTGGCTGGGCACCCTCCTAGGGAGTCCATCAATACATGGGCTGATATGGCGGAAAAATTTCTCACTAAATATTTCTCTCCTACAAAGACTGCTAAAATGCATACAGATATTGTGTCATTTATGCAAATCAACTTGGAGACTCTCTATGACACGTAGGAGCGCTTCAAGGAGCTTTTGCGTAGATGCCCTCCCCACGCACTTCCTACTTGGCAACAAGTACAAATATTTTATAATGTCTTGAATTTCCAAACAAGGTAGATGATTGATGCAGCCGTCAGGGGTACTTAAAATAAAATGACCCCGGAGACCGCTCAAGAGATTTTTGAGGAAATGGCAATGAATTCTTATCAATGGAATTTGCCCCGATCAAGACCTAATAAGCCAGCCGGTATTTTTGAAATAGACGCTACTTCTAATTTAGCTTTACAAGTTGAGCGTTTAACAAAGCAAGTAGCAGAGATGTCTGCTCCTCCGCCACTCCTCCTTTGGATAATAATGTTTTAATTGAAGAGCAGGTTGACTACATGGGAAATACTCCTCGACCTTCCTATAACCCAAACTCCACTCCATACAACAACACCTACAATGCGAGTTATAAGAATCATCCAAATTTCTCTGTGAGCAACCAAGGAAATTCTCAACGTCCTTTAAATCTGAATAAACCTCTTAATCAAAATCCCCCTCTAAATTTTAATCCACCTAGTTTTCCACCGCAACAACAAAAGCTCTCTCCACTTGAAGAGGTCTTTGCAAAATATGTTGTGATAAATGATTCGAACTTTCGGAACCTCACCTGATCGATAAAAAATTTAAAGAATCAAGTGGGCCATCTAGCAAAAATGTTCTCCTAGCGTCAGCAAGGAGCTCTACCTGGAAATACGGATCCAAATCCAAGCGAGAGCGTAAACGTGATTACCCTCCACAGCGGAAAGGAGGTAGTTTCAAAACAGGATGAACCCAAGGTAACTACTCCTCCTCCGATTTTATCTTCAAATTTACCCATTAAGCTAGCTCTGCACGCTTCTAGTTCAAATATTTCATATCTGTCTAAGCTTAGGAGCAAGTAAAATCCTCATGCCTTTTTTGTTATTTAAAACATTAGGTCTATCACAAAAGTTTTTAGAAATTTTAAAACAAATTCATATTAATGTATCCTTTTGCGAGGCTATATCACAAATGCCAAAGTATGCTAAATATCTTAAGGAGTTGCTCTCCAATTAAAAGAAACTTGAAGATATTTCGAATATTTCCTTAAATGTGGAATGCTTTGTTGTTATACTTAACAAATTGCCTAAAAAAGCAAATGACCTGGGACTGTTCTCCTTCCCGTGCCTATTTGGCAATTCGTTAGTAAAACACGCCTTAGCTGATCTTGGAGCAAGTAAAATCCTCATGCCTTTTTTGTTATTTAAAACATTAGGTCTAGGAAATCCTAGCACCACCCGGATGAGTATCGAACTCTCATATCGTTCATTAAAATATCCAGTAGGGATAGTGGAGAATGTGCTTGTTAAAGTTGACAAGTTCATCTTCCCGGTGGACTTTGTCATTCTTGATATCGAAGAGGATGCCGAAGTACACCTCATACACGGCCGCCCCTTCCTTGCCACCTCCCGCGCAATTGTTGACGTATGTAATAGAAATCTCCTCCTACGGGTTGGAGATAATGAAGTCATATTTAGTATAAATCCCTCGATGTGAAACACCTTAGAGAATGACGATTCGTGTTTCTACCTAGAAGAATGTTTTGAAAATGAGTTTTATCCACTTCCCGAGTTAGACTCCACATCGAGTAACGATTTCGAGATCGCCGAGCTCTTTTGTCTAGAAGAAGTCTCTCGCTCCACACCACCCGAGCCTTTAGAAAAAAAAACAATTAAAACTTCATATGAAGAGCCACCCGTTTTGGAGTAAAAACAACTCCCCCTCTCCTACAATATCTATTTCTAGAAAAAGATTCTAAGCTACCCATTATTGTAACATCCGATCAAAGCGATTCAGATATTTTTGAATTGACTCTAGTCTTAAGCAATCACCATCACGCAATTGCGTGGCAAATTTTGGATATCAAGGGTATTAACCCTTCCTTCTGCATTCACAAAATGTTCCTCGAAGACAGTTCCCGCAGCACAGTCCAGCCTCAACGACGGCTAAACCCGAATATGAAAGAAGTTATTAAGGCTGAAGTTATCAAACTTTTAGATGCAGGAATAATCTACCAGATCTCGGATAGTACTTGGGTTAGCCCAGTACAATTTGTGCCAAAGAAAGGTGGTGTAACAGTAGTAGCAAATGAAAACAAGAAATTGATTCCAACCCGTACCGTTATGGGTTGGCGGATGTGTATAGATTAACAAAAACTAAATGAGGACACTTGTAAGGATCACATCTCGTTGCCATTTATCGATCAAATCTTAGAACGCCTTTCAGTTCACTCCTACTATTGTTTTCTCGATGGCTTGTCGGGATATTTTCAAATCCCTATTTCGCTTATCGAAGGATGTCATTTGGCACCTTCGCTTATCGAAGGATGTCATTTGGTCTTTGTAATGCGCCGATGACATTGCAAAAATGTATGTTTGCGATACAAGTGTCGAACGACCCCAAATTTAAAAAAAAGGTCTTATGGATTTGGCTTTACCTAATGAGTTGTGTTGATGGCTTTCTCCATGTAGTAGCTTAGGTGATACAGATGATAGTTTTACCGTTGTTATGTTTAGTGTGTGGTGAATCAGATATATGTATATATATATCAGTTTAGATAATTATACCGAGTTTGTAATCCTAGCATAGTCGAATCCTACCAAAGTATGCAAACCAGGAACGCGGAGTTTTATGAGCTTTATCCTGAAGGTAAATAGTATAAACTCATTAACATATAATCAACTCTTCTATGGAGGTTATATGTTAGTGAAACAGATAAAAGTTACCACTTACATAAGCCTTTGTAAAACCCATCAACATATAATCGACTCCCACACGAAGGTTATATGTTAGTGGAACAGATAAAAAATTCAAATTAATAGTGTAAATCAACGAACATATAACCAACTCCCATACGAAGGTTATATGTTAATGGTACATGTATATATGTGTTTCAATGCAAATTATGCGTATGCAAGCCATGCATAACAAGTTCTAACGACTCGTTGCATCTCTCTATATTGACATAGTTTTACCGCTTCTCTTCCAGCAGGGTAGCAAACCCCGCGAGCTTCACCGATGTGGCTGTCATAACAGAGCCCGGTCCTGCCACTTTTGGGTGTGGACGTATAGCACTACCCAAACCACAACATACAACCACGTATACTCTTGGATGTGAGCAACATCTGACAATTACGAAATTCGTCTATCCAGTGGAGGGACCCTCCAGGAAATAATAAATAACCTCCTAAAGTTCACACACTCCCTAGTGCCCCATGAGTCGTCAAACATACCATTCCTATAGGAATAGTCCATGGGCATGACTGACCTGCCACAGTAATCACTTAAAATAGTTCACCAGTTTGCACCTTATGTTGACATAGCTTGACCGCTTCTTTTCCAGTAGGGTAACAAACCCCACGGTCCTGACCGATGTGGCCGTCAGTGACAGTGGCTGGTCCTGCCGCTTCTGGGTGTGGATGTACCACACTACACAGGCCCTAACATACAATCTCGTGTACTCTCAGACGTAGTAGGTGTCCAGCAATAACTGAATTTGGCCAACTAGCGGAGGGACCCAGCGGGGCATATAAGATACAACCGAGCACCCGAGATGCACACCTCCCTGTCTCCTAGAGTCGTCAACCATCCCGTACTGGTACGTACGGGTCTATGGGCATGACCGACCCGCCATTTTTCCACCATAGTTCTTTAAGACTGCATGATTTTTATTTTAAATAGGTCATACTGATAGATGTTATGTCAAATCAAAACATACTTCACTATTTGCAATCATTAAAGTAATTCTCAATAAGCACGCGAAATTTATTTTGATTAGTTTACCACAAATGGAGTTTTGAAAACGAGAATACAATCCCAATACAACAAAGTGGCTTAAACCCGGAGTTGAAATTATTAATGAAATCCTCAATCTGCACACAAAATTCCATTTACCTTGAATGAAATTTTGAAAATGAGAATTTAATCCCAATAAAACAATGAGACTTAAACCCGGGGTTCCAATTATTAATTAAATCCTCAATCAGCACACAAAATTCCTGAAAGTGCACAATATGCCTTTGAGTATTCTCTAGATGGGGGGGGGGGGGGATGAATAGAGTTTTAAAACTTTTTCCCTAATATGCACATACACTAAAACTACCAAGTTGTTAAAATTTCAGACATGGATCGAAGACAACAGCAGAAGACTTCAATTCAATTCAAAACAGTTAACCAATGACCATGAAGGACACCAGAATCTCAATTGACTACAATCTTATTATAATGTGTTGCATACATGGCGAGACATGATTTATAAGAGCAAACTTTGATGAGAAGACAAGCAACACAAGTATCTGGTGGACAGAAAACTGAGACCGCCCGAACTCAGTAAGATCGTCGGCTTCCCTGAGACCGCGCGAACAGGATAGGTCGCCGACCTGTAAACTGCCAGACCGCTCAAAGCTCAGACTGCACGAACTGCTCTTTATTGCAACTGCTGAAAACAACTGTTCACACTTCTTGATCGCCCAGACCGCATGGTCTCAAGAGCACAGAAGTAACCCGCGAACACTTGATGAAGAATTGCTCACTGCTGCAAGACCGCACTCAAGACCGCCAGACAACTTTAGGCCGCCTGATCAACTAAGTCTGCTACAAACAGACCAAGAACTTCTAAACACAGACCACATAGACATACTACTGGAGAACTGGTTTATTCAAAGCTAAAAAGAAGGAAGAATGCTGACGAATTTTCCTGGACGCCTAACCTGCGAACACAACAAACAGTCAACAACTTTCAGATAACGCGACCTCAAACAAGAGATCAGCACAATCAATCCAAACTTTAGTTCTTACATTTCTTGCATATGAATGGCCACCCTGCCCCTCTATTTATAGGCAAACGAACGGATGTCATCACCGCCACAGAGGGATATGGTCACCTTCCTTATTGAAGCACCCAATCTTCAGAACCAGACTGCGTGGTCTCTATAAGACTTTATTACACTTAAGTAAAACTGTCCAAGCAAGAAAGCTTGCCAAGAAAAAATCGGCAGACCGCCCGGTCTCTTTTAAGAATAGACATATAAGCATCTGACCTATCAAGAACAGAGCGCCAGAGACGAACTCATACAACCCGCCCGGTCTCTTATAAGATCAGAACCACATGAACACACTGGCCTTTCACAGGTGACCGCCAGTGCGAACTCATGCAGACCGCAGTACAGACCGCTGAAGCAAAACATGTATCAGACCGCCCGGTCTTAACCCGAACAGAAATACTTTGGCACAATGACAAACCAAACACAGGTCGCCAACACCAGAGATGCGGGGTCTCAACAGCCAAGTCGCCACACTGAGAGCGCACGGGCTCCGTAGTCTCCATAATCAGACCACCCGGACAGTGCACTTCCACTTCAAAAATTTAACACTCCCCCTTGAAGTGGGAAGTGGAAGTCAGCCCAAGTAAACTCCTCCACCAAACAAACGGTCCCTTCGACAACAACTTCATAAAGATATCTGTGACATTATCCTTGATCTGCATATGCTCAACCATAATAGACCCCTCCAACACATTCTCCCGAATGAAATGATGTTGAATCTCTATGTGCTTGGTTCGCGCATGACAAACTGGATTGTTCACCAGTTTGAGGGAACTCTCATTGTCACCATGAAGCAGAGTAGTACCTCGCACCACCCTATGAATGTCCTCCATAAGCCTCCTAAGCCAGATGGATTTCTTAGCTGCCAAAGTCAAAGCTTTGTACTCCACTTCCGTAGTGGAGACAGACACAAAATATTACTTCTTGCTGCACCATGATATAGTTATAGAGCCCGTCATAAAGATGTATCCAGAAGTCGATCTCCAATCATCTGAATCCCCTCCATAATCAGCATCCATGTATTCATGCAAGCAAAAGCCTGAGTTCTTCCCATAGAAGAGACCCAAATCTGAGGTGAACTTTTTAGATTTCAAAATGCTCCTAGCCGCCATAAGTTGAGGTTTTTCGAGGCTCCACCATAACCTGACTCACTCGGCCAACCACATAAGAGCTATTTGGCCTCATGATCGCCAAGTAAATCAAACTTCCGACCAAATCCAAAAACACCAAAGGATCAGAAAGAACCTATCCCTCATCATGTCGAAGTGTTATGCCATCCTCCAGTGGAGTAGAGCTGCTCTTCCCACCTTCCATGCTGAATCACTTCACAATTTATTCTGCATTTCCCTTTTGGGATACAATCAAACTGCCCTCTTTACTCTCCACTTTGAGTCCAAGGAAATGGTGGAGATCCCCCAAGTCCTTCATCTCAAATCTGATAGCTAACTCAGCTCGAAGTCTAGCTACCTCCACCTCAGAATTTCCTGTGACGATCATATCGTCAACATAAAGCAATACCAAGACTTCAAGCTCCCCCGTCTTCTTTACGAACAAGCTTGAATCAGAATCAGAAGCTCCGTATAACTGGAGGTATTCTGCTATCTTGCCATACCACGCCCGAGGAGCTTGCTTCAAGCTGTAAAGATCCTTCTTGAGCTTACACACATATCTTGGGTCCAGGAGGTTGTTCCATGAAGATATCCTTGTCAATGTCAATATATAAGAAAGCATTCTATACATCGAGTTGCCAAATCTTCCATCCTTGGCAAGCTGCCAACGCGATCACCACCCGAACCGAAGTCATTTTGGCAACATGGCTGAAAGTTTCTTCATAATCCTCCCCATACTTCTGAGAGAATCCTCGAGCTACAAGGCGAGTTTTGTATTGCTCAATGCTACCATCAGCCTTCTTCTTCAACTTGAAAATCCACTTGCAAGTCACCGGAGTAACTCTCTCAACCTTAGGCACCAAGTCCCAAGTCTCATTCTTTCTGAGGGCAGCCATCTCTTCATCCATGTCCTCTTCCCACTCCTTGACTCCAATGGTGTTTCCAAAGCAAGATGTCTCTCTCTCATCTAGGGGACCTGCGATGAAACATGAGACGAAGCTCACTAAGTTCCCCCCATATACTAATCTGGTGGAATGATGGTCATTTTGGACCTCCTCAGATCTTTACTCTGATCCACCTCTTCAGCTACTTGTTCTAAACTAGCTCTCCTTCCAGGCATATTTGTAGCGTCGCTCCCCTACTTCTAGAACCTGAAGCACCTGATCAAGAGCTAGAAGCAACTCGATCACCTTAAGAAATAGGTAACTCCACCAGAACCTCCCTAGTATCTTCTTCAAGTTCACCATCTAGCCTGCTTTCTTGTAGCTCAATAGAAGAGCTACTCTAGTATGATGTCAACTCATCGAATACCACATCCCTTGAGACCACAGCTCTCCATGTCTCTGGATGCATGCTTCTCCAACCCTTCTTCCGGTCATCATAACCAACGAAGACTAGCTTCCTTGCTTTCACATATAGATTCATTCTGAGGGCATCAGGAACATGCACGTAGCAGGTAGATCCGAACACTCAAAGGTGTTTCACCGTAGGCTTAATATTGAACATAAACTCATGAGGGGTCTTCATGTTGATTAGACTTAAAGGCATCTGATTGATGACATAAGTTGCACAAGACATTCCCTCTACCCAGAAGGACTTTGGGATATTCTTGGCATGAAGCCAACATTTGTAGGACTCCGTCAGATGACCAATCTTTTGCGCTACAACTCCATTCTGTTGTGGAGTATGAGCACAAGAGAGCTCTCTCCGGATGCCATGCTTTCTGCAGAAGTTAAATAACGCATTTGAGGTGAATTTCCTTCCATTATCGGTTATGAACTTCTTGAACCGTAGGTTAAGCCAACCTTCCACCAGCTCCTTGAACTCCACAAACCTTTCAAAGGCTTCCGACTTTTCCTTCAAACAATATACCCAAGTATATCTAGTGAAGTCATCAGTAAGGACCAATATATACTTGTTGCCTCCAAGACTGACAGTTGCGGTAGGTCCAAACAGATCACTGTGAATACACTCCAATGGTGCTTTACATCTTCTTTATGATTTGTCAAATGGAAGGCGATGAGCCTTACCATATTGGCAACCTGCACAAACGTGACCTTCACCGAAGGATGACAAACTAGGTAGACCTCTTACTTGGCCTCTCCCCGCCATAGCTTTCAACTTGTCCATCCTAATGTGCCGAAGTCTTTCAGGCCAGATAACATCGCTATCATTAGTCCTCATCTTATCAACATACGAACTTGTATATAACGCAAACAAGTCCTTCACCCTTCTTCCAACATGAGTGACTTCATCCTTCACCACTAACACGTTTCGAAGAAACTTCACTTCTGTTGGACCAAACAGAGCATGATAGCCAGCATCAACAATGTTGGTCACCGAGGAGAGGTTTTTCTTCATCCGTGGAACATGATAGACACTCTTCAACGTAAGAGGACCTCTATCTCTGTTCAAAGAAACTACACCCTCCTTCTCAACAGCATGAACATTATCATCAGCAGTAATGATAGCATCATTACTTGTGTATGCTTGCAAAGAAGAGAACTTCGACTCGTCTCCAGTTAGGTGATTGATGGCGACGGCCTCCACGACGGCCCACTTGGTGATGAAGATGACGTCCATGGCGCACTTGGTGATCATGGGATTGTGGCAGAATATGATGATGTTGAACCGTCGGCCAAAGAGTTGCGGCGTCGCAGCGGTCACGACTACAATCTTCGCCCATGCAACAAGAATTTAATTTAGTTTATTTTGCTAGTTTATGGTCTGCAAATATATATTTATGTGGTTTGCATTTAATTAGTTTATTTCTGTCATTTTGAATTTGTGGTGTGCGTTTAGCCACTATTATGGGTTGCTATTAAACTTTTGGATGTACGCCTTATATAAGGCCAAAAACTCTACCTATGTTATTAGAATTTGATGAAATTGAAAATTATAATTTTCCCGCCAAAACCTAAACTTCTCTCTCCCTCTTCCTCTCTCATTGTCGCTGCCCTTAAGGGTTTCCCCTGCTTCTAAGGTTCGGCCGCCCCCCTTCTTTCTCTCATTCCTTCCTCCATATTCTCTCCTCCACACTATTCCTCCACCACCTTTCATCTCTCTATTTCTCCTTTCATTCACGGCTCCAAAAATTCTCGTGCAAGAAGGAAAGGCTTTGGTGACCTTCTACGGCGTGAAGCGGGGAAGACGAACGTGTTCTTCATCTTTGGTGCGCTTCCCGTAGATCTTGACGGAAGGCGATCATTTCTTTTGAATCCAACATCTCGGATCTACTTTTCCGTTAGGGGTAACGAAAATTACTACTCAAGAGATCTTCCTTTATTTGATAGTCATGTGGTGGACGATTTTTGCGTGGATTTTCGAAGCTTTAATTATCACGGTAATTTTTATAATCGATCTGTGGTTTTCGTTTGGTTTTTCGATAACTCTCGAGAGGATTGACGACCCTCGCTCTTTTTCTAGTTGGGATAGATCCTACCACTTTCGAATCATGCTTTTCTTTGGTGGATCTGTTTTGGTACAACTCCAAGCTCGTCGGAATCAATATTATTCCTTTTAGCCGGAGCGGATTTTGGCCTATAGCCATTCCCCAAACCAAGTGCGGTGTGGCTACCCGTCCATTAGCGCGAAAGATAAATAAAAATAATTTGTGACTGCTGCGTTTCGTTAGCGTGTGGTAAAGAGGGCGTAGAACGTAACGAGAGTCGTTGTTTCGTCGTCCGTGTAGGATCGATTTGGTCGGGCATACATCAATTTGATATCAAAGCTAGGTTCGTGTCAATTTCTAAATTAACGCATTCCTTAGGAATTTCGTTGAACGACGGCACTCACAATTTTCACACGATTTGGCACTCAAAATTTAAAAATAAAATTTCGCCGGTCTGCGAATAGCGGTCTAAAATTCTCATTTTTAGCGAAATTCAAAAAAAAAATATTGAAATTCTACTTAATCCAAAAAAAATTCTACTTACCTAGGTTATTAGGCGGGAATAAAATTATCTCTCGTAAAAATTTTATTCTGATCTAAAATTCTGGTCTGCATTTAGTAAAAACAAAAACAAAAATTTTGCAGAAAAAATACAATAAAAATCAGTTGTCCTGTTCATGCGCACTAGACTTGGCACGGAGTATCTCCCAACCACTTCTACCATGGCAGACGACCATGATGACGAGCACGCTCCGGCAACGATTGTGGAGCTTCGGGACGAGTTTAACGCTAAGTTCGATGCACTCACACAGTTAATACAAGGGTTAGCACTAAATCAAGCGGCACCTCGAAATCCCGCTACCAACCAACGAGATGAGAGACCAAACCATCCCCGTAATCAGGATGATGAGCAAGCACCTCAAGCTCCTCATGAATTCGATGTAACTAGAGCCGTAAAAATTGATCTACCGTCATATGATGGTATGGATGAACCCCAAGTATTTTTAGACTGGATCATGGAGATTGAGTGTTATTTTGAGTGGAAAAATCTGACGGACGGTGAGAAGGTGCGGGTTGCACGGATGAATCTTCTGGGTAGGGCCAAAATGTTCTGGTTGAACGAAGAGAGACGATTAGGTACCGTGAATGGAGCACCCCCAATTGGGTTGGCTGCCATGAAAGCACTCCTGTCAGACCAATATGTCCCTGCGTATCACAAAACCCAAATGTTCGACGAGATAGCCACCCATCGTCAGGGGGGGGGGGCAAATCGGTAGCGGAGTACATGGGACTCCTTAAAGATATGATGGTGCGGTGTGACATACGGGAAATGCCCGAAGTTACACTATCTCGTTTTCGTAAGTGACTCAACCCAGACATTCAAGGCAAGCTCTTGTGTTATGGTCATACGGACCTTAACACGACATTCAATGCTGCCTTAGACATAGAGAAGCACAACGCTTACAAGTTCAAGGGACGAGCATTCCAGAAGGGAAAGTCCCTTTTAGGAGCCCCACCTTCGTCCTCCATGAGGGACAAAGGAAGGTTTCGATCGACTGATTCGAATTCTGTAGTCATTACCGCTAGGAATATTAGGAATCCCACTGGTGAGAGAGTTCCAGTAGGACGGATTAATAAGACTAATGTCACATGTTATTCTTGCGGGATCCAAGGGCATTACTCAAGTGAGTGCCCCACTAAGAGTAAACCACTAGCACTATTAGACTCCACGTCTGAACCCGCCGAGATCGTCTATGAAGCCGGCAATGAATCTGATGCTGAGCCGAGTGATATTGAAGATGAATCTTATATGATGGTTATGAGTTGTATTTTGTCCACACCGCGTGCGTCGGATGAGTATAATCGAATGAATATCTTTTCGTTGAATTTTAAAAGCGGTGAGAAGTGGTGTATATTAATAATAGATAGCGGTAGTAGCATGAATGTCATTTCGGAGAATGCTATCACTCGTATGCATTTAGTCACTGAACCGCACCCCCATCCATATAAAATAGCATGGGTAAACAAAACTTCTATTGCGGTCTCTAAATGTTATCTAGTGCCGCTTACGGTGAAGAGCTATATCGACAAGGTGTGGTGCGACGTCATCCCCATGGATGTTTGTCATGTACAACTAGGACGACCGTGGCTTTATGATTATGACGTGACCCATTTCGTATGAGCCAACACATACGAGTTTAAGTTTAATGGTAAGACCATTGTCTTGAAACCCTCACTTCCTAAGGATCCGTCGATTGCCTCCAAAGACACAATTGTGTCTGCGGAAAAGAAAACAATAGGCTTGATAAGTAGGAAGAAACTAGAGCGTGAGACCTTCTTGAATGGCGTCATCTATGCTTTAGTATGTCTACAAGCTAAGGATGATTCACAATCTTTAGAGAACCTACCGTTATCTCTGCGAACACTTTTGGAAGAGTATAAGGACGTCTATCTGGTGGACTTACCATCTAAGTTGCCACCCAAGAGGGAAATCCAACACGAGATTGATTTCATCCCGGGCTCGTTATTACCTAATCTTCCCCATTATTGGCTCAATCCCGCCACACATAATGAATTACAATCTATAATTTCAGATTTATTAACAAAGGGATATATCCGCCATAGTAAGAGTCCATGTGCCGTCCCTGCACTTTTGGTCCAAAAAAAAAGATAATTCTTGGAGATTGTGTGTAGACTACCGGGCCATAAATAAAATTACTGTTAAATATAGGTTTCCCATCCCACGTTTGGAGGATTTTTTAGATATGTTATCTGGAGCCACCATATTCTCAAATTTGGATCATAAAGGTGGTTACCACCAAATAAGGATACGGGAGGGAGACGAATGGAAAATGACATTTAAGTCTAAGGATGGGCTCTATGAATGGTTGGTGCTTGGAAAGGGGCTCACCAACGGACCGAGTACTTTCTCGCGGTTGATGAACCAAATATTTAACCCATATATGGGTAAATTTGTAGTGGTCTATTTCGATGACATCTTAGTATTTAGCCTCTCGCCGATGGACCATGAAGAACATTTGAGGATGATCCTTACAACATTGCGCCAAGAAACTTTATTTATTATTCTTAAAAAGTGCGCATTTGGTGTGACTTCCGTAGAGTTTCAAGGATACATAGTGAGTTCCGAAGGTATTCATGTTGACCCTAAAAAGGTCCAAGTTATTCGAGAATGGCCGGAACCTAAAAATATCCGGAAGGTTAGAAGTTTTCATGGATTGGCTACATTTTATCGAAGGTTTATTCGCAATTTTAGTAGTATCATGGCACCAATCACTGAATGGATGAAGAAGGGTGATTTTATTTGGACTAAAGCGGCCACTACTGCATTTCAAGCGATTAAGGAACGGATGTCCGATGCCCCGCTACTATGGTTGCCGGATTTTAGCAAGGTGTTTGAATTATCATGTGACGCATCGGGGATAGGAATCGGAGGAGTTTTAAGTCAAGAGGTACATCCGATAGGTTATTTTAGCGAGAAGCTTGTTGGACCGTAATTAAATTACTCCAATTATGATCGTGAGTTCTATGCCGTAATACGTTGTCTTCAACATTGGCGACACTATCTTATATCAAAAGAATTTGTAATCTTATTCGATCATGAGGCGCTAAAATTTGTAAACTCCCAAAGTAAAATCAGCCCTCGGCACGCCAAATGGGTCTCGTACCTTCAGGAGTACACATTCATTATCAAGCACCTTAAGGGTACGTTAAATCGTGTGGCGGACGCTATTAGTCGTGTCACATTATTATTATCTGCAATGGAAGTAACGGTCATAGGATTTGAGAGAATTAATGATGAATATGTTCAATGCCCAGATTTTAAGGATATATATTTAGCCGCTCAGGACAATTCCCCTTCTACTATCTCTGCATACTACATCTGTGACGGTTATCTATTTAAGCATATGCAATTATGTACTCCCCGTTCCTCGCTACGCCATTTCATTATATGGGAGTTACATAGTGGAGGGTTAGGTGGACATTTCGGTGGGATAAAACTATCATACTAGTCGAGGACAAATTCTTTTGGCGAGGCCTCAAACCAATGGTCAATAAAATCATTGGGAGTTGTCGTGTATGTCAATTAGCGAAAGGTAACAAGACCAATGCGGGTCTGTACACACCATTGCCGATTCCGTCTGTCCCATGGGAGGACGTTAGCATGGACTTCATATTGGGCCTACCCCTAACATTTAGGCGACACGATTCCATTCTGGTCGTAGTGGATCGATTTTCCAAAATGGCCTACTTTATCGCATGCAATAACACCAACGATGCATCACATGTTGCTAAATTGTATTTCAAGGAGGTCGTGGCTCATCCGGGCGTCCACAAAACGATAGTGACTGATAGGGACGTTAAATTTACTAGCTATTTCTGGAAAACACTTTGGATGCTTTTGGGAACTAGACTTATGTTTTCGTCGGCCTATCATCCCCAAATGAATGGGCAAACGGATGTGGTTATCCGAAGCTTGGGTTGTTTACTTCGTTGCCTCGTGGGTGATCATAAAGGTACGTGGGACCTTATTCTTCCTCATGCTCAACTAGCTTATAATAATTCTAAGAATAGGTCCACTGGATTATCACCAAATGAGATCGTACATGGATATAAGGTGCCCGTGCCTCTTGACTTGGTTCCGCTATCACCATCTTTTAAATCCAGTCAATTTGCACAGGACTTCGCCTCGCATGTTCACACTATCCATAAGCACATTAGCGAGGCGTTAGCTAAGTAATATTCCATTTATCAATCGAATGCTAACGTACATAAGCGAGTAGTCCCCTTGAATATTGGTGATTTGGTAATGGTTCGTCTAATCCCTGAACGGATGCCGTCGGGAACCGTAAAGAAATTGGCGAATAGGAGAGCCAGTCCTTTTTAGGTTTTAAAGAAGCTAGGCGAAAATGCATATCTATTGAAGTTACCCGCTGATTGGGGAATTTCCCCTGTTTTTAACGTTTCAGATTTAATGCTTTATGTCGCTCCACCACCTGAACTGTCTGTTTCTCCGTTTAATATTTCCACAACATCTTCTAATGGGGTGGGGGGTTAGATTGTTTCTGGACCGCTCTCTCCTTCGAATTCTACGGGAGCTATGTTGCCGACTGGTGATAAAACATGTTTTTCTTCTTTGCCTAACTCCTTTCCAAGGTTCCCCCAGACCGATTTCTTGCCTGATAGGATTTTGTAGGATGCAGTGTTTTCCACTCCCGATGGTGACATTCACAGGTTTTTGATCCGGTGGCGAGGTCGCCCTGCTTCAGACGACTTTTGGCTCTCCGCCTCGGAGGTGGATCTTCTTGATGCGGATCTCCTATGCAGTTACTTACCCGCACACTCATCGGTGATGAGTCCTTTTGAGCGGGGGAGGATTGATGGCGACGGCCTCCTGATGAGTCCTGATCATATACACTTTTTTGGACTCATCTGGGCCGTTATTCAGTCATTTCACCGCACTTTAGCCTTGTTATAGTTTATATTTGATATTCCATGCTAGGTGCACTTCTAGGCCCATTTTGGTGTGATTCCATTGCTTTTCTTCATTAGTAGTTTTCATGCGCTGTTAGGTGCCACTTTCAGTGGCTGGATTCGTGGTTGTGCTGGAATTGGAGTCGTGCAGGTGTTCCCGGTGCAATTCTGCACAGGAACACTCCGCACGATCACCGGTTCTATTGCGCACAACCACTGGTCGTGCGCCACTGATCGTGTGCACTCAACCCATTTTTCATGAGTTCTGTTTGGTGCAGTGCGCACGACCACCTACGATAGTGCGCACGACCACCGGTCGTGCGCCACTGTTCGTGCGCACTTATCATTAGTTTTATGAGTTCTGTCTCGACCAGTGCGCACGACCACCGATGATAGTGCGCACGACCACTGATCGTGCGCCAATGACCGTGCGCAGTATTAATTCCAGCGCCTATATAAATGCCTGTTCTGATTTTAGGTCATATTCAGCCTTGGGGAGCGGATTTCCGGATCCGTACGCCGCCGACCACCATCTTGGGACGCCTCCACTTCATCTCCTACGCAAGGGGAAGTCTTCTCCATCCATTCCAAGCCTTCCTCCATTGTCCGGGAGCGTTCTCCACCATCCGCAAGCCTCCAAGCAGCTATTTTCCCACTCCGGCTCGGTGAGAAGAAGAGGAAATCTGAAGTCGAAGACGACGGAGCTACGTAGAGAGATCGTGACAGCTCTTTGCGCTGGAAGCATCGTCTGCCCGAGTCCGGAGGTAGCCCGACAACCTACCATTCCGGCCGTGAACGGCCGCTAGTCTTCACCCATCGGTTATCTCTTTCTTCTTTCCTTCATTGTACTCGTTGAATTGTGTAAACTAGAATATTGTGATGTTTGGTTTGTTTGCAATGAATGTTTCTTTGCCCTTCTTCATAGCGTGCTTGTGAATCACTCCGTTTCCACTCTCTCACTCACGCCCTCAAGGTGTTTGATCCGCGTTAGCAAGAGCTAACGGCGGTGGTGAAGAGGTGTTTGCGACCCTCACCTTCTCGCACTAGAGCACACACCATCCGCCTCACGACGCACGACATCGCGGCCGTTGCATCCATCTCGCCTCGCGACGCGGTGCTTTCGACCCGCATTTCTTTTATTGTTGTTAAGATTAGGAACAACCAACCAAAACCCCCCTTTTTTATGTGTGTTGCGCTTGTGTAACAAAAGTCATACAACGCGTTTCGTTCACCCAATCTGCATTCCTCAAGAGACCGACACTCGGGGATTCCACACTCCACATTTATTACTTGACAGCGACCGGTGCACTTGCCGACACGCATCAAGTTTTTGGAGCCGTTGCCGGGGAATGCAGGCGTGTATCGTCTTGTGTTGTGACTCTCGTTATACGAGCAGTTGTTTTTGATTCTCTTTGTTATCTTTTTGTTTGTTTGTGATAGTGCATGCAGAGACAAGCCGCAGGGGAGCTCGTGCCCTTTGACCCAGAAATCGAACAGACCGCTCGCGCACAAAGGCGCGCTGCTACCGTACAAGCGACAATGGGTGATCAGGTAAACCCAAATGATGCTGATGCGAGAGTGCCCGACGAGGGGCAGCATCAGCCTGGAGATGAGCAGGAGGTGGTTAGGCCTCGGCCCCGCACGATGAGAGACTACACCACTCCAACTGTTGGGAGTGTGTATCCGGGGTTTGGGCCCAATATTATCAATAATCAGTTTGAGATCAAGCCTGCGATCTTGAACATCATCCGGAACAACGCTCAGTTCTCGGGTTTGGCCAGCGAAGATCCGCATCTGCATCTGGCGGAGTTTTCTGATATTTGCGGAACCTTCCGCTATGCAGGGATTACTGACGACACGGTCAAGCTTAGACTGTTTCCCTTCTCACTCCGCGACAAAGCCAAGGTGTGGCTCCACTCCATTCCGCCCGGGACTGCTGCAACTTGGGATGCCCTCGCATCCAAGTTCCTTGCTAAATTCCACCCTGTGGATAAGATCGTGAGCTTGCGGCGGGAAATCGCCACCTTTCGTCAACTTGATCAGGAAACCCTTGCTGAGGCGTGGGAGCGCCTTAGTGATCTCCTTCGCCGTTGCCCGAACCACAAGCTGCAACCGTGGAATGTGGTCGAAACATTTTACTTTGCAATCGAGCCCAACTACTGGGCAATGATCGATGCTGCGGCGGGTGGTACTTTGATGAACCACACTCCTGAGGAAGCCCTTCGGATTCTGCGCGACACTGCCTCCCACAGTACATTCTGGACTGCAGGGAGAAATGCTCCAAGAAGCGGCCGTGGTCACTTTATGGTCGACTCACTCCCTTTTACACCCGCGCCTGCTGCTATCATTACCTGCGAGGGATGTGGAGGCAGAGGCCACCACGCGTATGAATGTTTGGGGAACAACGTGGCAGGTGACTTCGCACACTTGACCTTGAATGAATCTGTTAATTATGTAGGAAATCAGCCTAAGGGGGCGCCTTTCAATAATGCTTATAATCCAGGAGCGAGAAGTCACCCAAACTTCTCGTGGAATCCAAACACGCCTGGCCAACGATGGGCACCGAGGCAGCATCAAAATGATGCTTACGCCTCCGGGAGCCAACCGAGGCCACCACACCCGGATTATAACCAAGCGCCCCCTACCCAAAAAAAGAGTAATCTAGAAGAGATGATGGAGAAATTCATGCAAGTAGCTAATTCAAATATGGTGAACCAGACCGCATCCATGCGAAACTTGGAAACGCAGTTGGGCCAATTGGCCCAAGTGCTAACCGAGTGATCGCAGGGGACCCTTCCCAGCAACACGGAAAAGAACCCAATTGATCAAGGGAAGAGTCTTGGGGATGTGGTAGAGGCTGATCCGAGTGAGCTGGTAGTTTCCTGTTCCATCAACAAGTTTGAAACGAAAGCTTTGTGTGACTCTGGTTCCTCCCGCAACATCATTGCGTTGCAGTATGTAGCTAAATTACAATTGGAGATGAACACGGAAGAAAGGAAATCCCTTGTGCTTGCTAATGGGACTGTTATACAATCCGAGGGGGAAGTGAAAAATGTTGAGGTGATAGTTGAGGGGACAAGTGTAGTGCTGATTTTCAGGTGTTGGGCCCCCAGGAAAATCATTCTATCCCTATCCTGGGCATGCCGTTCTTGAAAGAGAGCGGTGCCACCCTTGATTTCGCTACGGGGTGCGTTTTTCTGCCCAATAAGGTGCAGCAACCCACTTCTTCCGAAGCTACAGCTGAAACATCCACTCCTCCCCCTCTTTTTAATTTTGATGAATCATTGAGCTGTGCAGGGCATGAAGAAGTTAAAGAATCAATGGAAGGGGAAAAGGAGGAGCACCTGTCTAGTGAGGAAGAAGAAGTTGATCTTCGACGAGAGTTCGGTTCCGAAACGGAAGAAGACTGCAATTCGAAAAACTTTGACGTGAATTTGGTTCGGGACAATGTCCCATTATCCTCTTATTGTGATTCCTGTAATAAACTATCTAAGCGCTCCATCTCCTGGGCCGATCCGTTAGTCACCACGATGCCGGAAGTGACGCCACCCGCCACTAAGGCAGAAAAATCTGAAAACTCTCAACGGTGGCAGTCCCCGACTGTCATGAAACTTAAACAGGAGAAACTTCTGCACGACGCTCGCGCTGCCGCTCTCCGTGGCAAGAAGGCGGAGGTTAGGGGAGCACTGGGTGACACCAGTGTTGGCCCTAAAGCCTTCACCTCCCGCCTACGCGCTACGGGGGACACGCACCATAAGAGCGCTTTTAGCTGATTTGTGTGATCTGAGTTTGTGAAACTGCTTTTGTGAACTCCTTTTATTTAATTCTTGCACTTTTTGAACATTATAATACATGTATTTGGTCCAGCTTAAGGACATTAAATAAAAGCGCTACTGGGAGACAACCCAGATTTCCTGATTTTATTTTCTTTCTAACATGCTTAGTTCGGTTTTTATTTTCGCTTTTGCTGTTTTTAGTTTTGGGCTTGCAGGTCTTGTTCTTTGGTGCGGATGCTGCGGACTGCTCCTGATCATAAACGCCAATCGTCTGGTATGCTCAATTCTGAGCATTGGGTAACACTTCCTCCCCTCTTTTTGCTTCCAATTTCTGGATGTATTGTTTAGACTATGTCTGAGGGCGCGTATGTTGTCATCCACTGTGCACGAGTTGCACTGCATACTAGGAGTTTGTTCTTTATTTATCCTTGTCATTATCATTGTTTTCATGCTCACACACCACTTCACCCACTTGAGTGCGCACTTATCTTTTTGTTGTTGTTCCGGTTAAACTATTTTGGTTGGAATGTGATATAGGTTGTTAACTTAGAAATTATTATTTGGAGTGCGATGTTGACTCGTGTAGTGTTCTAGTCACTTCGCATGATATGGAAGAATTTGAGTAGAACTAGATTGTCTCTATGCATCTAATTTATGTTTAGTATTTCTGCGTAAATTTAGATTTGTTATACTCAAGTGGTGAATTTGAATGAAATTGACGATAACCCGGTGTAGTGTGTGTACGAGTGCTAGTCGTGTGTTGCTCGAGTCGGGAGGAAGGTTTACCTTTCTCGTGGGCTAAGAACTTGCCCCAAGCGACTCTTGAAGCATGGGTGAGAGCGACTCGTCGAGTTAAACATGATGTAGGCCACCCTTTGGCTAGTTTGAGCTTTGTTATTCCATGTCCTTTTCGCTCACCTTTGCAAGCCAAATTTGTGCCTACCATTCCTTTGTTCAGCTCCTCTTCATCCACCAAAGCCCGAAGCTTATCCTTCACCCGCAACCAAATTGCTCTTTAACTGCGCTCATAATTCTCAACTTGTGTGATGTTTGGAATCGTTGTGTTATGAAGGGGGAATAAAGTCTATTTGCTGATTTTGAACCAACCGGAGGATACGTAATAGAAGCAAAGTATGTTAAAAAAAATATCTAGAAAAAAAGAGAGTATGTTGAAAAGAAATCCTTCTAAGCTAAATAGAAAATCTATTGGTATTTGTGAAGTAGGCCGTGTGCACACCTGGTTTTCATGATAAGTCTGGGGGCGTGTCACACGAGCATAGTTGTTGGTCGTGTTTGGTGCAGCGTTCCGTTAGCTCACTTGGGTTGCGTAGCCATCATGTTTAAATTTGAATACCATACGGTAACCTAAGCCCCAACTTAATCCTATAAGTCCTATTGATTTGACTTGCGAGTTTGCTAGCGCCGTGGAGAGAGTGTGACCGGGCGAGCGTATGGTTCACGACTTTGATGGATTTCAGCGGAGTTATTCCTAAGCCCCGATCTTCTGCAACACCCGCCTCAGTGTCGTGTCACTTTCATACCGGGCATGATCGTTCAAATTCTTCATAATTCACCAACTGAGTATAACTAAATCCTTACTTACGCTTTAATACTTTTGTAAATTACTTAGCATAGTTAGAATCTCCTTCTACTAGAATCTCTACTCGCATGCGTATGTTACTTCGCACCGTACTCCTTTGTGTAATTCTCCATGTTAACTCTCATTTTCACACTCCGCCGGATTCGTTTGCTCGGGACGTGCAAACAATTAAGTCTGGGGGTGTGATGAGTCCTGATCATATACACTTTTTTGGACTCATCTGGGCCGTTATTCAGTCATTTCACCGCACTTTAGCCTTGTTATAGTTTATATTTGATATTCCATGCTAGGTGCACTTCTAGGCCCATTTTGGTGTGATTCCATTGCTTTTCTTCATTAGTAGTTTTCATGCGCTGTTAGGTGCCACTTTCAGTGGCTGGATTCGTGGTTGTGCTGGAATTGGAGTCGTGCAGGTGTTCCCGGTGCAATTCTGCACAGGAACACTGCGCACGATCACCGGTTCTATTGCGCACAACCACTGGTCGTGCGCCACTGATCGTGTGCACTCAACCCATTTTTCATGAGTTCTGTTTGGTGCAGTGCGCACGACCACCTACGATAGTGCGCACGACCACCGGTCGTGCGCCACTGTTCGTGCGCAATTATCATTAATTTTATGAGTTCTGTCTCGACCAGTGCGCACGACCACCGACGATAGTGCGCACGACCACTGATCGTGCGCCAATGACCGTGCGCAGTATTAATTCCAGCGCCTATATAAATGCCTGTTCCGATTTTAGGTCATATTCAGCCTTGGGGAGCGGATTTCCGGATCCGTACGCTGCCGACCACCATCTTGGGATGCCTCCACTTCATCTCCTACGCAAGGGGAAGTCTTCTCCTTCCATTCCAAGCCTTCCTCCATTGTCCGGGAGCGTTCTCCACCATCCGCAAGCCTCCAAGCTGCTATTTTCCCACTCCGGCTCGGTGAGAAGAAGGGGCAATCTGAAGTCGAAGACGACGGAGCTACCTAGAGAGATCGTGACAGCTCTGTGCGCCGGAAGCATCGTCCGCCCGAGTCCGGAGGTAGCCCGACAACCCACCATTCCGGCCGTGAACGGCCGCTAGTCTTTACCCATCGGTTATCTCTTTCTTCTTTCCTTCATTGTACTCGTTGAATTGTGTAAACTGGAATATTGTGATGTTTGGTTTGTTTACAATGAATGTTTCTTTGCCCTTCTTCATAGCGTGCTTGTGAATCACTCCGTTTCCACTCTCTCACTCACGCCCTCAAGGTGTTTGATCCGCGTTAGCAAGAGCTAACGGCGGTGGTGAAGAGGTGTTTGCGACCCTCACCTTCTCGCACTAGAGCACACACCATCCGCCTCACGACGCACGGCATCGTGGCCGTTGCATCCATCTCGCCTCGCGACGCGGTGCTTTCGACCCGCATTTCTTTTATTGTTGTTAAGATTAGGAACAACCAACCCAAAACCCCCTTTTTATGTGTGTTGCGCTTGTGTAAAAGTCATACAACGCGTTTCGTTCACCCAATCTGCATTCCTCAAGAGACCGACACTCGGGGATTCCACTCTCCACATTTATTACTTGACAGCGACCGGTGCACTTGCCGACACGCATCACCTCCACGACGGCCAACTTGGTGATGAAGATGACGTCCATGACGTACTTGGTGATCATGGGATTGTGGCGGAAGATGATGATGTTGAACCGCCGACCAAAGAGTTGTGGCGCCGTAGCGGTCACTACTACAATCTTCGTCCACGCAACAAGAATATAATTTAGTTTATTTTGCTAGTTTATGGTCTGCAATTATCTATTTATGTGGTTTACATTTAATTATTTTATTTCTGTCATTTTGAATTTGTGGTGTGCGTTTAGCCACTGTATGTGCTGCTATTAAACTTTTGGATGTACGCCTTATATAAGGCCCAAAACTCAACCTATGTTATTAGAATTTGATGAAATTGAAAATTATAATCCCCCCCCAAACCTAAACTTCTCTCTCCCTCTTCCTCTCTCATTGCCGCCGCCGCTTAAGGGTTTCCCCTGCTTTTAACGTTCGGCCTTCCCCCTTCTTTCTCTCCTTCCTTCCTCCATATTCTCTCATGCACACTATTCCTCCACCACCTTTCATCTCTCTATTTCTCCTTTCATCCACGGCTCCAAAAATTCTCGTGCAAGAAGGAAAGGATTTGGTGATCTTCTACGGCGTGAAGCCGGGAAGACAGACGTTGAAAGTGCACAGTTAACTTCACGAGAATTCCCTAGAGGGGGGTGAATAGATATTTAAAATATTTTTGTGCAAAGTTAATAATTATATATATATATATGTGTGTAGTGATCACAGATTGGAGCTTCCCACACACCAACAAGAATTAAACAAGTAAAGAAAATAAATGCAAGAAGAAAAATCTCAGCACAACACAAAGAAATGTAGTGGTTCCCCAAACTTTGGGTAGTCCACTCTTCTACCCCCTTGGTAGGAAATTCACTATCTTGCACTGAGTCTTTTGATAAGGAGACTCTTAGAACCACCCTGAGTCTTTTGATAAGGAGACTCTTAGAACCAACTGAGTCTTTTGAAAAGGAGACTCTTAGAACCAGTACAATTGAATTTTTTGAAGAGAGATTCTAAAAACTCTTTTACAGTATGTGAAAGTGAAAATAAGAAAAAGGAGAAGAAGTATTTAAGACAAGAAAGAATCTTCTTCCTAGCAAGAAGATTGGAAGCACAAGAAGTAGTGAATAAAATCTCTCTTCTATAATGAGAAGGAGATTGTAGGCCTTTTCTCTCTTTTGTGAGAGCTATCAGAGTTTGCAGCAGTATGGCTTCAGAGTGAGAAGGAGAAGGAAGCTTGATCTTTGCTGCAGCACTATCTCTCAATTTTCTCTTTCACTTGGGAGCTCTTCCTCTTTTTCAAATGTAAAAATGGTGGATCACTTCTCTGTTGCTCTCTGCCGACCACCTTGTTATTTATAGCTCTGTTCATTAAAATAACACTATAGGAGAGTAATCAATCAGCAGGCAGAGTATTAGAAAGAAGGAGAAATTTCCATAACAATTATATCCATAGAAGGAAAGTATTCATTCTGATTTCAAATAGTGTCCATAATGGATTTAATCAAATTAGCCAAGAATTCATTAGAGGAAAGAATAATTCAGAACGACTATAAAGAATAATTTGATTCCATATAAATCAGATCTTATGAAAGAAGGAAAGAGATCTGGAGATTTTTGAATTAATCATAGAAATCGACGTGCGTCGATTACTATTCGACGTAAGCGTCGAATTCGTCCTGGCAGAACGTCGAGAGGAGAAATAAGGAAGGTGCGTTGACTAAGGTGCGTCGACTTCTCAAGATACGTCGACTAGAAGTCAGAGCTACGTCGACATAGGATACGTCGAATTCTGCTTAGAGCTACTTCGACTCATTCTGATAGAAACATCGACTATATTTCGACGTAGCGTCGAATACTATTCGACGCATATTTACTTAACCTTGATTTTCCTTTCATAGAATTCATATTCAACAAATTTTCAGGGGTTAAGAGAAATCATTTTCCCAACAATCTCCCCCTATTTGTCTTAACCCTATTTAGAGGGAAATTCTACTAGCATCACAGCATTTGTAGAGAAAAGAAATATGTCAATCAAGCAGAAAAGAAATTGGAAAAATTGATCATATAACCAAATTTTCCAGAATTATATAAACAGACTTCATGATCATACCAATTAGTATTTAACTATAGGGTAAAGTATATCAGTATTATTTTCAAACATTACTCAGGAGGGGTAGGAGGAGTCTTTCTCTTTCTCTTGAATACTACTGTTTTAGGAGAGGGGGGTTTCTCCTTCTCAGTTGCAGGAAGTTCACCTAGCTCCCCTTGAGCAGATTGCTCCCCCTGGGATAGAACTTCCTTTGATCCTTCTACTTCTTCAATTTCTTTATCATCTTCAGCTCCAGCTGTATCTGGCTCCTTAGCTCCTACTTCAGCCAACACAGCATCTGGCTGTCCTTTTTCATTTTCAGCTTCATTCATAACAGTATCCAGCTCCCCCTGAGTTTCAGTTTCTTTATTTTTCTTACCATCTGCCACATTTTCCTTTTCAGCTTCATTGTCTGCTCTGCTTGCCTCCCCTTGTAATAGTACCAGTTGATTTGCAGCCTCTCTTGCTATACTAAGTACCTCTATTGTTTGTTCTTCAGAGTGTAGCTCAGGTACAACTTCATTTCCAATTGTCTTGAGAAGTCCAAGACTATCATCTTTTGATGGAGGAGGGGACTTGTGAGAGAGAGATTTAGGATTTGAGAGCTGCACTTCATCTAGATTCTCCTCCTTCTTGACCTTCCTGGCCAGGGAGGTTAAGAAAGATCTGGTCACTCTAGAGGAAGAGAGAGAGGTCTTCAGATTTTGCACAGAGGCACTGACCCCATCTATTTGGGTGTGCATGTGAAGGATGGAGGAATGAATCTGGGAGCAGTGCTCATCCATCATTGCTTGGAATGTTTGAGCTGCTGATGCAATGCACTGAGTAAGGAGAGCTTCAGTGGATGCAGATGGTTCATGTTGTGGTTGGTGATGAGGAGAGAGTGGTGGAGGAGGTGATGAGGGTGGAGAAAGGTTAGTTGATGTATGAGGTATTGGTGATAATGGAGGTAAAGAGGATGAGAAAGTATGAGGAGGAGGAGATGGAGAAACTGCTGTTTGAAGAGCAGGTGTTTGAGAAGAGGTAGGTAGAGTAGGAGTTGTAAGGGTGGTAGAGACTATTGGAGTGGATGATGGTGGTAGAGAAGGATTGTCTCTTTGAGGAGGAGGAGGAGGAGGAGATGGATGAACAAGAGAGTTAGGAGGAGAGGGAGTCCTTTCAGGAATGGAACCAGGCTTAGGGATTTGCCTGGTCCACTTGGAGAATAAAGCTATTGACATTCTTTTCCTTGGAGGAATGGGGATTCCTTTTGACCTACAGAAGTCAGGGAAGGAGTGGAAGAGTACTTGACTCATAATCCTCATATATGCATTTTCTTTGTGTGAGTATTTGGAGCCTATCATCTTGAGCAAGCATGTGGCCCAGTCCACCTTCTTCTTCAGCACAAGGGCCCCCATGATGTTCAGTTCCTGCTTGGGTACTGCATCATGGGCTGAAATTTTGTATAGTAGTATCTTTCCTACTACATCTGCTAGCAGTCTGTACTCCTCAGAAAAGTCTATTTTCTTTAGATGGATTGGTTTATCCTTTGAAAACTTCATGGTGGTTAGCAGATGCTTGATTTCATCAGGTGTGAGGTCTATAGATTCATCACCTAATAAGGGAATGATGAAGACTTATGAGGTTACTCTTTAGAAATTGATTTCCTTTCCCTATTTTATTTGAACAAAGATAATATTAGGATATACCTGATGGAAGATCAAAGGTGATCCTAATATGTTCTGCAGAGATTGAGACTGGTGTCTCATAGATTGTTCCCTGGATTTCTCCTTGTTCAGATATCTGAACATGAGTCATCAGCTCTGTGAGCTCTGTTTCTAGGAGCTTGCATCTTGTGGAGATGAGTTTGTCCAATCCAGCTTCAGTGAAGAGAGCTATGATGTTCTTATAATTTTCTGCAGCGGCTTGGAAGGAGTCGAGGTCAATGTCGAAACCAGAGTTTATCTTGGGATCCATTTTAGGTCGGTGAAAGAGAGGAGGAAATGGCTGGACTAAGAAGCAAGAAGGATGAAGAATGCAGAGTAGTGAACGCTTCTAACTGAAGAGTCTTTTTAAGTCAGGTGAAGTGTCAAAACGGGACTCAATTCGAGGCCTCTTCAGTACTTCAGTGGATGTGACCGAAAATATTTTAGCATTGCCGCTCGTTTTTATGAAGTCGACGTTACGTCGAGTGGAATTCGACGTAAGCATCGATACAGCCCGCGTTAATATGCTAGGGTTTCGTATCGACGTATGTGTCGATTGTAATCGACGTATGCGTCGATTTCACTTATTGAGTTGAGTCATCGACGGTGCATCGATTAGAAGTCGACGTGACTTTTGATTTTCCTGAAGAATTTTAGGTGTTTATTTCTTTTTATCTCTTCCTAGTTCTAAGTCAGTCTTGGACTAATTCTTACAGATAGTTTGATTGGTTGTGCCAACATTGTTTGGCAAGGTGGCCAGTTTTGTTACATATATGGCACTTGATTATCTTATTCTTATGATAATTTGAGTTTAGAGAAGGATAGAAGGGTTGATTAGGATAAAAAGTTTGATTAGGATGGGAATTTTGGTTACCAGGTTTAGGGTAGAAATTTTGGTTAGGATATGGGTGTTGATTAGGATGGAAATCATGATTAGGATGAATGGATCCTGAATGGGTATTATAGAAGGTTTTTGGAGGATAGGCATTTAAGTTGCTCTGAATTTTTGTGCGTCGATATCTATTCGACGCATGTTGATAGTTGCTTCGATTAATATTTGGCGCTTGCTCCTGATAGCGTTGATCTGATATCGACGCATGGAAAAAGTTGCGTCAATTGGAAGTCGACGTACTTTTAATCAAGCGTCGAGTAGAGGTCGAGGAATCTGAGAGGTTGTGTTGAGTAAAAGTTGACGCACTATCATTCATGCGTCGATATAAAGTCGACGCAGCTGTATCTTCATACATTTTCTTTTTCCCTTTTTTCTGATTTTGCTCTTTTATGTATTGTTTCTTTTGGCTTAGTTGCTTCTTCAGATGAAGTTTGAGAGTCATCAGCTGAATAATATAATGTTTCATCAAATTGTTTTATTTCCTTGAGGGAATCTTCTTCCTTATTTAGTAAGTCTTTCTCTTGGTTTGATTTGATGGGTTTGGTGAATTTTACAGGGATCATCCAAGCAGGTTTGTTGGATGGAATTTGGCTAGTTGAGGGATCAGCCCCTAGACCAAGATTTTTATGTCTCCTTGTTTGTTGTTCAGTGATTTCCTTGAGAGTTTGGCTTCTCATGTTTATTGATTCTTCAAAGGCTTTTGCCTGGGATACCTTATCCTTAAGGAGCTGGTTTTCTATTCTAGCCCTTTCTACTTCCTTTTCTATGATGTTAGCCCTTACTTCATAATTTTTAGAGCATTTAACCTCCCTATTTCTCTGGTTTTTAGCCATATTAATTTGATCTTTTAGATCATTAATTTCTTGTGTAGCTTTTAGTTGATCTAGACACATTCCCGTAAAATCATTTCTGAAATTATTACTTTGAAAATCTATTTCATCAAAAATGTTTACCTCATCCTCATCCTCAGATTCCTCTATGAGAATGAGGCTATTTTCTCTTTCATCTTCAGAAGATATGCTTTCTTCTGATCCTGTCTCACTCCATGAGTTGGTACCATCATCTTTCTTTGAGCCTTCAAATGCCATTAAGCATAGGTCTTCTTGCTTAGGCTCTTCATTGTCACTCTTAGAAGAGGAGCTGTCCTCAGAGTCTGTATCACTCCAGGCTTCTGCTATAAAACCTCTTTCTTTCTTCTTCCCCTTTTTCTTGAGATCTCTCTTTTTCAGATCTTTCTTTGTCTCAGCATTTTCTGGACATTCTGGGGCAATATGTCCAGGTTTCCTACAAGAATAACAAATAATTTCTTTAGTAGGAGTTTTGTCATACCTTGGTTTTGACTCACTCCTTCTTGATCCATCTGTCCTGACCCATTTCTTGAATTTTCTGGCCAGGAAACTGAATAGTTCTTCTTCAGTGATAGAGCTTCCTTCTTCTGTTGCTTTTAATGTAATGTTCCTGTCTTTTGAAGAAGTTGGGGTGTTTTCTCTTCTCTTCTTCTCTTCTCTAGTTATCAGCAGTTGCTCAGAGGATCTGAGTTTTCCTAAGAGAGCATCTGTTGAAATTTCCCTTTGTCCTCTTGTGTCTCTTATTGCCCATATCCTTGAGTCCCATGAGCTTGGGAGACTCATCAGCAATTTGTCATTGATCTCTGTAAGAGAGATCTCTCTATCTAAGTCCCTTAGTTGGTTGATGATCAGACTGAATCTGTCATACATCTCAGAGATGCTTTCTTCATTCTTCTTTTGGAAGTTCTCATATTGAGAGATCAATAGAGCCTTCCTATCTTTTCTTTCATCAGCACTTCCTTCTACCATCTTTATGAGAGCCTTCCAAATTTCTTTGGCTGATTCACAATCAACAACCCTTTGAAAGATTTCATCAGAGAGGGTTGAGACCACAATTTTTAAAGCTTTTGCATCACATGTTCCTGCCTTTTTCTCTTCAATTGTCCACTCAGCCTTTGGGACAATTGTTTGAGTCACTTCACCACTTGAGTCTTTTCAATAAGGCTTGGGAGGACCTGTCAAGATAACATTAAATAAATTTTCATCAATAGAATTCATATAAATCCTAATTCTTGTTTTCCAAACTGCAAACTTTTCAAGATTGCACATTGGTGGTCTGGTGGAAGCATAATCTTTGATTTGTGCCATGTGAAAAATAATTGTTAGAAAAATATATATATATATAAATAAGAGGTAGGACCTTTTTGATCAAGGAGTTAACCTTTTTAGATCAACCTGGCTCTGATACCAATTGAAAGTGCACAGTTAACCTCACTAGAATTCTCTAGAGGGGGGGGGGGGGGGTGAATAGAGATTTAAAATATTTTTGTGCAAAGTTAATAATTATATATATATAGGTGTAGTGATCACAGATTGGAGCTTCCCACACACCAACAAGAATTAAACAAGTAAAGAAAATAAATGCAAGAAGAAAAATCTCAGCACAACACAAAGAAATATAGTGGTTCCCCAAACTTTGGGTAGTCCACTCTTCTACCCCCTTGGTAGGAAATTCACTATCTTGCACTGAGTCTTTTGATAAGGAGACTCTTAGAACCACCCTGAGTCTTTTGATAAGGAGACTCTTAGAACCAACTGAGTCTTTTGAAAAGGAGACTCTTAGAACCAGTACAACTAAATTTTTTGAAGAGAGATTCTAAAAACTCTTTTACAGTATGTGAAAGTGAAAATAACAAAAAGGAGAAGAAGTATTTAAGACAAGAAAGAATCTTCTTCCTAGCAAGAAGATTGGAAGCACAAGAATTAGTGAATAAAATCTCTCTTCTATAATGAGAAGGAGATTGTAGGCCTTTTCTCTCTTTTGTGAGAGCTATCAGAGTTTGCAGCAGTATGGCTTCAGAGTGAGAAGGAGAAGGAAGCTTGATCTTTGCTGCAGCACTATCTCTCAATTTTCTTTTTTCACTTGGGAGCTCTTCCTCTTTTTTAAATGTAAAAATGGTGGATCACTTCTCTGTTGCTCTCTGCTGACCACCTTGTTATTTATAGCTCTGTTCATTAAAATAACACTATAGGAGAGTAATCAATCAGCAGGCACAGTATTAGAAAGAAGGAGAAATTTCCATAACAATTATATCCATAGAAGGAAAGTATTCATTCTGATTTCAAATAGTGTCCAATATGGATTTAATCAAATTAGCCAAGAATTCATTAGAGGAAATAATAATTCAGAACGGCTATAAAGAATAATTTGATTCCATATAAATCAGATCTTATGAAAGAAGGAAAGAGATCTGGCGATTTTTGAATTAATCATAGAAATCGACGTGCGTCGATTACTATTCGACGTAAGCGTTGAATTCGTCCTGGCAGAACGTCGAGAGGAGAATAAGGAAGGTGCGTTGACTAAGGTGCGTCGACTTCTCAAGATACATCGACTAGAAGTCAGAGCTACGTCGGCATAGGATACGTCGAATTCTGCTTAGAGCTACTTCGACTCATTCTGATAGAAACGTTGACTTTATTTCGACGTTGCGTCGAATACTATTCGACGCATATTTACTTAACCTTGATTTTCCTTTCATAGAATTCATATTCAACTCATTTTCAGTGGTTAAGAGAAATCATTTTCCCAACAGACGTGTTCTTCATCTTTGGTGCGCTTCCCGTGGATCTTGACGGAAGGCGATCATTTCTTGTGGATCCAACATCTCGGATCTACTTTTCCGAGAGGGGTAACGAAAATTACAACTCAAGAGATCTTCCTTTCTTTGATAGCCTTGTGGTGGACAATTGTTGCGTGGATTTTTGAAGCTTTAATTATCGCGGTAATTTTTATAATCGATCTGTCAGATCTTATGAAAGAAGGAAAGAGATCTGGCGATTTTTGAATTAATCATAGAAATCGACGTGCGTCGATTACTATTCGACGTAAGCGTCGAATTCGTCCTGGCAGAACGTCGAGAAGAGAATAAGGAAGGTGCGTTGACTAAGGTGCGTCGACTTCTCAAGATACGTCGACTAGAAGTCAGAGCTACATCGACATAGGATACGTCGAATTCTGCTTAGAGCTACTTCGACTCATTCTGATAGAAACGTCGACTTTATTTCGACGTTGCGTCGAATACTATTCGACGCATATTTACTTAACCTTGATTTTCCTTTCATAGAATTCATATTCAACTCATTTTCAGGGGTTAAGAGAAATCATTTTCCCAACAGACGTGTTCTTCATCTTTGGTGCGCTTCCCGTGGATCTTGACGGAAGGCGATCATTTCTTATGGATCCAACATCTCGGATCTACTTTTCCGAGAGGGGTAACGAAAATTACTACTCAAGAGATCTTCCTTTCTTTGATAGCCTTGTGGTGGACAATTGTTGCGTGGATTTTCGAAGCTTTAATTATCGCGGTAATTTTTATAATCGATCTGTGGTTTTTGTTTGGTTTTTCGATAACTCTCGAGAGGATTGGCGACCCTCGCTATTTTTCTAGTTGGGATAGATCCTACCACTTTCGAATCGTGCTTTTCTTTGGCGGATCTGTTTTGGTACAACTCCAAGCTCGTCAGAATCAATATTATTCCTTTTAGCCAGAGCGGATTTTGGCCTATAGCCATTCTCTGAACCAAGTGCGGTGTGTCTACCCATACGTTAGCGCGAAAGATAAATAAAAATAATTTGCGACTACTGCGTTTCGTTAGCGTGTGGTAAAGAGGGCGTAGAACGTAACGAGAGTCGTTATTTCGTCATCCGTGTAGGATCGATTTGGTCGGGCCTACATCAGTGATGACCACAACCCGAGTCCACGACCCTATCATATTGATAGTTGATAGAAGCTAAAGCTCGAACACAAGTGCCCGTCATGAAAGCTCCATCATTCCACCTATCTCCTGCATTGGACTCAACCTCTTCTTTTACAGCAGTATGCCCTGGCTGAAGATTGACTCTACAATCTCTCTTGAAGTGACCAAGCTGATTGCATCTATAGCACCTTTGCCCTTCCTTCTTATTCCCATCATGCTTAGGAGTGTTACTTCTCTCTTGCTGAGATGAAGTTGAAGGTCCATCGCTGACAAATGAATTCTTCTTCTTGTCCCATCTCTTCTTCTTGCCCGAATATAGAACTTCGATTTCTCCTCCAAAGATAGATATCCCAGCCATTTGATTTGCCAAGCTCTCTTGCAAAGCCAGCAAGTTCTCCAACTCAAGCAACGATGGTTGATTTGCCCAACCTTGAACATAAGTGACAAAGACCACATACTCCCTCCGCAAGCCGCGAATTATGTGCCTCTTCAACCTCGCTTCTGAGATTGGTTCATCCGGTTCCAAAGTTGATATCTCTGCGCACAGGTTCTTCTTCTTCAATAAGAATGTTGAGATAGAAAAATCTCGAGGAGTTGCTTTCGCCAATTCATTTTCAAGAAACTGTAGCTGAGCTACGTTCTTCTAGTTGAACAAGCCATCCAAGTGTTGAATTTTTTGAAGTGTAAGTGGAGGTCGGCCGGTCTGGGCATCAGACCGGGCGGCCTGGTAAAAATTCGGAGATCTGGCGGTCTGGTATGGAGACCTTGTAGGTTGTCTTCCCGCAGTGGACTGTCGGTTAGCCAGTGGCAGATTGCTTTGATTCGTCAACCATCTGGGGTCAACTATCTGGTTGTAACCGGGCGGTTAGCATCCATGGTTACTTCTAGATGTTATGATCTGGATGACTATTTGCTCGCGGGATGGCAGGTGTCTACTGGTATTGCTTGAGTTTTGTGAGTAGTCCACGCGACTTATTCTTAAGTCGACGATCTGTTCTGCAGGGTTAACTCAGCAAGCCGCGCGAATTGTTTGCTACCCGCTGCTGATATGAGCGGTTATCCTATCGCTTAGGCGATGACCGCACTCCTCATCTCTACTATAAATAGGACCTCCGCCGGAGCTAAGAAAAGATGTGGACAGTAAGAGAGAGCTTGTGAGTTTGTGGTGCTGATAGATTTTTCTGTTCGCGCGATTTAAGACTTACCTTTGCTATGTTCACAGGTTGTGCGACTTGCTTATGGTTCTAATTTGTTCAGAGGAGAATGCAACGGATAAATCGGTAGCAGTCAGCGACAGGTAGCAGCAAGAGGTAGCGGTTAACGACAAGGCAGGTTCTCTTCAGCTCAGTTCTAGCTTTCAAAAAACTTTAGACCGCGGCGGTTAGACGGTTTGCCTTTGCTAATCTGTTACTTCTATTCAGTTCTTCAGCGTCTTGTTCGCGGTTAGAAGAGGCCAAGTGACTGTGGTCAGGCGAGCTTGCTTGGGCAGATAGAGTGAGCATTGGAATAATAGGTAGTCCGCGTGTTGAGTTGCGGTATGGAGACTTGGCGGTTTGCGTGGAAAACCTTATTAGTCGGGCGGTTTGGCAGGTTCATGTTGTAAACCGCTAGCTTCTTGTAGTTGGTTTTCTTCTCTCCTCATCATTGTGTGTACTGATAAATCATGTCTCGCAATATATGTCTCGAACTTTACAAAAGATAGTTGATACAAGATTTTTCTTGTTCCTTCATTGTCTCTGGTTTCTGGTGCCTTGTATGGTTGAAGTGTTCCTGCGACCTGGTTCCCATTTTTTCGCTTATTAAAAATTTCAACACTAAGGCTGTCTAAATCTCAGCAGCTTACCTACATCCATTGATATGGTAAAATAGCTCCAGAATGATGGCTCGCTTGAGAGTCAACTCTGTCTTTGCATTTGTTCTCTTCCAAGCCTTCACGAGCTCAGCATTCCCCTCAGCAGGAACAATAGCTTGTCTTGCATCTCCTCCGGCTACCTCCCATGAATCTTTGCCAAGAAGATAGTTCTCCATGCATGACTTCCACTTCTTGAAGTTAGTCTGCGTAAGGAGCTCAATTCTAAGACCTCTTGTATAACCTCCTTCCATTGCTATCACACTGGTTAACAACCTTCAGAGACTAAAGTAGGATTCTGTGGCTGATCACTGCTTCAAACCTGCCTCTGATACCATGTTAAAGTTTCGGAGATGGATCGAAGACAACAGCGGAAGACTTCAATTCAATTCAAAATAGTTAACAAGTGACAATGAAGGACAAGAGAATCTCAATTGACTACTATCTTATTACAACGCATTACATACATGGCGAGACATGATTTATAAGAGAAACCTTAGATGAGAAGACAAGCAACACAAGTATCTGGAAGATAGAAAACTGAGACCGCCTGAACTTAGTAAGATTGACGACTTCCCTGAGACCACGTGAACAGGACTGGTCGCCGACCTGTGAATTGCTAGACCTCTCAAATCTCAGACCGCATGAACTGCTCTTTATTGCAACTGCTGAAAACAACTGTTCACACTTCTTGATCGCCCAGACAGCACGGTCTCAAGATCACAGAAGTAACCCGCAAACACTTGATGAAGAACTGCTCACTGCTGCAAGACCGCACTCAAGACCGCTGGCCACTTAAGGACTCCTGATCAACTAAGTTTGCTACAAATAGACCAAGAACTTCTAAACAAAGACCGCACAGACAGATTGCTGGCGAACTGATTTATTCAAAGCTGGAAAGAAGGAAGAATGCTGACAAAACCTGCTGGCCTCCTAATGATGACTGATATTTTAGTCATCGTTTTAGGCTAATATCTTATTAGATATTTAAATAAATTATCGCATTTTGTTCGTTATTTTTATAAATTTTCGTAAAAATAATATTTTATGTTCTAACTCATATATAATCTATTTTGTAAGGATTCGGCGGGCCTGGGGGAATTTATGTGTGAAATCTCGTTGTCGGGTCCAAGACGCGCAAGCTGTCATACATATCTACAAATATATATATATGTTTATATATATATACGTTTTATAGATATATATGTTATATATATACGTTTATAGATATATATGTTTTATATATATATGGGCAACTGGATATATGCGCAGCATGGAGGGGATTTGATACGCGCTATCGGGAGATCGACGAACTGCGTTCGACGAAAGGGAGGGAGATCGACGAACTGTCGCCTGGCAGTCTCCGATCGACGAACGGGCGAGAGATCGACGAACTGCGTTCGACGAATGGGCGGGAGATCGACGAACTGGTTCCTAGTGGCCTCTGATTCGATCGACGAACGGGCGAGAGTTCGACGAACTTCATTCGACGAATAGGCGGGAGATCGACGAACTATCTCCTGGTGGCCTTCGATCGACGAACGGTCGAGAGATCGACGAACTGCGTTCGACGAATGTTCAACCGCACCGCCGCCACTATGTATGCAGGCCACCACCCAGCAGCTTTCGGCCACCTCCATGCAACCGCTCCTCCCTCCACATCCGCCTCCTCCAAATTCTAGCAAACTCCAGCTCCCACATGCCTCCTCCATGAAGCCCGGACCACCTCATCATCTCCAGTTGCAAACCACCTTGCTTTCTCACAACCTCCCCATAGCATGTAGATGCTCCAACTCCGGCCACCACTTCAACAACACGTCACCACCCTTGCATGCATGTGCTCGGCCATGTCAGACTATCCATGAACGCCATCGTTGAATTAGCCAAGGAGATCCTGCCGCTGACATGGCCCAGGAGATCCCACCGCTGACGCATCAGCCATTTCACCCGGAAGAATGAAGATAAACAGTAACAACCAAATGAAATTAATTTCTACCGTTTATGCTAATCAAGTTTATAAGTACCTCATTTCTACAGCATTGAGGATACGGGAGACGGGAAAAAATATCAAAGTCTAAATTTCGTGAGCAAAAAGTTGTTGTTTTCTCGGTCTTTATTTTCATCAATCATTTAAAATTTTGTACTCTTATCTTTCAATTTTGAGATTTTCTTGAACTTGTAACCTCGCAACTTTCTCATTTTTTATCTCTTGGTAACCCTTTCCCTACTCATTATAAAATTCCATCTCTCTCGCTTAATGTTTTATACACGACGTTATATTTTATGCGAATAATTTCTCTATCTCAATGATCGGCTAATTTCTTTAATGCTCGGTCGCGATGATCCGAGGATGAGATAAATTTTTCTATTATTTTTAGATTTGCTTTTTTCTAATTGTTGAATGCTTATGATTTACCTTTAATCTAACAGATTATTATGAGTCTATATCATCAATATATATTTTTCATATTATTTTCGTTCTTTAGTTAGCCGAGAGGCTCGTAAGTCGAATCGATCACTCCTTGGTAAAAGGAGTAGAACGCAACCCTCGAGAGAGGACGACGTAACTCATCCGGATTGGAGAAAAATCTAATAGCGAGGTTCACTTCCTAAAGCAAGTCTTAGGCGATGCGATTTGAGAACGAAAGTTCGGTCGATATACCTAAGCTTAGTTGAACCAAATCCTCGAAAGAGTAGTGTTCATGCTGCGGGAACCTTCACGGTCAAAGCCTCTTCAACAAGAGAATTACATTGCTACTTTCATTTCGTAATTTTTAAAATCCGAGGTGACTTAAAGATCGGGTACTAGTTTTAAACCATCGATTTTGTTCGGTTAGCATTTCTTTTAGTTTCTGCTATTTGCAAACAAACCAACCCAATTTTCTATTGATAAAATAATAGCGATTTTCAAAGTAGAATTACTCAACCACCCCGAGTCTAATACGACCATGGTTTTATAAACCTATACTACTTTCGATACGGTACACTTGCCGTTATCGTTTGCGGATATAGTTTTGCGCACCAAGTTTTTGGCGCTGTTGCCGGGGATCTTGGTCGATAATTTGAAAAAGAAATAGTTATTAATTTTAACAATCTTATAAGGCGTAATTTAAATTCTTGGAAAGGACGCTTTGGGCTTGAATTCCCTTCACAGCCTCTAGTACCTTGCGAGCCCTTCACCGGGTTGACCTTGGAAGTCCAGGACTAATCTTAAATCACCTAATTAAAAAAATCTACATAAAAAAAAATAAAAAAAAATATAATAGAAATATAATAAAATATAATAAATATATTTATCTATTTTTTTTCTTTTCTATATCTTTATCTCTTTTCTTTTTTTTTTTGGTTTATGATCCGAGGGAATCCTTCAACTAATCTTGAATTGTGTTTTGATCCGGAAATCGAGCGCACCTTGCGGCGACGTCTCCGATTTAGTGATCTACCAATAATTCGAGAAGAGTCAATCTGAGAAACTAGCGAAGGTTTAATGGATAACCCCGACCATAATGAGGCCCCGCTACGGACCATGTCCTATTATGCAAGGACAAATTGGGAAGGGACACAATCTAGTATTATTTGCCCAGCGGTGGAGAATAATAATTTTGAAATTAAAATGAGCATCATTCAAATGGTACAGCAAACCGTCATATTTGATGGCTTACCAGATGAAGATCCTAATTTACATTTACTAAATTTTTTGGAAATTTGCGACACGTTCAAAATAAATGACGTCACCGATAACGCCATTCGTTTGCGTTTATTTCCTTTCTCTTTGCAGACTAAGGCCAAGCAATGGTTGGGATCTCTTCCTAGAGGTTCCATCACTTCATGGGCCGAGATGACGGAGAAATTTTTAAGGAAATATTTTCCTCCGGCGAAGTCCGCTAATTTACGTATGGACATTCTCTCGTTTATGCAAATAGACTCGGAGTCTCTCTACGACACATGGGAGCACTTCAAGGAACTCTTGCGGAGATGTCCTCATCATGCCCTTCCTGTGTGGCAAGAAGTTCAAACTTTCTACAATGGTTTGAATCTCCAAATGAGGCAGATGATTGATGCGGCCGTGGGGGGGACCCTTAATAACAAAATCCCCGAGGCTGCTCAAGAGCTATTCGAGGAGATGGCCAAGAATGCGTATCAGTGGAATGCGCCACGGTCGCTCCCTAACAAGCTGACCAGACTCTTTGAAGTCGAGGCCATCCTGGATTTAGCGCTTCAAGTAGAAATGCCTACTAAGCAAGTGGCGGAGATGTCTGCTTCCTCCGTCACTAATTGGGCTAATAATAATAAATTTAATAATAATAATAATTTTATTCAAGAGCATGTAGATTATATTGGGAACTCCTATCGTCCTCCTTATAACCCGAATAATAATCTTCCGTTAAATAATAGTTGTAATCCGGGTTTAAGGAACCACCCAAACTTTTCATGGAGCAAACCCAATAATGCTCAGCGTCCACCGCAAGTGAATCCTCCCGGTTTCGCTCCGCCAGCACACAAGCCCCCTTCACTTGAAGAGGCCTTCACAAAATACATTACCTCTAATGAGTCCAACATCCGGAATCTATCCGGATTTATTAAAAGCCTAGAAAATCAAATTGGACAGCTCGCCAAAATGTTCTCTGAATGCCAACAAGGAGCTCTACCGGGCAATAGTGAGCCCAATCCATGGGAGAGCATCAACGCAATAACCCTCCGTAGCAGAAAGGAAAAGTAAATTCTTCAAATTTGTCAGAGCCCGAGGTAAACGTTACATCCCCACCTCCACATTCAATTTCTTCTGATTTAGCTCCGCACAATATTCAAGCTCCTTCTATCCCTTATCCTTCTAAAATTCAGAATGAGCGCAACGAGGAGCAATATAATTTTTTTAAACATTTTAAGACAAATAAAATTAACATTCCATTCTGCCAGGCACTCTCTCAAATGCCTAAATACATGAAATACCTCCAGGATTTACTATCAAATAAAAATAAACTTAAAGATATTTCACGCGTTTCTCTTAATGCAGAATGTTTGGCGATTGCGTTAAATAAATTGCCTCAAAAAGTAAATGATCCAGGATGGTTTTCCATCCCGTGTTTATTCGGAAATTTATTAATCAAGGACCCCTTGACCGATTTAGGTGCTAGTATTAATTTGATGCTGTTTTCATTATTTGAAAAGCTTGGGTTGGGCACCCACACTCCAACTAATGTGAGCATCCAATTAGCGGATGGGTCAATAAAGTTCCCAATGGGAGTCATAGAGAATGTTTTAGTTAAAATGAACAAGTTAGTCTTCCCAGTAGACTTTATCATTCTAGACAGCGAGGAAGAGGCCGAAGTACCCTTTATACTCGGTCGGCCCTTCCTAGCCACCCTCGGGCTTTAATCGACGTGAGTAACAGAAAACTTCTCCTTTGGGTTGGGGATGAAGAAGTTACTTTTAGCATGGATCAAACTATGAGAAATACACTTCCTAACGACGAATCTTGTTTAACCTTAGAGTCAAATTTTGAAAAAGAATTGACGTCTTTTGCTAAAATAACTTCTCCTATTTTTGAAAATCCGGAATTTGAAACTACTTCTTATCTTAAGGAAATAACTCAGTCGCTCAATTCTGAACAAATAAAAGAGAATAATTTTAAAATTAAATCATCCTATAAAGTGCCACCGAGTTTACAATCAAAACAACTCCCGGATCATGTAAACTATATTTTCAAAGGAGGAAAATTAAAATTGCACGTGCTTAACGATTTAGAAATATCCGAATTAATAAGAAAATTAAAAAATCATCGCCATGCTATTGCATGGCAAAATTCTTATATTAAGGGGAGTAACTCCTCGTTTTAATTAGTCAAGCTACGCGACGGTAAACAAAGCGCTTGTGGGAGGCACCCCATAGTTAGCTCTTTTCATTACTATTGTTGTTTCTTGTTTTTGTTTGTTTTCCTTACAACCTTTGCAGGTTTTTTTTTGTCGATGTTCTAAAGCCAGCGCCCCGACAAGTAATCAGGGAAGCTTCCTAATTACACCTTGATTAAATTTTTCATTTTTCTTTTGCTCTTCTTTTCCGAAAAAAATTATGATATTCATACTTAGTTTTAAACATTGGGGACAATGTTTACCTTTAAGTATGGAGGGGTAGCATTAGTTAATTCATGTTTAGTTTGCTTACAATACAAAAAAAACATTTTGTAGGAATTAATTTCTTCGCTTAGTTTATCAAATTCTCCATATTTATTTAATTGTAAATTTCAAGTGAATAATTTTTTTTTATATGGACTAAGAATTCTTCGTGTTAGAATAATTTTCTTTGAAACTTTTGAGTAAAATTATTGACTCATGCAGAGCTTCTAGTCAAATGCATGTGTTTGAGTAGTATTGGTGTAGAATTAAATTCTTGGCATAGATCTAAAATTATGATTTATTAATTTGCGTAGAAATAATTTATTTTACTTCTAATACGAATCCGGTGATTATCTAAAAGAAGTTTTGGTGAGTGTGTAGAAGATTTTTAGAAAGCTATTACTCGAATCGACCAGAAGGGTGTCCTTTCTCAATGTCTAGAACTTGCCTTTAGCAATCTTCAAAGCATTTGCACTTTAGAATAATTAATCTTATGGAAATAACTTAGGCCTTTCTTTGGACAGTTTGAGCTCTTGCATCCAATCCTAAAATTACTACCGATGTTAACACAAATTTGAGCTTTTTACCCTTTTTCTTTATAAACCCTCACCATTTCGCCACAAAAAACCAAAAAAGCCAAACCCATGTTCACTTAAATTTTGAGCTAAATTGTTGAAAATCTTTAGATGATATGGTGAAGATACAATTTTTCAAAAAAAATCATGGATTTCAATTCAAAAGAAATATTTTTATATCAAAAAAGCAAAATCTCATAATGATATGCGGCCTAGGTATGCACATACATACTTAGAATGATCCTAATTATGAAGAATAATGGTATAAATAAAAGAGAAAGAGAGTGTTCCCCTTTGCAAAATATGAGTATGGGGTAAACTTTATTTTGTGGTAGTCATTATTTTCGTTTAGCTCAAAACTCTTTGTTTAAGTGGAATTTGCCTTTATGTTTATCATTGTTTACCTCGCCCTTAAACATAAGCCTTAAATTACAGCCAATTTAAGTCCTAAGGATCCATTGAGTTGATTTAGTATGAAGTACAATGGAGAAGGTGCAAACGGGCAAGCCTATGGCCATCGACATTGATGGATTTCTTTGGAAGCAACCCCGAGGGTCAACATGAAGTAATATAAATCTCAGCGATCACGCTATTTTCTCCCTTTACATAACTTTGAGATTGACCGTCGACTCATTTAAAAAGTGATAATAAATAATTAAAATGCATTTTGAATTATTTCATAAATTAGTATTTATGCCAAGAACGTCTTTCTACTAAAATATCTACGCATGCCGACATAAAACTTCGCATTTTACTCTCTAGCTTTCAAGATTCTATCTAGCATTAGTTTTTCCTACCCTTATTGTTGAGTCCGAAATCGCACCTCCGAAGGAAATCGGAGGTTGCGGGCTGCCGGTTACTTTTTAGTTAGAAAGAGAGAGACCGCTGGAAGCGGTCAAGGCCAGACTTCGCCCGTCACGCCGAATGCCACTCCTGTGACGGGCTTTCCTTTGATTCACTAGAAGCGGTTACAGCGGGTTACAAGTGCAGGAAAGCTGAAGCCGGCCGGTCAGACAGTTCGCAAGATGGGAAACTCAAGACCGCAGCTCAAACAAGCGAGCTCCTGGATTCGAGTGTGCGTGCCTTGGGAACGTTGCCGCCCCCTATTTATAGGCTTGGGGGCCTGCCCGAACGGGCAGGGATAAAATAACCGCCTGCCCGAGTACAGGAGAAATGGGCAGGCAGTAACGGGATACAGAAAGAAGAAAAGAGAAGCCGCGCGGCTTGGAGGCTTGCGCTCCTGGTCTGCCTTCGGCCTGGATTGAAGATGCTGCGACCAAGGTGATGGTACAACCCGGGCGGTCTCTGACCTGAGACCGTGGCTTGCCTTTGGGACTTGACCTTGGTGATCATCAGTCTTTGGAGGCGGTCTGAATCATTGCAGACTGCTCGGTTTTGTGTTAGTTGGTGCTGACGGATTTTTGCTGAACCCGATCCGGGCGACCTTTATCCTCAGGCCGCCAGGTCTGTGAGAAGAATTACTCGGAAGCGGTCTTTTGGGTAAACATAATCCCCGCATATTTTCAAACTCCGAAGAGATTTCAAAAATATTAGTTCTAGCCGCAAGACCGCACCCGACTTGTACTCATGTCAATAAAATTGCCTGAGGACTCTTTCTTCTGCATAATTCTTCGGAGATCACGGGACGCTACTCGCCAATCGCGGTTAGGATTTTTCAGGTCGGCACCCCTTCGATTAGAATGGATTTTCTTGATTCTCTTCAAACCCGCGTTGATAAAGGCGGTGACCGAAAGAAAGACGACGAACTGAAAGAGAAGGACTCTCGAAAAAGGAAAAAGGGGCACCGATCTGATAAAGCCGGGCGGTCTCCAAAAGTAGAAACTTCTGGATCTAAAAAGAATGCCGGGGAAAAATCTGTAGAGGAGAGGAAAGTAGCCGTAGAGTTGTTGTCCAAGGGAAGGGCCATAGAGGAGGAGGCGGCTAAGGTCAAAGCCGCGAGAGTAGAGGCAGCAAGGGCTAAAGCCGCCGAAGAGGAGGCGTCTAAGGCTAAAGCCGCCAAAGCGGAGGAGGACAAGACTAAATCTGCCAAAGAAATGGCAGCCAAGGCTAAAGCCGCTGAGGAGGAGGCGGCTAAAGCTAAAGCTGCTGAAGAGAAGGTGGTAAAGCTAAAGCCGCCGAGGAAGAGGTGGCTAAAGCTAAAGCTGCCGAAGAGAAGACGGCTAAAGCTAAAGCCGCCGAGGAAGAGGTGGCTAAAGCTAAAGCCGTCGACGAAGAGGTGGCTAAAGCTAAAGCCGCCGAGGAAGAGGCGGCCAAGGCCAAAGCCGCAGAGGTTTCACTGTGTGAGGAGAAGATTTCAGAGAAGAAGTTGGCAGAGCCCGAGGCGGACCATTCCACCCCCTCTTTTGATATGGAGTTTACTCCGTCGGCGACTCCTCACATGAAGCTGAATGTTGGAGAAGAAGGGGAAGTTGTTTCTTCCAAGCCGGACGGGTCTCCTACCTCGCCGGTTTTGATTCTTGATGATTCCAGCCCTACAAAGCGGGCCAACTCGGGGCCGGAAAGGAAGAAGAGGAAAAGGGGGCATTTGTCGGCAGAGCGAATTGCCAAGAAGATTCAGAGATTGAAGGCTAAGAATAGAGCATTTAAGAAACCGACGACAGCCAGTCTTCAGACCAATCCGCGTGTGAAGGAGGAGATCGACGCCCCCAATACCCCTCTTGCCAAGTCGGACGATCTTGTTCCGGATTCTACGGACAGTGTGTCGATCGGGGGAATCCTCCGAGGAATGGATAATTTTCTGAATCAAGATAAGTTACTTGATAGCCTTGCGACTTCGGGTTGAGTTGTCTCTCCTGATGAGAATGCAGGTGACTCTGAAAAAGCTGCGCGAGAAGAGAAAGACCAAACACTAGTCAGACTTCGTTTAATGAGTATAAAAGCGGAGAAGATACGAGCGCAGGGCAAGCCGCAACTGCCTGATCTATTCGCCCCAGGTAAGCCCGGTGCGAGTTATGAAACTATCCGTTTCTTCATTCCGTGTCCTCGGAAAAAGCAAAACAAATTGTTGTTGAATCCGCCACCGAGTTTCTTCCCTCCTCTGACTCAAACCTTGGCCGCTAGACGAAGGAACAATGAAAGGATATGGCGAGAACAATGCCGGAGAATGGACTTGGAACAATTGAAGCGGCCTGTTCATTCAGGCATTTAATCTTATAATCCTTCAGTCGTTCTATTCGCCTTTGGTTGTGCTGATCATAACTTTTATTTGTAGATAAACCGGAGGACCGAGTAAAATCGGGCGACCTTATATCTAGCCTTCCGCCTCTGTCCCAGGTGTCGAGCCTTGCGCCGAGATCTAATTCCGGACAGGAGGAGCTGGACAACTTTCAACTCCATTTTAACATCCTGGAGGTGACTGTTCGGTAAATGGAGGGAAGAGAAAAGGCCGCCCAAGTTGCACTGGAGGCGGAGAAAAAAGAACGGAGAGAAGAATATTTAATGATCAAAGCCCAGCTGGAGACCGCGCAAGTCGAACTGCAGGTCAAGAAGAAAGGGCGGTCGGAAAGAGAGAAGGCGCTAGGGGCTCAAATAGAAGTCGAGAAGAAAGTGATGGTAGACCAGATCGCCACCATAACCGCGCGTCTTGATAGAGAGAGGAAGATGTCTTTGAAATTCGAAAGGGATTGTAAATATTATCAGGACAAATGCCTTCGCTTGACCAGGGAAGTCGGCGGAAGCAGACGTCCCGTTAACGATGAAAGGTTGAGGGTGCCGAACCACCCGGCTGTTGGGGCGAGTTCAAACCCCCCTCTAGTCAGGGCGTTTGATCCTGCTGCTAATGAATCAGCCGGGGCCCCTTCAGCTCGTACAATTCTTGCCGCTCGGGTAGAACGGGATGCCGCGCGGCTTCATAGTACGCTCAACCATATTCATTATCACTCGAGCCAAATCTACGGCCTCCTTATTCAGACCGGCGACCAGGTCGCGTGACTTCATCGGGAGGATCCCCCTCAAGAGTTTCATCAACCGTAAAACGGCTTTTAACTTCTATGAACCATGCTTGTAATATTTTTTTTTGTTTGCTTCCAGAGACGCCCTGTCGATTTGGTTTGCTTTGGATAATATGTTCTTTTAACACTTTCTGTTCATATAACCCGTGCGATTTATGCTAAAATGGCATGCTTTTCCCTATAATCTGAATTGAGATACAGGTCGCGTGACTTGTGCTGAATGCTTGAGACTTGTTGAATTTTATTAATATGTTGTTCACAGGTTTCCATTTAATCGGCCCGATTTACTTATGCGCAAGCCACTTTATTTATCTGTTTTGCTTGTGCTAATGTTATGATATAGTCCGCGCGGTTGTATGTCCTATCCGCGCCATAATTTTGTTATTTGCAGATCGCTGCCTCTATAAGTAGTAACTACTGCGGAGATTCATTCCATGCTTTCTGAAATGGCGCGAGGTAAGCAAAGGTCATCGCGGCCTGAGAAGGTTCACGCGGTCCGAACTGACACGGCCTCCGCTTTCCGGTCAGGTAATCACAAAGAATGCCGCTTAACTCAAAGCGAGTTGGATGATTTCATTGCAGAATACATGGCTGGAAGCAACATAACCGCTCATCTTCCTTTACCTGACGAGCGGATAAACTCCTCTTCTTCTACTAAGATTGCCATCCCCATCGACCATTTCAAGTATGGTTTTAGATTCCCCCCGACACTTGAAGTTATCGCTATTTTTGATCATTATGGAGTCGTGCCCGGTCAACTCCCACCGAATTCTATCGCCTCCATCTATAGTTTTATCTCATATCTGCGGTCAGAGCGAGTCAGGTTTTCGATTTCTCTTTTCCGAGCATTTTTCTCTGTACGATCTATTCCAGAGACCGGGACCTCCATCTTTATGGGGCATGCTTGCTTCGGATGCCGGGGGATGAAATTCGTTAACCTTGCCAACAAGGTAGCGAGTTGGTCTGAACGTTATATAATATTCGAGGGACCACTTGGTTTACTGCAAGTCAACCCGCAGACGAGGAGTGCGGCGGATTTCAAAGTGGTCAAACTCGGAGAGGCCGAAAAGGAGATCTTTGATTCTCTTGAAAATGAGCGGATCAACATGAACTATTACATTCCGCTGTTCGCGGAGCTAGCAGATGTCCGCCCTGAGGATAGTAAGTTTTCCTTAACTCGTTATTTTATGACCGCGCGGGCTGTTCTTCTAAGTTTCCAATTTCTGCAGCTGTCACTGCCGTTCCTTTGAATAAGCGGGTTACTCCGGCTGCTCTGGTTCTGACCCAGAGGGAGAAGCGGCAAAGGAAATCCGACCCATAATGGTCTAATGAGGAGAGCCCGACCTCCTCGAGCGAGTTCGAGTTGCTTCGTTCTTGCAGCAACCCGTGCGACCTCAAAAGCAAGCCGACATTTCTTTGGCATAAGGATGGCGAATGTGTGCAAGTATCCACTGCTCTTCCATTCTGGGGGAGTGGGAAGATTAGCCGGAATGCATTAGCCGCCGGGGCTGCCATGTATGGCCGAAAAACCTTGAAGAGACTGAAGAGGGTTCCAGAAGAGGAACTTTCCCGAGTAGCCGCGCAGGCTGGCGCATGGGGCTTCGTAGCCAATCATTTTATGGCACTTTCATATAAACAACTGGTATCAGCCCATACCTACCTTGAGAAGAAGTTCGCCGATCAGGCCGATGAATATGCCAAACTGAAGGAGATTATTGCAGTAAGTTTCCGACGAACACTGCGGGCTTATCATTTTCAGACTGCGCGATCTGACGTTTGCCTTCTTTTTATAGCATCAATATGACATGGACAACCTGGATTTCCAAGATGAGGTCTTCCCCCATGTAGCCAAAGGGATTGACAGTGCTCTGAATTGCCTGCGAGATCGGGACGGCCTGGCCGCCGGCTTCAAGGACACAACCTTCCCGGATCTCTATCCCGGCGTGAAGGATAAATTAAGTGAAATAACCCGCCGAGCCAAGGGGAAGGACAAGGTCAAGTCCAGTAGCACAAAGGAAGAGGGCGATGGAGAAGAAGCCGAGAAAGAATCCGCCGTAGTTGTCGAAAATGAGAATGGCTCGGATGCAGGATCTAGTGATTCCGATTAAACCGGGCGGTCTAGGTCTCACAAATCGGGCGGCTCAGGTAGCTCGAGTAGCTCGGGTATTAGCTCCTCGGGTTCCTCCATTTCCAGCAAAGGGTACTCGCCTGAGGTGGACATTACTGGCGATGAAGACTCAGGCTCTCCTGCGACCAAGAAACTCAAGCCGGACGAATAGCTCCATTTGTTATTTTTTGAATTTTGCTTTGTATTTTTGCACGACCGACGGCTTGATTTTGTTAGCCGGTCGGTCATGAATCAATGTAAAGATGTTTTGGAAATGAAATGGAAAGTTTTTACCTGTCTAGCCATCTACTTTCTGTGACTTACTTGTGATTGCCTGCGATCCCTTTTTTCTTCGGATAATTGACTCTTCTAACCAAGTCGTGCGACTTAATATTAACTCAACCGATCAGGATACTGATCTTCATAGAATTCTGGTTCAGCAACCATTAGCAAAATGCCTATTCGCATAGCCTGTTTCTTCAATCTGGATCAACTGGATTTGATTAATCCTGAGAAACTTATTATGGATGCTTCGTGATAACCAGGAAACCGAGCATAACCAAGCCGCGCGATTATTACCAGACTCTTCATACTTGCTTTTCAGGATAAAATATGCCAAGTTATAAGAACAATCAGCAGGTCGGGCGGCCAGTTGTTCAACTCGAGCGACTTACAACTCAAATTGCTGACTTTGTATTCAGGATAAATAATGCCAAGTCACAAGGATAATAATTGGTAGGCCGTGCGATTAATATTTAACCCGAACGATTTATATGGCTCAGTCTTGCATAACATTGACTGATAAATTCGCGCGGACTATGCATACTTCGAGCGGTTAATGACTTGGTACTTCCAATGAGAGTCATAATTGTTCGATTATAGAGAACCTGTTATTAACCGAATGGATCAGATTGAAACCCATAAAGATGCTAGGATGATAACCCGAATGATGAGACCGACCGGTCATGATTATGCTTGATCCTTTGATATTTTGTCTTGTGACTCTTTATGACATCCTGCTTATTTCATACCGCGCGGTCTGAAGACCAGACCGCATGATATCTTTGGAACCTGCTTATTTTAAACCGCCCGGTTTAACAACCAGATAGCCCGATAATCTTGGTACCTGCTTATTCCAAACCGTCCGGACTGAAAACCAGACCGCATGGTATCTTTGGTACCTGCTTGTTTCAAACCGCCCGGTTTGCGATGTATATAACATGAATCCTATTTTTTCTCCCAAACGGTCTAGAATGACCATATAGGATGAGATAATTTCCTGTAACAAGAGATGGCTACAGACTCAGATGACCAAGTGGGCAGGTGGGCCTAGGCGGCGAACATTGCTTTCCTCAAGTGGTCATAAGAGTTGTAGAAATAAAGAAAAGGACAAGTACAGACCCAGATGACCAAGTGGGCAGGTGGGCCTAGGCGGCGAACATTGCTTTCCTCAAGTGGTCATAAGGGTTGTAAGCGACTCAACTGCTCTCTTGCCTAGGGATACAAGCCGAGTTGATCAATTGGGCAGGTGTGGTTATGCTGCAGGGGCTATACCGACATTGCTTTCCTCAGAAGGATCAACCCAGTTGTGGGTCCCACTTAGGCATCGCTTGAGAGTACTTAGGAGTATTCGATGGTCACAGACTAGGATGATCAGTTGGGCAGGTGTGGTTATGCCGCGAAGGCTATACCGCCTTTGCTTTCCTCAGAAAGATCATCAAAGCTATAACTATATCCCTCTCAGGGTATGATAGAGCCAACATTCACCCGGACCTCCCTTGATGCAGGGGTGTGTTGGATATCAGCCGGGATCCAAGGTTCCGAAGACCACTGCACGGGAATTGGCAAGCTACCACTACACGTGTGCGAAAACTCACCGCTACACATGATCTTCATGGTTTTACGCTAATGAATACAATCCGAGGGGGTTCGAGCAGAACTTGGCAATGTCTCCGCGGTTCAGTGAGTTTGATATATAAGAAAGTGTAAAGAAAAATCAGACATGGAGAAGTGTCAGTACAGGGCTTCTCATTAAAATATCCAAAGAATGCAAGAAAGTAAAAAGGATATTTTAAGGATAGAACTGTTTGAGATCGTCACCGCACCAGGTGCGTGAGATGTCTTCTCCTTCACTTGTCTGAAGGCGGTAAGCCCCACTTCTTAGTACTTCCTTGATGATGAAAGGTCCGACCCAATTGGGATTTAGCTTCCCGACATTGCCTGTTCTGGCTGCTGCATCAACATTCTTTGGTACGACGTCCCCGACTGCAAAATGTTTTACTCTGACATTCTTGTCAAAGTACTTCGTCATTCTCCTTTTAACTTCCTCCTGTCTGATTGTTGCCTCGTCCTGAAGCCCTTCGATCAGATCCAGACTATACTTGATAGCTTCATCATTGTCTTATATCCAGGCTTCACCTCCTTCCTTTGCATACACAACTCTTGGAGTGACCACCTCAAATTCTACAGGGACAACAACCTCCGATCCATGAGATAATTTGAATGGTGTCTCCCCCGTAGCTGAAGATGGAGTAGTACGAAGAGTCCAAAGGATTGAAGGAAGTTTGTCTGCCCAATTTCCTCTTTGATTCAAAACCCTCTTCATTAGAAGCTGCTGGATCTGTCTATTTGCGGCTTCTACCTGGCCATTCGTCCTTGGGTGATGTACCGAGGCGAACCGAAGATCAATTCCCACCTGATCACAAAAGTTTTTCATCTCTGGATTGTTAAATTGTGGACCATTGTCAGTGACAATTGCTAGCGGAATTCCATGCCGGCAGACTATCTCCCCCCGGATGACGTTTCTGATAATTTGAGTTGTAGTTCTTGCTAATGCCTTCGCCTCAATCCACTTGCTGAAGTAGTCAATCATCACAATGATAAAGCGACGCTGGCCACTGGCTATTGGGAGGGGTCCGATAAGATCCATCCCCCAAACTGCAAAGGGCCATGGTGCAGTTATTGATTTGAGCGACTGAGCAGGCAAATGCTAAAGAGGAGCGAACTTTTGACACTAAACACATCGCTTGGCGAATGCTTCAGCATCCTTCCTCATGGTTGGCCAGAAATATCCTTGCCTTAAGATTCTCTTCTCCAGAGTCTTTACTCCCGAATGGCTACCACACTCCCCGGAATGAACCTCCTGAAGTATGGTCGGGATTTCATCCTCGGAAACACATCGTGCTGAGGGAGAGATTAAAGTCTTCCTGTAGAGAATTCCTGCTATCAGATAATAGTATGCCGCTTTCCTTCTAAATTTTCTTCTATCTTTGATGGTATGATGGAACTCCCCTTTTGACAAAAACAGCTCGTAAGGGTCCTTCCACGAAGGGTTGTGATCAATTTGCATGAGTTCCGCTTCATCTGTTGCCGGATGAAAAAGTTCAAAGGTCACTCCCCCAGATGGAAGACCGAACTTTGAAAGCTCATCTGCTTCCTCATTTTGTGTTCTTGGAATATGCTCAATAATGAATGACTTGAATTTCCCAATCTCCTTCTTAGCCAGCAGTAGATATTTTCTTAGAATCGGCTCTCTTGTCTCGTAGTTCCCCAAAACTTGAGAGGCCATTACCAACGAATCGGTCTTAACATGTACATGTTCTATGCTCAGTTCTCTTGCTAGCCTCAGACCAGCGAGAAGTGCTTCATATTCAGCCTGATTATTCGTAACCGGAAAGAAGAATTTGATACCTTGCTCTAGCTTGATGCCATTTGGACTAATCAAAACTACTCCGGCTCCCACGGAGTTTTTGCTGGAAGCCCCATCCACATAAATAACCCAAGCCAAAGGAGATTGCACCACCTGTTCAGGACTAGGTTCTGTTGTATCCACCAAGAAATCTGCCAAGACTTGTGTTTTGATTGCTGTTCGGGGGATATATGATATTTCAAACTCGCTCAGTTCAATAGCCCATTTGGCCAACCTCCCCGAATGATCTGGCTTCTCAAGTACATTTCTTAAAGGATGATCTGTGATTACTTGGATGGGATGAGCCTGAAAATAGGGACGAAGCCTTCGTGAAGACATAACCAAGGCTAAGGCCAGCTTCTCCAAGATTGAATATCTGGTTTCCGCATCTTTGAGAATATGACTAACATAATATATTGGGAACTGCCTCTTCTTTTCCTCCCGAACGAGGATAGAGCTTACAGCATCTGGGCCGACTCCCAAATATAAGAATAATATTTCCCCCTCACAAGGACTTTGGAGTAGCGGGGTTGAAGTGAACTGTACTTTTAGTTGCTCGAAAGCCCTATTGCACTCCTCGCTCCATTCAAACTTTGATCCTCCCCGTAGTATTTTAAAGAATGGCATACTTTTATCTCCTGATTTGGAGATAAACCTGCTTAATCCTGCCAATCTTCCTCCAAGCTGCTGAACTTCCTTGGTATTCCGAGGAAGGGTCATATCAAGGATGGCCTTCACCTTATCTGTGTTTGGTGCAAGGCCATTTGGAGTTAAGAGATGCCCGAGAAACTTTCCCTTGCTCGCCCCAAACACACATTTCAATGGGTTAATTTTAACTTGAACCATCGTAGAGTAGCGAACGTCTCTACGAGGTCTTTTAAGTGCAATGAAAATGTTTTACTTTTCAGAAGGAGGTCATCAACGTAAACTTCGAGGTTTCTGCCTTTTTGATGCTTGAAGACGGTATCCATCATTTTTTGATATGTTGCGCCCGCATTTTTAAGACCGAAGGGCATTACGAGATATCAGTAACACCCGTCGTTTGTGATAAATGAGGTATGCGGGATGTCAGGTTTGTTCATTTTAAATTGATGATACCCGGAGAAAGCGTCGAGAAAACTCAAAAAACCATACCCAACTGCGGAATCAACTAAGACATCTATCCGAGGCAGAGGGTAGCAATCTTTAGGGCACACTTTATTAAGTTTGGTGAAGTCTACGCACATGCGCCACTTCCCACCAGATTTCTTAACCATTACAACATTCGACATCCACGTGGGATATTGAATTTCAGAAATGAAACCTGCTTTCAGGAGTTTGGAAACCTCCTCTCTGATGGGCAATGCCAGCTTGGTTGCCACTTCTCTCTTCTTTTGCTGGACGGGCTTGAACTCAGGAGATATGTTCAGGTGATGACAAGCCACGTCTGGATCTACTCCTGGCATGTCCTCCGCTGACCAGGCGAAGACATCCAGGTTCTCCAGAAGGCAGGAGATCAGCTTTACTTTCTCCTCCTCTAGCAACTCAGCGTTGATAACCAACTTCGTTTCCTCTCCTTCAGCAATAGGGACTTTTTGGGTCGCCTGGGCAGGTTCCAAGTGAGCCCCCTCTAGATCTTTTCCTTCCTCAGCAACCTTTGAGGATTCAGCAATTTCCAAGACTTCAGCCGTGGCCTCGGGAAGTGAAACGTCGGTGATCATGTTGACAGTTCGGACATAGCACTCCTGAGCCACCTTTGGGTTACTTCTAACCCGATACTGCCTCCCCTCGGCCGCAAACTTAAGGGCAAGGTAAAAAGTGGACACCACTGCCCTGTATGCATTAAGAATTGGCCTCCCAAAGATGGCATAGTAATTTCTCGGGGCGTCCACCACCACAAAGTTGATCAGTTTTATTACTCCTCCAAGAGAGACCAGGAGCTTTACTGAACCCTCTACTTCCTTCTTCTCCCCAGAAAAACCGTAGAGGGGCCCGTTAGTGGAAAGCAGAGGCTTTTCGGTCTTCAGGGCTTCGAAGGTTGGGCGGAAAAAGAGATTGACGGAGCTGCTTGTATCAATCAAGATCATGTGAACTCTATAATATCCGATGACGGATTTTATGACCACAGCATCGTCGAAGGGATTGGCATTTGGGGGAAGGTCATCCTGACCAAAAGTGACAATTGTGTTTTCAAGGGGAGAGCTTGTAGTGGCTGCTACTTCCTGCTTCAGAACTCTCGCGATGCTGGATTTGCGAGACGATTCCGCTCCAGCCCCTCCATGGATACAATAGATGTCCCCCAAGGGGCCTACATCATTGACTTCAATGCATTCAACGGAAGGATGGATATCACCATAACAGCCGGCGTCTTCCACATCGGCACATTCCCAGGGCACTTCCACTATTTCTTTTTATTTTTTCTTCTCGGCAGCTAGCTCAGCAATTGCCTCCTTCCGAACTAGACCCCGGAGCTTTCCTTCTCCCAGGAGTCATTCTATCAACAAGCGGAGGGCCTGACAATTTTCAGGCAGATGCCCTCCTTCCTTGTGATATTCACAGAAAAGGTTCGGGTTTCGGTTTTGAATATCTGATCTTAGTGGAGCAGGTCTTCTGAAATCTGGTCACTTCTGGAGAATCTGGACGACTTCATCCATAGTGACATTTAAGGGAGTGAATGACTCTTGCGAGTCATCATATTGAATTGATGGAATGACTAGAGGTGGCTGCGCGGTATATTGTGGCAGATATACTGGCATGATTTGCGGAAGAGGAACGGATGGAGCGGGAGTGATGGCCAACAGCGGTTTCTGATCCTGAAATCGTTGATGGCCAATAAAGGGTGTTTTGTTTTTCTTAGTTTCTTCCCCTCTGGGAATGGGGTTCAAAGTGGGACTGATTTGATGGTGGATGGTGGAAGGACGGATTGGACTGCTCCTTGTCGCTTACCAGCTTTGCGACATAGCCATGATTGCTCTTTTCTCCTCTAATGAACATATTAGCCAAACTTATCATTTCCTGATAAGTCCTGGGCTCCCTTAGATTTGCTTCAATTTTTAGGGGGCCCTCCCTCAAGCCATGAATGAGGGCAACCCTATACAGCTCTGGGTCCACATTCTGGACTTCCATGATCTCCTTCTGGAAGCGGTCTACGAAACGGGCCCACGTTTCGTCTTCCCGCTGCTTTATATTGAAAAGGGCCGCCGGACCACTTTTCCTCTTCCTTGAGGTAGAGAATCTCAGTAAAAACTCCCTTCGCAGCTCAGCAAAACAACTGATCGATCTGGGATGCAGTCCGTAAAACCACTCCCTTGCTTGTCCTTCAAAGGAGGTCATAAGGAGTTTGCACTTAGTCGCATCAGTTATGGTCCTAAGAGCGATGGCTGACTCAAAGGCTTGTAGATGAACAGTGGGATCAGTCTCTCCACTGAAAGCTGGCAGACGAGGCTATCTGAAATTATTAGGGGCTGGCTCCCCCCGTACTTCGTCCACGAAGGGAGAAGTTTCTTCAACATCTTCATATAGAGGAGCAGTATAATAAGCCGCCAGAGCTTCGGCTACTAGCGGACAAGCCGCCTGGTAAGAGGACCGGGCACAGCTTCTGGCTGGTAGGAGTGATGAACAACAACCTCAGGCGGGTAGGAGAAATGGGCTGTGCCCTCTTGTTGGTAAGAAAGGCGGGCAGCATGAGAAGCCGCCCCCTGGAAATCAAGGATTCGAGCCAGCATGCTGTGCGCGGCTTCCTGGTAGAAGTTTTGCCTGGTCGCAAAACCCTCTTGCTGGGGTTGGAGGTTGGCGGCTTGTGGTAGCGGGTAAGGTGGACGCGGAGGAGGAATCAGAGTCACCGCCTGATTAACCGCAGCTTGCTGTGGAGCTAACCGCTCGGTTAATAGGGCCAAAGTCTGACTGATTGCTTCAAGCCGCTGATCAGTGGCTCTCTGAGCCCGCTCGGCCTCTCGTTTCGACTGTTCCAAGGCCTCCCACAGAGAGTCTTCACTGTGGTTAGAGTGGTCTCCAAGAGGGAACTGACAGTCTGACATTGTATCGAGGATTTCACTGATAATCCGTGATCTGAAGGTCGCGTGTTTTTGTTGAGTCCGAAATCGCACCTCCGAAGGAAATCGGAGGCTGCGGGCTGCTGGTTACTTTTTAGTTAGAAAGAGAGAGATCGCTGGCAGCGGTCAAGGGAGATCGACGAACTATCGCATGGCAGCCTCCGATCAACGAACGGGCGAGAGATCGACGAACTGCGTTTGACGAATGGGCGGGAGATCGACGAACTGTCTCCTAGTGGCCTTCGATCCAATCGACGAACGGGCAAGAGATCAATGAACTACGTTCGACGAACTGTCTCCTAGTGGCCTCCGATCGACGAACGGTAGAGAGATCGACGAACTGCATTCGACGAATGTTCAATAGCACCGCCGCCACCATGTATACAGGCCACCACCCAGAAGATTTCGGCCACCTCCATGCAACCTCTCCTCCCTCCACTTCTGCCTCCTCCAAAGTCCCGCAAACTCCAGCTCCCACGTGCCTCCTCCATGAAGCCCGGACCACCTCATCATCTCCAGTTGCTGACCACCTTGCTTGCTCGCAACCTCCCCATAGCATGCAGATGCTCCTACTCCGGCCACCACTTCAACAACACGTCACCACCCTTGCATGAATGTGCTCGGCCATGTCAGATTATCCATGCACGCCAACGCTAAATTGGCCCAGGAGATCCCTCCGCTGACATGGCTCAGGAGATCCCGCCGCTGATGCATCAGTCGTTTCACCCGAAAGAATGAAGATAAACAGTAACGACCAAATGAAATTAATTTCTACCGTTTATGCTAATCAAGTTTATAAGTACCTCATTTCTACAGCATTGAGGATATGGGAGACAGGAAAAAATATCAAAGTCTAAATTTTGTGAGCAAAAAGTTGTTGTTTTCTCGGTTTTTTTTCATCAATCATTTAAAGTTTTGTACTCTTATCTTTCAATTTTGAGTTTTTCTTGATCTTGTAAACTCGCAACTTTCTCATTTTTTTTATCTCTTGTAACTCTTTCCCTACTCATAATAAAATTCCAACTCTCTCGCTTAAGGTTTTATTCATGACATTATATTTTTATGCGAATAATTTCTCTATCTCAATGATCGGCTAATTTCTTTAGTGATCGGTCGCGATGATCCGAGGATGAGATAAATTTTGCTATGATTTTTAGATTTGCTTTTCTCTAATTGTTGAACGCTTACGATTTACCTTTGATCTAACAAATTATTATGAGGTTATATCATCAATATATAGTCTACATATTGTTTTTGTTATTTAGTTAGCCGAGAGGCTCGTAAGTCGAATCGATAATTCATTGGTAAAAGGAGTAGAACGCAACCCTCGAGAGAGGATGACGTAACTCTTCCGGATTGGAGAAAAATCCAATAGCGAGGTTCACTTCCTAAAGCAAATCTTAGGCGATGCGATATGAGAATGAAAGTTCGGTCGATACACCTAAGCTTAGTTGAACCAAATCCTCGAAAGAGGAGTGTTCATGCTGCGGGAACCTTCGCGGTCAAAGCCTCTTCAACAAGAGAATTACATTGCTACTTTCATTTCGTAATTTTTTAAATCCGAGGAGACTCAAAGATCGTGTATTAGTTTAAACCATCGATTTAGTTCCGTTAGCATTTCTTTTAGTTTCTGCTATTTGCAAACAAACCAACCCTGTACAACCCCGTACCCGTCGGGTGGGACCCTCCCCAGGTAGCCAGGACCCGAGTGTAACGCCCCCAATATTTTGATATTTAACAAATCTGGGACGTGGTCTGCGATTAGAAGTTTGGGGTGCGTTTAGCGGGGTTTGGTGTGCGAGTAGCCGAGTGGGGTGCGGACAACATTTCCATTCTAGGGTTTTAATAAAAACCCCCCTTTTCTAACCCTTAGGGCAGGCCCACCCGATTTCTGCCCCCCCCCCCCCTCTCTCGGTTCGTGCAAGCAGCCGCAAAACCCACTCCCCCTCCCTTCTTTGCGCAGCTAGGGCAGCAGCTGACGCCCCCACTCCCCCTTCGTCTCTCTCTCTCGCGCCAGGAAGGAGGAGGCCCGACCACTCCCCCTTCATCTCTCTCTCTCGTGCCAGGAAGGAGGAGGCCCGACCCCTCCCCCTTCGTCTCTCTCTCTCACGCCAGGAAGGAGGAAGCCCGACCCCCGACCCCCCTTCACCTCTCTGTCTCGCCGCCAGCAACAGCAGGAGGCCAACCCTCGCTCTGGCCGAGAGCTCCTCTCCCGTGGCCGTCCGAGGCGAGATCCGGTCGGGAGCTCCTCTCCCGTGGCCGTCCGAGGCGAGATCCGGCCGGGAGCTTCTCTCCCGCGGCCTCTTGGAGCACGATCGACCGGGAGATCCTCTCCCGTGGCCGACTTGGGGCTAGACTCAGCATGTAGAGGCCGGATTTATGCACGGAAAGCGGCTACGGCTCCTAGACGAGGAGCGTCTGGCAAAATACACGCTACAAGGGTAACGAATTTCAACTTGGGCAGGTCAAGCCCTCAATACTCATATTTGCATGAAAGCCCCTCCCCACCAACGGTTGGGGGAAGGGAGCTCTCCGACGGGTTGACGTGTGCGTCCCCGCTATTAATTGCATTAGCTCCCGGGAGTGTGAGTACGGGTTTAGGCATTCTGTGTGAAGCCCATCCGGGTGTGTAGACCGAATTGGTGATGTTCTGTGTGAATCCCATCCGGGTGTGTAGACCGGATTGGTTATGTTGTTGTGTGAAGCCCATCCGGGTGTGTAGACCGGATTGGTGATGTTTCTGTGTGAAGCCCGTCCGGACGTGGGGGCCGGATTGGTGATGTTCTGGGGACCCCGGAGAAGACTCAACAGGAAGATAGTTATTATTTGCCCGTATTTAATGCCGCCGCCTCGAGAAAGGGGTGGGAGCAATGTAGCTCGGTTTGCTTCAATTGGCCGAGGCTCAGTTTGCTACCGCATGTCAAGACGTTGGCGTACAGGTGTCGCAGTACCAAGCAGGGGGTTGCGGGCTTAAGCCCAAAGTTGTGCCTCCCCGAGAAGGGCTTATTTATTTATATTTGCCGGCCTGCGTGCCGAAGTATGGAGCTTATGCTCTTGTAAATTAAAATACCTGTAATGCCTTTTTTGTAGCTTATATTTTTATCGTAGGCGAGTGGTGTTTTCACGAACCACTCGCCCCGTGGGAACCCCGAGGTGAAATTACCGGGAAGACCTTAAGGGTCAGTTAATTAACTCTTAGAACGGCGGAGTTATGCTGTCGGCAGTCCCATTTGGGCTACATATAGTTAGACTGTTTGTCGGGATTACGCTATTGGCGGCCCGGACGAGGAACACTACAAATAGACCCAAGAGAGTACCTTTAGGAGGGGGATTAGGTTTGGGATTTCCCCTTAGATGTTTTGGTTGGCCAAGAGAGTCCTCCAATGGTGCTTTGTCACAGTCTTTGGCTTCAGAGGGGAAGTGCTTGTTAGTCTTCCGGGTGTGTGGTGGGACCTCCACGCTGAGGCCTTGGGTTTGTCCGTTGAGTTCCTAGTTTTGTGCCTAGATTGTTAGCTTGAGCGAAGTAGGTGTGAGGCCACCCCTCTTTTGGGATCCCGAACTCCACAGAGACCAAGTCTTGTTCGCAAGATTTCGGTTTCAACACATGGTGCGGTGAGCGTGGAGAGTGGCCAACACAGAAAAGCTCGGGCGGACATCATGGCTAGAGAAGAGGAACTGAGTGATAACCAAGGTAATGCTCTGACACCCGTGGGAGGGGTCTCGCAGTCTCAGTCCGAGGGATTCCGACGAGAGTTTCGGCGGGAGGTCATGGAAACTTTGCGACACACTATCGCTGCGCGTGCCAAGTGCTCAGCACCACCTGCCCCAGTTGATCGTGACGCCATCTTGGGTGGGTTGGGTAGAAGTATATAAGAAAAGGTTTAAGTACCTGCACGATGTCAAGTATATCTTTCAATCGAACTTTAAAATATCTTTTAGAATCAGAAGGCTCTTGAAATCCGAGTAATTGCTGACCCCAATGTCATGAGCAAAGCCAGAATCTATCCTAAAATCTAACCCTGTCGATCGAATCATAGAAGTCACCTCATCCTTTGATTCCAATTCAAGCCCCATGTTCTCCAGTTTCCCTGCTCTAGTCCAAAATATTGGATAAGGGTTATTTCGGTCGGAAGAGAATGAGTAATATTGTCTGATTAATGTTATTATGCCGGAAAATATTCTACGTGCCAATTTTCTTCTGAACTTTTTTCTACTTGAAGTGATCCCGAAAAATGTATATACCATTTTTCTCCCCTACGACATTCACTTTTGCACAAGCCAAATATACGTCATAAAGAAATTCTAGACGTAAGACGAAGAGATCTGGTACTAGCAACTAATGCTGTGTAGTGAATCATTGAGAGGTTTCGTGGTTCAATGTCATTGTTTAGTAAGATGGAAAATGCAAAGTCTCTTCAACCGGATAAATGCTCATTTCGGAGGAAACATTGTCATCTCACAGTTTTCTTGTGAGCATCTATTAGCATCGTGTTTAAAACTTTTATTTTCTTGTATCAGTTAAGTCCAGGAAGCTCTACGTCATGGTTGTTGCCAAATAGGGATGACATAATGTCATAGAGAGAGTCAATTTACTCAAATGGTCTACCACAACAAAGATTATTTCCTTCCAGTGAGATCTAGACACTGCATTTACTGATATAGTCGTGAAAGTTGACCTTGAGCTTCTTCCAATAATAGAATTGTTTGAGCAATTGAGTGGTTGTTATTCCCGAATGCCCACCAATTCCAGTGTCATGATATAACTGTAATTAAAGTTTCTTAACTTCATCATCTCCAGTTACAAACTTTCACTTCCTCTTCACACTCTATTAACACCCTGATATTCGAGCTTATATGTATTATCTTCTTTCTTCTTAACTAATTCTTCTATTGTAAAATGTGACCCCAATAGCCTCATGTACGTTTGATTCTTTGCAATAGATAAGATGTCATAATTACTAGGGCATCTAGTCGTGCCTCAACTTCCTGGTGTTAACTTCCTGTTGTTGTCCTGACAAACCATTTGCACCGTTGTTTTCACTACATTTTTCATATGCAAGTCATATCCCAGAAACTTGGTGATATATTGTTGGTGTTGTTGAGTGGTGTTTCTCCGCTTCATCAAATATTTTGACCATGATGGTTTGCGCTGATATAAAAATGTGTTCCTATCAGATAATGTCTCCAATTTTATAGCTAAAGCTATTACGAGCAGTTTTTCTCATAAATTGATAATGCGGCATTTCTAGGTCTTAAAGCCTTACCGAAATGCACAATAGGATGATGATCCTGAGTTAATATTGCTGCCACTCTCAGATTTGAAGCATGTGTCTCTACTATAAACATCTTAGAGAAATATGGTAATGTCAGGATTGGAGGATTGCTGTCAGCTAATTTCAATTATTTGAATGCTTCTTTTGCTTCAATAGTTCACTGGAAAGATCACTTCTTCAATAGATTTATCAGTAGTAGAGATATTAGCTCATAGTTCATGAGAATTTTTGTAATAGTAATTTAAACCTATGAAGCCTCTTAACTACCTAACTAAATTTGGAACTGGTCACTATAACATATCCTACATTTTCTTTGGATTAGCTTCCACCCCATAAGCAAATACGAAAAATAAATTAAGAATTAAGCGGTGTGATATGTTAACCTCATAACAGAGCACCTCAACGACCACACTGGTGATACCGGAAATGTTAAAACGATAGTAAGTTAAATGTGCTAATCACTAGCCATAATATTTTATTGACCGAGTTTTTGTCGTAGAAGGGTAAAATTGCATACGCTACTGTTAAGCTTTTTATTTAAAGGTGCAAGTCCTTTTCAAAAATAAGGGTAAGAACCATACTGATTGTGTTTTACTTGATCTTATGGCCAGTTTTACACTTAACATTGAAGAAAGTTATTTACATCTCAAAATGGGTGGTGTTAGTACTTTTTACTTGGTTCAAGAATTGTGCGCTCAATAAGGCTTGATCCGGCCTGCACTATGATTTTGTTATGCCTAGATTATTTTACCCTATCCATTGTCGAGAAGTTGATAGTGTTTTAGAAGCTTGAACCCAATTGGGAAGGGCCGTATAATGTAAGTGAGGCGCTCAGGTCCGGGGGATATCATCTCCAGGATGTGGAAGGGGTACCCCTCGGCCGGGCTAGAAGTGGAGATGATTTGAAAAGGTTTTATCCTTGAAGGTTCTTTCCTTTTTTTTATATAGCTGTTACATTCTTTGATTATTATTTCATACGATGGCTCAGTACCTAAGAGGTTGGATATGTTGGTGCTGGAGTGCCCCAGATCGATTCTGCTCCCGGGCTCTCATCTAGACGGGGGGTTCAGGTTGATCTCTGGAGAGGCTGGCAAGGTTGGATATGTTGGTGCTAGAGTGCCCAAGATCGATTCTGCTCCCGGGCTCTCATCTAGACGGGGGGTTCAGGTTGATCTCTGGAGAGGCTGGCAAGGTTGGATATGTTGGTGCTGGAGTGCCCCAGATCGATTCCGCTCCCGGGCTCTCATCTAGACGGGGGGTTCAGGTTGATCTCTGGAGAGGCTGGCAAGGTTGGATATGTTGGTGCTGGAGTGCCCTAGATCGATTCCGCTCCCGGGCTCTCATCTAGATGGGGGGTTCAGGTTGATCTCTGGAGAGGCTGGCAAGGTTGGATATGTTGGTGCTGGAGTGCCCCAGATCGATTCCGCTCCCGGGCTCTCACCTAGACGGGGGGTTCAGGTTGATCTCTGGAGAGGTTGGCAAGGTTGGATATGTTGGTGCTGGAGTGCCCCAGATCGATTCCGCTCCTGGGCTCTCATCTAGACGGGGGGTTCAGGTTGATCTCTGGAGAGGCTGGCAAGGTTGGATATGTTGGTGCTGGAGTGCCCCAGATCGATTCCGCTCCCGGGCTCTCATCTAGACGGGGGGTTCAGGTTGATCTCTGGAGAGGCTGGCAAGGTTGGATATATTGGTGCTGGAGTGCCCCAGATCGATTCCGCTCCCGGGATCTCATCTAGACGGGGGGTTCAGGTTGATCTCTGGAGAGGCTGGCAAGGCTGGATATGTTGGTGCTGGAGTGCCCCAGATCGATTCCGCTCCCGGGCTCTCACCTAGACGGGGGGTTCAGGTTGATCTCTGGAGAGGCTGGCAAGGTTGGATATGTTGGTGCTGGAGTGCCCCAGATTGATTCCGCTCCCGGGCTCTCACCTAGACGGGGGGTTCAGGTTGATCTCTGGAGAGGCTGGCAAGGTTGGATATGTTGGTGCTGGAGTGCCCCAGATTGATTCCGCTCCTGGGCTCTCATCTAGACGGGGTGTTCAGGTTGATCTCTGGAGAGGCTGGCAAGGTTGGATATGTTGGTGCTGGAGTGCCCCAGATCGATTCCGCTCCCGGGCTCTCATCTAGACGGGGGGTTCAGGTTGATCTCTGGAGAGGCTGACAAGGTTGGATATGTTGGTGCTGGAGTGCCCCAGATCGATTCCGCTCCCAGGCTCTCACCTAGATGGGGGGTTCAGGTTGATCTCTGGAGAGGCTGGCAAGGTTGGATATGTTGGTGCTAGAGTGCCCCAGATCGATTCCGCTCCCGGGCTCTCACCTAGACGGGGGGTTCAGGTTGATCTCTGGAGAGGCTGGCAAGCTGGGTACTTTTAAAGCAGCAAGATAATAGTGTATGCTAAGGCTAGTAGGACCTGAATTGCTCTGAATGATCCCGCTGTCAGGCTCTTATCAGCTGGCAGGGAAGGAAGGCCTCGTGGAGATGAATTGTTTTTGCTTCGGGTGATCCCGCTGTCAGGCTCTCACTAGCTGGCCGGGCTGGAAGGCATTCGCAGGAAAGTTGTTTTTGGAAAAGTGCCCCCGAGACGGTTCCACTGACCGAGCTCTCGCTAGCCGGCATGGTGGGTATACCTCTCGGGTTGACGATTTGAGAGATGTTGATTTTTGGAAAAGTGTCCCCGATACGGTTCCACGGACCGGGCTCTCGCTAGCCGGCAGGGTGGGTATACCTCGAGGGTTGATGGTTTGAAAAGTTATTTTTGAAAAAGTGCCCCCCGAGCAGACCCGCTGACCAGGCTCTCACATAGCTGGCAGGGCCATAGGCTCACTCGGTGGCAGATCCCAAAGGCTTTAGCATATAAGGAATCAGTTACGCTTGATGAATGGATAGTTTTCACTGACAATCAAAGTTCTCCAAGAATAGATTTGAAAACAGAAGCTTAAGATAATAAATCCTACAATGGCGCAACCTTATTTGGTTAGTTTTAGAAACAAAATCAGATTCATTTTGAATTGTCAATGCCTGATTATTTATGTAATCATTGTAGATAATATTGAGCATTCTATTCCTCAGCACCATCAATCACCCATGAGGCCCATTCCTGAATAACACAATATGCAACAGTAAAAAGAACTGTGCTCTAAATTATGAGTTTGCTTGCTAATAGACATTAAGTGGCATGACATTCGGAGAGCCTGAAGGGCATAATATCTCTACCATAAAAAAGAAGGCATAGTGTATAACCAAGGTTGTTTACAACCAAATTGATCACTTAAAGGCAACAAAGGGAAAGGTTATCACATCAGGACAAATATGAGTACAAAAGGGAAGGATCATCATTCACATGATTATATACCCATTTTTTTCGGGTCGGCTCCCACCCTCCGGATACTTGGGGTTGGACATTTCTTTCCGAGCGTAGGACACGCTCGCAAAGAGCGGGGATTGTGTACAACCCCGTACCCGTCGGGTGGGACCCTCCCCAGGTAGTCAGGACCCGAGTGTAACGCCCCCAATATTTTGATATTTAACAAATCTGGGACCTGGTCTGCGATTAGAAGTTTGGGGTGCGTTTAGCGGGTTTTGGTGTGCGAGTAGCCGAGTGGGGTGCGGACAGCATTTCCATTCTAGGGTTTTAATAAAAACCCCCCTTTTCTAACCCTTAGGGCAGGCCCACCCGATTTCTGCCCCCCCCCCCCTCTCTCTCGGTTCGTGCAAGCAGCCGCAAAACCCACTCCACCTCTCTTCTTCGCGCAGCTAGGGCAGCAGCTGACGCCCCCACTCTCCCTTCGTCTCTCTCTCTCGCGCCAGGAAGGAGGAGGCCCGACCACTCCCCCTTCATATCTCTCTCTCGCGCCAGGAAGGAGGAGGCCTGACCCCTCCCCCTTCGTCTCTCTCTCTCGCGCCAGGAAGGAGGAAGCCCGACCCCGACCCCCCTTCACCTCTCTGTCTCGCCGCCAGCAATAGCAGGAGGCCAACCCTCGCTCCGGCCGGGAGCTCCTCTCCCGGGGCCGTCCGAGGCGAGATCCGGCCGGGAGCTCCTCTCCCGTGGCCGTCCGAGGCGAGATCCGGCAGGGAGCTTCTCTCCCGCGGCCTCTTGGAGCACGATCGGCCGGGAGCTCCTCTCCCGTGGCCGACTTGGGGCTAGACTCGGCATGTAGAGGCTGGATTTATGCACGGAAAGCCGCTACGGCTCCTAGACGAGGAGCCTCTGGCAAAATACACGCTACAAGGGTAACGAATTTCAACTTGGGCAGGTGAAGCCCTCAATACTCATATTTGCATGAAAGCCCCTCCCCACCAACGGGTGGGGGAAGGGAGCTCTTCGACGGGTTGACGTGTGCGTCCCCGCTATTAATTGCATTAGCGACCGGGAGTGTGAGTACGGGTTTAGCCACTCTGTGTGAAGCCCATCCGGGTGTGTAGACCGGATTGGTGATGTTCTGCGTGAAGCCCATCCGGGTGTGTAGACCGGATTGGTGATGTTGTTGTGTGAAGCCCATCCGGGTGTGTAGACCGGATTGGTGATGTTTCTGTGTGAAGCCCGTCCGGACGTGGGGGCCGGATTGGTGATGTTTTGGGGACCCCGGAGAAGACTCAACAGGAAGATAGTTATTATTTGCCCGTATTTAATGCCGCCGCCTCGAGAAAGGGGTGGGAGCAATGTAGCTCGGTTTGCTTCAATTGGCCGAGGCTCAGTTTGCTACCGCATGTCGAGACGTTGGCGTACAGGTGTCGTAGTACCAAGCAGGGGGTTGCGGGCTTAAGCCCAAAGTTGTGCCGCCCCGAGAAGGGCTTATTTATTTATATTTGCCGGCCTGCGTGCCGAAGTATGGAGCTTATGCTCTTGTAAATTAAAATACCTGTAATGTCCTTTTTTGTAGCTTATATTTTTATCGTAGGCGAGTGGTGTTTTCACGAACCACTCGCCCCGTGGGAACCCCGAGGTGAAATTACCGGGAAGACCTTAAGGGTCAGTTAATTAACTCTTAGAACGGCGGAGTTACGCTGTCGGCAGTCCCATTTGGGCTGCATATAGTCAGACTGTTTGTCGGGATTACGCTATTGGCGGCCCGGACGAGGAACGCTACAAATAGACCCAAGAGAGTACCTTTAGGAGGGGGATTAGGTTTTGGATTTCCCCTTAGATGTTTTGGTTGGCCAAGAGAGTCCTCTAATGGTGCTTTGTCTCAGTCTTTGGCTTCGGAAGGGAAGTGCTTGTTAGTCTTCCGGGTGTGTGGTGGGACCTCCATGCTGAGGCCTTGGGTTTGTCCTTTGAGTTCCTAGTTTTGTGCCTAGATTGTTAGCTTGAGCGAAGTAGGTGTGAGGCCACCCCTCTTTTGGGATCCCGAACTCCACAGAGACCAAGTCTTGTTCGCAAGATTTCGGTTTCAACAAACCCAATTTTCTATTGATAAAATAATAGCGATTTTCAAAGTAGAATTACTAAACCACCCCAAGTCTAATACGACCTTAGTTTTATAAACCTATACTACTTTCGATACGGTACACTTGCCGTTGTCGTTTGCGGATATAGTTTTGCGCACCACCTAACTTTTGAAATTGTTGAACTGGAGTGGAAGGTGGTCGGCGGTCTGATTATTGGAGACCGCAGAGACCGCGCAGTCTCTATTCTGGTGCTCTGTCGGTCTGGCTCTACCGGTCTGGCTCTGGCGGTCTGGTGTGACCGACCGGTTTGTTCTTGTTTGCTGCGGTCTGTTTCTGGGTTGTTCTGCCTAGTTGGCCTGTCTTCTTTGTTGGAAGACCGGGCGGTCTGTTCTTTGTAACCGCTGTGTCTGGGATGCTTATGCAGGTCGATCTGGCGACTTGTCTGAAGTCGGCCAGATGTCCTTGGCTTGCTCTTGGTGATCTAAGGAAGGAGCGATCTTGTGTTCGCGCGGCTTGTGCGCGGTCTGCTGCAGACTTACGGTCTTGGACAGGTTGTTGTCCAAGTGGTCTGATCATGCGGTCTGCTTTGTGAGACCGCTCACGATCTGACGGGTGGTGATTGTATCTCTCATGTGCGGTGATGACATCCATCTACCTGCCTATAAATAGGGGTGCATGGCCCGTTATTCATAACGAGAATTGTTTGCAGTCAGCAGGTTGCGGTCTCCTTCCTTATTGTTTTCCCAGCGGCTTGAATAAACAGTTCGACAGCGGCTTGTCTGCGAACTGGTTTATGTTGTTCTTGTGCTGTTTGCAGGGAGCTCGATGATCAGGCGACCTTCAGCGGTTAGGCAATCTGAGTTGCGGTCTGGCGATAGCTTCTGTTCTTTGTTCAGTTCATTAAACTCCAGATCGTGCGGTCTGAGGTGGCGGTCTGGCAGTACAGGTCAAGCCGGGTGTTCTGAGTTGCGGTCTTTCCTGCTTTCTGATCGTGCGGTCTCAGGTCAAGCCGGGCGGTCTCTAGAGTCGAGCGATCTGTACGGTCTCTGCTTGTCAAGCCGCCAGATTTGTTTTTTGGTGTGTTTTGTTCTTCTCTCTCCTTCGTGATTCTTATGAATCATGTCTCGCCATGTATACCTCGCACTGTAATCAAGTATTGTGATTCAATAAAGCTTTGTGTTGCTGTGTGGCATATTGTGGTTGTTTGGCTATAACTCAGTTGATGCAACTCCTGCTTACTCCTAAACGATTCAAATAAAAAATTTTAACATGGTATCAGAGGCAGGTTGTTGGAGTGGATAAGCAGTGATCAACTTGAGTTGCCATCGTCTTTGCGAAGAAGAGACCACATAGGTTTGCCATGGAAGCTGGATACGCAAGAGGGCTTGGTATTGAACTCCTCACATCAACTAACTAAAAGAAATGGAGGTCATGTATGGAGAGTTACTTACTTGGCGAGGATCTAAGGGAGATAGTTGGAGGAGATGACACACAAGAAGTTTTTCTAGCAGGAGATAATATGGCAGAGGTGAGACTTTGGAGGAGGACTAATGATAAGGCAGAGTTCACACTCAAGAGGGCTATCTCACCAGAGCTATTCGATCACATCATTGGATGTAAATCTGCTGCTGAGATTTGGACGTCTCTGGACGGACTGTTTAATAAGAAGAATGTAGCTCGGCTACAGTTTCTTGAAAATGAGTTGGCGAAAGCCTCTCAAGGTGATTTTTCTATCTCTACCTTCTTTCTCAAGATGAAGAACCTCAAAGTAGAGATTTCTGCACTGGACCCTGGTGAGCCCATCTCAGAGGCAAAACTGAAGAGGCATATCATCCCGGATTGCGGAAGGAGTATCTTGCCTTTGTGACGTCAGTTCAGGGTTGGGCTAATCAACCATCTCTGTTGGAGCTGGAGAACTTAATTGCTTCGCAAGAAAGTTTGGCAAGATAGATGGCGGGGACTTCTATCTCTGGGGGAGATAGTGATGTGTTGTTCTCTGGGAAGAAGAAGAAGAAGTGGGAGAAGAAGAAGCCGGGTCATGATGGAACCTCTACTTCAGGTCAGCCGGATAGGGGCTATGCTTCTAAGTCTGATGGTAAGAAGAAGGGAGAGGGACCAAAATGCTTCAGGTGCAATAAGACCGGGCACTTCAAGAAAGATTGTCGGGTTAATCTTCAGCCCGGACATACAACGGAGAAGGAGAAACCAAACTCTGATGAAGCTGGATGGGGAGGAGCCTTTTCGGCTAATATGACGGCTATGCCCGTTAAGGCCTTAGCTGCCATCAACTTCGAAGAGGATTGGATCGTGGATTCAGGGTGAGGGCATCACCTCACCGGGGATGAATCAAAATTCTCTTCTCTGGCGCCTTACTCAGGCCACGATGCAATCATTACGGCTGATAATTCTTTTCATGCTGTAGAACAAGAAGGAGTTGTCTCTCTAAGCAGTGATAAGGGTCCACTCACCTTGAGGAGTGTTTATCACGTGCTGAGTATGATGAAAAATCTCTTCTCTGTGACCAATGCAGTCGATGCCAGTTATCACGTTCTGTTTGGCCCAACAGAAGTGAAGTTTCTTAAAACTCAACCGGAGATAAAGGGAGATGTTATTCATGTTGGAAAGCGGGTGAAGGACTTGTTCGTTTTATCGACAAGTACCTATGTTGACAAGATGAAGACCAATGATAGCGCGGCTATCTGGCATGAAAGGTTGGGGCATGTAGGCATGGACAAATTGAAGGCTATGGCGGTAAGGGGCCTTGTCAAGGGCTTGCCTAGCTTGTCCTCCTATGGAGAAGGTCATGTTTGTGCGGGATGTGAATTTGGTAAGTCTCATCGACTTCCATTTGATAAATCGGAAACAAGATGCAAAGCGCCGTTGGAGTGCATTCACGGTGATTTGATGAGACCGACTGCCACCCCAAGCCTTGGAGGCAACAAATATATGTTGGTGTTGATTGACGATTACACCAGATACGTCTGGGTGTATTTTCTAAAAGAGAAGTCAGAAGCTTTTGCGAAGTTCGTGGAGTTCAAGGAGGTGGTAGAAGGTCGGTTAGGCCTGCGGGTGAAAAAAATGAGAACTGACAATGGTGGGGAGTTCACCTCTGGTGAGTTCTCAAGTTTTTGCAGGAAGCATGGCGTTCGGAGAGAGATCACTTGTGCCCATACTCCACAGCAAAACGGCATTACAGAGAGGAAGATCCGTCATCTGACGGAAACCTGCAAATGTTGGCTTCATGCCAAGAGTATCCCAAAGTCCTTCTGGGCAGAGGAAATGTCTTGTGCGGCATACGTCATCAACAGGATGCCTCTAAGTCCTATCAACATGAAGACCCCTAACGAACTGATGTTCAAGGAGAAACCAAGTGTTGCACACCTTAGGGTGTTCAGGTCAACCTGTTATGTGCATATTCCTGATGCTCTTCGGACAAAGCTAGATGTGAAAGCAAGGAAGCTAGTCTTTGTTGGATATGATGAGAAGAAGAAGGGATGGAGATGCATGGATCCTGAGACACGGAGATTGATTGTATCTCGAGATGTGGTGTTCGATGAGGTGAATTCCTACAAGGGGAGTTCAGGAGTTGAACTACCAGAGAGCAGGGTTGATGAAGAAGGGAAGGCTGCGGAAAATCTTCAAGTGGAGTTGCCTGTTTCACCAGGAGCTCCAGTTGTGTCAAGCTCTGAGATGGATGCTTCAGGTTCGGGAAGCAGGGGGAGCGATGCTCCAAGTTCGTCTGGAAGAGGAGCTAGCACAGAAGAAGCAGCTGAGGAGGTGGTTAGTCAGGGTCAACCTCTTAGGAGGTCGAAGAGGACTATTAAGCCACCAGATCGATACATAGGAGGAAACATGGTGAGCTTCATCTCTTGTTTCTTTGCTGGTCCCTTGGATGAGAGGGAGCCGTCGAGCATTGAGAAGGCCAAAGGCGTGAAGCAGTGGGACATTACTATGCAGGAGGAGATGGATGATCTCATGAAGAATGAGACTTGGTCTCTAGTGCCCAGGCCCAAGGGCATTACTCCTGTGACATGCAAGTGGGTATATAAGCTCAAGAAGAAGGCTGACAGTACCATTGAGCGATACAAGGCTCGCCTTGTAGCTCGCGGATTCTCACAGCAGTACGGAGAGGATTATGATGAGACATTCAGTCCAGTGGCAAAGATGACTTCGGTTCGATTTGTTATTGCTTTGGCGGCATCCAGTGGATGGGTGATTTGGCAGCTCGACATTAAGAATGCTTTCTTATACGACGAGATAGACAATGATATCTTTATGATCCAACCGCCAGGATTCATCTCGGAGGATTGTCCGGACAATGTCTGCAAACTGAAGAAAGCCCTATATGGGTTGAAGCAAGCGCCTCAGGCGTGGTATGGGAAGATCGCGGAGTATCTTCTATTCTGCGGGTTCTTTGCTTCAGACTCTGATTCTAGCTTGTTTGTCAAGAAGGAGGGGGCGCTTCGGGTTATTGTTCTGCTATATGTGGATGACATGATTGTCACCGGGAATTCGAAGGAGGCAGTAGCATGGCTGAGAGCCGAGCTTGCCATCAGATTTGAGATGAAGGATCTGGGTGAGCTTCACCATTTCATTGGACTCGAGGTGCAGAGGCGGGAGAGCGGAGTGCTCATTTCTCAGGCTGGATATGAGGAGCAGATCGTTCAATGATTCGACATGGAGGAAGGGAAGAGCAGCTCTATACCTATGGAACAACATCATAAACTTTGGAAGGATGAGGGGAGAGTTCTATCTGATCCATTAGTTTTCCGAGATCTGGTTGGGAGCTTGATCTACTTGACCATCACGAGGCCAGATATTGCTTATGCAGTTTGCAAAGTGAGGCGGTACATGGCGGAGCCACGAAAGCCTCATCTTCTAGCGGCAAAAGGAATTTTGAAGTATGTGAAGTCGACCTCTGATCTGGGTCTCCTATATAGGAGAGGGTCAAGCTTGGAGTTGCTTGGATACATGGATGCTGATTACGGGGGAGACATGGATGATCAGAGATCAACATCTAGTTATGTCTTTATGACGGGCCCCACAGCTATTTCTTGGTGCAGCAAAAAGCAGGACTCGGTGTCCGTATCTACCACAGAAGCGGAATACAAGGCTTGGCCTTGGCAGCTCAGGAAGCCGTTTGGCTCAGGAGGTTGGTGGAGGACGTTCATGAGGAGGTTCGAGGTCCCACTATGCTATGCGGGGACAATGAGAGTGCTCTCAAGCTGGTTAATAATCCAGTCTATCACGCGAGGACCAAGCATATTGAGATTGAGCACCATTTCATTCGTGAAAAGGTGTTGGGAGGATCTCTTATGGTCGAGCATGTTCGGAGTGCGGACAATGTTGTAGACATCTTCACAAAGCAACTGGCAAAGGGACCGTTTACTCAGTTGCAGAGTTTACTCGGGCTAGTTTCCACTTCCCACTTCAAGGGGGAGTGTTAAAATTGTTGAAGTGGAGTGGAAGGTGGTCGGCGGTTTGATTATTGGAGACCGCAGAGACCACGCGGTCTCTATTATGGTGCTCTGCCGATCTGGCTCTGCCGGTCTGTCTCTGGCAATCTGGTGTGACCGGCCAGTTTGTTCTTGTTTGCTGCGATCTGTTTCCGAGTTGTTCTGCCTAGTTGGCCTGTCTTCTTTGTTGGAAGACCGAGCGGTCTGTTCTGTGTAACCGCTGTGTCCGGGCGGCTTATGCAGGTCAATCTGGCGACTTGTTTGAAGTCGGCCAGATGTCCTTGGCTTTCTCTTGGTGATCTTAGGAAGGAGCGGTCTTGTGTTCGCGCGGCTTGTGCACGGTCTGCTGTTGACTTGCGGTCTTGGACAGGCTATTGTCCAAGTGGCCTGATCGCGTCTGCTTTGTGAGACCGCTCGCGATCTAACAGGTGGTGATTGTATCTCTCTTGTGCGGTGACGACATCCGTCTACCCGCCTATAATTAGGGGTGCATGTCCCGTCATTCATAACGAGAACTGTTTGCGGTCAGCAGGTTGCGGTCTCCTTTCTTGGTGTTTTTCCCAGCGGCTTGAATAAACAGTTCGGCAGCGGCTTGTCTGCGAACTGGTTTATGTTGTTCTTATGCTGTTCACAGCGAGCTCGGTGATCAGGCGACCTTCAGCGGTTAGGCAATCTGAGTTGCGGTCTGGCGACAACTTCAGTTCTTTGTTCAGTTCATTAAGCTCCAGTTCGTGCAGTCTGAGGTGGCGGTCTGGCAGTACAGGTCAAGCAGGGTGTTCTGAGTTGCGGTCTTGCCTGTTTTCTATTCGTGCGGTCTCAGGTCAAGCCGATCGGTCTCTGGAGTCGAGCGGTCTGTGTGGTCTCTGCTTGTCAAGCCGCTAGATTTGTTTTTTGGTGTGTTTTGTTCTTCTCTCTCCTTCGTGATTCTTATGAATCATGTCTCGCCATGTATACCTCGCACTGTAATCAAGTATTATGATTCAATAAAGCTTTGTGTTGCTGTGTGGCATATTGTGTTGTTTGGCTATAACTCAGTTGATGCAACTCCTGCTTACTCCTAAACGATTCAAATCAAAAATTTTAGCACTAACTTGCGAACACAACAAACAGTCAACAACCTTCAGACCATGCGACCTCAAACAATAGACCGACACAATCAATCCAAACCTTAGTTCTTATAGTTCTTGCATATGAATGGCTACCCCTGCCCCAAAATTTATAGGCAAACAAATGGATGTCGTCACCGCCATAGAGGGATATGGTCACCTTTCTTATTGAAGCATGCGGTCTCCAGAACAAGACCGTGCGGTCTCTATAAGACCTTATTACACTTAAGCAAACTGTCCAAGCAAGACAGCTTGCCAAGAACAAACCGGTAGACCGCCCTATCTCCTATAAGAACTGACATATGAGCATCTGACCGATCAAGAACAGACCATCGATCGGAACCAGACTAACACACTGGCTTTCACAGGTGACCGCCAGAGCGAACTCATGCAGACCGCAGTATAGACCGCAGAAGCAAACATGTACCAGACCGCCCGGTCTCAACCCAAACAGGAATACTTGGGCACAATGGAAAACCAAACACATACCGCCAACACCTGAGATGCGCGGTCTCAACAACCAAGTCGCCACACCGAGATCACACGGTCTATGCGGTCTCCAAAATCAGACAACCCGGACAGTCCACTTCCACTGCAAAAATTTAACATAAGTACTATGCAATCAGCAATCCCAATAGCAGAATAAAGTAAACACATATTGCAGGAAATATAAAAACAGAAAACTGTAAAGAGGGACAACACAGAAAATTCAATCCAGATGACTGGATATTTATAGTGGTTCCCCAAAATGTGGGTAGTCCACTCTTTACCTCCCTGGTAGGATTGCACTAACTGTGCCTGAGTTTTTTGATAAGGAGACTCTCAGAACCACTGAGTATTTTGATAAGGAGACTCTTAGAACCATTGAGACTTTTGATAAGGAGACTCTTAGAACCACTGAATCCTTTGAAAGAGGGATTAATAAAACTCTTTTACAATTGGTGAATAAAGAAGATGAGAGAGAGAAAGAGGAGAATAGAATTCTGCTTTCAGAATTCTTTAGAAGCTATTTGCTGCTTCTGTTTATCACTAGTTCTGAATATAATAAACCCTTGCTTATGATTGTGATGATTGCAAGGGTTATTGTCACAACCCGTATTTTCCCGAAATAAATTATATTATCAGAGCGAAGGGGAAAACACGCGTCATGATGCCACGTCCTGTAGGGGACAACTACAGACATTCAGGCGAGCACTCAAATGAACATTTTCTTTTATAAAAAGGTATAAATTAAGAAAAAGGATTATCTTTTAAGATTCATTTCATTTGGGTTAGGAGACCGTGTCCCTCGGCCCTGCGGTTTACCAAGCCGCACTTATAAAAGACATGCGTACACAACGGAAGAAAATAAGTTCATTTTATTCCTAACGGCGCTGAAGACCAGAGACGTCTCCAGGGCGATCGCCGGTCTAAATTTAGTATATAATAAATAAGTATCATTATATTCTATTTTACGCTTAGCAAATAGGTGATACTTAATAATAAATGCGACAAACAGTTAAAAGAACAAATTTTTATCTGCTAAAAGAACTGCATTAATATTCAGCAGAATAGGCTTTTCCCAGAGTGTACGAATACAAAATAACTAAGTAGCAGTAAAGGAAGCTAGCAGCAGCATCAGCAAGTGAACCAAGCAAAAGCCGTACGGGCGTCAACAACTGACACGAACCCGCAGGAAAAGAGTCAACAACCAAAAGAAACGCTACAACAAGAGAAACTGAATCCTTACCTAATAGGGAGGAAAGCCCTCCACCCGAGAAACTGAACAACCCTGCTCTAAAACCTGCGGCAGCTACGAACCTGAACCTGAGGCATCCATAAGAAAAGAATGCCTCAGCCCAAAGGGTGCAAGAAAACAGCATAGTTAAAAGTAAGAGCAGGAGAAGTAACAAGTGACATATCCAAGGTGAAAGGCGTATATAAATACATATATATATATACATATACCCATATATATATATAACTATATATATATACACTTATATAAAGATTTTAGTAATAGAAGGTTAGGAAGATCCCGTATAGAACCAGCCCGATAAGCAAGAGCATGACTAGACTTGGTATATAATGCAAAAATGGACCAGTGGTGGCGGACCCAAAACAATGTCACTATCCACCCACATAAAGGGGACATTCACCCCAAATAAGAAATAGGCGCCGTGGTGGTGGTGGGGGAACCCAGTGTTCCCTGTACCCATCCTACCAACCACTATTAAAAGATCTGCGATGGGGGAACCCAGTGTTCCCTGTACCCATCCTTCCAGTGCAAGCAAGTCCATCAATATTTAGCCAAGTAAATATGCAGAAGTAGCCAAGTAAAACATGATCCAGAACAAAATCAACCTGAATAAACCATCTAGGAGTAGCCCAAGATCGGGACAAAGCTAAACATATAGCAGCTAGCATATAAAAGAGGGATAGAAGGATTCACCCAACCATAGCAGCTAGCATATAATAAAACAGGGCCAATTAAGAGTGCCGAGGAGTTAGCAAATAGAATCACCATAATATTGACCATTTCTAGCTACTTGTAATCGAAGCGCGTAGAATTATTTTGCAAGTAATGAAACCCAACAAGAGTGAAGCAAAGCAGCCCCTAACATAAGGAAACAGCTCCCAAATTAACAAGCATAAGAAACAGCCCCCAAATACCCAATTATATAATGCAATAACAATAAGGCAGCCCTCAAATTAGACAACTCTCAAAGAGCAGCCCCCCCTTAACAAACATAAAACAGCAGTCCCCCATTAGATCAAAAGGAAACAAAAGCAGCCCCTCATAATAAAAATACAGCAGCAGCCCTCAACAAAATGCACAGGAAAAAAGAGCAGCCCCAAATCATCAAGGAGCAGCCCCCCAATTCAAGAGCAAGGAGGCAGCCCAAAAATCAGAGTATAAACACCAGCCCCCATATAATCAAAACTTAAGAAGCAACCCCCATATAACCAACAAGGAATTATACATACAGCAGCCCCAATTTAAAAGATCGAAAAGTATGCTACCCAAGGCCAAGGTAGCATACCCCAAGCAGCAGCCCCTAATTATCCCAATAAGGATGGCACCAATCAAAGACAGCAGCAGCCCAAACAAATACAGCAGCAGCCCAAACAAGACTGCAGCAGCCCAACCATGGACAGCAGTAACCCAAGCTGAAGACAGCATCCCCAACCAAGAAACAACAGCAGCCCAAAAGAAAGAAAGCAAAAAGGGCAGCCCTTACTGAAATCAAACAAGCACAGCCCCATGAAAAGACAGCAGGATACAATACTGCAGCCCCAATCAGATGTCTTAACAGCACCCCCAAATCAAGGTATTATAGAAGCAGGTTTAATAATAGCAGCCCCCTCCAATTAGACATGAAAATAAGGCAGCCCCAACTATGCAATTATAAGAGAATCAACTCCAAACAAATGTTATAACAGCAGCAGCAGGCCGGCAAAACAGCAAAAGCAGGCAAACAAAACAACAGCAACAAAAGAGCAAAACAACAACAGCAACAAGCACGACTACAATAGCAGCAGGGCAGAGCTACAACAGCAAGTACAAAGCCACAACAGCAAGCCAAAGCTACAGTAGTAAGCACAAAGCCACAACAGCACTAAATAATTCCGAACCAAAGGGGAACGAGGTTTTCCAACACGAAATGAAAAAAATTCATACCCAAACATCAAAAGTAAGAAGGATTTCCAGCCATAAGTGGTAACCAAGCATCAGAAGTAAGAAAGGAAGGGGGGAAGAAGAAGAAGAAGAAGTTTTCTTGCCTGAACCGAGATCCAAGGCCGCAATACGACCCAGACCGAGGAAAGCCCGACAAGAGCTCTCCGATCCTCTACTCCGACGAAGAAACCATGTGCCGGTGACCCCCAAAACGCCACCTCCGACGATCCCGACGAACCCTAGCTCACTCGGCAGACAGAGTTTTCGAGGGAGGGGAGGAAGAGTATCATGCTGAAGGGGGGAGATGAATGGCTAATATATGTATATATATATAATTATTAAACTTTTATATATATTATATATAAAAGTCTAATTTTTATATATATTCACATATAAAAATTTATACATAAAAATCTTATATGCCTATACTCATATACGTAACGGTGAGCATATAAATACGCCTAAATGCACCACCCTATATGACAACGTAATTGCACAAATTTATTTATACAAGACCCAATATACACGAATATATTTGTATCTATATATATCTATACAAGTACCCGCATATATGCCCTTTTTTTTCTAAAAACGAAACACCGGTTGACGACGACGCTCCCGAGACGGTAACGCCCTTTCGCCACGATGCCCTGAATCAATATTTCTCTTTAGAATAATTATTATTAATTCCATATGTTTTATTGAAATTATTATAAGAAAAACCTGGGGCGTTACAGCCACCCCTCCTAACAAAAAGTTTTGGCCCGAAACATTGCTATAACAATTCAAAACGGGGTAAAAACACAAAAGAAGGAAACTTACCCGGGAAATTAGCTGAAAAGGTGAGGATAGGACTCCCTCATCGCTGACTCTAGCTCCCAGGTCACACCCTGAACATCCTGATTGCCCCAGAGAACTTTCACCATAGGAATGGTCTTCCGCCGCAACACCCGATCCTGCCTTTCCAAAATGCGAATAGGCTGTTCCACAAACGACAGATTGGGCTGCAGCACTGGCACGGAATCCAAAACATGGCGATCGCTGCGGATGCACTTCTGCAGCTGGCTCACATGGAAAATGTCGTGCACGCCGGGGAAAGAGGCAGGTAACGACAACCTATAAGCAGCAGTCCCGATGCGCTCGACGATCTCAAATGGGCCTACATATCTGGGGTCCAGCTTGTGGCTCTTTCCAAACCTCTTGACGCCTGCCATCGGGGACACCTTAAGGAACACCAAGTCCCCCACCGCAAACTCCAAATCGCTCCTACGCCGATTGGCGTACTTCTCGTAGCGCTCCTGAGCTACCCGGAGCTTCTCACGGATCTGCGTCACAGCAACGCTCATCTCTTCTAAAGCCTCAGGACCCAGAACTGGCTTCTCGCCCACTTCAGCCCAAAACAGCAGAGTCCGACATCTCCTCCCATACAGCGCCTCAAACGAAGCAACCTGCAAGCTCCCCTGATATATATTGTTGTACGCGAACTCCATGAGCCCAAGGCGTTCATCCCAAGCTCCGCCATGCTCTAGAATATAGCACCAGATCATATCCTCCACAATCTGATTAACCCTCTCCATCTGCCCATTCGTTTGCGGATGATAGGCTGTAGAATACCTGAGATCGGTGTCCAAGGCCCCTTGCAGACTCCGCCAAAAACGAGAGGTATACCTGGAATCACGGTCAGACACTATGCTCGCTGGAACCCCATGCAGCCTGATGACTACCTGCACATACAGAGATGCAATCTTCTCCATCGAATAACCAGTCTTGTATGGCACGAAGTCAGCACACTTGGTCAACCTGTCAACAATGACCCACACTGCATCATGCCCCCGCGGAGATCTCGGCAATCCAGTAATGAAATCCATAGAGATGCTCTCCCACTTCCATAGGGGAATATCCAACGGCGTCAACTTGCCCCCGGGTCTCCTATGATCCACCTTGACGCGCTGACAAGTGTAACACTGCGCTACGAACCTCGCAATATCGCCCTTCATGCCCGGCCACCACACGATCTGCTTCATATCGCGATACATCTTCGTAGAGCCAGGATGATAAGATAGGCTGGAGTCGTGAGCCTCCTCGCAAATCTTTGCTCGAATTTCCTCCACAGCGGGTATGCAAAGCCTACCCCGGTATCTCAAGGCACCCCCAACATCAATCGAGAAATCTGGCAACTCACCTCTCACAGCCCTGCTCCGGAGGTGCTGTAAATCCAGGTCATCCTTTTGGTGCAACTTGTCAAAACAATCCAGGACGGCTCTTCAACCTCCATACAAGATGGACCACCACTAGGCTTTACCGCGATACTCATCGAAAAGAACTCCTCAACTAGAGACTGCACAGAGAGTCCGAAAACAAAAGCTGACTTCCTGCTCAGGGCATCCGCCCCTATATTTGCCTTGCCGGGGTGATAGAGGATCTCCACATTATAATCAGCCACGTACTCCATCCACCGACGATGGTGCAGGTTCAGCTCTCGCTGCGAGAACACGCAGCTACCCTGCAACTGGTCGAACAAGTCATCAATCCGCGGCAACGGATACCTGTTTTTGATAGTGACCTTGTTCAACTCTCTGTAATCGATGCATAACCTCATCGTCCCATCCTTCTTCTTCACGAACAAAACCGGCGCACCCCAAGGCGACGAACTCGGCCTAATAAATCCAAGCTGCATTAGCTCATCCAACTGAGTGAGCAGCTCCTCCAACTCCCGCGCTGCCATACGGTAGGGTGCCTTCGCAATAGGGCGGGTCCAGGGCTCCAAATCTATCACAAACTCTACTTCACGCTCAGGAGGAAAACCAGGAAGGTTGTCGGGAAAAACGTCCGGGTACTCCCGCACCACGGGAATATCTTCAACACAAGGCGACGATGCGCAAGCCGCGAGCAAGACAGAAACAAAACAGACACGGCCATCGAACTCTGCCAAAGCCTGGGCACAGACCACCGACAAGACTAAGGAAGTCTGACGTGGGAAACCGAACACGCTCCTGGGCTGGCCATCATCCATCAGGAAATCCAGACGCTTATCCCTGCACTGGATCACAGCGTCATAACGGGTTAGCCAATCCATGCCCAAGATCACGTCAAAATCCTCCAAGTCGATCACCTTCAGATCTGCATATCCCAAAAATCCATCCAAAACAATCGGACACTGCCTAATGCACAGATCTAACACCACCGAATCTCCGGATGGGTACTTGACACAAAATGGATCACTAACACGCTCCAAGGCCCAGCGATGCCGATCGACAAAATTCTTAGCCACAAAAGAGTGAGTGGCACCAGAGTCAAACAGAACGTGGGCCCAACAATCTCAAACTTTAAACTCGCCTAACAAAGCAGTATAGACACATGACATAACAAAGATAAAACGCTGCTATAGCGACTAAATTACCACATAAAGATTGGACTACAACGAGAACGAGGAAGAACCTGATACAAACAGCCTGCTAAGACTGGACTCAAACCTCTAAGAAGAGAGGACATACAAGTACTTGCTTTTGCTACTGCCTTTTCTCTGGGAAAAGTAAATACATATTAGCACGTTATACTCAGGATGGTGTACCATCCTTTACCTCTCGTGCACCTCTCCCGTATGCACATAAACTTAAAATCTTATCTTTGAAATCATGGGTGTACATGTTTCATCGTGTAGATCTCTAGCTTGGCATGTGTGCTTATGCAATGTTATGCTATGCATGCAGTGCTATGCAAACTAAGAAAAGGTCTTAATGCATGCTATGAGCGGCGTACACATGCGATCTTTTGCATCCCATACTACATATTATCGCATGCAACGAAAAAGAAAATCTAATGGACACGCATGCGACCTACGTTATGCATCCCATACTACATAACAGTCGTATGTTGTCACCTATGAGGATCCATATACAGACACATATTATGCATCCCATACTACATAATGTGCCCCGTATACTTCTTTCATGCTTATGAGTGTAGTGTTCGTGCTTCAGCCAAGATCTACCGATGACCCATCAGTGAGTGTATGCAATGATTAACGATTCTTACTGGACGGTTAACCGGGCCAACCAGAACATTTCCAGCAACCCAGCTAACCTAGCTCTGATACCAACTGTCACAACCCGTATTTTCCCGAAATAAATTATATTATCAGAGCGAAGGGGAAAACACGCGTCATGATGCCACGTCCTGTAGGGGACAACTACAGACGTTCAGGCGAGCACTCAAACGAACATTTTCTTTTACAAAAAGGTATAAATTAAGAAAAAGGATTATCTTTTAAGATTCATTTCATTTGGGTTAGGAGACCGTGTCCCTCGGCCCTGCGGTTTACAAAGCCGCACTTTATAAAAGACATGCGCACACAACGGAAGAAAATAAGTTCATTTTATTCCTAACGGCGCTGAAGACCAGAGACGTCTCCAGGGCGATCGCCAGTCTAAATTTAGTATATAATAAAGAAGTATCATAATATTCTGTTTTACGCTTTGCAAATAGGTGATACTTAATAATAAATGCGACAAATAATTAAAAGAACAAATTTTTATCTGCTAAAAGAACTACATTAATATTCAGCAGAATAGGCTTTTCCCAGAGTGTACGAATACAAAATAACTAAGTAGCAGTAAAGGAAGCTAGCAGTAGCATCAGCAAGTGAACCAAGCAAAAGCCGTACGGGCGTCAACAACTGACATGAACCCGTAGGAAAAGTGTCAACAGCCAAATGAAACGCTACAACAAGAGAAACTGAATCCTTACCTAATAGGGAGGAAAGCCCTCCACCCGAGAAACTGAACAACCCTGCTCTAAAACCTGCGGCAGCTACGAACCTGAACCTGAGGCATCCATAAGAAAAGAATGCCTCGGCCCAAAGGGTGCAAGAAAACAGCATAGTTAAAAGTAAGAGCAGGAGAAGTAACAAGTGACATATCCAAGCTGAAAGGGGTATATTAATACATATCTTTATTATATAAGGGAAGAGCAAAGTGGCCATGGTGAAACATTCGTCGGACGGATATGCCCTTCAAAAATCTCTTGCTGTAAATCAAATTTTATGTTATTTTGGTCATTTCATAAGGAATATTGCATTGACTTTTTAAACCCCCCCCCCCCCCAAACCTCCCGCCAGCTTTTGATAAAGGACTTCACGCCAGCTTTTGGACACGCGCCCCCTCACTTACATCAACTCGGCAAGCCACAGGCTGCGCTGTCCTCCCTCACGGCACTCTCCATCCTCTTTCGCCTCTATACTTTCTCCTCCCGCACACGACAACCTCCTCCCGCGTCTCCTCCCGGCTTCCTCGACTGCCACCAGCCGAAATCAGAGCAGCAGCGCCTCCTCCCGCCTTCCTCGAAACCCTGATCAAGAGCTCCCCCTCAATGTTCATTTTCATTTACCCTAATCAAGAGCTGCCGATCCCATTATCAAGAGCTCCTCCCGCGTCTCCTCCCGTCTTCCTCGACTCCTTGCTGTGAGTCCTCAAAGATACCTTAATCAAGAGCTGCCGACCCCATTTGGTATTTTCAGTTCCATTTAGGGTTCATAATATGTGCTTCAAATAGAGATTCTCTTCATACTATGCGTTTCCTCCTTAGCAGCACTTTCCGAGCCCAAAGCTGCAGATCCTCCAGAACTTGCGGACGCCAAAGCTGTGTATCCCTCATTGACGGTGTGCTCTACCCCTCAATTCTCTGTTTCATTTATCCAGATACTCATTGACGGTGTGCTCTCAGATTTTTTGTTATTCTCATATTTTGTTCTCAATTTCTTTGTGATTTTGTTCTCAATTTCTCAGATTTTGTGTTCTCATATTTTGTTCTCAGATTTTGCTCAGATTTTGCTCAGATTTTGTTCTCAAGCTTTTCCAGAACTCTATCTTCTCCTGCAATGTTAGTTTATTTTCAGATTTCTAAAAGGTTTATGGATTTGGTACATGTCAATTATAGTGATTTGGTCTCATGCCAGGTTTTTAATTTTTTCCGAGATCAACTTTTGGACTGAATATCAAATTTGCGTGAAACAGATTTGATGTGTTTTTTTTTCAGATTCTTCTGTTCTTAGTTTTTTAGAATTTTGATATGAATATTGCAGGAGATACCAATATCTTCAATATTTTTCAGATTTCTAAATGGTTTATGGATTTTGTATATGTCAGCCATAGTGATTTGGTTTCATGCCAGGTTTTTAATTTTTTCCAAAATCGACTTTTGGACTGAATATCAAATTTGCGTGAAACAGATTTGATGTGTTTTTTTCAGATTCTTCTCTTCTTAGTTTTTTAGAATTTTGATATGAATATTGCAGGAGATACCAATATCTTCAATATTTTTTCTGAGCCCGATTTTTCCGAGATCAACTTTTGGACTGAATATCAAATTTGCGTGAAACATATTTGATGTGGTTTTTTTTCAGATTCTTACTCTGTTCTTACTTTTTTAGAATTTTGATATCTATACTGCAGGAGATACCAATATCTTCAATATCTGCATACAACATTTATTACATATAGAAATAATTAACCTAGAAAACTATTACTCTAACTTCACCTTTTCAATACAAAGTACAGGGGGACTTGGAAGTCTTTACAGCATCTTAACTGCATCAAGCTTTCACTGCAATATTAAAGAACAAAGGTTTAAATTATAGCTTCAGTTTTTGGGAAGCTAATGGGGCCCCCACGCACGGCTGTTTTATTTCTCCTCTTCTATTTTTGCTTTCTCACCTGTAATTGTTTAGGGTTTAGGCTTTCTGCTGTTATAGTTAATATTTCCGCTGTTATAAGGCTACAATTTCTGCTGTTATTAAGGTTATTACTTCTGTTGTTATTATTTCTTCAAGAAATGTTAACACAGTTATTATTTCTGCTGTTATAGTCCTCCTCGATTTAGCATTTCAAAATTTTGCTATTATTTTAGCTATTATTTTTGCTGTTATTATTCAGTGAATTATGATAATGTTCTAGCCGAACACAGTTATTGTAATCATTGCCATTAAATTCCCTTCTATTAGTAATCTTTGTCATTTGAAAATCATATTGATTGAACGGTCATTTTTACAAGAGTTTGATGCAGAAATTTTTGTATTCCCAATATGAACTTAAAAAATACATTCACCTACTAAAATAAATAGCTTGACGGTCTCAGCTGATTTATATATGCGGCGTGATGAATATATTGCAGGTCTCAGCTTCTTCGAGACTTTTCTGTTGATCCTTGCCTCAACTGCTCATCGTCTACCCTCTTCCACAGGTTAATATCTCACTATGCTACTCATTCTCCTCTTCACCGCGGGATTGTTCCCTCTAATTTCATTTATAAGCTTTTCTGCATTCATTTATAAGCCATCCTCTTTATTAATATTAATCATTTTGATCCTGTATATTAGTTTGCATTTCTATAGTGGATAGTTTTTCTTGGAATTCATTTCAATGTTGATGCACCCTCATTTCAATACATATCTGTTGTTAAGAGTATATACAATGGCAGAAAAGTCCTCAATTGATCTCTTTTAGTTAAAATGTATGTTTTAGAGTAGATGTAATGAGAACATGATTTTATTTCACTATAAGCAGAAATCAGATTTTAACACTATAGTTTTTTGCATGGTTCTTATAATGTTAAAATTTCTTATAACGTTTACTTTTCCACTAAGACAGTAACATTCTTATGACTATTTTTATAGTTCACCACTTCAAAATCCACAAATAATTTATTATCCTCATTATGTCGATTTTATTTAACTGTATATCCCCCATTCTTAATTTCCAAGTAATATGCTTACTGAATTTTAACAAAAAAATTTAACCAACAATTTTGCTCTCTTTCTTAGCATTTTTAATTTGTTCTTCTTCATATAGCTTTCTTCGCATTTTTAATTTGTTCTTCTTTATATATAATAGTTGCTTCAGAAATTGTCCCTGCTTCAGAAATCGTCCCTGCATTTTGACTTTGTTCTTTATATATTTACTTTGTTCTTTATATATTTACTCTGTTCTTATCGCTTATCCATTTCAGGACCGTCCCTGCTTAACACTCCTTGCTGAGCTTTTGGTCTGGGAGTTCTCAATATTTGGTAATGTTTTAATTTGATGCGTTATCATTCCCATTGTCTTAATTTCCTGCATTTTCACTCCCATTCGCTGATCTCTCTCTACTTAAAATCGATGCTTATCTTCCTTGCTTATCGTGCTATTTTTTGGTTTTACACATGCTCGCAATCTATTTGATGGATTGCCTAAGAGATGTCCGATGTGAATTTTCAACTTACATGCTCGCAATCTCTACATACATTTGCAGTTATTTGGATTTCTTATGCCCCGGATCACTATATACCTTTGCTCTACTTTTGGTGGATTTTGTTCAGAAACTCTGATTTAGGCTTTTCTTTTATTTTTGGAGTTCTTAATTTTTTATTACCATTCGATAAAGAGGCATCATGAGATTAATGTATTTTGAGTTCTTAATTTTCTATTAACTTTTCTTTTCCCTAACATATATATATATATATATATATATATATATATATATATATATATAATTTTCACCTTAAATAATTTAACAGTATTTGCATGGGGAAATTTCAAAGCCATGACTTAGCTGTTTTCTGAAGTTCTGACTTTGAATTTAAAACTTAGATTATGACATTTAGAAATATTTGTGTTTACAAATGGGTGCATATTCTGGCTCTTTCACTTTCATAAGTTTCTTTCATTTCATCCATTGCTATCCATAATCTGCACCTTCAATCCTCACCTTTCTTCTCCCTCAGTATTATTATCTAAAAATGTTTTCTTGGTTCTGTCAATACTTCTAATACAGGTGAAGAAAATATGAATTGTGTTTACAGGAGATATGAGGAGTGGAGATATTCTGGCTCTGTCAATACTTCAAATATGAATTTTCTGTTGAATGAGAAGCACATGAATGCAGAACACATTTGCATTGTGTTCTTTGAAGCATATCTCTATTTTTCTTACTGCAGATCGAACAATTATTAAATTTTCTTGCATAGTTGTTTTCTACATAGTTTTTTTCTATAGTGGATTCCCTCTACATATAGGAAAAAATGTGTTCAGATGACCCGTTTCATGTTGGGTTTCATGTTCCCCTTCTTATTCTCACAAAAAAAGCTCAAGTTAGGTTTCATGCTCTTCAATTTCATGTTCCCTCTACTTGGGAATCTTCATGTGGTAATTTTAGTGAGTGCTGAATATGGAGATGTGAATGCATGACAATATTGTTTTAGGAAGATGATGAATGGATTCAGTAAATAGATGGGGCAAATTAATAAATTTTTGATCTCCCATTTATATTTAACTAGGTGGCGCAGCCAACCAGGTCCCTGAAAAACTTCATTCACAGCGGTGATTTACAGCAGCTTCGACCATCAGCAAAAGCATTTCTCGGCATTTCTTTGTGGTAACCTATGTTTGTGCTATGTCCATTTTGGGAGGCCAGTGTTTGTTTGTGAGGAAAATTATTCTGCAATGTTCAAAAGCATTTCTCCTGTTTGTTTGTGAGAAAATTTCTTTCTTCATTCGTGCGATCTTATTTCCCCATGTTTATTTTTACTGCTTTGATGCCCTTAATATTGAATTAAAAATGGTTATGTGTAAGTGTGTGTAATGCTTTGATGCTCTTGAACTGCTTCAGAGAGCATATATCTGCAACTATAACTGCAAATAACATTTCTCCTGTTTGTTTCTTAGAGAGCAGTGGGAGGAAGGTTCTGCTGAGCAAACAACACTGCAGTTGGGCACCGGAAGCCATCTAAGATATAGGTTCTGCTGTGCAATAAGCATAATACCTGTAATAATACTAACAGAACCTATGAGAATTTTAAAAAGTCAAGAAAAATAGAAGTACAATCCATAATTAAAATGAGTATTATTGCTAAAAATGATTACAGAAAAATGTATACAAAGCTAAAAATAACGATACATCTATTAAAAGTGACTTCTAATAAAAATGAGTATTATTGTTTCTCGAATGCTTCGAAGAAGAAATATAATCTTTTAGTTGTTCGATCCTCTTTTTAATACTAAAATTTGGGATGCATAAATTGATGTTCCTCTAGGTTTTGTTTTGATTTTTTTTATTAAGAATGCCAGCAGATTTTGTTTCGGTTTCTCCACCTCTTCGGTTTTGTTCTTATGGGTTCAAGAGTTCTCACAACAATATTAAGTCAAGCTTTTCTTCTTCCTTTTTTTGATTAAAAATGGCAGCATTCAAGCTGTTGTTGGTGCTTTTCTTAAAATAAGTGTTTTTTAGATTACAATATGGTAGCAGATCAAACTTGATTAGATTTCTCACACATACTTGCTGGCACTTCTAGAGGAAGCTAACAATTTAATAGAATTTATTCATTACTGCCTTCCTTTTAATGATTTAATTGTGCTCACAATGCTAATGAAGCTTATCTTATTGGAGCAATTAAGTTTCACCCATTCATTAGGCTTCACCCATGTTGATGTATGTGTGCAACCCACCTCATTTTTGCACAAAGAAATTTAATATCTAGCCGGTTATATAAAAATAGATAGAAAATTGATGTGCATTAGTAATGAAAAATATTGTTCAGTGTATAAGTGCAATGTGTGGCTCAGTGTATGGGATGCAATGTGAGGCTCGATTTTAACTACTGCATAGAATGAAATATAAATTTGTTCAAACATCCTTTAGCATAGAATGAAATAAGTAACAGAAAATAACTCAATTATAACCCTTTAGCAGAAGACCAATATCGCCCCCCGACCAATATCTTCCCGAAAATCAATATCGCCCCCCGACGACCAATGTCTCCCCCACGACCAATGTCGCCCCCACGACCAATGTCGCCCCCACGACCAATGTCTCCCTCACGACCAATGTCGCCACCACGACCAATGTAGCCCCGACGACCAATGTCGCCCCGACGACCAATGTCGCCTCGATGACCAATGTGCCCCGACGACCAATGTCGCCCCGACGACCAATGTCGCCTCGATGACCAATGTGCCCCGACGACCAATGTCGCCCCGACGACCAATGTCGCCCCCACGACCAATGTCGCCCCGATGACCAATGTCGCCCTGACGACCAATGTCGCCCCCAAGACCAATGTCGCCCCGACGACCAATGTCGCCCCGACGCCAATGTCCCCCTCACGGCCAATGTCCCCCCCCCCCCCCCACGGCCAATGTCGCCCCCATGACCAATGTCGCCCCGACGACCAATGTCGCCCCCACGGCCAATGTCGCCCCCCCGCATGGGGTCCCCCGTGCACGACTGCTCGTATATATATACATATACCCATATATATAACTATATATATATACGCTTATATAAAGATTTCAGTAATAGAAGGTTAGGAAGATCCCGCAAAGAAGCAGCCCGATAAGCAAGAGCATGACTAGACTTGGCATATAATGCAAAAATGGACCAGTGGTGGCGGACCCAAAACAATGTCACTATCCACCCACATAAAGGGGACATTCACCCCAAATAAGAAATAGGCGCCGTGGTGGTGGTGGGGGAACCCAGTGTTCCCTGTACCCATCCTACCAACCACTATTAAAAGATCTGCGATGGGTGAACCCAGTGTTCCTTGTACCCATCCTTCCAGTGCAAACAAGTCCATCAATATTTAGCCAAGTAAATATGCAGAAGTAGCCAAGTAAAACATGATCCGGAACAAAATCAACCAGAATAAACCATCTAGGAGTAGCCCAAGATCGGGACAAAGCTAAACATATAGCAGCTAGCATATAAAAGGGGGATAGAAGTGAAAGTGGAGGTTAGATCTTAAGTTACTCTAGAGGGGGGGGGGGGGGTGAATAGAGTATTAAAACTTTTCCTTAGTTTTTATAGCGGAATTAAAATAGTATTATATATAAGTGTAAGCAGTGTGAGAATTATATAAACAAAAAAATTAGTAAATGAAATCACAAAACAAACAGCACAAACACAGAAAATGACCAAACACAGAAGACACAAGGAGCTATAGTAGTTCCCCAATAAATCTGGGTACGTCTACTCTTCTACCACCTTTGGTAGGAATCCACTAGGAGGTTGTTGATAAGGTGCCCTCTCACCAGGTGAGCTGTTGATAAGGTGCTCTAACCAAACTGCAGGTTTTTGCTAAGGTGCCCTGTCACCGAGATTAACTTTTGAAGGGAGTTATAACCCTGTACAAGAGAGGTAAGAAAGAGTTTATAGTGTTCTTCTCTGTCAAGATGCTGAGAGAAGACTCTAGTGGATGTTGTTGTAAAGCTCCCCCTGTCAGATTGAAGTATTTGACAGAAGATGAAGAAGCTTTCTCTTGAAAACTAAGATCTCCTGTAGCAGATTGATCTGGAAGAACAGGTTCTTCAGATTGCTTGTTGCTCTTTTAGAAGATCTGACTTTGTAGCAGATTCTGAGTGAATGCTCTTGAGGATGATGTTCTCAGAAGTTTTGTGCTGCTTGTAGAAGAAGATCGATCATATATCTTTTTTTTTTAGATCTATATATATGTATATCCTTTGCATTCTGTAATAGAATGACGTTTGAATTCAAACGATTTTGGCAGGTCCTTTTTATTAATTTTTTTTTGACCGTGAAAAGATTCCTTTTCATTAAATGTCAACGGCTATTGCTGCCTTGGAAAAAGGAAAGAAGGGAATATATTAACTGAGTTTAATATCCTTCCTTATCTGTCAGATTACGTCCAAGGATATTAAATAAATCCGTTATATTCGTCGTTTTGCTGTTAGGATAAATAAAATATAGTTGATAACAAATCTGGGCTTCAATAAATGATCTGTCGAACGCTGGCTATAATCTATGGAGCGCTGTCCAGAAGATGTTGAACGCTGGCTGGAAAACTGTCGAGCGCTGTCCAGAAGATGTTGAACGCTGGCTATAATCTATCGAGCGCTGTCCAGAAGATTTTGAATGCTGGCTAAAAACTGTCGAGCGCTGTCAACAAAAACTGTCGAACGCTGGGAGCCATCTGACGAGCACTGCTAGCCATTTGTTGAGCGTTGGGAACCTTAGATTAAATCTTGAGTTCTAGCTAATTTATCAGCCTAAAGACTTGACCCTTAAACTATACAATGGGGTCAACTGATCCTAATCAGTACATAGTGATCCTAGCCCAAAACAGTAAAAGGGTTGCTCCAACAATCTCCCCCTATTTGGGTTAGGATACTATATGACAAGAAAAGTTAAATAGATACAGCAGAAAGTATAATCAACAGAGCAACAATGAAATGAAATATATCTGATAGATTAAAATAGATCATCAGATAAGATAAAAATAAATGCTCTGAGTTTAGAAACTTTACATTCATAACCAAGCAATTTATTTAAGGCTTTTTGTCCTGAGAAGGTGGCTTGAATATGATTTTCCTGTTGGGGTCTTCTGATTTCTTTTTGCTGATAAACAAATCTTGAGCACCAATGATTTTCTGTTCTTTGACATGAGGGATAAATGCTTCTGGGTGCATATCAATATATTCCTCAGTATTGAATGCTTTAACTATTTTGTATTTTTCAAGTTCTTTTCTTCTGTATTCTGACATGGTTGAGAAACTTGAGAAGTCTTTGCCTTCTGCTTTAGCCTTTTTAATCTGTGCATATGCAATTGTTTCTCTCAGTCTTGCCATCTGACAGATTTTCTCTTCTTCTGGATTTGGAAAGTAATAAATATCTTCTAAATCATTTTTGTCTTGAGTGACCTTTTGAGGTACTCTATCTCTGTGAAGAGATCCATCAGAAATGTGAAGTTTGTATTCTGAAGATATTTGAGAAGAAGAAAAGGTTTGACTTTCTTGAAAGATAGGAGCTGATTTCTTAGAGGAAGGAGCACTGGCTGATCCAGAGGCTTGAGAACCACTAGAACTACCAGGTCTCCCTGAATGTTGAGAGCTTGGCTTCTGAGAGGAAGATGATACACCTGATGATCCTATTGCACCAGCTGCTGGAGGAGGAGGAGGAGGATGATTGTGCTTGACTGGTTTGTCAGGGATGTAGCCAGTCTTCTTGAATTTCTTCCTCCTATTGTTCTCATTTCTGGAGAGCTTCATCCAGTGAGGAGTTTTCTCATCAAGAGGAACATTATACAAAATGTACAGAGGAATGTCATTATTTGGATTTGGGGGCTTGGGAGCAGCCTTTTACTTAGCTGTTCTTTTCTTTCTTTTCTTTGAAAGTGTATCATCAGAATCACTGTTGTCATCATCATCATCAGAGTCAGAAGATGAGATTGGCTTATTGTATAGATCATCAATTCTCTTGATTGCTTCACGAGCCTTTAATCTTTCTTCTTCAGCTTTGTCAAACTCTGCATCTGCTTCTCTCCAGATTTCATCAGAGCTTGGCATTGGTTCTTCATTCCATACAGGAATTGGAGGTGAAGAAGTAATTTGTGGGGCTGTTGTATCATCAAGGAATTCTGCAAGATCATCTTCATATTCTGCAGAATGATCCTTTATTTGAATGTCTTGAACAGTGGATGAAGGAATAGAGGATATGTAATTTTGTGTGATATCAGAATGAGTTTTCTGAGGAAGGCAAATCAGAGCCTTTGATAGATACTCTATGTATACCTTTGGCGATACCCTTGAAGTATATGTGACATCAAATTTTGATAATAAGCTATATAGATCACAGGATGGATGAATGCATATATTATTTACTTCTTCTATAACTTGTGTATCTGAATCAATTATATCTGTATCAAAAATTGTAACTTCTGTATCTTCTTCTGGAGTTTCTTCTGTTTCTGGAGCTTCTTCATAGGACATCTCCCCCTGCCTAGCTTCAGGATAGCCTGAATCTAGGCCCCTAGTAGAAGGGACAGCATTGGAGGAGGGAAGAGAAGCTATCTTAGCAGATAAAGTAGAAAGTGCCTGAAGAACTGGAGCAAGTTTTGCATCCAGGAGCTGGCTCATTTTAGGAAGGATAAGATCAAAAACTTGATCAGCAATAGAGGAGAGGTTGAGGGATGGATAATCTGGTGGATGGCTAGTGGATGGTTGCGAAGTGGATGGAGATGATATTGGAGGAATGATATTGCTGATGTTGGTGGTATGTGTGGGAATGTCTAGATGGATTGGACTAGGAGAATGAATAGGTGAATGATATTCATTGTGTATTGGAGAGGGAGGTGTGGTAGGTAGTGGTTCTGAAGATAGGGGTGGAGGTGGAGCATCACTGATGTGGGTAGTTGAGAGTGGAATATCATTGATGGGTGATATTGCAGTTGAAGGAGGGGATGAAGAATGAGAATGTGCAGGAGATTGTTGAGCAGGTGGAGAGAGGATTTGAGAGGAATGAGGAACTGAGGAAGGATCTTCTAGAAGGGTAGAGGGAGTGACTTGATCAGTCCTTGTGTCCTCAGAAGCTTTCCTTTTTCTGGAGGCCTCAGCTCCTGTATTCTTCTTGGGAATTACTCTATCCCATTTAGCAAAGAGTGCTGAGGTCAGCCTCTTGCTGGCATTTATTGTTACTTTTGGTGACACCAGATGCTCTGGATGCCTTTCCTGCAGAAAAATCCCTAAAATTCTGCCAAAGCTAACATTCTCCTTGGAAAGCTTCTTCTTAATCAAGTTAAACAGAAGTGATCCCCAGTTCACTTTCTTTTTCTCCATCAAGGACACCATCAACAGAAATTGGTGCCTTTTAACATAGTCATGTCCTATTGTTTTTCCTAACAACACTTTGCCAACTATATTTGATAAGAATTTGTATTCCAAAGACAGATTTTTCTTAAGCAGATGATTAGGGTTTCCAGAGGAGTGACCCATTTTGACTAAAACTGCTTCAAATTCATCAGAACTAATTTCTATATCGTCATCACCATTCACAAGCCAAAAACTTCAGTTAGAATGGTAGGTGTAAGAGAAACCTGATGTCCTGAGATTGTGCCCGTCAGACATTCATCTTCCTGCTTAACTATGAAACACCATTCTTTGATTTCAGCTGTGTGAAGCTTTATCCTCAAGCTCATTAACTTCCTCAACTGTTGCTCTTCAAAGAGTTGAAGGATGTCCTTGAAGATTTGATCAGATGTTGCGAAGGATTCCATATCTATGTCGAACCCAGCATCGAACTTCATGGAATAGAGCGAGGCTTGAGAAATCGCCATTGAGTCCTGCAAAAGAAGCGAAAGATCAAGTGCAAAAGGGGAAGTGGAGGAATACGATTTTTGTAGGCGCGAACTTAGAATGAAGTAAAATAGGTGTTATATAGTCGAGGAAATAGGGAGGAGAATTCGAGGAGCGCTGTTCGGTAAAACCTAATTAAATCTGAAGTCGAATCGACTATAAAATTTTGTCGGATAGTGTTAAAAAAAATATCTTTTTCGTCGACCGCCGTTCGACAAACGAGATTTTCTTCACTGACTCTGAATATGAAGGTTTTTGTCGACCATCGTTCGACGAATAAAAATTTGTCATTCTTCGTTCGACAAAAAAATTTGGATAAGATAGAAAATATAATTTTCAACAAATTGAGTCTCCATCTATCATTCCCAGTTGATTCATAAAGAAGATATGTTTCTTTTCATCCAAGGGTTTGGTGAAAATATCTGCTCTTTGTAAATCAGTGGAGATGAACTGTAGGCAAATTTTATTTTTATCCACATTATCTCTGATAAAGTGGTGCCTTATTTCTATGTGTTTAGTCCTACTATGGAGAACTGGATTTTGTGCTATAGATATTGCACTAGTATTGTCACAAAATATAATTGATTGATTTAAGTTGATACCATAGTCTAGAAGTTGATTTTGTATCCACAGTATCTGTGAGCAGCAACTGCCTGCAGCAATGTATTCTGCCTCAGCTGTTGATGTGGACACAGATGTCTGCTTCTTACAAAACCAAGACACAAGCCTATCACCAAGAAACTGACAAATTCCTGATGTGCTTTTTCTGTCTACTCTGCATCCAGCATAATCTGAGTCTGAGAATCCAGTTAATTCAAAATCAGATGCTGTTGGATACCAGAGACCTAGATTAGGACAGCCCTTTATTTATTTTAAAATTCTTTTTAATAAAGATAGATGAGATTCTTTAGGGTTAAATTGAAACCTAGCACAAATACAAGTAGCAAACATTATATCAGGCCTACTTGCTGTCAAATAGAGTAATGAGCCAACAATTGCTCTAAACACCTTCTGATCAACAAGTTTCCCTGATTCATCAGCATTAATGACAGTATTAGAAGCCATGGGTGTTTTCATGGGAGAGGAATCAGACATTCCAAACCTTTTTACTAATTCCTTAGCATACTTGGATTGTGAAATGAAAATTCCTGATGAGGTTTGCTTCACTTGAAGACCAAGAAAGTATGATAATTCACCCATTCTACTCATTTCAAATTTAGATTGCATAAGTTTAGAGAACTTTTTGCATAAATTTGAATTAGTAGAGCCAAAAATAATATCATCTACATATATTTGAACTAGCAGTGTTTGATTTTTATGTATTCTGAAACATAAGGTTTTGTCTACTAAGCCTCTACAGAAATTGTTTTCCAATAGAAAATTAGCTAAGGTCTCATACCATGCCTTGGGAGCTTGTTTGAGACCATAGAGAGCTTTATTAAGCTTGAATACATAAGAAGAGTGAGTTGGAGAGATGAAACCTGGTGGTTGTTCCACATAGACTTCTTCCTTGATATCTCCATTTAGGAATGCACTTTTTACATCCATTTGATATACCTTAAATTGTTTGTATGCAACAAATGCTAAAAATATTCTGATAGCTTCAAGTCTTGCCACAGGTGCAAATGTTTGATCATAGTCTATGCCTTCTTCCTGTGAATATCCTTGAGCTACTAGCCTTGCTTTATTTCTCACAATATTTCCTTGATCATCAAGTTTGTTCCTGAAGACACACTTGGTGCCAATGACTGGATGGCCTCTTGGTCTTGGAACCAAATCCCAAACATTGTTTCTTTCAAACTGGTTGAGTTCCTCTTGCATTGCAAGAATCCAATTTGGATCTTGTTCTGCATCTTTTATGGTTTGAGGTTCAACTTGTGATAGAAAGCAAGTATGCATCTGATTTTGGTGTAGTTGATGTCTTGTCTGAACACCTGCTGAAATATCACCAATGACTTGTGAAATTGGGTGATCTCTAACTGTGATGTGATCAATAGTTGGAGTTAATTCTGCAGTGGTATTTATTTGGGGATTTTGTTCAGTAATTGTATCCTGTGGAGGATGTTCTGCTGTTGCTTGATTCTGATAATCAACAAGATCTGGATGATCTTCTTCTTCACTATCTTCAAGGTTTTGAGCTAATGGTTGCATTGAATCTCCTGACTGTAGATTTAGTTCATTAAGCTCTTCACATAGAGCTGGTACCTGGAAAGCATTCTTGGTAGAAGAGTTCTTCTCCTTGTAAGACATGTTAGTTTCATCAAAGGAAACATGCATGGATTCTTCTATCTTAAGAGTGGATTTGTTAAATACCCTATATGCTTTGCTAACTATTGAATATCCTAAGAAAATTCCTTCTTCAGATTTTGGTTCAAATTTTCTAAGATATTTCATATCATTGTTATGAACAAAACATTTACAACCAAAAGTTCTGAAATAGTCAATTTTAGGTTTCTTCCCTTTAAGTAATTCATAAGGAGTTTTACCCTTAAGTTTGTGTATCAAACTTCTATTCAGAACATAGTTTGTTGTGCTAACAACTTCTGCCCAAAAGTATAGTGGAAAATTAGCATCTGCAAGCAATGTTCTTGCTGATTCAATTAGGGTCCTATTTTTCCTTTCAACTACCCCATTCTGTTGAGGAGTTCTAGGAGCTGAGAAGCAATGCCTGATACCTTCCTTCTCAAAGAATTCTTGCATAAGAAGAGACTCAAACTCAGTGCCATGATCACTTCTGATCAATGCAACTACAGTAGAGTATTCAATCTGTATGCTCTTAAGAAAGTCTATAAGAACTTTAAAGTTATCTGACTTTTCTCTCAAAAAGAATACCCAAGTGAATCTAGAGAAGTCATCTATAATAACTAGAGTGTAAGACTTCCCTCCTAAACTCTTTATTGCTATAGGTCCAAAAAGGTCCATATGTAGCAAAAATAAGATTCTAGGTGAATCACTTTTAGATAAGGATTTAAAACTGTTTTTGGTTTGCTTACCTAGCTGGCATGCCCTACATAAACCTTCTTTCTTATATGATCCTGATGGTAGACCTCTAACAAGATTATCTTTAGATAGTTTGGCAATTGTTCTAAGATTTTCATGCCCTAATCTTTTATGTCATAGTTCACTGGGTTTGCTTAGCTCATTAAACAGGCAAATTTCTGATTTAGAGGAATTGAAATTTACTAAATATATATTACCCTGTCTAATACCTGATAAAACAATGACATTATCAGATGACTTGATAATGCATTCTGATTTATTAAAGGTTACCTGATAACCTTCATCACATAACTGACTTATGCTGATGAGGTTGTGCTTCAGACCCTTCACATAGGTGACTTCCTTGAATGTTACTGCTCCAACCTTGATTTGACCAAGGCCTTTGGTTTGACCATGGTTGGAGTCTCCAAAGATCACTTTGGGTCCAAGTTGTGCCTTGTAATTTTTCAGATTGGCCTTGTTTCCTGTCATGTGCTTTGAGCAGCCACTGTCCAAGTACCATTTTTGATTTAATCTTGGATGGTCGTGTACCTGCAAAGACAAAAACATAAACTAGTTGTTTTTGACCCAGACTACCTTGGGTCCTTTTGTGTTACCACAAAATTCAGAAATAAATGACATTTCAGGCTGGTCCTTATAGCCTTGTGGATGATATCTCCTTGGAGGTATTATCCATTCAGTGAAAGGATTTTTAGTTTGTTTGGAATTAAGATTTCTAGTATTTCCTGTATAGTATCTGTTCGACAAATTTGGATAAATTGGTCGACTATTGTTCATCTGATGACTATACTGAAAATCTGTTTTCAGACTTCGTCGAGCTCCGTTCGACAAATTTGAATCTTTTTGTCGATCTCCGTTTGACGAATTCTTTTGAATTCTATTATCCTTAACAGACTTGCTTGAAATATCTTTATCTCTTTTTGCAGCTTCTTTGCTTTTAGCAGAAATAAATTTTATAGGTGAGGAGAGGATATTTCTCTTAATCAGAGATGACTCACTTGATGAGGCACCCAAGCCCAGTTTGCTATTATTAAGTCTAGCATTGACTGTGCTTGTGATGTCCATCAGTTTGATACTTCTCCCATTTAGGGATTCTTCAAATTTCTTGGCCTCAGAAAGTTTATTCTCAATGAGAACAATGTGTTCTCTGGAGGCAGCCAGATCTTTCTTAAGATTTGCATTTTCTTCATTCATCTTTTTCATTTCAGCTAACTTACATCTGAGTGAGATTATTTCTTTCTCAGAGTTGAGTAAGTCTGAGCAAAGGACTTTGAATTCATCCTTGAATTCATCTGAAGTAAAATCAACATCAGACATTACCTGATCTGCATCATTTTCTTCTTCTGATTCTAAATTTTCTTCATCAGATTTGTTGGCTGAGGCATTGATTGCCATAATGCAGAAGTTCTTTTCTTCTTCATCATTACTGGAGCCTGATGAAGATTCTGATTGTGACTCACTGTCTGAGTCATAAATTGCCAGTAGACATTGGTTGTTCTCTTTTATTTCTTCTTCATCAGAAGAGCCAGATGAAGATTCTGATTCAGATTCGGTTTCACTCCAGGATGTTGCTACAAATCCTCTTCCCTTCTTTTTGTGAGAGTGGGAGGAAGATTTGCTAGAACCTTTCCTTTCTTCCTTTTCTCTTTTTCTCTCCTTTCTGTCCTTTTTGTTTTGATTCTCTGGACATTCAGGAGCAATATGTCCTGGCTTCCTGCAACCAAAACATATAATTTTATTAGAGTGATTTTTGTCATACCTTGGCTTGTCATAGCTTCTGGATGACTTCTTCTTGAAATCTTTCTTAGCCATATTATAGAATCTTTTGGCTATGAAGCTCATCAACTCCTCTTTGGTTGGAGTTGGTCCTTCTTCTTCTGCAGCCTTGAAGGCTATGCTTCTCTCCTTCTTGAGTGCTGGGGATGAAGTGGATTCTTCAGCTTCCCTACTTTTGACGAGCTGCTCATAAGATTTGAGCTTGCCCAACAAGGCTTCAGTGGTGATCTCATTTAGGCTTCTAGCTTCTTTGATTGGCCAGACTCTGGAGTCCCATGTGCTGGGAAAGCACATAGAATTTTGTCATTGATCTCTGTGAGTGAGATCACTTTGTCCAGAGACTTCAGCTCATTTATTATGAGGCTGAGCCTATTGTACATATCAGCAACATTTTCTGATTCTCTCTTCTTGAAGTTCTCATATTGAGAGATCAGGTGAGATCTTCTATCTTTCCTTTCATCTACTGAGCCTGCCACCATGTTGTTGAGAGATTCCCAGATTTCTTTTGCTGAGGTGCACTCAACTACTTTCTGAAATATGTCATCTGACATAGTTAGGGCTAGAATGTTCATGGCCTTTGCATCTGTATTTCTCTGCTTCTTCTGAGCCTCAGTCCACTCAGGAGGTGGAACAACAGTGTTGTCTTTTGTTGCAGTAGTACTAGTTGTTGCTATAGGTGCTGGAGGTCCTGTAAGAATAACATTGAAAATCGCCTCATCAATAGAGTTCATATAAAGCCTAATCCTTGCTTTCCATAGTGCAAACTTACTGAGATTGCACATAGGAGGTCTTGTGCTAGAATATTCCTTGTTTTGTTCCATGAGTTTTGAATGATATAATATTCTTAGATAAAGAAGCTCCTAGACAAATTAAGATCTGGTTGATCTTTGTGATTCAGATGTTAGTCTGTAAAGAATCAACCTCCCTCTGATACCAATTGAAAGTGGAGGATAGATCTTAAGTTACTCTAGAGGTGGGGGGGGGGGGGGGGGGTGAATAGAGTATTAAAACTTTCCTTAGTTTTTATAGCGGAATTAAAATAGTATTATATATAAGTGTAAGTAGTGTGAGAATTATATAAACAAAAAAATTAGTAAATGAAATCACAAAACAAACAGCACAAACACAGAAAATGACCAAACACAGAAGACACAAGGAGCTATAGTAGTTCCCCAATAAATCTGGGTACGTCTACTCTTCTACCACCTTTGGTAGGAATCCACTAGGAGGTTGTTGATAAGGTGCCCTCTCACCAGGTGAGCTATTGATAAGGTGCTCTAACCAAACTGCAGGTTTTTGCTAAGGTGACCTGTCACCGAGATTAACTTTTGAAGGGAGTTATAACCCTGTACAAGAGAGGTAAGAAAGAGTTTATAGTGTTCTTCTCTGTCAAGATGCTGAGAGAAGACTCTAGTGGATGTTGTTGTAAAGCTCCCCCTGTCAGATTGAAGTATTTGACAGAAGATGAAGAAGGTTTCTCTTGAAAACTAAGATCTCCTGTAGCAGATTGACCTGGAAGAACAGGTTCTTCAGATTGCTTGTTGCTCTTTTAGAAGATCTGACTTTGTAGCAGATTCTGAGTGAATGCTCTTGAGGATGATGTTCTCAGAAGTATTGTGCTGCTTGTAGAAGAAGATCGATCATATATCTTTTTTTTTTAGATATATATATATATATCCTTTGCATTCTGTAATAGAATGACGTTTGAATTCAAACGATTTTGGCAGGTCCTTTTTATTATTATTTTTTTGACCGTGAAAAGATTCCTTTTCATTAAATGTCAACGGCTATTGCTGCCTTGGAAAAAGGAAAGAAGGGAATATATTAACTGAGTTTAATATCCTTCCTTATCTGTCAGAATACGTCCAAGGATATTAAATAGATCCGTTATATTCGTCGTTTTGCTATTAGGATAAATAGAATATAGTTGATAACAAATCTGGGCTTCAATAAATGATCTGTCGAACGCTGGCTATAATCTGTCGAGCGCTGTCCAGAAGATGTTGAATGCTGGCTGGAAAACTGTCGAGCGCTGTCCAGAAGATGTTGAACGCTGGCTATAATCTGTCGAGCGCTGTCTAGAAGATTTTGAACGCTGGCTAAAAACTGTCGAGCGCTGTCAACAAAAACTATCGAACGCTGGGAGCCATCTGACGAGCACTGCTAGCCATTTGTTGAGCGCTGGGAACCTTAAATTTAATCTTGAGTTCTAGCTAATTTATCAGCCTAAAGACTTGACCCTTAAACTATACAATGGGGTCAACTGATCCTAATCAGTACATAGTGATCCTAGCCCAAAACAGTAAAAGGGTTGCTCCAACAAGAAGGATTCACCCAACCATAGCAGCTAACATATAATAAAACAGGGCCAATTAAGAGTGCCGAGGAGTTAGCAAATAGAACCACCATAATATTGACCATTTCTAGCTACTTGTAATCGAAGCGCGTAGAATTATTTGCAAGTAATGAAACCCAACAAGAGTGAAGCAAAGCAGCCCCTAACATAAGGAAACAACCCCCAAATTAACAAGCATAAGAAACAGCCCCCAAATACCCAATTATCTAATGCAACAGCAATAAGGCAGCCCTCAAATTTGACAACACTCAAAGAGCATCCCCCCTTAACAAACATACAACAGCAGTCCAGTCCCCCATTAGATCAAAAGGAAACAAAAGCAGCCCCTCATAATAAAAATACAGCAGCAGCCCTCAACAAAATGCACAGGAAGCAAGAGCAGCCCCAAATCATCAAGGAGCAGCCCCCCAATTCAAGAGCAAGGAGGCAGCCCAAAAATCAGAGTATAAACATCAGCCCCCATATAATCAAAACTTAAGAAGCAACCCCATATAACCAACAAGGAATTATACATACAGCAGCCCCAATTTAAAAGATCGGAAATTATGCTACCCAAGGCCAAGGTAGCATACCCCAAGCAGCAGCCCCTAATTAACCCAACAAGGATGGCCCCAATCAAAGACAGCAGCAGCCCAAACAAATACAGCAGCAGCCCAAACAAGACTGCAGCAGCCTAACCATGGACAGCAGCAGCCCAAGCTGAAGACATCAGCCCCAACCAAGAAACAACAGCAGCCCAAAAGAAAGAAAGCAAAAAGGGCAGCCCCAACTGAAATCAAACAAGCACAACCCCATGAAAAGACAGCAGGATACAATACTGCAGCCCCAATCAGATGTCTTAACAGCACCCCCAAATCAAGGTATTATAGAAGCAGGTTTAATAATAGAAGCCCCCTCCAATTAGACATGAAAATAAGGCAGCCCCAACTATGCAATTATAAGAGAATCAGCTCCAAACAAATATTATAACAGCAGCAGCAGGCTGGCAAAACAGCAAAAGCAGGCCAACAAAACAACAGCAATAAAAGAGCAAAACAACAACAGCAACAAGCACAACTACAATAGCAGCAGGGCAGAGCTACAGCAGCAAGTACAAAGCCACAGCAGCAAGGCAAAGCTACAGCAGTAAGCACAAAGCCACAACAGCCCTAAATAATTCCGAACCAAAGGGGAACGAGGTTTTCCAACACGAAATGAAAAAAAATCATACCCAAACATCAGAAGTAAGAAGGATTTCCAGCCATAAGTGGTAACCAAGCATCAGAAGTAAGAAAGGAAGAGTGGAAGAAGAAGAAGTTTTCTTGCCTGAACCGAGATCCAAGGCCGCAATACCACCCAGACCGAGGAAAGCCCGACAAGAGATCTCCGATCCTCTACTCCGACGAAGAAACCATGCGTTGGTGACCCCCAAAACGCCACCTCCGACGATCCCGACGAACCCTAGCTCGCTCGGCAGACAGAGTTTTCGAGGGAGGGGAGGAAGAGTATCATGCTGAAGGGGGAGAAGAATGGCTAATATATGTATATATATAATTATTAAACTTTTATATATATTATATATAAAAGTCTAATTTTTATATATATTCACATATAAAAATTTATACATAAAAATCTTATATGCATATACTCATATACGTAACAGTGAGCATATAAATACGCCTACATGCACCTCCCTATATGACAACGTGATTGCACAAATTTATTTATACAAGATCCAATATACACGAATATATTTGTATCTATATATATATCTATACAAGTACCCGCATATATGCCCTTTTTTTTCTAAAAACGAAACACCGGTTGATGACGACGCTCCCGAGACGGTAACGGCCTTTCGCCACGATGCCCTGAATCAATATTTTGCTTTAGAATAATTATTATTAATTCCATATGTTTTATTGAAATTATTATAAGAAAAACCTGGGGAGTTACAGTTATTGTCTTGATCCTTATTCTCTGAGCACTTCTTGTAAACTTGCTGCTGTGTGATGAAGAAGAAGAAGAAGCTATGCTATTTTTCTGTGCAGAGAGATATATTCTTTTCTATCTTCGAGTTTGAAGGAGGAAGAAGAGAAAAGCTCTATTTGACAGACATAAAATGTGTGATCAATAATCCTTATGTTTTTCTTCTCCTCTCAACATACTTATTCTCCATGATTGGAATTTGAATTTCTTTCTTCTTTTGAGCTATCCTGAAAAGGAATTCCTATTGGACAATTGATTTCCCTTTCTTCTTTTGTTCCCGACTCGTCCATCAGATTTGAATACATTCCAAGACTATTTTTGCTGTATCCTGGAATACTCCATTCCATTCTTGGCAATTAACGAGCCATTGGAGAACTGCCTTTAGCATTGTGGACCTTCTGAAAAGGTATTAAAAGGACAACTAAAAAAGTTTCTATTTCAAACTGTATTCAACGCTGCATCAACTTCATCATTATTCATATCGACGCATCTATGAGTTCTTATAGGAGTAGCTTTGAATTCATTCATAGCTCGGGCTGAACTCAGATGTCGATGTTGCGTCGATTACTTATTGACGTATCCATCGAGTTGAAGACTTGGACTTGAACTATATCTTCTGCTCCGAATTGAAGTCGAAGATGCGTCGACTTCTAAGATGCCTTCGACAGGCTCTTCCTTCCGCGTCGAGTTCCTTTCAACGTTATGTCGACTTGACTTATACTTTGACAGGATGCTTGAGTTGCTTCGACTTTCAATCACTATTGCGTCGATATATAGTCGAAGTTGCATCGACTTCTATTCGATGCAAGTTTTAACTCAATTGAATTTGTGCTTATCTTAACCTAGTCTTGACACTCTAAGGTGAGTGTGACATCCTAAGACATCTAATGATCAATTTACCCTTTCTATACAATATGGATAATATAACCTAACTGATGAAATCACTTTAAGTAATTTGTTAGATAAATCACAAGGGTTTTTCCCAACAATCTCCCCCCATTTATCACAACAAATTTTACAAAATAAAATAAGTGATTTCAAACACGTTTTGACATAAACTCAAATACAAACAACAATACATAAACAATAAAGACAATAATGAATGGAATCACAGACTATTTTATACATTGTCAAGTATTCATATTGTTCTTAACAGCTGTGTACTCCAGATGTTGTAATGTAAGTGTTCATAATTACCAATACCTGGACTTCACTGTTCTTTGTCAGGAGTTTTCCTCTTCCTTAAGAAGACCAGAGGAACTACCTTTCTTGCAGCAAATACAACATGCTCATTTTCTTCTTTAGTTGTCCTGTCAGCTTCTTGATGGGTTTCATTCTCTTTGGGAGGCTCCCCTTGAGAATGTGCATCTTGTTAAGCATTTAGAGCAACCTCCTTAGCAATCATTGCCACCTCATCCAATAGCTGTTCATCTTCTAGGAGCTCCCCCTGAGTTGATGGAAGCTCCCCCTTGGTTACTACATTGATTTCTGCAGCTGGCTCCCCCTGGATTGATGCAAGTTTTTTTGGAGGATCTGCAAAAGGCTCCACTTGGACTGCTCCAGTTTGAAAAATAGTGAGCTTGTTTGTGTTATGACCCTCAGTAGTTGGGACACTTGGGGAAATATCTCCTTATGCACTCTTATACTTATCCTAGACACTCACAATTCCTTGATTAAGCCTCTCCTACTCCTGGATCTGGAAATAGGCGAGCAAGGAGTCGACAAGTCGACAGTGGAGGGAAAGTATGTGACCTGGACTGATTTCAACAATTTCACGCGGTGAATGGAGGACAATTTGCGAGCAGTGTCGCTTCCTCGTGCAAAGGTCACCTCAACCTCGCCTCGTCATGTGACTCTGTCGGAGGAGGGTGTTCTATCCAGGAAAGTAGGGAAGGAGGTGTTGATGGAGGAGCTGGAGCGACCAGCGTAGTCACAGTTATACCCGGTGAGTTCCCAGGGGATCAGATTACGCGAGGTAGAGAACCCAACGAGGTACTAAGATACTAGCATGTTCGAGTATTAGGATACTCGCCAACTCAGAGATCGTTGTCATGGTGGGGGGGGGGGGGAGAAGCTTCTTCTGTGTCGAGATCCTCTCTGCACCAATTTTCGAGGGGTTCAGGGAGCCCCCTGAATTACTATGTAGGAAGAGATGATCTGATATGTCACCTCTAGTGGTTTGAGAATGTTATCCGATCATAAACATGAAGGATACCTTCAAGTGTTGATTCTTCTCCATCACATTCGAGGGGAAAGCAATGGAATGGTTCCATCATCTACCAAGAAGATCAATCTACTATTTCGAGGATCTACGCTGAGGGTTGATGTTGGGAAAAATATCCTCATAATTTATCTTACAAATTATGTAAAAGTGATTTCATCCTCTAAGATTTATTACCCATGTTGTATAGTGAGGGTAATGTAGTCTTTAGGTGTCCTAGGATAACACACTCACATTAGTGTGTCAAAGTCAGTACAAAAGGAGTGCAAAATTAAATTAAGTTAATTCTTCGTCGAAAGGAAGTCAACTTAGCTTCGATTGAAATTTGAAGTAACTTCGAATATAAGTAAAGATAACTCAGACAGGCAGTCGACGCATCATTGGAAGTCGACGCAACATCGAATTGTAATTGATGTAGAAGCCAGAGTCAGTCGACACATCATTTGAAGTCGATGCAACTTTGAATTGTATTCGACTCAGAAGTTAGAGTTTACAGTCTACATCTTCATCTTGACGGATACGTCGATAAGGAATTGAAGAAACATTGACAGCAGAGTTCAATTCAAAGCTGAGGAAGATTTCGAAGCTGCTTCTAGTAGAACTCAAAGGTGCGTCGATAAGAAATTAGAAGTTATTCGACGCAACATTGAATATAGTCACGGATTTGGAAAACTTCTTGGAATAGATTTTGATGCTTATTCAGAAGATATATATGCAAGATATTTGAATTATAACGGGTCGTACGTGAACAAGAAGAGAAAGAATAATTCCAGAGATTCAATAATGATGAAATTGGAAATTATACAAAGGATTTTGATGGGCTGCCAACACAAATAGAAAGAGAGCAATAACTTCTCTTGGACATTCCAACTGGAGAAAGATCAGAAGAGGAAATTCATTCATTTCCATTTCCACGGAAGAATAATATATATAAAATTCAAAAAGAAAAGTGATAACAATTATTATTCTTCTACTCCAGCTCTCTCACAGAATACACGACAGATCTCTCTACATAATATTCTTCAATAGAAGGCTTCTTCTTCTTCCTCTCTCTCTGAAAGAAGTATACAAATATACATAAATCAACAATTGGATCTGGGCTATCATAATCCTTACATCTTCCTCTATGCAAGGATTCATTCTCTGAAGAAGGATCTAGAAAAACACTTAGTCCCTAAATTCCTCATTGACTGCTGAAAGCAGATTCATTTCAGAAGAACAATATTCATCCTCTTCTTCTTCTTACACAATTTCTTACTTTTTGTAAATTAAGTACAGAGTCTTAAGAATCCCTCTTCAAGGGATTCATCATGGTTTAAGATCTCCTAACAAAAGATCTAGTTTGGTTCAAGATCTCCTTATCAAAAGTTCCAATTTGGTTCTAAGAGTCTCCTTAACAAAACACTCGATTCCTTTTTCTAAGAGTCTCCTTACCAAAAGACTCAGCACTATAATAGTGTATTCCTACCAAGGTGGTAGAAGAGTGGAGTACCCAGATTTTGGGGAACCACTATAGCTCTTGTCTCCTCTGCATTGTGATAATTTTCTGTGATGTCTCTTGTTTAGTTTTATTGTTCTATGTTTATTTTATTCTGGTTGGAATTCTAGATGCCTAATAATTAGATTTTTTTGTGCACATTTCATTGCAAAGTTTTAAATCTCAATTCACCCCCTCTAGAGAATACTCAGGGGAGTCATTGTGCACTTTCAATTTGTATCAAAGGGAGGCTGATCAGAAAAAGGTTAACACCTTGATCAAAAAATCCCCTCACTCATTTTTCTCTACTTTAAAAATATTATAAGAAATTGAGTTCTAAGGAGTATTGATAAGTAGTTTTTATTTGATTTTTAGTATAAATTTTAGTATTTGATTACCCAGAAATCGGCGATCCCCTCCAAGCTGATCATTTTCAGGTACCAGGCGATTTTGGCAATCCCATCCGGTCTCAGCAGCATCCCTGGCGATCTCCCTTGCTCCGGGCGACCTTTCTCTGGGCGACCTCCCTCCGTACAACCTCCATCCGCATAACCTCCCTCCATACGACCTCCCTCCGGGCGACCTACCTCCAGGCGACCTACCTCCGAGCGACCTCCCTCCGGGCGACCTTCCTCTAGGCGACCTCCCTCTGGGAGACCTCCCCCATGTCTGGCAAGCTCCCCCTCCAGGCGGTCTCCTCCTTTAGTTTGACGGTCTCACCCCTACCGGGCGAGCTCCCCCTTCCGGACGAGCTCCCCCTGCCTGGCGAGCCCCCCTCCAGGCGGTCTCCTTCTTCAGCCGGGTGGTCTCGCCCTTACAGGGCGAGCTCCCTTCTTGGGAAAAACTCCTTTGATTTAACTTAACAAATTATCTTAAAAGTGATTTTATCTCTTAGGTTGAATTACCCATTGTATAGTGAGGGTAATCTAGTCATTAGATGTCTTAGGGTGTCACACTAAACCTAGGGTGTCAAGACCATTTCAAGAGAAGCATAATTTGGGCAGAGTTAACATTTGTGTCGAATAGAAATTGATGCAACATCGAGTTAATGTCGATGTTACTCTGACTAGAAGATCAAGCAACTCAGCTCTTTTGTCAAAGTAGATTAAGTCGATGCTACATTGAATAGCTATCGACGTAGATGAGATGTTTATGTCGAAGCATCATTGCAATTCGACGCAGCATCGAGTTCAATTCAGCGCATAAGGAAGAATCTGTCGAAGCCATCTGAATTCGACGCAACTTTGACTATATATCGACGTAGACTGTGAAGTTCAAACTCAAGTCTTCAACTCGATGGATATGTCGACAAGTAATCGGCGTAACCTCGACTACTTTGTTTAATCATAGCAAGAAGGAATTCTAAGCTGCTCTTACAAGAACTCGAAGGCTCGTCGATAAGAAAGAAGGAGAAGTCGATGTAACGTCGAATACAGTCTGAAAAGGAAACCTTTTTAGTTGTCATTTTGAAGCTCTCTCTCATGGCCCGCAGCACTGAAGACCGTTCTCCAATGGCTTATTTATTTACTCAAATAGAAAGAAGAATTAAAAGAGGACAGAAAAGCATTCTTGAAAATAATCATACAGTTGGTGGACGGGTCGTGAATTAAGGAAGAAAAGGAAGAGAAATTGTCCAGGAAAAATACCTTTTCAGAAGATACCAGAAAAGGAAATCAAATTCAAATTAAAGGTGGTCAATAAAAGGGATGTGAAGATAGAGAAAGACAGAGTATTCACCACTATCGGCTTGAGTTTTTCGATTAGGGATTCCATTTCTTCTTCTTCCTCCTGGAACCCCAATAGAGAAAAATATAGTGAAAAACAAGAGCTGCTCTCTCTCCCTTAGAACAGAACAACTGAAGGCTGCTCTTCATCAATATCACATGGTATCCAGATTTCAATTAGAAGGAAGAGAAAGGATCTGACAATCATAGCTCCTGCAAATCATCACATTCATAAGCAAGAGTTCACCATCAGCAGATCCAGTGAAAGAATATAGAAGTTGATCTTGAGATAAGCTTCAAAAGAATTCTGAGAACAAAAGTCTTCCTCCTCCTCCTTCTTCTTTCTCTTTCTCATTCTCAACTGCAAAAGAGTTTTTAGAATCCCTCTTTCAAAGGATTCAGTGGTTCAAGATCTCCTTATCAAAAGATTTGTGGTTCATGATCTCCTTATCAAATGATCTGTGGTTTAAGATCTCCTTATCAAAAGATCATTGATTCAAGAGTCTCCTTATCAAAAGACTCAAGCACAGGTGGTGCATTCCTACCAGGTGGTAGAAGAGAGGACTACCCAGATTTAGGGGAACCTCTATAAAATCTCTTGTGTTTGTGTTGTGCTTTTCTGTGCTATCCCAATTCTTCTCTTCAGCATTTTATTTCCTGCACTATATTATTCTGCCTGTGATTTTGCTTGAGCATAATTCCTTTGATTGTTTTTATTGTATACACAGTTAGGATAAAAATATTTTAAATCTTTATTCACCTCCTTCTAGAGGATTCTCAGAGGCACACTGTGCACTTTCAATTGGTATGAGAGGGAGGTTGATCATTAGAAGGTTAACACCTTGATCAAAAAAACCTCCTACTCTTATCTCTTTATTTCAAATATATTTTATAAAGAAAATGAGTTCTAAGGATTATGCCTCAACAAGACTTCCAGTGTGTAACTTAAATAAGTTCACACTCTGGAAGGCTAGAATAAAACTGTATATGAATTCTATTGATGAGGAAATTTTCAATGTCATCCTCACATGTCCTCCTGTCCCAATAAGGAAAGACATTAGTGGAAAGGTCATACAAGCTTCAGTCCCCAGAGCAGAATGGACTGATGATGAGAAGAAGGTCAAGGCATGTGATTCCAAGGCCATGAACATTATGGTCTCAACCATGTCTGATGACATATTCCAAAAAGTTGCTGATAGCAACTCTGCCAAGGAGATCTGGGAATCTTTAACCAGACTAGTTGAAGGGAGCTCAGATGAAAGGAAGGAAAAAAAGTCACTTCTCATATCCCAATATGAGAACTTCAAGAAAAAGGCTAAAGAAAGCATAACAGAAATGTATGACAGATTCAACCTCATCATAAATGAGCTGAGAGAGCTTGACAAAGAAATTTACCTGACAGAAATTAATGATAAGCTCCTCATGTGCTTCCCAAGCACATGGGACTCGAAAATCTGGGCTATTAGAGATTCTAGATGGCTCAGAGAAATTTCAATTGATGCTCTGCTGGGAAAGATCAAGTCCTTTGAGCTCCTACTGAAAAGCTGAGCTGAGTCAGAGGTTCAGGAGAGAATATGAACTACTAAGGAAAGCACTCTTGCATTAAAGACTGCTGAAGCAGATTCCTCCACCACTGAAGAAGAAATGTTCAACCTCTTGGCCAAATGATTCAAGAGGTGGGCCAGGACAGAGGACTCCAAAAGAAAAGAAAGGAGTTCAAGCAAGCCAAGGTATGATAAAACTCCTAAATATGAGATTATTTGTTTTTCATGCAAAAAACTAGGACACATCTCCACTGAATGTCCTGAGGAAGAAAAGAATAAGAACATCAAGCAGAGGAAGGAGCACAAGAAGCAATCCTTCAGTAGGAAGGATAAGAAGAGAGGAAAAGGTTTCATTGCAGAAACATAGAGTGATTTAGACTTTGAATCAAGCTCCTCTTCATCTGATGATGATGAAGAAAGTGGACCAGAAGAAGCCTGCCTAATGGCCTTGGAAGACTCCTCTACTGAGAATGAGGTAACATTTTTTGATGACCTTGATTTTTCATCAAGAGATTTTAAGGATTGTTGTAAAGAATTTTGTCAACATTTTATTAACAACCAAAAGGAACTAAAAACAATCAGAACAGAACTAGAAGAACTCAAGGGAGATAATCAATACTCTGAGAGGACCCAGTGCAACCAACTACACCAAAAGCCCGGACTGTTGGTGATGGCGCAACTTGATCTTTATATCAATGGAAGGGCGCTACGGGTCAAGTGAGGAGACGCTGGACCCAACAATCCCCCCCAGCGTCCAGCACGACCCGCAATTCAGTGGTGCTCCACATGGCCCGCAGGCTCAGAGGTGGCTTGACACATGGCTGCGGCCTCCTGACCCACCGGGACCCACATAGGTAGAGAGAATTTCAAGAATTATCAGCGCCCCCCCCCCCCCCCCCCCCCCCCGTCTCAAACCCGCAACCTCGCTTTGATTCCAATTGAGAGGACCCAGCGCAACCAACTACACCAAAGCCCGGACTGTTGGTGAAGGCGCAACTTGATCTTTATATCAATGGAAGGGCGCTACGGGTCAAGTGAGGAGACGTTGGACCCAACATACTCAATTAACTATGATCTGAGAAATAAGTTATATGAAAAAGAAAAAGAATTACATATACTAGATAATAAAAATTCTGACCTAAAGAAAGAAATTACAAAGGCTAAAGCCTTAGAGGACTCCCTCAATGGAAGGAGTCATGAGATTAAAGATATCTCAAAAAATCTCTTCAAGAGATTTTATCATCTTGATCAAGAATCACAACCGCCCACTAGCACTAAAATCCCTATCAAACATATTTGGGAAAATCTTGTAGCATCATTTAGGTCTAGACCTGATAATATTCTAGAATCAAGTGAAGATCACAATGATCACAACCCTAATAAAGTCACCATATTTAATAGGGCAAACATTAGTGATCAACCAAGAATCTTAGGCAAACATCCCTTAGAATTATCAAATAAAAGCCTTAACAAAAAGAATCATACGTCGAATAGAACTCGACGCAATTTTAAAAATGCGTCTAATACAACTTGATGGAATCCAGCATATGCGTCGACATCATTTCGAAGCAACTATGTGGGTACGTCGAATTACATTCAACGGTACGTCGAATTACATTCAACGGTACGTCGAATTACATTCAACACAACCAATACCATGCCTAGAATGGCTATCGATGGGACTATGTAGGTACGTCGAATTCCATTCGACGTAACTCTAAGAAATGCGTCAATTTTTTCTCGACGCATATTTTCTGCACAAAATTACCAAATCTCAAAACCTCTTTCTACTTCTATTCCAAGATGTATTTGCTGCTCTAAACAAGGACATATTGCCAAACATTGCTGGCATAATAATACAACACTCCTTCACCTAAGGGGGAACAATGGAAGACCATCTCATTATTTCATGTCTCCATATGATGATAGAAGAAAGAGACCCCAACATAAGAGGGTCTATACTGATGTTTAATTCAATGTGCAGAGGGAAGACTGTTCAACCACAAACCAGCAGTGGTATCTGGACAGTGGATGCTCCATGCATATGACTGGAGCAAAAGATCTGCTGGAGAATTTCAAGGCCAAGGAAGGGCTAAGGCAATTTTTGGGAACTCTCACTCTAGTCAAACAAAAGGATATGGTTTGCTCAAGATTTTAGAAATCTCCTTTTCTAAGGTAGCTTATGTTGAAGGACTTCAACATAATTTGATTAGCATTAGCCAGTTGTGTGATGGTGAATACAAAGTTGTATTCACTAAGTCTTTGTGTCATATAGTTAGCTCTAAGACTGATCAAATAGTTTTGACTGGTCTCAGAAAAGGTAAGGTCTATGTTGTAGACTTTGAGTACACAAAGTATGAGATCTGCTTGTTTAATTCCCAATTAGAAAATAGTGAGATGTGGCATAGGAGACTTAGTCATCTTAATTTCAAGACCATTGCCAAACTCTCCAAACTCAACCTAGTCAGGGGTTTACCAACTGGTGAAATCAATAAAGACCACCCCTGTAGAGCCAGCCAACTAGGAAAGCAGATTAAAGCTTCATTCAAACCAATTGGAAAGAATGATTCCCCTAGAATCCTATACCTGTTGCACATGGACCTATTTGGTCCTATCTCCACTCAAATCTTAGTAGGTAAAGCTTACACTCTACTCATTGTTGATGATTTTCTAGGTTCAGCTGGGTGTTCTTTCTAAAAGCTAAGTCTGGCACCTTCAAAATCCACTTAAGATTTATTAGACAGATTCAATCAGATTGCAACACTCAAGTTGCTGTGATCAGAAGTAATCATGGCACTGAGTTTGAAAATCAGTTAATGTGTAGATTATGTGAGGATGAAGGGATAAGACAAAGCTTTTTAGCTCTTAGAACCCCCCAACAAAATGGGGTGGCTGAAAGGAAAAATAGAACCCTAATTGAATTAGGAAGGGCATTATTAGTCGAATCCAACTTGCCTAAGTCCTTTTGGGCTGAGGCAGTAAATACTTCCTACTATGTTCTAAATAGGAGTCTCATTCACAAGACTAAGTTGAAGATTCCCTATGAGTTATTGAAGGGAAAAGCACCTATAGTCACTTACTTTAGAATTTTGGGTGTACTTTCTTTATTCTCAACAATGGGAAAAGTCATTTTGCCAAATTTGACAAGAAGGCTAATGATGGGATATTCTTGGGATATTCCTCATCAAGCAAGGCCTATAGGTGCTTCAATAAAAGCTCTCTCAAAATTGAGGAGTCTGTGCATGTGGTCTTTGATGAAACTAACATGTTTTACAAGGGGAAGGAAACTTCCACCAGTCCTATTCTGCAGGAAGAAGACCAGCTAGAAGATCAAGTTGAAAGGATGAGCTTAGTGGACCATCCATGTGTATGTTAGGAAAAAGGACAATAAGAGATTGACACTGACTCAGGTGAAGATTCTGCAGTAGATGAAGAGGAAACTGCAGCACCTGGGTTACCAACCACATACATCATTCCAGTAAATGAGGATAAAGCTCCCACTGTCACAGAGCAAGTGACAGCTCAGGAAGAAGAGAATCTCCTAGATCACTCAACAAGATCCAGGATGACCCAAAAGGATCATCCTCCAACTCAAGTAATAAGAGACTTGACACCAAGAGTCAAGACAAGGAAACAACTCACAAATGAGACAATGCTGCAATGTTTCCTGTCACAATATGAACCCAAGAAGTTTGAAGAAGCAGACAGTGACCCTCACTGGATATCTGCTATGCAAGAGGAACTGACACAGTTTGAAAGGAACAAGGTATGGACATTGGTTGAAATACCAAGGAGTTACTCAGTCATTGGAACCAAGTGGGCATTCAAAAATAAAATGGACTTAACATGAGTCATAATCAGAAATAAAGCCAGACTAGTGGCTCAAGGGTACAGACAAGAGGAGGGAATTGACTTTAACCAAATATTTGCTCCAGTAGCAAGGCTGGAAGCCATTAGAATATTCTTGGCACATGCTGCCCATATGAAGATCAAAGTCAATCAGATGGATGTAAAGAGTGCTTTCCTCAATGGAACTCTTCAAGAAGAAGTGTATGTGGAGCAGCCACCAGGATTTGTCAATCCAACTTTTCCCTCTTATGTGTATAGGCTAGATAAAGCACTATATGGCCTCAAGCAAGGTCCAAGAGCTTGGTATGAGACCTTATCCACTTTTCTTCTGGAGCACTCCTTTGAAAGAGGGAAAGTGGATTAATCCCTTTTCACAAGAGCACATAAACATTAGCTATTATTTGTACAAATTTATGTAGATGACATCATATTTGCATCTACTGATCAATCTCTCTGCAAAAGGTTTGCTTACCTAATGCAGTCAAGATTTGAAATGAGTAGCATGGGGGAATTATCCTATTTTCTTGGTCTTCAAGTAAGACAAAATGCAGATGGCATTTTCATATCAAAATCCAAATATACCAGAGAACTCATCAAGAGATTTGGGATGGAAAATGCCTCTGTCATGAAAACCCCCATGGCTACCAATTGAAAGACTTTAATTAAGGGTAGCTAATCACCTAGAGGGGGGGGGGGGGGGGGGGGGGGTGAATAGGTTATTTTAAAAAAACTATTTTCATTTCTTGATTATAACCTAAATGAATGATCAGAGCTTTCAAGAAAATGAACACAAACAAAAACACACAGAATTTTATAGTGGTTCCCCTTATCTTGGGTAATCCACTTTCTCCCTTCTCCCCTCTAGCAGTGTGCTAGATAGGGTTTATATCTCCTCCAGATCTCAGACCACAAACAGGTCTTACAGCTCAGATCACAATAGATCTTACAGACTCAGATCTTAACAGATCTTACTCTCTCAGATCTCAGCAGATCTTATCAACTCAGATCTCACAGATCCTACCAACTCAGATCTCAACAGATCCTACCAACTCAGATCTCAACAGATCCTACCAACTCAGATCTCCACAGATCCTACCTCAGCCTTTATAATTATAGGCTTACAGCTCAGAGTCACCCCTGAATCTTACAACTCAGATCACACCTGATCTTACAACTCAGATCCTTGAAAGATCCTACACTAAGATCTGACAACTCAGACCCTACAGGGATTGATAAAGATAGTAACAATACTTAGACTCAGATTCTTCAAAGTGTTGAGTCTTCTTGATCTGTTTGAATGATCAGACAGAAATCTTCAACATATCAGCAACAACAATTTGGTCTTCTTGATTTTTCAGGCTGTGATGACTGTTCTTCTTTTTAGGAAGACAGATTCTTCCTTCTTAATCTTCTCTTTTCAGAAAGAAGTATCAGCACCAGATTGCTGAAAGAATTCTTCTAGTTAGAACGGTTCTGAAAGAAGAGACGACTTCTTCAGATTCTTTCTCAGACTTTCCTTCAAAACGACGGAGAAGATGATTGCTTTCAAAAATAGGAATGATCAACTTGTAAACCCATAGGACATGCCTTCTATTTATAGCCCGTCATCAGCAACATCTGTTATGCTCCTCCACATCAGCATGACGTTAAGTCTTCAACGGTCTTTAATGACTTCAGAATAAACAAAGGCTCAGCTAGCTGTAGATGAACTGTTATGCATTTCTCAGTTCAGAGCTTCTGAGAAAAAGGTGTTGAGCATTGTGTATCTCTGTCGACGCTTTTTCAATAAGGTGTCGAGCGATGTGTAGTGTCTCGACGCTTTTAATCTTGCCTTCAAATCTCGACTCTTTTTGCTGGCGTTGAGCTAACTGAAGTTTAGTCAACACTTCTTATTCCATGGCGTCGAGCGATATTACTTGGCTCGACGCTTCCAAACTTGGTCTCAGATTGAAAGTGCACAGTTAACCTCACTAGAATTCTCTAGAGGGGGGGGGGGTGAATAGAGATTTAAAATATTTTGTGCAAAGTAAATATATATATATATGTGTATGATCACAGATTAGAGCTTCCCACACACACCAACAAGAATTAAACAAATAAAGAAAGTAAATGTAAGAAAAGAAATCACAGCACAACACAAGAAAATATAGTGGTTCCCCAAACTTTGGCTAGTCCACTCTTCTACCCCCTTGGTAGGAATTCACTATCTTGCATTGAGTCTTTTGATAAGGAGACTCTTAGAACCACCCTGAGTCTTTTGATAAGGAGACTCTTAGAACCAACTGAGTCTTTTGACAAGGAGACTCTTAGAACCAGTACAACTTAATTTTTTGAAGAGTGATTCTAAAAACTCTTTTACAATATGTGAGAATGAAAATAAGAAAAAGGAAAAGAAGTATTTAAAACAAGAATGAATCTTCTTCCTAGCAAGAAGATTGGAAGCACAAGAAGTAGTGAATTAAATCTTTCTTCTATAGAGAGAAGAAGATTTGTAGCTTTTCCCTCTTATGTGAGAGCTATCAGAATTTGCAGCAGAGTGATTTCAGAAGCAGGAGAAGAAGAATGCTTGAATATTGCTGCAGGGCTATTTCTCAATTCTCTCTTTATCACTTGGGAGCTTTTCCTCTTTTTCAAATGTAAAATGGTGAATCACCTGGTCCCCTTTCTCTGCCGACCTCCTTGGTTATTTATAGCTCTGTTCATTAAAATAACACTATAGGAGATTAATCAATTAGCAGGCAGAGTATTAGAAAGAAAGAGAAATTTACATAACAGTTATATCCATAGAAGGAAAGTATTCAATCTGATTTCAAATAATGTCCATAAATGATTTAATCAATTTAGCTAAGAATCTAATAGAGAAAAAGAAAGATTCAGAATGGCTATAAGACATAAATTGATTCCATATAAATCAGATCTATAAGATAAGGAAAGAGATCTGGCGATTTTGAATTCTGTCATAAAGATCGACGTGCATCGAATACATCCTGTCTGGACGTCGAGAGGAGAATAAGGAAGGTGCGTCGACTAGGGTGCGTCGACTTCTCAAGATACGTCGACTAGAAGTCAGAGCTACGTCGACATAGGATACGTCGACTTCTGCTTGGAGCTACTTCGACTCATTCTGATAGAAACGTTGACTTTATCTCGACATTGCGTCGAATACTATTCGACGCATATTTACTTGGCCTTATTTTTCATTCTTAGAATTCATATTCAACTTATGTTCAGGGGTTAAGAGAAATCATTTTCCCAACAATCTCCCCCTATTTGTCTTAACCCTATAGGAGAGAAAGCATATAATTAATACTTCACAGCATTTGTAAAGATAAGAAATATACTAAACAATCAGAAGAGAAATTGGAATAAGAAAGCATATGACAAGCATTTGTTTTTCACAAGAATTAAACCAGAAACTTCTTTCTATACATGAAGTTGACAAAAGCAGAATAAAGTTTCCTAGATAAGTTTTCAATAGCATCAAAAATGTAGCCCCTGGCTCTATCAGGTCGTTCCTGGACATTCCTGATGATTGTATGCAGTTTTTCCAATAGTTTATCACCATTAGGGATTGTGTCATTTATGGAGTAGCCTTTGCTGATGATGATTGCTGCCTTTTCATCAATCATCTCAATTGTAATGTTTTGAACTTTCTTTTCAGTAGGCTTGATCTCAGGTGGTCCCTTGTTATCAACCTTGGGCCTATATTTTGTTTTCTTTTCTGATTGCTGCTTCTCAGGAATGTCAGCCATTTTTCCTTTCCCTTTCCAGGGTGAGGCATGCCATTTGTCTAATTTTACAGGTTTGTTGGGCTTCTTGTAGGGAATGTAAGTATCTTCTATACACCCTACACCCTTCTTGTGTTTTTGACCTTTTTCTAGAATGATCCCTGCCTGAGGGTTTTTCTTTTGATAAGCTTCAATATCAAACAACTTCTTTGGAATTCTGATAGAAGATTCAGCAAGAATTTGTTCTTTAGTCATTCCCTTGTTGATCTTTTCTATCCAGGCATTCCTTTTATCTTCCACTTCTTTCCTGGCTGCTTCATATTCATACAGTTCTCTTTCTCGTATCTCTTCATGCCTCTTTTCCATGTCAGGGTCATGGTACTCCTTCACAGGGTTGTTAGGAGTGATAATATGCATCTTTTCAAATCTTTTTATTTCCTCACATGCTTTTCTATACTTCCTTTCTTTTGCATACTCTCTCCTTTCTTCTTTGGAGAAGTTTTTCAAGTAGGGAATGGCTTATCTTTTCCTTTTCATCTGTCCTCCTGGACTTTGCCTAGGTAGGATCTGTTTAGAGAGGCTTGCTACTTGTGGAGGTAGAGGTAGCAGAGGAGGTAGAGAAGAAGGTTGAAGTGGAGGTAGAGGTAGAGGTGGAGATGAAGGAGAATGAGTTTTCTCTTTGGGCGGAGAGGGAACTATATCAAGAAGAGGAGTCTGTTCTGAAATAGAAGGCAGAATGACTTCAGGTAGAATGATCTCTGCTGAGGGATGATTGTCTCCTCCAAGCTCTTTTGTAGGGATGTCCTCAAGTATAGGTGTCTTCAGCTTGATGTAACTGGCAGAGAAGCCAGGGGAGTGATGTTGAAGTTCCTCCTCACATAAGGGTGCATCAATCCACATCTGTCCATTCCAATCATCAGAGGTGACTGCTTCTTCCTCCCCCTGGATTTCTGGTTTCCTTACTACAGGAATCTCCCCCTGGTTATATGGGTCATCAATTCTGAATGCTGAATCCACAGCATGCTCCCCTTCAGTGTTGTAAGAGGAGGATTCACCAAAATGTTTGATGAAGGTGTAGTCAGAGTGATTTGAGAGGAGTTGATCCTATAATGGAATTGGAGTAATAGTTAGAGAGAATACTTAGAGTTGGGGAGAAGAGAGTTAAACCTGAGCTTTAAGTGAGATCAAGGACCTGGCAAGAGGGGTTTCTGGAGCAACTCTCGCCCTGGTTTATATCTTTCAGGAAGGATGTAAACCTTTGTGGCGACAGAGGTTCTTCTCGAAGAAGAGCATGAAGCTCAGGAAGAGAGGCAGATAGGGTGGCCAATTTGGCTTCACAGGTGTTGATCATATTGCCACATTCATTGGAGAAGTTGGTTAGACGTGTCTGTAAGTTGTTAAGAAGATTTTCCAGAGGATTGTCCATCGCTTTGATAAGGGCAGATTGACCAGGAGTGGGCGCCATTGAAGCAGAAAGAGAGAGAGGTAGAAGACAAAGTTTTGGCCGGTTCAGAAAGGTATATGTTATGAAATAAGAAGTATTATTTAAAGAAGATGAAACGTCGAGAAGGTAAACAGAAATCAAGGTAATCCAATAGTCAGAAGAGGAAGTAAGGATTTGATTCTAATTTTAACCTGAAGTCGTCGTTACGTCGAATGGATGTCGACGTTTGCGTAGATATAGAGTCGGCGCTCCGTGGAGATTGGCCAGCCTGGAGTTCTTTCGATGTGATCATAGTCTTGCGTCGATATGAATTCGACGGTGCGTCGATAAAGGATCGACGTAACTTTGTCTGATGGAAATCGGTGTCAGCGTCGAGTTTGTCTCGACGGAGCGTCGATATGTATTCGACGTATCAGCAGGAAATTTTCTTAGATTGTCTGATTTCTTTAGAGTTCCCTAACAATGGTGTTTACAAGCTTCCATCAAGCATTCCTAAGGTGTTTATGAAGTAGTTGTGCTTGGTTTCATCCAAGGGTTTTGTAAAAATGTCTTCTCTTTGACTTTCTGTGGGTATATATTCTAAGGTTATCTTACCTTTTTCTACATTGTCTCTAAGGAAGTGATGTCTGATCTCTATGTGTTTGGTTCTACTATGAAGGACTGGGTTAGATGCTATATCTATAGCACTAGAGCTATCACAATAAATCTTAGAGTTATTGACTTCCAGTTTGTAGTCAAGAAGCTAATTTTGCATCCACAAGATTTATGAACAACAGCTCCCAGCAGCTATATATTCAGCTTCAGCTGTTGAGGTTGAGACTGAGGTTTGTTTCTTACTAAACCATGAGATTAATCTGTCACCTAGGAATTGGCAAGTGCCAGATGTGCTTTTTCTATCAACCCTACATCCAGCATAGTCTGCATCTGAGAAACCTATTAATTCAAAGTTGGTTTCTGCTGAATACCATAGACCTAGTTCAGGAGTTCCTTTAGGTATCTAAGAATCCTTTTTATAGAGGTGAGATGGAATTCCTTTGGATCAACCTGAAATCTAGCACATATGCAAGTTGCAAACATAATGTCAGGTCTGCTAGTAGTGAGATATAGAAGGGATCTTATGATTGCCCTATATGTCTTTTGATCTATTGATTTTCCCTTGTCATCCTTTTCTATAATGGCATTTGTTGCCATGTGGGTTTTCAAAGAGGAGGCTGATTCCATACCAAAATTCTTGATTAGCTCTTTAGTATACTTTGATTGTGAGATAAAGATTCCTTCACTACTTTGTTTTACTTGTAATCCTAAGAAATATGAGAGTTCTCCCATACTACTCATTTCAAATTTAGATTGCATGAGATTAGCAAATCTTTTACACAGTTTAGGATGAGTTGAACTAAAGATGATATCATCTACATATATTTGAACAAGAAGAAGTTGGTTTTTATGGGTTCTAGTAAAGAGTGTCTTGTCTACTTTTCCTCTTTCAAAGGAGATTTCCAAAAGAAAGTTAGAGAGAGTTTCATACCAAGCACTAGGAGCTTGCTTAAGACCATATAGTGCTTTGTTCAGTTTATAAACAAAGTTAGGAGAGGAGGGATTAACAAAACCTGGTGGTTGCTCCACATATACCTCTTCTTGAAGGTCACCATTCAGAAAAGCACTCTTGACATCCATCTGATATACTTTCATCTTCATGAAAGCTGCATAGGCAAGAAAGAGCCTAATTGCTTCCAGTATGGCTACTGGAGCAAAGGTTTGATTGTAGTCTATTCCTTCTTCTTGTCTATATCCTTGTGCTACAAGTCTTGCCTTGTTCCTGACAATTACTCCAGTGGAATCTAATTTGTTTCTATATACCCATTTTGTGCCAATCACTGGGTAATTTCTTGGTCTTTCCACTAAATTCCATACTTTATTTCTCTCAAATTGGCCTAGTTCTTCTTGCATGGCCATAATCCAGTGAGGATCACAATTTGCTTCCTCAAACTTCTTTGGTTCAACTTGTGATAGGAAGCATTGGAGCATCATCCCAGTGGAGACCTGGTGTCTTGTTCTTACTCCTGTATTGGGGTCTCCAATTACTTGAGTTTGTGGATGATCTTTTAAATTGACCCTTGTCCTGCCTGGACTTGTCAGATGTTCTTCTTCCTCATTGGTGATAGGGTCAATGTCCACCTGGCCTTCCTGAACCATGTTCTCTTGTGGGAGTTGGTTTTGCATGCTCTTTTCTGAATCTTCTTCATGTTCTTGTTCAGATTCCTCACTTGATTCCTTTATCTTGTTTTCTTTTCCATTATCTGTGTTCTCTAGAACCAGTTGTTCAAGCTGTGTTTCTATGCTGCTGCTTTCCTGTGGAAAAGAGCTGGTGGGAGTTCCCTCCCCCTTAAACAGTATGTTAGTTTCATCAAAAATAATGTGCATAGACTCTTCAATTTTAAGAGTTCTCTTGTTATAGAACCTATAGGCTTTACTAGAAGCTGAATATCCCAGAAATATTCCATCATCAGATTTCTTGTCAAACTTGGCAAGATGATCCTTTCCATTATTTAGGATAAAACAAGCACATCCAAAGATCTTAAAATATTTAACTATGGGTGTTTTTCCTTTCAGGAGCTCATATGGAGTTTTTGATTTAGTTTTGTGTATTAGGCTTCTATTTAGAACATAGTTGGCAGTGTTGACTGCTTCAGCCTAGAAAGTTTTTGGCAAACCTGATTCTACAAGTAAGGTCCTTCCTGATTCTATTAAAGTCCTATTCTTTCTTTCAGCAACTCCATTTTGCTGAGGAGTTCTAGGGGCTGAAAAACTTTGTTTGATACCTATATCTTCACAGAAACTACTCATAAACTGATTTTCAAATTCAGTCCCATGATCACTTCTGATTATGGAAACCTGACTATTGAGTTCAGATTGAATTTGTTTTATGAATCTTGAGAGAGTCTTGTGGGTTTCAGACTTAGCCCTTAGAAAGAATACCCAGCTGAATCTAGAGTAGTCATCCACAATGACTAAGGTATAGGATTTTCCACCTAAGCTCTGAGTGGAGATGGGACCAAAGAGATCCATGTGTAGGAAGTAAAGGACCCTGGGAGAGTCATCCTTACCAATTGGTTTGAAGGATGATTTGGCTTGTTTTCCTAGTTGGCAAGGTCTGCATGGAGAATCCTTAGAGTACCTACCTTTTGGTAAGCCTCTGACTAGGTTATTCTTTGCTAGTTTACTAATTGTTTTGTAGTTTAGATGACCTAGTCTCCTATGCCATAGTTCACTTTTATCAATAATATTGTTGAATAAACAAACTTCTGTGGGTGAGGAACTAAAGTCCACTACATATACTTTTCCTTTTCTAATTCCATTGAGTACTGTGGCACCAGTCTTGATATCAATAATATGGCAGAATAGTGTTGTGAATTTTACCTCATATTTAGCATTTTCACATATCTGACTTATACTTATTAGATTGTGCTTCAGTCCTTTGACTACTGCCACATTCTTGAAGGTGACTTTCCCTTCTTTGAAATCTCCAAAGCCCTTGGTTTGGCCACAGCTAGAGTCTCCAAAAGTTACTGATGGTCCAAGTCTGTCCTCAAAGTTGATTAACAGGTTTTTGCATCCAGTCATGTGCATGGAGCATCCACTGTCCAAGTACCACACCAGCCTGGAGATGTGATACATCTGCACATAAAATTTTAAACATTAGTATGAACCCTGCTGAGCTGGGGTCCCTTTCTCCCATCAGTGTGAAATTTAATAAGAGAGTAAGTGGGTTTTTCTGAATATCCTTCCTCCTTTAGGGGCATTGGTTTATCATACCAATTTTCTTTGGTGATGTTACAGAAGTAGTGATCATAGTAAAAGGAGATGGATTGAGATTGTTGTTTGGTAGAGGAGAGATGTCTGTCTGATTGGTTGCGTCGATATGTATTCGATGTAGGTTTATGGTTGCGTCGATATGAAGTCGACGCTTTCTCCATTCTGCGTTTTCTTTCAGTCGAAGCATGAGAGAAGTTGCGTCGGGTAGAAGTCGACGCACTTTGGTGTAAACGTCGATTACAAGTCGACGCACGTCGATCTTTATGACAGAATTCAAAATCGCCAGATCTCTTTCCTTATCTTATAGATCTGATTTATATGGAATCAATTTATGTCTTATAGCCGTTCTGAATCTTTCTTTTCCTCTATTAGATTCTTGGCTAAATTGATTAAATCCTTTATGGACATTATTTGAAATCAGATTGAATACTTTCCTTCTATGGATATAACTGTTATGTAAATTTCTCTTTCTTTCTAATACTCTGCCTGCTAATTGATTACTCTCCTATAGTGTTATTTTAATGAATAGAGCTATAAATAACCAAGGAGGTCGGCAGAGAAAGGGGACCAGGTGATTCACCATTTTACATTTGAAAAAGAGGAAAAGTTCCCAAGTGATAAAGAGAGAATTGAGAAATAGCCCTGCAGCAATATTCAAGCATTCTTCTTCTCCTGCTTCTGAAATCACTCTGCTGCGAATTCTGATAGCTCTCACATAAGAGGGAAAACCTACAAATCTTCTTCTCTCTATAGAAGAAAGATTTAATTCACTACTTCTTGTGCTTCCAATCTTCTTGCTAGGAAGAAGATTGGAGGGCTGCTCTTCATCAAGCTTCTCCCCCTTCTTGACCTTCTTGGCCAAGGAGGTTAAGAAAGACTTGGTAACTCTTGAGGAAGAGAGAGAGTTCTTCAGACTTTGCACAGAGGCACTGACCCCATCTATTTGGGTGTGCATGTGTAGGATTGAGGAATGAATCTGGGAGCAGTGCTCATCCAACATTGCTTGGAATGTTTGAATTGCTGATGCAATGCACTGAGTGAGGAGAGCTTTAGTGGATGCAGATGGTTCATGTTGTGGTTGGGGATGAGGAGAGAGTGGTGAAGGTGGTGATGAGGCTGGAGAGAAGTTAGTTGATACATGAGGTATGAGTGATAAAGTAGGTGGAGAAACTGCTGTTTGAGGAGCAGGTGTTTGAGAAGAGGTAGGTAGAGTAGGAGTTGTGAGGGTGGTAGAGACTATTTGAGTGGATGATGGTGGTAGAGAAGAATTGTCTCTTTGAGGAGAAGGAGGAGGAGATGGATGAGCAGGAGATGGATGAGTAGGAGAGTTAGGAGGAGAGGGAGTCCTTTCAGGAATGGAACCAGGCTTAGGAATTTGCCTGGTCCACTTGGAGAATAGGGCTATTGACATTCTTTTCCATGGAGGAATGGGGATTCCTTTTGACCTACAGAGGTCAGGGAAGGAGTCGAAGAGTACTTGACTCATAATCCTCATATATGCATTTTCTTTGTGTGAGTATTTGGAGCCTATTATTTTGAGTAACCATGTGGCCTAGTCCACCTTCTTCTTCAGCACAAGGGCACCCATGATGTTCAGTTGCTGCTTGGGAACTGCATCATGGGCTGAAATTTTGCATAGTAGTATCTTTCCTACTATGTCTGCTAGCAGTCTGTACTCCTCAAAAAAGTCTATTTTCTTTAGATGGATTGGTTTATCCCTTGAAAACTTCATGGTGGTTAGCAGATGCTTGATTTCATCAGGTGTGAGGTCTATAGATTCATCACCTAATGGGGAAATGATAAAGAATTATAAGGGTTCTCTTTAGAAATTGATTTCCTTTCCCTATTTTATTTAAACAAAGATAATATTAGGATATACCTGTAGGAAGATCAAAGGTGGTCCTAATATGTTCTGCAGAGATTGAGACTGGTGTCTCATAGATTATTCCCTGGATTTCTCCTTGTTCAGATATCTGAACATGAGTTATTAGCTCTGTGAGCTCTGATTCCAGGAGCTTGCACCTAGTGGAGATGAGCTTGTCCAGTCCCTCTGCAGTAAAAAGAGCAATGATGCTCTTGTAGTTTTCTGCGGCTGCTTGGAAAGACTCAAGGTCAATGTCGAAGCCTGAGTTGATTTTGGGAGCCATTTTAGTTCAGTGAAAGGGAGAGGAAAAATCGGCTGGTCTGAGGAGCAAGAAGGATGAAAGATGCAGAGTCGTGAAGGCTTCTAACTGAAGATACTATTTAAGTCAGGTGAAGCGTCGAAACTGGACTCAAGTCGAGGCTTATTCGGTACTTCCGTGGATGTGAGCGAAAATATTTTGGTATTGCCGCTCGTTTTCATGAAGTCGACGTTACGTTGAGTGGAATTCGACGTGAGCGTCGATATAGTCTGATTTGGGATGATAAGGTTTCCTATCGACGTATGCGTCGAGTGGAGTCGGCGCATGCGTCGATTTCACTTATTGAGTTGAGTTATCGACGGTGCGTTGATTAGAAGTCGACGTGACTTTTAATTTTCCTGAAGAATTCTAGGTGTTTATCTCTACCTAGTTCTAAGTCAGTCTTGGACTAATTTTTACAGATAGTTTTATTGGTTGTACCAGCATTGTTTGGCAAGGTGGCCAGTTTTGTTACATATATGGCACTTGATTATCTTATTATTATGATAATTTGAGTTTAGAGAAGAATAGAAGGGTTGATTAGAATAGAAGGTTTGATTATGATGGGAATTTTGGTTAGGATAGAAATTTTGGTTAAAATGGGAATTTTGGTTACCATGTTTAGGGTAGAAATCATGATAGAGGTGTTGATTAGGATAGAAATCATGATTGGGATGAATGGGTCCTGAATATGGGTTAGGATGAAAGGATTTTGGAGGAAAGGTATTTAAGTTGCTCTGAACTTTTGTGCGTCGATATCTATTCGACGCATGTTGATAGTCACGTCGATTTATATTCGGCGCTTTCTCCAGATGGCGTCGATCTGATTTCAACGCATAGAGAAAGTTGCGTCGATTGGAAGTCGACGTGCTTTTGTTCAAGCGTCTAGAAGAGGTCGAGGCATCTGAGAGGTTGCGTTGAGTATAAGTCGACGCACTATCATTTATGCGTCGATATGAAGTCGACGCAATTGTATCTTCAATTTTCATTTTACCTTTTTCTGTTTTTACTCCTTTATGTGTTATTTTTCTTGGATTAGTTATTTCTTCAGATAAAGTTTGTGAGTCATCAGCTGAATAATATGATGTCTCATCAAATTCCTTCATTTCTTTGAAGGAGTTTTCTTCCTTATCTTGTGGGTCCTTTTCTTGGTTTGTCCATTTGACAGGTTTAGTGAATTTTATAGGGCTCATCCAAGCAGGTTTGCTGGATGGATTTAAGGTGGTTGATGGATCAACTCCTAGCCCAAGATTTTTGTGTCTCATTGTTTGTTTTTTAGTGATTTCCTTAAGAGTTTGGCTTCTCATGTTTATTGATTCTTCAAAGGCCTTTGCCTGGGAAACCTTATCCTTAAGGAACTGATTTTCTATTTTACCCTTTTCTATCTCCTTTTCTATGATGTTAGCCCTTAATTCAATATCTTTAGAGCATTTAACTTCTCTATTTCTCTGGTTTTAGCTACATTGATTTGTTCATTTAGATCTTTAATATCTTGTGTTGCTTTTAGTTGATCTAGACACATTCCCATAAAATCATTTCTGAAGTTATCACTTTGAAAATCTATTTCATCAAACATGCATACCTCATCCTTATCCTCAGATTCCTCTATGAGAATAAGGCTATCTTCTTTTTCATCTTCAGAAGATATGCTTTCTTCTGATCCTGTCTCACTCCAAGATTTAGCATTATCATTATTTTTTGATCCTTCAAGGGCCATCAAGCATAGATCTTCTTGCTTAGGTTCTTCATTGTCACTCTTGGAAGAGGAGTTGTCCTCAGAGTCTGTATCACTCCAGGCTTCTGCTATAAAGCCTCTTTCTTTCTTCTTCCCCTTTTTCTTGAGATCTTTCTTTGTCTCAGCATTTTCTGGACATTCTGGGGCAATATGTCCAGGTTTCCTGCAAGAATAACAAATAATTTCTTTAGTAGGAGTTTTGTCATACCTTGGTTTTGACTCTCTCCTTCTTGATCCATCTGTCCTGACCCATTTCTTGAATTTTCTGGCCAGGAAACTGAATAGTTCTTCTTCAGTGATAGAGCCTCCTTCCTCTGTTGCTTTTAATGCAATGTTCCTGTCTTTTGAGGAGATTGGAGTGTTTTCTCTTCTCTTCTTCTCTTCTCTAGTTTTCAGCAGTTGCTCATATGATTTGAGTTTTCCTAAGAGAGCATCTATTGAGATTTCCTTTTGTCCTCTTGTGTCTCTTATGGCCCATGTTCTTAAGTCCCATGAACTATGGAGACTCATTAGCAATTTGTCATTAATCTCAGTGAGAGAGATCTCTCTATCCAAGTTTTTCAATTGATTGATGATTAGACTTAATCTGTCATACATCTCAGAGATACTCTCTTCATTTTTCTTTTGGAAGTTCTCATATTGTGAGATCAATAGAGCCTTTTTATCTTTCTTTTCATCAGCACTTCCTTCCACCATCTTTGTAAGAGCATCCCAAATTTCTTTGGCTGATTCACAGTAAACAACCCTTTGAAATATGTTATCTGAGAGGGTTGAGACAAGTATGTTCATGGCCTTTAGATCACATGTTCTTGCCTTCTTCTCATCTTCTGTCCATTCAGATCTTGGAACAAGTGTTTGTGTGACATTGCCATTTGCATCCTTTCTATAAGGCTTTGGGGGACCTGTCACAGTAATATTAAACAAGTTATCATCAATAGAATTCATATAAATTCTAATTCTTGTTTTCCAAACTGCAAACTTTTCAAGATTGCACATTGGTGGTCTGGTGGAAGCTTAATCATTGATTTGTGCCATGTGAAAAATAATTGTTAGAGAAATATATATTTATAAATAAGAGGTAGGATCTTTTTGATCAAGGAGTTAGCCTTTTTAGATCAACCTATCTCTGATACCAATTGAAAGTGCACAGTTAACCTCACTAGAATTCTCTAGAGGGGGGTGAATAGAGATTTAAAATATTTTGTGCAAAGTAAATATATATATATGTGTATGATCACAGATTAAAGCTTCCCACACACACCAACAAGAATTAAACAAATAAAGAAAGTAAATGCAAGAAAAGAAATCACAGCACAACACAAGAAAATATAGTGGTTCCCCAAACTTTGGGTAGTCCACTCTTCTACCCCCTTGGTAGGAATTCACTATCTTGCACTGAGTCTTTTGATAAGGAGACTCTTAGAACCACCCTGAGTCTTTTGATAAGGAGACTCTTAGAACCAACTGAGTCTTTTGACAAGGAGACTCTTAGAACCAGTACAACTGAATTTTTTGAAGAGTGATTCTAAAAACTCTTACAATATGTGAGAATGAAAATAAGAAAAAGGAAAAGAATTATTTAAAACAAGAATGAATCTTCTTCCTAGCAAGAAGATTGGAAGCACAAGAAGTAGTGAATTAAATCTTTCTTTAATAGAGAGAAGAAGATTTGTAGCTTTTCCCTCTTATGTGAGCGCTATCAGAATTTGCAGCAGAGTGATTTCAGAAGCAGGAGAAGAAGAATGCTTGAATATTGCTGCAGGGCTATTTCTCAATTCTCTCTTTATCACTTGGGAGCTTTTCCTCTTTTTCAAATGTAAAATGGTGAATCACCTGGTCCCCTTTCTCTGCCGACCTCCTTGGTTATTTATAGCTCTGTTCATTAAAATAACACTATAGGAGAGTAATCAATTAGCAGGCAGAGTATTAGAAAGAAAGAGAAATTTACATAACAGTTATATCCATAGAAGGAAAGTATTCAATCTGATTTCAAATAATGTCCATAAATGATTTAATCAATTTAGCCAAGAATCTAATAGAGGAAAAGAAAGATTCAGAACGGCTATAAGACATAAATTGATTTCATATAAATCAGATCTATAAGATAAGGAAAGAGATCTGGCGATTTTGAATTCTGTCATAAAGATTGACTTGCGTCGATTACTATTCGACGCAAGCGTCGAATACATCCTGTCTGGACGTCGAGAGGAGAATAAGGAAGGTGCGTCGACTAGGGTGCGTCGACTTCTCAAGATACGTCGACTAGAAGTCAGAGCTACGTCGACATAGGATGCGTCGACTTCTGCTTGGAGCTACTTCGACTCATTCTGATAGAAACGTCGACTTTATCTCGACGTTGCGTCGAATACTATTCGACGCATATTTACTTAGCCTTATTTTTCATTCTTAGAATTCTTATTAAACTTATGTTCAGGGGTTAAGAGAAATCATTTTCCCAACACAGATCTTCAGCGGCGACCTTGTCCTTTTGAGCAGCAGACATGGGTCGATGCTTCTGGGTCACAGGCGTCGAGCGATGTGTGGTGTCTCGATGCTTGTGAACTTGGATGAATTCCTTGAGCACTTTGCTTGACCTGATGTTCTGCACAATGATTTTAGAAAGTATATCAAATACATTCTGAGGTATATCTTTGACTTAGGAATGGACTTCTCCAAATCTAAGACATTGTGGACAATGGTCCCAACACCAATGTTGTTTTGGATAGAGATGAAAAAGGTAAGTCCTTTGATCAAAATACTTACAGAGTAGCCATTGGCTCTCTTCTCTACCTAACAGCTAGCAGACCATATATAATGTTTACTACCTGTATCTGTGCAAGTTTTTAGGTTGACCCAAAGGAATCCCACATGAGTTCTGTCAAAAGAATTCTCAAATATCTGAAGGTTACTCCTGAGCTTGGTGTATGGTATCCAGCTGAATCTGGATTTGAATTAGTTGGTTATTCAGATGCAGACTCTGCTGGATGCAGGCTGGATAGAAAAGCACTTCAAGAACATGTCAGTTTCAGGGTGCTAGACTGGTCTCATGGTTTAGCAAGAAGCAAACCACAGTCTCCACTTCTACAGCTGAAGCTAAGTATATAGCCTCAGGAAGCTGCTGTTCACAAATTTTGTGGATGCAAAATTAGTTGTTGGATTACTAATTTTTCCTTGACCATTCCACAATCTATTGTGACAGTTCTAGTGCTTTTTCAATTGCTTCCTATCTTGTTCTTCATAGCAGAACTAAGCACATAGAGATAAGGCACCACTTTCTCAGAGACAATATAGAGAAGGGGAAGATCAACCTTCAATACATATCTACTGACACTCAAAGGGCTGACATCTTCACTAAGCCTCTTGATGAAAGTAATCACAAGTTCTTCATCAATGCACTGGGTATGCTTGATGGAGCTTTGTAGGTCCCCCTTATTATGTATAAAGACCTATTTTCTATAGAAAATTATTGCTGGGAAAAACAGCAAGGATTTTAAAGAACATCATAACTGTTTATTCAGAGCTGCATTGAATTCAAATCGATGTACCGTCGACTTCCACTAGATGTCAGCTTTGAGAGCTCTCTGGGATGGATCATTCGAATAGCACTCGACGTAACGTCGAATACTTATCGATGCTTATGTTGAGCTCATCATTGATGATTATATTTCGAAGCCACGTCGACTTCAACTCGATGCTCCGTCGATTTGACAGTCGTGCGCATTAACATGTTTTGGCTGGCTGAATTCTTCTCTTTTCAACATTGCTTTGAATAAAACCCTAAGTTGCGACGATTCATCTACTTAAAGCAACTTATGCATTTGATTCTATTGTGCTTTTCAAATTCTCTCCCTATTGCTATCTTCCATTTCCTCTCTTCGTCTCTCTCTCTTGTTTCAGTGCAGGTAACCTCAAGATCTTCATGGCGTCTCCGTCGTTTCAACAAGATGTTATTGAAGCAGTCAATGTTGATCTAGAAATAGTGTTATCGAATTTTAGCTCACTATATCTTGACTTCTCCAAGGAATGTTATTGCAAACTATGCGGCCAACATAGACGGTTGCAAGATCTTTCATCTAAAATCAAGGCCATTGATATAGAATTGAGACTAGCTACCGTGCCTGCATATGTCTTTATATCTTTTTCAATGATATAAAGCAGGGGGGGAAATGTATCAGCAAGCAGCTTCCTGAAGACTCAGCATACACAACAACAATTCCTCTTTCATTTATTTTTGAAGGGGAGCCAGCTTGATTGTTTATATAGGATGTAGTCTTAATTACCTAAAGGGGGGGGGGGGGGGGGGGGTGAATAGGTTTCTTTTCTTTTGTTATTTAACCTATCTTTTTTTTGAGCTAGTATTATTAAAATCAAACACACAGAAAATACACAACCATTTATAGAGGTTCCTCAAGACAGGGTGTCTTCAATAGTCCTCTTTCCCCCTTCACCTTTCTAACAATGAGTTAGACAAGGCCAACACCTCCAAACTCAGCTCCTTGTGCTTACAATATATATCCTTCAGGATCTCTCAGTTTTTCCCAAACCCTACCTCAGGCACAACAACCCAACCTCAGGCACAGCTGCCTTACAAGCTCAGACCTATCAAGAAGTCATACCTCAGATCTCCATGGAGATCCTACACTCAAGATGAACCTTTAGCTCTACACTCAGGTACAAACACACCAACAAGAATTAAACAAATAAAGAAAGTAAATGTAAGAAAAGAAATCACAGCACAACACAAGAAAATAAAGTGGTTCCCCAAATTTTGGCTAGTCCACTCTTCTACCCCCTTGGTAGGAATTCACTATCTTGCATTGAGTCTTTTGATAAGGAGACTCTTAGAACCACCCTGAGTCTTTTGATAAGGAGACTCTTAGAACCAACTGAGTCTTTTGACAAGGAGACTCTTAGAACCAGTACAACTTAATTTTTTGAAGAGTGATTCTAAAAACTCTTTTACAATATGTGAGAATGAAAATAAGAAAAAGGAAAAGAAGTATTTAAAACAAGAATGAATCTTCTTCCTAGCAAGAAGATTGGAAGCACAAGAAGTAGTGAATTAAATCTTTCTTCTATAGAGAGAAGAAGATTTGTAGCTTTTCCCTCTTATGTGAGAGCTATCACAATTTGCAGCAGAGTGATTTCAGAAGCAGGAGAAGAAGAATGCTTGAATATTGCTGCAGGGCTATTTCTCAATTCTCTCTTTATCACTTGGGAGCTTTTCCTCTTTTTCAAATGTAAAATGGTGAATCACCTGGTCCCCTTTCTCTGCCGACCTCCTTGGTTATTTATAGCTCTGTTCATTAAAATAACAATATAGGAGATTAATCAATTAGCAGGCAGAGTATTAGAAAGAAAGAGAAATTTACATAACAGTTATATCCATAGAAGGAAAGTATTCAATCTGATTTCAAATAATGTCCATAAATGATTTAATCAATTTAGCCAAGAATCTAATAGAGAAAAAGAAAGATTCAGAACGGCTATAAGACATAAATTGATTCCATATAAATCAGATCTATAAGATAAGGAAAGAGATCTGGCGATTTTGAATTCTGTCATAAAGATCGACGTGCGTCGATTACTATTCGACGCAAGCGTCGAATACATCCTGTCTGGACGTCGAGAGGAGAATAAGGAAGGTGCGTCGACTAGGGTGCGTCGACTTCTCAAGATACGTCGACTAGAAGTCAGAGCTACGTCGACATAGGATACGTCGACTTCTGCTTGGAGCTACTTTGACTCATTCTGATAGAAACGTCGACTTTATCTCGACGTTGCGTCGAATTCTATTCGACGCATATTTACTTAGCCTTATTTTTCATTCTTAGAATTCTTATTCAACTTATGTTTAGGGGTTAAGAGAAATCAGTTTCCCAACAATCTCCCCCTATTTGTCTTAACCCTATAGGAGAGAAAGCATATAATTAATACTTCACAGCATTTGTAAAGATAAGAAATATATTAAACAATCAGAAGAGAAATTGGAATAAGAAAGCATATGAGAAGCATTTGTTTTTCACAAGAATTAAACCAGAAACTTCTTTCTATACATGAAGTTGACAAAAGCAGAATAAAGTTTCCTAGATAAGTTTTCAATAGCATCAAAAATGTAGCCCCTGGCTCTATCAGGTCATTCCTGGACATTCCTGATGATTGTATGCAGTTTTTCCAATAGTTTATCACCATTAAGGATTGTGTCATTTATGAAGTAGCCTTTGCTGATGATTATTGCTGCCTTTTCATCAATCATCTCAATTGTAATGTTTTGAACTTTCTTTTCAGTAGGCTTGATCTCAGGTGGTCCCTTGTTATCAACCTTGGGCCTATATTTTGTTTTCTTTTCTGATTGCTGCTTCTCAGGAATGTCAGCCATTTTTCCTTTCCCTTTCCAGGGTGAGGCATACCATTTGTCTAATTTTACAGGTCTGTTGGTCTTCTTGTAGGGAATGTAAGTATCTTCTATACACCCTACACCCTTCTTGTGTTTTTGACCTTTTTCTAGAATGATCCCTGCCTGAGGGTTTTTCTTTTGATAAGCTTCAATATCAAACAACTTCTTTGGAATTCTGATAGAAGATTCAGCAAGAATTTGTTCTTTAGTCATTCCCTTGTTGATCTTTTCTATCCAGGCATTCCTTTTATCTTCCACTTCTTTCCTGGCTGCTTCATATTCATACAGTTCTCTTTCTCGTATCTCTTCATGCCTCTTTTCCATGTCAGGGTCATGGTACTCCTTCACGGGGCTGTTAGGAGTGATAATAGGCATCTTTTCAAATCTTTTTATTTCCTCACATGCTTTTCTATACTTCCTTTCTTTTGCATACTCTCTCCTTTCTTCTTTGGAGAAGTTTTGCAAGTAGGGAATGGCTTCTCTTTTCCTTTTCATCTGTCCTCCTGGACTTTGCCTAGGTAGGATCTGTTTAGAGAGGCTTGCTACTTGTGGAGGTAGAGGTAGCAGAGGAGGTAGAGAAGAAGGTTGAAGTGGAGGTAGAGGTAGAGGTGGAGATGAAGGAGAATGAGTTTTCTCTTTGGGTGGAGAGGGAACTATATCAAGAAGAGGAGTCTGTTCTGAAATAGAAGGCAGAATGACTTCAGGTAGAATGATCTCTGCTGAGGGATGATTGTCTCCTCCAAGCTCTTTTGTAGGGATGTCCTCAAGTATAGGTGTATTCAGCTTGATGTAACTGGCAGAGAAGCCAGGGGAGTGATGTTGAAGTTCCTCCTCACATAAGGGTGCATCAATCCACATCTTTCCATTCCAATCATCAGAGGTGACTGCTTCTTCCTCCCCCTGGATTTCTGGTTTCTTTACTACAGGAATCTCCCCCTGGTTATATGGGTCATCAATTCTGAATGCTGAATCCACAGCATGCTCCCCTTCAGTGTTGTAAGAGGAGGATTCACCAAAATGTTTGATGAAGGTGTAGTCAGAGTGATTTGAGAGGAGTGGAGCCTATAATGGAATTGGAGTAATAGTTAGAGAGAATACTTAGAGTTGGGGAGAAGAGAGTTAAACCTGAGCTTTAAGTGAGATCAAGGACCTGGCAAGAGGGGTTTCTGGAGCAACTCTCGCCCTGGTTTATATCTTTCAGGAAGGATGTAAACCTTTGTGGCGACAGAGGTTCTTCTCGAAGAAGAGCATGAAGCTCAGGAAGAGAGGCAGATAGGGTGGCCAATTTGGCTTCACAGGTGGTGATCATATTGGCACATTCATTGGAGAAGTTGGTTAGACGTGCCTGGAAGTCGTTGAGAAGATTTTCCAGAGCATCGTCCATCGCTTTGATAAGGGCAGATTGACCAGGAGTGGGCGCCATTGAAGCAGAAAGAGAGAGAGGTAGAAGACAAAGTTTTGGCGGGTTCAGAAAGGTATATGTTATGAAATAAGAAGTATTATTTAAAGAAGATGAAACGTCGAGAAGGTAAACAGAAATCAAGGTAATCCAATCGTCAGAAGAGGAAGTAAGGATTTGATTCTAATTTTAACCTGAAGTCGTCGTTACGTCGAATGGATGTCGACGTTTGCGTAGATATAGAGTCGACGCTCCGTGGAGATTGGCCAGCCTGGAGTTCTTTCGATGTGATCATAGTCTTGCGTCGATATGAATTCGACGGTGCGTCGATAAAGGATCGACGTAACTTTGTCTGATGGAAATCGGTGTCAGCGTCGAGTTTGTCTCGACGGAGCGTCGATATGTATTCGACGTATCTGCAGGAAATTTTCATAGATTGTCTGATTTCTTTAGAGTTCCCTAACAATGGTGTTTACAAGCTTCCATCAAGCATTCCTAAGGTGTTTATGAAGTAGTTGTGCTTGGTTTCATCCAAGGGTTTTGTAAAAATGTCTTCTCTTTGACTTTCTGTGGGTATATATTCTAAGGTTATCTTACCTTTTTCTACATTGTCTCTAAGGAAGTGATGTCTGATCTCTATGTGTTTGGTTCTACTATGAAGGACTGGGTTAGATGCTATATCTATAGCACTAGAGCTATCACAATAAATCTTAGAGTTATTGACTTCCAGTTTGTAGTCAAGAAGCTAATTTTGCATCCACAAGATTTATGAACAACAGCTCCCAGCAGCTATATATTCAGCTTCAGCTGTTGAGGTTGAGACTAAGGTTTGTTTCTTACTAAACCATGAGAATTAATCTGTCACCTAGGAATTGGCAAGTGCCAGATGTGCTTTTTCTATCAACCCTACATCCAGCATAGTCTGTATCTGAGAAACCTATTAATTCAAAGTTGGTTTCTGCTGAATACCATATTCCTAGTTCAGGAGTTCCTTTAGGTATCTAAGAATCCTTTTTATAGAGGTGAGATGGGATTCCTTTGGATCAACCTGAAATCTAGCACATATGAAAGTTGCAAACATAATGTCAGGTCTGCTAGCAGTGAGATATAGAAGGGATCCTATGATTGCCCTATATGTCTTTTGATCTTTGATTTTCCCTTGTCATCCTTTTCTATAATGGCATTTGTTGCCATGTGGGTTTTCAAAGAGGAGGCTGATTCCATACCAAACTTCTTGATTAGCTCTTTAGTATACTTTGATTGTGAGATAAAGATTCCTTCACTACTTTGTTTTACTTGTAATCCTAAGAAATATGAGAGTTCTCCCATACTACTCATTTCAAATTTAGATTGCATGAGATTAGCAAATCTTTTACACAGTTTAGGATGAGTTGAACTAAAGATGATATCATCTACATATATTTGAACAAGAAGAAGTTGGTTTTTATGGGTTCTAGTAAAGAGTGTCTTGTCTACTTTTCCTCTTTCAAAGGAGATTTCCAAAAGAAAGTTAGAGAGAGTTTCATACCAAGCTCTAGGAGCTTGCTTAAGACCATATAGTGCTTTGTTGAGTTTATAAACAAAGTTAGGAGAGGAGGGATTAACAAAACCTGGTGGTTGCTCCACATATACCTCTTCTTGAAGGTCACCATTCAGAAAAGCACTCTTGACATCCATCTGATATACTTTCATCTTCATGAAAGCTGCATAGGCAAGAAAGAGCCTAATTGCTTCCAGTATGGCTACTGGAGCAAAGGTTTGATTGTAGTCTATTCCTTCTTCTTGTCTATATCCTTGTGCTACAAGTCTTGCCTTGTTCCTGACAATTACTCCAGTGGAATCTAATTTGTTTCTATATACCCATTTTGTGCCAATCACTGGGTAATTTCTTGGTCTTTCCACTAAATTCCATACTTTATTTCTCTCAAATTGGCCTAGTTCTTCTTGCATGGCCATAATCCAGTGAGGATCACAATTTGCTTCCTCAAACTTCTTTGGTTCAACTTGTGATAGGAAGCATTGGAGCATCATCCCAGTGGAGACCTGGTGTCTTGTTCTTACTCCTGTATTGGGGTCTCCAATTACTTGAGTTTGTGGATGATCTTTTAAATTGACCCTTGTCCTGCCTGGACTTGTCAGATGTTCTTCTTCCTCATTGGTGATAGGGTCAATGTCCACCTGGCCTTCCTGAACCATGTTCTCTTGTGGGAGTTGGTTTTGCATGCTCTTTTCTGAATCTTCTTCATGTTCTTGTTTAGATTCCTCACTTGATTCCTTTATCTTGTTTTCTTTTCCATTATCTGTGTTCTCTAGAACCAGTTGTTCAAGCTGTGTTTCTATGTTGCTGCTTTCCTGTGGAAAAGAGCTGGTGGGAGTTCCCTCCCCCTTAAACAGTATGTTAGTTTCATCAAAAATAATGTGCATAGATTCTTCAATTTTAAGAGTTCTCTTGTTATAGAACCTATAGGCTTTACTAGAAGCTGAATATCCCAGAAATATTCCATCATCAGATTTCTTGTCAAACTTGGCAAGATGATCCTTTCCATTATTTAGGATAAAACAAGCACATCCAAAGATCTTAAAATATTTAACTATGGGTGTTTTTCCTTTCAGGAGCTCATATGGAGTTTTTGATTTAGTTTTGTGTATTAGGCTTCTATTTAGAACATAGTTGGCAGTGTTGACTGCTTCAGCCCAGAAAGTTTTTGGCAAACCTGATTCTACAAGTAAGGTCCTCCTGATTCTATTAAAGTCCTATTCTTTCTTTCAGCAACTCCATTTTGCTGAGGAGTTCTAGGGGCTGAAAAACTTTGTTTGATACCTATATCTTCACAGAAACTACTCATAAACTGATTTTCAAATTCAGTCCCATGATCACTTCTGATTATGGAAACCTGACTATTGAGTTCAGATTGAATTTGTTTTATGAATCTTGAGAGAGTCTTGTGGGTTTCAGACTTAGCCCTTAGAAAGAATACCCAGCTGAATCTAGAGTAGTCATCCACAATGACTAAGGTATAGGATTTTCCACCTAAGCTCTGAGTGGAGATGGGACCAAAGAGATCCATGTGTAGTAAGTAAAGGACCCTGGGAGAGTCATCCTTACCAATTGGTTTGAAGGATGATTTGGTTTGTTTTCCTAGTTGGCAAGGTCTGCATGGAGAATCCTTAGAGTACCTACCTTTTGGTAAGCCTCTGACTAGGTTATTCTTTGCTAGTTTACTAATTGTTTTGTAGTTTAGATGACCTAGTCTCCTATGCCATAGTTCACTTTTATCAATAATATTGATGAATAAACAAACTTCTGTGGGTGAGGAACTAAAGTCCACTACTATACTTTTCCTTTTCTAATTCCATTGAGTACTGTGGCACCAATCTTGATATCAATAATATGGCAGAATAGTGTGGTGAATTTTACCTCATATTTACCATTTTCACATATCTGACTTATACTTATTAGATTGTGCTTCAGTCCTTTGACTACTGCCACATTCTTGAAGGTGACTTTCCCTTCTTTGAAATCTCCAAAGCCCTTGGTTTGGCCACAACTAGAGTCTCCAAAAGTTACTGATGGTCCAAGTCTGTCCTCAAAGTTGATTAACAGGTTTTTGCATCCAGTCATGTGCATGGAGCATCCACTGTCCAAGTACCACACCAGCCTGGAGATGTGATACATCTGCACATAAAATTTTAAACATTAGTATGAACCCTGCTGAGCTGGGGTCCCTTTCTCCCATCAGTGTGAAATTTAATAAGAGAGTAAGTGGTTTTTTCTGAATATCCTTCCTCCTTTAGGGGCATTGGTTTATCATACCAATTTTCTTTGGTGATGTTACAGAAGTAGTGATCATAGTAAAAGGAGATGGATTATGATTGTTGTTTGGTAGAGGAGAGATGTCTGTCTGATTGGTTGCGTTGATATGTATTCGACGTAGGTTTATGGTTGCGTCGATATGAAGTCGACGCTTTCTCCATTCTGCGTTTTCTTTCAGTCGAAGCATGAGAGAAGTTGCGTCGGGTAGAAGTCGGCGCACTTTGGTGTAAACGTCGATTACAAGTCGACGCACGTCGATCTTTATGACAGAATTCAAAATCGCCAGATCTCTTTCCTTATCTTATAGATCTAATTTATATGGAATCAATTTATGTCTTATAGCCGTTCTGAATCTTTCTTTTCCTCTATTAGATTCTTGGCTAAATTGATTAAATCCTTTACGGACATTATTTGAAATCAGATTGAATACTTTCCTTCTATGGATATAACTGTTATGTAAATTTCTCTTTCTTTCTAATACTCTGCCTGCTAATTGATTACTCTCCTATAGTGTTATTTTAATGAATAGAGCTATAAATAACCAAGGAGGTCGGCAGAGAAAGGGGACCAGGTGATTCACCATTTTACATTTGAAAAAGAGGAAAAGCACCCAAGTGATAAAGAGAGAATTGAGAAATAGCCCTGCAGCAATATTCAAGCATTCTTCTTCTCCTGCTTCTGAAATCACTCTGCTGCAAATTCTGATAGCTCTCACATAAGAGGGAAAACCTACAAATCTTCTTCTCTCTATAGAAGAAAGATTTAATTCACTACTTCTTGTGCTTCCAATCTTCTTGCTAGGAAGAAGATTGGAGGGCTGCTCTTCATCAAGCTTCTCCCCCTTCTTGACCTTCTTGGCCAAGGAGGTTAAGAAATACTTGGTAACTCTTGAGGAAGAGAGAGAGTTCTTCAGACTTTGCACAGAGGCACTGACCCCATCTATTTGGGTGTGCATGTGTAGGATTGAGGAATGAATCTGGGAGCAGTGCTCATCCAGCATTGCTTGGAATGTTTGAATTGCTGATGCAATGCACTGAGTGAGGAGAGCTTTAGTGGATGCAGATGGTTCATGTTGTGGATGGGGATGAGGAGAGAGTGGTGAAGGTGGTGATGAGGCTAGAGAGAAGTTAGTTGATACATGAGGTATGAGTGATAAAGTAGGTGGAGAAACTGTTGTTTGAGGAGCAGGTGTTTGAGAAGAGGTAGGTAGAGTAGGAGTTGTGAGGGTGGTAGAGACTATTTGAGTGGATGATGGTGGTAGAGAAGAATTGTCTCTTTGAGGAGAAGGAGGAGGAGATGGATGAGCAGGAGATGGATGAGCAGGAGATGGATGAGCAGGAGAGTTAGGAGGAGAGGGAGTCCTTTCAGGAATGGAACCAGGCTTAGGAATTTGCCTGGTCCACTTGGAGAATAGGGCTATTGACATTCTTTTCCCTGGAGGAATGGGGATTCCTTTTGACCTACAGAGGTCAGGGAAGGAGTCGAAGAGTACTTGACTCATAATCCTCATATATGCATTTTCTTTGTGTGAGTATTTGGAGCCTATTATTTTGAGTAACCATGTGGCCCAGTCCACCTTCTTCTTCAGCACAAGGGCACCCATGATGTTCAGTTGCTGCTTGGGAACTGCATCATGGGCTGAAATTTTGCATAGTAGTATCTTTCCTACTATGTCTGCTAGCAGTCTGTACTCCTCAGAAAAGTCTATTTTCTTTAGATGGATTGGTTTATCCCTTGAAAACTTCATGGTGGTTAGCAGATGCTTGATTTCATCAGGTGTGAGGACTATAGATTCATCACCTAATGGGGAAATGATAAAGAATTATAAGGTTACTCTTTAGAAATTGATTTCCTTTCCCTATTTTATTTAAACAAAGATAATATTAGGATATACCTGTAGGAAGATCAAAGGTGGTCCTAATATGTTCTGCAGAGATTGAGACTGGTGTCTCATAGATTATTCCATGGATTTCTCCTTGTTCAGATATCTGAACATGAGTTATTAGCTCTGTGAGCTCTAATTCCAGGAGCTTGCACCTAGTGGAGATGAGCTTGTCCAGTCCCGCTGCAGTAAAAAGAGCAATGATGCTCTTGTAGTTTTCTGCGGCTGCTTGGAAAGACTCAAGGTCAATGTCGAAGCCTGAGTTGATTTTGGGAGCCATTTTAGTTCAGTGAAAGGGAGAGGAAAAATCGGCTGGTCTGAGGAGCAAGAAGGATGAAAGATGCAGAGTCGTGAAGGCTTCTAACTGAAGATACTATTTAAGTCAGGTGAAGCGTCGAAACTGGACTCAAGTCGAGGCTTATTCGGTACTTCCGTGGATGTGACCGAAAATATTTTGGTATTGCCGCTCGTTTTCATGAAGTCGACGTTACGTTGAGTGGAATTCGACGTGAGCGTCGATATAGTCTGATTTGGGATGATAGGGTTTCCTATCGACGTATGCGTCGAGTGGAGTCGGCGCATGCGTCGATTTCACTTATTGAGTTGAGTTATCGACGATGCGTTGATTAGAAGTCGACGTGACTTTTAATTTTCCTGAAGAATTCTAGGTATTTATCTCTACCTAGTTCTAAGTCAGTCTTGGACTAATTTTTACAGATAGTTTTATTGGTTGTACCAGCATTGTTTAGCAAGGTGGCCAGTTTTGTTACATATATGACACTTGATTATCTTATTATTATGATAATTTGAGTTTAGAGAAGAATAGAAGGGTTGATTAGAATAGAAGGTTTGATTATGATGGGAATTTTGGTTAGGATAGAATTTTTGGTTAAAATGGGAATTTTGGTTACCATGTTTAGGGTAGAAATCATGATAGAGGTGTTGATTAGGATAGAAATCATGATTGGGATGAATGGGTCCTGAATATGGGTTAGGATGAAAGGAATTTGGAGGAAAGGTATTTAAGTTGCTCTGAACTTTTGTGCGTCGATATCTATTCGACGCATGTTGATAGTCGCGTCGATTTATATTCGGCGCTTTCTCCAGATGGCGTCGATCTGATTTCAACGCATAGAGAAAGTTGCATCGATTGGAAGTCGACGTGCTTTTGTTCAAGCGTCTAGAAGAGGTCGAGGCATCTGAGAGGTTGCGTTGAGTATAAGTCGACGCACTATCATTTATGCGTCGATATGAAGTCGACGTAATTGTATCTTCAATTTTCATTTACCTTTTTCTGTTTTTACTCCTTTATGTGTTATTTTTCTTGGATTAGTTATTTCTTCAGATGAAGTTTGTGAGTCATCAGCTGAATAATATGATGTCTCATCAAATTCCTTCATTTTTTTGAAGGAGTTTTCTTCCTTATCTTGTGGGTCTTTTTCTTGGTTTGTCCATTTGACAGGTTTAGTGAATTTTATAGGGCTCATCCAAGCAGGTTTGTTGGATGGATTTAAGCTGGTTGATGGATCAGCTCCTAGCCCAAGATTTTTGTGTCTCATTGTTTGTTTTTTAGTGATTTCCTTAAGAGTTTGGCTTCTCATGTTTATTGATTCTTCAAAGGCCTTTGCCTGGGAAACCTTATCCTTAAGGAACTGATTTTCTATTTTAGCCTTTTCTATCTCCTTTTCTATGATGTTAGCCCTTAATTCAAAATCTTTAGAGCATTTAACTTCTCTATTTCTCTGGTTTAGCTACATTGATTTGTTCATTTAGATCTTTAATTTCTTGTGTTGCTTTTAGTTGATCTAGACACATTCCCATAAAATCATTTCTGAAGTTATCACTTTGAAAATCTATTTCATCAAACATGCATACCTCATCCTTATCCTCAGATTCCTCTATGAGAATAAGGCTATCTTCTTTTTCATCTTCAGAAGATATGCTTTCTTCTGATCCTGTCTCACTCCAAGATTTAGCATTATCATTATTTTTTGATCCTTCAAGGGCCATCAAGCATAGATCTTCTTGCTTAGGTTCTTCATTGTCACTCTTGGAAGAGGAGTTGTCCTCAGAGTCTGTATCACTCCAGGCTTCTGCTATAAAGCCTCTTTCTTTCTTCTTCCCCTTTTTCTTGAGATCTTTCTTTGTCTCAGCATTTTCTGGACATTCTGGGGCAATATGTCCAGGTTTCCTGCAAGAATAACAAATAATTTCTTTAGTAGGAGTTTTGTCATACCTTGGTTTTGACTCTCTCCTTCTTGAACCATCTGTCCTGACCCATTTCTTGAATTTTCTGGCCAGGAAACTGAATAGTTCTTCTTCAGTGATAGAGCCTCCTTCCTCTGTTGCTTTTAATGCAATGTTCCTGTCTTTTGAGGAGATTGGAGTGTTTTCTCTTCTCTTCTTCTCTTCTCTAGTTTTCAGCAGTTGCTCATATGATTTGAGTTTTCCTAAGAGAGCATCTATTGAGATTTCCTTTTGTCCTCTTGTGTCTCTTATGGCCCATGTTCTTAAGTCCCATGAACTATGGAGACTCATTAGCAATTTGTCATTAATCTCAGTGAGAGAGATCTCTCTATCCAAGTTTTTCAATTGATTGATGATTAGACTTAATCTGTCATACATCTCAGAGATACTCTCTTCATTTTTCTTTTGGAAGTTCTCATATTGTGAGATCAATAGAGCCTTTTTATCTTTCTTTTCATCAGCACTTCCTTCCACCATCTTTGTAAGAGCATCCCAAATTTCTTTGGCTGATTCACAGTAAACAACCCTTTGAAAGATGTTATCTGAGAGGGTTGAGACAAGTATGTTCATGGCCTTTAGATCACATGTTCTTGCCTTCTTCTCATCTTCTGTCCATTCAGATCTTGGAACAAGTGTTTGTGTGACATTGCCATTTGCATCCTTTCTATAAGGCTTTGGGGGACCTGTCACAGTAATATTAAACAAGTTATCATCAATAGAATTCATATAAATTCTAATTCTTGTTTTCCAAACTGCAAACTTTTCAAGATTGCACATTGGTGGTCTGGTGGAAGCTTAATCTTTGATTTGTGCCATGTGAAAAATAATTGTTAGAGAAATATATATTTATAAATAAGAGGTAGGATCTTTTTGATCAAGGAGTTAGCCTTTTTAGATCAACCTATCTCTGATACCAATTGAAAGTGCACAGTTAACCTCACTAGAATTCTCTAGAGGGGGTTGAATAGAGATTTAAAATATTTTGTGCAAAGTAAATATATATATATGTGTATGATCACAGATTAGAGCTTCCCACACACACCAACAAGAATTAAACAAATAAAGAAAGTAAATGCAAGAAAAGAAATCACAGCATAACACAAGAAAATATAGTTGTTCCCCAAATTTGGGTAGTCCACTCTTCTACCCCCTTGGTAGGAATTCACTATCTTGCACTGAGTCTTTTGATAAGGAGACTCTTAGAACCACCCTGAGTCTTTTGATAAGGAGACTCTTAGAACCAACTGAGTCTTTTGACAAGGACACTCAAAGGGCTGACATCATCACTAAGCCTCTTGATGAAAGTAAGCACAAGTTCTTCATCAATGCACTGGGTATGCTTGATGGAGCTTTGTAGGTCCCCCTTATTATGTATAAAGACCTATTTTCTATAGAAAATTATTGCTGGGAAAAACAGCAAGGATTTTAAAGAACATCATAACTGTTTATTCAGAGCTGCATTGAATTCAAATCGATGTACCGTCGACTTCCACTAGATGTCAGCTTTGAGAGCTCTCTGGGATGGATCATTCGAATAGCACTCGACGTAACGTCGAATACTTATCGATGCTTATGTTGAGCTCATCATTGATGATTATATTTCGAAGCCACGTCGACTTCAACTCGATGCTCCGTCGATTTGACAGTCGTGCGCATTAACATGTTTTGGCGCGCTGAATTCTTCTCTTTTCAACATTGCTTTGAATAAAACCCTAAGTTGCGATGATTCATCTACTTAAAGCAACTTATGCATTTGATTCTATTGTGCTTTTCAAATTCTCTCCCTATTGCTATCTTCCATTTCCTCTCTTCGTCTCTCTCTCTCTTGTTTCAGTGCAGGTAACCTCAAGATCTTCATGGCGGGGGGGGGGGGGGGGGGGTGAATAGGTTTCATTTCTTTTGTTATTTAACCTATCTTTTTTTTGAGCTAGTATTATTAAAATCAAACACACAGAAAATACACAACCATTTATAGAGGTTCCTCAAGACAGGGTGTCTTCAATAGTCCTCTTTCCCCCTTCACCTTTCTAACAATGAGTTAGGCAAGGCCAACACCTCCAAACTCAGCTCCTTGTGCTTACAATATATATCCTTCAGGATCTCTCAGTTTTTCCCAAACCCTACCTTAGGCACAACAACCCAACCTCAGGCACAGTTGCCTTACAAGCTCAGACCTATCAAGAAGTCATACCTCAGATCTCCATGGAGATCCTACACTCAAGATGAACCTTTAGCTCTACACTCAGGTACAAATAACCCTACTCCCTCACGCAAAATGCCCTACAATCTCAGAACAAATGATGTTCCTACAGAGGATAATAAGATATGATTGCAACAGAAGCTAGAATAGATATCAAGCCTTGATCTGCTGTTGTCGAACAACTGCTGTAGTAGTCTTGAATCATGAATGTGTCTCATAGCCTAAACTTTGATTCTTCTTATATTTTTCTTCAGAGAATGAATGAGGATCAACTTGTTCTATCTTTAGTTAATTAAGAGGAACAATCTTTTCTCTCCTTGCAGCTTCAGGAAGCAGGATGAGAAAGCTTTCTTGGCTTCCATTAATGGAACAGTAGTATTCCTTCTTTAGTGAGTGAGGGAGCTTTTACAAAGCCCTAAAAGATTCTTTTATACTCCTCTAGTATTCAATGGCTATCAGATGTCCTCGTGACACAGCATGGAGGTGATTGGAACATCCTATCTTGCTTTGCAGCGTGTTGCACCAAAAGCAAACCCGCCAAAATATTTGAATCTGTCTCCGCGGTTGGGCTGAGATAGCTTCCTGTCTCAACGGCTACTTCTGTCCCTTCTCAGCGGATCCGCTGGGATAGATAGTTGTCTTAGCATATTTTCTCTATCCGCAGCTCAACTGGCCCAGACACCTTCTCAGCGGCTCTTGGCCATGTCTCAGCAGTTCAACTGAGACAGGGAACTCGTCTCAGTAGTTTTGGCAGTAAACCTCTGAACTTATTCCATATTTTGGGAATGTCCTAACCCTGCATAGACATGATGTAGAATAGGGTTTATCAAATACAACTTGTACTTAGCATTGAGTGTGAAGCTTCTTCAAATCAAGGGAACATTGAGGGTAATATTCACAACAATCTCCCCCTATTTGAAGAAGGCAGAACATCCTTAATGCTAAGGTACATATCAAAATAATTATTTATCATGTAATTTCACTACATGGCATTCATCATAACATACACATGTAAACATTTTCATGGCATCAAAGATAATATCATAACAGATAATATTCATGAGAGGTATAGTACCAATAGTGGTTATCAACCCAATTATACGATTAGATAATCATGTCAATGCATCATAGATAAATTTACACAGTGACACAAAGTTAAATTTAAGCTATGGCTCAGATTGGCTTATAACATAAAGTAATCATTTCACCAAATCATTCATTTGCATTTCATATTAAGTACTGATACATTGTTCAATATACATTTAGAAATTCCTAACACTTAAATACATTCATTTAAATTTTTCTCTTCTTAGAGGAAGTTGAACATTTAACTATGTCAGCAGCAACTTCTTTGCCTTTAGCTGAAGCCTCTTGGTCAGCAGCAACAGCCACATTTTCTGCAACCACTTCATCTTTTTGTGCTGGAATCTCCTTATCTTCAGCAGCCATCTTCATGTTCTCAGGAAGATTTGTGACAGTGTCTTGTTCAGCATTAGCTGCCTCAATTTCTGCTATCTTCCGTCTATTTTCTTGTCTCCTGAAGTATAGGAATGGCTTAGGAATGTACTTTGAAGGCAACCTTCTTGGGTTGTCCTTCCTTACCAGATTGGCTTTGAATATCCAATCTCTTTTAGTATTTCTTTCTAAATGCTTTATCCACTCCTCAGATGGATAGACCTTATCAATGTCTTTGCAGATTTGACCATGGCTTAACCAGGCATTTAGTATTATACTTTTGGAGTCTTCACTCCAATACTCAAAGTCTGGATCCTTAGACTGCTCATCCCTTTGTTTTCCCTTAAATTCTTCCACTAGCATTACATGCTCTCTTTCTCTTCTTTTTGCCAGTCTGACATTTTGAGCAATCTGCTCCTGTATTGGGAAGTTCCAATCTTCTTCCCTATTTATGTCCAGGAGAGGAAGGTTCAAAGCTAACCTAGTTCCTTGCAGGACCTTGAGGGCTAGCTCAGAATTTGTTATAGAATTATTATCCTCCCCTTTTCTGGCTTCTTCATATATTCATTGACTTATCTCCCGCTGAGTAGCAGTTATTCTTCCAGAGATTGTTTTGAAGATATTTTCCATATCATCTTTTAGTTCATCACTGTTCCTCTCAATATCAGCATTGGGCTCATCCTTGTTTCTGTCAGCCTCACCATTCAATTGCAAAGAAGTGGAGTATATATATTCTTGGATATGATTTGAGGATTTTTCAATCACCTCATCTATCTTGCTGACATAATTCTTCACATAGGACATATCCTGTTCAGAGAGTTGGAGGTGTTTGTCCATTGATCTGAGAATTGTATTTTGAGAGACCACAAATTTCTCTACCAGATCAAACCACTTAGTCATCTGTTTATTCAGGATGGCAGTGTCTTCCTTGATTTCCTTGACTTCAGCCATAACTTCAGATCTTACATTGACGATGGACTGATCAATGTATGCTTTGACTGTAGAAGTTGACTGGGCTACATAGTCCTTCATAGAAGTTAGATGAGTCTCTAACATAATCTGAATAGCATTTAAAATGCTCTGATTGGATTGTGAGGAAGTAGAGGTTAAGTCTTGCTGATCAGTAGTAATTGGGTCTGGGATCCTTTTTGAACTTGGAAGAGGGACCACTTGAGGTATAATTTGCACTTCAGCTGCAGGCAGGACCTGATCTGAATGTATGTTGTCCCTTTGGGCTAAATCATTATCCTTATCATCAATATCAGCATCAACATTATCTGTTTCCTCCCCGTCAGATAGAGCATCTTGATCAGATGATTCCATGAAAGCTGGGACAAGTATGTGGAGTTAGATCTAATGACTTTGCAATAATAAAGATGGGTTATTAATTCTTACCAAGGTCATCATCTTTACCAGCTAATGGCTTTGTCAGCTTCTCCCCCTCAGATGGGGGCATCAGATTTTCCTTATGGTGGTAAATCCCAGAGAGTTGGGGAGACATCAATGTTAAGTGAGATTCTTCTTTCAAGATCTATGATGATTGTATCAATCTTACTTTGTAAGTCCTCAGGAGAAGGTACTTTGTCCTTATCAGTCTTGTCTCCTTCACTTTCATTTTTGTCACTTGTCACATCCATGGAAGATGGTTCTTGTTGATTCTCCCCCTCAGATGGAGCATCCATTTGGCCTTGAGGAGCTGTGGTGCATATTATTTAGGAGTTATTAGAGATTGACTAGTAGATTGGTTATGATTAGAGAACATTAATAGTAATGTTGAGTTTAAGAATGAATTAACAGGTGTGCTATCAATTTCCAAATCCTGTGGATGGACAGGGTCAGTAGGCATGTCATCCAATTGAGCATCCTTGTCAGGAATACTGGGTGATCCAATATCAGCATCAACATCTTCATTCTTATCTGAGTGGTCTGACTCAGTGCTTGTCAAGATCAATGTTGGCTTCTTTGCTGATTTAGCTTTCTTTTTCCCTTTCTTCTTTGCATCAGTGGGTTGGCTCTTGAGGAGCACCCATGTGAACCCATCCAATGTCTTTATATCCATCCTTTTCAGGTAATGAATATTGGATCCTTTTAATCCCTTAAACTTCTCAGGATAGGTCTGGATCAGATATCTGGATAGAATTCTACCCATATTTGGTGCTTCTAGACATTCCTTAAGTCTTTGAAATATGACTTCTCCCCAGGAAGTTCTCTTGGTCAGAATGTTCCTTGCCATGATGTCAAACATGGATTGTGAGATGGTATCATGAGACCCAGGCTTGCAGAGAAGTGCTTTGCCACTATATCTGACAATAATTTGCCTCTTTGATTGAAGAATTTTCTTTGTAATGAGCCAATCTTGGCATCACTATACTCAGTCCATTTCAGAGCTTTCTTCTTGTCCTTATCAGAAATTTCTTCCTCCTCATCCTTGTTGCATGAGGGAATGTGGAATGCTTGTTCAATTCTTATTGAGGAGATTTTCACTTAGTCTCCTCCTATTTTGGACTTCAAGGATGACTTGGAGGAGGATAATTTAGCATTAGTGAACCATTCCAGAACTTCAGTTCTGAGAATGATTGTGGGTTCAGATAGAATGTACTGTGGGCCTTGTACTTCCAGGAGTTGAATCACTCCTTTTATATCTTCTGGAGCATGGGCAAATCCATTTCTCACTATCTCATACCCCTCCAAAAGATCCTTTGAACTCTTGGGTGCCATTGTTGCGGTAGAAGAATACACTGGGACAATTATCTATTTATATGGCTGGTATCTGTGTTTTGATTAGCCCTAATAATTAGAATTAAATGAACTTATAATTGTAAGGAGAATTACATCTGTTGGGGTTGCATTTAGACAAACTGTAATGGGACCAGCCAGCCTCAGTGGAACTGCTGAGACAGTGACCTACACCGCTGTGAAAGAGCACTGTCAAGCATTGGGACAGTTTAGCTGTCTCAGCCGCTCAACTGAGATTTTTCCCAGCTGTCTCAGAGGCTCAGCTCAAACAGTCATTTTTGTTTTAGCTGACCTTACTATCTAATCATTAATCATTTTGAGATCTGAAAGTTTTATGACATAATCATGTAACTAGGAATTGATGTGATAACATTTTTGAATCATAACATAATCAAGCATAATAACATAGACTATTGAAAGAATGAAATATTTGACACTATTCAATATTTAACATTCCAAGATCAATCTTGAAAGCATTAAATTTTTCCTCATACAATGAATTTGTAAAAATATCAGCAACTTGATTGTCAGTGGGGACAAATTTAAGGAAAATATCTTTACATTCAACATGTTCTCTTATAAAATGATAACTTATCTCTATGTGCTTAGTCCTGCTATGAGAGATAGGATTCTTAGCAATAGAGATAACACTGGATGAGTCGCAATAAAGATTTGACTCACTTAGCTCGAGGTTGTAATCTTCTAACTGATGTTGTAACCACAATAGTTGTGCACAAAAACTTCCTGCAGCAATGTATTTAGACTTAGCAGTGGATATTGCCACACTTGTCTACTTTTTGTTGCTTCATGGTATCAACCTCCTTCCTAGGAATTGACAAGTGCCACTTATGCTTTTCCTATCTTCTTTGCATCCTGCAAAATCTGCATCTGAAAATCCTGTTAGTTCAAATTCATTGTTCTCAGGGTACCAAAGGCCAAGATGTAGGCTACCTTTAAGGTTTCTCAAGATCCTCTTTGTAGATGAACAGTGAGATTCCTTAGGGCATGCCTGGTGACTAGCACAAACACATGTAGCATACATAATGTCTGGTCTACTTGCAGTTAGATATAATAGGGATCCAATAATATACCTATATATGGAATCATCGAAGGCCTTGCCCTTCTCATCCTTGTCCAGAGAAATGTTGGACCCCGTGGGAGTTTTCATGGTGGAAGTAGATTCCATCCCAAATTTCTTTATAAGCTCCCTAGTGTACTTGGTCTGAGAGATGAATATCCCATCATCAGACTGTTTCACTTGGAGGTCTAAGAAGTACTTGAGCTCTCCCATACTGCTCATCTCAAACTCCCCCTGCATAAGATTGACAAACCTTTTGCAGAGGTTGTCATCAGTAGACCCAAATATTATGTCATCGACATATATTTGGACTAGGAGACACATGCCCCTTGTTTCCCTAAGAAACAATGTACTATCTATCTTTCCCCTCAAGAACTTGTTCTTAGTGAGAAAGCTAGACAATGTCTCACACCAAGCCCTAGGGGCTTGCTTTAGACCATAAAGAGCATTCCAAAGTAAATATACATGATTAGAGAGGGTTGGATGCACAAAACTTGATGGTTGTTCAACATATACCTCTTCCTTCAAGTCACCATTGAGGAAGGCTTATTTGACATCCATTTGATATATTTTGAACCCCTTGTGGGCAGCATAGGAAAGGAATAGCCTAATTGCTTCTAAACTTGCAACAGGGGCAAACGTTTGATCAAAGTATATTCCCTCTTCTTATCTATAGCCCTTGGCTACCAATCTAGCCTTGTTTTTGATGATTACTCCATTCTCATCCAGCTTGTTCCTGTAAATCCATTTGGTGTCAATAATATTATGTCCTTGAGGTTTTGGCACCGGCTTCCAGACCTTGCATCTTTTGAATTGAAGAAGTTCTTCTTGCATTGCTTGAATCCAAAAAGTGTCTTGGTTGGCTTCTTCAAACTTCTTGGGCTCCATTTGTGATAAGAAGCTAAAGAACAGGGCCTCATTATGAGCCCTACTTCTGGTTAGTACACCTTGGTTCTGATCTCCAATGAATTGTTCTCTTAGATGATCCCTTAGGTGTTTTGTAGCTGTAGGCAACTTGTCCTCAGCTTGATGTAATTCTTCTACTGGTTCAGTAGTATCTTCAGCACCCTGCACCTCTTCATCTTCTGGAATTGTAGCATCTGTATATGCTTTGCTACTGCTAGCTACACTTGTGATTGAAAATATGCCATTGGAGATCATACCATATCCTTTGGTGATTCCTCTTTCAGATCCACCAAAGATGACTTTAGGTCCATTCTTCACAGTTGTGTAGTCCTGTAGAAGACTCCTGGTACCTGTCATGTGCCTTGAGCACCCACTGTCGAAGTTCCATATTTGTTTATGATTGGTACTTGAACTCACCTGCAAGAAGGAGTTTAGATACCCTTAGGAGCCCAAATAATTTTGGTTGCTAGGTCCTTGTTAGCATGATAAGCTGATCTCACACCTGTTGCACCCTTTGTAGGAATGCTCTTCTTTGCACTTGGCACATTGGGATTGTGCCAACAATCTATGGAAAAGTATCCCACCTTACCACAATACCAACATTCATGAATATTGTATCTCCTCTTCTGAACATTTCTTTAGAAAAGAGCATCAACGTGCTTATGTTCAGGAGGGGAGACAGCAACATTTTTAATGTTTCTTTCAACAATGATTTGGCTGAATGTTAACCTGTGAACAGTCTTGGCACCCTTTGTCTTAATGGCATCAACTTTCTTTGTCTTGGATGCTAGACAAGATTGGATGGCATCAGACACTAAGCAGCAGGATTTGTCTACAGAATTAGCAGCAGACAATTTCTTTGCTGGACAGAACTTGGAAGGCCTAGCTTCCTTATTATTGAATGAAGGAATTGAAGTACCAAATACAAATGGTCCAGATTGGACCATTTGAATTTCTTCATGGGGAGCCTTCATCGCACTCATTCCCGTGCCCTTTCTTCCACTATGGGGAGGAGTGTTCTCCTTCCTATAGGAGCTTCCATTCTTCCAGTTACCATACATACTGTCATGGTCATACCTGTTAGAAGGAAATAATACCTTTTGAAAGGTGGTATGCGGCTTAGCCTTATCCTTGCTCTTTTCTCCACTCCCTTCTCCTACTTCTATTTTATTGAACCCTAGTCCTCTCCTATTAGTTTGAGAGGAAAAGGTGTCAATAAATGGAAGCACAGATTTTGAGTCACTAGGCTCTTTTTTTTCAGAAGCTTCACCTCAAGGTCCTTGATGACCTTGTTCTTCAGGGAGATGGTGCTCAATTGAGCAATTGTTATCCCCTTTAGATGGCTTATTTCTCTACACATTTGAGCCACCATGGTGGGTGACTCAGTGCACTCTTTCTTATCCATCTTAAGGGAAGCAATTTCTTGGGCTTGCCTCTTGGCCAGCCTCTTGCTCTTTTTCAGAGCTTCCAAGAGAGCACCATACATGTCAATCAATTGATTGACATCTTCCTCAGATTATGAATACCTTCCACCAATTGATGAAGGTGCTTCAAATTCTGGACTTGTCTCATAAGCAGAAGAAGTGATGGAATGAATGAGAACATGTTCACTGTCAGAATTATTTTGACTGGCTTCCTCATCAGTGATGGCCATGAGGCCTAGCTAAACTTTGTCATCTTCATCCTCCTTGTTAGAGATGGAACGTTCACCTAGAGGGGGTGGTGTTAGGTGATCTTGGTACTTTTTGATCTATTAGTGTGAGTTATCGATATTCAAGCAATGCACAAAGTTAACACACAAATAAGTCAAACCAGACGACACGAGATCTATAGAGGTTCCTCAAGATGGGGTGTCTTGAGTAGTCCTCTTTCCCTCTACGCCTACCCAGCAATGTGCTAGGCTCGGCAAACTCCGCCAAAAGCTCCAGGCCCTCAAGACTTACACCTAGGACCCGCAAGTCCCAACAGCCTAGGCCCGTAAGCCCCTACTGCCCCCGAGCCCGCAAGCTCGACACTCAGGCCCTCAAGCCCTACAACACGGAATCGCAAGTCCGAACATCCTAGGCCCGCAAGCCCCTACTACCCCCAAGACCGCAAGCTCGACAGATCGCACCCGCAAGCACACTGCCCTGGCCCTCAAGCCTCGCAGCCCTCCAGGCCTCAAGCTAGACAATGTCGGACCCGCAAGTCCACTGCCCTGGCCCTCAAGCCTCACAGCTCTCCAGCCCTCAAGCTAGACAAATTGGCCCGCAAGCCTTACAAGAAAATACAGTAAAGAAAACTGTCTCTTCTGCCGGATGAACATAGACACCTTTATCCCGTTGAAAATCGGCTCCTTGAGATTGAAGAATGTTCTGAATCAGATCTTGAGCGCACGATTCTTCTTCAAATCTTTTCTTAGCCAAATGAGGATTGGCTTCTTAGCAGTCGATGAAGATGACTGCTCCTTTCTTTACTCTTTCTTTCTTGCGGCGCTGGTGTTTTTCGATTTATTATGTGCGCAAGTTCTTTCTTGATTATTAACTTTTAGGGTAGCCTCATATATCCTTTTATAAGACTGCGATGCCCCCCAACGGTCTTCTAAGAAGTTTCTTTATGTGTCAGACCTCCATTCCCTTTTAGCACGTGCTGATATCTTTTTCTTTTTGGAGTATGCGCTAATTCCTCAATTCATTAAGTGTACGCGCTGATTGGACAATCAGGCGGCGGCATTAACTGCTGATAGTACGTCTGTACGATTTGAATCTGTCTCGACGATATTTCCATTGTTAAGACGAAATGGATAATATCTCGACGACAGCCCTTTGTCGATGCCATGAACTCTGGTAGACCTTCATGTCTTCTTTCTTCTGCCTATGATGCTGGCATCACAACAATACGAGACATTCTAGTGATTCTTCACATACGACGATATGTCGTTCTGACTGTGTCGTTGAGATCCTCTTTGTTGCAATATGTCGTTGTAATCATGTTGTTTACTTGACGACAATCCTTCCTTCGATATCTTTGATTCTTCTCTGCGTTCGACGATCTCGCCATGTCTCTGCGTTCAACGATCGGCATTCTTCGTTCGATGATTTTGCCATGTCTCAGCGTTCGACGATCGGCATTCTTCGTTCGACTATTTCGCCATGTCTCAGCGGTCGACGATCAGCATTCTTCGTTCGACGATCTCGCCATGTCTCGGCGTTCGACGATCGGCATTCTTCGTTCGACGATTTCTCCATGTCTCAGCGTTCGACGATCGGCATTCTTCGTTCGACGATTTCGCCATGTCTCAGCGATCGACGAATACTTTGCTTCCCAGCGGCTGCTGCTCTGCCCGTCATTCTGACGACAAGCACGCATTGTCGACGATATCGCATGTTCTTCTCGACGATGTGTACTTATATTTTCCTGAGATTATGAACTAGATGTACGATCAAATACAAAGTGAAGTGCTCTTGAAATGATGACTTCTTCAAATCAGGAATCATGTGGGCAAGATTCCCAACAATCTCCCCCTATTTAAAGAAGTCAGAATCTCAATTCAAGCCTACTTTCACTTGACATTAAATATCATAATCTTAGATGAAACTGTTTAAAATATTTAACTTATCTTTTGCAGAACTCTTGGAGTACATCAAGTTTGTAGCTCCCCCTCGATTTGATGCCTCTTCCTTGCCCCCCTGCCTTTAAAGTCTTATTGAGCACTACTTGAGCACCATTTCTCCCCCTTTCTGACTTCTTGCCTTCTACTTTTCTAACCAAGGAGTAGGAGAAGCTCCCCCTTGCTCAGGCATGATTCTTCAAGGTCCTGTGAGATTTTCTGACCACTCATCTAGAAAGGCATTAGTAAATAGTAAAGTTGAGGGTTACTCTAAGTTTAACATTCCCAATTGGAATTTGAAAAAGTTAAACTTAGCTTCATCTAGGGGCTTTGTGAATATATCAGCCACTTGTTTGTCTGTTGGGACAAATTCAAGGGTGATATCTTCATTTTCCACATGCTCCCTGATGAAGTGATACCTGATCTCAATATGCTTAGTCCTGCTGTGAGATACAGGGTTCTTAGCAATTGAGATGGCAATTGAAGAGTCACAAAACAGGGGTGTTTTGGTCATCTTTAGATTGTAGTCTTCAAGTTGATGTTGAATCCATAGCAGTTGGGCACAGCAGCTGCCAGCAGAGATATACTCTGATTCTGCTGTCGAGATTGCCACAGTGGTCTGCTTCTTACTGCTCCAGGAAATCAGTCTTCCACCAAGGAATTGGAATGTCCCTGAGGTACTCTTTCTATCTTCCTTGCACCCTGCATAATCTGCATCTGAATAACCAGTCAGTTCACACTCATTGTTCCTAGGGTACCATAGGCCAAGATTTGATGTACCCTTTAGGTATCTTAAGATTCTCTTGACAGATACATAGTGAGATTCCTTAGGATTCACCTGATATCTAGCACAGACACATGTAGCAAACATTATGTCAGGCCTACTTGCAGTTAGATAGAGCAAAGATCCAATCATGCATATGTACTTGGTTTCATCAAAGGGTATGCCCTTCTCATCCTTGTCCAGAGACACATTGGTTCCCATTGGAGTTTTCATTGAAGAAGCACTCTCCAATCCAAATTTCTTGACTAGCTCCCTAGTGAATTTGGTCTGAGAGTTGAAAATCCCATCTTCAGATTATTTCACTTGGAGACCTAGGAAGTATTTGAGCTCACCTATACTGCTCATCTCAAACTTTCCCTGCATCAAGTTGGCAAACTTTTTGAAGAGATTGTTATCTGTAGAACCAAAGATGATGTCATCTACATAGATCTATACTAGCAAGATCTTGCCCTTCACTTCCCTTAGGAACAATGTCTTATCAATCTTTCCCCTTGAGAACTTGTTCTCAATTAGAAATCTTGACAGAGTCTCATACCAGGCCCTATGTGCCTGCTTTAAGCCATAAAGTTCTTTTCTAAGAAAGTAAACATAATCAGGATGAGTGGAGTTAACAAAACCTGAAGGCTGCTCTACATATACTTCCTCTTTGAGGTCACCATTTAGAAAGGCTGACATCACATCCATTTGGTAGACCTTGAAACCTTTGTATGCTGCATAGGCGAGGAACAGTCTTATTTCTTCCAGTCTAGCTACTAGAGCGAATGTCTGATGAAAATCTATCCCCTCCTCTTGTCTGTAGCCTTTTGCCACAAATCTTGCTTTATTCTTGGTCATGATTCCATTTTCATCCAATTTGTTCCTGTAGACCCATTTGGTTCCTATGATGTTGTGTCCTTGGGGTCTTGGAACCAATTTCCACACTTTGCATCTTTTAAATTGATTCAGTTCCTCCTGCATTGCAGCAATCCAAAATGGATCCTGATTTGCTTCCTCAAATTTCTTGGGTTCAATTTGAGAGAGAAAACTCAGGTACAATGCTTATTTGCAGCTCTACTCTTTGTCAGAACCCCTTGGTTGACATTTCCTATTATATGCTCTTGGGGATGATCTCTTACTTGTCTTAAGGCAGTTGGAAGTGGTCTGGGTATTTCTGCAGGAGCTACTTCTGCAGGCCGCAATTCTTCTGCCATTTCTGTATCTTCTGCAGGTTCTACCTCTATTTCAACCATCACTAGCTGATTCTTGTTGTTGAATGAGGTGTCAACATTGTCTTCAATGGATAGCTTTTCTAATCTTTCCACTGTACCTACATTCACTAGAGAACTAGACCAGCCCTTATGGATAAGGCTAGTCTCATCAAATACAACATGAACAGATTCTTCCACTGTTTGGGTATTGAGGTTGTATACTCTGTATGCCCGGCTGTAGGAGCTGTATCCAACAAATATACCTTCACATCTTTTCTCAGCAAACTTAGTTAGTTTGGATTTCCCATTATTAAGGACATATCATTTGCTACCAAAGATCCTAAAGTAGGATAGAGTTGGTTTTCTGCCCTTCATTAGCTCATAGGGAGTTTTCTTGTGGTTTTTGATGATAGAGGCCCTATTTATCACGTAACAAGCAGTGTTGATAGCCTCTGCCGAGAAGTATTCTAGTAATGAGGAGTCACTTAGCATTGTCCTGCTAGCCTCTATCAAGGTTCTGTTCTTCCTTTCAGCAACCCCATTCTGTTGAGGAGTTCTGGGGGAGGAGAATTCTTGGGAGATACCTAGGTCTTGGCAGAATTCTGTCATGGCCCCGGACTGAAATTCTGTCCCATGGTCACTTTTGAATTTGACCACAGTACAGCTCATCTCATTCTGGATCTGCCTGACAAAATTCTTCAAGATATCGAGGGTAGCTGATTTCTTTTTGAGGAAGAATACCCAAGTTAACCTTGAGTAGTCATCAACAACTACAAGGGTGTATGCCTTCCCTCCTAAGCTATGAACTGACATAGAACCAAATAAATCCATGTGCAGTAAAAATAAGCACCTTGTGGACTCTTTGTTAGAGATGCTTTTAAAGCTAGTCCTAGTCTACTTTCCAAGTTGGCAGGCTTGACAAGGACCATCTTTGATGCACTTAATGTCAGGTCCATTTCTGACCAGGTTTTGTGAGAAAAGCTTGCCTATTGTCTTATAGTTGATGTGTGCAAGTCTCTTGTGCCATTGTACACATAGAGCCTCTTTGCCATCAGCTATAAGACATATGGGCATGGAAGAATTTGTATTAAGGAAATTTAAGCAATAAATGTTCCCACTTCGAGTGCCAGTTAAGGTAGTCTCAGAATTTGAGGACTTCTTAATTAGACACTTGTCCTTGTGGAAAATAATAACGAAGCCTAGATCACAAAGCTGACTTATGCTTATGAGGTTGTGTCTCAACCCCTCCACATAAGCTACCTTTGTGATGGTAACTAACCCATTAGTTACGCTGCCGTAGCCCCTGGTCACTCCCTTTTCTGAACCTCCAAAGATAACAGTCGGTCCATTCTCCACAGGGATGAATTCTTTCAAATACTTTCTGACTCCAGTCATATGCCTGGAGCAGCCACTGTCCAAATACCAAATTGGAGATTGGTTGACATTTGGATCTACCTGCAAAACAAATCACTTCCCCTCAGGGAACCAATAGGGATCGGGTCCTTAGTTTTTGTTAGGGTAATAGAATGGAATCGCAAACCTTGGAGGATTCTACACTCTCATTGCATTGAGCCTAGTTGGGTTGAACCAACAGTCCAATGCAAAGTGGCCTACTTTCCAGCAGCACCAAAATTCATATCTATTATATCTTCTCTTCTGCTTCATCACTTGAGTAGGATGACAGTGCTGATGAGCAGGAGAGAAGGCTTCTTGTCTAACAGATCTAGGGTGAACCTCATGTGTGTGTGCCGGGGGAGGAATTGGCTTCACCACTCTTTGGTTCACCTTCTTGGGAGCAGGATTTGTAGGAACATCCTTTCCCATTCTCTTGTCTGATGTTGCTGCAGGTCTGTGGGCTGAAGGACTTGCTAACAGCACCTTCTTGTAAGAGGGTCAAGCTTCAGAATTTTTGCCCATGACTAGCTCCTGATTCAAACTGATACAAGCTCTGAACTGTCCAGAGAAGGTGTCAGTTGTTGCAGGATAGTTTTGGGCATTGAGAGGCTGGAAGCAAGTTTCTTCTCAGCCAACAACATCTCCTCAAGGTCCCTAATGGCCTTGTTTTTCTGTCCTAACTCATCGTTCTTAAGCCTTATGGCTTCCTTAAGCTTGTCCACATCTTTGCTCATAGAAGTTAGCTTCCCAGCTGTCTCCTGGAGCTTGGATTGGACAGGCTTCAAGGATTCTAACTCCTTGGTTTGCACCTTGAGGAGTTTCTTACTGTTTTTGAAGGCTTTCCATAAGGCTTTATATTGCCTTATTAGTTCAGATTCAACTTCATACTGAGATCTTGGGTCTGTGCTGTTGGCAGCAGACACCTCCTCATCATCATGCAAAGAATCTACCACTGATCCAGAATCAGAGGCAGATAGAGAAGTTATGTGTTTTACCTTTCCAGGAGAGTTGTCATCCTGGTTACCTTCATTGATGGCCATCAGTGCAATAAGTGCTTCATGCTCAGTCCCAGAGGAGCTTGACTCAGAGTCACTTAATGTTTTGGTCTTCTTTGCCACGAACCCCTTTTCAGAGGTTCTCTTGCTCCTAGAGCTTCTTCTCTCTTCGGGGTTCCTTGACTCCTTTTTCTTGGAGGGGCAGTCTGCAGCCATGTGACCTATTTTTCTGCAAGAATAGCAAACAGTATTATTTAAATCATATTTACGTGAGTTGGATTTATACCTGTCCTCCCTGGGATCCCTGGATCTGTCCCGATGGTCAGATCTTCTGGAGCTTGAGGAGGAGCTTCTGTTGTTGTCCCTCCTCCTTCTGTGTAGCAGTTTTATGAATTGTTTTGAAAGGAGGGCCACCTCTCTATCAGTATCATCAGAGTCAGAGGAGCTGGCTTTTGATTCCTCACTGTTCTCAGTTCTATTTTGAGAAGCAGAGGTCTTGCCCTTGAATCTTCTGGTGCTCTCTGTTTTTAGAGCCACCGATCTTTCTCTTGAGCTCACCTTTGAGCTTTCTTCTTCTTCAGCCTTCCTTGTATTAAGCTGAAGTTCATGAGACAACAACTTCCCATATAGGTTCTTGGGCTCCATGTTGGCCAGTTGGCCCATCTCTCTGATGGCACATATCTTGATGTCCCATTCCTTTGTGAGGGATCTGAGAAATTTGTCATTTAGATCCGAGTTTGTGAACTCTCTGTCGTAGTTTCTCAGTCCATTCACGATCTTGAAAAATCTCTCATAGCAGTTGGAGATTGTTTCATTCTTTCCTTGTTTGAAGGCTTCATATTCCTGGTTGAGGAGAGATTTCCTGTCATCCCTTACCTCTTCAGTACCCTCCATGTATACGATCAAGGAGTCCCACATATCCTTGGCCGTTTTGCAGTGAATTAGATTTTGGAGGGTTGAGTCATCTATGACACTTACGATGACGTTTTGTGCCCTCTTGCCTAGACCTGCCAGGGCCATCTCATCCTTGGTCATGTCTTCATATTTCTTTATCACCTGCCTAGTTTGATCAATAGTGGAGGCAGTGGTAGGGATGAAGGGACCCTGCTTAATTGTCAGGTAGATTCTTGGGTCAGCTACCTCCATGAAGAGTCTTACTCTTTCCTTCCAAATAGGGAAATTCTCTTTTGTGCAGATGGGTAGCTTCATGGCTCTCATTTTGCGATTCAGATCTCCACCGGCCTTCGTGAGTCGTTCCTAATCTAGATCGGACTGTTAAGTCTCCTTTTGATCAACCTCGCATTGATACCACTTGTTAGAGATGGAACGTTCACCTAGAGGGGGGGTGTTAGGTGATCTTGGTACTTTTTGATCTATTAGTGTGAGTTATCGATATTCAAGCAATAAACGAAGTTAACACACAAATAAGTCAAACCAGACGACATGAGATCTATAGAGGTTTCTCAAGACGGGGTGTCTTGAGTAGTCCTCTTTCCCTATATGCCTACCCAGCAGTGTGCTAGGCTCGGCAAACTCCGCCAAAAGCTTCAGGCCCTCAAGCCTTACACCTCGGACCCGCAAGTCCCAACAGCCTAGGCCCACAAGCCCCTACTGCCCCTGAGCCCGCAAGCTCGACACTCAGGCCCTCAATCCATACAACATGGACCCGCAAGTCCAAACAGCCTAGGCCCGCAAGCCCCTACTGCCCCCGAGCCCGAAGCTCGACAGATCGCACCCGCAAGCGCACTACCCTGGCCCTCAAGCCTCGCAGCCCTCCAGCCCTCAAGCTAGACAATGTCGGACCCGCAAGTTCACTGCCCTGACCCTCAAGCCTCACAGCTCTCCAGCCCTCAAGCTAGATAAATTGGCCTGCAAGCCTTACAAGAAAATACAGTAAAGAAAACTGTCTCTTCTGCCGGATGAAGATCGGCACCTTTAGCCTGTTGAAGATCGGCTCCTGGAGATTGAAGAAGATTGTTCTGAATCAGATCTTGAGAGCACGGTTCTTCTTCAAATCTTTTCTTAGCCAGATGAGGATTTGCTTCTTAGCCGTCGATGAAGATGGCTGCTCCTTCCTTTACTCTTTCTTTCTTGCGGCGCTTGTGTTTTTCGATTTATTATGTGCGCAAGTTCTTTCTTGATGATTAACTTTTTAGGGAAGCCTCATATATCCTTTTATAAGACTGCGATGCCCCCCAACGTTCTTCTAAGAAGTTTCTTTATGTGTCAGACCTCCATTCCCTTTTAGCACACGCTGATATCTTTTTCTTTTTGGAGTACGCTCTAATGTCTCGATTCATTAAGTGCACGCGTTGATTGCACAATCAGGCGGCGACATTAACTGCTGATAGTACGTCTGTGCGATTTGAATCTGTCTCGTTGATATTTCCATTTTTAAGATGACATGGATAATATCTCGACGACAGCCCTTTGTCGATGCCATGAACTCTGGTAGACCTTCATGTCTTCTTTCTTCTGCCTCTGATGCTGGCATCAAAACAATATGAGACATCCTGGCGATTCTTCATATACGATGATATGCCGTTTCTGACTGTGTCGTTGAGATCCTCTTTCTTGCAATATGTGGTCGTAATCATATTGTTTACTCGACGACAATCCTTCCTTCGATATCTTTGATTCTTCTCTTCGTTCGGCGATCTCGCCATGTCTCAGCGTTCGACGATCGGCATTCTTCGTTCGACGATTTTGTCATGTCTCAGCGTTCGACGATCGACATTCTTCGTTCGACAATTTCGCCATGTCTCAGCGGTCGATGATCAGCATTCTTCGTTCGACGATCTCGCCATTTCTCAGCGTTCGACGATCGACATTATTCGTTTGACGATTTCGCCCTGTCTCAGCGTTCGACGATCGACATTCTTCGTTCGACGATTTCGCCATGTCTCAGTGATCGACGAATACTTTGCTTCTCAACGACTACTGCTCTGCCCGTCATTACGACGACAAGCACACATTGTCGACGATATTGCATGTTCTTCTCGATGATGTGTGCTTATATTTTCCTGAGATTATGAACTAGATGTACGATCAAATACAAAGTGAAGTGCTCTTGAAATGATGACTTCTTCAAATCAGGAATCATGTGGGAAAGATTCCCAACACTCCTCAGTATCACTTTCTGAATGTGATATAGGGGCCCTGATTCCAACCTTGGCAGCATGAAAATCATCATCCCTTTCTGCTGCAAACAACCCAATATAGGCTTCCTCTTCATCATCTGAATCTGAAGTTGAGGATTCAGATTCACTCCAGCTCTTTCCTTTCTTTGCTAGGAAGGATTTTCCCCCTTCCTATCCTTTTGGTGATGATGTTTCTTATCACCATTTTCCTTTCTTTTGACTGGATAGTCAGCAATGACATGTCCAAGTTTGCTGCAGCAATAACATATGATGTTATTTAAAACATGTTTACCAGGTTTAGATTCATACCTTTCTCCCGTGGAGTGCTGTCTTTCAGATCTGCTGTGGTCCTTCTTGGAATGTGAGGAGGAGGAAGGCTTGTTCTTCCACTGCTTCCTCCTCATCATTTTCTTGAACTACCTTGAGAAGGCAACAAACTCCTCATCAGATGAGGAGCTGTCTGAGGTGCTGTTCTCAGATTTCTCAGATTCAGCAGTCCTCCTTGGAGGAGACACTATCCTGGCCTTGCTTTTCTTGGAGCTGTCAGCTTAAAGAGAAATAGATCTCTTACATGCATGAGCCCTGGTGGAAGTGTCCACTTCCTTCCTTGTAGACAACTGCATCTCATAAGAGAGCATCTTCCCAAATAGTTTATGGGTGGGAGTTTCACCAAGCTTGGCCACTTCCCTGATGGCACATATCTTTGTGTCCCAGTCTCTAGTTAGAGATCTTAGGAACTTGTCATTAAGCTCATAGTCACTGAACACACTTTCATAGGTTCTTAGTTCATTGACTATCCTAAAGAACCTTTCATAGAATATGGAAATGCTTTCTTGGCTCAGCTGCCTGAAAGCTTCATATTCTTGATTGAGGAATGAATTTCTATCATCCCTTACTTCAACGGTTCCTTCCATATATTGTATCCCACATTTCCTTGGCTGTTGTGCAGTGCACAAAGTTCTGAAAGGTGGAATCATCAATTGCATTAACAATGATGTTTTGGGCTCTTTTGTCCATAGTGAACAATGCAAGTTCATCCTTGGTCAAGTCATTAAAAGCCTTGACCACTCTCCTAGTTGGATCTATGGTGGAGGCAGTTTGAAAAGTTAAAGGAACTTGCTTTACAGTGATGTAGATCCTTGTGTCTGATGCTTCCATAAACAACCTAACCCTTTGCTTCCATATGCCAAAGTTTTCTTTGTTGCATATGGGCAACATCATGGATCACATCTCCTTCTGCAATCCAGTGGAAGCCATTGGATTCAGATTTGACTACTCCTTTATTGGATTTTGTCAGACAGTTATGTCCTTCTTGACCAACCTATCTATGATACCACTTGATAATTTATATAGGATGTAGTCTTAATTAAATAGAGGGGGGGGGGGGGGGGGTGAATAGGTTTCTTTTCTTTTGCGCTTTAACCTAGCTGTTTTCTGAGTTAGTATTAGTAAAATTAAGCACACAGAAAACACACAAGCATTTATAGAGGTTTCTCAAGACAGGGTGTATTGAGTAGTCCTCTTTCCCCCCTCACGTTTCTAACAATGTGTTAGACAAGGCCAACACCTCCAAACTCAGTTCCTTGAGCTTACAACACAGATCCCTCAGGATCTCTCAGGTCTTCCCAAACCCTACCTCCGGCATAACAGCCCTACCTCAGGCACAACTGCCCTACAATCTCAGACCTATCAAGAAGTCCTACCTCAAATCTCCACTGAGATCCTACACTCAAGATGAACCTTCAGATGTACACTCAGGCCAAACAACCCTTCTCCCTCAGGCAAAATGCCCTAAAATCTCAGAACAAATGATTATCCTATATAGGATAATAAGATATGATTACTATAGAAGCTAGAATAGATATCAAGCCTTGATCTACTGTTGTCAAACAACTGCTATAGCAGTCTTGAATCTGGGATGAGTCCAATGGCCTCAACTCTAATTCTTCTGATCCTTTTCTTCAGAGAATGAATGGGGATCAACTTGTTCAATCTTGAGTTAATAAGGAGGAACAATCTTTTCTCTCCTTGCAGCTTCAGGAAGAGATAGCTTTCTTGTCTGTCGTCAATGGAACAGTAGTATTCCTTCTTCAGTGAGTGAGGGAGCTTCTACAAAGCCTTAAAAGATTCTTTTATACTCCTCCAGTCTTCAATGGCTATCAGATGTCCTCCTGACACAACATGGAGGTTATTGGAACATCCTATCTTGCTTTATAACGTGTTGCGCCAAAAGCAAACCCGCCAGAACATTTGAATCTGTCTCAGCGGTTGGGTTGAGACAGCTTCCTATCTCAAATGCTACTTCTATCTCGTCTCAGCGGATCCGCTGGGACAGACAATTGTCTCAGCAAATTTTCTCTATCCGCAGCTTAACTGGCCCAGACACCTTCTCAGCGACTCCTAGCCATGTCTCAGCGGTTCAGCTGAGACAGTGAACTTGTCTCAGCGGTTTTGGCAGTAAACCTCTGAACTTATTCCATATCTTGGGAATAACCTAACCTTGCATAGACATGATGTAAAATAGGGTTTTTTAAATACAACTTGTACTTAGCATTAAGTGTGAAGCTTCTTCAAATCAAGGGAACATTGAGGGTAATATTCCAAACACAGCTCTTTCTTCCAAGCTACAACTTCAAGATTTTGCAAATCAGGGGCTAGGACGCGGATTGACACCCTGATGATTCCTATCGTGAATCTACAACAAGCCTCCAGATTCGGTTGTATATCTTGCATTTTTCTCCTCTTGGACTATTGTTGTTAGTGTAATCTTCTTTATGTTGATGATGTTGCACTCTATATTTGTTGAACTTCTTGTTATATATTATGAAATGTTTTCATGTTTTATGAGTGCTTGAGGTGTGCTTTCGTGGTGATTGTGGTGTGAGTGTTTAGTGTTGCTGCACTAGCAATTACTAGTGGCGTGCTTGTTGACGAGTTGTTTGCGACCCTCATTCAGCCGGTGCAACTCATTCTATCCGCAAGCCTACTCTTCTATCCGCGTAGCGAAGCGGTGCTAACGGCCCATATAATCCATCCACCTAGCCAAAAGGTGCTAACAGCCCGCACACCTTTCCGCAGTTACACTCACCTCATCTGCTTGCCTTCTCGTCCATCTGTCTAGCGAATCAGTGCATAGAAGCCTGCATAGTTTCCATCCGCATAGCGAAGCAGCGCATAACGGCCTGCATAGGAGTTGTTTAGTTCTTTTCTTTTATTTTCCACAATCCAAATCACCCCTCTTCCGCAATCCATCTGACCTAAAGGACTTCAATCTCAAGTCCCTACTCGGTAGACAACTCCACCTTACTGTGTTCCTTTGAGATTCGATACTTGGGGATTCACTCCCACATTTTATATTACTAGAACGATCAATACACTGCCATTTCGTGCCGCAGCCTCGCTACCGCCTATAACGGTGTTGCGGATTTGCGCATCAAGTTTTTTGCGCCGTTACCGGGGAACACATTCGTGTGAGTTGGTTTAGAGGGAGCGACAAGATGATAGTTTATATAGGATGTAGTCTTAGACACCTAGAGGGGGGTGAATAGGTTTCTTTTATTTTAGGCTTAGTGTTTTCTGAATTTAGGTTAGCAAATTATCAAGCACATAAAGCACAAAGAGATTTATAGGGGTGCCTCAAGATAGGGTGTCTTGAGTAGTACTCTTTCCCCCTTCACCTTTCTAATAATGACTTAGACAAGGCCAACTTCTCCAAACTCAGCTCCAAGAGCCTACAACACAGATCCCACAGGATCTCTCAGGTTTTCCTAAACTGTACCTTAGGCACAACAGCCCAACCTCAGGCTCAATAGCCTTACCTCATATCACAGACTGATCCTACCTCAAGCTGACCTCTCAGCTCTACACTTAGGACAATCAGCCTTACACACTCAGGCAATAAATCCCTACAGTCTCAGAACACAAAGGCTCCTACAGATGATATAATAAGAATTACAAATAAAAGGAAAAAGAGGTCAAGCCTTGTTCTTCTTCTTCTTAACAGCTGCCGTTGCAGACTTGAACCAGGGAGGAGATGTGCAGCTCCTACTTGATTCTTCTTGATAAGCCCTTCAGATGATGGACTTGATCTACTTGCTCTATCTTGAGATGAATCAAGATAAGCAATCTCTTTTCTCCTTGCAGCCTTGTGTAAGCTCAGTTCTTGGCTGCCAACAATGGAACAGTATTTCTGCTTATTTATGTGCTGGAGAGTAAGATCAATAGAAAAGGTGTTTGCTCAACCCTAACTTATTCCTTTTATACACCACTGACCTTCAACGGCTCTTAGCTGTCCTCCTGACAGGTATCAGAGTGATTGGTGGACCCCAAAATGCCTTTATGCAGCTTGCGCCAAAAGCAGAACCCGCCAGATCACTTTTGAATCTGTCTCAGCGGTTGGGCTGAGATGGCCATCCGTCTCAGCGGTTTTCTTTATCTGCAGCTCAGCTTGCCTAGACACCTTCTCAGCAGCTCCTGGTCTTGTCTCAGTGGTTCAGCTTAGACAGAGAGCTCGTCTCAGCGGTTTTGATAGTTAACCAACTGATCATACATCACACCTTGATATATCCTAGTCCTGCATTGTCATGACATAGAAATAAGGTTTATCAAATACAACTTGTACTTAGCATTGAGTGTGAGGCCTCTTCAAATCAAGGGAACATTGAGGGTCATTTTCCCAACAATCTCCCCCTATTTGAAGAAGGCAGAACACCCTCAAATGCTAGAGTACATTACTCATAAATTCATGGTATATGATATTGCAATAATGAGTTCAACATATCATGCTTAGTGCATCAGTCATTTTAAAACAGATGGTTGTTATGATAGGATTGTACCACATAGTTTAATCAATCCATCAGTAAGATTTGATAAACATAACAATGCAACATAAATTGAATTAACTATTAAAAACAGGGTAAGGTTTAGATATAACTCAGATTTAGCTATGATACAAGCTGATTACATTAACAATCCATCAATTGCAATCCAGATAGAATAGTAATTCAAAGCTCGGTTTGCATTCATATATTCATAAACTATTTTAGGCAAAGTATAATTATGTTTGCATCCACACAGTCATAAGTCATTATAGTTCAATAACATTTATATACATAAACTGTTTCAATAATCATTCAAAGATTTCTTTTCTTATAATAAGAACATTCAGGAGAGTCAACAACTGCTTCTTTCGCTTTCACTAAAGCATCACCCATGCCATCAGCAACAATGTTATGTTGACCTGGAAGCTTCTTCTGTTGGAACAACCCTATTACTGATTTGGGCTAGGATCACTATCTGATGACTAGGACTATGTTGACGCCCATTGTATAGTCTAAGGGTCAAGTTTTTATGATGTTAAGTTAGCTAGAACTTAAGGAAAAGTTAAGGTTCTGCGTTCGACGAACGTCTTGCTCTCGGTCGACAAATTTGCCCAGTCTCAGCGATCGACGAATTTGCTCAGTCTCGGCGGTCGACAAGTTTTGCTCAGTCTCAGCGGTCGACGAATTTGCCCAGTCGCAGCGATCGACGAATTGGCCCAGTCTCAGCAGTCGACGAATTTACCAAGTTTCAGCAGTCGATGAACTAAACATTCAGATCGACTAATTCAATTCTTCTAGCCAGATTTAGTAGTTTATCTTTCAGTTCGATGAAGTCCAACTTGAGCTCGACGAATTCCAGTCTGCGTTCGACGAATCAGCAAAAAATGTTCAATTCGACAAAATCCAACATTCTGTTCGACGAACTCAGTTCTCAGGTCGACAAAATTTCTCTTCAGCTTGTTAATTTCAGGCAGATCAGTTTTATTCTACTCTCTGAACTCAGATCGACTTTCAGCAACGACTATATTATTCCAGATAAGTCAAGGATTATATCCTTCCATTTATTTATTCCTTTCCATTGTCTTCTCCCGAGAATATAGTCGTTTGGCGTACTGGAAAAGGAAAAGGAATTAAAGTCTTGATTACAGTTCCAAGAAATAATCCTCCTGATTATGCTATTCCTTATTCATTGGATTTGAAATTCAAATCAAATATATTGTCTAAAGAAGAAGAAAGAATTATAGAGAACACCAGCAAGAAAGTAGAAGGCTCTCGACAAGAGATGCAATACAGAGAAAAATATATACAGGATGAAAAAGAAAAAGCTTTCAGATCTTCATCTTCCTCAAGGAACACATTTTCAAACTCTGAGATCAACAAGATCAATCTCTCAGTTTTTTGCTGCAAGTTTCTCAATCTTCAAGAGCAACAAAAAATCTGAGAAACTTTGTCTCTCAGATTCATCAGCTATCAAGGAAGATATTCATATTCAAGAGAAAGCTCCATCCTCAACTGTCAGCCATTTCTATCAGACAGGGGGAAATTTACAACAACACATTCCACTAGTCTTCTCTCAGATTATTGACAGAGAAGAACTTCATAACCCTCTTTATTCCATTATGTACAAGGTTCTAACTCCCTTCAAAAGTTAACCCTTTGGTGGCAGGGCACCTGATCAAAAACATGTGGTTTGTTTGAGCACCTGATCAAAAGCACATTGGTGTTTGGACACCTGATCAAAAATCCATTGGTGATAGTGCACCTGATCAAAAACCTTGTGGAATCCTACCAAGGGTGGTAGAAGAGTAGATGTACCCAGGTTTATTGGGGAACTACTATAAATCCTTGTGTCTTCTGTATTTGTGTGATTTTCTGTACTGTGTTGTGGTTTGTTCTTATTTGTTTTTATAACTCACTCTGTACACATAAATATCACAATTTTAACTCCGCTATAAAAATAAGTGAAAAACTTTTAAATACTCTATTCACCCCCCCCCCCCCCCCTCTAGAGTGACATTAAGATCTAACCTCGCTTTCAATTGGTATTAGAGGTTGGTTGATTCGTTACAGGCTAACACCTGAATCAAAAGATCAATTAGATCTTAATTTTCTTCTAGAGTTTCTTTTGCTAAAAATCCATGGCACAGAATAAAGAATACTCAAGCACAAGACCTCCTATGTGCAATCTAAATAAGTTTGTATTATGGAAGGCAAGGATCAGATTGTATATGAATTCTATTGACGAAGATATTTTTAATGTTATTTCGACAGGACCTCCTACTCCTATAGCAACAACAAGTGCTGAAACAACAACAACAAATAATGTTGTTCCACCTCCTGAGTGGACAGAAGCTCAAATTTAGCAGAGAAGTGCTGATGCCAAAGCAATGAATATATTGGCACAGACAATGTCTGATGACATCTTTCAAAAGGTTGTGGAATGCACCTCAGCAAAGGAAATCCGGACCTCTCTCAACAACATGGTTGAAGGCTCTGCAGATGAGAGAAAAGGTTGAAGATCTCATCTCAACTCTCAGTATGAGAATTTCAAGAAAGGAGAAACTGAGTGTTGCAGACATGTACAAGAGGCCTCATAATCAATGAGCTGAAGTCTCTAGACAAAGTGATCTCCATCACCGAGGTCAATGATAAGATCTTAATGTGCTTCACCAGCACATGGGACTCTAGGATCTGGCCAATCAAGGAAGCCAGAAGCCTCAATAGGAACTCCACTTAGACCTTGTTAGGCAAGCTCAAATCCTATGAGCAACTTATCAAGTCCAGAGAAGCTGAACAATCTACTTCCTCACCAACATCCAAGAAGGAAAAGAACATTGCTTTCCAAACAACTGAAGAGAAAGATAAAGCTCCAGGAGATGTGGAGTTCATGAGTCTTCTAGTCAAGAGATTCTACAAGATGGCTAGAAAGGATTTCAGAAAGAAGGATTTCAAATCAAAAGAAAAGACAAGGTATGACAACTAATTATAAAGAAATAATTTGTTATGGCTGCAGGAAACCTGGACACATTATACCTGAGTGTCCAGAGAACCAAAAGAAAGAAAAGAGAAAAGAGAAAGAAGAGAAAAGGCACTCCAGCAAGTCATCCTCCCACAAACACAAACATAAGGGAAGAGGCTTTGTAGATGAAACATGGAGTGATACAGACTCAGAATCTTCATCTAGCTCTTCTGAAGATGAAGAAAATTCAAATGAGAAGTATCAATGCTTGATGGCTATATATGACTCAAGCAGTGAGTCAGAATATGCATCATCATCCAGCTCTATTGATGATGAAGAAGAAAGGATTTTCTGCATGATGGCTATCAATGCCTCAGGAAACAATTCAGATGAATCAGAATCTAAAAATGACAGTGATCAGGTGATATCTACCTTTGATTTTAATTCAGATGATTTTAAAATTCTTTGTTTAGACTTAATTAAATCTGAGAAGGAGATAATTTCTCTCAGAAATCAGTTGGCTGAAATGAACCAACTAAGTGAAGAAAATGCCAATCTTAAGAAATAATTGGTTGCCTCAAAAGAACATATTGTTCTCATTGAGAACAAACTATCTGAGGCTAAGAAATTTGAAGAATCCCTAAATGGGAGAAGTATCAAACTGATGGACATCACAAGCACAGTGAATGCCAGACTAAATGGCAAACTGGGCATGGGTGCATCATCAAGTGAGCCACACCTCCTTAAGAAGAACATTTTATCTACACCAATAAAATTCATTTCTACCAAGAGCAAAGAGCCAATAGAAGTAGATAAAGACATTTCATGCAAGTAATTAAGAATAAAGGAATTCAGCAGAATTCGTCGAACGGAGCTCGACGAAATCACATAATTTCGTCGAACGGAGATCGACGAACGCTGAACACTGAATTTTAGTATAGTTATTATTCGAACGGCGCTCGACAAAAGCACTTCACTTCGTCGAATGGCTATCGACTAATTCACCAAAATTCATCGAACGAAAATGTACTGAATTTTAGAAGAATTCATATTCTCAATATACTAAGAATCCTTTCACTGAGTGGATAATTCCTCCAAGGAGATATCATCCACAAGGCTATAAGGATCAGACTGAGATATCTTATATTTCAGATTTTTGTGGAAAAACAAAAGGACACAAGGTAGTCTGGGTCAAGAACAACTAGTATGTTTTCTGTTTTGCAGGTGCAGAGCTATCCAAAAATAAAAGAACAAAGGTACTTGGATAGTGGATGCTCAAAGCATATGACAGGAAACAAGGCCAACCTAAGAAACTATAAGGTAAGGCTTGGACCCAAAGTGATCTTTGGAGACTCCAACTGTGGACAAACCAAAGGTTATGAACAGATCAAAGTTAGAGCAGTCACCTTCAAAGAGGTAGCTTATGTCAAGGGTATGAAGCATAACCTCATTAGCATAAGCCAGTTATGTAATGAAGGTTATCAGGTAACTTTTAATAATTCCTTATGTCTTATGACCAATAACAAAAACATTAATGTATTATCTGGTATTAGACATGGAAAAATTTACTTAGTCAATTTTGACTCTGCCAATTCAGATATTTGTTTATTTAATTCAATAAGTAAAACAAATGAATTATGGCATAAAAGGCTTGGACACATTAACCTTAGAACTATATCTAAGCTTTCTAAGGACAATCTTGTTATAGGACTGCCTTCTGGTTCATACAAGAAGGAAGGACTCTGCAGGGCTTGTCAATTAGGTAAGCAGACTAGAAGTAATTTTAAATCATTATCCAAGAGTGATTCACCTAGGATTTTGTACTTACTGCATTTGGATCTTCTTGGACCCACTGCAATACAAAGTCTAGGATGGAAGCATTACTCTCTAGGTATTGTAGATGACTTCTCAAGATTCACTTGGGTGTTCTTTCTTAGGAACAAGTCTGACACCTTCAGTGTTCTGACAGACTTTCTCAGGTCCATCAAGATTGAGTACTCTACTCTAGTTGCTTTGATCAGAAGTGATCATGGCACTGAGTTTGAATCTCTTCTGATGAGAGAATTCTATGGATAAGAAGGGATCAGGTAGTGTTTCTCTGCTCCTAGAACTCCTCAACAAAATGGGGTAGCTGAAAGGAAAAATAGAACACTTATTGAATCAGCAACTACATTGCTTGCTAATGCTCACTTGCCAATCTCCTTTTGGGCAGAGGCAGTGAACACAACAAATTATGTGTTCAACAAAATCCTGATACATAAGCTTAAGGGTAAAACTCCCTATAGATTACTCAAGAATAAAAAGCCTAAGGTTAACTATTTTAAGATATTTGGCTGTAAATGCTATGTGCATAAAAATGATAAGAAGTATCTCAGGAAATTTGAAGCAAAATCTGCTGAAGGTATATTCCTTGGATATTCTCTTTCTAGTAAAGCATACAGAGTTTACAACAAATCTACTCTTAAGATAGAAGAGTCCATGCATGTATCCTTTGATGAAACTAACATGTTAAATGAGGAGAGGAACACCACCTCTACCAAAAATACATTGCAGGTTCCAACTCTATATGAAGAAATCAATGGACTAAATCTACAGAATGAAGAGTCTTTACTTCCATCAAATGAAATTATTGAAGACAGTGAAGAAGAGGATAATCCAGATCTTGCTGACAGTTCAAATCAAGTGACAGCAGAACAAATCCCTCAAGTGGAAACATTATTGAACCCACTCCAACTGTTGACCACATCATAGTTAGAGATCATCCAATATCTCAAGTCATTGGTGATATTTCAGCAGGTGTTCAAACAAGGCATCAACTACACCAAAATCAGATGCACACTTGTTTCCTATCACAAGTTGAACCTCAAACCATAAAAGATGCAGAACAAGATCCAAACTAGATTCTTGCAATGCAAGAGGAGCTCAACCAATTGAAAGGAACAAGGTTTGGGATTTGGTTCCAAGACCAAAAGGCCATCCAGTCATTGGCACCAAGTGGGTCTTCAGGAACAAGCTAGATGATCAAGGAATAATCATCAGAAATAAAGCAAGATTAGTAGCCCAAGGATATTCTCAGGAAGAAGGAATTAATTATGATCAAACCTTTGCTCCTATTGCTAGACTTGAAGCTATAAGGATTTTTCTTGCCTTTGCTGCATTCAAGAAATTCAAAGTCTATCAGATGGATGTGAAGAATGCATTCTTGAATGGAGATATCAAAGAAGAAATCTATGTGGAACAACCACCATGTTTCATCTCTCCAACCCACTCCTCTTATGTCTTTAAGCTTAATAAAGCTCTCTATGGTCTCAGGCAAGCTCCCAGAGCATGGTATAAGACCTTAGCTAATTTTCTTTTGGAGAACAAGTTCTGTAGGGGCTCTGTTGATAAAACCTTATTTTTCAGGATACATAAAAATAAATCATTACTAGTTCAAATTTATGTAGATGATATTATATTTGGCTCTACTGATTCAAATCTATACAAAAGTTTTTCTGACCTAATGCAATCTAAATTTGAAATGAGTAGTATGGGTGAGTTATCTTACTTCCTTGGTCTTCAAGTGAAGCAAACTCCAAATGGCATATTCATATCACAATCCAAGTATGCTAAGGAATTAGTGAAAAGATTTGGTATGTCTGATGCTTCCACCATGAAAACACCCATGCCCTCCAATGTTGTTGTTGACAATGATGAATCAGGGAAACCTGTTGATCAAAAAGTATATAGAGCAATTATTGGCTCACTACTTTACTTAATAGCTAGCAGACCTGACATAATGTTTGCTACATGTATTTGTGCTAGGTTCCAAGTTAACCCCAAAGAATCTCACCTAATTTTACTAAAAAGAATTTTGAGATATATAAAGGGTTGTCCAAATCTAGGACTCTGGTATCCAACAGCTTCAGAATTTGAATTAACTAGATTCTCAGATTCTAATTATGCTGGATGTAGAGTAGACAGGAAAAGCACATCAGGAACTTGCCAGTTTCTTGGTGATAGGCTTGTGTCTTGGTTTTGTAAGAAACAAACATCTGTGTCTACATCAATAGCTGAAGCAGAAGATATTGCTGCTGGCAGTTGCTGCTCACAAATATTGTGGATACAAAATCAACTTCTAGATTATGGTATCAACTTAAATAATTCAATTATACTTTGTGACAATACTAGTGCAATATCTATAGCACAAAATCCAGTACTCCATAGTAGGACTAAACACATAGAAATTAGGCACCACTTTATCAGAGATAATGTGGATAAAAATAAAATTTGCCTACAATTCATTTCTACTGATTTGCAAAGGGCTGATATTTTCACAAAACCCTTGGATGAAAAGAAACATATATTCTTTATAAATCAGCTAGGAATGATAGATGGAGATTCAATCAACTAAAAAAAATTTAATTTTCTACTTATCCCATCATTTCATCGAACTGAGATCGACGAAATCTAGTCGTTTGTCGAACGGAAATTGATGAAGTCATCTAGATCGTCGAACTGAGATCGACAAAAATTTATTTTTCGTCGAACACAGTTTTGATGAAGCCAGTGTTTCTGATTTTTCCTTATAATCAAATCTTTGATTTCATTTTATCTTTATGCCTACAGAAATTGCTTCTCCTTCCAGTTCCTTTGCACTTGATTTTTTTTATTTTGTAGGAACAATGGCAATATTTCTTCAAAAAATTGCATCCTTCCCTACCTCCTATACAACAGCCCCTTCTTCTAGGGGCCTAGCTCTATGTCTTCCTGAAACTAGGCAGGGGGAGATGTTTTGAAGAAGCTCCTTTTTGATAGGGGCAGATGCTTTCCTTTTTGATAGGGGAGATGCTTTTTGTAGAAGCTCAAGTTTCACGGGGAGATACTGTATGATGAAGCAAAAATCAACTCTTGATGAAGAAGCTCCTTTATGATAGGTTTCAGTTATGACAGATGCAAATGCTGAAAAATGCAGATTCGGTTCAGATCAACAAAAACAAAAGCTAAAAAATGCAGATTCAGATTCAACAAAGCAGTTCCAGTTATTTCTACAGCTCAGATTAACAAAGCTAAAGGAGAAGGAAAGGATCATTCTTAGTATTCAACTATGTCAGAGTTCAGAAAGAAAGAATTTGAAAAGTACAGTTCAAAGCACCTATTTAATGCTGAAGATTACTTAAGGTTGCACCCAGCAGCAGTGGTTCCTCATGCTAAATTTCAAACCATGCTGGGAGCTCAAGACCTTTATATGAGTAAAAAGGGATCAAAAAATCCAAACAGACAAATCATATTTAAGCCTCCTTCAGAGAAGAAGTAAAGGTTCTGGTTATTTAGTTTTGGTATATTTTCTATTTTCAATATAATGTATCTAAAATCAGAGCACTATATTTCTTTTATCTGCTGAAATGAATTTACATTCTGTCAGATATATATGCTCTGCTATTTTGTTGTTGTTTTATTTGATTTTTGTCCAATAGTATCCTAACCCAAATAGGGGGAGATTGTTGGAACAACCCAATTACTGATTTGGGCTAGGATCACTATCTGATGACTAGGACTAAGTTGACCCCCATTGTATAGTCTAAGGGTCAAGGTTTTAGGGTGTTAAGTTAGCTAGAACTTAAGGAAAAGTTAAGTTTCTGCGTTCGACGAAATGCATTCTGCATTCGACGAATATCTTGCTCACGGTCGATGAATTTGACCAGTCTCAGCGGTCGACAAATTTGCTTAGTCTCAGCGGTCGACGAATTTGCTCAGTCTCAGCGGTCGATGAATTTGCCCAGGATGAGCGGTCGACGAATTGGCCTAGTCTCAGTGGTCGACGAGTTTGCCAAGTTTCAGCGGTTGACGAACTAAACATTCAGATCGACTAATTCAATTCTTCCAGCCAGATTTAGCAGTTTATCTTTCAGTTCGACAAACTCCAACTTGAGCTCGACGAATTCCAGTTTGCGTTTTGTTTGATCGGTAGGCGCCCTTAGAGGGGGGGGGGGTGAATAAGGGTTTTAAAAACTTATATTATTTTTTGAAATACTTGAAATAATAAAAGATCAAAATAGTGATTTTGAATAAAGATCTAAATTGTTTTATAATAAAAGAGATGATAGTAAATAATTTAGAGAAATGAAGAACAAATCATTTTTATTACAAAAGGAGAGACATGATTACTATTAATAAAATTGATTACAAAATTTTGATTTCAATGACGCTAGAAATCAAAGCGAAATATGAAAGACTCTTTTTGTTTTCTATACCGACTCGTATCCCCACAAACCGGTTGGCTTTAGCCGATCCTTCCCCGGATACGGCCTCAAGCCACTCTAGCCAACCCTTCCCCGGATATGGCCTCGAGCACCCCCTAGACCTAACCTAGATCTAGTCGCCAACACGAGGCGAATTTTAGCCCTAAGTCCTACCCAAACCTAGTCGCCAACACGAGGCGAATTCACTAAACGATTATAGAAATGATATGAAATGAAAAGACAATAATATAAAACTCCCTCTATGTGGATCTCTTGGAGAAGTAGACGAAGACGCAGAATATGATCGTAGTCGATGCGGTCTTTCGTCACGATGATGACGCGTGTTGAAATCTTCTCCACGAATCTCCTTTAGTCTTTATGGATTTGTGGGAGTATCTCTCTGAAACTTCCTCTCTATGATGTGGCACGAAGCTCTGGAATTCTGGATCTCTAGAGGCTCAGGAAGTCGGAGCCAAGATGTCCTTTTTATAGACTAAGCGCTAGCGCCTGCGCTAGTGCTACCGCCGGCGCTATCCCATATTAGGACACATTCTGCGAGGCAGAATCTTCAATCCGAGGAAACAATTCTCTCTTGCCTACTGTGCTCCTCGCTATTGCTTGTGCTATCGGATATCGCCTGGCGCTATCTCCTTCTATAAGTTCTTCCAGCAATTTCGCTTAAGCTAATATTTCGTCGAATGACATTTTGTTGAACGCCGCTAAGAGTTTGTCGAACAAATTTTCGTCGAACGAGATTTCGTCGAACGATGCTAAGAGTTCGTCGAACGATAGCTAGCGCCTGCGCTAGTACTACCGCCGGCGCTAGCAGGTGTTTTGGATTTGATGGCTCAACTTTGGGGGCAACCTTCTTATGTAATCCTCGAGTCATGTGGACTTTGTTATCCTGCACACTTAAACACACAAGATCAAATACACATAGGTTTTGTTATTCTCAAACCTAGGAGATGCGGAAGACCATGTTCCAACAAACTCCCCCTTTTGATAATAACAAAACCATTAATGATAAATCAGAGCATTAATATATATAAGCATGAAGAAACATACTTGTGTGTGTGTGAGAGTGATGACATAGGATATTTAATGATTTTAGCATTTAGAATTGCTCCCCCTAAATACTTGCTCCCCCTAAGTGAATGCTCCCCTAATATGTAAGCTATCATCTTAATTAAGCATTTTAGTTTTCTTTTTTTGATAGCGGATTATATTTATCATGTTAGTTCTCCCCCTTTTGTTATTAGCAAAAGCGGGTAAGGTGACACCACTTAAAAATTGATAATAAGATAAAAGCATGATCGAGCTTGTAGAGAAGGAAATGATAAGGAGTTTTAGAATACTTTTCATTATGTGACTTCACTCAACGTTATTCTCGGGTAAACCTTAAGCGTTAATTATTTTAGAAAGAGATGTTTTATTTTTAGAAAAACTATTTTTGTGTCCCAATGCTCTTCGACATCGTGCGCTAAAGGAAATTAGCCACTCATCAGAATGGAGACGACATTATCAGTTGGAAAATACATGTTTAATAATTTGAGCGGATATAAGCGGATAAAGAGAAATAAAAAGACTTATATAAAAGCAGTAATAGTATCTGTCCCAACCGTCTTAAGCAAGCGCTGAAAAGTTCTTTGCCTTTTATTCAAGATAGGGTGGTATAAAAATAAAAGACATATAAAAGCAGTAATAATATCCATCCCAACCAACTTAAACAAGTGCTAAAACACATTAGCCTCTTATTCAAGATGGGGGTGGTATATAGCAGTTATATAAAGATTGAAATAAAGCTAAGTTACAAAAATAGAAAAATACTATCTCATAAACACACGCACTCTACTTGTAATAAAAGACTTAATCGAAAGAAAGCGTTTAAAAGAAAGCGATAAATAAAGCGTTAAAAGAAAGCGATAAACTACTTTTATGAAAGCAATAAACCTAAATTATGAAAGCAATAAACTAAGTTATGAAAGCAATAAAACTATTCTCAAACACACACACACACACACTAACATAAATGAAAAAGGAAGATGATCCAAATGAGAAAACAACATTTTTTTTCTAAAAGGCGAAAATTACAAACGAACATAACTTAATTGCATAAAGAAAACTCACATTCACTCAAAGAACTCAGAAAAACATTACAAAGCACTCAAAATTTGGATGAAATATGCTTCAGCCGAGCCCCTCTATTTATAGGCAAAATTTTATTTTTACACGCCCTAGGTCACGGGCGTGACTTGGATGTCACGGTCGTGACTTAGGGCATGACATTTTCACGTGCTTTAGGGGTCCCATCCGTCGTATTCTAGAAGGTCTGGCCATCAAACTTGGCTGCACGCGGGCGTGACCTGCAGTGTCACGGGCGTGACAGTGGGCGACACATATCTGCTTTAACTAGGGCGTGACGGCTGGAGTGTGCGCTGGATTCTTTGAACGCCTGGACAGAGAGAGTTCATCGAACTCATATCGATGTTCGTCGAACGCTGGACGCTGAGAAGGATTCATCGAACGCTGCTCACCGTTTGTCGAACGCTGGGCAGAGGGAGTTCGTCGAACGCTGCTTGGAAAGCTTTCGTCGAACGCAGCTCGGAGAGCTTTCATCGAACGCAGGAGAGGAGCGCTTTCGTCGAACGCAGCTCGACTTTCGTCGATCGCAGCTTGTCTTTCATCGAATGCAGATTACATGCCCTTAGGTCACGAGCGTGACATGTTGTCACGGGCGTGACTCAGGGCATGACTTGACAAAAATTGCCAAAATCTGCAAAAACGAAAATAAAACTAAGTTAGTAAGAAAATAATAAAACAAGCAATTTATTCATTAATTTACATAGAAAATTTACAATATTAATTAAAACAATACTAATAACTATACTAAAAATACATATTTTTTATTACTTATCAACATGACTAGAGATAAGGTTATCTAATGTCTACAACCCTACGCCCCCGCTATGGTGAGATATGAAATCATGGATAATAATTATTGGAAACATTTAAGCGTTTTAAATCTAATGACATAGCCTATGGATTTATATTTTTATTTGAATTTATGAGAACACTCACATAGATATTTTGAAGTCCATTAATAAATCAGAGTTTTTAGCGTAATAATATTTTCATAGAAATAAATCAGAGTTTTATAGCAAAAAAAATTCAACCAATATAAAGTTTACCAAGCAAGTCTACCATTTGTTGCAAGAATGGAATTTGAAGATTCAAGTGATGATGCACACAAAATGAAAGACTTTAAATACGCAAGAAAGCGCAAGGTATAACAATTATATGGTAATGATGCGGAAGACTTATAGAAATACAAGAAACATCTTATTGTAATCAATGATGATCCATAAAAAGATATATGAGTTAAATTTCAAAAAGAAGATGTTTTTGTAAATCATTTTTCAATTAAAATCTTTAAGTTTGATAATATAGTAACCAAGCATGAAATAATGTTATCAAAAAGAGATTACTACAATGTTACTTTAATTCACAATTTCAAAACATACCACACATTGTAGAAAGCATGCTAGGTTATCTAGTGCATTTCATAAATAAAGAGTAGTATAGAATTTGCATTAGGATCCAATACTCATGAGAAGAAGTGTTATGGAAGATAATGATGTGCATATAAGTGTATTTTGAATAGAGTAAACAAATGTTTTAATCAAAAATACAAGAGATATGTAAAGTAAAGAGCACAATAAAACACAAATAGTTTCACTTCCACAAACTTCAATGCACAAAAAAAATGTACAACTACCAAGGTGATTTGCACACACAATGCTCATTAAGACTTATCAGGGTGCAAAGTAGTGCTTGGGGGATCACATATTTTATTTTATTTTAATATTGAAACTAGTGATCCGGTGTACTTAAGAATAAGTGGTTTTTTATTTTGAATGAAAGTTATGGTTTGCACAAGATACTTTACTATTCTTTCCATGGTGTTCAACCTCACAACGCTTATTAAGACTTATCAGGAGGTTCAAGTAGTGCTTGGTGGAGTTATCTTTGTCACTTTATTTTATGATTTTTGTTTCGTACAAAGTTCTCTGAATACACTTGTTTTGCAAACCAATATAATTTATGAAAAGATAACCACTTTTCTTAACTTTTAAAAGTGCAAATAAAGGAGTGTAGGTAAGATACTTGTGCAATTTTAATTCATTGTACTATTACAACACATACACAAGCATTCTTAGATTAAACACATAAGTAGACAATGCCAAAATAAGTGAGTGAAGAGCGATCATTATCAAACATAAAACATTTACTCATACTTAGAGGCTTGCTAAGCTTGGTTTTACACAACCTTTTTATTATAATTGGTGCACATATTAATAGATATATCAAAGCATGAAGAAGACAATGTTCAAAGTAGTTTGAAAAGATAAATTGCAACATTGTAGAAGTTCTAAATGATGGGTTAAATTATGCTTGATTTTCTCAATAAAGTCCATACAATATTTTTGATATTTTTGCGAAATAATGTTAATTTAAAGTTTGAACTCATAAGATTGATCTTGGACTTCCCGAGGACTACCTTGTGAGAGGTTCACCCGGTACTAGGTGATATGATGGGATGATAGCCCAAATCACCCTTTCGCAAGATACATGTAAATAGAAAAGTTATGTTCAAAATAATAATTTTTGATATTTGTTTTTTTTTGTTTTATATTTTTGTAATTGATTTTTGCTTTTAGAAATAGAATTTAAATAAATGACAAGAAACCAAAACAGGCAAAACATATTTTTTGTAATTTGGCTTTTGTATTTTTGTATTTGATTTTTCAAAAATGTAATAAAAGCAAAAGTGCATAAATGAATAGTACACATAGATTAATATGTTTTTAGAGATTTTTCAAAATTTTAAAAATACAGAAAAACACATAGGTGCGCTAGCGCCGGCGTTAGAACTAGCGCGGGATACAGTACACGATTTTTTATGATTTTGAAATTTTTGTTTGTTGATCTTGATTAGGTGTCCAAACAGTAGTTTCATGCTGAAATTTCAGATTTTTAGGAAATGTCTAAATAGTGCAAATTTCATTAAACATTAGCGATTTTGTATATGACTTTACCAACTAAACTTTGCATGAGATGACATGAATGAACAAATCAAATATGCATGATTTTAGTGATTAACCATAATATTCATGCACAAGAATACCATGGATAAGCCCTAGATGAGAATACCCAGCCTGTATGTCTTGGTAAACATATAAAACCTAACATAGACACAAATATTCTTTAGGCGACAATGTTAGTATGATAAGTTTGAGATTAATGTTATACCAAGGTTTGATAGTGTTTCAACTTATAGACCTAGAATGGAGTGACAATTCTATTTGATTTGATATCAAAATGATTCAAAGGTCTAAACTAGAAATAAATTACAATACACACATAATACACCAACCATGGTAAAACAATTATAATATCAATTGTCATCATATAATTCATATGGATGTGATAGAAATAGTTGTTTTTAGAAGATATTTGATGTGAGTTATGATATATGATTTTAGAGAATTTTAGCAACGGACATCAATAGATCATGGTGGTGCGAGTGAATTTAATATTCATTATGACGGTAAATTCTTTCAATACATTTTAGTGATTTTCTTTTAATTAAGAATTTTGAATATATATATGTGATTTTTGATAGGTGAACAATAGTGATGGTTTAGATCATGTTTGATATCAAGGAGTGAACACAATATAAATTTTTTGTTATGAACAAAGACAACCATATTGAAAGTTGAGCTTTTATTTAGATCTTGAATTTTCTTTTAGATCAAGTTATTTCACTAAACCACTTGTTGGTGAAGGCTAAGAATCTTAATAGCCTAATAATCGGATTTAATTTGAAATATCTTATAGCAAATTTAGAGTTTGATTCATATGGATAAAATAAGATATTTAGAAGCAATGAATATAAGAATAAAAGATAGGTCATCAAAATAAAATATGATTTTGAATTTTGATCAATTTGATTTTATAAACATATTAAGTTTTTAAGAGATAAAATCATATTTTTATTACTGTATAGGATGACCATGACATGATAGTTCAAAAGAAATAAGAAAACAAGAAAAATTAAAAGACATGAAAGCATATCATGAAGTAGAACTTTGTATATTTCATTTTGAAAGGATTCTACTTCATGCAATTGATGATACCTAATGAATAAGAGTTTTAGGTATCCAAAGGGGACCAGGTGGGATGGTTCCTTTGGGTACTCAAATATAGCGAGATGGCTTTTGGGGAGACAAGTATGAATGGACCCATTCAATGGAGTTAATGTTTCATCTTTAATTTTGGGTCTCCACTCATACTTAGATTTAATATTATGATTTTGCATTAAATTTCCATATTCATTAAACTTAGGCTTGAAATAATGATGACATTTGAAATCATTTTTCATAGGAAATTTTTGCATATTTGATTTTACTTTAGGAGATACATAATTTTGTAAATAATGGTGTTTTTGATTTAGATTAACAAATCCTTTATGTTCCTTACTCCCATTATTAAACTTAGTTAAGATGTTCATATTCATATTCAACTTGTTTTTAGATATAGTTAGATATTGTGAATTTGTATTTACAATTTTCATAAGCAAGTTGATTTTTGATTTTAATTCATCATTCTTGATCTTTAAATTATGTCTAGCTTTATTATAAGCGATTGTGCTATTTTTAAGAGTGGAAACAATTGAATCAATATGATCTTGATAGTTGTTTCTATATTCATCAAATGTTACATCCATCTCTTTAATTTCAATTTTATATTCTTTACACTTAGCACAATCATTTTCCAAAGATGAATTTTCTAAACATAATTTTTTATTTTATTCTTTTATAGAAAGAAGTTCCTTGCATTTTTCTTTCAAATCATTAAATTCTATACAAGGTGTAATGTTTTCAACTAAGGAGCCTTGGGTAGAACTAGATAAATTAGAATTTGATTCTTCTTTAATTTTTGTCTTTAATTTTTTTTTCTAGGCGCAGATTTTTATTAGCATTCTTTAATTTCTTAATTTTACCCTTTGTAGTTTGAAGCAATTGTAATGTAGAAACAGAAGTACAAAAGATGGGATTTGATTTCCTTACCTTGATTTCAGGAGAGGCATGATTTGAACATATGGTTTCTTTTACATCTTTTTGGCACTCCTCTTCCGAAGACAGTACTTCTTCTTCTTTTCCATTTGATGTGTGCTCCATTGAACCGTCATGAGAGGAGCATTCTTGAAGACTTGTGCAAGCTTGCATATTCTCCAGTTCTTGCGATTGTTCCATACCTGTAGAAGGAGAATCATACATTTCTTCAAGAAATTTCCATACTTTGTATGCACTAGAAAAACAATATATTAATTTGAAAATTTCATTTGATAGGGCACAAAATAAATAATGTTTGGCTTTTGCATTTAGATGACGTTCCTGTTTATTTGATTCATTCGCTGGTCTAACTATTGCTATATCCCATGAATTGATATCTAAAATTTTAATAAATTTTTCCATTAATAATTTCCACCTTTATAATTTCTCCCTTCGAATAAAGGTGGTTTAGGAGATTTTTCTTCTTCATAAAAATTTACCCCACTAGTAGAAGCGAGATCATGAGACGCCATTATTCCCGATTGTTAAGCTGATTTGGAATAACTGGCTCTGATACCACTTGTTGGATCAGTAGGCGCCCTTAGAGGGGAGGGGGTGAATAAGGGTTTTAAAAACATATATTATATTTTGAAATACTTGAAATAATAAGAGATCAAAATAGTGATTTTGAATAAAGATCTAAATTGTTTTATAATAAAAGAGATGATAATAAATAATTTAGAGAAATGAAGAACAAATCACTTTTATTAAATAAGGAGAGACATGATTACTATTAATAAAAATGATTACAAAATTTTGATTTCAATGACGCTAGAAATCAAAGCGAAATATGAAAGACTCTTTTTGTTTTCTATACCGACTCGTATCCCCACGAACCGGTTGGCTTTAGCCGATCCTTCCCCGGATACGACCTCAAGCTGCTCTAGCCAACCCTTCCCCGGATATGGCCTCGAGCACCCCCTAGACCTAACCTAGATCTAGTCGCCAACACGAGGCGAATTTCAGCCCTAAGTCCTACCCAGACCTAGAAGCCAACACGAGGCCAATTCACTAAACGATTACAGAGAAGATATAAAATGAAAAGACAATAATATAAAACTCCCTCTATGTGGATCTCTTGGAGAAGTAGACGAAGACGCAGAGTATGATCGTAGTCGAAGCGGTCTTTCGTCACGATGATGACGCGTGTTGAAATCTTCTCCACGAATCTCCTTTACTCTTTATGGATTTGTGGGAGTATCTCTCTGAAACTTCCTCTCTATGCTGTGGCACGAAGCTCTGGAATTCTGGATCTCTAGAGGCTCAGGAAGTCAAAGCCAAGATGTCCTTTTTATAGACTTAGCGCTAGAGCCTGCGCTAGTGCTACCGCCGACGGTATCCCATATTAGGACACATTCAGCGCGGCAGAATCTTCAATCCGAGGAAACAATTCTCTCTTGCCTACTGTGCTCCTCGCTATCACCTACGCTATCGGATATCGCCTAGTGCTATCTCCTTCTATAAGTTCTTCCGGCAATTTCGCTTAAGGCAATATTTCGTCGAACGAGATTTCGTCGAACGCCGCTAAGAGTTTGTCGAATGAATTTTCGTCGAATGAGATTTCATCGAACACCTCCAAGTGTTCGTCAAACGACAGCTAGCGCCTACGCTAGTACTAGCGTCAGCGCTAGTAGGTGTTTTGGATTTGATGGCTCAACATTGGTGGCAACCTTCTTATGTAATCCTTGAGTCAGGTGGACTTTGTTATAATGCACACTTAAAGACACAAGATCAAATACACATAGTTTTTGTTATTCTCAAGCCTAAGAGATGCGAAAGACCATTTTCCAACACGTTTGACGAATCAGCAACAGATGTTCAGTTGGACAAAATCCAACATTCTGTTCGACGAACTCAGTTCTCAGGTCGACGAAAATTCTCTTCAGCTTGTTAATTTCACACAGATCAGTTTTATTCTACTCTCTGAACTCAGATCGACTTTCAGCAATGGCTCTATTATTCTAGATAAGTCAAGGATTATATCCTTCCATTTATTTATTCATTTCCATTGTCTTCTCCCGAGAATATAGCCGTTTGGCGTACTGGAAATAGAAAAGGAATTAAAGTCTTGATTACAGTTCCAAGAAATAATCCTCCTGATTATTCTATTCCTTATTAAAAGGCTTTGAAATTCAGATCAGATATATTGTCTAAAGAAGAAGAAAGAATTAGAGAGAACAATAGTAAGAAAGTAGAAGGCTCTCGACAAGAGATGTAATACAGAGAAAAAGATATATAGGAAGAAAAAGAAAAAGCTTTCAGATCTTCATCTTCCTCAAGCAGCACATTTTTAATCTCTGAGATCAACAAAATCAATCTCTCAGTTTTCTGCTGCAAGTTTCTCAATCTTCAAGAGCAACAAAAAATCTGAGAAACTTTGTCTCTCAGATTCATCAGCAATCAAGGAAGATATTCATATTCAAGAGAAAGCTCCATCCTCAACTGTCAACCATTTCTATCAGATAGGGGGAGCTTTACAACAACACATTCTACTAGTCTTCTCTTAGATTATTGACAGAGAATAACTTCATAACCCTCTTTATTCCATTCTGTACAAGGTTCTAACTCCCTTCAAAAGTTAACCCTTTGGTGGCAGGGCACCTGATCAAAAACCTGTGGTTGGTTTGAGCACCAGATCAAAAGCTCATTGGTGTTTGGACACCTGATCAAAAATCTATTGGTGATAGGGCACCCGATCAAAAACCTAGTGGAATCCAACCAAGGGTGGTAGAAGAGTAGATGTACCCAGGTTTATTGGGGAAATACTATAAATCCTTGTCTCTTCTGTGTTTGTGTGATTTTCTGTACTGTGCTGTGCTTTGTTCTTTTTTGTTTTTATAAGTCACTCTGTACACATATAAATATCACTATTTTAACTCCCCTATAAAAATAAGTGAAAAACTTTTTAATACTCTATTCACCCCCCTCTAGAGCGACTTTAAGATCTAACCTCACTTTCACCTTATTTTCAGCATTGACAGCCTTGATATCAGCAATTATTTTCTTGTTCTCTTGCCTTTGGAAATACATATATGGTTTTGGAATGTATCTAGAGGGCATTTTCTTTGGATTTTCCTTTCTTACCAGATTTGCATTGAAAATTTTATCCCTCTTAGTATTTCTCTCCAAATGCTTTATCCATTCTTCAGATGGATAGAGCTTGTCAATATCTTTACACACCTGACCATGGATTATCCAGGCATTTAGTATGATGTCCTTGGAGTCATCAGTCCATTGCTCATGGTCAGGGTCATTATTCTGCACCTCCATTTGCTTGGCCTTAAATTCTTCAGCCAACATTACACTCTCCCGTTCCCTTCTCTTTTTCAGATTCTTATCATGGGCAATTGCCTCTTGATGAGGGAAATCCCAGTCTTCTGCCCTATTGACATGAAGGATAGGAAGATTCAGAGTTATCTTTGTCCCTTGTAGAACTTTGAGGGTGAGGTCAGAATTTATGATAGCATTTGTGTCCTCCCTCTTTCTGGCTTCTTCATATATCTTTTGCTGGAGGTCTTGCTTGGCTGCAGTTATTGTGCCAGAGAGGGTTTGGAACACATTCTCTATATCAGATTGAAGCACACCTGTTAACTTTCCTACTTCTTCATGCAAGTGGGAAGAGGTGGCTCTCTCAGCAATGGATTGGGAGATAGATGCAATTTCCGCTTTCATCTCTTCCTTGTACCTATCAGCTTCTTCATTTAACTACATGGCAGTGGAATAGACATACTCTTGGAGATGATTGGCTGACTTCTCTATCACTTTATCTGTTTGACTGACATAATTCTTGACATATTTCATGTCCTGTTCAAACAGCTGGAGGTGTTTGTCCATAGATCTTAGAATGGTATTCTGAGAAATTACAGATTTTTCAGCCAGATCAAACCATTTGGACGTTTGTTTGTTGAGTATTTCAGTGTTTTCCTTTATTTCCTTGACCTCAGACATGACTTCAGCTTTCACATTCTTGAAGGACTGATCCACATATTCCCTTATTGAGGTAACTGATTTATCTAGATTAGTTTGCATGGAGGTGAGATGAGACTGAAGCAGCAGGTTTATGGCATTGAGAAGAGCCTCATTGGGTGAGGTGGAGGAAGAGGCTTGCTGAATGTTGATACTAGCAGTTGGGGCATCATCCTGCTCATCTTCAGTGTCAGCATCTTGATGATCACTCAGATTGACATCACCATCATTATCCTCCTCCTCCCCCTCATAGAGAGCATCCTTTTCTATTGAGTCCAGGAATGTTGGGACAATTAGTTGTTAGATTGAACTACTTAGAGGTTCTAAGGATAATAAGGTAAGATTTACCTAGAACTTTATCTTGCTTTATAGGAGGAGCATTCTGCACCTCCCCCTCAGATAGATCAACTTGAATGGATGAATCTAGGAATTCTAGAACAAGAATTGTAGAGTTAGATTTTATGATTCTGAATGTTTATGCTGGGTTTTTAGGGCTTACCAAAAACCTAATCTTTATCAGCTGATGGCTCTTGTGGCTGCTCCTCCTCAGATGAGGCATCAGATGAACCTTGTGGAGGGAAATACCAAAGGGCTGGTTCATTATTAGAATTAAGTCTAATTCTTTCTTCAAGATTGAAAATGAATCTGTCAATCTGACCTTACACATCTTGAGGTGATGGCCTTTTGTCTTCATCAACATCATTGATGTTTGAGATGTCTAGGGAGGCTTGATATTATTGTTGCTCCCCCTCAGATGGAGCAGACATCAGTTCTTGAGTATCTATGGTCCACATTATTTAAATGTCAGATTTGACTAACTATGGTGATTAGCTATAATCAATTACTTAAATGTGTTGTGAAGAATTTGAGGTATTATTTACCAGAAGTTATGACTTTGTCCAGCTGTTGTTGGTGGACAGAGTCAGCTGGCATGTCAACTTGCGTGGCCTCCTTATCAAGAATGCTATGTGAACCAATGTCAGAACCAGCATCTTCATCTCTATCTGAATGATCAGACTCAGAACTGGACATGATCAGCCTTGTTTTCTTAGAAGATGAGGGGGTTGTCATCTCTTTTCCTTTAGTTTCAGAGGGCTGACTCATAGGCAATACCCTGGTGAATCTTTCTAAAGTCTTGATGTTGATTCTCTTGAGATAGTGAAGATTTGCTCTTTTGGATGTGTTGAACTTGTCAGGGTGGGTTTGAAGGAGATACAAGGAGAGAATTCTTCCCATATTGGGTGCCTGAAGGCATTCCTTTATTCTTTGAAAGATGACCTCTCCCCAAGAGGTTTTCTTTTTCAGAATTATTCTTATCATGAGGTCAAACATGTACTGTGAGATTGTATCATGGGGCCCAGGTTTGCAAAGAATGACTTTTCCCATAATATTCGATAATAGTTTTCCCTTTTGGTTGAAGAATTTCCTCTTCAATGAACCAATTTTGGCATCATTGTACTCAGTCCATTTTATAGCCTTTTTCTTGTCTTTTTTAGAGATGTCATCCTCCTCACTTGGACTGCAGGATGGAAGATGTAATGCTTTTTGTAGTTTTGTTGGGGTTTTCTTGATTCTATCTTCTCCAATCTTTGACTTCAGGGAGCATTTGTTGGACATGTGTGTCACATCATTTTGTTTGAGAATAACAAATCCCAAATTGTATTTGATCTTGCTTGTCGTGTATTTAGAGTGTGCATGAACTATAGGTGTAATACTCCACAGGTAGAAAACAGATTGAAGATGACTCTCTGGAAAATGTGCTAACGCTCGCGTTAGTTGTTAACGCCAAACGTTAACAACCGTTGAGAAGGAAACCGCTGAGATGGCATTAAAACCGCTGAGATGGCATTCGAAGAAATCTAAACTGAACTGCGCTAGACGAATTGGTGTGTTCGACGAACTCTGAAGGCGCTCGATGAAACCTGAAGGAACCTGCGTTAGACGAAATCTGAACCAAGCTGCGTTCGACGAACTTGGAGTTCCGTTCGACGAAATTGCCTGCTCTCGATGAAATTGCGCTCGACAAGCTGCGTTTGACGAAATTGATTCCATTCGACAAACTTGGTTTCTGCCTCAATCTTGGCAGTTTGCACGATCCTGACGGTTGCGATTGACGAAATAGGTTTCCGTTCGATGAAGACGGGTTCGACGAAGGCGAGTTCGACGAAATTAGTTTCGTTCGACAAAATTTGGTTCTGTCATGCTCCCGATGCTATACACGATCTCAGCAACTGCCATACACGTTCTCTAACAATGGCATTAACCTTAACGCCACGCGTTAGCTCCGGTGGTTATTAAAAAGACCTGATTTCATTTTTGCTCATCGATGGGAGTATTATTGAAGGCTTGATTCCAGAAATCTGAGAGAGCTTCCAAAGAGAATATTTGTGCCAAAACTCCATTATTGCTGCCGAAGAAGGATCTCCCACAAAAAGCTTAAGGAGAATTCTAGAGGAGGACTACGTCATGCAACATCCGAAGGATGATCGCTTCGACCTTGCTCATATTACAGCGATCCTTCATCTCCAACTTCAGAAGATCTTATAGGGAGTTTTATTATTATTATCTTTACTTTCATTCCATATATTTTTGTAATCGTGTAGAGAATTCACCTTATACTGGCGACTAGGTCTGGGTAGGACTTAGGGAGGAATTCGCCTTTTGTTGGCCACTAGTTCTAGGTGATTAGATCTAGGGGGTGCTCGAGGCCATATCCGGGAAGGATTGGCTAGAGCGGCTTGAGGCCTTATCCGGGGAAGGATAGGCTAAAGCCAACCTGTTTATGGGGATACAAGTCGGTATACAACAACAACAACAACAACAACAACAGAACCCATATAGTCCCCAATCAGATACATGTCAGTATAGAAAATGAAAAATTGTTTTACTTTGCACGCCTCCGATTTCTAGCGATATTGAAATCAAATTTATGTAAATACCTTTTTCATATAATATAATCATGTCTCTTTTTTTGTTTACTTGATTTCTATCATTTGGCATAATTTATAAAATTGCAAATTACAATTATTTCCTCCTTTAAGTTAAATTGTTATTTCGTTCTAATTTACTCTAAATAATTTAGTAAATTGTCTAAAAATTTATAAAGAATTTTATTCCCTTATTCACCCCCTCTAAGGGCGCCAATCGATCCAACAAGTGGTATCAGAGGCTTGGTTGTTCCAAACGGTTTAAAAAACCAGGAATAATGGCATCTTATGATCTTGCTTTTTCCGAGGGCCAGAGAATTTGTAGACCTCCACTATTTACCGGGTCAGATTATAATTGCTGGAAAAATAGGATGAGATGTTTTCTTATGACCCTAGATATTGAGGTATGGAATCTGGTAGAAGAGGAATACTCTCCTCCTACATTTGTAGTTGGAGAGATAACTGTAGATAAACCAAAAGATAAATGGGATGATAGGGATAAGTTAAAATGCAAAAATAACGCCAAGGCTATGAATGCTTTGTTTTGTGCGTTAGATAGAAATGAATTTAATAGAATTTCTACATGTACTACTGCATATGAAATTTGGAATCATTTGGAAGTTACTCATGAAGGTACATCACAGGTTAAAGATTCAAAGCTTTTCCAACTTGAGTCGGAATATGAAAAATTCAGGATGGATGAAAGTGAAGATGTTGATGGCATGTACACGCGCTTCACCAAGATCGTCAATGCCTCCAAAGCTCTTGGAAAGACCTTCTCCAATGGTGACTTGGTCAGAAATATTCTTCGTTCTAGTCCACCAAAATTCAACCCGAAGGTGATGGCAATTTCAGAATCGCACAATCTAAGAATGCTCCAAGTTGAGAACCTCATTGGGAATCTCAAAACCCATGAGGTAGAACTCAAAATCCAATATGATGAATACAACAAGGAGCCAAAGAAGAAGGCGTTGGCATTAACATCAAAGAAGGAGTGCCAAGAGGATGAGGATGAAGATGAAGAAAGCCTTTTGGTGAAGAATTTCTGAAAGTTCATGCGAAATCTGGAAGGGAGAAACACTTTCCGGAAATTTATCCAAAAGGATGCAAGATGGAAAAGGTCATCCTCAAAGAAGGAAAAGGAGAGCGACGATGAAGAAGAAAGACCTCCACCGGAATGCTTTCATTGAAGGAAGACCGGGCAGAAGAAGGAAAATTGGCACAAAGGGAAGGAGAAGAGGAAGGTGCTAAAAGCTAGAACATGGGATGACTCCTCCTCCTCCTCCGAAGAATCAAGCGGGTCTTCATCAAGCGAAGATGAGAAAGCAAACATGTTCCTCATGGGACAAGGAAACGACGGCGATGACACCAGTGTTCTTAGCGACACTGAGGTAACTCCTCCCACTTATGATGAACTCGTTAATGAATTCCTTGAAACATGCAAAGCTTTTGATAAAAATATGAAAGAAAGTATTTAATTGAATCGTGAAAATGAATCTCTTATTAAAGAAAATCAAAAGCTTTCTAAAAAATTAATTGTTTTAGAAAAGAGAAAGGTTTCTTGCCAAGAGTGTGATCACTCGACTAAATTGGAAAAAGATATTGAAGAGTCACTTTCTAAAGCCCTCTCTTATGCCAAAACTCTTACAAAAGAGAAGGGGGAATTAGAAAGGAAATTAGAAGCCTCTCTTTTGTAAATCAAAAATAACAAAAAAGGTTTTGAAAATAAGTGTGTCATGCTTGTGAAAGAAAATTCTTCACTTAAAGCACAAGTTCATGATCTCACCATGGCCATTAAAAAAATTGGAATAGGCCAAAAATCACTGGAAATGATTTTAGGGAACCAGTGCCATGGTTCTGGAAAATTTGGGCTCGGATATCGAGGAGAGGGCTACCGCCCGACGTTAGCCACTAACGCTGGCGCTAGCACCTCATACAAGAAGCCTGAAGTCACTTTTTCAAAATGTTTTTCTTCTATAAATCCAATTTCTTCCAGCAAGAAAATATTCCAGAAAAGGGTCTCAACCCCCTTTATTTCGTGTGCAAACTGTTATAGGTTAGGTTACACATCTAGTTCTTGCAGGAAAATAAAACAAAATACTTTAAAACAAATCTTGGTACCTAAGGCTTCCACTTATTCTATGGGTGGTACCACTTGGGTATCCTGATATTTACTCTCATCTTTTTTCTAGATGTGCGGGCAGGCTAAGGACAATGAAGACGTGTGGTACTTGGATTCAGGATGCTCCAAGCACATGACGGGCAATAAAGCAATGTTCCTTAGCCTAGAAAAGAAGAAGGGAAGGATCGTGACATTTGGTGATAACGGAAAAGGAAGGATCATGGGAATTGGTACAGTTGGTAACAAATCCTTTACTATATCTAATGTTCTTTATGTGAAAGGATTAAAACACAACTTAATTTCTATTAGCCAATTATGTGATAAAGGATTAGATGTGTTATTTGAATCTTCCACTAATCTATAGAAAATATCTAATCCTAATACAAAAGATATTTTACTATCTGCACCAAGAATACATAATGTTTATCTAGTTTCTTTTCATGATCTTTTTAAATCATCTATAAAATGTTTTATCACCAAAAATGGTGAATTAAAACTTTGGCATAGAAGACTAGGGCATGCTAGCACAAAGCTTATTGTAAAACTTGCCAAAAGTAATTTAATTAGAGGATTGCCTAGGTTAAATGGATCTTTACCTTCACTTTGTTCACCATGTCAAAAAGGTAAATTTTCTAGATCCTCTTTCAAAAGTAAAAATTTCATTTCTACTACAAGACCCTTGCAAATAATTCATATGGATCTTTTTGGTCCCGTTAGCACTGCAAGTCTTGGTGGTAGATTATATACATATGTTTTAATAGATGATTTTCCAAGATATTGTTGGACATTATTTCTCTCTTCCAAATCCGATGCGTTTTGTGAATTTGCAAAATTATGCACTCGTATTCAAAATGAAAGTGATTTAAAAATTAAATGCATTCGCTCGGATCATGGAGGAGAATTTGAAACTGAAAAATTTACATCCTTTTGTGATATGCTAGGCATTAAACATGAGTTCTCTACACCACGCACACCACAACAAAATGGTGTTGTAGAAAGAAAGAATAGGACACTTCAAGAACTAGCACGCACTATGTTATGTGAATATAAATTACCTAAGTCCTTTTGGGCCGAAATCGTAAATACATCGTATTATGTTTTGAATAGAATCATGCTTCGCCCATCTCTTAATCTCACACCATATGAATTCTATTTTCAAAAGAAGCCTAATGTATCTTATTTCAAAGTTTTTGGTTGTAAATGTTTTATTTTGAATACAAAAGATAGCTTGGAAAAGTTTGATGAAATATGTGATGAAGGAACTTTTCTTGGGTACTATTCAACTAGTAAAGCTTATAGAATTTTTAATAAAAGAACTAGTAAAGTTGAAGTGTCAATAAATGTAAAATTTGATGAGTTTGTTCCTTGTGTAGAAAAACTTTCCGCAGGCAACGAGGATGATCTCTTACAACCTTTGGAGGATGGTGATGAGGAATCTTCCAAAGAAGAAAAGAGGAGGCCAAGGAAGATGAATATGTACCTCCAAGTGCCTTGAAATTCACAAAGGATCATCCACGGGAATTAATAATTGGTGAACCATCCATCGGGGTAAGAACTTGCTCTTCTCTTCATGAATCATATTCAAATATCTATTTTGTTTCCGAAATTGAACCAAAAACTATTTCTACCTCTTTAAATGATGAATTTTGGTTTTTGGCTATGAATGAAGAGTTAGAACAATTTGAGCGACATAATGTTTGGAAATTAGTAGAAAGACCATCTAATCAGCCGGTTGTAGGTGTAAAATGGATTTTTAAAAATAAATTAGATGGTGAGTCTAGAATCACTAGGAATAAGGCACGCTTAGTAGCACAAGGATATTCACAAATCAAGGGGATAGATTTTGATGAAACTTTTGCACCCGTTGCTAGGTTGGAGTCCATTAGAATTTTTCTAGCATTTGCCAGCTTTAAAAGAATAAAACTATTTCAAATTGATGTAAAAAGTGCTTTTCTCAACGGGTTTGTAAAAGAAGAAGTTTATGTTGAACAACCCCCCGGTTTTATCAATAAAAAATTTCCCAATCATGTTTATAAACTAGAAAAAGTGCTTTATGGTTTAAAACAAGCGCCACGTGCATGGTATGAAAGACTTACAACATTTTTATTAAAGCACAGTTATATTATGGGAAGTGCCGATAATACTCTCTTCATTAAACATAATAATGATGATTTAATTATTTTGCAAATATATGTTGATGATATAATCTTTGGATCTACTAATGAAGAGTTGTGTAATGAAATTATTAAAGTGATGAAAAATGAATTTGAAATGAGTCTAGCAGGAGAACTTTCTTATTTTCTTGGTTTTCAATTATCACAAAGAAATGATGGTATTTTTATATGTCAAACCAGATATGTCTATGATATGCTTAAACGCTTTGGATTTGAAAACCTTAAACATGCTTCGACACCAATGAGTGCATCACTTAAATTAGGAAAAGATGAATCGGGATTTTCAATTGATCAAATCTTATATAGAGGTATGATAGGATTCCTACTTTATCTTAGTGTAACTAGACCCGATATTATGTTTGTCGTATGTTTGTGTGCTCGATTTCAAGCCAAACCAAAAGAATCTCATTTAAAAGCGGTAAAACGAATTTTTTGATATCTTATTGGGTCATCTAGATTAGGATTATGGTACCCGCACAATAATTCATTTGCACTTCATGTCTACTCCGCTTCGGACTACGCTGGTTGTTCACTTGATAGAAAAACACTTGTCGTACTTGTCATTTTCTAGGACCTTCATTAGTTGCATGGTCTAGTAGGAAAAAAATTTTTGTTGCACTCTCCACCACGGAGGCCGAATATTTTGCATTAGGGAGTTATTGTGCACAAGCACTATGGATGAGCCAAACTTTAGAGGACTTTAGCTTTCATCTAAAACTTATAGAATTAAAATATGACAACAAAAGTGTCATTGATCTCACAAATAATCTGGTACACCACTCTAGATGCAAACATATAGATGTGCGTCATCATTTCATAAGGGATCACATTAAAAAGGAAAATGTTAGGGTATGTTTCATTGGCACGGACTCTCAACTTGCTGTTATATTTACTAAACCTCTTCCCGATGCAAGGTTTCAAATGTTAAGGTTGGAATTAGGAGTCTTAGACATCTTAGGATGAATAACATGTAAAATGGTAATGTTTTATGCAATTTGAGCAATCAAGATATCTCCAAAAATTACAAAATTTGTGCGTAAGACTACTCTAAGGACTCTTAATAAATATCAAAAATCAGATTTTTCAAATTCTCATTAAATCATGTACTGTTTCCAGCGCTAGCCCTAACGCCAGCGTTAGCGTGGGTGTTGGAATTTTCTAATTTTTAAATTTCTAAAAATCCTTAAAAATTTGTTATTTTATATTTACTAATGAGTTTTTGAATTTCTGACATTTATTATCTTAATTTATATTTTAGAAAATCAACTACAAAAATTCAAAATTCAAAAATACAAAAATATACTTTTGTGATTTTTCTGTTTTTGTTTCATTAAAAATTTTCAAAACAACAAAAAAATTTGTATGATCTTTATTGCTAATATCAAGCATGAATGAATTCTATTATTTAGAATTATTTACAATGTTAACATTTATTCCTTCAAATTACTATGAACATTGTTTTGTTTATCATGCTTTGATATATCTATTTAAAGTGCATCAATTTTATTAAAAAATATGTGTAGAACTAAGCTTAGCATGCCTGTAAGTATGAGTAAATGTATTATGATTGATAATGATACCTTTCACTCACTTATTTCGGTAATCAACATGTGTGTTTAAATCTAAAAATGCTTGTTTGCGTATTGTATTTGTACAAAAAATTAAAACTTGCATAAGTTTATTACCTACACTACATTTGAATTGCACTTATGAAATTTTGAAAAGTTGTTATGTTTCAAGAATTGTGGGTTTGCAAAATAAGTGTATTCAGAGAATGTTGTCGCACAAATGTGAACAAAAAATTATATATGTAGACAACTATAACTCCACCAAGCACTACTTGAATCTCCTGATAAGTCTTCATAAGCATTGTGAGGTTGAGCACCTTAGAAAGAATAGTAAAGTGTCTTTTGCAACCCTTGATTAATACACCACTTTTTATAAAATAGTGTGCATTAAAGTGTGTGGAAATTAATTTACTTGAGTTTTATTGTGCACTTTACTTTACATATGTCTTGTATTTTGTAATTTTAAATCAATTGTTAACATTACCCAAAATACACTTATGTGCACATCATTATCTTTCATAACACTTCTTATCATGAGTATTGGACTCTAATGCTTTATCTATACTACTCTTTATATAACAAATGCACTAGATAACCTAGCATGATCTCTACAATGTTTTGGTATCTCTTGAACTTAAAATTAAGTAACATTATAGTATAATTTTTTTGATATGTTCATTCTCATGATTGGTATCTTTATGTAAAACTACGAGATTTCAAAAAAGTTAAAACATCTTTACAGTTTGAACTTAAAACTCATATTTTTTTACTTATGCTTTTCCTGCTTACAAAAAGATGTCTCTTATAATCTTCCACATGCTTACAACTCTTATCTTTTTTTTTTGAAATCTCTTATATATACTATGCTTAAAATCTTTATCATTATCTATATTACAAAAGCTCGATCATGCTTTATCACTTATAAGAAATGCCTCCTTACTACCCTCACCCTACCTTCTTTTGATAATACCAAAAGGGCAGATTAATTGTAGAAATCTATATAGGAGAGAAATATAGAAGAATACGGGGAGAATAATTCATGTAATCAATCATTTTGGGGGAGTAAAACATAAATTGCATTTATGTAAGGGGTGCATTAAGATAGGGGGAGTATGCACATTCTCATGCTTATCAAATAATATAATTGCACTATTATCTCGCTTATCATATTCTATAATCACCTTTAATGATTTCTTGCTAAGAGGATTTGTTATTATCAAAAGGGGGAGATTATTGGACATGTGTGTCACATCCTTTTGTTTGAGAATAATAAATCCCTAATTGTATTTGATCTTGCTTGTCGTGTATTTAGAGTGTGCAAGAACTATAGGTGCAATACTCCATAGGTAGAAAACAGATTGAAGATGACTCTCTGGAAAATGTGCTAATGCTTGCGTTAGTTGTTAACGCCCAGCGTTAACAACCGCTGAAAAGGAAACCGCTGAGATGGCGTTAAGACTGCTGAGATGGCGTTCGACAAAATCTGAACTGTAATGCGCTCGACAAATTGGAGCGTTTGAAGAACTCTGAAGGCGCTCGACAAAACCTGAAGGAACCTGCGTTCGACGAAATCTGAACCAAGCTGCGTTCGACGAACTTGGAGTTCTGTTCGACGAAATTGCCTGCGCTCGATGAAATTGTGCTCAACAAGCTGCGTTCGACGAAATTGATTCCATTTGACAAACTTGGATTCTACCACGATCCGGGCGGTTTGCACAATCCTGATGGTTGTGGTTGACAAAATGGGTTTCCGTTCGATGAAGGCGGGTTCGACGAAGGCGAGTTCGACAAAATTAGTCTCGTTCGACGAAATTTGGTTCTGTCATGCTCCCGATGCTATACACGATCTCAGAAACTGCCATACACGTTCTCTAACATTGGCGTTAACCTTAACGCCACACGTTAGCTCCAGTGGTTATTTAAAAGACTTGATTTCGTTTTTGCTCATCGCTGGGATTATTATTGAAGTCTTGATTCCATAAATATGAGAGAGCTTCCAGAGAGAATATTTTTACCAAAACTCCATTGTTGCTGCCGAAGAAGGATCTCCCACAAAAAGCTTAAGGAGAATTCTGGAGGAGGAACACGTCACGCAACATCCGAAGGACGATCGCTTCGACCTCGCTCATATTACAGCGATCCTTCATCTCCAACTTCAGAAGATCTTATAGGGAGTTTTATTATTATTATCTTTACTTTCATTCCATATATTTTTGTAACCGTTTAGAGAATTCGCCTTGTGTTGGCGACTAGGTCTGGGTAGGATTTAGGGAGGAATTCGCCTTGTGTTGGCGACTAGTTCTAGGTGATTAGATCTAGGGGGTGCAAGTCGGTATAGAAAATGAAAAATTGTTTTACTTTGTACGACTCCGATTTCTTGCGATATTGAAATCAAATTTATGTAAACACCTTTTTATATAATATAATCATGTCTCTTTTTGTGTTTACTTGATTTCTATCATTTGGCATAATTTATAAAATGGCAAATTACAATTTTTTCCTCCTTTAAGTTAAATTGTTATTTTGTTCTAATTTACTCAAAACAATTTAGTAAATTGTCTAAAAATCTATAAAGAATTTCATTCCCTAATTCACCCCCCCCCCTTCTAAGGGCGCCAATTGATCCAACATAATTTGGAGGATAAGAACTTGACATTCCCAAACCATTCCAGAACTTTAGTTCTGAGATTGACACAGGGTTCAGATAGTAGAAATTCAAGGCTTTGGTCTTCTAGGAGTTGAATCACTCCCTTAATTTCTTCTGGAGCATGGGCAAACTCATGCCTTACTATCTCATATCCCTCAAGAAGATCTTTAGAGCTTTTGGGAGCCATTGCAGTGGTGGAGGAATGCGCTGGGACGGAAGAGTAGGTGATTCATCTTGGAAGCTAGAAGAGAATGGTCGTGTGCCTTTCACTAAGTAGATTTGCTTTTTATATGGCTTGAGACTTAGTTAAAATTAATCCTAGTAATTAGATTTAATTGCTCTTATAATTATTAGTGTAAGTGGGTAACTGGGGTTGCACTTAGACAATTTATAAGGACTTCAACCCGTCTCAGCGGAACCGCTGGGACGGTGACCTATCCGCTAGGACAGAACACTATCATCCACTGGGACAAATTTAGTCGTCTCAGCGGTTTAGCTGAGACTTTTCCCAACTGTCTCAGCGGCGCAGCTGAAATAGATTGTTCTGGTTAAGCTGATCTTACTACTTTAAAATCATTAGAAATAGGATTATTTGAGGGCCTAATCATGTCTATCATAGGGTTGATGTGTCAACACTTTAAGTTATATCAAGTCAAGCAGTATATCATACATGGTTGAAAGAATAAAGTGTTTTACACTATTCTACATTTAACATTCTAGATAGGTTATCTACCCTATCATGTGGACTATTCCTATTGTTTAAACAAAGTTTATCAATTTAGATTTCAATTTTCATAACATTACATATTGTGAGAATTGTATAGTTGAAATCATAAGCAATGTAACAGTGGGTATAGAATCATAAGTGAAGTCATCTAAATTCAACATTCCCAAGTCAATTTTGAAGGAATTGAACTTGGCCTCATCCAATGGCTTAGTGAATATATTAGCCACTTTATTGTCAGTGGGGACAAATTCAAGGCAGATATCTTGAGATTCTACATGTTCTATGGTAAAATGATATCTTATCTCTATATGCTTAGTCCTGCTGTGAGAGACAGGATTCTTAGCAATAGAGATAGCACTGGATGAGTAACAATAAAGAGGAGAGTTACTTACCTTGAGGTTGTAGTCCTCTAGCTGGTGTTTAATCCACAATAGCTGTGCACAACAGCTCCCTATAGCAATGTATTCAGACTCAGCAGTGGAGATAGCCACACTTCTCTACTTTTTGCTGCTCCAAGATATCAACCTTCTTCCTAGGAATTGATAGGTGCCACTTATGCTTTTCCTGTCTTCTTTGCAGCCTGCAAAATCTGCATCTGAAAATCCTGTTAGTTCAAAATCATTATTCTTAGGGTACCAAAGGCCAAGATGTAGGCTGCCTTTAAGGTATCTCAAAATCCTCTTTGCAGCTAAGTAGTGAGATTCCTTAGGACAAGCCTGGTACCTAGTACACACACATGTATCATACATAATATCTGGTCTACTAGCAGTTAAATATAACAGGGATCCAATGATGCACCTGTACATGGATTCATCATAGGCCTTGCCCTTTTCATCCTTGTCCAGGAAAATGTTGGACCCCATGGGAGTTTTCATGGTGGAAGCTGATTCCATCCCAAACTTCTTGATAAGCTCTCTAGTGTACTTGGTCTGAGAAATGAATTTACCTTCATCAGACTGTTTTACTTGGAGGCCTAAAAAGTACCTGAGCTCTCCCATACTGCTCATCTAAAACTCCCCCTGTATTAGGTTGGCAAACCTTTTGCAGAGGTTGTCATCAGTAGACCCAAATATTATGTCATCAACATAAATTTGAACTAGGAGACCCTTGCCCCTTGTTTCCCTAAGAAACAATGTGCTATCTATCTTTCCCCTCAAGAACTTGTTCTTGATGAGAAAGCTAGACAAAATCTCATACCAAGCCCCGGGGGCTTGCTTAAGACCATAAAGAGATTTCCTAAGTATATAAACATGACTAGAGAGGGTAGGATATACAATACCTGATGGTTGCTCAACATATACCTCTTCCTTCAAGTCACCATTAAGGAAGGCCGATTTGACATCCATTTGATACACTTTGAATCCCTTGTGGGCAGCATAGGCAAGGAATAGCCTAATTGCTTCCAACCTTGCAACATGGGCAAAGGTTTGATCAAAGTCTATCCCTTCTTCCTGTTTATACCCCTTGGCTACTAGCCTTGCCTTGTTCTTTATGATTGTGCCATTTTCCTCTAACTTGTTCCTGTAAATCCATTTGGTACCTATGATGTTGTGTCCTTGAGGTTTTGGCACCAATTTCCATACCTTGCATCTCGTGAATTGTAGAAGTTCTTCTTGCATAGCTTGAATCCAAAAAGTGTCTTGGTTGGCTTCTTCAAACTTCTTGGGCTCCATTTGTGATAGAAAGCTCCAGAATAGGGCCTCATTATGAGCCCTGCTTCTGGTTAATAAACCTTGATTCTGATCTCCAATTATTTGTTCTCTTGGATGATCCCTTAGATGTCTTACAGTTGTAGGCAGTCTGTTCTCAGCTTGGTGTGTTGTTTCTGCTAGTTCAACAGTGTCTTCATCAGCATGGACTTCTTCCTCTTTAGGGATGGCAGCATCAGAATAAGCTTTACTGCTGCTGGGTTTGTCTTGTATAGACATCCTTTCCAAATCCTTTTCATTTCCTGCCAAGACAGAAGAACTAGACCGGCCCTTATATATTAGGATGGTCTCATCAAATACTACATGCATAGTCTCCTCTACAACATGAGTTTTCTTGTTATACACTCTATAAGCTCTACTATGTGAGCTATAGCCAACAATAACACCCACACTGCATTTCTCTGCAAACTTTGTTAATTGAGATTTTCCATTGTTTAAAATATAGCATTTGCAGCCAAAGATTCTAAAGTACGAAATTGTAGGTTGTTTGCCTTTCAGAATGTCATAGGGAGTTATTCCATGAACCTTATTGGTGGAAGCTCTATTGAGAACATGACATGCCGTATTGACTGCCTCAGCCCATAAGTATTCTGGGAGTGAGGAGTCACTAAGCAGTGTTCTCCCAGCTTCTATCAAGGTCATATTCCTCCTATCAGCCACACCATTTTGTTGTGGTCCTTGGGGAGGAGAACTCTTGGGTGATACCATATTCTTGACAAAACCTTGTTATAGCTTCAGATTGAAATTCTGTGCCATGGTCAGTTCTAGTCCTGACCACAACACATTGCAAGTCATTCTGAATTGCTTTGACATGAGTTATAAAGATATTTAAAGTATCAGACTTCTTCTTAAGGAAGAATACCCATGTATATTTTGAGTGATCATCAACAATCACCAAAGTATACAACTTCCCACCTAGGCTCTGAATTGACAAAGGACCAAACAAGTCCATATGCAAGAGATAAAGACATCTTTCAGTGTCTTTGGAGCCAATACTTTTAAGGTGGCCCCTGTTTGCTTACCCATTTGGCAAGCATGACAGGGACCACTTTTAATACATTTTATATTAGGACTATTCCTAAGAAGGTTTTTAGAGAATAGTCTATACATTGTCTTGTAGTTAATGTGAGCAAGTCTCTTGTGCCATTGAACACAAAGGGACTCATTCTCATTAGCTACTAGACAAACAGATATAAGAGAATTACTACATATAAAGTCTAAGCAATAAAAATTCCCACTCCTAGTGCCTGAGAGAACGGTCTCTAAGTCTTTAGACTTTTTAATCAAGCACTTGTCATTGTGGAATTCAATGAAGTATCCTAGATCACATAGTTGACTTATGCTTACTAGGTTGTGTTGCAACCCCTCAACATAAGCTACCCTTGTAATTGAGACTATGCCATTGGAGATCATACCATATCCTTTGGTGATTTCCTTTTCAGACCCCCCCCCCCCCCCCCCCCCCAAAGATAACTTTGGGTCCATTCTTCACAGTCTTGTAGTCCTGTAGAAGATTTCTTGTTCCTGTCATGTGCCTTGAGCACCCACTCTCCAAGTACCAAATTTGGTTGAGGCTGGTACTTGAACGATCATGCAAGAAGGAGTTTAGTTATCCTTAGGAGCCCAAACAGCTTTGGGTCCTAGGTCCTTATTAGCATGATGAAATGACCTTACACTAGCTGCACCCTTTGCAGGAAGGCTCATCTTTGCACATGGCACATTAGGATTGTTCCAACAGTCTATGGCAAAGTGTCCCACTTTACCATTGTACCAACATTCATGAATGTTGTATCTCCTCTTCTAAACTTTTCTTGAGGGGTGTGAAGCACTGTCCATATGTTCAGGAGGAGAGACAGCAGCTTTTCTCTTGTTTCTTTCAGTAAGGATTTGGCTGAAAGTCAATCTGTGGACAGTCTTAATATTCTTTGTCTTAATGGCATCAGATTCCTTTAGCTTTTATGCAATGCAAGTTTTGATGGCATTAGACACTGAGCAATTAGACATGTCCACTGATTTGACAGCAGTCATGTTCTTGGCTGAATCAACCTTAGAAGGGCTTGCTTTCTTATTCTTGAATGAAGGGGCTGATGTACCAAATACAAATAGTCCAGGTTAGGCCATTTGAATTTCCTCATGGGGAGCCTTCATAGCACTAATCCCATACCCTTTCTTCCACTATGGAAAGGAGTGCTTTCCTTCCTATAGGTACTCCCATTCTTCCAGTGACCATACATGCTTTCACGGTCAGACCTATTGGAAGTGAGTAGTACCTTTTGAAAGGTGGTTTGAGGATTAGCCTTACCCCTACTCTTTTCTCCACTCCCTTCTCCTACTTCCATTTTATTGAATCCTAGTCCTCTCCTATTGGATTGAGAAGAGAAGGAGTTAATAATAGGGAGCACTGATTTTGGATTAAAGAATTGAGCCACTAGGATTTTTCCTTTCACAAGCTTCTCCTCAAGATCTTTGATCACCTTATTCTTCAGGGATATGGTGCTCAGATGGGTGATAGTTATCCCCTTCAGATGGCTAATTTCCCTATACATCTGACTCATCTTGGTAGAAGATTCAGTGTATTCTAGTTTCTCCATCTTAAGGGAATCAATCTCTTGGGCTTGCCGCTTGGCTAGCTTTTTGCTTCTTTTCAGAGCTTCCAAGAGAGCATCATACTTGTCAATCAATTGATTGACATCTATCTCAGCTTCTGAATCACTTCCATCAATTGATGAAGGTCCTCCAGATTCTAGACCAGTCTCATAATCAGATGAGGATATGGAATGAATTAATACATGTTCCTTTTCAGAGATGTTCTAACTGTCGTCCTCATCAGTGATGGCCATGAGGCCTAGCTGAACATTGTCCTCTTCATCCTCCTCTATATCACTGTCTGAGTGTGATAGAGGGGCCCTAACTCCAACCTTGGCAGCAGGATAATCTTCATCTTCTTCTGCTGCAAACAACCCTATGTAGGCTTCTTCTTCATTCTCTAAGTCTGAAGTTGAGGATTCAGATTCACTCTAACTTCTTCCTTTCTTTGCTAGGAAGGATTTTTCACCCTTCCTATCCTTTTGGTGATGATGCTTCTTATCAACCTTCTCCTTTCTTTTGGATGGACAGTCAGCTATGACATGTCCCGGTTTACTGCAGCAATATCAAATAATATTATTTGAAACATGTTTACTAGATTTGGAATCATACCTGTCACCCTTTGGGAGCTGTCTTTCAGATTTCCTGTGGTCTTTCTTTGAGTGTGATGAGGAGGAGGGCTTATTATTCCAATGCTTCCTCCTCATCATCTTCTTGAACTGCCTAGAGAAGGCAGCAAACTCTGCATCATAGGAAGAGCTATCTGAGGTGGTTATTTTAGATTTTTCAGATTCAGCACTTCTCCTTGGAGGAGACACCATCCTGCCCTTGCTTTTCTTGGAACTGTCAGCTTTGAGAGCTACAGATTTCTCCCTTGCCTGAGCCCTTGTTGAGGCAACCTCTTCCTTTCTTACAGATAGCTGCATCTCATAAGAGAGCAGCTTTCCAAACAGTGTATGAGTGGGGGTCTCACCAAGCCTAGCCACTTCCCTGATAGCATAGATTTTTGTGTCCCAATCCCTTGTTAGAGATATAGGGAACTTATCATTCAGCTCGTAATCAGTGAACACTCTCTCATAGGTTCTCAGCTCATTGACTATTCTGAAAAACCTCACATAGCACATAGAGATGCTCTCCTGGCTGAGCTGCCTGAAGGCTTCGTACTCTTGGTTGAGGAGTGACTTTCTATCATCCCTCACTTCAGCTGTCCCTTCCATATATACTACTAATGTGTCCCACATTTCCTTGGCAGTTGTGTAGTGTACCAAGTTCTGAAATGTAGAGTCATCAATAGCATTGACAATTATGTTTTGTGCCCTTTTATCCATAGTGAACAGTGCAAGTTCATCCTTGGTTAAATCATTGAATGTATTATGCACTCTTCTTGTTGGATCTATTGTGGAGGCAGTTTGAAAGGTGAAATGACCTTGCTTTACAGTTATGTAGATCCTTGGATCAGATGCTTCCATAAACAATCAAACCCTTTGCTTCCATATGCCAAAGTTTTCTTTGTTGCATATGGGCAACTTTATGGATCCCATCTCCTTCTGCAATCCAAAGGAAGCCATTGGATTGATAAGACTATTCCTTTATAGGATCTGGTCAGAAAGTTATGTCCTTCTTAACCAACCTTGCTTTGATACCACTTGATAGTTTATATAGGATGTAGTCTTAGACACCTATAGGGGGGTGAATAGGTTTCTTTTATTTTAGGCTTAGTGTTTTTCGAATTTAGCTTAGCAAATTATCAAGTACAGAAAGCACAAAGAGATTTATAGAGGTTCCTCAAGACAGTGTGTCTTGAGTAGTGCTCTTTCCCCCTTCACCCTTCTAACAATGAGTTAGATAAGTCCAACTTCTCCAAACTCAGCTCCAAGAGCCTACAACACAGATCCCACAGGATCTCTCAGGTTTTTCCAAACCCTACCTCAGGCATAGCAACCCTACCTCAGGCACAATAACCCTACCTCAGATCACACACTGATCCTACCTCAAACTGACCTCTCAGCTCTACACTCAGGCCAATCAGCCTTACACACTAAGGCAATAAAGCCCTACAGTCTCAGAAAATAAAGGCTCCTACAGATGATATAATAAGAATTAAAAATAGAAGGAAGAAGAGGTAAAGCCTTGTTCTTCTTCTTCTTAACAGCTGCTGTTGGAGACTTGAACCAGGGAGGAGAAGTGCAGCTCCTACTTGATTCTTCTTGATCAGCCCTTCAGATGATGGACTTGATCTACTTGCTCTATCTTGAGATGAATCAAGATAAGCAATCTCTTTTCTCCTTGCAGCCTTGTGTAAGCTCAGTTCTTGGCTGCCTACAATAGAACAATATTGTTCTGCTTGTTTGTGTGCTGGAGAGTAAGATCAATAGCAAAGGTGTTTGCTCAACCCTAACTTATTCCTTTTATACACTACTGACCTTCAACGGCTCTTATCTGTCCTCCTGACAGGTATGTGAGTGATTGGTGGACTCCAAAATGCCTTTCTCCAGCTTGCGCCAAAAGCAGAACCTGCCATATCACTTTTGAATCTGTCTCAGTGGTTGGGCTGAGATGGCCAGCCGTCTCAGCGGTTGTGTTTGTCCCGTCCCAGTGGATCCGCTGAGGCAGACAGTTAACTCAGCGGTTTTCTTCTATCTACAGCTCAGCTTGCCTAGACACCTTCTCAGCGGCTCCTGGCCTTGTCTCAGTGGTTCAGCTGAGACAGAGAGCTCGTTTCAGCGGTTTTGACAGTTAACCAACGGATCATACATCACACCTTGATATGTCCTAGTCCTGCATTGTCATGAGATAGAAATAGGGTTTATCAAATACAACTTGTACTTATCATTGAGTTTGAGGCCTCTTCAAATCAAGGGAACATTGAGGGTCATTTTCCCAACACAAGAGATAAAGTTCTTTTCCATTTGTGTATCACATTTGTTTTAATTTAGTTCTTGTAAATTCGCTTTTTATCTATTTTTAAGTATTTCAAAAATCAGGTTTTGTTGATTTAATTTTTCCTTCGTGCATACCAAGTTATTTGTGAATCCTTCGTTGCACCACTATGTATGCCTATCAACAGTGTAGATGGTGTGATTCGTTTAATAATTCTAGCGATGAGTAGTATTTAGGAAGCCATAATTATAATTCATATGGTTCATCGTATGGAGAATCTAGATCTTCATACAATGAACCTACCTATTATAGTTATGTGTCCCCATCGCGAGCATCGCCTTCACCGGGTAGTTTGGCCTCTCCATGGTCAAAACCTACCGGGAAGCGCTGCTTGTGTTGTAGGAGTCTTGATCATGCATCGAAGGACTATGAATTATGGAAATTGTAATTGGAAGAGGATGATGAGACAGAGCTCATCACCATTCCAACATTCCCATATCATACTGCTACTCCAATCGTTGAGGACATATATGTTGGATCGGTCGGCGCCTTTAGATGGGTGGGGGGGTGAATAAGGGTTTTCAAAAACTTAAGATTATATTTAGAAAACTTTGAACTATTGCAAGATTAATACAATGAGAAATCAAGTAAAACAGAGACATGCTTTATTAATATCAAATAATGTTTTACAAAACATGATTTCTATGACGCTGGAAATCGAAGGCGACTAATAAAAATCCTTTTTCATTTTCTATACCGACTCGTATCCCCACGAACCGGTTGGCTTTAGCCGATCTCTCCCCAGATAAGACCTCAAGCCGCTCTAGCCAATCTATCCCCAGAAAGGCCTTGAGCACCCCCTAGACCTAGCCTCGATCTAGTCGCCAACACGAGGCGAATTTCAGCCCTAAGTCCTACCCCAGACCTAGTCGCCAACACGAGGCGATTTCACTACCGTTTACAAAGAAAGATAAATAAAATAATACAACTTCCCTTAAGATGAACTTCTGAAGATGGAGGTGAAGATCCGCTGTAGAATCAGCGTTTGTCGAAGCGGACTTCGTCTGGATTCGGCGTGATGGAATTCTCCTTCAGAAGTTTGCAGAGCTTCGCTAGGACTTCAAGTTTCGGCCAAGATAGCTTATGGAGTTATAGCACTACCTCTCTCTCTCTCTCTCTCTGATGTCCATCTGAAACGAGAGGTGAGGGGTCCTTTATATAGCCCAAGCGTTACCGCCGGCGCTAGCCCGGATTAGGAAAGATTTTGCGCGGCAGGATCTCCCATCCGCGACAACGTTTTGCTCTATGCCTTTTGTGCGCCACGCTACCGCCAGCGTTATCCGCTACCGCCAGGCGTTAGCGCCTTCTATAACAGCTCCCTAAATTGCACGCTTTATCGCTAGCACCCGGCGCTAGGTGCTACCGCCGACGCTAGTGAGCCTGTTCGAATTTTGGCCTCAATTTTGGGGGCAGTCATCATGAGTACCCCTTGAGTCATGTGGACTATTTTAACCTGCACACTTGAACACACAAGATCAAATACACATAGGATTTGTTATTCTCAAACCTAGGAGATACAGAAGACCATGTTCCAACAAACTCCCCCTTTTGATAATAACAAATCCATTAATGATAAATCAAAGCATTAATAAATAAGCATGATGAGACTATACTTGTGTGTGTGCGAGAGTGATGACTTTAGGATAATTATTGATTTTAGCATTTAGAATTGCTCCCCCTAAATACATGCTCCCCCTAAGTGAATGCTCCCCTAATATGTGAGCTATCATCGTAATTTGTCATGTTGGGTTTTTGATAGCGGGTTATATTTATCATGTTAGTTCTCCCCCTTTGTTATTAGCAAAAGTGGGTAGGGAAACAAAGCGCCAAAGAATTTGTAAATAGATGAGAAGGCATGATCGAGCTTTTGAAGTAAATGATAAGGAGTTTTAGAATTGTTTTTCATTTAAATAGATCAGAGTTATAAGCATTACAAAATTTTTCATAGAAGGAAATCAGAGTTTTTAGCATAAAAAAAGTAATTATTTTCCCTTTATATAAAAGTTTTAAGCATAAAAGTAAGGAATTCCAAATAACCAATCTACCTAGACAATATGTCTACACCCTAGCCCCGTACTAAGTGACGGATGGGCATGAGGAGCTGCAAACATGCCATAGGTTAGGGTGTTAGTCCCATATGCAAATACTAGACAAAACTCAACCTAACACTCTTTCCCCCCAATGCCTCGCAAGGCCCCACTGGAACCCTCCCCGGTTAAGGACAAGACATGACTAAAGATAAGTTTATCTAATGTCTATAACCCTACGCCCCCGCTATGGTGAGATATGAAGTCACGGATAATAGTTTTTTGAAACATGAAGCTTTTAAATCTAATGGGAAGAATCATAATTGAATTTTTTGAAATAAAAATTACTTAGCTATATTGAAATTCATGAATGTATCAGTGTTTGAGCATTGCGGAAGATTTCGAAAAAGAAACACCATAATAATAAATAGGAGTTTAAGTTTAAAAAGGAGATGTTTTTGAGTTTCAAAACTAACTTTATAGAGATAAGAGTTGAAGCATTTTGGAAGAAAGAAACAACATCATTTTAGCAATGTTTCACTTGTTGGAAGAACGTTTAGCATACACGTTTATATTGAAATAAATCAGAGTTTGTTACTATAAAAATGATATGCATGTTAGAACAACCAATATAAAATCTACCAAGCAAGTCTACCACTTGTTTTTTAAGAAAAAAATTTGAGATTTAAGACTTGATATAAGCATGAAAGTGCAAGGTAAAAGTTATATGGTGATGATGCAGAAGACTTGTCGAAATACATGAAACATCTTATTGTAATCAAGAATAATCCATAAAAAGATATATGAGTTTAATTTCAAAAAGAAGATGTTTATGTAAATCATGTTTCAATGAAAATCTTTTATGGTTGACAAAAATAACCAAGCATCTAATAATATTATCACAAAGAGATTACTACAATGTTATTTCAATTCACAATTTCAAATCATACAAAACATTGTAAAACACATGCTAGGTTATCTAGTGCATTTCATATAGAAAGAGTAATATAGAATTAGCATTAGGATCCAATACTCATGAGAAGAAGTGTTATGGAAGATAATGATGTGCACAAAATTGTATTTTTGAGTAATGTAAACAAATGTTTTAATAACAAAAATACAAGAAATATGTAGAGTACGAGCACAATAAAACACAAATAAGATTACTTCCACACACTTTAATGCACAAAAAAATGTACAACTACCAAGGTGCTTTGCACACACAATGCTCATTAAGACTTATCAGGGTGCAAAGTAGTGCTTGGGGGATCACATAATTTTATTCTTCAATTTTGATTTTTTTTATTGTGATCCGGTGTACTTAAGAATAAGTGGTTTTTATTTTAAAAGAAAGTTATGGTTTGCACAAGATACTTTACAATTCATTCCAAGGTGCTCAACCTCACAACGCTTATTAAGACTTATCAGGAGGTTCAAGTAGTGCTTGGTGGAGTTATCTTTGTCACTTTATTTTATAATTTTGTTTTGTACAAAGTTCTCCGAATACACTTGTTTTGCAAATCAATAGAATTTATGAAAAACATAACCACTTTTCTTAATTTTTAAGAGTGCAAAATAAGGAGTGTAGGTAAGATACTTGTGCAATTTTAATCCATTGTACTAATACAAAACATACACAAGTATTCTTAGATTAAACACATATGTAGACAATGCCAAAAAGGGTGAGTGAATAAATATCATTATCAAACATAAAACATTTACTCATACTTAGAGGCATGCTAAGCTTAGTTCTACACAACCTTTAAAATATAATTGATGCACATATTAATAGATATATCAAAGCATGATGAAAGCAATGTTCAACGTAGTTTGAAAAGATAAATTGCAACATTGTAGAATTTCTAAATAATAGACTAAATCAAGCTTGATTATCACAGGAAAGTCCATACAGTATTTTTGATAGTTTTAGTGTTTCATATTTTTGTATTTGATTTTTGCAAACAAATAAAAGCATATTTTTGTAATTTTGGCTTTTGTATTTTTGTATTTGATTTTTCAAAAAATAAAGAAATACAGAAGTGCAAAACTAAGTAGAAAGTATAGATTAATAAATTTTTAGAAATTTTTCAAAATTTTAAAATCACAGAAAAATGAACATGGACGCTAGCGCCTGCGGTAGCGCTAGCGCGGGAGACAGTAAGTGATTTTTGAGGATTTTGAAATTGTTGATTCTTGATCTTGATTAGGTGTCCCAATAGTAGTTTCATGCTGAAATTGCAGAATTTAAGGAGATGTTTTTGATGGTTAAACACCAAAAATTGCATTTTTGAATTTGTGTTAATTTGAAAGATCTAGGACACCTAATACAAGTCAAAATAAACTAAATCTTGCATCACCAATTAGTACATATAGTAGGGAATAAATTCAGGTATTTAATGGAATTTTGTTTTATTTAAAACTCAAAATGGTTTGATACCGCCGGCGCTAGAGCTAGCTGTAAGGACCCCCCTTTCTCAGCGAAGGGAATCCTTATGCCCAGGGCGAGCGTCCCCCCAAAAGGTTCGCGTGTCCGAAGAGGTCTCACCCTCTTACCTGACCCACGACCCAATTGGCGGAACATTCGCCCTGTGAGGCGAATGCATCATTACAGAAAGACAATCGCAGAGTATAAAATTAAATTTGCGCTGAAGCAAAACATCACAGAATATCCCAGCATGATAAATAATAAAACATGGATACTGCCCACGATGGGGTATATAGAGTCTCACAGAAATGATTCTACTAATCATACGACGACAAAACATGTAGTCAAAAGACGTCAAACGGTCTACTCAAAGGTGATCTCTCATCCTCTCCTCTCCCAAAATAGTACCCTCACATCCGCATAAATCGTCCTGGCTGGCTCATGGAACTCCTCGTCTTCATGGGTATGTCTACGCTCGTCCATCCGCTCCTGCTCCGTCGGCGGGCGCATCGGTTCCTAAAATGATAACGTACAAAGTACGTTAGCCACGACAGACCAAGTAAATCTCACGCTCCTCCCCAGCCCCCTAATGGGCACCAAGGAGAACACCTGCAAGGAAAGTTAGCACAATAGCCGAAGCAAATATATATCTATCGGGGTTATATAAATGAAGCAGTAATCCATAATGATTCAAGAAGAGGGAAAATCAACCTAAGTAGAAAATTCACCCGCCATCGAATAACCTTCCCAACGGTGGTTATACGATGTCGGACCGAGGTGAGAGTATAAGTAATGTAACATATGATATGGTGTGCATGTATGATTATCCTCTCTGTCACTCGAATGACGTGTCTCAAAAACTTTCCCCTATGTCGACATAGTGACCTGTTAAGAGAAGGAGCTCACTTCCCAGGCCTCACCGTCGTGGCCAGACGGTGACAGTGGGTCGATCGTTCCCACTTCTAGGTTATGGATACACCCCAAAACTTCCTAGGCCTTCGTACCTCTATGAAGAATAGGTACTCTCGGTGGGAACACATCCTCACCTCGTGCGGAGATCCTCTCGGCACATAACCAAAAAGGTGTGAGACGGACCCGTGTGGAAGGGGTAGCTAGCCCCCTGTCCTCTTCACCACCAAAACAAAAGAGTTCATCGTCACAACTTCTCCCATAGTGTATATTATGGGGAAGCCGACGAACCCGCCACATCGGTAACCATGCACCCTCCCATGCCCTCATGCACAAGGTGATGAATGAAACAATTTTATATATTAATCTTCAAATTTGAGCAATTACTTATGCTGCACATCATAATCCGCAATCATCATGGAGGTAAACAAGCAAATTCAAATAACATTGTGGAGGGCTATATTTATATTACTCAGAGGGTTCGGATCAGAAAGTACAAAACATAACAGTGGTAGTAATTATATTTATCTACAATATCATCTCTCACATACTTTGCCTAAAACAGACTTTAAGTTCACCAAAAGGAGGGTTGAAGTTTGTATAAAATAACTGTTTTCTGGACAAGGCAGAATTCTGAACGTAGATTGCACTTTAGGGGCTAAATTTAAATTACTTAGATGTTGTAAATCAGAATGTATAAAACATGAAAGTTGTAGCACAAATGTTTATCTATCATATCATGTCTCATAAATGTTTTCCAGGTCGGCCTCTAAGGCCATTAAAAATCCATTTTAGAAACGAGATAATTTTCCGAAAACTGGCAGATTTTATGTCAAAGGAAATAAGGCCGGCGCACGATTCTTGGCACAGACCGGTGGCTGCATGCGAATCGAACAATAAATCCGTGCAGTGGGGAGTGCACTGGATTATATTTCTGTATAAATATGTATATATATAATATGTATAGTTATGTATACATGTATAAAATATTTATACATTTATACATATATGTATATACATAAATATTTTCATTATATATATATATACATTTTTACTTATATATATATATATATATATATAAATCAAAACCGCCGGCCTCCTCTTACAGACTCTCCCCGCCACCTCCGGTGGGGTGATCTCATCCGACCACCACCACCGGTGGGTGCGCCCAGGGTGGACGCTCCGGTGGGCACTTGCCGGCGGCCGACCGCCGCCGGCGGTAGCCGGAAAGCTCTTATATTATTATTATTATTATTATTATTATTATTATTATTTTGGATGGAGAGGGTCGTCGGAGCGGATTCCAACTGCTCCCTCCGCCTCAAGGGCCGTGAGAGTGAGCCGTGGAGGCCCTCCCTCCCCTTCACACGTCCCATGCGAGGCCGAAACCCGCATCGGTGGCGGAGATTGAAGTGGGTGGTCCGAAGCTTCCAAGGCCGGGATCGCCGGCTCCGGTGGTCGGAGACGGCGGTGGTCGACGAGAAGAGATCTAAGGGCAGGAAGGAGTCATAAGAACTTACATGTGTGCCGTTTAGGCGAGGGGATCGTCGCGCGGCCATTGCTAGCGGTGGAGTTCGCCGAAATTCGTGGGGGAGGCTCGTCGGAAGGTCACCGGAGCTCTTCTATGGCTGGATGGTGGCTGTGGAGGTGGGAAAAACGAAATCCTAAGTGGAGGGGGGTTTTATATAGGAGATGGTGGTCTTTGGGGTGTTGTGAGAGGTTTTAATGAGGAGTAACTCCTCTCCCTTGATGAATCCGCCCTCCCCATCAGCTCCCAGCCGGCCAAGCTCTTCCCAAGGCGTTGGGAAAGGGAGGAATTCAATTCCCATGGCTGAATATTAATGGTATTGATGAGGGGAGGTTTAAATGTAATTAATACGACTTAAAAAAAATGAATTTTTCATTAAATATATTTTATTTTTAATTCAAATTTTTATGGCAGCCTCCCTAGGTCATTTATGATTTTTATAATTTTTTAATAACGTTTTCTATTTATTTTTATTTATTTGGTGTTTAAATAGAGTTAAATCAAAATAAATAAATTTTACATTAATTAATAGATTTTAATTAATATTATTCTTTTATATATTTATGGGACCCTATGATAAAATTTTGGGAGAAAAATAATATCATTATCTATTTTTCTCAAAACCTCCTTATTATTTAAATAATTAATTGCTCTATAAAACATATTTTCATAACTCATTTAAATGTATTTATTCCCATTTTTAATTGGTCATCCTATTCAAAATATTATTGAAATGTTGCGATAAAATCTTGGAGTTGATTGGGGTGTACTTTATATACTCATAGTTGAAGGTTTTCAAGTTTGACGAGTGGAGCAGGTTTTTCAGAAGAAAAGAAATTTTTTTTTTATTAAGTCAATTCGTCGAGTGTTCACGAGAACTCCCGACGAATTCGTCGAATGTTCACGAGAACTCCCGACGAATTCCGACGAATGAAAACAGAAGACAGTTTTTAAGCTTTGATCAGTATTTTTCAGTGGCTAAGTAAATTCATCGAATGTTCACGAGAGCTCCCGACGAATTCGTCGACTGTTCACGAGAGCTCCCGACGAATTCCGACGAATGAAAACAGAAGACAGTTTTTAAGCTTTGATCAGTATTTTTCAGTGGCTAAGTAAATTCGTCGAATGTTCATGAGAGCTCCCGACGAATTCGTCGAATGTTCACGAGAGCTCCAGACGAATTCCGACGAATGAAAACAGAAGACAGTTTTTTAAGTTTTGATCAGTATTTTTCAGTGGCTAAGTAAATTCGTCGAATGTTCACGAGAAGTCTCGACGAATGACGGACATACGGATTTCAAATTTATGTTTCATTTTTGAAATTTAGGGTTGGCCGCAACTAGGTACTTTCACACCCATTAGGGAACAAATGACCATTTGGGTGCCATCCAAGCCAACAAAACCCTAGCAGTTCACAAAATCACGATGGGGTCTAGAATTTCAAAATTGGGATGTTACAAATCCAAAAAGTCAAACAAAATTTTCGTCCTCGAAAATTCGATTGGGTCATAGTATTTTCAAAGTCGAGCAATTCACCATACTTGAAAATAAGAAGTCCAAAAAGATTTGAGTGTTACCTGACGTAAAGAGGCCAGGGTAAAGTTCTCGCATCTGGTCCTCGGGTTCCCAGGTAGATTCCTCGGTCCCGCAGTTGTCCCATAGAACTCGGACAAGGGGGACTCTCTTCCGCCGCAGGACCCTAGTCTCGGTATCCACGATCCGCATCGGCTTGAGGGATACAGATCGGTCGGGTTCTACTGGTTCGGGGGTCTCCTGAATGACGTGTTCCGGGCGTAGTAGTGCGCGTCTTAATGAGGAGATGTGAAATACATCATGCAACCCCTGAAGCTCCGGGGGTAGCTCCAGCCTATACGCCACTTCACCGATCCGCTCCGTGATGGTATATGGCCCCATGTATCTTGGGCTCAACTTTCGTTGTCGGCGGAGCCGAGATACACCGTGGCGAGGGCGGATCTTCAAGTAAACCTTGTCACCCACGACAAATTCAACGTGTCGATGACGGGCATCGTAGTACTTGGCTTGGCGACCCTGAGCTTCACGCATCCGCTCCTGTATTAGCTGAACAATTTCTGTCACATTCTCCATGAAAACGGGCCCCAGGGCCCTCGGATCCGCGTCTTGGGCCCAAGAAAGTGGAGTACGGCATTTCCGGCCGTATAAAGCTTCGTATGGGGCCATGCCAATGCTTGCTTGATACGAGTTGTTATAGGAGAATTCGACTAAAGGTAGGAGCCTCTCCCATGGCTCCTTCTTATCCACCAAGCATAACCGGAGAAGATCCTCCAAGGTCCGGTTTGTGCGTTCGGTTTGCCCGTCTGTTTGGGGATGAAATAATGTGCTGAATGCTAGTTTAGTCCCCAAATATGCTTGAACGCTCCTCCATTCATTTGAGGTGAATCGACCATCCCGATCAGAGACTATGGTTTTTGGCACACCGTGGTACCGAACCACATTTTCAATGAAAAGGCGCACCAATTTTCCTACACCATCGTCTTGGCGGTTGGGAATAAATCTCGCAACCTTCGTCAAACGGTCGACCACCACCCAGATAGAATCGTTCCCGGTTCGAGAGCGGGGCAGGCCATGAATGAAATCCATGGATATGTCTTCGAATTTCCACTCGGGGACGGGAAGCGGCTGTAGTAACCCGGCGGGGTTCTTGCACTCTGCCTTAACAAGCTGGCACGTCGGGCAATGTGTCACAAAAGTGACGACATCTCGCTTCATCCCAGGCCACCAGAACATTTTCTTCAGGTCTGCATGCATCTTTGTGATGCCCGGGTGAATCGAGTAGCGAGTGTGATGGCTCTCATACAAAATCTCATGCCGAAACTGTCCCCCAGATGGCACAAACATCCTATCACGGAAGTACAGGATTCCGTCCTTTATCTTAAAATCTGGGTGCTCTTTTCCGGCCTTCAAACGAGCAATCCCATCCTCGAACAAAGGGTCATCTTGCTGGGCATCTCTAATCCTTTCCCGAAGATCGCACTTGATCTCCGTCCAATACAGCTGATGTGCTGCCGCAACTGAATCTCCTCGGGCGATCACGGTGATCCCCATCTCCTCGAGTCCTCGTACTATATCTCTCGGGGTGCCGATCATCCAATTAGCTGAGGCTATAGGATTCCTGCTCAGGGCATCTGCAACAGTGTTTGCCTTGCCCGGGTGGTACTGGAGGTCGAAGTCGTAGTCACACAAGAACTCCAACCACCGTCTCTGTCGTAGGTTCAGCTCCCTCTGCGTGAAGACGTACTTGAGGCTCCTGTGGTCCGAAAACACCTCACATCGGACGCCGTACAGATAGTGCCTCCATATCTTTAGAGCAAATACCACCGCACCCAACTCCAAGTCGTGCGTGGCGTAGTTTTTCTCGTGCACTTTTAGCTGCCTCGAGGCGTAGGCAACCACCCTCCCATGTTGCATCAAGACCGCTCCTAAGCCTTGTTGACATGCGTCTGTGTACACCTGGAAGCCTTCCTGGCCCGATGGTATGGTCAGTATAGGAGCTGAGGTGAGCCTCCCCTTCAACTCCTGGAAGGCCTCTTCACACTGCGATGTCCATATAAATTTCGCATCCTTCTTTGTTAGCGACGTCAGTGGTAGCGCAATCTTAGAGAATCCCTCTACGAACTTGCGGTAATATCCCGCAAGCCCGAGGAAGCTCCTCACATCTGCAGCGGAGCGAAGCTGCGGCCAATCCCTAACGGCCCGAATCTTTGCTGGATCTACTGCTATGCCGTTGGCGCTGACGATGTGACCCAAGAAGCCGACCTCCTTAAGCCAAAATTCGCACTTTGAAAACTTTGCGTACAGCTGGTGTTCACGCAGCTTTTGAAGCACTTTCTCCAGGTGTGTTACATGCAGCTCTTCCGATGCCGAGTACACCAGAATGTCATCGATGAATACAATGACAAAATGGTCGAGGAAGGGTTCGAACACCCGGTTCATTAGAGACATGAATGCTGCCGGGGCATTGGTGAGACCGAACGGCATCACTGTGAACTCGTATTGCCCGTAACGAGAACAAAACGCAGTTTTCTCGATGTCCTTATCATCAATCCTGAGCTGGTAGTATCCCGACCGGAGGTCGAGTTTGGAGAAGCACCGAGCCCCCTGTAACTGATCAAATAATTCTTCTATCCTTGGGAGTGGATAGGTATTTTTCACGGTCAGCCGGTTCAACTCTCGGTAGTCGATGCAGAGTCGGAGGGATCCGTCCTTCTTCTTCATGAAGAGTACAGGTGCTCCCCAAGGAGAAGAGCTGGGTCGGACGAATCCCGAGTCTACCAATTCTTGAAGCTGCATCCTGAATTCTGCTAGCTCCTTTGGCGCCATCCTGTAGGGAGATCTCGAGACCGGACGAGCCCCAGGAAGGAGGTGGATTTTGAAATCCTCTTCTCGGTGTGGAGGAAGGCCTGGAAGCTTCTCCGGGAAGACATCCGGAAACTCCTTTACCACTTTTACTTCGGCCAATTCTATGGTCCGCCCCATCATTTCAAAGTAGACCACGAACACCTCATCACCTCTCATGGTGGCCTTAGTTGCCTGTATTGAATTAAGCACGAGACGAGAGATAAACGGTATACCTTGATAGGTGATTGTTCCTCCCGTTGGCACTTGGAGGGTCACCTTCCTGCTCTGACAGTCTATCTGTGCTGCATGATCCGCGAGCCAGTCCATTCCTAATATCAGGTCAAATCCTGACAGTTGGAGTACTGCTGCTTCAACCTCCATCTCCCGATCATCAATCTTTACTTTGAATTTGCATAAATCTGAGGAGATCATCTCCGATCCATCAGGGAGTCGTACCCGCAGTGGGTTCCCTGTGAGGTAAACCACCCCTGGCTCCTGATGTATGAAATCATGAGACACAAAGGAGCGAGTGGCTCCCGTGTCAAAGAGTGCTCGAGCAGCCCGATCGTTGATCCAGAGGATCCCTGAGGTTTCAATTTAATCGATTGGTGTATATGTATATGTTTCAGTAATATATATAAGCACGTAAATAAAAGTATCACAGGTAACGTGCAAAATATGCATACGTATAAAAAAAAAATTCGTACCGTTCACCACGTCCGCGGTGGCTCGACCCCTCTCTAGGTCCAAAGCATAAGCCTGCTGGGGAGGTCGCTGCTGTCCTCTACCAGGCTGGCCTCGTCCACGACCTCCGCCCCGGTGAAAGTCCCGATTTCCATCCCTGGGTGCCAGTAGGGGGCACTGAGGTCGTAGATGCCCCAACTCGTTGCAGTGGAAACAACGCCTCTCAAAAGGCCGTTGCTCTACCGCGTATGCTGGTGCTGGGAGGGCTCGCTGCTGTGCTGGGGGAGGCGGTGGTGTCCTCCTCCGGTGATAATCACGGGGTGGCTGGTGGCGATCTCCTCGATCATAGCCCCTATGTTCTCCCCGGTCGTTTCCGCGTCCGCGCTGGTGCCTGGTCCCCTGACCCCTCTGATCATGCCCTTGGGGTGTCTCTGCTATTCTCTTCAACCTGTTCCTTTCCCGGGTGGTTTTTATGTCAGCCTCCATCATCTTTGCAAGGTTGACGATAACCTCGAAGGGAGCGTGAGCTGCTGTCATCAGTGGTTGCCGAATGGAGTCGTTGAGGCCCTGAAAGAACCTCTTGGCACGGTTCTCATCCTCTATGGCCATGATTCCAGCATATCGGGCGAGGTGGGAGAACTCTCGCTGGTACTCTATGACTGTCATGGTACCTTGCCGAAGATGTAGAAAACGCTCCTGCAGTTCTGTCCGGTCGGAGCTAGAAATGAAGTGCTCCATCATCGAGGTAGAAAAGTTCCTCCAGGAGATCTCCGTTAGTCGGCGGTCCCTATACGTGGTCTGAAGGACGGACCTCCACCATTGCCTAGCATACCCCTCCAGAAGGGTGGTAGCTAGGGAAACCGCATAATAAGAAGGGCAGTGCATTCCCTTGAGGAGTTCTTCGATCCTTTCCAGCCAATCCTCTGTCTGGATGGCTGATTCTGTCCCTCTGAAGACCGGGGGACGAAAGCTCCTGAACATGACCAGTCTCTCTGCATCTGAAGGGCCCTGAGCATGAAATGGTTGCTGCTGCTGTAGCGAGGCCCGAAAGGTATCCAGTAGGGCAGTGAGAGTCTGTCCTAACTCCGTTTGGTGAAACAGGGTCGGCTGGGCCGGTGCTGCCTGGCCAGTGGGTGCAGCAGGAGGTGGAGGGGCCCACTCGTCAACTGGGGTGCCGGGGCGGTATATGTCCTCGTTGGTGTCGTCGGCGTTCTCGTTTCTCATCCCGAGGCTAGGTTCCCGAAATTCCTGTTTCAATTTATTGAAATGTGTGTGTCAGAACTATCTAATCAAGCTAATATGTAGGTACTTGGTCGAAGAATTAGTTCGGTTGGGTTTCCTTAGTGAAACTTTGCGTGACGTTTTATCATGAATCTTTTGCGGTCCACCACGCTTCCGTTGCATAGTTCGTCCTCGAACTAGGTATCGTATTACGGTGGACCACCTGTGATGATTTTATAAATCTGGATCGTTTTTGGCTCTGATACCATTTGTAAGGACCCCCCTTTCTCAGCGAAGGGAATCCTTATGCCCAGGGCGAGCGTCCCCCCAAAAGGTTCGCGTGTCCGAAGAGGTCTCACCCTCTTACCTGACCCACGACCCAATTTGCGGAACATTCGCCCTGTGAGGCTAATGCATCATTACAGAAAGACAATCGCAGAGTATAAAATTAAATTTGCGCGGAAGCAAAACATCACAGAATATCCCAGCATGATAAATAATAAAACATGGATACTGCCCACGACGGGGTATATAGAGTCTCACAGAAATGATTCTACTAATCATACGACGACAAAACATGTAGTCAAAAGACGTCAAACGGTCTACTCAAAGGTGATCTCTCATCCTCTCCTCTCCCAAAATAGTACCCTCACATCCGAATAAATCGTCCTGGCTGGCTCATGGAACTCCTCGTCTTCATGGGTATGTCTACGCTCGTCCATCCGCTCCTGCTCCGTCGGCGGGCGCATCGGTTCCTAAAATGATAACGTACAAAGTACGTTAGCCACGACGGACCAAGTAAATCTCACGCTCCTCCCCAGCCCCCTAATGGGCACCAAGGAGAACACCTGCAAGGAAAGTTAGCACAATAGCCGAAGCAAATATATATCTATCGGGGTTATATAAATGAAGCAGTAATCCGTAATGATTCAAGAAGAGGGAAAATCAACCTAAGTAGAAAATTCACCCGCCATCGAATAACCTTCCCAACGGTGGTTATACGATGTCGGACCGAGGTGAGAGTATAAGTAATGTAACATATGATATGGTGTGCATGTATGATTATCCTCTCTGTCACTCGAATGACGTGTCTCAATCACTTTCCCCTATGTCGACATAGTGACCTGTTAAGAGAAGGAGCTCACTTCCCAGGCCTCACCGCCGTGGCCAGACGGTGACAGTGGGTCGGTCGTTCCCACTTCTAGGTTATGGATACACCCCAAAACTTCCTAGGCCTTCATACCTCTATGAAGAATAGGTACTCTCGGTGGGAACACATCCTCACCTCGTGCGGAGATCCTCTCGGCACATAACCAAAAAGGTGTGAGACGGACCTGTGTGGAAGGGGTAGCTAGCCCCCTGTCCTCTTCACCACCAAAATAAAAGAGTTCATCGTCACAACTTCTCCCATAGTGTATATTATGGGGAAGCCGACGAACCCGCCACATCGGTAACCATGCACCCTCCCATGCCCTCATGCACAAGATGATGAATGAAACAATTTTATATATTAATCTTCAAATTTGAGCAATTACTTATGCTGCACATCATAATCCGCAATCATCATGGAGGTAAACAAGCAAATTCAAATAACATTGTGGAGGGCTATATTTATAATACTCAGAGGGTTCGGATCAGAAAGTACAAAACATAACAGTGGTAGTAATTATATTTATCTACAATATCATCTCTCACATGCTTTGCCTAAAACAGACTTTAAGTTCACCAAAAGGAGGGTTGAAGTTTGTATAAAATAACTGTTTTCTGGACAAGGCAGAATTCTGAACGTAGATTGCACTTTAGGGGCTAAATTTAAATTACTTAGATGTTGTAAATCAGAATGTATAAAACATGAAAGTTGTAGCACAAATGTTTATCTATCATATCATGTCTCATAAATGTTTTCCAGGTCGGCCTCTAAGGCCATTAAAAATCCATTTTAGAAACGAGATAATTTTCCGAAAACTGGCAGATTTTATGTCAAAGGAAATAAGGCCGGCGCACGATTCTTGGCACAGACCGGTGGCTGCATGCGAATTGAACAATAAATCCGTGCAGTGGGGAGTGCACCGGATTATATTTCTGTATAAATATGTATATATATAATATGTATAGTTATGTATACATGTATAAAATATTTATACATTTATACATATATGTATATACATAAATATTTTCATTATATATATATATATATATATATACATTTTTACTTATATATATATATAAATCAAAACCGCCGGCCTCCTCTTACAGACTCTCCCCGCCACCTCCGGTGGGGTGATCTCATCCGACCACCACCACCGGTGGGTGCGCCCAGGGTGGACGCTCCGGTGGGCACTTGCCGGCGGCCGGCCGCCGCCGGCGGTAGCCGGAAAGCTCTTATATTATTATTATTATTATTATTATTATTATTATTATTATTATTATTATTATTATTTTGGATGGAGAGGGTCGTCGGAGCGGATTCCAACTGCTCCCTCCGCCTCAAGGGCCGTGAGAGTGAGCCGTGGAGGCCCTCCCTCCCCTTCACACGTCCCATGCGAGGCCGAAACCCGCATCGGTGGCGGAGATTGAAGTGGGTGGTCCGAAGCTTCCAAGGCCGGGATCGCCGGCTCCGGTGGTCGGAGACGGCGGTGGTCGACGAGAAGAGATCTAAGGGCAGGAAGGAGTCATAAGAACTTACATGCGTGCCGTTTAGGCGAGGGGATCGTCGCGCGGCCATTGCTAGCGGTGGAGTTCGCCGAAATTCGTGGGGGAGGCTCGTCGGAAGGTCACCGGAGCTCTTCTATGGCTGGATGGTGGCTGTGGAGGTGGGAAAAACGAAATCCTAAGTGGAGGGGGGTTTTATATAGGAGATGGTGATCTTTGGGGTGTTGTGAGAGGTTTTAATGAGGAGTAACTCCTCTCCCTTGATGAATCCGCCCTCCCCATCAGCTCCCAGCCGGCCAAGCTCTTCCCAAGGCGTTGGGAAAGGGAGGAATTCAATTCCCATGGCTGAATATTAATGGTATTGATGAGGGGAGGTTTAAATGTAATTAATACGACTTAAAAAAAACGAATTTTTCATTAAATATATTTTATTTTTAATTCAAATTTTTATGGCAGCCTCCCTAGGTCATTTATGATTTTTATAATTTTTTAATAACGTTTTCTATTTATTTTTATTTATTTGGTGTTTAAATAGAGTTAAATCAAAATAAATAAATTTTACATTAATTAATAGATTTTAATTAATATTATTCTTTTATATATTTATGGGACCCTATGATAAAATTTTGGGAGAAAAATAATATCATTATCTATTTTTCTCAAAACCTCCTTATTATTTAAATAATTAATTGCTCTATAAAACATATTTTCATAACTCATTTAAATGTATTTATTCCCATTTTTAATTGGTCATCCTATTCAAAATATTATTGAAATGTTGCGATAAAATCTTGGAGTTGATTGGGGTGTACTTTATATACTCATAGTTGAAGGTTTTCAAGTTTGAGGAGTGGAGCAGGTTTTTCAGAAGAAAAGAAATTATTTTTTTATTAAGTCAATTCGTCGAGTGTTCACGAGAACTCCCGGCGAATTCGTCGAATGTTCCCGAGAACTCCCGACGAATTCCGACGAATGAAAACAGAAGACAGTTTTTAAGCTTTGATCAGTATTTTTCAGTGGCTAAGTAAATTCATCGAATGTTCACGAGAGCTCCCGACGAATTCGTCGACTGTTCACGAGAGCTCCCGACGAATTCCGACGAATGAAAACAGAAGACAGTTTTTAAGCTTTGATCAGTATTTTTCAGTGGCTAAGTAAATTCGTCGAATGTTCACGAGAGCTCCCGACGAATTCGTCGAATGTTCACGAGAGCTCCCGACGAATTCCGACGAATGAAAACAGAAGACAGTTTTTTAAGTTTTGATCAGTATTTTTCAGTGGCTAAGTAAATTCGTCGAATGTTCACGAGAAGTCTCGACGAATGACGGACATACGGATTTCAAATTTATGTTTCATTTTTGAAATTTAGGGTTGGCCGCAACTAGATACTTTCACACCCATTAGGGAACAAATGACCATTTGGGTGCCATCCAAGCCAACAAAACCCTAGCAGTTCACAAAATCACGATGGGATCTAGAATTTCAAAATTGGGATGTTACACTAGCGCTAGCGCTATCGAGGCTTTTTTTAAAAACCGAGTTCTTCTTTCAGATCCGCCATTATACTTTGGATGTTTGACTAGAATGTTACATTTATAATTTGATGTTATGAAGTGGTGATATTTAGAAAAAAAAACTTTTTATGTGGTATACCTTTTTGAAATCTTAAATATTTTACCACCACATAAAAGATTTTGAATTTAATTGTTGATAAATATATGTATAATGAATATATGAATAATAAATAGGTCATCTTAATAAGATTTTGAGTTTTGATTAATGTTATAGGCTCATTAAACTTTTTGATCATGTTTCCTATACAAGATGACCATAACATGATAATTTAAAAGAAATAAGAAAACAAAGAAAATTGAAAGACATTAAAGCACATCATGAAGTAGAAAAATTGTATATTTTCCTTTTGAAAATATTCTACTTCATGCATTTGGTGGTACCTAATGAAAGAGAGATTTAGGTATCCAAAGAGGACCGGGTGTGATGGTTCCTTTGGGTACCCAAATACAACGTATTTGCTTTTGGGGAGATGGAAATGAATGGGCCCCTTTTTGTGGTGTTTGTGTTTCATCTTTGGTTTTGGGCCTCCATTCAAATTGTGGTTTAATATTATTATTGTGAGTCAAATTTCTATTGTGATAATCTTTATCTTTAGGATTATAATTGTAGTGATTATAGAAAGCATTTTTCATAGGAAATTTGTGAAGTTTTGTGTTGGGAGAAGTTTGATGATAATAATAATTGTACTTTGGACTTTCATTTTTAATTTGTTGATGTCTTTTATTTCCATTGCTTGATTTATTAATATTTTGAGAATTTATATTTAACTTGCTTTTAGATATATCTTGGTATTGTGAATGAGTGTTTTTCTTTATGATTTCCTTGAGCAAGTTGATTTTAGCATTTAATTCATCATTCTTAGTTTGTAAATTGTGCCTGGCTTTATTGTAAGCGATTGTGCTATTTTTAAGAGTGGTAGCAATTGATTCAATATGTTTTTCATATTCATCCCTATATTCTTCAAATGTTTCGTCCATCTCTTTAATTTCAATCTCGTAGTTTTTACATTTAGCACAATCATTCTTTGACGATGAATTTTCTAAACATAATTTTTCATTATGTTCTTTCACATAAATAATTTCTTTTTCAAGTTCTTTGACTTTTTCTTTAATATTATTACAATCAAAACAAGATTTTGTATTTTCAAGTAAAAAAACAAGATGATGAAGACACATCACAATTTGATTCATTAGCCTTTAGCCTCTTATTTTCTAAACGTAAATTTTTATTAGCAATTTTCAATTTTTTGATCTTTCGTTTAGCTATTTTTAATATGTTGAAACTAAAGATAGAGGTTATTACACAAGACGAAGATTTAGTCTTTCTTACAGCGCTTTTGGAGGAGGCAAAATATGAGCATGAAGTTCCTTCGTCATCTTTTAGTCCTTCCTCGATCACAGATGAGTTTTCATATTCTTTTGAAGTATTGTTCTCTTTCTCTATTTCAATATTCTCCATGGCTTTGCTCCGAGAGAGATCTTCTTGAATAATAATGGATGCTTGAAAGATCTTTTCCTCCTGTGTTTGTTCCACACCTGCGAGAGGAAGATCATATATTTCTTCAAGAAAGTGCCATATTTTGTATGCACTAGAAAAGCAATATATGAATTTGAAAATTTCATTAGATAGTGCACAAAATAGATAGTGTTTGTCTTTGGCATTTAGCTGACGTTCTTTTTTATTTGATTCATCCACAGGTCTTATAATTGCTAAGTTCCATACTTCGATGTCTAAAGTTTTAATAAATTTTTCAATTAAGAATTTCCATCCTTTATAATTTGTTCCTTCAAACAAGGGTGGTTTATGTGATATTTCATCTTCACAGAAATTTGCCCCACTAGTTGAAGCGAGATTATGAGACGCCATTATTCCCTGTTGTTAAGCCGATTAGAATAAAACCCCTCTGATACAACTTGTTGGATCGGTCGGCGCCCTTAGAGGGGGGGGGGGGGGTGAATAAGGGTTTTCAAAAACTTAAGATTATATTTAGAAAACTTTGAACTATTGCAAGATTAATACAATGAGAAATCAAGTAAAACAATAATGAAGGGACATGCTTTATTAATATCAAATAATGTTTTACAAAACTTGATTTCTATGACGCTGGAAATCGGAGGCGACTAATAAAAATCCTTTTTCGTTTTCTATACCGACTCGTATCCCCACGAACCGGTTGGATTTAGCCGATCTCTCCTCAGATACGGCCTCAAGCCGCTCTAGCCAATCAATCCCCAGAAAGGCCTTGAGCACCCCCTAGACCTAGCCTCGATCTAGTCGCCAACACGAGGCGAATTTCAGCCCTAAGTCCTACCCCAGACCTAGTCGCCAACACGAGCCAATTTCACTACCGTTTACAAAGAAAGATAAATAAAATAATAAAACTTCCCTTAAGATAAACTTCTGAAGATGAAGGCAAAGATCCGCTGTAGAATCAGCGTTTGTCGAAGCGGACTTCGTCTGGATTCGGCGTGATGGAATTCTCCTTCAGAAGTATGCAGAGCTTCGCTAGGACTTCAAGTTTCGGCCAAGATAGCCTATGGAGTTGTAGCACTACCTCTCTCTCTCTCTCTGATGTCCATCTAAAACGAGAGGTGAGGGGTCCTTTATATAGCCCTAGTGCTACCGCCGGCGCTAGCTCTACCGCCGGCGCTAGCCCGGATTAGGAAAGATTTTGCGCGGCAGGATCTCCCATCCGCGGCAACGTTTTGCTCTATGCCTTTTTGTGCGCCACGCTACCGCCAGCGTTATCCGCTACCGCTAGGCATTAGCGCCTTCTATAATAGCTCCCGAAATTGCGCGCTTCATCGCTAGCGCCTGGCGCTAGGTGCTACCGCCGGCGCTAGTGAGCCTGTTCGAATTTTGGCCTCAATTTTTGGGGCAGTCATCCTGAGTACCCCTTGAGTCATGTGGACTATTTTAACCTGCACACTTGAACACACAATATCAAATACACATAGTATTTGTTATTCTCAAACCTAGGAGATGCGGAAGACCATGTTCCAACAAAAACCCTTATTCAAAGCACAAGAGGATAAAAACACAAGAGGAAGGCGACCGGCTTGCTTAAAATGAAGGATTCTCATGCGGAGAATATTGCCTAATCTGGGATAGCGCCGGTGGTAGCAATAGCGCAGGCGGTAGCAGCTAGCGCAAGCGCTAACGCAGGCGGTATCTAATACACATAGGATTTTGGGGTAAATAATGATGATTTGTTATGTCAAAGTGTTCTAAACATGATTTTGTAAATAATGATGATTTTGATCTATAAAAACTTTGTGTTTCTTATTCCCATTATTAGGCTTAGTCAAGTTATTCATATTCGTATTCAATTTGCTTATGGAAATTATGAATAAAATTTCAAAACACAAGTTCACAATATCAAGCAATATCCAAAAGCAAGTTGAATACGAATATGAATAACTTGACTAAGCCTAATAATGGGAATAGGAAACACAGTTTTTGTAGATCAAAATCATTATTATTTACAAAATCATGTTTCTCCCAACATAAAACTAAACGTTCACAAATTTCCTATAAACAATGGTTTACATAATCATCATGGAAATTTGACAAATAAAAACAATATTAAACCTATGTTTGAATGGAGACCCATTCTTAAGAATAACACACTAAACAAAAGAAAGGGTCCACTCATCACTATCTCCCCAAAAGCAAACACGATTTATTTTGGTACCCAAAGGAACCGTCACACCCGGTCCTCTTTGGATACCTAAATCTCTCATTCATTAGTATCCCATCATTTGCATGAAGTAGAAATCAACTAAAAATGAAATATCACTTCTCTACTTCATGATATGCTTAAACTTTCGTTTTGTTTATTTCCTTTTGTTTTGTTTAAACTAACATGATATGATCACTCTATATATCTTGTGATATGACTTTCATAAACCATAATTCATAAATGAATCAATAAAAGTGAATTAAAGTCATATCATTCTGTTTAGTGATCTACTTATCCTTTTTATTTTTACCTTCTAAATCCATTACCTTTTAAATGTCTTGAATTATGAAATTATTGCCAAGACTAATGATAATACTTTAATGGATTTAATTGGTCTATTAAAGGGCTTAGGCTAAAGATTAAAATGCGAAATGTGTTGATCTTGTTTTGTTGATTATGTTAGCCCTTATATTGAAGAAAAATATTTTTTCACAAAATCCATGATTAATCCGCATCCAAACTCATCATCCTAGCATCACTTTTTGGTTTATGCTTGTGTATCTATGCTAGGTACACATTTATGATGTTATGTGATTTGAAATCATAATACTAAAATTCCATCAAACACATAGTTTATGGATTAATCATTAGAACATATATCATTTGGCTTATTCAAACATGATATCTTATGCTTACATTTCCTATCAGTTTAAATTTACATTATATTGATAAATATGAGTCTTAGAAAAATGAAAATGAAAATATAAGAAAATATACATCATGCGTTGACAAGTCATACACTAAATTGCTAATGTTTCATGCAATTTGCACTATCTAAACATCTCCTAAAAATCTGATATTTCAGCATGGAACTGCTATCGGGACACTTAATCAAAATCAATAATTAAAATATTCAAAATCATAAAAAATCATTCAATATCTCCCGCGCTAGCGCTACCGCAGGCGCTAGCCTCCATGTTCATTTTTCTGTGATCTTAAAATTTTGAAAAATTTCTAAAAATATTTTAATCTATATTTTCTACTTAGTTTTGCACTTCTGTTTTTCTTTATTTTTTGAAAAATCAAATATAAAACTTCAAAAACCAAATTACAAAAAATATGTTTTCTCCTGTTTTTGTTTTTGTTGTTTAAAAGTCTAGTTTTATTCAAAAATCAAATACAAAAATACAAAAGCAAAAATAACAAAAATATGCTTGTATTTGCTAAATTCAAAATACAAAATATAAAACACTAAAACTGTCCAAAAAAAACTGTATGGACTTTCCTGTGATAATCAAGCATGATTTAGTCTATTGTTTAGAAATTCTACAATGTTGCAATTTATCTTTTCAAACTACGTTGAACATTGTTTTCATCATGCTTTGATATATCTATTAATATGTGCATCAATTATATTTTTAAGGTTGTGTAGAACTAAGCTTAGCATGCCTCTAAGTATGAGTAAATGTTTTATGCTTGATAATGATATTTATTCACTCACCCTTTTTGGCATTGTCTACATATGTGTTTAATCTAAGAATACTTGTGTATGTTTTGTATTAGTACAATGGATTAAAATTGCACAAGTATCTTACCTACACTCCTTATTTTGCACTCTTAAAAATTAAGAAAAGTGGTTATGTTTTTCATAAATTCTATTGATTTGCAAAACATGTGTATTCGGAGAACTTTGTACAAAACAAAATTATAAAATAAATGACAAAGATTACTCCACCAAGCACTACTTGAACCTCCTGATAAGTCTTAATAAGCATTATGAGGTTGAGCACCTTGGAAAGAATAGTAAAGTGTCTTGTGCAAATCAAATCTTTCTTTCAAAAATAAGAAAAACCACTTACTCTTAAGTACACCAGATCACTAGTCTCAAAATTCAAAATAAAATATGTGATCCCCCAAGCACTACTTTGCACCCTGATAAATCTTAATGAGCATTGTGTGTGCAGAGCACCTTGGTAATTGTAGTTTTTATTATGCATTAAAGTGTGTGGAAGTAATCTTATTTGTGTTTTATTGTGCTTGTACTTTACATATATCTTATATTTTTGATTAAAACATTTGTTTACATTACTCAAAAATACACTTATGTGCACATCATTATCTTCCATAACACTTCTTCTCATGAGTATTGGATCTTAATGCTCTTTACTTATGAAATGCACTAGATAACCTAGCATGTTTTCTATAATGTTTGGTACGATTTGAAAGTGTGAATTGAAATAACATTGTAGTAATCTCTTTGTGATAATATTATTTCATGCTTGGTTATTTTTGTCAACCATAAAAGATTTTCATTGAAACATGATTTACATAAACATCTTCTTTTTGAAATTAAACTCATATATCTTTTTATGGATTATTCTTGAATACAATAAGATGTTTCATGTATTTCTACAAGTCTTCCGCATCATCACCATATAACTTTTACCTTGCACTTTCATGCTTATATCAAGTCTTAAATCTCAAATTTTTTTCTTAAAAACAAGTGGTAGACTTGCTTGGTAGAATTTATATTGGTTGTTCTAACACGCATATCATTTTTATAATAACAAACTCTGATTTATTTCAATATAAACGTGTATGCTAAACGCTCTTCCAACAAGTGAAACATTGCTAAAAGGATGTTGTTTCTTTCTTCCAAAATGCTTCAACTCTTATCTTTATAAAGTTAGTTTTGAAACTCAAAAGCATCTCCTTTGTTAACTTAAACTCTTATTTAGTATTATGGTGTTTCTTTTTGAAATCTTCCACAATGCTTAAACTCTGATACATTCATGAATTTCAATATAGCTAAGTAAGTTTTATTTCAAAAAGTTCAATTATGATTCTTCCATTAGATTTAAAAGCTTCATGTTTCAAGAAAAAACTATTATCCGTGACTTCATATCTCACCATAGCGGGGTCGTAGGGTTGTAGACATTAGACAAACTTATCTTTAGTCATGTCTTGTCCTTAACTAGGGAGGGTTCCAGTGGGGCCTTGCGAGGCACTGGGGGGAAAGAGTGCTAGGTTGAGTTTTGTCTAGTGTTTGCATATGGGACTAACACCCCAACCTACGGCATGTTTTGCAGCTCCTCATGCCCATCCGTCACTTAGTACGGGGCTAGGGTGTAGACATATTGTCTGGGTAGATTGGTTATTTGGAAATCCTTATTTTTATGCTTAAAACTTTTATATAAAGGGAAAATCATTACTTTTTATGCTAAAAACTCTGATTTCCTTCTATAAAAATTTTGTAATGCTTATAACTCTGATCTATTTAAATGAAAAACAATTCTAAAACTCCTTATCAATTACTTAAAAAGCTCGATCATGCCTTCTCTTTTATTTACACATTTTTAGTGCTTTGTTTCCCTACCCACTTTTGCTAATAACAAAAGGGGGGAACTAACATGATAAATATAACCCGCTATCAAAAACCCAACATGACAAATTAAGATGATAGCTTACATATTAGGGGAGCATTCACTTAGGGGGAGCATGTATTTAGGGGGAGCAATTCTAAATGCTAAAATCAATAATTATCCTAAGTTATCACTCTCACACACACACAAGTATAGTTTCATCATGCTTATTTATTAATGCTTTGATTTATCATTAATGGATTTATTATTATCAAAAGGGGGAGTTTGTTGTAGCATGGTCTTCCACATCTCCTAGGTTTGAGAATAACAAATCCTATGTGCATTTGATCTTGTGTGTTCAAGTGTGCAGGTTAACATAGTCCACATGACTCAAGGGGTACTCATGATGACTGCTCCCAAAATTGAGGCCAAAATTCGAAAAAGCTCACTAGCTCCGGACGTAGCACCTAGCACCGGGCACTAGCGATGAAGTGCGCAATTCCGGGAGCTGTTATAGAAGGCGCTAACACCTGGCGGTAGCGGATAACGCTGGCGGTAGCGTGGCGCACAAAAGGTATAGAGCAAAACGTTGCCGCGAATGGGAGATCCTGCCGCGCAAAATCTTTCCTAATCCGGTCTAGCGCCGGCGGTAGCGCTAGCATTGGCGGTAGCGCTTGGGCTATATAAGGGACCCCTCACCTCTCATTTCAGATGGACATGAGGGAGAGAGAGGAAGTGCTACAACTCCAGAGGCTATCATGGCCGAAACTTGAAGCCCTAGAGAAGCTCTGCAATTTCTGAAGGAGAATTCCATCACGCCAAATCCAGACGAAGTCCGCTTCGACAAACGCTGATTCTACAGCGGATCTTCGCCTCCATCTTCAGAAGTTCATCTTAAGGGAAGTTTTATTATTTTATTTATCTTTCTTTGTAAACGGTAGTGAAATCGCCTCGTGTTGGCGACTAGGTCTGGGGTAGGACTTAGGGCTAAAATTCGCCTCGTGTTGGTGACTAGATATAGGCTAGGTCTAGGGGGTGCTCGAGGCCATATCCGGGGAAGGATTGGCTAGAGCGGCTTGAGGCCGAATCCGGGAAGGAGAAGGCTAGGGCAACCGGTTCGTGGGGATACGAGTCGGTATAGAAAACAAAAAAGGATTTTTATTAGTCGCCTCAGATTTCCAGCGTCATAGAAATCAAGTTTTGTAAAACATTATTTGATATTAATAAAGCATGTCTCTTCATTATTGTTTTACTTGATTTCTCTTTGTACTAATCTTGCAATATTTCAAAGTTTTCTAAATATAATCTTAAGTTTTTAAAAACCCTTATTCACCCCCCCCCCCCCTCTAAGGGCACCGACCGATCCAACAAGTGGTATCAGAGCTAGGAGGGGAAAACCACTGATATAGAAATTACTTTGTTTTGAAATTAAGCGAAGGTTTGGAGATTTTCTCCAAAACTATATCCGATTAAGGCAAGTGTACCTTATCATCTATAGTATAGGATATTTTGAAATACCAAGGTCGTATTCCACGGGGCGCGTTGATTACTTCTACTTGGAGGAAAATCACCATTATCTTATCGAACGATTTTTTGAGGGTTGTTTTACATAACTAAAAAAAGACAAATTGCAAGCTAAATGAAAAGATTAAACATTGCATGAAAGGAAAGAAAAATTAACATTGCATAAAAGAGAAATTACTAAGGAGAGAAAAATTAACATTGCATGAAAAAGAAATTACTAAGGAGAAAGAGAACATGAAAGATAGCAAACTTAATTTTATTGAAAACCAAAACTATTACAAGCTTAAATAGAGATTACAAAGCTAGGAAATTAAGGTTACAAGCTTTAATTAACTTGTGCATGAAAGACATAAAAACTAATACATTACATGAAAAAGAGAACATGAAAGCTTAAGGAAAAACATGAACATGAAAAACTCAGTAACAGCTCTTGCAGCACCTCCCCATCTCCAAAATTCTCAACTCTGGACTCAAGGAGAGCCTCTGAATTTATAGCAAAAAAATTTCAAGTTACACGCCCTCGGTCACGGGTGTGACCTAGGGCGTGTAAACATTACTGACATCGCATCCGACAGTGGAGTGGACTTTGCGTGACGACAGGAGACATTCAGACATTACACGCCCATTTAACTTGGTTCACAGGCGTGACTTTGGACGGCTTCATTAAATTCAGCATGGGCTGGATTGCGGCTTGGCGGCGTGCAGGGATCACATGGGAAAGTTACCGGTGTGACAATTCAGGTCACGGGCGTGTACCTGGGCGGCTTCAATAAGTGCAGCATGGGCTGGTAGAGAGCATTCGTCGAACTCAGCGGCAGAGAGCATTCGTCAAACTCAAGGGCAGAGCGCGTTCGTCGAACTCAGCTCAGGCTTCGTCGAACTTATCTTAGGCTTCGTTGAACTCAGGGGCAGAGAGCACTCGTCGAACTCAGGGGCAGAGCGCGTTCGTCGAACTCAGCTCCAATTTTGTCGAACGCAGGGGTAGAGAGCTTTCGTCGAACTCATCTCCAATTTCATCGAACGCAGGGGCAGAGAGCTTTCTTTTAACTCAGCTCCAATTTCATCAAACGTGGGTCTTTAGGTCACACGCCCTTGGTCACGGGCGTGAATAAGGGCGTGACTTGTGATTTTCTCCAATTTTTCCCAAAATTCTGCAAAAATAAAAGTAAAACTACATTTAGAACAGAAATTATAAAATAAGTGATTTTAAACTAAAATATAAATAATATTTACAAAATTATATTAAAACTAACCTAAATACTATAATTAAAATACACATAAATACTACTCATCAAATACCCCCATACTTGAGGTTTTGCTATTCCAGAGCAAAAGTGTGAGACCTAATTTATAAGACATTCTTAAAATTTTTAATTTTAAACTAAAATTTCATTTAGACCAAAAGTTAAGTTAAGAGTAAATTCAAGGAGGAGTTAAGTCCTAAATTATGATGATGATTTGAAAAGAGGGGAAAATGTTTAGGCAAGGACTTCTCAAGAAAATTAATTGGTTTAACAATATTGTAGAAATTATCAAACGAGATTAAATTAAAATTATAAGAACTCTATCTTAAAAGAAACTTAAGGAAAAGTAACTTACTAAATATTGCTCTCTCCATAATCTTAAACTAAATCTAGAACAATGATAATTGGCTAAGGGGGATTTCATAAAATTTGGCAAAAGAAGAGAATTTTTTGAATGGAGGAAATGGAATTTATCCTCATCATGAATATTTTTTTTCTCTTTTTTCTCTCTTTTTTTTTCTCTTCTAATAAAAACCCTAAATGTATATGTTTAGGAGTAATGAATTTAATCCTCTTACTCAATGCCATATAATCTTTTAAATGATTTTGGGTTCATTTGTTTAGGGAATAATGAATTTTACCCTCTTATTCCCATGACATATGATCTTTTAAACTTCATTTTTTTATGCCAACAAAGGGGGTAGGGAAGGACATTAAATCTAGCTAGCTTTAAATTATATTGAGAGCAAATTATAGTAAAATTAAATTTCCTAAGATCTAAAAAGTTAGAAGAAAATATAATTGAAATCTAAAGAGGTTTAGCAAATTCACTACAAAATGAAGCCATTTAGAAATAAAAAGAGAAGTCATGCTAAAAAAATTCTGTAATCAAGTTAAAATCATAAGATGATTGTTAAAGCAAAATTACCTCAAATTTAAAATTAACAAACTATGATAAGCAAAATTTTAGCTAATTAAAAAACCTAAACATGCTTATAAACATTCTCAACTAGATTTCTAAGAACTCACAAAAACAACAAATAGAAGAGGTATAAGATTTTTATATTTTTTTGTATTTTAGGTTTTTCATATTTTTGAATTTTGATATTATCTTTTTTTTTGATTTTTTTATATTATCTTTTTTTTTGGATTTTTGATAAGAAATAAATAATAAAAACATATACTAAAAAGCTTAAATTTTTTTTGTTAATTCTTGGACTTCCCGAGGTAAACCCCGTGAAGGGTTCTCACGGTACTAGGAGGTGAGATGGGGTGAGGTCCCAAACGTCCCTTTCCAAGATTTAAATTTTTCGATTTTCTAAATTTTTTTTTTGAGTTTTTGTGTTTTACAAGTGCTAAAATAGAAGAAAACATAAGAAAATATTTTTTTTTTGAAAATTTTCTAATTTAACAACTATTTATACAGAACTATTTACACCCCCATACTTAAAGTTAAGCATTGTCCCCAATGTTTAAAACTAAGTATGAAGTAAATGAAGAAAAAAAAAGTGCAAGACAAAACAAAAATAATAATAGAAACGAAGGAGAGGTTAAGAGGGCTTCCCTGGTTATGAAGATGCGGGGGAAGCATCGGTTACCTACAAAACATGTCAAAAAAAAAAGAAAAATAGTAAAAAGATAACTTTGGGTGCCTCCCAAAAGCGCTTTGTTTAAGGTCGCGCAGCTTGACCCACTTGTCGATCATATTATAGGATGAAAAGATAATGATTCACTCTTCTCGTTAGCTAGCTTTCCCGGAAGATATAACTTAAGGCGGTGCCCATTTACTTTGAAGGTACCCTTTTCCAGGTGGGAAATTAGGATTGTCCCATAGTACCAAACCTCTTTAACAATAAAGGGTCTGGTCCATCGGGATTTTAGTTTTCCCGGAAAAAGGCGAAGGCGAGAATTATAAAGGAGGACGAGGTCGCCCGGTGAAAAAGTTTTCGGAAATTTTATGTGTTTATCGTGATAAAACTTTGTTCGCTCCTTATATAATTTATTGCTCTCATATGCATTCGCTCTCCATTCATCTAATTTGTTCATTTGAAATTTTCTTTGATCGCCCGCTAAAGTGGAATCGAGATTTAAAAATTTAAGTGCCAAAATTGCGCGGTTTTCTAGTTCGACCGAAAGGTGGCAAGCCTTGCCATAAACAATTCTATACGGTGTACAACCGATAGCGGTCTTGTACGCCATTCGATAGGCCTATAGCGCGTCATCTAGCTTTATTGTCCAATCTTCCCGATTAATAGAAACCATTTTTTTCTAAAATTCGCTTTAATTCTCGATTAACAACTTCGACTTGGCCGCTCATTTGTGGGTGATATGTAGTGGATAATTTGTGCGTGACACCATATTTTGCTATGATTTTTGTAAATTGACCATTGCAAAAATGGGTGCCCCGATCACTTACTATTGCGCGCGGCGTGCCAAATCGAGAAAATAATCGGAAAGATTGGTGTCCTGGATCTCTAAATCAAACTCCTACAAGAGGTGGATCCATCGCAAAAGATGGGGCTTGGCGTCCAATTTACTTAAGAGATACATAAGCGCGGAGTGATCTGTGAAGACGATAACTTTGGAAAGCGTGATATACAACCTAAACTTATCAAAAGCAAAAACGATTGCTAGAAGTTCCTTCTCGATGTTGGTGTAGTTTGCTTATGCCGACGTGAGTGTTTTGCTTGCATAATAAATCGGGTGGAAATACTTACTCACCCATTGGCCTAAAATGGCACCAACCGCAATATCACTCGCGTCGCACATGATTTCAAAAGGGAGCGACCAATCTGGGGCGACTAGAATCGGGGAGTTTATAAGTTTATCTTTGATAAGTTTAAAGGCCAAATGGCATTCATCGTTAAAAATAAAGGAGGATTCTTTTTCTAGAAGATGGGTTAACGGCTTTGTGATTTTGGAAAAATTTTGTATAAAGCGCCGATAAAACCCAGCGTGGCCTAGGAAACTTCGAATAGCTTTTACGTATGTTGGAGGGGGGAGCTTTTCAATTACTTCGATCTTGGCCCTATCGACCTCGATCCCCTTGCCAGAAATTTTGTGGCAAGGACTAATCCTTCTTTGACCCTAAAATGGCATTTCTCCCAATTAAGCGCTAAATTTGTTTCCTCGCATCGCTGCAGTATGCGCTCGAGAGTTTTTAAACAATTTTTAAATGAGTTTTCGAACACAGAGAAGTCGTCCATAAACACTTCCATCACCTCCTCTACTAACTCGTCCAATATTGCCATCATACATCTTTGGAATGTAGCTGGCGCGTTACAAAGACCAAATGGCATCCTTCGATAAGCGAAGGTGCCAAAGGGACAAGTGAAAGTGGTCTTCTCTTGGTCGTCGGGTGAAATTGGGATTTGGAAATATCCCGACAAACCATCGAGAAAACAGTAGTAGGAGTGACCTGAAAGGCGCTCTAAAATTTGATCGATAAAAGGTAGCGGAAAGTGAACCTTACGGGTGGCATCATTTAGTTTTCGATAATCGATGCACATCTGCCAACCCGTAACAGTACGGGTTGGGATCAATTCATTATTTTCATTCGCAACTACCGTGACGCCACCTTTCTTCTGTACGACTTGTACTGGGCTAACCCAAGTATTATCCGATATCGGGTAGATGATTCCCGCATCCAAAAGTTAATAACTTCGGCCTTAACGACTTCTTTCATGTTCGGGTTTAGTCGTCGTTGAGGCTGGACTTAGTTGCGGGAATTATCTTCAAGAAAGATTTTATGAGTGCAGAAGGAAGGGTTTATACCCTTAATATCCGATATTTGCCACGCAATTGCTTGGCGGTGCTTTCTTAAGACTATAGACAACTCAGAAATTTCTGAGTTGCTAAGATCGGATGAAACGATGACGGGTAGCTTAGACTCTTTTTCTAAAAATAAATATTGGAGGTGAGGGGGAGTTGTTTTAACTCTAACATGGGTGGCTCTTCATAAGAAGTTTTAATTTTTAATTTTTCTAGAAGTAATGGTTCAGGTGGTGTGGGGTGAGAGACTTCTTCTTCAAGATAAAAGAGTTCGACGAGCTCGGAATCACTACTTGCCGATGAGACTAACTCGGGGGATGAATCGAACTCACAACACTCTTCCAGGTAAAAACACGAATCGTCGTTTTCTAATGTATTCCGCATCGAGGAATTTATGCCGAAAGTAACTTCATCGTCTCCAACCCGTAGGAGGAGCTTTCTGTTACTTACGTCTATAATAGCGCGGGAGGTGGCAAGGAATGGGCGGCCGAGTATAAGGGGTACTTCGGCATCCTCTTCGATGTCAAGAATGACAAAATCCACCAGAAAGATGAATTTGTCAACCTTGACGAGCACGTCCTCCACTATTCCTACCGGATATTTTAAAGAGCGATCCGCTAATTGAATACTCATTCGAGTGGGGCTAGGATTTCCTAGGCCTAGCTTTTTGAATAATGAAAACGACATGAGATTGATGCTTGCTCCAAGATCCGCCAAGGTGTGTTTTACTAACGAATTACCAAATAAACACGGGATGGAAAACCATCCCTGGTCATTTGCTTTTTGAGGCAATTTGTTGAGTACAACCGCGGAGCATTCAGCGTTTAATGAAATATGCGAAATATCTTCTAATCTTTTCTTATTGGAGAGCAACTTCTTAAGATATTTCACATATTTAGGCATTTGAGAGATAGCCTCGCAGAAGGGTACATTAATATAAATTTGCTTTAAAACATCTAAAAACTTTTTATAATTTTTTTCGGCGCACTCGCTTTTAAACTTAGACGGATACAGAATATTAGAAGTACAAGCGTGCGGAGCTAACATAGCGGGCAAATTCGAAGATAAATTAAGAGTAGGAGGAGGAGGAGAGAAAGTTACCTTGGGTTCGTCTTTTTTTTGAAACCACCTCCTTCCGGCTTCGGAGTGTAATTGCGTGCGCACTCTCCTTTGGATTTTGCTCTATATTTCCCGGTAGTGCTCCTTGCTGACGATCAGAAATCATCTTTACGAGTTGCCCCACTTGATTCTCTAATTTTTTTATCGGCCCGGTGAGGTTCCGGATGTTCGATTCATTTGTAGCAACATATTTTGCAAAGACCTCTTCAAGCGAAGAGGGCTTGTGCTGTTGCGGTGGAAAACTTGGAGGATTAAAATTTTGAGAAATCAAATTTAGAGGCAGGGTTAAGTTAAGAAGTTGATTGGGGGGGAGGTTGATTTAGATTCACAGGGCGCTGAGCATTTCCTTGGTTGCTCCATGAGAAATTCGGATAATTCCTATAACCCGCATTGTATGTGTTGTTATACAGAGCAGAGTTTGGGTTATAGGAAGGCCGAGGCGGATTTCCCATGTAGTCGACTTGTTCTTCAATTAAAACGTTATTAGCCCAAGGAGGAGTGGCGGAGGAAGCAGACATCTCCGCCACTTGCTTTGTTAAGCGCTCAACTTGTAAAGCCAAATTTGCGTTTGCATCTATTTCAAAAACTCCGGCTGGCTTATTAGGCCGCGCTCGGGGCATGTTCCATTTGTATGCATTCGTGGCCATCTCTTCGAAAAGCTCTTGAGCGGCATCCGGGGTTTTGTTATTTAACGTCCCCCCGGCGGCCGCATCAATCATTTACCTCATTTGGAGATTTAAGCCATTATAAAATATTTGCACTTGTTTTCAAGTGGCAAGTGCGTGGTGAGGGCATCGACGCAAAAGCTCCTTGAAGTGCTCCCATGTGTCATAGAGAGTCTCCGAGTCGATTTGCATGAACGACGCAATATCCGTGCGCAATTTAGCGGTCTTTGAAGGCGGGAAATATTTATTTAGAAATTTTTCCGCCATTTCATCCCATGTAGTGATGGATCCCCTAGGTAGGGAGCCCAACCACTGCTTGGCCTTAGACCGCAAAGAAAAAGGAAAAAGACGCAATCGAATGGCGTCATCGGTGACGCCATTGATTTTAAAAGTATCGCAATTTTCAAGAAAGTAAGAAATATGCAAATTTGGATCTTCGTCCGGTTGACCATCGAAGGTCACCGATTGTTTCACCATTAGTATGATGTTGGACTTGATCTCAAAATTATTGTTCGCCACCGTGGGGTGAACAATGCTTGATTGTGTGCCTTCTGATGCGCTATTTCAGCACTGCTAATTAGCAGACACGAAATGCGATACGACGGCAGTGCACCGGTCGCTCAAGTAATAAAATGGGAAGTTATCCCCAAGTATCGATCTCTCAAGGAATGCAGGATATGGTGATAAGAAAATAGAGTGAGGCGATTGTTATGACGAGTAACAGAAAGTAAAAACAAGGGTTTTGTGATGGGTGATCTAGACTATTGCAGAAATAAAAGATGCGGGTCAAAACTCCGCTTCGCAAGGCGGGATGGATGCAACGGCCGTGATGCCGTGCTTCGGAAGGCGCGTGGACGGAAAGTAACTGTGACGATTGAGGGTCGCACACACCTCTTTGCAAAGTGGGGGTGAGTGCAGCGGCTGCGATGCCGCGCTTCGGTAAGCGGGTGAAATGGCCACAGTGCGGGGTTTTGTGAGGGTCGAGTTCACCTCTTCACTCTCACCTCTAGTTTTTGCTAGGGTGAGCTAGCTAGAACGTGTATGTGGAAGTGGAGTGGAGTGGAGTGGAGTGTAAGCGAATGCAACACAGAGCAATACAAAGGAGATTACGTAAACACCAAATAATTCATTCATAAGCAAACAAATCATTCAAGTGCATTACACAAATATTCATCTAGTTATACAAGATAAGTTAAGAGAAAACCACTCAAGAAGGAGAGTCGTCGGTCACGGCCGGAATAGCGGGTTGTCAATCCCTTCCGAACTCGGTCGAGGGGTGCTTCCAGTGCTGGAGGTCTGTCACTTTCTCCGGTGATCTCCACTTTCTCCGCAACAACTTGAAGAACACTCGCTAGGAAAGATTTGCTGACGGCCGGAAGGGCTCCCCGATGGTAGAGACACAACTCTTGGTCGCCGGAGGAGTCTCCCAGATGATTGGAATGGAATGGGGATGAAGATGGGATGAAAATCGCCCGAAACGGCGGAAGAATCGCGCCCCCAGAACTGCTGAATGCCCTAAATTCGCAGAGCAGTAGTTTACATAAGGAGCAGAATAAACACTGCGCACAGTCAGTGGCGCATGACCGCACGACCAAGGAATGTCTGTGATCGTGTGCGTGGCCGTCCTGCAGTAGAGAAAAGGGAGGAAATAACGCACGGTCAGCTGCGCACGTCCAGTGGTCGTGCGCGAAGAAGGCCTCTGATCGTGCGAACCGCTCGGGATGAAAAGTGGAATTAACGCACGACCATTGGTCGTGCGCTTGATCGTACGCGAAGGAAAACGCACGATCATTGGCTTTTTAGGCCAAAATTCACCCCGAACAATTCCGGGCGTTCACATGATCCTTGTACCTGCATGAAACTCAAACATATCTGCTGGGGCATAGAAACAAAGCTCCTCAGCGGCATAAAATATGTACCAACAAGAATAAAAGGGAAACATCCACGATAACACACAGAACTAGGCTAAGGAAGGTACTATCTACGCAAATGAACAACTAATCCAATATGAATGATAATCAACTTAATATGCAGTACCGCATGAAAATAAGCCTAAACGAGTCCTAAATTATGTATATAATGGAGACTCATCACCTTCCAAATTTGGCCGCGCATAATAGGACATGGTCCGTTGCGCGGCCTCATTAGTATTTGGCGCATTAGGATTAGGAGGATTAAGATCAGGATCCATATTCGCTGTGTTAGTGTCCCCGATCGACTCTTCGAATTCTAATTGATTATCCTTATCACGAGAATGGCGGTGCCTAAAAAGGGTTCGCTCGAGCTCTGCATCAAAAGGAATATTCGAAGCTCTACCTCGGGTCATACACTAAAAAGAAAAGAAAGGAATAGGAAAAACTAAATTTTTTTTTCTTTTTGAAATTTAGAAAAAGCAAAATAAAATAAACAGAGGCATGATAAAATTAATAGCTATCCTTTTTTCAAAATATCTACGCAAGGTCCCCGGCAACGGCGCCAAAAACTTTATATAGAAATTTCTTTGTTTTGAAATTAAGCGAAACTTTGAAGATTTTCTCCAAAACTATATCTCATTAAGGCAAGTGTACCTTATCATCTATAGTATAGGATATTTAGAAATACCAAGGTCGTATTCTACGGGGCGCGTTGATTACTTCTATTTCGAGGAAAATCACCATTATCTTATCGAACGATTTTTTGAGGGTTGTTTTACTTAACAAAAAAAAGACAATTTGCAAGCTAAATGAAAAGATTAAACATTGCATGAAAGGAAAGAAAAATTAACATTGCATAAAAGAGAAATTACTAAGGGGAGAAAAATTAACATTGCATGAAAAAGAAATTACTAAGGAGAAAGAGAACATGAAAGAGAGCAAACTTAATTTTATTGAAAACCAAAACTATTACAAGCTTAAAAGAGATTACAAAGCTAGGAACTTAAGGTTACAAGCTTTAATTAACTAGTGCATGAAAGACATAAAAACTAGTACATTACATGAAAAAGAGAACATGAAAGCTTAAGGAAAAACATGAAAATGAACATGAAAAACTCACTAACAGCTCTAGCAGCACCTCCCCATCTCCAAAATTCTCAACCCTGGACTCAAGGAGAGCCTCTGAATTTATAGCAAAAATTTTTCAAGTTACATGCCCTCGGTCACGGGCGTGACCTAGGGCGTGTAAACATTACTGACATCGGATCCGACAGTGGCGTGGACTTTGCGTGACGGCGGGAGACATTCGAACATTACATGTCCGTGTAACTTGGGTCACGGGCGTGACTTTGGATGGCTTCATTAAATGCAGCATGGGCTAGCTTGCGGCTCGGCGACGTGCAGGGATCACGCGGGAAAGTCACGGGCGTGACAATTCAGGTCACGGGTGTGTACCTGGGCGGCTTCAATAAGTGCAGCATGGGCTGGCTGGCAGAGAGCGTTTGTCGAACTCAGCGGTAGAGAGCGTTTGTCAAACTCAGGGGCAGAGCGTGTTCGTCGAACTCAGCTCAGGCTTCGTCGAACTCAGGGGCAGAGAGCGCTCGTCGAACTTAGGGGCAGAGCGCGTTCGTCGAACTCAGCTCCAATTTAGTCAAACGCAGGGGCAAAGAGCTTTCGTCGAACTCAGCTCCAATTTCATCGAACGTAGGTCTTTAGGTCACACGCCCTTGGTCACGGGCGTGACTGAGGGCGTGACTTGTGATTTTCTCCAAATTTTTTCCAAAATTCTGCAAAAATAAAAGTAAAACTACATTTAGAACAGAAATTATAAAATAAGTGATTTTAAACTAAAATATAAATAATATTTACAAAATTATATTAAAACTAACCTAAATACTATAATTAAAATACACATAAATACTATTCATCATATACACCATGTCCCCATATCCTTATGGGAGCATGGCTGATGTGTCCACTAGTGTCGCTGTTGATCATTATAATGACATTTTGGAGTTTTCCTCCTCTACTGTGCCATCAATTCCTGTGGATTCTGTATCTGATGATATTTCTTCACTCTTCTCGGACTCTATCTTGAGTCCTGTTTCTACTCAGATATTTTCTTGTATCAGTATGCATGTATCTTGTACTCTTATTGCTGAATTTCTAGATGTGCAGGATGAGCCTATGGAGCCCGAAGCTGTGCCAAGTTGCACTGAGGAGGATATTTTCCTTAGTGACGAGGTTTCTACCTCATTACCGGAGGAGAAGGTCCAACTCATCACCGAAGTTCCTATCTGCTCATATTCTTCTTGCAGTGCTCTTAATGCGGTCGACAATGAGTCTTTTGTGGAACCTGATGGGAGTGACACCGGGGCCACTCCTCCTGTGTTTGATTCTTTTAGTTCTTCATCCATTTTATTTCCTAATCCTCCTTCTAATAATGTTGATATTGATAAATTCATCCTTCCTGCTCCCTCTCCTGCTACAATTTCTGATATTTCATATATCCCCCTGCAGGTGCATGAATTTTTGGACCCATTTTTGGGTGATTCTGAGTGGCAGTCTTGGAAGGAAAAGCAAATGGCAATGATGAATTCAATCGCCAATTCCACCCCATCATCATTGCCTGTGTTTTCCTTGAAAGACTGGGTGCAGGGTGGTAAGCATTATTTCATCAATGACCGCCATTTGGAGGAGATGAAGAGGATGAAGAAAGATGAAATTTGGAGATGGAAAGCCTCCGTTCTTCTCGTCTACTGGTGTTGGGTCTTCGGACCCACTTCTTTTATATCTAGTTACTACTTTAAATCAACTTATAGTTGATTATTTTGCTGAACATGTAATAATAATTAGGATTTATTAACTTTTGGTTTATGCTTAGAAACATATTAAAACTGCTTAATATAGGTATTTAGTCCAGCTGAAGGATGGTAAACAAAAGCGCTAATGGGAGACATCCCAGTTTTGGTTGCTTTTATTTCTCTAATCCGCTAATAATTTAGTATTTATTTCTGCTATTGCTTGGTGCGTCCTTTTTGTAGGGTGGTGATATTTTGGTGGCGGACTTGTATTTCCATCGCAGTATTTACGCCAATCTTTTGGTATGCTCATTTTTGAGCATGGGTAACTTTTCTTCCCCTAGCCTTTTATTCAATTTTCATGGTTACAACATTTTTGTCTATTGCTTAGATTGAGTCTAGGGGAGAGCCGCTATGTATTACCCATTGCACGTGCACATCTCAGTGGATGCTGGAAGTATTTTATTTCAGTTATATTATGTGTTCATCTTCATCGCACACCACAACACCCACTTGAGCGCGCACTCACTTGTTTGTATGCCCCCGTATATTCAATTCTTGGTTGTGATGTAGGAATTGTTGTATTAGCCTACAAATTGAAAGATAGAGTGGCATGTTGTAACACCCTCCCTACATCGAATTCCGAAAGCGGGAGTATCAGTGCTTCCAAATCAAAGTCTTGACTCCCTATTCGTACCTTTACTACACAACCTCGATCCGCGCGCATCGAACACCCATTGGGTAGCATCACATCTAATCGTTCCTGTCTAAAGGACGAAGGCACTCCAAGTTGCTGTATGAAGGTCTCCGATATAAAGGAATGTGAAGCACCCGTGTCAAATAGTGCTCTTGCCGGATAGTTAAAGATCAGGACAAAGCCTAGGACATCAATGGTTAACAAGCAATGTATAAGGTATGAAGTATAAAAAGCAACAAAAGCTATATACTATCGCATACCTGTCACCACATCGTTCTGTTTGATGGCCTCCTGTTGGCCAAGGTTGTAAACTCTAGGCTGGGCTGGAGCAGCGTGGGATGCGGTTGACTTTGCCTCCTTCCCTTTCTCTGCCGCATAGGCCGCAACTAGCTTCTTCCCACTACGACAGTCACGTGCTATATGTCCCGGCTTGCCGCGGTTGTAACAGATGATTGGGCCTCGCCCAGTCACTCCCGATGCTGAAGATTGAGCTGACCCAGACGGTCGCGCTCCTTTCTTCCATTTGCCTTGCCCCGACTTTGCCGAGCTCGATACTTTGAACTCTGGCTTGACTACTGCTAGCTCCTTTCTACTGTGGGACCGTTTCATGTCTTTCTCTAAAGAACGAGCTGAGTTGGCCAGGGTCATAAACCCTTGCGTCATTGGCCCCGTCAGAAGAAACCGCAACTACTCTTTCAAGCCTTTGTAAAACCGATTTGTCTTACGCGCTTCATCCGCAAATGTCACGCCTGCATATCGACCCAACCGTGTAAACTCTTGCAGATAATCATCGATAGTAAGATCAGCCTGAGTCAGACGGTTGAACTGATTTTCCATTTCTATCTGTTGGGCCTGTGGGAGATATCGCTCCAAGAATAGTTTGGAAAACTCATCAAAAGAGATATCGGTCAGCTGCCTTCCCGCTAGCTGATGTATCTCCAACTCATCCCACCACAGCTGCGCCTCCCCATCTAGTAGGAAGGTTGCTAAAGTCACTTTTTGTCCTTCCTCCGTGTCTGTGGCCTTCAAGGTTTTGCGCACCTTTGACAGCCAATCTTCTGCTTGCGTCGGGTTCCTGCCCCCGTGAACGTGGGAGGGTGGAAACTCAAAAAGTATTACAGCTGTTGATCTGGAGCTCTTCGTGCCCTCAACGGTACTGGCCTTTCCACCGCAGGTTTAGCTGCTGGAGCCTGCACTGGAGGTTCAGCTGCTGGAGCCTGCACTGCAGCCACTCCAGGGATAGGAGGCTGTCCAAGGACATGCCCTCCTGGTTGCGCAGTGAACATTGCAAATACTGCCTCAGCAATCATCCTTACTGTTTCAGCTGAAGGAGGAGTCGGCACCGGAGTTGGTGCACTGCTTGCAGTCGAACGAGGGGGTCGATAAGGCCCCGCTCCACTCCCACTCGCCTATATATGTACCCAAAACATAATTAGCGACTAAGAGATAGCATAACACAATAAAGGAACACAGAAGTTCCATCTGAATGCTACACATATACATGTAATTCATTCCTAAAGTGTACAAAACTGGTTATTTATATGAGTTAAAGGCGACGATGTAATCTTTGGTATGGACTGGCTGTCAGCGCAGCAGGCCTACATTGATTGCACTTCTAAGGAGGTCACACTAGGGTGAAATACCGATTGTGCGACTACGTTTGCGGGTTTGCATGGATCGAGCAAGACACTGATGTCTGTTGTCCAAGTGGTCAAGGCGGTTCGGCAAGGTGCAGAGTTATGTGTTGTGCTAGTGGGGGCTGCAAAGCATCAACCCAGTTTGAGTGATGTTCCTGTGATTTCAGAGTATCCAGATGTGTTTCCGAAAGATCTTCCTGGGGCGCCACCTCAGTGAGAGATTGACTTCACTATAGAGCTAGTGCCAGGTGCCAAACCTGTTTCACGCTCTCCGTACCGAATTGCGCCCAAGGAGATGGCGGAATTGAAAGTTCAATTACAGGAGTTGCTATAGTAGGGTTATATACGTCCAAGTACCTCCCCTTGGGGTGCTCCGGTCCATTTTGTGAAGAAGAAGGACGGAAGCCTGCGTCTATGCATTGACTACCGAGAATTGAACAAGCTGACCGAGAAAAACAAGTATCTGATTCCTCGAATCGATGACTTATTCGATCAGCTAGTTGGGTCAACTGTGTATTCAAAGTTGGATCTCAAGTCCGGCTATTACCAGTTGCGAATTCGGGATTGTGATATCCCCAAAACAACATTCAGTACTCGCTACGGACACTACGAGTTTACAGTGATGCCGTTTGGATTGATGAATGCACAGTCAGTATTTATGGATCTGATGAATAGGACCTTTCGAGAGTGCCTTGATCGGTTTGTCATTGTCTTCATTGACGATATCTTGGTGTACTCTCAGTCTGAAGAAGAACACGTGATTCATTTGCGTGAAGTTTTGGAAATCCTGCGACGTAGTCAATTGTATGCCAAGTTCTCTAAGTGTGAATTCTGGCTAGCCTCAGTGGTGTTCCTTGGTCATGTTGTTAGTGGCGAGGGTATCGCGGTGGATCCGCCAAAGATAGATGCAATCCAAAAGTGGCCCGTTTTGGCGACAGTAGCGGAAGTCAGGAGTTTCCTTGGACTTGCCGGCTACTATTAGCGCTTCGTGGAGAACTTTTCACGGATCGCTCTACCTCTCACCACCTTGACGAGGAAGGATTAGAAGTTTGTTTTGTCACCGGAGTGTGAACGGGCTTTTGAGGAATCAAAGAGGCGTCTGACCATAGCACAAATTTTGTGTTTACCATCTGGTGCAGAGGGTTATGAAATTTACAGTGATGCGTCAGGGAGGGGCTTAGGCTGCGTACTTCTTCAGCACGGTCAAGTAATAGCTTATGGCTCTCTTCAGTTGAAAGTGCATGAGCGGAATTATTCGGTCCACGACTTGGAGTTGGCGGCCGTGATTTTCGCTCTAAAGCTGTGGCGGCACTACTTATATGGTGTGAAGGTTGACATCTTTACAGACCATAAGAGCCTTAAGTATCTGCTAAATCAGAAGGAGCTCAACATGCGACAGCGAAGGTGGATGGAGTTCCTGGGGAACTACACTTTTGATATACACTACTCCCGGGAAGGGAAATGTAGTCGCAGGTGCTTTGAGCCGAAGGGCTTATGCACAGGCCAACTGGATTCAGATGTATGATCCACGTCTGATCAGGGACTTGGAAGCCTTGGAGATCTCCTGTGTAGAGAGGAGTTCTAGTGCGAATGCGTGCTTAAACTGGACGGAGGTGCAGTATGACCTCGCCGACAGAATACGATAAGCCTTGGAGCTTGATTCAAGCATGCAACGCTATTTAACAGAGTCTGGGGAAGGGACTGCTGCAGAGTTTGTGGTAGACGACGATCTGATGTGGAAAGACGGTCGGTTGTGCGTCCCAAATGTGGGTAAGTTGCGGGAGGAATTGATGTACGAAGCGCATTTTACCAAATATTCAATTCACCTAGGGAGCACAAAGATGTACCAAGACATGAAAAAGCTGTTTTGGTGGCCAGGATTAAAGAAAGACATCGCCTTGTACGTGGCAAAATGCAAAACTTGCACACTGGTGAAGGCGGAATGTCAGAAACCTGGAGGTTTCCTGAAGTCGTTGCTTATACCGGAATGGAAATTTGATGACATTTCGATGGATTTCGTGCACGGTATGCCGAGATCACAGAGTGGGAATGATGCAGTATGGGTGATCGTGGATCGCTTGACAAAGGTAGCCCACTTTATTCCAAACCGGAAGGACGATTCAGTTGAAAAGTTAGCAAAACTTTATGTTGATAGCATTGTACGATTGCACGGTGTGCCCCGTAGCATCGTCAGTGACCGAGATGGGCGCTTCACTTCGAAAGATTGGAGGCTAATCCACCAGTTGTTAGGTACAAAGGTGAAGTTTAGCACTGCCTTCCACCCTCAGACGGATGGACAGACTGAATGTACGAACAGAACTCTGGAGGATATGCTCTGAATGTGCGTCCTGGACTTCGGTAAAAAATGGGAAGATCATCTTTTCATGATCGAATTCCTTATAATAATAGCTATCAGGCAAGTATAAAGATGGCACCCTTCGAAGCCCTCTATGGTAGAGCTTGCCGCACTCCCTTATCTTGGGCGGAGACAGGTGAAACGAAGCTGTTTAAGTGAAAGGAAATCGAAGAGGCAAATTCAGCTATTCAAACAATCCGTGAGAGATTGTTAATTGCGCAAGATAGGCAGGCAAAATACTACAATGCCAAGCACAGAAACGTCGAGTTCGCCGTGGGCGACTGGGTTTATCTCAAAATCAAACCTTTCAAGGGTGTGTCCCGGATTCGGCACCTGAAAAAGCTGAGTCCAAGGTACCTTGGACCATTTGAGATACTAGAACGTGTTGGCGAAGCTGCCTATCGACTCGCTCTTTCGACAGAGTTGAGTAGTCTGCACGATGTGTTCCACATATCAGTATTGAGGAAAGCTGTACCAGAGCCTAGCCAAGTGCTTGTGGCTAATCAGGTGCCGGTCGATGATGGGTTGAAGACAAAGGTCATACCTATTAGCATCGAAGACACTGAGGTCAAACAGCTGCGGAATAAATTTATCAAGATGGTCAAAGTCCGCTGGAACAACTGCGGTTGTGAGGAGCTTACATGGGAGCGCGAGCAAACCATGCGTGAGGAGTTTCCCGAGCTTTTCCGTTGAGCTACAAATCATATTTCCTATTTTTGTGATTATTTGCACTGTTAGAATTTCGGGATGAAATTCTTTTAAGGGGGGAAGAATTGTAAGACCCCAAATAACATGTGCACCCAAAATACCAAAAATGAACATGAGCTGAATTAAGGGAGCTAGCGCCAGGCGCTAGTGCTAGCGCCGGCGATAGCGCACCCATTGAGACGTTGAGGCGTCGAGGCATCGAGACGTTGAGCTGTCGATAGTGCCAGGCGCTAGCGATAGCGCCGGCGGTAGCAGCTCTTAGCGGTACCGACTTTAGGGCTAGCGCTAGTGGCTAGCGCCGGCGGTAGCGGGAAAAACATAAAGTCCCCAAAATCCGACTCCATTCTCATTTTCTGCCATTTCTGATCTGAGAGCTGAGGGGAGAGCTGAGGGCAGAGGGCTGGGAGCAAGGAGAGAGATCCGTTGGCGTTGTGCTTTCGTCGTGCCAGGAGGGAGATAGCATCTGCGTGCTTGAGCCACCGGAGATTCCAACCAATCCTGTTCCCTCTCACTTCTATGGCACTGAAACGGCATACAAGGGTAAAGAATCTCCTCCCTAATCCTTGGACATGTACGTCCTTTGATTTGCATGCGTTTTGGAATACTTCTACTAATTAGTAGATCGGCTATTCCGGTGGGTTGAAGTGATTTCCCCACAAATTGCATATAGAGTCCGAAACAGTATTACGGACATAGGCATGCTGTGTGAAGCCCATACGGACAGGTCGAGCCGGATTGGTGATGATTAGTGCGTGTAAAGTGCCGGAAGCAATTCCGTGTACGTGCTGTGATTCAGGTCATGTGACTGTTGTTGTACAGAAAATAGGACCTGGAGGTGTTTCCCAGGATGTACCCGAGATTTGGAGGCAGAACTGAGTTCTGTCACTAGCGCCGGGCGCTAGCGTTAGCGTCGGTGGTAGCTCCAGGTGAGCTACCAGTGTTGATGTCTGGAGGTCGTTTCCCAGAGGTGGAAGTACAGATTTCTGTTACCAGTGCCGGGCAGAACTAAGTTCTGTTGCTAGCGCCAGGCGCTAGTGCTAGCCCCGGCGGTAGCGCCCCGCATGCAATTTGTGTGATTCAGTGTTACCCAATGTCCTGGGGACTGGATATATAGCAGATAAAGCTGTGGAATTTGCAAAGCCCAGCTTTAAGTGTCGGGCACAAGGTGACGCTTACCCGTATCGTGCAGAGTTGAATCGCGATAATTGAGCACGGGCCTAGCTGATCCGAACCCGCCCATAGTAGTGGTGAAGAGGTCGCACCTCGGTGCACCGGACTATGGAAGAGTGCTGGAACTTCGTGTGTACGGACTAGCTCAATTTTCTTGTCTAAGTTGAAATAGGACTTAGCGTAAGGGCGTAACTCAGAGGAGTATGCCAATGTGTGCCTTGAGAGCACGAAGCGGGTGGCTTGGTTTGCCTCCGTTGGTGTTGTTTGCGGATATATATATATATATATATATATATATATGCTGCTGACTCTTACTTGCAGGGAAGGAGCACCGCCGCCCCGAGTGTGGGGCGGGGTCGTTATAAATCTTGGTCAGCTAAAGCTGACCGGTTGCTTGTTTTCCCACCAATTGGTGGATTTGCTTATGCAGGTCCCGGTGAGACTAGCGGGAGATAGCGGGCTGAAGCCCCTGCTGCTATGCTGTGCTGGCCCTTGAAGGCCAAAGCTTTTGTTTACTTTTGTTCATGTGTGGCCGGCCTGCGTGCCGATGTTTGGAAGCCACTTAGATGATGTAAACAAACTCATGTAAATAACTCTTGTTTTATTTCATTCCTAGTAGTAATGTGGACTTGTTATGAACTGGTTTTAAATAAAAATAAATATGCTTCCGTTATGCGACTCTGATGCTGAGATAGTTATAGTTGTAACTGTTTAGACACTAATTTTAATAACGCGCTCTTCTGTTCATTTCATATGGCGTGGGGTCCCAGCCGGACCTACTGTTATTAAAATTAGTGTCTAAACAATTACAACTATAACTATCTCAGCATCAGAGTCGCATAACGAAAGCATATTTATTTTTATTTAAAACTAGTTCATAACAAGCCCACATTACTACTAGGAATGAAATAAAACAAGAGTTATTTACATGAGTTTGTTTACATCATCTAAGTGGCTTCCAAACATCGGCACGCAGGCCGGCCACACATGAACAAAAGTAAACAAAATCTTTGGCCTTCAAGGGCCTGCACAGCATAGCAGCAGGGGCTTCAGCCCGCTATCTCCCGCTAGTCTCACCGGGACCTGCATAAGCAAATCCACCAATTGGTGGGAAAACAAGCAACCGGTCAGCTTTAGCTGACCAAGATTTATAACGACCCCGCCCCACACTCGGGGCGGCGGTGCTCCTTCCCTGCAAGTAAGAGTCAGCAACATATATATATAAATATATATCTGCAAACAACACCAACGGAGGCAAACCAAGCAACCCGCTTCGTGCTCTCAAGGCACACTTTGGCATACTCCCTGAGTTACGCCCTTACGCTAAGTCCTATTTCAACTTAGACAAGCAAATTGAGCTAGTCCGTACACACGAAGTTCCGGCATTCTTCCATAGTCCGGTGCACCGAGGTGCGACCTCTTCACCACTTCTATGGGCGGGTTCGGATCAGCTAGGCCCATGCTCAATTATCGCGATTCAACTCTGCACGATACGGGCAAGCGTCACCTTGTGCCCGACACTTAAAGCTGGGCTTTGCAAATTCCACAGCTTTATCTGCTATATATCCAGTCCCCAGGACATTGGGTAACACTGAATCACACAAATTGCGTGCTGGGCGCTACCGCCGGCGCTAGCACTAGCGCCCGGCGCTAGCAACAGAACTTAGTTTTGCCCAGCACTGGTAACAGAAATCTGTACTGCCACCTCTAGGAAACCACCTCCAGACATCAACACTGGTAGCTCACCTGGAGCTACCGTCGGCGCTAATGCTAGTGCCCGACGCTAGTGACAGAACTCAGTTCTGCCACCAAATTTCGGGTACAGCCTGGGAAACACCTCTAGGTCTTATTTTCTGTACAACAACAGTCACATGACCCGAATCACAGCACGTACATGGAATTGTTTCCGGCACTTTACACACACTAATCATCACCAATCTGGCTCGACCAGTCCGGATGGGCTTCACACAGCATGCCTATGTCCGTAATACCGTTTCGGACTCTATATGCAATTTGTGGGGAAATCACTTCAACCCACCGGAATAGCCGATCTACTAATTAGTAGAAGTATTCCAAAACGCATGCAAATCAAAGGACGTACATGTCCAAGGATTAGGGAGGAGATTCGTTACCCTTGTAGGCCGTTTCGGTGCCATAGAATTGAGAGGGAACTGGATTGGTTGGAATTTGCGGTGGCTCAAGCAAGCAGATGCTATCTCCCTCCTAGCACGACGAAAGCACAACGCCAACGGATCTCCCTCCTTGCTCCCAGCCCTCTGCCCTCAGCTCTCCCCTCAGCTCTCAGATCAGAAATGGCAGAAAATGAGAATGGAATCGGATTTTGAGGACTTTATGTTTTTCCCGCTACCGCCGGCGCTAGCCACTTGCGCTGGCGCTAGCCCTAGATTCGGTACCGCTAAGAGCTGCTACCACCGGCACTATCGCTAGCTCCTGGCGCTATCGACAGCTCGACGTCTCGACGCCTCGACGCCACGATGTCTCAACGGGTGCGCTACCGCCGGTGCTAGCTCCCTTAATTCAGCTCATGTTCATTTTTGGTATTTTTGGTGCACTTGCTATTTGGGGTCTTACACATGTTGACTCTTGTAGTGCTCTAGTTGAGTACTCATGTCTTGCATAGGGATTTTTGTAGAATTTGTTTTTATTTATTCTTCTAATTTACAATTAGTAGATTTGCGTAGATTATAATTTATTTTACTCAAAATGGTGAATGTGGTTGAATCCAGTGCTAGCAGTGTATTGTGTGCAGGCGAGCGCGAGGTTCCTGTTGCTTAAGTCTGGAGGAAGGATAACCTTTCTCGAGGGCTAAGAACTTGCCCCAAGCGACTCTCAAAGCATGGGTTTGAACGATTTACAAGTCGAGCGTGATGTAGGCCATCTATTTAGCAAGCTTGAGCTTTGTTCTACCATTCCTATACGCTAACTATTGTTAGCCTGTTTTTGTGCCTACCCGACCTTTTGGTTCAGCTCCACCATACTTCACCAAGGCCTAAAAGCTAATCCCATTTTCGCAACCAAAAATAAGCCAAAAGCATTAACGAATTGTAATTTCCCAATGCGGTGTGGCGATAAAAAATTTTAGTGTTGATGTGGATTTCTTAAAAAAAATCAATATGTTGAGTTTTTTGCGAATAGATTTGGGGATAAAAAAAAAGAAAGAAAAAAAGAAAAGCAAAGAAAAAATATATCCCTAGCATTTTAATTGAAACATATAGTTCTATCTATTGGAGTAGGTCGTGTGCACACCCGGTTTCAAAGTCAAATCTGGGGGTGTGTTACACATGTATTATTGGGGTTGCTATGATTTAACACTTTTGTGTGCTCATTTGGGTTGCGATTAGCCTTCACGTTTATCTTTGCATTCCAAACCGTAACCTAAGCCTCGTATTTACCAAAAAATAGTCCTATTGATTCATCTTGTGAGTACACTAGCGCCGTGGAGAGAGTGTGATAGGGAGAGCTTATGGCTCTCGACGTTGATGGATTTCAGCGGAGATAATTCTGAGTTCCGGTCTTGGGTAACACTCCCCTTCACGTAAAGCTTACTTTCGTACTACGCGTGACCAAGAGATTCACCAACATTCCATTTTTGAGTAAAAATAAATTCCTTTTTACGCATCTACACTTTTTATAAATTAGCTAGCATATTTAGAAACTTCTTCTAATGAATTTCTATGCGCACAAGTATGCAACTTAGCATATTACTCCATGTCGTAATTTTTTAGCTAGCTATGCTTTTCTCACTCCGCCGGATTTGTTTTCTCGGGACGTGCAAACAGGTAAGTCTGGGGGTGTGATGAGTCTGATTTATATAGTGTTTTTCGGACTCTTCTGGGCTAGTTTTCACTCACTTGCACTTCACTTTTAGTTCATTATTGCTTATATTTCACTTGAACACATTTCTTCACAAAGAGCTCTCTTTGGGCCCGTTTTGGTGTGCAATTGCGCGCTATATTTGTTGGGGGTAAGCACATTGTTCTCCCCAACCCATTTTCTGTATTTGGATTGAGCTGGAAGAGTATTCCCAGCTGTATGATTGTTATTTGGTGCTGTGCAGGTTGGTAGAATATCCATTATGCCCATATTTCACGTCGGCATGAATCGCACGGTCGTGCATTTCCTTGACGCACGATCGATCCGACTGTGCGCGTTCATCTATGGCCCAAAATAGCATTCTAGATTTGGTCCTGCATTTTGTTCATGCATGGTTGGTTTACCCGTGCGTGAGTAAAATCGCACGAGCTCCTCTTTTGTCTAAAAAAATTATGTTTTATTTTGTTCACGCATGGTCGTGCGTTTCTAAAACGCACGGTCGCGCATGAACAAAATTCTGCACTTTTTCTATTTAAGCTACGATTTTTTAGGTTTTGAAAGAACGAACTGTTCCACGAATTCTTCCGCCGGAAGGAGTGACTGCTCCGTTTTCTTCCACTCTTCCTCCCCCTTTTTCCCGAGGCCACCTCGCATCATCCAAGCGCTTCAAGGAGATGATTCTACACTCATCGTCATTGCCAAGCAAGGAGTTCTTCGCATCAGACATGACCGGATTGTAGTTTACCGGAGAGGACGGGTCCATTGGGAGGAAGTGACAGCCATCCTCTACCCTGAACGATAGTGGGGACCAAGCTAGGACGCGGATTGTCACCCCGACGATTCCTACCATGAATCTACAACAAACCTTCTGATTCGGTTGTATCTCTTGCATTTTTCTCCTCTTGGACTATTGTTGTTAGTGTAATCTTCTTTATGTTGATGATGTTGCGCTCTATATTTGTTGAACTTCTAGTTATATATTATGAAATGTTTTCATGTTTTATGAGTGCTTGAGGTGTGCTTTCGTGGAGTGTTGGAAAAACCCCCTTTTGATTTAACTTAACAAATTACTTAAAAGTGATTTTATCTCTAGGAGTGAATTACAAATTGAATAATGAGGCTAATCTGGTCATTAGATGTCTTAGGATGTCACACTCAACCTAGTGTGTCAAGACCAGTTCAAGGGGTGCAAAATTGGGCTAAGTTAACATTTGCGTCGAATAGAATTTGATGCCCCATCGAGTCCATATCGACGTTGTTCTGCCTAGAATTCCAAGTGGTTCACACCCTCTGTCAAAGTAACTCAAGGCGACATAACATCGAATAGATGTCAACGTAGAGGTCAGGGACTTGTCGGAGTAACTGGAGAAGTCGACGCAGCTTCTACTTCAACTCGACGCAGAAGATGTTATATGTCGAAGCCATCTAAAGTCGACGTGACGTCAACTTCATCTCGACGCAGAAGATGAAGCACAGAACCAGGCAGATCAACACGATGTACATGTCGATAAGATATCGACGCAACGTCGACTAGAAGAGTTCAGTCGGAGCACAGATGAATTCGAAGCATCTCCTAGAAGATCTCGAAGCTATGTCGATAAGAGAAGAAGTGAATTCAACGCTACATCGAATACAGTCTGTAAAAGGTAATCTTTTCAGCTGTCTCTCTGATCCTTATTTCATGGCCCACACACTTCAAGACTGTTCCCCAACGGCTCAATAATTGCCTGAAATATAAAGGAGCATTAAAGAAGGACACAAAAGGTTTATTTGAAACATATTCCTTATAGGTGGTCGGGATGAGAATTAAAGAGAATTAGAGAAAGAAAAAGTGATAAGCAGATTACCTTATCAAGGCATATCAGAAAGGGAAATAAATTCAAATTTGAAAAAGGGAGAATAAAAAGTCAAGAGAAGACAGAGGAAGACAAGGCATTAATCACAATCAACCGTCTCCTTCATTTTCTAGGGCTTCCTCTTCTTCTCCATCTCCCGCAGGAACCCTAACACTAGAAAAGACAAAAGAAAAGAAGGCTCTGCTGTTCTTCATCAAATAGAACAGAGGATCTACAAGCTGCTCATCATCACAATCTCTTATCAGCCAGATCATAATCTGAAGAAGAAGAAAGGATCTGACAATACAAAGATTCTGCAAATCATCACTATCTAAAGCAAGGACTAATCAAGAGCAGATCCTTTGGAATAACTAATAGGCTGATCTTCATACAGCCATCTTCAAGAATTCTGAGAACAGAATTCCTTCAACCTTTTCCCTTCTTCTTTCTAATTCTGCAAAAGAGTTTTATTAATCTCTCTTCAAAGGATTCAGTGGTTCAAGATCTCCTTATCAAAAGATCTAATGGTTCATGATCTCCTTATCAAATGATTAGTGGTTCTAAGAGTCTCCTGATCAAAAGACTCAGGCACAGATGGTGCATTCCTACCAGGTGGTAGAAGAGGTGAGTACCCAAGGTTTGGGGAACCTCTATAAAATTCATTGTGTCTGTGCTGTGATTTTCTGTGATGTCCCAGTCTTTAATTCTGCACTTTATTTTCTGTATTCTTTATTCTGCCTGGTTTGATACTCATAACTCTTTAGAGAATTTATTGTTAAACACAGTTAGGATAGAATTTTTTAAAACTCTATTCACCCCCCCCCCCCTCTAGAGGAATCTTAGAGGCACACTGTGGACTTTAAATTGGTATCAAAGGGAGGTTGATCAATAAAAGGCTAACACCTTGATAAAAAAGACCTCCTACTCTTATTTCTTTTGATATAAATATATTTTATAAAGAAAATGAGTACTAAGGATTATGCTTCCACAAGACCCCCAGTGTCTAACTTAAACAAGTTCACACTCTAGAAGGCTAGAATAAAATTATATACGAACTCTATTGATGAGGAAATTTTCAATGTCATCCTCACAGGTCCCCCAGCCCCAATAAGGAAAGTCTCCACTGGGAAGGTCATACAAACCTCAGTTCCCAGAGTTGAATGGACTGCGGATGAGAAGAAGTTCAATGCATGTGATACCAAGGCCATGAACATATTGGTCTCAACTATCTCTGATGACATATTTCAGAAAGTTGTGACTGCAACTCTGCAAAAGAGATCTGGGAATCTCTCTCCAGACTGGTTGAAGGATGTTCTGATGAGAGGAAAGACAAAAAGGCTCTTCTCATATCTCAATATGAGAATTTTAAGAAAAAGGCTGATGAAAGCAGTAAAGAAATATATGACAGATTCAGCCTCATCATAAATGAGCTAAGAGGGCTTGACAAGGACATCTCTCTGACAGAGATTAATGACAAGCTCCTCATGTGCTTCCCTAGCACATGGGACTTTAGAATCTGGGCTATCTAGGGATTCTAGATGCCTCAGGGAGATTTCAACTGATGCTCTCTTAGGAAAGCTCAAGTCTTATGAGCTCCTACTGAAAATCAGGGTTGAGTCAGAAGCCCAAAAAAGGACACCTACTTCCAAGGAGAGGACTATTGCACTAAAAAGTGCGGAAGCAGAGTCCTCTGCTACTGAAGAAGAAATGTTTAATCTCTTGGCTAGGAGATTCAAGAAGTGGGACAGGACACACTACAACAAACTGCACCTGTTGTAAGGACTGGAATGTAACTGAAACACAGTTTGTTACTAATAGTTATATTTAGTAACAAAGTTTTTTTGTTGTTACAAAAAATAACTTTTTTGTAACAAATATTTTAAATTTTGTTACAATAATAATTAATTTGTTACTATAACTATAAATATTTGTAACAACACTAATGTTACGTTACAAATAGAAAACTTTTCTCACAATAAGTATCAATTGTAACCACATCATGAAAGTTTTATGTGACAAAGACATTGTCCTTACTAATAGTAATATTTTATTATTAAAGTTTTGTTACAAAAAATATATCATATTTTATTTTCAATTTTTGTCCAATTTTATTATCAAAGTTTTGAATTATTATTTTTATTTTTGAAAAAAAAAAATTTTGTATGCGCGCGACATTACCCCGCATCGATAGTGCTCTAACGCGACGACAGTACTCCTACAGCTCGCAGACATTCGTGCGCGGCTGTCGCAGATATGTGGTACTATTGCGACAAGTATTTTTGCGCGTACGAGGGTTTTTATAAATCTTTAACTTTTTATAAAAGTTTTTCTGCCTCTCTCCCATGCAGCTCTATCTCTCTCTCACATGAATGAATAAAATATACGGATGAAAATTTCCATCCATAAAATTTTGAACAAAACAAATCTAAAAATTAAAAATATATTAAATGTAAAAATGAATGCAAATTAATATAACATTAATTTTTTAATATAATTTTGGAATTAAAATAAAATCACGCACGAACCCGCGTGCACGCATATGCACTCTCGCGCGCATGCAAATGCACTCTCTCGCGCACACAAATGCACTCTCGCGCGCACGCAAATATATGTGCAGCTGCGTTGAGTGCATGTGTCCGTGTTGTGTGTGCAGTTGTGTGTGCATGTGTCGCATGTGTGTGCATGTGTCTGTGCTTGAGCCCCGCGCGTGATGCATGTGTCACGCGGGGCTCACATTAATTAATTATATGGAGGGAAATTTCCCTCCATAAAATTGCATGTGCACAAAACAAATCAAAAAATTTAAAACATATATATTAATATAATTTTTGAATAAAAATAAGGATCGCACGTTTTTTCAGTCGCGTGCATTGCATTATATAGCTAGCTCTATCTTTTTTGCTCGGGAGAATAAATAAATTTGTCAGCGCACACGTTTTTTGCTCGGGAGCTATCGTTTTAATGAAAATATATGTCATATATATAGGCAATTGTTAACCGCACCCCAGTTTTGGCTATTCGCAACCCTTTTATATGAATTATTACGTGTTTTTTTAGAAATACGCCTTGTACAAGCATTTTTAGGAAAAGTGTTCAACACAAAAGTTGTAGATATCGTCGAGATCTACAACTTTTGTGTTGAACACTTTTGCTAAAAATGCACGCACGTATTGCCGCCCGAATTGAAACATGGGTGTAACTATATATATATATATATATATATATATATATATATATATATATATATATATAACGATTTTTTGGAAATACGCATTATGCATGCATTTTTAGGAAAAATGTGCAACACAAAAGTTGTAGATCTCGACGATATCTACAACTTTCCTGTTGAACACTTTTCCTAAAAATGCTTGTACAAGGCGTATATCCAAAAAAACGCGTAATAATTCATATAAATCATGAGTTGTGCGGATAGCCAAAACTGGGGTGCGGTTAACAATTGCCTTTTTGATTGATGGATGACATGCGCTTTAATTTAATGAAAATAAATGTGTAATGAAATTCATAAATACATGTCAAATCACTTCATAAATACAACGTGTTGTTCAATAAAATTTACTTTTTACATAAGATTTATGTTTTTTTTAAATAAGAATTACCCCCGCTCAATTTTGTCCGCTCTCGGGAGCTCGATCAACTGACAGTGCACATGAGGCCCATGTTCCCCGCTCGACAATACCCCCGCCTCGACATTGCCCGACAGTGCACATGAGCTTTAAATACACAAACACGCACAAACACACAGATGACACAAACACAGACTGGGGTGTAACACACATAGATACGTAAACACAGACACACACAAGCACAGAAAAACATGCATAGACAGACAAACACTCACACACAACCCAAATACACAGACACAGACAAGCACGTGTACATACAGACATAGATACATATACACAAACACATGGACACAGACACAGACCTGTATAGATACATGGACACATACACAGACACATGGACCGACACACATACATACATACACAGACACATACAGACACAAACACATGGACACAAACACAGACACATGGACCGACACATATACGTACACAGACATTCAAATACACAGACACAGACATACACAGACAGTCACAGTCACAGACACACACACACACACACACACGCAGACACACACACACACGCACACACACACACACAATTACGCCACACACACACACACACACACACAATTACGCCACGACACACACACACACAAACACCAAAGACAGACACACACAAACATTTGTGTACACACACACAAACACACACAAACACACAAACAAAGACACACATAGACACAGACACATGCAGATACATGTAAACACACAGACACACATACATACAGATACAGACACACACATGCACAAGCAAATATAGATTATGCACAAACACAGACACAGCCCCCATGCAACATGCACACACACACACACACACACACACACACACATGCACAATCTCGATTTTGAGTCGAGATCGAGTTCAATGAGCTCAATCTCGAACTCGAGTTCAATGACCTCAATCTCGATTTTGAGTCGAGCTCGAGTTCGTTGAGCTGGAGCTCGATTACTATTCGAGCTTCAGCTCAGATATTTTTGATCATGATGGCGCGCGAGCCATCTCTCGAGATCGAGCAAAAAATGGTCACATATAGAATGTTGAGTCAACTTATCAAATTATGTAATAAACTTGCATAAATGACCCCATTTAAAATTACACAAATATTTGGGTACATATGCGCACCTCCCGGAGGTGCGCGAGCAGATTTGACCGTAGGATTGCGAGATCCCACGGTGGATAAAGCAGTATAAAAGAAGTATTTCAGATGTTTTTACGGGAGATGCATCTCGACCATTGATCGCGAAATCATACGATCTCGCACCTCCCAAATTTGATGCGCATACGTACTTAAATATTTATCTTAAAACTAGGGAATTGTTAAAGGCAAACCCAATATGGCTATCCGCAAACCAATTTCTATGAGTTATTACATGCCTTTTGAAAATACGCCTTGGACATGCATTTTTAGGAAAAGTGTTCAACACAAAAAATTGTAGATCTCATCGAGATCTACAACTTTTGTGTTGAACACTTTTCGTAAAAATGCATGGACAAGGCGTATTTTCAAAAATTCTTCAAAAATTCGCTATAGTTACGATCAGGGCAGCAATACGCTTTGTGCGTGCATTTTAAGGAAAAAATGTTCAACACGAAAGTTGTAGATCTCGACGAGATCTACAATTTTTGTGTTGAACACTTTTCCTAAAAATGCATGTGCAAGACGTATTTTCAAAAGGCGCGTAATAACCCTTAGAAATTGGTTTGCGGATAGCCATTTAAGGTTTGCCTTTAACAATTCCCTAAAACTATGACCTGAATTATTTGGAGGGAAATTTCCCTCCATAATCGACATATATTTTCTAACCCCCATCCCGTCCTTCATCCTGAAGCATATTCTCGAAACCCTCGACCCCCATCCCGTCCTTGATCGCGGCTCGCTTCTTCCTCCAGTGAATCGGCACGACTCCTCATGATACCCTCTCCGGCGTCTCTTCTCATGCATTTTTCTTGATCCAGCAGTGTTCTTGATCCAGCGTTCTTCATCATCTCCTTGAGGTATACCTAAACTCATAGAGTGAAAATGTCTGTGTAAGTGTGTGTGAGCGTTCTTGAGTCACTAAACGCATGGATTAGGGGTGCAGATATATGGATTAGGGGTGCGAATATGCATTTTTCTTTCTCCGTAGAACTCATCGGAAAACTCCGTCGCCATTTCCGTATAGAATACGAAACTATAACGCGGTAAGCTTCCAAACCTAGAGAGAGGAGGTTTACTAAAAAAGTATGTAGAGGGAGGGGAAATGATCAGTGTGCTGCTGCTCAGATGGGAATGATGAATTAAAGAGGAGTGAGAGGTGGGGTTTTTTATATGGGGGGATTGAAGCTGTAAAGAGAATGAATTATTGTGGGGGGTAATGAGAGAAAATCATTCTGATTCATACTCACTATTGTTGTGATTCCTGTCAAAATTGTGTTGAGATTGTGATTCATACATCAATATGTGCATCCCATCTTAGGGCTTAGAAAATATGTAACACAAGCTTATATAATTTGTTAAATTTATTGCTTGGTTGGATGTGATTAGATCTTACTAATGTATAAGAAGTCAAAAAATCTTTTTAAAATATCTAAAAGAATAGTGAGTAATTAATAATATCATTAATTTTCAAAATCTAATTTATATGTGCAGTGTATTTAGCATAGCATACTTCGCTGATTTCTGCACAATGCTCCATGGCTCCCATTGAGAATAGAAATAAATTATTATAAGAGGGATACTCTTAATTTTATCTAATAGGGTTAATTTTATTGGGAGATTTTGGTTGTTTGGTTTGATTGGATCAATTTGTATTGATTTGAATCTACATAAATTTGTGATAAAAATAAAATTTAATAGATTACAAGTTTAAGTTAAAACATTTTAACCTATGTTTATATGAAGCATAATATAATGTGTTTTGATTTGATTTCATTTGAATTTAACAAATCCTCAAACCAAACAAAGATGGTCATTACAAGTGCAAACACCTATCATTAATCAACATCACGCTCCTGTCGGATGATTTTAAAAAAAATCATATTTTTAGGCAAATAAGATCTTAGATTGTTTATAAAAATATGTTAATTAAAAATCAATATTATTTTTCTAGTTTTTTTTTAACCACGTGCTTACTGTGAGTGTGATATTGTCTTATCCCATTCTTTTTTTGTTAGCTATGGATAAAATCTGGATTTATGAACCAGATAGATTCAGTTCTACCTATACTAGAGGCGTGGATTTATTTTTAGAGTTTGCACGGGCAAATGCTATTTACTTTGAAGATAAAATTCTTTGCCCATGCAATGTATGTCGAAACACTAAAACAAAGAGCCTCATTGAAGTTAAAGCAGACTTGCATTTAAAAGGGTTTTACAGATATTATAAGGACTGGATACATCATGGAGAAGCTAAACTGACTAGTTCTTTTGTGTTCAATTCGAATAGTAACAATAGTGGACCTTCTCAAAGTCATGAAAGTAACGATGATATTGAAGCCATCGATGATTTAGTTGATTTGATACATGAGATTAGAGATGCAGAACTTCCAGAACATTCTAACGAAGATAGTACGGGAACTTTTTCAAGTCTATTATGTAATGTCAGACATGAACTATACCCAGGTTGCAAAAAATACTCTTTGTTAGCATTCATTGTTAAACTGCTGCATATCAAAGTAATGAACAAGATGTCAGATAAGTCAGTTAACATGCTTCTTGAATTGCTAAAGGACGTGATGCCAGAAGGTAATCTTATTCCAAAATCTGTTTACTGGGCTAGGAAACTTCTTTATGGTATAGGTTTGGGCTATAAGAAGATAGACACGTGTAGACATGATTGTGCACTATTTTGGAAAGAGAATGAGAAGAAAGATGTGTGTCCTGTGTGTGAAGAACCACGTTGGAAATATAACGAAGGAAAAGGAAAATTAATTGCTCAAAATGTTTTGTGGCATTTCCCCTTGAAACAAAGGCTACAAAGACTTTATATGTCTTCTAAAATAGCAGCTGACATGAGGTGGCATACTGAGAAGCATATAGAGATAGAAGGTACGTTGAGTCATCCGGTAGATTCACTTGCATGGAAGAGTTTTGATGCGATTATCCCAGTTTTGCTGCAGATCCACGCAATGTTAGGCTTGGATTGGCTACGGATGGGTTCAATCCGTTTGGAAATATGAGTACTTCTTATAGTATATGGCCAGTTGTGCTAATTCCATATAATATGCCGTTATACAAAGGTATGAAATATGAGTTTCTTATGATGTCATTATTAATTCCTGGCCCACGTGCGCCTGGAAAAGATATTGATGTTTATCTTAGACCACTGATAGAAGAATTAAAAGAATTATGGAATGGTGTTGAGACTTATGACACATACACCAAAGAGACTTTTAAAATGCATGCTACTCTTATGTGGACAATCAATGATTTTCCAGCTCTTAGTAATTTATTTGGGTGGACCACAAAGGGTTACGGGGCATGCCCAACTTGTTTATATGATACAGATTCTAAAAGAATTCGAAGTAAGATATGCTACATGGGACATCGTCATTATCTACATAATGATCACCCTTATCGAAGGAGTAAATTGTTCGATGGAAAGTCAGAAAGACGTTCAAAACCAAGGGAGTGGAGTGACGCACAATTGCTTTCAGATTTAACCAAACTCGAACATAATTTTGATAAATTTGGAAAACACCCAAGCAAGCGGAAGAGGAAACGCAACAATGAAGAAGGGAATTGGGTAAAGAGAAGCATCTTCTTTGAACTACCTTACTGGCATACACTTTTGATACGACACAACATTGATGTAATGCATGTTGAAAAAAATATTTGTGATAGTGTTTTGGGCACATTGATGAACATTGATGGAAAAAACAAAGATATGGAAAAAGCGCGAGAAGATATGCGAGACCTTAACCTCCGGAAGGAGTTACACTTGATTAGAAATGGAAGTACTATAATAAAACCTCAAGCATGTTATAATCTATCTTCCGATGAGAAAAAAAGGTTTTGCCATTTTTTAAAAAATGTCAAGTTTCCAGATGGCTATGCGTCAAATATTTCAAGATGCGTAAAGGATGGGAAGATTTATGGACTTAAATCTCATGATTGTCATGTTCTACTGCAACGGTTAATTCCTATTGTCATTCATGGGTTTCTACGCGCAGATGTCGTTGAGGCACTATACGAGCTAGGAGATTTTTTTAAAATTTTATGCTCAAAGACACTAAAGGTAGAACATATCGAGAAGTTGGAGATTAATATCCCAATTATTTTGTGCAAATTGGAGAGAATATTTCCTCCAGCATTTTTTGATGTAATTATTCACTTGGATATTCACCTTCCGAAAGAGGCAAAGATACCTGGCCCAGTTCACTCACGTTGGATGTACCCGATTGAAAGGTACTTGTTTTTTATGCATTTATACTTTATTATCTTACATAGCATAAATGAACAATTTTGTTATTATAATCATTGAGTTTTCCCTTTAGGTTTCTTAAAACTCTTAAAGGATACGTACGTAATAAAGCTCGTCCAGAGGGTTCTATAGCTGAAGGATATATTGTAAAAGAGTCTTTGACATTTGTGTCAATGTACCTAAATGAAATAGAAACAAGGTTCAATAAAGAAAATAGAAATGAAGATTCAGTGGAGCATCAACAAGAGTGTGAATTATCAGTTTTTGCATCAAAAGTGAGACCCTTTGAACCTCTTCGCCGTTGCAAAGCACTTTCTAAAAAAGATCTAGATGCAGCTCATAACTTCATATTAAACAATTGTAGCGAAGTAGATGATTTTCGAAGGTTCGATTCATGAAAGAGCTCAATTTCCTTACTTAATTTGTAACAAATTTTGATGTACTTTTTTTTAAATAGTAAGCACATGGAGGAGCTTAAAAGGGACGAAAATGAAAGAAACATTGACAAAACTCATCAAGAACAGTTTCATTATTGGTTTCAAGCTCATGTAAGCTCCAAATACGAAGATACCCTTGAAGATTGTTAATTTATAGTATCATCTATCTAATTAGCTTCCTATTGTATTTTGTATAGATAAATAGAGTGCATCACACAAACTCGGGCGAAGTCTCCAAAGAATTATGGGCATTGGCAAATGGTCCACAATCATACTTAACAAAATTTTACTCTGGTTGTATTGTTAATGAAGTACGATTTCATACACATGATCGAGATGATCGCCGAACAACACAAAATAGTGGTTTACTTGTTGTGGGGGAACATCAAAATATCTTGGTAGAGTTTTATGGAGTATTAAGTAGGGTCGTTGAATTGACCTATCTTCATGGATATAAAGTAGTATTATTTTGGTGTGAGTGGTTTGACACTGGTGGGAAGAAGACTATGCATAAAGATAAATATTTTTTGAGCATCGACATAACTTCTCGTTGGTGTGAAGATGATCCATTCGTTCTTCCAAACCAAGTGCAACAAGTGTTCTATGTCGATGACACAAAACTCGGCGATCCTTGGAAAATTGCACAACTTGTATGTCATAGACACCTTTGGGACATAGAGGAACACGCTGACCTAGAAGTGTAGGAGATGCATGATAACATAGTTCAACAACACGAGTCCTCAGAAACTGAATTAATATATGCTACCGAAGATCAAAACATGCAATTCCTAGGAAGAGATGATATAGAACCTGATATTATAAATATAGAAGTTCTAACTAGAATCCAAGAAGAGGAAGAAATTAATAATATTGTTGATCGAGATGAGTCAATAGATGAGGATGATGAAACACTAGTGCAATATTGTGACGACAGTGATCATAACATGTAAAGCTAATCCAAACGGTACGTTAAGTTTTTTCTTATTCATTAGATCGAAACTGTAATGCAATTCTTCCTTTTTATGATATCTCTAAATAATTTAATGTGATGTTTAACGTTTGCATCTTATTTACTTCGCAGTAATATGCCTCCATAAAATGTTATTCTACGGCGCCCTACGACAAGGAGCAGAAAACAACTGCTTGTTGCTGAAAAACCAACAAATACTGAGGTTGTTGAAATGTCACCTACTCCAAATACACCTTCACCTCCACCAAATACACCTTCACCTAATCTGCAGCAATCACAAAGTGGATCATTTGCCACCATTAATGATGATGATACCACTATTAATGAAGGAAATGATGAAAGTCCAATACAAGGTTCTGATAATAGTAATAAGTATACCTTATTTTATTTCACAAGTTTGTATCATTTAATTGAATCATATATTTATTAAGGATTTTTAATTATGCAGTGGGAAGCTCATCTATAAGAAGAGGTCGTGGGGTGACCACCGGAAAGTCGATTAAGAAAGCAATACTAGAAAATGTATGCTTTATTTAGGTATATTAAAACTTACATACACTTACTATATGTTAACATACTTTTATTTGTTTTGTTAGGACAAGAAACTACTTGAGATTGAGTTTCCTGAAGGTTTTAAGAAGCCGCATCGCTATGCAAAGCACCTTGCAAATGGTATAGGTGTTACTGTAAGACACAATGCGGGTTTGGATATTTTGAACCCATGGAGTGAATTGGGGGAAGAGCTGAAACTTACTTTATATGCTGCATTAGGTGTAAGTAATTAATATTTATATACCATATATGTGAATTTGTTTGGGATAACCAAATAATTTATTCTTTTGTAGCAATGGTTTGTGATAAATAATTGGGAAACAGATAAAAGTGTGCAAGAGTTCATGGAGGAGATGTTTCAACGTAGCTACACACATTGGAGAGGAAGATTATCTGCAAGGCATAGAGATTATATTGTGGCAGGAAAGAATCCAAGAGCTAGTAGCCCATTTGAGTGGATCTCAATCGAGAATTGGTGTCAGTTGTGCGATCTCTTTGAAAGTGAGACTTTTAAGGTGAATGTGACTACTTAAGTAAATTCTGTTTAATACATATGTTATTAATCACACATTCAATGACTAGAATCCAATACTTTTGTTTGCTTGCAGAAAAGGTCCAAGGCAAATGCTGATAATAGATCACACATGTCGTTTACTCATACGTCGGGTTCTAAATCCTACCATTCCCGACTGCTGGAAATGGTAATGCAATAAATACATGTGAGTTATTGATTACTATGACATATTCTCAAATATTTTTTTGATATACAGGTTAATCAAAGCCCGGTTGAGAACTTTGCGAACACCCATAAGAAGAATGGGGTGTTTGTCAGCGAGAAAGCAGAAGCGGCATACGTAAGTCAAAATATATTTGAAACTTTCGCAAAATTGATTGATAACATATGTTTCTATTATAACACCATATTTTACAGCGTGAAATGGAAAGGACAAGGACAACAACAGATTCTGACAGTGATCTCATAAGCTCTGAGAGAGAAATTATAAAGACTGCACTTGGAAACAAGTCTGGTTATGACAAAGGGCTAGGCTATGGTGTTGTGCCTTCAAAACGAATGAAGAAGACATTGAATGTGACTACTCAGTTGAAAGAGAAGTTGAATGTAGCGGAAGAAGAATTGCGCGATGCCACGACTCGTCTAACAGCACAAACAGAGCTTATAGATAAACAAGTAGCTTTGATTCAAACACACAATGCAGAGATTGCAGGATTAAAGGAGGGGCAAAATGAGCTGAAAGAGCAGCTGGCATTCGTTCTGCAAAAATTTGGGGCAATTCCTTGACTTTGATGCACACACCATTTACTTTTTGGTGCACTTTTTTGTTGTCAAATGGTTTATGACTGTTAGTTTTTTAGTTTACTGCTTTGTGACTAATTTATTACTTTTGCTTGGATTATGACTGTTAGTATTTTGGTTCCAAGCTTGGGAATCTGCTTGGTTTGTTGGCTTGGATGATTCTGTTTTGCCGATTATATACTGATTAGTAGGTTTTGTTAGTGGGGTGTTAGACTATTTGGCATTTTGCTGCTGGGTATGTATTGCAGGTCTTGCTTTGGCCAGAACAGTTTCTCCGGGTATGCAATATTACCAATATGTCTGTTGTTTCTGTTTCATTTTCTTCTTTGGCTTCTTCATATGTTGATGGCACAGTACCATATAGTGCAGTATGAGACTGTTGATAAAGTTCTTCTAGTGTTTTTGTTTTTCGTGGAGGAGATGCAGATTCACAAAAAGGTCGTTCAGAACTGGATCTAGGCCGACGGTGACCGCTTCCGATTCCCTGGCGGCGGCATAATGTTTCCTCAAGGCGCCGACGCTTATACTGACGACATCAATGAACTCATTCCTTTAACTGATGGGAGTATCAGAACTGCCACTGATACTGGCTGCGGAGTAAGGATTTATGACAGAGTTGTATGTAAAAGGATTCCTATGAGTTTCTCATTCTGCTTCAAAATTTGTAGGTCGCGAGTTGGGGCGTATCTCTTGAAGAGGAATATACTCGTGATGTCGTTTGCTCCAAGGGATACTCATGAGGCCCAGGTGCAGTTTGCATTGGAACGGGGAGTTCCGACCATGATCGGAGTCATGGCGTCGATGAGGATTCTGTACCCTGCCAGATCTTTTGACATGGCTCGCTGTTCTCGCTGCTTGATCCCATGGCAATCTCTTGGTGCGTTCCTGCCATTATAACTGTGCATAGCTTTTTTAAAATGCACATCTTAAATGACATTTTTCTTCTTCTTCCTGCAGTTGTTCACCTATATGATTGAGGTAGACAGAATTCTGCGTCACTTATCCCATACATCTTTCTGCAGCACTTATCCCATGCATCTTTCTGCAGCACTTATAAGAGCCACTATGGACAAGTTGGTATTTTATGGGTTCTGGGTGACTATTATAGGTTTACTTTTTTTTAGTAATTCCTGGAATTTAGTTGCGTTCAATTGAATTGTCAACCTACTTAAAAAAACGCATGTTGGAATATGGCTCAAGTAAGCATTATTCTAATTAGTTTCTTCAAGTAATGATGATATGAGGTGGGTTGATTAGGATGTTGTTTGTTTTGGGAATTGTAGAACCTGGATGGATGTACAGTGGCCACAGCCGCCAGAGATGAGATGTTGAGATTTTGGAATGCATTTGGGAATCCAGGAGTTGATAAGCCTGCAACTAAGGCGGCATGCTCGAAACCATTTTCCAACTACAGTCGCATCACCATGTCACCGGGGACATCATGGGTATGGCTCTGCGGGATCATTGGTCTTCACTCGGTGATTTGCTTGTTTTTTTTTGATAGGGTTTCGATTGGGTGTGATTTGCTTTGTTCTTTGGGGGCATGTGTTTGGGTTTTGATTGGATGATTATATTCTTAAGGTTGCTACATGATCTAATATTTGGTCCCTTCCAGTAATCATGCAGTTCTTTCAACTATTTCATATGTTGCCTAATTTGATGTTGATGGAATGATTTAGTAGTAATTTTGAGCAAATTAAACTATAACATTAATAATTTTGGTATGCAGCATGTTGTATTTTTTTCCAAACTCCTAGTGATTTATTCATGAGCTGCATAGAGTACTATTACTAAAACTTTAACCAATTTATTTTATGAATTATGATAATCCACTTCCCCTTTTGTGAAAATGGATAAATTTTGACTTATGATGATTTAGGAAGGAGAAGTGGGTTTCCATTCCCAGTCTTTAAGCTATTTTTAAGTGCACATTCTTTTCTAATTAAAGAGGCAGTTCACTCTTATGGAACAAAATGGAAGTTGTAGAAAGAAGAAGGAAAACTTATGGTTATTTCAACAAAGTTTAGGCAACTTAATTAGGAATGTAGATTTTTTTTTCTTGTTTGTGTGCCTGCACATTAAAATTTGTTGCATTGCGATTTGTTACCTATTTTGTTCATATTACGATTGAAGATGTGCAATTATGTATAAAATGAATCTGGTTTCAAGTCGTGCATGCACATGACAAAGTGGAATTACTAAATTGTTTTATTAAACTTGAGCATTGTTTTTCTTGCTCTAGTTGGATGCTTTCATCTTTTGGTTGTCATGAACTTCTGCTTGCTAATATTTTTGATCTATTACTTTCAGTTTTTTTTACTTCTCAGGACGTTGCTTGTCATCAATTTATCATACCGTTTTTCTATTTTCGCAGGTTGCCTGTGAAGATCATTATTCAGGGTTCAACTCTTGAGGATTCTTGTAAGAAAGCTTCACTTTACTGTGCATTATGAGTTAAATTTATGAGAAAGAGGACTTCTATCCATACTATAATAGGCAATATGGTTAACTAATTTTATAGATGGGCAATGTATATATGTTTTTTGTGTGTATTACTTCTACATGAATTTGTACTTGCATGTATCAAGATTGAGTTAAAGTGTTTGCATATAAGATGTTTGTTCCAGCTTGATTTTTTCCCAATTTTGCACATGCGCACATATAATTCAAGTGGTACTAGTGACCTGTTATTGTATGGTGACAGTGTTTGTTCTGAGATGGTCTGCTACACAGATGGTTTGCTACCAACATGTCTTGGATTCAGTTATTATATGATTCAGTTATATACTATATGATTAAGACTATCCTGAGATTTTCTTATCATGTATATAAAACAATATGTAAACTGATATCATGCCTTTGTTTAGTGTTCTATATATTACAATTTAATAAAATCTTGCCATTTCATGTAATGTTGTCATTTAGTTTTTGACCTGTTTACTATTGGTTTTTTATTGTCTCTCTTGATCATCTGTAAGAATACACGAGAAGGGCTTATGCTCAAATTTTGAGCTACGGGGCAAGCAACTCTATGTTCGAATGACATAATGTTTTTCCTTTTTTTGTTTGAAATGATCTTCTGGATTGGAGTCGGTATTGCTCTCTTTTAATTGTAGGGTGATCTTAATTGCTCTCTTTTATTTGTAGGGTGCTCGAGCATTGACCGACAAGTGACGAAAGATTTATTAGTCAGAAAGTGATGGACGATTCATTTTCCGAAAAATGACGGAAGATTTATTAGAAACATGTTGATCTTGTAATGTAATATTGTATTATTTTAGAAGAGATGATAATAACTTGTACTCTATGTAATACTTTTTTGTGTGAATAAATACATGTTGATCTTGTTACGAAATATTAAATGTGTGTTTTCAAGATTATTATTTGTAAAAAAATCTCAGGTACACAAAAAATAGAAATGGAATATTTTTGATATATAAATGAATTGGCTGTAGTAAGAGAAATGGAAAACAAATGTAATGATTTTTTCGTTACTATTGTTTAATCTATTGTAACGAAATAATGTTTATTCTACTTTATTGTAACGAAGTTAGTTTATTTTTAGTGAGGAAAAAATAAAATATTTGTAACGAAATAGTTTTAATCGTAACTGTTTTTTTGTGAGGAAAAAAAAAACATTCGTAACGAAATAATATTTATTGTGACCAATTTATTGTGAGGAAGAATCTTTTTTTGGTGAGAAAGTATCGTTTGTTACAATTCATTTATTTGTAACGACATGCATACATTCGTTACAATAACCTATAGCGTCGAGCTTTAGAGGAGGACCGTTACTTAAAGATTTTTTCGTTACCAAAGAGTTTTTGTAACGAATTTTGGCACTTATTGTAACGAATTAGGTCCTTACTATAAGTGCAGTTTGTTGTAGTGACAGAAGATTCCAGAAGGAGAGAGAGAAGTTCAAGCAAGCCAAGGTATGATAAAACTCCTAAACATGAGATAATCTGTTTTTCTTGCAGGAAACCCTGACACTTTTCTACTGAATGTCCTGAGGAAGACAAGAAAAGGAAAAACAAGCAGAAGAAGGAGCACGGGAAGAAGTCCTTCATGAGAAAGGATAAGAAAGGAGAAAGAGGTCTCTTAGCTGAGACCTGGAGTGATTCAGATTCATAATCAAGCTCCTCCTCATCTGATGATGGTGAAGTTAGTGGACCAGAAGAAGCCTGCCTAATGGCTTTGGAAGATTCCACTAATGAGTTTGAGGTAAGCATCTTTGAAGATTTTGACTTTTCTTCAAAAGATTTTAAAAGATGTTTTACAGAATTCTGCGAAGACTATATTGACAATCAAAAGGAACTTGAAATAATCAAGTCTGAAATAAAAGCTATTAGTTTAGATCCTTTATCCTCAGTTAACAATAATCTGAAAGGTGAATTGTTTAAGAAAGAAGAAGAAATAAAATTCTTAGATAAGGAAAATTTAGGCCTAAGAAAAGAACTCTCAAAAGCAAAGGCCTTTGAAGACTCCCTCAATGGAAGGAGTCAAAAGATCAAAGAGATCTCACAAAATCTCTCTAAGAGATTTGATCATCTTAATCAAGAATCTCAATAACTCACAAACAAACTTGTTTGTGACAGACCAAGTACATATGTTAGATCTAGGCTTGATAATTTATTAGACTCATGTGGAGAACATGATAAAAATAACCCTAATAAAATAACCACATTTAATAGGGTAAACGCCAGTGATGAATCAGGAATCCTAGGTAAACTGCCCTTAGAAAATTTAGATCTCCCTTTGGAAAATGAATGTGCTACATGCAGAAGTTATAAAAATGAAATACAAGAGATGGATGAAACTTTTGAGGAGTATAGAAATGATTACCAAGCCCATATTGATTCTTATATCTCCACTCTTAAAAATAGCACAAATGCCTACAATAAAGCCAGACATGATTTAATGATCAAGAATGATAAATTAAGGTCAGAAATCCACTTGCTTAAGAAAGTTGTAAATTCAAATTCACAAGCCATGAATGATATGAATCATACGTCGAATAGAACTCGACGCAATCTTTGGGATGCGCCGAATGCATCTCGACGGACTCCTGCATATGCGTCGACATCATCTCGAAGTAGCTATGTGTTGGGTTTTCCTTAAAGGTATACACATTAAATGTGCGCAGCGGAATATATCAAGAACAACCCAAAGAGACATGTTGATCGTGCTAAAAGCATGAATCAAGAAATTGAGGGAACAATAAATTTACCTTCTAGGGATTGAGTCGATACACAATCAAAATCTCCAAGAAAAGTCTTCTACGATCTGGAATCCTATTCCAAGTCCTTGCTTTGTGCTTCCTTCAGCTACATCAACGTCGGACTGCTCGTCGGAGGAGTTAGTGTAGAATTGTGTCTACGCCTCTATAGAAGTCCACACGAGTAAGGTGAAACCCAAGCCTCTTGTCCAATATGAGCTAGGTAGGAGAAGGAATGCCCTCTACGTCTCCACAGATTACTAGATCTGTTAAAGGAGATGAGGTGACTCCAAGGAATGCGGCTAGAACCGAACGGGAACACTTCCCATCGATGTCAATAAGTGGCATGATCTTGCGGGAACGATTCCCTTCAATCTTCAGAAGTAACGACTAGATCCCAAAGGAACGATTCATCTTGATCTACTGGTCGGCGAGAGACTTCACATACGGGTAAGGGCACGCCATCGGAAATTGCAAGTCGCCGGTCGTCCGCTTCCGTTCTTCTCTCGGGATCACTTCAAAGGGATAACACTACTAAAACCTAAAAGGTTTAGGCTATTTATATCCCGAGAAAAGAAAGACCACGGCATCTGCTATCCACAAACCAAGTTAAAATAGAATTCGTCGAGTGCACATGGGTCATCGAGATCATTCGACGAATTCGTCGAGACATTCGATGATTTTGTCGAGATCAATCGATGATTTCGTCGAGAGGGGATTCGTCGGTTAGATCTTCTTCGCCGATACCTGTCTGATGGAATGACTCTACAAATATATCCAATTTGTCGAGTCATCTCGATGAATTGACATACTTCGTCGGGTCATTCGAAGGACTGTTTCGTCGAGTAGATCTAATTAGCCGATGAATCCCCTCGACGACATGAAATAAGTTTCTTCGAGATATTCTCGAAAACTTGCCAACATGCTCCATACAATATTCACAATACCTATGGAGCAATCAGTCGACTCGACCCAATTCCAATAAGTGTAGGATTGGTCCTTAACTCATATCCTATATGAGTAAGGCCAACACAAACAATCTCCAACTTCTCTAATACTCTTATGTGCGACCCTATAGGCTCATATCGCATTGGCAGTAAGACTAACTGTTGATTCCTTCTGGATCATCAAAGAAACTCCAACAGTCTCCCACTTGATCTAGAAGGTATCAACAGAAGTCGTACAAATAATAAGCGGCATCTAGTAATGCATCATTGCTACCCAAGCAATAAGAGTTCATAACTTAATAAGCATGTCTGTGACCAATGTATCAATGATGTCACGTCCCTTTGTCCCTTACATCCGGATAGAACTAGAGGCATGGACCGTGTCACCCTCATAATTGTTCAATCCTAATTTCCTGATCTAGAATAGACCTTAAGAGATTGGTAGGCTCAATATCAAATATTGGCTCAACCCAGCATGGCCATGTATTTCTCGATCTCATTCCATCAAGGGGCCCATGGATGTAACTCCTTTCATAAAGGAGGCCAAATTTCATTTCTGTCCACACACAAACACCAAAATGATTCGTAATATACCCAATAACCACCCTTATCAACAACCTTTCTCAAGTAAGACTTTAGATGGCATCAAAGCATGCTCTTCCTCACTTGATGAATGCTGTGACTTCAGGTCAAAGGACCACAAACACCATTGTCACTTGATATCTACTTGTGACATGTTCATATAACAATCCACAAAGTAGTCTCACGGGGGTCTGTCCAGTACAACTTGTTCTTAACAAGTACCCATGTGATGACTTGATATCACAATATCATGACCTCTGAGAACCAGTCATGAGTAAACGCACATGCTAGTCTTATGGTCTCATCCTCGCCCTAATTTCTAGGATGATACCTCGACCCGGGACCTTTTAAGAATGAAGCTTCTAATTAAACATAGGTCCTCACATTCAAGTCACGCACTTGAATTCCTATGGAAGCAATTATTCTAAGGGAATCTATTATGCTAATTAATATATCATATAGAAACAATTAACATAATAAAAGAACTTGCCATAAATGCAAAAAGAAATACATAGTACATAACACAATTCATCCAATGAATAAATAACCAACAAACATGCAATCCACAAGGCTCCCACTAAAGATGATCATTCAGGTATCTAATACCCATTGATCTAACATGACCATCATGCTTCCTTTGCGCAAGAGGCTTTGTCAGTGGATCCGCCACATTTTCTTCAGTCGGTACTCTACAAATGCTCACATCTCCTCGATCGACAATCTCTCGAATAAGATGGAACCGCCGAAGTATATGCTTGGAGCGCTGATGAGATCTAGGTTCCTTAGCATGGGCAATTGCACCGTTGTTGTCACAGTAGAAAACTACGGGATAAACAATGCTAGGAACTACATCTAGATCGCCGATGAATTTCCTAATCCACACAGCCTCCTTTACCGCATTTGCGGTAGCAATATACCCGGCTTCTGTTGTAGAGTCGGCAACTGTCTCCTTGCTTGGAACTCATACAGCTTACAGCTCCTCCATTAAGGCAGAATACAAAACCTGACTGGGACTTTGAATCGTCCTTATCAGTTTGGAAGCTAGCATATGTGTAACCACTTACAATGAGCTCTTCCTCTCCACCAAACACCAAGAATGTATCCTTCATCCTTCTCATGTACTTTAGGATATTCTTGACTGCTATCTAGTGACCATCGCCTGGATCAGACTGATACCTGCTTGTCATGCTCAAAGTATATGAGACATCGAGTCGAGTACACAATATTGCATACATGATTGATCCAATTGCTGAGGCATTTGGAATCAACTTCATGCGGTCCTTATCTTCCAAAGATTTAGGACACTGATCCTTAGAGAGACTCACACCATGAGACATGGGTATGATTCCCTTCTTGGACTCAAGCATGTTGAACCGTTTCAACACCTTATCAATGTATGTACTCTGGGTCAAACCTAGCAACTTCTTCAATCTATCTCTATAGATCTTAATACCAAGTATATAAGTCGCTTCACCCAAGTCTTTCATAGAAAAGCAATCCCCTAGCCTATTCTTAACAGCTTGAAGGGTCGGAATGTCATTCCCGATCAGCAGTATGTCATCCACATACAGTATCAAGAAAATGACAATGCTCCCACTAATCCTTTTGAAACACAAGGCTCATATTCGTTCTTGATGAAACTAAACACTTTGATCTTCTCATCAAAATGCATATTCCAACTTCGAGAAGCTTGTTTCAATCCATAAATGGATCGATTCAACTTGCATATTTTAGTGTCTTCACTTGGAGATACAAAACCCTCGGGTTGTGTCATATACACTTCCTCAAGGAGGTTTCCATTAAGGAAAGCCATTTTGAAATCCATTTGCCATATCTCGTAGTCATAATACGCAACAATAGCAAGTAGAATTCTGATGGACTTGACCATAGCTACAAGGGAAAAGGTCTCATCATAGTTAATACCATGAATTTGCTTGAAACCTTTAGCCACCAGTCGGCCTTTGAATGTCTGTACATTCCCATCCATGTTGGTCTTCTTCTTGATTTATATACATGGAGTCCATTTCAGATTTCATGGCCTCAAGAAACATATCAGAGTTTGGTCCATTCATAGCCTCTTGGTAGGTCGCTGGTTCATCATCATGATCCATAAGCAACACATTACCTATTTGAGTCATGAGAAATCCATGTCTCTCAGGCTCAACTCTAGGTCTACCAGATCTATGAAGGACTTGTGTTTCTTGATCAGGTTCTCTAGCTACAATAGATTGTAGTCCTTACTCAGGTTCCAATTCACGCTCATTCATTATTTGTGGTTCTTGAACCTCTTTAAGTTCTACCTTGGTATTTTCTCTAGATAGAAACTCTTTCTCTAGAAAAACACCACTCCTAGCGATAAAGACTTTGCCCTCAAAATGATGGTAGAAGTAATACCCTTTAGTTTCCTTAGGATATCCCATAAGATAACACTTATCTGATTTGAGTTCCAGCTTGTCAGACATTTGACGTCGTACGTATGCCTCATAGCCCCAAATCTTAATGAAAGACATACTAGGATGCTTCCCAATCCATATCTCAAATAGTGTCTTTTGAACCATTTTCTTTGGAACATGATTTAGTGTAAAAGCAGCAGTCTCTAGAGCAAAACCCTAAACCAAAACAGGCAGATCTGCATGACTCATCATCGACCGTACCATGTCTAACAAAGTATGATTCCTCCACTCAGAAACACCATTATGTTGCGGTGTCCTAGGTGGGGTGAGCTGTGATACAATACCACACTCTTTTAGATGATCACAGAACTCCTGACTCAAATATTCGCCACCTCGATCAGTTCGGAGCACTTTTATCCTTTTTCCCGATTGGTTCTCTACTTCATTCTTAAAGTCTTTGAACTTTTCAAAGGTCTCAGATTTGTTCTTCATAAGAAACACGTATCCGTATCTACTGAAATCATCAGTAAATGTAATGAAGTAGTGGAACCCACCTCTAGCCATATAACTTATGGGTCAGCACACATCACTATGTATGACACCCAAGAGATCATCTGCCCTCTCAGTATGACCAGTGAAAGGGGCTTTGGTCATTTTGCCTAATAAGCAAGACTCGCATCTCTCAAATGATTCATAATCAAATGAGTCCAATAGTCCATCTCTATGGAGTTTGGATACACATTTCTCGTTTATATGGCCCAAATCACAATGCCAAATGTATGTAGGATTTGAGTCATTTGTTCTTAGTCTTTTATTATTTTCTACATTATATATCGGATGGTCTAAGTTCAAAACATATAAACCATTAAATAATTGGGCTACACCATAACAAACATCATTTATATAAATTGAACAATAATTGTTCTTAATTATAAATGAAAAACCTTTCATGTCAAGACATGAAATGGATATAATGTTTCTAGTTATGGATGGAACGAAATATCAGTTATCTAAATCTATTATAAGCCCAGTGGGTAAAGAAAGATGATAGACACCAACAGCAACTCTTACTCCATTTCCAACGCGTAGGTATACCTCCCCTTTACCCATCATTCTTCTCCTTCCCAGTTCCTGCACTTTTGTACAAATATGAGAACCACATCCAGTATCCAATACCCAAGATGAAGGAGCAGAAAGATTTATTTTTATAACGAAAATACTTGAAGCGGAAGTCATACTTCCCTTATTTTTCTACAGATCCTCAATGTAGAGGGGACAGTGCCTCCTCCAATGCCCTGCCTTACCACAGTGGTGGCACATTCCTTTTTTCGCCAGACCTTTCCTTTTCAGTGCAGAAGACTTGGGATCAAGATGAGACTTAGATCCAATCTTCGTCTTCTTAGATCCCCTGGCCTTGCCCTTTCCCTTATGCACCATCAGTATGGGGCTGGTAGGCTTGGCCTTTGAAGGACTTTAATTAAGGGTAGCTAATCACCTAGAGGGGGGGTGAATAGGTTATTTGAAAAACTATTGCAGTTATTAATTATAACCTAAAAGACTGATCAGAGCTTTCAAGAATAAGAGCACACACAGAAAAGACACAGAATTTTATAGTGGTTCCCCTTATCTTGGGTAATCCACTTTCCCCCTTCTCCCTTCTAGCAGTGTGCCAGATAGGGTTTATATCTCCTCCAGAACTCAGACCATAAACAGGTCTTACAGCTCAGATCACAACAGATCTTACAGACTCAGATCTCACAGATCTTACTCTCTCAGATCTCAGTAGATCTTACAAACTTAGATCTCACAGATCCTACCTCAGCCTTTATAATTAGGCTTACAGCTCAGATTCACCCCTGAATCCTACAACTCAGATCACACATGATCTCACAACTCAGATCTTTGACAGATCCTACACTCAGATCTGATAACTCAGACCCTACAGGGATTGATAAAGAAAATAACAATACTTAGACTCTGCTTCTTCAAATTATTGAGTCTTCTTGATCTGCCTGAATGATCAGACAGAAATATTCAATAGAATAGCAGCAGCAAATGATCTTCTTGATTCGACAGGCTGTGATGACTGTTCTTCTTCGTAGGAAGACAGATTCTTCCTTCTTAATCTTCTTCTTTCAGAAAGATGTATTAGCACCAGATTGCTGAAAGAAATCTTCATGTTAGATCAGTTCTGAAAGAGAAGATGACTTCTTCAGATTATTTCTCAGACTTTCCCTCAAAATGATGGAGACGATAATGGCTTTCGAAAGATAAGAGTAATCAACTGCTTAACACATAGGTCATGCCTTCTATTTATAGCCCGCCATCTCCAACATCTGTTACGCTCCTCCACGTCAGCACGACGCTAAGTCTTCAACGGTCTTTAATGGCTTCCGAGGAAACAAGGGCTCAGCTAGTTGTAGAAGAAATTTCTCAGCTCAGAGTATCTGTAGAAAAGGCGCTGAGTACTGAGCATTTCTGTCGACGCTTTTTCCATTAGGTGTCGAGCGATATGTAGATACTCGACACATACTTCTTAGACTGAAGCTCTTGACTCCTCCTTCTTAGGCATTGAGAAATCATCAGTTATTCGACACCTTTTATTTGTAGAAGTCGAGTAACGTACAGAGGCTCGACGCTTCTTAACTATGCCTTCATATCTAGACTCCTCTTGTTGGCGCATAGCTAACTGAAGTTTGGTCGACACTTCTCTTTCCACGGCGTCGAGCGATATAACTTGGCTCGACGCTTCCAAACTTGGTCTCATAACTCCAGCGGCGACCTTGTCTATTAGAGCAGTAGACATGAGTCAACGCTTTTAGGTCACAGGCGTCGAGCGATGTATGATGTCTACACGCTTGTGAACTTGGATGAATTCCTTGAGCACTTTGCCTGACCAGATCTCCTGCACATTGATTCTAGAGAGTATATCAAATACATTCTGAGATATATCTTTGACTTAGGAATGGACTTCTCCAAATCTAAGACATTGTGGACAATGATCCCAACAATCTCCCCCTATTTGAAGAAGTCATAATCTCAGTCAATGATATATCCCTCTTTTCAAAGATAATCAATATTTTCTAATTTCTATATAGGTAATCAAAATAAAGAGTATAATACCTTATAAAATTAGATTACCAAAACATTCTATCCACAGAAATTATCTAAGACATGATTTCCCATATAAGCGCAAAAACACAAGCAGTTCAGAATAAAACATGTCATGAAGAAAAAAAGGATCACATCACATGCATATATATGATAATGAAAAATAGTTAGCACTGGGAGCTCATCAAGATTGTTCAAAGATATATCAATTACATTTCTCTGAAAATACTTAGTAAAGATTAAAATCCTAATGTTGTTCTGGTTCCTTGATCTTTATTCCTCTTTTGCCTCTTTTGGAAAGGGCTTCAGCAACTTCTTTTCTTCTCTTGAAATAGCCAAACGGCTTTGGAAAGTATCTGATTGGCTCCTTATCACCTGCCTGAACCTTCCCAGCCAATTTGTCAGCCTTGAATTTTATCTTCAGTTCCTCTTGATCCCTATGCTTCAACCATTCAGCTTCAGAATACAATTTTCCTCTTTCATCTGGATTACCTTTCACAGCTTCCCATGCTGTCAGAATCATTTCTCTTGAAGAGGGAGACCAATGTTCAAAATCAACCCTTGATTGAACCTCCTCTCTGAACTTTCTTTTACTAGATTCTACTTGCTCACTAGTAAAGTTCTCTCTTTTGCTTTTATCCTCAGGACTATACATTTTAGCAATTTGCTTTTGAACTTGTGTAAGAGAAGCTGGCCTGGTCTCAGAAACTTGATCATTCTCATAATCTATGGGAGGATATCCAAAAGTTTCTCTTATAGTATTTGAGGTCCACACAGCATGCTCAGAGATTGCTTGAATCATTGACCTCTCCCCCTTTAGGACCTTCAACTATATGATCTCTTATAACATTCTTCTGAAACCTGACTTGACCCTCCAAATGATGAATTCCACTTTCAATGGTTTTCTTTACCTTAAGGAGATGGTCATCTATGGTATCTGCATTCAACTTTGCTTGATCTTTTAGAATTATAGAGCTCTCATCAATTTTAGCCAAAATAGCAATATCCTGCTGTTGCAGTCTAGCTTCAATCTTAGCTGTACCTGTAAGGACTTGTGCAACATGTTCTTTATACAAAACTTGCATGTTGTTACTTAGAATTCCTTGATTTGTTTGAACATCATCTACTGTCTTTGTAATTCCAGCTTGTGACTCTTTAAGAACCTTTGATGTCTCTTTGATTGTATCAAGTTGTTCAGTTGTATAATCTACTGAAGCACCAGCTCATTTGAAAAACTTTACCATTCCTTTCTCAAAGCAGTGATCTGATGATTAATTTCAAATCTAATCAATTTCAGCTGGAAATCTACTTCATTTTTCATTTTTGTGTTATTATCTTCAATATATTGTTCTAATAATCTTCTTTGATTATTAAGCAACACCTCCAGCTGAGGTAGTATAGCACTTAGATCCACATTGATTTCCTTTTCCATTCCAATACCTCTACTGCTCTCTTCTTTGATGAAAGAGTCATTTCTCTGGCTCATATGTGAGCTAGAGGATTCTATCTTGATCACCTTCTCATCAAGTTTCTTTGTTGCTTCAGGCTCTTCTTCCACATCTATAGCATCAACTACAGAATTCACTTTAGCAGGGATCTCAGCCTGAGACTCCCCCTCAAATGGTGCATTGTCTTGAGCTGGAATTTCATCTTGAGGCTCCCCCTCAATGTCTGCATTGATCAGATCAATTTCGTCTTGAGCAGTGATCTCATCCTGAGCCTCCCCCTCAATTTGAAAAAACCCTTCAACTCTAGCAGGGGATCCATGATGACTTCCTCTCTCTTCTTCTTCTTTCTCATTCTCATCATTTTCTTTATAGAACTTGTCAACCCCTTCCAGTAATGGATCAGTACCTGTTGGTGTGTCAGGAGTACTGTCCCTAGGTTTGTTTCCCTCTTCTTCTTCAGATGTTGTGAGGTTAGGATCATGAATTGGAGAGGATCTAGATTTTCCTTTGGAAGAGGATGAGCTTGATGAGCTTGAAGGAACCTTCTTCTTCTTTTGCTTCTTATCTTTCTTCTGCTTGGGAGAAAGATCTACTGGTGGAAGATTTGATAAAACTCTCTCTCATCTCTCTATCATTCTAAGGTCCATCTTCTTCATGTGATTTATCTTGGATCCAAGTTTGTTATTTAAAGAGTCTGGAATGACTTTTACTAAATATAGAGATAATATCCTACCCATGTTGGGTACTTGGATACACTCAATTATTCTGTCAAACACCACCCTCCCCCAATCTGTTCTCAAAGAATGAATAATCCTGGTTAGTAGAATAAACATTTTCCTGGAAATTTTTTAATGAGATCCAGTCTTGCACAACAGGCCCTTTCCGATCACATCTGTTAGCAATTTTCCTCTTGAATTCATTCCTTTCCTAGAATACTTCTAGTGATTTCACATGATGTTTCAATTCCACACCATATTTGTGCTAATCTAATCTGTTCAGAGCTCACTTCTTCTTCTTCTTCATTGCATTTTAATCTTGGCAGTTCTAGTGCCTTAGCGAGTCTTGATGGAGTGATCTTAATCTTCTTACCATTTACAGTGGTCCTAAGATTCGAATTGACGGAGTCTATTACGATATTTGAGTAAAGTTCTAAGACCTCTCGTTTCCAGATAAGAGTCGATTCAGATAGCACGAATTCTAGTCCTGCTTTGTAGATTAACTCGATGGTTAATTTGATTTCTACTGGAGCTGATTGGAATCCATTGCGAACAAGCTCGCTTCCTTCATAAAGGTAATCACTGCTCTTGGGAGGAATTGTGGTTGATGATCGAAGAGTGAGAGAATTGATGGAGAAATTTTCTAGGGCAAATAATTTCGAACTTAGAGATCTAGGGCATATGTACTAATGAAGTGTCTTCTCCATTTATAGAATTTCTAATTCAAGAAGATGAATAGCCGCGCGCCGAACTTGTTTGTCAAGATTGACCAAATGGTTCAAATTTACCCTGTCGAGACGGACTAGCTATGTTCGCTCAAGCGTTGAGATAGATCGACGCCATTTTTCTTCGGTCGACGCCAGGTATTGTAACGCCCCTGATTTTCGTTAATTATTTTACGTGCCCGCTGTGACGTAATTTTGGCGTAAGGGCGTTACGTCAGCTCGTCTAGTAGTGTGTTGAGCCTTAGCTTAGTTAAAGTATGTCTTGTAGATCGAGCGTGCGAGATTTCGCATCGTTTCGAGTTAAGGTAAAGATTTTGGGTGGATATCAAGATTTTAGCTTCGGGAGGCTTTAGCCCGAGTTTGGCCCATCGGAATTGAATTCTGACTTCGCCGTTGGATTTGTAGCGCCGTGTTTCAGTTAAGGTGCGAATTTCGTAGAAATCTGAGGTGATCTAGTTTCCCTCGCGGTTTTAAGTGAATGGGGGAATTAATTAATTAATTAATTAATTAGGTTTTTTATATAAAGCCTAAAATCTTCTTCCACTATTCATCTTCTTCCTCCCTCGATCAAATCAGCCGCCGAGCGAAAGGGCGAGTGCGGAGCTTCGAGGAGCGTTCAATCGGCGATTTCTAGGGCTGTAGTAGTCGGAATCGCGTTTGGAGAGTAGATTTGGAAAGCTCTCGGCGAGATCTTCGTTCTAGCGGTAAGCTTTTCCCGTTTTATGGAATTTTTAGAGTTAGGGTAGTGACCTAACCCCTTCTTTCGACCCGAAAAGTTTCAGGAATCTGTGCTCGTGTGTTTCCCTAGCCGATCCATAGCTTTCGGAGCGGAGATCTTCGAGTTTGCAAGGTTTAAGGCAAGTGGCTTCCTCCTCCTCTTTGTTTGGTTAAAGTCATGGTTTTTCTTTCTCCTGATAGATGCTTGGTGAACTGTGGGCTCGTGTTTCGAGCGTCTTGTTTGATAGATAGAAAACCCTAATCTTCCCCCATCCGTAGTGTCAGAAATTTCCTCCCGGAAGGCACCACCGTTCCCTAATTTATCCGTTGATTGTCCTTCTCGAGAAGCCCTGGTAGTTTTCGAGAAGTTGTTTGAGCCAAGTTTTCGAGAAGACCCATTGACCTCTCGAGAAATGCTTGATTTCTCGAGAAATCCCCCGCTGGAACCCCTTGACCTCTCGAGAAATGCTTGATTTCTCGAGAACTTTCCCGTTGGAATCCCTATACTTCTCGAGAAATCCCTTGTCCTCTCTCGAGAAATCCCTTGAGCTCTCGAGAAATCCCCTGACCTCTTTCGAGAAATCCCTTGTCCTCTCTCGAGAAATCCTTCCAGTTCCCGAGAAGTGCTGCCTTGAATGCGGTCCTTCTTCTTCTCGATAAATGATGGTAAGAACTTCTTTTTGGGGTGATTTTGTTTGTGTGGTTTCTGGTGGTGGGATTTCAAAATTTTGGACGGGGCTCTGCCCCGCACCCCGCAAGGGCTCTGCCCCTTGACCCCGCTCGCTGATCAGTCAGCGAGACCACCGCCAGGGGCGCTGCCCCTTGGACCCCGTTAGGGGCTCTGCCCCTAAGACCCCGCCAGGGGCGCGGCCCGTTGGAACCCCGCCCGGAACGCATGTGTTTTCGTTGAGTTCTTGTGTTTGAATCTCGTGTCCCCTCGGGTGTACTTGGATGATTGCCAGTGACCCTTCGGTGCTCCTGACCTCAAATCCCTCTCGTTTGAACCTCTTTTACTCGTTGTGGTCTGTTAACATTTGAGTTACTCTTATGATTCATATTGATCGATGTGTACTTCGTCTCGACCCTATTTCTTAGGGCCTTCCAGTGATTATCCTTTCGGGTAGCGTCCCGTGTTTAATTAAAATTTAAGTAATAAGAACTACTGTCTTTAGCCTTACACAGTAGTTGTGTTTGGGGGACAGTGGGGGAAATGTTATAGCCTTGCACGGTAGTCGTGTTTGGGTGGTTGGGTCTAGTGGTACCCCCACCTGGTTTTAGGCTTTGGGTAGCGGAGGTAGTTAACCGCTCCCGTATGATTTGAGCTGATCAGTCTCTTTAATTGATGAAACTAAATAAATGAACGTGTTGTTCCTCTTTTGGTATTTAGTGCACTTGATGCTTGTTGACTCTTTGTTTAGAGCTCTCTTTCGGTAAATTTGGCTTGGGTTGGTACCCCTTATGCCTGGCTTGTTTCTCTGCTAGTTTTCTGCCACTTGTAATTCCTTGCTGAGGCGTTCTTTGTTTTATTGAATGCCTCAGGTTCAGAGCCGTAACGGCTAGTGGTGTAGCCTGAAGTTCAGAGTTTTAGTAGCTGTTCACCCCGCTGCTGCGAGGTAATTGTTTTTAGTTACTTCTTGTGCTCAGACATACTAGTTGGTGCCAATGGGTTAGTGTCATGTTGTTGGCGCCCATTGTGCCCCTTTTTATACTTTATAGTTTATTTGCCAGATTATGCCACTACTTTTAAGATCTTGTGTATCTTACCCTCTGGGAATGATTTATGTTAGGCGCACTATAGTTATAAAATGGTTTTTCTTCATCGTCATTGCATTCTTTCTAACTGAAACCCTTAACCTTAAAGTCGCCTAAAAGTATTTTCTACTCTTACAATACGCCTAGTTATGTGCATATCATTTACTTCATGCTCCGTTGTTTGCATACATGTAGGACTTTAAGTAAACTAAATCAAGTACTTTCCGCTGCAACTAAATATACTTTCTCGGTGGACTAGTTGATCCACGAACTGAGAGACACAGTTCTTACCTCAAAACCCTTAATAAATCATTTCAAATGATGACTTATCATATGATCATGTTTTGTTTAGTTGAGTAATAGGTTTCCGCCTGAGCGTCTATAGTTGTCTCCTGTATGACGTGGCATCATGACGTGTATTTTCTCTTACTCTGATATCCTTAAATTCAGCGAAAATGCGGGTTGTTACAGGTATCTTCTCTCGACGCCAGGTATCCTTTCTTGACGCCAGGTAACTTCTCTTGATGCCTGATAACCTCTCCACTCACCTTTTAGGACTCAATCATTATTTTCATTTATTTATTTCAGGACAACTTTAATCCATTTTTAGCATTCCTAATTCAATTTTAAAGTTATTGAATTTTGTTTCATCCAAGGGTTTAGTAAATATATCAGCAACTTGTTTGTCAGTGGAGACATATTCAATTGTGATATCTCTATTTTCTACATGTTCTCTAATGAAATGATATCTAATTTCTATGTGCTTAGTTCTGCTATGTGATACAGGATTATTAGTTATAGCAATAGCACTAGTTGAATCACAATAGAGGAGATTTACTTAGCTGAACTTTATAGTCTTGGAGTTGCTGTTGAATCCATAGTAGCTGAGCACAACAGTTTCCAGCTGAGATGTACTCAGATTCTGCTGTAGAAATAGCCACACTGGTCTGCTTCCTGCTACTCCAAGATATTCGTCTTTTGCCAAGGAATTGACATGTGCCTGATGTACTTTTTCTGTCCTCCTTGCATCCTGCAAAATCAGCATCTAAAAAACCAATTAGTTCAAAGTCATTGCTTCTAGGATACCAAAGGCCATGATTAAGAGTGCACTTCAGATATCTCAGGATTCTTTTGACAGCAGTGTACTGAGATTCTTTAGGGTTCACTTGATATCTAGCACACACACATGTTGAGAACATAATGTAAGGCCTGCTAGCAATTAGGTAGAGCAATGAGCCAATGATGCCTCTGTACAAGGTTTCATCAATAGGTTTCCCTTTGTCATCCTTGTCCAGTGACATATTTGCTGCCATTGGTGTCTTCATGACAGTGGAATTTTCCATTCCAAACTTCTTGATAATCTCTTTTGTGTACTTGGTCTGAGAAATGAAAATTCCTTCCTCAGACTGTTTCACTTGGAGTCCTAAGAAGTATTTAAGCTCACTCAAGCTGCTCATTTCAAATTTTCCTTGCATAAGGTTTGTAAACCTTTTGCAAAGGCTCTTATCAGTTGAGCCAAAGATTATATCATCTACATATATTTGTACTAGAATAATGTGACCTTTAACTATCCTAAGAAACAATATCTTGTCTATCTTTCCTCTTGAGAATTTGTTCTCAATGAGAAATCTAGTTAATGTCTCATACCAGGCTCTAGGTGCCTGTTTCAGACCATACAATGCTTTTAATAATAGATAGACATGATTTGGATGAGTAGAGTCAATAAAACCTGGGGGTTATTCAACATATACTTCCTCCAATATTATTCCATTAAGGAATGCTGACTTTACATCCATTTGATAAACTATGAATCCAGTGTGTGTTGCAAATGCCAGGAATAATCTGATTGCCTCCAATCTTGCCACAGGAGCAAACACTTGATCAAAATTTATGCCTTCCTCCTGTCTATATCCTTTGGCAACCAACCTTGCTTTGTTTTTGATAATCACACCATTTTCATCCAGCTTATTCCTAAATACCCATTTGGTCCCTATGACTTTGTGTTTCTTTGGTCTTGGAACCAATATCCAGACTTTGCACCTTTCAAATTGATTTAGCTCTTCTTGCATAGCTAATATCCATGAAGTGTCCTTATTGGCTTCATCAAACTTCTTAGGCTCTATTTTGGATAGAAAGCTGTGATGCAAGGCCTCATGTATTGAGTTTCCTCTTCTAGTTTGCACACCATCAGTTGGATTTCCTATGATCTGTTCTTTGGGATGATCCTTCAGATGTTTGGTTGCATTCCTCCACCTTTCATTTTCCCTTAGAGATTCTGGTGCATCTGCTTGAGTAGGTTCTTCTAGAGGTTCTGGATGTGGCGGTTCTTCAACAACAATAAGTTCTTCATAATTGTCTTCTGCTTGAGGTTCATCCTCTCTAGTTACAATTATGGTTTCATTAGTTTCTTCATTATCCTCATTGTGCTGTTCATTGATATTCATCTCCATCAATTCCTGTGTAGAGCCTGCACAACTTGATAAACTTCCCAGATCCTTATAAATAAGGCTGGTTTCATCAAATACAACATGAATAGATTCTTCTATCCTATTTGACCTTTTGTTGAAAATTCTATAGGCTCTACTTTGAGAGCTATACCCAACAAAAATTGCCTCATGTGCTTTTTCAACAAATTTAGTGAGATGGTGCTTTCCATTATTTAATACAAAGCATTTACTACCAAATATTTTGAAATAGGATAAAGTGGGTTTTCTACCTTTCAACAACTCATATAGGGTCTTATCCAGTCTTTTGTTAATAAGAGCCCTATTCTGCACATGGCATGCTGTGTTTACAGCTTCAGCCCAGAAAAACTCAGGAAGAGAAGAGTCACTTAGCATACTCCTACTAGCTTCAATAAGGGTTCTATTCTTCTCTCAGCAATTCCATTTTGTTGGGGAGTTCTAGGAGATGAGAACTCTCATGAAATGCCTAGATTTTCACAAAATTTGGTCATTGCACCTGACTGAAATTCAGTCCCATGATCACTTCTAATTTTGGCTACATGATTTCCTATTTCATTGATGATTTGCCTAACAAAACTGGTAAATATTTCTAAAGTGTCTGACTTATGTTTAAGGAAGAATACCCATGTGAATCTGGAATAATCATCAACAATTACAAGGGTGTACGACTTTCCTCCTAAGCAATAGATTGACATTGGTCCAAATAGATCCATGTGAAGTAGGTATAGACATCTAATGGAATCCTTCTCACCTATTGGTTTGAAGGATGACTTGGTCTGCTTACCCATTTGACAAGCATGGCATGGACCCTCACGCACACACTTCCACTTAGGCCCAGCTCTCACTAGGTCTTTTGAAATAAGCTTATTTATAGTCTTATAGTTTATGTGGGCTAACCTTTTATGCCATTGAACACTACTAGAAACTTTATTCTCTGCTACTAAGCATATGGAATTAACTTGATCAGAACATATAAAGTTTAGGCAGTAAATGTTGCCACTCCTAGTGCCTGAGAGAATTATCTCATTCTCTTTCTTAATCAGGCACTCATCCTTGTGGAATGAAATGTCATACCCAATATCACACAATTGACTTATGTTGATGAGATTGTGTTGCAATCCATCAACATGAGCAACTTTGGTGATGGTGACAATTCCATTTGTGATTTTACCATAACCTTTAGTTTTACCTTTTTTAGACCCTCCAAAGATAACCTTTGGTCCATTCTTCACAGGAGTGTAATCATTCAGCAGACTTTTTGTTCCTGTCATGTGCATAGAGCACCCACTATCCAAGTACCAGATAGGAAGTTGATTGGTCTTTGGACAACCCTGCAAGAAGAAATTACCTTTTCTTAGGAGCCCACACCAAGTTGGGTCCTAGAACCTTGTTAGTATGAGCTGGAACATTTAGTTGTTGAATAATCCTTGGTGCTGTGAGAGTTGCCATAGGTCTGAGTACTGGTCTCCCATAGTTGAATCTTGGAACAGTTGGATTGAACCAACAGTCAAGAGCAAAATGTCCTACCCTTCCACAGCACCAGCATTCATATCTGTTATATCTCCTTGGAGGTCTTCTCACTTCTGTATGTTGACTCATATTTTGCTTAATTGCCTTATTCAAAGGAGCTATGTAAGTTGTTTTAGTAAATTTTACTGGTTCGGTTTTCTTGTCAGCAGTGGTTTTCACTTCAGGTCTTAGTTCCTCTGTTTTGAATTTAGTGTTTGCTTTAAATACAAAGGAGTCATGATGAGTTAATACTTTTTCTTTGCATAGTGATTTGGCATCATTGTTACTTGGTTGAATTGAATCATATTTGCTATTAGAACACTCACCCTTATAAAACTTATGCGCACATTTTTGATCATGCTTATTTGTGATAGGCATGGCTTTGTTGAATTTTATAGGTTGCATAGGTGCCTTGCCATTACTTTTAGGGTTATTATCTGCCTTCCTATCATATCCTATGCCAGATCTGTATTGTGCAGAAAATGTGTCTATTATGGGAAGGATAGTTTGTGGTTTTGAGAACTTTGCTACAAGCTTCCTTTCTGCTAGGAGTTTTGCTTCAAGTTCTTTATTAACTTCTCCTTAGTGCATAAAGTCTGTATGTGAATAATAGACATGATTTTTAGTTTGCTCAGTTCTTTGCTTGTCTTATTCAGCCTCTCAGCTGCCTCAGAGTTTTGGGAATTAGTTTGCTATAATTCAGATATTTCTTTTTGTAACCTTTTATTATGCCTTTTGCTCTTTTTAAGTGCTTTGAGAAGTAATTGATATTTTTCAATAATTTCATCTTCATGAAAGTTAGACTGTGAGTCATTTTCATCAGAAGAGAATGAATCAATTTCAGATTCAGAATCAGAATTAGATAAAGGAGTTTCATCAAGTACCTTTACATTAGTAGTTGTCTCCTTATCCTCTTCATCACTCAGTGCCATGAGTCCTACATTTTCTTCTTCATCCTCTTCACTATCAGACCTTGATAGTGGGGCTCTTATCATAGATCTATGATTTAGAATGTCTTCACTTTCATTGGCACCCATCAGAGCTATGAGTGCCTCCTCACTATCTGAGTTTGATGATTGAGATTCACTGTCACTAAGAGTGACTTTGCCTTTCTTGGCTATTAGACTCTTCTCATGTCTCTTGTCAGATTTGTGCCTCCTTTTATCAGATTTCTTGTTGTTCTTTCTCTTTGAAGGACAATCAGCAATCATGTGTCCTTATTTCCTGCAACCAAAACACACAATTTCTTCTGAATTAAATTTATTGTGTTTAGAGTTGTACCTGTCCTTCTTGGAGTCTTGTTTGAATCCCTCTGAAGAATTGGAGTGCTTCATAGATCTGGATGACTGAGAGGGTCTAGTTTTCCAGTGTTGTTTTCTTCTTAACATCCTTTTCAGTTGTTTGGTGAAGAGTGCCAGTTCACCATCTGATATTTAAGAATCAGAATTACTGGTTTCTGATTCTTCTGATTCAGATGGTATCCTGGGGGATAATGACATTCTTTCTTTGCTTTTCTTGGAACTTTCTGCTTTCAGAGAAATAGGATTTTCCCTGCTGTATCATTCCTCAGCTTTTCTGGTATTCAGATGAAGTTCATGGGACAAGAGTTTCCCATATAAATTCTGTGGCTGAATATTTCCCAGATTTCCCATTTCCCTGATTGCACAGATTTTGATAACCCATTATTTGTTCAGTGATCTTAAGAATTTATCATTCAGCTCATAATCTGTGAAAGTTCTTCCATAAGTTTCTAGACCATTTACAATTTTGAAGAATTTTTCATAGCAGACTGCTATTGAGTCTTTCTTGTCTTGTCTGAAAGCTTCATATTGCTGATTTAGAAAAGACTTCTTGTCATCTCTGACTTCTTCAGTCCCTTCCATATAGACAATGAGAGATTCCCACATTTCTTTGGCAGTTTTGCAATGAACTAAGTTTTGGAAGGTTGAGTCCTCAATAGCACTAACAATGATGTTCTGAGCTCTCTTATCCATGGAGGCCAGAATCACTTCATCTTTGGTCATCTCAGAATAAGTTTTAGGAGTCTTGATACTTCCATCTGTAAATGAAACCTTCATAGGAACAAAAGGTCCCTCTAGAACAGTTATGTATATCCTAGGATCAGAGGCTTCAATGAAAAGTCTGACCCTTTTCCTTCCAAATCCCAAAGTTTTCTTTTCTGCAAATTGGTAGCTTCATAGATGTGAATTCTTTGTTTCCTTCTGTATTAGCCATCACGACTTAAGAAATCTACCCTTAGAAGATCTTGTTCAGGCTGTTAAACCTTTTCTTGAACAACCTCGCTCCGATACCACTTGAAAGACTTTAATTAAGGGTAGCTAATCACCTAGAGGGGAGGGGGGGGGGGTGAATAGGTTATTTGAAAAACTATTGCAGTTATTAATTATAACCTAAAAGACTGATCAGAGCTTTCAAGAATAAGAGCACACACAAAAAAGACACACAGAATTTTATAGTGGTTCCCCTTATCTTGGGTAATCCACTTTCCCCCTTCTCCCTTCTAGCAGTGTGCCAGATAGGGTTTATATCTCCTCCAGATCTTAGACCACAAACAGGTCTTACAGCTCAGATCACAACAGATCTTACAGACTCAGATCTCACAGATCTTACTCTGTCAGATCTCAGTAGATCTTACAAACTCAGATCTCACAGATCCTACCTCAGCCTTTATAATTAGGCTTACAGCTCAGATTCACCCCTGAATCCTACAACTCAGATCACACCTGATCTTACAACTCAGATCTTTGACAGATCCTACACTCAGATCTGACAACTCAGACCCTACAGGGATTGATAAAGAAAATAACAATACTTTGACTCTGATTCTTCAAATTATTGAGTCTTCTTGATCTGCCTGAATGATCAGACAGAAATATTCAATAGAACAGCAGTAGCAAATGATCTTCTTGATTCGACAGGCTGTGATGACTGTTCTTCTTCCTAGGAAGATAGATTCTTCCTTCTTAATCTTCTTCTTTCAGAAAGATGTATCAGCACCAGATTGCTGAAAGAAATCTTCAAGTTAGATCAGTTCTGAAAGAGAAGACGACTTCTTCAGATTCTTTCTCAGACTTTCCCTCAAAATGATGGAGACGATAATGACTTTAGAAAGATAGGAGTAATCAACTGCTTAACCCATAGGTCATGCCTTCTATTTATAGCCCACCATCTCCAACATCTGTTACGCTCCTCCATGACAGCACGACGCTAAGTCTTCAACGGTCTTTAATGGCTTCAGAGGAAACAAGGGCTCAGCTAGCTGTAGAAGAAATTTCTCAGCTCAGAGTATATGTAGAAAAGGCGCTGAGTACTGAGCATTTCTGTCGACGCTTTTTCCATTAGGTGTCGAGCGATATGTAGATACTCGACACATACTTCTTAGACTGAAGCTCTTGACTCCTCCTTCTTAGGCGTTGAGCAATCATCAGTTATTCGACGCCTTTTATCTGTAGAAGTAGAGTAACGTACAGAGGCTCGACGCTTCTTAAATATGCCTTCATATCTAGACTCCTCTTGTTGGCGCAGAGCTAACTGAAGTTTGGTCGACACTTCTCTTTCCACGGCGTCGAGCGATATTACTTGGCTCGACGCTTCCAAACTTGGTCTCATAACTCCAGCGGCGACCTTGTCTATTAGAGCAGTAGACATGAGTCAACGCTTCTAGGTCACAGGCGTCGAGCGATGTATGATGTCTCAACGCTTGTGAACTTTGATGAATTCCTTGAGCACTTTGCCTGACCAGATCTCCTGCACATTGATTCTAGAGAGTATATCAAATACATTCAGACATATATCTTTGACTTAGGAATGGACTTCTCCAAATCTAAGACATTGTGGACAATGATCCCAACAGCCTTCTTCATGTTGTTCTCGGCAGTTCTCAACATGCCAAGGAGCTTGGGCAGTGTCTTTTCTATTTCATTCATGTTATAGTTCAAGATGAACTGCTCATAACTATCTGGCAACGATTGCAGGATCAGATCTATGGCCAACTCTTTGCCCAAGGTAAAACCTAGTTTTTCAAGGTTCTCTATATACCCAATCAGTTTGAGTATGTGAGTCCCTACTGAGTCTCGAGCTCTCATTTTGCACTGAAATAATGCCTTGGATATGTCAAACCTCTCTTGCCGAGCAATCCCCTCGAACATTTTCTTGAGGTGCCTGATTATCTCATAACCACAAATGCTCTCGTGTTCCTTCTGAAGCTCAGAGGACATGGTAGCAAGCATTAGGCATTCCACATCCAAGGTATCATCCTGATACTTCTTGTAAGCATCTCTGTCTGCTCGCGGAGCATTTTTGGTCGGCTTTGAGGGGGCTTCCCCTTCCAAGACATAGAGCTTGCGCTCTTGCCTGAGAACAATTATCAGTTTCCTATACCAGTCGAGGAAGTTCGTCCCATTGAGATTGTCTGAGAAAAATTTGCCATGGAAATTCTACAAAAAAATTGCAAAACCTTTTAGTACTACATTTCAAAATACATCTTATTTTAATAAGGACTATTATTAAAGGGCTCCCACTATTTTAATCAAATCGATAACCCTTAGTATCGATCCGGAGAGTTTATGCGAGCTACTCTCTTAGTGGACAAGACACGTATTTCACCAACACAATGAGTCTTCTTTGGCGTTTCTCTCACGATGCAGTTATTTAGGTATACAACACTTGCCAATTGTATCATTATGCAACTCTTGTATGGTTGGTGAATAACACTTTATTCTCATCCATCATATGGTACATGCCAACCCTATGCCTCTAAGCACTCAACCTTTGAGGTCACTTAGTTATGTTGGACCCGATGTCAACAGTGGGATATCACAATTATCCGCTCGCACCCTTACCAAGATTGATTAATGCACCTTACTTTGGCAAGCCCACACTTCATCGATCGAGGCAGGAAGAGTGTCATCCACCGGAAGTCATCCGTAAACTTAATATTTGTAAAGGGATTTTAAGATAAGCGATTAACATTTGATAATGATTATTATTTAATCAATGTGCACACATCTTCACAAACAGACCAAGCATGACCCGGATATATTCCAGATGCACAAAACCATCAACACTTGATGATATGGATTAAATCTGAACATTAAGAACATTTCTAAACCTTCAGATTTACATGTACAGGATGCTAGCAAAAGCAAACACCCATATAGCTGTTCACAAGCTCGTCTCTCTAGTCTTTAGTTTCACAATCTATCATAGAGACAGACGGTTACTGTGAGGGGAACAATTTCTGAAATATGGAATTAGTCGAGAACCTCCCTCTAATACTACTGCTGGGTTTTCCTTAAAGGTATACACATCAGATGTGCGCAGCGAAATATATCAAGACCAACCCAAATAGACATGTGGATCGTGCTAAAAGCATGAATCAAGAAATTGAGGCAACAATAAAATTACCTTCTTGGGATTGAGTCGATACTCAATCAAAAGCTCCAAGAAAAGTCTTCTAGGATCCGGAATCCTATTCCAGTCCTTGCTTTGTGCTTCCTTCGGCTCCATAAATATCGGACTGCTCGTCGGAGGATTTAGTGTAGAATTGTGTCCATACCTCTATAGAAGTCCACACGAGTAAGGAGAACCCCAAGCCTCTTGTTCAACAAGAGCTAGGTCGGAGAACGAATGCCCTCTACGTCTCCAAAGATTACTAGATCTGTTAAAGGAGAGGAGGTGACTCCAAGGAATGCGGCTAGAACCGAATGGGAACACTTCCCATCGAAGTCAAGAGGCGGCATGATCTTGCGGGAACGATTCCTTTCAATCTCTAGAAGTAACGACTAGATCCCAAAGGAATGATTCCTCTTGATCTACTGGTCGGTGAGAGACTTCACGTACGGGTAAGGGCACGCCGTCGGAAATCGCAAGTCGCCGATCGTTCGCTTCCATTCTTCTCTCGGGATCACTTCAAAGGGAGAACACTACTAAAACCTACAAGGTTTAGGCTATTTATATCCCGAGAAAAGAAAGACCACAACATCTGCTATCCGCAAACCAAGTTTAAACAGAATTCGTCGAGTGCACATGGTTCGTCGAGATCATTAGATGAATTTGTCGAGACATTCGACGATTTCGTCGAGATCAATCGACGATTTCGTCGAGAGGCAATTCGTCGGTTAGATCTTCTTCGCCGATACCTGTCCGACGGAATGACTCTACGAATATATCCAATTCGTCGAGTCATCTCAACGAATTGACATACTTTAATGGGTCATTCGAAGGACTATTTCGTCGAGTAGATCTAATTCACCGATGAATCCCCTCGACGATATGAAATAAGTTTCGTCGAGACATTCTCGAAAACATGCCAACATGCTCCATGCAATATTCATAATACCTGTGGAGCAATTAGTCGACTCGACCTAATTAAAATAAGTCATAGGATTGGTCCTTCACTCATATCCTATATGAGTAAGGCCAACATAAACAATCTCCAACTTCTCCAATACTCTTATGTGCGACCCTATAGGCTCATATCGCATTGGCAGTAAGACAAACTGCGTATTCCTTCCGGATCATCAAAGAAACTACAACAATATGTGGGTGTGTCGAATCTCTCTCGATGCAACCAATACCATACTTCAAATGATTATCGACAGGACTATGCAGGTACGTCTAATCTCACTAGTCACAACTCTAAAACTGCGTCGATTTCTTCTCGAGGCATAATTTCTGCACTGAATCTCAAAACAAAACCTTCTATTGCTCTTATGCTTAGATGTTCTTGCTGTTCTAAATTAGGACATATTGCCAAGTATTGCTGGCATAATAATGCAACACTTCTTCACCTAAGGGGGAACAATGGAAGATCATCTCATTCTTTCAAGTCTCCATATGATGATAGAAGGAAGAGACCCCAACGTGAGAGGGTCTGTATTAATGTTTAATTTACATGTGCAGAGGGAAGGCTATTCAACCACAAACCAGCAGTGGTATCTGGACAGTGGATGCTCCATGCATATGACTGGAGCAAGAGAGTTGCTGGAAAATTTCAAGGCCAATGAAGGGGCCAAGGTAATCATTAGGAACTCCCACTCTGGTCAAACCAAAGGTTATGGTTTGGTCAGGATTGGAGAAATCTCCTTTGCTAAAGTAGCTTATGTTGAAGGACTTCAACATAATCTGATCAGCATTAGTTAGCTGTGTGATGGTGAATACAATGTTGTATTCACCAAGTCCTTGTGACATATAGTTAGTTCTAAGACTGATCAAACAGTTTTGACTGGTCTCAGAAAAAGTAAGGTGTATGTGGTAGACTTTGATTACACAAAGTCTGAGATCTGCTTGTTTAACTCCCAGTTAAAAAATAGTGAGTTGTGGCATAGGAGACTTAGTCATCTTAACCTTAAGACCAGAGCCAGAATTTCCAAACTGGACCTAGTCAGGGGTTTACCAAATGGTAAATTTAATAAAGACCATCCCTGTAGAGCCTGCCAACTAGGGAAGCAGATCAAAGCTTCATTCAAACCAATTGGTAAGAATGATTCTCCTAGAATCATTTTCCTGCTACACATAGAGCTGTTTGGTCCCATCTCCACTCAAAGCTTAGCAGGGAAGTCATACACTTTATTCATTGTTGATGATTTTTCTAGGTTCAGCAGGGTGTTCTTTCTAAAAGCTAAGTCAGGCACCTTCAAGATCCTCTCAAGATTCATTAGACAGATTCAATCTAAACTCAATACACAGGTTGCTGTGATCAGAAGTGATCATGGCACTGAGATTGAGAATCAGTTAATGTGTAGATTCTGTGAGGATGAAGGCATCAGACAAAGCTTTTCAGCTCCTAGAACCCCCCAACAAAATGGGGTGGCTGAAAGGAGAAATAGAACCCTAATTGAATCAGGAAGAACATTGTTAGCTGAATCTAACTTGCCAAAGTCCTTCTGGGCTGAGGCAATAAATAATGCAAATTATGTTCTGAATAGAAGTCTCATCCACAAGACTAAGTTGAAAAATCCCTATGAGCTGCTGAAGGGAAAGGCATCCATAGTCACGTACTTTAGAATCTTTGGGTGTACTTGCTTTATCCTTAACAATCGGAAAAACCATCTTGCCAAATTTGACAAGAAGGATGATGATGGAATATTCTTACGATACTCTTCATCAAGCAAGGCCTATAGGTGCTTCAATAAAAGCTCTCTCAAAATTGAGGAGTCAATGCATGTAGTTTTTGATGAAACTAACATGGTGTACAAGGGGAAGGATACTTCCACCAGTTCTATCCTGCGGGAAGAACATCAACTAGCAGAGCAGGTGGAAAGGATGAGCATAGTGGATCATCCAACTGTGTGTCAGGAAAAGGGACAACAGTACATTGACACTGACTCAGGTGATGATTATGAAGAAGAAGAAGAAGAAGAGAAAACTGCAGCACCTGAGCTACCAGTCATAGACATCATTCAAGTGAATGAGGATGAAGCACCTACTGTCTCTGAGCAGGTGGTAACTCAGGAAGAAAACTGTCCCCTAGATCATCCCACAAGATCTAGGATGACTCAAAAAGATCATCCTCCAACTCAAGTAATAGGAGATTTGACAGCAGGAGTAAAGACTAGGAAACAACTAACTTGTGAGACAATGCTGCAATGTTTTCTGTCACAATATGAACCCAAGAAATTTGAAGAAGCAGGCTATGACCCTCACTGAATATCTGCTGTGCAAGAGGAATTGACCCAGTTTGAAAGGAACAAGGTCTGGACTTTGGTTGAGAGACCAAAGAATTACCCAGTGATTGGAACAAAGTGGGTGTTCAAGAACAAAATGGACTTAACTTGGGTCATAATTAGAAACAAGGCTAGACTTGTGTCCCAAGGGTACATGCAAGAGGAAGGCATTGATTTTAACCAGACATTTGCCCCAGTAGCCAGACTGGAGGCAATCAGAATGTTCTTAGCATATTCTGCCCACATGAAGATAAAGGTATACCAGATGGGTGTCAAGAGTGCTTTTCTCAATGGGAAATTACAAGAAGAGGTGTATGTGGAACAACCACTAGGTTTTATCAATCCAACTTTTCCTTCTTTTGTATATAGATTTGATAAATCACTATATGGTCTAAAGCAAGCTCCAAGAGCTTGGTATGAGACCTTGTCCACTTTTCTCCTGGAACACAAATTTGAAAGAGGAAAGGTGGATAAAACACTCTTCACAAGAGCACATAAGAATCGGCTACTACTAGTGAAAATATATGTAGATGATATTATAATTAGTTCCATAGATCAATCTCTATGCAAAAGGTTTGCTCACCTAATGCAGTCAAGATTTGAGATGAGTAGCATGGGGGAGTTATCCTACTTTCATGGTCTCCAGGTTAGAAAAAATGCAGATGCCATTTTCATATCCCAATCCAAATATACTAGAGAACTCATCAAGTGATTTGGGATGGAAAATGCCTCTATCATGAAAACCCCCATGGCTACCAATGTTGTTTTGGATAGAGATGAAAAATGTAAGTCCTTTGATCAAAAGACTTACAAAGCAGCCATTGACTCTCATCTCTACCTAACAGCTAGCCGACCTGATATAATGTTTGCAACTTGTATCTATGCAATATTTCAGGTTGACCCAAAGGAATCCCACATGAGTTCTGTCAAAAGAATTCTAAGATATCTAAAGGGTACTCCTGAACTTGGCTTATGGAATCCAGCTAAATCTGGATTTGAATTGATAGGGTATTCAGATGCAGACTATGCTGGATGCAGGCTTGATAGAAAAAGCACTTCAAGAACATGTCAGTTCCTAGGTGGTAGACTGATATCAAGGTTTAGCAAGAAGCAAACCACAGTATCCACTTCTACAGTTGAAGTTGGGTATATAACTGCAGGAAGCTGATGTTCACAAATTTTGTGGAAGCAAAATCAGTTGTCAGATTAAAACTTTTCCCTTGCCAATTCCACAATCTATTGTGATAGCTCTAGTGCAATATCAATTGTTTCCAATCCTGTTCTCCACATCAAAACTAAGCGCATAGAGATAAGGCACCACTTTCTCAGGGACAATGTAGAGAAGGGTAAGATCTGTTGGATCTTGAGGTGCCCTTAGAGGGGGTGAATAAGGGTTTTACAAACTTTAAACTTTTATAGAACACTTTTGATATTTTGGTCGAAGTAAGTTAAATCAAAAGTAAAGAGATAATGAAATTAGAAATGAAATCAATTTTATTAAACAAGAAAAGACATGATTATCATTTGTAAAATTGAAAACAAAATCTGGTTTCAATGACGCTAGAAATCGAAGCGAATAATATGAAAACCCTTTTTGTTTTCTATACCGACTCATATACCCACGAAGCGGTTGGCTTTAGCTGATTTCTCCCTAGATATATCCTCAAGCCGCTCTAGTCAATCTATCACCAGAAAGGCCTCGAGCACCCCCTAGATCTACTCCCTAGACCCAGTCGCCAACACGAGGCGAATTCCTCCCTAAGTCCTACCTAAACCTAGTCGCCAACACAAGGCGAATTCACAAATCGATTACAAAGATGAAATAAAGGACAAATACAAAATACAAATATAAAACGCCCTATGAGATAATCTGAATGAGACGCCAAAGAATCGTTGAAGATCGTTGAAGTCCAAGCGTGCGTTCTTCGCGTTGAGTTAGCGTGTTGATCGAAGCCTCCTTTGATTCCTCCTTTTGAAATATGAGTGGGAGATGTGTTTGTCTGGAAATACGGCCCTCACAAAGTTTCTGAAGTGCTGGAATAGGGCTCTTGGCAATCAGTTGTAAGAGAAGTCGAAATTATCCAATTTATAGACTTTGAGCTAACGCCGGCGTTAAGTGCTAACGCCTGGCATTGACCATGTATAGCAATATATTGATGGCTTGGATCTTCAGAAGAGGAAGGAGATTCTGCACTTTAGGAAATGTTTTATTTTAGGCAATATCAACGCCGGCGTTAAGGATAACGCGGGCATTGGGCAAATCATTCCTAAAGTTCCTCCTACAATTACGACTGCTTTCTCCTTGCCAAATTCTTCAACAGGATAGCGCCCAGCGTTAAGACTAACGCTTGGCATTGAGATTCTTTCTTTAATTTAGCTGGCACGCCATTTCGTCGAACAACATCTTTGTCAAACGTCTCATTTCATCAAACGCACTTTCATTTCTTCGAACGCTACTCATTTCGTTTAACGTCAATTTATTTCGTCGAACGGCCTCCCATTTTGACAACCTCCATTTCGTCAAACGAAAATTTTGTCGAACGCATTTGGTCGAACGCCATTTTTGTCTAGTGCTAATGCCCAGCGTTAAGGTTAACGCCTGGCGTTAAACATATTTCAATCCTTCAGCTTGTGGTTAGTGTCAGACCATTGTTGCAACAACCTGGTGTCATAACTGTCGAAACCTGCATGCTAAAAACATAATGGCAAACAAGATCAAATACAAGTAGGATTTGTTATTCTCAAATCAAAGGGATGCGGAAAACCATGTTCCAACAATCTCCCCCTTTTGATAATAACAAATCCAATAGAGATAAATCAGATCCATAGTTAATGAATTTGTGTTTTTATAAAGATATGTGACACTCAACAATTATAAGATAATGATAGGAATTATAGTTCATTGATCATTGTGCTCCCCCTACAAAGATGCTCCCCCTTAGTGTATACTCCCATTAACTAGATACATGCTCCCCCTTAATTTAGTGAATCCTACTCCGTTAATTAATATGATTTAGCATTTTATTCTCCCCCTTTGTTATTAGCAAAAGAGGGTGGAGTGAAACAAAACTAGAATAATGAAGACAAAAGTTGGGACATAACTAAGAGAGGATTAAGAGTTTTGTGTAAACATAAAGTAAGTCATGATCGAGCTAAGGGAGAGAGTAGCACAGTAGAAAAAATTTATGATAGGCATGAAAGAACATTATTCAAAGATTATACCACAGGAATGTAATCACTTGCTTTGCAAATTAATTTTTAAAGAAGAATATTACTTATTAAAAAAGATGCAATAGTTTTCGACAAGCACAAGTGAAGAAAGACCAAAGAAGTGAGCAAGATAAACCATGGTAAACGAAGTACATAATCAAAAGAGAAATGCGGAAAACAAAAACAAAACAAATAAGAGTAGTATTTTTGTTATAGTTTGACCATTCCAACAATATGTCTAGACTCTTCGCATTTGAGCATTTTAACTTTGAAAATTTTCATAACAAATTGGCAAGCATGATTTAGCATATTCAAAAAGATAATAACAACAATGTAACCAATTCATATTTCAAGTAAAGAAAACATTGTAGAAATCATACATTGCAATCTAGTGCTTTTACTTGAGTTTTTAGAGAATTATGTAATTTTGCATTAGGATCCAATTCTCATGAGTAGAAGCTTTATTAAAAACAATGATGTGTGCATAAGGTGTTTTGATAAAATTATACAAGTGAAATAATCAAAACACATGACACATGTAATGAAATAGTAACAACAATATTAAGATTGTAATCTTATAATTACTTTCACACATCACATCTAGAATAAAATATCAAAGCACAAAACATAAGTACATCTACGAAGGTGCTTTGCCCACACAATGCTCATTAAGACTTATCAGGGAGCGAAGTAGTGCTTGGGGGATCACATAAGCATTTTTTATAAGATTTTATTTTTAGTGATCCAATGTACAAATAGAAGTGATAAAAGGAAATATGTTTGCACAAGACACTTTACAATTCTTTCTAAGGTGCTCAACCTCACAATGCTCATTAAGACTTATCAGGAAGGTGAGTATGCTTGGTGGAGTTATCTTTGGCTTTTTATTTCAGATTTTTATTTTGGGCCAAAGGTCTCCGAATTCACTTGTTGTTGCAATCATTAATGTTATTGAAATAACACTTCTATATCATGCATGAAATTTATTTTTTGAAAGACGGTGTTGGTAATTTAGGCATACAACTTAATATGTTAAAACTATTACACTACACAATCATTCAAGACTAAGATTAAGAGCACATGTAGATTACCAAAATAGTGAGTGTATAATTCATTGATTACCATAAAGCATTACTCATACTTAGAGGCATGCTAGGCAATCATACACAATTATATATAGACTATTTCATTGCACATACTCAGATTAAGATCAAAGCATGATGATAAAAATAACGTTTAAGAAATTTGAAATTAAAATTAGACATTGAAGGCTATCTTTAAGTGTATGCCAAAAACAATTTTGACCTTTTGAAACAAAAATAACTAAGATGTTCGTTCTTGTGAAAATTTATAGTCAAACTATAATTTTGTAAAGAGTTAATGCAAAACAAATAACAAAAACATATTTTTGAGCATTTTGAATTATTTAATTTTTTTTGTATTTTGGAAGAAAACAACAAAATTAATAACCAAATAATTTGAAATCAGACACAATAAACTGAGAAAAACATTGGAAAAATATCAGAAATAGTGCAGAGAAAGTAGAATTTCAATCTAAAAAAAACTAACGCCTGGCGTTAACTGGTTAACGCCGAGACAGTACGCTTTTTGTGGAGATTTTTTTGAAAAACTTTTCTTTGGCATAGATAGTATGTATATAGTCCTTAGTGAAGAAATTTCAGAGAAGTTGGAAATGATTAGAAGGCTATATAAGCATGTTTTATTTGTTCAAAAATGATTTTTATATTTTTATTTGGTTTTCATATATTTGTGACTTACAAGATCATTAGAGCTCAAAAATGATAAAGAATGAAAAATACAAGATAAGCATGTTCGATCAAAAACAAGAATGCATGAGCATGTTCGATCGATAATAAGAATGCATGAATAATATAATCATAAAGAGTGCATGCAAAATATATGAAATAGGAATGTCCTATATTATAATACCCTAACTGTATGCCTACACATTAGCCCCGTACTAAGTGACGGATGGGCACGAGGAGCTGCACACATGCCATAGGATGGGGTGTTAATCCCATATGCACACACTTGAGAATGCTCAACCTAGCACTCTTTCCCCCAGTGTCTCGCAAGGCCACACTAGAACCCTCCCCGGTTAAGGAAAATACATGACATAGAGGTTAGGTCTTCTAATGCATACAATCCTATGCCCTCGCTATTGTGAGACACATAATGTGGGTGAACGATCATGGACATCCTAAGCATTTTGTACTATGGAAACAATTTAAAGTCACATAGTTATTTTATCTTTCAATTTTTCTACTTTCAGATGGATTCATTATGGCATTATTGATAACTAACATGAATGATAATATTTATTAGTTGGTAATGCTAGTATGATGAGTTCATATTATGCCATAAGAATATTGCATATTTTTTATATTGATAGAAATTCAATTTGAAGACCTAGAATTAAGTGATGATATGATTTTGAAAGTGCAACCTCACTAGAATTCTCTAGAGGGGGGGGGGTGAATAGAGATTTAAAATATTTTTTTGCAAAGTTAATAATTATATATATATATGTGTGTAGAGATCACAGATTAGTGCTTCCCACACACCAACAAGAATTAAACAAGTAAAGAAAATAAATGCAAGAAGAAAAATCACAGCACAACACAAAGAAATATAGTTGTTCCCCAAACTTTGGGTAGTCCACTCTTCTACCCCCTTGGTAGGAATTCACTATCTTGCACTGAGTCTTTTGATAAGGAGACTCTTAGAACCACCCTGAGTCTTTTGATAAGGAGACTCTTAGAACCAACTGAGTCTTTTGAAAAGGAGACTCTTAGAACCAGTACAACTGAATTTTTTGAAGAGAGATTCTAAAAACTCTTTTACAGTATTTGAGAGTGAAATGAATGTAAGGAAGAAAGAGAAATAATATAAAGACAAGAAGGAATCTTCTTCCTAGCAAGAAGGTTGGAAGCACAAGAAGTAGTGAATGAAATCTCTTCTATAGTGAGAAGGAGATTTGCAGCTTTTCTCTCTTTTAGTGAGAGCTATCAGAGTTTGCAGCAGAATTGCTTCAGAAGCAGGAGAAGATGGAAGCTTGATGGTTGTTGCAGGACTATTTCTCAATTCTCTCTTTTTCACTTGGGAGCTTTTCCTCTTTTTCAATATGTATATGGTCGATCACTTCTCTATCTTCTCTGCCGACCTCCTTGTTATTTTATAGCTCTGTCCATTCAAATAATACTATAGGAGGATAATTGATTAGCAGACAGAGAAATAGAAAGATAGAAATATTTCCATAATAATTATATCAATAGAAGGAAAGAATTCATTCTGATTTCAAATAATGTCCATAATGGTTTTAATCAAATTAGTCAAGAATCTATTAGAGGAAAAGAATGATTCAGAACGGCTATAAAGAATAAATTGATTCCATTAAAATCAGATCTATAAAAGAAGAAAAGAGATCTGGCGATTTTTGAATGAAACATAGAAATCGACGTGCGTCGATTACTATTCGACGTAAACGTCTAATTCGTCCTGGTTGGACGTCGAGAGAAGAATAAGGAATGTGCGTCGACTAAGGTGCATCGAATTCTCAAGATGCGTCGACTCGAAGTCAGAGCTACGTCGATATAGGATACGTCGAATTCTTCTTAAAGTTACTTCGACTCATTCTGAAAGGAACGTCGACACCACTTCGACGTTGCGTTGAATACTATTCAACGCATATTTACTTAACCTTGATTTTCCTTTCTTAGAATTCATATTCAACTCATTTTCAGGGGTTAAGAGAAATCATTTTCCCAACAATCTCCCCCTATTTGTCTTAACCCTATTTAGAGAAAAATTGTATCAGCACATTGATCAATCACAGCAAAGCATTTAAGCAAGTAGAAGAAAAATTAGAAAAGGAAATCTTATAAACAAATTTTCATGTTCAGATCAATCAGTATTTAACCATAAATAGATCAGTCATTGTTTTTAAGGCATTTCAGGAGGGGTAGGAGGAGTCTTCCTTTTTATAGTGAATACAACTGTTTTAAGAGAGGGGGTTGCTCCTTTTCAGCACCAGGTAGTTCACTCAACTCCCCCTGAGTTACATCAGTTTGCTCCCCCTGGGATGGAACTTCCTTGGTTGCTTCTACTTCTGCCTCTTCAGTTTCTTTTTCAGTTCCAGCTTCAGACATATCAGTACCTTGCCACTGAGCTCCTATTTCACCTATCACAGTATCTAGCTCCCCCTGAGTTTCAGCTTCTTTAGTTTTCTCACCATCTGCCACATCTTCCTTTTCAACTTCATTTTCTGCCCTGCTTGCCTCCCCTTGTAACAATACCACTTGATTTGCAGCCTCTCTTGCTATATTGAGTACCTCTATTGTTTGTTCTTGAATATATAGCTCAGGTACTCTCTCATTTCCAATTGACTTATGGGAGAGAGATTTAGGAGTGGAGGGCTGCTCTTCATCTAGCTTCTCCCCCTTCTTGACCTTCTTGGCCAAGGAGGTTAAGAAAGTCCTGGTTACTCTAGAGGAAGAGAGAGAGGTCTTCAGACTTTGCACAGAGGCACTAACCCCATCTATTTGGGTGTGCATGTGTAGGATGGAGGAATGAATCTGGGAGCAGTGTTCATCCAGCATTGCTTAGAATGTTTGAGCTGCTAATGCAATGCACTGAGTGAGGAGAGCTTCAGTGGATGCAGATGGTTCATGTTGTGGTTGGTGATGAGGATAGAGTGGTGGAGGTGGTGATGAAGCTGGAGAGAAGTAAGTTGATACATGAGGTATGGGTGATAAAGGAGGTGGAGAGGATGAGAAAGTATGAGGAGGAAGAGATGGAGAAACTACTGTTTGAGCAGGTGTTTGAGAAGATGTAGGTAGAGGAGGGGTTGTGAGGGTGGTAGAGACTAGTGGAGTAGATGATGGTGGTAGAGAAGGATTGTCTCTTTGAGGAGGAGGAGGAGGAGATGGATGAACAGGAGAGTTAGGAGGAGATGGAGTCTTTTCAGGAATGGAACCAGGCTTAGGAATTTGCCTGGTCCATTTGGAGAATAGAGCTATTGACATCCTTTTCCCTGGAGGAATAGGAATTCCTTTTGACCTACATAGTTCAGGGAAGGAGTGGAAGAGTACTTGACTCATAATCCTCATATATGCATTTTTTTTGTGTAAGTATTTAGAGCTTATCATCTTGAGCAAGCATGTGGCCCAGTCCACCTTCTTCTTCAGCACCGGGCCCCCATGATATTCAGTTGCTACTTGGGCACTGCATCATGGGCTGAGGTCTTGCATAGCAGGATTTTTCCTACTATATCTGCTAGCAGTCTGTACTCCTCAGAAAAGTCTATTTTCTTTAGATGGATTGGTCTATCTTTTGAAAACTTCATGGTGGTTAGCAGATGCTTGATTTCATCAGGTGTGAGGTCTATAGATTCATTACCTAATAAGGGAGTGATGAAGACTTATTTAGTTATTCTTTAGAAGCTGATTTTCTTTTCCTATTTGCTTTGAACAAAGATAATATTAGGGTGTACCTAATGGAAGATCAAAGGTTGTCCTAATGTGTTCTGCAGATATTGAGACAGGTGTCTTATGGATTGTTCCTTGGATTTCTCCTTGTTCAGATATCTGAACATGAGTCATCAGCTCTGTGAGCTCTGTTTCCAGGAGCTTGTATCTTGTGGAGATGAGCTTATCTAGTCCAGCTTCAGTGAACAGAGCAATGATGCTCTTGTAGTTTTCTGCGGTGGCTTGGAAGGATTCAAGGTCAATGTCAAAACCAGAGTTGGTTTTGGGAGCCATTTTAGGTCAGTGAGAGAGAGAGAGGAAGAAATCGGCTGGACTGAGGAGCAAGAAGGATGAAGGATGCAGAGTAGTGAAGGTTTCTAACTGAAGATTCTTTTTAAGTCAGGTGAAACGTCAAAATGCGACACTATTCGAGGCTTATTCGGTACTTCAGTGGATGTGACCAAAAATATTTTAGTATTGCGGCTCATTTTCATGAAATCGACGTTACATCGAGTGGAATTCGACATAAGCATCGATACAGCTCGCGTTAAGATGCTAGGGTTTCGTATCGACATATGCGTCGATTGTAATCGACGCATGCGTCGATTTCACTTATTGAGTTGAGTCATCGATGGTGCGTCGACGTTACTTTTGATTTTCCTGAAAAATTCTAGGTGTTTATTTCTTTTTATCTCTTCCTAATCCTAAAGGTTTCTAAGTTAGTCTTGGACTAATTTTCACATATAGTTTGATTGATTGTGCCAACATTATTTGGCAAGGTGGCCAGTTTTGTTACATATGTAGCACTTGATTATCTTAGTATTGTGAGATTTTGAGTTTAGAGAGGGATAGAAGTGTTGATTAGGATAGAAAGTTTGATTTAGATGGGAATTTTGGTTAGGATAGAAAGTATGGTTAGGATAGAGGTGTTGATTAGGATAGAAATCATGATTAGGATGAATGGGTCCTGAATAGGGGTTAAGATGGAGGGTTTTTGGAGGATAGGCACTTAAGTTGCTCTGATTTTGTATGCGTTGATATCTATTCGACGTATGTTGATAGTTGCGTTGATTTATATTCGGCGCTTTCTCCAGATAGCGTTGATCTGGTATCGACGCATGAACAAAGTTGCGTCGATTTGATGTCGACGTACTTTTATTCAAGCGTCGAGTTGAGGTCGAGGCATCTGAGAGATTGCGTCGAGTAAAATTCGACGCACTATCATTCATATGTCGATATGAAGTCGACGCAACTGTATCTTCATAAATTTCCTTTTTCCCTTTTTATGATTTGGCTCTTTTATGTATTGTTTCTTTTGGCATAATTGCTTCTTCAGATGAAGTTTGAGAGTCATCAGCTGAATAATATGATATTTCATCAAATTGTTTTAATTCCTTGAGGGAGTCTTCTTCCTTATTTAGTGAGTCTTTTTCTTGGTTTGATTTGCTAGGTTTGGTGAATTTTACAGGGATCATCCAAGCAGGTTTGTTGGATGGAATTTGGCTGGTTGAGGGATCATCCCCTAGACCAAGATTTTTATGTCTCCTTGTTTGTTGTTCAGTGATTTCCTTGAGAGTTTGGCTTCTCATTTTTATTGACTCTTCAAAAGCTTTTGCCTGGGATACCTTATCCTTAAGGAGCTGGTTTTCTATTCTAGCCCTTTCTACCTCCTTTTATATGATGTTAGCCCTTAATTCATAATTTTTAGAGCATTTAACTTCTCGATTTCTCTGGTTTTTAGCCATATTAATTTATTCTTTTAGATCCTTAATTTCTTGGTTAGCTTTTAGTTGATCTAGACACATTCCCATAAAATCATTTCTGAAATTATCACTTTGAAAATCTATTTCATCAAAAATGCTTACCTCATCCTTATCCTCAGATTCCTCTATGAGAATAAGGCTATTTTCTCTTTCATCTTTAGAAGATATGCTTTCTTCTGATCCTGTCTCACTCCATGATTTAGCATCATCATCTATCTTTGAGCCTTCAAGTGCCATTAAGCATAGGTCTTCTTGCTTAGGCTCTTCATTGTCACTCTTAGAAGAGGAGCTTCCCTCAGAGTCTGTTTCACTCCATGCTTCTGCAATAAAGCCTCTTTCTTTCTTCTTCCCCTTTTTCTTGAGATCTTTCTTTTTCAGATCTTTCTTTGTCTCAGCATTTTCTGGACATTCTGGGGCAATATGTCCAGGTTTCCTGTAAGAATAACAAATAATTTTTTTAGTAGGAGTTTTGTCATACCTTGGTTTTGACTCTCTCCTTCTTGATCCATCTGTCCTGACCCATTTCTTGAATTTTCTGGCCAGGAAACTAAATAGTTCTTCTTCAGTGACAGAGCTTCCTTCTTCTGTTGCTTTTAATGCAATGTTCCTGTCTTTTGAAGAAGTTGGGGTGTTTTCTCTTCTCTTCTTCTCTTCTCTGGTTTTCAGCAGTTGCTCATAGGATCTGAGTTTTCCTAAGAGAGCATTTGTTGAAATTTCCCTTTGTCCTCTTGTGTCTCTTATTGCCCATATCCTTGAGTCCAATGAACTTGGGAGACTCATCAGCAATTTGTCATTGATCTCTGTGAGAGAGATTTCTCTATCCAAGTCCCTTAGTTGATTGATGATCAGACTGAATCTGTCATACATCTCAGAGATGCTTTCTTCATTCTTCTTTTGGAAGTTCTCATATTGAGAGATCAATAGAGCTTTCCTATCTTTCCTTTCATCAGCACTTCCTTCTACCATCTTTATGAGAGCCTCCCAAATTTCTTTGGCTGATTCACAATCAACAACACTTTGAAAGATTTCATCAGAGAGGGTTGAGACCAGAATATTTACAGCTTTTGCATCACATGTTCCTGCCTTCTTCTCTTCAACTGTCCACTCAGCCTTTGGGACAAGTGTTTGAGTCACATCACCACTTGAGTCTTTTCTATAAGGCTTGGGAGGACCTGTCAAGATAACATTAAATAAATCTTCATCAATAGAATTCATATAAATCCTAATTCTTGTTTTCCAAACTGCAAACTTTTCAAGATTGCACATTGGTGGTCTGGTGGAAGCATAATCTTTGATTTGTGCCATGTGAAAACTAATTTTTAAAAATATATATATAAAAATAAGAGGTAGGATCTTTTTGATCAAGGAGTTAACCTTTTTAGATCAACCTGGCTCTGATACCAATTGAAAGTGCACAGTTAACTGATGAGTCCTGATCATATACACATTTATGGACTCATCTGGGCCGCTTTTCGAGTCATTCCACTGCACTTTAGCCCTGTTTCAGCTCATATTTGATATTCCATGCTAAGTGCACCTCTAGGCCCGTTTTTGGTGTTATTTCATGTTCTTCATTTTTATTAGTTTTCATGGATTGTTAAGTGCCACTTTCAGTGGCTGGATTCGTGGTTGTGCTGGAACAGGAGTCGTGCGGGTGTTCCCGGTACAATTCTGTACAGGAACACTGTGCACGATCACGGTTTCTATTGCGCACGACCACTGGTCGTGCGCCGCTGATCGTGTGCACTTAACCCTATTTTTTGAGTTCTGTCTCGGACAGTGCGCACGACCACCAATGATATTTCTCACAACCACCGGTCGTGCGCCGCTGTTCGTGCGCACTTAACATCAATTTTATGAGTTCTGTTTCGACCAGTGCGCACGACCACCGGTCGTGCGCCACTGGTCGTGCGAACATGGTATTTTATAAATTTCTTACATTGCAGGCTCCACCCAGGCAGGCGCACAATCACAGAACTCTAGCGCGCATGACCTTTGGTCGTGTGCCAATGACCGTGCGCACTATTTATTCCAGCGCCTATAAATATTCCTGCTCGCGATTTAGGTCAGGATCTTCCGCATTTCTTCCGCCCAGCTCCGCCGTTGCGCCCCTTCCGCAGGTTTTTCGCCCTCTAGGCTCCCTCCATCATCCAAGGGCTTCAAGGAGGAGATTCTACACTCATCTTCATCGCCAAGGAAGGATTTCTTCGCATCGGACGTGGCCGGATTATAAAACGCTGGAGAAGACGGGTCCATTGGGAGGTGTGACAGCCCTCCTCTACCCCAGACGATAGTTGGGACCGAGCTAGGATGCGGATTGACAACCCGGTGCTTCCTACCGTGAATCTACAACGAGCCTCTGGATTCGGTCGTATCTCTTACCTTTTTCTCTTCCTTATGTTGATGTAATGTTTGTAATCTCTATATTTTGATGATGCATGCTATGAACTATGCTTTGTAATGCTTATTTCATTTATTTGGAATTATTTAGTTCATATGTGTTAATGAGGTGCGCCGCCATCCATTTTCCACTCCACCACCGTGTCCGGTGCCGCACTAGCAATTGCTAGTGGCGTGCTTGTCGACGAGGTGTTTGCGACCCTCATTCTGTTAGCCTACTCGTCCATCCGCCTATCAAAGCGTGGCATCGCGGCCCGTGTAATCCATCCCGCTTAACGAAGCAGCGCGCTCAAGGCCTGCACAGTTCGATTCCGCTTGCCTACTCGTCCATCCGCCCTTGCGACGCAGCGCGCTCAAGGCCTGCCTAGTCTCCATCCCTCCAAGCGAAGCACTGCATAGCGGAATTGCATAGGAGTAATTTAAGTTGTTTTCTTTTATTTTCCACAAACCGATTCCCCCATTTCCGCATCCATCCGCTCGAAAGGACTTCAATCTCAAGTCCTTCCTCGATAATAAACTCCACCTTACTATTTTCCTTTGAGATCGATACTTGGGGATTCATTCCCATTTTATATTACTTGAACGATCTGTACACTGTCGTTTCGTGCCGCATTCTTACTACCGCCTATAGCGGTGTGCTAAGATTTGCGCAACAAGTTATTGGCGCCGTTGCCGGGGAACACAGTCGTGTGAGTTTTCTGGAGAGGGAGAACCTGAGAGAGAAGCCCTTCCATTTGTAAATTGCATTCCTTTATTTTATTTCCTCATATTTTGTTTCCTGTTTTATATTAGGTTGCTTTAGTAATTTATGTTAGGTGTAGTATTTTGCACAATAGCATTTTAATTTTGAATCGTATTATCTTCACACTATGTGGGCACATCTCAATATCCGTTGCCGTTGGTGTAGAGATACCTCCCACTCTAGTGATGAATGCCCTACGGAGAATAGTAGGCATAATTCTTATAGCCCAGCATATGGAGCACCGACTTTGTCTGGTACTCCATATGGTGCGCGTAAGTCTTATGGATACTCTGCTGAGCCTTTACCATCATACTCTTTTCGGCTTCAGCCCCCGCTGTGCCAAAGAAGCCCGCAAGGCAGTGCCGGTTTTGTCGGAGCACTGATCATGTCTTGAAGGACTGTGCCGAGTATCTTCGCCAATTGGACGAGGATGACGAGCCGGATATCTGGATCGTCCCAACTCCTAACTCTGGCGGCACACCTTCAACATCCGGTTATGTGTCTTTGTCACCTTCACATCTTGAAGGGTATGGCATGGACACGGTCACCGGATGTGCGGCTGATCTATGCACCGACATTGCTGAGCCTATTCTCCATGTGCATCCACCACCTCTAGTGGATTCGATTCTTTGTGAGGATTCGGTGCTCGACTTTTATCCGAGCACTATTCCTCTCCCTGTTGTGCATACTACACTCATCTCTGATGACATTGTTGATGATGTGTTGCAAGAGGAGGCTGGTGACTTTAGTGTCATGCCTGTTCCTATGGAGGAGGACAACCTTCCAGGTGAAGAGGAGTTTTCCTCAACACCGGTGGAGGAAGTCCAAATCTTAGGCATGACCACTGTTGATCCCGCCGAACCTTGTAGCATTGAGGACAATGCAAACATTATTTTACTTCCCCAACCTGATGGGAGTGAGACCGGGATCACTCCCCCGATTGATGTTTATTTATGTTCTTCGTCTTCTTTATTTCTTGATCCCCTTCCTTCATCTGAGTCTGTGCAGGTTGAATCTTCACAGGTACTTCAGGAGGACTTGGAGCTTTTTGCTCAAGTCAATGATGAGAGCATCCTCTCATGTGAGGAGGTTTATTCCCCCTCCGTAGAGGAAGCTCCACTCATTGCCTTCGCCTCCTGCTGCCTCCCTGTTGACGACTCCTTGCTAGGCAAGGATATTTTTGGTGAGTTGAGTGAGGATATCTCCTCCTCTTCTTACTTTCTTTTCCCTCTACCTATGTCAAGCAGGTATTATTATTTAGGTAGAGGGGTGACTGCCTTATCTCCGTATCGGTACCAGCTACCGAAACGGATAATGGAGCAGTTACCTGTGCATTTTCTTTTTCATAGGCCCATTAGCTAGAACCTTCATGTTTTTAAATAAGTCGTGCTGGGATGACAATAACCCCAGTAGTTATCTTCTTTTTCTTGCATTTTTAATTTATCTAATCCTGCGTAGTTAGTTTATTTTATTTCAGCGTTTCTCTTTTCTTTTGTTTTTGCGGAGTTGGCCCCTGCAGGTATTCTTCTGGTTGGGTGCTGCAGCTTGGTCTAGAGTTAATCGCCAATCTTCTGGTATGCTCACTTGCTGAGCATTGGGTACTCTCTCCCCTTAGCGCTATTTTGATTTTCCTGTCATATATTATGCGGATTGTTTAGTTTAAGTCTGGGGGAGAGTAGTTTTGTTTACCCGCTCACGTGCACTATTGCACTGCATACTAGAAGATTTCATTTAAAATGTTTTGTTTATTTTCATTCCATGCTTCATACACCACTTCACCCGCATAAGCGCACGCTTACATGATTGTTACGTTTCCGAATAAATTATTTTGGTTTGGAATGTGAATTAGGATGTTAGCTTAGGAATTACTATTGGGAGTGCGATGTTGACTCGCGTAGTGTTCTAGTCGCATCCGCATGCTACAGTAGAATTTGAGTAAATTAGATTATCTCTATGCGTTTAACTTATGATTAGTATTTTTGCGTAGTTTTAGATTTGTTATACTCAAATGGTGAATGTGAACGAAATTGGTGATAACCCGGTGTTGTGTGTATACGAGCACTAGTTGTGTGTTGCCTGAGTCGGGAGGAAGGTTTACCTTTCTCGTGGGCTAAGAACTTGCCCCAAACGACTCTTGAAGCATGGGTGCGAGCGATTCTTCGAGTTAAATGTGATGTAGGCCACCTTTTGGCTAGTTTGAGCCTTGTCTTTCCCTATCCTATTCGCTCACCTTTGCAAGCCAACATTTGCGCCTACCACTTCTTTGTTTCAGCTCCTCCTCCATTCACCAAATCCTGAAGCTCATCCTACTTTCGCAACCAAATAGCTGTTTAACTGTACTCTTGTTCTATTGGTGTGATGTTTGGAATCTATGTGATGTGAAGGAAAAATAATTTTTATTTGCTGATTATGAACCAACCGGAGGATAAGAAAAAGAAGAAAAATAGGTTATTGAAATGAAATTCTAAAAAAAAATTGTATTGAAAAGAAATCCTCCCGAGTGTAATAGAAAATCTGTTGGTATTTGTGAAGTAGGCCGTGTGCACACCTAGTTTTTATGATAAGTCTGGGGGTGTGTCACACGAGCTTTGTTCTTGGCTTTGTTGGGTGCAGCGTTCCGTTGACTCAATTTGGTTGCGTAGCCTTCGTGTTTATCCTTGAATATCATACCGCAACCTAAGCCCCAAAATAATCCTAAAGTCCTATTGATTTATCTCATGAGTTTGCTAGCGCCGTGGAGAGAGTGTGACCGGGCAAGCTTATGGTTCCCGACGTTGATGGATTTCAGCGGACTTATTCCTGAACCCCGATCTTGTGCAACACCCTCCTTAGTGGCTTGTTACTTTCACACCGGGCACGATCGTTCAAGTTCTTCACAATTCACCAACTGAGTATTGATAAATCTTTATTTATGATCTAATACTTTTGTAAGTTAGTTAGCATAGTTAGAATCTCTTTTTACTAAATTTCTATTAGCATGCTTTTGTTACTTCGCACCGTACTCCTTTGTGTAATTTCCTTTGTTAACTGCCATTTTCACACTCCGCCGAATTCGTTTGCTCGGGACGAGCAAACAGGTAAGTCTGGGGGTGTGATGAGTCCTGATCATATACACATTTATGAACTCATCTGGGCCGCTTTTCAAGTCATTCCACTGCACTTTAGCCCTGTTTCAGCTCATATTTGATATTCCATGCTAAGTGCACCTCTAGGCCCGTTTTTGGTGTTATTTCATGTTCTTCATTTTTAGTAGTTTTCATGGATTGTTAAGTGCCACTTTCAGTGGCTGGATTCGTGGTTGTGCTGGAACAGGAGTCATGCGGGTGTTCCCGGTACAATTCTGTACAGGAACACTGCGCACGATCACTGTTTCTATTGCGCACGACCACTGGTCGTGCACCGCTGATCGTGTGCACTTAACCCTATTTTTTGAGTTCTGTCTCGGACAGTGCGCACGACCACCAACGATATTGCGCACGACCACCGGTCGTGCGCCACTGTTCGTGCGCACTTAACATCAATTTTATGAGTTCGATTTCGACCAGTGCGCACGACCACCTACGATAGTGCGCACGACCACCGGTCGTGCGCCACTGGTCGTGCGAACATGGTATTTTATAAATTTCTTACATTGCAGGCTCCACCCAGGCAGGCGCACGATCACAGAACTCCAGCGCGCACGACCATTGGTCGTGCGCCAATGACCGTGCGCACTGTTTATTCCAGCGCCTATAAATATTCCTGCTCGCGATTTAGGTCGGGATCTTCCGCATTTCTTCCGCCCAGCTCCGCCGTTCCGCCCCTTCCGCAGGTTTTTCGCCCCCTAGGCCCCCTCCATCATCCAAGGGCTTCAAGGAGGAGATTCTACACTCATATTCATCGCCAAGGAAGGATTTCTTCGCATCGGACGTGGCCGGATTGTAAAATGCTGGAGAAGACGGGTCCATTGGGAGGTGTGACAGCCCTCCTCTACCCCGGACGATAGTTGGGACCGAGCTAGGACGCGGATTTACAACCCGGTGCTTCCTACCGTGAATCTACAATGAGCCTCCGGATTCGGTCGTATCTCTTGCCTTTTTCTCTTCCTTATGTTGATGTAATGTTTGTAATCTCTATATTTTGATGATGTATGCTATGAACTATGCTTTGTAATGCTTATTTCATTTATTTGGAATTATTTAGTTCATATGTGTTAATGAGGTGCGCCGCCATCCATTTTCCACTCCACCGCCGTGTCCGGTGCCGCACTAGCAATTGCTAGTGGCGTGCTTGTCGACGAGGTGTTTGCGACCCTCATTCTGTTAGCCTACTCGTCCATCCGCCTATCGAAGCGTGGCATCGCGGCCCGTGTAATCCATCCCGCATAACGAAGCAGCGCGCTCAAGGCCTGCACAGTTCGATTCCGCTTGCCTACTCGTCCATCCGCCCTTGCGACGCAGCGCGCTCAAGGCCTGCCTAGTCTCCATCCCGACAAGCGAAGCACTGCATAGCGGCATTGCATAGGAGTAATTTAAGTTGTTTTCTTTTATTTTCCACAAACCAAATCCCCCATTTCCGCATCCATCCGCTCGAAAGGACTTCAATCTCAAGTCCTTCCTCGATAATAAACTCCACCTTACTGTGTTCCTTTGAGGTCGATACTTGGGGATTCATTCCCATTTTATATTACTTGAACGATCGGTACACTGCCATTTCGTGCCGCATTCTTACTACCGCCTATAGCGGTGTGCTAAGATTTGCGCAACATTAACCTCACTAGAATTCTCTAGAGGGGGGGGGGGGTGAATAGAGATTTAAAATATTTTTGTGCAAAGTTAATAATTATATATATATATGTGTGTAGAGATCACAGATTAGTGCTTCCCACACACCAACAAGAATTAAACAAGTAAAGAAAATAAATGCAAGAAGAAAAATCACAGCACAACACAAAGAAATATAGTGGTTCCCCAAACTTTGGGTAGTCCACTCTTCTACCCCCTTGGTAGGAATTCACTATCTTGCACTGAGTCTTTTGATAAGGAGACTCTTAGAACCACCCTGAGTCTTTTGATAAGGAGACTCTTAGAACCAACTTAGTCTTTTGAAAAGGAGACTCTTAGAACCAGTACAACTGAATTTTTTGAAGAGAGATTCTAAAAACTCTTTTACAGTATTTGAGAGTGAAATGAATGTAAGGAAGAAAGAGAAATAATATAAAGACAAGAAGGAATCTTCTTCCTAGCAAGAAGATTGGAAGCACAAGAAGTAGTGAATGAAATCTCTTCTATAGTGAGAAGGAGATTTGCAGCTTTTCTCTCTTTTAGTGAGAGCTATCAGAGTTTGCAGCATAATGGCTTCAGAAGCAGGAGAAGATGGAAGCATGATGGTTGCTGCAGGACTATTTCTCAATTCTCTCTTTTTCACTTGGGAGCTTTTCCTCTTTTTCAATATGTATATGGTGGATAACTTCTCTATCTTCTCTGTCGACTTCCTTGTTATTTTATAGCTCTGTCCATTCAAATAATACTATAGGAGGATAATTGATTAGCATACAGAGAAATAGAAAGATAGAAATATTTCCATAATAATTATATCAACAGAAGGAAAGAATTCATTCTGATTTCAAATAATGTCCATAATGGTTTTAATCAAATTAGCCAAGAATCTATTAGAGGAAAAGAATGATTCGGAACGGATATAAAGAATAAATTGATTCCATATAAATCTGATCTATAAAAGAAGGAAAGAGATCTGGCGATTTTTGAATTAAACATAGAAATCGACGTGCGTCGATTACTATTCGACGCAAACGTCAAATTCGTCCTGGTTGGACGTCGAGAGAAGAATAAGGAAGGTGCGTCGACTAAGGTGCGTCGACTTCTCAAGATGCGTCGACTCGAAGTCAGAGCTACGTCGACATAGGATACGTCGAATTCTTCTTAAAGTTACTTCGACTCATTTTGAAAGGAACGTCGACACAACTTCGACGTTGCGTCGAATACTATTCGACGCATATTTACTTAACCTTGATTTTCCTTTCTTAGAATTCATATTCAACTCATTTTCAGGGGTTAAGAGAAATCAATTTCCCAACAAATTTGATGTTATTGATATCAAGGTGATTCTAAGGTCTAGATATAGTAAGGTACATGCAATCACAATACATAATTTATTCATATAATTATCATGATCACCAATTTTATGAAAGAACCAAAATGATATTTTGTAGTTATGTGTAATGTTTGAATTAAAAGATCTTTTGATATTACATAATATAATTATGATCATTAATTTTATCACATAGAGATTTTGATACTCATAATTAATTATTGTAAGTGAAATATATAAAACAATTCATATTCAACCTTTTCAAAATATTAAAGAGAAAGATTGCAAGGTGAATGATGAATATACTGAGAATCTATTTTTGGGTTTTTTTTGAAAGGTTTATAAATTTTCTCTTTGGTTTTTGAATATTAAACAAAAACATATATTTTTAGTGATTTTTCAGAATTTTAAAATTACAGAAAATCGGATACTTGAGCTAGCGCCGACGTTAGGTCCTAGCGCATGCGTTAGCTCACAGAGAGTGCTTATTTTAATCATATAGCCTAGATTTTCGTTGATTTTGCTTCTGATTTTTCTTAATTATGTTTGTGCATTGTAAGGCCTGTCTAATGAAGTGAAGAGACGAGAAGAAATCCCAAAAAGTTGTGGAAGTTAAAAAATTTAGTACATGGGTTTCATATTCATTAAACCTCCATATTCATTAAACCTTAATTCTTGATTTTTGCACAACATATGCATTAGTGAAGTGATCATAAATAAGTGAAATAATATTCATGCAAATTTTCAATTCTGGTTTGACATGATTATGATTAAACATACTAGGGGTAGTAAAAAATGACGCAAATATATTACATACCAAAGCAAAACTTGCGCATTTTATAAATTTAGCCTAATACCCCTAAAAACACCTTTTGAATCCATTTTGACACTTATTTCATTTAGTCTTAATAATATCATATGACAAATTTAGTTTTTCAAATTTTATAAGACTTTTAGGAAATGGATTTAGAAGGATAAGAATAAAAAGGATAAGTAAATCACTTGAAAGATGATAGGACTTTTTATTCAACTTTATTCAATTTGATTTATTTAATAATTTTGGTTTAATATGTGAAAGTCATATCACAAGTTATATAAAGTGATCATATCATGATGGCTCAAAAACACTAAAAGGAAATTAAGCAAATCATGAAGTAGAGAATTAATATTTTATTTTTAGTTGATTTCTACTTCAAGCAAATGATTGGATACTAATGAATGAGAGATTTAGGTATCCAAAGAGGACCGGGTGTGGCGGTTCCTATGGGTACCCAAATATATCGTGTTTGCTTTTGGGGAGATATGATTGAATGGTCCCTTTTGATTTGAGTTTGTGTTTCATCTTTAACTTTGGGCAGCCATTCAAACCTTGTGTTGGAACCTTAGTTTTGATTTGAGTTAGGATCCACCTTTAGTATCTAAGTTTCAATCATAACATATATTATAACTTAGATTATATCTATTAAGGTAGAAGGCTGAAAATAAATATACAATAATATAAATAATATATATATGTAATAAGAAATATACAATAATATAAATAATATATATATAATAAGAAATATACAATAATATATATAATATACTGAGAAATATATATATACATATATATAATATGCTGAAATATTTATATATATTTAATAGGAAGATAATAAGAGAGAAATTAAATTTACATATATTTTCTGCATTCGACGAACGGCGATCTGCGTTCAACGAACGGCGCCCTGCGCTCGACGAAAAGGCTTACATTCTGCACTCGACGAACGGCTTGCTTCAAGCCCGTCTCAGCGGTTCGACGAACCCGTCTCAGCGGTCGAAGAATTTATCTAAGTACAGCGCTCAACCAATTATCTCAGCGGTCGACGATCAGACCCCAGCTTAGCGGTCGATGAAATCCTGCGTTCGACGAAAGGCCATCTGTGTTCGACGAACAGCTCAATACTTCATCGGTCGATGAAATCATCCAAGCTCAGCGGTCGACGAATCCTTCCATTCGACGAACTCAAGTCTACGTTGGACGAATATTCAGCAGAAGTTCGGAATAGTGAATTTAATGATCAGGTCGACAAATCAAATGATGAGCTCGATGAACTCGAAGCTCAGATCGACGAATTTCTTCAGTATTATTTTATATCATTAAATATTATATATATGCTGTCAGATTTATTTATAAAGCAATATTTAATTTATTCTATTTTATATATTGCTATATATATTGTTGACTTAACCTTACAGCGTGCAAGCATTAAATAATATAGCCGTTGGCAGCAAATCATTAAATACTGTAGCCGTTGCAGCAAGCTAAATGCGGCAAGTTATCTTCTCGAGGATCTGGGAAATGAAAGAGATAATATATCCTTCCTCTTTGGTCTGCAAGGATTCAAATTAGCCAGGAAAGAGGACAACAGCTTTTACACGACAGCAGGAGACATCTCTATATACAGCAGATCATTTTATATAACATATTATATACTGCTATCTCTCTCGACAGATTATATATATAGTTTATATTGTTGTACAGATTTTAGATAGATAGAATAAATTATCATATTGTTGTACAAGAATAAGAGAAGAAGAAGAAGAAGAAGAAGAGAAAAGGATGAACAGGAGCAAAAAGAAGCAGATCAAATATATTATATCTTCTTTTTGCTAAACCTCTTTCTTGCGGATCTTCTATACAAACCTGAGACACCAAATAAATATCATTTGCTCAGGAATCAAAACTGCAAGAAGAAGAACAGACTATTTGAATCAAGAGAAGGAGCTCCATCCACAAGCTGTCATCAAACTACATCAGACAGGGGGAGCTCTCTTCAACATCTTCATCAAGAGTCTTCTCAGCAAAAGAGAAGAACAACAAACCTTTTTCTGTTTTCTTTATTTCTCCCATCTTGTAAAGGGTTAAAACTCCCTTCAAAAGTTTACTCCCGGTGACAGGCCACCTTAGCAAAAACCTGCATCTTGGTTTATAAGCACCTGATCAAAAGCTTATAGGTGAATTGGGCACCTGATCAAACCTCCATTGGTGTGTGGACACCTGAACAAAAACACCTTGGTGTGAGGGCACCTTATCAACAACCTCCAGTGGATTCCTACCAGTGGGTAGAAGAGTAGATGTACCCAGTTGAGGGGAACTACTATATTTTCTTGTGTCATCTGGATGTGCTTGTTTGTTTTTGTTTTATGCTCTTATTTGTGCTGTGATTTTATATGCACTCTTACTGTTTGTTATTATTTCTCAATCAGCAAACATATATATATATATATATCATTTACTTTGAAGATAAACTTAAACACAAGATCCTTTAACATATATAAGAACCAAACTCACTTTCAATTGGTATCAAAGCGAGGTTGATTATTCACACAGTCTAACACCTGAATCACAAAGATCACTTTGTTCATCTTTTGTTTTTAAAAAGGTTTTTCCAAATGGCACTAGCAGATTTTTCTATTTCAGATCCACCTTTATGTAATTTGTATAGTTTTCCTTTATGGCAAGTTAGAATTAAGTTATATATGAATGCCATAGATGAAAATATTTACTAATCTATTTTGACAGGAATTCCATCTTCAATCTCTTCATTTGCTGATCAAGAAAGACTGAAAAGTGTTGATGCCATGGCCATGAACATATTGGCTAAATCAATGTCAACAAACATTCTTCTTAAAGTGGCTGATTGCACTTCAGCAAGGAGCATCTGGAACTCCCTCTCAAGGATGGTAAGTGAACCATCTTCTTCCTCTTCCACTAACATCATTTTTGATGCAGAACCATCTTCAACTCTAAGTGAAGAAGAAGAAGAAGAATAACAAAAAGCCAAAAATTTCTGTATGATGGCAATATATGGCTCAAACTACATATCAGAATCTGAATCTGATGCAGAATTTGATGAAGAAAAGGTAAAAGAGGTATCATCAACTTTTATTTCTACCTCTGATTTTAAATTTGTTTTCAATTCATCATGTACAGATTCAATAATTGCTGAAAATAGAATAAAAAAGGAGCTAACTATAAACAAATTAATTCCTGATAAACATAAAGAAAATATGAAAATATCAAAAGAACACATTATTTGTTTAAAAAATAGGTTCATTAAGGCTGAAAATTTTAAACAAACTTTAAAGAAAAAGGAAAATTTTATGATCAGCAACATCAAAGAAAATTTTCAAATTTATATTACAATGAAATAAAGAGGCCAACATATCTAATTATAAAGCATTTATTTTTACCTATTTTAAAACATTTATAATTAAACAGCAATTTTAATGATTCTTTTGACTTTTTTATGTCTCAAAAACAAAGTCATATAGACTTCACTTTCTTACAGATTTTTCTCCAAAATCTAGTTGAGCATTCTACTCAGATTTCATAGATCAAAAATGATCAAAGCACTAAGTGCGAGTCTCTTCTGATTAAGGGGATTCTATAAAAAGAAGCTATCAGGCTATGTCTTTTTTATTTTAAAATTCTTAGAATTTAATAACAGCTAGCAATTCATAATATTAAATTCGTATTAAATCAAAATTTAGGAAATCTGAAATTGCTTAAATGTTTTTCAAAAAGAAAAAAATAATCTCTAACCCTTAAGCTTTAAAGACTTTTTATGCTTAGGTATCCTAAACCAAATAGGGGGAGATTGTTAGAACCTAGTCTTAATTTGGATTAGGATCCCAACTCAAATAGGGGGAGATGTTGGAACCTTAATTTTGATTTGAGTTAGGATCCACCTTTAGTATCTAAGTTTCAATCATAACATATATTATAACTTAGATTAAATCCTATTAAGGTAGAAGGCTGAAAAGAAATATACAATAATATAAATAATATATATATAATAAGAAATATACAATAATATAAATAATATATATAATAAGAAATATACAATAATATATATAATATACTGAGAAATACATATATATATACATATATATAATAGGCTGATATATATATATATATTTAATAGGAAGAAAATAAGAGAGAAATTAAATTTATATATATTCTCCGCGTTCGACGAACAACGCCCTGCGCTCGATGAAAAGGCTTACATTCTGCGCTCGACGAACGACTTGCTTTAAGCCCGTCTCAGCGGTTCAACGAACCCATCTCAGTGGTCAAAGAATTTGTCTAAGTGCAGCGCTCAACTAATTATCTCAGCAGTCGACGAACAAACCCCAGCTCAGTGGTCGACGAAATCCTGCGTTCGACGAACGACCATCTGCGTTCGACGAACAGCTCAATACTTCAGCGGTCGATGAAATCATCCAAGCTTAGCGGTCGATGAATCCTTCCGTTCGACGAACTCAAGTCTGCGTTCGACAAATATTCAGCAGAAGTTCAGAACAATGAATTTAATGATCAGGTCGACGAATCAAATGATGAGCTCGATGAACTTGAAGCTCAGCTCGATGAATTTCTTCAGTATTATTTTATATCATTAAATATTATATATATGCTGTCAGATTTATTTATAAAGAAATATTTTATTTATTCTATTTTATATATATAGTTATATATATATTGTTGACTTAACCTTACAGCGTGCAAGCATTAAATGATATAGTCGTTGGCAGCAAACCATTAAATATTGTAGCCATTGCAGCAAGTTAAACACGGCAAGTTATCTTCTCGAGGATCTGGGAAATGAAAGAGATAATATATCCTTCCTCTTTGGTCGGCAAGGATTCAAATTAGCCAGGAAAGAGGACAACAACTTTTACACGACATCGGGAGACATCTCTATATACAGCCGATCATTTTATATAACATATTATATACTGCTGTCTCTCTCGGCAGATTACATATATAGTTTATATTGCTGTACAGATTTTAGATAGACAGAATATATTATCATATTGCTGTACAGGAATAAGAGAAGAAGAAGAGAAAAGGAAGAAAAGGAGAAAAAAGAAGCAGATCAAATATATTATATCTTCTTTTTGCTAAACCTCTTTCTTGCAGATCTTCTATACAAACCTGAGACACCAAATCAATATCATTTGCTCAGGAATCAAAACTGCAAGAAGAAGAACAGAGTATTTAAATCAAGAGAAGGAGCTCCATCCATAAGCTGTCATCAAACTACATCAGACAGGGGGAGCTCTCTTCAACATCTTCATCAAGAGTCTTCTCAGCAAAAGAGAAGAACAACAAACCTTTTTCTGTTTTCTTTATTTCTCCCATCTTGTAAAGGGTTAAAACTCCCTTCAAAAGTTTACTCCCGGTAATAGGCCACCTTAGCAAAAACCTGCATCTTGGTTTATAAGCACCTGATCAAAAGCTTATAGGTGAATTGGGCACCTGATCAAACCTCCATTGGTGTGTGGACACCTGAACAAAAACTCCTTGGTGTGAGGGAACCATATCAACGACCTCCAGTGGATTCCTACCAGTGGATAGAAGAGTAGATGTACCAGTTGAGGGGAACTACAATATTTTCTTGTGTCATCTGGATGTGTTTGTTTGTTTTTGTTTTATGCTCTTATTTGTGCTGTGATTTTATATACACTCTTACTGTTTGTTATTATTTCTCAATCAGCAAACATATATATATATATCATTTACTTTGAAGATAAACTTAAACACAAGATCCTTTAACATATATAAGAACTAAACTCACTTTCACCTTGGACAAACATTATTTTTAGTTTTCAAATTTCCATAATCATTTACTGAATATTTGGATCAAAAAGATTTTTGAATTTATAATTTGCAGGAAATTTGTTTGCGTTTAATTTTAGGTTGGGAGAAACATGAATTTGTAAAACATTGTTTATAGGAAATTTGTGAACATTTAATTTTATGTTGGGAGAAACATGATTTTGTAAATAATGGTGATTTTGACTTTGATTTACAAATACTTTATGTTTCTTACTCCCATTATTTGTCTTAGTTAAAATATTCATATTCATATTCATATTCAACATGCTTTTAGGTATTTCTTGATATTGTGAATTTTTATTTATATATTTCATAAGCAAGTTGTTTTTGGTTTTTAATTCATCATTCTTTATTTTTAAATTATGTCTAGCTTTATTATAAGCGATTGTGCTATTTTTAAGAGTGGTAACAATTTAATCAATATGATTTTGATAGTTATTTCTATATTCATCAAATGTTTCATCCATCTCTTTAATTTCAATTTTATAGTCCTTACACTTAGCACAATCATTTTTCAAGGAAGAATTTTCTTAACATAATCTTTCATTTTGTTCTTTTATAAAAAGAAGTTCCTTTTCAAGTTCCTTGCATTTTTCTTTTAAATCATCAAATTCCATACAAGGTGTAATGTTTTCAACTAAGGATCCATGGGTAGAACTAGATAAATTAGAATTTAACTCTTCATTAATTTTTGCCTTAAAATTTTTATTTTCTAAGTGCAGATGTCTATTAACATTTTTTAATTTCTTAATTTTGCGCTTTGTAGTTTGAAAAAATTGTAATGTAGAGATAGAAGTACAAAAAATAGAATTTGATTTCCTTACATTGCTTTCGGCAGAGGCGCGATTTGAACATATCGTTTTTTGACATCTTTTTAGCACTACTCTTCCGAAGATAGTATTTCTTCTTCTCTTTAACTTGATGTGCACTTCATGGATCCGTCATGAGAGGAGCATTCTTGAAGACTTATGCAAGCTTGCATTTTCTCCAGTTCTTGTGATTGTTCCATACCTGTAGAAGGAGAATCATAAGTTCTTTCAAGAAAATTTCAAATCTCATATGCGGTAGGTAACGTATAAATAAGTTTGAAAATATTTTGGTCTAACACACAAAATATACTATTCATAGATTTTGCATTTAAAACAATATCGTTTCTAGTTAGTACGCTAGGTGGCTTTTCAATAGTAATATTGAAGATTCTGCCGCGCAGAGTATGTCCTAAATTGGGATAGCACCGGCGGTAGCACTAGCGCAGGCGCTAGCGCTAAGTCTATAAAAAGGACCTCTTGGATCCGTCTTCCTCATCCTCTTGAGATTCAAAATTCCAGAGATTCGTGCCACAACATAGAGAGGAAGGTTCAGAGAGATACTCCCACCAAATGCTTAGAGAGCTTCTGAAGGAGGACTTCGTCAAGCTACATCCAAAGAGGGATCGCTTCAATCTCGCTTATTCTACAGCGATCGTTCATCTCCGATTTCAGAAGTTTCTTAGAGGGAGTTTTTAATATTGTTGTTGTTATTTTATTTCATATCTTTTGTAACCGTTAGAGAATTCGCCTTGTGTTGGCGACTAGGTCTGGGTAGGAATTAGGGCAGAAATTTGCCTCATGTTGGCGACTAGGTCTCGTGTGCAGGTCTAGGGGGTGCTCAAGGCCATATCTGGGGAATGGTTGGCTAGAGTGGTTGAGGCCGTATCCGGGGAAGGATCGGATAAAGCCAACCGGTTCATGGGGATACGAGTCGGTATATAAAACAAAAAGTGTCTTTATATTCGCTTTGATTTCTAGCTTCGATAAGAGATCAAGTTTTGTAATCATGCTTCTCAAGTTAATAAAATCATGTCTTTACTTTTACTTCACTTGATTTGTCTTGATCTTCTCTAGTTTAATAATCAAAGCTTTTTCAAGTATTACAAAATATAATATAAGTTTTTAAAACCCTTATTCACCCACCTCTAAGGGCGCCTACCGATCCAACATTAATATTGTTATAACTTATGAAATTGTTTTTCTCTAATTGTTGAACGCTTACGATTTACCTTTGATCTAAAATTTTTATTATGAGGCTATATCATCAATATATAGTCTTCATATTGTTTTCGCTCTTTAGTTAGTCGAGAGGCTCGTAAGACGAATCGATCACTCATTGGTAAAAAGAGTAGAACGTAACCCTCGAGATAGGACAACGCAACTCTTCCGGATTGGAGTAAAATCCAATAGCGAGGTTCACTTCCTAAAGCAAGTCTTAGGTGATGTGATTTGAGAACAAAAGTTTGGTCGATACACCTATGCTTAGTTGAACCTAATCCTCGAAAGAGGAGTGTTCATGCTGCGGGAACCTTCACGGTCAAAGCCTCTTCAACAAGAAAATTGCATTACTACTTTCATTTAGAAATTTTATAAATCCGAGGTGACTCAAGATCGCGCACTAGTTTTAAACCATCAAATTAATTCTATTAGCCCTTCTAGTTTTTACTATTCGCAACCCAACTCCAAATTTTTAATTGATAAGATAATACCGATTTTTCAAAGTAGAATTACTCGACCTCCCTGAGTCTAATATGACCTTGGTTTTTATAAACCTATACCACTTTAGACGCGGTTTGCCGTTGTTTTTTGCAGATATAGTTTTGCGCATCAAGTTTTTGGCGCCGTTGCCGGGGATTTTTGGTCGATAATTTGAAAAAGAAATAGTTATTAATTTTATCGTTATCTTTCTTCTCACCCTTTCTCTTAAAAAAATTAAAAATCATAAAAGGCGTAATTTAAATTCTCGGAAAGGGAGATTTGGGCTTGAACTCCCATCGCATCTCCTAGTACCTTGCAAACCCTTCACAGGGTAGATCTGGGGAAGTCCGGGACTAAATAAACCCGCTTTTTGAAAAAAAATTATATATATTTTTAATTAAAATATTATAATAATATAATAATAATTTTAATTTTTCCTTCTTCACCTTTTTATTCTTTTCGCCTCTTTTTCTCTTTTCTTTTCTTTTGGTATATGACCCGAGGGAATTCTTCAATTAATCTTGAATGGTATTTTGATCCAGAAATCGAGTGCACCTTGCGGTGACGTCTTCAATTTAGTGATCTACCAATAAATCGCGAAGAGTCAATCAGAGAAAATAACGAGGGAGTAATGGAAGATCCCGACCATTATGAGGCACCGCTACGGACCATGTCCTATTATGCGAGGCCAAATTTTGAGGGAACACAATCTAGTATTATACGACGGCGGTGGAGAATAATCATTTTGAAATTAAAACGTGTATCATTCAGATGGTACAACAAACCGTCATTTTTGATGGCTTACCGGATGAAGATCCTAATTTACATTTATTAAATTTTTTGGAAATTTGCAATACATTCAAGATAAAATGGCGTCACCGATGTTGCCATTCATTTGTGTTTATTTCCATTCTCTTTGCGGACTAAGGCCAAGCATTGGTTAGGATCTCTTCCTAGAGGTTCCATCACTACATGGGCCGAGATGACGGATAAATTTTTAACTCAATATTTTCCTCAGATAAAGTCCGCTAAATTATGTATAGACATTCTCTCATTTACGCAAATAGACTCGGAGTCTCATTACGACACATGGGAGCGCTTAAAGGAACTCTTGCGGAGATGTCCTCATCATGCCCTTCCTGTGTGGCAACAATTTCAAACTTTCCATAATGGTTTGAATCTCCAAACGAGGCAGATGAGTGATGCGGCCGCGGGGGGGGGGGGACACTTAATAACAAAACCCCGAGGCTGCTCAAGAGCTTTTCGAGGAGATGGCCATGAAAGCGTATCCGTGGAATACGCCACGGTCGCGCCCTAATAAGCCGACTGGACTCTTTGAAGTCGAGGCCACCCTGAATTTAGCGCTTCAAGTAGAAATGCACACAAAGCAAGTGATAGAGATGTCTGCTTCCTCCGCCACAAATTGGGCTTATAATAATAATAATAATAATTTTAATAGTAATTTTATTCAATAGCAAGTAGACTATATGGGGAACTCCTATCGCCCTCCTTATAACCCGAATAATAATCTTCCATTTAATAATAGTTATAAACCGGGTTTAAGGAACCACCCAAACTTTTCATGGAGAAACCCCAATAATGCTCAGCGTCCACCACAAGTGAATCCTCCCGGATTCGCTCCGCCACCACCACACAAGCCCTCTTCATTTGAAGAGGCCTTCACTAAATATGTTGCCTCTAATGAGTCCAATAACCGGAACCTTTCCGGATCTATTAAAAGCTTAGAAAATCAGATTGGACAACTCGCCAAGATGTTATCTGAACGCCAGCAAGGAGCTCTACCGGGCAATACTGAGCTCAATCCAAGGGAGAGCGCTAATGCAATAACCCTCCGCGACGGAAAGGAGGTAACTTCTACAAATTTGGCTGGACCAGAGGTAAACGTTTCGACTTCACCTCTACATTAAAATACTTCTGTTTTAGCTCCGCGCAATCTTAATAATCTTACAATTCCTTATCCTTCTAAGTTTATTAACGAGCGCAATGAGGAGCAGTATAAAAAATTCATAAATATTTTAAAACAAATTCAAATCAACGTACCATTCTGCGAGGCACTCTCTCAAATGCCTAAATACGCAAAATATCTCACGGATTTGTTGTAAAAAAAAATTTATAAAGTGCAACTACATGACACCCCCATACCTAAAATTAAACATTGCCCTTAATGTTTAAAGCTAAATATGAAGTATATCAAAATTTAGAAGAAAGAAAAAGGATTATAAAGAAGCTTCCCTGATTTATCGTCGGGGTTGCTGCTCATAACTTTTAAAAAGAGAAATCCTGCAAAACATGTTAAGAGAAGAAAAAAAATGAAAAATATAACTATGGGGTGCCTCCCATATGTGCTTTGTTTACCATCACGTAACTTGACTAAGTGGCGTTTTATTAAAAGTTTGGTAGGTTAAGTGATTCAATTTTTCCGATTGAGGGGTCGCCGGAGTGATATAATTTCAAACGGTGTCCATTAACCTTAAATGAGCAATTTTCCGGGTGTTCAATTAGTACGGTCCCATATGGCCAAACCTCTTTTACAACAAAGGGGCCGGAGCATCGAGACTTTAATTTTCTCGGAAAAAGCCTAAGTCTAGAATTAAAAAGAAGGACTAGATCACCCGGCGAAAAATATTTTGGATTTTTAATGTTTCTATCATGATAAAACTTAGTTCTCTCCTTATAGAATTTTTTATTTTCATAGGCATTAGCACGCCATTCATTAAGCTCATTTAATTGCATTTTTCGTTGGTCGGAGGCTAAGTATAAATCTAAATTTAAAAATTTAAGCGCCCAATATGCGCGATGCTTTAGTTCCCCCGGTAAATGACATGCCTTTCCATAAACTAACCGGTACGGTGTGCAACCGATGGTTGTCTTGTACGCCGTCCGATAAGCCCATAAGGCGTCATCCAATTTTAGAGACCAATCCTTTCTATTAATAGTCACCTTTTTTCTAAAATTCTTTTTAATTCACGGTTTACCACCTCTACTTGGCCATTTTCCTGTGGGTGATAGGCGGTGGATAATTTGTGCGTGACGCCATACATGGCAAAAATGTTAGCAAGTTGATCATTACACAAATGAGTGCCCCTATCACTAATTAGTGCACGTGGTGTGCCAAATCTAGAAAATAATTTTTTTTTAAAATTTATGATGACTTTTGCGTCATTAGTGGGGAATGCTTACGCTTCCGCCCACCTTGATACATAGTCGACCGCAACAAGGATGTACTTATTATTGTGAGAAGATGGTAGTGGACCTACAAAATTTAAATCCCATAAATAAAAAAATTCACATTCTAAAAATATATTTTGCGGCACTGTCATGAGGGACCGACCGGTGGACACAATCAAGCAAACCAGACTGCTAGGAAGGCACTAGAGGCAGGCTTTTATTGTCCCACCTTATTCAAAGATGCTTAAACCTCTGTGAGTAAATGTGATAGGTGCCAACGGTCAGGTAATATTTTTAACCGGGATGAAATGCCCCAAAATTTATTTTTAGAATGTGAAATTTTCGATTTATGGGGTTTAGATTTCGTAGGTCCACTACCATCTTCTCACAATAATAAGTACATCCTTATTGCGGTCAACTATGTATCAAGGTGGGCGTAAGCGCAAGCATTTTCCACTAGCGACGCAAGAGTCGTCGTAAATTTTGTAAAAAAAATTATTTTCTAGATTTGGCACACCACGTGCACTGATTAGTGATAGGGGCACTCATTTCTGTAACGATCAACTTGCTAAAATTTCAGCCAAGTATGGCGTCACACACAAATTATCCACCGCCTATCACTCACAGGCAAATGACCAAGTTGAGGTGGTAAACCGTGAATTAAAAAGAATTTTAGAAAAAATGGTGACTATTAATATAAAGGATTGGTCTCTAAAATTGGATGACGCCTTATGGGCGTATTGGACGATGTACAAGACCAACATCGGCTGCACACCGAACCGGTTAGTTTACGAAAAGGCGTGTCATTTACCGGTGGAACTAGAGCATCGCACATATTCGGCGCTTAAATTTTTAAATTTAGATTTAAACTTAGCCTCCGACCAACGAAAAATGCAATTAAATGAGCTTGATGAATGGCGTGCTAACGCCTATGAAAATAACAAATTCTATAAGGAGAGAACTAAGTTTTATCATGATAGAAACATTAAAAATCCAAAATCTTTTTCACCGGGAGATCTAGTCCTTCTTTTTAATTCTAGACTTAGGCTATTTCCGGGAAAATTAAAGTCTCGATGGTCCGGCCCCTTTGTTGTAAAAGAGGTTTGGCCATATGGGACCGTACTAATTGAACACCCGGAAAATGGCTCATTCAAGGTTAATGGACACCGTTTGAAATTATAACACTCCGGCGACCCCTCAACTGGAAAAAGTGAATCGCTTAACCTACCAAACTTTTAATAAAATGCCACTTAGTCAAGCTACGCGACGGTAAACAATGTGCTTATGGGAGGCACCCCATAGTTATCTTTTTCATATTTTTTTCTTGTCTTAACATGTTTTGCAGGATTTCTCTTTTAAAAAGTTATGAGCAACAACCCCGACGACAAATCAGGGAAGCTTCTTTATAATCCTTTCTCTTTCTTCTAAACTTTGATATACTTCATATTTAGCTTTAAACATTGGGGACAATGTTTAATTTTAAGTATGGGGGTGTCGTGTAGTTGCACTTATTAAAAAAGTTTCCTTCTTTTTAACAAAAATATACTCCTAGAAAGTGAGGTTTGAGCTTGTCATCTTATCATATCTCATAGTGCCGCTGCGAACCCTTCACAGGATAGACCTCGGGAAGTCTAGGAATTAAAAAAAACTATTAGGAATTGTTCTTTTTGCTAAGTTTATCAAAACGCCTTAGCTTACTCAATTGTAAGTTCTAAAGTAGACTTAATTCTTCATTTGGACTAGGAATTTTGTTTTTGTGTTATAATAGTATATTTGAAACTTTTGAGTAAAATTGTTGACTCATGCAGTGTTTCTAGTCAAATGCATGTGTTTGAGTAGTATTGGTGTAGAATTAAATTCTTGGTATAGATCTAAAATTATGATTTGTTAATTTGCGTAGAAATAATTTATTTTACTTCTAATTCGAATCCGGTGATTATCTAAAAGTTGTTTTGGTAAGTGTGTAGAAGATTGTTAGAAAGATATTACTCGAATCGAACAGAAGGGTGTCCTTTCTTGATGTCTAGAACTTGCCTTTAGCTATCTTCAAAGCATTGCACTTTAGAATAATTAACCTTATGGAAATGACTTAGGCTTTTCGTTGGACAGTTTGAGCCTTTGCGTCCAATCCTAAAATTACTACCGTTGTTGACACAAATTTAAGCCTTTTTAGCCTTTTTTATCCACCCTCACCATTTCGCCACCAAAACCAAAAAGCCAAACCCATGTACACTTAAATTTTGAGCTAAATTGTTGAAAAATTTTAGGTGATGTGGTGAAGAGACAATTTTAAAAAAAAATCATGGGTGTCAATTCAAAAAAAATATTTTTATATCAAAAAGCAAAATCTCATAATGATATGCGGCCTAGGTATGCACATACATACTTGGAATGATCCCAATTATGAAGAAAAATAGTATAAATAATAGAGAAAGAGAGTGTCCCCCTTAGCAAAACATGAGTATGGGGGTAAAGATTCTTTATTTTGTGGTAGTCATTGTTTTCTTTTAGCTCAAAACTCGTTGTTTAAGTGGAATACACCTTCATGTTTATCATTTTTTACCTCGCCCTTAAACCCAAGCCTTAAATTACAACCTATTTAAGCCTTAAATTATCGTTGTGGAGAAGGTGCAAACGGGCAAGCCTATGGCCATCGACATTGATGGATTTCTTTGGAAGCCACCCCGAGCGTCAACATCTAGTAATTTAAATCTCAGCGATCACGCTATTTTCTCCCTTTACACAACTTTGAGATTGACCGTCGACTCACTTTAAAAGTGATAATAAATAATTAAAACGCATCTTGAATTATTTCACAAATTAGTATTTATGCCAAGAACGTCTTTCTACTAAAATATCTACGCATGCCGACATAAAACTTTGTATTTTACTCTCTAGCTTTCTAGATTCTATCTAGCATTAGTTTTTCCTACCCTTATGAAGAATGGTTTGCTCGGGACAAGCAATGAGTAAGTATGGAGGTATTTGATGACTGGTATTTTAGTCATCGTTTTAGGCTAATATCTTATTAGATATTTAAATAAATTATCGTATTTTGTTCGTTGTTTTTATAAAATTTCGTAAAAATAATATTGTACGTTATAACTAATATATTTTTTATATTTTTGTCGGAATTCGGCAGGCCTGGGGGGAATTTATGTGCGAAGTCCCGCTGTCGTGTCCATGACTCGCAAGCTGTCATAGATCTCTACATATATATATATATATATATATACGTTTATATATATATATATATGGTTCAAGCATCGCCGGTCCGCCACCCCTGCATGCAGGCTCTCCGCCGGCCACCTCCAGCTCCTGAGCCTCCACCAAGCAACTGCCGGCCACCTCCAGCTCCTCTCCGTCAGCAGCTCCCGAGCCTCCACTAAGCACCTCCTCCATGTGCGCCTCCTCCTCCCAAGCTCCTTTCGTCCACGTCAACGATCCAACTCCTCCACGCAGTCATTAATGGCTCTGCCATTTCACCTCCAGAAATTTCGCCATTGCTGCCAAATGCATGGAAACGCCATTGATTTTCCTCCATTAAAACATCCATGGGCCCCACCCCTATATTTATTTTTCTTTTTTTAATTGCTTGGGACGGCTTGTTGGTTTGCACCTATAGATAAGGCTCATTGGTGAGGAGGACGAGGGATTATTTTCTGGTGAAGAGATTTAGAGAATTCATATTATTAATTTTAGTCCAGAAGTTTTTGAGAGTTTGTTCATTCCGGGGGAAAAAGGAGGATTTGGCTTTTGTTAATTTTCCATCAACTTGTAACCTCGTGCTGTTATTTTTTGTATTTTTACTCTCTTGTAACCTCTCTTTCTACTAGCAATAAAATATTATTTTGATTATTTCGATTTCAATTTTTGTCACAAATTCCGTCTCTCGTCATCTTTCACCCGTTTCCACCATTTGTATTTTGAAGCGAAAGGTTCATCCATCTCCATGCGTAGCTAATTTCTAGAGTGCTCGATCGAGATAATCCGAGGAAGAGTTAATATTTTTATAACTTATGTGTTGAAACCAAGACTTGGGCACAAGACTTAGTCTCTGTGGAGTTCGGGCCCTCAACAAGTTGAGGGGTGACCAACACTAAATGTTGAAACCAAGACTTGGGCACAAGACTTAGTCTCTATGGAGTTCGGGCCCTCAACATGTTGATGGGTGACCAACACTTACTCCCCACAAGGGAGAGCTCTAGGCTAAGGGGCTAAGGAACTAGGAACAAGCCCAAGGGCTTAGCGAGGAGGTCCCACCACACGCCCGGAAGATCTTAGAGCGCTCTCCCCCCCCCCCCCCCCCCGTTGGGGGTCTCGCCCCCTTTGATAGGGGGGGGGGGGGGGGGGAGAGGAGCTCGCCCCCCCCCCTGCTTGCCTCCAACATGAGCTGGGTGAGCGGGAGGTCTCTACCTCCACAGCTCGCCCTCCTCTCTCCTTGCACTGGATCATATTAAAAAATGATGTCAAAAATACCTCACGGGATCTGGGGGCCCACTCGACGAATATAGTGTTGTGCACAATCCACGCTCTTTTTGAGTGAGGTACACGCTCGGAAAGAAAAGTCCAACCGTACAAATTCGGCGAGTGGCGCCGAAAGAAATTGAGAAGACTCCCCTTCGTCCTGGTGAAAATCTATTAAGGCTCTCCTGGGAGGTCAACCTGCCCAGCCGGCTAGATAGAGCCCGGTCAGCGGAACCATCCAAGGGGAAGAGAACTTTGCCTCCCTGGGAGTTCAACCTGTCGTGCCGGCTAGTGAGAGCCCGGTCAGCGGAACCATCCTAGGGGAAGAGAACTTTGCCTCCCTGGGAGGTCAACCTGCCCTGCAGGCTAGTGAGAGCCTGGTCAGCGGAACCATCCGAGGGGAAGAGAACTTTGCCTCACTGGGAGGTCAACCTGCCCTGCCGGCAAGTGAGAGCCCGGTCAGCGGAACCCTCCGAGGGGAAACGAACATAGCCTCCCTGGGAGGTCAACCTGCCCTGCCGTCTAGTGAGAGCCCGATCAGCGGAACTGTCCGAGGGGAAAAGAACATAGCCTCCCTGGGAGGTCATCCTGCCCTGCCGGCTAGTGAGAGCCCGGTCAGTGGAACCATCCGAGGGGAAAAGAACGTAGCCTCCCTGGGAGGTCAACCTGCCCTGCCGCCTAGTGAGAGCCCGGTCAGCGGAACCGTCCGAGGGGAAAGAACATAGCCTGCCTGGGAGGTCAACCTACCCTGCTGGCTAGTGAGAGCCCAGTCAGCAGAACCGTCCGAGGGGAAAAGAACATAGCCTCCATGGGAGGTCAACCTGCCCTGCCGGCTAGTGATAGCCCGATCAGCGAAACCAACCGAGGGGAAAAGAACATAGCCTCCCTGGGAGGTCAACCTGCCCTTTTGGCTAGTGAGAGCCCGATCAGCGGAACCGTCCGAGTGCAAAAGAACATAGCCTCCCTGGGAGGTCAACCTGCCCTGCCGGCTAGTGAGAGCCCGATCAGCGAAACCATCCGAGGGGAAAAGAACATAGCCTCCCTGGGAGGTCAACCTGCCCTGCCGGCTAGTGAGAGCCCGGTCAGCGGAACCGTCCGAGGGGAAAAGAACTTAGCCTGTCTGGGAGGTCAACCTGCCCTGCCGGCTAGTGAGAGCCCAGTCAGCAGAACCGTCCGAGTGGAAAAGAACATAGCCTCCCTGGGAGGTCAACCTGCCCTGCCGGCTAGTGAGAGCCCGGTCAGCGGAACCGTCCGAGGGGAAAAGAACATAGCCTCCCTGGGAGGTCAACCTGCCCTGCCATCTAGTGAGAGCCCAGTCAGCGGAACCGTCCGAGTGGAAAAGAACTTTGCCTCCGTGGGAGGTCAACCTGCCCTGCCGGCTAGTGAGAGCCCGGTCAGCGGAACCATCCGAGGGGAAGAGAACTTTGCCTCCCTGGGAGGTCAACCTTCCCTGCCGGCTAGTGAGATCCCGGTCAGCGGAACCATCCGAGGGGAAAAATACTTAGAAAAACTTTTATTACATTAGTCATCCGATTACATGCAAGAAAAACTAAGTATGAAAACAAAACCATCATACTACATGGATTTAAAGAAAAAAGCTAAGCACGGAGACTGGGGCTTGGACCTCTAGTCCCAGGCATGGTCCTCCTCGACCTCCTCTGGTTGTTGACACTGCGACTTCGGACTCCTTGCCTCACTCATTTCTAAGAACTCGAGGCAGGTGGATGTCGCGTGACGCTCCTCATCGTGGAAGTCACAGTAAGTTAACTCTGCCCAGACTCCCCCGTTTCCTCCCTAACGATTTCTTCTTCTTCTGTGGCCGATCGGCATGGTTTGCTGGGGTGGTGGAGAAGGTGCCTTCGGTCCCTGCCTCCACCTTGGGAGGTCGGGTCCCTCTCCCTGGAAGTTGTTCTTCTCTTGGTTAAACTTCCTCTTGGGAACCCCTACCCCCCCCCCCCCCTGCTGCCTTGCCTCTGGCTCACTCAGCTTGGCCAACCTTCTCGCGAACTCCGGGTTAGCCCCCTCTCTCTCAACTTCTTCCGCCACCCTTTCCATCAACTCCTCAAAAGACAAAGGAGCTCTCCTCTTGAGTTCCATCTTGAAGAATACCCCCTGCATCCCCACGATGAAAGCGAGCTGGAGGGTGTAGCCTGGCACCTCTTGGGTGAGGAGAACCTCCTCCTGGAACAGGTCAACATAGTGAGCCAGTGACTCCCCTGTCTCTTGCTTGATCTTGAAAAGTGCTTCAGCATCTTTCTTCCTCTTCCTTGACGTCGAGAAGCATAGTAGGAAAACTCGGCCCAAGTCTTCGAAGGCATAGATGGATCCCGTAGGGAGCTGGTGGAACCAATCTCTAGCCTTCTCCTTCAGAGTTGTCATGAAGAGTCGGCACTTGAAAGCATTCGACATGGGCCTGATGGAGACCATGTCCTTAAACCACTGCAGTGCAGGACGGGGTCATCCTTGCCAGAGTAGTGAGACATCTCCGGCCCCCTGAACCCCTCTAGAATCGGGATTGAAAGGATCAGCTCACAAAAGGGATTTCTCTCGCTCGCCCCCCTTGGGGGCTGGGCGAGTAGGGGTATGACACTTCCCCACTCTCCCCCTTGGGGCTCCGCTAGTTGGGGCCTGGGGCCTCCCCACTCGCCCCCTTGGGGCTGGGTGAGTGGGTGCCTGGGACCTCCCTACTCGCCCCCTTGGGGTTGGGCGAGTGGGGGTCTGGGACCTCCCTACTCGGCCCCTTGGGCCTGGGCGAGTGCGGGTCTGGGACCTCCCCACATGCCCCATCCTAGGGGCCTGGGCGAGTGGGGGCCGAATGCCTCCCCACTCCCCACCACTGGCACCTCCTTCCTGGATTGCTGGCCGAGAGTGCTCTCGCCCACCTGCTGAGGTGAGACCTCCGGACCACTTCCTCTCCTACCTTCGCCTATCATGGCGAAAGTTAGCTGCAAGGTCTGCAGGACCTCCCGCTTGAAATTTTCGAACATCTCCAACGTCACTCCAGCCACCGGAGCTGCGAGTGGCCTGGGTCAGATCCTCCACCTCCAGCCATGGAGCTCATCTTGAGATTTTCTTGAGTTGGTCACTCTCCACGCTCACAGCACCATAAATGTTGAAACCAGGACTTGGGCACAAGATTTAGTCTCTGTGGAGTTCGGGCCCGCAACAAGTTGAGGGATGACCAACACTAAATGTTGAAACCAAGACTTGGGCACATGACTTAGTCTCTGTGGAGTTCGGGCCCTCAACAAGTTGAGGGGTGACCAACACTTACTCCCCCCAAAGGAGAGCTCTAGGCTAAGGGGCTAATGAACTAGGAACAAGGCCAAGGGCTTAGCGAGGAGGTCCCACCACACACCCGGAAGATCTTAGAGTGCTTCCCCTCCCAAGCCAATGCTAAGCTTGGGCACCATTGGAGGCTCTCTCCACCCAACAAAGGAACTTAGGGAGAGACAATGCCAAAAGAGAGAAGTCCCTCCAAATGGTGCCCCCTTGGGCTTATCTATAAGATTTTGAACTTGGTCTGCCAATAACCACAATCTGGCCTATGAGATTACCAAAATACCCTCAAGATTGGCCTGCCAATAGGCAAATCCCATTGTTCCGAGGTGCTAAATGCAGACCATCATGCTTGCTAGAGCTGGGGCGAGAGGGGGGCTGGTCCCCCCTCCTCCTGGGGGGCGAGAGGAGCTCGCCCCCCCCCCCCCTGTTGGGGGTCTCGCCCCCTTTGCTAGGGGCGGGGGTGGGTGGGTGGGTGGGTCGAGAGGAGCTCGCCCCCCTAGGGGTCTTGCCCCCTTTGCTAGGGGTGGGGGGGGGGAGAGGAGCTCGCCCCCCCGCCCCCCCCCCCCCCCCCCGCTAAGGGTCTCGCCCCCTTTGCTAGGGTCGGGGGGGGGGGGGGGGGGGGGGGGGGGGCGAGAGGAGCTCGCCCCCCCTGCTGGGGGTGTCGACTCCTTTGCTAGGGGCGGGGGGGGCGAGGTTTTCGCCCCCCCCCCCCCCACCCCTTTCCTAGGGGCGGGGGGGGGGGGGGAGGGGGTGGGGCGAGAGGAGCTCGCCCCCCTGCTTGCTGGGGGCGGGGGGGCGAGTGGAGCTCCCCCCCCCCGCGGGGGGTCTCGCCCTGTTTGCTAGGGCCGGGGGGGAGATGAGCTCGCCCCCCTGCTTGCCTCCTACATGAGCTGGGTGAGCGGGAGATCTCTACCTCCACCGCTCGCCCTCCTCTCTCCTTGCCCTGGATCATACTAAAAAATGATGTCAAAAATACCTCACGGGATCTGGGGGCCCACTCGGCGAATACAGGGTTATACATTATGAAATTGTTTTTCTCTAATTGTTGAACGCTTACAATTTAGCTTTGATCTAAAAAAATTATTATGAGGCTATATCATCAATATATAGTCTTCATATTGTTTTCGCTCTTTAGTTAGCTGAGAGGCTCGTAAAATAAATCGATCACTCATTGGTAAAAAGAGTAGAACGTAACCCTCGAGAGAGGACAACGCAACTCTTCCAGATTGGAGTAAAATCCAATAGCGAGGTTCCCTAAAGAAAGTCTTAGGCGATGCGATTTGAGAACTAAAGTTTGGTGGATACACCTAAGCTTAGTCGAACGTAATCCTTGAAAGAGGAGTGTTCATGCTACGGGAACCTTCAAGGTCAAAGCCTCTTCAACAAGAGAATTGCATTGTTACTTTCATTTCGAAATTTTATAAATCTGAGGTGACTCAAGATCGGGCACTAGTTTTAAACCATCAAATTAATTCTATTAGCCCTTCTAGTTTTTACTATTCGCAACCTAACTCCAAATTTCTAATTGATAAGATAATATTGATTTTTTCAAAGTAGAGTTACTCGACCTCCCCAAGTCTAATACGACCTTGGTTTTTATAAACCTATACCACTTTCGATGCGCAACACTTGCAGTTGTCTTTTGTGGATATAGTTTTGTGCATCACACGCCCGCTAGACTAGGCTACTTCACTAATATCAAATTATAAATAATCTTACAACTCGGAGTAACAACTCCTACAAGCTCGGAGAACAACCTCTCCTACAAAAACCTCAGAGAACAACCTCTCCTACAAAAAGCTCGGTGAACAAACTCTCCTACAAACTCTATCCTCTAAATTAGGATCAACAAGAACTCGGAAGATAAAACATCCTACAAGAATATGTAAAAGTTGTTTACAAAAACTATAGATTGAAAATCTATCTCTTAGAATCTCAAGGAGATTCTACTTCTTCAGATCTGTGAAAATTGATCTACTTCTTCCTTGAAAGAGATGAAAGATTGAACTTGAACGGGGAAGAGGAAATCCTTTGACTTGAATGAATGGAGCTGAATACTCGTTGACACAATAAGATCTAGAAATCACATGAATGAATCTGAGCATAGTGATCTTGTTGAATCGAATCTTAATGAAGAATCATGCACAGGGCTTGTCGGTGGAAGAAAATCTTCTTTGCGAGAATGATAATGGCCGACGGAACTTGCGATGTTTCTTTTTCAAATTAACATGATTAGGGTTTTCTGAAATGTCCTTTAAGTATTTATAAGACCTTCTCAAATGGCTATAAACGAGATTTAATAAATGAGGTCCATGTGTACTGTACATGGAAGAAAAACCCTAAAAGGAAAAAACCACGTCGAATTGAAGAAAACACGCTCTGTCTAGATTCGTCGAATGAACTCGTGGGATAAAGAATTACTCAATGAATTAATATTATAACTCGATGAATTAGGTTTAAAAAAATGCACTGAGACAGGAAGTAAGGATCTAAGGCCACTCGAGAATTTCACGAGATCACTCGATGAATTCGTCAAGTGTTCACGAGAAATCGGCAGACCACTCGACGAATTCATCGAGTGTTCTCGAGTGAAGAAACTTTTACTCGAAGAAAAAAACTTGACAGATTTCTCTGAGACTTCTCGAATAAATTCGACGAATAGCTAAGTCTTCACGAGTTATCTCGACGAATTCTCTTAGATTCTTCGAGACCACTCGACGAATAAGACTTAGACTATTTTCTTCCACTTCTGAATTCAGCAACTACTTCCACTTGTCTTCTCCATAGTGTTTGAATATGAAGTACATGCCAATTGAGAGATTTCACATGAGTCAACACCTTGGTCTACACAATGCGGAATTACATTGCATAGACCTATGTTTAATGACTCATTGAAACCTGAAATTAGATTGTACTTAGCAAATGATATCCTGCAATCACATAACTAAGATGTTACATCAAATACAATATCAATTCATCTTAGTTCAAGGGACACTTCTTCAAATCAAGGTTATTGTGGATACAATACCCAATAAATTGCGTCGAATGGAAGTCGACGCAACTTCGACTTGATGTCGACGTAACTTTTACTAGAAGTCAAAGCAATTCATTCGCTCTGTCAAAGTATCAAGTGAAGTCGATGCAACGTCGAAAAGAACTCGACACAGAAAGAAGAGTCTATCGAATCCATCTTAGAAGTCGACGCAACTTCGACTTCAACTCGACGCAGAAGATAAAGTTCAAGTCTAAGTATTCAACTCGATGGATACGTCGATAAAGACTCGACGCAATGTCGACATCTGAGTTCAGCCAGAGCTAAGAAGGAATTTAAAGCTACTTCGATAAGAACTCGGAGGTGCATCGATATGACGAATGATGGAGTCGACGCAACGTTGAATATAGACAGAGATAGAAGTTTCTCTATTATCCTTTCTAATACCTTTGAAGAAGGTCTACAATGATGAAAACTGTTCTCCATCGGCTCATTTATTGCCAATAATGGAATGGAGTATTCCAGTAATGCAGTAAAGACATTCTTGGAAGATTATTTAAAATAGATGGACGGGTCGGGAACAAAAATAGAAGGCAACATCAATTGTCAAATGGAGATTCCTTCTAAGGACAACCCAGAAGAAGAAATAAATTCAAATACCAATGATAGAGAATAGGTATGCTGAGAGGAGAAGAGAAAGACAACAAACTGATTTTTATTTTATTTGTCGAAATAGGGCTTCTTCTTCTTCCTCCATCAACCCTAAGACAGAAAAGAAGAATATCTCTCTCTACACAGAAAAATAATAACACAACTGCTTCATCTTCCTCATCACATAGCAACAAGACAACAAAAGGGCAGAGAATCAGGATCAAGCTCATAACCCTTGCAATCATTACAATCATAAGCAAGGGTTCATGACATTAAGATCCTGTGATAAACAGAAGCTAAAACATTCAAGAAACACCTTCTGAAGAATTCTAAAAGCAGAATTCTATTCTCCTATTTCTTTCTTCTTCTTCATTCATGATGTAAGAGTGTTTTATGAATCCCTTTTTCAAAGGATTCAATGGTTCTAAGAGTCTCCTTATCAAAATACTAAGTGCTTCTAAGAGTCTCCTTATCAAAAGACTCAGTGGTTCTGAGAGTCTCCTTATAGAAAGATTCAGTTGTTCTGAGAGTCTCCTTATCAAAAGACTCAGGCACAGGTAGTGCAATCCTACCAGGGAGGTAGAAGAGTGGACTACCCACATTTTGGGGAACCACTATAAAATCCTGTGTCTTCTGGATTGATTTTCTGTGCTGTCCATTTTACTGTTTTCTGTATTTATATTTCCTGCATTTACTTTATTCTGTTTTGGTAGTATTGATTGCATAATTCTTAGCAGTTTTATTGTGTGTACATTTAGGGTATTTTTTTTAAATCTCTATTCACCCCCTTCTAGAGAATACTCAAAGACACACTGTGCACTTTCAATTGGTATCGGAGCCAGGTTGATAATTAAAAGGTTAACACCTTGATCAAAAGATCTCCTCACTCTCATTTATTTATTTTAAATTAAATAAACTATTTTATAAAGAAAAACAAGTTTTAAGAATTATGCATCAACAAGACCACCAGTGTGTAACTTAAGTAAGTTTACACTCTGGAAGGTCGGAATAAAAATTTATATGAACTCTATTGATGAAGACATCTTTGATGTTATCTTTTCAGGCCCCCTGTTCCATTCAGGAAAGATGCAAGTGGGACTCTTATACATGAACTGCTCCCTATGGCTGAATAGACAGATGTGGAAAAGAATGAAAAAGCCTGTGTTGCTAAGGCTATGAATATACTAGTATCCACTATGTTAGATGACATATTTCAGGAAGTAGTTGAATGCCAGTCGGCATAAGAAATATCGGATACAATGATCAGTTTAGTTGAAGAAAGTTCTGATGAAAGGAAGGAACAGAAGAATGGAAGAAGTTTCATAACTGAAACAAGGAGTGACTCAGAACCTGAGTCATGTTTCTCATCTGCAAGTGAGCAAGAAGGTGCTGCTGAAGAAGCCCGTTTGATGGCTTTGGAGGCCTCCTCAGATAATGAAGAAGATCAGGTATCATATTTTAATAATTTTGATTTCTCTTCCAATGAATTTAAAACTTGCTTTAAAGAGTTCTGCCAAGATCATTTAGAGACAGAAAATCAAATAAAAATACTTAGGAATGAGTTAGAAGAACTTAAAAGTGGAAGGATAGATGAAAATCAACACTATGATAATCAACTCAGGATTGAGGTGGAAGAGTTAAGAAAACAAATAGATAAAACAAATGCTGAAAATCTAACACTAAAGGAAGCACTTGCAAAGGCAAAAGACTCTGAAGACTCACTCAATGGGAGGAGTAAAAAACTCAAAGACATCACACAAAATCTCTCCATGAGATTTAAACATCTTGGTTTAGGAGTAGACCCATCCACTAGCACAGAAGTCTCTAGGAGACCTGCCTCAAAAAATCCTATAATTTTGTTGGATCTAGTGAGAATCAAGTAAATGAAAACAGTGAAAGTTGTGAAGAATTACATGATCATCCTGATAAAATTATAATATTCAATAATGTGAACACTAATAATCAACAAGGAATACAATGCAAAAATCTTGTAGAAAAATCCATAAACAATAATTATCCTGATAAAATCACTACATTTAATAAAGTGAATCCAACTAATGAAATGAAAACCTTAGGGAAAAACAATTTAGGAAAACCAATGAATCTCAATCAAAGAACTAAAACTAGAAGAAAAATTATTAGGCACACTAAAGATCTACTATATTAGGATGTCTTTTATGCAAAATTCAAATATGAAGATAATAAACATTGGTTAAATAAACCTATTTTATGTCATCCAAAAGGGTATCATGAAAGACCCTCTTACTCTTTCATAAAACTATATAATGGTAAAAGCAAAGGGACAAGGTAACCTGGGTACCTTCTAATGTTTGAGTCACATGTGCAGGAAACTTAGAGTTCTTTTCCCAGAGAAAGAGTGAAGGGAAAAGAAAGAAGTAGATAAGCAATAATGAACAACACGTATGAGAAGGGAGTAATCTCTACTCTAAAATCTCTTGTTGAGTTTATAGTTCATGAAAATAATAGTACAAATACTAGTTTCAATAAAAATCATTGCTGGGAAAAACAACAATAACTTTTTACGAAAAGATATCTGTTTATTCAGAGTTGCGTCGAATAGAATTCGAAGTACCGTCAAAGTCTACTCGACGTCTGCTTCAAGAGCAATCTGCCACAAATAATTCGAATAGCATTCGACGCGACGTCGAATTCATATCGAGGCATCTGTCGATTTAATACTTTGTCGTCAAATTTGAAGGTGCGTCGAGTTCTAATCGACGTAATGTTAACATGATAAGAGCGCGTAGTGTCACTTCTATAAGCTGCTTCGACAAATTTTGGCACGCTAACTATTAATCTTTATCAATGGTGCTTCGAATAAAACCCTAAGTTGCGACGAATCGTGTTCTTTTAAGCAAATAGGCGTCGAATTCCTTATGCTTTCAAATTCTCTCTTACTTCCTCTCATGCTCTATTTCTCTCCAGCTCTCTCTCATACTCTTATTTTCTTTCTCTCTCTCTCTCTCTCTCTCTCTCTCTCTCTCTCTCTCTCTCTCTCTTTTCCTTGCAGGTACTTCACCAAAGATTCAATGGCTCCTCCAAAAATCAACTCTGGTTTCGATGTTGATGTGGACTCCTTCAATGCAGCATCTGATAATTTCAAAGCCATTCTCGGCTTATTTCATATTGCTGGATTGACAAAGCTGATCTTAACAAGATGCAAAATTTATGATGTTGTGTTGACAGAGTTGAAGGACAACATTCATGTAGGAGATGATGAATCTCTCAAAGGGAGAATCTTAAGAACTAACATTAATATTACAGTGGAAACGTTATCCCACACCTTTGACTTACCAACAGGTGATGAGTCTGATGAATTGTCAGGGGAAGAGATAAGCAAGGCATTACAGATAATGTTGTTTAGAAAGGAGAAAACCATCAATCTGAAGAAGAATGATGTGTCTGAAGAATATAGATTCTTAGCAGACATTGTAGGCAAGGTCTTACTATGTAAGATCTCTGCTCATGATGTAATTCCCAAACAGCAACTACAAGTAATGGGAATTCTGGTTCTGAAAAAGAAGATAAACTAGAGGAGGTGCCTTCTCAAGATGATAGGACACAAATATGCTAATAAGGAGAATTCTAATATGAGAATAATGAGCCAAGTTTTGCTTCATCAATATCCAAATGTATGCAAGTCAAAAGGAGTGCCTATTCCTCCAGGAAAGAGAATGAACATTGGAATCTTCTCCTGGTGGACCAGGCAAATCCTAAATCCTGGTTAGGAAGTTTCCTCTCCTTATCCTTCTCCAACCCCTCAGAATAATGAGTTAATACTACTAGATCCTCCAAGGGATAACAATCCAACAAAGGACATTCCAGCAGCCCAACAAGATATCATCCCAGATAATACTACTACTCAAGATTACCAGTCCATCCTATCTGCTACAGGCTCAGAGCCTACACCTCAAATTCATCTCCAACCACAGCAATAAACATCCACCATCATTCATTCTGAAGTCACTCCAGAAGATAATCAATCACTCTCCCCTATACACCAAAATCCCCCAGACATTAACTTTCTTGATGACAGATCTTCTCTACCTCAATCTGAAATACCTCCAGTTATCATCTTGAACACACCAGTTGACACACCTTCTGCCTCTACACCACCCTCTTTTGATGTCGAGCAAGAAATCTTCAAAGTAGTAGGATTGGCCACAAGCACATTTGTTGACTTGCTGGCCACTTAAGCCAGAAAGTTCAACAAGAAATACGCACAGATGGAGAGTGAAATGAAGGAATCAAAAGAGTCTCTCTTGGCCCTCAAAGCATTCATGTTCTCCTCTATGGTATCTAAAGATTTCTTAACCTCCCTAATCAGTAAGGTTCAAAAGGTGGAGAAATTTCTTGAGGAGGAAGTGATTGGTCAGGAAAAACAGGATGGCCAGGAGAAGGAAATGATTGCTGATGCTTCTGATAATAACAGTCCTAACAAGCTGATCATATTTCAAACAACAATTACAGAAATCCTCTTAGGAGAGGCACATATCTAGGAGAGCTTCCATCAACTCAGGGGGAGCTCCGAGAAGATGATCTACTCTTGTATGAGGTTGCACAGACTGCCAAGGAGGCTGTTCTGACTGTTGAACAAGATGCACATTCTCAGGGGGAGCCTCCCAAAGAAAATGAAACTCATCAAGATGCTGGAATCGCTGCTGAAGAAGAAGAAGACGAGGCACTGATGTTTGCACCAATAAATGTAATACCACAAGTCTTCTCAAGGAAGAGGAAAACTCCTGACAAAGAATAGTGAAGTCCAAGTATTCAGTAATTGTGAATATCTTATTATCATCAGGAGGACACAGCTGTTAAGAACAATTGGATTACTTGAAAATTTATAATATGGTATGAGATCCCATTCAATAATGTCTTTATTGTCTTTGTATAGTTGTTTGTATTTAATTTTATGTCAAAGCATGTTTGAAATCACTCACTTTATTTTGTATAATTTCTTAAGATAAATAGGGGGAGATTGTTGGGAAAAACCTCTGTGATTTATCTAACAAATTACTTAAAGTGATTTCGTCAGTTAGGTTATATTACGCACATTGTATAGAAATGGTAAAATGGTCATTAGATGTCCTAGGTTGTCACACTGACCTTAGAGTGTCAAGTCCAGGTCAAGATAATCAAAAAATCAGTTAATTTAAGACTTGCGTCGAATGGAAGTCGACGCAAATTCAACTTGATGTCGACGCAACTCTAACTAGAAGTTGAATCAAATCAAATTTTCTGTCGAAGTACCAAGTAAAGTCGATGCAACATTGAAAGGAACTCAAAATAGAAGGAAGAGCCTGTCGAAGACATCTTAGAAGTCGACGCAGCTTCGACTTCAACTCGGCGCAGAAGATAATGTTCAAGTCCAAGTCTTCAGCTTGATGGATACTTCGATAAGGACTCGACGCAATGTCGACATCTGAGTTCAGCCAGAGCTAAGAAGAAATTCGAATCTACTTTGATAAGAACTCAAAGGTGCATCGATATGATGAATGATGAAGTCGACGCAGCGTCGAATACAGATAGAAATAGAAGTTTCTCTGCTGTTCTTTCTAATACCTTTTCAGAAGGTCTACAAAGCTGAAGACTGTTCTCCAATGACTCATTTATTGCTAATAATGGAATGGAGTATTCCAGTAATGCAGCAAAGACATTCTTGGAAGTTTATTTAAAACAGATGGATGGGTCGGGAACAAAAATTGAAGGCAACATCAATTGTCCAATGGACATTCATTCTAAGGACAACCCAGAAGAAGAAAGAAATTCAAATGCAAATGATAGAGAATAAGTATGCTGAGAGGAGAAGAGAAAGATAACAAACTAATTATTATTCGATTTGTCAAAATATGGCTTCTTCTTCTTCCTCCTTCAACCCTAAGACAGAAAAGAAGAATATCTCTCTCTGCACAGAAAAATAAAATCACAGCCGCTTCATCTTCCTCATCACATATCAACAAGACAATAAAAAGGCAGAGAATCATGATCAAGCCCATAACCCTTGCAATCATAACAATCATAAGTAGGGTTCATCACATTCATATCCTATGATAAACAGAAGCTACAACATTTAAGAAACAGCTTCTGAAGAATTCTGAAAGCAGAATTCTATTCTCCTCTTTCTTTCTTCTTCTTCATTCACCTACTATAAAATAGTTTTAAGACTCCCTCTTTCAAAGGATTCAGTTGTTCTAAGAGTCTCCTTATCAAAAGACTCATTGGTTCTAAGAGTTTCCTTATCAAAAGACTCAGTGGTTTTGAGAGTCTCCTGTAAAAAGACTCAATGGTTCTGAGAGTCTCCTTATCAAAAGACTCAGGCACAGTTAGTGCAATCCTACCAGGGAGCTGGAAGAGTGGACTACTGATGAGTAAAATTTAGGGATTTAATTATATTATAAACGGATAGGCAAGCGTACCTATCGTTCATAGCATAGGATATGAAAACCATATCAAGGTCGTATTAGACTCGGGCTGTTGAGTACTTCTACTTCGGGAAAACAAAACTATTATTTTATCGAATAATATTTTTGGAGTTAATTTATAATTAAAATCAAAATATTGAAATAAAGAGAAGAAAGTTATCTTGATCAAAACGCACTTCGAATGAAAAAATTAAAAGAGATATAAACTTATAATCCAATCCTTGACAGTGGAGATTCCCGGATTATGAACATACCTCTGTCAAGGAATACATCCAACTAAGATTAGGAATATCAACCGAATTCTCATTCTATAATCAATAACATAATACTTGCCTTACGAGGTGAAGCCCACTATAGGATTTGACTCCTATCCAGAAGATTTTCGTCATCTTCTCTCGAGGGTTGTGATCAACTCTTTTTATTCCCGAGCGATAGATTCGTACTCACGAGCCTCTCAACTAACTAGAATATAAAAACAAATATGAAGGTCCACACATCGACATATGAACCCAATATAAATCAAGAATAAATCAAAGGAGGAAAAGAGAGAAAATAACGAGAAGGATTAATTCCATCCGAAGTTAATTTACTCGACATAAAAATAAAAGAGATGAACGGAATAAGAAAGACATTTTATTAAAATAGAATTGAATTACATAAAAAAGAGAGGAGTACAAAAAATTGAAAGCTTTGCATGAAATAAAAACAAAGACTACATTGCATAAATTGAAATTGCATGAAATTGAAATTACATGAAAATAAAATCTAAACTAATAAAAATAAGAAAAGTACAAGTAAGAAGAATTCTACCCCAAAAGGGGGCAGAGGGAAGGAGTTTCGACCCAAGAAGGGTGGAAAATTGAATGTCATGAGATCTGGAGTAGCTGCCTTTAAATAGGAAAAAATTGAGGTTACACACCGTCAGGCACGCCCGTGACCAAGGACGTGTAAGGGGTGTGATCAAAGCTGGTGCGGATAGGGCGCCTTATGGAGTTACTACAGGCGTTAAGTGCATGTCACGCCCTTGGTCATGCCTGTGACCAAGGGTGTGTAATCTTTAAAATGCAGCTTGACGGGAAATCTTCGGCGGGAAGGGCGTGATTCTGGTGGCAGAGAAATTACACAGGCTTGACATGAAATGTCACGAGCGTGTACTTGGCTGAATATTCTAGGGGCGTGTTCTGGGGCATGATCTGGGGTGTGTATGATTGGACACGGGCATGACCCATGGGTCACGGGCGTGTACATGAAGAAAATCATGTCATGGCTTCAAGACCGCCGACTAAGCTTGAGGATGGTTCACGGTCCTGACTTTGGAAAGTCATGGGTGTGACTTGAAGTACATGGGCATGTAGTAATGATTCTTCACGTCTTTGAGTCAGCAACACGGCAGGAGACTGAGATGAGCTTTATGTTGACACACCCTTGGTCACAGGCGTGACTGAGGGCGTGTACTTACGTTTTCCGGCAAAAACTTTAGAAATCCTGAAAAACATAAAATAAACATAAGTTATTGAACAATTATAAATAGAAATGATTATTTAGATAAAATAGAAATATTAATTAAAAAATTATATTAATATTATCCTAAATACTAAATAAAAATAGGTTAAAATACTACTTATCAACTACCCACATTTTCGGGAACTACTATAAAAATCCCGTGTCTTCTGGATTGATTTTTTGTGCTGCCCACTTTACTGTTTTCTTTATTTTTATTTCCTGCATTTACTTTATTCTGTTTTGGTAGAGTTTATTGCATAATTCTTAGCAATTTTATTGTGTGCACATTTAGGGTATAAAAGATTTTAAATCTCTATTCACCCTCTTCCAGAGAATACTCAGAAGCACACTATGCACTTTCAATATATGCTCACATATTTGTCACATTGCAACAATTATGATTCTTCTCATATTATCATCTATTGAACACTTCACCGGTCATCAGATGGATGCCAAGACTGCATTTCTTAATGGAGATCTAACTGAAGAGATCTATATGCACCAACCTAAAGGGTTTTTCATAGAAGGTCTAGAAAATAAGGTTTGTAAGTTGATTAAGTCGCTCTACAAATTGAAGCAAGTACCGAAATTATGGCACGAGAAATTTGACACTTGTGTTAAGCCATGGGTTTCAAATCCAGCTTATTAGATAAATGTTTGTACGTTCGAACAAGTTCAAATAAAGTTGCAATTATATGCTTGTACATTGATGACATGCTAATTCTGGGCACTGATCAGTCTGAGGTGAAAGATGTGAAAGTTGACTTGACTGCACAATTTAGCTTGACCAACTTAGGTGTGGTGAAAACCATCCTAGGAATGGAAGTGAACTTCACTGAAAAGGGTATTACCTTAAGTCAGAGTCACTACATTAGAAATCTACTTGAAAAGTGGGGTTATGTTAATAGCAAAAATATTGAGACCCATACGATTATAACAATAAACTGAAACCAAATTAAGGTTCATCTATTAGATTGTTGGATTATTCCAAACTCACAGGTATTTTCATGTATGCTACAACCTGTACTAGACCTGACATCACCTTTACGGTGGGCATGTTGAGGAGATTTACAAGTAACCCTGGGACGGACCACTGGGATGCCTTAGAAAGTTTAATGCGATAATTAAAGTACACTGAGTAGTATGCATTATGTCACAGTGGACATCCACTTGTGTTTGATGGGTATTCTGATGCCTCCTAATGCTCAGAAGTTGCTGATAGTAAATCTACTAGTGGCTTTGTGTTTACACTAGGAGGAGCAACAATAGCTTGGAAGTCAAAAAGGCAGATGTGCAGTGCACTATCCTCTATGGAATCAAATCTGTATGCTCTCACTTCAGCAGGAGAAGAAGCAGAGTGGATAAGAGACCTGATAATGGATATTCCAATGACGAGTCTGAAAGTGCACTCTATTTCAATCTTGTGTGAAAATCAAGCCACAAAGACCATTACTACAAATACATTCTACATTGGAAAGCGAAGCCAAATAAGGATGAAATAGGCCTGGTTGACCTATCTCACTAGTCAAGGGTTAATCTCTCTTTTGGACGTGAGATCAAAAGATAATGTAGCAGATGTCCTCACCAAGGGCTTATGTAAGGTTCTAACAACTAAAACATTGGGGGAGATGAGATTAAGATTCATTCAGTATGACTTAATACCTTGCTTATGTTTTAAATTTTAGTACCGTAGTTTGTTTACATTAGAGCATCTAGAGTCAGCACACTGATGTATTTCAGATGTTATCTGATGAAAGCCAGAGATGAATAGTTGTCAGTAATTCCAAACTTGAAGACTTACACAATTATTTTATTCAAAGGTTGAGTTGGGTATCATTCCAAAAAGGAATACTGAAGTTGCTGATAGGTGTCCTGATATCATGATTATTAATTATATCATTCCAAACTTGATGATATAATGATCACAACTTGTTATATCATTCCAAACTTGATGGTATGACAAAATTGTGAAATGATTAATAATCTTAATAATTGAAGGAACATGGTTTGAATCTATGAAATCAATTTCTAATTTTGTGTAAATTATATAGATTGACTGTTTTATGATTCTTTCTTCCTAGTTAGAGTATTACATTTTTTTACTACTATAACTAATCACTTTACGTTTTGATAGCAAATGTTTGAATTCATAGAGATTTATCTCATGACATTCTTATTCGAATTGTTTGCAGGACAAATGGAGAATGGAGGAGAGAGAGTTGATTTCGACCCGGATGATGATGATCCGCTGTTTGCATAGACCAGTGATCAGTTGTATGTTTTGAGTTTTTAAGTTTTGTTTACTGTTTTGTTTGGAGCCACTTGTTTGAGTTCAGATTTATCTATATTCTAAAACTCATGTTTGTGTTTCTGAAAAACTTATTCTTTATCGTTATTAACCTTTGGTTTTTAAGTAATCCATTATGTGATATCATTTATATACAATATAGGGGGAGATTTTTGAGGGATATTTATATAATGATATAGGATACTTAATGGTTTGGTTTGGATCCGATAGGAATTCATTAACCCGTCGGGGATTTAGGGTTAAGCCTAAAAATACTCCTGCTGGGGGCAACATGGAGGTTTTCCAAACTTGACGGAGGGATGCTTTGAGCACAGTAACAGAGGTCCATGCAACTTTTTAAAGGGCAACTAAGGAACTTCATCCACTTTTATATTCACAATTAGTTTTATTTTCTTGATGGTGGTCATAACCATTGTCTTATGAAATATGCATTCTATGATAGTGACGTTTGCCCAAACTCACCGGAGCAAACAAAAACAACACCCAACAAAGCCTAAAGCTCACTGACATAAACATTTAGATCATTATATACTGGCATTATTTGCTATTATTTTGAAATTTGTTTAGCGCAATGTGGTACACTGCTTGTACCAATTGATGAAATATTTGCGGTCTGGCGGCGGGCACCGCTAACCCCCTCTGTCGTCATGTGATCGGGTTAGGAACCCAAGCTGGATCGGACCAGCATATTCATGGCTTATCGAATCTCAATGGTCTCCGATTGAGATGGATGGCATTTTCGGAATGTCTTCAGCCTTGCTTGTGGAGCCTTGAATTTTATATGAGAACTTTTTAGAGGTACCTATTTATCTAATATTTCTAATCATAGAAGCCATAGTTTAGATGGGCCCAGTGTTCAAATTCTGTGCATGTTTGTAGAATTAAATCTGAATTATTTAATATTTTTACCTTTGGAGATTCATTAGACAATAAATCGAGGTTTATTAGTAGAGGTTTAACATTATACAAGTTATTCACTTTAAGTTATCCTACTTTATAATTTGGTCTCCTTAAGTTTAAAAGAAAAATAATTTATGTTGCATTTATTACCATAATTATTCTGATGAGTGAAGTACTGAAGTTCATAAATTTGTTCAGCTCATGGATCAAAGAGAGTCAAAACTCAGCCACTATATGAATCTATGCATGCCCCATCCGGTTTGTGGTTGCACAAATATATTACTATGTATTTGAGATATGCCATTATATGGAGCGTATTTCATCAAAAGAATGATCTGGCTTACAGAATTTTAAATGAAAAATAGTTTAGCTTTATAAAATTTCATGTGAATCTATGTAAAAATGTCAACATTTTTAACACCATCTATCTGAGCGTATTTACCAAACAACGCATACATCGGGGTATTAGGATAACTCACACAATATTTTCTTAAGTAAATTAATTAAATAGAGATTATTTGGATGAAAATCGGACAAGACCGACCAGTAAACCCGTGAACCAGGCAACAAGCCAGTTTGGTTAATACCTTAAACCGGCCTTCAACCGAGACCACTATCAAACCGTTGAACTGGTCGGGATGTGAAACCCCAACCCAGAGGAGGCTTGATAGAACTGAGTGGGTCTTGGGTCAGTCTCCTAGGCTTTTCTAACAAAAAGTATTGAAAATATTTAGAGACAACCCAAAACCCTGGGGAGAAAGCCGAAAGCACCACCAGCCTGGACAATACTGCCTAATTGTAAGCTCATGAAAGCAGATATATAAAAAATATTATTTTCATATATTATTTATACTAATTAATGTAATAAATTTATAAGTTATAAATTTATACCCTAATGGAGATCTTCAAGTCACCTTCAAAGGAGATCTTTGAAGGAGAAGGAGATCTTCAAAAGCTGAAGGAGATCGTCGAAGGATTCTTCGAACACTAAAGGAGAACTATAAAGGATTTTCAAAAGAGATCTCTCAGGAACTGAAGGCAAGGTGTCTTCAAATGAAGACAATGAGCTCCTTTTATATCCTTGGGCAGGGGTAGCTTGGTAATTTTGCCATAGTAACCACCATAACCACCTGACAGGAGAATCACGTTCATTGATTTGGAGCACACAGATTGCCATTTTTCGGATATACTCATCTTGCCCTCCGGGCAGTTCGGGCAGCTTTGTTAATGACAATGACAACAACGAATAAAACCTACAACCTAAGAATTCAAGAAGGTTAACTGCTGTGCACGATGCAAACTAGGAAACATCCAGCGCGCACCATGTAGGTAGAGGTGTTCTGAGCGCGCTGTGAACTTTGGGATGTTCGGTGCGTGTCGCATATTAGGAGCGTTCGACGCGCGTCATGCATTTGGGGATGTTTGGGGAGTGTTGTGAACGTAGACTCTGGAAGGCATAGCCAAGTGATGCCAGAGAGGTGTGAAAAACTACTCCCCGAAGGGATGGTGCGGACGCTAGAGTGAGAGCGCGGCTTCGGCCACTCCCAGAGGGGTGCGACCTTTACCGCAAACCAAAGAGGGTGCGGTGTAGGCCGCTCCCTAAAGGGAGTGCGACTCTGGACGCACCCAACAAGGGGGTATGACTCTAGTCACACCCCATGATGGTGTGCGGCTCTGGTTGCTCCCCATGAGGGTGATGCGGCCCTGGTTGCACCCTACATAAGGGGGATGCGGTCCTCGCCACACCGCACAAAAGTGGTGCGGCCTTGGACGTACCCCACAAAAGGGGAGTACGGTCCTTGCCACGCCCAATAAGGGGGATGTGGTGACGGCCACGCACCATAAGGGGCACCACAAGGAGGGGTGCGGCTTTGGCCGCACCCCAAGGAGGTTGTGCGGCATTTGCCGCACCTCGCGCAGGGGGCATGCCCAAGGCCGCACCCTGTGGAGAGGGTGCACCCTGGTCTGTTGGTGCGGCCTGATCAGTGTGGTGGACGCCACTGGATGGCTGTCGCGCGGTGGTTTCATTTCCGCTACCGGACAGTGGTTCCGCTCTTGTTTCCCCACTTCCTCAATAATAGGGTTGACTTTGACTTCCACCTCTTCCACTACGTGCACTTCTCATTAGTGGATTAATATACTAGGCACACCCCTAAATCTCTCTCTCTCTCTCTTTATATATATATATATAAATATATATATATATATCTGTTAAGATATTGTTAAGATCAAATCAAATATAAAATTAGAAAATTTGTCATTTTTTCCAACCATTGAGAGGGTTTAAAGGATAGTTGCTAATCAACGTGACCCAAAGGAAAAAATAAAGTAAATGGTGATTTATTGCTTCTATAACAACATAAGAGGTTGTTGACGTGTTGGTTCACCTAGTTTAGCTTTTTGAATAACCAAGGTTTGATCCAGGAGGAATGAAAATTCTGATTTCAGCATTCATATTTTAACCACATAAGTTAACTGATAATCTCAATTTATGCATGAGTAAAGTATGATTACTAGATTTTCTGCACAATTATTATTTTTATTTCTAACATTGTAGTCTCAAGAGCCTTTTGTTATGTTATATTACCCTTTGGAAAATTTGAAAGATAAGAAGATTATTATATACATCTTATTGCACTTCTTTGATGATTAACATTTATTGTGCATGCATATACTGAATAAATAAATCATTATAGAATGCGGGAAGGTTTTTGTTGAGTGTGAGAGGGAATAGGGGTGGTGTTGGGTATTGTTGCCACAATAACCGTGATTTGAAGAAAGGGCCCTTGAACTAGGATGAATTGATATTGTATTTGATGTGGTATCTTAGTTGTGTGTTTGCAGGATATTTTTTACTAAGTACATACCAATGTCAGGTTGTAATGAGTCATAAACACATGCCTATGCAATGTAATCCCTCATTGTGTAGACAACGGTGTTGATTCATGTAAAATCTCTCTATTGGGATGTACTTCTTATTCAAACACAATGGAGAAGATAAGTTGAAGTAGTTGCTGAATTCAGGATTGGATGAAATAAGTCCAAGTCCTTTTCGTCGAGTGGACTCGAGGAATCTAGAAGAATTCATCAAGACAACTCGTGAAGACTTAGCTATTCATCGAAATTACTCGGGAGGTCTCAGAGTAAACTGACAAGTATTTTTCGTCGAGTAAAGTTTTGTTCACTCGAGAACACTCGACGAATTCATCATGTGGTCTGCCGATTTCTCGTGAACACTCGACGAATTCATCGAGTGCTTTCGTGAAATCCTCGAGTGGCCTAAGATCTCTTTCTTTCAGTCTCAGCGCATTTTGGTAAGTCATTTTTGTCGAGTTATAATTGAATTCATCGAGTAATATCTGATTCCACAAGTGCACTCGACGAATGTTGACAGAGCGCGTTTTCTTCATTTTGCCGCCGATTTTTCCTTTTAGGGTTTTCCTCCACGTACAGTACATGTGGAGCTTGTTCCTTAAGTCCCGTTTATAGCCGTTTGAAAAGGTCCTATAAATACTTATAGGACATTTCATTAAATCCTAATCATGCTCATTTTGAAAAAGATAGATCATGTTTTCCGTCGATTATTCTCGTTCTCGCAAGAAGGTTTTCTGTCGCCGACAAGTTCTCTGCACGATTCTTCTCCAAGATTTGATTCAACAAGATCACAGTGTTAATATCCATTCAAGTACTTTATAGATCTTGTTGTATCGATAAGTTTTCAGAACAAGTTGACAAGTCAAAGATTTCTTCTTCCCCGTTCAAGATCTAGTTTTCATCTCATTCTAAGAAAAAGAAGATCTATTTTCTCAGATATGAAGAAGTAGAATCTCCTTGAGATTCTAAGGGATAGATCTATATTTTTTATAAAATACTTTTACATATTTTGTAGGAAGTTTATCTTTTGAGTTGTTGTAGATCCTAGTTTAGAGGATCGAGTCTGTAGGAGCGTTTGTTCTCCGAGTTTGTAGGAGAGTTTTTTCTCGGAGTTTGTAGGAGTGTTTGTTCTCTGAGCTTTTTGTAGGAGAGGTTGTTGTCCGAGCTTGCATTTGTTGTATACTCCGAGTTGTAAGATTATTTATAATCTGTGATTAGTGAAGTAGCCTAGTCTAGCAGGGTGTGCTAGATAGGTGAGGCGGGAAAGTGGACGTACCCATTTTGGGGATCCACTATAATTCCTTGTGTTTGTGTGTTCTTTGTTTTCTGTGTGCTTTTCTTTTAAGATTTTAATTCTGCTTAAAAGCCATAGAACTCACATATTCACCCCCTCTAGGTAATTTAGGTAGCAACTAGATACTTTCAATTGGTATCAGATGTAGGTTGTTTGTTAAGAGGTTAACACCTTGAACAAACTCCTCCATCTAGTTGTTCAAAGACACCATATGTCTGGAATTGATATAAATAAGGATTCTTCTATGAAGCTGCCAGTTTGTATAAAAGAGAACTTCCCCATGTGGAAGTAAAGAGAAAGGTTTTATGTGGAAGCCGCCGATCCAAGGATCTTCCAGATTATTGAAGAAGGTCCTCATGTTCCCATGACGACATCTATAATCAACCCTGCCGTACAAGTTCCCAAGAAGATGCTTGATTTGACGAAGGACAAGATTGCTCTTGTCACCTTGGACAAGAAGGCAGAGAATATAATTGCCAGTGTTGTGGATGACTCTATGCTACAAAATCTCTTCCACTGCAAATCTGCTAAAGAGATGTGGGATTCTCTTATCTTCTTGATGGAAGGTACGGAAGAAGTAAGGGATGATCGAAGATCTTTGCTAAATCCAAGGGACTCTATTTCTGACACTTCTGAGAAATTCTTCAAGATCGTCAATGGTCTAAGGAAATATAATCGGGAATTCACTGTTGGTGAACTGAATGATAAGTTTTTGAGATCCCTAACGAAAGAATGGGATACCAAGGCTATTGCCATCAGGAAATTTGGTAAGTTGGCTACGATGGAGCCACAAATTCTATTTGGTAATCTTTTTTCCCATGAATTGAAGCACAGCATAAGGAAAGCTAAGGAAGAAGGCAGTAGGACTAATGGAAAGGAGAAGTCCGTAGCAATGAAGGCCGAAGGATCAAAGAAAGATAAGATCATGTTACTAGTGAGGACATAGTAGTCAGAGGAAGATGATGAGTGTGTGGCTTGCTCATCAAGCTCAGACATGTCTGATGGAGATTTTTCCTTACTCTCCAAGGAATTCAAGAGATTGCTGAATAAGAGGAAGCAGAGGAGAAGTCAATCCTCCTCATCGGATCACACAAGATCAAGACGTGATGGTGAACATCACAAGAAGAGACACAATAATGACAGGTATAAAACTAAATCGAACAAACATTTTTCGACTGACATAATTTGCTACTACTGTAATAAGCCAGGGCATGTGATTGCGGAATGCCCATACAAAAAGAAAGATGGTTCGAGAAAGGAAGACAAGAAATCCTTCAAAAGTAAGAAGAAGGAGGAAAAGGGTTTTTTGGCTAAAAAGTCAAAAACTCTGAGCAAAAGCGACTCAGATGAGTCAAGCTCTGACGAAGAAGCCTACTTTGGGCTCATGGTTCAGATCGATGAGGAACATTATGACACCCCCTACGAGAGGAAGGTAAATTAACATACACCTCTTTCTGAATCTAAGACGGATTCCATTGCGGATGAAGGCTATTCCTCCAAGGAAGAATCAGCTATACTAGTTCAGTATAAAGCTCTATTGAAAGGATTTGACAAGTGTCGCAAGGTAGTCAAATCTCAGACAAAGGAGATTGAATCTCTCAAGGCCGTGGAATCAGATCTGAGGGAAGTAATTGAAAAATTACTTCCTTTCAGAGATGAAGTCCAACTCTTGAAGGATGAACTCAAAAGCTCTACTGAACTATTAAAGCAAAAGGAGAAATCCATAACTGAGATAGAAGGAAAGCTAGTGGTGGAGAGAAATCTAGTGGATAGATTTTCTAAACCAATGACCACCTGTTGGAACATGGTCTTCCGCATCTCCTAGGTTTGAGAATAACAAATCCTTTGTGTATTTGATCTTGTGTGTTTAAGTGTGCAGGATAACAAAGTCCACATGACTCAAGGATTACGTAAGAAGGTTGCCCCCAAAGTTGAGCCATCAAATCCAAAACACCTACTAGCGCTGGCGGTAGTACTAGCGCAGGCGCTAGCTGTCGCTCGACGAACTGTTAGCGGCGCTCGACAAAATGCTCATAACGGCGTTCGACGAAAATTCGCTCGACGAACTCTTTGCTGCGTTCGACGAAATTTCGTTCGACAAAATGTTGGCTTAAGAGCAAATGCCGGGGGAACTTATAGAAGGAGATAGAGCCAGGCGATATCCAATAGCGCAGGCGATAGCGAGGAGCACAGTAGGCAAGAGAGAATTATTTCCTCGGATTGAAGATTCTGCCGCGCAGAGTGTGTCCTAATATGGGATAGCGCCGGCGGTACCACTAGCGCAGGCGCTAGCGCTGAGGCTATAAAAAGGACCCCTCTTCTCTCATTTCAAACACACATCATAGATACATCAGAGAGAGAGATAGAGTGCTAGAATTCCAGAGGCTATCTTGGCCGAAAGTTGATGTCCTACCAAAGTTCTGCAAACTTCTATAGGAGAATCTCATCACGCCAGATCCAAACGAAGTCCGCTTCTACAACGCTTATTCTACAGCGGATCTTCGTCTCCAACTTCAGAAGTTCATCAAGAGGGAGTTTTTATTTTATTTTCATTTCATATTTTTCTTGTAAACGGTTTGTGAAATCGCCTCGTGTTGGCGACTAGGTCTGGGTAGGACTTAGGGGGAAACTCGCCTCGTGTTGGCGACTAGATCTAGGCTAGGTCTAGGGGGTGCTCGAGGCCACATCCGGGGAAGGGTTGGCTAGAGCGGCTTGAGGCCGAATCCGGGGAGGATAGGCTAGGGCCACCGGTTTGTGGGGATGCGAGTCGGGATAGAAAACAAAAAGAGTTTACTATTCATCGCCACCGATTTCTAGCATTATAGAAGTCAACATTTGTAAAACCCTATTTGATATTAATAAAGCATGTCTCTACTTTATTTCAATTGCTTTACTTGACTTCTTATTGTCTTTATCATGCATTATTACAAAGCTGTTCAAAATATCACTTAAGTTTTTGAAAACCCTTATTCACCCCCCCCCCTCTAAGGGCGCCTTCCGATCCAACAAGTTGTATCAGAGCGGTTTTATTCCAATCGGCTTAACAACCGGGAATAATGGCGTCTCATGATCTCGCTTTTCTGGAGGGTCAAGGGGTTAGTCGACCACCTCTCTTTACTGGGTCAGATTTTAACTACTGGAAAAATCAAATGATGTGTTTTCTTATGACCACGGATGTAGAAGTATGGAACATGGTAGAAGTTCGGTACTCTCCTCCTACAACTGTAGTGGGAGAGGCGACATTACTAAAACCTAAAGATAACTGGGATGATAATTATAAATTAAGGTGTAAAAATATTGTTAAAGTAATGAACGCTTTATATTGCGCTTTAAATAGAACTGAGTTTAATAGAATTTCTGCATGCACAACTGCTTATGATATTTGGAATCAATTGGAAGTTACTCATGAAGGTACATCGCAGGTGAAAGATGCAAAGCTATTCCAACTGGAATTTAAATATGAAAAATTCAGGATGGATACTGAAGAGGACATTAACTCGATGTACACCCACTTCACCATGATCGTCAACGCTTCAAAGGCACTTGGAAAGACCTACTCATACGGGGACTTGGTGAGGAAAATTCTTCGTTCCTTACCTCCAAGGTTCAATCCAAAGGTGACAACCATCTCGGAGTCGCACAACTTAAGAACGCTCCAGATTGAGAACCTTATTGGGAATCTCAAAACCCATGAGGTAGAACTCCAGATTCAACACGATGAATACAACAAAGAGCCAAAGAAAAAGGCGCTAGCACTAAAGTCAAAGAAGGAGATCTTCGAAGATGATGAAGAAGATGAAGAAGGTCTCCTGGTGAAGAACTTCAGGAAGTTCATCAGGAATCCGGAAAGAAGGAACACTTTCCGAAAATACTTCCAAAAGGATACTCGGCGAAAGGGATCTTCCTCTTCATCAAGGAAAGAAAAAGGAAGCGAAGATGAAGAAGAAAGACCACCACCAGAGTGCTACCACTGCAGAAAGACCGGGCCCATTCGAAGCCAGTGCCCAAAGTATCAAAAGGAGCAAAAACAGCAATACAAATCAAAAGAGAAAAAGAAAGTACTGAAAGCCGCAACTTGGGATGGTTCTTACTCTGAAGAGTCAAACGAGTCTGCGTCAAGTAGCGAGGAGGAAGCAAACTTATGATTGAGGGCAAAAAGCAATGATGACGACACCAGTGTTCTTAGCGACACTGAGGTAACTCCTCCTACTTTCGAAGAACTCTATGATGAATTTGTTTTAACTTGCAAATCCTATGATCAATGTATAAAAGATAATTTTATATTAAATCGTGAAAATGAATCTATTATCAAAGAAAATCATAAACTCACAAAAAAGGTGATTTCTCTTAAAAAGAGAAAGGTTTCATGTCAAGAGTGTGAGCACTCTTTATTTTTGGCAAAAGAACTTGAAGTTTCTCTTTCTAAGGCCATCTCATAAAACAAAACTATTGCAAAAGAAAAGAGGGACTTAGAGAGAAAACTAAAAACCTCTCTTTTACAAATTGAAAATAATAAAAAGGGATTTGAAAATAAATGTGTTATGATTGTACAAGAAAATACTTTTCTTAAAAAATAAAATCATGACCTCAATATAGCCATAAAAAAATTCGGGATTGGTCAAAAATCACTGGATATGATTTTGGGAAAACAATGTTATGGTTCTGCAAAATTTGGGGTCAGATATAAAAGTGAACCCTACCGCCCAGCGCTAGCCACTAACGCCGACGGTAGTTCAACTGATAAAAAATATTCTGTTTTTTCTAATGTTCAAACATCATCTAGCAAGAGCAACGTAGAAACTCAGAAAAAGGTCTCAGCCCCCTTTATTTCGTGTGCTAATTGTCTTAAGTTTGGACCCACATCGAGCTCTTGCAGGAATATAAAACAACGATTATTAAAACAAATCTGGGTACCTAAGAAATCCACTTACTCTATTGGTGGTACCTCTTGGGTATTTGGATCTTTACTCTCATCTTCTCTCTAGATTTACAGGAAGGCTAAGGAAACAGAGGACGTGTGGTACTTGGACTCAGGCTGCTCCAAGCACATGACAGGCAACAAAGCAAAATTCCTTAGCCTAGAAAAGAAGAAAGGAGGGATCGTAACGTTTGGTGATAACGGTAAAGGATGGATCATGGGAGTTGGTACAGTGGGTAACGAATCTTTTCTTATCTCAAATGTTCTTTATGTAAAAGGTTTAAAACATAATTTAATATCTATAAGTCAACTATGTGATAAAGGATTAGACGTACTATTTGAATCATCCACTAATCTTTGCAAAATAGTTAATCCTAAATCAAAAGATGTGTTACTAACTGCACCTAGAATTCACAATGTTTACATAGTTTCGTTTCATGATCTTTCCAAATCATCTATAAAATGTTTTATAACCAAAAATGACGAATTAGAACTATGGCATAGACGTTTAGGTCACGCTAGTACAAAGCTCATTTTAAAACTAGCAAAAAGGGAATTGATTAGAGGATTGCCTAAGTTGAATGGAAATTTATCTTCACTATGTTCTCCATGCCAAAAAGGAAAATTTACAAAATAATCTTTTAAAAGCAAAATTGAAATTTCTACTTCAAAACCATTACAATTAATTCATATGGATCTCTTTGGTCCCGTTAACACCGCAAGTCTTGGTGGTAACATATACACTTTCATTCTAATAGATGATTTCTCAAGATATTGCTGGACTTTATTTCTCTCTTCCAAATCTGATGCGTTTTGCGAATTCTCAAAATTATGTACTCATATTCAAAATGAACTAAATTTAAAAATAAAATGCATTCGCTCATATCATGGAGGTGAATTTGAAAATGAAAATTTTAAATCTTTTTGTGAAATGTTAGGTATTAAGCATGAGTTCTCCGCTCCACGCACACCTCAACAAAACAGTGTTGTTGAACAGAAAAATAGGACAATCCAAGACCTAGCACGCACCATGTTATCTGAATATAAATTACCTAAGTCTTTTTGGGCCGAAGCCGTAAGCACATCATGTTATGTAATGAATAGATTCATGCTTCGCTCATCACTAAATCTCACACCGTATGAGCTATATTATCAAAAGAAACCTAACATATCATATTTTAAAGTATTTGGATGTAAATGTTTTATTCTTAATACAAAAGATTCTTTAGGAAAATTTGATGAAAAATGTGATGAAGGAATATTTCTTGGATATTCTTCAACCAGTAAAGCCTATAGAATATATAACAAAAGATCGAGTAAGGTTGAATAGTCTATTAATGTTAAATTTGATGAGTTTATTCCATGTGCAGAGAAGCTTCCTACAGGTACAAATGATGAACCTTTGCCATCTTTGGAGCACGATGAAGAGGAACCTTCCAAAGAAGAGGAGGAGAAGTCCAAGGAAGATGAATATGTACCTCCAAGCGTTTTAAACTTATCAAAAAATCATCAAAAAGAGATAGTCATTGGGGAACCTTCTACTGGGGTAAGAACTCGATCCTCTCTTCATGAAACATTTTCAAATATTTGCTTTGTTTCCGAAATCGAACCTAAAAATGTTTCCACCGCTTTAAATGACGAATTTTGGTTTTTGGCTATGAATGAAGAGTTAGGACAATTTGAAAGAAATAAAGTTTGGAATCTAGTAGATAGACCATCTAATCATCCAATTATCGGCGTAAAATGGATTTTTAAAAATAAATTAGATGGTGAATCTAGGATTATTAGAAATAAAGCACGATTAGTTGCTCAAGGCTATTCTCAAATCGAGGGGGTAGGTTTTGAAAAACTTTTGCACCCGTTGCTCGCTTAGAATCTATACGAATATTTTTGGCATTTGCGAGTTTTAAAAGAATAAAATTATTTCAAATGGATGTCAAAAGTGCTTTCTTAAACGGGTTTATAAAAGAAGAAGTTTATGTAGAACAACCCCCCGGTTTCATAAATGAAAAATTTCCTAATCATGTTTACAAATTAGAAAAAACGCTTTATGGTTTAAAATAAGCGCCCCGTGCATGGTATTATTGACTTACATCGTTCTTGTTAAAGCACGGGTATGTTATGGGAAGTGCCGACAACACACTCTTCATTAATCATAATAATAACGATCTAATCATTTTACAAATATAAGTTGATGATATCATTTTTGGAGCCACTAATGAAGAGTTGTGTAATGAAGTAGTCTTAGTAATGAAAAATGAATTTGAAATGAGTCTTGTAGGAGAACTATCATATTTTCTTGGTTTTCAAATCTCACAACGAACTTATGGTATCTTTATTTGCCAAACAAAATATGTTCACGATATGCTTAAATGATTTGGATTTGAAAATCTTAAACAAGCTTCTACTCCTATGAGTGCTTCATTAAGACTAGGAAAAGATGAATCCGGAATTTCAATTGATCAAACACTATATAGAGGAATGATAGGATCTCTTCTTTACTTAAGTGCATCTAGACCAGATATAATGTTTGTCATATGTTTATGTGCTCTCTTTCAAGCCAATCCAAAAGAATCTCATTTAAAAGCAGTAAAACATATTTTTCGTTATCTATTAGGGTCATCTAAATTAGGATTACGGTACCCCACACAATGATTCATTCCCACTCCACGGCTATTCCGATTCGGACTACGTCGGGTGTTCACTAGATCGAAAAAGCACTAGCGGTACTTTTCACTTTCTAGGACCCTCTTTAGTAGCCTGGTCCAGTAGGAAACAATCTTCGGTTGCACTTTCCACCACAGAGGCCGAATATATCGCACTTGGTAGTTGTTGTGTACAAGCATTATGGATGAGTCAAACACTAGAGGATTTTGGATTTCATCCTAAAAACATTGATCTTAAATGTGACAACAAAAGTGCAATAGACCTCACATATAATCCCGTACACCATTCTAGATCCAAACACATCGATGTTCGTCATCATTTCATTAGGGATCACATTAAGAAAGAGCATGTAAAAGTAAATTTCATTGGCACAGACTCTCAACTCGCTGACATATTTACTAAACCGCTTCACGATGCAAGATTTTGATTATTACGACTTGAGTTAAGTGTCCTAGATCTTTCGAGTTAAAACACATTCACAAAACACAATTTTTGCAATTTTTAACCATCGAAAACATCTCCTAAAAATCTGAAATTTCAACATGAAACTACTATTGGGACACTTAATCAAGATCAACAATTAAAAATTTCAAAATCATAAAAAATCGTGTACTGTTTCCCGCGCTAGCGCTAACGCCGGCGCTAGCATCCTTATTCATTTTTCTGTATTTTTAAAATTCTGAAAATTTCTTAAAAATATATTAATCTATATGTACTATTTATTTTTGCAATTCTGATTATATTATATTTTTGAAAAATCAAATACAAAAATACAAAAGCTAAATTACAAAAAATATGTTTTGCTTTTTGTTTAAAGTCTATTTTTTACTGTAAAAATCAAACACAAAAATACAAAAGCCAAATTACAAAAAAATTATGTTTTTGCCTTTTTGTTTTTGCCATTTGGTTAAAGTTTATGTTTTTTTTGCAAAATCGAAATACAAAAATATAAAACATTACAACTATAAAAAAAACTGTATGGTTTTTCCTATGAAAATCAAGCATGATTTAATCTATTCTTTAGAACTTCTATAATGTTGCAATTTATCTTTTCAAACTACTTTAACATTGTTTTCATCATGCTTTGATATATCTATTAAATATGTGCATCAAGTATCGTTTAAAAGTTGTGTAGAACTATGCTTAGCATGCCTCTATGTATGAGTAAATGTTTTATTTTTGATAATGATCTTTATTCACTCACTTATTTTTGCATTGTCTACATATGTGTTTAATCAAAGAATGCTTGTGTATGTTATGTATTAGTATAATAAATTAAAATTGCACAAGTATCTTACCTACACTCCTTTATTTGCATGTCTAAAAGTTATGAAAAGTGGTTATCTTTTTCATAAACTCTATTGGTTTGCAAAACAAGTGTATTCGGAGAACTTTGTACAAAACAAAAATCATAAAATAAAGTGACAAAGCTAACTCCACCAAGCACTACTTGAACCTCCTGATAAGTCTTAATAAGCGTTGTGAGGTTGAGCACCTTGGAAAGAATAGTAAAGTATCTTGTGCAAATCAAATCTTTCTTTCAAAATAAAAACCACTTACTCTTAAGTACACCGGATCACTAGTCTCAACACTAAAAATAAAAATATGTGATCCCCCAAGCACTACTTTGCACCCTGATAAGTCTTAATGAGCATTGTGTGTGCAAAGAACCTTGGTAGTTGTACATTTTTTTGTGCATTGAAGTTTGTGGAAGTAAAATTATTTGTGTTTTATTGTGCTCTTACTTTACATATTACTTGTATTTTTGATTAAAACATTTGTGTACTCTACTCAAAAATACACTTATGTGCACATCATTATCTTCCATAACACTTCTTCTCATGAGTATTGGATCCTATTGCAAAGTCTATACTACTCTTTATTTATGAAATGCACTAGATAACCTAGCATGCTTTCTACAATGTTTAGTATGTTTTGAAATTATGAATTAACATAACATTGTAGTACTCTCTTTTTGATAACATTATTTCATGCTTGGTTACATTATTAGTGAATTTAAAGATTCTACTTGAACAATGTTTTACAAAACATCTTCTTTATGAAATTGAACTCATATATTTTTCTTATCTTCATGACTTACAAAAGATGTTTGCTTGTATTTTTCTAAGACTTCCGCAACTTTACATTTACCTTGTATTTTTTATACTACAAACTCTAATTTATGAAAATGTTGTAATACTCAAACTCTGATCTATATAAATGAAAAGTATTCTAAAACTCCTTATCATTTCATTCTCTACAAGCTCGATAATGCTTTTATCTTATTATCAACTTTCAAGTGGTGTCTCCTTACCCACTTTTGCTAATAACAAAAGGGGGAGAATTAACATGATAAATATTAATCTGCTATCAAAATATAATGCTTAATTAAGATGATAGCTTACATATTAGGAGAGCATTCACTTAGGGGGAGCAGGTATTTAGGTGGAGCAATTCTAAATGCTAAAATCATAAATTATCCTAAGTCCTCACTCTCACACACACACAAGTATGTTTCTTCATGCTTATATATTAATGCTCTGATTTATCATTAATGGATTTGTTATTATCAAAAGGGGGAGTTTGTTGGAACATGGTCTTCCGCATCTCCTAGGTTTGAGAATAACAAATCCTATGTGTATTTGATCTTGTGTGTTTAAGTGTGTAGGATAACAAAGTCCACATGACTCAAGGATTACATAAGAAGGTTGCCCCCAAAGTTGAGCCATCAAATCCAAAACACCTACTAGCGCTAGCGGTAGTACTAGCGTAGGAGCTAACTGTCGTTCGACGAACTTTTAGCGGAGCTCGACAAAATGCTCATAACGGCGTTCGACGAATTCGCTCGACGAACTCTTTGCTGCGTTCGATGAAATTTCTTTCGACAAAATGTTGGCTTAAGCGCAAATGTTGGGAGAACTTATAGAAGGAGATAGCGACAGGCGATATCCGATAGCGCAGGCGATAGCGAGGAGCACAGTAGGCAAGAGAGAATTATTTCCTCGGATTGAAGATTCTGCCGCGCAGAATGTGTCCTAATATGGGATAGCATCGGCGGTACCACTAGCGCGGGCGCTAGCACTGAGGCTATAAAAATCACCCCTCTTCTCTCATTTCAAACACACATCAGAGATACATCAGAGAGAGAGATAGAGTGCTAGAATTCCAGAGGCTATCTTGGCCGAAAGTTGATGTCCTACCAAAGTTCTGCAAACTTCTGAAGGAGAATCTCATCACGCCGGATCCAAACAAAGTCCGCTTCTACAACACTTATTCTACATCGGATCTTCGTCTCCAACTTCAGAAGTTCATCAAGAGGGAGTTTTTATTTTATTTTCATTTCATATATTTCTTGTAAACGGTTTGTGAAATCGCCTCCTGTTGGCGACTAGGTCTGGGTAGGACTTAGGGGGAAACTCGCCCCGTGTTGGCGACTAGATCTAGGCTAGGTCTTGGGGGTGCTCGAGGCCACATCCAGGGATGGGTTGGCTAGAGCGGCTTGAGGCCGAATCCGGGGAGGATAGGCTAGGGCCACCGATTCGTGGGGATGCGAGTCGGGATAGAAAACAAAAAGAGTTTACTATTCATCGCCACCGATTTCTAGCATTATAGAAGTCAACTTTTATAAAACCCTATTTGATATTAATAAAGCATGTCTCTACTTTATTTCAATTGCTTTACTTGACTTCTTATTGTCTTTATCATGGGTTATTACAAAGCTTTTCAAAATATCACTTAAGTTTTTGAAAACCCTTATTCACCCCCCTCTAAGGGCGCCTACCGATCCAACACATCCTTCCTCTCATTGATGGCTTTTCAGCTCCGGCGAAGGGTAGCGGTATCAGTCCACAGACCGAGAAAAGTAAGGACACTAAGAAAAGAGCCGTTAAGGGTAAGGCTAATCAAAGTCAACCTTCCTTCAAGAAGGGAGTTTTTCCTACAAACACATATGACTTTGAAACATCTTATGGCACTTTACGAGACCAACTCATGTTGAGTCACGTATGGGAAACTAAGGATGGAGCCGTCCCCAAAACTTTGGAACGACTACTTTCAAAGCACCATACAAAGAGATAGTCCTTAAGGACTATGGTTCATTCGTGCATGGACCGTCAGCAATGAAAGAACCAAAAGTTCAATTTGTTACCACAAAACCACTTGAGAAAGAGTCATGAGTTTGTTGCAATCACGAGGCATCTACCTCCAAGTCGGTAGCCCCTGCTAGACCCCTCAGTCAAAACATCAAGCAAGAGAGGAAAAGAAAGTACAACAGATTCAAATGTTGGTGATGTGACAAAGTTGGTCCCTTCGCCATGGATTGTTGGTTTAATCCCAAGAATTCTGGAATTCCACTAGTTAATAGTGCAAGGACGACCACTCACAATATTAACACTCTATGTGGAAGTCATCTAACAAGAAGCTAAGGACCCAAATCCTTTTGGGTTCCTAAGGGCAATTAATTATTGATTGCAGGTATTACCGAAGGCCAACAACACGCCTATATGGTATTTGGACAGCAGATGTTTGCGGTACATGACCAGAACAAAAGGTCTATAACAATGCTACACCTAAATCAATTATGGTCCAAAGGTTATCTATGGTGGATCTCATTGGGGGATCACAAAAGTCTACAATATGATTACCAACGGTATAGTCTCTTTCACAGACGTAGCTTATGTTAAGGGATTACAACATTATCTTATTAGCATAGGTCAATTATGTGACAAAGACTACATGGTTGAGTTCTATAAGGAAAAGTGCTTGATAAAGTCGTCTGATACGTTAGCAACTATTTTAACATGCACTAGGAGTAGAAATATTTTCTGATTGAATTTCCTTTGCTTAGATTCTTCTACTCCAATATGTTTTTAGCAAAAGATAGTGCATCTCTTTGTGATCAATGACACAAGAGACTAGCACATATTAATTTCAAAACTATAAATATGTTATTTTCTCACACTTAGTGTGTGATGCACCTGATGTTAAGTGCATTAATGAAAGACCTTGTCATGCATGTTAAATGGGCAAGCAAACTCGGGCTAACTTTAAGAGCATATTTGCCAAAGATTCAACCAGATGTTTATATCTGCTTCATATGGATCTATTTGGTCCCATGCCAGTTAGGAGTTTAGGAGGTAAATCTTATACGTTGGTAATTGTTGATGACTACTCACGTTTTGCTTGGATATTCTTTCTAAAACACAAGTCAGATACTTTTGACTCTTTCACTAATTTTGTGAGGCAAATTTAGAATGAACTAAACTGCCCCGTTGTCAAAACCAGAAGTGACCACAGAATAGAGTTCAAGTCTGGGGCTATGACAAAATTTTGTGAAAGCTTAGTTATCTTTCATGAGTTTTCCTCTCCTCGAAATCCACAACAAAATGGAATTGCCGAGAGAAAGAATAGGACACTCATAGAGGCAAGCAGGACAATGTTGATTGACTGCTCTCTTTTAGAATATTTCTGGGTAGAAGCCGCCAATACTTCTTATCACGTGCAAAACAGAGCACTAATCAACAAAAACCATCATAAGACACCTTATGAACTTCTAAAGGGCAAGAAACCAACTGTATCTTATTTTAAAATTTTTGGTAGTAAATGCTTCGTACTTAACAACGAGAAGTATTAAAAACTAAGTTTATTGAAAAGTGTTTTGAAGGTATTTTTGTAGGCTATAGTAGCCATAGTAAGGCATATAGGATTTTCAACAAGAAAAATATGGTTGTAGAAGAATCCATAAATGTTGTATTTGATGAGACGAGTATGCTTCACATCAGCTCTTCTAGTCTTTTTGTTGAAGATGCAGGTGCAGGTTTGAAACTGAAAGAACTAAACTTGGAAGAAGTCATCAGTGAAGATGCTCCAGGGACAGTTTCAGTGAATGATCCAAAAATACCTGAAGAAGAAGAACCTCAAGAAGTAGAGTACATACCAGAAGCAGAAGAACCTGCTGTTAGGGATGATGTAAGAAATCTGGTGATCAGACATTAAAGAGATCACCCAGCAAATCAAATCATCGGAGATACCAGAGTTGGAATAAGGACAAGAGGATGTACAGCTAACGAAGTTTTGCATTTGAGTTTTCTTTCGCAGGTTGAGCCAAAGAAATTTGATGAGGCCAAAGAGGACGCTTCATGGATTATTGTAATGCAAGATCAGCTCAATCAGTTCAAAAGATGCAAAGTTTGGAAGCTAGTGCCAAGGCCCATAGGTCAGAATGTCATCGGAAAAAAATGGGTTTACAAAAACAAGCTGGACGAGGACAGTGTAATCATCAAGAACAAGGCCAGACTTGTTGCCCAAGGTTACCGACAAGAAGAAGGGATCGACTTTGATCAAAATTATGCTCCAGTGGCAAGACTCAAAGCGATCAGGTTGTTTCTAGCGTATGTTGGTCACAAGGGATTTAAGGTATATCAAATGGACGTGAAGTCAGCCTTCCGTAATGGTAATTTAAAGGAATAAGTATACGTAGAACAACCCCTAGGTTTTGTTGATTCCTCCCTCCCTGATTATGTTTATTTCTTACGAAAAGCATTATATGGTCTAAAACAAGCACCCTAAGCTTGGTATGAGACCCTCTCTAGCTTTCTTCTTGAGAACAAATTCACAAGAGGAAAGATAGATAAGCCATTATTTCTTAGGGAAGTAAAAGGAAAGATTTTGCTAGTGCAAATCTATGTCGACGACATTATCTTTGGATCTTTGGATGATAACCTTTGCAAAAAGTTCTCTAACTTGATGCAAGGGAAATTTGAAATGAGTTGTATGTGTGAGCTAAAGTATTTCTAAGGACTTCAGGTGAAACAATCTAAAGATGGAATTTTCACCTCTCAGATGAAGCTCACCAAAGTGTTAATTAAGAAATTCGGAATGGAGAATGCAACCTCAATGAGGACTCCAATGGTTTCAACTATGACTCTAGATAAGGATGAGAAAGGGAAACCTTTTGATGAAACCAAGTATAGAAGCATAATTGGATCCTTGCTCTACCTTACTGTAAGTAGACTGGACATAATATTTTCAACATGTGTGTATGCTAGATTTCAGGTAAACTCTAAGGAATCTCACTATGTCGCTGCAAAGAGGATTTTGAGATACCTTAAAGGGACACCAAAACTTGGCTTATGGTACCGAAGAAGTAATGAGTTCGAACTAACGAGCTTTTCAGATGCTGATTTTGCAGGTAGCAGGGATGACAGGAAAAGCACTTTCAGGAAATGCCAATTCCTTGGAAGGAGGCTTGTCTCTTGGAGTAGCAAGAAGTAGAATTGTGTAGCAATTTCAACTGCTAAATCAGAGTATATCTCCGCAGGCAGTTGTTGTGTACAACTTCTGTGGACCAGGAATCAGCTTGAAGACTATAACATGAAGTTGAAGGAGATTTCGATGTTCTGTGACTCATCAAGTGAAATAGCAATTGCCAATAATCCAGTCTCTCGCAGTCGGACAAAGCACATAGAGATACAATATCACTTCATCCAGGAGCATGTCGAGAACATGGACATCAACCTCACTTATGTCCTGATGGATAAGCAAGTTACTGGAATTTTCACGAAGCCGCTTGATGAGACCAAGTTCAATTATTTCAAGTTAGAACTTGGTATGCTGAACAAGGACTCATGAAGAAAAGTCAAAGGAATCAAGCTCAAATCAGAAAATTGGATTTGTCAAAGAAATTTAGGAAATCACAAGAGTCAATTCGACGAATTTGTTAAGACTTCAAGAATTATTTCGACGAAAAATTAATTTCGTTGAGTCATTTCGACGAATTGACGATTTTACTCGAGTCATTTCGCCGAACCTTCAGGACAATCTCGTCGAATGCTAATTTCCCAGATTCTCTGCCTAATTTCTTTATTGGATCCGAAGAGTCAGTTCCCATAACAGGTACGCGCCTCCTCTCTAATATATATATATATATTTGTTTAAGGGTTTTACGAGTCACACACGTCTCTCTCGCCGAACCCTTCTGTCAATTCATCTTCCTCGCCGAGTTCCTCCGTCGATTCAAGCGCAATGTCTCACAAAAGCTCAGGATTGCTTTAGGTAGGGGGAGAGTTGGTTAGGACTGGATTAACAAGTGCTACAGATGAGTTCAAAAATGTTGTCTTTTGCATGGAAGTAGCCGATCTTTCTTTCATTCTCGAACATCCTTGTCGCATGCTTGACAGAGATGTTCTAGATTTCTTCAAGAATGCCAAGATAAGACACCATGGAGACGTCATCAAGTTGACTATAAGAGATTGGGTAATCAAGATGAAGCCCTCAAGGTTGACAAGACTTCTGCGATTGCCGACAATGGAGGAAGAAGGTTGTTTGTTTGAGGAAGATCACAACAGAGCTCTATTGTTTTGTGGATTGCCAAAAGGGACCACTTCTGTTCGAAGAAAATACATGAATGGAGAAGGAAAACTTATATCAGATATTCTGGGCAAGGTTCTGCAAAGCAAGGTAGGTTCTCATGACTACCTCTCTAATGACATGTTCAAGTTGGTAGCAGCTGTAATTTGCAGGAAGAAAATGAATTGGGGTCTGATTTTATTTGAAAAGATAAAGGCTAGTATAATGATTCCTAACTTTGGAAGGATCATTTTTCTATACCTCAATCAACTGGATGGAAACCAATTTGATATGGCCTCTGGAAAACCCATCCACCACTTGAAAAAGATTGATTCTTCCATTCTGTCCAGATGGGAAAGAAAAATTGTAAGGCCAGGTCTGAAGAAGAGGAAGAAGATGAGGAAGAAGAGGAAAGATACCAACCCTCTCTTTCAAGGTTAGTTCCACAATCAGATGTACCACCAATTTAGGGGGAGAGATCTCAAGCTCTTATTGCTGCATCAGTCTAGGGGGAGTGCTCTCAAGCTCCAGAGTCAACAGTTCAGAAAGAGACCTCTCCAGCTCAGCCAGCCCCTCCCAAGTCTTCAAAGTCAATTTGATGTTTTTGTTGTCAACATTGTGAAAAGTTTTAATCTGGTCCCTGGGCACTATTCAGAGAAGATACTTGATCTTCCTACAAGAGAGCCAGAAAGTATATCTATTGATGATGCCGAGGATGAGGAAGTTGATGATGAAGGTGATGATGGCAATGACTTGAGACTGAGCCAATTCAGGCAAGTTGTTTTGTTGAAAAAGGTATTCTTAGTGCTGATTCTGTTCCTCCTGCTGAAGAAAATCTCCTGCAATGTCTTACGGGGAGCATGAGAAAGAGGACAGTCAAGTCCAAGCTACAGATATTTTATCTGAAAAGGCTGAAGGAGAGGACATGCAATCTGCACCTCCTACTCAGGAGAATGAAGTGCTTCTGAATGTGCCCTCTCTAGGGGAGCTCAGTCTGATGAGATTATGTTCATTGATGAAAGCCAAGGCACACCTCCCGTTCTTAGTTCTCCTGCTCCAGTTGCTACAACTTCCAATTCTGATTTGCTACAATCCATTGAAGCTTTGCTCAAGACTCAAGCAGGGCACTTTGAATTTTCAATGAAGCATGTTTTTGACAAAGTCAAAGAGGTTGAAACAGAACTAAATAATGGACAAGCAGAGGTGAAGCATAATGTATCTGCCATGAAATATGACCTGGATAATTACTTTACAAATGGTGTAAAGGCTGTAAGTTTCACAAATGAAGGTCTAAAGCATGTATATAATAATTCAAAGGATCTGTTAGAAGGACATGGCTCAATCTTTCAGCTAGGAGAAAGCACCAGAGATCAAGTCACCGCTGACTTATCAAGCTTCAAGGAAGAATTCCTCTGAACCCTAACTGAAGAAGTCAGAAAGGGGAGGTGAAGATCTTTTGTCAAATTCATGAATTGAGCAGAGAAGTGGAGAGGAAGTTTTATGAAGCTAATGTCTTCAATCGTCAAAGTTTTCAATGGCTATATGAAGGATTGATTGGGAGATCTCAAGATCAAACCTTTATTGAGCAAGTTTATGAAGACATAGCTCGTATTCCTCCAGTGCAGTATACCCAAGTGTGGTATGACCCAGAATATACCCCTGAACCTCCATAGCCTGTTGTTAAGAAAATAAAATATGGTGAAGGTCCTTTTGCAAGTAGGTCAGATCCTTCTGAAAAGAAGAGGACCAGACATAGAAATCAGAGAGCCAGTGGCAAAAAGAAGAGAATTTTCTGAAGTTTGGAGTCCAACTTCTAAAGCTATAATCTTGGATACTTACAAATTAATTGACATCTCAAATAAAGTACCCCAGAACTATTACAGTCAGAAGAAATCAACAAGCACAAAGCAGCAAAGTTGAAAAGGAAAATTGATTTCAGAGATCATGGATACAATAATCCAAATGCTCCTCCAACTCCTCCAAGATACTCCCAAAGCCAAAAGCATAATTTGCCAGGCAAATGAAGAAAAGCAAGGAGGGGAAGGATAAAATTCCTTAGCTGTGTGTTGTGACTGTGTTGAAATCCTAAAAACATTTATATATCTATTGATGTTTTGATGAATTAATTCTTATTATTAATTTCTCTATGTCATGATCTTTGTTTGTTTTTATGATTATTATCTGTGCAATTCATCTTAGTAGACATGGTTCTGACTTCTTCAAATAAGGGGGGATTGTTGGGTATTGTTGTGACAATAACCTTGATTTGAAGAAGTGTCCCTTGAACTAAGATGAATTGATATTGTATTTGATATGGTATCTTAGTTGTGTGTTTGCAAGATATTATTTGCTAAATACAAACCAATGTCAGGTTTCAATGAGTCATAAACACAGGCCTATGCAATATAATACCTCATTGTATAGACCAAGGTGTTGACTCATGTGAAATATCTCTATTGGGATGTACTTCATATTCAATCACAATGGAGAAGACATGTTGAAGTACTTGCTGAATTCAGGATTGGAACAAATAAGTCTAAGTCCTTTTCGTCTAGTGGTCTCGAGGAATCTAGGAGAATTCGTCGAGACAACTCGTGAAGACTTAGCTATTCGTCAAAATTACTCGAGAGGTCTCAGAGAAAAGTGATAAGTATTTTTTGTCGAGTAAAGTTTTATTCACCCGAGAATACTCGACGAATTCGTAGAGTGGTTTGCCGATTTCTTGTGAACACTCGACGAATTCCTCGAGTGCTCTCGTGAAATCCTCGAGTGGCCAAAGATCTCTTTCTTCCCATCTCAATGCATTTTGCTAATTCATTTTCGTTGAGTCATAAGTGAATTCGTCGAGTAATATCTGATTCTACGAGTGCACTCGACGAATGCTGACAGAGCATGATTTCTTCATTTCACCGCTAATTTTTTCCTTTTATGGTTTTCCTCCATGTAAAGTACACGTGGAGTTTTTTCCTTAAGTCTAATTATAGCTGTTTGAAAAGGTACTATAAATACTTAAAGTACATTTCATTAAACCCTAATCATGCTCATTTTGAAAAAGATAGATCGTATTTTCCTTCAGCCATTCTCGTTCTCGCAAAGATGGTTTTCTACTGCCCTCTCTGCACGATTCTTCTCCATGATTCGATTCAACAAGATCACAGTGTTAATATCCATTCAATTACTTTATAGATCTTGTTGTCTCGATATGTTTTCAGATCAAGTTGTTCAAGTCAGAGATTTCTTCTTCCCCGTTCAAGATTTAGCTTTCTTCTCATTCAAAGAAGAAGAAGATCTATTTTCTCAGATCCGAAGAAGTAGAATCCCCTTGAGACTCTAAGGGATAAATTTTCAATTTATAGTTTTTTTAAAATCCTTTCCCATATTTTGTAGGAAGTTTATCTTCCGAGTGGTTGTACATCCTAGTTTAAAGGATCAAGTTTGTAGGAGAGTTTGCTCTCCGAGTTTGTAGGAGAGTTTGTTCTCCGAGTTTGTAGGAGAGTTTGTTCTCCGAGCTTTTTGTAGGAGAGGCTATTTTCTGAGCTTAAAGGAGTTTTATACTCTGAGTTGTAAGATTATTTATAATTTGTGATTAGTGAAGTAACCTAGTCTAGCCGGGCGTGCTAGATAGGTGAGTCGGGAAAGTGGGCATACCCATTTCGGGAAACCACTATAAATCCTTGTGTTTGTGTGTTCTTTGTTTTCTGTGTGCTTTTCTATCAAGATTTTAATTCCGCTTAAAAGCCATAGAACTCACATATTAACCCCTCTCTAGGTGATTTAGGTAGCAACTAGATAATTTAAGGTTGGTTTTCGGCGCTGGCGTGCGGCTAATGGTAATATGGTTTGCCCATAGAAAATTTTCGATCGAATTTTAAGTTATGTTGATGTGCGTATAACCATTTTTGATTTGCCTGTAAATAAATCAGAACTAATTTTAAATGAGGATTTTAAGTTATGCTGGTGTGCGGATAGCCTTTTTTGGATTGACTTTAACAATGCCCTATATGGGCATATATATATATATGTATATATGTACATATATTTATATATATTGTTGAAATTATTGAAGTGGAAGTGGAGGAGTTTTTTGGACCTGGGCGGTCTGGGAAGAGACCGGGCGGTCTGGCGTGACCGCACGGTCTGGTGGTCTGGCAATGGCGATCAGTTCTATTGGTCAGCTGCGGCTTCCGGGGTTGACCGCTGGTCTGGTCCAAGGGCTGCTGAAGGTGGAGGTCGTGCGGTCTGGCTGTGACCGCATGACGTCTGATCATCCTCAGGGTCGCGCGGTCTGTCTCTGACCGCGTGACAAGTTGTTCTCTTAAGGACGTGCCGGTCTGGCGTGACCGCATGGGTTGGCTCTTGAATCCGGTCTGGTGGCTTTCCAGAGGGTTCTGAAGGAGTTCGCGGACTAAGTCATTCTTAGTCGTGCGGTCTCAGTTCGCGGTCTCAGGAGGAGACCAGGAGGGCGAGCTGGCTCTGTTTGCGGTCTCAGGCGAACACAGGTGGTGGGTGACTTCTAGGCGGTCTGGCGATCTCCGTGTGGAGTCGTGTTCAGACCAAGGGAGTAGCGATCTCCCGCGGTCTGGAGTGAAGTCGGCGCTCACCAAAATGAAGCAGGAGGGTTGCAGTGATTGCGCGGGTTGACCGGTAAGGTCGCGCGATCTGATGGGTGGTGACTCTATCTCATGGGGTGGTGACTGGATCAGGTCTCACGCCTATAAATAGGGAGCCACTGTTGCAACAAATAGAACACACCAAGTGTAAGCCGAGTTTGCCTAGTTCCTGCGGTCTGTGTTTATCTGACCGAGCGGTCTCTGATTGAATTCTTCTTTGTGCAGCTTCTGCGGATAGTGCAGGCAGCAGCGATCACCTCTTCCTCTGAAAGTGTTCGGGCGGTTTGCGGCTTGGAGTTGTGGTGCTGGAGTTCGGGAATCAGGAGATCGACAAAGGAGCGGTCTGGTGCAGTGGTTTGGTGGTGTTTCGAGATCGGGAGCGGTTGCGGTCTGGCAGCAGCGGTCTGGCGAGCTGCTGAGTTCGGCAAGAGACCGTGCGGTCTCAGTTATCTTCAGTTTCTGTTCTTTCTCTTTGAAGTTTTGTGCTGACGAAATCATGTCTCGTCGAGCATGTCTTGCCCTGTAATTGAAGTGTTGCTATCAATAAAGATCGTTTGTTTGCCTAAGATTGTCTCTGGTTGTTTGGCTTGCATCTCTAGTTGTTATTCCTGCTTACTCTCACAAGGTCCAGAAATTTTCACATGGTATTAGAGGCAGGTTGGAGTTGAAAGCGCAGTGAATAACTTAGAGTAGCCGTCGCCTTTGTGAAGAAGGAACCAGAGGAAGAGCAATGGAAGGTGGTTTTGCAAGAGGTCTTGGTATTGAGATGCTTACATCGACTAACTTCAAGAAGTGGAAGTCGTGTATGCAGAGCTATCTTCTGGGTGAGGACCTCTGGGAGGTGGTAGGAGGAGATGAAACAGAAGAGGTGAAGGCAGTAGAAGGAGGTGGTAATGGACCGGCCGTGAGGGCATGGAGGAAGACCAACGCCAAGGCCGAGTTCACCTTGAAGCGTGCCATTTCACCTGATCTCTTTGATCACATCTTGGGGTGTGGATCAGCTGCTGAGATCTGGAGAGCCCTGGATGGGCTGTTTAACAAAAAGAATATAGCAAGGCTACAGTTCTTAGAGAATGAGTTGGCGAGGTCAGCTCAAGGTGATCTTTCTATCTCGAACTTCTTTTTGAAGATGAAGAATCTCTGCGCTGAGATATCAGCACTGGATCCTGATGAGCCAATTTCTGAGGCGAAGCTGAAGAGGCACATCATCCGCGGCTTGCGGAAGGAATATGTGGCCTTTGTGACGTCGATACAGGGATGGGCAAATCAGCCGTCTCTGCTAGAGCTGGAGAATCTGCTAGCTTCGCAGGAAAGTCTGGCAAGGCAGATGGCGGGGGTGTCAGTGACTGGGGGAGATGGCGAGGTTCTCTTCTCAGGGAAGAAGAAGTGGGAAAAGAAGAAGAAGACCACAGAAGGCCATGGGCCTTCAACTTCTGGGCAGCAGGAAAGGGGGTATGCTCCCAAGGCTGACGGAAAGAAGAAGAAGGAAGGTCTCAAATGCTTCAAGTGCGGAAAGGTTGGGCACTTCAAGAAGGACTGCAGGCTGAATACTCAGCCAGGGCATGCTGCTGAGAAGGAGGAAGCACCGGCCAGGCACTTTGATGGAGGATGGGGAGGAGCCTTTTCGGCTTCTATTGGAGTCTCGGCTCCTATCAACTATCAGGAGGACTGGATCGTGGACTCGGGGTGTGGTCATCACCTCACCGGGGATGAGTCGAAGCTTTCTTCAGCAGAGCCGTACATTGGTAACAATGCTATTATTACTGCAGATAATACTGTGCATGCAGTCGAGAAGGTGGGGGTTGTTTCTTTGGGCAGTGATAGAGGGCCACATACTTTGAAGAGTGTCTATCATGTGCCCGGAATGAAGAAAAACCTCTTCTCCGTGACCAACGCTGTTGACGCTGGGTATCACGTTCTGTTCGGCCCGACAGAAGTGAAATTTCTACGAAATGTAGAGGCCGTGAAGGCCGAGGTCGTCCATGTCGGGAGAAGGGCAAAGGACTTGTTCGTTTTATCGACGAGTTCCTACGTTGACAAGATGAAGACGAATGATGGTGCCGTTATATGGCATGAGAGGTTGGGGCACGTAGGTATGGACAAGCTGAAAGCTATGGCGGTGAGAGGTCTGGTCAAGGGCCTGCCAAGTCTATCTTCCTACAGAGAAGGTCATGTTTGCGCGGGATGTCAGTTCGGCAAGTCTCATCGACTACCGTTTGACAAGTCGCAGACAAGGAGTTGTGTGCCGTTGGAGTGCATCCACGGTGACTTGATGGGACCTACTGCTACCCCAAGCCTCGGAGGCAGCAGATATATGCTGGTGTTGATCGATGATTACACCAGATATGTCTGGGTTTATTTCCTGAAGGAGAAGGCGGAGGCGTTTGCCAAGTTTATGGAGTTCAAGGAGCTCGTGGAAGGTCGGCTGGGACTGCGGATGAAGAAGCTGAGGACTGACAACGGAGGGGAGTTCACCTCCAGTGAGTTCTCTACTTTTTGCAGGAAGGCGGGCATCCGGAGAGAGCTCACTTGTGCTCATACTCCACAACAGAACGGAGTTGCAGAACGGAAGATCCGTCATCTGACGGAGACCTGCAAGTGTTGGCTGCATGCCAAGAGTATCCCAAAGTCCTTCTGGGCGGAGGGAATGTCTTGTGCTGCCTACGTCATCAACAGGATGCCTCTGAGCCCCATCAACATGCTGACCCCACATGAGATGATGTTCAAGGAGAAGCCGAGTGTGGCACACCTTAGGGTGTTTGGCTCCACCTGCTACGTGCATGTTCCAGATGCTCTTCGGACGAAGCTAGATGCGAAAGCAAGGAAGCTAGTCTTCGTGGGATACGATGAGCGGAAGAAAGGGTGGAAGTGCATGGACCCGGAGACGTGGAGATTTGTTGTATCTCGCGACGTCGTGTTCGATGAGGTGACATCTTACAAGGGGTCTTCTGATGTGGAGTTACCAGAGAGCAGGGTGGAGATGCCAGAGAAAGCTGTGGAGAATCTTCAGGTGGAGCTACCTGTGTCACCAGGTGGTCCATCTCCTTCTAGTTCCGAGACGGGGGCTTCTGGTTCAGGGAGCAGGGGGAGCGATGCTCCTAGCACGTCTGGAAGGGGAGCTAGAGAAGAAGCAGCGGATGACATTGCAGTTTAAGGGAAGGAGCTGAGGAGGTCGAAGCGAGCGATCATCGCCCCTGATCGCTATACAGGAGGAAACGCAGTGAGCTTCGTCTCATGTTTCTTCGCTGGTCCCTTGGATGAGAGGGAGCCGTCGAGCTTTGAGAAGGCCCAAGGCGTGAAGGAGTGGGACGTTGCGATGCAAGAAGAGATGGCAGCTCTTGAGAAGAACGAGACCTGGTCTCTTGTGCCCAAGCCCAAGGGCATCACTCCTGTGACATGCAAGTGGGTCTACAAGCTTAAGAAGAAAGCTGACGGCAGTATCGAGCGGTACAAAGCTCGTCTTGTAGCTCGGGGGTTCTCGCAGCAATACGGTGAAGACTATGATGAGACTTTCAGTCCGGTGGCAAAAATGACTTCAGTTCGGTTCATCATTGCCTTGGCGGCGTTCAGTGGATGGGAGATTTGGCAGCTCGACGTCAAGAACGCTTTCTTGTACGGCGAGATTGACAAGGACATCTTCATGGTCCAGCCACCAAGTTTTGTGTCTGAAGATCTTCCGGAGCATGTCTGCAAGCTGAAGAAGGCCCTGTATGGGTTGAAGCAAGCGCCGAGGGCGTGGTACGGGAAGATCGCAGAATATCTCCTATTCTGTGGATTTGTTGCTTCAGACTCAGACTCGAGCTTGTTCGTCAAGAAGAGCGGGGAGCTTCAGGTCATCGTGCTGCTATACGTTGACGATATGATCGTGACAGGGAACTCGAAGGAGGAGGTAGCACAGCTTCGGGCTGAACTATCTATCAGGTTCGAGATGAAGGATCTTGGTGAGCTTCACCATTTTCTTGGACTTGAGGTGCAGAGGAAGGAAGGTGGAGTGCTGGTGACCCAAGCCGGATATGCGGAGCGGATCGTGGAGCGATTCGGCATGAAGGAAGGGAAGTGCACTTCCACACCTCTGGAGAAGGCTATGAAGCTTCGGAAGGATGAGGGAAGGATCATGCAAGATCCGTTGGTGTTCCGAGCCCTGGTTGGGAGCTTGATTTATCTGACGATCACAAGGCCGGATATTGCATATGCAGTAGGCAGGGTGAGTCGGTTTATGGCGGAACCACGAGTACCTCATCTGCTAGCGGCCAAGAACATTCTGAAGTATGTCAAGGCGACCTCGGACATGGGTCTCCTATACAGGAAGGATGCGGGCTTCGAGGTGCATGGATACATAGATGCTGATTACGGGGGAGATTCGGATGATCGAAAGTCGACATCTGGATTCGTCTTCATGGCGGGCCCTACGGCTATATCATGGTGCAGCAAGAAGCAGGATTCCGTGTCAGTCTCTACCACGGAAGCGGAATACAAGGCTTCGGCCTTGGCTGCTCAGGAAGCTATCTGGCTTAGGAGGTTGGTAGGAGACGTCCACAAGGAGGTTCGGGAGCCGACTCTGCTACGCGGTGACAACAAGAGTGCTCTCAAACTGGTAACCAATCCAGTTTGTCACGCGAGGACCAAGCATATTGAGATCGAGCATCACTTCATACGGGAGAAGGTGCTGGAGGGATCTCTTTCGGTCGAGCATGTGCGGAGTGCGAACAATGTCGCAGACATCTTCACAAAGGCGCTGGCAAAGGGGCCGTTCACACGGCTAAGGGAGCTACTTGGGCTAGTTTCCACTTCCCACTTCAAGGGGGAGTGTTGAAATTATTGAAGTGGAAGTGGAGGAGTTTTTTGGACCTGGGCGGTCTGGGAAGAGACCGGGCGGTCTGGCGTGACCGCACGGTCTGGTGGTCTGGCAATGGCGATCCGTTCTATTGGTCAGCTGCGGCTTCCGGGGTTGACCGCTGGTCTGGTCCAAGGGCTGTTGAAGGTGGAGGTCGTGCGGTCTGGCTGTGACCGCATGACGTCTGATCATCCTCAGGGTCGCGCGGTCTGTCTTTGACCGCGTGACAAGTTGATCTCTTAAGGACGTGCCGGTCTAGCGTGACCGCACGTGTTGGCTCTTGAATCCGGTCTGGTGGCTTTCCAGAGGGTTCTGAAGGAGTTCGCGGACTAAGTCATTCTTAGTCGCGCGGTCTCAGTTCGCGGTCTCAGGAGGAGTCCAGGAGGGCGAGCTGGCTGTGTTTGCGGTCTCAGGCGAACACAGGTGGTGGGTGACTTCTAGGCGGTCTGGCGATCTCCGTGTGGAGTCGTGTTCAGACCAAGGGAGTAGCGATCTCCCGCGGTCTGGAGTGAAGTCGGCGCTCACCAAAATGAAGCAGGAGGGTTGCAGTGATTGCGCGGGTTGACCGGTAAGGTCGCGCGATCTGATGGGTGGTGACTCTATCTCATGGGGTGGTGACTGGATCAGGTCTCACGCCTATAAATAGGGAGCCACTGTTGCAACAAATAGAACACACCAAGTGTAAGCCGAGTTTGCCTAGTTCCTGCGGTCTGTGTTTATCTGACCGAGCGGTCTCTGATTGAATTCTTCTTTGTGCAGCTTCTGCGGATAGTGCAGGCAGCAGCGATCACCTCTTCCTCTGAAAGTGTTCGGGCGGTTTGCGGCTTGGAGTTGTGGTGCTGGAGTTCGGGAATCAGGAGATCGGCAAAGGAGCGGTCTGGTGCAGTGGTTTGGTGGTGTTTCGAGATCGGGAGCGGTTGCGGTCTGGCAGCAGCGGTCTGGCGAGCTGCTGAGTTCGGCAAGAGACCGTGCGGTCTCAGTTATCTTCAGTTTCTATTCTTTCTCTTTGAAGTTTTGTGCTGACGAAATCATGTCTCGTCGAGCATGTCTTGCCCTGTAATTGAAGTGTTGCTATCAATAAAGATCGTTTGTTTGCCTAAGATTGTCTCTGGTTGTTTGGCTTGCATCTCTAGTTGTTATTCCTGCTTACTCTCACAAGGTCCGGAAATTTTCACATATATGTACATATATTTATATACATGTACATATATATACATCTATACAATTCTAAGAAGAAATGCGAATGGATTTTTAAAGCCATGAATTAAAAAGCCATTGGACTAATCAGGACCCTCCATTCATATGATCTACATTATATATTAAATATCCCCTACTCACGGCAGTTCAAATCACGCGAAACCTAAATCTTCGAAACTCTCCTCTCGCCGAGTGCCTCCCCCGCTACTATGCTCTCACCCGATTAACCCTCTCCTCAAGAGCACGATAGAGGTGCTGGATCTCGCTTCCCTCCCATTCATCCAAACCATCGCAGAGGAGCACCATCGTCCCAACGTCCTGCTTGCATTTCTCCTCCCTCGATCTCCCAATGACTCCGGCCGCCGATGACATCTCCTCAATCCTCGTAGGTATGCTTACACATAACATCATTCTAGGTTCAAAGCTACACTTCCCCTTCCCCAAACTCGAGTTTAGAAACACTCCAGGCAGAGCTCACCTTCCCCTTCCTCTCCATCAATTTCAGAAATCATCGATGCACAACTCTCTTCTTGCCCTCACCCTGCTTCAGAAACCCTTGCCGAAGGCACAACTCTCTTCTCGTTCGGTACTACGCATCGAGGAGGGCTCCGATTCGACCAACCAGCAGTTCGCACTTCTTTCATGTCATTTATTTTGATTTAGTTGAGTGAAGATTTTTGACGAATCAAGATTTTAGATGAATCAAGATTTTAGACGAATCAAGATTATGATTAATGCATGCTCTTAATGCGTTCTCATTGTTTGAATTCTTTTATGTCAATGTTAGAAATTTTATAAATTCATGTTTTTATTCTCATTTTGTGGTTCCAGGACCAGGAATCAACAATTTCATTAATTCATGCTCCCCATATGCCCACACTCTACAACTGTATTTTCATGTAGTGAATGTGCTTGATGTATTGCCCAAGTGAGATTGTTGGGTTGAGTTAGTTAGTTTGTGCAGGTTCTGTGCATTTTCATTGTACTGTTCTATAAGTAAATCAAACAACAAATTTGATGTAGAGGTATTTTTTGTTTTTCCTTTTCTCCATTTAAAAGCACACCATATCATTACCCTGCAAGGGGAAAAATAAACATTGGTGAAAATGAGAGAGATACACATCCATAGTCTAAAATTTTCTTTGCACAAATTTTGGATTCCAACTAGATACATTATTTTATTATTGTAACCCATGGACGGGTGGAGCATGTTCACAACCAATAGAGGTATCATCATGGACGAATGGGGCCAGCCCCTCCGAATGGTGCAGGCTTCACCGAATGGCGCCGACCCCGCCGAATGGCGCCGGACCCTCCGAATGGCGCCAGCCCCGCCGAAAGGCGCCGGCCCCGCCGAATGGCGCCTTCCCCGCCAAAAGGCACCGGCCCCACCGAATGGCACCGCCCCCGCCGAATGGCGCCGCCCTCTTAATGGCGCCGCCCCCACTGAATGACGCCGCCCCCGCCAAATGGCGCTGGCCGCCTCAAATTTTGTTCATATTTTTTACAACAAGTAGAAGATGGTTGTACATTTTTCATAATTTTGTTTAGTTGCCTGCATTTTTGAGTCTAGCAACTCTATTTTGATTATCCAAGAGTAATTGTTTTCTGAAATTCTTTGCATAAAGCTAGGGCTGATAGAGGTTTAGCAGGCCAAGTTCAGATATAGGGTAAGGGACAAATTTTATCCAGATTCAATCAAAAGTTGTGTTCCAGCTATTATTTCAGCACTTATTCTTTATTCACCACATATTTTATTTTAACTTATCTTTCTTTTCATAGTTAGAACTATGTAAAAATTAAAACTATACTAAGGAGATGCTGGCTTAGAGAATGATATGCATATTGAACAAATCAAAATTATCTTATTCCATTGTAGATTCCAAGATAAGGAAATAATTATGCTTTTAATTAGTGAAAAAACATTGGTTAAGCTAGAATTTTAGAAAGCTTTGGTAATGTCGTTAGATCATGTTTATTGTTTCATTTGTCCAAACTGATGACTAAATCTCCTATTTAAAAATCATATGAATAGACTTACAGGCAGTAGAGGAAGCTTCATCTTTACCAAAGCATATTTTGTTAACTTCAAGTACAAAGGAAGAGTTGGTGCAAGAGAGAGAAGCAATTTTTCTTGCATAGACATGTCCTCCAAGTAAGGCAATGTGAACTGCTAGATTTATGGATAGTAGACTTGGAAACAAATTTAGATTTCGACGTAATCATGTGTCTTCCTTTTATTAATTAACTCATTTTTTATCAGGGCGCAGTGTGAGTGAGTTTGAGGGTCTTTTTTTTATACTTTAATACAATGTATATATTTGCATTTCATGGTTAGGTATGTGTATTTGTGTGTATTTACTCCTACATTCTTCAATATTGTAAACAACTTTTGAAATGCATTATCAAATTAACTTTTTTAACACAATTATAGTCGAAGTTGTCAATTAACTCGCTCCTTTGAAGATCCATTGTGTATAAAACTAAGTTATGTCGTTTTTCATTGTTATGGAAAATGGTTAGAAGTTACATTCGATTGATGGTATTGGAGTGAATAGAAAAGATAGCAGTTTTCAACTTTACTAAGGATTTTGATGTTCTAATTCAGTGCAGTCTCAAGGCTGATTCATTTTCCACGAACAACTTCAATTCAAATAATCTACATTATTTGGAAACAGCTATACTCAATATCATAATAACGATGTCCACATTATGCAGATGCAGGAGCCGACAACTCTTAAATAACTATGTCCGGGCAACTCTTAAAGAACTATAGCCATTGCTAAATGCCTCAACTCAAAATGATTTTAGTTCTACTCCAGCCATTGTAAATTTATTGTTCTTTGCCAAAATTTTGTGTTCATCCACTCAACTATGCATTCTTCTTCTTCGCGGCTATTTTTTTCTTTTTGGAAAAAACCATTTTGATAAAATGGTTGGTTTGAGATTTCTTTTGGCATTGTCGTGTTGTGTGGTATCACGGAGGCGTGGAGGTTATTCCAAAGGCGTGAAGAGGCGGCAAGTCTGAAGTCCTTCGACTTCTCCTTCGAAATCGCCGCCTCTTCACGCCTTTGGAATAACCTCTACGTTTACTCTTCACGGCACTAAAGATTTCTACCTTCCCGCTTGGGCTCACTAGATCCACGATTCAGGTAATCATTTATTTCAATGTTGTTCCTATTCCCTAAACTTGAAATCAATAGATTTATCTATTAATGCTATTTGTTGAATATATTTATCTATTAATGCCATTTTCAGGCTACTCTATGTGACCACGCCTCCTCTCCGATCAATATCTCGCAAGGAGGGATTTGCAGATATAGGCAAAGAGGAGCAGAGGTGGTCCATACAGCAAATCCTAACGTCCTGATTTACCCATTTATTTATAATCAAACTTCTGAACACTTAATTTAATTACACCAGTTTGCAAGACCTTTAGATTTTTAACTATCATTGCTGTTATAACTAAACCTTAATTGATTGAAAAAGTCTTTGACTTGCCATTCCTTAATCGTGGATGGTTACGTACGTATATGATAAACGCACATAAGTATGTTCTGCATTCATTAGGTAAAGGGATGCGAATCTCTAATAACATGAATACAATATAAAGTAATGGAAAATAGTCCATGATGATTTGTTATTATGTTCATATTATATTAGTTCCTATATTACCTAAGCGAGGTTGTAGTTATGGTGATTTGTAAATGAAATATATACTTTAGTTATGCATGAGTTTTTTCCCTTTAACTTTGCATGCTTAGATTAGACAAGGTGAAGCTGTGGGAATTATTGGTCCTTCAGGAACCGGGAAGTCAACGATGCTCAAGATCATGATTGGGCTGCTAGCTCCAGACAAGGTATTAAAGCTATATTTTCATGAATCTTCTCATCCATATTTTAACTTAATTATTCAGATAATTCACTTCCTGATTTCAATTTTTTTCATTTACTAGGGGGAGGTTCTCATTTGTGGAAAGATAAGACATGGATTATTTTACACGTATTTATAATTCAAGTTATCTTTTGTTTTTTGTTTTCTGCGCGTACATTCAGTTTGTTTAGTGGTTAGTCAAGTTTTGATAGTCACTCACTCCTAAACTTTCGACTATAATTGATGCTACCTTGGCTCCTGTAATTCCAATTTATAAAAAAAAAACAGCATTTTTAATGTTTAGGATGCAATTTTTTTAGGTTGTCTTGCAGTCAACCCTAAGTCCCTATCTCCCCTATTAAAATATTTAGACTTCTTTGATGAAATGCCAACTTACATTATTTTGCGCCAACTCAAATTTTTTTCCTCCACGACCATTGTCGTCGCCCTCTCACAAATTTCGCAAAACTCACACCAATGTCACCGTCCTCAGACAAATGTCGCCACACTCACACCAATGTCACGTCTCTCGCACTAATGACTCTGCCCTCACACCAATGACTCCGTCCTTGCACCAATGTCTCCGTCCTCGCACCAATGTCGTCGCACATGACCAATGTCTCCCCCCACGTCCAATGAAGGCCCCCTATGACCAATGTCGCCCCCACGACCAATGTCGCCTCCACGACCAATGTCACACCCCACGACAAATGTCACCCCATGACAAATGTCGCCACCACGACAAATGTCGCCCCCATGACAAATGTGGCCCCCAAGACAAATGTCGCCCCCCACGACAAATGTTGCCCCCACGACAAATGTCGCCCCCCCACGACAAATGCCGCCTTGGATCTGGTCGGAGGCCCGTGCCTGTCACTCGTATATATACATATATATATGTATACATATATATATGTATGTACATATACATACATGTATATATATGTACATAAATATATATATATATACATATATATATGTATGTACATATACATATATATGTACACACACATATATATATAGTCATATTATTGTGTGAAAAATATCAAAAATATTTAAAATGATAGGTGGTATTCAAATATTTCATAAACGATAATGAATTGAGGTTTTAATTTATAATCTGAATTATATTTGCACTAATTTTGCAAATTTAATTATTTTAAATATTTCTCAACTATACATGACTTAAAAACTTAGAACATTTATTAATTCATACAAAGTTTAAAAAATTGAATAACCCATTGTAATCAAGCAATAATTATTTAAAGTATAAAGATGAAAAAAAAATTCTTGAGTTTAAAAAATTAGGCGTAGTAAGTAAATTAGCTCTTAACTTCGTCTATTTTATAAAATAAATCTCAACAATTGTTTTAGCTCATTTATATCTTTAAAAACTTCAATTTTACTATTTATTGAAAAGACATAACAATGGTTAAGAGAATTACTAGGAAATATTAATTTTATTTAATGCTTTTTTCATGTGATTTCACTATAAGCGTAAGTTTTATTTAATTCATTTTATCAAAATCGCATTACATAGTTAGAGAGAATTGAGTGGATGAATGATTATTTGATGACTTATATTAAAAAAATATTTTGCCAACAATAAAAAGATTATCAAGAAATGCTCCTAGAAAATGAAACATCATAAAAGAGTATAGTGATTATATTATTTTTCCCAAATTAATCAACAATTACAAAAAATTGTGTAATATTAATGTAATATAGACATTTTTGATATATTTATTGATTTTTTTTTGAATAGTTTTGTACTCCGCCCCCACAGAACAAAATTTCTGCATCCGCCACTATGTGTACATATATATATATATATATATATGTGTACATATGCATATATACATGAATATGTGTATATATATACATATATATATATACATATCTACACATATATACATATATGCACACATATATATACACACACACATATATATATATATGCAGTGGCGGATGCAGAAAATAAATAAAAGAATATAACTGGGCCCGGGCCAGGTACTATCGTGCGGGGCACTGGGGGCCCCATGTGCACTATCACTCGTGTGTATAAATATATATATACATGGGGGGCCTGTGTGGGCGACGACATTCTGCGGGGGCGACGATATTCTGCAGGGACGATGATAATCGTCGGGGGCGACATTCGGCAAAGGCGACGACATTCATCGGGGGCTGTCTATATTTATATACATATATATATAACCTAATTTAATGTTGTTCAACAAAAAACCATATGGTGTGATGGTTTTCATCTTTGCTTGACATAGTGGAAACCTGGGTTCAATTCTCATCATTGATAATTTTTGTGAGATTAAAAAATGGGTCATGTGACCCTCCTTTTCCAATAAATTTAGGGGTAAAATCATAATTTCATGTTGTATGATACCAAACCCCTTCATAGTTTTAGGTCGCCACCTAGTAGGTTTAGGAGACCTACGAAAAAGTGGAGAGAGGGGGAGCATTTTGATCTGACGACGACGACTGATGAAATATCATGCCAGATTCGACGGCCGTAATCATTTCAATGTGTTTAAAGTTCATGGGTTTGATATTTCTGATATAGAAAATTTTTGTTTTAGTTAAGCGAAAGGTTAAAGATTTTCTCCAAAACTATATCCGATAAAGGCAAGTGTACCTTATCGTCTATAATATAGGATATTTAGAAATACCAAGGTCATATTCTGCGGGGTGCGTTGATTACTTCTACTTCGAGGAAAATCACTATTATCTTATCTAACGATTTTGAGGTCTTGTTTACTTAGCTAAAATGAGACAATTTGCCAGCTAAACGAAAGGTTTAAATGATGGTAAAAGAGATTAGTGCTCAATCAAAAGTCACCTTGGAGTAAGAATAATCAAGCAAAAGAAAAATAAATCTAATTCGGTTTAATTTAAACTACTTGACCGTGGAGGTTCCTAAAGCTCGTGCATGCCTCTCTCGAGGTTAATACCCAACTAAGTTTAGGAAAAATCAATTGGACTCTCATCTTATAATTGATTACCTAAAACATGCTTTACGCTGTGAACCCCACTATTGGATTTGACTCCAATTCGGGAGATTTACGTCATCCTCTCTCGAGGGGTGCGTGCATCTCTCTTTACCCTTGAGTGATCGATTCATACTTTGAGCCTCTCGGCTAACTAAGTATGAAAACTTAAGCGAAAACCATACATCAAAAATATGGCCTCACTAGTTAAAAATCAAGGGTAATTCAAGTGTTTACAAAAACAGAAAAAGAGAGCTTTAGAAAATCATAACTTGATTATCTCATCCTCGGATCATTTCGATCGAGCACTAATGAGAATTAGTTAATCATGGTGGAGGGGAAAGAGAAAGAAAAATAAAATTGCATGAAGGAATAATTACTAAGTAGAAAGAGACAAATAAAGAGAGCAAACTAGAATTTATTTATACCAAACACGATTACAAGTTGAAGGAAAATTACAACACTTGCAATTAAAGATAACAAGATCACTAAACAATTGCATTGAAAGAAAACTAGTACATTGCATGACATGAAGAAAGAGAGAGCATAAAAGAGAGAAACATGAAAAATCTCATAATCAGCTCTAGCAGCACCTCCCCCTCTCCAAAATTCTGAACCATGGACTCAAGGAGAGCTCTAGAATTTATAGGAAAAATTTCCAAGTTACACGCCCTCAGTCACGAGCGTGACCGAGGGCGTGTAAGAACTATTCACATCGGATCCAACAGCGGCGTGGGGATTGTGTGATGGCACGGTGGAAAAGTGCATTACACGCCCGTGTAATGTTAGTCGCGGGCGTGTAATTTGGCGGCTTTATTAAATGCGCCGTGGGTCTTGCTTGTGGCGTGGCGGTGTGCAGGGATCACACGGGAAAGTCACAGTCATGACCTCTGGGTCACGGGCGTGACTTATGTTGACTTCTCGATGGCACCTCCACGTCTCGACGACAGCTTGCTGGGAAGATTCTAAGATTACACGCCCTTGGTCATTGACGTGAGTTTGGGTCATGGGCGTGACCGAGGGTGTGACTTGCTGTGGATTGGCTCAAAAAACTGAGGCTTTGAATCTGGCTTGATCTTCAGGTTACACGCTCTTGGTCACGGGCGTGACCGAGGGCGTGACTTGTAATTTTCACCAATTTCTCCCAAAATTCTGCAAAAATTGAAATTAAGCTATGTTAGAATCAAAATTATAAAAGAACTATTTATATCCTAAAATTGACATGAAAAAGTAAAATTCTTATTAAATAATTACAAAAATTTCAATTAAAAAGTTATATAAATACTACTAATCAAATACCCCTCATACTTGAGGTTTTGCTATTCCAGAGCAAAAGTATGAGACATAATTTATAAGACATCCACAAAATTTTTAATTATACACTAAAACATCATTTAAACCAAAAGTTAAGTTAAGAATAAATTCTAGGAGGAGCTAAGTCCTAATTATGATGATGATTTGAAAAGAGAAGGAGTGTTTAGGCAATGAATTCTCAAGATAATTATTTAGCTAACAAAATTGAAGAAATTATAAAACTAGATTAAATTAAAATTATAAGAACTCTATCTTAAAAGAAACTTAAGGAAAAATAACTTACTAAATATTGCTCTCTCTATAGTTTAAACTAAATCTAGATCAATGATAATTGGCTAAGGGGGGTTTCACGAAATTTGGCATAAGAAGAGATCTTTGAAACTCAAAATTTATTTTCTAATTTGTATATGCTTAGGAGTAATGAATTTTATCCTCTTACTCCATGTCATATAATCTTTTAATTTCTGCTAATAAAAACACAAAATGTATTTGCTTAGGAGTAATGAATTTTTTCCTCTTACTCCATCCCATATAATCTTTTAAATGATTTTGGGTGCATATGTTTAGGGAATAATGAATTTTATCCTCTTATTCCCACATATGATCTTTTAAAATACTTTTTTATGTCAACAAAGGGGTAGGAAAGGAAAAATTTCTAGCTTATAATTTAAATTATATTGAGAGCAAATTATAGTAAATTTAAATTTCCTAAGATCTAAGAAGTTAGAAAAAAATATAATTGAAATTTAAAGAGGTTTAGCAAATTTACTATAAATTGAAACCATTTAAAAATAAAAGGAAGTCATGCTAAAAAAATTCTCTATTCAAGTTAAAATCATAAGATGATTCTTAAAACAAGATTACCTAAAATTTAAAATTAACAAAATATGATAAACAAAATTTTAGCCAATTAAAAACCTAAAAATGCTTATAAATATTCCCAACTAGATTTCTAAGAAATCACAAAACAACAAGTAGGAGGGGTATAAGAATTTTTGGTTTTTTTGTTCTATGTTTTTCATATTTTTTTGAATTTTTGATATTAGCATTTTTTTGAATTTTTGATAATAAAAGAAAGGAAACTAGTTTTAAACTTAACAAATTTTTTTTGTTAACTCCTAGACTTCCCGAGGTATACCCCATGAAGGGTTCTCACAGTACTAGGAGGTGTGATGGGATGATATCCCAAACATCCCTATCCGTGATTTAAATTTTCGATTTTCTAATTTTTTTTTAATTTTTGGGGTTTTACAAGAGCTTAAATAAAAGAAAACATAAGAAAATAAAACTTTTTTTGAAGATTTTCTAAATTATGTACATTTTTGAAAGCTATTTACTCCCCCATACTTAAAGTTAAACATTGTCCCCAATGTTTACAACTAAGTATGAAGTAAAAAAAGAAAAAGACAAAGTAAATAAAGTGCAAGACAAAATAAAAAGGAAATCAAGAAAAAAGAGTAGGAAGAACAAAGAGAAAGGGCTTCCCTGCTTTTGAAGATGCGAGGGGAAGCGGCGGTTATCTACAAAACATATTAAAGAAGAAACAAAAACAAGAGATAACGATAAAAAGATAACTTTGGGGTGCCTCCCAAAAGCGCTTTGTTAAAGGTCTCGTAGCTTGTCCCAATTGGCGCTCACGATATTGGTGGAAGAATAATAGAATCACTCTTATCGTTTGAGAGATCTCCAGGAAGATATAACTTAAGGTGGTGCCCGTTTACTTTGAAGGAACTGTTGGAACAACCCTATTACTAATTTGGGCTAGGATCACTATCTGTTGACTAGGATCAAGTTGACCCCAATGTATAGTCAATGGGTCAAGAGTTTAGGCTGTTAGATCTCAAGAAATCATTCAGGTTCTGCGTTCGACGAACTCCACAATGCGTTCGACAAACTGCTCTCTGCGGTCGACGAACGACATGCTCTCTGTGTTCGACGAATGGCTTGCTTCAAGCTCGTATCAAAGGTGGACGATCTTCAGTCTCAGCGGCTCAGCGTCTCAGCTGTTCAGCGGTCGATGAACAGACCCCGACTCAGCGGTCGACAAATATTTCTCAGCGGTCGACGAAATTATCTAGGCTCAGTGGTCGATGAATCCTTCCGTTCGATGAACTCAGTCTGCGTTCGATGAAAATCTTCAGATCGACGAACATAGCTCTGAGGTCGACGAAAATTCTTGAGATCGACGGATTTTCTTATTTCAGTTCATAATTTCAAAAGATTATATTATTCATTCTCTGAACTCAGATCGACTACTGCAGCGGCTCTTTTATACCAGATAAGTAAGGATAATATATTTCCTTTCATTCTTTCAAGAATATAGCCGTTGACATTTCTCAGAAAAGGACATTTCATGGAAAAGGAAAGAGATATACGGCGCAACAGATTTTCAGTTCCCAAATATATTATATTCCTTAATATAAGGGATTTGCATTTAATATCTGTCAGAGATTTTCAAAAGAGAAAAAGGAAGAAGATATACAGTATTACCTCTCAGTCTTCACGATAGAATCAATACAGAACATATTACATACAACTGTACAGAGAAAAAAAAGGAGAAATACAGGAAGAACAAGAAGAACAAAAAGCTAACAGATCTTCTTCTTCCTCAAGCAACATTCATTTTCTGAGAACATCTACATTCATCTCTCAGTGATCAGCTGCAAGTTTAGGTGTTCAAAAGAGCAACAGCAAACTGAAGAAATCATTCTCTCAGTTTAATCAGCTACAGGAAGATTTGTTTATACATTCAAAAGAAAGCTTCCAGCCAATCTACTGTCAAACAATTTCATATCAGACAGAGGGAGCTTTTCTACGTCAACATCCACTAGAGTCTTCTCTTAGATTGTTGACAGAGAAGAACATTCTAACCCTTCCTACCCCATCTTGTACAAGGTTAAAACTCCCTTCAAAAGTTTACCTCTTAGTGGCAAGACACCTGATCAAAAAATCCTAGTTTGGTTTTTGGGCACCTTATCAAAAGCTCATTGGTGTTAGGGACCTGATCAAAAATCCTAGTGGATTCCTACCAAGGGTGGTAGAAGAGTAGACGTACCCAGGTTTATTGGGGAACTACTATAGCTCCTTTGTGTCCTCTGTGATTGCTTTACTTTTCTGTGCTTGTGCTATGTTTTATATTCAGTTTCTTATAAATCACTCTATACACATATATATATATATTACTATTTTAATTCTGCTATAAAACTAAGGGAAAAGTTTTAATACTCTATCCCCCTCCCCCTCTAGAGTTAATTTAAGATCTAACCTCCACTTTCAATTGGTATCAGAGGTGGTTGATTCTTTACAGGCTAACACCTGAATCACAAAGATCAATTAGATCTTAAATTCTTTCAGAGTTTTTTATTTTATTTATTTTTTGTTTAAGAACTCATGGCACAAAACAAAGAGTATTCAAGCACAAGACTTCCCATGTGCAATCTCAATAAGTTTGCACTATGGAAAGCAAGGATTAGGTTATATATGAACTCTATTGATGAAGAAATCTTCAATGTGATCTTGACAGGACCTCCAACTCCCACATCAACAACTAGTGCTGACACGACAATTAACAACAATGTTGTTCCACCACCTGAGTGGACTGAAGCCCAAAAGAAGCAAAGGAGTGCTGATGCAAAAGCCATGAACATTCTGTCTCAAACAATGTCTGATGACATTTTTCAGAAAGTGGTGGAATGCACTTCAGCAAGAGAGATATGGACTTCTCTCAACAATATGGTTGAAGGATCTGCCGATGAAAGAAAGGACAGAAGATCCCACCTCATTTCTTAATATGAGAATTTCAAAAAGGGAGAATCTGAAAGTCTTGCTGATATGTACAATAGGCTCAGTCTCATCATCAATGAGCTGAAATCTTTGGACAAAGTGATTTATATCACTGAGATCAATGACAAGATCCTAATGTGCTTTCCCAGCACATGGGACTCTAGGATCTGGCCTATCAAGGAATCCAGAAGACTCAATGAGATTACTACTGAAACATTATTAGGCAAGCTCAAATCCTATGAGCATCTTGTCAAATCTAGAGAAGCTGAAAAGTCCACTTCATATCCAGCAACAAATAAGGAAAATAACATTGCCTTCAAAGCTACAGAAGAAGAAGGAGAGACTCTTGACAATGAGAAGTTGATGAGTCTACTTGCCCAAAGATTCTACAAGATGGCAAGAAAAGATTTCAGGAGAATGTCATCCAGGAGCTATGAAAAACCAAGGTATGACAAAGCTCTATCTAAAGAAGTTATATGTTTTGGTTGCAGGAAACCAGGACACATTGTACCTGATTGTCCAGAGAATCAAAACAAGAAGGACAAGAAGGAAAATAGAAAAGAAAAAGAAGAAAGAAGACACTCCAGCAAGTCTTCCTCCCACAAGCACAAACACAAGGGAAGAGGATTTATAGCTGAATCATGGAGTGAAACTAAATCAGAATCTTCATCAAGTTTTTCTGAAGATGTAGAAGAATCAAAAGAAAAAGACCAATGCTTGATGGCCATTTATGACTCAAGCAGTGAGTCAGCAAGTGCATCTTCATCCAGCTCTTCTGATGATGAAGATGATGAAGAAGAGAAGAACTTCTGCATGATGGCTATCAATGCCTCAGGACATAATTCTGAAAAATCAGAATCAGAAGCTGACAATGATGCTGATTAGGTAATTTCTAATTTTGATTTCAATTAAATTGAATTCAAAGATGAATTCAAAGTACTTTGCTTACACTTACTCAAATCTGAGAAGGAAATAATCACTCTCAAAAATAAGCTAGCTGAAATGAATCAAATAAGTGAAGAAAATGCTAATCTTAAGAAAGATTTGGCTGCCTCTAGAGAACAAATCATTCTCATTGAGAATAAACTTTCCGAGGCTAAGAAATTTGAAGAGTCCCTGAATGGGAGAAGCATCAAACTGATGGACATTACAAGCACTGTTAATGATAGACTTAATAACAAACTGGGCTTGGGTGCTTCATCAAGTGAGCCACATCTGATTAAGAAAAACATACTATCTACACCTATAAAATTAATTTCTGCTAAAAGCAAAGAGGTTGTAGAAGTAAATAAAAACATTTCAAGCATGGCTGTAAAGAATAAGGGAATTCAGCAGAATTCGTCGAACGGAGCTCGACGAAATCAGACGAATTCGTCGAACGGAGATCGACGAACTCTGATGAAAGATTTCCTGTATAGTCATTATTCGAACGGCGCTCGACAAAAGCACATCCATTCGTCGAACGACGATCAACGAACTCAGCCCAGTTTGTCGAATAGAAGATATACAGAAAATTTAAAGAATTCTTTTTCTTCACATACTTACAATCCTTTCACTGAATGGATAATTCCTCCAAGGAGATATCATCCAAAAGGTTATAAGGATCAGCCTGAAATGTCTTTTATTTCAGATTTTTGTGGAAATTCCAAAAGACCCAAGGTAGTCTGGGTAAAAAACAACTAGTTTATTTTTCTTTTTTGCAGGTACACATCTATCCAAGAATAAAAGAATAATGGTACTTGGATAGTGGATGTTCAAAACACATGACAGAAAACAAGGCCAATCTGAACAACTTCAAGGCAAAGCTTGGACCAAAAGTGATATTTGGAGACTCCAACTATGGACAAACAAAAGGATATGGAAAAGTCAAGGTTGGAGAAGTCACCTTCAAAGAGGTAGCTTATGTCAAGAGACTGAAGCACAACCTCATCAGCATAAGCCAAATATGTGATGAAGGGTATCAGGTAACTTTTAATAAATCAATATGCCTTATTAAGTCTTCTGATAATATTACTGTTTTATCAGGTATTAGGCAAGGAAATATCTATTTAGTAAATTTCAATTCATCAAAATCAGAAATCTATTTATTTAATCAATTAAGCAAACCTAATGAACTTTGGCATAAGAGATTAGGACATGTAAATCTTAGGACCATTGCTAAATTATCTAAGGACAATCTTGTTAGAGGATTACTATTGAAACCGATTTCTTGGCCTCTTGTGGAGCTCGGGGCCCTCACCGAAATGAGGGGCAGCTAGCCCTTACTGATCCCTTGGAGAAGGTAGACTGAAGACTAGGAAGATGACTAAGACCTTAGTCACAGCGAAGAGGTCCCTCCACTAACCTGGAAGATCATTGAGCGCTTCCCCTCCCAAGCCAAAGCTGAGACTCGGGCACCTTGGAGAGCTCTGGAATGGCTAGCCAAGGAGAGCCTGAGGAGAGAGAAGCTGAAGTCAAGTCCTCTCCAAAGGTGCCCTTTAGGTCTTATTTATAGGTTTTCTTATCTGTTCTGCAAATAGCAGGATTCTGCCTTTTGATTTTACTATCTGCACCCCAAATGGGTTTGCTAACAGCCAAACTCCTTTGTTTGGAGAGGCTAAAGGCAGACCACCAAGGGTAAAAGGGTAATTTGGCCTTATCAACCTATGGGCAAGGAACTGTGAGAACATTACTGCTGAAGCTCTTGCGGGCCTTCTCGCGAGTCTTGCTCGCGATGCCTCTCCTAGGCGATCGCCCTGCGAGGACCTCGCTGGCCCATTCTGGCGGTATCCTCCGAGGGCCGATCTCGCAAGCCTTCCTGCGAGACCGCCTCTTGACTCCGCCGAGCTCAACACACCCTTCGTCGAACGCAGAGCACTTCGTCGATCACAGACGAGCTCGACGAATGCAGAACGTTGAATTGTTCGCTGACCGCTGAGACGGGCGGTTCACCGACCGCTGCTTCCCTACTGTAATTTGTCGAGCACCGTCCGACGAATGCTAAGCTCCATTCGACATTCGTCGAACACTGAATTGAGCTCGCCGGACGCTGAGGTTCTAAACTTGCGAGCCTTCCTGCGAGATCGCTCATTGACTGTCGCGCACTGAACACATTTCGCTGGACATCTCTTTACTGAACATAGTTCTCTTCTGCCAGCGGCTTGCGAGGTATTGATTTGCCAGCCCTTGCTCGGCCAAGTCTTTTGGAGATATCTGTCTAGGTCTGGATCTCGCAACTCCTCTTGCGAGACCGCCCCTTTGGCTTTAATGAGCACAGAACTCTTCGCCGACCTCTAATGATTTCGCCGAACAGGGGTGAGCTCGATGACCACATGTGGGCTCGACGAACTCGGGAGAGTTCGTCGAATGCAGTACTCCTTTCGTTGAACTCAAGAAACTTCTTGAAATTGCTTGCGAGCGTTTATCTCGCTGTCGACCCTTCTCGCTCGCCTCTTAGCGAGCCCTAAGAGAGACTTCTCCAAGGTCCCTCTTGCGAGGTCTTTGGCCCTAAGGCCTCCCTCTCTTATTACTTCCTTCATCCTGTTGCCCTTTTAAACTGTGCCTCCTGGCCTGGCGAATATCGGGGTTGTACATATTCCCTACTCTTCGCGAGGCTATTTAGGCTCGCGAAGAAACATCCAACCCCTGGTATTCGCCAGCCCCTTGATGATCTGTCGGGAATCTTTGGTAGGTCCCACCTTAAGGGATATAAATATCATCCCGAGCCCTCAGTGGAGTGCGCCGCCACTTCCTTTTCTTTCTTTTTGCACCATACTATAGCTGCCAGGAGATGCCGATTTCCGAAGAAGCTGAGGCTCGCCTGAGGGCTGTGAAAGCCGGCGGGCTACCCTCCACGACTAGGGTCCCCGCCTAGATGAATCGGCCGCCTCCCGCTCCGTCGCTGAAGACTAAGAAGGCGAAGGCGGCATGCCGAACCGGTGATGGCTCCGTGCTGCTGGATTCTTCCCCGGATAACCGTCCCCATGAGAAGGTATGAGCTATCCCTCTAGCTTAAGTCAATAGGTTTTCTTGTGATTCATACCTTCTCGCAGGATGCTTTGCCGCACGAGGACGTTGGCGAACCTGCTGGTGGGTCATGCAAAAGTCCGTCAGCGGATACCAACCTTGCTGGGAAAAAACGTTGCAGGTATGCCCTTAATCTCGCACGCCAGCCCTCCTTCATTCAACTATCTGACCTTCATTCCCTGCTTCTTACAGTCTCTCCCCATGAGTCCTCGGCTCGCCAGGCACTGCGGCCTCCATCTCCGCCTCCTCCCATCAAAACTATAGATAAGCCAGTGTTCCGACTCCTGACGAGCGAGGAGACTGACGGCTCCGTGCCGCCAAAGGTCCCTCCGACCCACAGCGCAGCCTGCCCTCCTGGCCTGGGTAAATATCTCTACCCCCACTATGGTAACGTCTTCCACGGTCGCCCTGAGACTTCTTGCCCCACTCTGGGTAAGCTTTCCAACGGCCCCCCTTGCCCTGCGCGAACTCAAGAGCGCTATCTAACCTTTTCATAATATTTCCAGAGAATTCTGAAAATCCGCCTACCGATTCCGAGTTGGGCGACGATGAGATGTTCCCCCTTCCTAACCAAGTGGAAGACTTCTTAGGGGATCCGCGAGATCCTGAGATGATGAAACAACGAGCCACCGAGTTGCTGAGAAAACATGGTCAGATGCAGATGGACCTCAACATGCAGGCGAGACAGGACAGAGAAGCCGCCGAGGATAGGCATGTTGTATTGATGGAAGAGTGTGCGAGGCTCCGGGCTGTGAGACAACGCAATCACGATGAGAACGTCACGACGCCGGAGGTGCATATAGCGAGGATGAGGGATTACGCCTTCCTCATTGACCGGGAGGGCCGCGCAGCTGAGGATTACTATAATTCTAGGGTACCACCGTGTTTTGGGTCGCGAGGTGGGGGTAGGTGGAAATGGTTGCCCCATGATTCTCGCTAACTTTTATGTTATCGCGAACTCTTATTACTTGTTATTGAGTGCCGCTATTCTGGACAATCTCACGATGGCTTGCAACTCATATACTAGTTTTATCTCGTCTGACAATAATTACTACTAGCTTATTATTAGTTCTCGCTCGCTGCTAATATTTCCGTTTCATTCTCATGTTATGTTGTATTCGTGGGGAGCCTCCGTTCTCGCTGAATGTATCTCGCGGCGGCCCCCCTTACGCCTTTGTGTTTGTTTGTTTGTGATGTTTTGGATAACCGCGCTCACCAGCGCTTGGGCTTCTTCCTGCCCTTTTACTTTTGCTATAAATATGCTGTCATAACTGAGTCAACCACAGCATTTACTGTCTGCCTCCTTCCTGCTCTGCTTCAGAGCTCTCGCTCCTTCCTGTTCTCACTCTACTTCCTTCCTCGCAGGTTCTCAAAATGGGTGGTGATCTTAACGAGTCGGAGGGTCGGCGAAAGATTTCTAAGGCTTTCGCCGAGCATAGATTCTTCCATTGTAACTTGACAGACGAGGAATATTTCACCGCGGTCGCCGACTATGTCACCCCTCCATTCGCGGCGCATCGTCCTAGCGAGAACGACGCGATCAACGCCCCACTTGTCGACGAGCTGGCCATCCCCACCGCTCACTTCACGGTCGGCTTGCGTCTCCCCTTATGGCCGGAAGTTCGCCAGGTTCTAATCGCTCTCGCTCATTCCTTATTCTCTGCAGGTCAGGTCTCGCTCATTATATAAACTAATACTGGTTTTCTTGTCGCTCGCCAGGTGCTCAAGCATTACGGCGTTGTTCCGGGTCAGCTCACCCCTAACGCCATGGAGGTGGTCACTGCCTTCGCATGCTACCTGCGCGAGGAGCGCATCGAGTTTAGCCTTCTGGTTTTTCGGAAGCTGTTCTCTTTCCGCGCCTATAAGGACGGGACCGGCTACTTCGTGGGCTCGGGTCCTAAAGTTGTCGAGACCGTCAACAAGGCCCACTTCTGGGCCCAGAAGTTTCTCTTTGTCAAGGGGAACTTCGGCAATATCCCGGTCTCGCCAGTCCAACACGGTGAGACCACCTACCGGCCCACCGCCCTCGGCGGCCATGACGCCATCCTTTATCAGTTCTTCTGCAAGAAGAACTTTGAGGTTGTTCATCTCCGCCGCAACCTCGACTCTCTCCTCCCAGTGCTCGCTGGGGAAGGTAAAGACCTCGCTCAATAACTCCGGCTATTTCCAAATAACTCTGCATTCATTGTAACTCCAACATCCATTCTTTAGGCGAGCGAGATCTCCCTCTTTATCACCCCTACACTAGCAATCGGAAGACCGATGCTACCCTCGCTCTCACGACCATGGGGGAGGATGCCTGCGGAGACTCCATCACGCCAGCCGAGCTATCCTCTCGCAAGAGATCGGGGGCTTCTAGCAGCCCTGGCATTCCCCCAAAATCTCCGCCGAAGAAGAAGAATAATAAGAAGAGACGGGTCTCGCTCGCCTCCTCGAAGGGGAAGTAGCCTCGCGAGGCCGCCTTTGACGAGTTCGACCTTATCGGCCTCTCCGCGGGGGGTGAGGATGACGAGCCCAGCCAGGAGGCTGCCAGAACCTCCGATCCGCCCATCCCCGTCAACCATTATAACTTCGGTCTCGGCCAGAGGCGCCGAGATGAGACCGACGAGCTCTTGGTAAACTGGAAGCCGGAGGCGAACCGGGCGGACAAATCCACCATCCTCCCTACCTGGGTGGAGAAGGAGACCGTCAGCGGTCACGCCTTTGATTTCTCGTTTGTCCTCTATTGGCACGAGGACGCGGGGGATTACAAAGACGAGACCGCGAGGACTCTCGCTTTCGAGAGCGCGAGGTCTCTGTTGCGCTCTGCCGAGCTCGCCCACATGATGGGGAGGCACTGTCTGCAACTGGAGCTTCAGAATGTGGAGCTCGCGAGAGCCTATCAGGGGCTTCTCGCCGAGAATGCGCAGCTGAAGGAGAAGCTGCTCGCCACAGAGGGCAGTGTGGTGAGTTACCTAGACTTCGTTATCTTCATCTCCTTCGGCCATTTCGCTTCTTTAACTTATCTTACCCGCAGGATGTCGATGTCGCCGGAAGAGCCGACGCTCGCATCCAGAACCTGGAGGGTGAGGTGGCCGGGCTAAAAGCTCTAAATTATGAGCTCGCCCGTGCCATCGTTCCCCCTTCTCCCCGCCATCTGAAGGAAGAGCGGCGATCGCGAGATGAGTAAATCTTCTTGGAGTCCACCGAGTCGACTCATTATATCTTCCAGACGATGAAGGCGGCCGGCCTCCTAGCCGCCGATGCGGCCGATATGAACCTGGAAGACATCGTCCCGGAGCTCTTTATCCCGCTTCCGCCAGTGAAGAGCAGCGATGACGAGGAAGGGTTTGCGAGCGATTCCTGATGCTTGTAATTTTTGGTTTTATTTCTATTTCGTTTTGGGCTGGCGAGATCGCCGCCTCTTGTAAATCAAACCGTGAAATGCATAGATGCGTGTTTTTGGCCTTGTACTGTGCTCGCCCTTTCTGCTATATTGTTTTTCATGTTGATATCTCATTCTCGCTTGCCTCGATATTCATCTTTGCGAAGGTTATTCTCGCGATGATAGATCTAGCACCTTACGTTATCGAATAGATAGGCATAGGACATTTTTGGCTGCTCTGGCCTTTCGCCACTTGCCTTAGGATTATTACCCTTTAGGTATGCATTTTCCTCTAGGTTTCTCGAGGTACTTTCCTTCTCGGAGAGAGCTCGTCTCCCGCCCTGTGCCGGCGACTTCTCTGCCGAGCACCGAATACCCTGGAGTGCTTAGGGTTGATTCTCGCCGCTCATATACTATAGTGCGAAATCTTTCTTCTCGCCGAGCGAGAAGGCCCGGGTTAGTGCCGAAGGCTCGCCAACCTGAGGCTTATGAACCTGACATTATGAAGAACTCATCTTCTTGCCAACTTCCCCCGAGATCATCCTGCACCCCCCGTCTAGTGAGAGCCCGGGAGCGGAATCGATCTGGGGCATTCCAGCATCAATACTTGTCACCTTGCCAGCCTCTCCAGAGATCAACCTGAAACCTCCCGTCTAGTGAGAGCCCGGGAACGGAATCAATCTGGGGCATTCCAGCATCAATACTTGTCACCTTGCCAGCCTCTTCAGATATCCACTTGAAACCCCCCGTCTAGTGAGAGCCCGGGAGCGGAATCGATCTGGGGCATTCCAGCACCAATACTTGTCACCTTGCCAGCCTCTCCAGATATCAACCTGAAACCCCCCGTCTAGTGAGAGCCCGGGAGCGGCCTTGCCAGCCTCTCCAGAGATCAACCTGAAAACCCCCGTCTAGTGAGAGCCCGGGAGCGGAATCGATTTGGAGTATTCCAGCACCAATACTTGTCACCTTGCCAGCCTCTCTAGAGATCAACCTGAAACCCCCCATCTAGTGAGAGCCCGGGAGCGGAATCGATCTGGGGCATTCCAGCACCAATACTTGTCACCTTGCCAGCCTCTCCAGAGATCAACCTAAAACCCCCCGTCTAGTGAGAGCCCGGGAGCGGAATCGATCTGGGGCATTCCAGCACCAATACTTGTCATCTTGCCAGTCTCTCTAGAGATCAACCTGAAACCTCCCGTCTAGTGAGAGCTCGGGAGCGGAATTGATCTGGGGCATTCCAGCATCAATACTTGTCACCTTGCTTGCCCTCGCATAATAGTTATAACTATCAAGTGAAGAAGTGAAATATTCAAATAATATCATAATAAAACTTTCAAGGATAGAACCGCTTCAAATTGTCTCCACTTCTGGCTCGGTCGAGAGGTACACCTTCCACATCTCGGAGATGATACCCCCCTGACTTGAGCACTTCGCTTACAATATATGGACCCTCCCAATTGGGGTTGAGCTTACCTACCGCGCCCCCTCTTCCGGCCGCGTCGACCTTTTCAAGACCAGATCTCCCTTCTGAAAGTGTTTTACTCGGATGTGCTTGTCAAAATATTGGGTCATTCGTCGCTTGATTTCCTCCTTCCTGATGGTGGCCTGGTCCCGGAGTTCCTCCACCAGGTCCAAGGATAGCCATTGTTCCTCATCATTAGCCACAAGCCATTCTTCGTCCCCCTTACCTGCGGTGATCACCCTGGGGGTCTTTACTTCGAACTCTATGGGAAGGACTGCTTCAGACCCATGAGAATGTTTGAACGGGGTCTCCCCGGTGGCGGTGTTTGGAGTAGTCCTCGGGGCCCAGAGAACGGATGGTAGCTGCTCTACCCAGTTCCCCCGGAGGTTCTCCACCTTCTTCTTTAGCAGGTTGACGATTATTTTGTTTGCCGCCTCCACTTGGTCGTTGCTTCTCGGGTTGTGAACCGATGCGAACCTGAGGTCGATGCCAAGCTGGGTGCAGAAGCTAACAAACTCTTCGCTAGCAAACTGTGGCCCGTTGTCCGTCACTATAGCCAGGGGGAGGTCGTGCCTGCAAATTATTTCTCCCCACACAAAATTCCTCACAACTTGAGATGTTACCTTGGCGAGCGCCTTCACTTCTAACCATTTGGAGAAGTAATCGATCATGACCAGTAGGAACTTCCTCTGGCCGCTAGCTTGAGGGAAAGGGCCAACGAGATCTAACCCTCATATGGCGAAGGGCCAGGGAGCCATGATGGTCCGGAGTCTCTGGGCTGGGAGGAGTTGGAGTGGAGCATAGAGTTGGCACTTTGGACACCTTCTTGCAAACTCCGCCACATCTTTGCTGAGGGTGGGCCAGAAATAGCATTGCCTCAACACCCTCCCCTCCAGGGTTCGGTTCCCGGAATGACTGCCACACTCCCAGAGTGAATTTCTTCCAGGACTTTTGGGACCTCCTCCTCGGAAACACAATGGGCCAGGAGTCCTGAGATAGTCTTCCTATATAGCGCTCCGTCGTGAAAGGAATAATTAGCTGACATATACCTGAAGCGTCGCCTGTCTATGTCTCCTTCGGGGAACTTCCCTGATGATAGGAAAGTGACGAAGGGATCCATCCATGAGACCCGCTGATCCACCTCCATCAATTCTCCTTCCTCGATGGTGGGTAGGAAGAGTTCCGAAACTGTTCCCCCTGCTCGGGGACCGAACTTGGCCAAGAGGTCTGCGGGGGTGCTCTCTTCTCTTGTCACGTGCTTGACGGAGAAAGTGCGGAAATGCCCGATGACCCCCTTGACCTTCTCCAAGTACCGAAGGAGGGTCGGGTCCTTTTCCTCAAACTCTCCCCTGACTTGGCATGCTACCAACATGGAGTCCGTCGAGACCTCCACATCTTGCACCCCCAATTCCCGAGCTAACCGCAGGCCTGCTATCACCGCCTCGTACTCCATTTGGTTGTTGGTAATCGGGAAATAAATGTTTAAAGCGTGCTCGATCTTGGTCCCTTGGGGGCTTACAAAGATGATTCCCCCTCCATAGGAGTGCTTTCCTGACGCACCATCCACCAACAGCTTCCATGCCACTGGGGGAGGAGATTCATGCTCCCCTACTTCGGTTGTGTAGTCCGCCATGAAGTCTGCCACTGCTTGGGCCTTGATCGACGCCCTGGGTACGAATGTAACATTGAACTCACTCTGCTCCATGGACCATTTGCCAACCTTCCTGAGTGCTCCACCCCTTCCATGACTTTGCAAAGCGGGTGATCAGTCACTACCTTGATCGAATGTGCCTGGAAGTAAGGTCGAAGCCTCCGGTCCGCCACCACTAATGCGAAGGCCAACATTTCTAGAATCGGGTATCGGAGCTCCGCCTTCCTCAGTACTCGGCTGACGTAGTAAATGGGGAACTATTTTCTCCCTTCTTCTCGGATCAGTACTGAGCTTACTGCTTCGGACCCTACCCCCAGGTATAGGGATAGGTCCTCTCCCGTTCTCGGCCCTTGGAGTAGAGGGGTTTGAGTGAGCAGTTCTTTCAAGGCCTGGAAGGCTCCCTCACACTCTGAGGTCCATTCGAATTTTTTGTTTCCCCTCAACACCTTGAAAAAGGGGGCACACTTGTCTCCCGCCTTGGAGAGGAACCTACTGAGTCCGGCCAGCTTTCCAGTGAGGCTCTGAACCTCCTTCGAGTTTCTGGGTGATTCCAACTCCATTATCGCTTTGACTTTGTCCGGGTTTGGCTCCACTCCCGCCGAGGTGAGCAGGTGACCTAGGAATTTCCCCCGGCTAGCCCCGAAGACACACTTCAAGGGGTTAAGCTTCATCTTATACTTCCACAAAGTCTTAAAGGTCTCTTCAAGGTCTCGGAGGTGGGCTTCGAGGTCCCGGCTCTTTACCTTGAGATCATCGACGCAGACATCCAGGTTTCTCCCCTTTTGTTCTCGGAAGATTCTGTCCATCATTCTTTGGTATGTGGCACCTGCGTTCTTGAGCCCGAAGGGCATCATCTTATAACAATAACACCCATCCCTCGTGATGAAGGAGTCATCCTTGATGTCCGGGGGATGCATGCGAATCTGATGATAACCTGAAAAAGCATCTAGAAAAGACATTATAGGGAAACCGACGGCTGAGTCAACCAGCGCGTCGATTCTAGGCAAAGGGTAGCAATCATCGGGGCATGATTTATTAAGCAAGGAAAATTTGATACACATTCTCCACTTACCTTCCCCCTTCTTCACCATGACCACGTTAGAGACCCAGCCTGGATACTGGATCTCTGATACAAACCCTGCCTGAATGAGCTTACCCACCTCCTCTCAGATGTGTCCTTCCAACTTTTCTGCTATAGCCCTCCTCTTTTGATGGATGGGACGGGTGTCGGGGTCGAGATTGAGGTGGTGGCAAGCCACATCCGCATCGATATCAGGCATCTCCGCGGCGCTCCAAGCGAAGACATCTACATTCTCCTGAACGTAGGCTAGGATCTGCTTCTGCTCCTCCTGGCGGAGCTCCCCGCTGATCCTGATTTTATCCACCACCTCGACTTGGGTGGTGAGTTCGAGCTCCACGGCCTCCAACCGGGACTGTTCTCCGCAATCTCCTCCCTTCTCTTCGCTACTAGCGAGTGCTTCGACCTCCCCCTCATTTTCTTCTCCTCTGACCACCATCAACTCTTCTGCCGCCCCTCCCTGGGCCTGATCCTCTACCTCTTCATCCTCCATTGGTTCCTCCGACCTCTGCTCCCTCTCCTCCTTCCGACCTTCTCCTTCAAGCCCTGCTGGCTCACCCACCTCCTGGTCCCATCTCTCGGCCTCTCCCATCCAAGAGATGGTGTTGACTGTCGTCACATAGCATTGCCTCGCTACCTTCGGATCTCCTCTGATTCGGACTTGGACTCCTCCGTCATTGAACTTTAGGCACTGGTGGAAATTGGAGGGGACACAGCGGAACGCGCTGATGAGCAGCCGTCCGAAGATGGCGCAATAGCTACTGGGAGCATCCACTATGACGAAGCGGCAGTTCCTCGATTGCCCCCCCCCCCCCCCCCCCCAAGACCACATGGAGTCCTACTCCTCCCTCCACTTCCTTCCTCTCCCTAGAGAATCCAAACAACGGGCAGTCCGAGGCCAGCACCATCCGCACCTCCACCTCCATCCCATCAAACGCCTTCTTGAAAATAACCTTGACCGAACTCCCGTTATCCACCAGGATTCGGGAAACGGTGAAGTTCTTGATCGCTGTCTGAATGACCAACGCATCGCCGAATGGGTCCTCATAGCCTGGCATATCCTTCTGGGTGAAGGAAATCTTCTCTGTCGGGGGCGGGGCTAGGGATGTCGAAGCCACTCTACGACGGTAGATAGTATGGAGGCTCGCCTTTTGGGTTGCCTCAATCCCTACCCCTATATGGATCACTCTGATCCCCCCTCGGGACCCCAAATCGTCCTGGTCCTCGCACCTCTCCTCCTCTTCCTCCCGAGGCTCGACCTCCTCAATCCTCACCGGTTGCTGTTGTCGCGGCCTAGGCACTCGCCCCCTTTTTGTCTCCAGGAACTCCAGGCAGGTGGCTGTCGCGTGACCTTCCTCATCGTGGAAGTCACAGTACGGCAGCGTCACCTCTCCCATCTCGGTCTCCGCCATCCTATTCCTCCTTTTTCTTCCTGCTCCCGTTTCTTCTCTCGCCTCTTCTCTCCTTCCTCTTCCTCCCCTTCCTCGCCTGATTTCCATGGCTTGCTGGGGTGGACGAGGCATCAGCCTCGGTCCCTGACACCATCCCAACTGATGGGGTCTTCCTTGACCCCCATTGAAGTTACCCCTCCCCGGGGCGTAACCCCTTCCCTGGCCTTGCATTCCTCCGCCATGATGCCTCCACTCGCCCTCCGGGGCCCTGGGCTCTTCCCTTCTCCTCACCTCCTGCTGCCGGACCTCCGGCTCACTGAGCTTTGCTAACCACTTGGTGAGTTCCGGGTTGGCCTCCTCACTCTCGATTTCCTCCGCCACCCTCTCCATCAGCTCCTCGTAGGAGACGGGGGCCTTCCTCTTCAGAGCCATTTTGAAGAAACTTTCCCTCAGCCCGACCGTGAAGGCGAGCTGGAGTGCAAACCCAGACATCTCCTAGGTGAGCAGCACCTCCTCCTAGAACCGGTCTGCGTAGCGAGCCAACGACTCCTTTTTCTCCTGCTTCACTTTGAAGAGGGACTCGGCGTCCTTCTTCCTCTTCTTTGAAGTTGAGAATCGCAACAGGAAAATTTGGCGCAAATCTTCAAAGGCGTAGATCGACCCTGTAGGGAGTTGATGGAACCAGGCCCTGGCCTTTTCTTTAAGGGTGACAGCGAAGAGCCGACATTTGAAATCATCTGACATCGGCCTGATAGAGACCGAGTCCTCAAAATACTGTAGATGTTGAACAGGGTCATCCCTGCTGTTGTAGTACACCCTGTCCCACTCCCCAAACCCTGCCGGGATAGGTGCAGAAAGTACTAGCTCGCAGAAGGGACTTCCCCCTCCTGCCACCCTTTCTCGCTCCACACGCCCCCCGAGCTCTCTCGCCAGACTCAGCCTCACGGGGACTGCGCTCGTGAGAACAGTGTTCGCCTTGACCATTCCCACAGTCGCTACATCCTCCAGGCGCGCGCTCGCCTGCGACGCGATCGTCGGCACAGAGCTCGCCGGCACAGAGCTTGTCGGGCTGGCGAACAGCACTCGCCCATCCAAGTCTTGGACTGAACCTCCAGCGATTTCCTTTCCGACCCTTCCTGCTGGGGCATTCTCGCCGACCGCTGCTGGGGGAGGGGTTTCCTGGGGTGCTGGGGTCGCGAACTCACTTCGCAGCGCCGCGACCGTAAGTTCGAAAGTGTGGAGCACCTCCCTCCTGAAATCTGCGAACATCCTCAGCGTCACCACCTGCAGTGACTCGCTGAACTCCTCGCCTTGATCCTCGCCTCCTGTCATATCTGTTCCTTGGAATTTTCTTGGACAAGCCACGCTCCACGCTCACCGCACCAAAATGTTGAAACTGATTTCTCGGCCTCTTGAGGAGCTCGGGGCCCTCACCGAAATGAGGGGCAGCTAGCCCTTACTGATCCCTTGGAGAAGGTAGACTGAAGACTAGGAAGATGACTAAGACCTTAGTCACAGCGAGGAGGTCCCTCCACTAACCCGGAAGATTGTTGAGTGCTTCCCCTCCCAAGCCAAAGCTGAGACTCGGGTACCTTGGAGAGCTCTGGAAATGCTAGCCAAGGAGAGCCTGAGGAGAGAGAAGCTGAAGTCAAGTCCTCTCCAAAGGTGCCCTTTAGGTCTTATTTATAGGTTTTCTGATCTGGCCTGCAAATAGCAGGATTCTGCCTTTTGATTTTACTATCCGCACCCCAAATGGGTCTGCTAACAGCCAAACTCTGCTGCTTGGAGAGGCTAAAGGCAGACCACCAAGGGTAAAAGGGTAATTTGGCCCTATCAACCTATCGGCAAGGAACTGCGAGAACATTACTGCCGAAGCTCTCACGGGCCTTCTTGCGAGTCTTGCTCGCGATGCCTCTCCTAGGCGATCGCCCTGCGAGGACCTCGCTGGCCCATTCTGGCAGTATCCGCTGAGGGCCGGTCTCACGAGCCTTCCTGCGAGACCGCCATTTGACTCCGTCGAGCTCAACACACCCTTCGTCGAACGCAGAGAACTTTGTCGATCACAGACGAGCTCGACGAATGCAGAATGTTGAGTTGTTCGCTGACCGCTGAGACGGGCGGTTCGCCGACCGCTGCTTCTCTGCTGTAATTTGTCAAACGCCGTCCGACGAATGTTGAGCTCCGTTCGACATTCGTCGAACGCCGAATTGAGCTCGTCGGATGCTGAGGCTCTAAACTTGTGAGCCTTCCTGCGAGATCACCCATTTACTGCCGCGCACTGAACACATTTCGCTGGACATCTCTTTACTGAACATAGGTCTCTTCTGCCAGCGGCCTGCGAGGTATTGATTTGCCAGCCCTCGCTCGGCCCAGTCTTTTGGAGATATCTGCCGAGGTATGGATCTCGCGACTCCTCTTGCGAGACCACCTCTTTGGCTTTAATGAGCACAGAACACTTCATCGACCTCTGATGATTTCGCCGAACAAGGGTGAGCTCGACCGCCCCTTTGGCTTTAAAAATAGTTTTAAATCATTATCTAAAAGTGATTCACCTAGAATCTTATACTTGCTACATTTGAACCTTTTTGGACCAATATCGATAAAGAGTTTAGGGGGGGAAGTCATACACTCTAGTTATTGTTGATGACTTCTCTAGATTCACTTGGGTGTTCTTTTTGAGAGAAAACCCAGATAACTTTAAAGTTCTTACAGACTTTCTTAAGAGCATTCAGATTTAGTACTCTACTGTAGTTGCATTGATCAGAAGTTATCATGGCACTGAGTTTGAGTCTCTTCTCATGCAATAATTCTGTGAGAAGGAAGGTATCAGGCATTGCTTCTCAGCTCGTAGAACTCCTCAACAAAATGGGGTAGTTGAAAGGAAAAATAGAACCCTAATTTAATCAGCAACAACATTACTTGCAGATGATAATTTGCCCCTATCTTTTTGGGCAGAGGCTGTTAGCATAGCAAATTATGTGTTGAATAGGAGTTTGATACATAGACTTAAGGGTAAGACTCCCCATGAGTTAATTAAAGGGAAGAAACCTAAAGTTAACTATTTTAGAACATTTTGTTGTAAATATTTTGTTCACGATAATGACAAAAAATACCTTAGGAAATTTGAGCCAAAATCTGAAGAAGGAATTTTCTTAGGCTATTAATTAAACAGCAAAGCATATAGGATATTTAACAAATCCTCTCTTAAAATTGAAGAATCAATGCATGTTTCTTTTGATGAAACTAACATGTTTTACAAGGAGAAGAATTCTTCTACCATAGAAAATCTACAGGTACCTACACTCTGTGAGCAGCTAGATCAATTAGCTCTACAGAAGGAAGGATCTCTAAATCCTGTCTAGCAGGATAGTGAAGAAAGTGATGAAGAAATCAGTGAAACTGTGACGGAAAAGGAAGCATTAAGTAACATTCCACAAGAGGAATTAATTACAAATAATGCTGATCCCATTATGCCTGTTGATTATGTCAATATTAAAGATAACCTCAGATCTCAAATAATTGATTGAACCTCAATCCCTACAAGATGCAGTACAAGATACCAGCTGGATCATTGTTATGCAAGAGGAGCTCAATCAGTTTGAGACAAACAAAGTTTGGGAATTGGTTCCTAGACCAAAGAATCATTCAGTCATTGGAACTAAATGGGTCTACAGGAACAAGCTAGATGCAGATGGCAATATCGTGAGAAACAAAGCTAGACTAGTAGCTCAAGGATAATCACAGGTAGAAGGAATAGATTAAGATCATACTTTTGCACCAGTTGCAAGGTTAGAAGCAATCAGGATCTTCCTTGCATTTGCTGCATACATGAAGTTCAAGGTTTATCAAATGGATGTGAAGAGTGCATTCTTGAATGGAGAAATCAAAGAAGAAGTCTATGTGGAACAACCACCAGGTTTCATCTCTCCCCAAGTCACTCCTCTTTTGTATTTAAGCTTAATAAAGCTCTCTATGGTCTGTAACAAGCTCCTAGAGCATGGTATGAGACCTTAGCTAGTTTTCTTTTAGAGAATAAATTCTGTAGAGGCATAGTAGATAAAACCTTATTTTTCAGGATACATAAAAATCAAACTCTACTAGTTCAAATATATGTAGATGACATTATCGTTGGCTCTACTGATTCAAATCTATGCAAAAGATTCTCTAATCTAATGCAATCTAAATTTGAAATGAGCAGTATGGGTGAGCCATCATACTTCCTTGGTCTTCAAGTGAAGCAAACTCCAAATGGAATCTTCATATCCCAATCTAAGTATGCTAAGGAATTTGTGAAAAGATTTGGTATGTCTGATTCTTCCACCATGAAAACACCCATGTCCTCTAATGTTGTTGTTGATACTGATGAATCAAGGAAACTGATGGCGCAAATCTTAGCACACCGCTATAGGCGGTAGTAAGACTGCGGCACGAAACGGCAGTGTACCGATCATTCAAGTAATATAAAATGGGAATGAATCCCCAAGTATCGATCTCGAAGGAACACAGTAAGGTGGAGTTAGGTTTCGGGGAAGGACTTGAGATCGAAGTCCATCGATAGGTGGAGTGCGGACGAAAGGGATTTGGTTTGTGAATAATAAAATAAAATATTACAACTACTCCTATGCAATGCCGCTATGCAAAGCTTCGCTCGGCGGGATGGAAGACTACGTAGGCCTTGAGCGCACTACTTCGATGGGCGGATGGACGAGTAGGCTAGCGGAATCGAACTATGCAGGCCTTGAGCGCGCTGCTTCGTTAGGCAGGATGGATTACACGGGCCGCGATGCCACGCTTCGGTAGGCGGATGGACGAGTAGGCTAACGAAATGAGGGTCGCAAGCACCTCTTCGACAAGCACGCCACTAGCAATTGCTAGTGCGGCACCGAACACGATGGCGGAATGGAAATTAGATGGGGGCGCACCTCAATAAGCACATATGAACTAAATGAATCCAAATAAATGAAATAAACATTAAGCAATACTGTTCATAGCACACATCATCAATAATATAGAGGAAACTAGCTTATACAATCAACAACATAAGGAAGAAAAATAGAGTGAAGGAATTGACCACATCCGAAGCCTTGTCGAAGATTCACGGTTGGAATCGCAGGGTTGTCAATCCGCGTCCAAGCTCAGTCTTCAACTGTGTCCGGGGTAGAGAAGGCTGTCACTACCTTCCAATGGACCCGTCTTCTTCGTGTCACGATCTGATCTCCTCCAATACGCGATCTCCTTGCTTGATGTTGGCGATCTTTGGGCTAGAAACCTCTCCTTGGGGCTCAAGGATGATGGAGGAGGCCTAGGGGGCGAAAAAACCTGCGGAAGGGGCGGAACGACGGAGCTGGGCGGAAGAAATGCGGAGATCCCGACCTAAATCGCGAGCAGGAATATTTATAGGCGCTGGAATAAACAGTGCGAACGATCATTGGCGCACGACCAGTGGTCATGCGCACTAGAATCCTGTGATCGTGCGCCTGCCTGGGCGGAGCCTGCATTGTAAGAAATTTATAAAATAAATTCGCACGACTAGTGGCGCACGACCAGTGGTCGTGCGTATTATTGTAAGTGGTCGTGCGCATTGGTCGAGACAGAACTCATAAAATGGGGGTTAAGAGCGCACGATCAGCGGCGCACGACCAGTGGTCGTGCGCAATAGAACCAGTGATCGTGCGCAGTGTTCCTGTACAGAATTGTACCGGGAACACCTGCACGACTCCTGTTCCAGCATACAACACCAATCTAGCCACTGAAGGTGGCACTTAACAATGCATGAAAACTAATAACGAAGATAAACAAGAAATAACACCAAAATGGGCCTAGAAGTGCACATAACATGGAATAACAAATATGAGCGAAAACATGCCTAAAATGTAGTGCATAGACTAGAAAATCGGCCCAGATGAGTCCATATATGTGTATATAATTGGGACTCATCACACCCCCAGACTTACCTGTTTGCGCGTCCCGAGCAAATGAATTCCTCAAGCGGCTGAGAAAAATACACAGCTGGCATAGAAATTGTAAAGCGGAGTATAATGCGAAGTCGCATGCTCATGCGCGTAGAAAAAAAGTAGACAAAATTTCTAATTGTACATATAGGTTTATACTTTTCTAGGGGCGTATTTATATATTACATTTACTCAAAAAGTGAATCACGGTGAATCATAAGGTCGTACATAGGAAGAAAGTAAACTGAACGCTGAGGCGAGCATTGCCGAAGATCGGGGCTCGAGACAACCTCCATTGAAATCCATCAATGTCGGTGACCATAAGCTTGCCCGTTCGCACTCTCTCCACGGCACTGGTTTGACTCAAATGAGTGAATCAATAGGACTTAAGGTTTTAGATGAGGCTTGGGTTTAGGTGAGGTAAACAAATATAAACATGAAGGCTTAGAACACAAAAACCCAAATGAGCAAATGCATAACACTATCCAAGTAGCCAAAAAAACACGCGGATGCACCACACCCCCAGACTTAGATTTAGACGCATGGGTGTGTGCACCGCCTACTCCCAAATATAAATCTCAAACAGATTTTTTCAATTAAACTTTTCATTCTTCTTTTTCTTTTCAAATCTTTTTCTTCTTTTCTTTTTCTTTCTTTGGCAATTTCAGCAAATTTTCAAAGATGCACATCCACATTTTCACATTGTACTTCCACAATCAACACCACCAATTTAAAATTTAAACAAAATGCTTGCATTTTGGGTGTGCGACTAGGATTGGAGTTTAGGCTTTGGTGAACAATAGTGGAGCTGAACCAAAAGAATGGGGTAGGCACAACTGGGCTAGCGAGGAAATGATGATAGGAATGGCACAAAGGCTCAACCAGGCCAAAATTATGGCCTATATCACATTCATGCAATTGACTAACCGTATACCCATGCTTCAAGAATCGCTTGGGGCAAGTTCTTAGCCACCGAGAAAGATAATCCTTTCTCCCGACTCGGGCAATATGAGGCTAACGAACGTCTACACACATCCCTATGCTACCGTTTGATTCACACCGGATTCACCAATTTTTGAGTGTAGTAAACAATATTTACGCTAATAGAAAAATATAAACTAAAAGCATAAAAAGAAATTGAATCTACATGAATTTCTATGTGAGACATGAGCACTAGACTCGGAGCACTATCGAAGTCAACATTTTACTCCTACTCACAATCCTAAGCCAGCACAATGATTTTCCAAATCACACAAAAAGAAATGAGTTCAGCTCAAGACGTGCCAACAGCTAAGTGCACGCTCGAGTGGGTGTAGTGGTGTGCGGTGCAAATGAACATCATAACACAATTAATGCTTCTAGTATGCAAATAAAAGGTGCACGTGAGCGGGTAACAACATGTGGCTCTCCCCCCCAGACTTAATCTACGCAATACATCATAATGATAGAGCATTGAAAATTAAAATAGAAAGCTGGGTGAGAAGTTACCCAATGCTCAGCAAGTGAGCATACCAGAAGATGCATGAAAATCTGAAGCAAACCCGCCATTCAAAATTTGCAATGAGTACCTGCAGGGGTGAGCTCCACAAAAACAAAAGGAAGCAAATATGCTAAAACTGAACATAAATTAACAAACTACTCTAACTAGGAAAATAAAAATGCAATAAAAGTAAGATAACTACTAGGGTTATTGTCATCCCAGCACGACTTATTCGGATTTTATACAGTTCTAGCTTATAGGCCTATGAAAAGAAAAGTGGACAGGTAACTGTTCTAATATGCGTGTAGGTAGTGGGTACCTATACGGAGAAAAAACAGTCACGCCTCTACCCGAATATAAATACCTGCTCCTCACAGGTAGAGGGAAAAGAAAGTAAGAAGAGGAGGAGGCCTGGTCCTCACTCATCTCACCAAAACTATCCTTGCCCAGCAAGGTATCATCTCCAGGGAGGCAGTAGGAGGAGAAGGCAATGAGTGGGGCTTCCTCTACGGAGGAGGGATCAACCTCCTCACGTGAGAGGATACACTAATCATTGACTTGAGCAGAATGCTCCAAGTCCTCCTGAAGTACCTGTGAAGACTCAACCGGCTCAGGCTTAGATAGAGAAAGGGGATTAAGAGATAAAAAAGAAGAAGAACATGAATAAAAATCAATCGGGGGAGTGATCCCGGTCTCACTCTCGGCAAGATCCAAGGATGGATCGCTATCATCATCGTAAGTATCATAGCGAGGGGAACCCAAGAACTCAAGGGCCTCAGTGGTGGTTTGGACCTCCTCGTCCCATGAAGAAGTGCAAACCTCCTCATCAGAGAGAGTATCCTCCTCATCCCACCGAGGTGCACCATCGTGTTCAAAGTATTCATTCTCCCCTTCGGAGAAAACAAACTCCTCATCCCACTTTGGAGCATCCTCTGAGTCAGAAGCATCATCCCACTCCTTCACTTTGATAGGATCATAAAGAATGTGTGTAGAAAAATCATGCAAAGAAATTGGAGGAACATCAGAATCAGAAAGTAGAATATCAGGTTCCTCCGCAAAAAGATCTGCTAATGCCTCCCCGATGGAAAGAATACTTTCCAAATCCCACTCAGGAGCATCTAGGAGCTCCCATTCCTCTCCTTGTTGGCCAACAGATGAGTGATCATCATCACTAGGAGTGAATCCATACATAGGGAGTGAGGAGTCCATGCATGAAATAAGATCGGGGGCAGAGGACACGATTGCCTCCATGGGTAAAGAATGAGTGATAGGGACAATGTTGTCATGAATGGAGGAGCGGCGGTCAGGATTGAAAAGACTAGGGCAGTCCTTCAATTCATAACCCTCTCCTCGACACCAAGCAAACAACGTTCCTACACTGCCTAACATTTAACTAATTCATTTGTTCTATATAATTGACCATCTTATCGTAAGTGCTAGGAGAAATGTGCCATGATGACATATTTGACAATTAAAGCAGATATAACGAGACTGAAATTCTTTGCAAGAAAATTTACACAAACTAATAAAACTTCTTGGATTAGACTTGCCTAAAACTTTAAAATAAGAGGGAAAGAAATAATAACAAGCAGTAAATAAGTAAAAAGCAAACAAAAATAATAAGGCGGCTATACACACTGGAAGAAACTTCTCTCTCTCAGCTCTCCCTCTCAAGAACACTCACACGTCTGTGCTCCCCGGCAACGGCGCCAAAAACTTGATGGCGCAAATCTTAGCACACCGGTATAGGCGGTAGTAAGACTGCGGCACGAAACGGCAGTGTACCGATCGTTCAAGTAATATAAAATGGGAATGAATCCCCAAGTATCGATCTCAAAGGAACACAATAAGGTGGAGTTAGGTTTCGAGGAATGACTTGAGATTGAAGTCCAGCGATAGGTGGAGTGCGGACGAAAGGGATTTGGTTTGTGAATAATAAAATAAAATATTACAACTACTCCTATGCAATACCGCTATGCAAAGCTTCGCTCGGTGGGATGAAAGACTACGTAGGCCTTGAGCGCACTACTTCGTTGGGCGGATGGACGAGTAGGCTGGCAGAATCAAACTATGCAGGCCTTGAGCGCGCTGCTTTGTTAGGAGGGATGGATTACATGGGCCGCGATGCCACGCTTCGGTAGGAGGATGGATGAGTAGGCTAACAGAATGAGGGTCGCAAGCACCTCTTCGACAAGCACGCCACTAGCAATTGCTATTGCGGCACCGAACACGATGGCGGAATGGAAATTAGATGGGGGCGCACCTCAATAAGCACATATGAACTAAATGATTCCAAATAAATGAAATAAACATTAAGCAATATTGTTCATAGCACACATCATCAATAATATAGAGGAAACTAGCTTATACAATCAACAACATAAGGAAGAAGAATAGAGTGAAGGAATCGACCACATCCGAAGCCTCATCGAAGATTCACGGTTGGAATCGCAGGGTTGTCAATCCGCGTCAAAGCTCAGTCTTCAACTGCGTCCGGGGTTGAGAAGGCTGTCACTACCTTCCAATGGACCCATCTTCTTCGTGTCACGATCTGATCTCCTCTGATACGCGATCTCCTTGCTTGATGTTGGCGATCTTTGGGCTAGAAACCTCTCATTGGGGCTCAAGGATGATGGAGGAGGCCTAGGGGGAGAAAAAACCTGCGGAAGGGGCGGAACGGCGGAGCTGGGCGGAAGAAATGCGGAGATCCCGACCTAAATCGCTAGCAGGAATATTTATAGGCGCTGGAATAAACAGTGCGCATGATCATTGGAGCACGACCAGTTGTCGTGCGCACTAGAATCCTTTGATCGTGCGCCTGCCTGGGCGGAGCCTGCAATGTAAGAAATTTATAAAATAAAATGTTCGCACGACCAGTGGCGCACGACCAGTGGTCGTGCGCATTATCGTAAGTGGTCGTGCGCATTGGTCGAGACAGAACTCATAAAATGGGTTTAAGTGCGCACGATCAGCGGCGCACGACCAGTGGTCGTGCGCAATAGAACCAGTGATCATGCGCAGTGTTCCTGTACAGAATTGTATCGGGAACACCTGCACGACTCCTGTTCCAGCATACAACACTAATCTAGCCACTGAAGGTGGCACTTAACAATGCATGAAAACTAATAACGAAGATAAACAAGAAATAACACCAAAACAGGCTTAGAAGTGCACATAGCATGGAATAACAAGTATGAGCGAAAACATGCCTAAAATGTAGTGCATAGACTATAAAATCGGCCCAGATGAGTCCATATATGTGTATATAATTGGGACTCATCAGAAACCTGTTGATCAGAATGTATATAGAGCAATTGTTGGCTCATTGCTTTATTTAAAAGCTAGTAGGCCTGATATAATGTTTGCTACTTGCATTTGTGCTAGGTTTCAAGTTAACCCCAAAGATTCACATCTAATTTTACTAAAAAGAATTTTGAGATATATAAAGGGTTGTCCTAATCTAAGACTCTGGTATCCAACAACATCTGAATTTGAATTAAGTGGATTCTCAGATTCAGATTATGCTGGATGCAGAGTAGACAGGAAAAGCACATCAGGAACTTGTCAGTTTCTTGGTGATAGGCTTGTGTCTTGGTTTTGTAAGAAACAAACATCTGTGTCTACATCAACAGTTGAAGCTGAATACATAGCTGTAGACAGTTGCTGCTCACAGATATTGTGGATACAAAATCAGCTCCTAGACTATGGTGTCAACTTAAATAATTCAATTATATTTTGTGACAATACTAGTGCAATATCTATAGCAAAAAATCCAGTTCTCCATAGTAGGACTAAACATATAGAAATTAGGCACCACTTCCTTAGGGATAATGTGGATAAAAATAAAATTTGCCTACAATTCATCTCTACTGATTTGCAAAGGGCTGATATTTTCACCAAACCCTTGGATGAAAAGAAACACATCTTCTGTATAAATCAGCTAGGAATGATAGATGGAGATTCAATCTATTAAAAATTAAATCTTCTATTTATCCCCTCATTCCCTTCAATATCAAACTAAGTTTTTCAGATTATATAAATGCCTACAGAATTGCTTCTCTTTTTAGTTCACTTTGCACTTGATCTCTATTTCATTTTGCAGGAACAATAGCAATGACAATCTTGCATCCTTCCCTACCTCCTCAAAAGTCCCTTCTTCTAGGGGCCTAGCTCCAGGTCTTCCTGAAACTAGGCAGGGGGAGATGTATTGAAGAAGCTCTTTGTTGTCAGGGGGAGATACTTTCCTTTTTGACAGGGGGAGTTATTTTTTGAAGATGCTCAAGCTTCAAGAGGAAAAGCTGATGAAGAAGCATGCTTTCAGTTCTATGAAGATGCTCCATTTGATGCAGTGTTTTGCTCAGGGGGAGTTGTTCTATGAACTAGGCAAGGGAAGAAAGCTGAAGATCCTCCAATCTCAGGGGGAGATGCTTTCAAAAAGGGAAAATGACTTATGAACAAGCTCCACTGGTATCAGTTAATCAGAATTATAAAGCTTTTCAGATCAACAATTCAGAAAGCTGAAATAAAGCAAAAACAGTTCAGACAATATCAGATTTCAGAATTCAGAAAGTAGAATTCAGAGAAAGAAAAGGTTCTGATTGTGTGTTTTTATCAGTTTTATTTTCATTGAAATGTTTCAAAACTCAGAGTATTATTTATTTTATATCTGATGAAATATTTAAAATATATCAGATATATATGCTCTGTTGTTTTTGTTTGTTTTCATTTTTTGTCAAATAGTGTCCTAACCCAAATAGGGGGAGATTGTTGGAACAACCCTATTACTGATTTGGGCTAGGATCACTATCTGTTGACTAGCATCTAGTTGACCCCAATGTATAGTCAATAGGTCAAGATTTTAGGCTGTTAGATCTCAAGAAATCATTCAGGTTCTGCGCTCGACGAACTCCACACTGTGTTCGACGAACTGCTCTCTGCGTTCGACGAACGACATGCACTCTGTGTTCAACAAACGGCTTGCTTCAAGCTCATCTCAGTGGTCGACGATCTTCAGTCTCAGCGGCTCAGTGTCTCAGCTGTTCAGCGGTCGACGAACAGACCCCGGCTCAGCGGTCGACAAAATTTGCTCAGCGGCTCAGCGCTCGACGAAATTATCCAGGCTCAGCGATCGACGAATCCTTCCATTCGACGAACTCAGTTTACGTTCGACGAAAATCTTCATATCGACGAACACAGCTCTGAGGTCGATGAAAATTCTTGAGATCGACGAATTTTCTTATTTCAGTTCAGAATTTCAGAAGATTATATTATTCATTCTCTGAACTCAGATCGACTACTGCAGCGGCTCTTTTATACCAGATAAGTAAGGATAATATATTTCCTTTCATTATTTCAAGATTATAGCCGTTGACATTTCTCGGAAAAGGACATTTCATGGAAAAGGAAAGAGATATACGGCGCAGCAGATTTTCAGTTCCCAGATATATTATATTCCTTAATATAAGGGATTTGCATTTAATATCTGTCAGAGATTTTCAAAAGAGAAAAAGGAAGAAGATATACAGTATTACCTCTCAGTCTTCACGATAGAATCAATACAGAACATATTACATACAACTGTACAGAGAAAAAAAGGAGAAATACAGGAAGAACAAGAAGAATAAAAAGCTAACAGATCTTCTTCTTCCTCAAGCAGCATTCATTTTTTGAGAACATCTACATTCATCTCTCAGTGATCAGCTGCAAGTTTAGATCTTCAAAAGAGCAACAAAAAACTGAAGAAATCATTCTCCCAGTTTAATCAGCTACAGAAAGATTTGTTTATACATTCAAAGAAAGCTTCCAGCCAATCTACTGTCAAACAATTTCATATCAGACAGAGGGAGCTTTTCTACATCAACATCCACTAGAGTCTTCTCTCAGATTGTTGACAGAGAAGAACACTCTAACCCTTCCTACCCCATCTTGAACAGGGTTAAAATTCCCTTCAAAAGTTTACCTCTTGGTGGCAAGACACCTGATCAAAAAATCCTAGTTTGGTTTTTGGGCACCTTATCAAAGGCTCATTGGATTTAGGGCACCTGATCAAAAATCTTAGTGGATTCCTACCAAGGGTGGTAGAAGAGTAGACGTACCCAGGTTTATTGAGGAACTACTATAGCTCCTTGTTTCCTCTGTTATTGCTTTACTTTTCTGTGCTTGTGGTTTGTTTTATTTTCAGTTTCTTATAAATCACTCTATACACATATATATCACTATTTTAATTCCGCTATAAAACTAAGGGAAAAGTTTTAATACTCTATTCCCCCCCCCCCCTCTAGAGTTAATTTAATATCTAACCTCCACTTTCAGGAACCTTTTTCCGGGTGGGAAATTAGGATTGTCCTATAGGACCAAACCTCTTTAATAATAAAGGTTCCGGACCATCGCGATTTTAGATTTCCCTGAAAAAGGCGAAGGCGAGAATTATAAAGGAGGACGAGATCGCCCAGCGAATTTTTTTTTTAATTTTATGTTTTTATCGCGGTAAAACTTTGTTCGCTCTTTCTATAATTTGTTACTTTCGTATGCATTCGCTCAACACTCATCTAATTCATTCATTTGAAATTTCCTTTGCTCGACCGCTAATGTAGAATCGAGATTTAAAAATTTAAGCGCCCAAAATGCGCGGTGCTCTAATTTGACTGGAAGGTGGCAAGCCTTGTCATAAACCATTCGATACAGTGTACAACCGATAATGGTCTTGTACACCATTCTATAGGCCCTAGCACATCATCGAGCTTAAGTGCCCAATCCTTCCGATTAATTGAAACAATTTTTTCTAAAATCCGCTATAATTCATGATTTACGACTTCGACTTGGCCGCTCATTTGTGGGTGATAAGCAGTGGATAGTTTGTGCGTGACACCATATTTTGCTAAATTTTTTGTGAATTGGCTATTGCAAAAATGGGTGCCCCGATCACTAACTATAGCACGCGGCGTATCAAATCGAGAAAATAAATTTTTTAAGAAGTTCACGACGACTCGCACATCGTTGGTGGGGAGAGTTTGTGCTTCTGCCCACCTCGACATGTAGTCGACCGCAACGAAAATGTACTTGTTTAAAAAAAGGGAGGGAGAGAACCAACAAAATCAATACCCCAAAGATCAAAAATTTCACATTCTAAGAAAATATTTTGGGGCATCTCATCCCAGCGGGAGATGTTCCCCGACCGCTAGCAGCTGTCGCAAGTACTCACAAGGGTATGAGCATCTTTGAAGAGCGTGGGCCAATAAAAGCCTGCCTCCAGCGCCTTCCTTGCGGTTTGGTTCGCTTGATAATGACCATCGGTTGGTCCCTCGTGTTAATGTCATAAAATTTTTAGACCTTCCTCACTCGAGACGCATCTTCTCACCACCTGGTCTGCTCAAACACGAAATAAAAAGGGATCCTCCCAAAAATAATTTTATAAATCAGAAAAGAATTTCTTCTTTTGCTGACTCAAGAATTCTTTTGGCAGGACCCGGGCTACTAGATAGTTAGCAAAATCTACAAACCAAGGGGTGGAAGATGAATTTATATTTTTGAGAGCAAGGAGGCGCTCTTCAGGAAATTTATCATTAATGTCGGCTTCTATTAATGCTTCCGAGGCGGGGGTTTCTAAACAGGAAAGGTGATCGACCACCAAATTTTCGGCCCCCCCTTTTGTCCCGGATCTCTAAATCAAACTCCTGCAAGAGGAGGATCCATCGCAAAAGATGAGGCTTGGCGTCCGATTTACTTAAGATATACTTAAGCGCAGAGTGATCTGTGAAGACGATAACTTTGGAGAGTGTGATGTACGGCCTAAACTTATCAAAAGCAAATACGATAGCTAGTAGCTCCTTCTCGGTAGTGGTGTAGTTCGCTTGTGCCGACGTGAGTGTCTTGCTCGCATAATAAATTGGGTGGAAATATTTACTCACCCGTTGACCTAATACGACGCCTACCGCAATGTCACTCGCATCGCACATAATTTCGAAGGGTAGCGACCTATCTAGCTCAACTAGAATCAGAGAATTTATAAGCTTTTCTTTTATAAGTTTAAAGGCCAAATGGTATTCGTTGTTAAAAAGGAAGGAAGACTCTTTCTCGAGGAGATGGGTTAACAAATTTGTGATTTTGGAAAATTTTTGGATAAAGCGCCGATAAAACCCCGCGTGACCTAGGAAACTTCTAATAGTTTTTACATTCGTTTGAGGGGGGAGTTTTTCAATTACTTTGATCTTGGCCCTATCGACCTCGATCCCTTTGCCTGATATTTTATGGCCAAGAATTAATCCTTCTTTGACCATAAAATGACATTTCTCCTAATTGAGAGCTAAATTTGTTTCCTCACAATGTTGTAGCACGCGCTCGAGATTTTTTAAACAAATTTTGAAAGAGTTTCCGAAAACGAAAAAGTCGTCCATGAAAACTTCCATCACTTCCTCTACTAACTCGTCAAATATTGCTAGCATACATCTTTGGAATGTTGTCGGCGCGTTACAAAGACCAAATGGCATCCTTCGATAAGCGAAGGTGCCAAAGGGACAAGTGAATATTGTTTTCTCTTGGTCGTCGGGAGAAATAGGGATTTGAAAATATCCCGACAAACCATTTAGAAAGCAGTAGTAGGAATGACCTGAAAGGCATTCTAAGATTTGATCGATGAAAGGTAACAGAAAGTGATCCTAACGGGTGGCATCATTGAGTTTTCGATAATCAATGCACATCCGCCAACCAATAACGGTACATGTTGGGATCAATTCATTATTTTCTTTTGCTACTACCGTTACGCCACCTTTCTTAGGCACGACTTATATTGGGCTAACCCAAGTACTATCCTATATCGGGTAGATGATTCCTGCATCTAAAAGTTTGATAACTTCAGCCTTAATGACTTCTTTCATATTTGGGTTTAGCCGTTGTTGAGGCTGGACTGTGTTCCGGGAATTATCTTCGAGGAAGAATTTGTGAGTGTAGAAGGAAGGGTTAATACCCTTGATATCAAATATCTGCCACACAATTGCGTGGCGGTGCTTGCTTAATACTAAAGTCAGTTCAGAAATTTCTGAATCGCTAAGTTTGGAAGAAATGATAACGGGTAGCTTAGACTCTTTTTCTAAAAATAGATATTTTAGGTGAGGATGGAGTTGGTTCAATTCTAAGACGGGTGGCTCTTCATAAGAAGTTTTGATTTTTAATTTCTCTAAAAATAGTGGTTCGGGTGGTGTGGAGCAAGAGACTTCTTCTTCTAAGCAAAAGAGCTTAACGAGCTCAGAATCGTGACTCGATGTGGGGACTAACTCGGGTAGTGAATAAAATTCGTTCTCAAAACATTCTTCTAAATAGAAGCACGAATCGTCATTCTCTGAGGTGTTTCGCATCGAGGGATTTATACTTAAAGTAACTTCATTGTCCCCAACCCGAAGGAGGAGCTTTCCATTACTTACATCGATAATTGTGCACGAGGTGGTATGGAAGGGGAGGCCGAGTATGAGGGGTACTTCGGCATCCTCTTTGATGTCAAGAATGACAAATTCCACCGGGAAGATGAACTTGTCAACCTTAACGAGCACATCCTCCACTATCCCTATCAGATATTTTAATGAAAGATCAGCGAGTTGAATACTCATTCGAGTGGGGCTTAGATTTCCTAGACCTAACTTTTTGAATTACGAAAAAGGCTTGAGTTTGATGCTTGCTCCAAGATCCGCTAAGGTGTGTTTTACTAACAAATTGCCAAATAGACACGGGATGGAGAACCGTCCCGGGTCATTTGCTTTTTGAGGCAATTTGTTTAGTAAAACCGCGGAGCATTGTGCGTTTAAGGAAATATGCAAAATATATTCTAATTTCTTCTTATTGGAGAGCAACTCCTTAAGATATTTCACATACTTCGGCATTTGACAGATAACCTCGCAGAATGGTACATTAATATAAATTTGTTTTAAATTTTCTAAAAACTTTTAATAATTTTCTCGGCCCACTCGCTCTTAAACTTAGACGGATACGGAATATTAGAACTAAAAGCTTGCGGAGCTAGCGTAGCGGGCAAATTTGACGATAAAATAGGAGTAGGAGGAGGAGGAGAAGAAGTTACCTTGGGTTCGTCCTGTTTTGAAACCACCTCCTTCCCGCTTCGGAGTGTAATCACATTCACGCTCTCCCTTGGATTTGGCTCCGTATTTCCCGGCAGTGCTCCTTGTTGACGCTCGAAGAACATCTTTGCTAGCTGGCCCACTTGGTTCTTAATATTTTTGATCGATTCGGTGAGGTTCCGGATGTTCGATTCAATTGTAGCAACATATTTTGCAAAGACCTCTTCAAGAGAAGAGGTCTTTTGCTGTTGCAGTGGAAAACTGGGAGGATTAAAATTTAGAGGATTAAAATTTAGAGGGGGATTAGGAGGTTGATTAATATTTAGAGGATGCTGAGCATTTCCTTGGTTACTCCAGGAGAAATTCGGATGATTCCTATTACCCGCATTGTTTGTGTTGTTATACGGAGCAAAGTTCGGGTTATAGGAAGGTCGAGGCGGATTTCCCATGTTGTCAACTTTCTCTTCAATTAAAAGATTATTAGCCCAAGGAGGAGTGGCGGAGGATGCAGACATCTCCGCCACTTGCTTTGTTAAGCGCTCAACTTGTAAAGCCAAATTTGCGGTTGCATATATTTCAAAAATTCTGGCTAGCTTGCTAAGCCTAGCTCGGGGCATATTCCATTGGTACGCATTCATGGCCATCTCTTCAAAAAGCTCTTGAGTTGAGTCTGGGGTTTTATTATTCAACGATCCCCCGACGGCCGCATCAATCATTTGCCTCGTTTGGAGATTTAAGCCATTATAAAAGATTTGCACTTTTTTCCATGTGGAAAGTGCGTGGTGAGGGCATCGACGCAAAAGCTCCTTGAAGCGCTCCCATGTATCATAGAGACTCTCCGAGTCGATTTGCATAAACGACGCAATGTTTGTGCGTAATTTAGCATTCTTTGCAGGGGGGAAATATTTAGTGAGAAATTTCTCCGCCATTTTGGCTCATGTGGTGATGGATGTAACGATCCAGGCCCGCCAACACGGGACCCAGCTGGACCGCCAGCACCCTTCCAGCCCAGGCCCGCCAACACGGGACCCAAATGGCACCGAAAGGTTTCAGCCTAACCAGATGGTCTGCAGACCATGCATTCCAACCCCTCTCTATCCCACCACAGGGCACAGTGGGTTGTTGGAGACCAAAGTCCGCCTTTGATGAGAATTGAGCTCAATTCTCATCAAAGGGGGACTCCAGTCTCCAACAACCCACTGTTCCCTGTGGTGGGACAAGGAGGGGTTGGGGTGCATGGTCTGCAGACCATCTGGTTAGGCTGAACCCTTCTGGTGCCAGCTGGGTCCCGTGTTGGCGGGCCTGGGCTGGGAGGGTGCTGGCGGTCCAGCTGGGTCCCGTGTTGGCGGGCCTGGATCGTTACAAAAAGTCCTATCCTAATTGAGCCCGATATCTTGCCTAATAGGATCTAACACCTAGCACAGATGGAGGGGAGGAGAAACGTGCCTAATTTCGTGCTTGGCGACGTGTGTTGTGGTGGTGCGGCATGGCTCCGGCGAGCTCCGGCGATCCTCCCAAAAAACTCGATTCTTCACGGTTTGCTTCACTCCAGGACACTAGCTCCACTCCTCTCGATGTTCTGAAGCATAATGATGATTAGTCAAGAGTAGTCTAATTAGGTATATTTAGAGACATAATAGACTTCATCCCGAGTTGGGATGGGATATTGAATATCTGGATGAGATAGTCCTGCGAGCGGAAGGCTCGGGTTATAAGAAAGGACTGGTCGAGTTTTCCGAGCCAAGAGCTTGGTGTTTCACATAGAGGCATTGTTGTATCAAGTAGTACGCAGATACCCTGTGTGTTCTTAGGGGCGTACGTAAGGTCTAGGTTGAGTGGTGTCACACAAGCCTAGAAGTGGACAACCCAGTCTACTGCCCTGTTTGCCTCAACAGGGTACCTGATCGGAGACTCGAATAGAGGGCTAAAGGTGGTGCTTACCAGATAGTACGCGGATACCCTGTGTGTTCTTAGGGGTGTAAGTAAGGTCTAGGTTGGGTGGTGTTACACAAACCTAGAAGTGGGCAGCCTGGTCCACTGCCCTGTTTGCCTCAACTGGGTACCTGAGTTGACACACTCGAACAGAGGGAACTATTAAAGGTCTGTGATCACAGAGTCGTGTGCGTGAGTTGCATCATTGCATTGCACATCATAGCATATCATAGCATCCTTGTAGACCCTTATCATATAAATTAGTATGGGCTCTTTTATATGATAAGTTATAATTCTAGAAATCTTAACTTATAAGTTGTATGAGCATTCATAGAAGTTAAGGTACTCATGTGATACCAATTGTAAGATCCCTCTCCCGCACCTGGAGAGCTTCCGGATCTTATGCCCAGAACCGTCGCCTTACAGTGACACTAACACCCAAGTTAGCTGCCTCCGCAAGACGTCGATCCTGCCGGTAAGAACGATCAACATGCCAACAAGAGCTAAGAAGGAGAATAAACAAAACCAAGTCCACAATCACACATTTATACATCAAAATATAATAAGTCCATCAATGATTACAACAAGTAAATGAGAGAAAAGGGCTTATGCCTGGTACATATCCTAATAAAGTACAAAAATTCTCTCACTCTACATCTATGCGGAAGCTAAACAAACTCTCAACTCTCAAACACCTGTCTTGGAGTAGAAGTAATGCGTGACATCTGCTCCTCAGGTCCTGTGTCCTCTTCTAGCTGTGGCTCAATTACCCCAGGCACCTACGGTCACAACTGACCGTTAGTCATAAAGACTAAGCCAATTTTGTGCCCGCTTCCCCCCGTGACTCTTAGGCACCGTGCAGGAGGACGAAGCAGAGGAAAAACAAGGGGTAATAGAAACAAGGCAGGTGACAAGAGTTCTATGCTAGCAAGTATATAATAACAATTCTATACTAACAAGAGTAAGTGTGACAATGATAAGTAAGAGACAATATAAGTAAGAGAAGCAGGTACAATAAATAAGAGCAGCTATGAAAGTAACCTTAACTTATATGCACACATAAAAGCACATAAGATAAGGGATCTAGCACTAAGGTAAACTCATCGTATAAAAGAGCCCATACTAATTTATACGATGAGGTCTATGTTTATGTAAGAATGTTATGCTATGATATGCAATGCAATGGTGCAACTCACGCACACGACTCTGTACGTACAGACCTTTTGTAGTTCCCTCTGTTCGAGTGTGCCAACTCAGGTACCTAGTTGAGGCAAACAGGGCAGTGGACCGCGCTGTCCACTTCTAGGTTTGTGTAACACCACCCAACCTAGACCTTACATACGCCCCTAAGAACACACAGGGTATCCGCGTACTATCTGGTAAGCACGACCTATATCCCACTATTCGAGTCTCCGCTCAGGTACCCTGTTGAGGCAAACAGGGCAGTAGACCGGGCTGTCCACTTCTAGGCTTGTGTGACACCACCCAACCTAGACCTTACGTACGCCCCTAAGAACACACAGGGTATCTGCGTACTATCTGGTAAGCACCACCTCTAGTGAAACAACAAGCTCTTGGCTCGGAGGACTCGACCAATCCTTTCTTATAACCCGAGCCTACTGCTTGCAGGACTATCCTATTCCTTCCTTATTACCCGAGCCTACCGCTCGCAGGACTATCCCAGTCCTTCCTTATAACCCGAGCCTACCACTCGCAGGACTATCCCAGTCCTTCCTTATAACCCAAGCCTTCCGCTCGCAGGACTATCCCAGTCCTTCCTTATAACCTGAGCCTACAGCTCGCAGGACTATATCGTCCGGATATTCAATCTCCCATCCCCAACTCGGGATGAAGTCTATCATGTCTCTTAATTTACCTAATTACACTACTCTTGTCTAATCATTATTATACTTAGAAGCTTACGGTGAATCTTGGACTTCCCGAGGGCTACCCGATGAAGGGTTCGCAAGGTACTAGGGTATGTGATGGGATGATGCCCAATGCCCTTTCCAGGACAACTACTATATTTGGTGACTACTCTGACCTAAAATCCGCCCTCTTATTACTCTTTATTACTTAGGTGTTTTGATGCCTCATTCCTAAGCAACCGTTCTCTTGAATGGTGCTCAATTCTTGAGATTCCTCGTCCTCTAAGTGATGTAAACTTAGGTACTGTTATAATCCAATTCTCACTGATTTCCTAAGTGATTTTGCTGACCCAATCATCATATCATGTTTTCACTAACCGCAGACCATTGTATATGACTAACTTTGATTCCTATGATGAATTCTTGATCAAAATACTTCCAAATAACTTCCAGTTTTTATCATATGATCACAATGGGTAAAATAGGAGTTGACCAGAGATTAAGTTTATTTCATACAATTTTGACCTCTATAAAAATTCATTAACCAATTGTTATCATTTAAAATGCAATGGGGGCATCATGCTAGTGAAATCAAACTTGCTAAATATTCTTCCAGAGGTGATAGTTGACATAATAAGAAGATTCCCAATGTTTCATAATTTTCCAGCAGTTATATAATCATGATTTCCAATTTTCAATAAATGGATGAAAATATAACTTTACACATCAAGTACAAGATTGTGACATCCTAAAATTCTGAGAAAATTACATTGGCCCTATAATGACATAAAACATTAATTCCATAAGATCATAATTTTCCAGCAAATTTAAACCCATAATTTATATTTATCATTAAAAGGGGGACAAAATGACTTTGTACAACAAGTACTAGATATTGACTTCCTAAAATTCTGGGAAAATTACAGTGGTACTATAATGACATAAAAACATTAATTCCAGAATATCATTTTTTTCCAGCAAGTTTAAACCCATAATTTCTATTTATCATTAAAGGGGTGACAAAATGACTTTTACAACAAGTACTTGTACAACCCCGATATTCGCCAGGCAAGGAGACGCGGTTTAAGAAGGCAATAGAATGGAGGTAATAAGGAAGAGAGGCCTTAGTGCCGAAGGCCCTCCCTCTCGGAGGGCTCGCTGAAGGGCGAGCGAGAAGGATCGGCGAGACAAAAGCTCGCAGGCCGTTTCAGGAAGATTCTGGAGTTCGACGAAAGGAGCACTGCGTTCGACGAACTCTCCAGTGGTCGTCGAGCTCACCTGACTCCGTCGAGCCCACCCCTGTTCGACGAAATCATCAGAAGCCAGCGAAGTGTTCTATGCTCATTAAAGCCAAAGGGACGGTCTTGCAAGGGGAGTCGCGAGACCCAGACCTCGGCAGATATCTTCGCTAGACCCAGACCTCGGCAGATATCTTCACTAGACCCAGACCTCGGCAGATATCTTCGCGAGACCCAGACCTCGCTCAATTCTATGCTCGACAAATGTCGAACGGAGCTCAGCATTCGTCGGACGGCGCCCAACGGACAAAATATATTCTACGACAGCACTCGGCTAGTTACAGCGGGGAAGCAGTGGTCGAAGAGTCGCCCATCTCAGCAAACCGCAAACAACTTAGCGTTCGGCATCCGTCAACCTCGTCCGTGTTCGGCGAAGTGACCTGTGTTCGGCGAAAGGCGTGTTGAGGTCGACGAAGTCCAGAAGCGGTCTCGCAGCAAGGCTCGCGAGATCGGACCTCGGCAGATACCGCCAGAATTGGCCGGCAAGGTCCTCGCATAGTGACCGCCTAGGAGAGGCACCATGAGCAGGGCTCGCGGGAAGACCCGTGGGAGCTTCGCCAGTAAGGTTCTCGCAGTTCCCTGCCCATTGGTTGATAGGGCCAAGTTACCCTTTTACCCTTGGTGGTCTGCCCTTAGCCTCTCCAAACAGCGGAGTTTGACTGTTAGCAGACCCATTTGGGGTGCGGATAGTAAAATCAAAAGGCGGAATCCTGCTATTTGCAGGCCAGATTAGAAATCCTATAAATAAGACCACAAGGGCACCTTTGGAGAGGGTTCACTTCAGCTTCTCTCTCCTCAGGCTTTCTTTGGTTAGCATTTTCAGAGCTCTCCAAGGTGCCCGAGTCTCAGCTTTGGCTTGGGAGGGGAAGCGCTCAACGATCTTCTGGGTTAGTGGAGGGACCTCCTCGCTGCGACTAAGGTCTTAGTCTTCTTTCTAGTCTTCAGTCTACCTTCTCCGAGGGATCAGTAAGGGCTAGCTGCCCCTCATTTCGGTGAGGGCCCCGAGCTCCATAAGAGGCCGAGAAATCGGTTTCAACATTTTGGTGCGGTGAGCGTGGAGCTTAGCTGGTCCAAGAAAGTTCCAAGGAGCATATATGACAAGTGGTGAGGATCAAGGCGAGGAGTTCAGCGAGCCACCGTAGGTGGTGACGCCGAGGATGTTCGCACACTTCAGGAGGGAGGTGCTTGACACCTTCGGGCTCACGGTCGCGGCGCTGCGAAGTGAGTTCGCGACCCCAGCCCCTCAGTGACCCCTCCCCCAGCAGCAGTTGGTGAGAACGCCCCAGGGGGAAGGGCCGGAAAGGAAGTGGCCGGAGGTTCAATGCAAGAACTAGAAGGGCGAGTGCTGTTCGCCAGCCCGGCGAGCTCTGTGCCGGCGAGCTCTGTGTCGACGAGCTCTGCGTCGGCGAGCTCTGTGCCGACGAGTGCGGCGCAGACGAGCACACGCCCGCAGGATGCAGCGACTATGGGAGTGGTCCAGGCGAACACTGTTCTCACGAGCGCGGTCCTCGTGAGCCCGAGTCTGGCGAGAGAGCTCGGGGGTCGTGGGGAGCGAGAAAGGGTGGCTGAAGGGGGAAGTCCTTTCTGCGAGTTGGTACTTTCAGCACCTGTCCTGACAGGGTTCGGAGAGTGGGACAGGGTGTACTACAATGGTAGGGATGACCCTGTCCAGCATCTCTAGTCTTTTGAGGACTCGGTCTCCATCAGGCCAATGTCGGATGCTTTTAAGTGTCGGCTCTTCGCCGTCACTCTTAAAGAAAAGGCCAGGGACTGGTTCCATCAACTCCCTACAGGGTCGATCTACGCATTCGAGGATTTACGTCGGAGCTTCTTGTTGCGATTCTCAACTTCAAAGAAGAGGAAGAAGGACGCTGAGTATCTCTTCAAAGTGAAGCAAGAGCCAAAGGAGTCGTTGGCTATCTACACAGATCAGTTCCAGGAAGAAGTGCTACTCACTTAGGAGATGCCTGGGTTTGCACTCCATCTCGCCTTCACGGTCGGGCTGAGGGAATGTTTCTTTAAGATGGCTTTGAAGAGGAAAGCCCCCGTCTCCTATGAGGAGTTGATGGAGAGGGTGGCGGAAGAGATTGAGAGTGAAGAGGCCAACCTGGAGCTCACAAAGAGGCTAGCGAAGCTCAGTGAGCCGGAGGTCAGGCAGCATGAGGTAAGGAGAAGGGAAGAGCCCAGGGCCCCGGAGGGGGAGGGGAGGCAGCGTGCCGAAGGAATGCAGGGTCAGGGAAGGGGTTACGGCCCGGGAAGGGGTAACTTCTATGGAGGACAAGGAAGACCCCACCAGTTGGGGTGGAGGCAGGGTCCGAGGCAATTGCCTCCCCCACCTCAGCAAGCCGTGGTGATCAGGCGGGGAAGAGGAGGAAGAGGAAGGAGAGAAGAGGCGAGAGAAGAAGCGGGAGCAAGAAGGAGGAGGAATAGGATGGGGGAAGGCGAAACAGGGGAGGTGACGCTGCCGTATTGTGACTTCCATGATGAGGAAGGTCACGCGACGGCCACCTGCCCAAAGTTCCTAGAAACAAAAAGGGGCCGAGTGCCCGCGCCGAGGCAACAACAACAGGTGAGAATCGAGGAGGTCGAGCCTCGAGGGGAGGAGGAAGAAAGGTGTGAAGACAGAGTTGATGTGGGGAGTAGAGGAGGGATCGGGGTGATCCATGGGTGGGTAGGGGTGGAGGCAACCCGCAAGGCTAGCCTCCATACCATCTATCGCCGGAGCGTCGCCTCAAAATCCACTGCTCCACCCCCAGCGGAGAGAATTACTTTCTCCCAGAAGGACATGTCAAGATATGCGGACTCGTTCTACGATGTGCTGGTCATCCAGACTGTCATCGAGAACTTCACCGTCTCGCGGATTCTAGTCGATAATGGGAGCTCGGTCAACATCGTCTTCAAGAAGGCGTTTGACGAGATGAAGGTGGAGGCCAAGAGGGTGTTGGCCTCGGATGGCCCCATATTTGGCTTTTCGGGAGAAAGGAAGGAGGTAGAAGGTGGAGTGGGGCTCTATGTGACCCTCGGAGGGCAGTCCCGGAACTGCCGCTTCGTGATAGTGGATGCCCCGAGCAGCTACAGCGCCATCTTCGGACGGCCTCTGATAAGTAGGATTTATGCTTATTTTAATTATAGTATTTAGGTTAAGTTTAATATAATTTTGTAAATATTATTTATATTTTAGTTAAAAATCACTTCTTTTATAATTTTAGTTCTAAATATAATTGTATTTTTGTTTTGCAGAATTCTGGTGTTTTTGGACAAATTCCTTAGTACAGGCCCTAGGTCACGCCCGTGACCAAGGGCGTGTAACACTAAGATCAGTCCAGAAGTGTTGCCGAGCAGATTGAGCTAGTCCACAGCAAGTCACGCCCCAGGTCACGCCCGTGACACCAGGTCATGCCCGTGACACCAGGTCACGCCCGTGACCAAGGGCGTGTAATCTTAGAATCTTCCCAGCTGGCTACCGACAAGACGTGGAGATGCTGTCGAGGAGTTGACCCAAGTCACGCCCGTGACCAAAGAGTCACGCCCGTGACTTCCAGCGTGATCCCAGCTCCCTGCTGCGCTGAATTCAAGCCCACGCCGCATTGATGAAGCCGCCCAAGTACACGCCCAGGTACACGGCCGTGACCAAAGTTACATGGGCGTGTAATGTCCTTTTTCGTGACACAGTCACGCAGGACCCATGCCGATGTCGCAGCCGTGCAGAACAAGTATTACACGCCCTAGGTCACGCCCGTGACCGAGGGCGTGTAACCTAGAAATTTTTCCTATAAATTCAGAGGTTCCCCTCCAGCATTCTATTCCCTTCCCCCTGCCCATTTGGGCTGTTCTTGTATAGTTTTCCTTGTTTTTCATGTTTTAGGTTTAGATTTAATTTCATGTAATTCTCTTATTTCCTTTTTAATGTCTTGTTTTCTCTTCCATGCAAGGTAGCTTAGCTTTAATTTCATGCAATGTAATGTAGCTTTCAATTTATGTAATGTTCTCTTTTTCATGGTAATGAAATGTTAATTTTCCTTTCACTTATGCAAAAATCTCTTCCTCCCTTTTCTCTTTTTATTTCTTCCTTTATCAAATATTTAGTTGTTCTTGATTTTCGCAAGCTTTGAATTGAATTTAACCTTAATTTTTAGAAAGCTATTTCAAGTTTTGTTTTACTCGTTTCAATGTTCTCTTTTTAGTTAATTTTAATTACGCTCTCTAAATCAATTTTATTTCCGATAAAATAATAGTTAGCTTTTTCGAAGTAGAAGTAATCGATAGACCCGGATTTCAATACGACCTTGATATTTTCTTAAACATATCCTATGCTATACGCGATAAGGTACACTTGCCTTTTCGAATGAGTAGTTTGGATTATATTAACAAAAACTTGCAAAAACTTTCTCCTCTTCTTTTTAATTTATTTTTAGATTTCGGCGCCGCCGCCGCGGCGTAAACTTCGATATTCCGAAAAAAAGGAAAGACTATTACTTTTATCATCTCGACAGGTAGGATAATGGTTAGTTCCTCGAAGTACGAGTACTCGCGAGACGCCTCGAAAGTGCTCGTCGAATTCTTATCGCATCGAATTCTTATCGCATCGAATTCTTATCGCATCGGCAGTGCCAGTTTTGTCGGGGCACAGATCATGCCCTGAAGGATTGTGTTGCTTATCTTCGCCAATTGGATGAGGATGACGAGCCGGATATTCGGATCGTCCCAACTCCTAGCTCTGGCGGCACACCTTCAACATCCGGCTATGTGTCTTTGTCACCTTCACATTTTGAAGGGTATGGCATGGATACGGTCACCGGATGTGCGGCTGATCTATGCACCGACATTGCTGAGCCAATTCTCCATGTGCCTCCACCACTTCTAGTGGATTCGATTCTTTCCCCTATTGTGCATTCTACATTCGTTTCTGACGACATTGTCGATGATGTGTCGCAGGATGAGGTTGTTGATCTTAGTGTTGTGCCTATTCCTATGGAGGAGGACAACCTTCTAGGTGAAGAGGAGTTTTCCTCAACACCGGTGGAGGAAGTCCTCTCGCTTCCAGCCGCCGTTTTCCGCCCGATTCCGCCCGATTTCGCCCCTCCACCGTCGCCCACCATATAGAGGTGCTCCGGGCTTGCTCTTCACGCCTATCTTGAGCCGGAGTTTCCTCTCGGCCTCCTCCTTCATCCAAGAGCTCCAAAGGAAGACCTAGCCGCTATCTCCATCGAGCAAGAGGAAGTTGGCAACCTCCACCGGATCGTGACACGAAGAAGACGGGTCCATTGGAGAGTCGTGACAGCTCTCTCTACCCCGGACGTAGTTGCGGACCGAGCTTGGACGCGGATTGACAACCCGGCGATTCCAACCGTGAATCTTCAACGAGCCTTCGGATTCGGTCGATTTCTTGCCTTGTTCTCCTTTTATTGATGTATTTGCAACTAGATCTAACATTATGATGAAGTGTATTTTGATTAAATAGCATTTTTACTTGATTATGTCTATGTGATTGAGTATTTTTGTTTATATTATTGAGGTGCGCCTTGTGGTGTGGTTTGTTGGTTGTCCGGTGCCGCACTAGCAATTGCCAGTGGCGTGCTTGTCGAAGAGGTGCTTGCGACCCTCATTTCGCTAGCCTACTCGCCCATCCGCCCTTGCGACGCAGCGCGCTCAAGGCCTGCCTAGTCTCCATCCCGCCAAGCGAAGCTTTGCATAGCGGCATTGCATAGGAGTAGTTGATAGCTTTTATTTTATTTTCCAAAAGCCCAATCACCCCGTTTCCGCATTCCATCCGACGTTAAGGACTTCAATCTCAAGTCCTTCCTCGACATTTAACTCCACCTTACTGTGTTCCTCAAGAGACCGACACTCGGGGATTTATTCCCAATTTTTATTACTTGAACGATCGGTACACTGCCGTTTCGTGTCGCAGTCGAGCTACCGCCTATAGCGGTGTGTGAGATTTGCGCCATCAAGTTTTTGGCGCCGTTGCCGGGGAACACAGACGTGTGAGTTTTCTGGAGAGGGAGAGTCTGAGAGAGAAGCCCTTCCATTTGTAAATTGCATCCCTTATTTTATTTCTGTTCGTTTTATTCCTTTTTCTTGTTTTATAGTAGGTTGCTTTAGTAAATTTTTGTTAGGTGTAGTATTTCGCACAATAGTGTTTGTCTTTTTGAATCGTTTTATCTTCACACTATGTGGGCACATCTAAATTTCCGTTGCCGTTGGTGTGGAGCTACTTCCCACTCTAGTGTTGAATGCCCTACGGAGAATAGTAGGCATAATTCCTCTCGCCCAGCATATAGAGCATCGACTCCGTCTGATACTCCATATGGTGCGCGTAAGTCTTATGGCTACTCTGCTGAGCCATTACCGTCATACTTCTTTTCGGCTCCAGCCCCCGCTGTGCCAAAGAAGCCTGCTAGGCAGTGCCAGTTTTGTCGGGGCACAGATCATGCCCTGAAGGATTGTGTTGCTTATCTTCGCCAATTGGATGAGGATGACGAGCCGGATATTCGGATCGTCCCAACTCCTAGCTCTGGCGGCACACCTTCAACATCCGGCTATGTGTCTTTGTCACCTTCACATTTTGAAGGGTATGGCATGGATACGGTCACCGGATGTGCGGCTGATCTATGCACCGACATTGCTGAGCCAATTCTCCATGTGCCTCCACCACTTCTAGTGGATTCGATTCTTTCCCCTATTGTGCATTCTACATTCGTTTCTGACGACATTGTCGATGATGTGTCGCAGGATGAGGTTGTTGATCTTAGTGTTGTGCCTATTCCTATGGAGGAGGACAACCTTCTAGGTGAAGAGGAGTTTTCCTCAACACCGGTGGAGGAAGTCTAACTCCTTAGCCTGGCCACCGTTGATCCCGCCGACTCTTGCAGCATTGATGACAATGCTAACATTATTTTACTTCCCCAACCTGATGGGAGTGAGACCGGGACCACTCCCCCGATTAATGTTTATTTATGTCATTCGTCTTCTTTATTTCTCGACCCCCCTCCTTCATTCGAGCCTGTGCAGGTTGAGTCTTCACAGGTATCCCAGGAGGACTTGGAGCTTTTTGCTCAAGTCAATGATGTGAGCATCCTCTCATGTGAGGAGGTTTATTCCCCCTCCGTAGAGGAAGCTCCACTCATTGCCTTTTCCTCCAGCTGCCTCCCTGTTGACGACGCCTTGCTAGGCAAGGATATTTTTGGTGAGTTGAGTGAGGACCAGGCCTCCTCCTCTTCTTACTTTCTTTTCCCTCTACCTGTGAGGAGCAGGTATTTATATTCAGGTAGAGGGGTGACTGTTCTATCTCCGTATCGGTACCCGCTACCGACACGCATATTAGGCCAGTTACCTGTCCACTTCTCCTTCCATAGGCCCATTAGCTAGAATCGTTAAGATTTTGAATAAGTCGTGCTGGGATGACAATAACCCCAGTAGTTATCTTCCTTTTCTGCAATTTTTATTTTTATCTAATCATGTTTAGTTAGTAGTATTTTCTTTTCAGTTTTCTATTTTCTTCTGTTTTTGCGGAGCTGACCCCCTGCAGGTATCTTTTCTGGATGACGGACGCTGCAGCTTAGTCCAGGTTTACACGCCAATCTTCTGGTGTGCTCATTTCTGAGCACTGGGTACTCTCTTTCCCTAGCATTATTCTGAATTTTATAGCTGCATTTTGCGCATATTGTTTAGTTTAAGTCTGGGGGGGAGTGTACCGAGTGTTCACTACACGTGTACACGTTTTTGCATATCAGAAGTGTTTTTTTTTATTATTGCATGCACCACATCACCCACTCGAGCGCGCACTCATCTGTTTGTTCGCCCTGTTGTGAATTTAATTCTTCTGCTTATTTGGGAAAATCTAGGTGATGGCTTAGGATTATGTAGCAGAGTAAAATGTTGACTCTAGTAGTGCTCCTAGTCGAGTGCTCGGTTGCATAAAAATTTGTGTAGATTAGACTTCTCTTTATATTATGGTTTTATATTTTTCTTATTAGTGTAAATGTTGTTTACTCTACTCAAATGGTGAATTCGGTGGAATCAAACGGTAGCATAGGGATGTGTGTAAACGATCGCTAGATTCGTATTGCTTGAGTCGGGAGAAAGGAGAATCTTTCTCGGTGGCTAGAACTTGCCCCAAGCGATTCTTGAAGCATGGGTATACGGTTAGTCAATTGTGTGAATGTGATATAGGCCATCATTTTGGCCCAGTTGAGCCTTTGTGCCTATCCCTACCGCTATATCCTCGCTAGCCCAGTTGTGCCTACCCGTTCTTTGATTCAGCCCCACTTTTATTTCACCAAAGCCCAAAAGCCAATCCTAGTCGCACACCCAAATCTGAGCTTTAGCTGTTTATTATTTTCATGAGTTGGGTTGTTGATGTTGTGATACTTTTGTGAAAATGTGGATGTGCATCTTTGATAAATTTGCCGAAAATGTTTTGAAAAGAAAAGAAAAGAAAATGAGGAAAAGAAGAGAAGTGAAAAGAAAAGAAAAAGATGAGCTTTAATGAAAAATCTGTGTAAAAAAAATTTATGTTTGGGAGTAGGCGGTGCACACACCCATGTTGTTGAGTCCAAGTCTGGGGGTGTGATGTACCCGCGAGTTTGTGTGGTGAGCGAGAATAATTTTTGCATGAGCTTATTTGGGTTTAGTGCTTGAGCCGTCGTTTTTATCTTTGTTTATCCTCACCTAAACCCAAGCCCCATTTTAAAACCTAAAGTCCTATTGATTCACGCATTTGAGTCAAACCAGTGCCGTGGAGAGAATGTGACCGGGCAAGCTTATGGTCACCGACACTGATGGATTTCAGTGGAGTTTTTCCCGCATCCCGATCTTGAGCAATGCTCGTCTCAGCGTTTACTTTACTTTCTCCGTATGCATGACCGAATGATTCACCGTTGTTCACCATTTTGAGTAGTTGTAATATGCTTTTACTCTTTTAGAAATTTATAAACTGTTTGTATAATCAGTAGTCTTTTCTACTAATTTTCTTATGCACATGAGCATGCGACTTCGCATGGTACTCTGCATTGTAGTTTTAAGCCATCTACTTTTCTTTCCCCGTTCGCTTAGAATTTGTTTGCTCGGGACGCGCAAACAGTTAAGTCTGGGGGTGTGATGAGTCCTGATCATATACACTTTTATGGACTCATCTGGGCCGTTTAGTTAGTCATTTCACTGCACTTTAGCCCTGTTTTAGTTCATATTTGTTAATCCATGCTAGGTGCACCTTTTGGCCCATTTTGGTGTGATTTCATGTATATTTTCATTAGTGGTTTTCATGCACTGTTAGGTGCCACTTTTAGTGGCTGGATTTGTGGTTGTACGCTAGAACAGGAGTCGTGCAGGTGTTTCCGGTGCAATTCTGCACAGGAACACTGCGCACGATCACTGGTTCTATTGCGCACGACCACTGGTCGTGCGCCACTGATCGTGTGCACTTAACGCCTTTTTCACGAGTTCTGTTTGGTGCAGTGCGCACGACCACCAATGCCAGTGCGCACGACCACCGGTCGTGCGCCACTGCTCGTGCGCATTGACCATTAAATTTCTGAGTTCTGTTTCATCTATTGCGCACGACCACTGACGCTAGTGCGCACGACCACCGGTCGTGCGCCACTGGTCGTGCGAACATGTTATTTTGTAATTTCTGTCTTTGCAGGTTCTGTCCAGGCAGAGCGCACGATCACAGGATTCCAGTGCGCACGACCACTGGTCGTGCGCCACTGACCGTGCGCACTGTTTAATTCCAGCGCCTATAAAAGCCCTGCTCGCGATTTAGGTCGGACCTCTCGCTTCCAGCCGCCGTTTTCCGCCCGATTCCGCCCGATTTCGCCCCTCCACCGTCGCCCACCATATAGAGGTGCTCCGGGCTTGCTCTTCACGCCTATCTTGAGCCGGAGTTTCCTCTCGGCCTCCTCCTTCATCCAAGAGCTCCAAAGGAAGACCTAGCCGCTATCTCCATCGAGCAAGAGGAAGTTGGCAACCTCCACCGGATCGTGACACGAAGAAGACGGGTCCATTGGAGAGTCGTGACAGCTCTCTCTACCCCGGACGTAGTTGCGGACCGAGCTTGGACGCGGATTTACAACCCGGCGATTCCAACCGTGAATCTTCAACGAGCCTTCGGATTCGGTCGATTTCTTGCCTTGTTCTCCTTTTATTGATGTATTTGCAACTAGATCTAACATTATGATGAAGTGTATTTTGATTAAATAGCATTTTTACTTGATTATGTCTATGTGATTGAGTATTTTTGTTTATATTATTGAGGTGCGCCTTGTGGTGTGGTTTGTTGGTTGTCCGGTGCCGCACTAGCAATTGCTAGTGGCGTGCTTGTCGAAGAGGTGCTTGCGACCCTCATTTCGCTAGCCTACTCGCCCATCCGCCCTTGCGACGCAGCGCGCTCAAGGCCTGCCTAGTCTCCATCCCGCCAAGCGAAGCTTTGCATAGCGGCATTGCATAGGAGTAGTTGATAGCTTTTATTTTATTTTCCAAAAGCCCAATCACCCCGTTTCCGCATTCCATCCGACGTTAAGGACTTCAATCTCAAGTCCTTCCTCGACATTTAACTCCACCTTACTGTGTTCCTCAAGAGACCGACACTCGGGGATTTATTCCCAATTTTTATTACTTGAACGATCGGTACACTGCCGTTTCGTGTCGCAGTCGAGCTACCGCCTATAGCGGTGTGTGAGATTTGCGCCATCAACAGGTAGGATAATGGTTAGTTCCTCGAAGTACGAGTACTCGCGACACGCCTCGAAAGTGCTCGTCGAATTCTTATCGCATCGAGAAAGGCTTTTGCAGAATTTCAATTTTTATTATCAGCCTCTCATCAGCGTGTTTCGATGCGTCCCTTCCACTTTCCACTAGTGTCTTAAGTTCAACGCGGGTGGAGTCCAGGTCCAGATCCGAGGAGACCCCAAGATGGCGAGACAGTGCTATGTGACGACTGTCAACACCGTCACCTGGATGGGAGAAGCGGAGGAGTTCGATAAAGTAATGGAGGAGGCGGCAGAGGCCAGAGGCGAGGAAGAAGAAGAGGAGAGGATGGAGGAAGAGAAAATTTGTGCACAGGAAGGGGTCGCTGAAGGACCCAGGGCGGAGATAGGAAGAGAAGAGGAGAAAGAAGAGGGTACCCAGGAAGGAGGAGTGGACGAGTTGATGATGGTAGGGGAGGAAGAGACGGAGGAAGGAGCCCAAGCGCTCGCTTGCGGCGGAGAGAAGGAAAGTGCTTGGGGAGAGCAATCCCGGCTGGAGGCCGTGGATGAGGTCGTGGAGCTTGAGGTCACCACTCGGCTTGGGGTGGTGGAGAAAGTCCGAGTCAGCGGAGAGCTCAGTTCGGGGGAGCAGGCTGAGATCCTAGCCTGCGTGCAAAAGAATGTGGATGTCTTCGCTTGGAGCGCCGCGGAGATGCCCGGGATCGATGCGGATGTGGCTTGCCACCGCCTCAACCTCGACCCCGACACCCGCCCCATCCGCAAAAATAAAAGGGCCACGGCGGACAAGCTGGAGGGACCAATCCGCGAGGAGGTGAAAAAGCTCATACAAGCAGGTTTTGTGTCGGAGATCCAGTATCCAGGCTGGGTCACCAATGTAGTCATGGTAAAAAAGGGGGGAGGTAAGTGGCGCATGTGTATTGACTTTTCACTTCTTAATAAATCATGCCCGAAATTGTTATCCCCTGCCTAGAATTGACGCGCTGGTTGACTCAGCCGTTGGTTTCTCTGTAATGTCTTTCTTAGATGCTTTTCAGGTTATCATCAAATCCGCATGCACCCCCCGGACATCAAAGATGTCTCCTTCATCACGGGGAATGTATGCTACTGTTATAAGATGATGCCCTTTGGGCTCAAGAATGCAGGTGCCACTTATCAAAGGATGATGGATCGGGTCTTTCACGAACAAAGGGGAAGAAACTTGGTGGTCTATGTTGATGATCTCATGGTAAAGAGCCGGGACCTTGGGTCTCACCTCCGAGACCATGAGGAGACGTTTGGGACCCTACGGAAGTATAATATGAAAGTCAAACCCTTGAAGGGTGTCTTCGGGGCTAGCCGAGGGAAGTTCCTAGGCCACTTGCTCACCCCGGCTGGAGTGGAACCTAACCCAGACAAGGTCAAGGCGATAATGGAGTTGGGGTCACCGAGAAGCCCGAAGGAGGTTCAAAGCCTCACGGGGAAGCTGGCCGGACTAAGCAGGTTCCTCTCCAAGGCGGGAGAGAAGTGTGCGCCTTTCTTCAAGGTGCTGAGGGGCAATAAAAAATTCGAATGGACCCCGGAGTGTGAGGAAGCTTTTCGATCCTTGAAAGGGCAACTCACCCAAACCCCCTACTTCAAGGGCCGAGACCGGGAGAAGACCTATCCCTATACCTGGGAGTGGGACCTGAAGCGGTAAGTTCAGTATTGATCCGAGAGGAAGGAAGAAAGCAGTTCCCTATCTACTATGTCAGTCGAGTGCTGAAAAAGGCGGAGCTCCGGTACCCAATCTTGGAGAAGTTGGCTTTTGCATTTGTGGTGGCGGCTCGGAGACTTCGGCCCTACTTCCAGGCACATTCAATCAAAGTGATAACAGATCACCCACTTCGCAAGGTCATGGAAGGGGTGGAACACTCGGGAAGATTGGCAAAGTGGTCCGTGGAGCTGAGTGAGTTCAACATTACGTTTGTTCCTAGGGCGCCAATCAAGGCCCAAGCAGTGGCAGACTTCATGGCTGACTACACATCCGAAGTAGGGGAACATGAACCGCCTCCCCCGGTGGCATGGAAGATGTTGGTAGATGGTGCGTTAGGAAGACACTCCTATGGAGGGGGAATCATCTTGGTGAGCCCTCAAGGGACCAAGATCGAGCAAGCTTTGAACATCCACTTCCCGATTACCAACAACCAAGCAGAGTACGAGGCGGTGATAGTGGGCCTGCGGTTGGCTCGGGAATTGGGGGTGCAAGATGTGGAGGTCTCGACGGACTCCATGGTGGTAGCATGCCAAGTCAGGGTGGAGTTTGAGGCGAGGGATTCGACTCCCCTGCGGTACTTAGAAAAGGTCAGGGGGGTCATCAGGCATTTCTGCACTTTCTCCATCAAGCACGTGTCAAGGGAGCCGAACTCTTCATGGAGTCCTAGAACTCTTCCGACCCACCATCGAGGAAGGAGAGTTGATGGAGGTAGATCAGCGGGTCTCGTGGATGGATCCTTTCATCACTTTCCTATCATCAGGGAAGTTCCCTGAAGTTGATGGAGGTATATGTCAGCTTATTACTCTTTGCATGCATGAGGGCTGTACAGGAAGACTCTCTTGGGACTCCTGGCCCGTTGTGTTTCAGTGGAGGAGGTCTCGAGAGTCCTAGAAGAAATTCACTCCGGGGAGTGTGGGAGTCACTCCGGGAGCCGAACTCTGGAAGGGAGGGTGTTGAGACAAGGCTACTTCTGGCCCACCCTCAGCAAGGATGTGGCGGAGATCGCAAGGAGGTGTTCAAAGTGCCAGCTCTATGCTCTGCTCCAACTCCTCCCAGCTCAGAGGCTCTGAACCATCATTGCTCCCTGGCCCTTCGCCATATGGGGGTTGGACCTAGTTGGCCCTTTCCCTTAAGCTAGCGGCCAAAGAAGGTTCTTACTGGTCATGATCGATTATTTCTCCAAATGGGTAGAAGTGAAGGCGCTCGCCAAGGTAACATCTCAAGTTGTGAGGAATTTTGTGTGGGGAGAAATAATCTGCTGGCACGGCCTCCCCCTGGCTATATTGACGGACAATGGGCCTCAATTTGCTAGTGAAGAATTTGTTAGCTTCTGCACCCAGCTTGGCATCGACCTCAGGTTCACATCGGTTCATCACCCAAGAAGCAACGACCAGGTGGAGGCGGCAAACAAAGTAATCGTCAACCTACTAAAGAAGAAGGTGGAGAACCTCCGGGGGAACTAGGTAGAGCAGCTACCATCCGTCCTCTGGGCCCTGAGGACTACTCTGAACACCGCCACCGGGGAGACCCCGTTCAAACTTTCTCATGGGTCCGAAGCAGTCCTTCCCACGAATTTGAAGTAAAAACCCCCAGGGTGATCGCTGCAGGTGAAGGGAATGAACAGTGGCTAGTGGCCAATGAAGAGGAACAAAGGCTATCCTTGGACCTGGTGGAGGAACTCCGGGACCAGGCCACCGTCAAGCAGGAAGAAATCAATCGGCGAATGGCCCGATATTTTGACAAGCACATCCAAGTAAAACATTTTCAGAAAGGAGATCTGGTCTTGAAAAAGGTCGATGCGGCCGGAATAGGGGCCTCAGTAGGTAGCTCAACCCCAATTAGGAGGGTCCATACATTGTAAGCGAAGTGCTCAAGTCAGGGGGTATCACCTCCAAGATGTGGAAGGGGTACCTCTCGGCCGATCCTGAAGTGGACACGATTTGAAACGATTCTACCCTTAAAAGTTTATGGCAATATTAATTGTATATTTTACTTCTTCACTTGATAGTTATAACTATTATGCGAAGACAGGCAAGGTGGCAAGTATTTATGCTGGAATGCCCCAGATTGATTCCGCTCCCGGGCTTTCACTAGACGGGGGGTTTCAGGTTGATCTGTGGAGAGGCTGGCAAGGTGACAAGTTTTCATGCTGGAATGCCCCAGATCGATTTCGCTCCCGGACTCTCACTAGACGGGGGGGTTTCAGGTTGATCTCTGGAGAGGCTGACAAGGTGACAAGTTTTTATGCTGGAATGCCCCAGATCGATTCCGCTCCCGAGCTCTCACTAGACGGGGGGGGGGGGGGGGGGGGTTTCAGGTGGATCTCTGGAGAGGCTGGCAAGGTGACAAGTTTTCATACTGGAATGCCCCAGATCGATTCCGCTCCCGGGCTCTCACTAGATGGGGGGTTTCAGGTTGATCTCTGGAGAGGCTGGCAAGGTGACAAGTTTTCATGCTGGAATGCCCCAGATCGATTCTGCTCCCGGGCTCTCACTAGACGGGGGGTTTCAGGTTGATCTCTGGAGAGGCTGGCAAGGTGACAAGTTTTTATGCTGGAATGCCCCAGATCGATTCCGCTCCCGGACTCTCACTAGACGGGGGGTTTCAGGTTGATCTCTGGAGAGGCAGGCAAGGTGACAATTGTTTTTGCTGGAATGCCCCAGATCGATTCCGCTCCCGGGCTCTCACTAGACGGGGGGGTTTCAGGTTGATCTCTGGAGAGGCTGGCAAGGTGACAAGTTTTCATGCTGGAATGCCCCAGATCGATTCCGCTCCCGGGTTCTCACTAGACGGGGGGTTTCAGGTTGATCTCTGGAGAGGCTGGCAAGGTGATAAGTTTTTATGCTGGAATGCCCCAGATCGATTCCTCTCCCGGGCTCTCAATAGACGGGGGGTTTCAGGTTGATCTCTGGAGAGGCTGGCAAGGTGACAAGTTTTGATGCTAGAAGGCATCAGGTCCATTCCACTCCCAGGCGAGAAGATGAGTTCTTTATAAGGTCAGGATGAAATGAATCAGGTTAGCGAGACTTCAGCGCTGACCCGATCCTTCTCGCTCGGTGGGCCGGCTCGATCGGCGAAGAGAAAGATTTCGCATGATAGTATGCGAGTGACGAGAATCAATCCTATGCGCTCTGGGGTATCCGGTGCTCGGTAGAAAGGTCGCCTGCACAGGGTAAGAGGCGAGCTCTCGCCGAGAAGAAAAATACCTCGCGAGACCTAGAGAAAACGCATACCTAAAGGGTAATAATCCTAAGGCAAATAACGAGAGGACAGAGCAGCTGAAAAGGTCCTATGCCTGTCTATTCAATAACTTAAGATGCGAGAACAATCATCGCAGGAATAGCCTACATAAAAATGAACATCGAGATAAGCGAGAGCGAGATGCCAGCAAAAAAGACAAAATAGCAGAAATGGCGAGCACAATACAAGGCTAAAAATATGCATCCATGCATTTCACAGTTAAATTACAGAAGGCGACGATCTCGCCAGCCCAAAACAAAACAGAAAATAAAATCAAAAATCTTTAAGCATCATGAGTCGCTCGCGAACTCTTCCTCGTCATCGCTGCTCTTCACTGGTAGAAGCGGGATGAAGAGCTCCGAGAAGATATCCTCCAGAACCATGTCAACCGCATCGGCAGCTAGGAGGCCGGCTGCCTTCATCGTCGAAAAGATGTAGCGAGCTGACTCGGTGGACTCCAAGCGAATGTCCTCGTCTCGCGCTCGCCGCTCTTCCTTCAGACGGCGGGGGAAGGGGGAACTACGGCACGGGTGAGATCGCAGTTTAGGGCTTTCAGCTCAGCCACCTCTCCCTCCAATTCCTTGATGCAAGCGTCGGCTCTTCCGGCGGCCTCGGCATCCTGCAAGAAAAACAAGTTACTGAATCGAAATGGCCGAAGGAAAGGGGGGTGACGAGGTCTAAATAACTCACCACACTTCCCTCTATGGCGAGTAGCTTCTCCTTCAGCTGCGTGTTCTCGGCAAGGATCCCCTGATAGGCCCTCGCGAGCTCCACGTTCTGAAGCTCCAGCTGTAAGCAGCGCCTCCCCGTCATATGGGCAAGCTCGGCAGAGCGCAACTGTGACCTCGCACTCTAGAAAGCGAGGGTTCTCGCAGTCTCATCTTTATAAGACCCCGCATCCTCGCGCCCATAAAGGGCGAACGAGAGGTCGAAGGCATGACCGCTAAGGGTCTCCTTCTCCACCCAGGAGGGAAGGATGGTGGAGATGTCCAACCGGTTTGTCTCCGATTTCCAGTTTACCAAGAGCTCGCCGATCTCATCCCGGCGCCTCTAGCCGAGGCCAAAGTTGTAATGGTTGACGGGGATGGGCAGGACGGAGGTTCCGGAAGCCTCCTGGCAGGTGATAAGAAGGATTTATGCTTATTTTAATTATAGTATTTAGGTTAAGTTTAATATAATTTTGTAAATATTATTTATATTTTAGTTAAAAATCACTTCTTTTATAATTTTAGTTCTAAATATAATTGTTTTTTTGTTTTGCAGATTTTTTGGAGATTTTGGTCAAATTTCATAGTACACGCCCTAGGTCACGCCCGTGACCAAGGGCGTGTAACATTAAGATCAGTCCAGGAGTTGTTGCCGCGCATTTGAGCTAGTCCACAGCAAGTCACGCCCTCGGTCACGCCCGTGACCCATAGTCACGCCCGTGACCAAGGGCGTGTAAATTTAAAGATCACTTCAAGCTTTCCACGTGGACCTGTCAGCCACCGAATCCAATGTTGACCCATGTCACGCCCGTGACCCAAAGTCACGCCCGTGATTTCCCGCGTGATCCCTGCTCCCTGCTGCGCCGAATTCAAGCCCATGCCGCATTGATGGAGTTGACCCCAGTCACGCCCGTGACCCATGAGTCACGCCCGTGACTTTTCGCGCGTGATCGCTTTTCGCTGCAGCGCCGCACTCAAGCCCACGCCGCGTTGATGAAGCCGCCCAAGTACACGCCCAGGTACACGCCCGTGACCAAAGTTACACGGGCGTGTAATGTCCTTTTTTGCGACACAGTCACGCAAGACCCACGCCGATGTCGCAGCCGTGCAAAACAAGTATTACACGCCCTAGGTCACGCCCGTGACCGAGGGCGTGTAACCTGGAATTTTTTCCTATAAATTCATAGGCTCCCCTCCAGCATTCCATTCCCTTCCCCCTGCCCATTTGGGTTGTTCTTTTATAGTTTTCCTTATTTTTCATGTTTTAGGTTTAGATTTAATTTCATGTAATTCTCTTATTTCCTTTTTAATGTCTTATTTTCTCTTCCATGCAAGGTAGCTTAGCTTTAATTTCATGCAATGTAATGTAGCTTTCAATTTATGTAATCTCCTTTTTTTATGAAATGAAATTTTGTTATCTCTTTCTTTTATGCAAACTCTCTTTCTTCCTCTTTCTCTCTTTTTCTTGTTTTAATTTTTCCTTTAGCTAGTAATTAGTTATTCTTGATTCTAGCAAGTTTTGAATCGAAATTATCTCTACACCTTATTATCGCATCTTCTCTCCTTCGATTTATTCTCGAAATATAACGATATCGAGTTCATATTCCGGTTATGAATTTCGGTATTTATTTTCGTATTCTAGCTAGCCGAGAGGACGTGCGTACGAATCGATCACTCGAGAATAAAAAGAGTTGCACGCACCCCTCGAGAGAGGATGACGTAAATCTTCCGGATAGGAGTCAAATCCTATAGTGGGATTCACAGCGCAAAGCAAGTCTTAGGTAATCAATTATAGGACGAGAGTTTGGTTGATGTTTCCTAAGCTTAGTTGGGCATTAACCTCGAGAGAGGCATGTTCGAGCTTCGGGAATCCCCACGGTCAAGGCTTAGAGTTGAATGATAGTATTTATCTTTTAATTTCATTTCAAAGCGAGTTTTAATCAAGTTTTATTTTCTTTCTTTATTTTCGTTCTCTTTTATTTAGTAGCAATTTAGTTCTCTTTTCCGCTCTCTCTCCGATAAAATAATAGTCCGCTTTCTCGAAGCAGAAGTACTCGACAAACCCGAGTTTAATACGACCTTGGTATTTTTATAAAATATCCTATATTATATACGATAAGGTACACTTAGCTTCATCGAATATAGTTTTGGAAAATATCATCAATCTTCTTCGAATTTTTATAAATCATAAACCCTAAGAAGAAGTCTAATTTTTCATATCAAGTTTTTGGCGCCATTGCCGGGGATATTTTGTCGATATTTTGAAAAGAGAAAGCACTATTACTTTTATCAAAAAAAAAAAAAATAAGTAACTTTTATGTTATAATTCTTTTGATTTTGTGTTTTGTCCTATGGTTTTGAAAGAAAATTTTTGCAGGTAATCGTGATGGTCGTCCGTCTCCATCAGGGATGTACTTCTTTTCCTCTCCTTGTTCTTTTTCTTTCATAATCATGCTCTTGTATTTTCTATTTTATTATTCTCCATACTTAGCTTTCAACATTGGGGACAATGTTGAACTTTAAGTATGGGGGTGTATTTCCCTTTCTTTTAAATTATAAAATCGTAGAAAATTTCCAAAAAAAAATTTTGAAAATCACAAAATTCCAAAAATATTTGTGCATAGTTTTGTAAATAGTTTATTTCCTTTTTATTGTCATTTACAAAAGAAAAATTAGCTTTTTCAAAAAAAAAAAATTTAGAAAACCCAAAAAAATTCAAAAAAATTTAGATAATCGAAAATTTAAATTCTCGGAAAGGACGTCTTGGGCTTGAATTCCCATCACAGCCTCTAGTACCTTGCGAGCCCTTCACCGGGTAGACCTCGGGAAGTCCAAGAATTAACAAAAAAAAAATAGGTTTTTTTTAGTTTATGTTTAGCATTTTTAGTATTTATTTCTTATCCTAAAAAATTCCAAAAAAAAAAGATAATATTAAAAATTCCAAAAATAGATAATATCAAAAAAAATTCCCAAAAAATTATTACATAAAACTTATAAAAAATCCCAAAAATATAATAAGCCCTTACTTTGGTTTTTGTCATTTCCAAAATCATTTTGAGTTTATTTATAAGCATTTATACTTTTTTATTTGCTAATCATTTATTCTATCATGGTTTGCTAAATCTAATTTTTGTTTAAGTGATTTAGTGTTAAGAAATATTTTATGATTTTAATTTGATTAGAGGTATTTCTTTAGCACTTCTTCTCTTTTATTTTAAATAGTTAAAAATTTTTAGTAATCTTGCTTAAACACCTTTAGATTTTAATTATTTCTACCTCAAGCTTTTAAAATCATAGGAAAGTTTAAAGTACTAAAATTTGCTCTCAAAATAATTTAATTTATAAGCTAGAAGTCTTTTCTCTACCCTACCCCTTTGATGGCATAAATAAAAAGTATTTTAAAAGATCATATGTCATGGGAATAAGAGGATAAAATTCATTAGTCCCTAAAACATATGCACCCAAAATATTTGAAAAGATTATATGGCATGGAGTAAGAGGATAAAATTCATTACTCCTAAACCATATACATTTTGGGTTGTTGTTAGAAGAGAAAAAAAATATATTTACTTAAAAAAAACCACTTTGGTTAAATGGAAAATCCATCACCTTCATTCAAAGATCTCATCTTATGCCAAATTTTATGAAACCCCCCTAACCCAATATCTTTGATCTAGATTTAAATTATGTTATGGAGATAGCAATACTTAGTAAGTTACAGTTTTCCTTTAGATTTTTCAAAGTTATGGTTTTTATAAATTTTAAATCTAATTTTGTTTACTTATTACTCAATTTTGTTAACTAGTTAATATTTTTTGAGAACTCTTGGCTAAATATTTTTCTCTTATTATTTTAATTTCATAATTTAGGACTTAATTCGTCGATCCTTAAATTTTCTTTTTAGCTTACTTGTGATTCAATAAATTTTTAGTCTTAATTAAAAATTTTATTAAATGTCTTATAAATATTTCTCGTACTTTTGCTCTGGAATAGCAAAAGCTTAAGTATGGGGGTATTTGATAAGAAGGATTTATGCTTATTTTAATTATAGTATTTAGGTTAAGTTTAATATAATTTTGTAAATATTATTTATATTTTAGTTAAAAATCACCTCTTTTATAATTTTAGTTCTAAATATAATTGTATTTTTGTTTTGCAGATTTTTTGGAGATTTTGGTCAAATTTCATAGTACACGCCCTAGGTCACGCCCGTGACCAAGGGCGTGTAACATTAAGATCAGTCCAGGAGTTGTTGCCGCGCATTTGAGCTAGTCCACAGCAAGTCACGCCCGTGACCCATAGTCACGCCCGTGACCAAGGGCGTGTAAATTTAAAGATCACTTCAAGCTTTCCACGTGGACCTGTCAGCCACCGAATCCAATGTTGACCCAAGTCACGCCCGTGACCCAAAGTCACGCCCGTGATTTCCCGCGTGATCCCTGCTCCCTGCTGCGCCGAATTCAAGCCCATGCCGCATTGATGGAGTTGACCCCAGTTACGCCCGTGACCCATGAGTCACGCCCGTGACTTTTCGCGCGTGATCGCTTTTCGCTGCAGCACCGCACTCAAGCCCACGCCGCATTGATGAAGCCGCCCAAGTACACGCCCAGGTACACGCCCGTAACCAAAGTTACACGGGCGTGTAATGTCCTTTTTCGCGACACAGTCACGCAAGATCCACGCCGATGTGGCAGCCATGCAGAACAAGTATTACACGCCCTAGGTCACGCCCGTGACCGAGGGCGTGTAACCTGGAATTTTTTTCCTATAAATTCAGAGGCTCCCCTCCAGCATTCCATTCCCTTCCCCCTGCCCATTTGGGCTGTTCTTGTATAGTTTTCCTTGTTTTTCATGTTTTAGGTTTAGATTTAATTTGTAATTCTCTTATTTCCTTTTTGATGTCTTGTTTTCTCTTCCATGCAAGGTAGATTAGCTTTAATTTCATGCAATGTAATGTAGCTTTCAATTTATGTAATCTCCTTTTTTTATGAAATGAAATTTTGTTATCTCTTTCTTTTATGCAAACTCTCTTTCTTCCTCTTTCTCTCTTTTTCTTGTTTTAATTTTTCCTTTAGCTAGTAATTAGTTATTCTTGATTCTAGCAAGTTTTGAATCGAAATTATCTCTACACCTTATTATCGCATCTTCTCTCCTTCGATTTATTCTCGAAATATAACGATATCGAGTTCATATTCCGGTTATGAATTTCGGTATTTGTTTTCGTATTCTAGCTAGCCGAGAGGACGTGCGTACGAATCGATCACTCGAGAATAAAAAGAGTTGCACGCACCCCTCGAGAGAGGATGACGTAAATCTTCTGGATAGGAGTCAAATCCTATAGTGGGATTCACAGCGCAAAGCAAGTCTTAGGTAATCAATTATAGGACGAGAGTCTGGTTGATGTTTCCTAAGCTTAGTTGGGCATTAACCTCGAGAGAGGCATGTTCGAGCTTCGGGAATCCCCACGGTCAAGGGTTAGAGTTGAATGATAGTATTTATCTTTTAATTTCATTTCAAAGTGAGTTTTAATCAAGTTTTATTTTCTTTCTTTATTTTCGTTCTCTTTTATTTAGTAGCAATTTAGTTCTCTTTTCCGCTCTCTCTCCGATAAAATAATAGTCCGCTTTCTCGAAGTAGAAGTACTCGACAAACCCGAGTTTAATACGACCTTGGTATTTTTATAAAATATCCTATATTATATACGATAAGGTACACTTGCCTTCATCAAATATAGTTTTGGAAAATATCATCAATCTTCTTCGCATTTTTATAAATCATAAACCCTAAGAAGAAGAAGTCTAATTTTTCTTATCAGCAGGGCTCATTGTCATCACCCCCCGCGGAGATGCCGGTGAGATTGAACTCATCGAAAGCGGCCTCGCGAGGCTCCTTTCCCTTCGAGCAGGCGAGCGAGACCCCGCTCTTCTTACCCTTCTTCTTCGGCGGAGATTTTGGAGGAACGGCATGGCTACCAGAAGCCCCCGGTCTCTTGCGAGAGGAGGGCTCACCTGGAGTGACGGCGCCTCGGCAAGCCTCCGCCCCCATGGTCACGAGAGTCAGGGTAGCGTCAGTTTTCTGATTGCTCGCGTAGGGGGGATGGATGGGAAGATCCCGCTCGCCTAGAAAAGGGTTGAAATTTCAATAAGTACGGGGTTACTGAGAAAGAAGTTAATAGTGATAGAGTAAGATCTTCACCTTCCCCGGCGAGCACTGGAAGCAGCTTGTCGAGGTTGCGGCGAAGATGGACAACCTCGAAGTTCTTCTTGCAGAAGAACTGATAGAGGAGGGCGTCGTGTCCTCCAAGGGAAGTGGGCCGGTAGGTGGTCTCGCCGTGTTGAACTGGCGAGGTCGGGATGTTACCGAAGTTCCCCTTGACGAGAAGGAACTTCTGGGCCCAGAAGTGGGCTTTGTTGATGGTCTCGTCAACCTTAGGACCCGATCAAACAAAGTAGGCAGTCCCGTCCCTGAAGGCACAGAACGAGAACAGCTTCCGAAAGACCGGGAGGCTGAACTCGATGCGCTCCTCCCGAAGATAACAGGCGAAGGTTGTGATCACCGCCATGGCTTTAGGGGTGAGCTGGACCGGAACAATGCCATAGTGCTTGAGCACCTGACGAGCAGCGAGAAGATCAAGATTAGTTCACATAATGAGCTGGACCTGACCTGCAGAGAATAAGAAGCGAGCGAGAACGACTATTACCTGGCGAACTTCTGGCCACAGGGGAAGATGCAGGCCGACCGCGAAATGAGCGGTGGGGATGGCCAACTTATCGACAAGCGGGGCATTGATCACGTCGTTCTCGCTAGGACGGTGTGCCTCGAACGGGGGGGGGGGGTGATGTAATCGGCGACCATGCTGAAATATTCCTCGTCGATCAGGTTGCAGTGGTAGAAGGTGTGCTCTGCGAAAGCCTTCGCAATCTTTCGCCGACCCTCCGACTCATTGGCATCGCCGCCTGATGCGTGTCGGCAAGTGCACCGGTCGCTGTCAAGTAATAATTGTGGAGAATAAATTCCCCGGATGTCGGTCTCTTGAGGAATGCAGGATGGGTGAACGAATCGCGCAGTGATTATTGTTACACAAGCGTTTCACAAACACAAAGAGGGGTTTTTGGTTGGTTTTCCTAATTTTAACAACAACAACAGAGATGCGGGTCGAGAACACCGCTTCGCAAAGTGAGGTGGATGCAACGACCGCGATGCCGTGCTTCGTGAGGCGGATGAAGTGAACTCAAGTGCGGAAGGGTGAGGGTCGCAAACACCTCTTCACAACCGTCGTTAGCTCTTGCTAACACGGAGCAAACACCTTGCGTGCGTGTGCGAGTGAGTGAGTGAGAACGGAATGAATCATGAGCAAACCATGGAGAAAAACAAAGAAATATTCATTTTCATCAAAGTAAATATCACAATATTCATCTAGTACATGGTTCGAAGAGTGCAATGAAGGGAAAGAAGAAAGAAATAACCGGCGGTGAAGACTAGCGGCCGTTCACGGCCGGAATGGTAGGTTGTCGGGCTACCTCCGGACTCGGACGGACAATGCTTCCGGCGTAAAGAGCTGTCACAATCTCCCTACGTGCTCCGTCGTCTTCGACTCAAGGTCTCTTCTTCCTCTCACCGGGCGGAAAGCGAAAATGGTTGCTTGGAGGCTTGTGGACGATGGAGAACACTCACGGACGATGGAGGAAGGCTTGGAATGGATGGAGGAGGCTTCCCCTTGGGTTGAAGATGAAGTAGGGGCGTTCCAGGGCGGTGGTCGGCGGCGCACGGAACAGGAACCTCGCTCCCGGAATGATCGATCCGCCCTAAAATCGCAACAGGCGTTTAAATAGGCGCTGGATTGAATACTGCGCACGATCATTGGCGCACGACCAGTGGTCGTGCGCACTAGAATTCTGCGATCGTGCGCACTGCCTGGACAGAACCTGCAAGAGAAGAGATTATAAAATACAATGTTCGCACGACCAGTGGCGCACGACCAGTGGCGCACGACCGGTGGTCGTGCGCACTGGAGTTGATGGTCGTGCGCACTACAGCAAACAGAACTCAGAAATTTAATGGTCAATGCGCACGAGCAGTGGCGCACGACCGATGGTCGTGCACACTGGAGTCGATGGTCGTGCGCACTGTACCAGACAGAACTCGTGAAAAAGGGTTAAGTGCGCACGATTAGTGGCGCACGACCGGTGGTCGTGCGCACTAGAACAAGTGATCGTGCGCAGTGTTCCTGTGCAGAATTGCACCGGAAACACTTGCACGCCTCCTATTCCAGCACAAACACAGATCTAGCCACTGAAAGTGGCACTTAACAACATATGAATACTACTAAAGATAATACACACGAAAACACACCAAAGTGGGCCTAAATGTGCACCTAGCATGGGTTATCAAATATAGACTATAATAAGGCTAAAGTGCGTGATATTGACAAAATAACGGCCCGGATGAGTCCATAAATGTATATATGATCAGGACTCATCACACCCCCAGACTTAACTGTTTGCGCGTCCCGAGCAAACGAATCCGGTGGAATGTGAAAACGATAGCTAACATAGAGAATTACACAAGGGAGTACGGTGCGAAGTAACGTACGCATGCGAGTAGAAATTCTAGTAGAAGAAGATTCTAATTATGCTAACTAATTTACATAAGTATTAAAGCGTAAGTAAAGATTTAGTCCTACTCAGTTGGTGAATTATGAAGAATTTGACGATCATGCCCAGTATGAAAGTGACGAGACACTGAGGCGGGTGTTGCAAAAGATCGGGGCTTAGGAATAACTCCGCTGAAATCCATCAACGTCGTGAACCATACGCTCGCCCGGTCACACTCTCTCCACGGCGCTAGCAAACTCGCAAATCAAATCAGTAGGACTTATAGGATTAAAACGAGGCTTAGGTTACGGTATGATATTCAAAGTTAAACACGATGGCTGCGCAACCCAAGTGAGCTATCGGAATGCTGCACCATACAAGACCACAAACTACGCTCGTGTGACACACCCCCAGACTTATCATGAAAACCAGGTGTGCGCACGGCCTACTTCACAAATTCCAACAGATTTTCTGTTTTTAGCTCAGGAGGATTTTTTTCAAACTACTTTTTTTTTTCTTTTACATAATTTTCTTCTTTTATGTATCCTCCGGTTGGTTCAAAATCAGCGGATAAACTTTATTTTCCCTTCATAACACAATGGTTCCAAACACCACACAAGTTGAAAATTATGAGCACAATTAAAACATTTTTGGTTGCGGGTGTAGGATAGGCTTCAGGCTTTGGTGGATGAAGAGGAGCTGAACAAAGGATTGGTAGGCACAAATTTGGCTCGCAAAGGTGAATGAAATGGACATGGAATAACAAAGCTCAAACTAGCCAAATGGTGGCCTACGTCATTTTTGACTCAACGAGTAGCTCTCACCCATGCTTCGAGAGTCGCTAGGGGCAAGTTCTTAGCCCACGAGAAAGATAAACCTTCCTCCCGACTCGAGCAACATACGACTAGCAATCGCACACACACAACACCCGGTTATCGTCAATTCCATACAAATTCACCACTTGAGTATATTAAATCTAAATTTACGCAGAAATACTAAACATAAATTAGATGCATAAAGAAAATCTTGTTCTACACAAATTCTACCATAGCATGCGAAGTGACTAGAACACTACATGAGTCAACATCGCACTCCAAATAATAATTCCTACGTTAACAACCTATTTCATACTCCAACCAAAATAGTTTACAACCAAACAACAACAAAAAGATAAGCGCGCACTCAAGTGGGTGAAAGGGTGTGTGAAACATGGAAAACAACGATAATGATAAGATAAATAAGAATCAACCTTCTAGTATGCGGTGCACTCGTGCACAGTGGATAACAACAACCGCTCCCCCAGACTTAAGCTAAACAATATCTCTAGAAATTTGAAGCAACAAGAGGGGAGGAAGTGTTACCCAATGCTCAGAAATGAGCATACCAGACGATTGGCGTAAATAATCAAGAATAGTCCGCAGCATCCGCTCCATCGAACACAAAACCTGCAAGCACAAACTCAAAGCAACAAAAGCAGATACAAAAGCTGAACTAAAAGAAGTTAGATAAAAAGAAATACGAAAACAGGAAATCTGGGTTGTCTCCCAGTAGCGCTTTCATTTAACGTCCTTAAGCTGGACCAAATACCTGTATTAACAGTGTTTATAAAGAGTGCAGGAATTAAAAAGAAATACTCAAAAATAGTTCATCACAGCAAATAAAACACACATCAACTAAAAGCGCTCTTATGGTGCGCTTCTCCCGTAGCACGTAGGCGGGAGGTGAAGGCTTTAGGGCCAGCACTGGTATTACCCAATGCTCCCCTAACCTCCGCCACCTTGCCACGGAGAGCAGCAGCATGAGCGTCACGCAGAAGTTTTTCCTTTTTAAGTTTGGTGACAGTTGGAGACTGCCACCGCTGAGAGTTCTCAGATTTTTTTGCCTTAGAATCAGGTGGCGTCACTTCCGGCATCGTGGTGACTACCGGATCGGCCCACGAGATGGAGCGCTTACATAGTTTATTACATGATTCATCACACGGAGATAAATAAATATCATCCCTAACTATATTCAAGTCAACGTTTCCCGAACTGTCGTCTTCCTCCATCTCGGAGTCGAACTCTTTCCGGAAGTCGACCTCCTCTTCCTCATCCGATTGGAACTCTTCCATTCCTCCTTCACCTGTTTCTTGAACATGTATCTTTCCTGCACCGCTTAGAAATTCATCAGAAATAACGAGAGGGGGCGGAGTGAATATTTCAGTTGTGGCTTCAGGGCAAGTAGGTTGTTGCACCACATTGGTTAGGGAAATGCACCCCGTAGCAAAATCAAGGGTAGCACCGCTCTCTTTCAAGAACGGCACCCCCAAGATAGGAATGGACTGGTTTTCTTGCGGGCCTAGAACCTGAAAATCAGCTACTACAGTTGTCCCCTCAACCGTTACCTCCACATTCTTTACTTCCCCCTCAGATTGGACAATCGTGCCATTAGCGAGAATCAGCGATTTCCTTTCCTCCGTGTTCATCTCCAGCTGTAACTTCGCAACATCTTGCAGTGCAATAACGTTGCGGGTGGAACCGGAATCGCATAAAGCCTTGGTTTCAACCTTATTGATGGAGCACGAGATTACCAGCTCACTCGGTTTGGCATCTACCGCATCTCCCAGACTTTTCCCTTGATCAATAGGGTTCTTTTCCGTGTTGCTGGGCAGGGTTCCCTGCGAACGCTCGGTTAGCGCTTGAGCCAATTGGCCCAATTGCGTCTCCAAGTTTCGCATAGATGCGGTTTGATTTACCATGTTTGAATTAGCTGCAAGCAGGAATTTCTCCATCATCTCTTCTAAATTACTTTTCTTTTGGGTGGGGGGTGCTTGGTTATAATCCGGGTGCGGCGGCCTCGGTTGGCTCCCGGAGGCGTAAGCATCATTTTGATGCTGCCCCGGTGACCATCGTTGGCCGGGCGTGTTGGGATTCCAAGAGAAGTTTGGATGACTTCTCGCTCCCGGATTATAGGCGTTATTGTAAGGTGCCCCCTTGGGTTGATTTCCTACATAGTTCACAGATTCATTTAAGGTCAAGTGTGCGAAATCACCTGCCATGTGGTTCCCCAAACATTCATAAGCATGATGGCCTCCGCCTCCACATCCTTCACAAGTAATGATAGCAGCAGGCGCAGATGGAGTGGGGAGTGAGTCGACCATGAAAAGACCTCGGCCACTTCTTGGAGCATTTCTCCCTGCAGTCCAGAATGTACTGTGGGAGGCAGTGTCACGCAGAATTCGAAGGGCTTCTTCAGGAGTGTGGTTCATCAAGGTGCCACCCGCCGCAGCATCGATCATTGCCCTGTAGTTGGGCTCGATCGCGAAGTAGAACAATTCAACCACATTCCATGGTTGGAGCTCGTGGCCAGGGCAACGGCGAAGGAGATCGTTGAGGCGCTCCCATGCTTCAGCAAGGGTCTCTTGGTCAAGTTGGCAAAATGTGGCGATCTCCCGCCGCAAGCTTACAATCTTATCCACAGGGTGGAATTTAGCAAGGAACTTGGATGCGAGGGCATCCCAAGTTGCAGCAGTCCCGGGCGGAATGGAGTGGAGCCACACCTTTGCTTTGTCGCGGAGTGAAAAGGGAAACAGTCTAAGCTTAACCGTGTCGTCAGCAATCCCTGCGTAGCGGAAGGTTCCGCAAATATCAGAAAACTCCGCCAGATGCAGATGCGGATCTTCGCTGGCCAACCCCGAGAACTGAGCGTTGTTCCGGATGATGTTTAAGATCGCTGGCTTGATCTCAAACTGATTATTCATAATGTTTGGCCCGAACCCCGGATACACACTCCCAGCAGTTGGAGTGGTGTAGTCCCTCATCGTGCGGGGTCGAGGCCTGACTGCCTCCTGCTCAATCCCAGGCTGATGTTCCCCCACGCCGGGCATTCTCGGATCAACATCATTTGGGTCTACCTGATCACCCATGGCCGCTTGTACAGCCGCAGCCCGCCTTCGCGCGCGAGCAGTTCGTTCGATTTCTGGATCAAAAGGTGCGAGTTCACCTGCGACCTGCCTCTGCATGAACTGTCAAAAACAAAAAGAAAAACAGAGAAAATAAAAAACAACTGCTCGTATAACGAAAGTCACAACACAAGACGAAACACGCCTGCATTCCCCGGCAACGGCGCCAAAAACTTGATGCGCGTCGGCAAGTGCACCGGTCGCTGTCAAGTAATAATTGTGGAGAATAAATTCCCCGGATGTCGGTCTCTTGAGGAATGCAGGATGGGTGAACGAATCGCGCAGTGATTATTGTTACACAAGCGTTTCACAAACAGAAAGAGGGGTTTTTGGTTGGTTTTCCTAATTTTAACAACAACAACAGAGATGCGGGTCGAGAACACCGCTTCGCAAAGTGAGGTGGATGCAACGACCGCGATGCCGTGCTTCGTGAGGCGGATGAAGTGAACTCAAGTGCGGAAGGGTGAGGGTCGCAAACACCTCTTCACAACCGTCGTTAGCTCTTGCTAACACGGAGCAAACACCTTGCGTGCGTGTGCGAGTGAGTGAGTGAGAACGGAATGAATCATGAGCAAACCATGGAGAAAAACAAAGAAATATTCATTTTCATCAAAGTAAATATCACAATATTCATCTAGTACATGGTTCGAAGAGTGCAATGAAGGGAAAGAAGAAAGAAATAACCGGCGGTGAAGACTAGCGGCCGTTCACGGCCGGAATGGTAGGTTGTCGGGCTACCTCCGGACTCGGACGGACAATGCTTCCGGCGTAGAGAGCTGTCACAATCTCCCTACGTGCTCCGTCGTCTTCGACTCAAGGTCTCTTCTTCCTCTCACCGGGCGGAAAGCGAAAATGGTTGCTTGGAGGCTTGCGGACGATGGAGAACACTCACGGACGATGGAGGAAGGCTTGGAATGGATGGAGGAGGCTTCCCCTTGGGTTGAAGATGAAGTAGGGGCGTTCCAGGGCGGTGGTCGGCGGCGCACGGAACAGGAACCTCGCTCCCGGAACGATCGATCCGCCCTAAAATCGCAACAGGCATTTAAATAGGCGCTGGATTGAATACTGCGCACGATCATTGGCGCACGACCAGTGGTCGTGCGCACTGGAATTCTGCGATCGTGCGCACTGCCTGGACAGAACCTGCAAGAGACGAGATTATAAAATACAATGTTCGCACGACCAGTGGCGCACGACCGGTGGTCGTGCGCACTGGAGTTGATGGTCGTGCGCACTACAGCAAACAGAACTCAGAAATTTAATGGTCAATGCGCACGAGCAGTGGCGCACGACCGATGGTCGTGCGCACTGGAGTCGATGGTCGTGCGCACTGTACCAGACAGAACTCGTGAAAAAGGGTTAAGTGCGCACGATTAGTGGCGCACGATTAGTGGCGCACGACCGGTGGTCGTGCGCACTAGAACAAGTGATCGTGCGCAGTGTTCCTGTGCAGAATTGCACCGGAAACACTTGCACGCCTCCTATTCCAGCACAAACACAGATCTAGCCACTGAAAGTGGCACTTAACAACATATGAATTCTACTAAAGATAATACACACGAAAACACACCAAAGTGGGCCTAAATGTGCACCTAGCATGGGTTATCAAATATAGACTATAATAAGGCTAAAGTGCGTGATATTGACAAAATAACGGCCCGGATGAGTCCATAAATGTATATATGATCAGGACTCATCACCGCCCATCTTAATAACCTGCGAGAAAGGAAGTAAAGCGAGAACAGGAAGGAGCGAGATCTCTGAAGTGGAGGAGGAAGGAGGTTGACAGTAAATGCGGTGGTTGACTCAGTTATGACCGCCTATTTATAGCCAAAGCGAAAGGGCGGGAAGAAGTCCAAGCGTCGGCGGGTGCAGGTAGCAGCAAAAACATCACATCAAGGCCGCGGGCGAGAAAGACCTGTGGAGTTAGTACGAGCAACATTTTCGCGAGATGTATTTATCGAGAACAGAGGGCCCTAGCGAGCATTGTATAACATTAAAATGAAACAGATTTATTAGCAGCGAGCGAGAACTAATAAGAAGCTAGTAATACTTATTGTCAAACGAAATAAAGCCAACATATAAGTGGCAAGTATACAGATTACAAGCCACTGCAAGGTTGTCTAGAATAACAGCACTCGTTAACAGGAATTAAGAGTCCGCGACGAAGAAAACAGTTAGCGAGAATCATGGGGAAACCACTTCCATCTACCCCCACCCCGAGACCCGGACCGCGGCGGTACCCTAGAGTTATAATAATCCTCGGCCAAGTGACCCTCCCGGTCCATGAGATAAGCATAGTCTCTCATCCTAGCAATATGCACCTCCGTCATCGTGGCGTTCTCATCCTGGTCACGCTGCCTCGCTTGCCGGAGTCTCGCACACTCTTCCATCAAGACAGCGTGTCTATCCTCGATGGCTTCCCTGTCACGTCTCGCCTGCATGTTGAGGTCCATCAGCATCCGCCCATGTTTCCTCAGCAACTCCGCGGCTCGTTGTTTCATCATCTCAGGATCTCGCGGATCCCCTAAGAAGTCCTCCACCTGGTCAGGAAGGGGGGACATCTCGTCGTCGCCCAACTCAAAATCGGTAGGGGGATTTTCGTGATTCTCTGCGAGATATTACGAAGAGGTTAGATGGCACGCTTGAGTTCGCGCAGGGCCGGAGGTCGTCATAATGCTTACCCAGTGGGGGGCGAGAGGTCAAGGGACGGCCCTGGAACACGTTGTCGTTGTGAGGGTAGAGAGATTTACCCAGGCCGGGAGGGTAGGCTGCGTTGTTGGTCGGAGGGATCTTTGGTGGCACGGAGCCACCGGTCTCCTCGCTCGTCAGGAGTTGGAAACCGGTCTTATCTTAATTTTCTCAGGAGTAGGCGGAGGCGAAGACGGAGGCCGCGATGCTTGGCGGGCCAGAGACTTCTGGGGCGAGACTGTAAGAAGCAAGGAACGAAGGTCGGATAGTTGACAAGGAGAGGGTTGGCATGCGAGATCAGGATCATACCGGCGACATTTTTCCCATAGAGGTTGGTATCCGCCGGTGGACTATTGCGAGACCCACCAGCGGGCTCTCCAGCGTCCTCACTCGGTAAAGCATCCTGCGAGTAGGTATGAATCACAGGCAAATTTATTGACGTAAACTAGAAGGGTAGATCGTACCTTCTCATGCGGGCGATCGTCCGGGGAGGAGTCCAACAGCACAGAGCCATCCCCGGTTCGACGAGCCGCCTTCGCCTTCTTAATTTTTGGTGACTGGGCAGGGGCGGCCGATTCATCTAGGCGGGGACCCTGGTCGTGGAGGGTATCCCGCCGGCTCTCACCGCCCTCAGGCGAGCCTCGGCTTCTTCGGAAAGAGGCATCTCCAGGCAGATATAGTACCAGGAAAAAGGAAAGGAAGTGGCGGCGCATGCCATTGGGGACTCGGGACGATATTTATAGCCCATAGGGTGGGCCCCACCAAAGATTCCTGACAGATCATCAAGGTGCTGGCGAATACCAGGGGTTGGATGTTTCTTCGTGAGCATAAATATCCTCGCGAAGAGCGGGGATTATGTACAACCCCGATATTCGCCAGGCAAGGAGACACGGTTTATGAAGGCAATAGGATGGAGGTAATAAGGAAGAGAGGCCTTAGTGCCGAAGACCCTCCCTCTCGGAGGGCTCGCTGAAGGGCGAGAGAGAAGGATCGGCAAGACAAAAGCTCGCAGGCCATTTCAGGAAGATTCCGGAGTTCGACGAAAGGAGCACTGCGTTCGACGAACTCTCCAGTGGTCATCGAGCTCACCTGACTCCGTCCAGCCCACCCCTATTCGACAAAATCATCAGAAGCCAGCGAAGTGTTCTAGGCTCATTAAAGCCAAAGGGACAGTCTCGCAAGGGGAGTCACGAGACCCAGACCTCGGCAAATATTTTTGCTAGACCCAGACCTCGGCAGATATCTTCGCTAGACCCAGACCTCGGCAGATATCGTCGCGAGACCCAGACCTCGCTCAATTCTATGCTCGACAAATGTCGAACGGAGCTCAGCATTCGTCGGACGGTGCCCGATGAACAAAATATATTCTACGACAGCACTCGGCTAGTTACAGCGTAGAAGCAGTGGTCGACAAGTCGCCCATCTCAGCAAACCACGAACAACTTAGCGTTCGACATCCGTCAACCTCGTCCGTGTTCGGCGAAATGACCCACCCCTATTCGACCTGTCATTTAGGAGAGGGTTCACTTCAGCTTCTCTCTCCTCAGGCTTTCTTTGGTTAGCATTTTCAGAGCTCTCCAAGGTGCCCGAGTCTCAGCTTTGGCTTGGGAGGGGAAGCGCTCAACGATCTTTCGGGTTAGTGGAGGGACCTCCTCGCTGTGATTAAGGTCTTAGTCTTCTTTCTAGTCTTCAGTCTACCTTCTCTGAGGGATCAGTAAGGGCTAGCTGCCCCTCATTTCGGTGAGGGCCCCGAGCTCCATAAGAGGCCGAGAAATCGGTTTCAACAGTACTAGATATTGACTTCCTAAAATTCTGGGAAAATTACAGTGACACTATAATGACCTTAAAACATTAATTCAAGAAGATCATATTTTTCCAGCAAATTTAAACCCATAATTTCTATTTATCATAAAGGGGTGACAAAATGAATAAAGGGTATTTCAACATGAATAATGTCCCTAAAAATTCTATCAAACATCCCAGAGATTTATAATTGTATTCCTAACTATCTTCCATAGTTTCACAGCCTTCTCATACATTTAGCTCAGAGAAATCCTATTGTTCAGATTTGTGACCTAGGGGTAATTTTATAATTTCCTAAAGGAAAGGCCTCTGAAATTTTCTACAAAATTTACAGAGGTCCTTGCATGGCATAATAATAGGTTCCTCAGAGTTCCATAATTTTCTACAAGTTATTTGACATGAAAATTTCAAATATACCAAAATGTGACCTAATTCATATTAATCCAAAAACATAGGATTTTGATCCCAAAAATCCTAAGATTTTCTTAGATGGTGTGTTATGTCATAAAGAAAGTATGACTAAAATTTCAAAGGCTAGATCCAAGCCATTTGGTCAGAACACACAAAATAGACTTTTTGCCTGTTGGCACACCATATCACATTAGGGTAGAGACATGCAAGTGGAATTTAACCTACATGCAGAGGTCCAAATGTTCTCAATTTTTAACCATACACTAATATAGGATAAATAAGCATGACACCCAAATTTGGGGTCATTTGGAGTTATATAACTCTAGTTATTTCATTTATTTAATTTTCCATATTTTGAATAAAACTATAGAAAAATTGTCTCCAAAAATTCTGATATTTGAACCTAAGCTAGGTATATGGCACATACATGCATGGATAAAATCTCAGCTTGATTATGCTTGGCATTTAAAAGTTATACACATTCAAAGATCTGATTTCTCTTTTGACCAGCCCTACTAAAATCAGTGATGTGGGCCCTACAGTGGTCCAAATGGTCTGATTTAAATTTCAGATAAAAGTAGACATCAAGGCCTACAATAGTTATCTCATGCAACTTGTCCTAAAAAGGCCTCTAAGGGCCTCAAAATCCAGCATGAACATGCATAAGAAAGTGTGACAGATTATTTTCATTAAATTAAAATGGTCTGCAATTATCTGATCAACTAGATCACACAACTACCAGTCGTCTTCCTCCTCTAGCCAATGGCTAGGATATCCCCAACCTGGAGCAACTTAGATCTCCATTTCCCATCCATCCATCCACCTCCCTGGCCAGCCACCGCCACCACCACCTCCGTTGAGGTGGTGGCTATCGGTCGGTTGTGGTTTGGCCGTCGGAGGTGGCGGTTTCCGGCGATCCAAGCATGGAAAAATCCATGGAAAAATAACATTTTCCTCACTTTGAATCCGGCTCTGTTGATCTAGATACCTCTCCTAAATGATCTAAGAAGCTAGCACGGAGGGAGAGGAGGAAAAATCGGACCTTAGTGGGGCTTGGCGGCGGCGGCTATTGGCCATGGATCTTCTCTCCTCCGGCAACCCTTGCCATTTCCTCCATTCTCAGCCGATTCCTTCGATCCAGGATAGCAGATCAACTCTTCCAGGCCCTCTGAAGCTGATGGTGTTGTCGAAACGAAGTGGGGAGGGCTCTATGTGGAGCTGCCATTAGGAGGAGCTCAGCCACACCTTGGATGTTCCTCCTAGCTGCCAAGTGGCACTACTCCAGCCCAAATTCGGCCATGAACTGCTGTGGGGGCCCAGATCTAACCTTGGGCAAAGGAATGGAGGGCCACATGGCCTCCATTTCCAAATTTCCTCTTGCCCTTAATGGAGGAAGGGGGAATTTCCAATTTTGCGCCCATACATGTCTTTGCATGTTGAAATTGAAAGTGCACAGTTAACCTCACTAGAATTCTCTCGAGGGGGGGGGGGGGGGTGAATAGAGATTTAAAAATACTTTGTGCATTTATATATATGTGTGTAATAATCACAGATTCAAGCTTCCCACAAACCAACAAGAATTAAGCAAGTAAAGAAGAAAAATAGCAAGAAGAAAATCACAGCACAACACAAAGAAATATAGTGGTTCCCCAAACTTTGGGTAGTCCACTCTTCTACCCCCTTTGGTAGGAATTCACTAACTTGCACTGAGTCTTTTGATAAGGAGAGACTCTTAGAACCAGACTTAGTCTTTTGATAAGGAGACTCTTAGAACCAGATTGAGTCTTTGGATAAGGAGACTCTTAGAACCACTACCACTGAATGTTTTGAAGAGAGATTCTAAAAACTCTTTTACACAATTTGAAAATGAAATAAGAATGAGAAGAAGAAGTAGAATAAGTAGAAGAACAGAAGACAATATATGTAAGAAAGAATCTTCTTCCTAGCAAGAAGATTAGAATCACAAGTATAGTGAATATGATCTTTCTTCTATAGTGAGAAGGAGATTGTAAGCTTTTCTTTCTTTTGTGAGAGCATTCAGAATTTGCAGCAGAATGGCTTCAGAAGGAGGAGAAGATGAAGGCTTTTTCTTTGCTGCAGCACACTATCTCTTTTTTCAGCTTTCTTACTCTTCACTTGGGAGCTCTTCCTCTTTTTCAAATGTATATGGTGGATCACTGGTTATTATTCTCTGTCGACTTCCTTCTTATTTATAACTCTGTTTCAAAAGATATTGCTAAAGGAGAATAATAAATTAGTAGACAGAGAATTAGAAAGAGATGAAAGTTTCTATACTAATTTTATCTGTAGATGGAAAGAGTTTATTCTGATTTCAAATAATATCCAAATAAATATTAATCAAATTAGCCAAGAATCAATTAGAAGGAAAGACAGATTCAGAAAGGCTATAAAAGAATAAAATCATTCCATAAAATTCAGATCTTTAGAAAGAAGGAAAGAGATCTGGCGTGAATGTGAATTTGACATAGAAATAGACGTGCGTCGATTACTATTCGACGTAAGTGCCGAGTTCATCCCGGATGGACGTCGATAGGAGAATAAGGAAGGTGCATCGACAAAGGTGCGTCGACTTTATTAAATACGTCGACTAGAAGTCAGAGTTACGTCGACAAAGATTACGTCGAATTCTTCTTACAGTTACTTCGACTTATTCTGAGAGAAACGTCGACTACATTTCGACGTTGCGTCGAATTCTATTCGACGCATATTTACTTAGACTAACTTTTCATTCTTAGAAATTAAATTCTTCTTAATTCTAGGGGTTAAGATAAATCATTTCCCCAACTATCTCCCCTTATTTGTCTTAACCCTATTTAGAGAGAAATTGTATCAGCTTTTAATCAACACAGCAAAGCATTTATTTAGAGAAGAAATATGCTAAGAAATCAGAAGAAATCATATAAAAAGTAATTGTCTTTCACAAGATTTAAACTAGGAACTTCTTATTATACATGAAGTTGACAAAGGCAGAATAAAGTTTCCTAGATAAATTTTCAATAGCATCAAAATATTGCCCCTGGCTCTATCAGGATGCTCCTGGACATTTCTGATGATTGTGTGCAGTTTCTCCAGGATTTTGTCAGCATCAGGGAGAGTGTCATTTATAGAATAGCCCTTGCTGATGATAATTGCTGCCTTTTCATCAATCATCTCAATTGTAATGTTTTGAGGTTTCTTTTGTGTAGGCTTGGGCTCAGGTGGTCCTTGGTTGTCAACCTTTGGCCTTTATATTCTCTTCTCTGATTCCTATTTTTCAGACATTTTCCCTTTCCCTTTCCAGGGTGAGTCATTCCATTTGTCTAATCTTGCAGGTCTTTTAGGCTTCTTATAGGGAATGTAGATATCTTCTGCACACCCTACACCCCTTTTGTGCTTTTGCCCTTTTTCTCGGATGAGCCCTGCCTGAGGATTTTTCTTTTGATAAGCTTCAACATCAAACAATTTCTTTGGAAGTTTGATGGAAGATTCAGCAAGAATCTGTTCTTTAGTCATCCCCTTCTTGATCTTTTCCAGCCAGATATTCCTTTTATCTTCTACTTCTTTCCTAGCTGCTTCATATTCATACTGCTCTCTTTCTCTTATTTCTTCATGCCTCCTTTCCATGTCAGGATCATGGTATTCCTATACAGGACTGTTAGGAGTGATATTAGGCATTCTTTCAAACCTTTTTATCTCCTCAACAGCCTTTCTATATTTCTTTTCCTTTGCATAGTCTTTTCTTTCTTCTTTGGAGAACTTTTGCCAATGAGGGATGGCTTCTCTTCTTCTTTCCATTTGTCCTCTTGGTTTTACCCTAGATAGCATTTGTGGAGGTAAAGGTAGCAGAGGAGGTAGAGATGGAGGTTGAAGTGGTGGAAGATGCAGAGGTGGAGATGTAGTTTTCTTTTTAGAAGGAGAAGGTGGAGAAGGAACTTTTGAAGGAGAGGGAATTTGTTTTGTAACCTCTGGAGGAATATCCTCAAGTAAGGGTGTCTTGAGTTTGATATAGCTAGCAGAGAAGCCAGGAGAGTGATGTTGATATTCTTCCACACACAAGGGTGCCTCAATCCAGACTTGCCCCTTTAGGTCATCAGAAAAGGTTGTTTCTTCCTCCCCCTGGACGTCTATATTTTGTACTGCAACAATCTCCCCCTGAACATATGGGGCATCTACTCTGAATGCTGAATCCACAGCATGGTCTCCTTCTGTATGGTAGGAGGAAGATTCACCAATGTGTTTGTTGAAGGTGTAATCAGAGTGATTGGAGAAGATTTGAGCCTATGGTAAAAGAAAAAAATGAAGTTGGTTTAATACTTAAAGAGAGTAGTTAGAGATTGGAGAAGAGTTAGCCCTGAGCTTAAAAAAATATGAAACCTGGATAGGGGGGTTTCTGGAGACCCTCTCTCCCTGGTTTATATCCTTCAGAAAGGATGTAAGCCCTTTTGGCGACAGAGGTTGTTCTTGAAGAAGAACATGCAGCTCAGGAAGAGAAGGAGAGAGGTTGGTCAATTTGGCTTCACAGGTGGTGAGCATGTCGGCACACTCATTGGAGAAGTTGGTCAGACGTGTCTGGAAGTCATTCAGAAGTTGTTCCAGAGCATCATTTATTGTTTTGATGAGAGCAGATTGAGCAGGGGTTGGCGCCATTGATGCAGAGAGAAAGGTAGAAGACGAAGATTTTGGCAGTTTGGGAGAGTATGAGTTATGAAATAAGAGGTGTTATTTAAAGGAGGTGAAGCTGTAACACCCCAAAATCCTTAGTTTAGCGAAGTAGGCGGAGTGGTAGTGTTCCGCTCGGGATAGGCTAAAAAATTCCACAACAGTTCTCTGCGCACGACCATTGTCCTCTTCGCGCACGACCAGTGATCGTGCGCCAATGATCGTGCGTTCATTCGCAAGGAATCGGAGTTCTGTCTCGGCTTATCGCATGACCATTCTCCTCTTCGCGCACGACCAGTGATCGTGCGCCCTATTTATTCTGCTCCGCGATTTTGAGCGGAGAAGACGATCCGGCCGTCCAAATCTTTTGGAATCTGATCCAATGGCTAGGATTAAATGCTGGAGGGTCTTAGGGATTGTGAGAGGAGATTAATCCTCATTATTTTGAGGTGTTTCTCTCTCCTAGGCTAGAGGAAGAAGAAGGAGGTAAGGAAGAAGAAGGAGAGATCCCGCAATTGACGGAGCTCCGGAGCTCCGTTTCGCGAGCCGTTTCCAGATCTGGAGAGTGCAGCCCGGTGCAGTCGTTTCCCTTCGTCTAGAATCTCGGATCCATGGCGAAGAAGAACGCTCCTAGGGTAACGATTCTTCCTCTCGATTCTTTGGACTTGTCATTTGTCCTCTCCTTCATTTCTCTATGCTTGCATGAGGAATCCCTTTCACCAAATGGGTGAAGTGTAGGATTTTCCTCAAGTTCTTCGGAACTCCGGGTCGATTGTGTCCATCCCCAGCATATTGCATGTAGAAAATCTGGTAGTCGTGCGGATTTAGGCATTTTGTGTGAAGCCTATTCGTGGTCGTGAGCCCGAATCGGTGATGCTTGGTTTGCGACGTTGCATTTAGGTTAAGCCTAGAATGCGTGTCGCAGAATGACTCCGTGAAATCATCTTTAGTATTGCGGGATTTAAATTGTAGGCGTCTTGTGAAGATCCTAACGAAAGCCCCATGCTTTGAGATTGGATGAAGGCAAACCTTCACCATGAAATTGATGCGGAGTGTATTGTACCTCCTTTGTTGAATATTTGTGGAGCCTAGAACCCTGCAAAGGGGTTAGGTGCGTAGCTTATATTTTGTGTAGCACGCGAAAGTGATAAACTCTTACGGGCCGAGGTGAAGCCGTACCCGCGTCGTGCGATAGATCGCGACGATTAGAGCACGGGCAAAGCTAAACCGAACCCGTTTCCATGCAGATCGGTAAGAGGTCCCTACCTCATGTAAACCGTGTGATCATGGGAGAAGTCGTAGAAGGTGATTTTCCTAGACCGACCAAAAGCTCTTTTTCCCACCTAAGGCGATGGCCCTTACGGTGGAGTGTTTTGTGGAATTGATGTTGTTAGCCTCATGCGGTTGTTTAGGCGGTTGTGGGGAACCTTCTGGTGAACCCAACCAACATCATGTGCATACCTAGGTTCCCTCCTTTTTGATGCTCAACCTAGAAGATTGAATGTGCTTGAAACCTCACCTTGTGTAGTTGCACCTTCTTTATATTAGTACTTATGCTAGTATGACTTGCTTGCAGGGTAGAAGCTCCGCCACCCCGATAAAGGGGTGGGGTCGTTATAATTTGGTCAGCTGTGCTGACCGTTACTTTGTTTGCCACCGCTTGGTGGAATGTTCTTATGTAGGTGCAGGTGAGCCTAGTGGGAAATAGCGGGCGGTGGCCCCTTTGCTGAGTTGGCCCTTGAAGGCCAACCTCCTTTTTTTAGCTTTCTCATGTATTGCCGGCCTGCGTGCCGATGTATGTTTTGGAGTTTTAGTACATTTGTTAAATGTAAGGCCTTAAGGCCATAACTCTATTTCATGGTTTCATTCCTATGATAGTGGACAATTCTAATGGAAATGTTAAATCTTTATGTTTCCGCTAGTGTTTAGTATACTTTATTGTAGTTTCATTCTGTTTATCACCTTTTAACTCCTAGCTAGTGTGGTTTGTATGGCGTGGGGTCCCGACCGGACCTACTGTTATACTATTCGTACTGGCAGGGTGTTACAATTTGGTATCAGAGGTGGTGTCGATCCGTAGTTTAGCGAATTCGGGACGAATTCCTTTTAAGGGGTGGTGCGCACGGGTTGTGCATTCACCTAAAATGAAAAAAAAAACTAATAAGAATGTCCACTTAGGAATGAAAAAACATACTTGTTTGCGGAACCTGAGCATTCCATGATTGATGTTTGATATGTTGTGGGTCACTAAATTGTGCCTTGCATGATTAAAGGTGACTAGAAGTGCTGCGGGGCAGTCTCGACCCCGTAACACAGCTGAAAGTAGTGGGTCGGCTGAAGTGCCAGCGACCACTCCTTCGGCTGAGATGATCAGAATGGTCGCAGAAGCGGTCTTCGCGATGATCAATGCTCAACCGCAAAGGCTTGCGCAGCTTGCTACGCCTACTACAGCTGCGGCCCCGGTGATCGAACCTGCAGTGGAACCTGCGGTGGAACCGAGGGTTGAGGCCCCTGTGCCAGTAGCTGCAGTGGAACCTGCGGTAGCGCCAAGGGTGGAACGTCAAGTTGCGCAAGTAGCTGTGGGGCTAGTGCGTGACCAGCAATTAAAGCACTTCCTGAGCTTTAATCCTCCTACCTTCTCGGGATCTGAGTCCCCAACGGAGGCAGAAGACTGGTTGTTGAGAGTTAGAAGAACTCTGAGGGCGACAGCGACGGACGAAGCCATGATGGTCACCTTAGCCACTTTCCTTCTTGATGGAGAGGTTGTGCTGTGGTGGGAAGAGCAGGAGCTGCATAAGTTCTGCGGTAGAGATATTACTGAAATCACAATGGCTGAGTTTTCAAAGTCGTTCCTCCAGAGGTTTATCCCCTCTGCCCAGCGCATTGCGTTACAAAACCAGTTCTTGAGGTTGACACAAGGTGATCGCTCCGTTGATGATTACTTGCATGAGTTTACCAGACTAAGTCGCTATGCGGGGTCCTTGGTCGAGGATGACGAGACAAAGACAAATAAGTTCTATGAAGGGCTTCAGGACGAGTTGAGGCTGCTCCTCGCAGGCCCCATGACGTTTGGCTTCCAGGTGATGGTCCAAACTGCCAGATCCCTAGAGTTGGACATGAAGAGGGTACAAGCAAAAACCGTGGCAAAGAAACCTGAGTTTCATGCGCCGGCCTCTCAGTCCAAGTCAGAGTTCAGAAAGAACAAAAGGAAGTTCAAACTGGCGGAGCAAACCCGCTCAAATGTTTCGGGAGCAACGACTGTGCGGGGTCCTATCACGTGTTTCACCTGCGGGAAGGTGGGACACAAGGCCGCAGTGTGTCGAAGTGGTCCTCCGAAGGCAGAGAACCGAGCGTTGGACCATGCTCGTGCTGCGGAAAAGGGTAAAGCTGTGGAATCTTCGGCTTCCCAACACATTATTCCGACTCAGCCGAGAGTCTATTCGCTTGGCCAGCAAGAAGCTATACGACAAACTGATGTCGTCACTGGTACGAATTAGAAGTTAGCTTTTACAGCTATATATATATAATTCATACTATTGTACGACTATATGCTTTATTTGTGTACAATTAGGTTTCATCCTAATTTTCAACTATCCGGCGAGAGCTCTATTTGATACGGGTGCATCGCACACTTTTCTGTCTGAGGACTTCGTGGTGCGAATCAGAGTGTCGTCTACCTTTGTAGAGGATAGATTGGAAGTAGTGCTACCCAATGGATCTCGAATGAGTGCGGATAGGAAGAGTCGTGTAAAGGTGCGGATCGGAAATCAGGATTTCGATTTGGAAGCATCGTTATTACCGTTAGCTGAATTCGATGTGATCTTCGGCATGGACTGGCTCTCAGAGCAGCGAGCATGCATAGATTGCAATTCAAAGGAGATCACTCTGGGAAAGAACACCGAAGGAGAAACCACATTCGCCGGTATGCGAGGAGCAAGCAAGACGCTGATGTCTGCTCTCCAAGTGGTTAAAGCGGTGAGAAAAGGCGCCGAGTTGTTCTTCACTTTGTTGGAGGCTTCGGAGCCAAAGCCCAGGTTATGTGATGTCCCAGTTGTAGCGGAGTACGCCGACGTGTTTCCTAACAAACTCCCTGGGGCTCCGCCTCATCGGGAGATTGATTTCTGTATCGAGTTGGTGCCAGGTGCCAAACCTGTGGCCCGCTCACCATACCGGATAGCGCCAAAGGAACTGGCAGAGCTGAAGGTCCAATTGCAAGAGCTGCTAGAGCAAGGCTACGTACGTCCAAGTTCATCGCCTTGGAGTGCACCGGTCCTCTTTGTGAAAAAGAAGGACGGGAGCTTGCGTCTATGTATTAATTATCGAGAGCTAAATAAGTTGACCGAGAAGAACCGATATCCGATTCCAAGAATCGATGATTTATTCGACCAACTGGTTGGGTCGACGGTTTACTCCAAGCTGGACCTAAGGTCCGGCTATTATCAACTGCGAATAAGGGAATGTGACATTCCAAAAACTGCGTTCAGTACCCGTTTTGGGAACTATGAGTTCACGGTGATGCCGTTCGGTCTGTCTAATGCACCGTCGGTATTCATGGACTTAATGAACAGGACGTTTCGAGAGTATTTGGGTCAATTTGTGATCGTCTTCATCGACGACATTTTGGTATACTCTCAGTCGAAAGAGGAGCATGTAGGGCATCTGCACGCAGTTCTGAGCACCTTGAGGAGGAGTCAGCTATATGCCAAGTTCTCCAAGTGCGAGTTTTGGCTATCATCAGTAGCATTCCTTGGTCATGTTGTTAGTGGAGAAGGAATTGCAGTTTATCCGTCGAAGATAGAAGCGGTCCGAGCGTGGCCTTTGTTGAAAAATGTAGCGGAAGTCCGAAGTTTCTTAGGACTTGCTGGCTATTATAGGCGCTTTGTGGAAAACTTCTGGAGGATTGCACTCCCTCTCACTAAACTGACTAGGAAAGATCATAAGTTCGTTTGGTCGCCCGAGTGCGCACGAGCTTTTGAAGAGCTGAAGAGTCGTCTGACCACGGCGCCCATTCTATGCTCGCCATGTGGTATGGAAGGCTACGAAATTTATAGCGAGGCCTCGGGGAGTGGTTTGGGTTGTGTCCTAGTGCAGTTCGGAAAGGTAATTGCCTACGGCTCCCAGCAACTGAAGGTTCATGAGAGGAATTACCCGGTCCATGATTTGGAGCTAGCGGCTGTGGTATTTGCTCTTAAGCCGTGGAGGCATTATTTGCATGGCGTGAAGATCGACATCTTTACCGACCACAAGAGCCTCAGGTACCTGCTGGATCAAAGGGAGTTGAATATGCGTCAAAGGAGGTGGATGGAGTTCCTTGGGGACTACACCTTCAACATCAAGTATACTCCTGGAAAGGGAAATGTAGTTGCGGACGTGTTGAGTCATCGGGCTCCCGCTCAGGCAAATTGGATTTTGATGCACGATGAGCATCTAATCCGCGAGCTGGAAGAAATGGAGATCATTTGCGTTGATCAAAGAGCGTCTACTTCAGCATGCTTGAACTGGACGGAGGTTCAATACCACCTTATCGACCGAGTTCGACAGGCATTGGAGCTGGACAAGAGCATGAAACGCTATAAAGCGGAAACCGTTGACGGGTTAAACACTGATTTCTCTTTCGAAGATGGCCTTATGTGGAAGAATGGTAGATTGTGCGTCCCAAACGTTGGTACTCTACGGGCGGAGTTGATGTACGAGGCTCATCATACCAAGTACTCGATCCACCCTGGGAGCACGAAAATGTACATGGACATGAAGAAACTTTTCTGGTGGCCGGGTATGAAGAAAGACATTGCCCTCTACGTGGCCAAGTGTAACACTTGCGCGTTGGTGAAGGTAGAATGTCAACGTCCTGGTGGATTTTTGAAGTCCTTGCCGATTCTGGAATGGAAGTTTGACGATATTTCGATGGATTTCGTGCACGGATTACCGAGATCGCAATAGGGAAACGACGCCATCTGGGTGATCGTGGACCGATTGACGAACGTATCACATTTTATTCCGAACCGGAAGGATGATTCTGTAGAAAAGCTAGTGAAGCTCTATGTCGATAGTATTGTGAGGCTGCACGGTGTCCCTCGTAGCATCGTCAGCGATCGGGACGGGCGTTTCACATCGAAAGATTGGAGGCTTATCCATGAACTGTTTGGCACTAAATTGAAGTTCAGCACGACCTTCCACCCGCAAACGGATGGACAGACCGAGAGGACCAAAAGGACTATGGAGGATATGCTCTGAATTTGCGCTCTAGATTTTGGAAAGAAGTGGGAAGATCATCTCTATATGATCGAGTTCGCCTACAATAATAGCTACCAAGCCAGTATAAAGATGGCTCCTTTCGAGGCCCTCTATGGTAAGAAGTGTCGCACGCCGTTGTCTTGGGCAGAAACGGGCGATACTAAGCTATTAAAGCGAAAGGATGTTGAGGAAGCAACTTCGACGATCCGAACTATACGTGAAAGGCTATTGATTGCCCAGGATAGGCAAGCAAAATACTTCAACGCCAAGCATAGGAACCTAGAGTTCGCCGTCGGTGACCGGGTTTACTTGAAGATCAAACTGTTCAAAGGGGTATCAAGGATTCGACGCTTGAAAAAGCTCAGTCCAAGGTACTTAGGACCGTTTGAGATCGTGGAGCGTGTTGGTGATGCGGCTTATCGACTTGCACTATCTGCAGAGCTGAGCGGTCTACACGACGTGTTTCACATTTCAGTTTTGAGAAAGGCGGTGCAAGAGCCTACTCACATCGTTGTAGTTGGCAAAGTGCCGGTTGATAGTGGGTTGTCAACGAAAGTCAAGCCCTTACGCATCGAAGATACCGAAGTAAAGCAGTTGCGGAACAAGTCCATTCGGATGGTGAAAGTCCGGTGGGATAATTGCGGCCGAGAGGAGCTATCTTGGGAGAGAGAGCAAGCGATGCTTGCGGAGTACCCCGAGCTATTCCTCTCAGGTAATTTATAACTGTAATTCCTGCTATTACTGTTTTCGAAATTTCGGGACGAAATTTTTTTAAGGGAGGTGGAGTTGTAACACCCCAAAATCCTTAGTTCAGCGAAGTAGGCGTAGTGGTAGTGTTGCGCTCGGGATAGGCTAAAAAATTCCACAACAGTTCTCTGCGCACGACCATTGTCCTCTTCGCGCACGACCAGTGATCGTGCGCCAATGATCGTGCGTTCATTCGCAAGGAATCGGAGTTCTATCTCGGCTTATCACACGACCATTCTCCTCTTCGCGCACGACCAGTGATCGTGCGCCTGTGATCGTACGCCCTGTTTATTCTGCTCCGCGATTTTGAGCGGAGAAGACGATCCGGCCGTCCAAATCTTTTGGAATCCGATCCAATGGCTAGGATTAAATGCTGGAGGGACTTAGAGCTTGTGAGAGGAGATTAATCCTCATTCTTTTGAGGTGTTTCTCTCTCCTAGGCTAGAGGAAGAAGAAGGAGGTAAGGAAGAAGAAGGAGAGATCCCGCAATTGACGGAGCTCCGGAGCTCCGTTTCGCGAGCCGTTTCCAGATCTGGAGAGTGCAGCCCGGTGCGGTCGTTTCCCTCCGTCTAGAATCTCAGATCCATGGCGAAGAAGAACGCTCCTAGGGTAACGATTCTTCCTCTCGATTCTTTGGACTTGTCATTTGTCCTCTCCTTCATTTCTCTATGCTTGCATGAGGAATCCCTTTCACCAAATGGGTGAAGTGTAGGATTTTCCTCAAGTTCTTCGGAACTCCGGGTCGATTGTGTCCAACCCCGGCATATTGCATGTAGAAATTCCAGTAGTCGTGCGGATTTAGGCATTTTGTGTGAAGCCTATTCGTGGTCGTGAGCCCGAATCGGTGATGCTTGGTTTGCGACGTTGCATTTAGGTTAAGCCTAGAATGCGTGTCGGAGAATGACTTTGTGAAATCATCTTTAGTATTGCGGGATTTAAATTGTAGGCGTCTTGTGAAGATCCTAACGAAAGACCCATGCTTTGAGATTGGATGAAGGCAAACCTTCACCACGAAATTGATGCGGAGTGTATTGTACCTCCTTTGTTGAATATTTGTGGAGCCTAGAACTCTGCGAAGGGGTTAGGTGCGTAGCTTATATTTTGTGTAGCACGCGAAGGTGATAAACTCTTACGGGCCGAGGTGAAGCCGTACCCGCGTCGTGCGATAGATCGCGACGATTATAGCACGAGCAAAGCTAAACCGAACCCGTTTCCATGCAGATCGGTAAGAGGTCCCTACCTCATGTAAACCGTGTGATCATGGGAGAGGTCGTGGAAGGTGATTTACCTAGACTGACCAAAAGCTCTTTTTCCCACCTAAGGCGATGGCCCTTACGGTGGAGTGTTTTGTGGAATTGATGTTGTTAGCCTCATGCGGTTGTTTAGTCGGTTGTGGGGAACCTTATGGTGAACCCAACCAACATCATGTGCATACCTAGGTTCCCTCCTTTTTGATGCTCAACCTAGAAGATTGAATGTGCTTGAAACCTCACCTTGTGTAGTTGCACCTTCTTTATATTAGTACTTGTGCTAGTATGGCTTGCTTGCAGGGTAGAAGCTCCGCCACCCCGGTAAAGGGGTGGGGTCGTTATAATTTGGTCAGCTGTGCTGACCGTTACTTTTTTTGCCACCGCTTGGTGGAATGTTCTTATGCAGGTGCAGGTGAGCCTAGTGGGAAATAGCGGGCGGTGGCCCCTTTGCGGAGTTGGCCCTTGAAGGCCAACCTCCTTTTTTTAGCTTTCTCATGTATTGCCGGCCTGCGTGCTGATGTATGTTTTGGAGTTTAGTACATTTGTTAAATGTAAGGCCTTAAGGCCATAACTCTATTTCATGGTTTCATTCCTATGATAGTTGACAATTCTAATGGAAATGTTAAATCTTTATGCTTCCGCTAGTGTTTAGTATACTTTGTTGTAGTTTCTTTCTATTTATCACCTTTTAACTCCTAGCTAGTGTGGTTTGTATGGCGTGGGGTCCCGGCCGGACCTACTGTTATACTATTCGTACTGGCAGGGTGTTACAGAAGCGTCGAAAAGGAAACAGAAATCAAGGTATATTAGGTAACCAATCGTCAAAATAAGAAGGGAATATTTGTTTCCAGTTTTATTATGAAGTCGACGTTATGTCGAATTGGTGTCGACGCATGGTCATTGATGTCGACGTATGCATCAATATGGAGTCGACGCTTCGTCGAAACATTGTCAGCCTAATGTCCTATCGACATGGTCGTAGACTTGCGTCGAGATTATATCAACGGTGCGTTGATAAGGGATCGACGTATCTTTGTCCTTAAGAAATCAATGCTAGCGTCGAGTTCCTCTCGACGGTGCATCGATAGGTAATCGACGTGTCATTAAGTACTTGCTCAGTTTTCCTGATTTCTTTTAGATTTCCCCAACACTGGTGTTTACAAGCTTCCATCAAGCATTCCCAAGGTGTTGATAAAGTAAGTATGCTTAGTTTCATCTAAGGGTTTGGTAAAAATGTCTGCTCTTTGACTATCTGTAGGAATATATTCTAAGGTTATCTTTCCTTTTTCTACATTGTCTCTAAGAAAGTGATGTCTGATCTCTATATGTTTGGTTCTACTATGAAGGACAGGGTTGGATGCTATGGATATAACACTAGAGTTATCACAATAAATTTTAGAGTTATTGACTTCCAATTTATAGTCAAGAAGCTGATTTTGCATCCAGAGGATTTGTGAACAACAGCTCCCAGCAGCTATATATTCAGCTTCAGCTGTTGAGGTTGAGACTGAAGTTTGTTTCTTACTGAACCATGATATTAATCTGTCACCTAGGAATTGGCAAGTACCAGATGTGCTTTTTCTATCAACCCTACATCCAGCATAGTCTGCATCTGAGAATCCTATTAATTCAAAATTTGTTTCTGCTGAGTACCACAGACCTAGTTCAGGTTTTCCCTTTAGGTATCTAAGAATCATTTTTATAGAGGTGAGATGGGATTCTTTTGGATCAACCTGAAATCTAGCACATATGCAGGTTGCAAACAAAATGTCAGGTCTGCTAGCTGTTAGATAGAGAAGGGATCCTATGATTGCCCTATATGTCTTTTGATCTACTGATTTTCCCTTATCATCCTTTTCTATAATGGCATTAGTTGCCATAGGTGTTTTCATGGTAGAGGATGATTCCATACCAAACTTTTTGATTAACTCTTTAATGTATTTAGATTGTGAGATAAAGATTCCCTCACTGCTTTGTTTCACTTGTAGCCCTAAGAAATAAGAGAGTTCTCCCATACTACTCATTTCAAATTTTGATTGCATCAAATTAGCAAATCTTTTACAAAGTTTAGGATGAGTGGAGCTAAAGATGATATCATCTACATAGATTTGCACAAGAAGGAGTTGATTTTTATGGGTTCTAGTAAAAAGTGTTTTATCTACTTTTCCTCTTTCAAAAGAATTTTCTAAAAGGAAGTTGAAGAGAGTTTCATACCAGGCTCTAGGTGCTTGCTTAAGACCATAAAGTGCTGTGTTAAGTCTATAAACAAAGTTAGGTGAGGAGGGATTGACAAAACCCGGTGGTTGCTCTACATACACTTCTTCTTGAAGGTCAGCATTCAGAAAAGCACTCTTGACATCCATCTGGTAGACTTTCATCTTCATGAAGGCTGCATAGGCAAGAAAGAGTCTAATTGCTTCCAATCTGGCTACTGGAGCAAAGGTTTGATTGTAGTCTATTCCTTCTTCTTGTCTGTATCCTTGTGCTATACAAGTCTTGCCTTGTTCCTGACAATTACTCTAGTGAAATCTAGCTTGTTCCTGTATACCCACTTTGTACCAATAACTGGGTAGTTTTTTGGTCTCTCAACTAGGTTCCACACTTTGTTTCTCTCAAATTGGCTTAGTTCTTCTTGCATGGCTATAATCCAGTGAGGATCACAATTTGCTTCCTCAAACTTCTTTGGTTCAACCTGAGATAAGAAGCATTGGAGCATCATCCCATTGGAGACTTGGTGTCTTGTTCTTACTCCAGTATTGGGGTCTCCAATTACTTGGGATTGTGGATGATTTTTCATGTTGATCCTTGTCCTGCTTGAATTTGTCAGATGCTCTTCTCCCTCATTAACAATGGGATCATTGCCCAACTGTTCATCCTGAACCATGTTCTTTTGTGGGAGTTGGTTTTGATTGCTCTTCTCTGAACCTTCTTCATGCTCTTGTTCAGACTCCTCACTTGGTTCCTGTAGCTGGTTTTCTTTCCCATTGTCTCTGTTCTCTAGAGTCAGTTGTTCAAGCTGAGTCTCTATGCTGCTATCTTCCTGTGGAAAAGGATTGGTGGAAGTTTCCTCCCCCTTAAACAGCATGTTAGTTTCATCAAATATAATGTGCATAGATTCTTCAATTCTGAGAGTTCTCCTGTTATAGCATCTATAAGCTTTACTGGATGATGAGTACCCCAGAAATATTCCATCATCAGACTTCTTGTCAAACTTGGCAAGATGATCTTTCCCATTATTTAGAATAAAGCAAGCACATCCAAAAATTTTAAAGTATTTAACAATGGGTGTTTTTTCCATCAGAAGCTCATATGGAGTTTTTGCCTTAGTTTTGTGAATGAGGCTTCTATTTAGAACATAGTTTGCAGTGTTGACTGCTTCAGCCCAGAAGGTTTTTGGTAATCCTGATTCTGCAAGTAAGGTCCTTCCTGATTCAATTAAAGTTCTATTCTTTCTTTCAGCAACTCCATTTTGTTGAGGGGTTCTAGGGGCTGAAAAACTTTGTTTAATACCTATATCCTCACAGAAACTACAAATTGACTGATTTTCAAATTCAGTCTCATGATCACTCCTGATAATTGAAACATGAGTATTGAACTCAGATTGAATCTGTCTTATGAATCTTGAGAGATTCTTATGGGTTTCAGACTTGGCCCTTAGAAAGAATACCCAGCTAAACCTAGAATAATCATCTACAATAACTAAGGTATAAGACTTTCCACCTTAGCTCTGAGTGGATATGGGACCAAAGAGATCCATGTGCAGTAAGTAGAGGATCCTAGGGAAGTCATCCTTACCAATTGGTTTGAAGGATGACTTGGTTTGTTTTCCTAGTTGGCCAGGTCTACATGGGGAGTCCTTAGAGAATCTACCCTTTGGTAGGCCCCTTACTAGGTTATTCTTTGATAGTTTACTAATGGTTTTGTAGTTTAGATGACCCAGTCTCCTATGCCATAATTCACTTTTATTAATAATATTATTGAACAAACAAACTTCTGTGGGTGAGGAACTAAAGTCTACTATATATACCTTCCCTTTTCTAATTCCATTAAGTACTATGGCACCAGTCTTGATATCAATAATATGGCAAAATAGTGTGGTGAATTTTACCTCATACTTACCACTGTCACATATCTGAATTATACTTATCAGATTGTACTTCAGTCCTTTGACTACTGCCACATTCTTGAAGGTAACTTTCCCTTCTTTGAAATCTCCAAAGCCCCTGGTTTGGCCACAGCTAGAGTCTCCAAATGTCACTGGTGGTCCAAGTCTATCCTCAAAATTGATTAATAGGTTTTTGTACCCTGTCATGTGCATGGAGCATCCACTTTCCAAGTACCACACCAGCCTGGAGATGTGATACATCTGCACATAAAATTTTAAACATTAGTTTGGACCCTCCTAAGCTGGGGTCCATTCCTCCCAACAGTGAAAGGTTTAATGAAAGAATAAGTGGGTTTTTCAGAATATCCTTCCTCCTTTAGGGGTATTGGCTTATCATACCAGTTTTCTTTTGTATTGTTGCTGAAATAGTGTTCATAATAAAAGGAAATGGATTGAGAAGACTTTTTGGAAAAGGAGACATTTTTGTTAGATTGGTTGCGTCGATATGAATTCGACGTATGTTTAAAGTTGCGTCGAGTGGAAGTCGACGCTTCCTTCATTTTGTGGTTACTTTTAGTCGAAGCATAGGAGAGATTGCGTCGATTGGGAGTCGACGTATTTTGGTGTCTGCGTTGATTAGAAATCGATGCATTATTCGACGCATTCGACGCAAGTTTGTTTCTTTTCTGAGGATATTTACCTAGGATTCCTTCATGCATAGTGAGATTATTTTTGTTAAAAACAGTGGTTGTTTCTGGATTTTCTTGTGATCTTTCTCCTGTCAAATGATTCTCCCTAGAGAAGTGAATAGGATGTCTCTAGACAGATTTGCTGGGTGATTGAGGTTTGGGTTCTAAGTCAGTGTTATATTCTAGTTGTCTAAATCTATCAGTGAGATTGTTAGAGATATTCTTGAGCTTCTGACTTCTGCCATTTAGAGAGTCTTCAAAGGCTTTTGCCTTTGCTAGCTTCTTTCTTAGTGCTAGATTTTCAGTATTGATTTTATCTAGTTGCTCCTCTGAGAGTCCTAGACTGAGCTTATAGTTTTTATGTTGTGTATTTATTTGTTTGAGATTGTTTAGTTCATTTCTTAGTTCCTTTACTTCTTTCTCAGATTTGACTAGATCTAAACAGAGTTCTTTGAAACTATTTTTGAAATGAGTGGAAGAGAAATCTATATCATCAAATATATTTACCAGAGATGTATCTTCAGGCTTTTCAGTAGCCATCAAACCAGTTTCCTCTTGCTTAGCCTTTTCCTGATCATCTTCAGATGAGGTACTTCCTTCAGATTCTGAATCACTCCATGATTGAGCAATGAACCCTTTCTCTTTCTTCTTCTTCTTCTTTAGATCTGTTCTTTTCAGATCTTTCTTATTGCTGATCTCTTTAGGACATTCAGGTGCAATGTGTCCAGGTTTCCTGCAAGAATAACAGATAATCTCTTTATTAGGAGTTTTGTCATACCTGGTTTTTGAGTCTCTCCTTCTGGATCCTTCTGTTTTGATCCACTTCTTGAACCTTCTGGCCAGTAGACTGATCATCTCTTCATCATTTGTAGAGGGTTCACCTTCAGTAGCCTTCCAAGCAATGCTCTTTTATTTTGAGAGTGGAGGAGCCTTTTCTTTCTATTCTTTCTCAGCTCTTGTTTTCAACAACTGTTCATAAGATCTTACTTTACCCAACAGGACATCTGTTGAGATTTCTTTTTGACTTCTGGAGTCTTTAATTGGCCAGATTCTTGAATACCAAGAGCTTGGGAAGCAAGTTAGCAATTTGTCATTTATCTCAGTGAGAGATATGTCCTTTTCAAGCGTTCTTAACTCATTTACTATGAGGCTGAATCTGGCATACATGTCTGCAACACTTTCACTTTCTTTCTTCTGGAAGTTTTCATATTGAGAGATGAGTAATGCCTTTCTGTCCTTTCTCTCATCAGCACTTCCTTCTACCATTTTAGAGAGAGCATCCCATATTTCCTTAGCTGACTCACATTCAGCAATCTTTTGGAAGATTTCATCTGTGAGGGTTGAGACTAGGATGTTCATAGCCTTAGCATCATATGCTTGGGCTTTCTTTTCTTCATTTGTCCATTCAGCCTTTGGAGCAAGTGTTTCAGTTAGTTTTCCACTTGAGTCCTTTCTGAATGGCTTGGGAGGACCTGTCATAATAATATCAAATAATTCCCCATCAATAGAGTTTAGATAAATTTTAATTCTTGTTTTCCAAAGTGCAAACTTTTCAAGGTTGCAAATTGGTGGTCTGGTGGAAGCATAATCTTTGATTTGTGCCATGTGAAAAATAATTTTTAGAAATATATATATATATAAGACGTAGGATCTTTTTGATCAAGGAGTTAACCTTTTTAGATCAACCTAGCTCTGATACCAATTGAAAGTGCACAGTTAACCTCACTAGAATTCTCTAGAGGGGTGAATAAAGATTTAAAAATACTTTGTGCAATTATATATATATATATATGTGTGTAATAATCACAGATTCAAGCTTCCCACAAACCAACAAGAATTAAGCAAGTAAAGAAGAAAAATAGCAAGAAGAAAATTACAGCACAACACAAAGAAATATAGTGGTTCCCCAAACTTTGGGTAGTCCACTCTTCTACCCCCTTTGGTAAGAATTCACTAACTTGCACCGAGTCTTTTGATAAGGAGACTCTTAGAACCAGACTGAGTCTTTTGATAAGGAGACTCTTAGAACCAGACTGAGTCTTTTGATAAGGAGACTCTTAGAACTACTACAACTGAATTTTTTGAAGAGAGATTCTAAAAACTCTTATACACAATTTGAAAATGAAATAAGAATGAGAAGAAGAAGTAGAACAAGTAGAAGAACAGAAGACAATATATGTAAGAAAGAATCTTCTTCCTAGCAAGAAGATTAGAAGCACAAGTATAATGAATATGATCTTTCTTATATAGTGAGAAGGAGATTGTATGCTTTTCTCTCTTTTGTGAGAGCTTTCAGAATTTGCAGCAGAATGGCTTCAGAAGGAGGAGAAGATGAAGGCTTTTTCTTTGCTGCAGCACATTATCTCTTTTCTCAGCTTTCTCACTCTTCACTTGGGAGCACTTCCTCTTTTTCAAATGTATATGGTGGATCACTGGTTATTATTCTCTGTCGACTTCCTTCTTATTTATAACTCTGTTTCAAAAGATATTGCTAAAGGAGAATAATCAATTAGCAGACAGAGAATTAGAAAGAGATAAAAGTTTCCATACTAATTTTATTTGTAGATGGAAAGAGTTTATTCTGATTTCAAATAATATCCAAATAAATATTAATCAAATTAGCCAAGAATCAATTAGAAGGAAAGAGAGATTCAGAACGGCTATAAAAGAATAAAATCATTCCATAAAATTTAGATCTTTAGAAAGAAGGAAAGAGATCTGGCGTGAATGTGAATTTGACATAGAAATCGACGTGCGTCGATTACTATTCGACGTAAGCGCCGAGTTCATCCTGGCTGGACGTCGAGAGGAGAATAAGGAAGGTGCGTCGACAAAGGTGCGTCGACTTTATTAAATACGTCGACTAGAAGACAGAGTTATGTCGACAAAGATTACGTCGAATTCTTCTTAGAGTTACTTCGACTTATTCTGAGAGAAACGTCGACTACATTTCGATGTTGCGTCGAATTCTATTCGACGCATTTTACTTAGACTAACTTTTCATTCTTAGAAATTATATTCTTCTTAATTCTAGGGGTTAAGATAAATCATTTCCCCAACAGAAATAAGTGGGCAAAGTAGGTCATTATGCATTGTGGGCTTCAGAATGGGCCTTGGTTAAGGCTTTAATCCATTTGCATTTGGTTTGAATCCAATTTAAGCCCAATTTAGGTATAATTGACCCCATGTTGACTTTTGAGTTGACTTGGTCAATTGGGTGGGTTGACTGGTCCAAGATGTTGACATTGAGTCCAATGACACTACCCAAGGTTTGTTTCGTAGTGAAGGCCTACTTGAGCCAATTTGGCCAATATGTGTGATTTTGACCAAAATTGGGGAAAGGTTGACTTTGGTCAATTTGGTCAAATTGTTGACCCCATGATGGGGCTTTTGGGTCCATAGGATTCCTTTAAGTGTTTAAAATCCATTGGTGGAATCAATTTGTAGGTGTGAGTTCATGTTGAGCTAGTTTGACTTAGGTTGACTTGAGTCCTATAGGAGATCACATGTGAGTTCACCTAACCCTATGTGTCCTAAGGTTGCAACTTAGCACAAACTCACGACACTCACCACTTGTCTCACACTAATTGAAGTTAAGGGGTATAGAAGTTCTGAGGATGTTACAAATCCCAATAAACAAAAGAATAATTTCGTACCCAAAATTCAAGTTCGGGTCTATGGGGTTCCACTTATGGAGGTAGTATGAGGGTTGTTCAGTCATTAAACCTGACATCGTTTCCAGGGGGTTTATATTGACATCAAAAGTCTATATGCAGATTTCTAGAACATTCCCGTATTAATACTTCAAGGTGTCCACTTCTCAAATTACAATCCACGGTATGGGTATTCTATATTATCACCCCAACTCTTCTTTGTGAATGAAGTAAGATGTTTACTCAGAGATTGAATCTAGTAAAATTCCCAGAGCTTGCCACTGATATGAAAAGTCGTACATCAAATGTTCATGACATTTCAACGTCAATAATTCAGGAAAATAATTTTTCAAGTTGTAGTCTCAAATTGTACTTGTGAAGGAAGCTTGTTATTTATTCAAGGATTAATTCTAGCAAAATTTTTCCGAGCTTCCTATGGGTATGAGAAGTCCATGTGCAAATTTCTATGACAATCCAGTAACTATATTTCATGGTATAAATTTCTATGTTTAAGACGACACATACCTCAATAATCTAGCCATAAGCATGAACTTATTAATGGTGAAAATTCAACCTAGGTGCACATATAGTAATCTTTCCTGAATCCTTTCATACAGTTCAGCATCGACCAATACGTATGAGTCAATAAATCACCAAGTTCATTATACTCGTGAGATTATCACTACTAAGTTTAAACCATAATCCAACCTCTAATGTTATGTTTTATGAGAGGTCATATTTCCCAATATCACATATTACTCTCCAAACCATACATCATTCTTCGGAATAATAATGACATTTGTCCTTCAATTCCCAGGCTCGTCAAGCCATGAATCTAAAAATCATAAGTACTCTCTTATTTACTTAATCCATAAGTATAGTTTCAACGATCTAATATGATGGCATTGCTTATTTATGTCATTCAAAAGTTCATAGTTGATAATTATGATCCGTGACTTGGCTAAACCCAAATATCGTTGGTAGCAAACTAGCAATGATAATCAATTCCCGTGTTTCTAACCTTTCAACTAATTTCATATTTTTGTTCGTCCAATGGTATTCATACTGTTTTCCCCGAACATAACACGGATTCATCGTTTCTGAATTGAGGAGGTAGATCTAAGGTACCACACCTCGCATGAGGTTATTTACATTTTTTTCACCTCTTATGATCATGAGGGTCTATTGCCTGTTCTATTCTTATCCGTCCATATCCGACTTAAACATGCACTAAGTCTGTAATTCATGTCGGTTCTCTCTTGTGTTTTTCATGAGTTTATAAAATCAAAAGCTTAACCGACAATAAAGTCTCTAGCGTACCTTACAATAATTGGGTTAAGGCGGTGGAGTGTCTAGGGATATTATACTTGTTGAGGCAATAAATGTCAAAACATTTTAATTGTAGATAAAAAAATCTTTCTATAAACTAATGCCGCCTTGAACTTTTGGGTCTTTTTAAAGTAAAATTTTCCTCAAAATTTCCTGCGGGCTTGCAAGTGCTTCACATCGTGTCTTGCATTAGGGATGGCATGATTACTCCATAGGTTGGGTACTATGTATATATCTACTTCATTATGCTGCGAATTGAAAATTCTCAAAGTCTTATACTTCCTTCCTTGATTTCAAGAGCTACATAATAATATGCCCAGGAGACCGGATTTTTGTCTCGAAGACTTCACTTACTATTTTCTTCGTTTACTTATCTGTCTAATCCTTAAGACAACAAGGGGGGTGAAAAGCCATTCTTTGGAATGCTCTATGCTCTTATTCCGATTGCAAGTCTATAATGATCTCGTTATAATATTAATAGTTCACATATCATAAGATGAAGGGACTCTTCATGGATCTCGACTTCCATGTTGATCATCAGACCGATTAAGCATACTTTATGGTCACTTATGTTAGTGACTAACACTTCCAAAAAAAAAGTCTAGGGAACTCGAGTTGTACCAGACTGCCCCCAATAAACAAAAAGATTATCCCTCGTATATTTTGGGCTAAGATTCTTTTGATTTCCTTACGATATATTCGTCCTAGTTATGCACTCAATCCTTCGGGCATACAACTCTAGACTTGGAGTTCCATCTTGAAACCTATTGATATTCTACACACTTTAGGCCCCCAAAGTTACCAACCACTACAATCTTCTCAAGGTTAATCTATGTGCAATCCACAAATGGGCCTTTTATGAACTCGAATCTTTATCTGACCTCTGGTATTTGTCCTGGTGATGGTTTCAATGTAACCCAGTTGCTGGTTAGGATATTAAGTCGGCGAGTCTCCTACTATCCACTAATGGTTTTCATGCACCAAATCTCTCGGGGGCGGGCCTATTTATCAGGTAAGAAGTGATGATATCATTGGGTAAGAGAGTTAGGGACATCAGAGTTTAGGCTTTAAGCAACTACTTCCCCATTTAGACTCTTCCCTTAATCACTTTGGGTATCATAATGCCTTAACTAGTCTATACCTGAAGTCAATTTTGGATTAGTGTATGCTATACAATCGCCTTGGTGCATCAGACTAGAATGATGTCCTAGTTGGGTTGGCCTAACTCATTGATTAATGGACTATTTTGTGTGATTTTGTTTACACACGGGCACACCACTGCTTCCGCTGCTAGTTTGTCCTCAAATTAACTAGAACGGGGGTGTCCCAGGGTTTGTGGACTTCTTTATCGTTGGATCGTTTGCGCTCTGATACCAATTGTAAGTTTCCTCTCCCGCACCTAGAGAGCTTTCGGATCTTATGCCCAGAACCGCCGCCTTACGGTGACACTAACACCCGAGTTAGCTGCCTTCACAAGACGCCGATCCTACCGGCAAGAACGATCAACATGACAACAAGAGCTAAGGAGAAAAATAAACAAAACCAAGTCCACAATCACACATTTATACATCAAAATATAATAAGTCCATCAATGATTACAACAAGTAAAGGAGAGAAAAGGGCTTATGCCCGGTACATATCCAAATAAAGTACAAAAACTCTCTCACTCTACATCTATGCAGAAGCTAAACAAACTCTCAACTCTCAAACACCTGTCTTGGAGTAGAAGTAATGCGTGACATCTGCTCCTCAGGTCCTGTCTCCTCTTCTAGCTGGGGATCCAAACCCCGGGCACCTACGGTCAAAACTGACCGTTAGTCATAAAGACTAAGACGATTTTGTGCCTGCCTCCCCCCTGCGACTCCTAGGCACTGTGCGGGAGGACGAAGCGGAGGAAAAACAAGGGGTAATAAAAACAAGGCAGGTGACAAGAGTTCTATGCTAGCAAGTATATAATAACAATTCTATACTAACATGAGTAAGTGTGATAGCGATAAGTAAGAGACAATATAAGTTTAAGAAGCAGGTACAATAAATAAGAGCAGCTACAAAAGTAACCTTAACTTATATGCACACATAAAAGCACATAAGCTAAGGGATCTGGCACTAAGGTAAACTAATAGTATAAAAGAGCCCATACTAATTTATATGATGAGGTCTCTGTTTATGCAAGAATGCTATGCTATGATATGCAATGCAATGGTGCAACTCACGCACACGACTCTGTACGTACATACCTTTTGTAGTTCCCTCTGTTCGAGTGTGTCAACTCAGGTACCCAGTTGAGGCAAACAGGGCAGTGGATCGGGCTGTCCACTTCTAGGTTTGTGTAACACCACCCAACCAAGAACTTACGTACGCCCCTAAGAACACACAGGGTATCCGCGTACTATCTGGTAAGCACCACCTCTAGCCCTCTATTCGAGTCTCTGCTCAGGTACACTGTTGAGGCAAACAGGGCAGTAGACCGGGCTGTCCACTTCTAGGCTTGTGTGACACCACCTAACCTAGACCTTACGTACGTCCCTAAGAACACGCATGGTATCCGCGTACTATCTGGTAAGCACCACCTCTAATGAAACACCAAGCTCTTGGCTCGGAGGCCTCGACCAGTCCTTTCTTATAACCTGAGCCTACCGCTCGCAGGACTATCCTAGTCCTTCCTTATAACCCGAGCCTACCTCTCGCAGGACTATCCCAGTCTTTCCTTATAACCCGAGCCTACCGCTCACAGGACTATCCCAGTCCTTCCTTATAACCCGAGCCTTCCGCTCGCAGGACTATCCCAGTCCTTCCTTATAACCTGAGCCTACCGCTCGCAGGACTATCACGTCCAGATATTCAATCTCCCATCCCCAACTCGGGATGAAGTCTATCATGTCTCTTAATTTACCTAATTAGACTACTCTTGTCTATTCAATATTATACTTAGAAGCTTACGGTGAATCCTGGACTTCCCGAGGGCTACCCGGTGAAGGGTTTGTAAGGTACTAGGGTATGTGATGGGATGATGCCCAATCCCCTTTCCAGGACAATTACTATATTTGGTGACTACTCTGACCTAAAATTCGCCCTCTTATCACTCTTTATAACTTAGGTGTTTTCACCCCTCATTCCTAAGCAACCGTTCTCTTGAATGGTGCTCAATTCTTGAGATTCCTCGTCCTCTAAGTGATATAAACTCAGGTACTGTTATAATCCAATTCTCACTGATTTCCTAAGTGATTTTGCTGACCCAATCATCATATCATGTTTTCACTAACCGCAGACCACAGTATATGACTAACTTTGATTCCTATGATGAATTCTTGATTAAAATACTTCCAAATGACTTCCAATTTTTATCATATGATCACAATGGGTAAAATAGGAGTTGACCAGAGATTAAGTTTATTTCATACAATTTTGACCTCTATAACAATTCATTAACCAATTGTTATCATTTAAAATGCAATGGGGGCATCATGCTAGTGAATTCAAACTTGCTAAATATTCTTCCAGAGGTGGTAGTTGACATAATAATAAGATTCCCAATGTTTCATAATTTTCCAGCAGTTATATAATCATGATTTCAAATTTTTAATAAATGAATGAAAATATAACTTTACACATCAAGTACAAGATTGTGACTTCCTAAAATCTGAGAAAATTACAGTGGCCCTATAATGACAAAAACATTAATTCCATAAGATCATAATTTTCCAGCAAATTTAAACCCATAATTTCTATTTATCATTAAAAGGGGGACAAAATGACTTTGTACAACAAGTTCTAGATATTGACATCCTAAAATTCTGGGAAAATTACAGTGGTACTATAATGACATAAAAACATTAATTCCAGAATATCATATTTTCCCAGCAAGTTTAAACCCATAATTTCTATTTATCATTAAAGGGGTGACAAAATGACTTTGTACAACAAGTACTAGATATTGACATCCTAAAATTCTGGGAAAATTACAGTGGCACTATAATGACCTTAAAACATTAATTCCAGAAGATCACATTTTTCCAGCAAATTTAAACCCATAATTTCTATTTATCATAAAGGGGACGACAAAATGAATAAAGGGTATTTCAACATGAATAATGTCCCTAAAAATTCTATCAAAAATCCCAGAGATTTATAATTTTATTCCTAACTATCTTTCATAGTTTCATAACCTTCTCACACATTTAGCTCAGTGAAATCCTATTATTCAGATTTGTGACCTAGGGGTAATTTAGTAATTTCCTAAAGGAAAGGACTCTGAAATTTTCTACAAAATTTACAGAGGTCATGCATGGCATAATAATAGGTTCCTCCGAGTTCCATAATTTTATACAAGTTATTTGACAAGAAAATTTCAAATATACCAAAATTTGACCTAATTCACATTAATCCAAAAACATAGGATTTTGATCCCAAAAATCCTAAGATTCTCTTAGATGGTGTGTTATGTCATAAAGAAAGTATGACTAAAATTTCAAAAGCTAGATCCAAGCCATTTGGTCAGAACACACAAAATAGACTTTTTGTCTATTGGCACACCATAGCACATTAGGGTAGAGACATGCAAGTTGAATTTAACCTACATGCAGAGGTCCAAATGTTCTCAATTTTTAACCATAGACTAATATAGGATAAATAAGCATGACACCCAAATTTGGGGTCATTTGGAGTTATAGAACTCTAGTTATTTCATTTATTTAATTTTCCATATTTTGAATAAAACTAGAGAGAAATTATCTCCGAAAATTCTGATATTTGAACCGAAGCTAGGTATATGGCACATACATGCATGGCTAAAATCTCAGCTTAATCAGGCTTGGCATTTAAAAGTTATACACATTCAAAGATCTGGTTTCTCTTTTGACCAGCCCTACTAAAATCAGTGTTGTGGGCCCTACAGTGGGCCAAATTGTCTGATTTAAATTTCAGATAAAAGTAGACATCAAGGCCTACAATAGTTATGTCAGGCAACTTTTACTAACAAGGCCTCTAAGGGCCTCAAAATCCAGCATGAACATGCATAAGAAAGTGTGACAAATTATTTTCATTAAATTAAAATGGTCTGCAATTATCTGATCAACTAGATCAGACGGCTGCTAGTCGTCTTCCTCCTCTAGCCAATGGCTAGGATATCTGTTAGAACCTAGTTAATTTGGATTAGGATCCCAACTCAAATATGGGGAGATTGTTGGAACCTTAGTTTTGATTTGAGTTAGGATCCACCTTTAATGTCTAAGTTTATATCATAATATATATTACAACTAAGATTAATTATCATTAAGTTAAAAAAGGATTAAAATAATATATATATATATATAATATACTAAGAAATATATATATAATAATAGGCTAAATAATATAAGAAAATTTAATATAAGAAAATATAAGTGAAATAAAATATTTCATATATTAATTTTTAGTTCGACGTTTGTCGAGCGCCGTTCGACGAAATGTCGAACTAAAAATTAATATATGAAATATTTTATTTCACTTATATTTTCTTATATTAATTTTTCTTATATTATTTAGCCTATTATTATATATATATTTCTTAGTATATTGTTTATATATATATATATATTATTTTAAGACTTTTTTAACTTAATGATAATTAATCTAAGTTGTAATATATATTATGATATAAACTTAGACATTAAAGGTGGATCCTAACTCAAATCAAAACTAAGGTTCCAACAATCTCCCCCTATTTGAGTTGGGATCCTAATCCAAATTAACTACGTTCTAACAATCTCCCCCTATTTGGTGTAGGATTCCTAAGCATAAAAAGTCTTGAGTTGCTTAAGGGTTTAGAGATTATTTATTTAAATTTCTTTTGAAAAACTAAGCAATTCTGATTTCCTAAATCTTGATTTAAGTAGGATTTTTAATAAGATGAATTGCTAGCTGTTTAACAGATTCTAAGAATTTTTTAAAATCAGAAAGACAATATCTGATAGCTTCTTTCTATAGAATCCCCTTAATCAGAAGAGACTCACACTCAGAGCTCTGATCATTTCTGATCCATGCTACTTGAGTGGAATGCTCAAACTGATTTTGGAGAAAATCTGTAAGATAGTGAAGTTATCTGATATTGCTTTTAAAATAAAAAAATTCAACAGAATCATTAAAACTGCTGCTTAATTTAATTTAAGTAAAAATATTAAAAGTTTTAAAATTTTCCTTATAGATAAATATTTTGGCCTTTTTATCTCATTAATGTATAACTTTGAAAGTTTATTTTTATTTTGCTGAACATAAGAAATTTCTTTTTCTTTAAAAATGTTTGAACTTATCAGCTATAATGAACTTATTTTTTAAGTAAATAAATTGTTCTGCTGTTATTTTAAAATCTTCTTTAATTTCAACAGGAATTGATTTGTTCATTATTAGCTTTTTACTGATTCTATTTTCTGCTGTTATTAGTAAATGTTGTTACCTTTTTTACCTTTTCTTCATCAGATTCAGCATCTGATATATAGTTTAAGTCATATATTGCCAACATACAAAAAGTTGTGGCTTTTTGTTCTTCTTTTTCTTCTTCTTCACTTAGAGTAAGTGATGGTTCTGCATCAAAAGTGATGTTAGAGGAAGAAGAAGAAGATGGTTCATTTACCATCCTTGAGAGGGAGTTCCAAATGCTCCTTGTTGAAGTGCAATCATTAAAACTTTAATAAATTTCATTTGACATTGATTGAGTTAATATCTCCATGGCCTTCGCATCAGCACTGATCAACTTTTCTTGATCATCAGATGAAGAGATTGAAGATTGAGTTCCTGTCAAAACATATTTGTAGATATCTTCATCTATTGCATTCATATATAATTTGATTCTAGCTTGCCATAAATTAAAACTATCCAAATTACATATAGGTGCATCTGAAAATTAAAAATCTGCTTGAGCCATTTTGAAAAACCAAAAAAAAAAACAGAACTAAGGTGATCTTTGTGATTTCAGGTGTTAGCCTGTGTGAAAAATCAATACCCTCTGATACCAATTGAAAGTGGAGGTTAGATCTTAAGTTACTCAAGAGGGGGGGGGGGGGGGGGTGAATAGAGTATTAAAACTTTTTATTAGTTTTTAAAGCGGAATTAAAATACTGATGTGTATATATGTGTAATGCAGAGTGTGTTATATAATTTGAATAAAGAAAAGCACACAGCACAGAAACAATACAGAAAAATCACAAGCACAGGGGACACAAGGAATTATAGTAGTTCCCGTACCGCCCGGATCTTTGTAGGGCCATTTTGGTGCAAAAGGAGCACTCCAGCTCCCTGCAGGGCCATTTTGATGGGACTGGTCCCTAGTGTAGGACAACCACCATTTCTTGAATAACTTTTGAATGGGAAAAGATATTGACGTGAAAATGGAAACATAGGCTATTTGTACCTACACCCTTAACATATTCGAAGATGGGAATTTTTGAAACATTTCTCTAAAGTTTTTGTAATAATTTAATAATTCATATATTATTTAATTATAGGGTCAAATTACCTCCAACCCCCTCCAAATTTTGATGGATGCACTTTAGGGTTATTATATGACCCTGTTAAAAATTTCAACCAATTGGGACTAATTTGGTTGGGTAATTTATTAACCCAAGTTTGGTCAAACTAGGTCAAACTAGGTCAAAAGTGCACATGATGGAATTAGGTGGTCAAATATCATCAAAGTGGTGTGAAACTTTGGCCACTTGTTAAGGATCAGATAAGACACCCCCATGAGTAATTTGGGGTGATGTAGGGTGGATATGCCCTAAGATCTTAGTTCTAACCTTAGGGTTGCACTTTAAGCCATGTGAAGGACATAGGGGCATATGTCCTTGAATGGTCATGAAACTTGGTAGATAAGTTCATAAGGTGTAAATATTCCTTAGGAAATTTTATGAGAATTTTAGGAACAATTATCCCCTCTGATTTAGGTTATAACCATTTTAGGGAACCTTCTTATAAGAGAAATTTTCATGCTCAAATTATCTTGGATGTTGATTCAAGTTTGGTAGATTACACAAAATCAGGATATAGACCTCTGGTAATTTTTGTGTAATTATTGAATTAATTTAATAGCACTTCATTCACAAGTCATCTATTTTGTCTTAGGAATATGTTAAATTAATGAGGGCCAAATATCCTCGGGAAAATTATGAAACTTGGTGGTAGGACATTTTAGGGCATTACAGAGCTCTATGAATTTTTGTGTAAATTTTGGAATTATTTATCAGTAGGTTACTTCGCAATTTTCCCTAGTATGAGTTTACTTAGAATATTTAATAATGTGACTAATTAGTTCTGATAAATTCTAAAATTTAGTCAGTAAACTTTTCTGATTAATATAAAGGTCTGGTAATTTTACCATAATTTTTGGACAAGTATTTTTGGTGGTTCCTTCTTTAAATTCTAATTTGGGGTAATTTTTCAATATTATAATTAGAGACCAACCCCTTACTGTAAAATTGTGATATTATGTATTTACTATTATTTTGACTTCATAGATTTTTCATAATTTTGTGGAGGCCATATCATAAGAGTATTTTATACTTCATGTTCAATTTCATACTGGGTCAATGTTGAGGAAAATTATAATAAATGACAATTAAATAAGGAAAAATATGATCCTCTGTATTTAGTCTTAGAATATCATGATAGACTCCTAGTAATAATCTTGAGTCAGTTGGATGTATATTTGGGGTACCTCCAATTATGCAACTCATATGACTCATTTGGTCTGCGTATAGTAAAACTGTAAGATTTAAGTAACATGTGGATCATTAGGTGGGAATGGAAGGTAGTTGGTGTACCCAGTATGGTTGAAGAGATTGGAGGTCACAAAAAGGAGTTTATGTGATGATAGCGTGCTTGGTGAGTTTAGGGCAAGCTTGTACTCGGGACGACGATAAATCGCCTTTCCCCTAGAGAGTCATAAAATACTTAGGGTTAATCCAAGTGTGATGATAAGAGGGGTGTTCTTATGGGTAGTTACCAATAACATTAAGTGCCTTGGAAAGGGAGATTTGGGGTGTCATCCCATCATAGATCCTAGTACCGCACTGCGAGCCCCTCACAGGGTAGTCCTTGGGAAGCCTATGGTTAACCCTAAACTATAGGAATAAACTGTTATATAAGATTGTCTTAATAATCCACACCCCAACACCCTGTGGTTATGGGAGGTTAGTTTGTTGGGTCTTACGAGCGGTAGGATCGGTGGTTGTAGTAGCAGACTAATTAGTTTGGTGAGCTTGTGACTCAGTAATGCTTGTTGGTGCGGATGAGTTGGGCCGGCGAGCCGGTGGCTCAGAAGGTTATGGTGACGGGCAGGTTAGCCCAGGAAGATTATGTCTCGGAGATAGATGGTAAACATGTTTGCATGTTCATAAAGGTGGTGGGTAATTTGTTTTGACGATCGTCGCACCGACGTCGATACTTTGGCTCGGTAAGTGTGGTTAACACTTTACCAAAGAAAAGTCTAGTGGACTAGCCAGTAAGAGTACACAGGAGCTCCACTGTTGTGTTCTTAGCGTTGAGGCGTATGATAGGTCTAGGTTAGGTAGTGTAGATACCAACCTAGAGGTGGGCGAGGCCCAACCCATCACTTTCGTTTGCCACTATAGAAGTTTCCTAGGAGTTTTGCTAGCTCCAAAAAGGGGGAACTAAAGGTCTGTGCACATAGAGTCGTACTGTGTGAGTTGCACTTATATGAACTTAACATTAAACTGCATACCTTGCATGACTTAGCATAAACATTGCATTTCAACCCTTACCCCTACTGTATAAATTGGTTATGGGACTTTTTATACGATAGGCCCTACTAAACGACCCCTTGGTCTATAGGTTTGTGTGGGCATTCCTATAAATTAAGGTTACTTGTTCTTATACTGTTTTCCATAGTGTCCTTCTTTACTATTGTTTTACTTATTTCTACTGCTTACTTGCTACCATTTTACTTCCTACTGCTTTACTCATTGTACTATATATTGCTTACCGATAGACCCTTCCGTAGTTAGACTCATTGTCACCTGCTTTTTATTATACCCCTTGATGTCCTCCACTTCATCCTTCCCTCTCGGTGCCTAGGAGTCATCGAGGGAGGGTTGAGGGATTGGCTTAGTCTTTTGACTAACGGTCGGTGGACCTTATCACTTTAGTGGACCGAGGAGCTGCTGCAGCACCAGAGGCCGGTGCAGATAAAGGCGGGGCAGTCTAGCACGGGAGCACCAATGACAGGATCTGTGAGTGTCTTTAGTATATTATGCTTCCGCGAGTTAAAATGTAGCGAGGAATTTATGTACAGGGCATGAACCCTTCTACTACTATCCTTTATTCAGTTATTTCATGTGGACATCTCTTCATGATGAGTTTATTTACTATGTGATGTGGACCTAAACTTCTATTGTTCGTTTATCCTTTTCTTCTTCTGTGATCGATATGGCCGGGAAAATTGGCATTTTGTAGTGGCAACCTTCCCGAGTGATGGTGCTACCGCAAAGCGGCAGTTCTGGGCATAAGACCCGGGTTTTTGAAAGAAAAAAGGGGTCTTACAAGATTCCTCTTGTGCATCGAGCTACCGCCTGCGCTATCCACTACCAGTGGCACTATCTCAGATTAGGCAATATTTTGCGTGTGTGAATCTTTCATTTCAAGGAAAGCTTCGTTATTCCTCTTGTGCATCATGCTACTGTCGGCGCTATCCACTACCGTTGGTGCTAGTGGCAATGTTGGAGTTTTGGCATCAAACTTGGGTGCAACCTTCTTATGTTATCCTTAAGTCATATGGCATTATTTCGTGCACACTTAAACACACAAGATCAAATACACATAGGATTTGTTATTCTCAAACCTAGGAGATGCAGAAGACCATGTTCCAACAAACTCCCCCTGTTGATAATAACAAATCCATTAATGATAATTCAAAGCATTAATACATAAAGCATGACGAATCCTACTTGTGTGTGTGTGAGTGATGACTTTGGATAATTGTCAATTTTAGTATTTAGAAGTGCTCCCCCTAAATGCTTGCTCCCCCTATATGAATTCTCCCCTTATAAGTAGGCTATCATCTTAAGAATTAATCATGTTAGTTCTCCCCCATTTGATAGCAGTTATTATTTATCATGTTAGTTCTCCCCCTTTTGTTATTAGCAAAAGTGGGTTAAGGAAGCAAGAGACATAGAAAGATGCTTTTTGATAAAAAGTTAAGGCATGATCGAGCTATTAAAAGAAATGTAATGATAAATTTTTTTTCACAGAAGTAGATCAGAGTTTTTAGCAAATAAATAATATGCTTGATGGAACAACCAATATAAATTTACCAAGCAAGTCTACCACATGTTGAAGAAAAAGAGTTTTGAAATTCAAGTGATGATACACACCAAAAAATAAGACTTGTAATAAGCATGAAAGCACGAGGTAATATAAATATATGCCTAGTGCGAAAGACTATAAAAAAAAATTTTTGTGAGCATGAAAATCATAAGAGTAAATATGTGTTTAAGTTCAAACATAAGAAGATGTTTTGGAGTTCAAATTTTTAAGAGTTATAGCATAATTATCGAGAGATTTCAAATGAGATAATTTAGATTTTTATCGTAAGAGGAAAGGCTATAAAATTGTTTATCCAAAGAAAATATCTTTTTGGAAGTTTAAAGATCATAATAGAAATAAGAGATGTTATGCAATAAAAGTGATGTTATTTGGATAAAATCAATCTTATATAAACATCCAAGTTTAAGATAATATTTTTAAGAAATATTTTTCGTAAGCAAGTAAGGTTTTCAATAATGTTTTCATGACATTAGGCAAGGAGTTCTATTTTTCAAAAACTACTAAGGCAAGCATGATTGCACATATTCAAGAAGATAGTAACTACAATGTTATTAATTTGCATTTCAATTTATGAAAACATTGTATAGATCATGCATTGCAATCTAGTGCTTTTATTAAAGCTTTCTAGAGAATTTATGTAAGGATGGATTACGGTCCAATTCTCATGAGTAGAAGCTTTATGAGAGATAATGATGTGTATTAAAGGTGTTTTGATAAATGTATACAAGTGATATAATCCAAAAACACATGACTTATATAGTGAAGTAGAAACATTATTAAGCATGTAATATTTTTAACTACTTCTACACATCAATTCTAGATTTGATACAAACCATATAAAAAGTATAATTACCAAGGTGCTTCGCTGTCGCGCGAATTCCTACACCGCTTATAGTCGGGAGCAAAACGCGGTATGAATGGCTGTGAACCAGTCGTTGTCAAGTAATAATATGAGGAAGTAAATCCCCATGTATCGAATCTCTCAAGGAACATAGTAAGGTGGAGTTAACAAATCATGGAGGACTTGAGATCGAAGTCCTTGTGGCAGATGGAATGCGGACGAAAAGGATTTTGGTTTTGTAAATAAAATAAAATAACTACAACTACTCCGATGCAATGCCGCTATGCAATGCTTCGCTTGGAGAGATGGAAACTAGGCAGGCCTTGAGCGCACTACTTTGCAAGGCGGATGGCCGGTAGGCAAGCGGATGAGGTCAATAAGTGCGGAATCGAACTGTGCAGGCCTTGAGCACACTGCTTCATCAGGAAAATGGAAGAGTAGGCACGCGGAATGGAAGAGTAGGCTCATGTAGTGGAAGAGTAGGCTAGCGGAATGGAGTGGAGGGTTATGGCGGATTTGGTGGCGCACCTCAAACACACATATAAACAAGATAATTTCATAAACATGAAATAAACATTACAAATAAAGGTTTATAGTGGACATCATCAATATATTGAAGAACACAACCAAATACATCCACACAAGTTGAGAAAAATGTAAGAGATACAACCGAATTCGGAGGCTTGTTGTAAATTCACGGTAGGAATCGTCGGGGTGTCAATCCACGTCCTAGCTCGGTCCCAACTATCGTCTGTGGTAGAAGAGGGTTGTCACTTCCTCCCAATGACCCATCTTCTCCGGTAAACTACAATCCGGTCACGTCTAATGCGAAGAACTCTTGCTTGGTGATGAAGATGAAGATGACTGTGGAATCCTCTCCTTGAAGTACTTGGATGATGGAGGCGGACGAGAGGATACTCCGGCTCAATATTTGAGCCAAGAATGTGTCCGGAGCACCTCCAAATGGTAGGCGGTGATGGAACGGCGGACTGGAACGTGTTGGATCTGTAGGCTCCCTTAGAGGTGGGGGCGGTGAATAAGGGTTTTAAAAACTTTAAACTTTAATAGAAAACTTTTGATATTTTGGTCGAAGTAAGTTAAATCAAAAGTAAAGAGATAATGAAATTAGAAATGAAATCAATTTTATTAATCAAGAAAAGACATGATTATCATTTATAAAACTGATTACAAAATCTGATTTCAATGACGCTAGAAATCGAAGCGAATAATATGAAAACCCTTTTTGTTTTATATACCGACTCGTATACCCACAATCCGATTGGCTTCAGCCGATTTCTCCCCAGATATGACCTCAAGCCGCTCTAGCTAATCTATCACCAGAAAGGCCTCGAGGACCCCCTAGATCTACTCCTTAGACCCAGTCGCCAACACGAGGTGAATTCCTCCCTAAGTCCTACCTAGACCTAGTCGCCGTGTGGCGAATTCACAAACCGATTACAATGATAAAATAAAAGACAAATACAAAACAAAAACTAAAAACTCCCTCAAAAGAAGAACTTGATGTCGATGTAGATGCGATCGGATCGGTATTCAAGTTCTTTGCGTTCAAGAATGTTGACGGAGTTCTTCGGGCTACTTGGGGAAGGCTCTCACGAGTGCTCTGAATATATGGCTTCAATTCGTTCTGTCCCAGCCAGCAGCAATAGAGGAAGCGCGCATCTTTAAATAGAATCAGCCGCTACCCGCCTGCGGTAGTACTACCACCCCGCGGTAGCCACATTAGGCAATGATCAGGCACACGGATCGTGGCAGATTAGGCAATTTTTGAGCGCCAAACATTGAGCTCTGCCTACTGCGCCGCGACAACGCTAACGGTCCGCGATGGCGAGATAACCTTCCTTCAGCCAATATCTCCTTCCACATTTTCTCCTCAATCACAGGAAGATGGGAGGATTCCAAAATCTACCGTCGAGCGGTAGACATGCCGCACCACGGTAGAGCACGCTAAATATGCATCCCGCCAATCTTTCCTTTTTCTCCACTGTTTCCTTCCCGTCAATTGTTTCCATTTATGCTAACGCCAGCGGTAGTGCTAACGCTCCGCGGTAGAGCACATCTCTTTTCGTCGAACGCATCTTCGTCGAACGGTCTCACATTTCATCGAACGCTATTTTCATTTCGTCGAACTCAATTTCGTCGAACACCAATTCATCGAACGGCATCTACTTTCGTCGAACACCATTTCGTCGTACGGCATTTTCATCGAATGACATCTATTTTTGTCGAACGCCATTTCGTGGATTCGCTAGCGCCAGCGGTAGTGCTAACGCTCTGCGGTAGCAACAGCACAACATATTCCAATGGAGATTTGAATGCACAGGATCCTGCATGTTATAAACACAAAAACAAATATGATCATATACAATAGGATTTGTTATTGTCAAACCAAGAGATGCGGAAAGCATGTTCCAACAAACTCCTCCTTTTGATAATAACAAATCCCCTTAGAAAGAAATAATTCAAGAGATAGGAATTTGTGTTTATAATAAGAACTAATACGGATAGCATGAAATATAGGCCTGTTCAAATGCTCCCCCTAAATGAAATCTCCCCCTAAATGAGTTCTCCCCCTACCATAGAACTTCCTTTGAATCTACTCCCCATATATGTGAATTTCTTTCAAATTTATTCTCCCCCTTTTGGTATTATCAAAAGAATAAGAAGGATGATATAGCTACCTGCTATGAAAAGTTCTCCAGGATTGTTAATGGACTCAGAACTTATGGAAGAGAGTTCACCAACTATGAACTAAATGATAATTTCCTAAGATCCCTAAACAAAGAATGGGATATAAAACTGTGTGCAATAAGAGAAATTGGCAATATGGGAGCAATAGAGCCTAGACAGCTGTATGGCAAGCTCTTTTCATATGAGCTGCAACTAAATACCAGAAAGGATGAGGAAGAAAGCTCCAAGGCTAACACCAGAGAAAAGGCAGTGGCCTTTAAAGCTGAAGCTTCCAGAAAGCACAAGACAGTGGAGCCTGTCTATGCTTTAGAGGAAGAGACCTCAAGCAACTCCACCTCAGAACTCTCTGATGAAGATTTCTCACTATTCACCAAGCAGTTTAAGAAACTGCTGAGAAACAGAAAAAGAGGGAACAAAAGATATGACGCTTCACCCTCTAGCTCCAGGAGAGAAGAAAAGCCCAAAAGAAAACACAGATCAGATAGGTATAATTCCAAAACTATTAAACACAATTCTTCTAACATTATTTGTTATAGCTGCAACAAGCCTAGACATTTCATTGCTGAATGTCTATCCAGAAGACAAGAGAAGGGTGAAGAAATATAGCACTCAAAGAACAGTAAGTCGGAGAAGAGCTTTGTGGCAAAGAAAGTGAAGACACTCAGTGATAGTTACACTGATTGCTCCTCATCAGAATCAGATAGCCACATAGCAGCCATGTCTCTCACAGATGAAGAATGTTGTGATGAAACTCATCACAAATAGGTAATTCCTATAGCATCTCCTACCCTCTCTGACACAGATTCAAATGACAACTCCTCTTCAACAGAAGAAGAAGTTGACACTGACTACATAGAGAAAATTGGTGCATTGCTTGAAGCCCTTAAGAAAGCAAAACCTCTATGTAAGGCACAAGCTGTAGAGATCATCTCCTTAAGTGGGAAAAGAGATGAACTACTTTAGAAAGTAGCTGAGCTAACTGAAGAGAAAGCCAAATTATCTATCCCTCCACTAAGCACTAGCCCTTTTACTGAACTCATCAAGCGCAAGAATTTCAGAATTAAAGAGATGGAGGATATGGTTTTAAAAGAAAAGAAAATTGTGGCTAGTTATTCAAAGCCACAAACAATTCTTCCCTTGATTGATATCTTTTCACAAACAACTAAGCAAGGTTTGGGTTACACTCCAAGAAAAAACCATCGGAAATCTACCCAAGGAAATACTGTCTTTAGAAAAGTGATCATACCAACAAATTCATATGATCACAGTAGCAACTATGGATGCAGAGAAAGATGGAAGTTAGATAGCAGTGATAAGCTGCCTTTTACCTGGCTAAGCAAGAGACAAACTATCCTTGGGTACAGTGCACTATCTGCACCCCAAAAGAATCTTCCTGTAAAAGCCTGCAAAAGTTGCCATGTTGGAGAAAGCCCTTTTGCCTCCAAGAAGTGAAGGTTAGCTGATAAATAACAGCCTAACCTAATCAGACCAACCACTATAAGAAAATCTAGATACATGATGCTTGCAAACTATATCCGCAAACGATAATGGAAAGTGTACCGTATCGAAAATAGTATAGGTTATACAACTAAGGTCGTATTAGACTCAGGGCGGTTGAATACTTTTACTTCGGAAAATCTCTATTATTTTATCAATTAGAAGTTTGGAGTTGGGTAGCACCCAATTTTGAAATCAATTTGATGGTTAAAAGCTAGCACCCGATCTCTGAATCACCTTGGAAAATAAATACAAGAAATAAAACTTCTAATTCTCTTAAAGAAATTACTTGACCGTGGAGGTTCCCGAATTATAAATGTACCTCTCTCAAGGATACGATCAACTGAGTTTAGGTTGATCAATCGAAATTTTGCTCTAGAATGAAAACCCCTAAAACTCGCTTTATCGTAATGAACCACTCAATTGGATTTGACTCCAATCCGGGAGATTTATGTCATCCGTTCTCAAGGGTTGCAATCAACTCTCTTTATCCTTAAGTGATAAATTCGAATTATTAGTCTCTCGACTACTAAATTACGAAAACATGAATGAGAATTATATATCGAAAATATAATCCAACTTCAATAAAATTAAAGATAAATCTTTAGTATTTCAAAGAAGAGAAGAAGGAGATCTAATTATTTCATTGTGAATATCATTCCTTGGATCATCTCGATCGAGTACTAATAGAAGTTTAGTTACCCATCGAGATTAAGGAATTATCAGAAATAAAAGATAACATGATAAATTAAGAGGGGAATAAGAAGTTAAGAAAACAAATTTTATTGATTTGAAAATGAAAATTACAATCTAAGAAATTGAGATTACAATTGCAAGAAGAAAAGAGTACAAGAACTACTAGAAATGCTAAAAATATGAAAATAAAACAAGAAAAAGGAGAATTGAACTCCAAAAATTCGTCCTTGATCATTTGGAGAAGCTCCCTTTAAATAGCTGAAAATTTGGTGTTACACACCCTTGGTCAGGCCCGAGACCAAGGGTGTGTAAAGGGCGTGATCGAAGCAACAGCGGAGAGGGTGCCTTCTGGAGTAATTGTGGGCGTTACGTGCCCGACACGCCCTAGGTCACTCCCGTGACCTAGGGCATCTAATCTTCAAAACAGGCTGCTGGATGGAAGCTTTCGGCGGGAAAGAGCGTGGGACGAGTCTTGTCCGTGACTGGATGTCACGCCCTCTGTCACTGTACAACCCTGTATTCGCCGAGTGGGCCCCCGAGGCCCAAGATATTTTTAGGCCCAATATTTTCAAATGACGCGACCCCGGGAGGAGGAGGGGTGAGCATTTGGAGGGAGTCGAGTCTGAGGGGCGCATCCCAGGACTGTTCCCTTGTGAGGGCGAGCCGGGGAGGGCCGGGAGGCCTCCGACTCGCCCAGAGCCTTGCGAGGGCGAGCCGGGGAGGGCCGGGAGGCCTCCGGCTCACCCAGAGCCTTGTGGGGGCGAGCTGGGAGGGCCAGGAGGCCTCGGGCTCGCCCAGACCATTGTGGGGGCGAGCCGGGAGGGCCGGGAGGCCTCCGGCTCGCCCACACCCTTGTGGGGGCGAGCAGGGAGGGCCGGGAGGCCTCCGGCTCGCCCACACTCTTGTGGGGGCGAGCCGGGAAGGCCGGGAGGCCTCCGGCTCGCCCAGACCCTTGTGGGGGCGAGCCGGGAGGGCCGGGAGGCCTCCGGCTCGCCCACACCCTTGTGGGGGCGAGCCGGGAGGGCCGGGAGGCCTCCGGCTCGCCCACACCCTTGTGGGGGCGAGCTGAGAGGGCCGGGAGGCCTCCGGCTTGCCCACACCCTTGTGGGGGCGAGCCGGGAGGGCCAGGAGGCCTCCGGCTCGCCCACACCCTTGTGGGGGTGAGCCGGGAGGGCCGGGTGGCCTCCGGCTCGCCCACACCCTTGTGGGGGCGAGCTGAGAGGGTCGGGAGGCCTCCGGCTCGCCCACACCCTTGTGGGGGCGAGCTGGGAGGGCCGGGGGGCCTCCGGCTCGCCCACACCCTTGTGGGGGCGAGCTGGGAGGGCTGGGAGGCCTCCGGCTCGCCCACACTCTTGTGGGGGCGAGCCGGGAGGGCCGGGAGGCCTCCGGCTCGCCCAGACCCTTGTGGGTGCGAGCCGGGAGGGCCGGGAGGCCTCTGGCTCGCCCACACCCTTGTGGGGGCGAGCCGGGAGGGCCGGGAGGCCTCCGGCTTGCCCACACCCTTGTGGGGGTGAGCCGGGAGGGCCGGGAGGCCTCCGACTCGCCCACACCCTTGTGGGGGCGAGCCGGGAGGGCCGGGAGGCCTCCGGCTCGCCCAGACCCTTGTGGGGGGCGAGCTGGGAGGGCTGGGGGGCCTCCGGCTCGCCCACACCCTTGTGGGGGCGAGCCGGGAGGGTCGGGAGGCCTCCGGCTCGCCCAGACCCCTGTGGGGGCGAGCTGAGAGGGCCGGGAGGCCTCCGGCTCGCCCACACCCTTGTGGGGGCGAGATGGGAGGGCCGGGAGGCCTCTGGCTCGCCCAGAACCTTGCCGGGTAGGCGGTCTGCGTTTAGCGCCCAAGAGTAGCGGGATTTGGTTATTCGCAGTCCAGTTTTGGTTATTCGCAGTCCAAGAGCAGCGGGATTTGGCTATTCGCAGTCCAGTTTTGGTTATTCGCAGTCCAAGAGCAGCGGGATTTGGCTATCTGCAGCCCAGTTCAAGGGTATTTTGGTAATCTGGCAGACCAGTTTTCGGCTATTTGCAGCCCAACTTCAGAAATCCTATAAATAGGACCAAGGGGGCACCATTTGGAGGGATCTCATTCTAGGCTAGCTCTCTCCCTCTCTCTCCCTCCCCAAGTCTCTCTTGGGGGGTGAGGAGAGCCTCCAGTGGTGCCCAAGCTTAGTAGTGGCTTGGGAGGGGAAGTTCCTGAGGGGCTTCCGGGTATGTGGCGGGACCTCCCCACTAAGCCCTTGGTCCTGTCCCAAGTTCCAACACCTTCAACCTAGAGCTCTCCCTTGGGAGGAGTAAGGATTGGTCGCCCCTCGGCTAGCTGAGGGCCCCGAACTCCACAGAGACTATGTCTTGTTCGCAAGTCTCAGTTTCAACACATGGTGCGGTGAGCATGGAGTGTGACCGATTCACGAAACTCTCGAGATGAGCTCCATGGACGGAGGTGGAGGAAGTTCCGACCCAGGTCATTCGCAGCCCCCGGTGGCTGGAGTGACGTTGGAGATGTTTGAAAGCTTCAAGCGAGAGGTCATGCAGACCTTGCAGATCGCCTTCGCCACGACGGCCGTAGGCAGAAGAGGAGATGGTTCGGAGGTCCCGCCCCAGCAGGTGGAGGAGGGAAATCTCGGCCAGCAGTTCAGAAAGGAGATACCGGTGAGGGGGGAGTGGGGAGGTGCCATACCCCCACTCGCCCACCCTCAAGGGGGCGAGCTCAGGAGGGAGGCGCCCTCCCAGCTAGCCCCAGCCCCTCAAGGGGGCGAGCTCAGGAGGGGGGCGCCCTCCCAGCTCGCCCCAGCCCCTCAAGGGGGCGAGCTCAGGAGGGCGACGCCCTCCCAGCTCGCCCCAGCCCCTCAAGGGGGCAAGCTCAGGAGGGGGGCGCCCTCCCAGCTCGCCCCAGCCCATCAAAAGGGCAAGCTCAGGAGGAAGGCACCGTCCCAGCTCGCCCCGTCTCTTCCAGCCCAGTCCCAAAAGGGGGTGAGCGGGGAGGCATCCGGCCCCCACTCGCTCCACCCCAAAAGAAACCAAGTGAATGTTGATGGTCGAGACCACCTCGGGTGGAGGCTATCCAATAGCCCAGCGAGCGCAGAGGTCAACAATTCGACTCCGCGAGAGCAAGGAAGTAAGGACTTCAAAAGAAAAAGATCCAACCGCCCGAGGTGGAGGCCGGGACCAAACACAACCCCTCCACCACCTCAGCAAACCATGGAGATTGGTGGGGGTAGACGGAGGAGAATCAGAAAAGCAGGAAGAAGAGGGAAAGGAAGGGGTAGGGTGGAGTCACCCTACTGCGACTTCCACCAGGAGGAGGGTCACGCGACGTTCACTTACCCTGAGTTCTCAGAGATGAAGGATGCGAGGGGTCCAGGGCAACAGCAATAACTACCGGAAGAAGTCGAGGAAGACCAAGACTGGGAGTGGGAGGCTCAGTTCGGCTTCCATACTTAAGTTTCATTTTCTAGCCTTAAGTTCGTGTAATGCTATGTTCCGTTTCCATGTCTAGTTTTTCCAACATGTACTAGGATGGTTTAATATAATGAAAGTTTTTCAAAAATACTTAGCCCCGATGCTGGCCCGCTGACCAGGCTCCCACCTAGCTGGCAGGGCCGGGAACCGCTCGGGACAGGGAGGAAAAGGTCAACCACTAGTAGAGCTCGCTCCTAGAAGTGTGTCGACCCTATGTCCACCACTAGTAGAGCTCGCTCCTAGAAGTGTGTCGACCCTATGTCCACCACTAGTAGAGCTCGCTCCTAGAAGTGTGTCGACCCTATGTCCACCACTAGTAGAGCTCGCTCCTAGAAGTGTGTCGACCCTATGTCCACCACTAGTAGAGCTCGCTCCTAGATGTGTGTCGACCCTATGTCCACCACTAGTAGAGCTCGCTCCTAGAAGTGTGTCGACCCTATGTCCACCACTAGTAGAGCTCGCTCCTAGATGTGTGTCGACCCTATGTCCACCACTAGTAGAGCTCGCTCCTAGAAGTGTGTCGACCCTATGTCCACCACTAGTAGAGCTCGCTCCTAGAAGTGTGTCGACCCTATGTCCACCACTAGTAGAGCTCGCTCCTAGAAGTGTGTCGACCCTATGTCCACCACTAGTAGAGCTCGCTCCTAGAAGTGTGTCGACCCTATGTCCACCACTAGTACAGCTCGCTCCTAGAAGTGTGTCGACCCTATGTCCACCACTAGTAGAGCTCGCTCCTAGAAGTGTGTCGACCCTATGTCCACCACTAGTAGAGCTCGCTCCTAGAAGTGTGTCGACCCTATGTCCACCACTAGTAGAGCTCGCTCCTAGAAGTGTGTCGACCCTATGTCCACCACTAGTAGAGCTCGCTCCTAGAAGTGTGTCGACCCTATGTTCACCACTAGTAGAGCTCGCTCCTAGAAGTGTGTCGACCCTATGTCCACCACTAGTAGAGCTCGCTCCTAGAAGTGTGTCGACCCTATGTCGACCACTAGTAGAGCTCGCTCCTAGAAGTGTGTCGACCCTATGTCCACCACTAGTAGAGCTCGCTCCTAGAAGTGTGTCGACCCTATGTCCACCACTAGTAGAGCTCGCTCCTAGAAGTGTGTCGACCCTATGTCCACCACTAGTAGAGCTCGCTCCTAGAAGTGTGTCGACCCTATGTCCACCACTAGTAGAGCTCGCTCCTAGAAGTGTGTCGACCCTATGTCCACCACTAGTAGAGCTCGCTCCTAGAAGTGTGTCGACCCTATGTCCACCACTAGTAGAGCTCGCTCCTAGAAGTGTGTCGACCCTATGTCCACCACTAGTAGAGCTCGCTCCTAGAAGTGTGTCGACCCTATGTCCACCACTAGTAGAGCTCGCTCCTAGAAGTGTGTCGACCCTATGTCCACCACTAGTAGAGCTCGCTCCTAGAAGTGTGTCGACCCTATGTCCGCCACTAGTAGAGCTCGCTCCTAGAAGTGTGTCGACCCTATGTCCACCACTAGTAGAGCTCGCTCCTAGAAGTGTGTCGACCCTATGTCCGCCACTAGTAGAGCTCGCTCCTAGAAGTGTGTCGACCCTATGTCCACCACTAGTAGAGCTCGCTCCTAGAAGTGTGTCGACCCTATGTCCGCCACTAGTAGAGCTCTCTCCTAGAAGTGTGTCGACCCTATGTCCGCCACTAGTAGAGCTCGCTCCTAGAAGTGTGTCGACCCTATGTCCACCACTAGTAGAGCTCGCTCCTAGAAGTGTGTCGACCCTATGTCCACCACTAGTAGAGCTCGCTCCTAGAAGTGTGTCGACCCTATGTCCACCACTAGTAGAGCTCGCTCCTAGAAGTGTGTCGACCCTATGTCCACCACTAGTAGAGCTCGCTCCTAGAAATGTGTCGACCCTATGTCCACCACTAGTACAGCTCGCTCCTAGAAGTGTGTCGACCCTATGTCCACCACTAGTAGAGCTCGCTCCTAGAAGTATTTAGTCCCGACGCTGGCCCGCTGACCAGGCTCTCATCAAGCTGGCAGGTCCGAGGATCGCTCGGTGGAAGGAAAGTTTCAAGTATTTAGTCCCGATGCTGGCCCGCTGACCAGGCTCCCATCAAGCTGGCAGGTCCGAGTATCGCTCGGTGACAGGAAAGTTTCAAGTACTTATTCCTGATGCTGGCCCGTTGGCCAGGCTCCCATCTAGCTGGCAGGGCCAGGAACCGCTCGAGGGCAAGAAGGAAAGTACTTAGCATCGATGCTGGCCCGCTGACCAGGCTCTCACCTAGCTGGCAGGGTCAGGAAACGCTCAATGGCCGAAAATTCTCTTAAGTATTTTTCCCCCCGAGGTGGCTCCGTTAGCCGGGCTCTCACTAGCCGGCAGGGTAGGAAGGCCTCTCAGGGAGGCTAAGTGTTTTTCCCCCGAGGTGGCTCCACTAGCTCGGCTCTCACTAGCCGGCAGGGTAGGAAGGCCTCTCGGGGAGGCTGTGTTTTTCCCTGAGGTGGCTCAGCTAGTCGGGCTCTCGCTAGCCGGCAAGGTTGGGGAACCTCTCGGGGAGGCGCTGTGGCTTTTCCAAGATATCACCAATAATCGGATTCCCAGCGACACTCGTCGAATATGCAGGGTTGGACATTTCTTTCCGAGCGTGAGCCACGCTCGAAAAGAGCGGGGATTGTGTACAACCCTATATTCACCGAGTGGGCCCCCGAGACCCAAGATATTTTTAGGCCCAATATTTTCAAATGACGCGACCCCGGGAGGAGGAGGGGTGAGCTTTTGGAGGGAGTCGAGTCTGAGGGGCGCATCCCAGGACTGTTCCCTTGTGAGGGCGAGCCGGGGAGGGCCGGGAGGCCTCCGACTCGCCCAGAGCCTTGCGAGGGCGAGCCGGGGAGGGCCGGGAGGCCTCCGGCTCGCCCAGAGCCTTGTGGGGGAGAGCCGGGAGGGCCAGGAGGCCTCCGGCTCGCCCAGACCATTGTGGGGGCGAGCCGGGAGGGCCGGGAGGCCTCCGGCTTGCCCACACCCTTGTGGGGGCGAACGGGGAGGGCCGGGAGGCCTCCGGCTCGCCCACACCCTTGTGGGGGCGAGCCGGGAGGGCCGGGAGGCCTCCGGCTCGCCCAGACCCTTGTGGGGGCAAGCCGGGAGGGCCGGGAGGCCTCCGGCTCGCCCACACCCTTGTGGGGGCGAGCCGGGAGGGCCGGGAGGCCTCCGGCTCGCCCACACCCTTATGGGGTGTTGGAACCATAGGTTTGATTTGAGTTAGGATCAACATCTAATCTCTAAAGTTCATCTATCTGATAACTTAAATCACATCATTCTAAAGAAAACATCTAATTAAATATAATGCGATCGAATCGGAGAAGAAAAGATAAAATTATCATAAGTCTTCTTGCGCTCGACGAACTGCTATCTGCGTTTGACGAACTGCTACCGGCGTTCGACGATCAGCCTCAGCGCTCGACGCTTTCTCTAAAGCTCAGCAGGTCGACGAGATAAATCAAGATCGACGAAATCTATTCAGATCAAATCAAGTATATTTTATATAAAGAGAATTGCTTAGCACATCAAAAGATAAGCTCGGCTCGACGAAAGCAAAGCTGAGTTCGACGAAATTCTATACCTCTGTCAGTTCGACTAAAATATGATTTATGGTTAACGACTCTCTTATATATTATACAATATCTTTTGACTAATCTAGCCGTTGCAGCATTAAAGTTCATAGCCGTTTCTGATGTGTCAAATCGACATACTTATCTTCCCAAGGAATGAAATTAAAGAGACTTTATCTCTTTCCATTTTCCCGGGCAAGAATTCAAAAAGTACTTCTCGGATTATAAATACAAGAGAGAAGGAGATATACACACAGAGATAGAGAGATAACACAAAAACACAGCACACTCTGGTTGCTAACATCTTCCTGCAGATTAAGAACATCCTGAGACACAAATCACAACTACTTGCTCAGGATTACCATTGCATCAGAGGAAAGAAGTGTGTGAAAGAAGAGACCTCCAGAACTGTCAACAATCTGTATCAGACAGGGGGAGCTCTTCAATATCAGATCCATTCAGCACCACATCTGGATCTTCAAGAGTCTTCTTATACAGAGAAGAACATTTCAATTTCTGTGTTATTTTATTCCCTACCCCCCATCTTGTACAGGGTTATTACTCCCTTCAAAAGTGAACTCCTGGTGACAGGTCACCTTAGCAAAAACCTGACTGTGGTGAATTGGGCACCTGATCAAACCTCCAATGGTGTAAGGGCACCTGATCAAAAATCCTAGTGGATTCCTACCAGTGGGTAGAAGAGTAGATGTACCCAAGTTTTGGGGAACTACTATATTTCTTGTGTCATCTGGATTGTATTTGTTTGCTTATGTTTTATGTTTTTATTTTTGTTGTGCACTCTTACTGTTTGTGAAAATTACTCACTCAGTAAACACATATAAATATACATATCATTTATTTTGAAATCAAAAACTTAATCAAGATCTTTCAAAAGATAAATAAGAACTAGAACCTCCTCCTTTCAATTGGTATCAGAGGCTGGTGATTTTACCATTTCAATTTCTAGCATTTAATACTTTCAAAATTAAGACTTCTTTCGATTAGTATTAGAGAAATTGATTTGTCACACAGGTTAACACCTGAAATCACAAAGATCACTTTTAGTTCTTAGAATTTTCAAAATGGCACAAGAAATCCTTCTGTTTTCAGATCCACCTATATTTAAGTTGGATAATATTTCTTTATGGCAAGTTAGAATCAGATTATATATGAATGCTATAGATGAAGAGATTTACAAATCTATTTTGACAGGACCCGTTCATGCTAGCACTGATATATCTTCTTCAAAGAAAACTACCACTGATGCAGAGGCAAAAGCTATGTAGATCTTGACTCAATCAGTGTCAAAAGACACTATTCAAAGAATTGAAGACTGCACCTCTGCAAGAGGAATTTGGAACTCCCTCTCTAGGATGGTAAATGAACCTTCTTCCATCTCTTCAACTGATTGTATTTTTGATGCAGAACCATCAACAAACCTAAGTGAAGAAGAAGAGGAAGAAGAACATAAAGCTAAAGCTTTCTGCATGATGGCCATAAATGGGTCATACCAAAATCCAGATGCAAAAGCAGATCTAGGAAAGGTAAAAGAGGTAAAATCAAATCATAACTCTACCTCTAAAAATGTTTTTGAAATAAATCTCACAGATTCAATAACAACAGACAAAGAAATTAAAAGGAAGTTAATAAAGATAAATCATTTAACTTCTGAAAGTAACAAAACTGAAGAAAAATCAAAGACACAAAATAGATCAATTAAGGATAAAGTGCTTAATGATTGTCAAGAAAACTTTAAAATAATTTCAAACATATATTTTAATGACTACAAAAGAAAACTTTCAATTAGCATTAAAAATCAGATTTTAAAATTCTTAAAACATATATTTCTAATAGAATTTTCAAAAGGTATTAAAAAGTTTCTCTCCATTAAACTCCATTCCAATTCTAAAACAACAAATCTAAAATTTACATGGATTGTTTCCATTATAAAAACAATGTTAAAGACAACTTTGTATTCTTACAGACTTCTCTAAGTCAGTTTGAGCATTCTACTGTAGCTGCACTGATCAGAAATGATCATAGCACTGAGTGTGAGTCTCTTCTGATAAGGGGATTCTATGAGAAAGAAAATGTCTGACATCTCTTAAAATTCATTAATAGCTGTAGCAATTCACATATTAAAATTTTCTAGGATAATAAAGTTACCCAAGTGAGAGAGAAAATGAGAAGCTCAAAACCCCAAATAAGATTTAATCTCTCTAATTACAAAAGTGGCTGCAATTGAAAATTTTAATTCAGATCTTAAGAAATTAAAATCTAGGAAAGCAAAGTGGCTCAAATAATTTTAAAAAGATGAAAATTTATTAAAACCCAAGTGAGAAAGAAAATGAGAAATTCAGAGAAACCAAGTGAGAGAGAAAAGGAGTATATGAAAATTAAAACAGTCGGCATCCTAAACCAAATAGGGGGAGACCACCAGGCCACTAGTTTTAATTTGATTTAGGATCCCAACTCAAATAGGGGGAGATTGTTGGAACCATAGGTTTGATTTGAGTTAGGATCAACATCTAATCTCTAAAGTTCATCTATCTGATAACTTAAATCACATCATTCTAAAGAAAACATCTAATTAAATATAATGCGATCGAATCGGAGAAGAAAAGATAAAATTATCATAAGTCTTCTTGCGCTCGACGAACTGCTATCTGCGTTTGACGAACTGCTACCGGCGTTCGACGATCAGCCTCAGCGCTCGACGCTTTCTCTAAAGCTCAGCAGGTCGACGAGATAAATCAAGATCGACGAAATCTATTCAGATCAAATCAAGTATATTTTATATAAAGAGAATTGCTTAGCACATCAAAAGATAAGCTCGGCTCGACGAAAGCAAAGCTGAGTTCGACGAAATTCTATACCTCTGTCAGTTCGACTAAAATATGATTTATGGTTAACGACTCTCTTATATATTATACAATATCTTTTGACTAATCTAGCCGTTGCAGCATTAAAGTTCATAGCCGTTTCTGATGTGTCAAATCGACATACTTATCTTCCCAAGGAATGAAATTAAAGAGACTTTATCTCTTTCCATTTTCCCGGGCAAGAATTCAAAGAGTACTTCTCGGATTATAAATACAAGAGAGAAGGAGATATACACACAGAGATAGAGAGATAACACAAAAACACAGCACAATCTGGTTGCTAACATCTTCCTGCAGATTAAGAACATCCTGAGACACAAATCACAACTACTTGCTCAGGATTACCATTGCATCAGAGGAAAGAAGTGTGTGAAAGAAGAGACCTCCAGAACTGTCAACAATTTGTATCAGACAGGGGGAGCTCTTCAATATCAGATCCATTCAGCACCACATCTGGATCTTCAAGAGTCTTCTTATACAGAGAAGAACATTTCAATTTCTGTGTTATTTTATTCACTACCCCCCATCTTGTACAGGGTTATTACTCCCTTCAAAAGTGAACTCCTGGTGACAGGTCACCTTAGCAAAAACCTGACTGTGGTGAATTGGGCACCTGATCAAACCTCCAATGGTGTAAGGGCACCTGATCAAAAATCCTAGTGGATTCCTACCAGTGGGTAGAAGAGTAGATGTACCCAAGTTTTGGGGAACTACTATATTTCTTGTGTCATCTGGATTGTATTTGTTTGCTTATGTTTTATGTTTTTATTTTTGCTGTGCACTCTTACTGTTTGTGAAAATTACTCACTCAGTAAACACATATAAATATACATATCATTTATTTTGAAATCAAAAACTTAATCAAGATCTTTCAAAAGATAAATAAGAACTAGAACCTCCTCCTTTCATGGGGGCGAGCCGGGAGGGCCGGGAAGCCTCCGGCTCGCCCACACCCTTGTGGGGGCGAGCCGGGAGGGCCAGGAGGCCTCCGGCTCGCCCACACCCTTGTGGGGGCGAGCTGAGAGGGCCGGGAGGCCTCTGGCTCGCCCACACCCTTGTGGGGGCGAGCCGGGAGGGCCGGGAGGGCTCCGGCTCGCCCACACCCTTGTGGGGGCGAGCTGAGAGGGCCGGGAGGCCTCCGGCTCGCCCACACCCTTGTGGGGGCGAGCTGGGAGGGCCGGGGGGACTCCGGCTCGCCTGCACCCTTGTGGGGGCGAGATGGGAGGGCCGGGAGGCTTCCGGCTCGCCCACCCTCTTGTGGGGGCGAGCCGGGAGGGCCGGGAGGCCTCCGGCTCGCCCAGACCCTTGTGGGGGCGAGCCGGGAGGGCCGGGAGGCCTCCGGCTCGCCCAGATCCTTGTGGGGGCGAGCCGGGAGGGCCAGGAGGCCTCCGGCTCGTCCACACCCTTGTGGGGGCGAGCCTGGAGGGCCGGGAGGCCTCCGGCTCGCCCACACCCTTGTGGGGGCGAGCCTGGAGGGCCGGGAGGCCTCCGGCTCGCCCACACCCTTGTGGGGGCGAGCCGGGAGGGCCGGGAGGCCTCCGGCTCGCCCAGACCCTTGTGGGGGGGGCGAGCTGGGAGGGCCGGCGGGCCTCCGACTCGCCCACACCCCTGTGGGGGCGAGCCGGGAGGGCCGGGAGGCCTCCGGCTCGCCCAGACCCTTGTGGGGGCGAGCTGAGAGGGCCGGGAAGCCTCCGGCTCGCCCACACCCTTGTGGGGGCGAGCTGGGAGGGCCGGGAGGCCTCTGGCTCGCCCAGAACCTTGCCGGGTAGGCGGTCTGCATTTAGCGCCCAAGAGTAGCGGGATTTGGCTATTCGCAGTCCAGTTTTGGTTATTCGCAGTCCAAGAGCAGCGGGATTTGGCTATTCGCAGTCCAGTTTTGGTTATTCGCAGTCCAAGAGCAGCGGGATTTGGCAATCTGCAGCCCAGTTGAAGGGTATTTTGGTAATCTGGCAGACCAGTTTTCGGCTATTTGCAGCCCAACTTCAGAAATCCTATAAATAGGACCAAGGGGGCACCATTTGGAGAGATCTCATTCTAGGCTAGCTCTCTCCCTCTCTCTCTCCCTCCCCAAGTCTCTCTTGGGGGGTGAGGAGAGCCTCCAGTGGTGCCCAAGCTTAGTAGTGGCTTGGGAGGGGAAGTTCCTGAGGGGCTTCCGGGTTTGTGGCGGGACCTCCCCACTAATCCCTTGGTCCAGTCCCTAGTTCCAACACCTTCAACCTAGAGCTCTCCCTTGGGAGGAGTAAGGATTGGTCGCCCCTCGGCTAGCTGAGGGCCCCAAACTCCACAGAGACTAAGTCTTGTTCGCAAGTCTCAGTTTCAATAGTCACGCCCGTGACCGAGGGCGTGTAATTTTAATTAACGTGACATTGCACTTATGCTGCTGGTGGCGGGTCGTGGCCGTGACATTGGGTCACGCCCTTGGTCACGCTCGTGAACTGGGGCGTGTACTTGGCGAATCTGTATGAAAGTGAGGTTAGATCTTAGATTTACTCTAGGGGGGGGGGGGTGAATAGAGTATTAAAAACTTTTCACTTAATTTTATAGCTGAATTAAAATAGTGATACTTATATGTGTATTGCAAAGTTAGTTATAAAACAAAGTAAAGAAAGCACACATCACTACACAGAAAATAAACACAACATAGAGGACACAATGATTTTATAGTAGTTCCCCACATAAACCTGGGTACGTCTACTCTTCTACCACACTTAGTAGATTCCACTAGGTTTTTGATCAGGTGCCCTATCACCAATGGGGTTTTGATCAGGTGGCCAAATCAACAAGGAGCTTTTGATCAGGTGCTCTAACCAAAGTATATGTTTTTGTTCAGGTGCCCTGCCACCAAAAGGTTAACTTTTGAAGGGAGTTAGAACCCTGTACAAGATGGGATAAAGAGGGTTAGATGTTCTTCACTGTCAATAATCTGAGAGAAGACTCTAGTGGAATGATGTTGTAAAGCTCCCCCTGTCTGATTAAAATTATTGACAGCTTGAGGATGGAGCTTTCTCTTGAAACAAATATCTTCCTTTGATAACTGATGAATCTGAGAGACCGAAGTTTCTCAGATTATTGTTGCTCTTTGAAGATTTTGAACTTGCAGCAGAAATCTGAGAGATTAATCTTGATGATGTTCTCAGAGAATGAGATGTGCAGCTTGAGAAAGATGATCTTTCTTTTTGACTTTCTGAATATTTCTCTCTCGACTGATACTCTGATCTTTTCTTTCTGTTACTGATATCTTTCTACTGGTATCCTATTTCCTTTAGAGAGAATGATAACTGATTTGAAATTCAAATCTCTTAATAGGAATAGAATAATCAGCATTAATTATTTCCTTGGAACTGCAACTGATTCACCAAATCTTTAATCCTTTTCCTTTTCAATAGAAGATATCCTTTTCCAATATAAGTCAACGGCTACTTTCTCGGGAAGAGAATGGAAAAGGGAATAAACAAAGGAAGGATAAAATCTTGTCTTATCTGGAAGAATAAATTCATTGCTGATAGTCGAACTGAGTTCTGAGAAAATATAACTGATCTGAATAAACTGAGAGAAAATTCGTTAAGCTGAGATAGAATTTTGTCGATCTTAAAGTTGAGTTCGTCGAACTGAACATCTGATACTAATTCGTCGAACACAGGCAGGAGTTCATCGATCTGAAGTTATAGTTCGTCAAACTGAAGAATAAACTGGCTGGAGAGCTGAGTTCGTCGAGCTGAGAAGCTTTTTTGTCGAACGCAGAAAGGGGTTCGTCGAACTCGATGTGAAGTTCGTCGAACGCAGAAACTTAGAGATTTCCTAAGTTCTAGCTATTCTATCAGCCTAAAACAATGACCCTTAGACTATACATTGGGTGTCAACTTAGTCCTAGTCAACACATAGTAATCCTAGCCCAAATCAGTAATAGGGCTGATCCTACAATCTCCCCCTATTTGGGTTAGGATACTATTTGACAAATTTCAAATAATAAACAACAGAAAAACAACAGAGCATATATATATCTGACAGAATTTAAATGTTTTAGCAGATAGAGAATATGATGCTCTGAGTTTATGAACATTACAATTGAAAAACAGAAATGTCAACAAAATCAAATAGTCTAAACCTTTATTTCTTTGTTGAGGGAGGCTTGAAAATAATTTCCATGTTAGGGTCTTCAGATTTCATCTTACTTATGTAAAGATACTGAGCTCCCAGAATGGTTTGAGATTTAGCTTGAGGAACCACAGCTTCTGGGTGCTTCTCTAAATAAACTTCAGCATTAAATAAATTTCTGGATTTGTATTTTTCAAATTCTTTCTTCCTGTATTCTGACATAGTTGAATATTGGGAGTAATCCTTACCTTCAGCCTTTGCCTTATTGATCTGGGCTACTGCAACAAATTCTCTGAATCTGGTCATCTGAGCTATCCTTTCTTCTTCTGGATTGGGAGAAGGAGGCCTATACCTAGAAGTACTGTCTTGAACAAGAGAAAGATCTTGAGGGTTTTTGTCTCTATGAGATGAGCCATTAGAGACATGATACTTATAACCTGAAGATATTAATCTTGAAGAACCTGAAGGAGGTCTTGAAGACCTAGAGATCTGAGAACCACTAGAACTAGCTGGTCTCTTTGATTGCTGAGAAGAATATCTTTGAGAGGATGAAGAGAACCTTGCTGAGCCAGCTGCACCTGCTTCTGGAGGAGGAGGAGGAGGAGGATGGTTATGCTTGACAGGCTTGTCAGAATAATAACCAGTCTTCCTCATCTTCTTTCTTCTATTAGCTTCATTTTTGGAAATCCTCATCCAGGCTGGAGAATCCCTGGTGAGTGTGATATTATGCAAGATGTAGACGTGAATATCATTCTTTGGATTTGGAGGCTTAGGAGAATCCTTTGACTTAGACTTAGCCTTTCTTTTCTTTGATGATTTATCATCTGAGTTATCATCTAAGTCATCATCATCACTATCATCATCATCATCATCATCAGAGGATTGAGGATTATCATATAGGTCATCAATAAGTTTCAGGGCTTCAGAAATGTCTATCTCAACATTAACATTTTGAACATTAACATTTTGATCTGGAACTGGAGCTGGAATTTCTTCAACAACTGGAACTGCAACTGATACTTCAAAACTCTTGAGAAATTCTTTCAATATAGCTTTATTTACAGGAGCAGTATAAGGAATAATTGCTTTTGAACAAACTTGATACTCTGGTAAATTGCTGAAAGCTGTATTGAACTTAGAAAGCAAATAAATAATATCTATAGATGGATGAATAGAAATATTATTTATTTCTTCTATAACAGAAATAACTGCATCTGTTGTGAGATCTGTCATCTCTTAATCACTAATTACAACAGAATCTGCTTGAACTAAAATTTCTTCAATCAAAACTGCATTTGAACTGAAAACTGCAAGACCCGGAGCTTCTTCATTAGACATCTCCCCCTGCCTGGTTTCCGGAAAACCTGAAGCTAGGCCCCTAGAAGAAGGGACAGGAGTAGAGGATGAAGGGAAGGAAGCTATTTTAGCAGATAGGTCAGAAAGAGCTTGAGGCACTGGAGCAAGCTTTGCATCCAGAAGTGCATCTAGCTTTGAAGGAATGTGATCAAAGATCTGATCAGCAGTAGATGAGAAATCAACATAGACAAAATCTTGGTTATGGTGAGGAGATGATGGGATGGAGAATGGAAGATAGATGTTAGTGGCATGTGCTATGGGTGGATCAAAATGTTCATGAATAGGACAATGAGGGTGGATAGGTGATTGTGCGTGAATTGGTGATTGAGGGATAGGAGACTGGGGAAGGGTAGGTGGTTGAGGTGGAGATGAGATGTTTAATGATGGAGAATGTTGGATGGGTGACAAAGGTTCAAATGAATGAGGTGGAATGTATGGGGGAAGAATATTGTCATCTGGAGTAAATGTAGATGGAATTTCTGATGAGTCATTTACTTGAGGAGGTGGAGGAGAAGGCAAGGAGGAAGGTGTGTCAGTGTGAGAGGTGGAAAGATGAACTTCTTCAGAGATGGTTGTCTAAAGAGGTAGAGGAGGGATCAGAGTTGAGGATTCAGAGAGGGGAACTTCTAGTAGGGTTGACGGAGTGACTGTGTTAGTCCTGGTGCCCTCAGAAGCTGTATTTGATTGTTCTGCCCTTGGAGTCCTCTTTGGGATAACTCTGTCCCACTTTCCAAAGAGAGCTGAAGTTAGCCTCTTACTAGCATTTAATGCGCTATTTCGGCAATGCTAATTAGCAAGCGCGAAATGCGATACGACATCAGTGCACTGGTCGCTCAAGTAATAAAATAGGGAGGAACTCCCCGAATATCATTCTCTAAGGACCGCAAGTTGGGTAGTACGATTTGCTCAAACCAGGAAATCAGTTAAAAGGATTAATAAGAAACAAAGGGGGGTTGTGATTTGGGTTCCTAATCTATTACAAAATGAAAAGAAATGCGGGTCGAAAAGCACCGCTTCGCAACGTGTGGGTGAGTGCAGCGGCCGCGATGCCGCGATTCGGTAAGCGGGTGGAGTGGCCACAGTGCGGGGTTCGTGAGGGTCGTACTTACCTCTTCGCAAACATCACCACTAGCAATCGCTAAGTGGCTTCACACACAAGCAACCTAGGCTATCACAACAACAAACAAGGGCTATTCTTGCCACCGCATCAACATTGGACATGAAAACAAGCAATAATCCTTAAGATTAACTTAACAAGCATTCATACAACGCATAAACAAGTACAAGCATCAAGGGTTAGAGAGGACCACAAAGAAGATGTCACCGCGTCTTGGGTTCACGGCCGGAATAAGAGGTTGCCGGGCTCTCTCCGGGCTCGGCCCTCAGATGGCGTTCTAACTCGAAGGAGGCTGTCACCGCTCCAACGATCTTCAACGCTTCTATGGTCTCCTCGGCGAGGAATGCTTGAGCTAGCGGCGGCGGAAGCTTGCAAACGCTCTCGGATGGAAGGATGATGAAGGAGATCGCCGGAGATGGTCTCCTCTTGCCTCCTACAATGGAAAGGGTGAAAATGGACAGATTCCCGGCCTTTCCCGCGAGGGGGATCGAGCTCTGTCCCGTCACACCAATGGCAGCAACATTTCCTGCTTAAATACTAAACAGGCAGAAAAATGGTCACGCATGGTCGAACACACGACCGTGCGCAGACCATGCGTTAATTAATGATAAAAACTGGCGTGAAGACGAAATTGCGCCGCCCGTGCGATTTACTCACGCACGGGCAAATCCGTCCGTGCGTCAAAACGCACGGGCAAATTCAGATACGGCATAAAACAACAGAAACAGGAGACGGTGCATTTTACTCACGCACGGGCGATTCCGACCGTGCGTCAAAACCCACGAGTAAACTCGGATCGCCAATTTTCTGCCCAGATGAGAGCGCACGACCGCAGCAGACCGTGCGTCAAGGAAAACGCACGACCGTGCGTTTCAAACAGTTATGAAATCTGGGAGAAAACTAGATACAAGACAATCCGGCCACCTGCACACAAGAAAAACAAGCTGGGAATACACCTCCAGCACCAGATAAACATAGAGAAATGGAAGGGGAGCACCATGTGCTTCCCCCAATAACTAGGAGCGCAATTGCACATCGAAACGGGCCTAATAGTGCACCTAGCAGGGAATAGTGAATATGAATGAAAACGTTCCTAAAGTGTGGTGCAAAGATTAGATAATCGGCCCAGATGAGTCCATAAATATATATATATAAATGGGACTCATCACACCCCCAGACTTAACCATTTGCACGTCTCGGGCAAACTACTCAGCCCTCCTGTCGGAACAATTAGATGTTAGCGTGAGTGTGAGCGGTAGAGACCAATGCGAAGTCGCATGCGCACGTGCATTGTAATATATTAGAACAGAATTAAACTCAAGATTATATCTAACTATTTCTTGGACAGTGGTTTGAAATTCATTTTACTTGGATGGTGAATCCTGGTGAATCTTTCGGTCGCGCAAAAGGGAAAATAGCGTGACTAATGAGTAGAGTATTACTCGAATCGAAGCTCGGGACAAACTCCTAATAAATCCATCAATGTCGGTGTCCATAGGCTTGCACGTTCGCACTCTCTCTACTGCATGAGACGACTCGTATCTAAAATCAATAAGACATATGGGTTAGAATTGGGCTTAGGTTGAGTATAGGCTAGGTAAGTAGAAGGACGATGGGAATCGCATTCAACACAACCTGAGCACTCAAGAGAATTACAATCACCAATACAAAATTTTCAAGAATTACACAACACCCCCAGACTTCAACTGAACACTAGGTGCGTGCTAAGCCAAAAAGTAAATTGAATTTGCCGAGAGAATATTATTTTTGCACCACTTTTTTTCTTTTCTTTTCTTTTCTCTCATTGACAAAATGGCATTTGTAAGTACAATAAAATGGCTCCTTTAGCTAATTAAAAACTGTCATACACAACAAAGATGACACCAAATGCGATCGAAAAAGAAATTTCTTTCAGCTCAAAGTTGGTGTGAAAATAGGTTCGGCCGTATGGCTTTGGTTAAATTTTAGTGGAGCTAAACAAGGAGGAAGGGTAGGCTCAAGTGGGCTTGCAACTGTGATTATGTAGGTAAGTATTTCAAAAGCACAACCGGAACAAGAAATGGCCTATATCACATTTTATGACGAGTACTTCAACGCAATCGTTTCGAGAGTCGCCTAGTGCAAGTTCTAGCCACCGAGAAAGGTTGTCCTTCCTTCCGACCCTAGTAATAAGCTACTACTAGTCTAGCTACACTCAACTTTATGCTACCATTGGATTCACCGGATTCACCACTAAAGTAAAATAAATTGCAGCTACTACAATAGAAATAATTAAATTATAACTCTGAATTTAATTCTACGCTAATTGAATTTCTAAGCGTGACGGGAGCACTTGACTAGAGCACTACTCGAGTCAGCATTTTTCTCTACTCCTCACTCATACACTAATAATCCAATTCTTACGAGCGGGGAACCTCGCAGCGATACCCAATAAGTACGCGTGATCAAGTGCGTGTGAACTAGGTGCAAGTGTATGCAATATGTGCAACAAAATACAAATCCTAACTCATCACATTCTAACATGCCATGCAAAGTGTGTGCACGTGCACCGATACCTCTCTCCCCCAGACTTGATCAAAACTAACTAAAATAACCGATTCAGAAATAAGTAAGAGAGGGGAAGAGTTGACCTATGCTCATAGAAGAGCATGCCAGAAGTGCGGTAGCTCCAACATTAATATTTTTCATACTTTCCTCATCCTCCACAAGAGAGCATCCACCTACAATGTTAGCAAAACAGAAATAGTAGTGCATAAAAGGAATTTAAAAGCAGACGGAATCGGGTGGTTCCGATGGGTTGTCTCCCAAGAAGCCCTTTTATTTAACGTCCTTCAAGGTGGACCAAATACCTGTATTAGAGTATTGTTCAAATAGATCTAATAAAGTTTTTTGTAATTGCACAGAATATCCCAGAAATACAATACATCACCAAAGATGAAAAGATAGAAATTAAGAAGAGTTATACAAATCACGAATTCAAATACAACAGAGAGACAAAAGAGAAAATCACCCTAAAACATTTGACTCAGCTAGATACACTTTTGTACAGTCCTTCAAAACTGTGCCGCCCTCATAGATTTTCAAGCGATGACCATTCACCTTGAACGTCCCTTCTTTTTCTCCCGAAATTTCAATTGCGCCAAACGGAGAGACTCCGGTCACAGTGAATGGGCCACTCCATCGTGACTTCAACTTTCAAGGAAATAAGCGCAGACGAGAGTTGTAGAGGAGAACGCTATCTTCCGGATTGTATTCTTTTGGTCGAATATGCCTATCATGCCACTACTTTGTCTTTCTTTGTATATGCGAGAGTTCTCGTAGGCAAAATGCCGCAATTCTTCAAGTTCATTCAGCTGAGAAAGACGCCTTTCCGCCGTTGCTGCGATGTCCATGTTTAGGAACTTTGTTGCCCACAAGGCTTTGTGTTCTAATTCCACTGGTAGGTGGCATGCCTTTCCAAAAACAAGCTGGAAGGGTGTCATTCCTAACGGAGTTTTGAAAGCGGTACGGTAGGCCCACAAGGCATTATACACTTTCGTTGCCCAATCCTTTCTATTCGAGTGGATTGATTTTTCTATTATTCTTTTGAGTTCTCTATTCGAAACTTCCACTTGCCCACACGTTTGCGGGTGGTAAGCTAACGAGACTTTATGATGCACGCCAAATTTTTTTAATAATTGCAAAAATTGTCGGTTGCAAAAATGACTACCACCATCACTTATGATTGTCCGCGGAGCTCCGAATCTGGAAAAGATATTTGCATGAATAAATTTCAAGACTGTACGGGCATCATTAGCAGCAACAGCCTCCGCCTCCACCCACTTTGAAACGTAATCCACTGCCATGATTATATAATGTTTTCCGTGAGACATTGGGAATGGACCCATGAAGTCGATTCCCCAAACGTCGAACGGTTCACAGACTAACATGTTATTGAGCGGCATCTCGTCTTTCCACGAAATGTTGCCGGTTCTCTAGCATTCATTGCATTTTGAGACATACGCGTGAGCATCCTTGAATAGCGTTGGCCAAAATAATCCACTCTGAAGTACCTTGCGTGCTGTCCTAGCAGCGCCCATGTGTCCTCCGGCCTCCCTATCGTGGCAATGTTCGAGAACAGATATGTACTCTGATTCCGGGACGCAACGTCTGATTATACCATCGCTACATGTACGAAACAACAAAGGGTCTTCCCAAAAATAATACTTTAAGTCCGAAAAGAGCTTGTTCCTCTGCTGAGGCGTAAGATTGGGCGAGAGAGTTTTACACGCAAGATAATTTGCGATATCAGCGTACCATGGGGTTGTTGACGGATGTGTAGTGATTGCAAACAGCTTCTCGTCTGAAAAATAATTGGTCGTTTCCTCCTCTTTGATGTTGGGAGAATCAGCCGTCATGTCGTTCTCCATCCGCGATAAGTGATCTGTGATAACATTCTCTACCCCCTTCTTATCTTTGATCTCCAAATCATACTCTTGCAGCAGTAGGATCCAGCGGATTAAACGTGGCTTGGCCTCCTTCTTGCTGAATAGGTACCTCAGAGCGGCATGATCAGTGTACACTATCACTTCGGAGAGCACTAAGTATGAATGAAATTTCTCGAAGGCGAAGATCACGGCCATCATTTCTTTCTTCGTGGTGGTGTAGTTTGCTTGCGCGTTATTGAGGGTCCGACTGGCATAAGCAATGGTGTGAAAGGTTTTGTCTTTCTTTTGGCCAAGCACTGCCCCCACGGCCACGTCACTAGCATCGCACATGATCACAAGTGGCAAGCTCCAGTCAGGTGCCACCAAGATCGGAGCGGAGATAAGTTGCCCCCGTAGGATTTCAAACGCTTGCATACATTCTTCATCGAAATAGAACGAGACATCTTTGCCTAGCAAGTGAGAAAGAGGTTTTGAAATGGTTGAGAAATCCATTATAAACCTTCGGTAGAATCCTACATGCCCAAGAAAGCTACGGATACCTTCACAGAAGACGGCGAGGAAGGTTCTTGATGACACTAACCTTCGCCTGATCCACCTCAAGCCCTTGGCGGGAGACCTTATGCCCCAACACAATTCCTTCGCGCACCATAAAGTTGCATTTTTCCCAATTTAAGATGAGGTTGGTGTCTTCACACCGCTTTAAGGTCTTATCAAGATTGGCAAGGCACAAATCGAAACTGTAGCCGAATAACGTGAAATAATCCATGAAGACTTCGAGAAAATCTCCCACCATGTCAGCGAAGATTCCAAGCATGCATCGCTGAAAAGTTGCAGGAGCATTGCAAAGTCCAAATGGCATTCTCTTGAACGCGAAGGTACCAGAAGGGCAGGTGAATGTCGTCTTGTCCTGATCAGCAGGGTCGATTACATCACATCTATGGTCTCCAAGACGAAGAATGCTTGAACTCGTGGTGGAGAGAGCTTGCAAACGATCCCGGAAGGAAGTATGGTGGAGGAGATCACCGGATGTGGTCTCCTACGGTGGAAAAGGGGAAAATGGCGGGATTCACTGGCTTTTCCCGCGAAGGGAATCGTCCTCCCGAATCCATCAGATTTCCTGCTTTAAATACTAAACAGTCAGATTTTTAGGCACACACGGTCGAATGTACAACTGTGCGTTGCCCGTGCATTATTTAATGATTAAACTGACTTGAGGAAGAAGCAGTAGCGCCCGTGCATTTCCTACATGCACAGGCGAATCCGCCTGTGCGTAAAAACGCACGGACAAATTCAGATTGGCCAAAAACAAGGCTAAACAGGGTGATTGTGCGATTAATTTATGCACGGGCGAATTCGTCCGTGCGTAAAGCGCACGATCAAATTTAGATCACCGGTTTTCTCCCCGGATGAAAGCGCACGACTGCAGTCGTCTGTGCGTCAAGAAAATGCACGTCCGTGCGTTATACACACTCAAGAATTTTGGGCAAAAAGGAGATGATCCAACCACCTGCAAGCACAGCAATCCAGCTGGGAATACACCTCCAGCACTAATCAAACACAGAAAAAGGATTGGGGAGCACCATGTGCTTACCCCCAATGACAAGGAGCGCAAATGCACACCAAAATGGGCCTAAGAGTGCACTTAGCATGGAATAACGAATATGAATAAAAACATGCCTAAAGTGTAGTGCATAGACTAGATAATCGGCCCAGATGAGACCATAAATGTGTATATAAATGGGACTCATCACACCCCCAGGCTTAACCATTTGCACGTCTCGGGCAAACTACTCAGCTCTCCGTCTAAACAATTGGGTGTTAGAGTGAGTTTTGAGCGGTGGAGACCCATGCGAAGTCGCATGCTCATGTGCGTAGAAATACATTAGAATAGAATTTAACTCAAGATTATATTTAACTATTTCTTGGACAGTAATTTGAAATCTACTTTACTCGGCTGGTGAATCCCGGTGAATCTTTCGGTCTCGCACAAGAGAAAATAGCGTGACTAATGAGTAGAGTATTACTCAAATCAATGCTCAGGACAATCTCCTAAGAAATCCATCAAAGTCGATGTCCATAGGCTTGCACGTTCGCACTCTCTCCACTGCATGAGACGACTCAAATCTAAAGTCAATAGGACTTATAGGTTAACATTTGGCTTAGGTTGAGTTCAGGTTAGATAAGTAGAAGAACGATGGGCATCGCACGCAACATAGCCTGAATACTCAAGAGTGCAAAAGCACAAAAAAAACAAGTTAAAGAACTATACAACACCCCCAGACTACAACTGGACACTAGGTGTGTGCTAAGCCGATCATACATTGTTTTTGTTGAGAGAATGTATTTGAAAGTTCTTTTTGCACAATTTTTTTTTCTTTTTTTTCTTTTCTTTTCTCTTCTCGACAGAATATCTTTTGTAGGCACAATATAAACTTCTCCTTTAGCTTTTTCAAAGCTACCAAACAACTCAGAGATAACAACAAACAAAAGTTATATATATTTCTTTCAACTCATTTGTTGGTGCTAAAATAGGTTTGGCTGTATGGCTTTGGTGAAATTTAAGTGGAGCTAAACAAGGAGGAAAGGTCGGCTCAAGTGGGATTGCAAAGGTGATTACATTGGTTAGGATTTCAAAAGCACAAACGGATCAAGAGACGACCTATATCATGCTTTATAATGAGCTATTCAACGCAATCGTTTCAAGAGTCGCCTAGTGCAAGTTCTAGCCACCGAGAAAGGTTATCCGTCCTTCCGATTCTAGTAATAAGCTACTACTAATCCTGTTACACTCGACCCTATGCTACCGTTGGATTCACCGGATTCACCACTAGAGTAAAATAAATTGCAGCTACTATAATAGAAATAATTAAATTATAACATTGAATTTTATTCTACTTTAATTGAATTTCTAGGCGTGACGGGAGCACTCGACTAGAGCACTACTCGAGTCGACATTTTTCTCCACCCTTCACTCCTACACTAACAATCCAATTCTTACGAGCGGGGAACCTCGCAGCAATACCCAAAAAGTGCGCGCGATCAAGTACGCGTGAACTAGGCGCAAGTGTATGCAATATGTGCAGCAAAATTAAAAATCCTAACTCAGCACATTCTAATATGCTATGCAAAGTGCGCGCACGTGCATAACCGATCTCTCCCCCAGACTTGATCAAAACCAAATAAAATAGAGAATTCATGAATAAAGATAATAGGGGTAGTGTGGACCTATTCTCACGAATGAGCATGCCAGAAGTGCGGCAATTCCTTTTTAAAGTGCTCCTTCCTCATCTCCCAAGCGAGTTCACACCTGCATTGTTAGCATAAAAACAAACAAAACAAAACATAATAGAGATTAAATAAGCACATGGAACCGGGTGGTTACCATGGGTTGTCTCCCAAGAAGCCCTTTTGTTTAACATCCTTAAAGGTGGACCAAATACCTGAATTAATGTTTGATAGCAGCAGTTATGAAAAATGTTCCAAACTGAATAAAAACACAACACAGCATGGCAGATTAACGAAGCACAAAAATCAGAGCAGAAGACACAGCACAACCAAAACCCGGAGACCCCATCACGTATCAACTATATGCTGATTTGTGGTGGTTCTCCCCAGCCACGCGAGATGGAAGGGAGGTGAAGGCTTTAGGGCCCAAGGAGGATGTCTCCCCCTTGCCCTTAACCTCCTCCTTCTCGCGCCGCAAGGCAGCGGAGCGTGCACCGTGCAACAGTCTTTCTTGCTTAAGCTTCTCCACTATTAGAGAGCGCCAGCGTTGATACACTTCAGAATTTCCCACCTTGGTGGTGGGTGGCATCACTTCCGTTGCCGCCGTGGAAACTAGATCATCTCAAGAGACAGACTGTTTAAGAAGTTTATTACAAGATTTCATGCTAGATAAAAATGGGACTTTTGTCCCGAATTAAGTTCTGCATGGCGGCTTCAGAATTGAGGCTCTCCTTCCTTTCCGGGTCACATTCCTTTCGAAAGTCAACTTCTTCTTCTTTTCCGCTTGACTGCTCCTCTTCCTTTTCTTCCTCCAACGACACTTTTTCTTTTCTGTCTTCTGCATTACTCAGAGATTCATCAGTAATAAATTGGGGGGAGCGAGACAATGTTTTAGCTGCAATCTTGGGGCAAGTAAGGGGTGTTACCATACTAGGTAAGATAACACACCCCGCAGAGAAATCCAAAGTGGCACTGCTCTCTTTCAAGAATGACACTCCCAAGATGGGAATATATTGATTCTCATGGGGTCCCAATACTTGGAAATCGGCGACCACCACCGTCCCCTCGACTATGACTTCAACATTTTTCACTTCTCACTCCGCCTGAATGACAGTCCTGTTAGCAAGCACTAGGGACTTCTGGTCATCTGTATTCATTTCAAGTTGCAATTTAGCAACATCCTGCAATGCAAGGATGTTGCGGGATGAACCAGAATCACACAAGGCAGTAGTTTCAACATTATTAAGGAAGCATGTGATTACCAACTCACTTGGGTCACTAACTTCCGCATCGGCGAGACTCTTCCCTTGATTGAGTGGATTCTTTTCAGTGTTGCTGGGAAGGGTCCCTTGCGAACGCTCGGTCAGCACTTCAGCCAATTGGCCCAATTGCGTCTCCAAGTTTCGCATGGACGCGGTTTGGTCAGCCATATTAGAGTTGCCAGCTTCCATAAATCTCTCCATCATTTCTTCTAGATTACTTTTCTTGGGGGTCGGGGCGCCTTGATTATAAACCGGATGAGGCGGCCTCGGTTGACTTTCGGAGGCAAAAACATCAGTTTGCTATTGCCCCGGTTGCCATCGTTGGCCTGACAGCTCGCTACCTGGGCATTCGTATGCGTGGTAACCACCACCTCCGCATCCTTCGCAAGGAATGCTAGTAGTGGGAGCAGCTGCAGGAGGTAATGAATCCACCACAAAAAGTCCCCGAGCGCTTCTCGGTGCATTTCTCCCCGCAGTACAGAAGGTGCCGTGAGAGGCGGTGTCTTGCAGAATCCTAAGAGCTTCCTCCGGCGTATGGTTCATCAAGGTCCCTCCAGCAGCAACGTCAATCATTGCCCTATGGTTGGGCTCAATGGCGAAGTAGAAGGTTTCCACAATATTCCATGGCTGGAGCTCGTGATTCGGGCATCTGCGAAGAAGGTCACTAAGACGCTCCCAAGCATCTGCGAGAGTTTCTTGATCTGCTTGACGGAAAGTGGCAATCTCCCGCCGAAGGCTCACGATTTTATCTACCGGGTGGAATTTAGCGAGAAATTTGGATGCAAGAGCATCCCATGTTGCAGCAGTTCCTAGGGAAATAGTGTGTAGCCAGACCTTTGCGTTTTCACGCAATGAGAATGGGAACAGTCTCAGCTTGACTGTATCATCAGGAATTCCTGCGTAACAGAAGGTCCCGGAAATATCGGCGAACTCCGCCAAGTGAAGATGTGGGTCTTCACTAGGCATCCCAGAGAATTGAGTTTTGTTGCGGATGATGTTCAGGATGGCCAGCTTGATCTCAAACTGGTTGTTCATGATGTTTGGCCCGAACCCTGGATACACACTCCCAGCTGTTGGAGTGGTATAATCTCTCATTGTTCAGGGTCTCGGTCTAATCGCCTCCTGTTCATCCTCCAGATGATTCTGCCCCACATGGGGCACTCTAGGATTCACATTCTCTTTATCATTGGGTGCTCTCAGTTCACCTCCGGGGTTCAGGTTATCTCCCATTGCCGCTTGCATGGCTGCAGCACGCCTTAGTGCGCGAGCAGTCCATTCAATTTCAGGATCGAAGGGTACTACTTCCCTTCCGGCTTGCCTCTGCATGATCAAAAAGAAGACAAAAAGATTAACAAAAATAAAAAACAACTGCTCATATAACAATGGTTAACAACACAAAACATTACACGCATGCGTTCCCCGACAACGGCGCCAAAAACTTGATGCGCAAATCTAGCACACCACTATAGGCGGTAGCAAGACTGCGACACAAAACCGCAGTGTACCGATCGTTCAAGTAATATGAAACAAGGAGTAAATCCCCGAGTATCGATCTCTAAGGAACACAGTAAGGTGGAGTTTACTTTTGAGGAGGGACTTGAGATCGAAGTCCTTTAAATCGGATGGGTTGCGAAAGAGTTGGTTTGGAATGTGAAAAAGAAATAAAACTAAACTAAATTAACACTACTATGTAGGCCGCTATGCACTGCTTCGCCTGGTGGATGGAAACTATGCAGGCCGCTATGCACTGCTTCGCAAGGCGGATGGATGAATAGGCAAGCAGATGAGGTGAGTGTAACTGCGGAAAGGTTTGAGGGCCGTTAGCACCTTTTGGCTAGGCGGATGGATTACACGGGCCGTTAGCACCGCTTCGCTACGCGGATGGAAGTGTAGGCTTGCAGATGGAATGGGTCGCACCGGCGGAATGAGGTTCGCAAACACCTCGTCATAAGGTTCAACCAAGATCATAGGCGTATCATTCTATAGTTATTCCACACACCAAGCATAAACAGAAAGAACTTTCATAAAAGCATAATGAAAGCTAATGACAATTAAAATAGGTTTAAGCAAGGTTCACATCAAAGTATAGGTGATTTCATACCATACAACCTTAAAAAGAGGAAAACAAGGGTAGAAATACAAACAACGATCGAGACTATGCCGTAGAAATGGGAGGATACACTGGGTTGTCAATCCATGTCCTACGTCCATTCATCGGTTGCGTCCAGGATCTCTGAAGCTCTCACCACCTCTAGCCCATCTTCTCGAGTGACTATGTTGTCCACGTAAATCCCCTCGTTCTTCCTTGCAATCCAGCTAATATGGAGTGGATATCACCTTCTTGAGAGCTTAGGATGATGGGGAAGCACTAGGGAGTGATACCCTCCCTTAGGAGAAGAAAAATGGAGCAGTCAGCCCCTTCCGGTGGAAGAAATCGCGGAGCTGTTCGGGTCTTCTTTTTAGGTTGAAAACTGCAGTTTTATAGAAAAAGGTCAGAAATTTGGTCACGCACGGTCGAACGCACGACCGTGCGTGAACCCTGCGATATTTATCCACAACAAAGGCCAGGAAGACGAAGCAGTTGCGCCCGTGCGTTTTACTCACGCACGGGCAAAGCCGACCGTGAGTAAAAATGCACGACTAAATTCAGAATCCTACTTTGGGCCATAGATGAGAGTGCACGATCGCAGCTGACCGTGCGTCAAGAAAACGCACGACCGTGCGATTCATGCAGACATGAAATATGGGCAAAGTGGATGTTCTACCCACCTGCCCAGCACCAAATAGCAATCAAACAGCTGGGAATACCCTTCCAACGCAATCCAAATATAGAATATGGTTGGGGAGCACCATGTGCTTACCCCCAACAAACATAGCGCGCAATTGCACACCAAAACGGGACCAAAGAGTGCACTTTTTGAAGAAATGTGTTCAAGTGAAATATAAGCAATAATGAACTAAAAGTGAAGTGCATATGCAAGAAATCTATCCCGGATGAGTCCATAAAAGTGTATACAAATGGGACTCATCAAGCACTACAAAGCGGTGGAGTGGGTGGCGGACTACAGCGCTCCTCAAATCTCATACACCACAAAAGATCTCAAAAACATGAAATCATATTAACTAAAACATAATGTTTATGAACATCATCCACCATAACAAACACATACAAGGAAAACTCTGAAGCAAAGCGCATGGGAAAAGAGAAAACCAAAGCTCGAAGACTATGCTGAAGATTCTCGGCCAGAATCGTAGGATTGTCAAGCCTCGTTCGTGCTCGGTCTTCAGTGGCGTCCGGGGTCCGGAGGAGCTGTCACCTTCCTCTACTATTACCCGTCTTCTTCGTGGTCTAGCTCGAGGTAACTCTTGTTTGACACCTTGAATGCAGTGGAAGCTCTCCGTCTATGGCGTTCTTGAGCTCAAGGATGATGGAGGAGGCCAAGGAGGGAGCTTTGGCGGAAGATTTGCAAGCCAAAGGTCATCAGAGCTCCTCCTAGGTCAAACGATGGTGGAGTGGAGAAAATGGGCGAATGTGGCGGACTTCTGAAGCTTTTCCTGCGGGGGCTCTCAATTGCAGCAGATTTCCTTCCTTAAATACTAAACAGTCAGTAATTTAGGCACGCACGGGCGAACGCACGACCGTGCGTTGCCCATGCATTAGTTAACAAATAAAATGGCTTGAGGAAGAAGCAACAGCGCCCAAGAATTTTACTCACGCACGGGCGAATCCGCGAGTGTGTAAAAAGGCACGAACAAATTCAGATTGGCTAAAAATCATTCGAAACAGGCGATCGTGCATTTCCTTCGCGCACGGGCGAATCCAGCCGTGCGTAAAAACGCACGAACAAAGTTGGATCACTGGTTTTCTACCCAGATGAAGGCACATGACCGCAGCCATCTGTGCGTCAAGAAAATGCACAACTGTGCATTTTACACAATCATGATTTTTGGATAAACGGGAATGATCCAACCACCTGCAAGCATAGCAATCCAACTGGGAATACACCTCCAGCACCAATCTAACAGAGAAAAAGGATTGGGGAGCACCATGTGCTTACCCCCAATAACATGAAGCGCAAACGCACACCAAAACGGGCTTAAAAGGAGCACAAAGCACGCAAGTGCGCATGAAATAGCATAAGAGAGATAGATGCAATAATAGCTCGAGACTGACGCACATGAGAGTGAAAACTAGCCCGGATGAGTCCATAAAAGTGTGTATAAATGGGACTCATCAATAATCTGCATCTGAGTAGCCAGTTAGTTCACATCCATTGTTCCTAGGGTACCATAGGCCAAGATTTGATGTACCCTTTAGGTATCTTAAGATTCTCTTTACAGAGACATGATGAGATTCCTTAGGATTCACCTGATACCTAGCACAGACACATGTAGCAAACATAATGTCAGGCCTACTGGCAGTTAGATAAAGCAAAGATCCAATCATGCGTACTTGGTTTCATCAAAGGGTATGTCCTTCTCATCCTTGTCTAGAGACACATTGGTTCCCATTGGAGTCTTCATTGAAGAAGCACTCTCCAATCCAAATTTCTTGACTAGCTCCCTAGTGAACTTGGTCTGGGAGATGAATATACCATCTTCAGATTGTTTCACTTGGAGACCTAGGAAGTATTTGAGCTCACCCATACTGTTCATCTCAAACTTTCCCTGCATCAAGTTGGCAAACTTTTTGTAGAGATTGTTATCTGTAGAGCCAAAGATGATGTCATCCACATAGATCTGCACTAGCAAGATCTTGCCCTTCACTTCCCTTAGGAACAATGTCTTATCAATCTTTCCCCTTGAGAACTTGTTCTCAATTAGAAAGCTTGGCAGAGTTTCATACCAGACCCTAGGTGCTTGTTTTAAGCCTTAAAGGGCTTTTCTAAGACAATAAAGATAGTCAGGGCGAGTAGGATCTACAAAACCTGAGGGCTCTACATATATCTCCTCTTTGAGGTCACCATTTAGGAAGGCTGACTTCACATCCATCTGGTAGACCTTGAAACCTTGGTATGCTGTATAGGCCAGAAACAATCTTATTGCTTCCAGTCTGGCTACTGGAGCAAATGTCTGATCAAAATCTATCCCTTCCTCTTGTTTGTATCTTTGGCAACTAGCCTTGCTTTATTCTTGGTGATGATTCCATTTTCATCCAACTTGTTTCTGTAGACCTATTTAGTTCCTATGATGTTCTGTCCTTGGGGTCTTGAACCAGTTTCTAAACCTTGCATCTCTTGAACTGGTTTAGTTCGTCCTGCATTGCTGCAATCCAAAATGGGTCCTGATTTGCTTCCTCAAATTTCTTGGGTTCAATTTGAGAGAGAAAACTCAGGTACAATGCTTCACTTACAGCTCTGCTCCTTGTCATCACACCTTGGTTGGCATTTCCTATTATCTGCCCTTAGGGATGATCTCTTACTTGTCTCAAGGCAACTGGTAGTATTCTGGGCACTTCTGCATTAGCAGCTTCTTCAGGTTGCGTTTCTTCAGCCGTTTCTAAACTTTCTGTGGGTTCTTCCTCGATTTCAACAATCACTGACTGATTCTTATCTCTGAGAGAGGTACCAGCATTGTCTTCAATGGATAACTTCTCTACTATTTCCATTGTACCTGCATTTACTAGAGAACTAGACTAGCCCTTATGTATAAGGCTAGTCTCATCAAATACCACATGTACAGATTCTTCCACTGCTTGGGCACTGATGTTGTACACTCTATATGCCTTGCTATGAGAGCTGTAGCCAACAAAAATACCCTCACTGCTTTTCTTAGCAAACTTAGTTAGCTAGGATTTCCCATTATTAAGAATATAGCTTTGCTACCAAAGATCCTAAAGTAGGATAAGGTTGGTTTTCTGCCCTTCATTAACTCATAGGGAGTTTTCTTGTGATCTTTGATGATGGAAGCCCTGTTTATCACATGACAAGCAGTATTGATAGCCTCTGCCCAGAAGTATTCTGGTAGAGAGGAGTCACTTAGCAATGTCCTACTAGCCTCTATCGAGGTTCTGTTCTTCCTTTCAGCAACCCCATTCTGTTGAGGAGTTCTGGGTGTTGGACATGTGTGTCACATCCCTTTGTTTGAGAATAACAAATCCCATATTGTATTTGATATTGCTTGTAGTGTGTCTATAGTGTGCATGAACTATAGGTGCAATACTCCACAGGTAGAAGGCAGCATGGAAACAATTTTTGAAAGCAGCGGTTCCTTAGTGCTACCGCCAGCGCTAATGCTAACTCCATGCGCTAGCTTGAGCTCGTGCAGATCGCCACGCAGACGACAGTTTCGCAACTGCTCCACACGAGCGCTACCGCCAGCGCTATCGCTACCGCAGGCGCTATCTCAAGTTCGTGCAATGAGCCACGCCGGCGACGATTTCGCAACCGCTCCACACGAATTATACAGCAGGCGCTAAGTACTACCGCAGGCGCTAGCTCCAAGGTCTATAAATTGAAGCCAACTTCGATCATTTTGATCATCCATCCTAGAGAGGTTGCTTGTGTAACACCCCAAAGTTCGTGGTTCAGCGAGGTAGGCGGAATGGTAGTGTTGCGCTCGGGATAGACTCAAGATTCCAGATCAGGTCAATGCGCACGACCATTGTCCTCTTCGCGCACGACCAGTGATCGTGCGCCAATGATCGTGCGTAACCCGCAAAGAATCGGAGTTATGTCTCGGCTTATGCGCACGACCATTGTCCTCTTCGCGCACGACCAGTGATCGTGCGCCAGCGATCGTGCGTTAATTCAGAAGAAAATCGAGTTCTGTCTCGGACAGTGCGCACGACCATTTCCCTCTTCGCGCACGACCACTGACCGTGCGCCTGTGATCGTGCGCCCTGTTTATTCGGTTCCGCGATTTTGAGCGGAGAAGAAGATCGGACCGTCCAAATCTTTTGGAAATTGATCCAACGGCTAGGTTTAGTTGCGGGAGACTATTAGGGCTGATGAGAGGGGGTTAAACCTCATATTCTCTAAGCCATTCTCTCTCCAAACCCTAGAGAAAGAAGGAGGAGCCAAGGAAGAAGAAGGGAGATTCCGCCATTGACGGAGCTCCGGAGCTCCGTTTCGCGAGCCGTTTCCAGATTTGGAGAGTGCAGCCCGGTGCGGTCGTTTCTCTCCGTGTAGAATCTTGGATCTATGGCGAAAAAGAACGCTCCTAGTGTAATGATTTCTTCTCCCGTTGTTTGGACTTGTCTTTTGTCCTCTCCTTCATTTCTCTATGCTTGCATGAGGAATCCCTTTCACCAAATGGGTGAAGTGTAGGATTTCCTCAAGTTCTTCGGAACTCTGGGTCGATTGTGTCCGTCCCCGGCATATTGCATGTAGAAAATCCGGTAGTCGTGCAGATTTAGGCATTGTGTGTGAAGCCTATTCGTGGCCGTGAGCCCGAATCGGTGATGCTTGATTTGCGACGTTGCATTTAGGTTAAGCCTAGAATGCGTGCAGGAGAATGACTCTGTGATATATGCGATAGTATTGCGGGATTTAAGCGTAGGCATCTTGTGAAGATCCTAACGGAAGCCCCATGCTTTGCGAGTGGTTGAATGCAAACCTTCACCACTAGAATTGTTGAGGAGTGGTCTTGTACCTCCTTTTTGGTTACGTATAAAGCCCTAACGATCCCTCATGCCTTCCGGCCGAAAGGCGGAGTCGGGTCTTGAGTCGTTACAAAGTAAACTTTTAAGGCTTGGGTGTTGTAACTTATGTTTTGTGTAGCACTAGCGAGTGTTAAACCCTTACGGGCCGAGGTGATGTCATACCCGCATCGTGTGTTCAATCGATGACAAGAGCACGGGAATTGGCTGAACTGAACCCGTTTCCAGGCGTGGCGGTAGGGGGATTTATCTCTTGTAAACCCGAACGACCTTGGGAGAGGTTGGGAAGGGCGTCTTGCCTAGACCGACCAAAAGCTCTTTTCTATCTAGAGTTTCCGGACTCATGATGGTTTTGGTGCTCGGGAAGAAGTACCTTTGGTGCATGCCTTGTGAGCATGGAGCGTGCGGTTGTGTGTACCCACATTTGTGATGAATTGATGTTGTTAGCCTCATGCGGTTGTTTAGGCGGTTGTGGGAACCTTCGGGTGAACCCAACCAACATCATGTGCATACCTAGGTTCCTTTCTTTTGATGCTCAACCTAGAAGATTGATTGTGCTTGAAACCTCACCTTGTGTAGTTGCACTTTCTTTATATTAGTACTTGTGCTAGTATGGCTTGCTTGCAGGGTAGAATCTCCGCCACCCCGGGAAAGGGGTGGGGTCGTTATAATTTGGTCAGCTGTGCTGACCGTTACTTTGTTTGTCACCGCTTGGTGGAATGTCTTATGCAGGTGCAGGTGAGCCTAGCGGGAAATAGCGGGCGGTGGCCCCTTTTGCTGAGTTGGCCCTTGAAGGCCAGCCTCCTTTTTTTGCTTTTTCATGTATGGCCGGCCTGCGTGCCGATGTATGCTTATGGAGTTTTGTGCATTGGATGAATGTAAGGCCTTAAGGCCGTAACTCTTATTCTGGATACATTCCTATGATAGTGGACAGTTCTCTTTGAATGGTTTATTTAATGCTTCCGCTTACGTTTTGTACTCTCGTTTAGTCGTTACTTTTCTGGTTATCACCTTTTAACTCCTAGCTAGTGTGGTTTGTATGGCGTGGGGTCCCGGCCGGACCTGCTGTTATACTCTTCGTACTGGCAGGGTGTCACAATTTGGTATCGGACTTAAGGCGTCGATCCGCAGTTTAGCGAATTCGGGACGAATTCCTTTTAAGGGGTGGTGTGCACGGGATGTGCATTCACCTAAAACGACAAAAACTAATAAGAATGTCCACTTAGAAATGGAAAAACATACTTGTTTGCGGAACCTGAGCGTTCCATGATTGTTGTTTTGCTATGCTTTCAGTCACTAAATTGTCTCTTACACGATTATAGGTGACTAGGAGTGGTGCGGGGCCGTCTCAACCCCGTAACACTGCTGAAAGTAGTGGGTCGTCTGAGGTGACAGCGACCACTCCTTCGGCTGAGATGATCAAGTTAGTCGCTGAAGCGGTCTTCGCGATGATCAACACTCAGTCTGGGCAGCTTGCACAGCCTACTACTCCGACTCTGGATGTGGCCCCTGTAACTGTTGCTGTAGCGGAACCTGCGGTAGAACTGAGGGTGGAACGTCGAGTTGCGCAGGTAGTAGTGGGGCGAGCGCGTGACCAACAATTAAAAGTACTTTCTGAGCCTCAACCCTCCATCCTTCGAGGGGACGGAATCCCCTGGGAGAGCTGCTGAGTGGTTGTCAGAAATAAAGAGGACTTTAATGTCAATGCTTATAAGCAAAGATATGTTGGTAACCTTAACCACCTTCCTACTTATAAGAGAAGCAAGACTTGGTGGGAAGGAGAGTTGTTGCACAAGTTTGGTGGGAGACAACTTTCCGAAATCTCTTGGGAAAGCTTCCATGAGTCATTCCTTCTAAAGTTTCTACCCCTAACTGAGATTCCTGAACTACAAGATCAGTGTTCACACCTAGAGCAGGGAGAACACTCAGTGGATGAGTACCTGATTGAGTTCATCAGTCGGAATCGTTATGAGAGTCTATGTGGGAAGATGAGGAAACCAAGGTCAACAAGTTCTACAATGGTCTGCGAGATGACCTAAGACTAATGCTTGTGGGTCCAAAGTTACTCGGCTTCAACGTCTTAGTGAAATCAGCTAAATCTCTGGAAACGGATATGAAGAGTATGCAGCGCGCGAAAGACTCCAATGTAAAGAAGTCGGAGTTTCATGCGCCAGTCTCTCAGTCCAAGTCCGAGTTCAGAAGAAACAAGAGAAAGTTCAACTCTGTGGAAGTTAAGACTGCACGGTGTTCCTTAATTTGTTTCACTTGCGGAAAGGTGGGACACAAAGCCCGAGTGTGTCGAAGTGGTCCCCCAAAAGCAAAAATCGGAGAAGTGGACTATGCTCGTGTGATGGGTTCGGCTTCTATGGCGAAAGGGAAGGCGGTGGAGTCTTCGATTCCCCAATATTCTCTTACCCAACCGAGAGTCTACTCTTATGGCCAGCAAGAGGTCATTCAGAAATGCGATGTTGCCACAGGTATGGATGATCATCTCCAAATATGATTTATACCCCGTGTGCGGTTAAAGATAAAAATATGTCCACTGTATCTGTTGACAACAAAATTTTATGTCTTGTATTTGTGTGCAATTAGGCCTTGTCCTAATTATCGACTATTCGACGAGAGCTCTGTTGGTGTGGGAGCATCGCTCTCCTATTTGTCTAAGGACTTCGTGTTATGAATCGAATTGTCATTTACCTTAGTCAAGGATAGATTGGAGGTAATGCTGCCTAATAGATCTCGAGTGAGCGCGAATAGGAGAAGCCGTGAAAAGGCGCGAAGATGTTCTTCACCTTGTTGAAGGATTCGGGGCCTAAGACCAGTTTTGTGTTGTCCTAGTAGTAGCGGACCAAGCTGACCGAGAGGAACCGTTATCCGATTCCGAGAATCGACGATTTACTTGACCAACGGGTTGGGTCGACGGTATACTCTATGCTTGACTTAAGGTCCGGCTACTATCAGCTTAGTAGTGGGGAATGTGATATTCCAAAGTCAGCGTTCAGTACCCGCTTTGGGCACTATGAGTTCACGGTGATGCCGTTCGGTCTGTCTAATGCACCGTTGGTATTCATGGACTTTTTGATTAGGACATTCCGTGAGTATTTGGATCAATTTGTGATCGTCTTCATCGACGACATTTTGGTATACTCTCAATCGGAAGAGGAGCATGTAGGGCATCTGCACGCAGTTCTGGGCACCTTGAGGAAGAGTCAGCTATATGCCAAGTTCTCCAAGTGCGAGTTTTGGCTACCGTCAGTAGCATTCCTTGGTCACGTCGTTAGTGGAGATGGAATTGCGGTTGATCCGTCGAAGATAGAAGCGATCCGAGCCTGGCCCTTGTTGAAAAACGTAGCGGAAGTCCGAAGTTTCTTAGGACTTGCCGGCTATTATAGGCGCTTTGTGGAAAACTTCTCGAGGATTGCACTTCCTCTCACTAAATTGACTAGGAAAGATCATAAGTTCGTTTGGTCGCCTGAGTGCGCACGAGCTTTTGAAGAACTGAAGAGCCGTCTGACCACGGCGCCCATTCTATGCTCGCCATGTGGTACGGAAGGCTACGAAATTTATAGCGACGCCTCAGGGAGTGGTTTGGGTTGTGTCCTAGTGCAGTTCGGTAAGGTAATCGCCTACGGCTCCCGGCAGTTGAAGGTTCACGAGAGGAATTACCCGGTCCATGATTTGGAGCTAGCGGCCGTGGTATTCGCTCTTAAGCTTTGGAGGCATTATTTGTATGGCGTGAAGATCGACATCTTTACCGACCACAAGAGCCTCAAGTACTTGCTAGATCAAAGGGAGTTGAATATGCGTCAAAGGAGGTGGTTGGAGTTCCTTGGGGACTACACCTTCGACATCAAATATACTCCTGGAAAGGGAAATGTAGTTGCGGACGCGTTGAGTCGTCGGGCTCCCGCTCAAGCAAATTGGATTTTGATGCACGATGAGCGTCCAATCCGTGAGCTGGAAGAAATGGAGATCATTTGCATTGATCGAAGAGCGTCTACTTCAGCATGCTTGAACTGGACGGAGGTTCAATACCACCTTGCCGACCGAGTTCGACAGGCATTGGAGCTGGATGAGAGCATGAAACGCTACAAAGCGGAAACCGTTGACGGGTTAAACGCTGATTTCTCTTTCGAAGATGGCCTTATGTGGAAGAATGGCAGATTGTGCGTCCCAAACGTTGGTACTCTACGGGAGGAATTGATGTACGAGGCTCATCATACCAAGTACTCTATCCACCCGGGGAGCACGAAAATGTACATGGACATGAAGAAACTTTTCTGGTGGCCGAGTATGAAGAAGGACATTGCCCTCTACGTGGCCAAGTGCAACACCTGCGCGTTGGTGAAGGTGGGATGTCAACGTCCCGGTGGATTTTTGAAGTCCTTGCCGATTCCGGAATGGAAGTTTGACGATATTTCGATGGATTTCGTGCACGGATTGCCGAGATCGCAGCATGGAAACGACACCATCTGGGTGATCGTGGATAGACTGACAAAAGTATCGCATTTCATTCCGAACCGGAAGGATGATTCTGTAGAAAAGCTAGCGAAGCTCTGTGTCGATAGTATTGTGCGGCTGCACGGTGTCCCTCATAGCATCGTCAGCGATCGTGACGGGCGTTTCACATCGAAAGATTGGAGGCTTATCCATGAACTGTTGGGCACTAAATTGAAATTCAGCACGGCCTTCCACCCGCAAACGGATGGACAGACCGAGAGGACCAACAGGACTATGGAGGATATGCTCCGAATGTGCGCTCTAGATTTTGGAAAGAAGTGGGAAGATCATCTCTATATGATCGAATTCGCCTACAATAATAGCTACCAAGCCAGTATAAAGATGGCTCCTTTCGAGGCCCTCTATGGTAAGAAGTGTCGTACGCCGTTGTCTTGGGCAGAAACGGGCGATACTAAGCTATTAAAGCGAAAGGATGTTGAGGAAGCAACTTCGACGATCCGAACTATTCGAGAAAGGCTATTGATTGCCCAGGATAGGCAAGCAAAATATTACAACTCCAAGCATAGGAACCTAGAGTTCACCGTCGGTGACCGAGTTTACTTGAAGATCAAACCGTTCAAAGGGGTATCAAGGATCCGACGCTTGAAAAAGCTCAGTCCAAGGTACTTAGGACCGTTTGAGATTGTGGAATGTGTTGGTGATGCGGCTTATCGGCTTGCACTATCTGCAGAGCTGAGCGGTCTGCACGACGTGTTTCACATTTCAGTTCCGAGGAAGGCAGTGCAAGAGCCTACTCATATCGTTGCGGTTGGCAAAGTGTCGGTTGATAGTGGGTTGTCGACGAAAGTCAAACCCTTACGCATCGAGGATACCGAGGTAAAGTAGTTGCGGAACAAGTCCATTCGGATGGTAAAGGTCTGGTGGGATAGTTGCGGCCGAGAGGAGCTAACTTGGGAGAGAGAGCAAGCGATGCTTGCGAAGTACCCCGAGCTATTTCTCTCAGGTAAATTTTCTTTAAAAACTGTAAATTCCTGCTGTTACTGTTTTCGAAATTTCGGGACGAAATTCTTTTAAGGGGGGTGGAGTTGTAACACCCCAAAGTTCGTGGTTCAGCGAGGTAGGCGGAATGGTAGTGTTGCGCTCGGGATAGGCTCAAGATTCCAGATCAGGTCAATGCGCACGACCATTGTCCTCTTCGCGCACGACCAGTGATCGTGCGCCAATGATCGTGCGTAACCCGCAAAGAATTGGAGTTCTGTCTCGGCTTATGCGCACGACCATTGTCCTCTTCGCGCACGACCAGTGATCGTGCGCCAGCGATCGTGCGTTAATTCAGAAGAAAATCGAGTTTTGTCTCGGACACTGCGCACGACCATTTCCCTCTTCGCGCACGACCACTGACCGTGCGCCTGTGATCGTGCGCCCTATTTATTCGGTTCCGCGATTTTGAGCGGAGAAGAAGATCGGACCGTCCAAATCTTTTGGAAATTGATCCAACGTCTAGGTTTAGTTGCGGGAGACTATTAGGGCTGATGAGAGGGGGTTAAACCTCATATTCTCTAAGCCATTCTCTCTCCAAACCCTAGAGAAAGAAGGAGGAGCCAAGGAAGAAGAAGGGAGATTCCGCCATTGACGGAGCTCCGGAGCTCCGTTTCGCGAGCCGTTTCCATATTTGGAGAGTGCAGCCCGGTGCGGTCGTTTCTCTCCGTGTAGAATCTTGGATCTATGGCGAAAAAGAACGCTCCTAGTGTAACGATTTCTTCTCCCGTTGTTTGGACTTGTCTTTTGTCCTCTCCTTCATTTCTCTATGCTTGCATGAGGAATCCCTTTCACCAAATGGGTGAAGTGTAGGATTTCCTCAAGTTCTTCGGAACTCCGGGTCGATTGTGTCCGTCCCCGGCATATTGCATGTAGAAAATCCGGTAGTCGTGCGGATTTAGGCATTGTGTGTGAAGCCTATTCGTGGCCGTGAGCCCGAATCGGTGATGCTTGATTTAGGACGTTGCATTTAGGTTAAGCCTAGAATGCGTGCCGGAGAATGACTCTGTGATATATGCGATAGTATTGCGGGATTTAAGCGTAGGCATCTTGTGAAGATCCTAACGGAAGCCCCATGCTTTGCGAGTGGTTGAATGCAAACCTTCACCACTAGAATTGTTGAGGAGTGGTCTTGTACCTCCTTTTTGGTTACGTATAAAGCCCTAACGATCCCTCATGCCCTCCGGCCGAAAGGCAGAGTCGGGTCTTGAGTCATTACAAAGTAAACTTTTAAGGCTTGGGTGTTGTAACTTATGTTTTGTGTAGCACTAGCGAGTGCTAAACCCTTACGAGCCGAGGTGATGTCATACCCGCATCGTGTGTTCAATCGATGACAAGAGCACGGGAATTGGCTGAACTGAACCCGTTTCCAGGCGTGGTGGTAGGGGGATTTATCTCTTGTAAACCCGAACGACCTTGGGAGAGGTTGGGAAGGGCGTCTTGCCTAGACCGACCAAAAGCTCTTTTCTATCTAGAGTTTCCGGACTCATGATGGTTTTGGTGCTCTGGAAGAAGTACCTTTGGTGCATGTCTTGTGAGCATGGAGCGTGCGGTTGTGTGTACCCACGTTTGTGATGAATTGATGTTGTTAGCCTCATGCGGTTGTTTAGGCGGTTGTGGGAACCTTCGGGTGAACCCAACCAACATCATGTGCATACCTAGGTTCCTTTCTTTTGATGCTCAACCTAGAAGATTGATTGTGCTTGAAACCTCACCTTGTGTAGTTGCACTTTCTTTATATTAGTACTTGTGCTAGTATGGCTTGCTTGCAGGGTAGAATCTCCGCCACCCCGGGAAAGGGGTGGGGTCGTTATAATTTGGTCAGCTGTGCTGACCGTTACTTTGTTTGCCACCGCTTGGTGGAATGTCTTATGCAGGTGCAGGTGAGCCTAGCGGGAAATAGCGGGCGGTGGCCCCTTTTGCTGAGTTGGCCCTTGAAGGCCAGCCTCCTTTTTTTGCTTTTTCATGTATGGCCAGCCTGCGTGCCGATGTATGCTTATGGAGTTTTGTGCATTGGATGAATGTAAGGCCTTAAGGCCGTAACTCTTATTCTGGATACATTCCTATGATAGTGGACAGTTCTCTTTGAATGGTTTATTTAATGCTTCCGCTTACGTTTTGTACTCTCGTTTAGTCATTACTTTTCTGGTTATCACCTTTGAACTCCTAGCTAGTGTGGTTTGTATGGCGTGGGGTCCCGGCCGGACCTGCTGTTATACTCTTCGTACTGGCAGGGTGTTACAGCTTGTGCCACAATTCCAGTGCTGTTATGCTGTCGAAGATGGATCTCCCACAAAAAGCTTAAAGGAGAATTCTGGAGGAGGACAACGTCACGCTACATCCGAAGGACGATCGCTTCAACCTCGCTTATACTACAGCGATCCTTCATCCTCAACTCCAGAGATCTCATATAGGGAGTTTTATTATTATTTTCATTATTTCCATTCCATATTTTTTTTGTAACCGTTTAGAGAATTCGCCTTGTGTTGGCGACTAGGTCTGGGTAGGACTTAGGGGGAAATTCGCCTTGTGTTGGCAACTAGTTCTAGGTGATTAGATCTAGGGGGCTCGAGGCCATATCCGGGGAAGGATTGGCTAGAGCGGCTTGAGGCCTTATCCACGGAAGGATAGGCTAAAGCCAACCGGTTCGTGGGGATACGAGTCGGTATAGAAAAGGAAAAATTATTTACATATTTGTCGCCTCCGATTTCAAGCGATATTGAAATCAATTTTTGTAAACACCTTTTTCATATAATATAATCATGTCTCTATTTGTGTTTACTTGATTTCTCTCATTTGGCGCAATCTCTATTATTTTGTGTTCTAATTTTTTCAATTCTAAATCTAAATTGTCTATTTCAATCTCTTTCATCATAAAACAATTTAGTACTTATTTCTAAAATTGCAAATCATAATTTTTCTATTCATTTAGCTAAATTTTTATTTTACCTTCACATATTATAAAACAATTTAGTAATTATCTTAAAATTACAAAAAGAATTTTTATTCCCTTATTCACCCCCCCCCCCCTCTAAGGGCGCCGTAAGATCCAACACTGGGTAAGGAGAATTCTTGGGAGATACCTTGTTCTTGGCAGAATTCTGTCATGGCCCCTGACTGAAATTCTGTCCCATGGTCACTTCTGAGTTTGACCACAGTACAGTCCATCTCGTTCTGGATCTGCCTGACAAAATTTTTCAAGATATCTAGGGTATCTGATTTCTTTTTGAGGAAGAATACCCAAGTGAACCTTGAATAATCATCAACAACTACAAGGGTGTAGGACTTCCCTCTTAAGCTATGAACTGACATAGGACCAAACAAATCCTAGTCTGCTTTCCTAGTTGGCAAGCTTGACATGGACCATCTTTGATGCATTTAACATTAGGTCCATTCCTAACTAGGTCTTGTGAGAAAAGCTTGCCTATTGTCTTATAGTTGATGTGTGCAAGTATCTTGTGACATTGTACACAGAGAGCCTCTTTACCATCAGCCACAAGACAAATGGGCATGGAAGAATTTGTATTGTGAAAGTTTAAACAATAAATATTCCCACTCCTAGTGCCAGTTAAGGTAGCATCAGAATCAAAGGGCTTCTTAATTAGGCACTTGTCCTTGTGGAAGGTAATAACAAAGCCTAAGTCACAAAGTTGACTTATGCTTATGAGATTGTGTTTCAATCCCTCCACATAAGCCACCTTTGTGATTGTAACTAACCCATTTGAGATGCTGCCATAGCCCCTTGTCACTCCCTTTTCTGAACCTCCAAAAATCATTGTTGGTCCATTCCCCACAGGGGTGAACTCTTTCAAGTACCTTCTGACTCTAGTCATGTGCCTGGAACAGCCACTGTCCAAATACCAAATTGGAGATTGGTTGGCATTGAGACCTACCTGCAAGATAAATTACTTCACCTTAGGTACCCAATATGGATTGGGTCCTCGGTTTCTGTTAGGTTGGTATAAAGGAACACTAAACCTCGGAGGGTTCTGCACTCTCTTTGCATTGAGCCCTGTTGGGTTGAACCAACAGTCCAAGTCAAAGTGGCCTACTTTCCCATAGCACCAGCATTCCTATTTGTTGTATCTTCTCTTCTGCTTCACCACCTGAGTAGGGTGGCAGTGCTGATGAGGAGAAGAGCATGCTTCTTGCCTAACAGATTTTGGGTGAACCTCATATGTGTGAGTTTGGGGTGGAATCGGTCTCACCACATTTTGATTCACCTTCTTGGGAACAGGTTTTGTAGGAACATCCTTTCCCTTACTCTTGATTGATGTTGCTGCAGGTTTGTGGGCTGAAGGACTTGACACCATCACCTTCTTGTAGGAAGGTCTAGATTTAGAATCTTTGCCCTTAACTATCTCCTGATTAAAACCAATACCATCTCTGAACTGTCCAGAGAAGGTGTCAATGATAGGCAGGATAGTTTTGGGCATTGAGAAGCTGGATGCCAGTTTCTTTTCAGCCAACAGCATTTCCTCAAGGTCCTTGATGACCTTGTTCTTCTGTCCTAATTTAGCCTTCTTAAGCCTTATGGCTTCCTTGAGTTTATCCACTTCTTTGCTCATAGCAGCCATCATCTCAGCTGTCTCCTGGATCTTGGATTGGACAGGATTCAAGGAATATAACTCCTTGGTCTGGACTTTGAGGAGTTTCTTACAGCCCTTGAAGGCTGTCCACAAGGCTTTATATTGCCTTATCAGTTCAGATTCAACTTCATACAGGGATCTTGAGGCTGTGCTGTTAGCAGCAGACGCATCCTCAACATCATGCAAAGAGTCTGCTACTGATTAAGAATCAGAGACAGATAGTGGAGTTCTGTTGGTTACCTTCCCAGGAGAGATGTCATCCTGGTTCCCTTCATTGATGGCCATCAATCCAATAAGTGCCTCGTCCTCAGTCCCAGAGGAGCTTGAGTCAGAGTTACTCAATGTTCTGGTCTTCTTGGCCACGAACCCCTTTTCAGAGTTCCTCTTGCTCCTTGAGCTTCTTCTTTCTTCATGGTTCCTTGACTCCTTCTTCTTAGAGGGACAGTCAGCAACCATGTGACCTATTTTGCTGCAGGAATATCAAATAGTATTATTTAAATCATGTCTACTAGAGATGGATCTGTACCTTTCCTCCCTGGGAGCGTTGGATCTGTCACGATAGTCAGATCTTCTAGAGCTTGAGGAGGAGTTTCTGTGACTGTCCCTCCACCTTCTGTTTAGCAGCTTCCTGAATTGTTTTGAGAGGAGGGCCACCTCTCTATCAATATCATCAGAATCAGAAGAGCTGGCTTCTGATTCTTCATTGCTCTCAGATTTTCTCTGAGTTGCAGAGGTCTTGCCCTTGGCTCTTCTGGTGCTCTTAGACTTTTGAGCCACAGATCTCTCTCTTGAGCTCACTTTTGAGCTTTCTTCATCAGACTTCCTGGTGTTGAGCTGAAGTTCATGAGACAGCAGCTTCCCATACAGATTTTTGGGCTCCATGATGCCCATCTGACCCATCTCTCTGATGGCACAGATCTTGATGTCCCATTCTTATGTGAGGGATCTGAGAAACTTGTCATTTATATCAGAGTTGGTGAACTCTCTTTCGTAGTTTCTCTGGCCATTCACTATCTTGAAAAATCTCTCATAGCAGTTGGAGATTATTTCATTCTTGCCTTGCTTGAAGGCCTTATACTGTTGGTTGAGAAGGGATTTTCTATCATCCCTTACCTCTTCAGTACCCTCCATGTATACGATCAGGGAGTCTCACATCTCCTTGGCCATTTTGCAGTGAATTAGATTTTGGAGGGTTGAGTCATCTACGCCACTTACAATGAAATTTTGTGCCCTATTATCTAGGCCTGCTAAGGCTAGCTCGTCCTTGGTCATGTCCTCATATTTCTTTACCACCTTCTTTGTTGGATCAATGGTGGAAGCAGTTATAGGGATAAAGGGACCCTGTTGGATTGTCAGATAGATTCTAGGATCAGCCGCTTCCATGAATAACCTAACCCTTTCCTTCCAGATAGGGGAGTTCTCCTTTGAGCAGATTGGAAGTTTCATAGATCTCATCTCCTGATTCTGATCTCCACCAGCCATAGTGAGTCGTTACACTATCTAAATCAGACGATTAAGTCTTCTTTTGATCAACCTACCTCTGATACCACTTGTTGTTTATGGAACGTTCACCTAGTGGGGGGGTGTTAGGTGATTTGGGTTCTTTTTAATCTACTTGCACGAGTTTCAAATATTCAAGCACAAAACAAAAAATATCGCACAGATAAGCACAGATAAAGCACACCAGACGACACAAGATCTATAGAGGTTCCTCAAGACTGGGTGTGTGGAGTAGTCCTCTGTCCCTCTGCTCCTACCCAGCAGTGTGCTAGGATCGGCAAACGCCGCCAAAAACATCAGGCCCTCAAGCCTTACAACACGGACCCGCAAGTCCAACTGCCTATGCCCGCAAGCCCCTACTGCCCCCGAGCCCGCAAGCTCGACACTCATGCCCTCAAGCCCTACACAACACAGACCCGCAAGTCCTGTGCCTACAGCCTAGGCCCGCAAGCCCCTACTGCACCCGAGCCCTCAAGATCGAGAAGATCGAACCCGCAAGTCCACTACCCTGGCCCTCAAGCCTCACTGCTCTCCAACCCTCAAGCTAGACGGTGTCGGACCCGCAAGTCCACTGCCATGTCCCTCAAGCCTCACAGCTCTCCAGCCCTCAAGCTAGACAAATAGGCCCGCAAGCCTTTCAAAAATACAGTGTTAAAAACTGTTTCTTCTGCTAGATGAGGATCGGCAACTTTAGCCTGTTGAAGATCGGCTTCTTAAGGTTGAAGAAGATGCTTCTAAATCAGATCTTGAGAGCATAGTTCTTCTTCAATCTTTTCTTAGCCTGATGAGGATTGGCTTCTTATCAGTCGATGGAGATGACTGCTTCTTCTTTTTCTCTTTCTTTCTTATGCCGCTTTTTTCTGTTCTATTTTCTGTATGCGCAAGTTCTTTCTAATTGATCGATTTATTCTACATTAGGGAAACCACTTATCTCTTTTATAAGACTGTGAGGCTCCCAACGGTCTTCTGAAAAAGTTCCTTAAGTGTCAGACGCTCCTTTCCTTAAGAGCACGCGCTGATTAGACAATCATCCGGCGGCATTAAATGCTGACAGCGCGTCCACAACATTTGAATCTGTCTCGATGATATTTACAGTGTTACAATGACATGGACAGTATCTCGACGATAGGACTTTGTCGCTGCCTTGAACTTGGTAGATCTTTAGTTCTTCTTGCTTCTGCCTCTGATGCTGATATCTCGACAATACGAGACATTTTATCACTTCAGCATATACGATGATATGTTGTCTCTGACTGTGTCGTCGTAATCACCTTGTTCTCTCGACGACATGAGTGATTATATGTCGGCAGATCATATTTTAGCAGCTGGCTTGTCTCAGCTGTCCTTCTTCAATCTTCTCGACGACATGCCTTCTTTACGACGATGATCAACGCCATCAGTCATACTTAGCCTTTTCATTTATAAGGCTTCTTCACGACGATGTTAACGGTGCTGCATCTTCTCGACGACATTTCTTCCTTTTGTCTTCATTCTTCTCTGTGTTTGATGATCTTGCCGAGTCTCAGCAGTTGACTGACTCACCAAGTCTCAGCAGTCTACGATCTTCCTTCTGAGTTCGACGATCTTGCTTCTACGTTCTACGAACAACATTCTGCGTTCGACGAACTCCATTCTTCGTTCGACAAACTTCCTTCTGCGTTCGACGAATCTTGTTCTACTAACTTCCTGAGATTTATAAGCTAGAGAAGTGATCAAATACAAAGTGAAGTTTTCTTGACTTGGTGTCTTCTTCAAATAAGGAATCATGTGGGCAAGATTCCCAACATGCATTCCACAACTTTTGGAAAATGTCGTCTGACATTGTTTGTGCCAAAATGTTCATTGCCTTGGCATCTGCACTTCTCTGCTTCTTTTGAGCATCTGTCCACTCAGGTGGTGGAACAACATTGTTGTTAGTTGTGGCTTCAGCACTTGTTGTTGTTGTAGGAGCTGGAGGTCCTTCCAAAATAACATTAAAAATTTCTTCGTCAATAGAATTCATGTATAATCTAATCCTTGCCTTCCATAGTGCAAACTTATTTAGATTGCACATAGGAGGTCTTGTGCTTGAATATTCTTTGTTTTGTGCCACGAGTTCTTAGAAAAAAATAAAACTATAAAATAAAGTTAAGATCTAATTGATCTTTTGATTCAGGTGTTAGCCTGTATACAATCAACCTACCTCTGATACCAATTGAAAGTGAGGTTAGATCTTAGATTTACTCTAGAGGGGGGTGAATAGAGTATTAAAAACTTTTCACTTAATTTTATAGCGGAATTAAAATAGTGATACTTATATGTGTATTGCAGAGTGAGTTATAAAACAAAGTAAAGAAAGCACATAGCTCAGCACAGAAAATAAACACAACACAGAGGACACAAGGATTTTATAGTAGTTCCAAAATAAACCTGGGTACGTCTACTCTTCTACCACACTTGGTAGGATTCCACTAGGTTTTTGATCAGGTGCCTTATCACCAATGGGGTTTTGATCAGGTGCCCAAAACACCAAGGAGCTTTTGATCAGGTGCTCTAACCAAACTACAGGTTTTTGTTCAGGTGCCCTGCCACCAAGGGGTTAACTTTTGAAGGGAGTTAGAACCCTGTACAATATGGGATAAAGAGGGTTAGATGTTCTTCTCTGTCAATAATCTGAGAGAAGAATCTAGTGGAATGATGTTGTAAAGCTCCCCCTGTCTGATTGAAATTGTTGACAGCTTGAGGATGGAGCTTTCTCTTGAAACAGATATCTTCCTTTGATAGCTGATGAATCTGAGAGACAGAAGTTTCTCAGATTATTATTGCTCTTTGAAGATTTGAAACTTGCAGCAGAAATCTGAGAGATTAATCTTGATGATGTTCTCAGAGAATGAGATGTGCTGCTTGAGGAAGATTATTTTTCTTTGTGACTTTCTGAATATTTCTCTCTCGACTGATACTCTGATCTTTTCTTTCTGTTACTGATATCTTTCTACTGGTATCCTATTTCCTTTAGAGAGAATGATAACTGATTTGAAATTCAAATCTCTGAATAGGAATAGAATAATCAACATTAATTATTTCCTTGGAACTGCAACTAATTCAGCAAATCTTTAATCCTTTTCCTTTTCAATAGAAGATATCCTTTTCCAATATAAGCCAACTTCTACTTTCTCGGGAAGAGAATGGAAAAGGGAATAAACAAAGGAAGGATAAAATTTTGTCTTATCTAGAAGAATAAATTCATTGTTGATAGTCGAACTGAGTTCTTAGAAAATATAACTGATCTGAATAAACTGAGAGAAAATTTGTCAAGCTGAGATAGAAATTCGTCGATCTGAAAGTTGAGTTCGTAGAACTGAACAACTGATACTGATTCGTCGAACACAGGCTAGAGTTTGTCGATCTGAAGTTAGAGTTCGTCGAACTGAAAAATAAACTGGCTGGAGAGCTGAGTTCGTTGACCTGAGAAGCTTTTTCGTCGAACGCAGAAAGTGGTTCGTCTAACTCAATGTGAAGTTCGTTGAACGCAGAAACTTAGAGATTTCCTAAGTTCTAGCTATTCTATCAGCCTAAAACTATGACCCTTAGACTATACATTGGGGGACAACTTAGTCCTAGTCAACACATAGTAATCCTAGCCCAAATCAGTAATAGGGTTGTTCCAACACTTTACAAAATGCGCCCAGGGTGGCGGAATCGAGTCTGGAACACATTTAGACTATCACGCCCCTTGGTCATGCTCGTGATCTTGGGCGTGTACTTGACAATTTTGCTCAAAGTGCCCAGAAAACCTGAAAAATACAGAACAAGCTTAAGTTAGTTCATGAAATCAAAAATGGAAAAATTTATATGATATAATGCATATAATTTTTATAATTTCATATTAAAAATATATTAAAACTATACTAAAGGATGAGTATAAAAACTACTCATCAAACAACCCCATACTTGAGCTTTTGCTATTCCAAAGCAAAAGAATGAGGAAAGAATTATAAGAAATCAATATTATTTCTAATTAGCCAAAATTTTATTAGACCAAAAGTTAGTTTAAAGCAAATTCTAGAAATTCAAGAATTAAGTAAAAAGTTATGGTGATAATTTAAAAAAAGAAAAATGTTTAGCTAAGTACTTCTCAAGATAACTATTTAGCAAACGAAATTATAGAAATTTTCAAACAAGAATAGATTGAAATTATAGACACTAACATAAAAGAAACTTTAAGGAGAAGACACCTACCAAAATATTGCTCTCTAAATAATTTTATTTAGGACTAGAATCAATAGAAATGGCTAGGGATTGGTTTTGTAGAGATGGCAAAATGAAGAGTTCTTTGATTGGAGGTGGTGAAAACCTCACTCAAAAATTCATATTTGTAGATGTTTAGGAAAATGATGATTTTTATCCTCTCATTTTCCATGCCATATAATCTTTTAGCAATGCTCTTCAATCAAAAACCCAAAATGTATATGTTTAGATGTAATGAATTTTATCCTCTTACATCGTGACATATAGTCTTTTAAATGATTTTGGGTGCATATGTTTAGGGAATAATGAATTTTATCCTCTTATTCCCATGACATATGATCTTTTACTAGACTTTTTTTTATTTGCCAATAAAGGGTGAGGGTAAGGAAATATTCCTAGTTTATAAATTAAACTATTTTAAGATCAACTTTCTTAGTGGAATGAAATTTCCTAGGATCTTAAAGTTAGTAGAGAATATAACAAAAAAAAAAGTTTAGCCAATTTACCACAAATTGAAGCCATTTAAAATTAAAAAGAGAAGTGGTGCTAAATAAATTCTCTAATTGAATTAAAAACATAAAATATTTCTTAAAACTAAATTACTTCGAATTTAAGTCTAACGAATTCTAATGAAATAAAATATTAGCTAAATTAAAAATGTAGGAATACTTATAATCAGACCTCAAACTAGATTTCTAGAAAAAACAAAAACAACAAGTAAATGGGAGATATATATATTTTTTATTCTTGGACTTCCCAAGGTCTACCCGGTGAAGGGTTCGCAAGGTACTAGGAGATGGGATGGGATTTCAAGCATAAACCTCCCTTTCCAAGATATTAGATTTTCTTTATATTTTTTATAAATATTTTTTTTCTTTTTATAAATTGAGAAGAAAATCTAGCAAACTACACTACACCCCCTTACTTAAACTTAAACATTGTCTCCAATGTTTAAAACTAAGTCTGAAGAACACGTGAAAGCAAAATGCGTGAAAAGAGAAATGTATGAAAATAAAGATAAGCAAGGGGTGCCTCCCAAGAGCGCTTTCTTTTTCCCGTCTTTAAGCTAGACGGTTATTGTTAGCTAAAAAGAAACTGAAAAGAGAGGTGTACATGCAACTCCCTTAATTCACATTCAGGTGAATGTGCCGACATTAGTCGTCCGACTACTCCTCCATTTCATCTACTCCTCCATTTAACATGTGATTCTCCTTTAGTCTTTTTACTTGAATATGCAAATCCAAATCACCTATATATACCTGAGGTGATTTGGATTTATAAAGATAAGCAGCATATGGATCATCAATTATTTGGGGTGGCAACGACTCATCTTCATCCTAAAAATTATTAGTATATAGAGAATCACAATTAAACGAGTCAGAAAGTTTTTCGCAAGGAGGAGGTGCTTGCAAAAATATATGATTAAGCTCTGGTTGTTCATTTTCAAAAATATTTTTTTCTTTAGAAGAATCTAGTGCAATATCAAGCGGAATTAAATTTTCTGACACAACGTTTTCATGAATTTTTGGTTGAAATAATATAGAAGAATTTTATGAAAAATCATGACAAACAAAAGTAGATCCGGGTGGAGTAGGGGAAGAAACTTGTTCTTCTTCTATTTCATCCTGGGTGCCCATAACATTAGGAAATTCTTTGTACAATAAGTTTTCTTCATTTTTAGAAAATGAAATTATGGGATTGCATGAAACCACATGTTACTCCATAACTAAATTATCCAAGGATGGAGAAAAAGCACTAGACAAAATAATGTTCTCATCTAAAATTTGGGGAGAGTAACAAATTGAATTGGATGAAATTCCCCAAAATTAGAGTACGAAACTTGGGCGCCAAAGAGGAAAAACAAAAATTCGGATCTAAAGATTCATCTTCATTGCTTCAAAAACTATCCGGGTGAGCTTGCCACCATGAATAATCTACTTCGGTGGTAGAAGAAAAATTATTAAAAACCGAAAAATTATTCACATGAAAATTAGTAAAAACATTTTCATCAAAGTTGGAAAAATTACTTTCTTGAAAAGAGGAAAAATTATGATCGTAATTATTATCAAAATTATTTGCATAAGATTGAGAAAAATCATTTTCATAATATAAATTTTGAGAATATGAATGAAAATCACTTTGATGAGGCGCACTATAATAATTGTTACTAATTTAGCTCTTTCGTGCGGCTTCCAAACGATTAACTTGGTTTTGAAGCTCGACAACTTTTACGGCCAATTCAGATAACTTTATTTAATAAAAAGAAAACAACCTTCACTTAAATGAATGGAATTTTTAGAGGGGAAATAGAGAAGAGAAATAATTTATCAAATTTTTTTTTCAAAAAGCAGGTTAAATTAGTCCCGGACCTCCCGAGGTCTACCCTGTGAAGGGCTCGCAAGGTACTAGGCGATGCGATGGAAGTTCAAGCCCAAATCTCCCTTTCCGAGAATTTAAACTACGCCTTTTAAGATTTTTTTTTAAAAAAACTTAAGAGAAGGTGGAGAAGAAAGAGGACGAAAAAATTAATAGATATTTCTTTTTCCGAAATATCAACCTAGTTCCCCGACAACGACGTCAAAAACTTGATGCATGCAAACTATATCTGCAAATGATAACGGCAAGTGTGCCGTATCGAAAGTAGTATAGGTTATAAAGCCAAGGTCGTATTAGACTCGGGGCGGTTGAATACTTTTACTTCGGAAAATCTCGATTATTTTATCAATTAGAAATTTTTAGTTGGGTTGCAAATAGTAAAAACTAGAAAGACTAATAGATTTAATTTGATGGTTAAAATCTAGCACCCGATCTTTGAATCACCTCGAAAAATAAATACAAGAAATAAAACTTCTAATTCTCTTAAAGAAATTACTTGTCCGTGGAGGTTCTCGAATTATAAATGTACCTCTCTCGAGGATACGCTCAATTGAGTTTAGGTTGATCAATCGAACTTTCGCTCTAGAATCAAAACCCCAAAAACTCGCTTTATCATAATGAATCCCTCTATTAGATTTATGTCATTCTTTCTCAAGGGTTGCAATCAACTCTCTTTATTCTTAAGTGATCAATTCGAATTATGAGTCTCTCGACTACTAAATTACAAAAACATGAATGAGAATTATATATTAAAAATATAATCCCACCTCAATAAAATTAAGGATAAATCTTAAGTATTTCAAAGAATTGAAGAAGGAGATCTAATTATTTCATTGTGAATATCATTCCTTGGATCATCTCGATCGAGTTCTAATAGAAGTTTAGTTACCCATCGAGATTAAGGAATTAGCAGAAAAAAAAATAGAACATGATAAAATAAGAGGGGAATAAGAAGTTAAGAAAACTAATTTAATTGATTTGAAAATGAGAATTACAAACTAAGAAATTGAGATTGCAATTGCAAGAAAGAAAGAAGTAGGAGAACTACTAGAAATGCTAAAAACAAGAAAATAAAACAAGAAAAAGGAGAATTGAACTCCAAAAATTCATCCTTGATCATCTGGAGAAGCTCCCTTTAAATATCTAAAAATTTGGTGTTACACACCTGATGAGTCTGGGTTTTACAGTGATTTCTGGCCTCATTTGGGTTTGTTTTAGTGTCATTGCACTTCATTTGCTGTTCATATACGCTTATATTGATAGCATGGTGTTTCTGCAACTTTTGTGCAATCCTTTACCCTTTGTGGCATGTTTGTCCTATATATTAATGTATGCCTGTGTTATGGATCTGGTGGTGTGCACGGATCGGGGTTATTTGTACTTTTCCTGTAGGTCCTGGGATCGTGTGCACGTTCGGGATGGTGCTGGGTGATTTTTGGCCTAAAAAGCCTCTGATCGTGCGCATTCCTTCGCGCACGATCAGGCGCACGACCATTGGTCATGCATTAACTCCCAGCCCAGATCGAGATCGGTGCGAAGGTATGCGCACGATCACAGGCATTTCTTCGCGCAAGACCACTGGTCGTGCGCCCCTGACCGTGCGTTGTTTTCTATTTTTTCTTTGCTACAGGTTGACTGCGCACGATCACAGGCATTCCTTCGCGCACGACCATTGGTCGTGCGCCACTGACCATGCGCAGTACTTATTCTGCTCCCTATTTAAGCCGCTGTTCCACGATTTTAGGTATTCTTGCACAGTTTTAGGCGCGCTTTCTGCGCGCGACTCGGCCGTTCCACCTCTCCAATGTCCCTCCTTCCATTCCTCCCCTTGGGAAAGCTTCATCCATTGATCCTAATGTCCATCTAGGGTTCCGGAAGCATTCTCCGCCATCTACGGCCAGCATTCCAAGAGGAAGACATCTCCATTGGGTGAAGGAGAAGTGAACCCAGCTCTGAGAAGAAGATGGGCAGCGGTTGGAGGTAGTGACAGCCTCTACACCCCGGAAGCAACCAAGGACTGAGCTCGGAGGAGGCGTGACGACCCCCCATTCCGACCACGATCCGCGGCGAGGCATCTCATCTCGTGGTTACTTCTACCCCTTCTCATTTTGTGATTTGTACTCTTAATGGTTGTAATGAACTAAATGAACATCTATTTGTCTATGAATGGAAGTTTATTTATGAACTTGTCTTTACGTTATGTTGTGTTGTGATGCGCTCCATCCCCGCTCCACTTACACCCACATGTTCTAGCACTCGCTCTAGCAAAAGCTAGAAGCGATAGCGAAGAGGTGCCTTCGACCCTCAACTCTCGCATTTGCACTCACCTCATCCATATGCTCACCGGCCATCCGCTAAGCGAAGCACGGCATCGCGGCCTGCACTAAGTCCATCCACTAAGCGACGCGGTGATTGTGACCCGCATAGTGTTTAGTTTTCTCATTTCCCATTCTATAAAATCAACCAAACCCCCCTCTTGTTTTGTTAAACTTAGAACCCCCCATAATTAATTTCCTAACGTGCAAATCGTATTCCCCAACTTGCGGTCCTTTGAGAACGATATTCGGGGAGCTACTCCCTATTTTTATTACTTGACAGCGATCGGTGCACTGTCATCGTACCGCATTTCGTGCCCGCTAATTAGCGGTGTGGAAATAGCTCGTCATGTTTTTGGCGCCGTTGCCGGAGACTGCAAGCGGTTATAATTTGTTTTTGTTGGGAAATTAGTTTAAGGGTATTTTTGTTTTTGATATTTCTCTTTTTGGTGTAGTGTGCGCATGCATAGACATCATCCTGGTGAATTTGCAGCATTTGATCCTGAGATAGAGCGTACTTTGCGGGCGCGTCTACGTGCGGCTGCCACCATGGATGTTAATGAAAATCAGGCTAATCCAGGAGTGGGAAATGCACCGGCCGTAGCTCAAGCGGCTGATGAGAATGAGGTGGTTAGGCCACGACCTAGGACCATGAGGGATTACACCACTCCTACTGTGGGGAGTGTGTACCCCGGATTTGGCCCGGCTATTACTAACAACAATTTTGAGATAAAGCCAGCCATTCTGAATATGATCCGCAATAATGCCCAATTCTCCGGGTTAACCAGTGAAGACCCCCATCTTCACCTAGCTGAATTTGCGGAGATTTGCGGTACATTTCAGTACGCAGGAATTGCTAATGAGACGGTGAAACTCAGGTTGTTTCCATTCTCCCTCCGCGACAAGGCGAAGGCTTGGCTCCACACAATACCACCCGGCACAACTACCACCTGGGACGCTCTGCAGATGAAGTTTTTGGCAAAATTACACCCGGTGGACAAGGTTGTAAACTTGCGGAGAGAAATCGCAACCTTCCGGCAACACGATCAGGAGACCCTTGCGGAAGCATGGGATAGGTTCACGGACCTCCTCCGGAAGTGCCCTCAGCATGAGCTACAACCTTGGAGCTTGGTGGAAAATTTCTACTTTGCAATTGAGCCCAATTATAGGGCCATGATTGATGCTGCTGCAGACGGCACCCTGATGAACCATACACCCGAGGACGCACTGAGGATTCTCCAGGACACCGCCACTCATAGTTTGTTCTGGACTGCTGGGAGAAACGCCCCAAGGAATGCTCGTGAACTCTTTGAGGTGAGCACATCGGGCGCATCTGCCGAGGTGGCATCGACACCTTATGACAACGTCATGCTACTTAAGAGGCCTGCCCTCCCTCCTGCCCCAGTAATGGCCATTTCATGTCAAGGATCTGGAAACCTCGGGCATCATGCCTATGAATGCCCCTCAGGTGAGCAACCCGCTGAATTAACTTTTGATGAAAGTGTGAATTATTTGAATGTTCAAAATCGGGGAGTACCATTTAACAACGCTTATAACCCGGCCGTGAGTAGTCACCCGAACTTCTCATGGAAACAAAACGTGCCTAATCAACGATGGCAAGGAGGCTCGCATCAATTTGATGCGCAAGCCTCTGGTAGCCAACCGAGGCCGCCTCAACTGGAGTTTGCTCAAAATGCACCACCGCAGAGGAAGAGCGCATTGGAAGAAATGATGGAAAAGTTTGTTGATCTGGCTCAAACAAATATGGCCAATCAAACTGCTTCAATGTGGAACTTGGAGACGCAGCTAAGCCAAATGGCCCAGTTACTCTCCGAGCGTACGCAAGGCGCTCTTCCAAGCAATACTGAAAAGAACCCGCGGGAGCAAGGCAAAAGCATTGCTGACGCGGATGGCGGTCAAGTGAGCCCTTGCGTTGTTGAATGTACTATCAATAACATCGAGGTTGCCGCGCTTTGCGACTCTGGCGCATCTCGCAACATTCTTGCTCTGCAAGACGTTGAGAGGTTGCACCTAACAATGAACTCTGAGGACCGGAAGTCGCTGGTATTGGCTAATGGAGTGACTGTCGAAACTGAAGGTGAGATTCGTGAGGTTGTAGTAAATCTTATTGGAACGGCTGTGGTCACTGACTTTCGGATTCTCGGCCCCATGGAAAATGATTCCATGCCAATCTTGGGGGTTCCTTTTCTGAAGGAGAGCGGCGCAACCCTCCACATCGCCATGGGTTGTGTCACCCTACCTTCCAATGCAACAAACCCTTCTGGATCATCTAAACTTCCTAATTTCTCTGTAAGTAAAAGTAAGCGCAGGTCCAATGAGGAAAAATCAGACTTTGACGTGAAGGATCCTAGAGAGGAGAAAAGTATCACTCTGCTGAAAGAAGAAGCAAAGCAGCTCACAATGAAAGAGTTGGAGATAGAGAGGAAAAGCAATGAGACCAAGGAGTGGGAAGACATGGGAGAAGGCGGAGCGATGAGCCTTCCAAACAATGTGTTTATTCAAAACAAGAAATGTAAACAATCTAAACAGGTTCATTGGGCTGATCTACCCCCTCTTGAGGGTGCAGAAATGAAGCCCCCGGCTGATCCCAATCCGACAAACACTATCACTTCTCCTGCACATGGTGCTCGGTGGCGCTCCCCTTTAGTGGAAAAACTGAAGCGGGCAAGAATCCTGCATGCTGCGCGCTTTGAAGCCCTCCGGCGCGAGAAGGAGGAGGTTAGGGGCAAGGGAGAGACATATTCCTTGGGCCCTAAAGCTTTCACCTCCTGCCCATCTCGCGTGACTGGGGAGAACCACCACAAATCAGCATATAGCTGATGCGTGCCGGGATCTCCGGGCTGTGCTGTTTTCCATCTGTGATGTTTCTGTGCTTCTTGTTTCATGTTATTTGCTGCATCGTACTGTCTCTTTAGTTTTTTTTATTATAAGACTTTTGCTATCTAACTATAATTCGGGTATTTGGTCCACCTTCAAGGACGTTAAACAAAAGGGCTCTTGGGAGACAACCCATTTGGGACCATTTGATTCCGTTCTTTCTTGTTATTTTCTTCGCTATATTTTTGTTGTGCTGGGATCCTTTTAATCGCAGGTCCGCATCTATTGGAGCACGGCGGGATCACCGCCTTCTGAACAAAATGCCATATCTTCTGGTATGCTCATTTCTGAGCATGGGGTAATCTCTCATCTTAGCCTTCTTAAGCTTATGCCGCTATCGAACATTTTTTTTTTTGCTTAGTATAAGTCTGGGGGAGTGAGAGTTATCGTTACCTCGTGCACATGCACAGTGCACAGCATACTAGGATTTACACTATGTTATATTGTAGCATTGTTCATCTCATGGCACACCATGACACCCACGTGAGCGCACTTAACTGTAGGCGCGCGACGAGTCTAACTCATCTCAGTTGTGTGAATGGGAAATCACGGTGCTGGGTTAGGATTGCGAGACGAAGTACTTTGTTGACTCCTGTAGTGCTCCTAGTCGAGTGCTCATGTCTCGTAGGAATTCGTGTAGATTCAATTTCTTTTTATGCTTTTAGTTTATATTTTTCTACTAGCGTAAATATTGTTTACTTTACTCGAAATTTGGTGAATCCGGTGTGAATCAAACGGTAGCATAGGAATGTGTGTAGACGTTCATTAGTCTCGTGTTGCCCGAGCCGGGAGGAAGGATTATCTTTCTCGGTGGTTAGAATTCGCCCAAAGCGATTCTTGAAGCATGGGTATACGGTTGGTCAACTACGTGAATGTGATATAGGCCATCATGTTGGCCCGGTTGAGCCTTTGCACCCTTTCCAATCGCTATATCCTTGTTAGCCCAATTGTGCCTACCCGTTCTTTGATTCAGCCCCACTTTTATCGCTCCAAGGCCCAAAAGCCAATCCTAGTCACACACCCAAATCTGAGCTTTAGCTGTTTATTATTTTTGTGAGTTGGATTGTTGATGTGGTGACATGTTTGTGAAGTTGTGGATGTGTTTTATTGTTTATTTGCTGAAAATGATAAGAAAAGAAAAGAAAAAAATGAACAAGAGAAAAGATGTGAGAAGAAAAGAAAAAGATATGAGTTTGAATGAAAAATTCATTCGTATAAATATAAGCTTGGGAGTAGGCGGTGCACACACCCATGTTGTTAAGTCCAAGTCTGGGGGTGTAGTGTACCCGCATGTTTGTGTGGTGATGAGGATAGTTTTCTGTGCTAGCTCATTTGGGTTTAGTGTTTGAGCCGTCGCTTTTATCTTTGTTTACCTCACCTAAACCCAAGCCTAAGCTCAAACCTAAAAGTCCTATTGATTCACACATTTGAGTCATACCAGTGCCGTGGAGAGAGTGCGAACGGGCAAGCCTATGGTCACCGACATTGATGGATTTCAATGGAGTTGTCCCGAGTCCCGATCTTTGGCAACGCTCGCCTCAGCGTTCAGTTTACTTTCTTCCTATGTACGACCTTATGATTCACCGTGATTCACTTTTTGAGTAACCGTAATATATAAATACGCTCTTAGAAAATAATAAACTAATATGCATAATCAGAAATTTTGTCTACTAGATTTCTATGCACATGCGTATGAGACTTCGCATATTACTCCGCCCTTGCAATTTCTAACCCAACTATGTCTTTTCTCGCTCAGCCGGATTTGTTTGCTCGGGACGCGCAAATAGGTAAGTCTGGGGGTGTGATGAGTCTAGTTTATACAGTGATTTTTGGCCTCATTTGGGTTTGTTTTAGTGTCATTGCACTTCATTTGCTGTTCATATATGCTTATATTGATAGCATGGCATTTCTGCGCCTTTTGTGCAATCCTTTCCCCTTTGTGGCATGTTTGTCCTATATATTACTGTATGCCTGTGTTATGGATCCGGTGGTGTGCACGGATCAGGGTTATTTGTACTTTTCCTGCAAGTCCTGGGATCGTGTGCACGTTCGGGATGGTGCGGGGTGATTTTTGGCATAAAAAGCCTCTGATCGTGCGCATTCCTTCGCGCACGATCAGGCGCACGAGCATTGGTCGTGCGTTAATTCCCAGCCCAGATCGAGATCGGTGCGAAGGTATGCGCACGATCACAGGCATTTCTTTGCGCACGACCACTGGTCGTGCGCCCCTGACCGTGCGTTGTTTTCTATTGTTTCTTTGCTACAGGTTGACTGCGCACGATCACAGGCATTCCTTCGCGCACGACCATTGGTCGTGCGCCACTGACCGTGCACAGTACTTATTCTGCTCCCTATTTAAGCCGCTGTTCCGCGATTTTAGGTATTCCTGCACAGTTTTAGGCGTGATTTCTGCGCGCGACTCCTCCGTTCCACCTCTCCAAGGTCCCTCCTTCCATTCCTCCCCTTGGGAAAGCTTCATCCATTGATCCTAAGGTCCATCTAGGGTTCCGAAAGCATTCTCCGCCATCTACGGCCAACATTCCAAGAGGAAGACATCTCCATTGGGTGAAGGAGAAGTGAACCCAGCTCTGAGAAGAAGACGGGCAGCGGTTGGAGGTAGTGACAGCCTCTACACCCCAGAAGCAACCAAGGACTGAGCTCGGAGGAGGCGTGACGACCCCCCATTCCAACCACGATCCGCGGCGAGGCTTCTCATCTCGTGGTTACTTCTACCCCTTCTCATTTTGTGATTTGTACTCTTAATGGTTGTAATGAACTAAACCAACATCTATTTGTCTATGAATGGAAGTTTATTTATGAACTTGTCTTTACGTTATGCTGTGTTGTGATGCGCTCCGCCCCCGCTCCACTTACACCCACATGTTCTAGCACTCGCTCTAGCAAAAGCTAAAAGCTATAGCGAAGAGGTGCCTTCGACCCTCAACTCTCGCATTTGCACTCACCTCATCCATATGCTCACCGGCCATCCGCTAAGCGAAGCACGGCATCACGGCCTGCACTAAATCCATCCACCAAGCGACGCGGTGATTGTGACCCGCATAGTGTTTAGTTTTCTCATTTCTCGTTCTATAAAATCAACCAAACCCCCCTCTTGTTTTGTTAAACTTAGAACCCCCCATAATTAATTTCCTAATGTGCAAATCGTATTCCCCAACTTGCGGTCCTTTGAGAACGATATTCAGGGAGCTACTCCCTACTTTTATTACTTGACAACGACCGGTGCACTGCCGTTGTACTGCATTTCGTGCCCGCTAATTAGCGGTGTGGAAATAGCGCGTCAACACCCTTGGTCACGCCCGTGATCAAGGGCGTGTAAGGGGCGTGATCAAAGTAGCAGCGGAGAGGGCACCTTCTAGAGTAATTGCGGGCATTACATGTGCGTCACGCCCTAGGTCACGCCCATGACCTATGGCGTGTAATCTTCAAAATACGCTATTGGCAGGAAGCTTTCGGTGGGAAAGAGCGCGGGACGAGTCACGCTCGTGACTGGATGTCACACCATCGATCACGCCCATGACCGAGGGCGTGTAATTTTAATTGACGTGGCATTGCGCTTCTACTGCTGGTGGCATTTCACGACCGTGACATTGGGTCATGCCCGTGACATGGGGCGTGTACTTGGCGAATCTTCATGGAATGCGCCCGGGGTGGCGGAATCGGGTTTGGAACACATCTAGGCTGTCACGCCCCTTGGTCCCGCCCGTGACCTTGGGCGTGTACTTGACAATTTTGCTCAAAGTGCCCAGAAAACCTGAAAAATACAGAAAAAGCTTAGGTTAGTTCATGAAATCAAAAATGGAAAGGTTTATATGATATAATTCATATAATTTATATAATTTCATATTAAAAATATATTAAAACTATACTAAAGGATGAGTGTAGAAACTACACATCAATACAACATATTTTAATGCTGGTGTTGTGGAAAGTAGGGCATTTTGCCTTACACTGTTGGTTCAACCCAACTGTCAAGAATCATTCTCACATGACAACAAAAGGGCAGGCGGCAAACACATCATCCAATAAGCACCTAGGACCCAAGAGAGACTGGTTCCTAGGGAAGTATAGTTTTTTTGTAGGTATGTCCAAAAACCACCAAGACTCCTGTGTGGTACTTGGACAGTGGATGTTCCAAGCATATGACTGGAACAAGAATCCTATTGAAGGAGTTTGCACCTATAGAAGATGGACCCAAAGTTAAATTTGGAGGATCTGAGAGAGGTATAGTCAAGGGATATGGTAAGATCACAAATGACATTATCACTATCATAAGAGTATCTTATTTGGAATGGTTACAACATATCCTTATAAGCATAAGTCAGCTATGTGACTTGGGATATGTTGTTTCCTTCCACAAGGATAGGTGCCTGATTAAGGATTGTGAGAATGAATCCATTCTAACAGACACTAGGAGTGGAAATATTTATTGTCTAAATTTCATTTGCATTAGGAAAAATGAGCTTGTATGTCTTGTGGAAAATAATGGAGTGTATGCTTGTGTAAAGTGGCATAAGAAATTAGCCCACATTAACTACAAGTCTCTCAAGAAATTAATGATAGAGAACTTTGTAAGATATGCTCCTAAGTTGGATTACTTAGAGGTGAGTCCTTGTCATGCATGTCAAATGGGCAAGCAAACAAGAACTTCATTTAGAAGCATACAGGACAAAGAATCCACTAGGTGCTTATACCTACTACACATGGACTTATTTGGTCCTATGGTAGTGCATAACCTAGGAGGAATGGCTTATGCATTGGTTATTATTGATTATCATAATAGATTTTCCTCTTTTTGAAACACAAGTTTGATACTCTTAGTACATTCAGGAATTTTGTCAAACAACTTCAAAATGAAGCAAACAGCTCTGTGGTCAAAATTAGAAGTGATCATGGAACTAAATTTTAGTATGGGTCAATGACCAAATTTTGTGAAGAAGAAGGTATCCTACAAGAGTTTTTTTCTCCCAGAACTCCCCAACAGAATGGGGTGGCTGAGAGGAAAAATACAACACTTATTGAAGCTGGTAGGACCATGCTAAGTGATTCCTCACTCCATGAATACCTATGCGCTAAGGCAGTTAACACTGCATGTCATGTGCAAAATAGAGCACTCATCAATAAGAACCATAATAATACTCCCTGTGAGCTAATTAAGGGTAAGAAGCCAACAGTAGCTTACTTCAAAATCTTTGGAAGTAAATGCTATGTGCTGAAAAACAATAAGCACTATATTTCCAAATTCACTGAAAAGAGCTATAAAGGTGTCTTTGTAGGATATAGCAAGCACATCAAGGCCTACAAAATCTTTAATAAGAATGCTCTTACAATTGAGGAATCTGTTCATATTATTTTTGATGAGAGCAGCATGCTTCATAATCCTTCTTCTAGTTCATCCAACGCGGGAAAAGAAGAAAGATTAGAGAACCTCAAAATCAGAGAAGAAGAACCAGTCGAGAAGAATAAGTCCTCCACAATGGACTTTATCCCAGAATCAGAAGAAAAGTCTACTAAAGATCCAAATCCCATAAATGAGAACCATGAAGTTGGAGCTGAAGAAGTTGCTGAAACTAGAGAACCAGCAAGACTAATGTCTACTGCTATGAGACATCATAGAAATCATCCAGCAAATCAGATAATCGGTGAGCACAATGATGGAGTGAGAACCAGAAGAAATTCACTAAATGAAAACTTGCATCTTTGTTTTCTATCCCAACTTGAGCCCAAGAAATTTGAGGAGGCCAACAGAGACCAATTCTGGGTTATGGCTATGCAAGAAGAGTTAATCAGTTCAAAAGGTGCAAAGTATGGAAACTTGTCCCAAGGCCACAAGGGCACATTATCATTGAGACAAAGTGTGTCTACAGAAATAAGATGGATGAATCTGGACTGATTATATAGAACAAGGCAAGGCTGGTGGCTCAAGGAAACATGCAGGAGGAAGGCATAGACTTTGATCAGACATTTGCACATGTTTGCTAGATTGGAGGCCATCAGACTCTTTCTAGCCTATGCTGTATACAAGGGGTTCAAAGTCTATCAAATGGATGTCAAATCATTCCTAAATTGAAATATAAAAGAGGAAGTCTATGTAGCTCAACCACCAGGTTTTATCTCTCCAACCTTTCCTGATCATGTGTATTTCTTAAAGAAAGCCTTGTATGTGCTAAAGCAAGCACCAAGGGCTTAGTATGAGACACCGTCTACCTTTCTCCTTGAAAATAAGTTCTCAAGAGGGAAAATAGATAAGACTCTATTCTTCAGAGAGTTGAAGGGCCAGATCATTTTGGTCCAAATATAAGTTGATGACATTATATTTGGATCAACAAATGAGAGTCTTTGCAAAACGTTTGGTAAAATTATGCAAAGTAAATTTGAAATGAGCTGTATGGGAGAGCTTAAGTATTTCTTAGGTCTCCAAGTAAAATTATCTGAGGAAGGAATTTCATTTCTCAGACCAAATTTACCTTGGATATCATAAAGAAATTTGGTATGGAGAACTCTACCCCTATGAGAACTCCTATGGGTTCAACTGTGTCTCTAGACAAGGATGAAAAGGGGAAATTCTATAATGAGTCCATGTATAGAAGCATAATTGGCTCATTGATCTACCTCACTACTAGTCGGCAAGACATCATGTTTGCTACATGTGTCTGTGCAAGATATCAAGTGAACCCCAAAGAATCTCATTACTCAGCTGTGAAAAGAATCTTGAGATATCTGAAGGGTACTCCAAATCTGGGGCTCTGATATCCTAAGTTAGATGATTTGAGCTGTGTGGGTATTCTGATGCAGATTTTGCTGGGTGCAAAGAGGATTGAAAAAGCACTTCAGGAACTTGTCAGTTCCCGGGGAAAAGGCTTGTGTCCTGGAGTAGTAAGAAGCAAAACAGCATTGTTATCTCCACAGCTGAATCAGAATGCATTTCAGCTGGTAGTTGTTGTGCACAACTCCTGTGGATTCAACACCAATTAGAGGATTACAATTTGCACATCAAGAGAACACCTCTCTTTTGTGATTTCTCAAGTGCCATTTCTATTGCCAAAAATCATGTGGCACATAGTAGAACAAAGCATATTGAAATTAGATATCATTTCATTGGGGAGCATGTTGAAAAGGAGGACATCTGTCATGAGTATGTTAATACTGAGAGGCAGATAGCTGACATTTTCACTTAGCCCCTTGATGAGTCTAAGTTGAATCAATTCAAAATTGATTTGGGCATGTTGAGTTCTTAAAATTGGGCATGATGAATCTATGATATCCTCCTTTAATAAGTGTGAATTGTTCTGATAATGGGCTGGATCTCACACAAGGTCCACCCAAAAATGTTATGACAATCTAAGTTTTTGTAAGACAGGAACACCAGGAAGCATAACTTAAAGTTTTCTAGAGAAAAATAGCATTACAAAGAATATCGTCATAATAGATAACGACGACATTGATGAAGTCTCGACGACAACATCCATATCTCGACGATAAGAGCAAAGACATCTCGACGACACACTCGATGACAAAGCTCAAACACACTGACACAATAACATCACAGGACCCGACACTGTCACTATTGCGCCGCAATTACGGGATTCTCAACATGATACAGGAGGATTTGAATAGGTACATGCCTCTTTGTCCTCCTGATGCATTACTCTATATATTAGACATTGTGTAAGCATAAAAATCACGTGCACACAAAACTCTAGAATCCTTCCTTCATCTTCTTCCTTCTAATAACTCTCTGCTAACGGAATGGCGCGGAAGACGAACGATGAGAAAATCCCTTCCGTAGGAGAACTTCTGAAAGGTGGCTTTGAGAAGACTGAAGAGGACCTCGATATGGTCATAACCCTGTTATAGGCATCTGAGTTAGAATAAATTCTCATAGATCCAACCCATATCTACCATTCCGTCGTCTCAGCATTCTTTGAAAATGCCGAATTTCACAAATCAGAAAGGGAAATTCGCACGGTTGTGGTTGGGCAACAAATTCAAATGACTGCTTAAAGTCTATCCAAAATTCTACAACTTACTGCCTTTGAAAAGGATGAGACAGAAGAAGAAGTCACAGATGCAGATAGCTACGAAGGATTGAAATGGTGTGGTTTTGAAACCAAACCTTATGGCAGCTTGTAGAGAATGCAGATGAACAGGCAAGGCAAACTACTGACAGACATCATTGGAAAGGTACTGTTTTGTAAGACAGGCTCGCATGATCAAGTCTCAAAAGAAATGTTTGAGATAATGGTCAGAGTAATCTCGCACAAAAGGACTGATTGGCAAAAGTTAATGTTCAACATGATTATAGAAAACAACAATTCTCCAAAATTTGGAAGAATTTTATCTTTATATCTGACTAATACCATCCCTCATCTCCTTAAAATTTCAGAATCAATCCCTCTCCACTATATTAAAAGGATAGATGTCAAGACAGTGAGTGATGAGTCTGATATTTACACTATTTTTCAGACTCATCTGGGCCGGTATTTTAGTCAATGCACTACATATTAGATCCTTAATCACTCATATTTGTTCTCTATACTTCATTCTTCATGAAGTGCACTTGTTGGCCCGTTGTGTTGTGCAATTGCGCGCTTTATTGTTGGGGGAAAGCACAATGCACTCCCCATTCTTTTTATGCTTTTATACTTGTGCTAGAGGTATGTTCCCAGCGTTTGGATGTGTTGTGCAGGTGGGCAGATCGTCCATATTGCCCAGAATTCATCCTGTATGAATCGCACGGTCGTGCGTTTTCTTGACGCATGGTCGGCTGCGATCGTGCGCTATGATCGGCTGGTCAATATGGTGAACTTCCCCGCTCATGCGTTTTCTTCACGCACGGTTGGTCTCAACCGTGCGCGAACAAAACACATGGCCTCCTGTTGTTTGCCGGATTTCGAGGTTTTTGAATTTGCCCGTGCGTTTTTACGCACGATCGGCTTAGACCGTGTGTGAGTAAAACGCATGGGCGCCCCTGCTTCATTTTCCTAGCCTTTGTTCTCGATTAATATCGCACGGTTCACGCACGGTCGTGCGTTCGACCGTGCGTGACCAAATTTCTGATTATTTTGTATAAAAGCTGCAGCTCTTGCCGTATTCGGGATGATCATTTTCCAGCGCCATTTTTCAACCCAGCTCCGCCATTTCCGCAGGTTCTCCGCCCCCTTTGGACTCCTCCATCATCCTCGAGCTCCAGGGAGAGGGATCTGCCCTACATCCACCAATATCGAAGGAGAAGGAAGCTAGGTCATGCGGCCGGATCGTGACACGAAGAAGACGAGCCATTGGAAGGTAGTGACAGCCTTCTCTACCCCGGATGCAGTTGAAGACCGAGCTTGGATGCAGATTGACAACCCAGCGATTCCAACCATTAATCTTCGACAAGGCTTCGGATTGGGTCGATTTCTGACTTTCTCTTTCTTTGTATTGGTAGTTGTAAATGATAGATTTCTCTATCTTTTGATGATGTGCACTATGAATCTTGCTTTGTAATGTTTATCTCAAGTTTATGAGTTTATATTATTCATATGTGTATATGAGGTGCGCCCCCATTCCATCTTCCACAACCGTCATCACCCTCCACTCCATTACGGTAGCCTACTCTTCCATTCTGTAAGACTACTCTTCCATCCGCCTAGTGAAGCGTGGCATAGCGGCCCGTGTAATCCACCTCGACCCCGCCGGTGCGACTCACTCCATCCGCAAGCCTACTCATCCATCCGCCTAGTGAAGCATGGCATAACGGCCCGTGTAATCCATTCGCCTTACGAAGCAGTGCGCTCAAGGCCTGCACAGTTCGATTCCGCACTTACCACTCCATCTGCTTGCCTACTCGTCCATCCGCCCTTGCGAAGTAGTGCGTTCAAGGCCTACGTAGTTTCCATCCCGCCTAATGAAGCAGTGCGCTCAAGGCCTGCATAGGAGTAGTTTAATTTCTTTTCTTTTATTTTTCAAAAGCCAAATCAACCTTTTCGCAATCCATCCGACCTAAAGGACTTCGATCTCAAGTCCTTCCTCAATAGTTAACTCCACCTTACTGTGTTCCTTTGAGATCGATGCTTGGGGATTTACTCCCACATTTTATATTACTTGAATGATCGGTACACTGCCATTTCGTACCGTAGTTTAGCTACCGCCTATAGCGGTGTGTGAGATTTGCGCATCAAGTTTTTGGCGTCGTTGCCAGGGAACACAGACGTGTGAGTTTGCTGTAGAGGGAGACAAGAGATAGTAGTTCTTCCAGTGTTTATAGCCATTTTTTAATTTTTGTTTGCTTTTTAGTTATATATTGTTTGTTATTATTTCTTTCTCTCCTATTTTAAGGTTTTAGGAAAGTTTAGTCCAAGGAGTTCTATTAGTTTGTGTAAATTTCCTTGCAAAGAATTTCAGTTTCGTTATATCTGCTTTAATTATTGAAAATGTCGTCATGGGATATTTCTCCTAGCACTTACAACAAGATGGTTTATTATATTGACCAAATGAAGGAGTTAAATGCTAGGCAGTGTAGGAACTTTGTTTGCTTGTTGTGTCGAGAAGAGGGTCATGAATTGAGGGACGGTCCTAGTCTTTTCAATCCTTGTACAACCCTGTATTCGCCGAGTGGGCTCCCGAGGCCAAAGATATTTTAAGGCCCAATATTTCCAAAGGGCGCAACCTCGGGAGGAGGAGGGGTGAGCATTTGGAGGGAGTCGAGTCTGAGGGGCGCATCCCTGGAATGTTCCCTTGTGAGGGCGAGCCGGGGAGGCCGGGAGGCCTCCGGCTCACCCAAAGCCTTGTGGGGGCGAGCCGGGAGGGCCGGGAGGCCTCCGGCTCGCCCAAAGCCTTGTGGGGGCGAGCAAGGAGGGCCGGGAGGCCTCCGACTCACCCAAAGCCTTGTGGGGGGCGAGCCCGGAGGGCCGGGAGGCCTCCGGCTCGCCCAGAGCCTTGTGGGGGCGATTCGGGGAGGTTGGGAGGCCTCCAGCTCGCCCAGAGTCTTGTGGGGGCGAGCCGGGGAGGCCTCCAGCTCGACCAGCTCCAAGCCGGGTAGGCGGTCTGCGATTAGCGTCTCGGAACAACGGGATTTGGCTATTCGCAGGCCAAGTCCGGGGTATTTTGGTAATTTCACGGACCGGTTTCTGGCTATTTGCAGCCCAACTTCAGAAGTCCTATAAATAGGACCAAGGGGTTACCATTTGGAGGCATGCTTATCCTAGGCCAGCTCTTTCTCTCTCTCTCCCCAAATCTCTCTCTAGGGGGTGAGGAGAGCCTCCAGTTGTGCCCAAGCTTAGTAGTGGCTTGGGAGGGGAAGTTCCTTGGGAATTTCTGGGTATGTGGCGGGACCTCCCCACTAAGCCTTTGGTCCAGTTCATAGTTTCTCAACCTTCATCCTAGAGCTCTCCCTTGGGAGGAGTAAGTGTTGGTTGCTCCTCAGCTTGCTGAGGGCCCCAAACTCCACAAGAGACCAATTTATTGGTTTCAACATTATGGTGCGGTGAGCGTGGAGTGTGACCAATACAAGAAAGCCTCAAGCTGAGCTCCATGGACGGAAGTGGAGGAAGTTCCGAACCCAGTCACTCGCAACCTCCGGTGGCTGGAGTGACGTTGGAGATGTTCGAGAATCTCAGGCAGGAGGTCATGCAGACCCTGCAGGTAGCTTTCGTCTCGATAATCGAGGGCAGGAGAGAAAGTGGTCCAGAGGCCTCGCCTCAGCAGGTTGGCGAGAACACTCTTATCCAGCCATCCGGGAAGGAGGTGTCGAGATGGGGCGAGTGGGGAGGTCCCAGACCCCCGCTCGCTGAGCCCCAAGGGGGCGAGTGGGGAGGTCCCAGACCCCCGCTCGCCCAGCCCCAAGGGGGCTAGTGGGGAGGTCCCATACCCCCACTCGCCCAGCCCCAAGGGGGCGAGTGGGGAGGTCCCATACCCCCACTCGCCCAGCCCCAAGGGGGCGAGAGGGGAGGCGCCATGCCCCCACTCGCCCAGTCCCAAAGGGGGGTGAGCATAGGAAGTCCTTTGTGTGAGTTGATCCTCTCGGCCCCGGTTCGAGAGGGGTCCGGGAGGTTAGAGATGTTTCACTACTCCGGCAAGGATGACCCCGTCCTGCACCTGCGGTGGTTTGAGGACATGGTCTCCATCAGGCCCATGACGGACTGTGTACAACCCTGTATTCGCCGAGTGGGCCCCCGAGGCCAATGATATTTTTAGGCCCAATATTTCAAAAGGGCGCGACCCCGGGAGGAGGAGGGGTGAGCATTTGGAGGGAGTCGAGTCTGAGGGGCGCATCCCAGGACTGTTCCCTTGTGAGGGAGAGCCGGGGAGGACGGGAGGCCTTCGGCTCCCCCAGAGCCTTGTGGGGGCGAGCCGGGAGGGCCGGGAGGCCTCCGGCGCGCCCAAAGCCTTATGGGGGCGAGCCGGGAGGGCCGGGAGGCCTCCAGCTCGCCCAAAGCCTAGTGGCGGGGAGCCGGGAGGGCCGGGAGGCCTCCGGCTCGCCCAGAGCCTTGTGGGGGCGAGCCGGAGAGGCTGGGAGGCCTTCAGCTCGCCCAGAGCCTTGTGGGGGCGAGCCGGGGAGGCCGGGAGGCCTCAGGCTCGCCCAGCTCCAAGTCGGGTAGGCAGTCTGCGCTTAGCGTCTCAGATCGGCGGGGTTTGGCTATTTGAAGGCCAAGTCCGGGGTATTTTGGTAATTTCACGGACCGGTTTCTGGCTATTTGCAGCCCAACTTCAGAAATCCTATAAATAGGACAAAGGGGGTACCATTTGGAGGCATGCTTATCCTAGGCCAGCTCTCTCTCTCTCTCCCCAAAACTTTCTCTAAGGGGTGAGGAAAGCCTCCAGTGGTGCCCAAGCTTAGTAGTGGCTTGGGAGGGGAAGTTCCTTGGGAACTTCTAGGTATGTGGCGGGACCTCCCCACTAAGCCTTTGGTCCAGTTCATAGTTTCTCAACCATCATCCTAGAGCTCTCCCTTGGGAGGAGTAAGTGTTGGTTGCCCCTCAGCTTGCTGAGGGCCCCGAACTCCACAAGAGACCAATTTATTGGTTTCAACATTATGGTGCGGTGAGCGTGGAGTGTGACCAATACAAGAAAGCCTCAAGCTGAGCTCCATGGACGGAAGTGGAGGAAGTTCCGACCCCAGTCACTCGCAATCACCGGTGGCTGGAGTGACGTTGGAGATGTTCGAGAATCTCAGGCAGGAGGTCATGCAGACCCTGCAGGTAGCTTTCGCCTCGATAATCGAGGGCAGGAGAGAAAGTGGTCCGGAGGCCTCACCTCAGCAGGTTGGCGAGAACACTCTTTGCCAGCCATCCGGGAAGGAGATGTCGAGAGGGGGCGAGTGGGGAGGTCCCATACCCCCGCTCGCCCAGCCCCAAGGGGGCGAGTGGGGAGGTCCCAGACCCCCGCTCGCCCAGCCCCAAGGGGGCGAGTGGTGAGGTCCCATACCCCCACTCCCCCAGCCCCAAGGGGGCGAGTGGGGAGGTCACATACCCCCACTCGCCCAGCCCCAAGGGGGCGAGAGGGGAGGCGCCATGCCCCCACTCGCCTAGTCCCAAAGGGGGGTGAGCATTAGAAGTCCTTTGTGTGAGTTGATCCTCTCAGCCCCGGTTCCAGAGGGGTCCGGGAGGTTAGAGATGTCTCACTACTCCGGCAAGGATGACCCCGTCCTGCACCTACAGTGGTTTGAGGACATGGTCTCCATCAGGCCCATGACGGACTGTGTACGACCCTGTATTCGCCGAGTGGGCCCCCGAGGCCCAAGATATTTTTAGGCCCAATATTTCCAAAGGGCGCGACCCCGGGAGGAGGAGAGGTGAGCATTTGGAGGGAGTCGAGTCTGAGGGGCGCATCCCAGGACTGTTCCCATGTGAGGGCGAGCCGGGGAGGCCGGGAGGCCTCCGGCTCGCCCAGAGCCTTGTGGGGGCAAGCCGGGAGGGCCGGGAGGACTCCGGCTCGCCCAAAGCCTTGTGGGGGCGAGCCGGGAGGCCTCCGGCTCGCCCAAAGCCTTGTGGGGTCGAGCCGGGAGGGCCGGGAGGCCTCTGGCTTGCACAGAGCCTTGTGGGGGCGAGCCGGGGAGGATGGGAGGCCTCCGGCTCGCCCAAAGCCTTGTGGGGGCGAGCCGGGGAGGCCGGGAGGCCTCCGGCTCGCCCAGCTCCAAGCCGGGTAGGCGTTCTGCGCTTAGCGACTCGGAACGGCGGGATTTGGCTATTCGCAGGCCAAGTCCGGGGTATTTTGGTAATTTCACGGACCGGTTTCTGGCTATTTGCAGCCCAACTTCAGAAATCCTATAAATAGGACCAAGGGGGTACCGTTTGGAGGCATGCTTATCCTAGGCCAGCTCTCTCCCTCTCTCTCCCCAAATCTCTCTCTAGGGGGTGATGAGAGCCTCCAGTGGTGCCCAAGCTTAGTAGTGGCTTGGGAGGGGAAGTTCCTTGGGAACTTCTGGGTATGTGGCGGGACCTCCCCACTAAGCCCTTGGTCCAGTTCATAGTTTCTCAACCTTCATCCTAGAGCTCTCCCTTGGGAGGAGTAAGTGTTGGTTTCCCCTCAGCTTGCTGAGGGCCCCGAACTCCACAGGAGACCAATTTATTGGTTTCAACATTATGGTGCGGTGAGCGTGGAGTGTGACCGATTCAAGAAACTCTCAAGATAAGCTCCATGGCTCGAGGTGGAGGATCCGACCCAGGTCGCTCGCAACCCCCGGTATATGGAGCAACGTTGGAGATGTTTGAAAATTTTAGGCAAGAGATCCTGCAGACCTTGCAGCTAACTTTCTCCACGATAGGCGAAGGCATGAGAGGAGGTGGTCCGGAGGTCTCGCCCCAGCAAGTAGGTGAGAGCCCTCCAGGACAGCAACCCAGGAAGGAGGTACCAGTGGGGGGGAGTGGGGAGGCATTCGGCCCCCACTCGCTCAGTCCCCACGGAGGGGGCGAGTGGGGAGGCCCCATACCCCCACTCGCCCAGCCGCAAGGGGGCGAGTGGGGAGGTCCCAGACCCCCACTCGCCCAACCGAAAGGGGGCGAGTGGGGAGGTCCCAGACCCCCACTCGCCCAGCCCCAAGGGGGCAAGTGGGGAGGTCCCAGACCCCCACTCGCCCAGCCCCAAGGGGGCGAGTGGGGAAGTGTCAAACCCCATCTCGCCCAGCCCCAAAGGGGGGCGAGCATAGGAAGTCCTTTGTGTGAGCTGATCCTCTCGGCCCCGGTTCCAGAGGGGTTCAGAAGGTCGGAGATGTCTCACTACTCCGGCACGGATGACCCCATCCTGCACCTGTAGTGGTTTGAGGACATGGTCTCCATTAGGCCCATAACGGACGCTTTCAAGTGTCGACTCTTCGTGACAACTCTAAAAGAGAAGGCTAGAGATTGGTTCCACCAGCTCCCTGCGGGATCCATCTATGCCTTTGAAGACTTATGCCGAGTTTTCCTGCTACGCTTCTCGACGTCAAGGAAGAGGAATAAAGATGTCGAAGCACTTTTCAAGATCGAGCAAGAGCCAGAGGAGTCGCTGGATCACTATCTGGAACGGTTCAGGGAGGAGGTTCTCCTCGTCCAAGAAGTGCCCGGGTACACCCTCAAGCTTGTCTTCACGTTGGGGCTGCGGGAGGGCTTCTTCAAGATTGACCTCAAGAGAAGAGCTCCTTTGTCCTTTGAAGAGTTGATGGAAAGGGTGGCAGAAGAAGTTGAGAGTGAGGAGGCCAACCCGGAGTTCGCGAGAAGGCTGTCCAAGCTGAGTGAGCCAGAGGCAAGGCAGCAGGGGGGAAGAGTAGGGGCTTCCAAGAGAAAGTTCGACCAAAAGGAAGACAACTTCCAGGAAGAGGGGGTTGACCCCCCTAGGTGGGGGCAGAGGCCAAGGGCATCCCCTCCACCGCCTCAACAGACCATGGCGATTGGCTGGGTAAAAATGAGGAGAGTCAGAAAAGAAGGAAGAAGAGGAAGAGGGGGTACGGTGGAGTTACCCTATTGTGACCTCCACGATGAGGAAGGCCACGCGACGACCACCTTCCCTGAGTTCTTGGAATTGAAGCAAGCAAGGGGTTTGGTGCAGCAACAACAATAACCAAATGGCAACGAGGGAGACCACCCTCGGGAGTAGGAGACCAAGTTTGTCTAAGTGCTTAGTTTCTTCTCTCCACCCTTAAGTTCATGTAGTGTGGTTGTTTACTTAGTTTTTTCTTGCATGTAATGTGATGATTAATGTAGTGAAAGTTTTCAAGTACCTAGCCCCGACGCTGGCCCGCTGACCAGGCTCCCATCAAGCTGGCAGGTCCGAGGATCGCTCGGTGGCAGGAAATTCTCAAGGTACCTAGCCCCGACGCTGGCCCGCTGACCAGGCTCCCATCAAGCTAGCAGGTTTGAGGATCGCTCGGTGGCAGGAAAGTCTCAAGGTACTTAGCCCCGATGCTGGCTCGCTGACCAGGCTCCCATCAAGCTGGCAGGTCCAAGGATCGCTCGGTGGCAGGAAAGTCTCAAGGTACCTAGCCCCGACGCTGGCCCGCTGAACAGGCTCCCATCATGCTGGCAGGTCCGAGGATCGCTCGGTGGCAGGAAAATCCCAAGTACCTAGCCCCGACGCTGGCCCGCTGACCAGGCTCCCATCAAGCTGGCAGGTCCGAGGATCGCTCGGTTGCAGGAAAGTCCCAAGTACTTAGTCCCGATGCTGGCCCGCTGACCAGGCTCCCATCAAGCTGGCAGGTCCGAGGATCGCTCGGTGGCAGGAAAGTCTCAAGGTACCTAGCCCCGACGCTGGCCCGCTGACCAGACTCCCATCAAACTGGCAGGTCTGAGGATCGCTCGGTGGCAGGAAAGTCCCAAGTACCTAGCCCCGACGCTGGCCCGCTGACCAGGCTCCCATCAAGCTGATAGGTCCGAGGATCGCTCGGTGGCAGGAAAGTCCCAAGTACTTAGTCCCGATGCTGGCCCGCTGACCAAGCTCCCATCAAACTGGCAGGTCTGAGGATCGCTCGGTGGCAGGAAAGTCCCAAGTACTTAGTCCCGATGCTGGCCCGCTGACCAAGCTCCCATCAAGCTGCCAGGTCCGAGGATCGCTCGGTGGCAGGAAAGTCCCAAGTACTTAGTCCCGATGCTGGCCCGCTGACCAGGATCCCATCAAGCTGGCAGGTCCGAGGATCGCTCGGAGGCAGGAGAGTCTCAAGGTACTTAGCCCCGACGCTGGCCAACTGACCAGGCTCCCATCAAGCTGGCAGGTCCGAGGATCGCTCGGCGGCAGGAAAGTCCCAAGTACTTAGTGCCGATGCTGGCCAGCTGACCAGGCTCCCATCATGCTAGCAGGTCCGAGGATCGCTCGGTGGTAGGAAAGTCCCAAGTACTTAGTCTCGATGCTGGCCAGCTGACCAGACTCCCATCAAGCTGGCAGGTCCGAGGATCGCTCGGTGGCAGGAAAGTCCCAAGTACTTAGTCCCCATGTTGACCTGCTGACCAGGCTCCCACCTAGCTGGCAGGGTCAAGAACCGCTCAGTGGCCGAAAATTCTCTTAAGTGTTTTTCCCCCGAGGTGGCTCCGCTAGCCGGGCTCTCACTAGCCGGCAGGGTAGGAAGGCCTCTCTGGGAGGCTAAGTGTTGTTCCCCCGAGGTGGCTCCGCTAGCCGGGCTCTCACTAGCCGGCAGGGTAGAAAAGCCTCTCGGGGAGGCTGTGTTTTTCCCCCGAGGTGGCTCTGCTAGCCGGGCTCTCGCTAGTCGGCAAGTTTGGGGGACCTCTCGGGGAGGCGCTGTGGCTTTTCCAAGAAATCACCAATAACCGGATTCCCAGCGACACTCGTCGAATAAGCAGGGTTGGACATTTCTTTCCGAGCGTGAGCCACGCTCGAAAAGAGCAGGGATTGTGTACAACCCTGTATTCGCCGAGTGGGCCCCCGAGGCCCAAGATATTTTTAGGCCCAATATTTCCAAAGGGAGCGACCCCGGGAGGAGGAGGGATGAGCATTTGGAGGGAGTCGAGTCTGAGGGGCGCATCCCAGGACTGTTCCCTTGTGAGGGCGAGCCGGGGAGGCCGGGAGGCCTCCGACTCGCCCAGAGCTTTGTGGGGGCGAGCCGGGAGGGCCTGGAGGCCTCCGGCTCGCCGAAAGCTTTGTGGGGGCGAGCCGGGAGGGCCGGGAGGCCTCCGGCTCGCCCAAAGTCTTGTGGGGGCGAGCCGGGAGGGCGGGAGGCCTCCGGCTCCCCCAGAGCCTTATGGGGGCAAGCCGGGGAGGTTGGGAGGCCTCCGGCTCGCCCAGAGCCTTGTGGGGGCGAGCCGGGGAGGCCGGGAGGCCTCCGGCTCGCCCAGCTCCAAGCTTGGTAGGCGGTCTGCGCTTAGCATCTCAGAACGGCGGGATTTGGCTATTCGCAGGCCAAGTCCGGGGTATTTTGGTAATTTCACGGACCTGTTTCTGGCTATTTGCAGCCCAACTTCAGAAATCCTATAAATAGGACCAAGGGGGTACCATTTGGAGGCATGCTTATCCTAGGCCAGCTCTCTCTCTCTATCTCTCTCTCTCTCCCCAAATCTCTCTCTAGGGGGTGAGGAGAGCCTCCAGTGGTGCCCAAGCTTAGTAGTGGTTTGGGAGGGGAAGTTCCTTGGGAACTTCTGGGTATATGGCGGGACCTCCCCACTAAGCCCTTTGTCCAGTTCATAGTTTCTCAACCTTCATCCTACCCTTGGGAGGAGTAAGTGTTGGTTGCCCCTCAGCTTGCTGAGGGCCCCGAACTCCACAAGAGACCAATTTATTGGTTTCAACAATCCTGACCGCGGCTCCTCCACTCATGACAACATTGTCCCTACCACTCATTCTTTACCCGTGGAGGCAATTGCCTACTCACCCCTTGAGCTTAATTATCGCATCGGTTCTTCTCTCCCTATTTATTGCTTCACTCCTTGTGACAATGATCACTCATCTGTTGGCCAACAAGGAGAGGACTTCAAACTTATGGATGCACCTGAGTGGGATGAGGAAAGTATTCTCTCCATCGGGGAGGCTTTAGCGGATCTTTTTGTGGATGAACCAAATCTTTTTGTTCCTCTAGTTTCTTTGCATGATTTTTCTACACACATTTTTTATGATCCTATCGAAGTAGAGAAGGAGGGTGATGCATCTGACTCGGAGGGTGCTCCAAAGTGGGATGAGGATGTCGTTTTCCCCGACGGGGAGAATGAATACTTTGAACACGATGGTGCGCCTCGGTGGGATGAGGAGGATACTCTCTCTGATGAAGAGGTTTGCACTTCTTCATGGGATGAGGTGGTCCAAACCACCAATGAGGCCCATGAGTTCTGTAGTTCCCCTTGCTATGATATTTACGATGATGATAGTGATCTATCCTTGGAACTTGCTGGCAGTGAAACTGGGATCACCCCCATGATTACCGGTTATTTATGTCTTTCGTCTATTTTGTTTCCTGACCACCCTTCTTTGCTTGATCATGTGTAGGTGGATTCAGCAGTGGCAAATCTTTGGGAAGTTAAATCTGAAATGCTCTCCACTGCTGATCCACGTCTTTCTCCTATTCCTGATATTTTTAATGCTTATTCTTTTCCATCCATGCATGATTTTGAGTATGTTGACCCATTTTTGGGTAATGATGAAAACCAATACTGGCAGGGGAAATACAATGTAGTGATGGTGTTTCCCATGAAGGATTGGCTTCAGGGAGGCAAAAGATATTCATATCCTGAGCTAATGTCGGAAGAGAAGAAGAAGGCGAAAAAGAAAGAGATTTGCGGACGGAAGATAAATCCTTCTTTCTGCCCCTACTGCTGGGTCTTCGGACCCATTTCATTCATTTCTAGTTACTACTTTAAGTCAACGTATAGTTGATTTCTTTGATGGATGTGTAATAATAATAAGTAGACTTTATTATTATCGCTGTATGCTTAGACAATCGTATAAAACTGTTTAATACAGGTATTAAGTCCAGCTTAAGGACGGTAAACAAAAGCGCTGCTGGGAGACAACCCAAATCTTTTTTGTTTTATTGTACTAATATGCTAATAGTTTAGCATTTTATATTTTTGCGTGGAGTCTTTTTCCTGCAGGTGCGCGGCAATTTTCTTGTTTGGCGGATATGAGAGTGGATTCTTTATTACATGCCAATCTTCTGGTATGCTCACTTGTTGAGCATTGGGTACTCTCTCCCCCTAGCTCTATTTTCGATTTTCATAGTTACATATTGTGTTGGATTGTTTAGTTTAAGTCTAGGGGAGAGCTGTTTTCTATTCCCACTCACGTGCACTATTGCATAGCATACTAGAAGCTTCTATTTAAGTTATTGTTCATTTTCATTGCACTTCACTGCACCCACTATGCACGCACTTACTTGCGAGTGCTACCGTGCCAAATTTCTTTTTGGAATGGAGTGGGGAAGTCAATTGTGTTAGCTATGAATTGTGGTTTGGAGTATGATGTTGACTCCAGTAGTGTTCTAATCGAATACTCATGTTTTGCATAGAAATTTTGTGTAGAAGTTATCCTTATTTTCATGCTTTGTACCTTTATTCTTATCTAATCTAGTAATTAGAGTTTTATTTTACTCAAATCATGAACCTGTGCCGATCTACTGGTAGTGTAGGTGAGCTGGTATCGAACGCTAGATTCGTATTTCTCGAGTCGGGAGAAAGAGTTATCTTTCTCGGTGGCTAAGAACTCGCCCCTAGCGACTCTCGAAACATAGGCACCAGGTAGTTCTAACGCATTAGCATGATGTAGGCCATTCTTTGGACCGTTTGAGCTTTGAGCCAAAACCATAAATTCACCCTTGCTAACCAATTTTGAGCCTATCCCACCTTTTCTATTTAGCTCCACCGCTCTCGCTTAAGCCAAGATTACCAAACCTGTATGCGCACGTGTTTCGAGCTTTATAGTATAAGTGATTATTGTGTTGTGCTGTTATTTATGGATACACATTTGGATTGCTTAAGTTGAAGAAAAAAAGTATTAGTGAGCTGAAAATTGAAAAGATTAGCGCTACAAAAGAAAAAAACTGAGCTTTATATTCTAATTCAGAAATTCCAAATTGTTTGATAGGAATTACTTTATATTGGGTGTTGGCGAGGAACAAATCAGCTTTATTTGTTGTCGGGGTTTACAAATTGTATTGCTCAAATGTGTTAGGTGTGTTAGCCTCCGAGTTTATCATTGTATATCCTACTGCAACCTAAGCCACATATTTACTCGAAATCCCTATTGACTTGTGTGTAGTTTTACCTAATGTTGTGGAGAGAGTGTGAAAGTGCGAGCTTATGGCTCCCGACACCGATGGATTTTGGTGGAGTTAGTTCCGTATCCCATATTTTTCGAAATACTCGTCTGAGCACGTATCTACATTCTCCCTACATGCGACTGGAAGATCACACTTGGTTCAGCTTTTGAGTAAACTAATCTCTTATTTACTATTTTAGATATTTGTAAATTACTTTGCATAGTAGAAATTTCTTCTACGAGAATTTTATGCAATCACCTTTCTAACCCTTGTTTTTCTCGTCCGCCGAGAGTAGTTTGCTCGGGACGTGCAAACAGGTAAGTCTGGGGGTGTGATGAGTCTGATATTTACACTATTTTTCGGACTCATCTGGGCTGGTATTTTAGTCAATGCACTAAATATTAGATCCATAATCACTCATATTTGTTCTCTATACTTCATTCTTCACGAAGTGCACTTGTTGGCCCGTTGTGGTGTGCAATTGCGCGCTTTATTGTTAGGGGAAAGCACAATGTGCTCCCCATTCTTTTTATGCTTTTATACTTGTGCTGGAGGTATGTTCCCAGCGTTTGGATGTGTTGTGCAGGTGGGCAGATCGTCCATATTGCCCAGAATTCATCCTGTATGAATCGCACGGTTGTGCATTTTCTTGACGCATGGTCGGCTACGATCGTTCGCTATAATCAGCTGGTCAATATGGTGATCTGCCCCGCTCGTGCGTTTTCTTCACGCACAGTTGGTCTCAACCGTGCGCGAACAAAACGCACGGCCTCCTGTTGTTTGCTGGATTTTGAGGTTTCTGAATTTGCCCGTGCATTTTTACGCACGGTCGGCTTAGACCGTGCGTGAGTAAAATGCACGGGCACGCCTTCTTCGTTTTCCTGGCCTTTGTTCTTGATTAATATCGCACGGTTCACACACGGTCGTGCGTTCGACTGTGCGTGACCAAATTTCTGATTATTTTGTATAAAAGCTACAGCTCTTGCCCTATTCGGGACGATCATTTTCCAGCACCATTTTTCCGCCCAGCTCCACCATTTCCGCAGTTTCTCCGCCCCCTTTGGCCTCCTCCATCATCCTCGAGCTCTAAGGAGAGGGATCTGGCCCTACATCCACCAATATCGAAGGAGAAGGAAGCTAGGTCGTGCGGCCGGATCGTGACACGAAGAAGACGGGCCATTGGAAGGTAGTGACAACCTTCTCTACCCCGGCCGCAGTTGAAGACCGAGCTTGGACGCGGATTGACAACCCAGCGATTCCAACCATGAATCTTCGACAATCCTTCAGATTGGGTCGATTCCTGACTTTCTCTTTCTTTGTATTGGTAGTTGTAAATGCTAGATTTCTCTATCATTTGATGTTGTAAACTATGAATCTTGCTTTGTAATGTTTATCTCATGTTTATGAGTTTATATTATTCATATGTGTGTTTGAGGTGCGCCCCCATTCCATCTTCCACATCCATCATCACCCTCCACTCCATTACGCTAGCTTACTCTTCCATTTCGTAAGACTACTCTTCCATCCGCCTAGTGAAGCGTGGCATAGCGGCCCATGTAATCCAGCTCGACCCCGCCGGTGTGACTCACTCCATCCGCAAGCTTACTCATCCATCCGCCTAGCGAAGTCTGGCATAGCGGCCCATGTAATCCATTCGCCTCATGAAGCAGCGCTCTCAAGGCCTGCACAGTTCGATTCCGCACTTACCACTCCATCCGCTTGCCTACTCGTCCATCCGCCCTTGAGAAGTAGTGCGTTCAAGGCCTACATAGTTTCCATCCTGCCTAACGAAGCAGTGCGCTCAAGGCCTGCATAGGAGTAGTTTAATTTCTTTTGTTTTATTTTCCAAAAGCCAAATCAACCTTTTCGCAAACCATCTGACCTAAAGGACTTCGATCTCAAGTCCTTCCTCAATAGTTAACTCCACCTTACTGTGTTCCTTTGAGATAGATACTTGGGGATTTACTCCCACATTTTATATTACTTGAACGATCGGTACACTGCCGTTTCGTGCCGCAGTCTAGCTACCACCTATAGCGGTGTGTGAGATTTGCGCATCAGTGAGCAGGTGGGAAAAGAGGTTCACAAAGAAAAATGCAGGTGAACCTTCTACTCAAGGCTCAAAGTCCCCTGCCACAATACCTCAAGTTCCTCAAGAACCCCTAACTCCTTTTGAGGGGGAGCCTGTGAGAGAAGAAACCCATAGAATGGATAGTTCTCCTACACCTCAAGAGGAAGTGGATCCAGTTCATCTGGAGTTGCCTGAAAGAGAACAAAGTAATCATGACATACATACATTCTCAAAAGGAGAAGAACATGAGCACCACTCAGAAACACCTGCACCAATGGAGGGGGAGCATGCAGGTCATTCAACAATGCTGCCTTCACCTCCAATAATAGAAGCTGACCTACATCCTCTACACAGCACAACTCCCATAGTTCCATTACCTGATTTCATGTCACACATGGAAGGCCTGTTGAACAGACAAAGAAAACAATTTGAAGCCAATGTAAATCAGGTTGTCACATGCTACAGAAATGATCTCTCGGCCAGGATAGATGTCCTCCATGAAGATATCAATCACATACACCATCAAAACTCCAATGTATATCAGACTGCTGCAAATGTTGTGGCAAATACTGGGACTAAAATAGCCAATATAAATCAAGCTACCCATCTAATTGGACAACAACTAAACATTTTTCTTGATAGATTGTCTACCCTAAGAGAGAATCAGCAGTCCATCATACAGAACCAAGATGTGACTTTCAATAATTTTGAAGATGCCATCAACACTGTCCTTCAAATAATATCCTCCTCTGCTCAAGTAACTCAGGAGCTTGTGGACAATGTAATGGAAACACTGCTACAACACTTTCAAGTAACCCAAGATCATCTGTCAAACTCTTCCCATCAAACTGTCAGTGCATCTCAGGGAACTCTCTGTTGAAAATTTCTAATAAGCAGAAAAATGGGAACTAGGTCGCAGGAACACTTCAACCATACCAAGCACCAGAAACCAGAAACAATGAAAGAACAAGGAAAAATCATATATCAACTATCTTTTGTACATTTCGAGACATACATTGCGAGACATGATTTTTCAGTACACACAATGATGAGGAGAGAAGTGAACCAACTACAAGAAGCTAGCGGTTACAACTAGAACCCGTGACACATTTACGACAAGTGTACCGGTCGTACAAGTAATAAAAGATAGGAGGAACTCCCTGAATATCGTTCTCTAAGGAGTGCAAGTTGGGGTGTATGAATTCTTGTCAGGGAAATTGATTGTAAAGATTCTTATGAAAATAATAAAAAAAGGGTTTGATCTAGGGTTTCCTAAGTTAACCACAGAGAAGTAAAATGCGGGCCTAAAGCACCGCTTCCCTTGGCGGGATGGAATGCAGACCGCAATGTCGTGCTTCGGTAAGCGGGTGGACGAGAAGGCTAGCGGAGTGAGGGTCGTAGGCACCTCGTCACAAGTCACACAACTAGCAATTGCTAGTGCGGTGTACAACAGAGCGGTGGAATGGATGGTGGAATGGGGTGCTCCTCAACTTCCATAAACCACAATAAATCTCATCTAAATGAAATTACATAAACTTAAACAAGAGGTTTATGAGCATCATCCATACAACATACATCCATAAGGGAGAACTAAAACAACACACAAGGGGGAAGAGTAAACTCGAGCTCGAAGACTCGTTGAAGGTTCTCGGTCGGAGTCGTCAGGTTGTCAGGACGCGTCCGAGCTCGGTCTTCAGTTGTCGTCAGGGGTCCTGAGGAGCTCTCCCCTTCCTCTATTTTACCCGTCTTCTTCGTGGTTCATCTCAAGCTAGATCCTCTTGGAGATACCTTGAATGTAGCAGAGATCTTCCGTTAATGGTGCTCTTGAGCTCGTGGAGGGTGGAGGAGGCCGAGGAGGAAGATTTGGCAGAAGATTTGCAAGAATATGGTTGTTGGAGCTTCTCCTAGGGCGAACGATAATGGAGAGGTGGAAGGGACGGACTGGAGCGGAAATGGCGGGCTCCCGAGTGCTTTTCCAGGTTCTTTTTTATCTCAGCAGATTTCCTGGCTTAAATACTAAAACAGCAGAAATTAAGTCACGCACGGTCGAACGCACGACCGTGCATTGCCCGTTCATTATTAACAAAGAAGATATGGCTTGAGGAAGAAGCAGCAGCGCCCGTGCATTTTACTCACGCATGGTCGAAGCCGCCAGTGCGTAAAAACGCATGACCAAGCCCAGACGGCCGATAAAACCAGGCTTAACATGCGATCGTGTGTTTCCTTCGCGCACAGGTAACTGCCCATACGTAAAAATGCACGATCGAAGACAGATCATCATTTTCTACCCCTAATGAAGGCGCACGACCGTAGCCGTCCGTGCGTCAAGGAAAAACGCACAACCGTGCGATATACACAGACATGATTTCTGGGTAAAAGAAGATGATCCACCCACTTACATGAACATCAACACGGTTGGGAATACCCTTCCAGCTCAATATAAATACATAAAAAGGTTAGGGAGCAACATGTACTTACCCCCAACAACAAGAAATGCAAAAGCAAACCAAGACGGGAGTAAATAGTGCACATAGCGCAGAAGTGATAAAAAGAGAAATACAAGCAATTACAGCTCAAAAAGGACTTGCACAAGAGTGAAAACCAGACCGGATGAGTCCATAAAATGGTATATAAATGGGACTCATCACACCCCCAGACTTACATGTTTGCGCGTCCCGAGCAAACAAATCCGGCTGGATATGCAAATGGTAGTTAGCGTAGAGAATTGCAAAGGAGTAAGATGCGAAGTATCATACGCATGCAAATAGAAATTCAGTAAAAGAAGATTCTAACTATACTAACTAATTTACAACAGTGTAAATGCGTAAATATAGATTTATTTGTACTCAGATGGTGAATCATGAGGAATTTTGCAGTCATGCCCGGTGTGAAAGTAAACGAGCAGCTCAGGAGGGTGCGCTAAAGACTGGAATTCAGGGGTAACTCCGCTGAAATCCATCAACGTCGTGAGCCATAAGCTTGCCCGATCACACTCTCTCCACGGTGCTAGCAAACTCGTAAGGTGAACCAACATGGCTTTCGGGTTTTTACGAGGCTTAGGTTACGACATGATATATAAAGATAAACTTGAAAGCTATGCAACCAAAATGAGCTACAACCATATGCATCCTCTGAACAAGCACAAAACAGAACGAGTGTGACACACCCCCAGACATAGCTTGAACATTGGGTGTGCACACAACCTACTCCAACTGATTTTCTCAATTATGCACAAGGCGAATTCTTTTCATTTCTATTTCTTCCTCAGATTTTTTTTCAATTGCTTTCTTCTTTCTTTTTATTTGAATCCCCATTTGGTTCATCCAAAAATGTTCAGCATAATAGTTTCTCATCATCACAGAATTTACACACATCACACCCAATGACAATTATGCTCTCGATTAGCTCAAGGACTTGGCTGCAAAAGTGGGATAAGATTTAGGCTTTGGTGATTTGACGGAAGAGTGACGCGTGAATTCCTACACAAGCTTATAGGCGGGAGCAAAATGTGGTCTGAACGGCAGTGAACCGATGGTTGTCAAGTAATAATATGAGGAAGTAAATCCCCAAGTATCGAATCTCAAAGGAACACAGTAAGGTGGAGTTATCTATCGAGGAAGGACTTTAGGTTGAAGTCCTTTAGGTCGGATGGATTGCGGAAAAGGGAGATTTGGCTTATGGAAAATAAAAGAAAAGAAATTAAACTACTCCTATGCAATGCTGCTATGCAATGCTTCGCGAGACGGGATGGAAAACTACGTAGGCCTTGAACGCACTACTTCGCAAGGGCGGATGGACGAGAAGGCTTGCGGATGGAATGGTTCGCACTGGCAGAGTCGAGGTGGATTACATGGGCCTTTAGCACTGTAAGACCCCATAAACAAAAGATAAGCCCCAATAAACAAAAGATAAGCCACCATCTATTTTGGGTTGATTATCTTCAATATCACCGAGTTATATTCATCCCAAGTATGCAAACAATTCTTAGGGCACACAACCTTAGACTTGGGGTTCTATCTTGAGGCTCATTGGTATACTCCACATCTTAGACTCTTCGAGGAACCCTCTACTACAACCTTATCAGGATCAACATGTCACCCAATCCCAAACGGGTCACTTCTGAACTTCAATTCTTATCCGACCCTCGGTGTTTGTCGTGGTGGTTGTCTTAATGTAATCATGTCATGGATACGAAGATTGAGTCTATGAGTCTCATACCATTCTGCTTCTGTGTCAATCTCTCTTTCTCTAGCCTCTTTGGGGTATCCTCGTACCTTCACCAAAAGTTATACCTACGGTCTATTTCAGACTAGGTCATGGTATAAATTGTCAAGGTAAGTCACCTGTCCTAGTGGGGTTGAGTCTAACTCATTAACTAAGGGACTATCTAACGAGATCTTTGCAGCCAGAGGTATTCCCTACCTGGGGGCAAGGTTCTCCACAGGCTACAAAAGAAAACTTGACACTCGTAGGGGAAATTGACCAAGAAGATTCAGTTAAAAGTGGACTTTTTAATGTGATTCCCATATGGGCACACCACTGCTTCCGCTGCTAGTTTGTCCTCAAACTAAGCTCGCGCGGGGTGGCCCAAGGTTTGTGGACCTCTTTTCTTCGGATCGAGGTTTCCTCTGATACTACTTGTAAGACCCCATAAACAAAAGAAAGCCTCAATATCTATTTTGAGTTGAGTATCTTCAATATCACTTAGTTATATTCATCCAAAGTATGCAAACAATTCTTAGGGCACACAACCTTAGACTTGGGGTTCTATCTTGAGGCTCATTGGTATACTCTACACCTTAGACTCTTCTAGGTACCCCTACTACAACCTTATCAGGATCAACATGTCACCCAATCCCAAACAGGTCCCTTCTGAACTTCAATTCTTATCCGACCATCGGTGTTTGTCGTGGTGGTTGTCTTAATGTAATCATGTCACGGATACGAGGATTGAGTCTATGAGTCTCATACCATTCTGCTTCTGTGTCAATCTCTCTTTCTCCAGCCTCTTTGGGGTATCCTCGTACCTTCACCAAAAGTTATGCCTACGGTCTATTTCAGACTAGGTCATTGTTGGATCTTACGACGCCCTTAGAGGGGGGGGGGTGAATAAGGGAATAAAAAATCTTTTTATAATTTTATGGAAATTACTAAATTGTCTTATAATATGAGAAAGGCAAAATAACAATTTAGCTAATTTGTGAGAATATCATAATTTTCATCTTTAGAAATTAGTACTAAATTGTTTTATGATTAAGAGATTGAAATAAACAATTTAGTTAAAGTAATTTGAATTAAAAAAAACTTTGTAACCAATATATTAAAGATAACGCCAAAGGAGAGAAATCAAGTAAACACAAATAAAGACATGATTGTATTTATATAAAAAAGGTGTTTACAAAATTTGATTTCAATATCGCTAGAAATCGGAGGCGTACAAAAGTAAAATTCTTTTCCATTTCTATACCGACTTGTATCCCCACAAACCGGTTGGCTTTAGCCTATCCTTCCCCGGATATGGCCTCAAGCCGCTCTAGCCAATCCTTGCCCGGATATAGCCTCGAGCCCCCCTAGATCTAATCACCTAGAACTAGTCTCCAACACAAGGCGAATTTCCCCCTAAGTCATACCCAGACCTAGTCGCCAACACAAGGCGAATTCTCTAAACGGTTACAAAAATATGGAATGGAAATAATGAAAAACAATAATAAAACTCCCTATATGAGATCTCTGGAGTCGAGGATGAAGGATCGCTGTAGCATAAGCGAGGTCGAAGCGATCGTCCTTCGGATTTAGCGTGACGTAGTCCTCCTCCAGAATTCTCCTTAAGCTTTTTGTGGGAGATCCATCTTCGGCAGCATAACAACACTGGAGTTGTGGCACAAGCAACCTCTCTGGGATCTCTAGCCAAAACGAGAAGCAAAGCTCCAATTTATAGAACTTGGAGCTAGCGCCTGCTGTAGTGGCTAGCACTGGCGGTAGCGTTCGTGTGGAGCGGTTGCGGAACCGTCGGCGGCGTGGCGCTGTGCACGAACTGGAGATAGCGCCTGGCGGTAGCGATAGCGCTGGCGGTAGCGGGAGATATCGTTGGCGGTAGCGGTTGCGTAACCGTCGCTGTGCACGAACTCGAGATAGCGCCTGGCGGTAGCGATTGCGCTGGAGGTAGCAGGAGATAGCGCTGGCGGTAGCGGTAGCGATGGCGGTAGCGCTGCTCCTTTCAAAAGATTGCTCCAGGCTGCTTTTTACCTGTGGAGTATTGCACCTATAGTTCCTGCACACTATAAACACACTACAAGCAATATCAAATACAATATGTGATTTGTTACTCTCAAATAAAGGGATGTGACACACATGTCCAACAATCTCCCCCTTTTGATAATAACAAATCCTCTAAGCAAGAAATCAACAATAGTGTTTATAGATAAGATAAGCAAGATAAAAGTGCAACTATAGTAAATGATATGCATGATAATGTGCATACTCCCCCTATCTTAATGCTCCCCCTACATAAATGCAATTTATGTGTTACTCCCCCTAAATGATAGATTACATGAATTTATTCTCCCCTTAATCTTCTATATTTCTTCTATATAGATTTCTTCAATTAATCTCCCCCTTTTGGTATTATCAAAAGAAGGTGGGGTGAGGGTAGTAAGGAGGCATTAATATATCATGATCGACCTTTTCGAAATATAAATAATGATAAAGAGTTTAAGCATAGCATATATAAGAGATTTCAAATATAAAGATAAGAGTTGTAAGCAAGCGGAAGATTATAATAAACATCTTTTTGTAAGCATGAAAAGCATAAGTAGAAATATGAGTTTTAGTTCAAATTTGAAAGATGTTTTAATCTTTTTGAAATCTCAAAGTTTTTCATAAAAATACCAAGCATGAAATGATCATATCAAAGAGAGATTATACTACAATGTTACTTAATTTGTAAATTCAAGAAATACCAAAATATTGTAGAGATCATGCTAGGTTATCTAGTGCATTTTTTTATATAAAGAGTAGTATAGATAAAGCATTAGAATCCAATACTCATGAGAAGAAGTGTTATGAAAGATAATGATGTGCACATAAGTGTATTTTGGACAATGTTAACAATTGATTTAAATCACCAAAATACAAGACATATGTAAAGTAAAATGCATAATAAAACATAAGTAAATTACTTTCACACACTTTTAATGCACATAATTTTTAACAAAGTGGTGTAATAACCAAGGTTTGCACAAGTAACTTTACTATTCTTTCCAAGGTGCTCAACCTCACAATGCTTATGAAGACTTATCAGGAGGTTCAAGTAGTGCTTGGTGGAGTTATATTTGTCTACATATATATAATTTTTTGTTCACATTTGTGAGACAATATTCTCCGAATACACTTGTTTTGCAAACCAAAATTTTTAACTTAACCACTTTTCTAAATTTCATAAGTGCAATTCAAATGTAGTGCAGGCAATAAACATATGCAAGTTTTAATTCATTGCACAAATACAATACACAAGCAAGCATTTTTAGATTTAGACACACATGTTGATTACCAAAATAAGTGAGTGAAATTTATCATTATCAATCATAAAACATTTACTCATACTTAGAGGCATGCTAAGCTTGGTTCTACACATTTTTCAATATAATTGATGCACTTTAAATAGATATATCAAAGCATGATAAGCAAAACAATGTTCATAGAAATTTGAAAGAAAATGTTTTAACATTGTAAATAATTCTAAATAGAATTCATACATGCTTGATATTGGCAATAAAGATCGTACAGTTTTTTTTATCATTTTTAAATCAATTAAAAAAAATAGAAAATCACAAAAACATATTTTTGTCATTTTTAAATTTTGAATTTTTGTAGTTGATTTTTCATAATATGAATAAAACACAAATACAAAAATATATTTTTATATTTTTGAATTTTGAATTTTTGTAGTTGATTTTTCATAATATGAATAAAACAGAAAACCATAAAACATATTTTTGTATTTTTGAATTTTGAACTTTTATAGTTGATTTTTCATAATTCAAATAAAACAAAAATAAAAAAAGACATAAGCACAAAAATAAATTTGCACAAATAAACTAACATATTTTTGCTGATTTTTAGAAATTTTAAAAATCAGAAAATTCCAACATCCACGCTAGCGCCGGCGCTAGCGCTAGCGCTGGAAACAGTACTCGATTTTTTGAGAATTTTAAAAATCTGATTTTTGATATTTATTAAGTGTCCTTAGAGTAGTTCCATGCTGTAATTTCAGAATTTTTGGAGATCTCTAGGTGGATCAAATTTGCATGAAACTTTGACTTTTTCAAATTCATGTGTTTTAAAAAAACATTTAAGCTCAAAAAGATAAATTATGCAAACACAAGAGGACATTTTTTTTTATTAAACAACCCAAAAATATGCATGATTAAAGTGATAAGTAAATAAAATGATCATGCAAAGAGTAATATAAGTATGTCCTAAGATTAAAGACTACCCTGACTAAATGTCTACACCCTAGCCCCGTACTAAGTGATGGATGGGCATGAGGAGCTGCACGCATGCCGTAGGTTGGGGTGTTAGTCCCATATGCACACACTAGAGAACACTCAACCTAGCACTCTTTCCCCCCAGTGCCTCGCAAGGCCCCACTGGAACCCTCCCCGGTTAAGGACAAGACATGTCTTAGAGGTTAGGTCTCTAATGTATACAACCCTACGCCCCCGCTATTGTGAGATATGAAGTCATATGTGAAATAATCTTTTGGACAACCTATGCTTTTAAATCTAAGGGTTAATATAAAAACTATGAGTTTTGTTTAATGTGATGAGTTATATAAATCCGCATAGTTTTTATTTTTACTTTTATGAGATGATGAAATGAGATAACTAGCACAATTACTAATATTCAATAAGTGGCAATGCTAGCATGATGAGTTTTGGGTTAAATGTCATGTCATAAGATTTATATTAATATTGCATGTATTCCAAAATAGAATTTCAAATTATAGATCTAGAATGGAGTGATGATTTAGTTTGATTTATACTTTCATTACAAAGTTGATTCTAGAGTCTACAAATATGAGAGATACATGCAATCACTAGCAAAGCAAATCAATAAATCAAATAATGTAAAGAAAACATTATTCATAATTTTTATCATAAGATTCATAATTCCTATTATCGATTTGAGACAAGTCTTGATAGAACATGAATTATGATTTAGGATTAAAGAGAATTTTTGCATTAAATATATGTTAGATCATCATGATGTATGAGAATTCTAATCCTTCTAGACTTATGATATAGTGATATAGTGATTTTCTTTTGAAAGAACATGATTGATTTGTAAGTCTAGAAAAATGATGATCATCCAATCATATAAAAGACAAAGATCACATATAGAATGTTTTGAAATTTATAATAACATTTGCATTCAATAATTGAATCTATTTATCTTTGGTTTTGCATGATAATATATGATTTATGATATAATATTCATATATATATTCTAATGATTAATCCATAAACTATGTGTTTGTTGGAATTTTAGTATTCTATATAATTTCAAATCACATAGTTATCATCAAATTTAAATAACATTGTAAGTGTAATACCTAGCACATAAATTTAAGCACAAATTAATAAGTGATGCTAGAATGATACGTTTGAATGCAATGTTATTACATAGAATTAATAGAGATAATGTTGCATTTAATATGAGAAGTTTACAAATTAATTTTCTTTAGACCTATAATGAAATGATTAATCTTTTGATTTGATCTTAATGATGCAAGATGATTCTAAGGTCTAAATTACATGCAAACATTGGTGACACACATCACACACATAATATTTAAATTAATATTTGAAATAATTATACTAAGGATAGCATGTGATGAAAAAAAAATCCATAAACACAGAAATTTCTAAATCAAGCAAACTAAGATAGCTTTTAAAACGGAGTTGAAATTGGGCAAGATGACAGCACCAAAAGAACTCAAATGAGTAAGCCTAGTTTGCCGTTGGATGGAGATTTTTATGCTCTTTCCGAAAATATATTAAACGCAAAAATCAGGCGAGTGGATCAAAAGATATGGGTGTTTGAATTTTTGATCGTAAACTCGCATTTTTGAAAGATTAAACATGCGTTTAGATGAATTTTTGTTTTCAATTTTTCTAGATAATGTTCTTCATTATAAGGGCTATCATATGCAGCAAACAGATATAGAATAAAAAAAAATGTCGCGCATTTTAATTTTTAGTTTTAAGCCCTTTAATAAACCATTTAAATCCAATTTTTAAAATAGTTTCAATAGTCTTGATAATAATTTCAAAATTCAATTTCTAATGATAATTCAAGACAATTAAGGGTAAAGGATTTAAAAGGATAAAGAACAATCAAAGATGAGAGATAGATCACTTTGAAAATATATGACTTAATGTTCAATTTTAATTCAAATTTGATTTGATAGACATTAGGCTTAATATATGAAAGTCATATTACATGATATATAAAGTGATCATAGCATGTTTGTTTAAAAAATATAAAATAAACAGAAGAAAAAGAGACAATAGGCATATCATGAAGTAGAGTATTGATATTTCATTTTTAATTGTTTCTACTTCATGCAAATGAGTGGATACTAATTAATAAGAGATTTAGGTATCCAAAGGGGACCAAGTGGGATGGTTCCTTTGGGTACCCAAATACAACTTGTAGGCCTTTGGAGAGATAGTGATGAATGGCCCTTTACAAGTGGAGTTAGTGTTTCGTTTTTAGTTTTGGGCCTCCATTCATACTTTGGTTGCTTGTCTTTTAAATTCATGTTATGATTATGTGACATCTTTATATGATTATATTTGTTTGAAAAATGACTCATTTGTGATTTATGTTTGTTCAAGTTATTTTTCAAAATAGATTGATGTTGATAATCATAATGAATTTTATTACATGGATTCTTTGAAATTTTATAAGAGTGATTGTCTTTCTTAAGAAGTGATTGTTGAAAGAGTGGGTTACAAAATGTTGTAAATAATTGATTCTTATTTTGATAATTTTCATTTTCACAATTTCTTATAGACATACTCTTATAATATAAAGGATAATATTTTGTACTTTGATTTTCATGAAAAGGAGTTTTTAAATTTGAGTCATGATTGAAAATATATTGAGATTTATAATAATGACTCTTAAGAAATTTGTGAGGGTCATAATTCTTTTTGAAACTAAACTCCTTTTGAGTTGATGTATGAAAATGGTCCTTTTTAGAAATGATTTTGTAAGTTAATTTATCCTTGTTTTTCAAAATCTTATGATGAAATTCATTACATGACATTTGAAATTTTTCAACAAAAGATTTTAATTGTATTAACTTACAAGATAAAGCATCATTTTCAATTAACAATTTTTCATTATGCCTTTTAGAAATTAAGAGCCCTTTTTCAATTTCCTTGAATTTTTCTTTTAATAAATTGCAATTAAGACAAGGAATAAGAATTTTAACTAAAGAGCGTGAAATAGAATTTAACACATCAATATTTGTTTCTACTTTATCGTTTGCTTTTAAAGATTTATTTTCTAAACGTAATTTGGAATTAGCAATTTTTAACTTTAAAATTTTACGTTTAGCAATATTAAGCATACGAGAAGTAGAAATAGAATTTGTTACAAAAAAAGAAGATTTAGATTTTCTTACCTTGCTATAGTTTCCGTCTTCTCTTTTGCTTGATGTGTTGCCAACAAATGAGTTCAACATTGTGACATTGTATTTTTCTTCCTCCAAGCATGAGTCCTCATCGATTTCTTCTCTTGGATCCATAAGGAATTCCTCGTCGATTTCTTCTCTTGGATCCATAAGGAATTCCTCGTCGATTTCTTCTCTTGGATCCATAAGTAATTCCTCTTGTTCATCATCTGTAGAAGGAAGACTATAAGTATTCTCAAGAAATTTCCAAACTTCATAAGCAGTAGGAAGTGTATAAATTAGTTTGAAAATATTTTGATGCAATGCACAATATAGGCTATTCATAGATTTGGCATTTAAAAATATTTCATTTATATTTAAAGTACTTGGGGGTATTTTAATAGTAATATTCCATACTTCCATATCCAAAGACTTAAGAAATTTTTCCATAAAAAATTTCCACCCATTATAATTTTTGCCTTCAAATAAAGGTGGTGCTAAAGATTTTTCATTTATAAGAAAATTTCCCTTACTAGTAGAAGCGAGATCATGAGACGCCATTATTCCTGGTTTTTAAACCGTTTGGAATAACCCGTGCTCTGATACCACTTGTTGGATCTTACGGCGCCCTTAGAGGGGGGGTGAATAAGGGAATAAAAAATCTTTTTATAATTTTATGGAAATTACTAAATTGTTTTATAATATGAGAAAGGCAAAATAACAATTTAGCTAATTTGTGAGAATATCATAATTTTCATCTTTAGAAATAAGTACTAAATTGTTTTATGATTAAGAGATTGAAATAAACAATTTAGTTAAAGTAATTTGAATTAAAAAAAAACTTTTTAACCAATATAGTAAAGATAACGCCAAAGGAGAGAAATCAAGTAAACATAAATAAAGACATGATTGTATTTATATAAAAAATGTGTTTACAAAATTTGATTTCAATATCGCTAGAAATCGGAGGCGTAAAAAAGTAAATTTCTTTTCCTTTTCTATATCGACTTGTATCCCCACAAACCGGTTGGATTTAGCCTATCCTTCCCCGGATATGGCCTCAAGCCGCTCTAGCCAATCCTTCCCCGAATATGGCTTCGAGCCCCCCTAGATCTAATCACCTAGAACTATTCGCCAACATAAGGCGAAATTCCCCCTAAGTCCTACCCAGACCTAGTCGCCAACACAAGGTGAATTCTCTAAACGGTTACAAAAATATGGAATGGAAATAATGAAAAACAATAATAAAACTCCCTATTTGAGATCTCTGGAGTCGAGGATGAAGGATCGTTGTAGCATAAGCGAGGTCGAAGCAATCGTCCTTTGGATGTAGCGTGACGTAGTCCTCCTCCAGAATTCTCCTTAAGCTTTTTGTGGGAGATCCATCTTCGGCAGCATAACAGCACTGTAGTTGTGGCACAAGCAACCTCTCTGAGATCTCTAGCCAAAACGAGAAGCAAAGCTCCAATTTATAGAACATGGAGCTAGCGCCTGCGGTAGTGGCTAGCGCCGGGGGTAGCATTCGTGTGGAGCGGTTGCGGAACCGTCGGCGGTGTGGCACTGTGCACGAACTGGAGATAGCGCCTGGCGGTAGCGATAGCGCTGGCGGTAGCGGGAGATAGCGCTGGCGGTAGCGGGAGATAGCGCTGGCGGTAGCGGTTGCGTAACCGTCGCTGTGCACGAACTCGAGATAGCGCCTGACGGTAGCGATAGCGCTGGTGGTAGCAGGAAATAGCGCTGGCGGTAGCGGTAGCGCTGGCGGTAGCGCTGCTCCTTTCAAAAGGTTGCTCCAGGCTGCTTTTTACCTGTGGAGTATTGCACCTATAGTTCCTGCACACTATAAACACACTACAAGCAATATCAAATACAATATGTGATTTGTTATTCTCAAACAAAGGGATGTGACACACATGTCCAACAGTCATGGTATAAATTGTCAAGGTAAGTCACTTTTCCTAGTGGGGTTGAGTCTAACTCATTAACTAAGGGACTATCTAACGATATCTTTGCAGCTAGAGGTATTCCCTGCTGGGGGGCAAGGTTCGCCACAGGCTACAAAAGAATACTTGACACTCGTAGGGGAAATTAACCAAGAAGATTCAGTTAAAAGTGGACTTTTCAATGTGATTCCCATATGGGAAGCTCAGTTGGTGATGAGAAGTGAAAGTACTCCATAGTTAAGCATGCTCGGGCTGGAGCAATTCTGGGATGGGTGACCTCCTGGGAAGTCCATGCGCTGCCGCTTAACTGTCTCAATTCTCATCAAAGGGGGACTGCGGTCTCCAACAACCCACTGTGCCCTTTGGTGGGACGGAGAGGGGTTGGGGTGCATGGTCTGTAGACCATCTGGTTAGGCTGAACCCTTCCGGTGCCAATTGGGTCCCGTGTTGGGGGGCTGGGATGGGAGGGTGCTGGCGGTCCAGTCGGGCCCTGTGTTGGCGGGCCTGGATCATTACAAGCACCGCTTAGCTTGGCGAATGGAAGAATAGGCAGACGGAATGGGCGAGTAGGCTAGCGGAATGGAGTGGAGGGTGATGACGTATGTGGAAGATGTAATGGGGGCGCACCTCAAACACACAAATGAACCGCGAATTCCTACACCGCTTATAGGTGGGAGCAAAATGCGGTCTGAACGGCAGTGAACCGTTCGTGGTCAAGAAATAATATGAGGATGTAAATCCCCAAGTATCGAATCTCAAAGGAACACAGTAAGGTGGAGTTATCTATCGAGGAAGGACTTGAGGTTGAAGTCCTTTAGGTCGGATGGATTGCGGAAAAGGGTGATTTGGCTTATGGAAAATAAAAGAAAAGAAATTAAACTACTCCTATGCAATGCCACTATGCAATGCTTCGCGAGATGGGATGAAAAACTACGTAGGCCATGAACGCACTACTTCGCAAGGGCGGATGGACGAGAAGTCTTGCGGATGGAATGGTTCGCACTGGCGTAGTCGAGGTGGATTACAAGGGCCGATAGCACCGCTTAGCTTGGCGGATGGAAGAGTAGGCACACGGAATGGGCGAGTAGGCTAGCGTAATGGAGTGGAGGGTGATGACGGATGTGGAAGATGGAATGAGGGCGCACCTCATACACACAGATGAACAATATAATTTCATAAAAATGAAATAAACATTACAAAATATGGTTCATAGTGCACATCATCAAAATATTAAGAAATCTAACATTTACAACCATCAAAACAAAGAGAGAGAGAGAGCAAGGAATCGACCCAATCCAAAGCCTTGTCGAAGATTCACTGTTGGAATCGCAGGGTTGTCAATCCACATCCAAGCTCGGTCCTCAATTGCGTTCGGGGTAGAGAAGGCTGTCACTACCTTCTAATGGCCCGTCTTCTTTGTGTCACAATTCGGCCGTACGACCAAGCTTCCTTCTCCTTAGATATTGGTGGATGTAGGGCTAGATCCCTCTCCTTGGAGCTTGAGGATGATGGAGGAGGCCAAAAGGGGCGGAAACCTGCAAAAATGGCAGAAAACGACAGAGCGAGCGGAGTTCGAAAGTGTCGTCCGACCTAATTTCGCGGACTGCGTATTTATAGAAAATAGGGCGCACGATCAGTGGTGCACGACCAGTGGTTGTGCACACTGAAAGTTGGAGGTCGAGCGCACTGTGCCCGAAAACCTGCAAGACAAAACTTTACAGAAAATAATAAAGCGCACGATCAGTGGCGCACGACCAGTGGTCGTGCGCACTATGTCCAGTGGTCGTGCGCATTGCCTGGCCGGCCCATTTTAAAGTGAGAATTAATGCACGACCAGTTGTGCACGACCAGTGGTCGTGCGCACTTTGTCCAGTGATCGGGCACAGTGTTCCTGTGCAGTTTTTGCACCCCTGAACACTCGCACGACCCCTGTATAAACATGAAAGATCGTCGGGCCACTAAAATGGGCGTTCTACACATTCTCAAATAAAGAAATTAAATTGCAACATAAAGCATGAGTAAGATAGACATGAAAATACACTGAAACGGGCCTAAAAGTGCACTTAGCATGGAATGAAGTATAGAGAACAAATATGAGTGATTATGGTTATAATATGTAGTGCATTGACTAAAATACTGGCCCAGATGAGTCCAAAAAAGGGTGCATAGTTTGGACTCATCACACACCCAGACTTACCTGTTTGCTCGTCCCGAGCAAACAAATCCCTCAAGCGGATGAAAAAATACAAAGCTGGCATAGAAATTGCAAGGGCTGAGTACATGCGAAGTCGCATGCTCATGCGCGTAGAAATACAGTAGACAAAATTTCTAATTATACACATTAGTTTATACTATTCTAGGAGCGTATTTATATATTACATTTACTTAAAAAGTGAATCACGGTGAATCATTAGGTCGTACATAGGAAGAAAGTAAACTGAACGCTGAGGCAAGCATTGCCAAAGATCGGGGCTCGAGACAACCTCCATTGAAATCCATCAATGTCGGTGACCATAAGCTTACCCATTCGCACTCTCTCCACGACACATGTTTGACTTAAATGCGTGAATCAATAGGACTTTAGGTTTTAGATGAGGCTTGGGTTTAGGTGAGGTATACAATGATAAAAACGACGGCTCAAGAACTAAACCCAAATCAGCTAGCACAGAAAACTATCCTCAAGCACCACAAAAAGACACGCTGGTACACCACATCCCCAGACTTGAACTTGACTACATGGGTGTGTGCACCGCCTACTCCCAATCATAAGTTTGTACAAAAAGTTTTGTTTTCACTTAAGCTCATCTATTTTTCTTTTCTTCTCACTTCTTTTCTTTTTCTTATTTTCTTTTTCTTTTCTTTTCAAAACATTTTCAACAAAATGAGCAATGAAGCGCATCCACATTTTCACAAAAATATCACAACATCAACACCCAGTCATGAAAATAATAAACAACTAAAGCTCAAATTTGGGTGTGCAACTAGGATTGGCTTTTAGGCTTTCGTGAGATAAAAGTGGGGCTGAATCAAAGAACGGGTAGGCACAACTAGGCTAACGAGGATAGAGCGATAGGAATGGGCACAAAAGCTCAACCGGGCCAAAATGATGGTCTATATCACATTCACGTGATTGACTAACCATATACCCATGCTTCAAGAGTCGCTTGGGGCAAGTTCTTAGCCACCGAGAAAGATAATCCTTTCTCCCGACTCGGGCAATATGAGGCTAACGAACGTCTACACACATTCCTATGCTACCATTTGATTCACACCGGATTCACCAATTTCTGAGTAAAGTAAACAATATCTACGCTAATAGAAAAATATAATCTAAAAGCATAAAAAGAAATTGAATCTACACGAATTTTTATGCGAGGCAAGAGCACTCGACTAGGAGCACTATAGAAGTCGACATTTTACTACGACTCACAATCCTAAGCCAGCGCAATGATTTTCCCATCACACAAAAGAAACGAGTTAGACTCATTACGCGCCTATGGTTAAGTTCGCGCTCAAGTGGGTGTAGTGGTGTGCAATGAAAATGAACAATACTAAATAAATGAAAAAGAAATACTTCTAGCATGCATCTACATTGAGTGCGTGCAGTGGGTAACAAACACAAAAGCTCTCCCCCAGACTTAATCTAAATATTCTAACACCGGATATAACAATAAAGACTAAAATGGAAGCTAGGGGAAGAGAAGTTACCCAATGCTCAGAATTGTGCATACCAGAAGATTCGCGTGTAAACCAATACAAAGAGAAGCTTCTGCCATCCAGAAAATGAACCTGCAGGGGTGAGCTCCGCAAAAACAAAAGAAAATAGACAAACTAAAAAAGAAATGCAACTAACTAAACTGTCTAGATAATAAAATGCAGGAAAAGGTAAGATAACTACTGGGGTTATTGTCTTCCCAGCACGACTTATTCAAATTTAAAATAGTTCTAGCTAATGTGTCTATGAAAAGAAAAGTGCACAGGAAACTGTTCTAATATCCGTTTCGGTAATGGGTACCGATACGGCGACAGAACAGTTACTCCCCTATCTAAATAATAATACCTGCTTAACACAGGTAGACGAAATAGGAATTAAGAAGAGGAGGAAGGTTGGTCCTCACTCATCTCACCACAAAATAAATCCTTGCCCAGCAAGGTGTCATCTCTAGGGAAACAGCAGGAAGAGAAGGCAATGAATGAGGCTTCCTCTATGGAGGAGGGACGAACCTCCTCACATGAGAGGATACACTCATCATTGACTTGAGCAAAATGCTCCAAGTCCTCCTGGAGTACCTGTGGAGGCTCAACCTGCATAGGCTCGGATAGAGGGGGTTGGGGAATAAAAGAGAAGAAAGATATAAATGATCTACAATCGGGGGAGTGGTCCCGGTCTCACTCCCATCAGGATGGAAAAGTAAAATAATGTCAGCATCATCGACAATGTTGCAGGGCTCAGTAGTTTCATCAGTTACCTCCTCCACGATTTGGACTTCCTCCACTGGTGCTGAGGTAGAATCCTCATCACCTTGGAAAATATCCTCCTCCATAAGAATAGGCACAACACATAAATCACCTGCCTTATCCTGCGAAACATCCTCAGTAATGTTGTCAGAGACAAATGTAGTAGTATGCACAATAGGGGGAGGAATAGTGCTTGGATAAAAGTCAAGCACTGATTCCTCACAAAGAATCGAATCCATACACGGTGATATATGCACAGGGGAGATGGACTCAGCCGTGTCAGAGCCTAGATCAGCCACATCTCTGATGAACGTGTCTGCATCATTCCCTTCAAAGCTTGAAGGTGATACATCAACGTAATCAGAGGTGGAAGGTGTGCTGCCCGAGTTAGGAGTTGGAGCAATCCGGATATCCGGCTCGACATCCTCATCCAATTGGCAAAGATATGTAGCACAATCCTTCAGGGCGTGATCTATGCTTTGACAAAACAAGCACTTTCTTGCTGGCTTCATTGGCACAATAGGTGTTGAAGCTGCAAAGAAGAATGCCGGTAAAGGCTTAGGAGAATATCTATAGGACTTATGCGCACCATATAAGGTACCAGACGACGTCGGTGCTCCATATGCTAGGCCTTGAGTGCTAGGGCTATTATCTCTCTTTGGACATTTATCACTAACATGAGATATATCTCCACACAAACGACAACGAATATTAAATGGAGCCCACATTGCGTGAAGATAACTTGATTCAAAAGAAAAACACTATTGTGCAAAATACTACACTCAACAATAATTTACTAAGCAACCTATGTAAAACAAGAAAATGGAATAAAAAGAACTGAAATAAAATAAAAGATGCAATTTACAAATGGAAGAACTTCTATCTCTTAGTTCTCCCGCTCCAGAAAACTCACACGACTGTGTTCCCCGGCAACGGCGCCAAAAACATGATGCGTAAATTCCTACACCGCTTATAGGCGGGAGCAAAATGCGGTCTGAACGGCAGTGAACCGGTCATTGTCAAGTAATAATATGAGGAAGTAAATCCCCAAGTATCGAATCTCAAGGGAACACAGTAAGGTGGAGTTATCTATCGAGGAAGGACTTGAGGTTGAAGTCCTTTAGGTCGGATGGATTGCGAAAAAGGGGGATTTGCCTTATGGAAAATAAAAGAAAAGAAATTAAGCTACTCCTATACAATGCCGATATGCAATGCTTCGCGAGACGTGATGGAAAACTATGTAGGCCTTGAACGCACTACTTCGCAAGGGCGGATGGACGAGAAGGCTTGCGGATGGAATGGTTCGCACCGGCGGAGTCGAGGTGGATTACAAGGGCCGTTAGCACCGCTTAGCTTGGCGGATGGAAGAGTTGGCACACAGAATGGGTGAGTAGGCTAGCGGAATGGAGTGGAGGGTGATGACGGATGTGGAAGATGGAATGGGGGCGCACCTCATACACACAGATGAACAATATAATTTCATAAAAATGAAATAAACATTACAAAATATGGTTCATAGTGCACATCATCAAAATATTAAGAAATCTAACATTTACAACCATCAAAAGAAAGAGAGAGAGAGAGAGCAAGGAATCGACCAATCCGAAGCCTTGTCGAAGATTCACAGTTGGAATCGTAGGGTTGTCAATCCACGTCCAAGCTCGGTCCTCAACTGCGTCCGGGATAGAGAAGGCTGTCACTACCTTCTAATGGCCCGTCTTATTCGTGTCATGATCCGGCCGCACGACAAAGCTTCCTTCTCCTTAGATATTGGTGGATGTAGGGCTAGATCCCTCTCCTTGGAGCTTGAGGATGATGGAGGGGGCCAAAAGGGGCAGAAACCTGCAAAAATGGTGGAAAACGGCGGAGCGGGCGGATTTTGGAAGTGTCGTCCGACCTAATTTCGCGGACTGCATATTTATAGGAAACAAGGCGCACGATCAGTGGCGCACGACCAGTGGTCGTGCGCACTAGAAGTTGGAGTTCGTGCGCAATGTGCCCAAAAACCTGCAAGACAAAACTTTACAGAAAATAATAAAGCGCACGATCAGTGGCGCACGACCAGTGGTCGTGCGCACTATGTCCAGTGGTTGTGCGTATTGCCTGGCCGGCCCATTTTTAAGTGAGAATTAGCGCACGATCAGTGGTGTATGACCAGTGGGCGTGCTCACTTTGTCCAGTAATCATGTGCAGTGTTCCTGTGTAGTTTTTGCACCCCGGAACACTCGCACGACCCCTGTATCAACATGAAAGATCGTCGGGCCACTAAAATGGGCATTCCACACATTCTCAAATATAGAAATTAAATTGCAATATAAAGCATGAGTAAGATAGACTCGAAAATACACCAAAACGGGCCTAAAAGTGCACTTAGCATGGAATGAAGTATAGAGAACAAATATGAGTGATTATGGATCTAATATGTAGTGCATTGACTAAAATACCGGCCCAGATGAGTCCAAAAAAGGGTATATAATTTGGACTCGTCAAAGAGCTGAAACAAAGGATGGGTAGGCACAAAGTTTGCTTGCAAAGGTAAACGCGTAGGTCATGGAAATCAAAGCTCAAACTAGCCAACTAAATGGCCTATGTCATGCTCAACTTATTGAGTTGCTCTCACCCATGCTTTAAGAGTCGCTTCGGGAAAGTTCTTAGCCCATGAGAAAGGTAAACCTTCCTTCCGACTCGAGTAGTGCACAACTAGCGCTTGCTTACACACAACACCGTGCTACCGCAAATTTCAATCACATTCACCAAATGAGTAAATTAAATCAAAAACTACGCAAAAACACTAATTGTAAATTAAAAGCATAGAGATAATCTAATTTTACTCAAATTTCTATGCGAGCATGCAGATGCGACTAGAGCACTACAAGAGGCAACATAGCACTCCAAATTGCATTTCCTAAATTAACATCCTATTTCACAATCCAAAACAAGATAAGCATGAACGAAAACACGCAAACAAGTGAGTGCGCGCTTGTGCGGGTGAAATGGTGTATGCAATAATATGACATAAATAAAAATATGCTTCAAGTATGTTAAAACATGCACACATGTAGTGAACACTCAGTACACACCCCCCCAGACTTGAATTAGACAATCAAAAGACTTTTGACATTAAAAATAAGGAAATGCTAAGGAAGAGGGTACATATGCTCAGATATGAGCATACTAGAAGATTCGCGTAAGTCATTGGAAATCATCAGGTTCGCCTCCCAAAAGGAAAACAATGATCCTGTGAATAAAATAAACAAAAGACAAAAAAGAAAAAGAAAACAGTAGCATAAACAGATTAGAAATAAATGGGCATCGAAAGGTCCCCCAATGGGTTGTCTCCCAAGAGCCCTTTTGTTTACTGTCCTTAAGGTGGACCAAATACCTATATTAGCATTAAATAGAGTTCAAACACACTACTAGCAATTGTCCAAAACATTACCAAGATAGTCTCACAAGCAAAGTTAAAGAGATAGAATTAATCAAAAAAACCGTAGAAACATAAGCCCGAAGACTCTATCATGACTCAGCTGTAGGCTGACTTCTGATGATTCTCCCAAGCAACACAAGACGGGAAGGAGGTGAAGGCTTTAGGGCACAAAGGATATTTCTCTCCCTTGCTCCTAACCTCTTCCTTTTCGTGACGGAGGGCAGTAAAGCACGTTGCGCTTAATAATTCATCATGCTTCAATTTCTCCACAGTAGGAGAGCGCCAACGAGCAATTTGGGCTCGATCAAAATCAATGTCTATCGGTCTCGGAGCAGCTAGGGGCTTCATTCCTATGGGTGATAGATCTGCCCAACGGACCTGTTTAAATGTTTACAATTGACTCTTGTTTTAACATAATTTTTCAAAATGTTTGTGGCCATGCTGGCCATGGTAACTTCTACTTTTGCGGCCTCGCCTCCCTTGTTCTCTTCATTCTCTGCCTCCATTGTGCAATTCTTGGCTATCTCCTCTCCTTCCTTCTCTAACTCAGTATTTATCATATTTCTACTTTCGTCTACAACTGCAATCGGCTCACTAACAAGCTCATCAGAAATAACAGGCGTAAAACTGATGTCGTTGGTTATTATAGATGGGTGAGTGTGGTGTGTCACTTTGGGTGACAAGGTGATACAACCACTAGAAATGTGAATGGTGGCACCACTCTCCTTCTAGAATGGGACACCCAAAATAGGCATGGAGTTGTTTTCCATGGGGCCCAAAACTTGGAAGTTAGTGATAACCGAAGTTCCATCTATAATTACCTCGACATTCTTAATATCTCCTTCCGTTCCTACCACCATTCCTTTGGCAAGGAAAAGCGGCGTTCGGTCATCATCACTAATTTTTAGGTTTAGATTTTCAACGTCTTGCAATGCAAGAACGTTCCGCGATGATCCAGTGTCATACAGAGTGGTGGTTTCATCGTTAATAATTTCACATTTCACAATCAGATCGCCCTCATGGCATCCATCCATCTCGACTATGCTCTTTCACTGCTCACACGAATTTTTTTTCCGTCGTGCTCGGGAGAGATCCTTGGGTTCGCTTAGAGAGCACTTGAGCCAATTGACCCAGTTACATTTCCAAGTTCCTCATCGAGGCTTTTTGATTGGCCATATTTGCTTGGGCCACATCAACAATTTTTTCCATCATCTCTTCTAACGCACTCTTGCGCTATACCGGAGTGCCTTGATTATATCCGGGTTGAGGTGGCCTTTGTTGGCTTCCGGATGCTTGAGCATCAAATTGCTGCTGGCCCGGTTGCAAACGTTGGCCCGCAGTGTTCTGATTCCATGAGAAATTTGAGTGATTTCTCACACCCGGACTATAAGTGTTTGAAAATAGTGCAGTGCGATTTTGATTTTGAATAAAATTAACACTTTCTTCTATATTGAGATTAGAGAATTCAGAAGAGATTTCATCTGAGGAGCATTCATAAGTATGATGACCGGAGTTCCCACATGCTTAACAAGATATAACCATCACCGGAGCTGGAGAAGAGGCGGGCTTCTTCAACAAAGCTATGTTCTCATGTGGTGATGGAGCTGGACCAGAGATGTTAATTTCTAATAGTCCTCTTGTGTTCCGCAAGGTGTTCCGCCCTGTAGTACAAAAAGAACTATGACTTGCTGTATCCCACAGAATTCGCAAAGCTTCATTAGGAGTATGATTTAAGAGGGTTCTGTCGGCGGCATCATCAATCATTGTTGGGACCATTGTCAACAATGTCTTAGATTTGGAGAATTCCATTCCTAAGTCAAAGATATACCTCAGAATGCATTTGATATACTCTCTAGAATCATTGTGTAGAAGATCAGGTCAAGCAAAGTGCTCAAGGTATTCATTCAAGTTCACAAGCGTCGAGACACCACACATCGCTCGACGCCTGTGACCCAGAAGCGTCGACCCATGTCTGCTGCTCAAATAGACAAGGTCGCCGCTGAAGATCTGAGACCAAGTTTGGAAGTGTAGAGCCAAGGTATATCGCTCGACGCCGTGGAATGAGAAGTGTCGACCAAACTTCAGTTAGCTCATCGCCAACAAAAGGAGTTTAGATATGAAGGCAAAGATAAAAAGCGTCGAATGACTAAAGATTGCTCAACGCCTAAGAAGGAGGAGTTGAGAGTTTCAGTCTAAGAAGTATGTGTCGAGTATCTACATATCGCTCGACACCTGATAGAAAAAGCGTTGACAGAGATACACAGTGCTCAACGCCTTTTTCTTTGAATGCTTTGAGCTGAGAAATTTCATCTACAGCTAGCTGAGCCTTTGTTTATTCAGAAGCCATTAAAGACCGTTGAAGACTTAACGTCATGCTGACATGGAGGATCATAACAGATGTTGCAGATGGAGGGATATAAATAGAAGGCATGACCTATGGGTTTAGTAGTTGAATATATTCCTATTTTTGAAAGCCATTATCTTCTCCGTCGTTTTGAGGAATAGTCTGAGAAAGAATCTGAAGAAGTCGTCTCTTCTTTCAGAGCTGTTCTAACTTGAAGAATTCTTTCAGCAACCTGGTGCTGATACATCTTTCTGAAAAGAGAAAATTAAGAAGGAAGAATCGGTCTTTCTAAGAAGAACAACAGTCATCAAAGACAGATAAATCAAGAAGACCAAATTGTTGTTGCTGATCTGTTGAAGATTTCTGTCTGATCATTCAGATAGATCAAGAAGACTCAACACTTTGAAGAATCTGAGTTTAAGTATTGTTACTATCTTTATCAATCCCTGTAGGGTCTGAGTTGTCAGATCTGAGTGTAGGATCTTTCAAGGATCTGAGCTGTAGGATCAGGTGTGATCTGAGTTGTAAGATTCTGGAGTGAATCTGAGCTGTAAGCCTATAATTATAAAGGCTGAGATAGGATCTGTTGAGATCTGGTTTGGTAGGATCTGTGAGATCTGAGTTGGTAAGATCTGCTGAGATCTGAGAGAGTAAGATCTGTTATGATCTGAGATTGTAAGATCTATTGTGATTTGAGTTGTAAGACCTATTTGTGGTCTGAGAGCTGGAGAAGATATAAACCCTATCTAGCACACTGCTAGAGGGGAGAAGGGGGAAAGTGGATTACCCAAGATAAGGGGAACCACTATAAAATTCTGTGTGTTTTTCTGTGTGTGTTCATTTTCTTGAAAGCTCTGATCATTCTTTTAGGTTATAATCAAGAACTGCAAATAGTTTTTAAGATAACCTATTCACCCCCCCCCCCTCTAGGTAATTTGCTACCCCTAAATAAAGTCTTTCAAGTGGTGTCAGAGGTAGGTTGTTCAAGAAAAGGTTTAACAGCCTGAACAAGATCTTCTAAGGGTAGATCTGTTAAGTCGTGATGGCTAATAGTGAAGGAAACAAGGAATTCACACCTATGAAGCTACCAATCTGCAGAAAAGAAAACTTTGGGATTTGGAAGGAAAGGGTCAGATTATTCATGGAAGCCTCTGACCCTAGGATATACATAACTGTACTAGAGGGACCTTTTGTTCCTATGAAGGTTTCATTTACAGATGGAAGTATCAAAACTCCTAAAACATATTCTGAGATGACCAAAGATGAAGTGATTCTGGCCTCCATGGATAAGAGAGCTCAGAATATCATTGTGAGTGCTATTGAGGATTCAACCTTCCAAAACTTAGTTCATTGCAAAACTGCCACAGAAATGTGGGAATCTCTCATTGTCTATATGGAAGGGACTGAAGAAGTCAGAGATGACAGGAAGTCTCTTCTAAATCAGCAATATGAAGCCTTCAGACAAGACGAGAAAGATTCAATAGCAGTCTGCTATGAGAAATTCTTCAAAATTGTAAATGGTCTGAAAACCTATGGAAGAACTTTTACAGATTATGAGCTGAATGATAAATTCTTAAGATCACTGAACAAAGAATGGGATATCAAGATCTGTGCAATCAGGGAAATGGGAAATCTGGGAAATATTCAGCCACATAATTTATATGGGAAACTTTTGCCCTATGAACTTCACCTGAATACCAGAAAAGCTGAGGAAGGACACAGCATAGAAAATCCTATTGCTCTGAAGGCAGAAAGTTCCAAGAAAAGCAAAGAAAGAATGTCATTATCCCCCAGGATACCATCTGAATCAGAAGAATCAGAGACCAGTAATTCTGACTCTGAAATATCAGATGGTGAACTGGCACTCTTCACCAAACAGCTAAAAAGGATGCTCAGAAGAAAACAACACTGGAAAACTAGACCCTCTCAGTCATCCAGATCTAAGAAGCACTCCAATTCTTCAGAGGGTTTTAAACAAGACTCCAAGAAGGACAGGTATAACTCTAAACACAATAAATCTAATTCAGAAGAAATTGTGTGCTTTGGATGCAGGAAATCAGGACACATGATAGCTGATTGTCCTTCAAAGAGAAAGAACAACAAGAAGTCTGATGAATGGAGGCACAAATCTGACAAGAGACATGAGAAGAGTCTAATAGCCAAGAAAGGCAAAGTCACTCTCGATGACAGTGAATCTCAATCATCTGACTCAGAGAGTGAAGAGGCACTCATAGCTCTGGTGGCTGTCAATGAAAGTGAAGACACTCTGAATCATAGACCTATGATAAGAGCCTCACTATCAAGGTCTGATAGTGAAGAGGATGAAGAAGAAAATACAGGACTCATGGCACTCAGTGATGAAGAGGATCAGGAGACAATTTCTAATGTGAAGGTACTTGATAAAAATCCTTTATCTGATTCTGATTCTGAACCTGAAATTATTTCTAAACCTGAAATAAATTCATTTTCTTCTGATGAGATTGACTCAAAATCTAACTTTCATGAAGATGAAATTATTGAGAAATATGAGTCACTTCTCAAATCCCTTAAAAAGAGCAAAAGGCATAACAAAAAGCTACAAAAAGAAATATCAGAATTAAAGCAAACTAATTCCCAAAACTCTGAGGCAGCTGAGAGGCTGAATCAGGTAAGCAAGGAACTTAGCAAACTAAAAGTCATGTCTATTATTCACATTCAGACTTTATCCACTAAGGAGAAATTAATAAAAGAACTTGAGGCAAAACTCCTAGCATAAAGGAAGCTTTTGTGGCAAAGTTCTCAAAACCACAAACTATCCTTCCCATAATAGACACATTTTCGGCACAATACAGATCTGGCATAGGATACAATGGAAAGGCAGAAAGTAAATCTAAAAATAATGACAAGGCACTTATGCACCCTATAAAATTCAACAAAGCCATGCTTATCACAAATGAGCATGATCAAAAAGTTGTGCAGAAGTTCTGTAAGGGTGAATGTTCTAATAGCAAAGATGACTCAATTCAACTAAGAAACAATGATGCCAAACCTCTATGCAAAGAAAATGTATTAACTCATCATGACTCCTTTGTATTTAAAGCAAACACCAAATTCAAAAAAGAGGAACTAAGACCTGTAGTGAAAACCACTGCTGTCAAGAAAACTAAACCAGTAAATTTCACTAATGCAACTTACAAAGCTCCTTTGAATAATGCAATTAAGCAAAATATGAGTCAACCTAAAGAAGTGAGAAGACCTCCAAGGAGATATAATAGATATGAATGTTGGTGATGTGGAAGGGTTGGACATTTTGCTCTTGACTGTTGGTTCAATCCAACTGTTCCAAGATTCAACTCTGGGAGACAAGTACTCAGACCTATGGCAACTCTCACAGCACCAAGGATTATACAACAACTAAATATTCCAGCTCATACTAACAAGGTTCTAGGACCCAACTTGGTGTGGGTTCCTAAGAAAAGGTAATTTATTCTTGCAGGAATGTCCAAAGACCAATCAACCTCCCATCTGGTACTTGGACAGTGGGTGCTCTATGCACATGACAGGAACAAAAAGTCTGCTAAATGATTATACTCCTGTGAAGAATGGACCAAAGGTTATCTTTGGAGGGTCTGAAAAAGTTAAAACTAAAGGTTATGGTAAAATCACAAATGGAATTGTCACCATCAACAAAGTTGCTCATGTTGATGGATTGCAACACAATCTCATCAGCATAAGTCAATTGTGTGATATTGGGTATGACATTTCATTTCACAAGGATGAGAGCCTGATTAAGAAAGAGAATGAAATAATTCTCTCAGGCACTAGGAGTGGAAATATTTACGGCTTAAACTTTATATATTCTGATTAAGTAAACTCCATATGCTTAGTAGCAGAGAATAAAGTCTCTAGTAGTGTTCAATGGCATAAAAGCTTAGCCCACATAAACTATAAGACTATAAATAAGCTAATTTCAAAAGACCTAGTGAGAGCTGGGTCTAAGTGGAAGTGTGTGCAGGAGGATCCCTGCCATGCTTGTCAAATGGGTAAGCAGACCAAGTCATCCTTCAAACCAATTTGTGAGTAAGATTCAATTAGATGTCTATATCTACTTCACATGGATCTATTTGGACCAATGTCAATCCATAGCCTAGGAGGAAAGATTTACACCCTTGTAATTGTTGATGATTATTCCATATTGACATGGGTATTCTTCCTTAAACACAAATCAGATACTCTAGAAATATTTACCAGCTTTGTTAGGCAAATCATAAATGAACTAGGAAATTCTGTAGTCAGGTGCTATGACCAAATTTTGTGAAAATCTAGGCATCTCACAAGAGTTCTCATCTCCTAGAATTCCCCAACAAAATGGGGTTGCTGAGAGAAGAAATAGAACTCTCATTGAAGCTAGTAGGAGTATGCTAAGTGACTCCTATCTTCCTGAGTATTTCTAGGGTGAAGCTGTAAACACAGCATGCCATGTGCAGAATAGGGCTCTTATCAACAAAAGACTGAATAAGACCCCTTATGTGTTGTTGAAAGGTAGAAAACCCACTTTAGCCTATTTCAAAATATTTGGTAGTAAATGCTTTGTATTAAATAATGGAAAGCACCATCTCACTAAATTTGCTGAAAAAGCACATGAGGGAATTTTTGTTGGCTATAGCTCTCAAAGTAGAGCCTATAGAATTTTCAACAAAAGGTCAAATAGGATAGAAGAATCTATACATGTTGTATTTGATGAAACCAGCCTTATTTATAAGGATCTGGGAAGTTTATCTAGTAGTGCAGGTTCTACACAAAAATTGAAGGAAATGAATATCAATGAACAGCACAATGAGGATATTGAAGAAACTAATGAGACTGTGATTGTGACTAGAGAGGATGAGTCTCAAGTAGAAGACAATTATGAAGAACCTATTGCTGTTGAAGAACCACAACATCCAGAACCTCTCGAACAGCCAACTCAAACAGATGCACCCGAATCTCAAAGGGAAAATGAGAGGTGGAGGAATGCAACCAAACATCTGAAGGATCATCCCAAAGAACATATAATAGGAAATCTAAATGAAGGTGTGCAAACTAGAAGAGGAAACTCAATACATGAGGCCTTGCATCACAGCTACCTATCCAAAATAGAGCCTAAGAAGTTTGATGAAGCCAATAAGGACACTTCATGGATATTAGCTATGCAAGAAGAGCTAAATCAATTTGAAAGATGCAAGGTCTGGATATTGGTTCCAAGACCAAAGAAACACAAAGTCATAGGGACCAAATGTGTAAGACCCCATTTCAGGCAGGTAAATTTCTGGAGTTCTTAGCGCTGTCGCCCAGGCGACACTGGCTGTCGCCCGGCGATAGCGTTGTCGGGTGGCGGCTAACGATGGCGAAAAGGTGACTGGGGTCATGCAGCAGTGTGGCTGACTGGTCAAAGTCGGTTCTTAACGCTGTCGCCTAGGCGACAGTGGCTGTCGCCCAGCGACAGCTCAAAGTTGGACTTTGTGGTCGAAATCAAGCGCATTGATTGCACTTTGACTTTGGGGGCTAGTTTTGGCTTGGGGGGCTCAGTGGCAGCATAGAAGGCCGAAATCCCCCTTCTTTCTCATTATTTCCTTAAGTGTTTATGGAGGAGAGAGAAAGAGAGAGAGAGGGAGAGCTTGGAGAAGAAGAAGGAATAGTGAACCCTAGCTTGGAGCTTGGGTTTGGAGGAGCTACACTCATCCAATCCCTTCATCGTTGGTGGCTACGCGTAGAGGAGGGCAAGGCGCTCCTTTCCATCCGTGCCAAAAGTCGAGCCATGGGCTCAAAGCGGCGTTTAAGGGTAACGAACTCTTCTAACCCCTTTTGGACATGTTCTAGTCCTTTCCCATGCATCGTTGAGGCACCTACCCAAAAGGGAGAGGTCGTGGCCTCCGACGGGTCAATTTGTTCTATCCCCGTCAAAGCTTGCATACATATAGAGTTCGTGCATAATACGGACGTAGGCGCGCTGTGTGAAGCCCATCCGAAACAGTTCGTCCGGATTGGTGATGCCTTGTGGTATTGTGCGTGCTCGGGGAAAACCCCGTGTTGTTATCCTGCTTCATAGGACTAGAGAGTGCTACTGCATGCGCAGCAACGCCTGGGGGTGTGCCCCGGGAAGCACCCGAAGTTGGATGCAGAAAATGAGTTCTGCTCACTGTCGCCAGGCGACAGTGACTGTCGCCCTGGCGACAGCTCCCGGAATTGGTTCTGGTGACTGTTTGGTGTTCTGAGGCAGTGGAAGTGCTACTGCATGTGCAGCAACGCCTGGGGGTGTGCCCCGGGAAGCACCCACAGCTAGAAACTAAAAGTGGAATGTTGTCCACTGTCGCTAGGCGACAGTGACTGTCGCCCAGGCGACATCTCCCAGACATGGGTCTGGTGATGTTTGTTGTGCCCACCTGTTGAGGGGACCTGTGGTCGGCATGCCCGACCCGTAAGGGTGTCCTGGTGGATGACTTAGCGGCCCGTGGAGCCAGCTAATTGAGAATACCTGGGCTGAGGGGACGCCATACCCGCATTTCGTGTCGTACAATGAGTGTGTGAACAATGGGCATTTGGCGTACCAGCACCCGAACCATTGCAGCACCTGATTAGTAAGGCTCGAATAGCATGTCGGGAGGCGATGGGGAAGAGTCTTTGGACTGCGTAAGTTCACATTTAAAGCACGGGGGAGCCCTGGTATTCGGGCCGCCGACTTTAGCCTCGAAGGGCAAAACCATCAAGAGTGGATGGTGGTGGAAGGCGTAGTACACCAAAGAGTGCCTGAGTGCACGAGACGTGGAGGCCATTCCCACGTTTGTGTTGTTGCATATGTATGAAATGTTGTGGGCTCGTCTAGTCGCACTCTTAGATATGTATATGCTGTTGAGACTGTTTTGCAGGGACGGTTAGCACTGCCACCCCCTCGAAGGGTTGGGGTCGTTATAAATTGGTCAGCTTTAGCTGACCGTTGCCCTATTTTGCCACCGTTTTTGGTGGGCTTGTTGTCCAGGTGCTGGACCGCGCGGGAACTTGGCGGGCTGAAGCCCCTGCGCTGCTGCAGCCCTTGAAGGCCTTTGATGTTCCTTCTGTTTTTCATGTATGGCCGGCCTGCGCGCCGATGTTGGTAAACTGTAAGGCCGTCATGCCTCTTTTGTGTTGTAAAACATTTTATTCCAAGTTAATGGAAGTGGACATACCCGAGTTTGGGTCTTGTGGTTTATAATTCTGTCTCTCTCTCTTTTACTTCCGCATAGAATGCTCTGAGTTAGGCTTCGTGGTATAGTGTCATTGTTATTCCATTAAGTGACGTTTCCATTTGTTTTATAGTATATGGCGTGGGGCCCCGGCCGGACCTTCTGCTATATGCTTTCGAGCGGATGGGGGTGTTACAAATTGGTATCAGCTACTAGGGTTCCGTATCCTTCTAAGGAATTCGTGGACGAATTCTTTTAAGGGGTGGTGAGCACGTCTGTGCGCTACCGTTGAGACGTAAAATAAACCCAAAAATGTCCACTTAGGAATAAAATGCAACAACAAACCAACAATAATTGCATGATTTTGGAACCTGAGTGTTCCTTTTGTTGTTAGTTGCGACTGTGTTGTCGCCTAACTGTGTGTTGCACTTGTGTAGGGCACTCGAAGTGCAGCAGTACCGTCGCATCCCCGTGATGTGCATGAGAGTAGTGGGTCTGCTGAGGCCCCTACAGCTCCGTCTGCTGAGTTGGTTCGGCTAGTTACTGAAGCCGTTCTAGCTGCGTTGAATGGCCAGCCTGAAAGGCAAGGCAAACCGCCAGTGCAAGAGGTGGCCCCTGAGCCACTAAGAGTGGAGCAAGTCCCAGTGAGGCGTGCTCCTGAGTAGCAACTGAAGCATTTTCTGGGATTTCGACCTCCTCCGTTTACCGGGGTTGAATCCCCAGCTGAGGCCGAAGACTGGTTGTCGCATGTGAAGCGAATTCTGACAGCGACACAGTCGGAGGAAGCGCAGAAGGTGACCTTTGCTTCTTTCTTGCTAGAAAAGGAAGCTAGGCGGTGGTGGGATGAGGTCGAGTGGCGCCAGTTTGCAGGAAGGCGACTGGTTGATGTGACGATGGAAGAGTTCTCGAGAATCTTCCTCGCAAGGTATGTGCCTCAGTCGCAGCAGATCGCGATGGAGAACCAGTTCTTGGCCCTAACACAGGGTGGTAGACTGGTTGATGACTACTTGCATGAGTTCACCCGCCTCGGGCGCTATGCTGGAACTTCTTTCGATGATGAGGAGAGAAGGGTGAACAGGTTTTATGGAGGTTTGCGTACTGAGTTGCGGCATCTTCTGACAGGGCCGTTGACGCTTGGTTCAGCCCGAGCCCTTAAGCAGGACATGCTCAGGGAAAAGGGCAAGGCGGTTGTGGTCGAGGCAGTGCCGGAGGGCAAAGCGCCGAGTGCGGCAAAGTTGCGAAGGTTGAGTCGCTGGAAGAAGGCTCGAGTATCTGGGCCAGCTCCCTCTGCTTCGGGAGCATCATCTGGACGTGGCCCTCTTATTTGTTTCACTTGTGGCAAGCCTGGCCATTTCTCGCGGGATTGCCGCAGTGGGCTTCCAAGGCCAGAGAAGAAGGCGGGGCCAGCTTATTTTGAGAAGGGGTAGGCAGCTGAGTCCACTGCTTCCCGTATGGCTCCCCCGCAGCCCAGAGTTTTTAGTCTCGATCAGCAGGAGGCTATCAAAGCCAAGGACGTCGTGACAGGTATAATTTAAGATACAGTCTTTACTGTTTTATACACCTGTTTTAATGTTCATGCTAACTCGTTGGCGGCGTAGGCTATGTAAATGTTTTAGGCGTCCCTGCGAGAGCGCTTTTCGATACTGGGGCTTCGCACTCCTTCTTATCGTCGGACTTCGTCCAACGTATTGGTGCGCCGTCGATTGCTTCTGCAGATGGACTGGAGGTCCTACTCCCGAATGGATATTCGATGCGTGTGGAGAGGAGTTGCTGCGTAATGGTTCTAGTTGGTAGTCGGGAGTATGACCTGAAGGCATCGTTACTCCGCCTGGCTGAGTTCGATGTTATCTTCGGTATGGACTGGCTGTCGGAACAGCGTGAGTGTATCGATTGCACCACCAAGGAGGTGAGGTTTGGGCAGGGTGCCGATCGGGAGACGGTCTTTGCGGGCATGCGTGGATCGAGCAAGACGCTGATGTCTGCTCTCCAGGTGTCCAAGGCAGGGCGACAGGGAGCAGAGTTATTCTTTGCTCTTGTGGAGGCTTCAACGCCGAGGCCTAGCCTTGTAGATGTTCCGGTAGTAGCAGAGTTCCCCGATGTGTTCCCGAGCGAGCTCCCCGGTGCTCCACCGCAGCGGGAGATAGATTTCACGATTGAGTTGGTGCGAGGCGCTAAGCCTGTGGCCCGCTCGCCGTATCGTATGGCTACGAAAGAGTTGGCGGAGTTGAAGCTGTAGTTGCAGGAGCTGCTTGAGCAGGGCTACGTGCGTCCGAGTTCCTCACCTTGGAGTGCACCGGTCCTCTTTGTCAAAAAGAAGGACGGTAGCCTGCGACTTTGCATCGACTATCGGGAGCTGAACAAGCTGATGGAGAAGAACAAGTATCCTCTTCCGAGGATAGATGATTTGTTCGACCAGCTCGTTGGTTCGAGAGTATACTCGAAGCTGGACTTGAAGTTCGGCTATTATCAGGTGCGGATCAAGGAGTGCGATATCCCGAAGACTGCCTTTAGTACGAGGTACGGGCAGTATGAGTTCACTGTGATGTCGTTTGGGCTGTCTAATGCGCCTTCGGTGTTTATGGACTTGATGCACCGGACTTTCCGAGAGTACCTCGACCGGTTTGTGGTCGTCTTCCGGCATACAACTGGTTCCTACTCTCAGTCCGAGGAGGAGCACGATGATCACCTGCGAGTAGTTTTGGAGGTTCTGAGGAGGAACCAGTTGTATGCCAAGTTCTCGAAGTGCGAGTTCTGGCTTCCTTCTGTGGCGTTCTTGGGCCATGTGGTTAGTGGTTCGGGTGTGGCGGTAGATCTGGTGAAGGTTTAGGCCATTAGGGAGTGGCCTTTCTTTCTACTGTAGCGGAGGTCCGTAGCTTTCTCGGGCTGGCCGGCTATTACAGGCGCTTCGTGGAGAACTTATCGCGGATGGCGCTGCCTCTTACGACGCTGACACGGAAGATGCAGGAGTTCATTTGGACGCCCGCGTGTGCGCAGGCTTTCGAGGAGTTGAAGCGGCGGCTTACGACGGCTCCAATCTTATGTTTGCCTTGCGGCACAGAGGGCTACGAGATCTACACCGACGCTTCTGGAAGCGGCCTTGGCTGCGTTCTGCAGCAGCATGGCAAGGTTATAGCGTATGGCTCTCGCCAGCTGAAGGTGCACAAGCGGAACTATCCGGTCCACGACTTGGAGTTGGCGGCCGTGATATTTGCCCTGAAGCTATGGCGGGATTATGTGTATGGCTTGAAGATCAACATCTTCACGGACCATAAGAGCCTGAAGTACCTTCTGACGCAGAAAGGGCTGAATATGCGGCAACAGAGGTGGATGGAGTTCCTGGGGGACTTCACCTTCGAGATCCACTACACTCCCGGGAAGGGGAATGTTGTTGCGGATGCACTCAGTCGCAGGGCTCCAGCGCAGGCCAACTGGATTCAGATGCATGATGAGCACCTGATACGTGACCTGGAGGCCTTGGATATTTCTTGCGTAGAGAAGAGGTGCAGTGTCGGTGCCTGTTTGAGTTGGTTTGAGGTGCAGTACGACCTCGCAGAGAGAGTCCGCCAGGCTTTTTAACTCGATCTGAGTTTAAAGCGCTACGCGGAGGATGCTGGTGGTGGGCCAGATGCCCAGTTTCAGGTTCGAGACGGATTGCTGTGGAGAGGCGACCGTTTGTGCGCCCCCAAGGTGGGTGAGCTGCGCGATGAGTTGATGTACGAGGCGCATCGTACCAGGTATTCAGTTCATCCGGGGAGCACAAAGATGTACAAGGACATGAAGGTCCTTTTCTGGTGGCCAGGTATGAAGAGGGACATCGCTCACTACGTGGCCAAGTGCCACACTTGTGCACTAGTGAAGGCAGAATGTCAGAAGCCCGGTGGCTTTTTGTAGTCATTGCCTGTTCCGGAGTGGAAGTTTGATGACATTTCCATGGATTTCATGCATGGGCTGCCGAGATCGCAGCGTGGGAACGATGCCATCTGGGTAGTTGTAGACCGGCTGACGAAGGTGGTGCACTTTATCCCCAACCGGAGGGATGACTCGGTGGAGAAATTGGCAAAGTTGTATGTTGATACTATAGTGCGACTGCACGGTGTGCCCCGTTGCATCGTCAGTGATCGTGATGGACGCTTTACTTCAAGCCACTGGAGGCTAGTCAACCATCTTTTGGGTACGAAGCTGCAGTTTAGCACGGCCTTTCATCCACAGACGGATGGCCAAACTGAGCGTACCAACAGGACGATGGAAGACATGCTCCGGATGTGCGTCCTGGATTTTGGCAAGGGGTGGGAAGATCACCTCTTTCTTGTTGAGTTCGCGTACAACAACAGCTATCAGGCGAGTATTCAGATGGCGCCTTTCGAGGCCCTCTATGGCAGGAAGTGCCGCACTCCCTTAGCTTGGGCGGAAACGGGCGAGACGAAGCTCTTCAAGAGGAAAGACGTCGAAGAGGCGACTTCGACGGTACGGTTGATCCAGAAGAGGCTTTTGGTTGCGCAGGATAGGCAGGCGAAGTACTATAATGCGAAGCACCGCGATGTCCAGTTCGCCGTTGGCGATTGGGTTTACTTGAAGATCAGGCCGTTAAAGGGTGTATCCAGGATTCGGCGCTTGAAAAAGCTGAGTCCGAGATACCTTGGACCGTTTGAGATCATCGAGCGCGTCGGTGAGGCGGCTTATAGGCTTGCACTATCGGCGGAACTGAGAGGGCTACACGATGTATTCCACATCTCCGTGTTGCGGAAGGCAGTGCAAGAGCCTACGCAGGTGGTAGCGGCGGATCAGGTGCCCATGGATAGCGGGCTTGCGACGGCGGTCAGGCCTGTTAGCATCGAGGATGCTGAGGTGCGTATTTTTTTGCAAATCTCGGGACGAAATTTATATAAGGAGGGGAGGGTTGTAAGACCCCATTTCAGGCAGGTAAATTTCTGGAGTTCTTAGCGCTGTCGCCCAGGCGACAGTGGCTGTCGCCCGGCGATAGCATTGTCGGGTGGCGGCTAACGCTGGCGACAAGGTGAATGGGGTCATGCAGTAGTGTGGCTGACTGGTCAAAGTCGGTTCTTAACGCTGTCGCCTAGGCGACAGTGGCTGTCGCCCGGCGACAGCTCAAAGTTGGACTTTGTGGCCGAAATCAAGGGCATTGATTGCACTTTGACTTTGGGGGCTGGTTTTGGCTTGGGGGGCTCAGTGGCAGCATAGAAGGCCGAAATCCCCCTTCTTTCTCATTATTTCCTTAAGTGTTTAAGGAGGAGAGAGAAAGAGAGAGAGAGGGAGAGCTTGGAGAAGAAGAAGGAATAGTGAACCCTAGCTTGGAGCTTGGGTTTGGAGGAGCTACACTCATCCAATCCCTTCATCGTTGGTGGCTACGCGTAGAGGAGGGCAAGGCGCTCCTTTCCATCCGTGCCAAAAGTCGAGCCATGGGCTCAAAGCGGCGTTTAAGGGTAACGAACTCTTCTAACCTCCTTTGGACATGTTCTAGTCCTTTCCCATGCATCGTTGAGGCACCTACCCAAAAGGGAGAGGTCGTGGCCTCTGACGGGTTGATTTGTGCTATCCCCGTCAAAGCTTGCATACATATAGAGTCCGTGCGTAATACGGACGTAGGCGCGCTGTGTGAAGCCCATCCGAGACAGTTCGTCCGGATTGGTGATGCCTTGTGGTATTGTGCGTGCTCGGGGAAAACCCCGTGTTGTTATCCTGCTTCTTAGGACTAGAGAGTGCTATTGCATGCGCAGCAACGCCTAGGGGTGTGCCCCGGGAAGCACCCGAAGTTGGATGCAGAAAATGAGTTCTGCTCACTGTCGCCCCGGCGACAGCTCCCGGAATTGGTTCTGGTGACTGTTTGGTGTTCTGAGGCAGTGGAAGTGCTACTGCATGTGCAGCAACGCCTGGGGGTGTGCCCCGGGAAGCACCCACAGCTGGAAACTAAAAGTGGAATGTTGTCCACTGTCGCTAGGCGACAGTGACTGTCGCCCAGGCGACAGCTCCCAGACATGGGTCTGGTGATGTTTGTTGTGCCCACCTGTTGAGGGGACCTGTGGTCGGCATGCCCGACCCGTAAGGGTGTCCTGGTGGATGACTTAGCGGCCCGTGGAGCCAGCTAATTGAGAATACCTGGGCTTAGGGGACGCCGTACCCGCATTTCGTGTCGTACAACGAGTGTGTGAACAACGGGCATTTGGCGTACCAGCACCCGAACCATTGCAACACCTGATTAGTAAGGCTCGAATAGCATGTCGGGAGGCGATGGGGAAGAGTCTTTGTACTGCGTAAGTTCACATTTAAAGCACGGGGCAGCCCTGGTATTCGGGCCGCCGACTTTAGCCTCGAAGGGCAAAACCATCAAGAGTGGATGGTGGTGGAAGGCGTAGTACACCAAAGAGTGCCTGAGTGCACGAGACATGGAGGCCATTCCCACGTTTGTGTTGTTGCATATGTATGAAATGTTGTGGGCTCGTCCAGTCGCACTCTTAGATATGTATATGTTGTTGAGACTGTTTTGCAGGGACGGTTAGCACTGCCACCCCCTCGAAGGGGTGGGGTCGTTATAAATTGGTCAGCTTTAGCTGACCGTTGCCCTGTTTTGCCACCGTTTTTGGTGGGCTTGTTGTACAGGTGCTGGACCGAGCGGGAACTTGGCGGGCTGAAGCCCCTGCGCTGCTGCAGCCCTTGAAGGCCTTTGATGTTCCTTCTGTTTTTCATGTATGGCCGGCCTGCGCGCCGATGTTGGTAAACTGTAAGGCCGTCGTGCCTCTTTTGTGTTGTAAAACATTTTATTCCAAGTTAATAGAAGTGGACATACCCGAGTTCGGGTCTTGTGGTTTATAATTCTGTCTCTCTCTCTTTTACTTCCGCATAGAATGCTCTGAGTTAGGCTTCGTGGTATAGTGTCGTTGTTATTCCATTAAGTGACGTTTCCATTTGTTTTATAGTATATGGCGTGGGGCCCCGACCGGACCTTCTGCTATATGCTTTCGAACGGATGGGGGTGTTACAAAATGGGTATTTAGGAATAAGCTGGATGAAAATGGTGTGATTATCAAAAACAAAGCAAGGTTGGTTGCCCAAGGATATAGATAGGAGGAAGGCATAGATTTTGATCAAGTGTTTGCTCCTGTGGCAAGATTGGAGGCAATCAGACTATTCCTGGCATTTGCAGCACATACTGGATTCATAGTTTATCAAATGGATGTAAAGTCAGCATTTCTTAATGGAACTATACTGGAGGAAGTATATGTAGAACAACCCCCAGGTTTTATTGACTCTACTCATCCAAACCATGTATATCTTTTATTAAAAGCTTTGTATGGCCTGAAACAGGCACCTAGAGCCTGGTATGAGACATTATCTAGATTTCTCATTGAGAACAAATTCTCAAAGGGAAAAATAGACAAGACACTGTTTCTTAAGATGGTTAAAGGTCATATTATTCTAGTACAAATATATGTAGATGATATAATTTTTGGCTCAACTGATAATAACCTTTGCAAAAGGTTTGCAAACCTTATGCAAGGGAAATTTGAAATGAGCAGCATTGGTGAGCTCAAATACTTCTTAGGACTCCAAGTGAAACAGTCTGAGGAAGGAATATTCATTTCTCAGACCAAGTACACCAAAGAGATTATCAAGAAGTTTGGAATGGAAAATTCCACTGTCATGAAAACACCAATGGCAGCCAATGTATCACTGGACAAGGATGACAAAGGGAAACCTATTGATGAAATCTTGTACAGAGGCATCATTGGCTCATTGTTCTACCTAACTGCTAGCAGGCCAGACATTATGTTCTCAACATGTGTGTGTGCTAGGTATCAAGTGAACCCTAAAGAATCTCACTACACTGCTGTCAAAAGAATCCTGAGATATCTGAAGGGTACTCTTAATCTTGGCCTTTAGTATCCTAGAAGCAATGACTTTAAACTAACTGGTTTTTCAGATCCTGACTTTGCAGGATGCAAGGAGGACAGAAAAAGTACATCAGGCACATGTCAATTCCTTGGCAAAAGATTAATATCTTGGAGTAGCAGGAAGCAGACTAGTGTAGCTATCTCTACAGCAGAATCTGACTATATCTTAGCTGGAAACTGTTGTGCTCAGCTACTATGGATTCAACACCAACTCTAAGACTATAAAGTTCAGCTAAGTAAATCTCCTTTATATTGTGATTCAACTAGTGCTACTGCTATAGCTAATAATCTTGTATCACATAGCAGAACTAAGCACATAGAAATTAGATATCACTTCATTAGAGAACATGTATAAAATGGAGATATCATAATTGAATATGTCCCCACTGACAAACAAGTTGATGATATATTCACTAAACCCTTGGATGAAACGAAATTCAATAACTTCAAAATTGAATTAGGACTGCTAAAAATGAAATAAAGTTGTCTTGAAATTAAATTAAATAAAGCTAAAATAAATGACAATTCTCAAATAATTATAGAAAATGAAATAAATAAATGAAAATAATAATTCAGTCCTAAAAGGTGAGTGGAGGTATATCAGGCGTCGAGAGAAGATACCTGGCGTCGAGAAGATACCTGGCGTCGAGCGAGGAGAAATGGCGTCGAGCTATGTCAACGCTTGTGCAAACATAGCTAGGCCGTCTCGACAGGGTAGATTTGAACAATTTGATTAATCTTGTTAAACAAGTCTGGCGCGCGGCTATTCATCTTCTTGAATTACAAATTCTATAAATAGGGAAGACACTTCGTTAGTACATATGCCCTAGATTTCTCAATTCGAAATTATCTGCCCTAGAAAATTTCTCCATCAATTCTTTCACTCTTCGATCAACAACCACAATGCCTTCCAAGAGCAGTGATTACCTTTACGAAGGAGGCGAGCTTGTTCGAAATAGATTCCAATCAGCACCAGTGGAAATCAAATCAACCATCGAGCTAATCTACAAAGCAGGACTAGAATTCGTGCTATCTGAATTGACTCTAATTTGGAAATGAGAGGTCTTAGAACTTTACTCCAATATAGTAATAGACACCGCCAATTCAAAGCTTAAAACTACTGTAAATGGTAAGAAGATTAAGATTTCTCCTTCAAGACTCGCTAGAGGCACTAGAACTGCCAGGATTAAAAAGTAATGAAGTAGAAGAAGAAGTGAGCTCTGAGCAGATTAGATTAGCACAAGTCTGGTGCGGAATTGAAACATCACATGAAATCTCTGGGAGTATACTTAGGAAAGGAATGAATTCAAAAGGAAAACTGCTAACAGATATGATCGGAAAGGGTCTGTTATGCAAGACTGGATCTCATGACAAAATTTCCAGGAAAATGTTTATTCTCCTGACCAGGATTATTCATACTTTGAGAACAGATTGGGGGAGGTTGGTGTTTGACAAAGTAATCGAATGTATCCAAGCACCCAACATGGGTAGAATATTTTCTTTATATTTAGTAAAAATCATTCCAGATTCTTTAAATAACAAACTTGGATCCAAGATAAATCATATGAAGATAATGGACATCAGAATGATAGAGAGATGGGAAAGAGTTTTATCAAATCATCCACCAACAGAACTTTCTCCCAAGCAGAAGAAAGCTAAGAAGCAAAAGAAGAAGAAGCTCTCTTCAATCCCATCAAGCTCATCCTCTTCCAAAAGAAAATCAAGATCCTCTCCAATTCATGATCCTAATCTCACATCATCTAAAGAAGAAGAAGGGAACAAACCTAGGGACAGTACTCCTGACACACCAACAGGTACTGATCCATTACTGGAAGGGGTTGACAAGTTCAATAAAGAAAAAGATGAGAATGAGAAAGAAGAAGAAGAGAGAGGAAGTCACCCTGGATCCCCTACTAGAGTTGAAGGAAATTTTCAAAATGAAAGGGAGGCTCCAGATGAGATCCCTGCTCAGGATAATTCTAAAATTAGCAAGGCAGCAGTTGAGGCGGAGGCTCTGGATGAGATCCCTGCTCCATACAACAATGACCTTAACAATGCAGAAATTGAGGGGGAGCCTCAAGATGAAATCTCAGCTCAAGAAAATCTTGATCAAGACAACGCACCATTTGAGGGGGAGTATCAGCCTGAGGTCCCTGCTCAAGAGAATCCTGCAGTTGATGATATGAATGTGGAAGGAGAGCCTGAAGCCACAAGGAAAGAGGATGAGAAGGTGATCAAGATAGAATCTTCTAGCTCACATATGAGCCAGAGAGATGACTCTTTCATCAGAGAAGAAAGGAGTAGAGGTGATGGAATGGCAAGAGAAATCAATGTGGATCTAAGTCCAATACTACCTCAGCTGGAGGTGTTGCTTGATAATCAAAGAAGATTATTGGAACAGTATATTGAAGAAAATAACACAAAAATGAAAAATGAATAATGAAGTAGATTTCCAGATAAAATTGGTTAGATTTGAAGTTAATCATCAGATGACTGCTCTGAGAAAGGAAATGGTAAAAATTTTTAAACGAGCTGGTGCCTCAGTGGATTACACAACTGAACAACTTGATGCAATCAAAAAGATATCAAAGGCTATTAAAGAGACACAAGCAGGTATCTCAAAGACAGTAGATGATGTCCAAACAAATCAAGGAATTCTAAGTAACAATATGCAAGTGTTGTACAAAGAACAAGTTGCACAAACTCTTACAGGTACAGCTAAGATAGAAGCTAGACTGCAACAACATGATACTGCTATTATAGCCAAAATTGATGAGAGCTCTTCAATTCTAAAAGATCAAGTAAAGTTGAATACAGATACCATATATGACCATCTTCTTAAGGTCAAGAAAACCATTGAAAGTGGAATACATCATTTGGAGGGCCAAGTCAGGTTTCAGAAGAATGTTATAAGAGATCGTATAGTTGAAGAAGTCCTAAAGGGGGAGAGGTCAATGATTAAGGCCAGCTCTGAGCATGCTGTGTGGACCTCTAATTCTATAAGAGAAACGTTTGGCTATCCTCCCATAGATTATGATAATGATCAAGTTTCAAAGACCAAGCCAGCATCTCTTACTCAAATCCAAAAGCAAATTGCCAAAATGTATAGTCCTGAGGATAAAAGCAAGAGAGAGAACTTTACAAGTGAATAAGTAGAATATAGCAAAAGGAAGTTTAGAGAGGAAGTTCAATCAAGGGTCGATTTTGAACATTGGTCTCCCTCTTTAAGAGAAATGATTCTGACAGCATGGGAAGCTGTGAAAGGTAATCCAGAAGAAAGAGGGAAATGGTATTCTGAAGCTGAATGGTTGAAGCACAGGGATCAAGAGGAGCTGAAGATAAAATTCAAGGCTGACAAATTGGCTGGGAAGGTTCAGGCAGGTGATAAGGAGCCAATCAGATACTTTCCAAAGCCGTTTGGTTATTTCAAGAGAAGAAAAGAGGTTGCTGAAGTCCTTTCCAAGAGAGCCAAAAGAGGATTAGAGATCAAGGATCCTGAACATCATTAGGATTCTAATCTTTATTAAGAATTCTCAGAGAAATGTATTTGATATATCTTTGAACAATATTGATGAGCCCCTAGAGTAAATTATCTTTTATTATCATATATATACATGCCTGTGATGTGATTCTTTTCTTATCATGACATGCTTTATTCTGAACTATTTGTGACTTTGTGCTTATATGAGAAATCATGTCTGGGATAATTTCTGTTGATAGAATGTTTTGGTAATCTAATTTTATAAGGTATTATACTCATTATATTTTGATTACCTGTATAAAAAATATTGATTATCTTTGTAAAGAGGGATATATCATTGACTGAGGTTATGACTTCTTCAAATAGGGGAGATTGTTGGGACCATTGTCCACAATGTCTTAGATTTGGAGAAGTCCATTCCTAAGTCAAAGATATACCTCAGAATGCATTTGATATACTCTCTAGAATCATTGTACAGAAGATCAGGTAAAGCAAAGTGCTCAAGGAATTCATCCAAGTTCACAAGCGTCGAGACACCACACATCGCTCAACGCCTGTGACCCAGAAGCGTCGACCCATGTCTGCTGCTCAAATAGACAAGGTCCCCGCTGAAGATCTGAGACCAAGTTTGGATGTATCGAGCCAAGGTATATCGCTCGACGCCATGGAATGAGAAGTCTCGACCAAACTTCAGTTAGCTCATCGCCAACAAAAGGAGTCTAGATATGAAGGCACAGATAAAAAGTGTCGAATGACTAAAGATTGCTCAATGCATAAAAAGGAGGAGTTGAGAGTTTCAGTCTAAGAAGTATGTGTCGAGTATCTACATATCGCTCGACACCTGATAGAAAAAGCGTCGACAGAGATACACAGTGCTGAACGCCTTTTTCTTTGAATGCTCTGAGCTGAGAAATTTCATCTACAGCTAGCTGAGCCTTTGTTTATTCAGAAGCCATTAAAGACCGTTGAAGACTTAATGTCATGCTGACGTGGAGGAGCGTAACAGATGTTGCAGATGGAGGACTATAAATAGAAGGCATGACCTATGGGCTTAGTAGTTGAATATATTCCTATTTTTGAAAGCCATTATCTTCTCCGTCGTTTTGAGGAAAAGTCTGAGAAAGAATCTGAAGAAGTCGTCTCCTCTTTCAGAACTGTTCTAACTTGAAGAATTCTTTCAGCAACCTGGTGCTGATACTGTTGGGTTTTTCTACAACCATACATCGCATGTAGGCGCAGCGGAAATAAAGAGAAACAACCCAAAAAGATTCGAATCGGCCATGAACATTGAATCAAGAAGTAATGAAAACTACTAGGCATAAATTACCTTAGTGGAGTTGGATCGAATCCAACCTAGGTGCTCCAAGAAGAAGAATCCTGTCAGCGGCTATGCGAGAGTTCTCACGTAGAATGATGTCTACGTATCTACAGTGATCCACACGAGCCGGGAGAAGAACGACTGCACCTTGCACTTCCACGAAATGCTAGGTTCTCTCCAGGAAGAACAATCACGGTGACGATCGCCGGAGAGGAGGTCGGCGGAGGCGAACGGGCGGCGGAACTCTTTCCGTCTAGGGTTCGGGCGAGAGGCGGAACTCCTTCCGTCGGCTGAATTTTTCGTCACCCATAAGAACCCTAAAAGAAGATCTATTTATACCCAAAGCATAAATAGGCTTCTAGAAGAATCGCTATCCGCAGACCACACAGCAGAATTGGGGTTTCTGTAACAATTCGTCGGGATTCCACGGAACAGCATTCGTCGAGTTTTCACGGAACAATCCGACGAATCCGACGAATCATATCAGACGACAACATTTGCCAAGTTAATGATCTCTGTAACAATTCGTCGAGTTTCCACGGAACAATCCGACGAATCCGACGAATCATATCAGACGGCAACATTTGCCAAGTTAAGGGTCTCTGTGATAATTTGTCGAGTTTCCACGGAATGATCTGACGAATTCCGACGAATCCGACGAATCATATCCGACGAATTCCGACAGCAACATTTGCTTTACCTCCCCGATTCTATATGGTGATTGGTAACCTTTACCAACACAGTCAATCTTCCAACTTCTCCACATGCTCTTATGTGCGACCCTATAGGCTCATATCGCGTTGGCAATGACATTACATGTTTGACCACTTCTAGATCACAATGGTTACTCCAACATTCTCCCACTTGATCTTGAAAGTATCAAACAAAAAAAACCTCACAAACAATGAGCGGCATCTAGCAATGCATCATTGCTCCCCAAGCAATAAGAGTTCATAACTCATAAGCCTTTATGACCAATGTTCCAGCGTTGTCTTTGTCCCTTTGTCCCTTACATCTGGAAAGAACTAGAGGCATGGACCGTGTCACCCTCTTAATAGCTCAATCCAAGTTTCTTGATCTAGAACGGACTTCCAGAGAATGGTGAGCTCAATATCACATATTGACTCAACCAAGCATGGCCATGCATTTCTCAGTACAATTCCATCAAGGGGCCCATGGATGCAACTCCTGTTATATAGGAGGACAAATCCCATATCTACTCACACCCAAACACCCAAATGATTCGTAACGTACCCAACGACCATCCTTATCATCAACCTTCTTCAAGGAAGACTTTATATGACATCAAAGCACGCTCTTCCTCACTCGATGAATGCTGTGACTTCAGGTCAAAGGACCACAACACCATTGTCAAATGAGACCTACTTGTGAAACATTTAAGTAACAATCCACAAAGTAGTCTCAGGTTGGGTCTGTCCAGTACAACTTGTTCACTAACAAGTACCCATGTGATGACTTGATATCACAATATCATGACCTGTGAGAACCGGTCATCAGTCAACACACATGCTAGTCTTAATGTATCATCATCACCCTTAGCTTCTACGATGATACCTCGACCAGGGACCTTTTAAGAATGAAGCTTCGAAATCATAGGCTCTCACATTCAAGTCACGTACTTGATGTCCTATGGAAGCGAACATTCTAAGGGTATTTATCACGAATTTTATTCTATCATATAGAAACAGTATATCGTAATAAAAGAACTTGCCATTAATTGTAAAAGGAAATAATTGGTACACAATTCATCATATGAATAAATATTAAACAACCAACATAATATATATTTTACATGCAACCCACAAGACTCCCACTAGAGTTGATCACTCAGGTATCGTATACCCATTGATCTAGTATGACCATCATGCTTTCTCTGTGCGAGAGGCTTTGTTAGTGGATCTACAATATTCTCCTCAGTCGGCACTCTGCAAATGTTCACATCTCCTCGTTCGACAATCTCACAAATAAGATGGAACCGCCGAAGTATGTGCTTGGAGCGCTGATGGGATCTAGGTTCCTTTGATTGTGCAATTGCACCATTGTTATCACAGTAGAGAACTACGGGACCAACAATGCTAGGAACTACATCTAGCTCACCGATGAATTTCCTAATCCATACAGCCTCCTTCGCTGCATTTGCCGCAGCGATATACTCGGCCTCAGTTGTAGAATCAGCAACTGTCTCTTGCTTGGAACTCTTCCAGCTCACAGCTCCTCCATTCAGGAAAAACACAAACCCTGACTGAGACTTCGAATCATCCCTATCAGTTTGGAAGCTGGCATTCGTGTAACCACTTACAACGAGCTCTTCCTTTCCACCATACACCAAGAATACATCCTTAGTCCTTCTCAAGTACTTCAGGATATTCTTTACGGCTATACAGTGACATTCACCAGGATCAGACTGATACCTGCTAGTCATGCTCAAAGCAAAAGAGACATCGGGTCGAGTACATAACATTGCATACATGATTGACCCAATTGCCGAAGCATATGGAATCAACTTCATGCTGTCCTTATCTTCACAAGATTTTGGACACTGGTCCTTAGAGAGATTTACACCATGAGACATGGGCAAAAATCCTTTCTTGGACTCAAGCATGTTGAACCGCTTCAACACCTTCTCAATGTACGTACTCTGGGTCAAACCCAGCAACTTCTTCGATCTATCTCTATAGATCTTAATACCGAGTATGTAAGTCGCTTCACCCAAGTCCTTCATAGAAAAGCAGTTCCCTAGGTTGTTCTTAACAACCTTCAGGGTAGGTATGTCATTCCCGATCAACAGTATGTCATCTACATACAATATCAGGAAGACAACAATGCTCCCACTGATTCGCTTGTAAACACACGGTTCATCTTCATTCTTGACAAAACCAAACTCTTTGATCTTCTCATCAAAACGAAGATTCCAACTTCTAGAGGCCTGTTTCAATCCATAGATGAACCTATTCAGCTTGCATATTTTAGTGGCTTCATTTGGGGATACAAAACCCTCGGGTTGTGTCATGTACACTTCCTCAAGGAGGTTTCCATTTAGGAAAGCCGTTTTGACATCCATCTGCCAGATCTCGTAGTCATAATACGCAGCAATAGCAAGCAATATCCTAATGGACTTTACTATGGCAACAGGGGAAAAGGTCTCATCATAGTCAACACCATGAATTTGCTTGAAAACCTTAGCCACCAGTTGCCCTTTGAATGTCTGTACATTCCCATCCATGTCGATCTTCTTCTTGAAGACCCACTTGCACCCTATGGGTCGTACCCCTTCAGGTGGTTCCACCAAGTTCCAAACTTGGTTTGTATACATGGAGTCCATTTCGGATTTCATAGCCTCAAGCCATTTGTCGGAGTCCGGTCCATTCATAGCCTCTTGGTAGGTCGCTGGTTCATCATCATGATCCATAAGCAACACATTACCTATTTGAGACACGAGAAATCCATATCTCTCAGGCTCAAATCTTGGTCTACTAGATCTACATAGGACTTGTGTCTCTTGAGCAGGATCTCTAGCTACAACATCTTGTAGTCCTGGCTCAGAATCCAATTCTGGTTCATTCACTACTTGTGGTTCTTGAACTTCTTCAAGTTCTACCTTTTGCGTCTTTCTTGACAAGAACTCTTTCTCCAAGAAGACACCCGTCCTTGCGACAAACACTTTGCCCTCAGACAGTGGGTAAAAGTAATATCCTTTCGTTTCCTTAGGATATCCCACCAGATAACACTTATCTGATTTGGGTTCCAGCTTGTCAGGCATTTGACGTCGTACGTATGCCTCACAGCCCCAAATATTAATGAATGACATACTAGGACGCTTCCCAGTCCGTATCTCATATGGTGTCTTTAGAACCATTTTCGTCGGAGCGCGATTCAGTGTCATTGCAGCAGTCTCTAAAGCAAAACCCTAAAAAGAAACAGGCAAGTCTGCATGACTCATCATCGACCGTACCATGTCTAACAGAGTATGATTTCTCCTCTCAGACACACCATAATGCTGCGGTGTCCTAGGTGGAGTGAGCTGTGATACAATGCAACACTCTTTCAGATGATCACGGAACTCATGACTCAGGTATTCGCCAACTCGATCAGATCGGAGTGCTTTAACCTTTTTACCCAATTGGTTCTCCACTTCATTCTTAAACTCTTTGAACTTTTTAAAAGTTTCGGATTTGCACTTCATAAGATACACGTATCTGTATCTACTAAAATCATCAGTAAATGTAACGAAGTAGAAATACCCACCTCTAGCCATAGAACTCATGGGTCCGCATACATCACTATGTACTATACCCAAAAGATCCTCAGCCCTCTCAGTATAACCAGTGAAAGGGGCTTTAGTCATCTTGCCTAACAAACAAGACTCGCATCGCTCAAATGATTCATAATCAAATGAGTCCAATAGTCCATCTTTATGGAGCTTGGATATGCGCTTCTCGTTTATATGGCCCAAATGACAATGCCAGAGATATGTAGGATTTGAGTCATTTGTTCTTAGTCTTTTATTATTATTTACATTATAGATCGGATGGTCCAGGTTCAAAACATAAAGACCATTAAACAATTGAGCTACAGCATAACAAACATCATTCTTAAATATAGAACAACAATTGTTCTTAATTATAAAAGAAAATCCAATCATGTCTAAGCATGAAATGGATATAATGTTTCTAGTTATGGCCGGAACAAAATAACAATTATTAAGTTCTATTACAAGCCCACTGGGTAAAGAAAGACGGTAAACCCCTACGGCTACAGCAGCAACTCTTGCTCCATTGCTGACGCGCAGGTCCACCTCTCCTTTACTCAGCAATCTTCTCCTTTTCAGTTCCTGCACATTTGTACAAATGTGAGAACCACATCCGGTATCCAATACCCAAGATGAAGGAGCAGAAAGGTTTATTCTATAACGTAAATATTCAAAGCGGAAGTCATACCTCCCTTCATTTTCTGCAGACCCTCAATGTTCGAAGGACAATTCCTCCTCCAATGACCAGCCTTGCCACAGTGGTGGCATTTCCCTTCCTTCACGGTGCTCTTCTTTTTCAGCGCAGAAGATTTGGGCTCAAGATGTGACTTAGGTCCCACCTTCGTCTTCTTGAAGCCCTTGGCCTTACCCTTGCCTTTATGTACCATCAATATGGGACTAGCAGGCTTGGCCTTCTTCATGTTTATCTCGGTAGTACGCAACATGCCTAGGAGCTCGGGCAGTGTCTTGTCTATTTCATTCATGTTGTAGTTCAAGACGAACTGCTCATAACTATCCGGCAACAATTGCAGGATAAGATCTGTGGCCAACTCTTGACCCAGAGGAAAACCCAGTCTCTCCAGGTTCTCAATATACCCAATCATCTTGAGCACGTGAGTACCAATTGAGTCTCGAGCTCCCATTTTGCACTGAAATAAGGCCTTCGTGACATCGAACCTCTCTTGACGAGCTTGCCCTTGAAACATTTTCTTTAGGTGCTCGTCAATCTCCTTGCACCCCATGTTCTCGTGTTGCTTCTGAAGCTCAGAGTTCATGGTGGCAAGCATAAGACACTTGACGTCTAAGGCGTCATCGGTATACTTCTTATAAGCATCCTTATCAACACGGGACGAGTTCCCGGTCGGCACCTCAGGGGCTTCTTCATCCAAGACGTAGAGCTTTCGCTCTTGCCTGAGAACAATTCTCAGGTTCCTATACCAGTCCATGTAATTCGTCCCACTTAGCTTGTCCTTCTCAAGGATAGCTCTCAGGGACAAGGTGGAATGTGAACCACTTGCCATGGAATTCTACAAGAATTCATGCAGAATTTAATCAGTACCAAAATTTCAAAATACAACTTATCTTAATTTGGACTTCAATTAAATACTCCCACTATTTTATTCAAATCGATAGCCCTCACTATCAATTCGGAGAGTCCATGCGAGCTACTCTCTTAGTGGACAAGATCCGTATTTCACCAACACCACGAGTCCGCTTTGGCGTTCCTCTCATAATGTGGTTATTTAGGTAGGCAACGCTTGCCAATTGCATCCTCATGCAACTCTTGTATGGCTGGTGAATATCTCCTTATTCGCATCCATCATATGGTGCATGCCAACCCTATGCCTCTAGGCACTCAACCTTTGAGGTCACCTAGTTAAGTTAGACCCGATGTCGATAGTGGGATATCACAATTATCCGCTCGCACCCTTACCAAGATAGATTAATGCACCTTGCTTTGGCAAGCCCACACTTCATCGATCAAGGCAGGAAGAGTGTCAACCATCGGAAGGCATCTGTATACTCAATATTGGATAAGGGATTTTATTTTTCAATTGATGAACATTTCATCGTGATTAACATTTAATCGTGACTAACATTTTATCTTCAGATTTACATGCATTGGACAAAGGCAAAGACAACTCGACTTAAAGCAGTAGACAAGCTCGTATCTCATTGTTGGATTCAAAATCCAAAATAATACAAGGGTTCATTAACCACTTGAGGGACGGTTACTGCTAAGGAGACAACAATTTCTAACAATTAGAAATTACCACGAAATCCCAGACGTTCCTGTCGGGGTTCCAAGGGGCCGCGCCCCTGGCGGGGTCTTAGGGGTAGAGCCCCTAACGGGGTCCAAGGGGCAGTGCCAAATACCTAGATTTGCATGTACTGGAATAGCCTAACTTCTGAAACAACATTCATGACCGGAACCTCCCTCTGATACCACTGTTGGGTTTTTCTACAACTATACATCGCATGTAGGCGCAGCGGAAATAAAGAGAAATAACCCAAAAAGATTCGGATCGGCCATGAACATTGAATCAAGAAGTAATGAAAACTATTAGGCATAAATTACCTTAGTGGAGTTGGATCGAATCCAATCTAGGTGCTCCAAGAAGAAGAATCCTGTCAGCGGCTATGCGAGAGTCCTCACGTAGAATGATGTCTACGTCTCTACAGTGATCCACATGAGCCGGGAGAAGAATGACTGCACCTTGCACTTCCACGAACTGCTAGGTTCGCTCCAGGAAGAACAATCACGGCGACGATCGCCGGAGAGGAGGTCGGCGGAGGCGAACGGGGCGGCGGAACTCTTTCCGTCTAGGGTTCGGGCGAGAGGCAGAACTCCTTCCGTCGGCTGAACTTTTCGTCACCCATAAGAACCCTAAAAGAAGATCTATTTATACCCAAAGCATAAACAGGCTTCTAGAAAAATCGCTATCCACAGACCACACAGCAGAATTGGGGTTTCTGTAACAATTCGTCGGGATTCCACGGAACAGCATTCGTCGAGTTTTCACGGAACAATCCGACGAATCCGACGAATCATATCAGACGGCAACATTTGCCAAGTTAATGATCTCTGTAACAATTCGTCGAGTTTCCACGGAACAATCCGACGAATCATATCAGACGGCAACATTTGCCGAGTTAAGGGTCTCTGTGATAATTCGTCGAGTTTCCACGGAACGATCCGACGAATTCCAACGAATCCGGCGAATCATATCCAACGAATTCCGACAGCAACATTTGCTTTACCTCCCTGATTCTATATGGTGATTGGTAACCTTTACCAACACAGTTAATCTTCCAACTTCTCCACATGCTCTTATGTGCGACCCTGCAGGCTCATATCGCGTTGGCAGTGACATTACATGTTTGACCACTTCTAGATCACAATGGTAACTCCAACAGATACATCTTTCTGAAAAGAGAAGATTAAGAAGGAAGAATCCGTCTTTCTAAGAAGAAGAACAGTCATCACAGCCAGATAAATCAAGAAGACCAAATTGTTGTTGCTGATCTGTTGAAGATTTCTGTCTAATCATTCAGACAGATCAAGAATACTCAACACTTTGAAGAATCTGAGTTTAAGTATTGTTACTATCTTTATCAATCCCTGTAGGGTCTGAGTTGTCAGATCTAAGTGTAGGATCTTTCAATGATCTGAGCTGTAGGATCAGGTGTGATCTGAGTTGTAAGATTCTGGAGTGAATCTGAGCTGTAAGCTTATAATTATAAAGGCTGAGATAGGATCTGTTGAGATCTGGTTTGGTAGGATCTGTGAAATCTGAGTTGATAAGATCTGCTGAGATCTGAGAGAGTAAGATCGGTTATGATCTGAGTCTGTAAGATCTATTGTGATTTGAGCTGTAAGACCTGTTTGTGGTCTGAGATCTGGAGAAGATATAAACCCTATCTAGCACACTGCTAGAGGGGAGAAGGGGGAAAGTGGATTACCCAAGATAAGGGGAACCACTATAAAATTTTGTGTGTTTTTCTGTGTGTGTTCATTTTCTTGAAAGCTCTGATCATTCTTTTAGGTTATAATCAAGAACTGCAAATAGTTTTTAAAATAACATATTCACCCCCCCCCCCCCTTTAGGTAATTTGCTACCCTTAAATAAAGTCTTTCAATCATGGCCCTGTAATTTGGTTCTATTGCGAAGTAGAAATACTCCACAAGGTTCCAGGGTTGCAGCTCATGGTGAGGACACTTCCAGAGAAGTTCCATGAATCTCTCCTGGTGAGTACTTTTTGTACTCATCTTTTAGTATAATTTTAATATAGTTTTAATATAAATTTATATACTTTTATGTATTTTCTTGTCTAATATGTTTCATTTTAATTTTATAAACTAACTTAAGCTTTTTCTGTCTTTTTCTGGATTTCTAGGCATTTTGAGCAAAATTATCAAGTACACGCCCAAGGTCACGGGCGTGACCAATGGGCATGTAACCTGCGCGGTGTTCCAGACCCGCATCCGCTACCCCGGGGTCGTTCGGTGAAGAATTCATCAAGTACACGCCCCAGGTCATGGGCGTGACCCAATGTCATGGCCGCGACCCACTGAGATGAAGCAGAACCGCTGAGACGAATCAGAACCGCTGAGATGAATCAGAACTGCTGAGACGAATCATAACCGCTGAGACCAAGCCTTACACGCCCCATGTCACAGGTGTGACCATAGGGCGTGAGATCCGGTCACGGGCGTGACTCACCCCGCGCGCCTTCCCGCCAAAAATTTCCCGTCAACAGCACATTCAAAGATTACACGCCCCAGGTCACGGGCGTGACCCAGGGCGTGACGCGCCCGAAATGCCTGCATTGAAGCTTGAACGCGCCCTCTCCGCACTAGCACTGATCACGCACCTTACACGCCCTTGGTCACGGGCGTGACCAAGGGCGTGCAACCCCAACTTTTGCCTATAAAAAGGCAGCTCTTCCAGATCTCAAGGCATCCCTTTTTCAACCCTCTTTGGGTCGAAACTCCTCTCCTCTGCCCCCTTTTGGGGCAAAATTGCTTTTCTTTCATTTCTTGTATTTTCTTATTTCTTAGCTTAGATTTCAATTTCATGTATTTTCATTTTATGCAAAGTAGTTTTAGATTTCAATTCATGCAAAGCTTTCAATTTCTTGTACCCTCTTTTGTTGTAATTCAAAGTTATTTTAATAAAATGTTATTGTCTTATTTCTTTCATCTCTTTTATTTTCATGTCAAGTAGATTTTAATTTAAATCTTGAAAATTGCAAGCTTTGGATGAAATGAATTCTCTTTATTATTTTCAATCCCCCTTCGATTTATTCTTGAATAATAATGTATCGTGTTCATATTTCAGTTATGAATTGCGATATTTGTCTTCAAACTCTAGTTAGCCAAACCAGCTCGTGAGTATGAATCGATCGCTCAAGGATAAAAAGAGTAGAACGCAATCCTTAAAATAGGACAATGTTACCCGTCCGGATTGGAGTAAAAGCCAATAATGGGATTCACCTCGTAAAGTGAGTCTTAGGTTATCAATTATAGAATGGAAATTCAATTGATATTTCCTAAACTTAGTTGGGCGTAGTCCTCGAAAGAGGAACGTTCATAGTCCGAGAATCTCCACGGTCAAGGATCAGATTAGAATTTATCTCTTTTGATTTTCATTCCAAGCGCGCTCTGATCAAGATTTGTTTTCTTTTCTTTATTTCTTTATTTTAATTTTAATTATAAATTATCACTAATAAAATATTATTGGATAAAATAATAGATTTGTTTTCCCGAAGTAAAAGTACTCGACAGCCCCGAGTCTAATACGACCTTGATATTCTTTATATCCTATACTACATTCGATACGGTACACTTGCCATTGTCGTTTGCGGATATAGTTTTTGCGCATCAAATTTTTGGCGTCGTTGCCAGGGAATTTTTTGTCGATATTTCGAAAAGGGGAAACGCTATTAATTTTATCTTTCTTTTTCTTTTTATTTCCTTAAAAAAATGAAAAAAAAATGTAAAAATGAAAAAAAAATTATGCTATAATTAAATTCTTGGAAAGGACGCTTTGGGCTTGAATTCCCATCACAGCCTCTAGTACCTTGCGAGCCCTTCACTAGGTTGACCTTGGGAAGTCAAAGACTAATTAAAACATTTAAAAAAATTATTTTTCTATTTTTTTCTTTTCTTTTTCATACTTAGTTCTCAACATTAGGGACAATGTTGAATTTTAAGTATGGGGGTATATTTCCTAATATTTAAATTAAAAAAAAATCCTAAAAAATATATATAATAAATTCACCTAGCCTTGTTGTTTTTATTTTTCTAGAAATTTAGTTTGAGGTTTGATTATAAGTATTCTTACATTTTTAATTTAGCTAATATTTTATTTTATCAGAATTTGTTAAATCTAAATTTGAAGTAATTTAGTTTTAAGAAACACTTAATGTTTTTAATTCGATTAGAGAATTAATTTAGCACTACTTCTCCGTTTAATTTTAAATAGCTTCACTTTGTGGTAAATTGGCTAAACATCTCTAGATTTCTATTATATTCTCTTTTAACTTTAAGATTTTAGAAAATTTCATTCAACTAAAATTTGCTCTCAAAATAGTTTAATTTATAAACTAGAAGTATTTCGTTACCCTTACCCTTTATTGGCAAAACAAATGTAGAAAAAAGATCATATTTCATGGGAATAAGAGGATAAAATTCATTATATCCTAAACATATGCACCCAAAATCATTTAAAAGATTATATGTCATGATGTAAGAGGATAAAATTTATTACATCTAAACATATACATTTTGGATTTTATTTGAAGAGAATTTTAAAAGATTATATGGCATGGAAAATAAGAGGATAAAATTCATTATTTTCCTAAACATATACAAATTCCTATTCAAATGACGTGAGAGGATAAAATTCATCACCTCTATTCAAAAACTCTTCATTTGCCATTTCGTTCAACCCCATCCCTAGCCAATTTCATTGTTTCTAGTCCTAAACTAAATTATTAAGAGAGCAATATTTGATAGGTGTCTTTTCCTTAAGTTTCTTCTATGTTAGAGTGTCTATAATTTCAATCTAATTTTGTTTGAAAATTTCTATAATTTCGATTACTAAATTATCTTGAGAAGTAGTTAGCTAAACAAATTTCTCTTTTTAAATTATCAACATAATTTATGACTTAATTCTTGAATTCTTAAAATTTGCCTTTGACTTATTCTTGGTTTAATAAAATTTTAGTCAATTTGAAATAATATCGATGTCTTGTAATTCTTTCCTCACTCTTTTGCTCTGGAATAGCAAAAGCTCAAGTATGGGGGTGTTTGATGAGTACCTTTTGTACTCATCTTTTAGTATAATTTTAATATAGTTTTAATATAAATTTATATAATTTTAATGTATTTGCTTGTTTAATATGTTTCATTTTAATTTTATAAACTAACTTAAGCTTTTTCTGTCTTTTTCAGGATTTCTGGGCATTTTGAGCAAAATTGTCAAGTACACGCCCAAGGTCACGGGCGTGACCAATGGGCGTGTAACCTGCACGGTGTTCTAGACCCGCATTCGCTACCCCTGGGTCGTTCCGCGAAGAATTAGTTAAGTACACGCCCCAGGTCACGAGCGTGACCAAGGGTGTGACCCAATGTCATGGCTGCGACCCGCTGAGACGAAGCAGAACCGCTGAGATGAATCAGAACCGCTGAGACGAATCAGAACCGTTGAGACCAAGCCTTACACGCCCCATGTCACGGGCATGACCATGGGGCATGAAATCTAGTCACGGGCGTGACTCGCCCCGCGCGCCTTCCCGCCAAAGATTTCCCGCCAACAGCACATTCAAAGATTACACGCCCTAGGTCACGGGCGTGACCCAGGGCGTGACGCGGCCAAAATGCCTGTATTGAAGCCTGAACATGCCCTCTCTGCACCAACACTGATCACGCCCCTTACACGCCCTTGTTCATGGGCGTAACCAAGGGCGTGTAACCCCAACTGAAAGTGCACAGTTAACCTCACTAGAATTCTCTAGAGGAGGGTAAATAGAGATTTAAAAATACTTTGTGCTATTATATATATATATATGTAATAATCACAGATTTAGGCTTCCCACACACCAACAAGAATTAAGCAAGTAAAGAAGAAAAATAGCAAGAAGAAAATCACAGCACAACACAAAGAAATATAGTGGTTCCCCAAACTTTGGGTAGTCCACTCTTCTACCCCCTTGGTAGGAATTCACTAACTTGCACTGAGTCTTTTGATAAGGAGACTCTTAGAACCAGACTGAGTCTTTTGATAAGGAGACTCTTAGAACCAGACTGAGTCTTTTCATAAGGAGACTCTTAGAACCACTACAACTGAATTTTTTGAAGAGAGATTCTAAAAACTCTTTTACACAATTTGAAAATGAAATAAGAATGAGAAGAAGAAGTAGAACAAGTAGAAGAACAAAAGACAATATATGTAAGAAAGAATCTTCTTCCTAGCAAGAAGATTAGAAGCACAAGTATAGTGAATATGATCTCTCTTCTATAGTGAGAAGGAGATTGTAATATTTTCTCTCTTTTGTGAGAGCTTTCGGAATTTGCAGCAGAATGGCTTCAGAAGGAGAAGATGAAGGCTTTTTCTTTTCTGCAGCACACTATCTCTTTTCTCAGCTTTCTCACTCTTCACTTGGGAGCTCTTCCTCTTTTTCAAATGTATATGGTGGATCACTTCTTCTTATTCTCTACCGACCTCCTTCTTATTTATAGCTCTGTTTAAAATATATTGCTAAAGGAGAATAATCAATTTGCAGACAGAGAATTTAGAAAGAGATAAGAGTTTCCATAATCAATATTTCTATAGAAGGAAAAGAATTCATTCTGATTTCAAATAATATCCATAATAATCTTAATCAAATTAGCCAAGAATCAAATAGAAGGAAAGGCTGATTCAAAACGGCTATAAAAGAATAATATCATTCCATAAAAATCAGATCTACAGAAAGAAGGAAAGAGATCTGGCGTGTTTTTGAATTACTTATAGATATCGACGTGCGTCGATTACTATTCGACGTAAACATCTATTTCATCCTGGCTGGACGTCGAGAGGAGAATAAGGAAGGTGCGTCGATAAAGGTGCATCGACTTTATCAAATGCGTCGACTAGAAGTCAGAGGTACGTCGACTATGATTATGTCGAATTCTTCTAAGAGTTACTTTGACTCATTCTGAGAGAAACGTCGACTATATTTTGATGTTGCGTCGAATACTATTCGACGCATATTTACTTAGCCTAATTTTTCATACTTAGAATTTATATTCTTCTTAATTCTAGGGGTTAAGATAAATCATTTCCCCAACACCAACTTTTTCCTTTAAAAAGGCAGCTCTTCAAATCTCAAGGCATCCCTTTTTCCACCCTCCTTGGGTCGAAAATCCTCTCCTCTGCCCCCTTTTGGGGCAGAATTGCTTTTCTTTCATTTCTTGTATTTTCTTATTTCTTAGCTTAGATTTCAATTTCATGTATTTTCATTTTATGCAAAGTAGTTTTAGATTTCAATTCATGCAAAGCTTTCAATTTCTTGTACCCTCTTTTGTTGTAATTCAAAGTTATTTTAATAAAATATTATTGTCTTATTTCTTTCATCTCTTTTATTTTCATGTCAAGTAGATTTTAATTTAAATCTTGAAAATTGCAAGCTTTGGATGAAATGAATTCTCTTTATTATTTTCAATCCCCCTTCGATTTATTCTTGAATAATAATGTATCATGTTCATATTTCGGTTATGAATTGCGATATTTGTCTTCAAACTCTAGTTAGCCGAACCAGCTCGTGAGTATGAATCGATCGCTCAAGGATAAAAAGAGTACAACGCAATCCTTAAAAGAGGACGACGTTACCCTTCCGGATTGGAGTAAAAGCCAATAATGGGATTCACCTCGTAAAGTGAGTCTTAGGTTATCAATTATAGAATGTAAATTCAATTTATATTTTCTAAACTTAGTTGGGCATAGTCCTCGAAAGAGGTACGTTCATAGTTCGAGAATCTCCATGGTCAAGGATCGGATTAGAATTTATCTCTTTTGATTTTCATTCCAAGCGCGCTCTGATCAAGATTTGTTTTCATTTCTTTATTTCTTTATTTTAATTTTAATTATAAATTATCACTAATAAAATATTATTCGATAAAATAATAGTTTTGTTTTCCCGAAGTAAAAGTACTCGACAGCCCCGATTCTAATACGACCTTTATATTCTTTATATCCTATACTACATTCGATACGGTACACTTGTCGTTGTCGTTTGCGGATATAGTTTTTGCGCATCATCTCTCAAGCTTTTGCGAGGGTCTCCTGAGCATGCTACTGGAAGGTAGCAATCTCTCTCCTTAGGTTCACCATTTTGTCCACAGGGTGGAACTTTGCAAAAAATTTGGAGGAAATAAGCTCCCATGTAGTTGCTGTGCCGGGTGGGATCGTATGGAGCCACACTTTGGCTTTGTCACGGAGGGAGAACGGGAATAATCTTAATTTGACCGTGTCGTCCACTATACCGGCATACCAGAATGTTCCGTAGATTTCTGAGAACTCAGCTAAGTGAAGATGAGGATCTTCACTTGCCATCCCAGTGAACTGGGCATTATTGCGGATGATGTTCAGGATCGCCGGCTTGATCTCAAATTGGTTGTTAGTGATGGTTGGGCCAAAACCAGGGTACACACTCCCCACAGTGGAAGTGGTGTAATCCCGCATCGTTCTGGGCATCGCCCAGGCCACCTCGTTCTTATCAGCCACATGACCAGCAGCGGGTGCGTTCTCACCCCCGGGATTATTTTCATTTCGGTTGGTATTAAAATCCATGGCTGCAGCAGCACGGCGACGTGCGCGCAATGTCCTTTCTATCTCAGGGTCGTACTTTACTAACTCTTCAGGGCCTTTCCCCTGCATAAACTTACACACAACAAGAAGAAAAATAAAAAACAACAATGAATCTTTATAAAAGCTTCCTGGACGATACACTCATACAATGCTTGCCACTCCCCGGCAACGGCGCCAAAAACTTGACACGCTTACGACAAGTGCACCGGTCGTACAATTAATAAAAGATGGGAGGAACTCCCCGAATATCGTTCTCTGAGGAGTGCAAGTTGGGGTGTATGAATTCTTGTCAGGGAAATTGATTATTAAGATTTTTGTGCAAATAATAAAAAAAGGGTTTGATCTTGGGTTTCCTAAGTTAAACGCAGAGAAGTAAAATACGGGCCTAAAGCACCGCTTCTCTTGGCGGGATGGAATGCAGGCGGCAATGCCGTGCTTCGGTAAGAGGGTGGATGAGAAGGCTAGCGGAGTGAGGGTCGTAGGCACCTCGTCACGGGTCACACAACTAGCAATTGCTAGTGCGGTGCACAACGGAGTGGTGGAATGGATGGTGGAATGGGGTGCTCCTCAACTTGCATAAACCACAATAAATCTCATCTAAATGAAATTACATTAACTTAAACAACAGGTTTATGAACATCATCCATACAACATACATCCATAAGGAAGAACTAAAACAACACACAAGGGTGAAGAGTAAACCCGAGCTCGAAGACTCACTGAAGGTTCTCGGTCGGAGTTGTCGGGTTGTCAAGCCACGTCCGAGCTCGGTCTTCAGTAGTCGTCCGGGGTCTGGAAGAGCTGTTACCTTCCTCTATTTTACCCATCTTCTTCATGGTTCAGCTCAAGCTAGCACCTCTTGGAGATACCTTGAATGTAGCAGAGATCTTCCATTAATGGTGCTCTTGAGCTCGTGGATGGTGGAGGAGGCTGAGGAGGAAGCTTTGGCAGAAGATTTGCAGGAAAATGGTTTTCGGAGCTTCTCCTAGGGCGAATGGTGATGGAGAGGTGGAAGGGATGGACTGGAGCAGAAATGGCGGGCTCCCGAGTGCTTTTCCTGATTCTTTTTCTCTCAGCAGATTTCCTGGCTTAAATACTGAAACAGCAGAAATTATGTCACGCACGGTCGAACGCACGACCGTGCATTGCCCGTGCATTATTAATGGAGTAGATATGGCTTGAGGTTGAAGCAGCAGTGCCCGTGCATTTTACTCACGCACGGTCGAAACCGCCTGTGCATAAAAACGCACGACCAAGCCTAGACGGCCTATAAAACCAGGCTTAACAGGCGATCGTGTGTTTCCTTCGCGCACGGGGAACTGCCCGTGTGTAAAAATGCACGATCGAAGACAGATCATCATTTTCTACCCCTGATAAAGGCGAACGACCGCAGCCATCCGAGCGTCAAGGAAAAACGCACGACCGTGCGATATATAGAGACATGATTTCTGGGTAAAAGAAGATGATCCACCCACCTGCATGAACATTAACACGGCTGGGAATACCCTTCCAGCTCAATATAAATACATAAAAAGGTTAGGGAGCACCATATGCTTACCCCCAACAACAAGAAACGCAAAAGCAAACCAAGACGGGCATAAATAGTGCACATAGCGCAGAAGTGATTGAAGTATCTAGTTGCCTACCTAAATCACCTAGAGGGGGGTGAATAGGTGATCTCTACGTCTTTTGCGGAATTAAAAATTAAACGTAAAGCACAACACACAAAATTAATCACAGCCACAGATAACACCAGGAATTTATAGTGGTTCCCCGTACTTGGGTACTCCACTGCCGGCCTCGCCAATCTAGCACCACAGCTAGACTTGACTACTCACTAAATCTCGGATCAAGAACGATCCTACAGTCTCGGAGTCAAACTCCTACAAACTCAGAGAGAACCTCTCTTACAACTCGGAGAAAACTTCTCCTACAACTCGGAGAACAACCTCTCCTACAACTCGGAGATAACAACTCCTACAACTCGGAGATAACAACTCCTACAATAGATTGAAAAGGGTTTGAACAATACTAAACCAGATCTGAATAACAGTGGCGTTTTCTTCCTTCTTCTTGAATGGCTTTTGAGAACGATGAGGAAGAACAACGATCCTTCAAATCTGTCTTTGGAAATCCGAAACGATCCAATAGAGATTGTAGAACCTGAGCATGGATCAATCGAATCCTTCTTGATAGAAATCGGCAACTCCAAAGAGTAGAACGATCTCCAAACGTAGACGACGGCGAGCAGCGTTTTTCACGTTCTTTTTGATCGGGAGAGAGATTAGGGTTGGAACGATTCTTATTCTTCTCTTAAAAACAATCCTATATATATGGAGAGGAGCAATTTAGGGTTAAATCGGTCTTAAACATACTTAAGATAGCCGTTAGAACCGAAAAGGAGCGATCACGATCCGTCAGAACAGAGAAATCGAAACAGAAAAAAAAATTACGGACAGAAGTCTCGAGACATAAGGGATCTCTCGAGACATAAGGGATCTCTCGAGACATGAAACGGAGAGAGCAGGAAAGGGATGTCTCGAGAACTCGATGATCTCTCGAGACACTGCAAAGAATTCAGACTTAAGATATCTCGAGACAAACACGATCTCTCGAGACATGTCTGATCTCTCGAGACATATCCTTAGGAAAAAAATGTTTCACAAAAATTTCTTTTCTTCTCTTGAACACATGCTGCAGCCGCACTCCAAAGTCTTCAATAGTCTTGAAAAAGAAGTGTACCCCAATAGTGAGATCACACATGAGTCATCACCATGTTTCATATAATGAGGGATTACATTTTACGAAACTGTGTTTGCAGACCCATTGTGACCTGACATTGGCTTACACTTAGCCATGATAATCTGCAAGACAATACTAGAAAAGCATATCAAATACAAAAGCAATTCAATCTTAGTTTAAGGGTGACTTCTCACAAATCAAGGTAATTGTGAATGCAATTTCCAACAATCTCCCCCTATTTGTAGAAGTCAGAACCCTGTACACTAAGTTGAATTACAGCAGTTAAAGAATAAATATGCTACACTACACACAGATATAGAAATGAAAAAGTAAAGAACATCAAAACATCAAATATATATATATATATATCTAAATTGAATTGTTAAGAAGACTTGATGTTCACTAAATCATAATGAAAACAAAATATGTCTTGTCAGCATCATCATTATCATCCTTCAAGACCTCCTTTTCCTCTTTTCTTCTTGTCTGGAGAAAAAGGCATGAGGCTTGGGATGGTAAAACGGAGGAGGTTCCGGAGCATCAGCATTATTATAACCAAACGCTCTGAAATGAATCCTTCGCTTCCTTTGAGCTGTCTCATGTTTTTCCCATTCTTGAGAGCTGTAGCATTCAGATCTGTTCATTTTATCTTCATGAACTAACTTGTAGGTTTCAAGAATAATGTCTTTTGAGACTGGGCTCCAGATTTCTGGATAACTTTTCTCATCCTTAGCTTTGCACTGACCTGTAGAGCTAGAACTAGGAACTGATCGACTGGCAGAAGAACCTTCACCAAATTTTCTTTTTCCTTTGGTCCCAGCCCTATCTGATTGATCTTCAACTATAGGAGCCTTCCCAAGTAGTTCTTCTGGCCTGGGAGAAAACTGTGGAACAGGAACATCTGGATCAATCGCCAACTCAGGAAAAATCTGATTATGAAGCCACGTTGCTGTTTTGAATGAATAAGCATTAATATCAGCAACTTGCTTCATCATCCTAGAAGAGAACTGCTCAAACTGAGAATTCCATGAGCTTTGAAGAGTAGAAACGGAGCTTTCAATCAAATCTATCATTTTAGCTACTATATTTTCCTCCCCCTTTCTGACTTCTACAGATAGGGTTTGGAGAGTATCATCTTTGAACTTTCTGACTTCATCAACAATTCTGAACGTATTGGCTTCAGCCTTGTCAGACACTGATTCATGAAGCTTTGTCAGTATAACTGTCTGAGTCAACACTGTGCCTACACCTTCAGTTGCATGATCAATTTGCTTGCTCCCTAGGCTCATCAAATCAGAGAGATTTTCATAATTGGATTTTATCTTAGCTAACTCTCTGCCTAGTTCACTTTCAACTGAGGCAATTTTCCTGTGAACAGTTGTCAAAGAATTTTCAAACTGTGCACTCTGCTTCTTGAGCAGTGCTTCAATCTTTCCTAGAAGAGAATCTTCTGCACAGCCTAGCTCATCTGGAGCATTCTTGGTTGTAACAAACTCTGACTCCCCCTCAACATGTACTAGGGGAGGTGACAATTCATGAACTGACATGACATCATCATCATCTATGTTAAAAACAAAATCAGTACCAGACCCTGCCTGTTGGCCACTAGGACTGTGCTCTTCAGATACTGGAAGGGATTCTGTTGGAGCTGATGAGGATTTACCTTTGGCTTTTGAACGGATTGGCAGCTTGGCACGACTTGAAGCTTTAGAGCGAGTTCGAGAGGAAAGTGGCAATGATGTTACCAAGGGTGCTTGATCTTCAGAAGAAGGAGCTGGAGTTTCTGCTTCTCTTGCAACTGCAGATCTAAGAGTCTCCCCCTCAGAAGGAGCACCAACCGTTTCCGGCTTCTTGATCCGAATGTCCCATCTCTGCAAGGAGCTGACATCGATCTTCTTAAGGTGATGGATAACTGTACCTTTGGACATGTTGAAAATAGCAGGGTTAAACTGATTTAGAAACAGTGAGATAATCCGGGCAAAGTTAGGAGTGTTTATGCAAGCTTTGATATTTGAGAATAAGATTGAGGCCCAATCTCTCTTCTTTCCAGTAACAATGCCAATCATCAACAGAAACATCTCTTCAGACACATGTCCTTGAGAGCCTGTCTTGCAGAATAGTGCCTTTGAGATAATGTCCAGCAGGAGCTTCCCCACAGCATTCAACTTATTCCTCTTAACTGTAGAGAAATCTGAATCAAGACCACAGAACCTTGTTGTAGTCAACCAATCAGTGTCAACTAGCTCTTCTTCAGCTTCCACTTCAGACAACTGCAAATACTTAGCGAGAGTCTCTGGAGAGACTTTGATTTTGATACCCTTAACGAAGGAGATCAACATACTTCCTTCCTTGATTGGCTTCACATTGATGAAGAATTCTTCAACCTCTTCAAACAAAATCCGGCAAGGATGCTCGAGAACGAAGGTGAGACCAGCGGCATCAAGCAAACAAAACAGAGTCTTGAAATCATCGGATAAACTCGCAAGACCTAACCGAATTACCTCGTTGCCGACTCCAATTTTCGGATGAGGAGAGGGAGCCATAGCAACAAGAGGGAGGGAGAGATGCCGACGGAGAGAGCTGAAGCACGAGGAGCCACCGAGAACCACCGACAACCGCCGAACCGCAGAGTTGAGTCGCGGACGATCACTGCTCGAGAGGGAGACGAAAGGTCGAGGAGGTCTCGGGAGATGACTCGCGTGAACATCATGTTTCCGATTTCGTATATATATATATTTTTTGATTTTTCGAAAAATAGAAAGTTAGAAATAGTAATTAGCGCGTACCTGTCGTTTGGGATTCTTAAAAAAAAAACTATGTCTCGAGACATCGGTTATGTCTCGAGAGATACACCGTGTCTCGAGATCTGCTTCTTGTCTCGAGACATGACTTGTCAAAAGAGAACTTCCTGTCGCCAAGGTTTTGATTGACTTGACCATTACTCCATGTTGAGCATTCCAAGTTCCGTCTTGAAGAAAGAGAACTTGGTCTCATCCAGTGGCTTCGTGAAGATGTCTGCAACTTGCTTATCCGTGGGGACATAACTCAGATTTATGTCACCCTTCTCCACATGCTCCCGGATAAAGTGATATCGTAGCTCGATGTGCTTTGTCCGACTGTGAGAGACTGGATTATTTGCGATAGCAATTGCACTGGAAGAGTCGCAAAACATAGGAATGTCTTTGAGCTTCATGTTGTAGTCTTGAAGTTGATTTCTTATCCAGAGAAGTTGTGCGCAACAACTGCCAGCAGAAATGTATTCCGACTCGGCGGTTGAAATTGCAACACAATTCTGCTTCTTGCTACTCCATGAAATAAGTCTCCTTCCGAGGAATTGACACGTCCCAGAAGTGCTTTTCCTGTCGTCTTTGCTACCTGCAAAGTCTGCATCTGAAAAACCAATTAGTTCACTATCATTACTTCTTGGGTACCATAAGCCAAGATTTGGTGTGCCTTTAAGATATCTCAAAATTCGCTTTGCAGCAGTATAGTGGGATTCCTTAGAGTTCACCTGATATCTAGCACAAACACATGTAGAGAACATTATATCAGGTCTACTGGCAGTAAGGTAGAGCAATGAGCCAATTATGCTTCTGTACTTGGTTTCATCAAAAGGTTTCCCTTTCTCATCCTTGTCCAGAGACGTAGCTGAGCTCATTGGAGTCCTCATAGAGGTTGCACTCTCCATTCCAAATTTCTTAATCAACTCCTTAGTGAACTTTGTCTGAGAAATGAAGATTCCATCTTCAGACTGTTTCACTTGAAGTCCTAAGAAATATTTCAGCTCACCCATACTGCTCATTTCAAATTTCCCTTGCATAAGTTTAGAAAACTTTTTGCAGAGGTTATCATCCGTAGAGCCAAATATGATGTCATCGACATAGATTTGCACTAGCAAAATCTTGCCTTTTACTTCCCTAAGAAATAATGTCTTATCTATCTTTCCTCTTGTGAACTTGTTTTCAAGAAGAAAGTTAGACAGCGTCTCATACCAAGCTCGAGGAGCTTGTTTCAAACCATATAAAGCTTTTTGTAATAAATAAACATGATTGGGAAGATCAGGATTAACAAAACCTGGGGGTTGTTCAACGTATACTTCCTCTTTAATGTCTCCGTTTAGGAACGCGGATTTGACATCCATTTGATATACGGTGAAACCCTTGAAAGCAGCATAAGCAAGGAAGAGTCTGATCGCTTCGAGCCTTGCTACTGGAGCGTACGTCTGATCGAAGTCGATGCCTTCCTCTTGTCTGTACCCTTTTGCTACAAGTCTGGCTTTGTTCTTTATGATTGTTCCTTCTTCATCCAGCTTGTTTCTAAACACCCACTTTGTTCCTATGACATTTTTGTCTTTTGGTTTTGGAACAAGTGTCCATACTTTACATCGTTTGAACTGATTCAATTCTTCTTCCATAGCAATTATCCAGGATGGATCTTCATTTGCCTCTTGGAATTTCTTTGGTTCGACCTGCGAAAGAAAACTTAAATGCATATTTTCGTTAATGGTACCTCGTCTTGTTCTTATTCCTTCATGAGGATCTCCTATGATTTGATCAACTGGATGATCCCTCATGTGTCGTAGCCCGAGGTTTCTTGCATGATTTGGACCAATAGGAGTTTCTTCTGCTATTGGAGTATCTTCCTCCACTTGGAGTGGCTCTTCATCAGGATGATCTTCTTCATAGATTGTTATTGGGGGAATCTTGATGAAGTGTTGAGAATTTTCTTCAACTGGCTGATCCAAGCTTAAGTCCTGCAGCTTTGAACCTGTGTCTACAGAAGAAATGCTAGAGGAGCTGCTTTGAAGCATGCTCGTCTCATCAAATACAACATTAATAGATTCTTCTACCACCAGGGTTTTCTTATTAAAAATACGATAAGCTTTACTATGGCTACTATAGCCTACGAAAATGCCTTCAAAACTCTTTTCACTAAACTTAGTTTTGTAATGCTTTCCATTGTTTAGCACAAAGCATTTACTACCAAAGATTCGAAAATAAGAAATGGTCGGTTTCTTGCCTTTTAGAAGTTCATAAGGAGTCTTTTCATGGTTTTTGTTTATGAGTGCTCTGTTTTGCACATGGCATGCAGTATTGACAGCTTCAGCCCAGAAATATTCAGGTAGTGAAGAGTCACTCAACATGGTTCTGCAAGCCTCAATAAGTGTTCTATTCTTTCTCTCAGCTACTCCATTTTGTTGTGGAGTTCGAGGAGAGGAAAACTCATGAAAGATACCGAGGCTTTCACAGAATTCTGTCATGGCTCCAGATTCAAATTCTGTACCATGGTCACTTCTGATTTTGACCACCGAACAGTTAAATTCATTCTGGACCTGCCTGACAAAACTAGTGAAAGTGTCAAAGGTATCTGACTTATGTTTCAGAAAGAATACCCAGGCAAAACGAGAGTAGTCATCTACAATTACCAATGTGTAGGATTTTCCTCCTAAACTTCTAATTTGCAAAGGACCAAACAAATCCATATGAAGTAGGTATAAACACCTGGTTGAATCTTTGCCAATAATGCTCTTAAAGGTAGATCTTGTTTGCTTGCCTTTTACACATGCATGACAAGATCTATCTTTAATGCACTTAACATCTGGTGCATCTCGCACTAAGTTTTGAGAAAACAATTTATTAATAGTTTTGAGATTTATATGTGCTAATCTCTTGTGCCATTGGTCAACAAGAGATGCACTATCTTTTGCCAAAAGACATACTGGTGTAGAAGATGATATGCAAAGAAAATTTAAACAAAATATGTTTCTACAGCGAATGCCTGATAAAATCGTTTCATGATTTTCAGCCGACTTTATCAAACACTTATCTTTATGAAAATCAACAATGTATCCTTTATCACAAAGTTGACTTATGCTTATCAGATTATGTCGTAATCCTTCCACATAAGCTACATCGGAAAAAGATACATTTCCATTAGAAATCATACCATAGCCTTTAGTTATTCCTCTGTCTGAACCGCCAAAAATAACTTTTGGACCGTTCGCAACTGAAATGTAGTTTTGCAAAAGGCTTCTTGTCCCGGTCATATGCCGAGAGCATCCACTGTCCAAGTACCAGATTGGATTTTTATTGGCCTTTGGACATACCTGCAAAAAATAAATCATTTCGCCTTAGGAGCCCAAACAGATTTGGGTCCTTGGTCCCGTGTCAGTTGAGCACCACGATAAAAGTTAACATTGCGAGTGGTCTGCCTTGCAACGTTCACTTGTGGTCTCCTAGTATACGTTGTATTAAACCAACAATCAACGGCAAAGTGACCAATTTTACCGCAGCACCAACAGTCGAATCTGTTGTACCTTCTCTTTACACTTTCCTGCTTAACTTTTTGAACGTTAGCTCTTGCAGGAGCAGCCCTTTTAGATGAGGATGCCTCATGGGGGCAACACACACAAGGTGGTACTGTCCTCTTCGGCTTTGGTGCAACAGCCTTCACTTTTGGTGCTTTCTTAGCACTCGGACCATGAACAAATGCACCGTACCCTTTCCGATTAATCTCTTGATAGGGTGCTTGAAAAGCACTATCACCAAAGTTTCGGGGAGGAGTCCATTCCTTATGATCATTCACAGGTGAAAAAGGAATTGGTCGTGTGAAATGACCATAGGAACTTTCCAAATCATAAGCATTCGTAGGGAATATGACTCTCTTGAATGCTACAGGCTCTTGATGAGCTTTCCCTTTTTCCTTGGTAGTAGCTTTCTTAGCAACCAGACCATTCTTCTTAGCAATTGTATTTTTTGAAGAATTGCTAGTACTAGCTTCATGTCCTATACCGCTTCCTTTTGCCTTAGTGGTAAAAGTACCAATAATTGGCAGAACAGTTTTAGGTTGAGAGAATGCTTCAACCAACTTCTTCTCAGCCGCAAGCTGTTCCTCCAAGACTTTTATCGAATTATCTCTCAAGGCAAGAGTCTCTTCCGAGCTTTTGATCTTGTCTTTCAAGGCTTGGACTTCCTCTTTGAGAGAAGAAAGTTCTTCAACTTCTTTTCTCAAGTTAGATTCCACCTCCTTGAGAGCCATGATCTCCTTACCCTGAGTTTTGACAACCTTTCGGCACTTGTCAAAGCTTTGGAGCATTTTGGTATATTGAGACATCAGCTCAGATTCATCGTCTGAGAGGTTATCCTTTTGTTCAGCCGAAGCATAATCAGAATCAGATAGGATAGTGTGATCATTTACCTTTCCGGTGTACGGGGGTGCTTCTTCATCATCAGACATAGCCATCAGACCGAAGTAAGCTTCTTCTTCATCACTCGACTCATCGGAGTCACTGTCGCTCAGAGTTTTGGCTTTCTTAGCGACGAAGCTTCTATCTGATTTCTTCTTTCCATGAGTGGATTTCTTGTCTTCTTTTCTTCCACCTTCTTTCTTTTTGTAGGGACACTCAGCAATTATGTGCCCTGGCTTATTACAACAATAGCAAATAATGTCAGAAGAAATGTGTTTGTTCTGTTTGGATTTATACATGTCATTATTGCTTGAGCCCTTCCTGTGATATTCGCCATCACGACGAGAATATTTATGATCCGAGGAAGACGGCTTGTTGTTCATGTGCCTCTGCTTGTTCAGCAGTTTCTTAAACTGACGGGAGATTAAAGAGAACTCCCCATCAGACAGTTCGGAACAGGAGGAGCTGGCTTCCGATTCTTCTTCAATATCAGATTCCTTTTCTCTGATTGGTATCACTGCTTTGCTCTTCTTTGAATTATCTGCCTTCAAAGATAAGGTTCTTTCTTTGCTTGAAGCTCGATTTACATCCTCTTCAGACTTTCGGATGTTCATTTATAATTCATGAGACAACAGCTTCCCGAACAGATTTTGAGGTTCTAGACTTGGCAGTTTTCCAAACTCTCTTATGGCAACAATTTTGCTATCCCAGTCTTTCGTTAGGGAACGCAAGAATTTGTCATTTAGTTCACCGTTTGTGAACTCCTTGTTGTAGTTCCTCAAACCATTGACTATCTTGAAGAATCTTTCGTACGCATCAGCAATGCACTCCTTCTTATTCTGCTTAAATGCCTCGTACTCTTGATTAAGTAGAGACCTTCTATCTTCTCTTACCTCGTCAGTACCTTCCATTAGAACAATTAAGGATGTCCACATCTCTTTGGCTGATTTGCAGTGAATTAAGTTTTGCAACATGGAATCGTCCACTGCACTTGCAATTATGTTTTTAGCCTTCTTGTCAAGAGCAACAAGAGCTATCTCATCCTTAGTCAAATCCATCATTTTCTTAGGTATCTGAACAGTAGGATTTGTTGACGAAGCGGTCATTGGCACATGGGGACCTTCTTCCACAACTTGGAAGATTCTGGGATCTGCAGCTTCCATATAAAAACGGACTCTTTCCTTCCACATAGGAAAGTTGGCCTTGGTGCAGATGGGAAATTTCAGAGAGGATTCCTTGACTCTATCCATGGCTTGCTAGCAACTAGAAGGATGGATCCTGTTCAAGGTGTTAACCTAGCAACGAACAACCTCGCTCTGATACCAATTGAAGTATCTAGTTGCCTACCTAAATCACCTAGAGGGGGGTGAATAGGTGATCTCTACGTCTTTTGCGGAATTAAAAATTAAACGTAAAGCACAACACACAAAATTAATCACAGCCACAGATAACACCAGGAATTTATAGTGGTTCCCCATACTTGGGTACTCCACTGCCGGCCTCGCCAATCTAGCACTACAGCTAGACTTGACTACTCACTAAATCTCGGATCAAGAACGATCCTACAGTCTCGGAGTCAAACTCCTACAAACTCAGAGAGAACCTCTCTTACAACTCGGAGAAAACTTCTCCTACAACTCGGAGAACAACCTCTCCTACAACTCGGAGATAACAACTCCTACAACTCAGAGATAACAACTCCTACAATAGATTGAAAAGGGTTTGAACAATACTAAACCAGATCTGAATAACAGTGGCGTTTTCTTCCTTCTTCTTGAATGGCTTTTGAGAACGATGAGGAAGAACAACGATCCTTCAAATCTGTCTTTGGCAATCCGAAACGATCCAATAGAGATTGTAGAACCTGAGCATGGATCAATCGAATCCTTCTTGATAGAAATCGGCAACTCCAAAGAGTAGAACGATCTCCAAACGTAGACGACGGCGAGCGGCGTTTTTCACGTTCTTTTTGATCGGGAGAGAGATTAGGGTTGGAACGATTCTTATTCTTCTCTTAAAAACAATCCTATATATATGGAGAGGAGCAATTTAGGGTTAAATCGGTCTTAAACGTACTCAAGATAGCCGTTAGAACCGAAAAGGAGCGATCACGATCCGTCAGAACAGAGAAATCGAAACAGAAAAAAAAATTACGGACAGAAGTCTCGAGACATAAGGGATCTCTCGAGACATAAGGGATCTCTCGAGACATGAAACGGAGAGAGCAGGAAAGGGATGTCTCGAGAACTCGATGATCTCTCGAGACACTGCAAAGAATTCAGACTTAAGATCTCTCGAGACAAACACGATCTCTCGAGACATGTCTGATCTCTCGAGACATATCCTTAGGAAAAAAAAATGTTTCACAAAAATTTATTTTCTTCTCTTGAACACATACTGCAGCCGCACTCCAAAGTCTTCAATAGTCTTGAAAAAGAAGTGTACCCCAATAGTGAGATCACACATGAGTCATCACCATGTTTCATATAATGAGGGATTACATTTTACGAAACTGTGTTTGCAGACCCATTGTGACCTGACATTGGCTTACACTTAGCCATGATAATCTGCAAGACAATACTAGAAAAGCATATCAAATACAAAAGCAATTCAATCTTAGTTTAAGGGTGACTTCTCACAAATCAAGGTAATTGTGAATGCAATTTCCAACAGTGATAAAAATAGAAATACAAGCAATTACAGCTTAAAAAGGACATATACAAGAGTGAAAACAAGCCCTGATGAGTCCATAAAATGGTATATAAATGGGACTCATCAACCCGCCAAACCGTCCGACTAACAAAGCTGTCCGCGCAAACCCCCAAGTTGCCAAACCGCAACTCAACATACGGAGTACCCGTTAGTCCAATGCTCACTCTGTTCGCCCAATCAAGGCCGCCTGACCGTAATCACCTGGCTGCTTCTAACCGCGAACAAGCTGCTGACGAACTGAACATAGAATAGTCCGGCAAAGGCAAACCGCCTACCCGCCATGGACTGATCCTTTATTGAAAGCTGAAATGAGCCAAAGAGAAAACTGCCATGTCGCTAACCACGACCTCCTGATGCTACCCGCCGTTGACTGCTACCGACTTATCCACTACGGTCTCGTCTGATCAAATCAGAACCACAAGCAAGCCGTATAACCTGGGAACATAGCAACGATAAATCTCAAACCGCGCGAACAGAAAGTTCTATCAGCACCTCAAACTCGCGAGCACTCACTTACAGTTCTTGTCTTATTTCTTCGATCTGGGGGTCCTATTTATAGTAGAGGTGAGGAGTGCAGTCACCGCCTACATGATTGGAAAACCACCCACAACAGCCACAATGGGTTGCTACCAACTCGCGTTGTTGAAACCGATTTCTCGATCTCTTGTGAAGCTCGGGCCCTCAACAAGTTGAGGGGCAGCTGGCCCTTACTAGTCCCTCGGAAGGAGCAGATCGGGGAATCTGAAACAGACTAAGACCTTAGTCACAGCGAGGAGGTCCCACCACAAACCCGGAAGATCGTTGAGCGCTTCCCCTCCCAAGCCAAAGCTGAGACTTGGGCACCTTGGAGAGCTAGAGAGCTAAAACAAAGTAACCAAGGGAGGAAAAAGCTCAGAGAACTGAGATCGGAATCCTCTCCCAAGGTGCCCTTTAAGGTCTATTTATAGTTTTTGTTCGTGGTCTGTTAATAGCGGAATTTTGCCTTTTGGTTTTACTAATTGCACCCCAATTTGGCCTACTAACAGCCAAACTCCGCTGTTTGGAGGGGCTAACGGCAGGCCACCAGGCGCAGAGGGGTAATTTCGCCTCCTTAGCTTATGGAAAAATGGCCTGTGAAAAGGCTACTCGCGAGAGTCTCCTCGCGAGTATGGCTCGCGAAACCCCTCTTAGGTGAGCACTCTGTGAAGGCCCCGTTCACACCTCTTCGGGCGACATCCACCGAGGCCAGGTCTCGCGTGCCTTCCTGCGAGGTCCCCTTGGCCCTGTGAAAATCTACTGAACTGACTGGAGGATTAAGTTCGTCGAGCTGAGAAGCAAGTTCGTCGAACTGAAACGTGACGCGAGTTCATCGACCGCAGAACAGATTTCGTCGAACGCAGATTTAAGTTCGTCGAATGCAGAAACTTGGAAAGAATCTGGCTCGTCCGCTTTCTCACGAGCGGTCGGCGAGTGCCTGGCTCGCCAACCTTCCTGCGAGCAGTCGGCGACTTCCCAGCTCAACCGCCTTCCTGCGAGCGTCCCTTGAGACTCTGGCTCGCCTTCTGTGTTACTTATACGCCGAACATAGAGTTGAATACGTCGAACTCAAACTAGAGTTTGCTGAACTGAAGACAAAATCCACTGAACTGGCTGGAGGATTGAGTTCGTCGAGCTGAGAAGCAAGTTCGTCGAACTAAAATGTGACGTGAGTTCGTCGAACACAGAATGGATTTTGTCAAACGCAGATTGAAGTTCATCGAACACAGAAACTTGGAAAGAATCCTTCTCATCCGCTTTCTCACGAGCGGTCGGCGAGTACCCAGCTTGCCTGCCTTCCTGCGAGCGGTCGGCGTGTGCCCGGCTCGCCCGTCTTCCTGCGAGCGACCCTTGAGACTCTGGCTCGCCTTCCTTATTGCTTCTCTCGCCTGTTGACTTCTCAATCTATGCCCATCTCCTGGCGAATATCACGGTTGTAGACAATCCCCACTCTTTGCGAGGCTACCTAGGCTCGCAAAGAAACATCCAACCCCCGGTATTCGCCAGCCTCTGGAAGACGTGGTGCGAATCTTTTAGTAGGGCCCAAGCCTGTAGCTATAAATTCCATTACTCCCAGCTGGTGTTCGAACTTTTTCTTCCTCTTGTGAAGCTTTTCCCCCTCGCCGTGAGACATAGTGCGATGTCCAAAAAGGAAGAGATGTTGGCCCGCCTTAGGGCCTCGCAGGCGGCTCAGAAGGCCATGGCAACCGCGCTCGCTTCCTGTGTCTCGCCGCAGCGTGCTTCGCCTAAAAAAATGGCAAAGATCGTTCGGCGCTCGTCCAGCGAAGATGGGTCTTTTCCTCCATCTCCATCCTCCCATGACGAACTCGCCTCGCAGGTACTAATACCAAACTCGCTACTTTAACATCTTTCTTACCTGACATTGCTTCTTCGCTCACAGAACACTCCCCTTGGAGAGAGTACTCTAGAGAAAACAACCACGGAGATTCGCACCTCCACCCCTGGGAGGGTTGACCCCGCATACCGGGTTGCGGGGACCTCTGATATGTGGGCCCCGCCCTCGCAGTCAGGTGAGTAGTTCTCCTCGCCCTCCTTTGTAACATATTTTCTTACTCGCTAAGTTTCCTTGATTCCTTATGCAGTGCCTCTTCTCGCCAATTTAGAGGAGCAAATTCCTCCGCCCGCGGACCCGCCGGCCCAGCCGAATCAGACCATCATCACTCCCGGATTTGGCATTCTGGGGCAGAGGAGCCCAGAGGGACATTTCTTGCAGATCCCAGACTCACTGCTGAAGCCGCGTTCCGCCTTGGTCTGGGGAAGACCGTTACCCCTGCCTTCGTTGATGCATTCCAGGGCTGGCTGGGCTCCTCTCGCCAGCGGCCCAGTACCCAAATTCCCACACCAGGATAGACCATCCCTGCCGAGTGCCACTTCCACCTCCTCTTCGCTGATTTCTATCTTGCATGTGATCCTTCAACCCAGCTTACTGAGTCAGAGCATGGAGAGGTGGAGATGTCGCCACCCCCCTCACCGGGTTAGGTCGCGGACTTTCTGGGGGACCCCGACACCCCAGAGCAAATGAAGAGGCGGGTCACATAGATATTTCAGAAGCACACTTCCATGTTGTAGGAGCTATACGAACAAAAATGGCTGGATCGGCTCGCTTATAAAGAGAGATTTGCTGCGATGGAGGATGCGAACGCACACCTCCTTGCCAAGGTGCGGCCGGTCGACAGCAGCGAGGTGACCTCCCCCGGGGTGCACATCGCTCGGAGCGACGATTGCGCGCCGGTGCTAACTCGCGAGGACCAGTTGGTTCGCGAGTACCACTACCCGCAAGTCCCCCCGCGCTCGGGTGTACGGGGTCGCGGACGCTGGAAGTGGCTTCGTTATTGAAGAGTTTCTCTTGTTAATCTACTGTTGGCTTCCTCTTCCCCTCCTCTTTATAGGGGGATTGAACAATTTGATGATTTGTAATATTAAGACTTTCTTGGATCGCTTGCGAGCCCACTGTTTCTATTTTCATTACGTCCATCGCTATGCCCACTTCGCTCGCTCTTTGCAAACTTCTCTCTTAATAACTATATTTGGTTGCCTTACTCTCGCGACTCGCTCTCGCGGCTTGCTCTCGTGGCTCACTCTCGCTCTACTTCTTTATACAGGTCTTGCTCCCCCCAGAGCTAGCTGGAGGGACTTTCTTTAGTGGGGCGCCAACTCTCCAGGTGCAGATAAGGATCCAGGAGGTTTGAAAAATACAGCGCGGATCCGCTATTCGCAGCCACCGGCTCTTCGTATTCCTCCCTCCAGTTTTATTTCTATAAATAGTCCCCGCATTTATCTTTTCAACCACTGCATTTACTGCTTTCTCTTTGCCCTCTTCTTCTAACCCTCTCGGAGAACCTAGCTCGCTCTCGCTAATTTCGCGATTCTCAGCCTTCTGACATCATGGTCGCAGACGTGGAGGCGGAGTGGTGGGCCAAGTGTGCCAGAGCCTTCCTCGAGGGCCCTTTCTTCTTCGCCAACCTCACCTCGGAGGAGTTTCTTGCCACCGTCGACCAGTATATCCCTCCTAGATTTGTGGCTCGCCGCCCTACTGATCGAGACACCATCAGCGACCGCCCCCTGACGAGCTCGCCATCCCCATTGCTCACTTTGAGAATGGGCTGCGACTCCCCCTCTGGCCTGAAGTGCGCCAGGTATGATTATTCTTTAGACATAGTATTCTTGGCTCACTTCGTGAAGAGTGTTCTAACCCTTGCCGACTCTTCTAGGTACTCTTATACTTTGGAGTTCTATCGATCCAGCTGACTCCGAACGCAATCATCGTGGTGGTCGCGTTCGCCAGCTACCTTCGGGCGGTGAGGATCGAGTTCAGTTTGCTCATCTTCCGCAAGGTATTTTCTTTCCGCGCGTACAAAGACGAGACGGCTCACTTCGCGAGCCAGCACGTCACCATCTGCGAGACGGTGAATAAGTCCCACTATTGGACGCATAAATATGTCCTAGTGAAGGGCCCCTACGACAACATCTCCTACTCTCCCCTTCAGAGGGACGATGCCACCTACTGCCCTCCCGCCTCGCTGGGGGGAGACGATGCTAAACTATACCAGTACCTGTAGGGGAAGAACTTCGAGGTAGTCTTCCTCCGGCAGAGGGTGGACACGCTGACGTCCATTCAACAGGGCGAAGGTATGACTCGCCTTCGCAAACATTCCCTCTCCTCTTCTTTCGTGTTTTGCTTACCTTTCTGACATCTTTCCAGGAGAACGCAATCTTCCGTGCAACCCCCCGCACGCGATCCCATCCACCCTTACTACTGGCTCGCTTGCGAGCGTAGCTGCTGAGGCGTGCCGCGATCGCCTGAGCTCTTTGTCCGGAAAGAAACGCCCACCTCCACCAAGCCGGCCCGCCTCGCAAGGGTTGGCAAAGAAGACAAGGAAAGCCCCCCACGCACCTAAGGGGAAGGATGTCGTGGATCTGTCCGAACCATACATCTCCCCCTCTCCTTCAGCGAGCCAGAAGCCTGCTAATGAGAGTGGCAAGCCAGGTGGTTCCGCCGAAAGGCCCAAGCCGACGAGCCACAAGAACTTCAGGCTCGGCGCAAAGCTCCCAGATGCAGTTAGCGAGCCGGTGCTCACGTGGGAACCTGAGCAGAATAAGATCGTCTGCTCCTCCCTCCTCCCCTCCTGGGTGGAGAGTGACAAAATCGGGGGCGAAGCGTTCGCCCTAGCCTTCAGACTCTACGGCCGTGAGGACGCCTCCCTCTTCAGGGCCATCACGCAAAAGGGGCTCGTACATGAGGCCATTCGAGCCCAGTTCCTAGCGACAGAGCTTACCCATATGGTGGGCCACCGGTACTTCACAACGGATAGGGAAATCAAAGAGCTCAATGGCGAGCTCCGAAAGTCCGCGGACGAGGTCACAGAGCTTAAGGGAAAGCAGGGCATGACTGAGGGCCTCTTCGTGAGCCTTCAAGGCGGCCTGGTAAGTAATGCCTGCAAAGAGTTTTTCCCTGTCTCGCTACCCTTCGCCTCTTTCTAACCTCCTTTCTGCAGGATGTCGAGTCCGTGAGCAAACTTACCGCGAGAATCACTGACCTGGAGATGGAGAATTCCTTCCTCAAGGCTCAGGTTCTTGATCTAACCATGGCGGTGCTCCACCTACCTCCTTCGCAAGCTAGGGCCTGCGGCCAGTCGCGAGATAAAAAGGAGGCCGCCCGAAAAAACTCGAATGGGATTGCCGAACTTGTCTTTGACACCCTTAAAGGTGCGGACCTGATCGCTTACCACGGAAGACGTCGTCCCCGACCTGTTCACGCCGATCACATGGGCAGAAGATCGCGAGAGCGAGTGAAGGATTCTTCAACAGGCAGCTTTGACCCCTTAATTTTTCTAAGTGAGAAATTTTTGCTTTGGTCGGCGAGTTCGCCATTGACTATAAAACCTTTTGATCAATGATATAGAAATATTTTGTATATCTTGTGAATGTCATTTCCTTTTTATTTCATTACTCGCACTTGTTTAAAAACTTGAGGTCCGGAGATGAAGTGAAATAATACGTCAAACACACTTCACAAAATCTTTACAAAGTATAGCACAACAGTGACAATGAGAAGAACGAATAGTACTATGGTATTGACTATCTCTTTACAATGCGAGGTATACATGGCGAGACACGATTCATAAGAATCACGGAGGAGAGAAGCACAAAACACAAGTGTAAAACAAGCCGCAGCGACCTGACACTTGAGACCGCCAGACCGCGCGAACAGACAAGTCGGATGGAAGCCGCTGAGACCACGCGAAAAGAGTACAGACCGCACCTGCCATACCGCAAACCCAGACCGCCAACTCGCTGCTTATTCCTTTGCTGAAAACAACCAGTTCGCACTTCTTGATCGCCCGGACCGTACGGTCTTGATCAAAGAAGAACCCGCGAACACTGAACAAGAACTGCTTCCTGTGATAGACTGTAACTCAAGACCGCCTGACCATTTAAGACCGCCTGATCAACTGAGTCCGCTGCACAGACCGCGAACACCTAAACACAGTCCGCCCGGAATGGTTTATTCAAAGCTGGATGAAGGAGACAAGCTGACTGTGAGCTGCAAACCTCTTAACCTACGAACACAGAAACTAGTCAGACAAATATCTCAGACCGCACGACCTCAAAATGAGACCGGCACAATCAAGCCAACTTTGAGTTCTTACAGTTCTCGTGGTTAATGACGGGCCCTGCATCCCTATTTATAGGCGGGTGGATAGATGTCATCACCGCTCAACCGGGATACAATAACCGCCAATCAGATCGCGAGCGGTCTCGCAAAGCAGACCGCCCGAGCTCGACATAGCTCTCAGCTCCTTTATTAAAACTTGCGGTTTATAATCAAACTGCCCGGTCACTGCGGTCTCAACAAGCAGACTGCCCGGTCTTATTGCAAAGCAAAGAAATTCTTCAGAAACCAGACCGACTAGAATAGTCATCAGACCGCCCGGTCACTGCAAGAAGACAGACCAAGAATATCTAGCCGTCTTTGGACAAGTCGCCAGACCAACCCGCGCAAGCTGCCCAGATAGAAGTGGCGGTCTCCCAGATCAGACCGCTCAGAACAATCTGCTTGAGACATAACCGGCCAGAAAACCAGCGCAAACCGCGCTGTCTCTGCGGTCTCCAATCTTCAGACCACCCAGCTCAACTTCACTTCCACTTTAAAAATTTAACACTCCCCCTTGAAGTGGGAAGTGGAAATCAGCCCAAGCAAACTCCGCAACCGACCAAAAGGTCCCTTTGCCAGCGGCTTAGTGAATATGTCAGCAACGTTCTCCTTGCTCTACACATGCTCTACAATCAGAGATCCCTCCAACACCTTCTCACGAATGAAATGGTGATGAATCTCTATGTGCTTCATACGCGCGTGACAAACTGGATTGTTCACCAGTTTAAGAGCACTCTCATTGTCACCATGTAACAGAGTAGGACCTCCCACCTCCCTATGAATGTCCTCCACCAACCTCCTAAGCCAGATGGCTTCTTGAGCCGCCAAAGCCGAAGCTTTATACTCCGCTTCCGTGGTAGAGACAGACACAGAATCCTGCTTCTTGTTGCACCATGATATAGCTATAGAGTCCGTCATAAAGACGTATCCAGACGTCGATCTCCGAACATCCGAATCTCCTCCATAATCAGTGTCCATGTACCCGTGCAAGCAAAAGCCTGAATCTCTCCCGTAGAAGAGACCCAAATTCGAGGTGGATTTGACATACTTCAATATACTCCTAGCAGCCATAAGATGAGGCTTCAGAGGCTCTGCCATAAACCAACTCACCTTGCCAACTGCATAAGCAATATCTTGCCTCGTGATCGTCAAGTATATCAAGCTTCCGACCAAAGCCCAGAACACCAAATGATCGGTAAGAACCTTCCCTTCATCTCGACGAAGATGAACTCTAACCTCCAGTGGAGTAGAGCTGCTCTTCCCTCCTTCCATTCTGAATCTCTTCACGATTCGATCCACATAGCCCTTCTGGGAAACGAGCATACCGCTCTCTTTCCTCTCCACTTCGAGCCCAAGAAAATGGTGGAGCTCGCCCAAATCCTTCATCTCAAATCTGATAGCTAGCTCACCACGAAGCCTAGCTACCTCCTGTTGGATCGGTAGGCGCCCTTAGAGGTGGGGTGAATAAGGGTTTTAAAACTTTAGTGATATTTTGAAAAGCTTTGTAATAATGCAAGACAAAGACAATAAGGAGTCAAGTAAAACAATTGAAATAAGTAGAGACATGCTTTATTAATATCAAATATGGTTTTACAAAAGTTGACTTCTATAACGCTAGAAATCGGTGGCGATGAATAGTAAACTCTTTTTGTTTTCTATCCCGACTCGCATCCCCACGAACCGGTGGCCCTAACCTATCCTCCCCGGATCCGGCCTCATGCCGCTCTAGCCAACCCTTCCCCGGATGTGGCCTCGAGCACCCCCTAGACCTAGCCTAGATCTAGTCGCCAACACGAGGCGAGTTTCCCCCTAAGTCCTACCCAGACCTAGTCTCCAACACGAGGTGATTTCACTAACCATTTACAAGAAAGATATGAAATGAAAATAAATAAAAAACTCCCTCTTGATGAACTTCTGAAGTTGGATACGAAGATCCGCTGCAGAATAAGTGTTGTAGAAGCGGACTTTGATTGGAACCGGCGTGATGAGATTCTCCTTCAGAAGTTTGCAGAACTTTGGTAGGACATCAACTTTCGGCCAAGATAGCCTCTGGAATTCTAACACTCTATCTCTCTCTCTCTAATCTCTGTAATGTCTATCTGAAACAAGAGAAGAGACGTCCTTTTATAGCCTCAGCGCTAGCACCTGCGCTAGCGGTACCGCCGGCGCTATCCCATATTAGGACACATTCTGCGCGGCAGAATCTTCAATCCGAGGAAACAATTCTCACTTGCCTACTGTGCTCCTCGCTATCGCCTGCACTATCAGATATCGCCTGGCGCTATCTCCTTCTATAAGTTCTTCCGACAATTTCTCATAAGCCAATATTTCGTCGAATGAGATTTCGTCGAGCACCACTAAGAGTTTGTCGAACGAATTTTTGTCGAATGAGATTTCATCGAACGCCACTAAGAGTTCGTCGAACGATAGTTAGCGTCTGCGCTAGTACTACCTCCAGCGCTAGTAGGTGTTTTGGATTTGATGGCTCAACTTTGGGGGCAACCTTCTTATGTAATCCTTGAGTCATGTGGACTTTGTTATCCTGCACACTTAAACACACAAGATCAAATACACATAGGTTTTGTTATTCTCAAACCTAGAAGATGCGGAAGACCATGTTCCAACAAACTCCCCCTTTTGATAATAACACAACCATTAATGATAAATTAGAGCATTAATATATATAAGCATGAAGAAACATACTTGTGTGTGTGTGAGAGTGATGACTTAGGATAGTTAACGATTTTAGCATTTAGAATTGCTCCCCCTAAATACTTGCTCCCCCTAAGTGAATGCTCCACTAATATGTAAGCTACCATCTTAATTAAGCATATTAGTTTTCTATTTGGATAGTAGATTATATTTATCATGATAGATCTCCCCCTTTTGTTATTAGCAAAAGCGGGTAAGGAGACACCACTTAAAAGTTGCTAATAAGATAAAGGCATGATCGAGCTTGTAGAGAAGGAAATGATAAGGAGTTTTAGAATTCTTTTCATTGAAATAGATCAGAGTTTGAGTATCACAATATTTTCATAAATCAGAGTTTGTAGCATAAACAAATACAAGGTAAATGTAAAGTTGCGGAAGACTTAGAAAAAATACAAGCAAACATCTTTTGTAAGACATGATAATTAAAAAATATAGGAGTTTAATTTTATAAAGAAGATGTTTTGTAAATCATTGTGCAAGTATAATCTTTATATTCAATAATAAAATAACCAAGCATGAAACAATGTTATCAAAAAGAGAGTACTACAATGTTATGTTAATTCACAATTTCAAAACACACTAAACATTGTAGAAAGCATGCTAGGTTATCTAGTGCATTTCATAAATAAAGAATAGTATAGAATTAGTATTAGGATCCAATACTCATGAAAAGAAGCGTTATGGAAGATAATGATGTGCACAAAAGTGTATTTTTGAGTAGAGTAAACACATGTTTTAATCAAAAATACAAGTAATATGTAAAGTAAGAGCACAATAAAACACAAATAAGTTTACTTCCACAAACTTCAATGCACAACAAAAATGTACAACTACCAAGGTGCTTTGCACACACAAAGCTCATTAAGACTTATCAGGGTGCAAAGTAGTGCTTGGGGGATCACATATTTTTATTTTTAGTTTTGAGACTAGTGATCTGGTGTAATTAAGAGTAAGTGGTTTTTATTTTGAAAGAGAGATTTGATTTGCACAAGATACTTTACTATTCTTTCCAAGGAGCTCAACCTCACAATGCTTATTAAGACTTATCAGGAGGTTCAAGTAGTGCTTGGTGGAGTTATCTTTGTCACTTTATTTTATGATTTTTGTTTTGTACAAAGTTCTCTGAATACACTTGTTTTGCAAACCAATATAATTTATGAAAAAAATAACCACTTTTCTTAATTTTTAAAAGTGCAAATAAAGGAGTATAGGTAAGATACTTGTGCAATTTTAATTCATTGTACTAATACAAAACATACACAATCATTCTTAGATTAAACACAAATGTAGACAATGCCAAAATAAGTGAGTGAATAAAGATCATTATCAAACATAAAACATTTACTCATACTTAGAGGCATGCTAAGCTTAGTTCTACACAACTTTTAAATGATACTTGTTGCACATATTAATAGATATATCAAAGCATGATGAAAACAATGTTAAATTAGTTTGAAAAGATAAATTGCAACATTATAGAAATTCTAAAGAATAGATTAAATCATGCTTGATTTTCATAGGAAAAACCATACAGTTTTTTTTGATAGTTTTAATGTTTTATATTTTTGTATTTGATTTTTGCAAAAAGACAAACTTTAAACAAATGGCAAAAACAAAAAGGCAAAACATAAAATTTTTGTAATTTGGTTTTTGTATTTTTGTATTTTATTTTCGCATAATAATAAACTTTAAACAAAAAGCAAGACATTTTTTTTCGTAATTAGGCTTTTTTATTTTTGTATTTGATTTTTCAAAAATAAAATATAATCATAAGTGCAAGAATAAATATTACATATAGATTAATATATTTTTAAGAAATTTTCAGAATTTTAAAAATTCAGAAAAATGAATAAGTACGCTAGCGCCGGCGTTAGCGCTAGCGCGGGAAACAGTACACTATTTTTTATGATTTTGAAATTTTTAATTTTTGATCTTGATTAAGTGTCCCAATAGTACTTTCATGCTGAAATTTCAGATTTTTAAGAGATGTTTTCGATGGTTAAAAATTGCAAAATTGTGTTTTGTGAATGTGTTTTAACTCGAAAGATCTAGGACACCTAACTCAAGTCGTAATAATCGAAATCTTGCATTGGGAAGAGGTTTAGTAAATATGTCAGTGAGTTGAGAGTCCGCGCCAATGAAACTTACTTTTACATGCTCTTTCTTAATGTGATCCCTAATGAAATGATGACGAACATCGTAGTGTTTGGATCTAGAATGGTGTATGGGATTATATGTGAGATCTATTGCACTTTTGTTGTCACATTTAAGATCAATGTTTTTAAGATGAAATCCAAAATCCTCAAGTGTTTGACTCATCCATAATGCTTGTGCACAACAACTACCAAGTGCGATATATTCGGCCTCCGTGGTGGAGAGTGCAACCGAAGATTGTTTCCTACTAGACCAAGCTACTAAAGAGGGTCCTAAAAAGTGACAAGTACCACTAGTGCTTTTTCGATCTAGTGAACACCCGGCGTAGTCCGAATCGGAATTGTCGTGGAGTGTGAATGAATCATTGTGTGGGTACCATAATCCTAATTTAGATGACCCTAATAGATAACGAAAAATATGTTTTACCGCTTTTAAATTAGATTCTTTTGGATTGGCTTGAAAGCGAGCACATAAACATACGGCAAACATTATATCTGGTCTAGATGCACTTAAGTAAAGAAGAGATCCTATCATTCCTCTATATAATGTTTGATCAATTGAAATTCCGGATTCATCTTTTCCTATTTTTAAAGAAGCACTCATAGGAGTAGAAGCTTGTTTAAGATTTTCAAATCCAAATCATTTAAGCATGTCGTGAACATATTTTGTTTGGCAAATAAAGATACCATCAGTTCGTTGTGAGATTTGAAAACCAAGAAAATATGATAGTTCTCCTACAAGACTCATTTCAAATTCATTTTTCATTACTAATACTACTTCATTACACAACTCTTCATTAGTGGCTCCAAAAATGATATCATCAACATATATTTGTAAAATAATTAGATCGTTATTATTATGCTTAATGAAGAGTGTGTTGTCGGCACTTCCATAACATACCCGTGTTTTAACAAAAATGATGTAAGTCGATCATACCATGCACGGGGCGCTTATTTTAATCCATAAAGCGCTTTTTCTAATTTGTAAACATGATTAGGGAATTTTTCATTTATGAAACCGGGGGGTTGTTCTACATAAACTTCTTCTTTTATAAACCCGTTTAAAAAGGCACTTTTAACATCCATTTGGAATAATTTTATTCTTTTAAAATTCGCAAATGCCAAAAATATTCGTATAGATTCTAAGCGAGCAACGGGTGCAAAAGTTTCTTCAAAATCTACCCCCTCGATTTGAGAATAACCTTGAGCAACTAAGCGTGCTTTATTTCTTATAATCCTAGATTCACCATCTAATTTATTTTTAAAGATCCATTTACACCGATAATTGGATGATTAGATGGTCTATCTACTAGATTTCAAACTTTATTTCTTTCAAATTGTCCTAACTCTTCATTCATAGCCAAAAACCAAAATTTGTCATTTAAAGCGGTGGAAACATTTTTAGGTTCAATTTCGGAAACAAAGCAAATATTTGAAAACGTTTCATGAAGAGAGGATCGAGTTCTTACCCCAGTAGAAGGTTCCCCAATGACTAGCTCTTTTGGATGATTTTTTGAGAAGTTCAACATGCTTGGAGGTACATATTCAACTTCATTGGACTTCTCCTCCTCTTCTTTGGATGGTTCCTCTTCGTCGTGCTCCAAAGATGGCAAAGGTTCATCATTTGTACCTGTAGAAAGCTTCTCTGCACATGGAGTAAACTCATCAAATTTAACATTAATAGACTCTTCAACCTTACTCGATCTTTTATTAAATATTCTATAGGCTTTACTGGTTGAAGAATATCCAAGAAATATTCCTTCATCACATTTCTCATCAAATTTTCCTAAAGAATCTTTTGTATTAAGAATAAAACATTTACATCCAAATACTTTAAAATATGATACATTAGGTTTCTTTTGAAAATATAGTTCATACGGTGTGAGATTTAGTGATGGGCGAAGCATAACTCTATTCATTATATAACATGATGTGCTTACGGCTTCGGCCCAAAAAGACTTAGGTAATTTATATTCAGATAACATGGTGCGTGCTAGTTCTTGGATTGTCTTATTTTTTCGTTCTACAACACCGTTTTGTTGAGGTGTGCGTGGAGCATAGAACTCATGTTTAATACCTAACATTTCACAAAAAGATTTAAAATTTTCATTTTCAAATTCACCTCCATGATCTGAGCGAATGCATTTTATTTTTAAATCTAGTTCATTTTGAATACGAGTACATAATTTTGAGAATTCGCAAAACGCATCAGATTTGTAAGAGAGAAATAAAGTCCAGCAGTATCTAGAGAAATCATCTATTAGAACGAAAGTGTATATTTTACCACCCATACTTGCGGTGTTAACGGGACCAAAGAGATCCATATGAATTAATTATAGTGGTTTTGATGTAGAAATTTCGTTTTTGCTTTTAAAAGATGATTTTGTAAATTTTCCTTTTTGGCATGGAGAACATAGTGAAGATAAATTTCCATTCAACATAGGCAATCCTCTAATCAATTCCCTTTTTGCTAGTTTAAAAATGAGCTTTATACTGGCGTGACCTGAACGTCTATGCCAAAGTTCTAATTCATCATTTCTGGTAATAAAACATTTTATAGATGATTTGGAAAGATCATGAAATGGAACTATGTAAACATTGTGAATTCTAGGTGCAGTTAGTAACACATCTTTTGTTTTAGGATTAACTATTTTACAAAGATTAGTGGATGATTCAAATAATACGTCTAATCCTTTATCACATAGTTGACTTATAGATATTAAGTTATGTTTAAATCCTTTTACATAAAGAACATTTTAGATAAGAAAAGATTTGTTACCCACTGTACCAACTCCCATGATCCTTCCTTTACCGTTATCACCAAACGTTACGATCCCTCCTTTCTTCTTTTCTAGGCTAAGGAATTTTGCTTTGTTTCCCGTCATCTGCTTGGAGCAGCCTAAGTCCAAGTACCACACGTCCTCCGTTTCCTTAGCCTTCCTGCAAATCTAGAGAGAAGATGAGAGTAAAGATCCAGATACCCAAGAGGTACCACCGATAGAATAAGTGGATTTCTTTGGTACCAAGATTTGTTTTAACGAACGTTGTTTTATATTCCTGCAAGAACTAGAAGTGTGTCCAAACTTAAAACAATTAGCACACGAAATAAAGGGAGTTGAGACCCTTTTCTGAGTTTCCACGTTGCTCTTGTTAGATGATGTTTGAACATTAGAAAAAACAGAAGATTTTTAACACTTGCGCTACCGCCGACGTTAGTGGCTAGCGCTGGGCGGTAGGGTTCACTTTTATATCCGACCCCAAATTTTGCAGAACCATAACATTGGTTTCCCAAAATCATATCAAGGGATTTTTGTCCAATCCCGAATTTTTTTATGGCTATATTGAGGTCATGATTTTATTTTTTAAGAAAAGTATTTTCTTGTACAATCATAACACATTTATTTTCAAATCCCTTTTTGTTATTTTCAATTTGTAAAAGAGAGGTTTTTAGTTTTCTCTCTAAGTCCCCCTTTTCTATTGTAATAGTTTTGTTTTGTGAGAGGGCCTTAGAAAGAGAAACTTCATGTTCTTTTGCCAAAAATAAAGAGTGCTCACACTCTTGACATGAAGCCTTTCTCTTTTCAAGGGAAATCACTTTTTTGTGAGCTTATGATTTTCTTTGATAATAGATTCATTTTCACGATTTAATATAATATTATCTTTTATACTTTGATCATAGGATTTGCAAGTTAAAACAAATTCATCATAGAGTTCTTCGAAAGTAGGAGGAATTACCTTAGTGTCGCTAAGAACACTGGTGTCGTCATCGTTGCTTTTTGCAATTAAGCATAACTTTGCTTCCTCCTCGCTACTTGACTCAGACTCATTTGACTCTTCAGAGGAAGAATCATCCCAAGTTGCGGCTTTCAGTACTTTCTTCTTCTCTTTTGCTTTGTGTTGTTCTTTTTGCTCCTTTTGATACTTTGGGCACTGGCTCTGAATGTGCCCGGTCTTTCTGCAGTGGTAACACTCTGGTGGTGGTCTTTCTTCTTCATCTTCGCTTCCTTTTTCTTTCCTTGATGAAGAGGAAGATCCATTTCGTCGAGTATCCTTTTGTAAGTATTTGCGGAATATGTTCCTTCTTTCCGGATTAATGATGAACTTCCTGAAGTTCTTCACCATGAGACCTTCTTCATCTTCATCATCATCTTCGATGCTCTCCTTCTTTGACTTTAGTGCTAGCGCCTTTTTTTTGGCTCTTTGTTGTATTCGTCATGTTGAATCTGGAGTTCTACCTCATGGGTTTTGAGATTTCCAATTAGGTTCTCGATCTGGAGCGTTCTTAAGTTGTGCGACTCCGAGATGGCTGTCACCTTTGGATTGAACCTTGGAAGTAAGGAATGAAGAATTTTCCTCACCAAGTCCTCGTCAGAGTAGGTCTTTCCAAGTGCCTTTGAAGAGTTGACGATCTTGGTGAAGCGGGTGTACATCGAGTTAATGTCCTCTTCGGTATCCATCCTGAATTTTTCATATTCAAATTCCAGTTGGAATAGCTTTGCATCTTTCACCTGTGATGTACCTTCATGAGTAACTTCCAATTGATTCCAAATATCATAAGCAGTTGTGCATGCAGAAATTCTATTAAACTCAGTCCTATTTAAAGCGCAATATAAAGCGTTCATTGCTTTAGCATTATTTTTACACCTTAGTTTATCATTATCATCCCATTTATCTTTAGGTTTTGGTAATGTCGCCTCTCCCACTACAGTTGTAGGAGGAGAGTACCGAACTTCTACCATGTTCCATACTTCTACATCCATGGTCATAAGAAAACACATCATTCGATTTTTCCAGTAGTTAAAATCTGACCCAGTAAAGAGAGGTGGTCGACTAACCCCTTGACCCTCCGGAAAAGCGAGATCATGAGACGCCATTATTCCCGGTTGTTAAGCCGATTGGAATAAAACTTGGCTCTGATACCACTTGTTGGATCGGTAGGCGCCCTTAGAGGGGGTGAATAAGGGTTTTAAAAACTTTAGTGATATTTTGAAAAGCTTTGTAATAATGCAAGACAAAGACAATAAGAAGTCAAGTAAAACAATTGAAATAAAGTATAGACATGCTTTATTAATATCAAATATGGTTTTACAAAAGTTGACTTCTATAACGCTAGAAATCTGTGGCGATGAATAGTAAACTCTTTTTGTTTTCTATCCCGACTCGCATCCCCACGAACCGGTGTCCCTAGCCTATCCTCCCCGGATTCGGCCTCAAGCCTCTCTAGCCAACCCTTCACCGGATGTGGCCTCGAGCACCCCTATACCTAGCCTAGATCTAGTCGCCAACACGAGGCGAGTTTCCCCCTAAGTCCTACCCAGACCTAGTCGCCAACACGAGGCGATTTCACTAACCGTTTACAAGAAAGATATGAAATGAAAATAAGTAAAAAACTCCCTCTTGATGAACTTCTGAAGTTGGAGACGAAGATCCGCTGTAGAATAAGCGTTGTAGAAGCGGACTTCGTTTGGATCCGAAGTGATGAGATTCTCCTTCAAAAGTTTGTAGAACTTTGGTAGGACATCAACTTTCGGCCAAGATAGCCTCTAGAATTCTAGCACTCTATCTCTCTCTTTGATCTCTGTAATGCCTGTCTGAAATGAGAGAAGATACGTCCTTTTTATAGCCTCAGCGCTAGCGCCTGCGCTAGCGGTACCGCCGGCACTATCCCATATTAGGACACATTCTGCGCGGCAGAATATTCAATCCGAGGAAACAATTCTCTCTTTCCTACTGTGCTCCTCGCTATCGCCTGCGCTATCGGATATCGCCTGGCGCTATCTCCTTCTATAAGTTCTTCCGGCAATTTCGCTTCAGCCAATATTTCATCGAACGAGATTTCGTCGAACGCCGCTAAGAGTTTATCGAACGAATTTTCGTCGAACGAGATTTCGTCGAACGCCGCTAAGAGTTCGTCGAACGACAGCTAGCGCATGCGCTAGTACTACCGCCAGCTCTAGTAGGTGTTTTGGATTTGATGGCTCAACTTTGGGGGCAACCTTCTTATGTAATCCTTGACTCATGTGGACTTTGTTATCCTGCACACTTAAACACACAAGATCAAATACACATAGGTTTTGTTATTCTCAAACCTAGGAGATGCGGAAGACCATGATCCAACACCTCCATCTCAGAATTCCCCGTGACGATCATATCGTCAACGTACAGCAGCACCAAGACCTGAAGCTTCCCCGTCTTCTTTACAAATAAGCTCGAATCAGAATCAGAAGCAAAGTACCCGCAGAACTGGAGTTATTCTGCGATCTTCCCGTACCACGCCTGAGGCGCTTGCTTCAAGCCGTAAAGAGCCTTCTTGAACATACAAACATATCTTGGGTGCTCTTCGGATACAAACCCAGGTGGCTGATCCATGAAGATTGTGAAAATTTCTCGTTTCGATAATTAGAGGAAAAATGGGATCTAGGTCGCAGGAACACTCTCAACCTTTCTGAGCACAAGAAACCAGAAACAAAGAAGAAACACAAGGAATAATATTCAAAACTCTTCTTTACAACTTGAGGTATACATGGCGAGACATGCTTCACCAATACACTCAAAAGAGAGTAACAACAAGACAAACAGAAACCGCCCAAGCGGCCCGACTAGCAAGCTGCCCGACTTAACATGGCTGTCCGCGCGAACTGCCAAGACGCCAAACCGCAACTCAACATACGGACTACCCATTATTCCAATGCTGAAAACTGTCCGCTCGAGCAAGGCCGCCTGACCGCAGTCACTTAGCCGCTCCTAACCGCGAACACTACTAATGACTAGCTGAACAGAAAACAGACTGGCAAGGCAAGCCGCATAACCGCATGGTCTGACTTTATTGAAAGCAGAGATGCAAGACGAAGAGAGAAGCCGCAAACTGCGACCACCTGCTGCTACCCGCCGCTGACTGCCTCTGGCTTAACCGCTGCGGTCTCCTCTGACCAAGTCAGAACCACACATAAGCCGTGCAACTATTCACTGTGTAAGATCTGAGGGAGAGGTCCTAATTATAGGCGCGAGGTGGAGTGTGGTAACCGCCCATAGAGATAGGATAACCGCCTCAACTCGACAGCGGGTAGAAACCAAACCGTGCGACTTAAAGACAAGTCGTACCGGTCAAGCAGAGCACCTATAACATCCCAATTCGAGCTAGACCCCTTGTCAGCGTTTTTGAGTCAAGCGAGTTGACTCGAGCTCGGGGTGTACTAAGGGCCAGGCTTGCACCTGAGCCGGGGAAGTGCGCTCGATGAATGCGGCGAGTACCATTTCTATTCTTTGTCCCGATGTTTGCTGTATCGGGATCCGAGCCATCCGGAGAGCATAATTTGAGCAATAAAACTCGAAGAAAGCGTGTCGCCTTGAAGGAATTCACCTCAGTCAGTTTTGTTAGAATCGTGACGTCCATACGAGTTCAACAAAATTGCTCGCGCTCGATTCTGATGAGAATCGGCGAAATCATAATATGGTTTACAAATAGCATATTTGCCCAAAAAGTGGAAATTGAGCAAATGACTTTGAAATTGACCCCAGTCAATTTCGTTGGACTCGTAATAATAATACGAGTCCAACAATTTCATCAGTTTAAAATGCCTACGTCATTCGACGAGTTTTGACGCGACGCAAAAATTAGGTCGTAAACGTTCCGACAAGCATAAAATGAGCAAACAAACTCGGATTTGATCGTGGACTATTTCGATAGATGCGTATCGGCGAGACGGTCAAAACGAGCCCGTCAGGGACAAAGTCCGAGATCCCTAGAGAAATCTACGCACGCTTGAGTGTAATCCTAAGAGAGCCTCCTATAATATCTTAATAATAATAATAATATGATTATTATTATTAGTATTTATTTATGCGTTTGCTGTATGAGTTAGGGCATTCCCCTCCTCAGCCCGATCTCCCCTCCTCCCATGCTTGCGCCGTCAAGCTCTCCCCTCCCATGGCCGATGTTGGAAACGAGAACCAGCTCCACCACAAAACCGAGCCACTTCATGGCCGGCGATCTCCTCCTCGGCCAAGCTTTTCTCCACGGCAGCCCTTCCATGGTCTCCCCTCTACCATCTCCGACCGCCTCTCCTATGGCCGCACCACCCCATCTGCTCCAAATCTCCATTCTGGTGAGCTTCCTCCGCTCTCCTTTGGTGCTAGCATCTTAGATCACAATAGGAGAGATGAAGGCTCAAGAGAGCTTCTCATGTGAGCTTTAATTGAGTTTCCTTAGGAATACCAAGTCAGAATCTCAAGTTTAGGGCACCGCTCGCCGCGAGGTTCTTGGAATCATTTCTTCTCTTCAAGAGGAAGAAATGGGATTTGATTTGGGGCAAACCCACGGTCGTTGAGGGAGAGTGAGGGGAGTGATATTTAGGGATTTTAAAGGTGAATGCTGGAGGAAGAAGACAACCAGCCACCGTCGGATTTACTTTAGGATCCGTATAATTTTATAGATATAGAAATCTATTTTCTGCGCGTAGCTGAGTTCAAGTCCAGTTTTGGACATGTTCCAGCAGGATTCATGCTTCGGGCTCAACACGAAAGTTGTAGCTCTCGGAAAATACTTCGGGATGAGTGGCTGGAAGTTTTCTGGGGAGCCATGTAGCTCCCTAGGTGTCCCTCGAAAAGGGGTTGTGTTGTTGGCTCATGACTTTAGGTTAGTTAGTTGCTGTCCTGTTTCATACTGCTAGCTTTATGGTCGTAATTGAAGAGGATACACTTGGAGTTGGACCTCGGACTCAACATAAAAGTTGTATCCCTTGGTGTTACCTTTCCCGAATGGGGTGGCATGTAATTTGGGGTGGAATAGAGCTCCCAGAATTTCAGTTTTGATAATCAGCGTCATTGTAGTTTGAATTGCGAAAATTTCGGGATATCTTTTATAATACTTGTCTGATGCTCTTAAAAAAATTGGTAGAAATCAAATTAATGATATTGTGCTGACCCTTGTTGGATTTCATGAGTTTTGGGAGGATACTTGTTGTGATTTTGCCAATCATAGTTCATTCTCGCATTGCACCGTAAATAATAATTGGGAATGCCGATGGGGCTAATATTTGGTGAGAATGGCCATAACAAGCCAGCGGAACTACGGTAGAAGTTTCAGCAAGGCTCGATTTGATATGGGTTCTTATATAAAAAAATTGTCGTAAAATATTATGCTGATTGTGAAACACTAGGATGCTAGTGAAGAAAGAAATATGGAGTCATACTTTATGGTAAAATTCCTGTGCACTTTTGGCAGAGGTATTCATGTGATAATTATGTCTTGATGTAGCAAGTTCGATGTTCGGTTTTGGTAATTTTATTCCACTAGTATATTTGCTACAAATGGATGTACTGACCTAGATACGACAATGATATTAATAACAGAAGGTTGCATATTTGGAATCATACTCATGTTGTAGTGTATTAATGTTATTGAAAGAATACAATTGAATAAAAATGCATCCCTGAACTTGTGGTGAAATTAGCCCGAGGATGAGAAAGGTCAGGAAACATATTGGGTAACCCTTCTAGTGATCTGATACGCCACAAGGTACACAAGTAGTCCTTAGGATCACATAGAGTGTAATCCCATGACTTATACCTTCCACTGCGTTAGAGTTGTGATAACTCTGTATGTGTAGCAGTGCTGGTTGGTGAGGCTTCTAGGGTATGGTTTTATCCTGAGAGGTGAAGGACCCGGTTGGTAGGTCCTTGGATGCTAATTAGCATCGGCAGCAGTTGTATGAGGAGAAATGGAATAATGCTCCTTACGTGAGTCCTTGGGTACTTGATAGCACGGGTGGTGCATGGGAATTTCATGAATGTGCATGGTTTACACATGGTGGTGTGATGATCCTGGTTGGATGATTACTTGTTGCGGGTCTACGGGCTTGCTGGTCGTGACACCAACAGAAGCCGACATTTAGAATCTAGACCAGTTGGGTTGGACTCTTGGTGCTTACCTACCCAAGTCCCCTTCTGTGTCCTTGAAGGCTCAGCATGTTGCGAGCAGTACGCAGGGTCTCCGCTGTATGTTCTTAGCGTCGAGGCGTACAGAGGCCTAGGACTGGTAGTGTTCATACCCTCCTAGTATTGGAGGAGCTCGTTCCACTGTCTCCATCTGGCCACGACGGGAGATGCCTGAGGGGTTAGCTACCTCTCAAAAAGCGAGAACTAAAGGTCTATGTCCACATAGCAAATATGCATGGGTTAGTCATCATATCATAATCATTGCATTGCATTCATCATTCATAATCATAACATTGCACCGCATCGGGTCCATCATATAAATTAATATGGGCTCTTTTATATGATGGGTTCCAAATTGGAAACCTTAACTTATAGGTTTGTATGGGCATTCATATAAGTTAAGTTACGTTTTGATGCTGCTTACTCCTGTTTATATATACTGTTTACTTTTGTACTGATACACTGCTAGTATAGATGTGATTTTACATACATGTTGATACCTCTTGCGGTTACCAGCCTTCTTGTTATACTGTTCATAAGTTAACTGCTAGATTAAGAACTTCATCATATCACCTGCTTGTTATATTACTGTTTATATTGCAGCTCCTCTTCGTTCCCTTCCGCCCTGTGCCTTGGAGTCACCGGGGGAGAGGAAGTGAAGTCACTTAGTCTTTATGACTAACAGTTGTTTCACGCCTCTTTTTAGGAGCGCACCCTGGGGCAGCAGCGCACGGTGCTCCCGCAAGGCGGCTTTCCTGGGCATAGTACTCCCCTTGGCCGTGTCTTGTGTTCCGGGTGGGGGGTCTTACAAATGGTATCAGCTTGCAACGATCCTGAGATAAAGAAGTCCATTAAACCACCAGGCCAACCTGTTAGCTAAATCAGTTTGAGGACAAACTGATGCAGCGGAAGCGGTGGTGTGCTCATGTGTGATTCACATTAAGTATGTCCACTTTTTCCTATAGGAAGTGCCAACCTAAGCCAAACTCGTACCCTTACGTATAGACGCTGGCTCATTCTGAAATAGTAATTGGTATTCCCATTCCAACAATTAGAGTTGGTTTCGCATAGGATTATGCCAACCTAACTAGGATACCACTATGGTTGACTTAGCAGGATATGTCGTGACATACCCTTACCTTATACCGATCACAGGGATGATGTGGCCAAGCAAAAAGTGACCGCAAATGACTAAGGGAAGAGTTCAACGTGAGTGTAAATGCTAGAAACTCACACCCTGAGGTTTCTATCTCAGATATGGAGAAGATATGATAAGAATTTGGATCTAGGGAAGGCACATTTTTGGACGAATGTGTTATATTGGTGGTAGAAGAAACTCAGCCAAAGAGATACGGGGGCATATCTCTTCATTTATTGGGCTAGTTATGTACCGACTTGGGTTCCTTGAGGATTTAAAATCGTTGTAATTTTTGACATGGAAAGTGGGGACCCTTGAAGGGTTAATTCACCTTAAGCAAGGCGGGCTGCTATGGCCATGTTTGGGTTGATAGGAATTTTAATAGCGTAACCCAACTGAACATTGTTTATGTTCTCAATTGGAGAAGCTCATTAAATAAGTTATCTAGGTCACAAGTGAAAAATTTTCTCTACCTCCCCTCCATCTCCTTTCTGGACTCTTTTTCTTATTTAGTAGTATCCTGGATCTTCAAGTGGCTGAATTTCTAATTTGGTTGACAAAAGTTTTAGATTGTTGAGTGCTTGATCCTCTGGTTTTTGTTAGCAAAATTTGGGGTTGTTTGTGGTAATTCCTCTTGGTTGTTAGCAAGGTTCTCTATAATTTTTTTATGGCAGTTTTCCATATCTTGGTTAGCAAAAATTCTGAAATTTTCGGGTGAGGGCTACTATGTAGTACCCAGTTGGGGTTTTAATTGGAAGGGGCTGCTATATATATACTCTAATTGGTCTTTATTTAGGGGCTGACTTATATAGTTTCAGTCTGGAATTATGTTGGGCTACTACTTTTAGACCTATCAGAATTTTGTTTGTGGCTGCATTACCTGGTTTCTTTTGGGGAGCTCATGCTAGTGGAGTTCCTAATCCCTGCTACCCGATAATTTCTTGGAGGCTTATGTTGGTAGTTTCTTTTTTTGTGTTTTGTCCCGTTCATTTCATCTATCTAGTTTCCCTTGGGGAGCTTATTTTAGTGCCATCGGATTAATGCTTGGGGGATTTGTTGGCAGATCTTCTTTATATATCTTAGACTCCTGATGACAAGATCTGTATGGGGGTTATGTTAGCAGATTTCTTGGGGGTTTATGTTGGTGGGTATTAGTTAATTTCAGGGTTATCTCTGGTTTCTTTTTTGCATCAAAATCTGGACTCATCTTTTGGGTTTAAACCGAGTAATTCCTGATTTAATTTTGTGGCTAAAATCTGGGTTCATATGCTTGGTTCGAATCGACTAATTCCTGATTTTATCTGGGTTCTTACACTTGATTCATATGTTTGATTTTTGCAAAAAAAAATCGGGAGTCATGTACTTCATTTTTTGCTAAAAAACTTGATTTATATGCTTGATTTTTGCTAAACTTGGATTAAGTCGGCTAATTCTTGATCAAATTCATGGCTAATCTGGATTCTTGGCTAATCTTGATTTTTACTAAACTTTGATATTTGATTTAGATACTTGCTTCATAAACTTGGATTAAGTCGGCTAGTTCTTGATCAAATCCATGGCTAATCTTGCATATTCCGTTAGCAATGGTTTTGCAAAAAAAAAATCTGGATTCTTTTAGGCTTGATTTAATTGGTTGGTTCATTTGTGTTTGTGGCAAGTCCTGCATAATTCATTATTAGGAGGCTCGGTTGGGATTTGTTTTGTGGTTTTGCTAAAACCTGAACTTGTCATTAGTTGGAATTTGGAGGGTGGCATGTACATGCTCGGCTAAATTCTGCACTTGTCATCCTCTACTCTTGTCATTTTCTGCACTTGTTATTCTCTGTACTTGTCATTTGTTGGAAATTTGGATGGTTGTAGGTATATTCTCGGCTAAAATCTAGTTAGCTTTATTTCTGAATATTATTGTCTGGCTGAGCTCTGGATAGATCTAATTCTGATTATATATATATACTGGGTAAAAAGTATGGATGTTTTGGTGGCTAATTTTCATGAAATCTTGTTTGTTAATTCTCAACGGGTTGAGGAACCAAATCCTAAATTCCTTGGGCTTGTATGTTTCTTAAGAACTCTAAATCTTCTATATGTATATATATATATATATATATATATATATATATATCTTTTGTTTGTTTCTCCCCCTTTTCTGCAAGTGAAGTTCTGTCTATGGCCTTCCTTGTGTTCTGATAGATTCTCTCGGAAAAGTCGTTTTCTGTGTATTCTCGGAAATCAAGTTCCGTCTTGTGCCTGTTGATTCATGTTTATATCATAGAACCTGTACAACGATATAGAAGTTGGTAGTGGTAGCCTGTTGCATCGTGGTTTTATAAATGAGTAGCCTGCTTGATGTCGTTCACACCAAGTACTTGCTAAATGCTCTCTTGTCTGTTGTGGGCTTGAGATTAAAACACAACATAATCAGTTAGACTGATGTAGTGATTTTTGAAATAGTGTGTGTCATAATTAGTTCGTATGACATCATAAGGCAAGAGTGCGCATGGAATCTAGATTCTATGTATAAACCACAATAATTGAGAATGCATATATAAGCTTGAAATTATTATGGATGAAGTGCCCATGAATGAATATGATGTGTATATTTTACACTCATCCAGAAAATCCTCATAGCATCAACCTAATATTTCGGGGACGAAATTGTTTCTTTGTTTATTGGATTTGTAACATCCCGATTCGAGCTAGACCCCTTGTGAGCGTTTTTGAGTCAAGCGAGTTGACTCGAGCTCGGGGTATACTGAGGGCCAGGCTTGCACCTGAGCTGGGGAAGTGCGCTCGATGAATGCGGCGAGTACCATTTCTATTCTTTGTCTCGATGTTTGCTTTATCGGGATCTGAGCTGTCCGGAGAGAATAATTTGAGCAATAAAACTCGAAGAAAGCATGTCGCCTTGAAGGAATTCACCTCAGTCAGTTTTGTTAGACTCGTGACGTCCATACGAGTTCAACAAAATTGCTCGCGCTCGATTCTGATGAGAATCGGCGAAATCATAATATGGTTTGCAAATAGCGTATTTGCCCAAAAAGTGGAAATTGAGCAAACGACTTCGAAATTGACCCCAGTCAATTTCGTTGGACTCGTAATAATAATACGAGTCGAACAGTGTCATCAGTTTAAAATTCCGACGTCGTTCGACGAGTTTTGACGCGACGCAAAAATTAGGCCGTAAACGCTCCGACAAGCATAAAATGAGCAAACAAACTCAGAATTGATCGTGGACTGTTCCGATAGATGCGTATCGGCGAGACGGTCAAAACGAGCCCGTCCGGGACAAAGTCCGAGATCCCTAGATAAATCTACGCACACTTGAGTATAATCCTAAGAGAGCCTCCTATAACATCTTAATAATAATAATAATAATACGATTATTAATATTAGTATTTATTTATGCATTTGCTGTATGAGTTAGGGCATTCCCCTCCTCAGGCCGATCTCCCCTCCTCCCGTGCTTGCGCCGTCAAGCTCTCCCCTCCCATGGCCGACGATGGAAATGAGATCCAGCTCCACCACCAAACCGATCCACTTCATGGCCGGCGATCTCCTCCTCAGGCAAGCTTTTCTCCACGGCAGCCCTTCCATGGTCGCCCCTCTACCAGCTCCGACTGCCTCTCCCATGGCCGCAGCACCCCATCTGCTTCAGATCTCCATTCCGGTGAGCTTCCTCCCCTCTCCTTTGGTGCTAGCCTCTTAGATCACAATAGGAGAGATGGAGGCTCAAGAGAGCTTCGCGTGTGAGCTTTAATGGAGTTTCCTTAGGAAGACCAAGTCAGAACCTCAAGTTTAGGGCACCGTTCCCGCGAGGTTCTTGCAATCATTTCTTCTCCTCAAGAGGAAGAGATGGGATTTGATTTGGGGCAAACCCACGGTCGTTGAGGGAGAGTGAGTGGAGTGATATTTAGGGATTTTAAAGGTGAATGCTGGAGGAAGAAGACAACCAGCCACCGTCGGATTTACTTTAGGATCCGTATAATTTTATAGATACAGAAATCTGTTTTCTGCGCGTAGCTGAGTTCAAGTCCAGTTTTGGATATGTTCCAGCAGGATTCATGCTTCGGGCTCAACACAGAAGTTGTAGCTCTCGGAAAATATTTCGGGATGAGTGGCTGGAAGTTTTCTGGGGAGCCATGTAGCTCCCAAGGTGGCCCTCCAAAAGGGCTTGTGTTGTTGGCTCATGACCTTAGGTTAGTTAGTTGTTGTCCTATTTCATACAGCTAGCTTTATGGCCGTAATTGAAGAGGATACACTTGGAGTTGGACCTCAGACTCAACATAAAAGTTGTACCCCTTGGTGTTACCTTTCCTGAATGGGGTGGCACTTAATTTGGGGTGGAGTAGAACTCCCAGAATTTCAGTTTTGATAATCAGCGTCATTGTAGTTTGAATTGCGAAAATTCCGGGATATCTTTTATAATACTTGTCTGATGCTCTTAAAAAAATTGATAGAAATCAAATTGATGATATTGTGCTGACCTTTGTTGGATTTCATGAGTTTTGGGAGGATACTTGTTGTGATTTTGCCAATCATAGTTCATTCTCGCATTGCACTGTAAATAATAATTGGGAATGCCGATGGGGCTAATATTTGGTGAGAATGGCCATAACAAGCTAGCGGAACTACGGTAGAAGTTTCAGCAAGGATTGATTTGATATGGGTTCTTAATTAAATATATTGTTGTAAAATATTATGCTGATTGTGAAACACTAGGATGCTAGTGAAGAAAGAAATATGGAGTCATACTTTATGGTAAAATTTCTGTGCACTTTTGGCATAGGTATTCATGTGATAATTATGTCTTGATGTAGCAAGTTCGATGTTCGATTTTGGTAATGTTATTCCACCAGTATATTTGCTACAAATAGATGTGCCAACCTAGATACAACAATGATATTAATAACAGAAGGTTGCATATTTGGAATCATACTCATGTTGTAGTGTATTAATGTTATTGAAAGAATACAATTGAATAAAAATGCATCCCTGAACTTGTGGTGAAATTAGCCCGAGGATGAGAAAGGTCAGGAAACATATTGGGTAACCCTTCTAGTGATCTAATACGCCACAAGGTACACAAGTAGTCCTTAGGATCACCTAGAGTGTAATCCCATGACTTATACCTTCCACTGCGTTAGAGTTGTGACAACTCCGTATGTGAAGCAGTGATGGTTGGTGAGGCTTCTAGGGTATGGTTTTATCCTGAGAGGTGAAGGACCCGGTTGGTAGGTCCTTGGATGCTAATTAGCATCGGCAGCGGTTGTATGAGGAGAAATGGAATAAGGCTCCTTACGTGAGTCCTTGGGTACTTGATAGCATGGGTGGTACATGGGAATTTCATGAATGTGCATCGTTTACACATGGTGGTGTGATGATCCTGGTTGGAGGATTACTTGTGGCGAGTCTACGGGCTTGCTAGTCGTGACACCGACAGAAGACGACAGTTAGAATCTAGACCGGTTGGGTTGGACTCTTGGTGCTTACCTACCCAAGTCCCCTTCTGTGTCCTTGAAGGCTCAGCATGTTGCGAGCAGTACGCATGGTCTCCACTGTGTGTTCTTAGCATCGAGGCGTACAGAGGCTTAGGACTGGTAGTGTTCATACCCTCCTAATAGTGTAGGAGCTCATTTCACTATCTCCGTCTGGCCACGACGGGAGATGCCTGAGGGGTTAGCTACCTCTCAAAAAGCGAGAACTAAAGGTCTATGTCGACATAGCAAATATTCATGGGTGAGTCATTATATCATAATCATTGCATTGCATTCATCATTCATAATCATAACACTGCACCGCATCGGGTCCATCATATAAATTAGTATGGGCTCTTTTATATGATGGGTTCCAAATTGGAAACCTTAACTTATAAGTTTGTATGGCCATTCATATAAGTTAAGGTATGTTTTGATGTTGCTTACTCCTGTTTATATATACTGTTTACTTCTGTACGGATACACTGCTAGTATAGATGTGCTTTTACATATATGTTGATAGCTCTTGCGGTTACCAGCCTTCTTGTTGTACTGTTGATATGTTAACTGCTAGATTAAGAACTTCATTATATCACCTGCTTGTTATATAACTGTTTATATTGCATCTCCTCTTCGTTCCCTTCCGCCCAGTGCCTTGGAGTCGCTAGGGGAAAGGAAGTGAAGCCACTTAGTCTTTATGACTAACGGTTGTTGCACCCCTCTTTTTAGGAGCACCCTGGGGCAGCAGCGCACGGTGCCGGTGGAGGATAGTCAGGTCAGGACGACAGGGCCGGTGACTGCAATACATTAGCTACCGTCGGTGACAGATGTGAGCACATTTTGAGATGTATCCCTTGGGGCATTTAGCTTGATACTCCGATACTCTGATACTTTTGCAGGAGCTCTCGGAGCTTCTTGTCTTTTGTACTTATTTGGACTCTTACTTATGTGAATATCTTTATATGGCTTCTTGCTTTTACATTATTGATGGGTTGGCGCTGTTCAGTTGGTTTGGCCGGCAGGATAGGCATCTTCTGGGAGAGGCTAGCTCACGTGCTGGCGCTCCCGCAAGGATGCTGTCCTGGGCATAGGACTCCCCTCAGCTGTGTCTTATGTTCCGGGAGGGGGGTCTTACAGCACCAGGACTTGAAGCAGACCAAGTCCAAGAATAAGCTGGACTGGCAGACCACCAGCCCGCTGCGGGTAGGCAACCCGCCCGGTCTCAAGAACAGACCACCTGACCTTCTGCGGGTAGGCAACCCGCACGGTCTCAAGAACAGACCACCCGACCTCCACTTCACTTCAATATTTTCAACACTCCCCCTTGAGGTGAGAAGTGGAAGTCAACCCGAGTAAACCTCGTAACCGAGTGAATGGTCCCTTCGCTAGTGGCTTCGTGAAGATGTCAGCGACATTGTCCTCGCTCCGTACATGCTCAACCATCAGAGATCCCTCCAGCACCTTTTCCCAAATAAAATGATGCTCAATCTCGATGTGCTTGGTCCGCGCGTGACAAACTGGATTTTTAACCAGTTTGAGGGCACTCTCATTATCACCGCGTAGTAGAGTAGGACATCGCACCTCCTCATGGATGTCTTCTACCAACCTCCTCAGCCAGTTGGCTTCCTGAGCTGCCAAAGCCGAAGCTTTGTATTCTGCTTCAGTGGTAGAAACAGATACCAAATCCTGCTTCTTGCTGCACCATGATATAGCTACAGGGCCTGCCAAAAAGATGAATCCAGGCGTCGACTTCCGATCATCCGAATCTCCCCCATAATCAGCATCCATGTAACCATGCAGTTTAAAGCATGTATCTCTCTTATAACAGAGACCCAAATCAGAGGTCGACTTCACATACTTCAGGATACTCCTGGCCGCCACCAGATGAGGCTTCCGTGGCTCCGCCATATATCGACTCACCCTGCCAACCGCATATGCAATATCCATCCTGGTAATTGTCAAATATATCAGACTCCCAACAAGAGCCCGAAACACCAATGGATCAGAAAGAATCTGTCCCTCATCCCGCCGAAGCTTTAGACCAACCTCAAGAGGAGTCGAACTACTCTTCCCATCATGCATGCCAAATCTCTTAACGATTCGCTCCACATAGCCCTTCTGGGAAATGAGCACTCCATTCTTCTGCCTCTCAACCTCGAGTCCAAGGAAGTGGTGGAGCTCACCTAGATCCTTCATCTCAAATCTGATAGCAAGCTCAGCCCTTAGCCTTGCTACCTCCTCCTTTGAGTTCCCGGTGACAATCATGTCATCCACATACAACAGCACGAGGACCTGAAGCTCTCCCTTCTTCTTGATAAACAAGCTAGAATCTGAGTCTGAAGCAAAGTATCCGCTGAAATGGAGATATTCTTTGATCTTTCCATACCATGCCCTAGGCGCTTGCTTCAACCCATAGAGGGCCTTCTTCAACTTGCAGACGTGTCCTGGATGAACTTCTGATACATACCCAGGTGGCTGAACCATGAAGATGTCCCTATCAATCTCGCCGTACAAGAAAGCATTATTTACGTCAAGTTGCCAAATCTTCCATCCTTGGCAAGCTGCCAACGAAATCACCACCCGCACTGAAGTCATCTTGGCCACTGGATTGAACGTCTCTTCATAATCCTCCCCATACTGTTGTGAGAACCCTCGAGCAACAAACCGAGCCTTGTACCGCTCGATACTACCATCCGCCTTCTTCTTCAATTTGAACACCCACTTGCAAGTTACAGGAGTTATGCCATCAACCTTGGGAACAAGATCCCAGGTTTCATTCTTCCTGAGGGCAGCCATCTCCTCATACATGGCATCTTCCCACTCCTTGACTCCAGTGTCTTCCTCAAATCTTGAAGGCTCTCGCTCGTCCAGAGGGCCAGCAAAGAAACATGAAACAAAACTCACCATGTTTCCTCCTGTATAACGAGCTGGTGGAATTATAGTCCTCTTTGACCTTCTCAAGGTTGGAACTGGACTAACCACTTCCGCTGCTTCTTCAGAATCAACTCTGTTCTCAGATGTACTTAGAGCATTTCTCCCCCTGCTTCCAGAACCTGAAGTATCTGCCCCAGAGCTTGACACAACTGGAGCCCCTGGTGAAACAGGCAACTCCTCCTGAAAACCTTCAGCAGCTTCCTTTTGCCTTTCAACCTTACTATCGGATAGTTCTATACTAGAACTCCCCTGGTGTGACGTCAGCTCGTCAAACACCACATCGCGAGATACTACAAATCTCCGTGTCTGGGGATCCATGCACTTCCAACCCTTCTTTCGGTCATCATACCCAACAAACACTAGTTTCCTTGCCTTCGCGTCTAGTTTTGTTCTAAGGGCATCAGGAACGTGCACATATCAAGTTGAACCAAACACCCATAAGTGTCCTACACCGGGCTTCTCCTTAAACATCAGCTCATGTGGAGTCTTCATGTTGATCGGACTAAGAGGCATCTGATTGATGACAGAAGCAGCACAAGACATACCCTCCGCCCAGAAGGACTTTGGAATATTCTTGTCATGAAGTCAGCCCTTCACGGTTTCCGTCAAATGACGGATTTTTCGCTCAGCAACTTTGTTCTGTTGTGGAGTATGCGCATAAGAGAGCTCTCTCTGAATGACGTACTTCCTGCAAAAACTAAAGAACTCTCTTGAGGTAAACTCACCTCCATTGTCAGTTCTCAGTTTTTTAATCCTCAATCCAAGACAACCCTCCACAAGCTCCTTGAACTCCACAAACTTCCCGAACGCTTCTGACTTCTACTTCATAAAATACACCCAGGTATATCTGGTGTAATCATCAATCAAAACCAGCATATATCGGTTGCCTCCAAGACTAGCAGTGTTGGTCGGGCCAAAAAGATCACCGTGAATCAACTCCAACGGCTTCTTGCACCTGCTCTGTGACTTGTCAAATGGAAGTCGATGAGACTTCCCATATTGATAACCTGCACAAACATGACCCTCTCCCATGGACGATAAACTAGGAAAGCTTTTCACAAGGCCTTTTTCCGCCATAGCCTTCAGCTTCGCCATGCCAACATGCCCTAGCCTTTCATGCCAGATAGCCGCGCTATCATTTATCCGCATCTTATCAACATAGGAACTTGTTGATAAAATAAACAAGTCCTTTACCCTTCTCCCAACATGAACTGTGTCATCTTGCACCGATGACACATTCTTAAGGAACCTCACTTCTGTTGGACCAAACAAAACGTGATATCCGGCGTCTACAGTGTTAGTCACAGAAAAGAGATTTTTCTTCATACCCGGCACGTGATAAACGCTCCGTAATTTTAGTGGACCTTTATCACTGCCTAAAGAAACCACCCCCACTTGTTTGACTACATGAATAGAATCATCAGTGGTAATAATAGCATCATTACCTGAATAGGGCTGCGCATAAGAAAGCTTTGACCCATCTCCGGTGAGGTGATGACCACACCCTGAGTCAACAATCCAGTCCTCCTTGTAGTTGAAAGAAGAAAGAACATCAACGGACACCGCCGTCAAATTTTCCGTAAACGCTCCCTCTCCTCCCAATTCAACTTCATCATTCCTGGATCCCACTTCCTTCTTGCCAGCAGCATGCCCAGCCTGAAGATTCAATCAGCAATCCTTCTTAAAGTGACCAAGCTGATTACACTTGAAGCACCGAAGTCCTTCCTTCTTCTTTCCAATAGACTTAGGAGCATAGCTCCTCTCCTGCTGACCTGAAGTAGAAGGACCATCGCTTCCAGATGACTTTTTCTTCTTGTCCCACTTCTTCTTCATAGAGAAGAGCACCTCATTATCTCCCCCGGAAACAGAAATCCCAACCATCTGCTTTGCCAAACTTTCCTGCGAAGCAAGCAAATTCTCCAGCTCAAGCAACGGCGGCTGATTGGCCCAGCCTTGGACAGAAGTGACAAAGGACACATATTCTCTTCGCAATCCGCAAATAATGTGCCTCTTCAGCTTTGCCTCAGAAATGGGCTCATTCGAATCCAAAGCAGAAATATCTGCACAGAAGTTCTTCATCTTTAAGAAGAAAGTAGAGACAGAAAGATCACCTTGAGTGGCTTTCGCCAACTCATTTTCTAAGAACTGTAGTCGCGCTACATTCTTTTTATTGAAAAACCCATCAAGAGAAGTCCAAACCTCAACAGCAGATCGACATCCTATGATGTGATCAAATAGCTCTGATGAAATTGCCCGCTTGAGAGTAAACTCGGCTTTCGCATTTGTTTTCTTCCAAGCTTTCACCAGTTCAGCATTTCCTTCAACAGGGGTAACTGCTTGTCTCGCATCTCCTCCGACAACCTCCTAGAGATCCTCACCAAGAAGATAGCTTTCCATACAAGACTTCCACTTCTTAAAGTTAGTCTGTGTAAGAAGCTCAATACCAAGACCTCTTGCAATTCCACCTTTCATTGCAGTACTACTGATTTACTTGTGCTCTAGAAATCCAAGAAAGATAACTGCGTCTGATTCACTGCTCAAACCTCTGTCCCTCTGATACCATGTGAAAATTTCTCATTTCGATAATTAGCGGAAAACCGGGAACTAGGTCGCAGGAACACTCTCAACCTTTCTGAGCACAATAAACCAGAAACAAAGAAGGAACACAAGGAATAGTATTCAAAACTCTTCTTTACAACTTGAGGTATACATGGCGAGACATGCTTCACCAATACAATCAAAAGAGAGTAACAACAAGACAAACAGAAACCGCCCAAGCCGCCCGACTAGCAAGATGCCCGACTTAACAAGGTTGTCCGCGCGAACTGCCAAGTTGCCAAACCGCAACTCAATACACGGACTACATGTTATTCTAATGCTGAAAATTGTCCGCCCGAGCAAGGCCGCCTGACCGCAGTCACTTAGCCGCTCCTAACCACGAACACTGCTGCTGACTAGCTGAACAGAAAACAGACCGGCAAGGCAGGCCGCCTAACCACACGATCGACTTTATTTAAAGCAGAGATGCAAGCCGAAGAGAGAAGCCGTAAACCGTGACCACCTGCTGCTACCCGCCACTGACCGCCACTGGCTTAACCGTTGTGATCTCCTCTGACCAAGTCAGAACCACACACAAGCCGCGCAACTGTTCACTGTGTAAGATCTGAGGGAGAGGTCCTATTTATAGGCGCGAGGTGGAGTGTGGTACGCGTCCATAGAGATAGGATAACCGCCTCAACTCGACAGCGGGTAGAAACCAAACTGTGTGGCTTAAAGACAAGCCGCACTGGTCTAGCAGAGCACCAGGACTTGAAGCAGACCAAGTCCAAGAATAAGCCGGAATGGCAGACAGCCAGCCCGCTGCGGGTAGGCAACCCGCGCGGTCTCAAGAATAGACCGCCCGACCTTCTGCGGGTAGGCAACCCGCGCGGTCTCAGGAACAGACCGCCCGACCTCCACTTCACTTCAATATTTTCAACAAAGATATCCTTGTCAATCTCGCCATATAAGAAAGCGTTTTTCACGTCGAGTTGCCAAATCTTCCACCCTTGGCAAGCTGCCAATGCGATCACCACCCGGACCGAAGTTATCTTGCCAACGGGGCTAAATGTTTCTTCATGATCCTTCCCATACTTCTGAGAGAAACCTCGAGCTACAAGGCAAGCCTTGTACCGCTCAATACTTCCGTCAGCCTTCTTCTTCAGCTTGAAAAACCACTTGCAAGTCACCGGAGTAACCCCCTCAACCTTAGGCACCAAGTCCCAAGTCTCATTCTTCCTGAGGGCTGCCATCTCTTCATCCATGGATCCTTCCCACTCCTTGACTCCAACGGCATTTTCATAACAAGATGGCTCTCTCTCATCCAGGAGACCTGCGAAGAAACATGTGACAAAGCTCACCAAGTTCCCGCTCGTATACCGATCAGGTGGAATAATGGTCCTCTTGGACCTCCTCAGAGCATGACTCTGAACCACCTCTTCCACTGCAGCTTCTGGACTAGCTCTACTCTCAGGTAAACATGGAGCCTCGCTCCCCCTGCTTCCAGAACCCGAAGCACCTGATCCTGAGCTAGTAATACAAGAAGCACCTGAAGAAACAGGTAACTCCACCAGAACTTCTCGTGCAGCTTCCACTGGTCCATATTCTACCCTGCTTCCTTGTAACTCAACAGAAGAGTTACCTTGGTATGACATCAGCTCGTCAAATACCACATCCCTTGAGACCACATATCTCCATGTCCCAGCATCCATGCATCTCTACCCTTTCTTCCGGTCATCATAACCGACGAAGACTAGCTTCCTTGCCTTAACATCTAGCTTCGTTCGAAGGGCATCCGGAACATGCACATAGCAGGTATAACCGAACACTCGAAAGTGTTCCATGCTTGGATTCTCCTTGAACATCAACTCATGAGGGGTCTTCATGTTGATGGGGCTGAGTGGCATCCAGTTGATAACAAAAGCTGCACAAGACATACCCTCTGCCCAAAAGGACTTTGGAATATTCTTGGCATGAAGCCAACATTTGCAGGTCTCCGTCAGGTGACGGATCTTCCTCTCTACAACTCCATTTTGTTGTGGAGTGTGAGCACAAGAAAGATCCCTTTGGATGCCTTGCTTCCTGCAGAAGATAATGAACTCCTTGGAGGTGAACTCTGATGAGTCCAGTTTATATAGTGATTTCCAGACTCATCTGGGCTAGTTTTCATGCACTTGCACTTCACTTTAGGCCTATATTCAATTCTATTTGATCACGTTGCCCATTTCATTGCTTAGTGCACATTTATGCCCATTGTGGTGTGATTTCATGTATTCATGTGGTCAAATATATTTTCATGCGGGTCCAAGGGTTGTGCGTCACTCGGGATGGGTTCTGGGGGATTTTCGATCGAAAAAGCCACTGGTCGTGCGTTTTCCTTCGCGCACAACCAGGCGCACGACCACTGGTCGTGCGTTAGTTCCCTCCCCAGATCGAGCGATGGAACATGATCATTGGCCTTCTTCGCGCACGACCATTGGCCGTGCGCCACTGACCGTGCAATTTTGTGCAGATCTGGCTATGCTACAGGTTCATCGCGCACGATCAGAGGCATTTCTTCGCGCACGACCATTGGTCGTGCGCCGTTGACCGTGCGCGTTGTTTTTTCTGCTCCGTCTATACATAGAAAGACGCGATTTTAGGTCAGGGAGCACTTCCAGTCCGTCGTTTTCCGCCTATTTCGGGGGGTTCCGACTCCTCCAGCGCCGCCCACCTTAGGGAGGATCTCCGGGCAAGCTTTCAACGCAAATCATCGCCGGAGCTTCCTCTTGGCCTCCTCCTTCATCCTTGGGCTTCAAGAAGGGAGTCAACCTAGCCTTCCTCTTCAAGATTGGAGCAGCTTGTGATCATTCCTTCGGTTCGTGACACGAAGAAGACGGGTCCATTGGAAGGTAGTGACAACCTTCTCTATCCCGGACGCAGTTGATGACCGAGCTTGGACGCGGATTGACAACCCGGCGATTCCTTCCGTGAATCCTCAACAAGACTTCGGAGTCGGTCGATTTCGCACACTCATCTCCTCTTGTAGTTGATAGTTTAGTTGGATTTCTTATATGTTTGATGAAGTATACTTTTATTTGTTAACATTAGTATGAAATCATGTCTATGGGATTGAGTAATCTTGTTATATTTTCATTTGAGGTGTGCCTTGTGGTGTGGATTGTTTGTTGTGTTGTGCCGCCCGAACAATTGTTAGTGGTGTGCTTTGCGAAGAGGTGCTTGCGACCCTCATTCCGCCGCTCTCTCCACCCCATCCGCTAGCCAACTCATCCATCCGCCTAGCGATTCGGTGCATTGCGGCCCGTGTAGTCTTCCATCCCGCCTGGCGAAGCAGTGCGCTCAAGGCCTGCATAGGAGTAGTCGTAGCTATTTTATTTTGTTTTCCGCAATCCAAACCAAGCCTCCCGCAATCCATCCGACCTTAAGGACTTCGATCTCAAGTCCTTCCTCAATAATTAACTCCACCTTACTGTGTTCCTTCCGAGATCGATACTCGGGGATTTACTCCTCGTTTTATATTACTTGAACGATCGGTACACTGCCATTTCGTGCCGCAGTCTAGCTACCACCTATAGTGGTGTGTAGGATTCGCGCATCAAGTTTTTGGCGCCGTTGCCGGGGAGCACAGACGTGTGAGTTTTCTGGAGAGGGAGACGATAGGTAGAAGCCCTCCTATTTGTAAATTGCGTCGTTTATTTTTATTTCAGTTCTTTTTATTCTATTTTCCTGTTTTAAATAGGTTGTTTAGTAAATTACTGTTAAGTGTAACAGTTTGCACGATAGTCTCTTTATTGTGAAGCTTGCTATCTCCATATAATGTGGGCTGCATTTAATATTCGTTGTCGTTTATGTGGAGATATTTCTCACGCTAGTGATAGATGCCCTACGGAAGATGGTGGGCATAACTCTCGTGGCCCAGTGTACGGAGCACCATTTTCCTATGGTTCTTCATGCCCTGTGCCCAAGTCTTATGGCCACTCGTCCTTGCCGCATACACCATTTTTATATTCCTCCCCGGCCCCTCAAGGACCAAGGGGTAATATAAAAAAAGGTGGTTGTTATGTCAAAGCATGGATCACGCCCTGAAGGACTGTGCCGAGTATCTTCGCCAATTGGACGAGGATGATGAGAAGAATATCCGGATCGTCCCGAGTCCTACTTCCGGCAGCACACCTTCAACATCCGGATATGTGTCTGTGTCACCTTCATCTTGTGAAGGGTATGATGTGGACACAGTCACCAGATGCGTGGCTGATCTAGGCTCTGACATGGGCGAGACTATCTCCCCTGTGCATCCATCACCTAGCGTAGATTTGATTCTTTGTGAGGAATCAGTGCTTGACCTTTATCCAAGCACCATTCCTTCCCCTGTTGTGCATTCTACTACGCTCGTCTCCGACGACATTGTTGATGATGTGTCGCAAGATGAAGCTGGTGATCAATGTATTGTGCCTACTCCTATGGAGGAGGACAACCTTCTAGGTGAAGAGGAGCTTTCCTCAGCACCGGTGGAGGAAGTCCAAATCCTAGGCATGGCCCTTGTTGATCCAGCCGAACCTTGTAGCATTGATGACAATGCAAGCATTATTTTACTTTCCCAACCTATTGGGAGTAAGTCCGGGACCACTCTCCCGCTTGATTTTTATTTATGTTCTTCTTCTCTTTTATTTCTTGACCCCCCTTCTGCTATATCTGAGCCTGTGCAGGTTGAGTCTTCGCAGGTACTTCGGGAGGACTTGGAGCATTCTGCTCAAGTAAATGATGAGTGTATCCTCTCATGTGAGGAGGTTGATCCCCCCCCTCCATAGAGGAAGCCTCATTCATTTCCTTCTCCTCCTGCGGATCTGCTGTGGATGACACCTTGCTTGGCAAGGATTTTTTGTGTGAGAGGAGTGAGGCTTATTCCTCCTCCGCATCTTACATTTTGTTTCCTCTACCTGTGCGTTGCAGGTATTATTCTACAGGTAGAGGGGTGACTGTTTTATCGCCGTATCGGTACCGGCCACCGAAACGGATAATGGAACAGTTACCTGTGCATTTTCTATTCCATAGGCCCATTAGCTAGAACTCGTAAAGTTTTGAATAAGTCGTGCTGGGAAGACAATAACCCCAGTATTTATCTTATTTTTTTCTTGCATTGTATTTTTCGCTAAGTAGAATAGTTAGTTAAATTTCAATTCAGTTTTAGTTTTTCTATTTCTTTTTGTTTTTGCGGAGCTCACCCCTGCAGGTCATTCCTATGGAAGGCGGTGGTCGCGATTCTTCGTATGGCGGAGGTGCGGCTTGGTCTGGTTCTACACGCGTCTTCTGGTATGCTCATTTGCTGAGCATTGGGTACCCTCTTCCCCCAACTTTGTTTTAGAATAACTTAATGCATAGTTTAAGTCTGGGGGAGAGCTAGTATCTGTTACCCAAAGCACATGCACACTGCATATGCATACTAGAAGCTTTTCTTGATTTATTTTGTTTAGATCATTGCATCACACACCACTTGCACCCACTTGAGCGTGTGCTTAGCTGTTTGCGTGCCGCGAGTTAAACTCATTTCTTGAGCAAGGTTCGGGCAAATCATTGTGCTGGCTTTTAAATTATATAGTGGAGTAATATGTTGACTCCGGTGTTCCTAGTCTGATGCTTTTGTGAGCATAGAGATTTGTGTAGATTAGATTCCTTTTTATACTAGTAGTCTTATACATTTCTATTAGTGTAAGTAATGTTTGCTCTACTCAAATTGTGAATCCGGTTTGAATCAAAAGGTAGCATATGGGTGTGTGTAAATTATCGCTAGACGTGTATTGCTTGTGTCGGGAGGAAGGATAACCTTTCTCGGTGACTAAGAACTCGCCCCAAGCGATTCTTGAAGCATTGGCATAGGATAATTCTGTTGCGCAAGAATGACGTAGGCCATCATTTTGGCCCGGTTGAGCCTTTGTGCCAATCCTGATATCTTATCCTCGTTAGCCCATTTGTGCCTACCCCATCCCTTTGATTCAGCTCCACATTTTATTCCACCAAAACCAAAAAACCGATCCTAGTCACATACCCAAAGCTGAGCTTTCGCTGTTTTCACATTTGTATTTTGGAATGTTGATGTGGTGATGTTAAATTTGGAGATGTGGTTGTACTCCCTTGAACATTTGCTGAATTTAAAAAATATAAAATTAGAAGAAGAAATGAAATGAGAAAAAAGAAAAGAAAAATGAGAATGAGTTTAATTGAAAATCTATTTGAGATATGTATTTTGGAGTAGGCGGTGCACATACCCATGCGTTCAGGTCCAAGCCTGGGGGTGTGGTGCATCCGCGTGTTTTTGTAGCTGCGGGGATAGAGTTATTGTTTAAGCTCATTTGGGTTGGTTGCTTTAAGCCATCCTGTTTATCATTGTTTACCTCACCGTAACCCAAGACTCATGAAAAACCTTAAGCCCTACCGACTCACGCTATGAACTAATCTAGTGCTGTGGAGAGAATGTGACCGGGCGAGCTTATGGTCTCCGACACCGATGGATTTCGGTGGAGTTTGTCCCAAACCCTAGCCTGGGCAATGCTCATCTCAGCGTGTATTTTACTTTCCCCGTATGCGTGACCGATTGATTCACCGTGATTCACATTTATGAGTAGTAGTAATATTTATTTACTCCATTAGAAGCATATAAACTATGTGTATAATTAGAAACCTTATCCACTATTTCTCTATGCACTTGGGTATGCGACTTCGCATGGTACTCCTCGGTGTAATTTTAAGCTAGCTATTTATTTTTCCCCGCCTGCTTAGGATGTGTTTGCTCGGGACGTGCAAACAGGTAAGTCTGGGGGTGTGATGAGTCTAGTTTATATAGTGATTTCCGGACTCATCTGGGCTAGTTTTCATGCACTTGCACTTCACTTTAGGCCTATATTCAATTCTATTTGATCACGTTGCCCATTTCATTGCTTAGTGCACATTTATGCCCATTGTGGTGTGATTTCATGTATTCATGTGGTCAAATATATTTTCATGCAGGTCCATGGGTTGTGCGTCACTCGGGATGGGTTCTGGGGGATTTTCGGTCGAAAAAGCCACTGTTCGTGCGTTTTCCTTCGCGCACGACCAGGCGCACGACCACTGGTCGTGCGTTAATTCCCTCCCCAGATCGAGCGACGACACACGATCATTGGCCTTCTTCGCGCACGACCATTGGATGGTCGTGCGCCACTGACCGTGCGATTTTGTGCAGATCTGGCTATGCTACAGGTTCATCACGCACGATCAGAGGCATTTCTTCGCTTACGACCATTGGTCGTGCGCCGTTGACCGTGCGCGTTGTTTTTTCTGCTCCATCTATAAATAGAAAGATGCGATTTTAGGTCAGGGAGCACCTCCAGTCCGCCGTTTTCCGCCTATTTCGGGGGGTTCCGACTCCTCCAGCGCCGCCCACCTTAGGGAGGATCTCCGGGCAAGCTTTCAACGCCAAATCATCGCCGAAGCTTCCTCTTGGCCTCCTCCTTCATCCTTGGGCTTCAAGAAGGGAGTCAACCTAGCCTTCTTCTTCAAGATTGGAGCAGCTTGTGATCATTCCTCCGGTTCGTGACATGAAGAAGACGGGTCCATTGGAAGGTAGTGACAACCTTCTCTACTCGGGGATTTACTCCTCGTTTTATATTACTTGAACGATCGGTACACTGGTGTTTCGTGCCGCAGTCTAGCTACCACCTATAGTGGTGTGTAGGATTCGCGCATCAAACTCCCCTCCATTGTCTGCTCTGAACTTCTTCACCCGCAGGTTTAGCCAACCTTCCACCAGCTCCTTAAACTCCACAAACTTCTCGAACGCCTCTGACTTCTCCTTCAGAAAATACACCCAAGTATATCTGGTGAAGTCATCAATCAAGATTAGTATATACATGCTACCTCCAAGACTAGCAGTGTTGGTAGGTCCAAATAGATCACCATGGATGCACTCCAATGGTCTTTTACATCTGCTTTGTTATTTTTCAAATGGAAAACGCTGAGCTTTACCAAAGTGACAACCTGCACAAACATGACCATCTCCAAAAGATGACAAGCTAGGAAGACCTTTCACCAGGCCTCTTCCCACCATAGCTTTCAACTTGTCCATACCAACATGACCAAGCCTTTCATGCTAGATAGCAGCGCTATCGCTAGCCCTCATTTTATCAACATAAGAACTTGTTGAATGAACAAACAAGTCCTTCACCCGTCTCCCAATATGAGTGACCTCAACTTTCACCGCTGAAACAATACGGAGAAACTTCACTTCTGTTGGACCAAACAGAACGTGATAGCCAGCGTCCACCGCATTGGTAACCGAGAAGAGGTTCTTTTTTATCCCCGAAACATGATAGACACTCTTCAATGTAAGAGTACCTCTATCATCGTTCAATGAAACCACACCCTCCTTCTCAACTGCATGAATAGTATTGTCTGCTGTAATGATAGCGTCATTACCTGTGTATGTCTGCAACGAGGAGAACTTTGACTCATCCCCAGTGAGGTGATGACCACACCCAGATTCCACTATCCAATCGTCCTGATAGTTGATGGAAGTCATAGCCCAAACACACTTGCCCGTCATGAAAGCTCCTCCACCACCCCAACTACCTTCAGCATTGGAACCAACCTCCTCCTTCCCTGCAGCATGCCCCGACTAAAGATTGACCTTGCAGTCCCTCTTGAAATGACCAAGCTTATTACACCTGAAGCATCTAGGTCCTTCCTGCTTCTTCCCATCACGCTTAGGAGCATATCTCCTCTCATGCTGATATGAAGTAGATGGACCATCATCTCCAGATGTCTTCTTCTTCTTCTTGTCCCATCTCTTCTTCTTGCCAGAGAAGAGAACCTCGCCTTCTCCCCCAGAGACGGACATCCCAGCAATTTGCTTTGCCAAACTTTCTTGCGAGGCAAGTAAGTTCTCCAGCTCCAGCAACAAAGGTTGATTGGCCTAGCCTTGAATAGAAGTAACAAAGGCCACATACTCCCTCCGCAAGCCGCGGATTATGTGCCTCTTCAGCTTAGCTTCTGAGATAGGCTCATCCGGGTCCAAAGCCGATATCTCTGCGCAGAGGTTCTTCATCTTCAAGAAGAATGTTGAAATGGACAAATCGCCCAGAGTTGCTTTCGCCAACTCATTTTCCAAGAACTGTAGCCTCGCTACATTCTTCTTATTGAACAAGCCATCCAAGGCTGTCCAAATCTCAGCAGCTGATCCACACCCAATAATATGATCAAATAATTCCGAACTCTTGAGAGTGAACTCTGCCTTAGCATTCATTCTTCTCCAAGCCTTCATGAGCTCAGCATTCCCATCAGCAGGAACCACAACTTGTCTTGCTTCTCCTCCAACTACCTCCCATAAGTCTTCGCCAAGAAGATAGCTCTCCATGCAAGACTTCCACTTCTTGAAGTTAGTCTACGTAAGGAGCTCAATACCGAGACCTCTAGCATATCCTCCTTCCATTACTATCCCACTGATTGCTAACCACTTGACAAACCCGAGAGAAGTATCAACACTATCAGCTTCATAACCTTAGCAACCTCCCTCTGATACCATGTTAAAAAACTTGAGGTCCGGAGATGAAGTGAAATAATACGCGGAACACACTTCACAAAACATTTCAAAAGTGTAGCACAACAGTGACAATGAGAAGAACGAATAGCACTATGGTATTGACTATCTCTTTACAATGTGAGGTATACATGGCGAGACATGATTCATAAGAATCACGGAGGAGAGAAGCACAAAAGACAAGTGTAAAACAAGCCGCAGCGACCTGACACTTGAGACCGCCAGACCACGCGAACAGACAAGTCGGACGGAAGCCGCTGAGACCGCGCGAATAGAGTACAGACCGCACCTGTCAGACCGCAACCCTAGACTGCCAACTCACTGCTTATTCCTCTGCTGAAAACAACCAGTTCGCACTTCTTGATCGCCCAGACCGCACAGTCTTGATCAATGAAGAACCCGCGAACACTGAACAAGAACTGCTTCTTGTGACAGACCACAACTCAAGACCGCCTGGCCACTTAAGACCGCGTGATCAACTGAGTCTGTTGCACAGACTGCGAACACCTAAACACAGTCCGCCCGGACTGGTTTATTCAAAGCTGGATGAAGGACACAAGCTGACCGCGAGCTGCAAACCGCTTAACCTGCGAACACAGAAACCGGTCAGACAAATATCTCAGACCGTACGACCTCAAAATGAGACCGGCACAATCAAGCCAACTTTGAGTTCTTACAGTTCTCATTGTTAATGATGGGCCCTGTATCCCTATTTATAGGCGGGTAGACGGATGTCATTGCCGCACATCCGAGATACAATAACCGCCCATCAGATCACGAGCGGTCTCGCAAAGTAGACCGCCCGAGCTCGTCATTGCTCTTAGCTCCTTTTGTTAAACCTTGCGGTTTACAATCAAACCGCCCGGTCACTGCGGTCTCAACAACCAGACCGGCCAGTCTTATTGCAAAGCAAAGAACTTCTTCAAAAACTAGACTGACTAGAATAGTCGTCAGACTGCACGGTCACTGCAAGAAGACAGACCAAGAACATCTGGCCGACTTAGGACAAGTCGCCAGACCAACCCGCGCAAGCCGCGCGGACAGAAGACGCTGTCTCCTAGATCAGACCACTCAGAACAATCTGCCTGAGACACAACCGTCCAGAAAACCAGCGCAGACCGTGCGGTCTCTGCAGTCTCCAATCTTCAGACCGCCCAGCTCAACTTCACTTCCACTTCAAAAATTTAATAGCTCTCGCACCTGTATTCATGCTCGCGCGGGTGTATTTTGCCACACTTGTGCTAATATGCTCGCATCTCCATGCCTTTGTTTCCGCATTTCTGCATTTAGTCAGGCTCGCTCTCACACATTGTCAATACAACGTTCACTTAGCTTCTTTAGCTTAGAAGCCTCGTTCGGTAAACCTGTTCTACCCCCACACCTGGGAGAAGTTTGGCCCGCTTCGGGAGCTTCCAGCGCTACATGTTGACCGCCCCATCAACGGACCCCTCCGGCTTGATGATTTTGCGCATGCCACCAAAATTTTCTAAATATTTTTGCGAGCTAGGGCCTGACTCGGCAAGCTTTGCAAACACCGTACTCCACTGCCCTGCTCTTATCCTTGGACTTAACTGTTTTTCATCCGGTGCGGGCTTTTGTTTTTATGTGAGCGAGCCCTAGGGCTCGCCTCGCCTAGGCCTTGAGAGATTTTTTCGAGCCGAGTGCCTTAGTATGAATAACTTGCTAGCTGGTCCTTGGGACCGATTTTCCCCACCGGCTAGTAAGAGCCCGGCAGCGGAATCATATGGGGCACTCCGGAACCAACACTCGCTACCTTGCCAGCCTCTCCAGAGATCAACCTGACCCACCGTCTATGAGAGCCCAGCAGCGGAATCGATGTGGGGAATTCCAGCACCAAAGGACTTGTTACTTGCCAGCCTCTCCAGAGATCAACCTGACCCACCGTCTATGAGAGCACGGCAGCAGAATCGATCTGGGGCATTCTAGCACCAAAGGACTTGTTACTTGCCAGCCTCTACAGAGATCAACCTTACCCACCGTCTATGAGAGCCCGACAGCGGAATCGATCTAGGGCATTCCAGCACCAAAGGACTTGTTACTTGCCAGCCTCTCCAGAGATCAACCTAACCCACCGTCTATGAGAGCTCGACAATGGAATTGATCTAGGGCATTCCAGCACCAAGGACTTGTTATTTGCCAGCCTCTCCAGAGATCATCCTGATACACCGTCTATGAGAGCCCGACAGCGGAATTGATCTGGGGCATTCCAGGACCAAAGGACTTGTTACTTGCCAGCCTCTCCAGAGATCAACCTGACCCACCGTCTATGAGAGCCCGATAGCGGAATCGATCTGGGGCATTCCAGCACCAAAGGACTTATTACTTGCCAGCCTCTCAAGAGATCAACCTGACCCACCGTCTATGAGAGCCCGATAGCGGAATCGATCTGGGGCATTCAAGCACCAAAGAACTTGTTACTTGCCAGCCTCTCCAGAGATCAATCTGACCCACCATCTATGAGAGCCAGACTGCGGAATCGATCTGGGGCATTCCAACACTAAAGGACTTGTTACTTGCCAGCCTCTCTAGAGATCAACCTGACCCACCGTCTATGAGAGCCCGGCAGCGGAATCGATCTGGGTCATTCCAGCACCAAAGGACTTGTTACTGCCAGCCTCTCCATAGATCAACCTGACCCACCATCTATGAGAGCCCGACAGCATAATTGATCTGGGGCATTCCTGCACCAAAGGACTTGCTACTTGCCAGCCTCTCCAGAGATCAACCTGACCAACCGTCTATGAGAGCCCGACAGCAGAATTGATTTGGGGCATTCCAGCACCAAAGGACTTGTTACTTGCTCAAAAACTACTTCAAAATCTATGTATTGAGAAGGAAACGTACAAAGGTCAGTTACAAAAAATTGTTAAGGATAAAATCTCTTCAAATCATCCCCACTCCTGGCTCGGCCGAGAGGTACACCTTACACATCCTGGAGGTTGTACCCCCCAGACTTGAGCACTTCACTTACAATGTAAGGCCCCTTCCAGTTGGGCTCTAACTTATTACAGTGGCTCCTCTCCCTGCCGCATCTACCTTCTTCAGGACCAAGTCTCCTTTCTCGACTTGTTTTATTCTGATATGTTGATCAAAGTACCGGGCCATCCGCCTCTTGACTTCCTCCTGTCAAACAGTAGCAAGGTCTCAGAGCTCTTCTACCAGGTCTAGGGACAACCTTTGTTCTGCATCATTTTCTATTAGCCATTCTTCATCTCCTTCGCCCGCGGTGATCACCCTGGGGGTTTTACTTTGAATTCTATCAGGAGGACGACCTCGGACCCATGGGACAGTTTTAAGGGGGTCTCCCCTGTGGCCATGTTTGGAGTAGTCCTCAAGGCCCACAGGACCGAGGGCAGCTGCTCCACCCAATTGCCCCTGAGATTCTCCACTTTCTTATTCAGCAGGTTGACAATTATCTTGTTCGCTGCCTCCACCTGACCATTACTCCTCGGGTGGTGGACTGACGAGAACCTGAGGTCTATACCGAGTTGGGTGCTGAAACAAACAAACTCTTTGCTGGCAAATTATGGTCTGTTGTCCATTACTATGGCAAGTGGGATCCCGTGCCTGCAAATTATCTCACCCCATACAAAATTCCTTACCACTTGGGGCGTTACCTTGGCCAGCGCTTTCACTTCTACCCACTTGGAGAAATAATCTATCATTACCAATATGAACTTCCGTTGGAGACTAGATTGCGGGAAGGGACCTACCAGGTCCAAACCCCATATGGAGAAGGGCCACGGAGCTGTGATAGTCCGGAGCCTTTGAGCTAGGAGAAGTTGGAGTGGAGCATAGAGATGACATTTTGAACACTTCCTTGCGAATTCTGCCGCATCCTTGCTGAGGGTAGGCCAAAAATAGCCTTACCTCAACACCATTCCCTCTAGAGTCTGGCTCCCAGAGTGACTGCCACATTCCCCCGAGTGGATTTCTTCGAGGACTCTCGGGACCTCCTCCTCCGATACGTGACAGGCCAGGAGCCCCAAGAGTGTTTTCCTATATAGTCCTCCTGCATGTAAGGAATAATAAGCTGACTTGTACCTGAAGCATCGTTTATCCAGGTCCCCTTCAGGGAACTTTCCCGATGCTAGGAAGTTGAAGAAGGGATCCATCCATGATGCTCGCTGATCCACCTCCATCAGCTCCCCTTCCTCGATGGAATGTCAGAAGAGTTCTGATACTGTCCCTACATCTCGAGGGCCAAACTTGGCTAGGAGGTCCGCCGGGGTGCTCTCCTCCCTCGGCACATGCTTGATGGAGAAAGTGAGAAATTGACCGATGACCCCCTTGACCTTCTCCAGGTAGCGTTGGAGGGTCGGCTCCCTTGCTTCAAATTCTCCCCTAATTTGGCATGCGACCACCATGGAATCCATTGAGACCTCCACGTCTTGCACTCCCAGCTCCCTGGCCAGCCGCAGGCCCACTATCACTGCCTCGTACTCAGCCTGGTTGTTGGTAATTGGGAAATGGATGCTCAAGGCTTGCTCAATCTTTGTCCCTTGGGGGCTTATTAGGATGATTCCTCCTCCATAGGAGTGCTTACCTGACGCACCATCCACCAGCATCTTCCATGCCACTAGGGGAGGTGATTCATGCTCCCCGACTTCAGTTGTGTAATCCGCCATTTAGTCCGCCACCGCTTGTGCCTTGATTGACATCCTAGGCACAAATGCGTTGTCGAACTCACTCAGCTCTAAAGACCATTTTGCTAGCCTCCCCGAATGCTCCACCACTTCCATGACTTTGCGAAGCGGGTGGTCGGTCACCACTTTGATTGAGTGTGCTTGGAAGTATGGCCTGCGCTTTCGAGCCGATACCACCAAAGTGAAAGCCAACTTCTCCAAAATTGGGTATCGGAGCTCCGCCTTCCTCAGCACTCGGCTGACGTAGTAGATGGGGAACTTCCTCCTCCCTTCTTTCCGGACCAACACCGAACTTACTTCCTCAAATCCTACCCCCGAGTATAGGGATAGATCCTCCCCTTGCCTTGGTCCCTGGAGTTAGGGAGTCTGGGTGAGTTGCCCTTTCAAAGCTTGAAAAGCTTCCTCACATTCTGAGGTCCATTAAAATTTCTTGTTTCCCCGTAGCACCTTGAAGAAAGATACACAGTTCTCACCTGCCTTGGAGAGGACCCTGTTGAGTTCGGCCAATTTTCCCATGATGCGCTGAACCTCCTTCGCTTTTCTTGGCGACTCCAACTCCACAATTGCCTTAAACTTATCTGGGTTAGGCTCCACCCCTGCTGGGGTGAGTAAATGACAAAGGAACTTTCCCCTGCTAGCCCCGAAGACACACTTTAGGGGGTTGAGTTTCATCTTGTAATTCCGCAAGTTCCCAAAGGTCTCCTCAAGGTCTTGGAGGTGAGCCTTGAGGTCCCGAATCTTTATCATGAGGTCATCAACATAGACCTCCATGTTTCATCCCTTCTGCTCTCGGAAGAACCTGTCCATCATTTGTTGGTATGTGGCACCTACATTCTTGAGCCCAAAGGGCATCATCTTATAACAATATCACCCATCCCCTGTGATGAAGGAGTCATCTTTGATGTTAGGGGGTGGGGGTGGGGGGGGGTGGGTGCATTCGGATCTGATGATAACCTGAAAAAGCATCTACAAAAGACATTACAGGGAAACCGACGGTTGAATCAACCAGCGCTTCGATTCTAGGCAAGGGGTAGCAATCCTTGGGGCATGATTTATTAAGCAAGGAAAAATCGATACACATCCTCCACTTATCTCCTCGATTTTTACCATCACCACGTTGGAGACCCCGCATGAATAGTAGATCTCTGATACAAAACCGGCCTGTAGGAGTTTACCCACCTCCTCTCGGATGGGTCCCTCTAGCTTGTCTGTTGTGGCCCTCTTCTTTTGACAAATGGGGCGGGTGCCTGGGTCAAGATTGAGGCGATGGAAAGCCACACCCGCATCGATCTCAGGCATCTCCGCGGCACTCTAGGAGAAGAAATCCACATTTTCCTGGACACAGGCCATGATCTGCTTCTGCTCCTCCAGGCCGAGCTCTCCGCTGATGTGGACCTTCTCCACCACCCTTGCCCGGGTGGTGACCTTGAGCTCCACGACCCCCTCCATGTCTTCCAGCCAGGACTGCTCTCCCCAACCTTCTTCCTTCTCCTCGTCGCAAGTCGGCACTTTGACCTTCTCCTCTCCTTCTCTCCCATGAACCTTCATCACCTCTTCTGCCCCTTCCTTCTGGGCCCAACCATATACCTCTTCCTTCTCCTCCTCTCCTTCTCCCATCTGTGTTGGATCGGTAGGCGCCCTTAGAGGGGGGGGGGGGGTGAATAAGGGTTTTCAAAAACTTATATTATATTTTGTAATACTTGAAATAATAAGAGATCAACATAATGATTTTGAATAAAGATCTAAATTGTTTTATAATAAAAGAGATGACAATAAACAATTTAGAGAAATGAAGAACAAATCATTTTTATTACAAAAGGAGAGACATGGTTACTATTAATAAAAATGATTACAAAATTTTGATTTCAATGACGCTAGAAATCAAAGCGAAATATGAAAGACTCCTTTTGTTTTCTATACCGACTCGTATCCCCACGAACCGGTTGGCTTTAACCGATCCTTCCCTGGATACGGCCTCAAGCCGCTCTAGCCAACCCTTCCCCGGATATGGCCTCGATCACCCCCTAGACCTACACCAGAGACCTAGTCGCCAACACGAGACGAATTTTTGCCCTAAGTCCTACCCAGACCTAGTCGCCAACACGAGGTGAGTTTACTAAACGATTACAAGAAAGGATGTGAAATAAAAAGACAATAATATAAAAACTCCCTCAATGTGGATCTCTTGGAGAAGTAGACGAAGATGCAGAGTATGATCGTAGTTGATTCGTTCTTTCGTCAAGATGATGACGCGTGTTGAAATCTTCTCCACGGATCTCCTTTAGCCTTTATAGATTTGTGGGAGTATCTCTCTGAAACTTCCTCTCTATGTTGTGGCACGAAGCTCTGGAATTCTAGATCTCTAGAGGATTGATTAAGACAGAGCCAATGGGTCCTTTTTATAGACTTAGCGCTAGCGCGTGCGCTAGTGGTACCGCCGGCGCTATCCCATATTAGGACATATTCTGCGCGGCAGAATCTTCAATCGGAGGAAACTTTCTCTCTTGCCTACTGTGCTCCTCGCTATCGCCTGCGCTATCGGATATCGCCGAGCTCTATCTCCTTCTATAAGTTCTCTCGGCATTTGCGCTTAAGCCAACATTTTGTCGAACCAAATTTCGTCGAACGCAGCAAAGAGTTCGTTGAGCAAATTTTCGTCGAACGCCGTAATGAGCATTTTGTCGAGCGCCACTAACAGTTCGTCGAATGACAGCTAGCGCCTACGCTAGTACTACCGCCAACGCTAGTAGGTGTTTTGGATTTGATGGCTCAACATTGGGGGCAACCTTCTTATGTAATCCTTGAGTCATGTGGACTTTGTTATCCTGCACACTTAAACACACAAGATCAAATACACATAGGATTTGTTATTCTCAAATCTAGGAGATGCGGAAGACCATGTTCCAACAAACTCCCCCTTTTTATAATAACAAATCCATTAATGATAAATCAGAGCATTAATATATAAGCATGAAGAAACATACTTGTGTGTGTGTGTGAGAGTGATGACTTAGGATAATTTGCGATTTTAGCATTTAGAATTGATCCCCCTAAATACATGCTCCCCCTAAGTGAATGCTCTCCTAATATGTAAGCTATCATCTTAATTAAGCATTATATTTTGATAGCAGATTAAGATTTATCATGTTAGTTATCCCCCTTTTGTTATTAGCAAAAGTAGGTAAGGAGACACCACTTATAAATTGATAATAAGATAAAAGCATGATCGAGCTTTAGAGAAAGAAATGATAAGGAGTTTTAGAATACTTTTTATTTAAATAGATCAGAGTTTGAGTATTACAACATTTTCATAAATCAGAGCTTGTAGCATAAACAAATGTAATGATGTCCAAGTAACTAAGCTACCCAGACAATATGCCTACACCCTAGCCCCGTACTAAGTGACGGATGGGCATGAGGAGCTGCGTGCATGCCGTAGGTTGGGGTGTTAGTGTCATATGCAAACACTAGACACAACTCAACCTAGCACTCTTTCCCCTCAGTGCCTCGCAAGGCCCCACTGGAACCCTCCCCGGTTAAGGACAAGACATGACTAGAGATAAAGGTTATCTAATGTCTACAACCCTACGCCCCCGCTATAGTGAGAAATGAAGTCATGGATAATAATTATTGGAAACATTTAAGCATTTTAAATCTAGTGACATAGCCTCTGGATTTATTTTTTAAATTTTTTTTAATAAACAAACAACTCACGTAGCTATTTAGAAATCCATTAATGAATCAGAGTTTTAGCATTACAATATTTAGAATAACCAATATAAATTCTACCAAGTAAGTCTACCATTTGTTGAAAAAGGAATTTTGGTATTTAAGACTTTGATATAAGCATGAAAGTGCAAGGTAAAACAATTATATGGTTATGATGCGGAAGACTTATAGAAATACAAGTAACATCTTATTCTAATTAATGATGATCCATAAAAAGATATATGAGTTAAATTTCAAAAAGATGTTTTTGTAAATCATTTTTCAATTAAAATCTTTAAGTTTGACAATAAAGTAACCAAGCATGAAATAATGTTATCAAAAAGAGATTACTACAATGTTATTTTAATTCACAATTTCAAAAACATACCAAACATTGTAGAGAGCATGCTAGGTTATCTAGTGCATTTCATAAATAAAGAGTAGTATAGAATTTGCATTAGGATCCAATACTCTTGAGAATAAGTGTTATGAAGATAATGATGTGCACATAAGTGTATTTTGAATAGAGTAAACAAATGTTTTAATCAAAAATACAAGAGATATGTAAAGTGAAGAGCACAATAAAAAACAAATAATTTTACTTCCACACACTTCAATGCACAAACAAAAATGTACAACTACCAAGGTGCTTTGCACACACAATGCTCATTAAGACTTATCAGGGTGCAAAGTAGTTCTTGGGGGATCACATATTTTATTTTTAATGTTGAGATTAGTGATCCAGTGTACTTTAAGAGTAAGTGGTTTTTATTTTGAAAGAAAGATTTGATTTGCCCAAGATACTTTACTATTCTTTCCAAGGTGCTCAACCTCACAACGCTTATTAAGACTTATCGGGAGGTTCAAGTAGTGCTTGGTGGAGTTATCTTTGTCACTTGATTTTATGATTTTTGTTTTGTACAAAGTTCTCCGAATACACTTGTTTTGCAAACCAATATAATTTATGAAAAACATAACCACTTTTCTTAACTTTTAAAAGTGCAAGTAAAGGAGTGTAGGTAAGATACTTGTGCAATTTTAATTCATTGTACAAATACATAACATACATAAGCATTCATAGATTAAACACATATGTAGACAATGCCAAAATAAGTGAGTGAATGAAGATCATTATTAAACATAAAACATTTACTCATACTTAGAGGCATGCTAAGCAAAGTTCTACACAATTTTTAAACGATACTTGATGCACATATTAATAGATATATCAAAGCATGATGAAAACAATGTTCAAAGTAGTTTGAAAAGATAAATTGCAACATTATTGAAGTTCTAAAGAATTGATTAAATCATGCTTGAACTTCAATGAAGTCCATATTGTATTTTTGATATTTTGAAGAAAGATTTGATTTAAAGTTTGAACTCATAATATTGATCTTGGACTTCCCGAGGACTACCTTGTGAGAGGTTCGCCTGGTACTAGGTGATGTGATGGGATGATAGCCCAAATCACCCTTTCACAAGATACATGTAAATAGAAAAGTTAAGTTCAAAATAACAATTTTTGATACTTGTTTTTGTTTTATATTTTTGTATTTGATTTTTGCTTTTTAGAAATAGAATTTAAACAAATGACAAAAGAACCAAAAAGGCAAAACATAATTTTTTTTGTAATTTGGCTTTTGTATTTGTGTATTTGTTTTTTCAAAAATGAAATAAAAGCAGAAGTGCAAAAATAAATAGTACACATAGATTAATATATTTTTAAGACTTTTTCAGAATTTTAAAATTACAGAAAAACAAACAGGTGCACTAGCGCCGGCGTTAGCGCTAGCGCGGGAAACAGTACACGATTTTTGAAAATTTTGAAATTTTTAATTGTTGATCTTGATTAAGTGTCCTAATAGTAGTTTCATGCTGAAATTTCAGATTTTTTGGAGATGTCTAGATAGTGCAAATTTCATGAAACATTAGCGATTTTGTATATGACTTTACCAAATAAACTTTGCATGAGATGACATGAATGAACAAATCAAATATGCATGATTTTAGTGACTAACAAACATGTTCATGCACAATAATACCATGGATAAGCCCTAGATGGGAATACCCAGCCTGTATATCTTGGTAAACATATAAAGCTTAACATAGACACAAAAATTCTTTAGTCGACAATGTTAGTATGATAAGTTTGAGATTAATATTATACCAAGGTTTGATAGTGTTTCAACTTATAGACCTAGAGTGGAGTGAAGATTTATTTGATTTGATATCAAGATGATTCAAAGGTCTAAACTTGAAATAAATCACAATACACACATAATACACCAACCATGGTATGTAATTATAATATCAATTGTCATCAATTAATATATCAATTATAATTCACATAATTGTGATAGAAATAATTGTTTTTAGAAGACTTTTGATATGACTTATGATATATGATGTTAGAGAATTTTAGCAAAGGACATCAATAGATCATAGTGGTGCATGTGAATTCAATATTCATTATGACGGTAAATTCTTTCAATACATTTTAGTGATTTTCTTTTAATTAACAATTTTGAATATATATATATATATATATATATGTGATTTTTGATAGGTGAACAATAGTGATGGTTTAGATCATATTTGACATCAAGGAGTGAACACAATATACTTTTTTTTGTTGTGAACAAAGACAACCATATTGAAAGTTGAGCTTTTATTTAGATCTTGAATTTTCTTTTAGATCAAGTTATTTCACTAAACCACTTGTTGGTGAAGGCTAAAAATCTTAATAGCCTAATAACGGGATTTAATTTGAAATATCTTATAGCAAATTTAGAGTTTGATTCATATGGATAATATAAGATATTTAGAAGCAATGAATATAAGAATAAAAGATAGGTCATCAAAATAAAATATGATTTTGAATTTTGATCAATTTGATTTTATAAACATATTAAGCTTTTAAGAGATAAAATCATATTTTTAATACTGTATAGGATGACCATGACATGATAGTTCAAAAGAAATAAGAAAACAAGAAAAATTAAAAGGCATGAAAGCATATCATGAAGTAGAACTTTGTATATTTCATTTTGAAAGGATTCTACTTAATGCAATTGATGATGCCTAATGAATAAGAGTTTTAGGTATCCAAAGGGTACCATGTGGGATGGTTCCTTTGGGTACCCAAATATAGCGAGATGGCTTCTGGGGAGACAAGTACGAATGGACCCTTCCAAGTGGAGTTAATGTTTCATCTTTAATTTTAGGTCTCCACTCATACTTAGGTTTAATATTACAATTTTGCATTAAATTTCCATATTCATTAAACTTAGGCTTAAAATAATGATGACATTTGAAATCATTTTTCATAGGAAATTTTTGCATATTTGATTTTACTTTAGGAGATACATAATTTTGTAAATAATGGTGATTTTGATTTAGATTAACAAATCCTTTATGTTCCTTACTCCCATTATTAAACTTAGTTAAGATGTTCATATTCATATTCAACTTGTTTTTAGATATATTTTGATATTGTGAATTTGTATTTACAATTTTCATAAGCAAGTTGATTATTGATTTTATTTCATCATTCTTGATCTTTAAATTATGTCTAGCTTTATTATAAGCGATTGTGCTATTTTTAAAAGTGGAAACAATTGAATCAATATGATCTTGATAGTTGTTTCTATATTCATCAAATGTTTCATCCATCTCTTTAATTTCAATTTTATATTCTTTACACTTAGCACAATCATTTTCCAAAGATGAATTTTCTAAACATAATTTTTTATTTTGTTCTTTTATAGAAAGAAGTTCCTTTTCAAGTTCCTTGCATTTTTCTTTCAAATCATTAAATTCTATACAAGGTGTTGTTGGAACATGGTCTTCCGCATCTCCTAGGTTTGAGAATAACAAATCCTATGTGTATTTGATCTTGTGTGTTTAAGTGTGCAGGAAATCAAAGTCCACATGACTCAAGGATGGTTGCCCCTAATTTTGAGCCAGCAATTCCAAGTCTCCCACTAGCGCCGACGGTAGCACTTAGCGCCTGGCGCTAGCGATGATAGCGCAATTCCGGGAGCACATATGGAAGGAGATAGCGCCTGGCGGTAGCCGATAGCGCAGGCGGTAGCGATGCGCATAGTTGGCAAGGAGGAATTGTTTCCTCGGATTGAAGATTCTGCCGCGCAGAATGTGTCCTAATATGGGATTGCGCTGGCGGTAGCCAATAGCGCAGGAGGTAGCGACGCACACAGTTGGCAAGGAGGAATTGTTTACTCGGATTGAAGATTCTGCCGCGCAAAATATGTCCTAATATGGGATAGCGCCGGCGGTAGCGCTAGCGCTGAGGCTATAAAAAGGACTCCTCTCCTCTCGTTTAAGAAACACATCAGAGAGATATCATAGAGAGATAAAGTGCTAGAATTCCCGTGGCTATCTTGGCCGAAAGTTGAACTCCTACCAAAGTTCTGCAAACTTCTGAAGGAGAATCTCATCACGCCGGATCCAAACGAAGTCCGCTTCTACAACGCTTATTCTACAGCGGATCTTCGCCTCCAACTTCAGAAGGGAGTTTTTTATTTTCATTTCATATTCTTCTTGTAAACGGTTAGTGAAATCGCCTCGTGTTGGCGACTAGGTCTGGGTAGGACTTAGGGGGAAACTCGCCTCGTGTTGGCGACTAGATCTAGGCTAGGTCTAGGGGGTGCTCGAGGCCACATCCGGGGAAGGGTTGGCTAGAGCGGCTTTAGGCCGAATCTGGGGAGGATAGGCTAGGGCCACCGGTTCGTGGGGATGCGAGTCGGGATAGAAAACAAAAAGAGTTTACTATTCATCGCCACTGATTTCTAGCGTCATAGAAGTTAACTTTTGTAAAATCGTATTTAATATTAATAAAGCATGTCTCTACTTTATTTCAATTGTTTTACTTGACTTTCTATTGTCTTAATCTTGCATTATTACAAAGTTTTTAAAATATCACTAAAGTTTTGAAAACCCTTATTCACCCCCTCTAAGGGCGCCTACCGATCCAACAAGTGGTATCAGAGCAGGTTATTCCAATCGGCTTAACAACTGGGAATAATGGCGTCTCATGATCTCGCTTTTCCTGAGGGTCAAGGGGTTAGTCGACCACCTCTCTTTACTGGGTCAGATTTTAACTACTGGAAAAATCGAATGATGTGTTTTCTTATGACCATGGATGTAGAAGTATGGAACATGGTAGAAGTTCGGTACTCTCCTCCTACAACTGTAGTAGGAGAGGAGACATTAGCAAAACCTAAAGATAAATGGGATGATAACGATAAACTAAGGTGTAAAAATAATGCTAAAGCAATGAACGCTTTATATTGCGCTTTAAATAGGACTAAATATAATAGAATTTCTGCATGCACAATTGCTTATGATATTTAGAATCAATTGGAAGTTACTCATGAAGGTACATCGTAGGTGAAAGATGCAAAGCTATTCCAATTGGAATCTGAATATGAAAAATTCAGGATGGATACCGAAGAGGACATTAACTCGATGTACACCCGCTTCACCAAGATCGTCAACGCTTCAAAGGAACTTGGAAAGACCTACTCAGACGGGGACTTGGTGAGGAAAATTCTTCGCTCCTTACCTCCAAGGTTCAATCCAAAGGTGACAGCCATCTCGGAGTCGCACAACTTAAGAACGCTCTATATCGAGAACCTTATTGGGAATCTTAAAACCCATGAGGTAGAACTCCAGATTCAACACGATGAATACAACAAAGAGCCAAAGAAAAAGGCGCTAGCACTAAAGTCAAAGAAGGAGAGCATCGAAGATGATGATGAAGATGAAGAAGGTCTCCTGGGGAAGAACTTCAGGAAGTTCATCAGGAACCCGGAAAGAAGGAACACATTCCGCAAATACTTCCAAAAGGATACTCGATGAAAGGGATCTTCCTCTTCATCAAGGAAAGAAAAAGGAAGCAAAGATGAAGAAGAAAGACCACCACCAGAGTGCTACCACTGCAGAAAGACCGGGCACATTCGGAGCCAGTGCCCAAAGTGTCAAAAAGAGCAAAAAGAACAACACAAAGCAAAAGAGAAGAAGAAAGTACTAAAAGCCGCAACTTGGGATGATTCTTCCTTTGAAGAGTCAAACGAGTCTGAGTCAAGTAGCGAGGAGGAAGCAAACTTATGCTTAATGGTGAAGAGCAACGATGACGACACCAGTGTTCTTAGCGACACTGAGGTAATTCCTCATACTTTTGAAGAACTCTATGATGAATTTGTTTTAACTTGCAAATCCTATGATCAAAGTATAAAAGATAATATTATATTAAATCGTGAAAATGAATCTATTATCAAAGAAAATCATAAACTCACAAAAAAGGTGAATTTCCTTGAAAAGAGAAAGGTTTCATGTCAAGAGTGTGAGCACTCTTTATTTTTGGCAAAAGAACTTGAAGTTTCTCTTTCTAAAGCCCTCTGACAAAATAAAACTATTGCAAAAGAAAAGGGGGACTTAGAGAGAAAATTAAAAACCTCTCTTTTACAAATTCAAAATAATAAAAAGGGATTTGAAAACAAATGTGTTATGATTGTACAAGAAAATACTTTTCTTAAAAAACAAAATCATGACCTCAATATAGCCATTAAAAAATTTGGGATTGGTCAAAAATCCCTGGATATGATTTTTGGAAACCAATGTTATGGTTCTGCAAAATTTGGGGTCGGATATAAAAGTGAACCCTACCACCCAGCGCTAGCCACTAACGCCGGCGGTAGCTCAAGTGTTAAAAAATCTTCTGCTTTATCTAATATTCAAGCATCATCCAACAAGAGCAACGTAGAAATTCAGAAAAGGGTCTCAACTCCCTTTATTTCGTGTGTTAATTGTCTTATGTTTGGACACACGTCTAGCTCTTGCAGGAATATAAAACAACGTTCTTTAAAACAAATCTGGGTACCTAAGAAATCCACTTACTCTATGGGTGGTACCTCTTGGGTATCTGGATCTTTACTCTCATCTTCTCTCTAGATTTGCAGGAAGGCTAAGGAAACGGAGGACGTGTGGTACTTGGACTCAGGCTGCTCCAAGCACATGACGGGCAACAAAGCAAAATTCCTTAGCCTAGAAAAGAAGAAAGGAGGGACGTAACGTTTGGTGATAACGGTAAAGGAAGGATCATGGGAGTTGGTACAGTTGGTAACAAATCTTTTCTTATCTCAAATGTTCTTTATGTTAAAGGTTTGAAACATAACTTAATATCTATAAGTCAACTATGTGATAAAGGATTAGACGTATTATTTGAATCATCCACTAATCTTTGCAAAATAGTTAATCCTAAAACAAAAGATGTGTTACTAACTGCACCTAGAATTCATAATGTTTACATAGTTTCGTTTCATGATCTTTCCAAATCATCTATAAAATGTTTTATAACCAAAAATGATAAATTAGAACTATGGCATAGACGTTTAGGTCACGCTAGTACAAAGCTCATTTTAAAACTAGCAAAAAGGGAATTGATTAGAGGATTGCCTAAGTTGAATGGAAATTTATCTTCACTATGTTCACCATGCCAAAAAGGAAAATTTACAAAATCATCTTTTAAAAGCAAAAATGAAATGTCCACTTCAAAACCATTACAACTAATTCATATGGATCTCTTTGGTCCCGTTAACACCGCAAGTCTTGGTGGTAAAATATACACCTTCGTTCTAATAGATGATTTCTCAAAGATATTGCTGGACCTTATTTCTCTCTTCCAAATCTGATACATTTTGTGAATTCTCAAAATTATGTACTCGTATTCAAAATGAACTAGATTTAAAAATAAAGTGCATTCGCTCAGATCATAGAGGTGAATTTGAAAATGAAAATTTAAAATCTTTTTGTGAAATGTTAGGTATTAAGCACGAGTTCTCTGCTCCACGCACACCTCAACAAAACGGTGTTGTAGAACGGAAAAATAGGACAATCCAAGAACTAGCACGCACCATGTTATCTGAATATAAATTACCTAAGTCGTTTTGGGCCGAAGCCGTAAGCACATCATGCTATGTAATGAATAGAGTTATGCTTCGCCCATCACTAAATCTCACACTGTATGAACTATATTTTCAAAAGAAACCTAACGTATCATATTTTAAAGTATTTGAATGTAAATGTTTTATTCTTAATACGAAAGATTCTTTAGGAAAATTTGATGAGAAATGTGATGAAGGAATATTCCTTGGATATTCTTCAACCAGTAAAGCCTATAAAATATTTAATAAAAGATCGAGTAAGGTTGAAGAGTCTATTAATGTTAAATTTGATGAGTTTATTCCATGTGCAGAGAAGCCTTCTACAAGTACAAATGATGAACCTTTGCCATCTTTGGAGCACGACGAAGAAGAACCGTCCAAAGAAGAGGAGGAGAAGTCAAATGAAGTTAAATATGTACCTCCAAGTGTGTTGAACTTCTCAAAAAATCATCCAAAAGAGCTAGTCATTGGGGAACCTTCTACTGGGGTAAGAACTCGATCCTCTCTTCATGAAACGTTTTCAAATATTTGTTTTGTTTCTGAAATCGAAACTAAAAACGTTTCCACTGCTTTAAATGACGAATTTTGGTTTTTGTCTATGAATGAAGAGTTAGGACAATTTGAAAGAAATAAAGTTTGGAATCTAGTAGAAAGACCATCTAATCATCCAATTATTGGCGTAAAATGGATCTTTAAAAATAAATTAGATGGTGAATCTAAGATTATAAGAAATAAAGCACGCTTAGTTGCTCAAGGTTATTCTCAAATTGAGGGGGTAGATTTTGAAGAAACTTTTGCACCCGTTGCTCGCTTAGAATCTATACGAATATTTTTGGCATTTACGAGTTTTAAACGAATAAAATTATTTCAAATGGATGTTAAAAGTGCCTTTTTAAACGGGTTTATAAGAGAAGAAGTTTATGTAGAACAACCCCCCGATTTCATAAATGAAAAATTCCCTAATCATGTTTACAAATTAGAAAAAGTGCTTTATGGTTTAAAACAAGCGCCCCGTGCATGGTATGATCGACTTACATCATTTTTGTTAAAGCACGGTTATGTTATGGGAAGTGCCGACAACACACTCTTCATTAAGCATAACAATAACGATCTAATTATTTTACAAATATATGTTGATGATATCATTTTTGGAGCCACTAATGAAGAGTTGTGTAATGAAGTAGTATTAATAATGAAAAATGAATTTGAAATGAGTCTTGTAGGAGAACTATCATATTTTCTTGGTTTTCAAATCTCACAACAAACTGATGGTATCTTAATTTGTCAAACAAAATATGTTCACGATATGCTTAAACGATTTGGATTTGAAAATCTCAAACAAGCTTCTACTCCCATGAGTGCTTCTTTAAAACTAGGAAAAGATGAATCCGGAATTTCAATTGATCAAACGCTATATAGAGGAATGATAGGATCTCTTCTTTACTTAAGTGCATCCAGACCAGATATAATGTTTGTCGTATGTTTATGTGCTCGCTTTCAAGCCAATCCAATAGAATCTCATTTAAAAGCGGTAAAACATATTTTTCGTTATCTTTAGGGTCATCTAAATTAGGATTATGGTACCCACACAATGATTCATTCACACTCCATGGCTATTCCGATTCGGACTACGCTGGGTGTTCACTAGATCGAAAAAGCACTAGCGATACTTGTCACTTCCTAGGACCCTCTTTAGTAGCTTGGTCTAGTCGAAAATAATCTTCGGTTGCACTCTCCACCACGGAGGCCGAATATATCGCACTTGGTAGCTGTTGTGCACAAGCTTTATGGATGAGTCAAAAACTAGAAGATTTTGGATTTCATCTTAAAAACATTGATCTTAAATGTGACAACAAAAGTGCAATAGACCTCACATATAATCCCGTACACCACTCTAGATCCAAACACATCGATGTTCATCATCATTTCATTAGGGATCAGATTAAGAAAGAGCATGTAAAAGTAAGCTTCATTGGCACGGACTCTCAACTCGCTGACATATTTACTAAACCTCTTCCCGATGCAAGATTCCGATTATTACGACTTGAGTTAGGTGTCCTAGATCTTTCGTGTTAAAACACATTCACAAAACACAATATTTGCATGTTTTAACCATCGAAAACATCTCCTAAAAATCTGAGATTTCAACATGAAACTACTATTGGGACACTTAATCAAGATCAACAATTAAAAATTTCAAAATCATAAAAAATCGTGTACTGTTTCACGCGCTAGCGCTAACGCCAGCGCTAGCGTGCATATTTCTTTTTCTGTGCTATTAAAATTTTGAAAAATACCTAAAAATATACTCATCTATATTTACTATTTGGTTTTGCATTTCTGTTTTTTTTAAATCAAATACAAAACTACAAAAACCAAATTACAAAAAATATTTTTTTCTTTTTTGCAAAAATCAAATACAAAAATACAAAAGCCAAAATTACAAAAATATGCTTTTATTTGTTTGCAAAAATCAAATACAAAAATATAAAACACTAAAACTATCAAAAAAATTGTATGGATTTTCCAATGAAAATCAAGCATGATTTAATCTATTCTTTAGAACTTCTATAATGTTGCAATTTATCTTTTCAAACTCTTTGAACATTGTTTTCATCATGCTTTGACATATCTATTAATATGTGCATCAAGTATCTTTTAAAAGTTGTGTAGAACTAAGCTTAGCATGCCTCTAAGTATGAGTAAATATTTTATGTTTGATAATGATCGTCATTTACTCACGTATTTTGGCATTGTCTACTTATGTGTTTAATCTAAGAATGCTTGTGTATGTTTTATAATAGTACAATGAATTAAAATTGCACAAGTATCTTGCCTACACAACCTTTATTTGCACTTTAAAAGTTAAGAAAAGTGGTTATGTTTTTATAAATTATATTGGTTTGCAAAACAAGTGTATTCGGAGAACTTTATACAAAACAACAATCATAAAATAAACTGACAAAGATAACTCCACCAAACACTACTTGAACCTCCTGATAAGTCTTAATAAGCGTTGTGAGGTTTAGCACCTTGGAAAGAATAGTAAAGTATCTTGTGCAAACCATAACTTTCTTTCAAAATAAAAACCACTTATTCTTAAGTACACCGGATCACAATAAAAATCAATCTTGAAGAATAAAACTAGGAGATCCCCAAGCACTACTTTGCACCCTGATAAGTCTTAATGAGCATTGTGTGTGCAAAGAACCTTGGTTGTTGTACATTTTTTTCATGCATTGAAGTTTGTGGAAGTAAAATTATTTGTGTTTTATTGTTCTCTTACTTTACATATTACTTGTATTTTTGATTAAAACATGTGTTTACTCTACTCAAAAATACACTTATGTGCACATCATTATCTTCCATAACACTTCTTCTCATGAGTATTGGATCATAATGCTAATTCTATACTATTCTTTACTTATGAAATGCACTAGATAACCTAGCATGCCTTCTACAATGTTTAGTATGTTTTGAAACTATGAATTAACATAACATTGTAGTACTATTTTTCTGATATCAATATTTCATGCTTGGTTAATTTCTTACTGATTTTAAAATGTTTACAAAACATCTTTTTTATAAAATTAAACTCCTATATTTTTTAATTATCATGTCTTACAAAAGATGTTTTTCTAAGTCTTCCGCAACTTTACATTTACCTTCTATTTGGTTATGCTACAAACTCTGATTTATGACAATATTGTGATGAAAATAACTCTAAAACTCTTTCTCATTCTCTACAAGCTCGATCATGCATTTATCTTATTATCAACTTTTTGGTGATGTCTCCTTACCCGCTTTTGCTAATAACAAAAGGGGGATAACTAACATGATAAATATTAATCTACTATCAAACTATAATGCTTAATTAAGATGATAGCTTACATACTAGGAGAGCATTCACTTAGGGGGAGCATGTATTTAGGGGGAGCAATTCTAAATGCTAAAAATCAATAATTATCCTAAGTCATCACTCTCTCACACACACAAATATAGTTTCATCATGCTTATTTATTAATGCTCTGATTTATCATTAATGGATTTGTTATTATCAAAAGGGGGAGTTTGTTGGAACATGGTCTTCCGCATCTCCTAGGTTTGAGAATAACAAATCCTATGTGTATTTGATCTTGTGTGTTTAAGTGTGCAGGAAATCAAAGTCCACATGACTCAAGGATGGTTGGCCCTAATTTTGAGCCAGCAATTCCAAGTCTCCCACTAGCGCCGGCGGTAGCACTTAGCACCTGACGCTAGCGATGATAGCGCAATTCCGGGAGCACATATGGAAGGAGATAGCGCGTGTCGGTAGCCGATAGCGCGGGCGGTAGCGACGCGCACAGTTAGCAAGGAGGAATTATTTCCTCAGATTGAAGATTCTGCCGCGCAGAATGTGTCCTAATATGGGATAGCGCTGGTGGTAGCCGATAGCGTAGGCAGTAGCGACGCACACAGTTGGCAAGGAGGAATTGTTTCCTCGGATTAAAGATTCTACCGCGCAAAATATGTCCTAATATGGGATAGCGTCGGCGGTAGCGCTAGCGCAGGCGCTAGCGCTGAGGCTATAAAAAGGACTCCTCTCCTCTCGTTTCAGACACACATCAGAGAGATATCATAGAGAGATAGAGTGCTAGAATTCTAGAGGCTATCTTGGATGAAACTTGAAGTCCTACCAAAGTTCTGCAAACTTCTGAAGGAGAATCTCATCACGCCGGATCCAAACGAAGTCCGCTTCTACAACGCTTATTCTACAGCAGATCTTCGCCTCCAACTTCAGAAGGGAGTTTTTTATTTTCATTTCATATTCTTCTTGTAAACGGTTAGTGAAATCGCCTCGTGTTGGCGACTAGGTCTGGGTAGGACTTAAGGGGAAACTCGCCTCGTGTTGGCGACTAGATCTAGGCTAGGTCTACGGGGTGCTCGAGGCCACATCCGGGGAAGGGTTGGCTAGAGCAGCTTGAGGCCGAATCCGGGGAGGATAGGCTAGGGCCACCGGTTCATGGGGATGCGAGTCGGGATAGAAAACAAAAAGAGTTTACTATTCATCGCCACCGATTTCTAGCGTCATATAAGTCAACTTTTGTAATACCGTATTTAATATTAATAAAGCATGTCTCTACTTTATTTCAATTGTTTTACTTGACTTTCTATTATCTTAATCTTGCATTATTACAAAGTTTTTAAAATATCACTACAGTTTTGAAAACCCTTATTCACCCCCCCCCCCCTCTAAGGGCGCCTACCGATCCAACAGGTGTAATGTTTTCAACTAAGGAACCTTGGGTAGAACTAGATAAATTAGAATTTGATTCTTCTTTAATTTTTGCCTTTAAATTTTTATTTTCTATGCGCAGATGTTTATTAGCATTCTTTAATTTCTTAATTTTACCCTTTGTAGTTTGAAGCAATTGTAATGTAGAAATAGAAGTACAAAAGATGGGATTTGATTTCCTTACATTGCTTTCGGGAGAGGCATGATTTGAACATATGGTTTCTTTTACATCTTTTTGGCACTCCTCTTCCGAAGACAGTACTTCTTCTTCTTTTCCATTGGATGTGTGCTCCATTGAACCGTCATAAGAGGAGCATTCTTGAAGACTTGTGCAAGCTTGCATATTCTCCGGTTCTTGTGATTGTTCCATACCTGTAGAAGGAGAATCATACATTTCTTCAAGAAATTTCCATACTTTGTATGCACTAGAAAAATAGTATATTAATTTTGATTGTCGTGAGATAAAGCACAGAAAATACTATTTAAAGCTTTTGCATTTAGGTGACGTTCCTTTTTATTTGTTTCATCTGCTGGTCTTACTATTGCTATATTCCATGCTTCGATATCTAAATTTTTAATAAACTTTTCCATTAAAAATTTCCACCCTTTATAATTTCTTCCTTTGAATAAAGGTGGTTTAAGAGATTTTTCTTCTTCATAAAAATGTACCCCACTAATAGAAGCGAGATCATGAGAGGCCATTATTGCTGGTTGTTAAGCCGATTGGAATAAAACCGCTCTGATACCACTTGTTGGATCGGTAGGCGCCCTTAGAGGGGGGGTGAATAAGGGTTTTCAAAAACTTATATTATATTTTGTAATACTTGAAACAATAAGTGATCAAAATAGTGATTTTGAATAAAGATCTAAATTGTTTTATAATAAAAGAGATGACAATAAAAAATTTAGAGAAATGAAGAACAAATCATTTTTATTACAAAAGTAGAGACATGATTACTATTAATAAAAATGATTACAAAATTTTGATTTCAATGACGCTAGAAATCAAAGAGAAATATGAAAGACTCTTTGTTTTCTATACCGACTCGTATCCCCACGAACTTGTTGGCTTTAGCCGATCCTTCCCCGGATACGGCCTCAAGCCGCTCTAGCCAACCCTTCCCCGGATATGGCCTCGAGCACCCCCTAGACCTACACCCGAGACCTAGTCGCCAACACGAGGCGAATTTCTGCCCTAAGTCCTACCCAGACCTAGTCACCAACACGAGGCGAGTTTACTAAACGATTACAAGAAAGGATGTGAAATAAAAAGACAATAATATCAAATATCCCTCAATGTGGATCTCTTGGAGAAGTAGACGAAGACGCAGAGTATGATCGTAGTTGATGCGGTCTTTCGTCACGATGATGACGCGTGTTGAAATCTTCTCCACGGTTCTCCTTTAGCCTTTATAGATTTGTGGGAGAATCTCTCTGAAACTTCCTCTCTATGTTGTTGCACGAAGCTCTGGAATTCTGGATCTCTAAAGGATTGATTAAGACGGAGCCAATGGGTCCTTTTTATAGACTTAGCGCTAGCGCCTGCGCAAGTGGTTCCGCCGGCGCTATCCCATATTAGGACATATTCTGCACGGCAGAATCTTCAATCGGAGGAAACTTTTCTCTCTTGCCTACTGTGCTCCTCGCTATCGCCTGCGCTATCAGATATCGCCTGGTGCTATCTCCTTCTATAAGTTCTCCCAGCATTTGTGCTTAAGCCAATATTTTGTCGAACAAAATTTCGTCGAACGTAGCAAAGAGTTCGTCGAGCGAATTTTTGTCGAAAGCCGTTATGAGCATTTTGTCGAGCGTCGCTAACAGTTCGTCGAACGATAGCTAGCGCCTGCGCTAGTACTACCGCCAGTGCTAGTAGGTGTTTTGGATTTGATGGCTCAACTTTGGGGGCAACCTTCTTATGTAATCCTTGAGTCATGTGGACTTTGTTATCCTGCACACTTAAACACACAAGATCAAATACACATAGGATTTGTTATTCTCAAACCTAGGAGATGCGGAAGACCATGTTCCAACAATTTGCTCCTCTGTCTCTCCGAGACACATTGGCTCCCCCACCTCCTGATCCCATTTCTCCGCTTCGTCTATCTAGGAGATGGTGTTTACTGCCGTCACGTAGCACTGCCTTGCTACCTTCGGATCCCCTCTTACCCGAATCTGGACTCCTCTCGAGCTGAATTAGAGACATTGGTGGAAGGTGGAGGGGACGCAGCGAAAAGCCCTGATTAGCAGCCGTCCGAAGATAACACTATAGCTGCTGGAGGCATCCACTATGATGAAGCAGCAATTCCAAGATTGCCCGCCCAGGACCACATGGAGCACCACTCCCCCCTCTACCTCCTTCCTCTCTTTGGAGAACCCAAACAATGGTCCATCCGAGGCCAACACCCTCTTGGCTTCCACCTTCATCTCATCGAACGCTTTCTTGAAGATGACGTTGACGGAGCCTCCGTTGTCCACGAGAATCCGGAACACCGTGAAGTTTTTGATGGCGGTCTGGATGACCAATGCATCGCAGAAAGGGTCCTCATGACCCGACATGTCTCTTTGGGAAAAAAGTGATTTTTTCTGCTGGGGGTGGGGTCGTGGATGTCTAAGCCATGCTCCGGCGGTAGATGGTATGGAGGCTCGCCTTGCGGGTTGCCTCCACCCCAACTCCCCCGTGGATCACTCTAATCCCTCCTCAGGTCCCCACATCGGCCCGATTCTCGCACCTCTCTTCCTCATCCTCGCAAGACAGGACCTCCTCAATTCTCACCTGCTGTTGTTGCCGCGGAGCCGACATTCTAGCCCTCTTTGTCTCCAAAAACTCCAAGCAAGTGGCCATTGCGTGACCTTCCTCATCATGGAAGTCACAGTATGGCATCGTCACCTCTCCCCTCTCGGCCTCCGCCGCCCTATTTCCCCTTCTCCTTCCTGCTTTTACTTCTGCTCCTTCTCTCCTTCCTCTTCCTCCCCTTCCTCGCCTGTTCTCCATGGCCTGCTGAGGTGGGGGAGGCATCGGCCTTGGACCTTGCCTCCATCCCAATTGATGGCGTCTTCCTTGCCCCCCATAGAAGTTACCTCCTCCCGGGGCGTAACCTCTTCCTTGACCCTGCATTCCCCCGCCCTGCTGCCTCCATCCCCCTCCGGGGCCCGAGGCTCTTCCCTTCTCCGCACCTCCTGCTGCTTGACCTCCGGCTCATTGAGCTTTGCTAGCCTCCTGGTGAGCTCCGGATTGGCCTCCTCACTTTCGACTTCCTCCGCCACCCTCTCCATCAACTCCTTGTAGGAGACCGGGGCCTTTCTCTTCAGTCCCATCTTGTAGAAAATCTCCCTCATCCCCAACGTGAAGGCGAGCTGAAGGGCAAACCCGGGCATCTCCTGGGTGAGCAATACTTCCTCCTGAAACTGATACGCATAGTGAGCAAACGTCTCCTTGGGCTCCTGCTTCACCTTGAAGAGGGACTCGACGTCCTTCTTCCTCTTCTTCGAAGTTGAAAACCGCAACAAGAAGCTTCTACGCAAGTCCTCAAATGCGTAGATTGAATCAACAGGGAGTTGGTGGAACCAATCCCTGGCCTTCTCCTTTAGGGTGACGACGAAGAGCCGACACTTAAAGGCGTCCGACATCAGGATGATAGAAACCGAGTCCTCGAACGACTGCAGGTGCTGGACTGGGTTGTCCCTGTAATGGTAGTAGACCCTGTCCCATTCCATGAACCCTTATGGGATGGGTGCGGAAAGCACCATCTTGCCGAAGGGGCTTCCTCCACCTGCTATCCTTTCCTGCTCCACTTGCCCCCTGAGCTCCCTCGCCAGGCTTGAGCTCGCTGGGGCCATGCTCGCGAGAGGCACACTCGCCGGATCCGCTCCTATGGGCGTCGCGCCTGTCATGATCGCGCTCGCCTGCGCCGCACCTGCCTATGCCGCACTCGCTGGCACCGAACTCGTCGGACTGGCAAACAACACTCGCCCCTCCAGGTCTTGCAATGACCCTCCAACCACATCCTTTCCATCCCTTCCTACTAGGGCATCCTTGCCAACCTCCACTGGAGGATGGAACACCTGGACCGCTGGGGTCGCAAACTTGCTTCGCAACGCTACGATTGTGAACCCGAGGGTGTCGAGGACTTCCCTTCTGAAGTCCGAGAACATCATTGGCGTCACCACTGGGGGTGACCCGCAAAACTCCTCGCCCTGCTCTTCATCTCCTGCCATGTCCCTTCTTTGGAATTTTCCTGGACTAGCCACACTCCACGCTCATCGCACCAAAATGTTGAAACCAATTTCTCGATCTCTTGTGAAGCTCGGGCCCTTAATAAGTTGAGGGGCAGCTGGCCCTTACTAGTCCCTCGGAAGGAGCAGATCGGGGACTCGGAAACAGACTAAGACCTTAGTCACAGCGAGGAGGTCCCACCGCAAACCCGGAAGATCGTTGAGTGCTTCCCCTCCCAAGCCAAAGCTGAGACTTGGGCACCTTGGAGAGCTAGAGAGCTTAACCAAAGTAACCAAGGGAGGAAAAAGCTCAGAGACTGAGATCGGAATCCTCTCCCAAGGTGCCCTTTAAGGTCTATTTATAGTTTTTTGTTCGTGGTCTGTTAATAGCGGAATTCCGCCTTTTGGTTTTACTAAATGCACCCCAATTTGGCCTGCTAACAGCCAAACTCCGCTGTTTGGATGGGCTAACAGCAGACCACCAGGGGCAGAGGGGTAATTTTTCCTCCTTAGCCTATTGACAAATGGCCTGCGAGAAGGCTACTCGCGAGAGCTCCCGCGAGTCTCCTCGCGAGTATGGCTCGCGAAACCCCTCTTAGGTGAGCGCTCTGTGAAGGCCCCGCTCACACCTCTTCTGGCGACATCCACCGAGGCCAGGTCTCTAGGGTTTAGGGTTTAGGGTTTAGGGTTGAGTTTGTCGAGTTCCCCTCGACCCTGTGAAAATCTGTTGAACTGGCTGGAGGATTGAGTTCGTCGAGTTGAGAAGCAAGTTCATCAAACTAAAATGTGACGCGAGTTCATCGACCGCAGAACAGATTTCGTCGAACATAGATTGAAGTTTGTCGAACACAGAAACTTAGAAAGAATCTGGCTCGTCCACTTTCTCGCAAGCGGTTGGCGAGTGCCCGGCTCGCCCGCCTTCCTGCGAATGGTCGACGAGTTCCCGGCTCGTCCGCCTTCCTACGAGTAACCCTTGAGACTCTGGCTCGCCTTCTTTGTTACTTATACGCTGAACACAGAGTTGAATACGTCGAACTCAAACTAGAGTTCACTGAACTGAAGGCAAAATCCGCTGAACTGGCTGGAGGATTGAGTTCGTCGAGCTGAGAAGCAAGTTCGTCGAACTGAAACGTGACGCGAGTTCGTCGACCGTAGAATAGATTTTGTCGAACGCAGATTGAAGTTCGTCGAACGCAGAAACTTGGAAAGAATCTGTCTCGTCAGCTTTCTTGTGAGCGGTCGGCGAGTGGCCGTATTGCCCGCCTTCCAACAAGTGGTCGGCGAGTGCCCGACTCCCCGCCTTCCTGCGAGCGGTCGGCGAGTGCCCGGCTCGCCCGCCTTCCTGCGAGTGACCCTTAAGACTCTGGCTCACCTTCTTTGTTACTTATACGCCAAACACAGAGTTGAATACGTCAAACTCAAACTAGAGTTCGCTGAACTGAAGACAAAATCCGCTGTACTGGCTAGGGGATTGAGTTCATTGAGCTGAGAAGCAAGTTCGTCGAACTGAAACATGACGAGAGTTCGTCGAACGCAGAACGTATTTCATCGAACGCATATTGAAGTTCATAGAACACAGAAACTTGGAAAGAATCTGGCTCGTCCACCTTCTCACGAGCGGTCGGCGAGTTCCTGGATCGCCCGCCTTCATGCGAGCGGTCGCGAGTGCCCGGTTTGTCCACCTTCCTGCGAGCGACCCTTGAGACTCTGGCTGGCCTTCCTTATTGATTCTCTCGCCTGTTGACTTCTCAATATATGCCCATCTCCTGGCAAATATCGGGGTTGTACATGCGCGCCTTACTGAGTTAACCCTACCGAATAGTTCACTGACTTATTAACAAGCCGCGCGGACTACTCGCAAACTCCAGCAAAACTAGCAGAAACCTGCCAGCCCATGAGCAGAGAACCGGCAAGATCTCCAACACCTAGTGGTAACCGCGGATACTATCTGCCTGGTTACAACCAGATAGCTGTCCCCATATGGTTGAAGAATCAAGTCCATCGAGATCTGGCTTACCGCCAGTCCACTGTGGGAAGACAACCCGCATAGTCTTCCTACCAGACCGCCCGACCTCCGCGGTTTAGCAAACCGCCCGGTCTTATTCCGAGATCGCCTGACCTCTACTTACACTTCAAAATTCAACACTCCACCTTGAAGTCAGAAGTGGAAGTCTATAAGACCCCCCTCCCGGAACACAAGACACGGCCGAGGGGAGTCTTATGCCCAGGACAGCCACCTTGCAGAAGCGCCAGCACACAAGCTAGCCTCCCCACAAGACACTTATCCTGCCGGCCAAACCAACTAAACAGCGCCAACCCATCAATAAAAGAAAGCGTTAAAAGCCATAGATTCACAGTAAGTAATAATGTCCAAACAATAAGTACAAGAAAGACAGAAAGCTACACAAGCTCCTGCAAAAGTATCAGAGTATCAAGCTAAATGCCCCAAGGGCTACATCTATAATGTCCAAACAGTAAGTACAAGAAAGATAGAAAGCTACACAAGCTCCTGCAAATCATCAGAGTATCAAGCTAAATGCCCCAAGGGCTACATCTATAAAACACTCACTCGCCTCTGTCACTGACGGTAGCCAAGGTATCATGGTCTCCGGCCCTGTCATCCTGACCTAACTATCCTTTTCCAGCACCGTGCACTGCTGCTCTAAGGAACACTCCTATAAAGAGGGACGTAGCAACCGTTAGTCATAAAGACTAAGTGGCTTCACATTCGCTCCCCCGACGACTCCAAGGCACCGGGCGGAAGGAAAGGAAGAAAAGCTGCAATATAAGCAATAATATAAAAGCAGGTGACAGGGATGGTTGTTCATATATGTCGGTTGTATATGTACCCAAGTACTTGCAATGGCACTAACTAAGTTGTTCATAAGTATATAAGTAGCAATGGTTGTAAATGCAAGTACTAGTAACATGTATAATAAGCACAGCTAACAAGTAATAAGGCAATGACAGAATGTAAGCAAGTAGTAGTAACAACAAAGAAGTAAGCAGTTCATATCGTACCTTAACTTATATGAATGCCCATACAAAATTATAAGTTAAGGTTTCCAATTTGGGACCCATCATATAAAAGAGCCCATACTAATTTATATGATGGACCCGATGCAGTGCGATGCTATGATTATGAATGATGAATGCAATGCAATGATTATGATATGATGACTCACCCATGCATATTTTGCTATGTCAACAAAGACCTTTAGTTCTCGCTTTTTGAGAGGTAGCTAACCCCTCAGGCATCTCCCGTCGTGGCCAGACGGAGACAGTGGAACGAGCTCCTCCACTGCTAGGTGGGTATGAACACTACCAGACCTAGGCCTATGTACGCCTAAACACTAAGAACACACAGCGGAGACCCTGCGTACTGCTCGACGCTAAGAACACACACCAGAGCCTTCAAGGACACGGAAGAGTACTTGGGTAGGTGAGCACCAAAAGTCCAACCCAACCGGTCTAGAGTCTAACTGTCGGCTTCTGTCGGTGTCACGACTAGCAAGCCCGTAGACCCGCCACAAGTAATCCTCCAACCATGATCACTACACCACCACGTGAAAACGATGCACATTCATGTAATTCCCATGCATAAACCGTGCTATCGAGCACCCAAGGACTCACGAATGGAGCCTTCTTACCTTTCACATCATACCAACTCAACTGATGCTAATTAGCATCCAAGGCCCCCAACCACCGGGTCCTTAACATTTCACCCTAAGATATAACCATATCTTATAATCCACACCGATCCATCAATGCTACCCATACCGAGCTATCATGACTCTATGCAGTAGCGTGTGTGTATCATGGAAATTACTCTACAAGATCCTGTAGGACTACTTGTACGTACGGTGTCATATTCATATTTTACTAAATATGTAAGCCCCAAACATATCACCAATATTCAATCGTCTTAAGTACAAATCACAACGTGTTTCGACACGAATAAAGCTATCAACCTTATGGGGAGGTTATCACCAATCTACATTATCCAATAGATTATCAAGTGATATGAATGTTAATATATATAAGCATACCCTCCAAAATCTTATTCAATTACACATCACCATGATTCATTCTTCAAACTAATTTATAACAGAACATTTAATCAAGGCTTATTTCAAACCAAAACCTATGAAATTTCTATGATATCACATAATCATCACCTTGAATATTTCAACCAATTTTTAGCCTCATTTATATTTACCAAAGCTATTTACGACACCATAAATTTATAAGAAAGGACTAGCCATATTACCATAAATATATATCCAAAAATTTTGAAACTAAACAAGAGTGATCACAATATCATCAGTTTCATCTCTACCAAAATTTCGTAAACATCCGATGAGTATTTTACGAGAAAACCAGTAAAACATCAAAATTTGTACAAAACCAGTAATGTTTACAAAAACAGGATTTCTGGGAGCTACAGATGTCCAAACATTATGATCCACCCCACTTTGGAAAGCTAACATCAAGGGCTACAACATTCCTGTTGAGTCCTAAACCCAGATCTAAGTGGGTCCTACCAAAAATCGGCTATGAATTCAACTGCAGAAATCTGGACAGCAAAACAACATGTACTAAACCCATTCCAGCTTTCTGGACAGTCATCTCTCCTATTGTGATCTACGAGGCTAGCACCAAGGGAGAGGGGAGGAAGTCACCTTATTTTACGACCATGGTTGGAGCTCATCTTGATGGAAGCATGGTGGTGGTCGGCCAAGCTCCAAATTCCTCTCCAAGCTTGCTCCTTCAAAAACCCTAAATAAACCCCTTAAGGGATAAAGAAGAAGAAGATGAAGAAAAAGAAGAAGGAGAAGAAGAAGATGAATAGTTCTCTGATTAGGAGATCAGCCCTTTATGTGTTTTGCACTTTTGGCTTAATGGAGAATGAAGAGAGAGAGAGAACATTAATGAGCATTTAAGGCAATCTCCAAGTTCCAAGACTTGTGCCAGCCATCTATTGACTTTTAATTCCACTTCTAGCCTAAAATATAAGCATTCGGGCTTTATCGGGCGACGGGAAGAAAAACCCCCAGATTCGTCGAACGAAAATAGTAAATTCGTCGAACACTTCAACTTTGTTCGATGTTCGTCGAACGACACTGCAACGCTTTCATCGAACGACACTATCGTCGAACACTTCCTAATTCAATTTCATCGACCGCTGAATAGATATATTTCGTCGACCGCTGAATAAATATATTTCGTCGAACGGAGAATGACGATAATTCGTCGAACGGAGAATGACGATAATTCGTCGAATGGAGGATGACGATACTTCATTGAATGCAGGATGACGATGCTTCGTCGAACGCAGAATGATGATGCTTCTTCGAACGCAGAATGATGATAATTCGTCGAACGCAGAATGTCGATAATTCGTCGAACGCAGGATGACGATACTTCATCGAACGCAGGATGATGATACTTCGTCAAACGTAGGATGATGATACTTCATCGAACGCAGAATAATGATAATTTGTCGAACGCAGGATGACGATACTTCGTCGAACGCAGAATGACGATAATTCATTGAACGCAGCTGCCCCTTCGACGTTCGTCAAACGCAGTTGCCCCTTCGACGTTCGTCGAATGGAATCCTCACTTGCCCAAAACCGGCCAGATCACAGCAGCCCAAAATAGCTCCATACCAATAGTACATCCAACACTCAAATCAATTCAGCCACCATCATACCAATATACATAATGCTAATGGTACCAATAACATTTCAAAATAAATCAAGATAATAAATTAAACTTGAAACGAAATGGGTGTCACAAAATCATCGAAAATCCAAACCTTCAAACTTAAAGTGCGACGTCATCTCGACACTGATTTTTATTAGATTCATCATAGGGGCCTAGCGTGTAACACCCCAAAAATTGTAGTTCAGCGAGGTAGGCGGAGTGGTAGTGCTGCGTTCGGGATAGGCTAAAATTCCATAGCTGTTCAGTGCGCACGACCAGTGTCCTCTTCGCGCACGACCAGTGACCGTGCGCATGTGATCGTGCGTTAATTCGCAAGAATTCGGAGTTCTGTCTCGAACAGTGCGCACGACCAGTGTCCTCTTCGCGCACGACCAGTGACCGTGCGCATGTGATCGTGCATTAATTCGCATGGATTCAGAGTTCTGTCTCAAATAGTGCGCACGACCAGTGTCCTCTTCGCGCACGACCAGTGACCGTGCGCATGTGATCGTGCGCCCTGTTTATTCTGCTCCGCGATTTTGAGCGGAGAAGGAGATCGGTCCGTCCAAATCTATTGGAATTTGATCCAACGGCTGCGATGGTTGGCTGGGGGGTTTTAGGGCTTGGTAGAGGAGTTAAACCCTCATTATTTCCAAGGCTTTCTCTCTCTTAGGTTGGAGAAAGGAGGAGGAGGCAAGGAGGAAGAAGAAGGAGAATCCGCCATTGCCGGAGCTTCGGAGCTCCATTCGCCGATCCGAGACCGGCAGTGCGTAGAGGGCATCAAGGCGCTTCTTCTCCACCGTGTGGTTGCAAGCTTCTCATGGCTAGGAGGAGATCTCAAAAGGTAACGACATTTCTCCTCCCGGTCTTTAGGATGCGTGTTTGGCATCCCTTCTTTTTCTGCATTTTTGCACCGGATCCGTCGAGTGAGAGGGATCCGGGTCGCCTTGGTTCAAGATAAACCACCAGGTTGATTGTGTCCGTCCCCGGCATGTTTTGCACTAGAGATCCGCTCCGTTAGCGGATTAGGCATTGTGGGTGAAGCCAAATTTGTGGCCGTTGGTCCGATCCGGTGATGTTGATTTACGCGCATTTTAGGGGTTTTATTAGAAATCCGACTACGGCGAACTCGTCGTTGTGATGCCTTTGTAGCTTCGTGTGGTAACGAATGTTGGGTTTAGGGCGGAGAAATAATGTGCGGATTTTGGGGCTTGTGATGCCTAGTGTTGTGCGAAGGCGCGATTGGTCTTTGTGGTCGGCTGGCTATCCCGTGAAGACTGAGATTCACGTGTGGAGAGTGTCCCGGCAAGATTAGTCCCTGCGATTGTTGACTGACGAGAATGTCTGTGCTACGGTTGAGTCCGTTGACGGTCGCCAGGCGAGGCAATCGGTGGACGTTGTCCCGAAAGTAAGCCCAGGGCCTTGGGACGTTTTGGTTGGCCAGAATTCTTAGAATCGGTCTTGGTGCGTTGTTGGCGGCCCGAGCGTGTAAGCTGTAAGACAAGCCCGATGGCATGGTGGGCCAGGCGAGGTGGGTCTCAGCGAGAGCGCTTGGCCTTGGGTTTTGATGCCCTTGTGGGGAAGTAATGAGTACCCTTGTGTTGGTGATGTGTGATGATGTGTTAGATTCATACGCTTTAGGGCGCCTTGGGTGAAACCCGGGCTTGCACTCATTTTGCATTGTTAGGCCCCTTTTATTACCTGCTCAACATAGAAACGTGGATGATGCTTGTGACACTTATGCCAGTATTTATGTTGCTTTCCTTTATGTACTTTTGCATACGAAGTGCTGACTTGCAGGGTGAAGTAGTTCCCCGGGGTCCGCTAGGACGGCCGGGAGGAGGGATGTTGTTACACCGCTTGTGGTCAGCCATAGCTGACCCTCGTTTACCGCTCTTTGTGACTTGGTTGCAGGGCAAGAATCGCAGGCTGGACCCAGCGCGCCGGCCAAAAAGGCCTAAAGCTTCACGAAGTGCTTAGTTGATTTCCTGCATTACTTTCTTCGTACTTTGTTATATCCGGCTTGCATGCCGAGGTAGTATAGGGAAAACTATCCTTCCCCTTTTGTTGGGATGTCTTTTATTATGGAATGTTTGATGTTTTGGACATTGTTTTGTAAGGCCTTAAGGCCAGTTGGACTCCTTTGTAGTATGGACAATCTCTGTGGCTTAGTTTGTTTCCGCTGTGTTGTCTGAGTTATGAGATTGGGTAGTTAATATCATCTTTTAATACTAAAGCTGTGGCGGTTATATGCTGTGGGGTCCCGGCCGGACCCATATTATATGGTCATTACAGGGGAGGTGTTACATAGCGCGAAAGAGGATGTTACAAATCCAATAAACGAAGAAACAATTTCGTCTCCAAAATTTAAGTTGGTTTAAGTTTAGATCACAAAATTCATTGGTGTACACTTTAGCATATACACCAGAAATTTTCTAGCATAAGAATCCAGAATTTCATAAATCAGGAAATTTATTTTAGCATGAAACTAGGGAAATTCTCTATAACTCCCAGCATAATCAACATGGTTGCTAAATATGAGACTATGGAAGGAAAATCAATTAACTGCCAATCATGTAGCCAAGGAAATATACCAAGTAGCAGCTAGCCTAGAACAAGAATTTCTAAGCAGTTATTATCCTAACCCAAGGGACATACTAGCTGCCAATCAAATCCAAGGGGAACAAAAAGAAACAAATAGCTGCCACAATAAGCCAAGGGTTATACCAGCTGCCAACCAAACCAAGGAAATCAAATAGCTGCTAGCATGAAACCAAGGAAATCACCAAACTCCTCACTAAATCAATAACTGTTAGCATGAGTCAAAAATATATTTATCAATCTCCCCCTTAATCCATAGCAGTCAGTCAATAAGCCAAGAACAAAATAAATTTTTCCAAACTACCCTCTTCATAAACCTTGGCAGCTAGAGATAAGCCCAGAAATAAATTCACCAACTTTAATTGCACCTTTGATCTAAACCCCCTTAAGATCGGTGACCCCGCTACACATGAGGTTACTACTCGTGCCTCCAGATAAAATTTAGAATCCTCCACCAAAGGAGTCATGTGCTTTAGATGTGCAAAAATAAATTGATTCTTACAATCCCAAGCATCGTTATACAAATAACGTTTAGCACATTCAATATCATCACTTCTGTGCATCCAAAAAAAATTTTGCGTTAAACGAGGCTGGCCTCAAAGTCAGACGGGTGATCAACCATAAAATTCACGATGTCATATCCTTGGGTCAAACCTCAAATACCCAAACGGTTATTATACCCACAAGATCGTCTCTCTTATGTATTAAACATATAGAAGCAAGCCTTAATCTCATCTTCTAGTACAACCATCATTATCCATATCATTATCAATCACTTCCATCAATGTCATCTCGTCCGAGGCAATTATTCTTACAACACGCATCTTTTACACTTAGCACGACCTCCACTTGATATTAAGTTTTAACAATCATTATGATCACCTCATAATAATTCATGCAAAAGCCACCAACCAAGTTTAGTATCTAGTTATGGCAAGATAATTACAATGGTCAAACATCATGGATGTTTACCGCTTTACCTGAAATCCGTATAATAGTCAAGTCCTGCAATCACCCCACCATACTTGTCATGACATTATGCCCTTTCAATCCATCAACTACCAAAAATGATGTTACCAGCTCAAGGGTTTAATCTCGGGAAGATTTTATGTTTCCAAATAGTTTCCAAATTCCGCACATGATCATCCGATAATGCTTATCAATTGGTTCTGGTGATATTATGAATCGCTATCGAGGCTCAAAGTAAGGTGAATCCATGACTCTACACCTCGCATGGGTTATAATCACATCATTCCCTTCTAATACCACATGACCTCGAGTCAATTGTTACTTTTGTCTACCCCCGGTTCTACTTAGATTTGCTCCAGATTCAAAAATTTGTGCTACTTTTATCTCGTGATTTAATTCATTTCATTTAAGGACTCCTAAACCGTGAACATAAACCTTATCCAATGGTTGGGTTTCGGTACAGAGCCTTTAGAGGACTGCCTTGTCGAGGCAATACAATTACACGTGCACCTACCTGTACGTATAGAGACATATTCATATCTTCTTACATAAGTAAATTCAACTTATCCTCAATATTCAATTCACGTGTTCGATTCACTGTGTGTCTCAACACCCTTGACGCTCTCACCCGTATTGAGAGGTTATCAAGAATCCAATCATCATCGTTCACGTACTATTTAAATAAACAGGATCTAAGGGAAAAATGAAGTCGGTTCATAAATAGACCAATAAACGAAGGGACAAGCCCCCATACATTTTCGGACTAAATTTCGTCCACCGCCCATATGGTATATTCATCTCACATATGAGCACAACCTTAGGGGCATATCTTCCTCGACTTAGAGTTCTTACCCTATAGATCCCCGAATCGACGCACTTATATATCAGCCGTGATGTAAAAATTCAAATTTTTCGGCGACGACCACGCTGCATCTCATTGTAATGAGAGCATGTGCAAATAACATCCAATTACCCAGTACATTTATATATGTTTGAACTTAACATGAACCAATGTGCACGGCTCGGGATTATTTCCCTTCGACACGAGATATGCAGACTACCAAAAGTAGGGCATACTTCACAATGTGATAAACTAAATCAAATCCATTACAAGCGCCCTACCATTCCTGCCAACGATCATCCATGGCATGCATGTTTATTTTATAAAGCCTTTTAGAATTTTAGAACATCAATCTAGTCGTATTAATCTTGTTGACTCCACTGCCTAACTCTTATTAATTTCCCAATGTCAAGTAATTGCAACACTAAGGGAATTTTCACCAAGAATTTCCAAACTCAGGGGTAGTGTATCATCATACCGACAATGCATGCACAAAATTTCATTAACTTCCCAACTATAACGTTATTACAACATAGCTGCATATCCCCAAAGTGTTGATTTACTACTCTCCTCATTACTTATCCACATAATCTTAGAACAATATAAAGAAAATGATCATCTTCAAAATTGCTTTTCCTCTCTTATTCCGCTAATAAAATTCCTATCAACCCAAACATGGCCTTAGCAGTCTGTTTTGCTTAAGGTGAATTAACTCTCAAGGATCAAAACTTCCAATGTCAAAAATTACAAAGATTCTAACTCCTCAAGGGATCCAAGACGGTACATAACTAGCCCAATAAATGAAGAGATAAGCCCCCATATCTCTTCGACTGAGTTTCTTCTACCACCAATATAACACATTCGTCCCAAAATGAGCCTTCTCTGGATCCGAATTCTTATCGTAACTTCTCCATATGAAACCTTCTACATAAATATAAGTGAGAGGTATCTACATACAGTATAAAAGGCATGCTTGGTGGCTTCTTACTAAGCTGATGATAGATTTCAGGCACCAATCTCATTGAGATTGCCCTAATATTTTGGGTAAGGTGATAATATTACTCCATATCTAGGATAGAAATCTCAAGGTGTGAGTCTCTAGCATCTAAACTCACGTTAAGCTCTTCCCTTAGTCAATCAAGATCACTTATTGCTTGGTCCAATAATCCCCAAGATCAGTATAAGGTTAGGGTATGTCACGACATATCCTGCTAAGTCGACCAAAAATGGTATCCTAGTTAGGTTGGCACTTTCTATAGGAAAAAGAGGACATACTTAACGTGAATCACATATGGGCACACCACCGCTTCCGCTGCATCAGTTTGTCCTCAAACTGATTTAGCTAGCAGGTGTGGCCTAGTGGGTTAATGGACTTCTTTATCTCAGGATCATTGCAAGTTGATACCATTTGTAATACCCCCCTCCCGGAACACAAGACACGGCCGAGGGGAGTCTTATGCCTAGGACAGCCACCTTGCGGAAGTGCCAGCACACGAGCTAGCCTCCCCCACAAGGCGCCTATCCTGCCGGCCAACCCATCAATAAAAGAAAGCGTTAAAAGACATAGATTCACAGTAAGAAATAATGTCCAAACAATAAGTACAAGAAAGACAGAAAGCTACACAAGCTCCTACAAAAGTATTAGAGTATCAAGCTAAATGCCCCAAGGTCTATATCTATAATGTCCAAACAGTAAGTACAAGAAAGACAGAAAGCTACACAAGCTCCTGCAAATTATCGGAGTATCAAGCTAAATGCCCCAAGGGCTACATCTATAAAACACTCACTCGCCTCTGTCACTGACGGTAGCCAAGGTATCATGGTCTCCGGCCCTGTAATCCTGACCTGACTATCCTCCTCCATCACCGTGCACTACTGCTCTAAGGAACACTCCTAAAAAGAGGGACGTAGCAACCGTTAGTCATAAAGACTAAGTGGCTTCACATCCACTCCCCCGGCGACTCCAAGGCATCGGGAGGAAGGAAAGGAAGAAAATTTGCAATATAAGCAATAATATAGAAGCAGGTGACAGGGATGGTTGTTCATATATGTCAGTTGTATAAGTTCCCAAGTACTTGCAATGGCACTAACTAAGCTGTTCATAAGTATATAAGTAGCAATGGTTGTAAATGCAAGTACTAGTTTTAGGTATAATAAGCACAGCTAACAAGTAATAAGGCAATGACAGAATGTAAGCAAGTAGTAGTAACAAGAAAGAAGTAAGCTGTTCATATCGTACCTTAACTTATATGAATGCCCATACAAACTTATAAGTTAAGGTTTCCAATTTGGGACCCATCATATAAAAAAGCCCATACTAATTTATATGATGGACCCGATGCGGTGCGATGCTATGATTATGAAGGATGAATGCAATGCAATGATTATGACATGATGACTCACCCATGCATATTTTGCTATGTTGACAAAGACCTTTAGTTCTCGCTTTTTTGAGAGGTAGCTAACCCCTCAGGCATCTCCCATCGTGGCCAGACGGAGACAATGGAGTGAGCTCCTCCAATACTAGGTGGGTATGAACACTACCAGACCTAGGCCTATGTACGCCTCAACGCTAAGAACACACAGCGGAGACCCTGCGTACTGCTCGACGCTAAGAACACACAGCAGAGCCTTCAAGGAAACAGAAGGGGACTTGGGTAGGTGAGCACCAAGAGTCCAACCCAACCGGTCTAGAGTCTAACTGTCGGCTTCTGTCGGTGTCACGACTAGCAAGCCCGTAGACCTGCCATAAGTAATCCTCCAACCAAGATCACTACACCACCATGTGAAAACCATGCACATTCATGTAATTCCCATGCATAAATCGTGCTATCGAGCACCCAAGGACTCACGAATGGAGCCTTCTTACCTTTCACATCATACCAACTCAACCGATGATAATTAGCATCCAAGGCCCCCAACCACCGGGTCCTTAACATTTCACCCTAAGATATAACCATATCTTATAATCCACACCGATCCATCAATGCTACCCATACCGAGCTATCATGACTTTATGCAGTAGCGTGTGTATATCATGGAAATTACTCTACAAGATCCTGTAGGACTACTTGTGCGTACGGTGTCATATTCATATTTTACTAAATATGTAAGCCCCAAACATATCACCAATATTCAATCGTCTTAAGTACAAATCACAACGTGTTTTGACAAGAAAAAAGCTATCAACCTTATGGGGAGGTTATCACCAATCTACATCATCCAATAGATTATCAAGTGATATGAATGTTAATATATATAAGCATACCCTCCAAAATCTTATTCAATTACACATCACCATGATTCATTCTTCAAACTAATTTATAACAGAACATTTAATCAAGGCTTATTTCAAACCAAAACCTATGAAATTTCCATGATATCACATAATCATCACCTTGAATATTTCAACCAATTTTTAGCCTCATTTATATTTACCAAAGCTATTTACGACACCATAAATTTATAAGAAGGGACTAGCCATATTACCATTAATATATATCCAAAAATTCTGAAACTAAACAGGAGTGATCAAAATATCATCAGTTTCATCTCTACCAAAATTTCGTAAACATCCGATGAGTATTTTATGAGAAAACTAGTAAAACATAAATTTGTACAAAACCAGCAATGTTTACAAAAATAGGATTTCTGGGAGCTACAGATGTCCAAACATTATGATCCACCCCAATTTGGAAAGCTAACATCAAGGGCTACAACATTCCTGTTGAGTCCTAAACCCAGATCTAAGTGGGTCCTACCAAAAATCTGCTATGAAGTCAACTGCAGAAATCTGGACAGCAAAACAGCATGCACTAAACCCATTCCAGCTTTATGGACAGTCCAGTCAACTGGACCTTTAGGGAGCTACAGGTCACATCAGAAAACGGGTAACCTATCATCGGAAAGCTCCTTCCGAGGGCTACAACTTTTGTGTTGAGCCCGAAGTCTGATTCTAGTGTGATTAAGCCAAAAAATTGGCTTGACCCCAGCTGCGCACAGATTTTCTTAATAACCAAGTGCAAAATTATAAATTGAAAACTTCTTTAGCAAAGGGGGGGGGGGGGGGGGGCTATCATCAAATTTATCACACAAATATATAATTAACAACCCTAATTAACAGAGGGCTATTCATCATCTTTCCCAAACAAGGGTTAGGTTAAATCCCTAAATGTCATTCCCCTCACTCTCCCTCAACGACCATGGGTTTGCCCCAAATCAAATCCCATCTCTTCTTCTTGAAGGAAGAAACGATTCCTAAAACCTCGCGGCGAACGATGCCCTAAATTTGAGGTTCTGGCTTTGTCTTCCTAAGGAAACTCCATTAAAGCTCACACGAGAAGCTCTCTTGAGCCTTCATCTCTCCTATTGTGATCTAAGAGGCTAGCACCAAGGGAGAGGGGAGGAAGTCGCCTTTTTTTACGACCATGGTTGGAGATCATCTTGATGGAAGCATGGTGTTGGTCGGCCAAGCTCCAAATTCCTCTCCAAGCTTGCTCCTTCAAGAACCCTAAATAAACCCCTTAAGGGATGAAGAAGAAGATGAAGAAAAAGAAGAAGGAGAAGAGGAAGATGAATAGTTCTCTGATTAGGAGATCAGCCCTTTATTTGTTCTGCATTTTTGGCTTAATGGAGAATGAAGATAGAGAGAGAACATTAATGCGCATTTAATGCAATCTCCAAGTTCCAAGACTTGTGCCAGCCATCTATTGACTTTTAATTCCACTTCTAGCCTAAAATATAAGCATTTAGGCTTTATCGGGCGACGGGAAAAAAACGCCCAGATTTGTCGAACGGAAACAGTAAATTCGTCGGACGCTTCAACTTCGTTTTACGTTCGTCGAACGACACTGCAACGCTTTTGTTGAACGGCACTTTCGTCAAACGCTGCCTAATTCAATTTCGTCGACCGCTGAATAGATATATTTCGTCGACCGCTGAATAAATATATTTCATCGAACGGAGAATGACGATAATTCGTCGAATGGAGAATGACGATAATTCGTCGAACGGAGGATGATGATACATCGTCGAAGGCAGGATGACAATGCTTTGTCGAACGCAGAATGACGATGCTTCTTCGAACGCAGAATGACAATAATTCGTCGAATGCAGAATGTTGATAATTCGTCGAACGCAGGATGACGATACTTTGTCGAACGCAGGATGCAGATACTTCGTCGAACGCAGGATGACGATACTTCGTAGAATGCAGAATGACGATAATTCGTTGAACGCAGGATGACGATACTTCGTCGAACACAGAATGATGATAATTCGTCGAACGCAGCTGCCCCTTCGACGTTCGTCGAACGGAATCCTCCCTTGCCCAAAACTGGCCAGATCACAGCAGCCCAAAATAGCTCCATACCAACAGTACATCCAACACTCAAATCAATCCAGCCACCATCATACCAATATACATAATGCTAATGGTACCAATAACATTTCAAAATAAATCAAGATAACAAATTAAACTTAAAATGAAACGGGCATCGCAAAATCATCGAAAATCCAAACCTTCAAACTTAAAGTGCGACGTCGTCTCGACACTGATTTTTATTAGTTTCATCATAGGGGCCTAGCGCGAAATGGGATGTTACAAAGTCAGCCCAAGTAATCCCCTCAACCGAGTAAATTGTCCCTTTGCCAGCGTCTTTGTGAAGATGTTATTGGATCTGTAGGCGCCCTTAGAGGGGGGGGGGTGAATAAGTGATTTAAACTTTGTATGATTATTAAAGAAAATAATTCTATGTTGCTACCGCCAGCGATAGTGTTACCGCTTGATGTTAGTGACAGAGAAAATACGGCGAATCAGAGATGAAGAAACAAACATATTTTCATTAATATTAAAGTGAAACATTTATGATTACAAAAACTTTTCCCAATGATGCTTGGAAATAGGCGACCAATGAAAAAAATCTTTTGGTTTTCTATACCGACCCTTCTCACAAGGACCGGTTGGCTTTAGCCTATCTCTACCCAGATAAGGCCTCAAGCCTCTCTAGCCAATCTATCACCAGAAAGGCCTCGAGCACCCCCTAGATCTACTCCCTAGACCCAGTCGCCAACACAATGCGAATTCCTCCCTAAGTCCTACCTAGACCTAGTCATCGTGTGGCGAATTCATGGACCGATTATAATGATAAAGTAAAAGACAAATACAAAACAGAAACTGAAAACTCCCTCAAAAAGAAGAACTTGATGTCGATGTAGATGCGATCGAATTGGTCTTCATGTTCTTTGCGTTCACAAACGTTGATGGAGTTCTTCGGGCTGCTTGGAGAAGGCTCTCATGAGTGCTCTGAATATAAGGCTTCAATTCATTCTCTCTCAGCAAGCCACAACAAAGGAGGCGCGCATCTTTAAATAGAGTCAGCCACTACCGCCCTGCGGTAGCCACATTAGGCAATGAACAAGCACACAGATCGTGGTAACTTAGGTAACATTTGACCGCCAAATCTTGAGCTCCGACTAGCGCGCCGCGGTAACGCTAACGCTCCGCGATAGCAAGATAACCTTCCTTCAGCCAATATCTCCTTCCATATTTGCTCCTCAATCACATGCAGACGAGAGGATTCCAAAAGCTACCGCCTGGCGTTAGTCCTTAATGCGTCGCGATAGTACTTGCCAAACTAGCATCCTGTCGACATTCCTTTTCTCCACTATTTCCTTCTTGTCAATTGTTTCCATTTATGCTAGCGCTAGCGGTAGTACTAATGCTCCGCGGTAGAGCACAACTCTTTTCGTCGGACAGCATCTTCATCGAGCTGGCCTCACATTTTGTCGAGCGCTGTTTTCATTTCATCAAACGAACACTAGCGCCAGCGGTAGTTCTAACGTGTCGCGGTAAAACATGCATTTCGTCGAGCGCCGCGGGAGAGCATGTAGTCCGTCGAACACCGCGGTAGAGCATGCAGTTTATCCAACACAATTTCATCGAACACCAGTTTGTCGGATGCAGTTTTTCATTTCGTCGAATGCCAGTTCCGTTCTCAGCGGTTTCCTTTACAGCGGCTTCCATCTCAGCGGTTTTCATTTCGTCGACCGCCAGTTCGTCGAACGCAGTTTTCATTTCGTCGAACGCTAGTTCCGTTCTCATCGGTTTCCTTCTCAGCGGTTTCCATCTCAGCGATTGTTAACATGGGGCGTTAACAACTAACGTGAGCGGTAGATATTTTTTCAGAGAATCGTCATCAATAAGCATCCAGTTCATAGGGTTATATAACTATAGTACCTGCACACTATAAATACAAGCAAGATCAAATACTATAGGATTTGTTATTGTCAACCAAGAGAGGCGGAAAGAATGTTCCAACAAACTCCCCCTTTTGATAATAACAAATCCCTTTAGAAAGAAATAGTTCAGAAGATAGGAATTGTGTTTATTAAAAAGAATAAGCATGAAATTTAAGACATGTGCATATGCTCCCCCTAAATGAATGCCCCTCCTACAAAAAAACTTCCTTTGAATCTACTCCCCATATATGTGAATTTATTTCAAATTTATTCTCCCCCTTTTGGTATTATCAAAAGAGGTTGGAGAGAAAGTCAAACATTAATGTGTGCAATAAATGTGTAGAGAGGGAATGAACATGATAAAGAGTTAAATGCTTAGGGAAACATACAATATATAGGAGTGAAAAAAGGGAATGTGAAGAAATTGTCATAAGGAAACCACTTGTTGGAAAAAACGTATTTATGATCGAGCGTACAAGTAGTAAAGATGTGGAAAGCATGAAGAAATATATTTTTAAGGCGAACATCTATCTAAGAATGGTGAAGCATAGTAGATGATTAAGGGTTTCAGATATATAAAAAAATAGATGTTGTAGCAATTTAGGTACACAAAATGATGTCAGTTGCAACATAACCATACACTTGTTTTGAAAGGTAAGCAATAAAGAGTACACAAGGCGTAGCGGAAAAAAATATGTAAGCATGATACAACATATCAAGTCAAGATAGGAGAATACAATGTCGTAAATTGAGAAATCAAGTACACTTATACATTGCACATGCAAAGCTATCTAGTGCATTTACTTAAGAATTTAGAGAATACATGTAGATATGCAATAGACTCCAATTCTCATGAGTAGATGTCTTACAAGTGATAATGATGTGTACAAAATAGTGTTTTTGATAAAAGTATGCATATGAGTTAATCAAAACACATGACATGTATAATGGAATAAACACAATATTATTGAAAAAGCATTTTTAAAGTTACTTCTACCCACAAAGCTATATAAATTATTCAATGCACATAGAAAGATAGTACAACTACCAAGGTGCTCTGCACAAACAATGCTTATTAAGACTTATCAGGGAGCAAAGTAGTGCTTGGGGAATCATAGATATTATTTTGAATTTTAGTTATTTGTGATCCGGTGTACAAGAAAAAGTAGTGTAAAAAAATATTTGCGACAAGACACTTTACAATTCTCTCCAAGGTGCTCAACCTCACAATGCTCATTAAGACTTATGAGGAGGGTGAGTAGTGCTTGGTGGAGTTATCTTTGTCAATTATTCATTTGAATTTTTCGAAACAACAAAGGTCTCCGAATTCACTTGTATGTGCAAACAAAAGATTTTTGAAAGGACACACTTCTTCAAAAATAGGTGCATGAAAAGGATTTTTACTTGTGGTGTAGGTAAAACTAAGCATGCATAACAATAATATTAAGTTGTTACACTACACAATCATGTAAGAGTAGATTAAATTCATATGTTATATATCAAAAAAAATGAGAGTGAATAAAACATTAGCAAATATAAGCCATTTACTCATACATAGAGGCATGCTATGTAATACTACACATGATTTCTATAATCAATTTCAAAGCAAACATAGGATAATGATCAAGGCATGATACAAAACAATGTTATTAAGATACTTGAAATAGAGAATGAAACATTGTATTCTAAACTTCGCAAGATTAAACATATCATCCTTGAAACAAAGAAAAGCACAACAGGTTTTATAAAATATTTAAGTTTTACAAAAGCAAAAAAAAATAAAACAAATATAAAACATGTTTTTGTTGTTTTAATTGGTTATTCAATTTTGTAGTTGGTTTTGATATATAGAAACACAAAGCATGTTTTTGGTTGGATTTTGAATTGTTTTATAGTTTTTTTCTTAGAATTTTAAAAGAAAATAACAGGAACTGAAAAATAAAAAATGAAAAAGAAACTAGAAAATTCAGAAATACCCACTAACGCCAGCGGTACCATGTTATCGTCGGGCGTTAGTGACAGAACTCGAACTTTTGGGAAAACGTGAAATTTTTCAGAATTTTTCTGATGAATATAGTTGTGCAGATTAGTGACAATGTGATTCAGTACAGAAATCATATATGCGTGGTCATAAAAATGCGGGTTTTGCACAATTAAGTATGAATGCCCAAGACCCCTAGTTCTAGTCTAAGTAGAGCAAATTGAGAATCGGGTAGAGGCTTGGTAAAGATGTCTGCAAGTTGCTGTTGGATCGGTAGGCGCCCTTAGAGGGGGGGGGGGGATGAATAAGGGTTTTCAAAAACTTTAGTGATATTTCTAAAACTTTGGAATAATGCAAGATTAAGACAATAGAAAGTCAAGTAAAACAATTGAAATAAAGCTTTATTAATATTGAATACGGTTTTACAAAAGTTGACTTCTATGACGCTAGAAATCGGTGGCGATGAATAGTAAACTTTTTTTGTTTTCTATCCCGACTCGCATCCCCACGAACCGGTAGCCCTAGCCTATCCTCCCTGGATTCAGCCTCAAGCCGCTCTAGCCAACCCTTCCCCGATGTGTCCTCGAGCACCCCCTAGACCTATCCTAGATCTAGTCGCCAACACGAGGCGAGTTTTCCCCTATGTCCTACCCAGACCTAGTCGCCAACACGAGGCGATTTCACTAACCGTTTACAAGAAAAATATGAAATGAAAATAAGTAAAAACTCCCTTCTGAAGACGGAGGCGAAGATCCGCTGTAGAATAAGCCTTGTAGAGGCGGACTTCGTTTGGATCCGACATGATCAGATTCTCCTTCAGAAGTTTGCAGAACTTTGGTAGGACTTCAACTTTCGGCCAAGATAGCCTCTAGAATTCTGGCACTCTATCTCTCTATGATATCTCTCTGATGTGTGTTTGAAATGAGAGGAGAGGAGTCCTTTTTATAGCTTCAGCGCTAGCGCCTGCGCTATCGCTACCGTTGGCGCTATCCCATATTAAGTAATATTTTGCGCACGAGAATCTTTAATCCGTGGCAACTCTGCTGAGATTTCTCTTGTGTTCCGCGCTACCACCAGCGCTATCCCATATTAGGACACATTCTACGCGGCAGAATCTTCAATCCGAGGAAACAAATCCTTCTTGCCAAACCTGTGCGTCGCTACCGCCTGCGCTATCGCCTATCGCCAGGCGTTATCTCCTTCCATATGTGCTCCCAGAATTGCGCTATCATTGCTAGCGCCAGGCGCTACGTGCTACCACCAGCGCTAGTGGGAGACTTGGAAATGCTGGCTCAAAATTGGGGGCAACCATCCATGAGTCATGTGGACTTTGATTTCCTGCACACTTAAACACACAAGATCAAATACACATAGGATTTGTTATTCTCAAACCTAGGAGATGCGGAAGACCATGTTCCAACAAACTCCCCCTTTTGATAATAACAAATCCATTAATGATAAATCAGAGCATTAATAAATAAGCATGATGAAACTATATTTGTGTGTGTGTGAGAGTGATGACTTAGTATAATTATTGATTTTAGCATTTAGAACTGCTCCCCCTAAATACATGCTCCCCCTAAGTGAATGCTCTCCTAATATGCACGCTATCATCTTAATTAAGCATTATAGTTTGATAGTAGATTAATATTTATCATGTTAGTTCTCCCCCTTTTGTTATTAGCAAAAGCGGGTAAGGAGACACCACTTAAAAATTGATAATTAGATAAAAGCATGATCGAACTTGTAGAGAATGAAATGAGAAGGAGTTGTATAATTCTTTTCATTGAAATTGATCAGAGTTTGAGTATCAAAATATTTTCATAAATTGATCAGAGTTTGTACCATAAATGTAAAGTTGCGAAAGACTTAGAAAAATATAAGCAAACATCTTTTGTAAGACAAGATAATTAAAAAATATAGGAGTTTAATTTTATAAAGAAGATGTTTTGTAAACATTTTAAAATCAGTAATAAATTAACCAAGCATGAAATGATGATATCAGAAAGATAGTACTACAATGTTATGTTAATTCATAGTTTCAAAACACTAAACATAGTAGAGAGCATGCTAGATAATCTAGTGCATTTCATAAGTAAAGAATAGTATATAATTAGCATTAGGATCCAATACTCATGAGAAGAAGTGTTAAGGAAGATAATGATGTGTACATAAGTGTATTTTTTAGTAGAGTAAACACATGTTTTAATCAAAAATACAAGTAATATGTAAAGTAAGCGCACAATAAAACACAAATAATTTTACTTCCACAAACTTCAATGCACAAAAAAATGTACAACTACCAAGGTGTTTTGCACACACAATGCTTATTAAGACTTATCAGGGTGCAAAGTAGTGCTTGGGGGATCACATAGTTTATTTTTCAAGATTGATTTTTATTGTGATCCGGTGTACTTAAGAAGAAGTGGTTTTTATTTTGAAAGAAAGGTATGGTTCGCACAAGATACTTTACTATTCTTTCCAAGGTGCTCAACCTCACAACGCTTATTAAGACTTATCAGGAAGTTCAAGTAGTGCTTGGTGGAGTTATCTTTGTCACTTTATTTTATGATTTTTGTCTTGTACAAAGTTCTCCGAATACACTTGTTTTGCAAACCAAGATAATTTATGAGAAAGATAACCACTTTTCTTAATTTTTAAAAGTGCAAATAAAAGAGTGTAGGTAAGATACTTGTGCAATTTTAATTCATAGTACTAATACAAAACATACACAAGCATTCTTAAATTAAGCACAAATGTAGACAATGCCAAAATAAGTGAGTGAATAAAGATCATTATCAAACATAAAACATTTACTCATACTTAAAGGCATGCTAAGCTTAGTTCTACACAACTTTCAATATAATTGATGCACATGGTAATAGATATATCAAAGCATGATGAAAACAATGTTCAAAGAGTTTGAAAAGATAAATTGCAACATTATAGAAGTTCTAAAGAATAGATTAAATCATGCTTGATTTTCATAGGAAAATCCATACAGTTTTGTTTGATCGTTTTAGTGTTTTATATTTTTGTATTTGATTTTATTTTGCAAAAAAAACATAACCTTTAAATAAAAAGCACAACATGTTTTTTGTAATTTGGTTTTTGTAATTTTGTATTTGATTTTTGCATAAGACACAAAAGCATATTTTTTTTTGTAATTTTAGCTTTTATATTTTTGTATTTGATTTTTGCATAAACCAAAGAAAAACATATTTTTTGTAATTTGTCTTTTGTATTTTTGTATTTGATTTTTCAAAAATTAAATAGAATTAGAAGTGCAAAAATAGATAGTACATATAGAATAATATATTTTTAGGTATTTTTCAAAATCTTAAAAGCATAGAAAAACAAATATGCACGCTAGCGCTGGCGCTAGCGCTAGCGCGGGAAACAGTACACGATTTTTTATGATTTTGAAATTTTTAATTGTTGATCTTGATTAAGTGTCCCAATAGTAGTTTCATGCTGAAATCTCAGATTTTTAGGAGATGTTTTCGATGGTTAAAACATGCAAAAATTGTGTTTTGTGTATATGTTTTAACACAAAAGATCTAGGACACCTAACTCAAGTCGTAATAATCAAAATCTTGCATCGGGAAGAGGTTTAGTAAATATGTCAGCGAGTTGAGAGTCCGTGCCAATGAAGCTTACTTTTACATGCTCTTTCTTAATGTGATCCCTAATGAAATGATGACGAACATCGATGTGTTTGGATCTAGAGTGGTGTACGGGATTATATGTGAGGTCTATTGCACTTTTGTTGTCACATTTAAGATCAATGTTTTTAAGATGAAATCCAAAAACCTCTGGTGTTTGACTCATCCATAAAGCTTGTGCACAACAGCAACCAAGTGCGATATATTCGGCCTCCGTGGTGGAGAGTGCAACTGAAGATTGTTTTCGACTAGACCAAGCTACTAAAGAGGGTCCTAGAAAGTGACAAGTACCGCTAGTGCTTTTTCGATCTAGTGAACACCCGGCGTAGTCCAAATCGGAATAGCCGTGGAGTGTGAATGAATCAATGTGTGGGTACCATAATCCTAATTTAGATGACCCTAATAGATAACGAAAAATACATTTTACCACTTTTAAATGAGATTCTTTTGGATTGGCTTGAAAGCGAGCACATAAACATACGACAAACATTATATCTGGTCTTGATGCACTTAAGTAAAGAAGAGATCCTATCATTCCTCTAGATAGCGTTTGATCAATTGAAATTCCGGATTCATCTTTTCCTAGTTTTAAAGAAGCACTCATGGGAGTAGAAGATTGTTTGAGATTTTCAAATCCAAATCATTTAAGCATATCGTGAACATATTTTGTTTGACAAATAAAGATACCATCAGTTTGTTGTGAGATTTGAAAACCAAGAAAATATGATAGTTCTCCAACAAGACTCATTTCAAATTCATTTTTCATTACTAATACTACTTCATTACACAACTCTTCATTAGTGGCTCCAAAAATGATATCATCAACATATATTTGTAAAATAATTAGATCGTTATTATTATGCTTAATGAAGAGTGTGTTGTCGGCACTTCCCATAACATAACCGTGCTTTAACAAAAACGATGTAAGTCGATCATACCATGCACGGGGCGCTTGTTTTAAACCATAAAGCGCTTTTTCTAATTTGTAAACATGATTAGGGAATTTTTCATTTATGAAACCGGGGGGTTGTTCAACATAAACTTCTTCTTTTATAAACCCGTTTAAAAAAGCACTTTTAACATCCATTTGAAATAATTTTATTCATTTAAAACTCGCAAATGCCAAAAATATTCGTATAGATTCTAAGCGAGCAACGGGTGCAAAAGTTTCTTCAAAATCTACCCCCTCAATTTGAGAATAACCTTGAGCAACTAAGCATGCTTTATTTCTTATAATCCTAGATTCACCATCAAATTTATTTTTAAAGATCCATTTTATGCCAATAATTGGATGATTAGATTGTCTTTCTACTAGATTCCAAACTATATTTCTTTCAAATTGTCCTAACTCTTCATTCATAGCCAAAAACCAAAATTCTTCATTTAAAGCGGTGGAAATGTTTTTAGGTTCGATTTCGGAAACAAAACAAATATTTGAAAACGTTTCATGAAGAGAGGATCGAGTTCTTACCCAGTAGACGGTTCCCCAATGACTAGCTCTTTTGGATGATTTTTTGAGAAGTTCAACACACTTGGAGATACATATTCAACTTCATTTGGCCTCTCCTCCTCTTCTTTGGACGGTTCTTCTTCGTCGTGCTCCAAAGATGGCAAAGGTTCATCATTTGTACCTGTAGAAGGCTTCTCTGCACATGGAATAAACTCATCAAATTTAACATTAATAGACTCTTCAACCTTACTCGATCTTTTATTAAATATTCTATAGGCTTTACTGGTTGAAGAATATCCAAGGAATATTCCTTCATCACATTTCTCATCAATTTTTCCTAAAGAATCTTTCGTATTAAGAATAAAACATTTACATCCAAATACTTTAAAATATGATACGTTAGGTTTCTTTTGAAAATATAGTTCATACGGAGTGAGATTTTGTGATGGGCGAAGCATAACTCTATTCATTACATAACATGTTGTGCTTACGGCTTCGGCCCAAAATGACTTAGGTAATTTATATTCAGATAACATGGTGCATGCTAGTTCTTGGATTGTACTATTTTTCCGTTCTACAACACTGTTTTGTTGAGGTGTGCGTGGAGTAGAGAACTCATGCTTAATACCTAACATTTCACAAAAAGATTTAAAATTTTCTTTTTCAAATTCACCTCCATGATCTGAGCGAATGCACTTTATTTTTAAATCTACTTCATTTTGAATACGAGTACATAATTTTGAGAATTCACAAAACGCTTCAGATTTGGAAGAGAGAAATAAGGTCCAGCAATATCTTGAGAAATCATCTATTAGAACGAAGGTGTATATTTTACCACCAAGACTTGCGGTGTTAACGGGACCAAAGAGATCCATATGAATTAGTTGTAATGGTATTGAAGTGGAAATTTCGTTTTTGCTTTTAAAAGATGATTTTGTAAATTTTCCTTTTTGGCATGGTGAACATAGTGAAGATAAATTTCCACTCAACTTAGGCAATCCTCTAATCAATTCCCTTTTTGCTAGTTTTAAAATGAGTTTTGTACTTGCGTGACCTAAACGTCTATGCCATAGTTCTAATTCATCATTTTTGGTTATAAAACATTTTATAGATGATTTGGAAAGATCATGAAACGAAACTATGTAAACATTGTGAATTCTAGGTGCAGTTAGTAACACATCTTTTGTTGTAGGATTAACTATTTTACAAAGATTAGTGGATGATTCAAATAATACGTCTAATCCTTTATCACATAGTTGACTTATAGATATTAAGTTATGTTTCAAACCTTTAACATAAAGAACATTTGAGATAAGAAAAGATTCGTTACCCACTGTACCAACTCCCATGATCCTTCCTTTACCGTTATCACCAAACGTTACGATCCCTCCTTTCTTCTTTTCTAGGCTAAGGAATTTTGCTTTGTTGCCCGTCATGTGCTTGGAGCAGCCTGAGTCCAAGTACCACACGTCCTCCGTTTCCTTAGACTTCCTGCAAATCTAGAGAGAAGATGAGAGTAAAGATCCAGATACCCAAGAGGTACCACCCATAGAGTAAGTGGATTTCTTAGGTACCCAAATTTGTTTTAAAGAACGTTGTTTGAAATTCCTGCAAGAGCTAGACGTGTGTCCAAACTTAAGATAATTAGCACACGAAATAAAGGGAGTTGAGACCCTTTTCTGAGTTTCTACGTTGCTCTTGTTGGATGATGCTTGAATATTAGAAAAATCAGAAGATTTTTTAATACTTGAGCTACCGCCGGCGTTAGTGGCTAGCGCTGGGCGGTAGGGTTCACTTTTATATCCGACCCCAAATTGCAGAACCATAACATTGGTTTCCTAAAATCATATCCAGGGATTTTTGACCAATCCCGAATTTTTTAATGGCTATATTGAGGTCATGATTTTGTTTTTTAAGAAAAGTATTTTCTTGTACAATCATAACACATTTGTTTTCAAATCCCTTTTTGTTATTATGAATTTGTAAAAGAGAGGTTTTTAATTTTCTCTCTAAGTCCCCCTTTTCTTTTGCAATAGTTTTGTTTTGTGAGAGGGCTTTAGAAAGAGAAACTTCAAGTTCTTTTGCCAAAAATAAAGAGTGCTCACACTCTTGACATTAAACCTTTCTCTTTTCAAGGGAATTCACCTTTTTTGTGAGTTTATGATTTTCTTTGATAATAGATTCATTTTCACGATTTAATATAATATTATCTTTTATACTTTGATCATAGGATTTGCAAGTTAAAACAAATTCATCAAAGAGTTCTTCGAAAGTAGGAGGAATTACCTCAGTGTCGCTAAGAACACTGGTGTCGTCATCGTTGCTCTTCGCCATTAAGCATATGTTTGCTTCCTCCTCGCTACTTGACTCAGACTCGTTTGACTCTTCAGAGGAAGAATCATCCCAAGTTGCGGCTTCTAGTACTTTTTTCTTCTCTTTTGCTTTATGTTGTTCTTTTTTCTCTTTTTGATACTTTGGGCACTAGCTCCGAATGTGCCCGGTCTTTCTGCAGTGGTAGCACTCTGGTGGTGGTCTTTCTTCATCTTCGCTTCCTTTTTCTTTCCTTGATGAAGAGGAAGATCCCTTTCGTCGAGTATCCTTTTGGAAGTATTTGAGGAATGTGTTCTTTCTTTCCGGGTTCCTGATGAACTTCCTGAAGTTCTTCACCAGGAGACCTTCTTCATCTTCATCATCTTTGATGCTCTCCTTCTTTGACTTTAGTGCTAGCGCCTTTTTCTTTGGCTCTTTGTTGTATTCATCGTGTTGAATCTGGAGTTCTACCTCATGGGTTTTAAGATTCCCAATAAGGTTCTCGATCTAGAGCGTTCTTAAGTTGTGCGACTCCGAGATGGCTGTCACCTTTGGATTGAACCTTGGAGGTAAGGAGCGAAGAATTTTCCTCACCAAGTCCCCGTCTGAGTAGGTCTTTCCAAGTTCCTTTGAAGCGTTGACGATCTTGGTGAAGCGGGTGTACATCGAGTTAATGTCCTCTTCGGTATCCATCCTGAATTTTTCATATTCAGATTCCAGTTGGAATAGCTTTGCATCTTTCACCTGTGATGTACCTTCATGAGTAACTTCCAATTGATTCCAAATATCATAAGCAGTTGTGCATGTAGAAATTCTATTAAACTCAGTCCTATTTAAAGCGCAATATAAAGCGTTCATTGCTTTAGCATTATTTTTACACCTTAGTTTATCGTTATCATCCCATTTATCTTCAGGTTTTGCTAATATCGCCTCTCCTACTCCAGTTGTAGGAGGAGAGTACCGAACTTCTACCATGTTCCATACTTCTACATCCATGGTCATAAGAAAACACATCATTCAATTTTTCCAATAGTTAAAATCTGACCCAGTAAAGAGAGGTGGTCGACTAACCCCTTGACCCTCAGGAAAAGCGAGAACATGAGACGCCATTATTCCCGGTTGTTAAGCCGATTGGAATAACCTAGCTCTGATACCACTTGTTGGATCGGTAGGCGCCCTTAGAGGGGGGTGAATAAGGGTTTTCAAAAACTTTTGTGATATTTCTAAAACTTTGGAATAATGCAAGATTAAGACAATAGAAAGTCAAGTAAAACAATTGAAATAAATCTTTATTAATATTGAATACGGTTTTACAAAAGTTGACTTCTATGACGCTAGAAATCGGTGGCGATGAATAGTAAACTTTTTTTTGTTTTCTATCCCGACTCGCATCCCCACGAACCGGTGGCCCTAGCCTATCCTCCCCGGATTCAGCCTCAAGCCGTTCTAGCCAACCCTTCCCCGAATGTGGCCTCGAGCACCCCCTAGACCTAGCCTAGATCTAGTCGCCAACACGAGGCGAGTTTCCCACTAAGTCCTACCCAGACCTAGTCGCCAACACGAGGCGATTTCACTAACCGTTTACAAGAAAAATATGAAATGAAAATCAGTAAAAACTCCCTTCTGAAGACGGAGGCGAAGATCCGCTGTAGAATAAGCGTTATAGAGGCGGACTTCATTTGGATCCGGCATGATCAGATTCTCCTTCAGAAGTTTGCAGAACTTTGGTAGGACTTCAACTTTCGGCCAAGATAGCCTCTGGAATTCTGGCACTTTATCTCTCTATGATATCTCTCTGATGTGTGTTTGAAACGAGAGGAGAAGAGTCCTTTTTATAGCTTCAGCGCTAGCGCCTGCGCTATCGCTACCGCTGGCGCTATCCCATATTAAGTAATATTTTGCGCGTGAGAATCTTTAATCCGTGGCAACTCTGCTGAGATTCCTCTTGTGTTCCGCGCTACTGCCAGCGCTATCGGCTACCGCCAGCGCTATCCCATATTAGGACACATTCTGTGCGGCAGAATCTTCAATCCGAGGAAACAATTCCTTCTTACCAAGCGTGTGCGTCGCTACCGCCTACGCTATCGCCTACCATCAGGCATTATCTCCTTCCATATGTGCTCTCGGAATTGCGCTATCATTGCTAGCGCCAGGCACTACGTGCTACCGCCAGCGCTAGTGGGAGACTTGGAATTGCGGGCTCAAAATTGGGGGCAACCATCCATGAGTCATGTGGACTTTGATTTCCTGCACACTTAAACACACAAGATCAAATACACATAGGATTTGTTATTCTCAAACCTAGGAGATGCGGAAGACCATGCTCCAACAGTTGCGATTCATATCCAATTAAGTTTACATGAACATGTTCCTTTCTGATGTGATCCCTTATGAAGTGGTGTCTTACATCTATGTGTTTAGATCGTGAGTGATGAACGGGGTTGTTTGTTAAGTCAATAGCACTCTTGTTGTCACACTTAAGTTCAATATTAGTTAAATGAATACCAAAGTCTTCTAAGGTTTGAGTCATCCATAATGCTTGGGCACAACCACTTCCTAGTGCAATATATTCTGCCTCGGTGGTGGAGAGAGCAACAGAATTTTGTTTTCTACTTGACCATGCAACTAGAGAAGGACCTAAGAAGTGATAGGTACCACTAGTGCTTTTCCTATCTAATGAACAACCCGCATAATCAGAATCTAAATACCCATGCAAGAGAAAAGAATCATTATTTAGAAACCAAAATCCTAATTTAGATGTGTCGATTAGATATCGAAAAATTTATTTCACCACTTTTAAATGAGATTCTTCCGGATTTGTTTGAAATCTAGCGCATAAGCATACGACGAACATAATATCGGGTCTAGATGCACTAAGGTATAATAGGGATCCAATCATTCCTCTATATAATGTTTGGTCAATTGAAATTCCGGCTTCATCTTTTCCTAATTTTAGTGGTGCGCTTATTGGAGTACTAGCTTGTTTCAAGTTTTCAAAACCAAAACATTTTAGCATATCATGGACATATTTGGATTGACATATAAAAATTCCATCATTTCTTTGGGTTATTTGAAATCCTAAAAAATATGTTAGTTCACCCATTAGACTCATCTCAAATTCATTTTGCATTACTAGAACAACTTCATTACACAACTCTTCATTAGTGGCTCCAAAAATAATATCATCAACATATATTTGTAAAATAATCAAATCATTATCAAAATGCTTAATGAAGAGCGTGTTATCGACACTACCCATTTTATAACCGTACTTTAATAAAAAAGATGTTAAGCATTCATACCAAGCACGGGGCGCTTCTTTTAGACCATAAAGTGCTTTTTCTAATCTATATACATGATTTGGAAAATTTTCATCAATAAATCCGGGGGTTGTTCAACATAGACTTCTTATTTAATTTTCCCGTTTAAGAAAGCACTTTTAACATCCATTTGAAATAATTTAAACTTCTTAAAACTCGCAAAAGCTAGAAAAATTCTAACCGATTCAAGGCGAGCAACGGGTGCAAATGTTTCATCAAAATCTACCCCCTCGATTTGAGAGTAACCTTGTGCCACTAATCGAGGTTTGTTCCTAGTTATTCTAGACTCTCCATCTAATTTATTTTTAAATATCCATGATTAGATGGTCTTTCAACTAGTTTCCAAACCCTATTGCGTTCAAATTGATTCAATTCATCGTTCATAGCAATAAACCAAAACTCATCATTCAAAGAGGTTGAAACATTTTTCGATTCTATTTTGGAAACATAGCATAAGTTTGAAAAGGATTCATTAAAATAATAACGTGTCGTTCCCCCCTTTGATGGTTCTCCAATGATAAGCTCCCTTGGATGATCTCTTATAAATCGAAGCACACTTGGAGGCACGAACTCCTCTTGCACCGGCTCAACTTCTTTTTCTTCTCCAAGTGGTTCATCATTATCATGGTCCAATGGTGAAAGAGGCTCATCTTCATTACCTGCACAAGTAGAATCTACACAAGACACAAGTTCATCAAACTTCACATGAATAGACTCTTCAACCTTTTTAATTTTTTAATTATATATTCGATATGCTTTGCTAGTGGAAGAGTAACCAAGAAAAATACCGTCATCACATTTTTCATCAAATTTAGCTAATGCATCCTTGGTGTTTAGAATAAACCATTTACAATCAAAAACATGAAAATATGATACATTAGGTTTCTTTTGAAAATACAATTCAGATGGAGTTAATTTCAAAATAGGGCGAAGCATGACACGATTTATGACATAACATGATGTATTTACGGCTTCGGCCCAAAAATATCTAGGCAACCCATACTCGGATAGCATAGTGCGTGCGAGTTCTTGAAGGGTTCTATTTTTCCTCTCCACCACACCGTTTTGTTGGGGGGTGCGTGAAGCGGAAAATTCGTGCTTAATACCTAGAATATTACAGAAAGTGGTGAAGTTATTGTTTTCAATTTCCCCTCCATGATCCGATCGTATACACTTGATTTTTAGATCTAATTCATTTTGAATACGATTGCAAAGCTTTGTAAATTCAGAAAACGCATCGGATTTGGAGGTAAGAAATAAGGTCCAAGTAAATCTAGAATAGTCATCAATTAATACAAAAGTGTACTTTTTACCACCAAGACTACATGTGCTAATAGGTCCAGAAAGATCCATGTGAATTAGTTGTAGGGGTCTTGAGGTGGATATTTCTTTTTTACTCTTAAACGATGTTTTTGAAAATTTTCCTTTTTGGCATGGCGAGCATAAGGAAGATAAATTTCCATTTAGCATAGGCAAACCTTTAATGAGTTTATTCTTTGATAGTTTTAAGATTAACATGGTGCTAGAGTGACCGAGATGCCTATGCCATAATTCAAGTTCTACATTTTTTTGATATAAGACATTTGAGTGACGCGCGTGATAGATCATGAAAGGGCAATTAGATACACATTTTGAATTTGTGGTGCAGTGAGTACAATACTATTTGTTTTAGGATCAATAATTTTACATAAATCAGTAGAAGACTCAAATAAGACATTTAGACCTTTATCGAAAAGTTAACTAATAGAAATCAAGTTATGTTTCAAACCTTCTACATATAAGACATTAGTAAGAGAGAAAGAATTGTTACCCACAGTACCGGTGCCTAAAATCCTTCCCTTTCCATTGTCCCCAAATGTCACCATTCCTCCTTTCTTCTTAGTGAGGCTAAGGAATTTTGCTTTATCGCCCGTCATGTGTTTGGAGTACCATGAGTCCAAATACCACATGTCTTCCTTTTCCTTAGCCTGCCAACATACCTAACAAGAAGATGAGAGTAAAGATTCAGATAGCCAAGTGGTTCCTCCCATAGAATAGGTGGAAACCTTAGGAACCCAGATTTGCTTGACAGTACATCTACCCTTCATCCTGCAAGAGTCCAAGGTATGCCCGAAGTGATGACACTTGGCACATAACACAAAAGGGGTTGAGACCTTTTTCAGTTTTTGTTGTGGACTCTTGCTGGAGGACGGGGAATCAGCAGAAAAAATTCCAGATTTATGATTATTCCATGAATTATGAGTTTTGTTACTACCGTCAGCGTTAACTATTACCGCCGGGCAGTAGTTAGCAGAGACATAACCTAGCCTAGTTTTGCACCACCATGCCTTTGGTTGGCCAAAATCATATCAAGACTTTTCTGGCCAACACCAAATTTTCTATGGCTAAGTTAAGGTCATGGATTTGGGCTTTTAGTGCAAAATTTTCACTAACTAAATTTCCGCATCTATTTGCAAAGTTTTTCTTTTCATTTTCAACATTAGAAAGTGAGAGTTTCAAATTTCTTTCTAAGTCTCTCTTTTCTTTCGATAGTGATTCGATATTGGAGAGAGCGTTAGAAAGATCAATTTTAAGTTCGCTAGACTTTGCCAAAAGATCATCATTCCTTTGGCAAGACTCCATCTCCTTTCCCAAGGCAAATACTTCCTTATTTAATTTTTTATTTTGTTTTAAAAGGATTTTATTTTTAGTTTTAAGTAGATCAAGATCTTTTAAAGTTTTGCCAAAAGATTTACATGTTTTTAAGTATTCGGAATAAAGATCATCATAGTTAGAAGGGATTACCTCAGTGTCTCTTTGGACACTACACTCGTCGTCAGTTGATTCATTGCTTTTCCCCATAAGGCACAAGTTTGCCTCATCATCATCACTTGAGCTTGATTCACTTGAGCACCCAGAGGAAGAGTCATCCCATGTTGCAGCTTTTAAGACCTTCTTCTTCTCCTTTCCTTTAAGTCGTTTTTCTTTTTGCTCCTTTAAGAATTTTGGGCATTGACTTCTAATATGCCCGGTCTTTCTACAGTGAAAGCACTCGGGAGGTGGCCGCTCTTCGTCGTCGTCGCTAGACTTCTCCTTCTTCACTCTTTTGGATGAGGAGCCCTTTCGGAAAAATTTTCGGAAGGTGTTCCTCCTTTTCAGATTCTTCATGAACTTAGTGAAGTTCTTCACAAAGAGACTCTCCTCGTCATCTTCCTCGTCGTCATCTTCTTTTCTTGACTTCAGTGCCAAGGATTTCTTCTTTGGCTCCTTGTTGTACTCTTCTTCTTGAATCTTGAGTTCTACCTCATGGGTTTTGAGGTTCCCAATGAGGCTCTCAATTTGGAGCCGCCTAAGATCATGCGGTTTGGAAATCTCCGTCACCTTTGGATTGAACTTTGGTGGGAGTGATCGAAGAAGCTTTCTCACCAAGTCGCCGTTTGAAAATGTTTTTCCAAGAATTTTTGAGGCGTTGACGATCTTGGTGAATCGAGTGTACATGACGTCGACGTCCTCATTCGGATCCATTCTGAACCTCTCGAATTCAGATTCCAGTTGAAATAGTTTTGAATCTTTGACCTGCGAGGTACCTTCATGTGTTATTTCTAATAGGTTCCAAATATCATAAGCAGTTTCACATGCACTTACTCTATTAAATTAAGTCCTATCAAGAGCACAGAACAAAGCATTCATCGCTTTCGCATTATTCTTACACCTAGCCTTATCTCCATCATCCCATCCATCCCTTGGTTTATCCCTGGTTAAATCTCCAACAATATATGTAGGAGAAGTGTATGGAGTTTCAACACATGCCCATACATCTAGATCTAAGTTTATCAAAAAACAACGCATACGCGTTCTCCAGTAATTGTAATCAGTTCCAGTAAACAGCAGAGGTCTACTTATTCCCTTCCCCTCATAGAAAGCGAGGTCACGGAGCGCCATTATTCCCGGTTGTTAAACCGAATTGGAAGAACCTAGCTCTGATACCACTTGTTGGATCTGTAGGCGACCTTAGAGGGCGGGGGGGGGGGGGGGGGGGGGGGGGGGGGGTTAATAAGGGATTTAAACTTTTAATGATTATTAAAGAAAATAATTCTATGTTGCTACCACCAGCGGTAGTATTACCGCCCGGCGTTAGTGACAGAGAAAATACGTTTAGGTTAAGCCAGTGAAAATCAGTGAGCACGAATCAGAGATGAAGAAACAAACATATTTTCAATAATATTAAAGTGAAACAGTTATGATTACAAAAACTTTTCCCAACGACACTTGGAAAGAGGCGACCAATGAAAAAACTCTTTTGGTTTTCTATGCCGACCCTTCTCCCAAGGACCAGTTGGCTTTAGCCTATCTCTCCCCAGATAAAGCCTCAAGCCGCTCTAGCCAATCTATCACTAGAAAGGCCTCGAGCACCCCCTAGATCTACTCCCTAGACCCAGTCGCCAACACGAGGCAAATTCCTCCCTAAGTCCTACCTAGACCTAGTCGTCGTGTGGCGAATTCTCGAACCGATTACAATGATAAAGTAAAAGACAAATACAAAACAGAAACTGAAAACTCCCTCAAAAAGAAGAACTTGATGTCGATGTAGATGCGATCAGATTGGTCTTCAAGTTCTTTGCATTCATGAACATTGACGGAGTTCTTCGGGCTACTTGGAGAAGGCTCTCACGAGTGCTCTGAATATAAGGCTTCAATTCATTCTCTCTCAGCAAGCCACAACAGAAGAGACACGTGTCTTTAAATAGAGTCAGCCACTACCGCCTGCGGTAGTACTACCACCCTGCGGTAGCCACATTAGGCAATGAACAAGCACACGGATCATGGTAACTTAGGTAACATTTGATCGCCAAATCTTGAGCTCTGACTAGCGCGCCGCGGTAACGCTAACGCTCTGCGATAGCGAGATAACCTATAAATGCTAACGCCTGGCGTTAGTCCTTAACGTGTCGCGATAGTACTTGCCAAACTAGCGTCCCGTCGACATTCCTTTTTATCCACTATTTCCTTGTTGTCAATTATTTCCATTTATGCTAGTGCCAGCGGTAGTGCTAACGCTCTGCGGTAGAGCACAACTCTTTTCATCGGACAGCATCTTCGTCGAGCTGGCCTCACATTTCGTCGAGCGCTGCTTTCATTTCGTCGAACGAAGACTAGCGCCAGCGGTAGTTCTATCGTGCCGTGGTAAAGCATGCATTTCATCGAGCGCCACGGTACAGCAAGCAGTTCGTCGAATGCCGCGGTAGAGCATGCAGTTCGTCGAACGCAATTTCGTCGAATGCTAGTTCGCCGAACGCATTTTTCATTTCGTCGAACGCCAGTTCCATTCTCAGCGGTTTCCTTCTCAGCGATTTCCATCTTAGCGGTTTTCATTTCGTCGAACGCAAGTTCGTCGAACGCAGTTTTCATTTCGTCGAACGCCAGTTCCATTCTCAACAGTTTCCTTCTCAGCGGTTTCCATCTCAGCGGTTGTTAACATGGGGGCGTTAACAACTAATGCGAGCGGTAGCTCTTTTTTCAGGAATCGTCATCAATCAGCATCCAGTTCATAGGGTTATATAACTATAGTACCTGCACACTATAAACACAAGCAAGATCAAATACAATAGGATTTGTTATTGTCAATCCAAGAGATGCGGAAAGCATGTTCCAACAGATGTCAGTGACATTGTCCTCACTCCGCATATGCTCAACCATCAGATATCCCTCCAGCACCTTCTACCGAATGAAATGATGCTCGATCTCGATGTGCTTGGTCCGTGCATGACAGACTGGATTATTAACCAGTTTGAGAGCACTCTCGTTGTCACCACTTAAAAGAGTAGGACCTCGAACCTCCTTATGGACGTACTCCACCAATCTTCTAAGCCAGATGGCTTCCTGAGCTGCAAAATCCAAAGCCTTGTACTCCTCTTTAGTGGTAGAGATGGACACTGAATCCTGCTTCTTACTGCACCATGAAATATCTGTCGATCCGCATAAATAAAACATAACCAGATGTCGACTTCCGATTGTCAGAATCTCCCTCATAATCGGCATCCATGTATTCATGCAAACAAAAGCCTGTGTCTCTCCCATAAAGGAGACCCAAGTTTGAGGTCGACTTCACGTACTTCAGAATACCCTTTGCCGCCAAATGAGGTTTCGGTGGTTCCGCCATATACCGACTTACCCTGTCAACTGCATAGACACTATTCGACCAAGTAATCGTCAAGTATATTAGACTCCCAACAAGTGCATGAAACACCAACGAATCAGGAAGACTCATCCCCTCATCTTGCTGAAGTTTTAGACCAACCTCCAATGGAGTAGAGCTGCACTTCCCTCCTTCCATGCTGAATCACTTCACAATCCATTCCACATAGCCCTTCTGGGAAACCAATACACCGCTCTCTTTCCTCTCCACCTCGGGTCAAAGGAAATGGTGAAGCTCCCCCAGATCCTTCATCTCGAACCTGATATCTAATTCATCTCGGAGATTAGGTACCTCAGCCTCCTAGTTCCCCGTGATGATCATGTCATGAAGGTACAATAGCACCAAGACTTGCAGCTCCCCGATCTTCTTTACGAACAGACTCGAGTCTGAATCTGAAGTAAAATATCCACCGAACTGGTGGTATTCTGTGATCTTCCCATACCACGCCTGAGGCGCTTGCTTCAGCCCGTAAAGAGCCTTCTTGAGCTTACAGATGTGTCCTGGATGAACATCTGATATATGTCTCGGTGGCTGAACAATGAAGATATCCTTGTCTATCTCGCCGTACAAGAAAGTATTCTTTACGTTGAGTTGCCAAATCTTCCACCCTTGGCTATCTGCCAATACAATCACTACCCCTACTGAAGTCAGCTTGGCTACCGGATTGAACGTATCTTCATAGTCTTCTCCCTACTGTTGAGAGAACCCTCGAGCTATAAGGAGAGCCTTGTATCGCTCGATATTCTCGTCAGCTTTCTTCTTCAGCTTGTAAACCCACTTGCATATCATAGGAGTAATGCCATCAACCTTGGGCACAAGATCCCAAGTCTCATTCTTCTTGAGGGCAACCATCTCCTTATTCATGACATATTCCCACTCCTTGACTCCAGTGGCATCTTCAAAGTATGATGGCTCTTGCTCATCCAAGGGGCCAGTAAAGTAACATGAGACGAAGCTCACATGATTTCACCCTGTATACCGAGCTGGTGGAATAATTGTCCTCTTAGACCTCCTCAGAGTCTTACTCTGATCCACCTCTTCCATTATAACTTTTGGACTAGCTCTTTTCCCGGGCACACTTGGAGAATTGCCCCCCTTCTTCCATAACCTGAAGCACCTGACCCAGAGCTAGAAGCAACTAGAGCACCTGGAGAAACAAGCAACTCCTCTAGAACTTCCCTTGCAGCTTCTTTTGGTCCACCATCTAACCTGCTTTCTTGTAGCTCAACAGAAGAGCTACCCTGGTATGATGTTAACTCATCAAATACCACATCCCTTGAGACCATGACTCTTCGTGTCTCTGGATCCATGCATCTCCAGCCCTTCTTCCAGTCATCATAACCGACGAACACTAGATTCCTTGCTTTCACATCTAGATTCGTTCTAAGAGCATTGGGATCATGCACGCAGCAGGTAGATCTAAACACTCGAAGATGTTCCACCAAAGGATTTATCTTGAACATCAACTCATAAGGGGTCTTCATGTTGATGGGACTTAGAGGCATCTGATTGATGACATAAGTTGCAAAAGACATTCCCTCTGCCTAGAAGGACTTTGGGATAATCTTGGCTTGAAACCAACATTTGCAGGTATCTATCAGATGACGTATCTTCTGCAGTGCAACTTCATTCTATTGTGGAGTGTGAGCACAAGAGAGCTCTCTTCAGATGTCATGCTTCCTGCAAAAGTTAAACAACGCATTGGAAGTAAATTCCCCTCTATTGTCGGTTCTGAACTTCTTGATCCGCAGATTAAGCCAACCCTCTACGAGCTCCTTGAACTCCACAAACTTCCCGAACGCCTCAGACTTCTCCTTCATAAAGTATACCCAAGTATACCTAGTGAAGTCACCAATCAAGACCAGCATATACCTGCTGCCTCCAAGACTGGCAGTTGCGGTAGGTCCAAAAAGATCACCATGAATACACTCCAATGGTGCCTTGCATCTGCTTTGTGATTTGTCAAATGGAAGATGATGAGCTTTACCATATTGACAATCTGCACAAATGTGACCTTCACCGAAAGATGACAGACTAGGAAAACTATCTCTCTCACAAGGCCTCTTCCTGTGAAATTTTCCGTAGATCTAGGAGTGAGCAGGAATTGTACAACTTAAAGTTACAGCCAACAACAAGAAGCACATGAAACAAAGCAATCTTTATTGATAATAGCAGAAATCTTCATTACAGAGTGAGGTATACATGGCGAGACATGATTTTGCCAGTACACAAAACCAAAAGGAACAATACAAAGCTGAAGAAAGATAACTGGCGGTCAGAACACAGAGACCGCCAAACCGAGCAGTCTGGATGATTGCGCAACTAGAAAAGGAGACCGTGCGAATAGACTGTCGGCGACTTGAACAACACCACTGAAGCTCCGCGACCTCTCGAACTCCACTGATTCTCCCAAACTCCAGCAACCCACACTGCAAGCCGCAAGGCCGCCCGGACACTTTTAGAAGAAGAGGTGACCGCTGTGATCAACACAATCCGCAGAAGCTACACAAAGGAAATTCAATCAGCAAACCGGCCGATCACAAAAAACGAGACCACAAGTTCTAGGCACGAGTTCAGCTTACACTTGGTGCAATGATTTTGCTGCTATAGTGACTCCTATTTAAAGGCGTGTGACCAGATCCAGTCACCTCCCTATGAGATAGAGTCACCTCCCTGACCGCGCGACCAAGATCAGTCAACCTGCGTGGTCAGCAGAAGATCGGTTCGCGCTTTGTGAGCTCGCCGACTTCAAGCCTGACCAGGAGATCGCCACTCCTCCAAAAAGCCGCGCGATCATGACAACCTGCACGGTCATGACACTCACCACCAGTGTTCACATATACGAGACCTCCTCCAGAGACCGCGAACACAACCAAGTCGACTAAGGCAAGAGCTCGCCAAGTCGACCAAAACCAGTGTCCGCATATAACAGTAGATCGCCAAAGGACCATCATGCAAACACAAAAGAGGAGACCGCGCGACTAAGAAAACCTTAGTCGGCGCGCACCACAAGAACCCGGACAGTCACGAGACTGGACTGCCGGACACCAGAACAGCAACCCTGTGCGGTCAACAGCTTAACCCGCATAGAACAGAATAACACCTCGCCACGCGGTCTCACAAATCAGACCGCGCGGCCTCACCTCGGCAACCTTGGATAGAGAACGGCAGTCAGGCCGAATAAGACTGCGGCTAGACCGAATGAGTCAGACCGCAGAAGAGACCACGATCGCGCGGTTAGACCAGACCGCGCGGTCACCTCCCAGACCGCCAACTTCATACTTCAACATTTTCAACACTCCCCCTTGAAGTGGGAAGTTGATAATAACCCAAGTAAACTTCTCAGCCGAGTGAACGGCCCCTTCGCCAGCGCCTTTGTGAATATGTCAGCAATGTTGTCCATACTCCGAACATGCTCGACCGAAAGAGACCCCTCCAGCACCTTCTCACGAATGAAATGATGCTCGATCTCGATAAGCATGGTCCTCGCGTGACACACTGGATTAGTAACCAGTTTGAGTGCACTCTCATTGTCGCCACGGAGCAGAGTCAGACCCCGGACCTCCTTATGGACGTCTCCCACCAACCTCCTAAGCCAGATGGCTTCTTGAGCTGCCAAGGCCGAAGCCTTGTATTCCGCTTCCGTGGTAGAGACAGACACGGAATCCAGCTTCTTGCTGCACCATGATATAGTCGTAGGGCCCGCCATGAAGACGAATCCAGACGTCGACTTCCGATCATCCGAATCTCCCCCATAATCAGCATCCATGTACCCATGCACCTCGAAGCCTTCATCCCTCCTGTATAGGAGACCCATATCCGAAGTCGCCTTGACATACTTCAAAATATTCTTGGCCGCTAGTAGGTGAGGCATCCGTAGTTCCGCCATATAACGACTCACACTGCCAACTGCATACGCAATATCCGGCTTAGTAATCGTCAGATAAATCAAGCTCCCAATCAGTGCTCGGAACACAATCGGATCTTCCAGAATCCTCCCCTCATCCTTCCGAAGTTTCATGGCCTTCTCTAGAGGTGTAGAAATGCATTTCACTTCCTTCATGCCGAATCGCTCCACGATTCGCTCCGCATATCCATCCTGGGACACCAGCACTCCACTTTCCTTCCTATGCGCTTTGAGTCCAAGGAAATGGTGGATGTTCACCCAAGTCCTTCATCTCAAATCTGATAGATAGCTCAGCCCAAAGCTTTGCTACCTCCTCCTTCGAATTCCCCGCCACGATCATATCGTCGATGTAAAGCAGCATGATGACTTGAAGCTCCCCGTTCTTCTTGACAATCAAGCTTGAGTCAGAGTCTGAATCATTGAAACCATATAATAGGAGATATTCTGCAATCTTCCCGTACCACGCCATCGGCGCTTGCTTCAACCCATACAGGGCCTTCTTCAGCTTACAGACATAGTCTGGAAAATCTTCAGATATAAAGCCTGGCTGCTGGACCATGAAGATATCCTTGTCAATCTCGTCGTACAAGAAGGTATTCTTTACGTCGAGTTGCCAAATCTCCCACCCATAGAATGCCTACAAGGCATTGATGAACCGAACTGAAGTCATCTTCGCCACCGGACTAAATGTCTCTTCATAATCTTCACTGTATTGCTGCGAGAATCCACGAGCTACAAGGCGAGCCTTGTATCACTCGATACTGTCGTCTGCCTTCTTATTGAGCTTATAGACCCATTTGCATGTCACAGGGGTGATGCCCTTGGGCCTGGGCACCAGAGACCAAGTCTCATTCTTCTCAAGAGCTGTCATCTCTTCTTTCATAGCTGAATCTCACTGTTCCATGCCTTTGGCCTTTCCAAAGCTCATTGGTTCCCGCTCATCCATTGGACTAGCGAAGAAACACGAGACAAAGCTCACCATGTTTCCTCCTGTATAGCGATCAGGGGCAATGATCATTCGCTTTGATCTCCTCAACACCTTCCCCTGACTCGCATTATCCTCAGCTGCTTCTTCCCTAGCTCCCCTTCCAGATCTACTAGGAGCTTCGCTCCCCCTGCTTCCTGATCCAGAAGCCTCCGTCTCAGAACTAGAAATGGATGGACCACCTGGTGACAAAGGCAGTTCACCTGAAGATTTTCCATAGCTCTCTCCGGCTCCTCCACCCTGCTTTCTGGTAACACAACACCAGAACTTCCCTTGTATGACGTCACCTCGTCAAACACGACGTCGCGAGATACAACAAATCTCCGCATCTCCGGGTCCATGCACTTCCAGCCCTTCTTCCGATCATCATATCCCACGAAGACTAGCTTCCTTGCTTTTGCATCTAGCTTCGTCCGAAGCACATCTGGAACGTGCACATAGCAGGTGGAACCAAACACCCGAAGGTGTGCCACGGTTGGCTTTTCCTTGAACATCATCTCATGCGGGGTCAACATGTTGATGGGACTGAGAGGCATCCTGTTGATGACGTAGGCGATACAAGACATTCCCTCCGCCCAGAAGGACCTTGGGATACCCTTGGCATGCAACCAACACTTGCAGGTCTCCGTCAGATGATGGATCTTTCGCTCTGCAACTCTGTTTTGTTGTGGAGTATGCGCACAAGTAAGCTCCCTCCGGATTCCCTCCTTCCCACAAAAACTAGACAACTCACCAGAGGTGAACTCCCCCCCCCCCCATTATCAGTTCTCAGCTTCTTAATCTGCATGCCTAGTTGACCCTCCACTAGCTCCTTGAAATCCACAAACTTGGCAAATGCCTCCGCCTTTTCCTTCAGGAAATAGACCTAGACATATCTGGTGTAAGCGTCGATCAACACCGGCATATACCTGCTCCCTCCGAGGCTTGGGGTAGCAGTAGCTCCCATTAAGTCACTTTGGATGCACTCCAATAGCACACTACTCCTTGTCTGTGACTTATCAAACGGCAGTCGATGAGACTTGCCGAACTGACATCCCGCGCAAACATGACTGTCACCATAGGAAGATAGACTAGGCAGGCCCTTGACAAGACCTTTTATCGCCATAGCCTTCAGATTATCCATCCTTACATGCCCCAACCTCTCATGTCATATAACGACACTATCATTTGTCCTCATCTTGTCAACATAAGAACTTGTCGATAAAACGAACAAGTCTTTTGCCCTTCTCCCGACATGAACGACATCGGCCTTGACCGCCTCAACGTTTCGTAGAAACCTCACTTCTGTTGGACCGAACAGAATGTGATACCCAACGTCAACAACATTGGTCACGGAGAAGAGATTTTTCCTCATTACGGTCACATGATAGACACTCTTTAATGTTAGTGGCCCCCTATCACTGCCCAAGGAAACAACTCCCACCTTCTCGACGGTATGCACAGTATTATCAGCAGTTATGATGGCATCATTACCTGAGTAAGGCTGCACTGAAGAAAGCTTCGACTCGTCCCCAGTCCACGATCCAGTCCTCCTGATAGATGATAGGAGTCGCAGCCCCGACAGAAGCCGAGAAGGCTCCTACCCATCCACCATCATTTGACCTTGCCTCAGTTTCCTCCTTCCCTGCAGCAGTATGCCCTGGCTGAAGATTCACCCGGCTATCCATCCTGATGTGACCAAGCTTTCTGCACCTAAAGCATTTGGGTCCTTCTCCCTTCTTCTTCCCTTCAGCCTTGGGAGCATAGCCCCTCTCCTGCTGTCCAGAAGCTGAAGGCGCATTGCCTCCAGTGGTCTTCTTCTTCTTATCCCATTTCTTCTTCTTCCCTGTGAAGAGCACCTCGCCTTCTCCCCCAGACACTGACACCACCGCCATCTGCCTTGTTAGGCTCTCCTGCGACGCAAGCAGATTTTCCTGCTCCAGTAGAGATGGCTGATTTGCCCAACCCTGCACCAACGTCACAAAGGCCATAAACTCCTTCCGCAAGCTGCGGATGATGTGCCTCTTCAGCTTCGCCTCAAAAATTGGCTCATCAGGACCCAGTGCTGAAATCTCAGCGCACAGGTTCTTCATCTTTAAAAGAACATAGAGATAGATAGATCTCCCTGAGCCGACCTAGCCAGCTCAATTTCCAGGAACTGTAGCCTCTCTACATTATTCTTATTAAATAGCCCATCCAGGGCTCTCCAGATCTCGGCAGCTGATCCACACCCTAAGATGTGATCGAATAGGTCAGGTGATATAGCCCTTTTCAGAGTGAACTCTGCTTTCACATTAATCCTCCTCCAATTCCTCACCTCATGACCATTATCCCCAACAGGGACAACTTCCTCCATGCTATCTCCTCCAACCACCTCCCAGAGGTCCTCGCCTAGAAGATAACTCTGCATGCACGACTTCCACTTCTTAAAGTTAGTCGACGTGAGCATCTCAATTCTAAAACCTCTTGCAAAACCTGCTTCCATGGCTCTAACACTGGTTCCTTATTCACAAAGGCGATGGCAACTTAAAGTTGTTCACTGCTATATCCACTCCAACCTAGCTCTGATACCATGTGAAATTTTCCGTAGATCTAGGAGTGAGCAGGAATTGTACAACTTAAAGTTACAGCCAACAACCAGAAGCACATGAAACAAAACAATCTTTATTGATAACAGCAGAAATCTTCATTATAGAGCGAGGTATACATGGCGAGACATGATTTCGCCAGTACATAAAACCAAAAGGAACAATACAAAGCTGAAGAAAGATAAATGACGGTCAGAACACAGAGACCGCCAAACCGCGAGGTCTGGATGATCGCGCGACTAGAAAAGGAAACCGCGCGAACAGACTATCGGTTACTTGAACAACACCACTGAAGCTCCGCGACCTCCCGAACTCCACTGATTCTCCCGAACTCCAGCAACACACATTGCAAGCCACTAGACCGCCCGGACACTTTTAGAAGAAGAGGTGACCGCTGCGATCAGCACAATCTGCAGAAGCTGCACAAAGGAAATTCAATCAGCAAACTGGCCGGTCACAAAAAATGAGACCGGAAGTTCTAGGCATGAGTTCAGCTTACACTTGGTGCGATGATTTTGCTGCTACAGTGACTCCTATTTATAGGCGTGGGACCAGATCCAGTCACCACCCAATGAGATAGAGTCACCGTCCTGACCGCGCGACCAAGATCGGTCAACCCGCGTGGTCAGCAAAATATCGCTCTGCGCTTTGTGAGCTCGCCGACTTCAAGCTTGACCAGGAGATCGCCACTCCTCCAAGAAGCCACGCGATCATGACAACCCGCACGATCATGACGCCCACCACCAGTGTTCACATATACGAGACCTCCTCTAGATACCGCGAACACAGGCAAGTTGACTAAGGAAAGAGCTCACCAAGTCGACCAACACCAGTGTCCACATATACCAGCAGATCGCCAAGGGACCAGCATGCAAACACAAAAGAGGAGACCGCGCGACTAAGAAAACCTTAGTCAGTGCGCACCACAAGAACCCGGACAGTCACCAGACTGGACTACCGGACACCAGAACAGCAACCATGTGCGGTCAACAGCTTAACCAGCATAGAATAGAATAACAGCTCACCACGCTGTCTCACGAATCAGACCGCGCGGCCTAACCTTGGACAGAGAATGTTAGTCAGGCCGAATAAGACTGCGGCTAGACCAAATGAGTTAGACCGCAGAGGAGACTGCGAGATCGCGCGGTTAGACAAGACCGCACGGTAACCTCCCAGACCGCTAACATCATACTTCAACATTTTCAACACTTCCTGCCATAGCCTTTAGCTTATCCATCCCAATATGCCCAAGTCTTCGCCCTTCTATCAACATTAGTGACTTCAGCCTTCACCACTGACATGTTTCGAAGAAGCTTCACTTATGTTGGACCAAACAGAATGTGATAGCCAGCATCAACAGCATTGGTCACCGAGAAGAGGTTTTTCTTCATCCCCGAAACATGATAGACACTCTTCAATGTGAGTGGACATCTATCTCCATTTAAAGAAACTACACCCTCCTTCTCAACTGTATGTATCATCAGCAGTAATGATAACATCATTACTTGTGTATGTCTGCAAAGAAGAGAACTTGGATTCATCTCTGGTGAGGTGATGAACACACCCAAAATCCACTATCCAATCATCTTGATAGTTGATAGAAGCCATAGCCCGAACACAAGTGCCCATCATGAAAGCTCCATCACCCCAACTAATATTAGTATTGGAACCAGCCTCCTCCTTTCCTGCACCATGCCTCGGCTGAAGATTGACCCTGCAGTCCTTCTTGAAGTGACCAGGCTTATTACACCTGAAGCATCTAGGTCCTTCCTTCTTCTTTCCATCACGCTTAGGAGCATAGATCCTCTCCTGCTGATATGAAGTAGATGGACCATCATCTCCAGATGTCTTCTTCTTATTGTGCAAACGCTTCTTCTTTACAGAATAAAAAATCGCGGATGGCTGATTGGCATAGCCAAACTTTCTCCTCTGGAGATAGACATCCCCGTCATCTGCATAGCCAAACTTTCTTGTGAAGCAAGCAAGTTCTCCAGTTCCAGCAATGATGGCTGATTGGCCAAGCCTTGAACAGAAGTAACAAAGGCTGCATACTCCCTCCGCAAGCCGCGGATTATGTGCCTCTTCAGCTTAGCTTCTGAGATAGGCTCATCCGGGTCCAAAGCTGAAATCTCTGCAGAGAGGTTCATCATCTTCAAGAAGAATGTTGATATGGACAAGTCTCCTTGAGTGGCTTTCACCAACTCATTCTTTATGAACTATAGCCGAGCTATATTCTTCTTATTGAACATGCCATCCAAGGCTGTCCAAATCTCAGCAGCTGATTTACATCCAACGATGTGATCAAAAAATTTTGATGAGATAGCCCGCTTGAGAGTAAACATCGCCTTAGTATTAGTTCTCCTCCAAGCTCTCACCAGATGAGCATATTCACCAGCAGCAACCACTTCTTGAGTTTCTTCTCCACCAACAACCTCTCAGAGGTCCTCGCCCAAAAAATAGCTCTCCATGCAAGACTTCTACTTTTTAAAGTTAGTTTGCATCAGGAACTCAATACCAAGACCTCTTGCTATTCCTCCTTCCATTGCTATACCACTGATAACTATGCTTCCAGAAATCCAAGCAAGATAACTGTGGCTGAATCACTACTCAAACCTCTGTCCCTCTGATACTATGTTGAAAATTTCTAATAAGCGGAAAAACAGGATCTAGGTCGCAGGAACACTTCAACCATACCAAGCACCAGAAAGCAGAAACAATGAAGGAACAAGAAAAAAATCTTGTATCAACTATCTTTTGTACATTTTGAGACATACATTGCGAGATATGATTTATCAGTACACACAATGATGAGGAGAGAAGAGAATCAACTACAAGAAACTGGCAGTTCCAACTAGAGCACGCCAAACTGCACGGCTAACAAAGCTATCCGCGCAAACCACCAAGTCGCCAAACCGCAACTCAACACGCGGACTAACCGTTCTTCCAATGCTCACTCTATTTGCCCAAGCAAGGCTGCATGACCACAGTAACCTAGACGCTTCTAACCACGAACAAGCTGCTGACGAACTGAACACAGAATAGTCCGGCAAAGGCAAACCTCCTACCAAACACGGACTGATCCTTTATTGAATGCTTTAACGAGCCAAAGAGAAAATTGCCTTGTCGCTAACCACGACCTCCTGCTGCTGCCCACCACTGACTGCTACTAACTTATCCGATGCGGTCTCCTCTGATTAAATTAGAACCACAAGCAAGCCGCACAACCTGCGAGCACAGCAAAGACAAATCTCAAACCACGCGAACAAAAAGTTCTATCCACACCTCAAACTCGTGAGCTCTCACTTACAGTTCTTGTCTATTTCTTCGATCTGGGTATCCAATTTCTAGTAGAGTTGAGGAGTGCAGTCACTGCCTACATAATGGGATAATCGCCCATAGCAGCAACCGCGGGTATCAACCAACTCACGCATCTTGCTGAGTTAACCCTGCCGAACAGTTCACCGACTTATTAACAAGCTACGCAGACTACTCACAAACTCTAGCAAAAACAACAGAAACCTGCCAGCCCGCGAGCAGAGAATCAGCTAAATCTCCAAACCCAATTGGTAACCGCGGATACTATCCACCTGGTTACAACCAGATAGCTGACCCCAAATGGTTGAAGAATCATGGCCATCGAGATCTGGATAACCGCCAGTCCACTGCAGGAAGACAACCTGTGCAGTCTTCCTACCAGACTGCCCGACCTCCACGGTTTAGCAGACCGCCAGGTCTAATCCCCAGACTGCCCGACCTCCACTTACACTTCAAAATTCAGCACAATTATGGATGCCATTGGCAATCTGAATAACCTCCTGGCTAGACAACTTAAAGCTTTTCAGGCATCCATCTCTAAAGAAATATTTTTAGAAGCCAGAAAGGGGGAGATAATATCAACATCCAATTCATGAAGGCAATCTCCCTGCAGAACCTCCTCAAAGTGCAATGCTTGAAGCCCTGAAGAATAATATCTAGAGCCTGAGAGCTATCAAGATTATTTTGTTGATGAGCCTGCAAGTGGAAGTAGGCAAATCAGGAAAAGCAAAAGGCACTCTGTTTACCATGAAGAGCAAGAAGCTAAAAGGGGTAGAGTGGAAGAGATAAAAAGAAATCCAAACTTTGAAGAATAGAGCCCTTGCTCTAGAAATTTCATTCTAAACACCTGGAACCTGTTTCAACAAGAAAAGCATGATATGGGCGCCTTCTACAGCTCAGAAGAATGGCAAAAAATATGAAATGTGTGAAGCTGGTAGAAGGGAGTATTGGAACAAGATCAAAAAGGGATATAAATCAGTGCCTGCACATGCACCCCTCAGATATCACCCAAAGCCCTATAATTATTTTGAAAGACAAAAGCAGAAACAAGCTGAAGTTGAACAATCAAAGAAAGCAAGATCATCCGAAAAACGCAAAGATGTTCAAGAGAATTGAAAAGAAGAAGGATTCTAGAAATCACTTGCACACTTCTATGTTTTACATTTTTGTATCTGATATATATTGTTAATGTATTGGACTGTCATTAATTAATATATGCAGTGATCAATTGCCTAACTTATTATCAATCATTATATTTGTTAGTAAGGCCTATTTATACTTATAAGTTCTGGCTTCTTCAAATAGGGGGAGATTGTTGGGTATTGTGCCTTCAATGACTATAGATTTGAAGAAGGAACACAAGTATAGATAAGCTAAGTTGTGTTTGATATTGTGTTTAAGTTCATGTTATGACAGATACATCAAAGCTATATCACCAGTATATAGATGATACAAGTAATAAAAATTAACAAAGTAAAATATTGTCTCAAGACTCAGCAGAAGAACGTGGAGAAAAGTATCATATCATTTAAATAGTTTCGACGATATCGTCTTGATGAAGACAAATCATCTTGAAGGTTGAAGGAAGCATGTCGTGGAGAAAGCTAAGTTCAGATGTCGATGACATCATCTTGAAGAAAGTGTGTCGTGGAGAAGTCTAAGTTTAGATGTCGATGACATCGTCTTGAAGAAAGCTTATTGTAGATAAAGCTAAGATGTCTCTACGATATCATCTTGAAGAAGAATTTCAACCTTAAAGGCTAGGTGCCTTAACTCATTATGTAATTAAGGAAGAGTCATGCAGAACATGTCTAAGTCTTATTCAAAGCAACATCTCGATAATGTCGTCTAGAAGATCAAGACGATGTCATCTTGAACAAAGAAAGTCAGCCTAAAGAACAAGTCTAAGTCTTATTCAAAGCAACATCTCGATAATGCCGTCTGGAAGATCAAGATGATTAATCTTGATCAAAGACAGTCAGCTTGCAGAATAAGTCTAAGTCTTATTCAAAGCAACATCTTGATGATGTCGTTTAGAAGAAGTAAGACCGTTGAGATATCAAGTAGAATCGTGAAGAAGGAAGAATGTCGATGATATTTGATGCGCAAAACAATATCCGCAAACGATAATGGCAAATGTACCGTATCGAATGTAGTATAGGTTATAAAAACTAAGGTCGTATTAGACTCGGGGCGGTTGAGTATTCTTACTTCAAGAAAGTCTCTATTATTTTATCAATTAAAACTTGAGGTTGATTTTGCAAAAAGAAAATAAAAAAATAAGATTAAAACGATGAGTAAAAAGGCTAGCACTCGATCTTGAATCACCTTGGAAAATAAACATAATAAGAACAACTTCTAATTCTCTTAATAAATTACTTGACCGTGGAGGTTCCCGATTTATGAACATACCTCTCTTGAGGATACGCTCAACTGAGTTTAGGTTGATCAATCGAACTTTCATTCTATAATTAAAATCCCTATGACTCGCTTTATCATAGTGAACCCCTTTATTGGATTTGACTCCAATCCGGGAGAATTATGTCATCCTCGCTTGAGGAGTGCATTCAACTCTCTTTATCCTTGAAGTGATCGATTCGAATTCAAAACCTCTCGGCTATTAAACTATGAAAACATGAATGGGAATTATATATCGAAAATATAATCTCAATCAATTAAAATTCAAGGATAAATCTTAAGCGATCTAAGGAAGGGAAAAAGAAGCTAGAATTTAAATCATGAATTATATTTTCCTTGGATCATCTCGGTCGAGTACAAATAGAATTTAGCTACTCATAGAGATGGAGGAAACAACAAAAATAAAAGAAGTGCATGATTAAATAAGAGAGGGAAAATGAGAGAAGAAAAGAACTATTTTATTCAATTGCTAAGAAAAGTTACAAGATAGGAATTGAAAGTTACAACTATAGAATTGAAAACTACAAATGCTAATAAGAAAAAGAACATACAAGAATTACTAAAACATGAAAATAAAAAATAAAAAGAAGAGTCTAAGTCCTAAAATTCGCCTCCAAACTTTTTTCTCTCCAAACATCTGCTGGAGCTGGCATTTTATAGCTACAAAATTGAGGTTACACGCCCTCGGTCATGCCCATGACCAAGGGCGTGTAAAGCGCGCAATCTTCTCAGTACCGAAAGGAGGCCGGCTGTCATTAATGCAGGCGATTCGGGCGCGTCACGCCCTAGGTCACGCCCGTGACCTGGGGCGTGTAATCTTAAAATCTGGCTACTGGCAGGAATCTTCGGCGGGAAGGAGCGCGAGGCGAGTCACGCCCGTGACCTGGATGTCACGGCCCCTGGTCACGCCCGTGACCTGGGGCGTGTAACATTAAATGACGTGGCAGGTGTGCTGGCAGCTGGTGGCGGGGTCCCGGCCGTGACTTTGATGTCACGCCCACGGTCACGCCCATGACCTGGGGCGTGTACTTGAACATTCGTCGAACTCTCGCATGTTCATCGATCTCCTGAATTTTCGTCGAACGCAACTGCCAGGGTCACGCCCTTGGTCACGCCCGTGACCTGGGGCGTGTACTTGGCGAATTCTTCACGGAACGAGCCCGAAGTGGCGGCAGCAGGTCTGGAACACAACTTAGGTTGTCACGCCCTTGGTCACGCCCGTGACCTTGGGCGTGTACTTTGGAATTTTTCTCAAAACTGCCCAGGAAACCTCAAAAACATAAAACAATCTTACATTAGTTAAAGAAATAAAAAGGAATGAATTCGATTAAATAATTCATGCTATTTATTCAAATTCATTATAAAATATCAATAGAAATATAATAAAGGATGAGTACAAAAAGTACTCATCAAACACCCCCATACTTGAGCTTTTGCTATTCTAGAGCAAAAGAGTGAGGAAAGAATTACAAGACATCGATGTTATTTTTAATTGACTAAAATTTTATTAAACCAAGAATAAGTCAAAAGCAAATTGTAGGAATTCAAGAATTAAGTCATAAATTATGTTGATAATTTAAAAAGAGAAATTTGTTTAGCTAACTACTTCTTAAGATAACTATTTAGCAATCGAAATTATAGAAATTTTCAAACAAAATTAGATTGAAATTATAAACACTCTAACATAAAAGAATCTTAAGGAAAAGACACCTACCAAAATATTGCTCTCTTAATAATTTAGTTTAGGACTAGAAACAATGAAATTGGCTAGGGATGGGTTTAAACAAAATGGCAAAAATGAAGACAAAGGATATGAAGAGGTTTTTGATTGGGGTGATGAATTTTATCCTCTCAACCCCCTTTTTTTAAAGTATATGTAATACCAGAGAATGATAGACAATTATCCTATCATTTCCACGACATATACACATTTTTTCTCTCTTCATTTTTATTTTTGGGTTGCATATGTTTACCAGAGAATAAAGAACTAACATCTCCTTATTCCCATGACATATGATCTAACAATAGGGGAAAAGAAAAAATACATATGTTTACCAAGGGTAAAGAAATACTTCTAGTTTATAAATTAAACTATTTTGAGAGCAATTTTTTAGTGGAATGAAATTTCCTAAGATCTTAAAGTTAAAAGAGAATATAATAGAAATCTAGAGATGTTTAGCCAATTTACCACAAAGTGAAGCTATTTAAAATTAAACGGAGAAGTAGTGTTAAATTAATTCTCTAATTGAATTAAAAACATAAAGTGTTTCTTAAAACTAAATTACTTCAAATTTAAATTTAACAAATTCTGATAAAACAAAAAAAATAGCTAAATCAAAAATGTAAGAATACTTATAATCAAACCTCAAACTAAATTTCTAGAAGAATAAAAACAACAAGGCTAGGCGTATTTATTATTTTTATTTTTATAAATATTATTTCTTGGACTTCCCAAGGGCTACCCGGTAAAGGGTTCGCAAGGTACTAGGAGATGTGATGGGAGTTCAAGCCTAAAGCGCCCTTTCCAAGAAATTAGATTTTTATAATTTTTTAAGAAAAAATTCTACTTTTTTTTCAAATAAAAATACTATGAACGCAAAGCTACACCCCCAAACTTAAAATTAAACATTGTCCCCAATGTTTAAAATTAAGTATGAAGACTACTTGAAAGAAAATAAACTTTAAAAGAAAAATACTTAAAAAAAAAAGCTAAGCAAGGGGTGCCTCCCAAGAGCGCATTGTTTTTCCCGTCTTTAAGCTAGATGGTTAGTGTTAGGAAAAAGGAAATTTAAAAGAGAGGTGGACAGGCAACTCCCTTAATTCGCGCTGAGGCGAATGTGCCGGCATCAGTCGCCCGGTTACTCCTCCGCTGTAGTCTTGATTCTTTTGCTGTCGGTGAGCTTGAAATTGTGAATCCAAATTACCTACACAAACCTTAGGTAATTTGGAAAGCTGGAGATGAGCGGCAAATGGATCTCTGAAGACGTTTGGTTGCAATGGCTCATCATCTACAAGGAAATTATTAGTATCAAAAGAATCAGAACTAAACGATTCAGATAATTTTTCGCAAGGAGGAGGCGCTTGCGAAAATAAATGATTGAGCTCCGATTTTTCCTTTTCTAAAATAAAATTTTCATTAGGAAAATCTAGTGCATTACAAAGCGGAATAAAAATTTTCGGACACAAAATTTTCATCAATTTTTGGTTTGATAGAAGAAATTCGCGAATATTCATGACAAAGAAAATAAAATTCATCACCATCATTGATCTCTTTCTCCTGCCACCTCCCTGGAGATGACACCTTGCTAGGCAAGGATTTATTTTGTGGTGAGATGAGTGAGGACCAGGCCTCCTCCTCTTCTTACTTCCTATTCCCGCTACCTGTGTTCAGCAGGTATCTTTATTTAGGTAGGGGAATCACTGTTTTATTGCCGTATCGGTACCCTCTACCGACACGGGAATTAGAACAGTTGCCTGTCCACTTCTCTTTCCATACTCCCATCTAAGACCCTCACCTTCCTGAATAAGTCATGCTGGGATGACAATAACCCCAGTAGTTATCTTAATTTTTCTTGTCTTTTAATTTATCCCCTGCAAAAACTAGCTTATTTTGTGATATTTTAGTTTTCGTGTGCGGAGACCACTCTTTGCAGGTATTTTCTATTTGTGAAGGCGGTGGTCGTGATTCTTCGTAGAGTTTCACTACAGGCTTCCAGAATGCTTACTTGCTGAGCATTGGGTACAATCTTCCCCTAACTTTGTTTTAGAATATCTTAATGCATAGTTTAAGTTTGGGGGAGATATTTTTGTGTATCCACTCACGTGCACAGTTATTTTGCATGCTAGAAGTTTCTTTCTCTAAGAATCATTTTTGTTCATTTTGTCTGCACACTTAGCAACCACTTGAGAGCGCACTAACTTGTATGCGTATTTCCGTTCATACTAATTTTGGTAGGAATATGAAATAGGATGTTAGCTTAGGAATTTCAATTCAGAGTATAATGTTGACTCTTGTAGTGCTCTAGTCGCATCCACATGCTTCCATAAAAATGTGAGTAAAATTAGATTATCTCTATGCTTTTAATTTACAATTAGTATTCTTGCGTAGTTGTTGATTTATCATACTCATTTGGTGAATGTGGCTGAAATTTACGGTAGCACGGTGTTGTGTGTAAGCGAGCGCTAGTTGTGTGTTGCTCGAGTCGGAAGGAAGGTTTACCTTTCTCGTGGGCTAAGAACTTGCCCCAAGCAACTCTTGAAGCATGGGTGAGAGCAGCTCATTTTGTTAAATATGACGTAGGCTTTTGTTTGGCTAGTTTGAGCCTTGTTTTCCTTGACCTATACGCTTACCTTTGCAAGCCAAATTTGTGCCTACCCCTCCTTTGTTTCAGCTCCTCTTTCAGTCACCAAAGCCTGAAGCTTATCCTATTTTCGCAACCAAATAATAAGTTAATTGAAATTACATTTCATATTTGGATGTGATGCGTGGAACCCTTGTGATGTGAAAGAAAAATTTATATTTTGCTGAACTCCTTTTTGTAAACCAACCGTGGTTAAAAGAAAAAGAAAAAGAAAAAAAAAAGTGAAGTTAAAAGAAAAATCTGAAAAAAAAATAAGTAGAATGAAATGAAATCCCCTTGTGCGTTTTAGAAAATTCAGTTGCTATTTTGCTGGAGTAGGCTGTGTGCACACCCAGTTTTCAAGCTAAGTCTGGGGGTGTGTCACACTAGCATCATTTGTGGTCTTATTTTGGGTTCAGCGTTATCTTGTGACTCAATTGGGTTGCGTAGCCATCTTGTTTATCTTTAAATATCATACCGTAACCTAAGCCCCATTATAACCGTAAAGCCCTATTGATTTAACTTGTGAGTTTGCTAGCGTCGTGGAGAGAGTGTAACCGGGCAAGCTTATGGTCCTCGTCGTTGATGGATTTCAATGGAGTTATTCCCTAATTCTAGCTTTAGTAACACCCTCCTAAGTGGCTTGTTTACTTTCACACCGGGCATGACCGCTTAAATTCTTCACGATTCACCATCTGAGTACATATAAATCTTTATCTACGCATTTATACTATTGTAAATTTGTTAGTATAGTTAGAATCTTCTTCTACAGAATTTTTATGAGCATGTGTATGATACTTCGCATCTTACTCTGTCTTTGTAATTTTCTACTCTAGCTACCTTTTTTATACTCCGCCGGATTTATTTGCTCGGGACGCCCAAACAGGTAAGTCTGGGGGTGTGATGAGTCCCTATTATATACATATTTTCGGACTCATTTAGGCTAGTTTTTTCTGCTTTTGTGCTTCAGTTTCGTTCATATTTCCTTTAGTTATGCTTTTGTTAGAAGTATATAGTTATACCTGTTTTTGTGTGCAATTGCGCACTTTGTTGTTGGGGGTAAGCACTTCGTGCTCCCCATGGTATTTTCTGTATCCCTGTGCTGCTGGACGTGGATTCCCAGCTTGTGTGTCATGTATGCAGGTGACCTGATCGCCCCGTTTTCCCCAATGTAATTTCTGTGCATATCGCACGGTCGTGTGTTTTCCTTGACGCACGGTCTGTTCGATCGTGCGTTTTTGTCTGGGCAGGAAAATGGAGCATCGGAGTTTACTCGTGCGTCTTAGCGCACGGGCGGCGTTGGTCGTGCGTGAACAAATCGCACGGGCGGAAGGTCTTCTTCCCCTGCACGCCTACTGAGCTTAAGTATCGCACGGTCGACGCACGGTCGTGCGTTCGACCGTGCGCGACCAATTTTCTGTCGATTTTCTATAAAAGTTGCAGTTTTGACCTAAACCGGGAGAGATCCGTACGCGCCGTACAGCAGCGCGATTCCGCCTTTTCCACCAGGGTTTCGTCCCTTTGGCCTCCTCCTTCATCCTAGGGCTTCAAGAGAGATCTATATGCCATCACCTTCAAGCAAGAGGAAGCTTGCAACCTCCTCCGGATCGTGAGACGAAGAAGACGGGTCCATTGGAGAGTAGTGACAGCTCTCTCTACCCCGGATGCAGTTGCTGACCGAGCTTGGACACGGGTTGACAACCCAACGATTTCAACCGTGAATCTTCAACAAGACTTCGGATTCGATCGATTTCTTGCCTTGTACTTCTCTTATTGTTGTGTATATGTGTAGATCTCACTATTATGATGAAGTAGAGTGCATAAACTTGTTTATATTTCTTGATTTCATGTCTATGTGATGTCATTTTATGTTTATGTTGCTTGAGGTGCGCCCCATTCCATCATCCATCCCGCCGTCGCGTTCGTTGTCGCACTAGCAATTGCTAGTGGCGTGCGTGTCGAAGAGGTGCTTACGACCCTCATTCCATTTGCCTACTCGTCCATCCGCCCTTACGAAGTAGCGCGCTCAAGGCCTACGTAGATTCCATTCCGCGAAGCGAAGCTTTGCATAGCGGCATTGCATAGGAGTAGTAATAGATTTTTCACTTTATTTTCCACAAACCAAATCAACCCCCCACCCCGTTTCCGCAATCCATCCTCCTTAAAGGACTTCGATCTCAAGTCCTTCCTCGATAGATAGCTCCACCTTACTGTGTTCCCTCGAGATTTGATACTCAAGGATTACTCCTCGTTTTATATTACTTGAACGATCGGTACACTGCCATTTCGTGTCGTAGTCGAGCTACCGCCTATAGCGGTGTGCGAGATTTGCGCCATCATCCGCCGCCATGAACAAAGCCCTAGAGGGGCCTCTTTGCCTTAGCCGAGCTTGCCTCTCTCGGATCTAGGGTGGAGACCGCAAATCTTTAAGGGAGGAAAGGGAGGGTGGTCGGCCGAGAACTATCCAAGAGGGTGGAGGAGGGGTCGGTTCTTGAGGAACAAGTGGAGGAGGGCTTATGGAATAGGGAGAGGGGGAGAGGCTGGCGGTCTAGGAGGGGAGAGTGAGGATGAAGAGGTCGAACCTCAAGGTGAAGAGAAAAGAGGGGGCCGACAGTCACAAGGAGGCAAGGAGGAATAGGGGAGATTAGGGTTTGGAAGCTTTGTTTTCAATTTCATTCAACATTATCAAAATAGAGAAGGTTTGGCCTATTTAAAGGCCTACAAGGAGGAGCGGCTAAACGCAGCCCAAAACACTTCGCTAAATGCAGACCAAAGTAAATAAAGTCCCAAATTTGAAATAAAACAAATAAGCAAGTGCAAATAAATAAAAAGAGAGTGTCTGGGCGCCGAATAAAAAGAGATTATATTGAAAATATAATCTCGTTATCTTATAATCAAGGGTAAATCTTAAGCATTTTCGAAAAGAGAAATAGCAACTATAGATTATTTCATGACTTATATCATTCCTTGGATCATCTCGATCGAGTACTAATAATATTTTAGTTACTCATGGAGATGGAGGAAATGAAAGGAATAAAAGAGTACATGATAAAAGAGATAGTGGAAAAGAGAAAGAGAACTATTTTATTTTATTGAAATGCAAAAGAGATTACAAACTATGAAAAGGAAATTACAACTATTGCATTGAAAATTACAAATGCTAATAAGAAAAAGACGTACAAGGCTACTAAAAACATGAAAATAAAACAAGAAAAGGAGATTTGAACTCCCAAAATTCGTCCCCAAACTTCTCCAAAATTCCTGGTGAAGCTGGCTTTAAATAGGCAGAGATTTTGGGTTACATGCCCATGGTCACGCCCGTGACCAAGGGCGTGTAAGGCGCGCGATCATCTGGGTGCGAAAAGGACGCCGACTGTCATTAATGCAGGCGATTCAGGTGCGTCACGCCCTAGGTCACGCCCGTGACCTGGGGCGTGTAATCTTAAAATCTGGTTTTGGCGGGAAACTTCGGCGGGAAAGAGCGTTGTTGAACATTCGTCAATCTCTGCCATTTCGTCGATCTCAGCGTGTTCGTTGAACGCAGCAATTTTGTCGAACGAAGGAGCCATTTCGTCGAATGCAGGAGCCATTTCGTCGAGCTCAGTGTTTTCGTCGAACGCAGCCTTTTCGTCGAACACAGCAGCCAGGAGCAGTTCGTCGAGCTCAGCGGGTTGCGGCCGTGACATTGGGTCACGCCCTTGGTCACGCTCGTGACCTGGGGCGTGTACTTGGTGAATTCTTCACGGAACGCCCCGGTGGTGGCGGAATTAGGTCTGGAACACATCTAGGCTGTCACGCCCCTGGTCACGCCGGTGACCAAGGGCGTGTACTTGACATTTTAACTCAAAGTGCCCAGAAAACCTGCAAAACATAAACTAAGCTTAAATTAGTTGAAGAAATTAAAAAGGAACAGATTAAATAAGAAAATACATATAAATTATATAAATTCAATTTAAAACTATATTAAAATAATACTAAAAGATGAGTACAAAATGTACACATCAAACACCCCCATACTTGAGCTTTTGCTATTCCAGAGCAAAAGAGTGAGGAAAGAATTACAAGACATCGATATTATTTCTAATTAACTAAAATTTTATTAAACCAAGAATAAGTCAAAAGCAAATTTTTAGGAATTCAAGAATTAAGTCATAAGTTATGTTGATAATTTAAAAAGAGAAATTTGTTTAGCTAACTACTTCTCAAGATAACTATTTAGCAATCAAAATTATAGAAATTTTCAAACAAAATTAGATTGAAATTATAAACACTCTAACATAAAAGAAACTTAAGGAAAAAAACACCTACCAAAATATTGCTCTCTTAATAATTTAGTTTAGGACTAGAAACAATGAAATTGGCTAGGGATGAGTTTAAACGAAATGGCAAAATGAAGAGTTCTTGAATAGAGGTGATATATTTTATCCTCTCACCTCATTTGAATAGGAAATTGTATATGTTTAGGAAAATAATGAATTTCATCCTCTTATTTTCCATACCATATAATCTTTTTTCTACTTTTTTTAATTGCCAACAAAGGGTAAGGGTAGCGAAATACTTCTAGTTTATAAATTAAACTATTTTGAGAGCAAATTTTTTGGGGAATGAAATTTCCTAAGATCTAAAAGTTAAAAGGCAATATAATAGGAATCTAGAGGTGTTTAGCCAATTTACCACAAAGTGAAGCTATTTAAAATTAAAAGGAGAAGTAGTGCTAAATAGATTCTCTAATCAAATTAAAATCATAAAATGTTTCTTAAAATTAAATTACTTCAAATTTAAATTTAACAAATTCTGATAAAAAAAATTAGCTAAATTAAAAATGTAAGAATACTTATAATCAAACCTCAAACTAAATTTCTAGAACATTAAAAACAACAAGGCTAGGCGTATTTATTATTATTATTTTTATAAATATTATTTCTTGGACTTCCCGAGGGCTACCCGGTGAAGGGTTCGCAAGGTACTAGGAGCTGTGATGGGAGTTCAAGCCCAAAGCGCCCTTTCCAAGAAATTAGATTTTTATAATTTTTATAAAAAAAAATTTCAAATAAAAATACAATGAAAGCTAAGCTACACCCCCATACTTAAAATTAAACATTGCCCCCAATGTTTAAAACTAGGTTTGAAGACTACTTGAAAGAAAATAAACTTTAAAAGAAAAATACTTAAAAAAAAGATAAGCAAGGGGTGACTCCCAAGAGCGCTTTATTTTTCTCGTCTTTAAGCAAGACGGTTAGTGTTAGGAAAAAGGAAATTTAAAAGAGAGGTGGACAGGCAACTCCCTTAATTCGCGCTGAGCCGAATGTGCCGGCGTCAGTCGCCCGACTACTCCTCCGCTGTAGTCTTGATTCTTTTGCTGTCGGTGAGCTTGAAATTGTGAATCCAAATTACCTAAACAAATCTTAGGTAATTTGGAAAGCTGGAGATGAGCGGCAAATGGATCTCTGAAGACGTTTAGTTGCAACGGCACATCATCTACAAGGAAATTATTAGTATCAAAAGAATCAGAACTAAACAATTTAGATAATTTTTTGCAGGGAGGAGGCGCTTGCGAAAATACATGATTGAGCTCCGGTTGTTCCTTTTCTAAAATAAAATTTTCATTAGGAAAATCTAGTGCATTACCAAGCGGAATAAAATTTTCGGACACAAAATTTTCATCAATTTTTGGTTTGATAGAAGAAATTCGTGAATATTCATGACAAAGAAAATAAAATCCGGGTGGAGTAGGGGAAGAAACTTGTTCTTCTTCTACTTCATTCGGGGTGCCCATAACCTTAAGAAATTCTTGGTATAATAAGTTTTCTTCATCTTTGGTAAAAGAAGTTATGGGATTACACGAAACCACATGTTCCTCTATAACTAAATTATCCAACGATGGAGAAAAAACACTAGAAAAAATTAAAATTTCCTCTAAATTTTGGGGAGAAGTATCAAATTGAATCGGTGGAGATTCCCCAAAATTAGACAAAGGCTAATGCGGCGCAAAAGAAGAAGAACAAAAATTCGGATCTAAAGATTTATCTTCATCGCCCCGAAAACTATTTGGGTGACCTTGCCACCAAGAATAATCTACTTCGGAGGTAGAAGAACAATTATTAAACGCCGAAAAATTATTCTCATTAGAAAAAGCATTTTCATCAAAGTTTGGAAAATTATTTTCATGAAAAGACGAGGAATTTTGATCGTAATTATTATCAAAGTTTGAAAAAATTTGATCGAAAGATGAATTATTTTCATGAAAAGAGGAAAAATTATGATCGTAAATATAATCAAAATTGTATGCATTATATTGAAGATAATTATTTTCATAAAAATTATTTTGATAATAAGAATGTAAATAGCATTCCTCACTTTGATGAGGCGCCCCACAATAATGATAACTAAATTGGCGCCTTCGAGCGGCTTGTAAGAGATAAAGTTGGTTTTGAAGCTCGGCAACTTTAACTGCCAATTTAGATTCTTTCATAATAAAAAATAAAAAGGGAACAACCTTTACTCAAATGAATGGAATTTTTAAAAATATTTTTATTTTATATTTTTTTTTTCAAAAAGCGGATTAAATTAGTCTCGGACTTCCCAAGGTCAACCCGGTGAAGGGCTCGCAAGGTACTAGAGGCTATATGATGGGAATTCAAGCCCAAAGCGTCCTTTCCGAGAATTTAGATTACGCTTTTTAAGATTTTTTTTTAATTTAAAGAGAAGGGGGAGAAGAAAGAGAACGATAAATTTAATAAATATTTCTTTTTTTCGAAATATCAACCGTGTCCCCGGCAACGACGCCGAAAACTTGATGCGCAGAACTATATCCGCAAACGATAACGGCAAGTGTACCGTATCGAATGTAGTATAGGTTATAAAAACCAAGGTCGTATTAGACTCGGGGCGGTTGAGTACTCTTACTTCAAGAAAGTCTCTATTATTTTATCAATTAAAACTTAGGGTTGATTTTGCAAAAAGAAAATAAAAAATTAAATTAAAACGACGAGTAAAAAGGCTAGCACTCGATCTTGAATCACCTTGGAAAATAAACATAATAAGAACAACTTCTAATTCTCTTAATAAATTACTTGACCGTGGAGGTTCCCGATTTATGAACATACCTCTCTCGAGGATACACTCAACTGAGTTTAGGTTGATCAATCGAACTTTCGTTCTAGAATCAAAATCCCTATGACTCGCTTTATCGTAGTGAACCCCTCTATTGGATTTGACTCCAATCCGGGAGAATTATGTCATCCTCGCTTGAGGACTGCATTCAACTCTCTTTATCCTTGAAGTGATCGATTCGAATTCAAAACCTCTCGGCTATTGAAATACCAAAACACGAATGAGAATTATATATCGAAAATATAATCTCAATCAATTAAAATTCAAGGATAAATCTTAAGCGATCTAAGGAAGAGAAAAAGAAGCTAGAATTTAAATCATGAATTATATTTTCCTTGGATCATCTCGGTCGAGTACTATAGAATTTAGCTACTCATAGAGATGGAGGAAACAATAAAAATAAAAGAAGTGCATGATAAAATAAGAGAGGGAAAATGAGAGAAGAAAAGAACTATTTTATTCAATTGCTAAGAAAAGTTACAAGACAGGACTTGAAAGTTACAACTATAGAATTGAAAACTACAAATGCTAATAAGAAAAAGAACATACAAGAACTACTAAAACATGAAAATAAAACATAAAAAGAAGAGGCTAAGTCATAAAATTCGTCTCCAAACTTTTTCTCTCCAAACATCTGCTGGAGCTGGCATTTTATAGCTGCAAAATTGAGGTTACACGCCCTCGGTCACGCCCATGACCAAGGGCGTGTAAGGTGCGCGATCTTCTCGGTGCGGAAAGGAGGCCGGTTGTCATTAATGCAGGCGATTCGGGCGCGTCACGCCCTAGGTCACGCCCGTGACCTGGGGCGTGTAATCTTAAAATCTGGCTTCTGTCGAGAATCTTCGGCGGGAAGGAGCGCGGGGAGAGTCACGCCCGTGACCTGGATGTCACGCCCCCTGGTCACTCCCGTGACCCGCGTGTAACTTTAAATGACATGGCAGGTGTGCTGGCAGCTGGTGGCGGGTTCCCAGCCGTGACTTTGATGTTACGCCCACGGTCACGCCCGTGACCTGGGGCGTGTACTTGAACATTCGTCGAACTCTCGCCTGTTCGTCGATCTCCTGAATTTTCATCGAATGCAGCAGCCAGGGTCACGCCCTTGGTCACGCCCGTAACCCGGGGCGTGTACTTGGCGAATTCTTCACGGAACGAACTCGAAGTGGCAGCAGCAGGTCTGGAACACATCTTAGGTTGTCACGCCCTTGGTCACGCCCATGACCTTGGGCGTGTACTTTGGAATTTTTCTCAAAAGTGCCCAGGAAACCTGAAAAACATAAAACAAGCTTACATTAGTTAAAGAAATAAAAAGGAATGAATTCGATTAAATAATTCATGCTATTTATTCAAATTCATTATAAAATATCAATAGAAATATAATAAAGGATGAGTACAAAAAGTACTCATCAATATTGCCGTAAAGAATATTTGTCGTGTACACTGATCATGATGATATCGTCTTGAAGGAGAAACATCATCTTGACAGGTTGCAGAGCAGCATTTAATGCACAGATATTCTTGGAAATTAATAATTAGGGAATGTGCACGCTGCCTATCTTGCGCACAAACCAAGGAGCAATAAATGAAATATTCTCTGTAGAATATGGTCGTTATACAGTACTTAAGAAAGAAATTTATTATTTCTATATTCTGTAAGTTCCAAGAAAGGCTAGTAATTATGATAAATAACTGCCGATTATGCAATATGTTTTCAAACAGGAAATTGAGTATATAATAATCAATTAGGGGTTTTATGCAAAATTGCAGAGCATATAAAAGAAGATAATTTTATCGACAGATACTCTTGCTCAGAATTCTCTCAAGCTTCATTTTCACACGTATTTCCTAAAGAGAGAAAGAAATGAATCAACAAAGATAAGAAAAATTTATTGCTACTGAACTGTGAAGATTTACAGAAGATTTTAAAGAAAGGTTCATTGTTCCACAAGATCTTTGGTCTTATTGTTACAAGAAGAAGAAGAAAATCTATGATTCAAGTATTCATCTCTGAAGTCTTCTCTTCTAGCACATCTCTGTATTACTTTGTAGGACTCATTGTGATTCTGAGATGGTGGGATCTCATTATAGATCTGAGTTGGTAGGGTTCTTGGTGAACCTGAGTTTTGGTAGGATCTGTTGAAGATCTGAGTTTGTAAGACTTGTAAAGTCTGAGTTTTGGAGGGTTCTGTGTGAACCTGAGTTGTAAGATTAGATTATAGTAAAAAGATCTAAGTTTGAGAAGTTGCATAGTCTAGCGCACTGCTAGATAGTTGGGAGGGACAGTGGACTATCTCTAGACACATTGCCTAGTTGGGAACCACTATAAATCATTGTGTGTTTTCTGTGATGCTTGTGTGTTGTGATAGAGAAATTCTTAAATAGCAAAGATATATGAAAACGCCTAATCACCCCCCCTTCTAGGTGTAGTTTATAGACAACCCACAATTTTTCAGACATATTACAAGCTTACACTATACTATTGCAAGAAACAAAACTAAAACATTACTTGAAAAGAAGAGAGAGAGAAAACATGAAAAGTAAAGACTTGAAAAACATTTGAAAATAACAACTATCAGAACCTCCCCCACTCCAAAATTCTGAACCCTGAACTCAAGGAGACCTCTGGAATTTATAGGAAAAAATTCCAACTTACACTCTCGGTCATGCCCGTGACCACAGGCATGTAATTACTGTTCTGCTTAGCTGGGACAGCGGCGTGGGGTTTGCGTGACAGCGCCGCAGAATTCAGAGATTACACGCCCGTGACAAGTGGGTCATGGTCATGTACTTGTGCGGCTTCATTAAATGCAGCGTGGGAATGACTGGCGGCGTGGTGAAAGTCAGAGATCATGCGTGGTGAGACTTGCAGGAACACTGGCATAACTTGGACAAATCTGCACAGAATCTCCACTGGACACGACAACAACTGGGAGTGATCTTTAAGTTGACACGCCCTTGGTAACGGGCGTGACCGATAGCGTGTAATTGAACACATGCGTGACTTGTAGGGAATGACTTCAAATTATGCTGCAGCAACACTAGACCTGCATTAAAATTACACGCCCTTGGTCGCAGGCGTGACCGAGGGCATGACATACATTTTTGACCAATTTTGTCAAAAAAATATGCAAAAATAGAAATATGCTAAATTAGATTCAATTTGTGGAAAAGAACAATTTATAAACTAAAATTGACATAAATATGAAAAATTCATATTGAATAAATATTGTTGGCACCAAAAATGTACCAAGTCCACACTTGCTCAAGATGAAAAATGAGGGTGGTGATTGTTGAGTAGCCGGTTACTTTGAGTCACGAGTGGAGGAGGGAGAGAGGGCGAAAAGAGATGGCTGCAAGCATGAAAGATGTTGCCGAGGTCGATGAGAGCTGTTGGAGATCACCTGACAAGAGGGAGATCACCCAGGCAAGGGGGAGATCGTTGAGGTCTCAAAACATGTGATCACTCAAGTCACAGGTAAGGGGCTGGAAACTCTCCAAAAGTCCTTTTCTGGTACCCCTGCCCCTCTATTTATAGGGGCGAGGGCCTGCCCAAATGGGCAGGTCCATGAATAATGGGCAGGTCCAGGAATAACGGGCTGCGCGAGAAACAAGAGACCGTTAGGGGGAGATCAGAGCTCGTCAGGCAGGGGGAGCTTGCCTGGCAGGGAAGAGACCACCCGATTGAAGGAGGAGGCCGCCATATGGGGAGCTCGTCTGGCAGGGGAAGATCGCTTGGTAGGGGTGAGACCACCCAACTAAAGGAGGAGAATGCCCAGAGGGGGAGATCGCTAGGAAGGGGTATGAAAGTGCACAATATGCCTCTGAGAATCCTCTAGAGGGGGTGAATAGAGATTTAAAATATTTCTATCCTAACTGTGTATACAATAAAAAAATCTAAGGAATTATGCTCAAGCAAAATCATAGGCAGAAAAATATAGTGCAGGAAATAAAATGCTAAAGAGAAGAATTGGGACAGCACAGAAAAGCACAACACAAACACAAGAGATTTTATTGAGGTTCCCCTAAATGTGGGTACTCCTCTCTTCTACCACCTGGTAGGAATGCACCACCTGTGCCTGAGTCTTTTGATAAGGAGAGTCTTGAACCAAAGATCTTTTGATAAGGAGATCTTGAACCACAGATCTTTTGATAATGAGATCTTGAACCACAAATCTTTATATAAGGAGATCTTGAACCACTGAATCCCTTGAAAGAGGGATTCTAAAAACTCTTTCACAGTTGAGAATGAGAAGGAGAAAGAAGAAGGAGGAGGAAGAAGAATTCTGTTCTCAAAATTCTTATGAAGCTTGTCTCAAGATCAGCTTCTATATTCTTTCACTGGATCTGCTGATGATGAACTCCTGCTTATGATTGTGATGATTTGCAGGAACTACGATTGTCAGATCCTTTCTCTTCCTTCTGATTTAAATCTAGTTGTTATGTGATATTGATGAAGAGCGGCCTTTAATTGTTCTGTTCTAAGGGAGAGAGAGCAGTTCTTATTTTTCACTGTATTTTTCTCTATTAGGGTTCCAGGAGGAAGAAGAAGAAGTGGAAGCCCTAATCGAAAAACTCAAGCAGATAGTGGTGAATACTCTGTCATTCTCTATTTTCACATCCCTTTTATTGACCCACATTAATTTGAATTTGATTTCCTTTTCTGGTATCTTCTGAAAAGGTATTTTGCCTGAACAATTTCTCTTCCTTTCCATCCTTAATTCACGACCCGTCCACCAACTGTATGCTTGTTTCCAAGAATGCTTTTCTATCCTCTTTTAATTCTTCCTTCTATTTAATGCAATAAATAAGCCGTTGGAGAATGGTCTTCAGTGTTATGGGCCATGAGAGAGAGAGCTTCAAAATGGAAACTAAAAAGGTTTCCTTTTCAGACTGTATTCGACATTACGTCGACTTCTCCTTCTCTCTTATCGACGATCCTTCGAGTTCTTATAAGAGCAGCTTCTAATTCCTTCTTGCTCTTATTGAACTATGTAGTCGACGTTGCGTCGATTACTTGTCAATGTATCCATCGAGTTGAAGACTTGAGTTTGAACTTGACCGTCTGCGTCGATATGTAGTCGACTTCAGATGGCTTCGACAGATTCTTCCTTCTGCGCTGAGTTGAAATCAAAGCTACATCAAGTTGTAATAATGCTTCGACATAACCATCTCATCTACGTCGATAGCTATTCGACATAGTGTCGAATTGATCTACTTCAACAGAAGATGTGAGTTGCTTGGTCTTCTAGTCAGAGTAGCGTCAACATTAACACGATGTTGCGTCGATTTCTATTCGACGCAAATGTTAACTCTGCCCAAATTGTGCTTCTCTTGACACCTGATGCGCAAATCTACAACACTGCTATAGGCGGTAGTGATACTGCTGCATGAAATGGCAGTGTACCGATCGTTCAAGTAATATAAAATGTCGGAGTGAATCCCCAAGTATCGAATCTCAAAGGAACACAGTAAGGTGGAGTTGCCTATCGAGTAAGGACTACAGATTGAAGTCCTTTAGGTCGGATGGATTGCGGATGAGGGGTGATTTGGATTGTGGAAAATAAAATAAAAGAACTAAACTACTCCTTTGCAGGCCACTATGTGCTGCTTCGCTGGGCGGATGGAAACTATGTAGGCCGCTATGCACTGCTTCGCTAGGCAGATGGATGAGAAGGCAAGCGGATAAGGTGAGTGAAACTGCGAAAGGTGTGAGGGCCGTTAGCACCTCTTGACTAGGTGGATGGATTACATGGGCCGTTAGCACCGCTTCGCTATATGGATAGAAGAGTAGGCTTGCGGATGGAATGGGTCGCACCAGCGGAATGAGGGTCGCAAGCACCTCGTCAATAAGCATGCCACTAGCAATTAGTAGTGCAGCAACACCGAACACTCACACCACAATCACCATAAAAGTCCATAGTGTGCCTCTAAGATTCCACTAGAGGGGGGTGAATAGAGTTTTAAAATATTTCTATCCTAACTGTGTTAAACAATAAATTCTTTAAAGAGCTATGCTTAATAAACCAGGAAGAATAAAGAATGCAGGAAATAAAGTGCAGAATAAAAGATTGGGACAACACAGAAAATCACAGCACAGACACAATGAATTTTATAGAGGTTCCCCAAACCCTGGGTACTCCCCTCTTTTACCACCTAGTAGGAATGCACCACTTGTGCCTGAGTCTTTTGATCAGGAGACTCTTAGAACAACTGATCTTTTGATAAGGAGATCATGAACCACCAGATCTTTTGATAAGGAGATCTTGAACCACTGAATCCATTGAAGAGGGATTAATAAAACTCTTTTACAGAATGAGAAAGAAGAAGGGAAAAGGTTGAAGGAATTCTGTTCTCAGAATTCTTGAAGATGGTTGTATGAAGATCAGCCTATTAGTTGTTCCAGAGGATCTGCACTTGATTATCCCCTACTTTAGATAATGATGATTTGCAGAATCTTTGTATTGTCAGATCCTTTCTTCTTATTCTTCAAATTATTATCTGGGTGCAAAGAGATTGTGATGATGAGCAGCTTTCAGATCCTCTGTTCTATTTGATGAAGAACATTAGAGCCTTCTTATCTTTTCTCTTTTCTAGTGTTAGGGTTCCTGAGGGAGATGGAGAAGAAGAGGAAGCCTTAGAAAATGAAGGAGACGGCTGATTGTAATTAATGCCTTATCTGCCTCTGTCTTCTCTTGTCTTTTTATTCTCCCATTTTCAAATTCAAATTTCTTTCCCTTTCTGATATGACTTAATCAGGTAATCTGCTTATCACTTTCTCTTTCTTTCCTCTTTAATTCTCGTCCTGACCACCTATAAGGAATATGGTTCCAAGAAACCTTTTGTGTCCTTCTTTAATGCTCCTTTCTATTTCAGGCAATTATTGAGCCGTTTGGGAACCGTCTTGAAGGGCGTGGGCAATGAAAGAAGGATCAGAGAGACATCTAAAAAGATTACCTTTTACAGACTATATTCGACGTAGCGTCGAATTCATTTCTTCTCTTATCGACGTAGCTTTGAGTTCTTCTAGAAGCTGCTTCGATTTCATCTGTGCTCCGACTGAACTCTGCTAGTCGACGTTGCGTCGATATCTTATCGACGTGCACGTCGTGTTGATCTGCATGGCTCTGAGCTTCATCTTCTGCGTCGATATGAAGTCGACGTCACGTCGACTTTAGATGGCTTCGACTGATAACATCTTCTGCGTCGAGTTGAAGTAGAAGTTGTGTCGACTTCTGCAGTTACTCCGACAAGATCCTGACCTCTATGTTGACATCTATTCAACATTACGTCGACTTGAGTTACTTCGACAGAGGGTTTGAACCACTTGGACTTCTAGTCATAGCAGCGTCGATATGGACTCGATGTTGTGTCGAATTCTATTCGACGCAAATGTTAACTTAGCCCAATTTTGCACCCCTTGAACTGGTCTTGACACTCTAGGTTGAGTGTGACATCCTAAGGCATCTAATGACCAGATTACCCTCACTATACAATAGGTAATTCACTCCTAGAGATAAAATTACTTTTAAGTAATTTGTTAAGTTAAAGGAAAATGGGTTTTTTCCCAACAATCTCCCCTTATTTATCTTAACAAATATTACAGTTTGTTCAAAGTGATTTTACACATTTCATGGCATAAAATAATCTTTATACACATGATTTTACAGACATCAAATGAGTAAACTAGATGAGCTGATAACATGCAAAGTATTAGATAAAATATAATCAGAAGTTTATCATGGTTTACCCACAGTGAGTATTTGTTCTTTTCTTTGAGAAAAAAAGAACAAGTCTTCATATACTATCCTGTACTTTTTCTCCACATTTTTGAAATTTGTAGGAGTGGCTTTTTCAGGATTCTTGAAGTGGCTTGAGGTACATCTGATCATCTGAAATTGAGGGGACCTCCCCCTGAGTTAATGGCTCCCCCTGAGCAAAGGGTAGAGTCCTTGGAGAGATCACCTCCCCCTGATTTACTGCAACTGAAAGCTGAAGTTTGGATAAGACAGCCGGCTCTCCTTCAGTGGTTAAGGAAAGAGGGATCGCTGTCGTGTAAACTGAATCTTGAGGAGGCAGCTGTTGTTGATAATTTTTTTGCCTACTGATAACAATCTCACCCTGCTTTATATCATTGAGAAAGGATATAAAGCCATCAGCAGGCACAGCTGCCGGTCGTACTTCTCTGTCAAAGACTTCTAGGTCAGAGGTCAGTTCTTGCAATCGTTTATGTTGACGACGTAATTTGCGATATCATGTTGTAGAGAAGTCCAGATAGAGCGAGCCAACTTAGACAGTACTGTTTTAAGAGCTAGATTGACTGCCTCCATAATATCTTCATGACTGCCCGGAGAAGCCATTGAAACACTGCGCGAACCTGCACTGAAATAAGGAAAATAGGTGAAGAGAGGGAAGTACGAAGAGAGCGGGAAGGAGAGAACTTGAATAGCACAATAAAATTTAAATGCAAAAGTTGCTTTTAGTAGATGAATCGCTACAACTTAGGGTTTTATTCGAAGCAACGTCGAGAGAAGAGCAGAATGCAGTGCGCCAAAGTATGTCAATGCGCGCGATCTGTCAAGTAGACGGAGCATCAAGTTTATGTCGACGTGGCTTCGAAATATAGGCATCAGTAATGATGTTGACGTAAGCATCGATAGGTATTCGATGTTACGTCAAGTGGTATTCGAAGGATCTGTCCTAGAGTGCTCTCAAAGCTGATGTCGAGTGTAAGTCGACGGTACGTCAATTTGAATTCAACGCAGCTTTGATTAAAAAATTAAGATTTCTTTTAAAATTCTTGCTGTTTTTCCCAGCAATAATTTTCTATAAAAATTAGTTCTATATTCATAATAAGGGGGACCTACAAAGCTCCATCAAGCATCCCCAGTGCATTGATGAAGAACATGTGATTTCTTTCATCAAGGGGCTTAGTGAAAATGTCAGCCCTTTGAGTGTCAGTAGATATGTATTGAAGGTTGATCTTGTTGGAACATGGTTTTCCGCATCCCTTTGATTTGAGAATAACAAATCCTACTTGTATTTGATCTTGTTTGCCATTGTGTTTCTAGCATGCAGGTTTGGACAGTTATGACACTAGGTTGCTGCAACAATGGTCTGTCACTAACCACAAGCTGAAGGATTGAAATCTGTTTAACGCCAGCCGTTAACCTTAACGCTGGGCGTTAGCGCTAGACGAAAACGGCGTTCGACGAAATTGTGTTCGACGAAAGAAGAAGCCCGTTTGACGAAATGCATTCGACAAAATTTTCATTCGACGAAATGGAGGTTGCCAAAATGAGAGGTCGTTCGACGAAATAAATTGTCGTTCGACGAAATGAGTATCGTTCGACGAAATGAAAATGCGTTCAACGAAATGAGACGTTTGACGAAGATGATGTTCGATGAAATGGCATGCCAGCTGAATTAAAGAAAGAATCTCAACACCAGGTGTTAGTCTTAACGCTGGGCGCTATCTGGTCGACGAATTTGGCAAGGAGAAAGCAGTCGTAATTGCAGGAGGAACTTTAGGAATGATTTGCCCAACGCCCGCGTTATCCTTAACACCCGTGTTGATATTGCCTAAAATAAAACATTTCCTAAAGTGCAGAATCTCCTTCCTCTTCTGAAGATCCAAGCCATCAATATGTTGTTATACATGGTCAACACCAGGCATTAGCACTTAACGCCGGCATTAGCTCAAAGTCTATAAATTGGATGATTTTGACGTCTCTTACAACTGATTGCCAAGAGCCCTATTCCAGCACTTCAAAACTTCGTGAGGGACTTATTTCCAGACAAACACATCTCCCACTCATATTTCAAAAGGAGGAATCAAAGGAGGCTCAGATCAACAGGCTAATTCAACGCGAAGAATGCACGCTTGGACTTCAACGATCTTCAGCGATTCTTCGGCGTCTCCTTCAGATTACCTCATAGGGAGTTTTATATTTGTATTTTGTATTTGTCCTTTATTTCATCTTTGTAATCGGTTCATGAATTTGCCTCGTGATGACGACTAGGTCTAGGTAGGACTTAGGGAGGAATTTGCCTCGTGTTGGCGATTGGGTCTAGGGAGTAGATCTAGGGGTGCTCGAGGCCTTTTTGGTGATAGATTGGCTAGAGCTGCTTGAGGTCGTATCTAGGGAGAGATCGGCTAAAGCCAACCGGTTCATGGGGATACGAGTCGGTATAGAAAACAAAAATGGTTTTCATATTATTCGCTTCGATTTCTAGCGTCATTGAAATCAGATTTTGTAATCAATTTTATAAATGATAATCATGTCTTTTCTTGTTTAATAAAATTGATTTCATTACTAATTTCATTATCTCTTTACTTTTGATTTAACTTACTTCGACTAAAATATCAAAAGTGTTATGTTAAAGTTTTTAAAACCCTTATTCACCCCCCTAAGGGTGCCTCAAGATCCAACAAGTGGTATCAGAGCCAGGTTATTCCAATTCGGCTTAACAACTGGGAATAATGACGTCTCTTGATCATGATCTCGCTTCTATTTGTGGGGAAAATTTTAATATAACTGAAAAAGTATTAGCACCACCTTTATTTATGGGCAAAAATTATAATGGGTGGAAAACATTAATGAAAAAATTTCTTAAGGCCTTAGATGAAAATTTTTGGAGGAAACATTTCTCCCTTGCCTACTGTGCTCCGCGCTATCGCCTGCGCTATCGGATACCGCCAGGCGCTATCTCCTACTATAAGTACTCCCAGAATTTGAGCTTAAGCAAACTTTTCGTCGATCGGATTTTAGTTGAACGCAGCTAACAGTTCGTCAAGCGAATTTTTGTCGAACGCAGTGATGAGCATTTCGTCGAGCGCCGCTTCAAGTTTGTCGAACGAAAACTAGCGCATGTGCTAGTACTACTGCCGGTGCTAGTAGGAGTGTTGGATTTGATGGCTCAACTTTGGGGGCAACCTTCTTATGTAATCCTTGAGTCATGTGGACTTTGTGATCCTGCACACTTAAATACACAAGATCAAATACACATAGAATTTGTTATTCTCAAACCTAGGAGATGCGGAAGACCATGTTCCAACAAACTCCCCCTTTTGATAATAACAAATCCATTAATGATTAATCAGAGCATTAATATATAAGCATGATGAAACTTACTTGTGTGTGTGTGTGAGTGATGACTTAGGATAATTATCGATTTTAGCATTTAGAATTGCTCCCCCTAAATACATGCTCCCCCAAAGTGAATGCTCCCCTAATATGTAAGCTATCATCTTAATTAATCATGTTGGTTTTTTATTTTGATAGCGAATTATATTTATCATGTTAGTTCTCCCCCTTTTGTTATTAGCAAAAGTGGGCAAGGAAGCAAAACACAGAAAAGTTTTGATTTAGAAGATAAAGGCATGATCAAGCTTTCTAGAGAGAATGAAATGATAAGGACTTTTAGAGATAGATCAGAGTTTTTAGCTTAAAGAGGTAATGATTTCCAAATAACCAATCTACCCAGACAATATATCTACACCCTAGCCCTGTACTAAGTGACGGATGGGCATGAGGAGCTGCAAATATGTCGTAGGTTGGGGTGTTAGTCCCATATGCAGACACTAGACACAACTCAACCTAGCACTCTTTCCCCCCAGTGCCTCGCAAGGCCCCACTAGAACCCTCCCCGGTTAAGGACAAGACATGACTAGAGATAAGGTTATCTAATGTCTACAACCCTACGCCCCCGCTATGGTGAGATATGAAGTCATGGATAATAATTATTGGAAACATTTAAGCATTTTAAATCTAATGACATAGCCTATGGATTTATATTTTTATTTGAATTTATGAAAACACTCACATAGCTATTTTGAAATCCATTAATAAATCAGAGTTTTAGCATTACAGTATTTTCATAGAAATAAATCAGAGTTTTATAAAAAAATTCATGTTAAAAGCAACCAATATAGAGTTTACCAAGCAAGTCTACCACTTGTTGCAAGAAAGGAATTTGAAGATTCAAGTGATGATGCACACAAAATAAAAGACTTTAAATAAGCATGAAAGCGCAAGGTAAAACAATTATATGGTTATGATGCGGAAGGCTTATCGAAATACAAGAAACATCTTATTGTAATCAATGATGATCCATAAAAAGATATATGAGTTAAATTTCATAAAGAAGATGTTTTTGTAACTCATTGTTCAATTAAAATCTTTAAGCTTAACAGTAATTTAACCAAGCATGAAATAATGTTATCAAAACGAGATTACTACAATGTTATTTTAATTCAAAATTTCAAAATATACCAAACATTGTAGGAAGCATGCTAGGTTATCTAGTGCATTTCATAAATAAAGAGTAGTATAGAATTTGCATTAGGATCCAATACTCATGAGAAGAAGTGTTATGGAAGATAATGATGTGCACATAAGTGTATTTTGAATAGAGTAAACAAATGTTTCAATCAATACAAGAAATATGTAAAGTAAGCGCACAATAAAACACAAATAATTTTACTTCCACACACTTCAATGCACAAAAAAATGTACAACTACCAAGGTGCTTTGCACACACAATGCTCATTAAGACTTATCAGGGTGCAAAGTAGTGCTTGGGGGATCACATAATTTTATTCTTTAATATTGATTTTTTATTGTGATCTGGTGTACTTAAGAATAAGTGGTTTTTATTTTTAAAGAAAGTTATGGTTTGCACAAGATACTTTACTATTCTTTCCAAGGTGCTCAACCTCACAATTCTTATTAAGACTTATTAGGAGGTTCAAGTAGTGCTTGGTGGAGTTATCTTTGTCACTTTATTTTATGATTTTGTTTTGTACAAAGTTCTCTGAATACACTTGTTTTGCAAACCAATATAATTTATGAAAAACATAACCACTTTTCTTAACTTTTAATAGTGCAAATAAAGGAGTGTAGGTAAGATACTTGTGCAATTTTAATTCATTGTACTAATACACAACATACACAAGCATTCTTAGATTAAACACATATGTAGACAATGCCAAAATAAGTGAGTGAATAAAGATCATTATCAAACATAAAACATTTACTCATACTTAGAGGCATGCTAAGCTTAGTTCTACACAACTTTTTCAATATAATTGATGCACATATTTATAGATATATCAAAGCATGATGAAAGCAATGTTCAAAGTAGTTTGAAAAGATAAATTGCAACATTATACAAGTTCTAAATAATAGATTAAATCATGCTTGATTTTCTCAATGATGTCCATACAGTGTTTTTGATATTTCTGAAGAATAATTTTGATTTAAAGTTTGAACTCATAAGATTGATCTTGGACTTCCCGAGGACTACCTTATGAGAGGTTCGCCCAGTACTAGGTGATATGATGGGATGATAGCCCAAATCACCCTTTCGCAAGACACGTGTAAATAGAAAAGTTAAGTTCAAAATAGTAATTTTTGATACTTGTTTTTTTATTGTTTTATATTTTTGTATTTAATTTTTGCTTTTAGAAATAGAATTTAAACAAATGACAAAAAACCAAAAAAGGCAAAACATATTTTTTTTGTAATTTGGCTTTTGTATTTTTGTATTTGATTTTTCAAAAATGAAATAAAAGCAGAAGTGTAGAAATAAATAGTACACAGATTAATATATTTCTAAGAATTTTTCAAAATTTTAAAAATACAGAAAAATAAATAAGTGCACTAGCACAGGCATTAGCGCTAGCGCGGGAAACAGTACACGATTTTGTATGATTTTGAAATTTTTAATTGTTCATCTTGATTAAGTGTCCAAATAGTAGTTTCATGCTGAAATTTCAGATTTTTAGGAGATGTTTGGATAGTGCAAATTGCATGAAACATTAGCGATATTTTATATGACTTGACAAGATAATCATTGCATGAGATATATTTGCTTATGTTTTCATTTTGACTTTTCTAAAGGCTTGTGCTTTTAACTTGAAATAGATAGCAAATGAAAACCCAAGATATCATGTTTGAACAAATCAAATATGCATGGTTTCGGTGAATAAAGAGTAATGTTCATGCAAAAAAATGAAACGATTGTGTTTATGAATGTGTCTTAAAACGTTTAATCCTTTATCCCCTTTTTTTGTATAGGCTAAGGAGCTTTGCATTTTTGCCCGTCAAGTACTTGGAGCAACCCGAGTCCAAGTACCAGACATACTTCTTGTTCTTAAGCTTCCTGCAAATCTAGAAAGAAGATGAGGGAAAAGATCCGGATACCCAAGTGGTACCACCCATAGAATAAGTGGATGCCTTAGGTACCCAGATTTTCTTTAGAGATCCCTGTTTTATTTTTCTGCAAGAGCAAGACGTGTGTCCAAACCTATGACAAATTGCACACGAGATAAAGGGGGTTGAGACCCTTTTCTGAAAATTTACACTGCTCTTACTGGATGAGGTTTGATTTTTAGAAAAAACAGAAGATTTTTTACGGTTGAGCTACCGCCGGCGTTAGTGGCTAGCGCCGGGCCGTATGGTTCACTTTTATATCCGACCCCAAATTTTCTAGAACCATAACAGTGGTTTCCCAAAATCATATCCAAGGATTTTTGACCAATCCCGAATTTTTTTATGGCTATATTGAGGTCATAATTTTGTTTTTTAAGAAATGTATTTTCTTGTACAATCACAACACATTTATTTTCAAAGCCCTTTTTGTTATTTTCAATTTGTAAAAGAGAGGTTTTTAGTTTTCTTTCTAAGTCCCCTTTTTCTTTTGCAATAGTTTTGTTTTGTGTGAGGGCCTTAGAAAGAGAAACTTCAAGTTCTTTTGTCTTAAATAAAGAGTGCTCACACTCTTGACATGAAACCTTTCTCTTTTCAAGGGAAATCAATTTTTTTGTGAGCTTATGATTTTCTTTAATAATAGATTCATTTTCACGATTTAATATAATATTATCTTTTACACTTTGATCATAGGATTTGCAAGTTAGAACAAATTCATCATAGAGTTCTTCGAAGGTAGGAGGAGTTACCTCAGTGTCGCTAAGAACACTGGTGTCGTCATCATTGCTTTTTGTCATTAAGCATAAGTTAGCTTCCTCGTCGTCGCTTGAAGTTGTTGCGCTTGACTCCTCGGAAGACGTATACTTTTTCATCTTGTTCTTCTTTTTGTGCCTCTTTTCTTTCTCCTTATCTAGAATTTTTGGACATTCACTTCGAACGTGTAAGATCTTCCTGCAGTTGAAGCACTCTGGATGAGATTTCTCCATATCATCATGGCTTGCCTTGTTCTTCCATGACCCTTGCTTGTTGGACCCTTTGGTGAGGTATTTGTGAAAAGTTTTTCTTCTTTCGGGATCCCGCATGAATCTTTTGAAGTTCTTCACCAAAAGACCTTCTTCATTTTCGTCTTCTTCATCATCGGCCTCAGTTTTTAATGCTTTTGTTTTCGGCTCCATATTGTATTCTTCATGTTGAATCTGGAGTTCTACCTCATGGGTTTTGAGATTCCCAATAAGGTTCTCGATCTGGAGCGTTCTTAGGTTATGTGACTCTGAGATGGCCGTCACCTTTGGATTGAACCTTGGAGGTAGAGAGCGGAGAATTTTTCTCACTAAGTCCCCGTCTGAGTAGATCTTTCCAAGTGCCTTTGAAGCGTTGACGATCTTGGTGAAGCAAGTGTACATCGAGTTGATGTCCTCTTCGGTATCCATCATGTACTTTTCATATTTAGATTCCAGTTGGAATAGCTTTGCATCTTTTACCTGCGATGTACCTTCATGAGTAACTTCCACTAGATTCCAAATATCATAAGCAGTTATGCATGCAGAAATTCTATTAAACTCAGTCCTATTTAAGTCGCTATATAAAGCGTTCATTGCTTTAGCATTATTTTTACACCTTAGTTTATCGTTATCATCCCATTTATCTTTAGGTTTTAGTAATGTCGCCTCTCCCACTACAGTTGTAGGAGGAGAGTACCGAACTTCTACCATGTTCCATACTTCTACATCCATGGTCATAAGAAAACACATCATTCGATTTTTCCAGTAGTTAAAATCTGACCCAGTAAAGAGAGGTGGTCGACTAACCCCTTGACCCTCCAAAAAAGCGAGATCACGAGATGCCATTATTCCTGGTTGTTAAGCCAATTTGGAATAACCTCACTCTGATACCACTTGTTAGATCGGTAGGCACCCTTAGAGGGGGGTGAATAAGGGTTTTAAAAACTTATATTATATTTTGTAATACTTGAAAAAGCTTTGATTATTAAACTAGAGAAGATCAAGACAAATCAAGTGAAGTAAAAGTAAAGACATGATTTTATTAACTTGAGAAGCATGATTACAAAACTTGATCTCTTATCGAAGCTAGAAATCAAAGCGAATAGAAAGACTCTTTTTGTTTTCTATACCGACTCGTATCCCCACGAAACGGTTGGCTTTAGCCGATCCTTCCCGTGATACGGCCTCAAGCCTCTCTAGCCAACCCTTCCCCGGATATGGCCTCGAGCACCCCCTAGACCTACACCCGAGATCTAGTCGCCAACACGAGGCAAATTTCTGCCCTAAGTCCTACCCAGACCTAGTCTCCAACACGAGGCGAATTCTCTAACGGTTACAAGAGATATGAAATAAAATAACAACAACAATATTAAAAACTCCCTCTAAGAAACTTTTGAAATCAGAGATGAACGATCGTTGTAGAATAAGCGAGATTGAAGCGATCCCTCTTCGGATGTAGCGTGACGAAGTCCTCCTTTAGAAGCTCTCTAAGCGTTTGGTGGGAGTATCTCTCTGAACCTTCCTCTCTATGCTGTGGCACGAAGCTCTGGAATTTTGAATCTCAAGAGGATGAGGAAGACGGAGCCAAGAGGTCCTTTTTATAGATTTAGCGCTAGCGCCTGCGCTAGTACTAACGCCGGCGCTATCCCAATTTAGGACATATTCTGCGCGGCAGAATCTTCAATCGGAGGAAACATTTCTCCCTTGCCTACTGTGCTCCGCGCTATCGCCTACGCTATCGGATACCGCCAGGCGCTATCTCCTTCTATAAGTACTCCCGGAATTTGTGCTTAAGCAAACTTTTCGTCGATCGGATTTTCGTCAAACGCAGCTAACAATTCGTCAAGCGAATTTTCATCGAACGCAGTGATGAGCATTTCGTCAAGCGCCGCTTAAAGTTTGTCGAACGAAAAACTAGCGCCTGCCCTAGTACTACCGCCGGCGCTAGTAGGAGTGTTGGATTTAATGGCTCAACTTTGGGGGCAACCTTCTTATGTAATCATTGAGTCATGTGGACTTTGTTATCCTGCACACTTAAACAAACAAGATCAAATACACATAGGATTTGTTATTCTCAAACCTAGGAGATGCGGAAGACCATGTTCCAACAATTAACTCATCCTCGGATTATCTCTATCGAGCACTCTAGAAATTAGCTACTCATGGAGATGGATGAATCTTTCAATTCAAAATACAAATGGTGGAAACGGGCGAAAGATGACGAGAGATGAAATTTGTGACAAAAATTGAAATAGAAATAATCGAAATAATATTTTATTGCTAGTAGAAAGAGAGGTTACAAGAGCGTAAAAATAAAAAAAATAACAGCACAAGGTTACAAGTTGACGGAAAGTTAACAAAAGCCAAATCCTCATTTTTCCCCCGGAATGAACAAACTCTCAAAAACTTTTGGACTAAAATTAACAAGATGAATTCTCTAAATCTCTTCTCCAAAAAAATAATCCCTCCCCCTCCTCCACAATGAGCCTTATTTATAGGTGCAAATCAACAAGCCGTCCCAAGCAATTAAAAAAAAGAAAAATAAATCGAGGGGTGGGGCCCATGGTTGTTTTAATGGAGGAAAATCAATGGCGTTTCCATGCATTTGGCAGCAATGGCAGGATTTCTGGAGGTGAAATGGCATAGCCATCAATGGAAGCGTGGAGGAGTTGGATCGTTGATGTGGACGAAGGGAGCTTGGGAGGAGGAGCCGCACATGGAGGAGGTGCATGGTGGAGGCTTGGGAGCTGCTGACGGAGAGGAGTTGGAGGTGGCCGGCAGCTGCATGGTGGAGGCTCGGGAGCTGGAGGTGGCCGACGGAGAGCCTGCGTGCAGGGGTGGCGGACCGGCGATGCTTGAACCACATATATATATATATGTGTGTGTGTGTGTGTGTGACAGCTTGAGAGTCTTGGATGCGACAGCGGGACTTCACACATAAATTTCCCCCAGGCCTGCCAAATTTCTACAAAAATATAGAAAATATATTAGTTATAACGTACAATATTATTTTTATGAAAATTTATAAAAACAACGAACAAAATGCGATAATTTATTTAAATATCTAATAAGATATTAGACTAAAACGATGACTAAAATACCAGTCATCAGCGTGCTAGATAGGTGATGCGGGAAAGTGGAGTACCCATATCGGGGAACCACTATAAAATCCTTGTGTTTGTGTGTACTCTTTGCTTTCTATGTGCTTATCGTTCTAAAACTTAATTCTGCTTAAAAAGCCATAAAACTCACCTATTCACCCCCCCCCCCCCCCCCCTAGGTGATTTAGGTAGCAACTAGATACTTTCAATTGGCATCAGAGCTAGGTTGTTCGTTAAGATGTTAACACCTTGAACAAACTGCTCCATCTAATTGTTCAAAGACACCATGTCTGGAATGGATAGAAACAAGGATTCTTCCATGAAGCTGCCAGACTGCACAAAGGAGAACTTCCCCATGTCGAAGGAAAGAGTTAGGTTTTACATGGAAGCCGCCGACCCAAGGATCTTTTAGATAGTTGAAGATGGTCCTCATGTTCCAATGACGGCATCTACAATCAACCTTGTTGTTCAAGTTCCAAAGAAGATGCTTGATTTTACGAAGAACGAGATTGCTCTTGTCGCCTTGGACAAGAAGGCGAAGAACATAATTGCTAGTGTTGTGGATGATTCTATGCCACAGAATCTTTTCCATTGCAAATCTGCTAATGAGATGTGGGATTCTCTGGTCGTCTTAATGGAAGGTATGGAAGAAGTAAGGGATGATCAAAGATCTATGCTAAATCAAGAATATGAAGCATTCAAGCAGGATCCAAGGGACTCAATTTCTGACATGTATGAGAAGTTCTTCAAGCTCATCAATGGTCTAAGGAACTATGATCGAGAATTCACTGTTGGTGAACTGAATGATAAATTCTTGAGATCCCTGACGAAAGAATGGGATACCAAGGCTATTGCCATCAGGGAATTCAGAAAGATGGCTACGATGGAGCACAAATTCTATTTGGGAAGCTTCTTTCCTTTGAATTGAAGCTCAGCATCTGGAAAGATGAGGAAGAAGGCAACAGGACTTCTGGAAAGGAGAATTATGTAGCTCTGAAGGCCGAAGGGTCAAATAAAGGCAAGATTATGTTGCCAGTAAGGACACAATCGTCAGAGGAAGATGACGAGTTTGTGGCTTGCTCATCAAGCTCAGACATGTCCGATGGAGAGTTCTCGTTACTCTCCAAGCAATTCAAGAGATTGCTAAACAAAAGGAAGCAGAGGAGAAGTCAATCCTCCTCATCCGATCACAGAAGATCAAGACGTGATAGTGAACATCACAAGAAGGGACACAGCAATGACTGGTATAAAACTAAACCAAACAAACATTCTTTGACTGGCATTATTTGTTACTGTTGTAATTAGCCAGGTCATGTGATTATGGAGTGCCCGTACAAAAAGAAGGATGGCTCGAGAAAAGTAGACAAGAAATCCTTCAAAGGTAAGAAGGAGGAAAAGAGCGTTTTGGATAAAAAATCAAAAACTCTGAGCGACAGCGACTCAGAAGAGTCAATCTCAAATGAAGAAGCCTACTTCGGGATTATGGCTCAGACCAACGAGGAAAATTATGACACCCCCTATGAGGGGATGGTAAACTCCCATACTCCTCTTTCTGAAACTGAGACGGATTCCATTGCGGATGAAGGTTATTCCTCGGAGGAAGACACCACTATGCTAGTTCAGTATAAAGCCATATTGAAAGTATTTGATAAATTCCACAAGGTAGTCAAATCTCAGACAAAAGAGATGGAGTCTCTCAAGACCGTGGAATCGGATCTGAGAGAAGAAATTGAAAATTTACTTCCCTTCAGAGATGAAGTCCAACTCTTGAAGGACGAACTCTAAAGCACTGCTGAACTATTAAAGTAGAAGGAGAAAACCATAATTGAGTTGGAAGGAAAGCTAGTGGTTGAGAGAAAGCTAGTGGAAAGCTTTTCTAAACCAAAGATCATCCTTCCTCTCTTTGATGGCTTTTCAGCTCCTGCAAAGGGTTGCGGTATTGGTCATCAGACCTAGAAAAGTAAGGTGGCTAAGAAAAGAGTCGTTAAGGGTATTGGTAAGGCCAATCAAAGTCAACCTTCCTTCAAGAAGGTAGTATTTCCTACAAACACATATGACTTTGAAACGTCCTATGTCACCTTACGAGACCAACTCACGTTAAGTCAAGTAAGGGCAACCAAGGATGGAGCCATCACCGAAACTTCAGAACGACTGCTTTCAAAGCACCTTACAAAGATATAGTCCTCAAGTACTATGGTTCATTCATTCATAGACTATCAGCAAAGAAAGCACCAAAGGTTAAATCCGTTGTGACAAAACCACTTGAGAAGGAGCCGTGTGTTTGCTACAATAATGAGGCTTCTACCTCCAAGTCAGTAGCTCTTGCTAGACCCCCCCCCCCCCCCCCACACACACACACACACATTCAAAAAGTCATGCAGGAGATAAAAAGAAGGAACAACAAATTTGATTGTTGGTGTTATGGCAAAGTTGGTCACTTTGTCATGGATTGCTGGTTTAATCCCAATAATGCTAGAATTCGACTAGTTAATAATGCAAGGATGACCTCTTGCAATATTAACTATCCAAGTGGATGTCGTCTAACAAGAAGCCAAGGACCCAAATCCTTTTGGGTTCCTAAGGGCAATTGATTAATGATTGCAGGTATGTCCAAAGGCCAACAACACGCCTATATGGTATTTGGACAGTGGATGTTCACAGTACATGACCAAAACAAGAAGCATATTGCAGAACTATGCCCCAGTCAAGGATGGTCCAAAGGTTATCTTTGGTGGATCTGATCGGGGGATCACAAAAGGCTATGGTCCGATTACCAACGGTATAGTCTCTTTCACAGACGTAACTTATGTTAAGGGATTACAACATAATCTTATTAGCATACGTCAATTATGTGACAAAGGCTATATGGTTGAGTTCTACAAGGATAAGTGCTTGATAAAGTCGTCTGATACGTCAGAAACAATTTTAGCAGGCACTAGGAGTAGAAATATTTTCTTTTTAAATTTTCTTTGTTTAGATTCTTCTACACCAGTATGCTTTTTAGCAAACGATAGTGCATCTCTTTGTGACCAATGGCACAAGAGACTAGCACATATTAATTTCAAAATTATAAATATGTTATTTTCTCACATCTTAGTGTGTGACGCACCTGATGTTAAGTGCATTAAAGAGAGACCTTGTCATGCATGCCAAATGGGCAAGCAGACTCGGGCTAACTTTGAGAGCATAATTGGCAAAGATTCTACCAGATGTTTATATATGCTTCACATGGATCTATTTGGTTCCATGCAAGTTAGGAGTTTAGGAGGTAAAGCTTACACCTTTGTTATTGTTGATGACTACTCACATTTTGCTTGGGTATTCTTTCTGAAACACAAGTCAGATAGTCTTGACCGTTTCACTAATTTTGTCAGGCAAATCCAGAATGAACTAAACTGCTCCGAAGTCAAAATCAGAAGTGACCACAGAACAGAATTCATGTTTGGGGCTATGATAGAATTTTGTGAAAGCTTAGGTATCTTTCATGAGTTTTCCTCTCCTCATACTCCACAACAAATGGAGTTACCGAGAGAAAGAATAGGACACTCATAGAGGCAAGCAGGATAATGTCGAATGATTCTTCTCTTCCAGAATATTTCTGGGCAGAAGCCGTCAACACTGCTTGTCATGTGCAAAACAGAGCACTAATCAACAAGAACCATCATAAGACACTTTATGAACTTCTAAAGGGAAGGAAACCAACTGTATCTTATTTTATAATCTTTGGCAGTAAACGCTTCGTGCTTAACAATGGAATGTATTACAAAACTAAGTTTAGTGAAAAGTGTTTTAAAGGTATTTTTGAAGGCTATAGTAGCCATAGTAAGGCATATAGGATTTTCATCAAGAAAACTCTAGTTGTAGAAAAATCAATAAATGTTGTATTTGATGAGATAAGTATGCTTCACAGCAACTCTTCTAGTATTTTTGTTGAAGATGTAGGTGCAGGTTTAAAATTGAAAGAATAAAACTTGGAAGAAGTCATCCAAGAAGATGCTCCAGGAACAGTTTCAGTAAATGATCCAAGTACACCTGAAGAAGAAGAACCTCAAGAAGTAGAAGAGGTGCCAGTAGAAAAAGAACCTGCTATTAGAGATGATGCAAGAAATCTGGTGATTAGACATCAGAGAGATCATCCACCAAATCAAATCATCGGAGATACCAGGTTCGGAATAAGGACAAGAAGATGTACAACTAACGAAGTTTTGCATTTAAGTTTTTTTTCGCAGGTTGAGCCAAAGAAATTTGATGATGCGAAAGAGGATGCTTCATGGATCATTGCAATGCAAGAGGAGCTCAATCAGTTCAAATGATGTAATGTTTGGAAACTAGTGTCAAGGCCCCAAAGTCAGAAGGTTATTAGAACTAAATGGATTTATAGAAATAAGCTGGATGAGGACGGTGTAATCATCAAGAACAAGGCCAGACTTATTGCCCAAGGTTACCGACAAGAAGAAGGTATCTACTTCGATCAGACTTATGATCCAATGGCAAGACTCGAAGCGATCAGGTTGTTTCTAGCGTATGCTGCTCACAAAGGATTTATGGTCTATCAAATGGATGTGAAGTCAGCCTTCCTTAATGGTAATTTAAAGGAAGAAGTATAAGTAGAACAACCCCCAGGTTTTGTTGATTCGTCCCTCCCTATGTTTATTTCCTACATAAAGCGTTATATGGTCTAAAATAAGCACCCCGAACTTGGTATGAGACCCTATCTAGCTTTCTTCTTGAGAACAAATTCACAAAAGGATGGATAGATAAGACATTATTTCTTACAAAAGTAAAAGGAAAGATTTTGCTAGTGCAAATATATATAAATGGCATTATTTAGTTCTCTAACTTGATGCAAGGGAAATTTGAAATGAGTAGTATGGGTGAGCTGAAGTATTTTTTAGGACTTCAGGTGAAACAATCTGAAGATGGAATTTTCATCTCTTAGACGAAGTTCACCAAAGAGTTGATTAAGAAATTTGGAATGGAGAATGCAACCTCAATGAGGAGTCCAATGGGTTCAAATATGACTCTGGACAAGGATGAGAAAGGGAAACCTTTTGATGAAACCAAGTATAGAAGCATAATTGGATCCTTGCTCTACCTTACTTCCAGTAGACCAGACATAATGTTTTCAATAGGGGTTTGTGCTAGACTTCAGGTGAACTCCAAGGAAACTCATTATGCCTCTGCAAAAAGGATTTTGAGATATCTTAAAGGCACACCGAATCTTGGCATATGGTACCCAAGAAGTAATGACTTCAAACTAACGGGATTTTCATAAGCTAATTTTGCAGGTAGCAGGGATGATAGGAAAAGCACTTCCGGGACATGCCAATTCCTCGGAAGGAGGCTTGTCTCTTGGAGTAGCAAGAAACAGAATTGTGTAGCAATCTCAACTGTTGAATCAAAGTATATCTCCGCAGGCAGTTGTTGTGCACAACTTCTGTGGATAAGGAATCGACTTGAAGACTACAACATGAAGTTGAAGGAAATTCCAATGTTCTGTGACTCATCAAATGCAATTGCAATAGCCAACAATCCAGTCTCTCACTGTGGGAAAAAGCACACAGATATTTGTTATCATTTCATCAGGGAGCATGTGGAGAACAAGGACATCAACCTCAGTTATGTCCCGACAGATAGGCAAGTTGCTGATATTTTCACGAAGCTGCTTGATGAGACCAAGTTCAATTATTTTAAGCTAGAACTTGGTATGCTGATCAAGGAATCTTGAAGAAAGTGTTGGGTCCAGCGTTCCTTCACTTGACCCGTAGCGGCTTTCCGTTGATATAAAGATCAAGTTGCGCCTTCACCAACAGTCCGGGCTTTTGGTGAGTTGGTTGCGCTGGGTCCTCTTAATTGGTATCAAAGCAGGTTGCGGGTTCGAGACCGGGGGGGGGGGGGGTGGTGATTAAAATTTCGCTTGCACGAAATAAAATCCGAACTAGCAGTCCGAGAAGGCAAGTATACCTATCGAACTGTAGTATAGGAACACAAGTGTCGTATTAAAATCCGAGAACCGTTGATTACTTATACTCAAACGAATTACTATTATTTTATCTTAATAATTTTTTTGGAAGGTTTTATATGCTAAGTTGAAATAAAAGCTGGATAAAAGTACGGCTAAACGATGATTAAGAAATAGCACTCGATCTTGACTTACTTCGGCTTAAGTTGATCAAAATTCAAAAGCAAACTTAAAACTTAATAAAGTAAGGGTAGCTTGACCGTGGGGGTTCCTATAGTTTGAACATGCTTCTCTCGAAGATATGCCCAACTGAGTTTAGGAAAATCCGACGGAACTCTCGTCCCGTATTCGAATACCTAAAACTCGCTTTAAGTGGTGAACCCCGCTATTGGGTTTGACTCCAATCCAGGAGATTTACGTCATTCTCTCTCGAGAAATGTGTGTAACTCTCTTTACTCTTAAGTGCTCACTTCAGACTATCGGCCTCTCGGCTAGCCAAGAATGAAAGCAAAGGTGGGGATTATATATCGATAATATAGCTCCACTAAATTTTAATTAAGAGTAAATCTAAGGCCCAACACTTTAGAAAGTGAAAGCAGACTAAAGGATCATAACTTGATCAACTCATCCTCAGATCATCAAGATCGAGTACTATGAGGATTTAGTTACTCATGGTGGAGGGGCAGGAGAGAGAGATGGTGAAGATTTTAAGAGAACAAAAACATACAATTTTTATTAAACAAAAGTTCAACTGAGATTACAATTGCATGGAAAGCCTACTAAGCATTAGTAATACACTATGAAAGGAAATTACAAAGGCATTACAACATTCATATGAAAACTAGAAAAGGAAATGCATTGAAATAAGAGAGAGAGAGAGAAAGAGAATAAAATGACATGAAAATCACTGAAAATAGAGTAGTAGCACTAGTTCTCTCTCCAAAAACTGAATGGGGAAAGCTTGGAGGTCATTTCAATTTATAGAAATTTTTCTGCCTCGGTCACGCCCTCAGTCACGCCCGTGACTAGGGGCGTGACATTGTTTAATCAATTCTGTAGCTTGGATCAGGTTCGGCGCACGATTCTGACGCGATTGATGGGTCACGCCCTAGGTCACGCCCGTGACTGAGGGCGTGACCATTTCGGTGGTTAGTCTGGTCATGGGCGCTGGCGGCGATCATGGGCGCTGGCGGCTGGCTGACGTGGCAGTCACGGGCGTGACTGGAAGCACGCCCGTGTAACAGTGGCGTGACCAATTCAGTGGTCAGCTGGTCGAATCTGAGCTGTTCACGGGCTGGTCACGGGCGTGACTTGCGTGTCACGGGCGTGACTTGTGTGTCACGGCCGTGTACTTTGGGCGTGTCTGATCAGATCTTCTGAATTATGGTGGCAGCAGCTTAACTGGAAACAGCAACTTACACGCCCTAGGTCACGGGCGTGACCTAGGGCGTGACTTAGGAAATTTTGCATTTTTGACCTGAAAATTCAGAAAACTTAAGTTAGCACTAAAAATAGGAAAATGAACCAAAATTGCATTTAGGTAAACAACAATAAGCAAAAAGTAAGAGTAAATAACCTAAAAATAACCTAATTAAACTAACTAGATTTAGCATTATCAAATTCACCCAAGCTTACACTTTGCTTGTCCCCAAGTAAAGAAATATGCTTTAGCTAATAAAATAAAATGACTAATCAAAAAGATTTAATTATTCTAAACACGAGTACCTTGCGAAATTCCAAGTAGGGAGAATAGTGAAAAGGAAACCTAAAATAAGTACTTTATTTAAGCTTAATTTTTATACCCTTTACTAACAAAAATTAATCATCCAAAATTTTAACTAAAAAGTTTTAAAATAAAATTGAGCAAAGTAACAAGTGAGATAGTGCATTGAATTGTTACTAAACCCTAAGAGACAAATTATAATTATATCATTCTAAGAACAAGGATCTAAATTCATACCCAAGACTTAACTATTCTACTTTTCTTCTTTACTTAGCTAAAGCAAATTTAGGAGCATGAATCAAGAGGACTTTATTAGGACCGAAATGTTTGGTTTAGGCATATGATTTGGAATGGGAATCGAAGATAAAAGTGATTGCTATAATCACACTAAACCATAAACATGAGTTTTATAAAACTTCCGATATGAATGATAAGAGGCAATCCTTCATTATAAGCATATATCATATTTTCTTTCTTTCTCTTTCATAGCCATTTTTTTTTGAAATTTTGGCAAAGATAACTAATACAAATATGCTTAAAATATCTCCTTTTTTTGAGCAAATTCTTTTCTTTGAAGCTTTCCATGCAATAAACCAATCACACTCTTTTAGAAATTTAAATAAAACTCAAAGTGTTAGTGTGATTCAAATAGGTTTGGAAATTTTGGCTTTGGTGAAAAATTAGATAAGTGGAGGTGACAATAAAACATGGGAAAAGGCTCAAAAGAGGCTAACAAAGGGTTTCTTTTTAAGGGTTGGCATGAAGGCTCAAACTTTAAAAAAAAGGCCTAAATCATTTTCATTGCTCTCTAAATTTATTTAAAGCATGAGTTTTGAAGGATTTCAAAAAGTAAGCCCTAGATATTAAATAAAGACTAATGAACTTATCCTGAAAATAAGAATAATAAGCGTCTAGGATTATTCACATTTACTACACAAATCAAAAGTTAACCCTGCAAAATATATCTAAAAATGAAGAGGAAAATAGTGGATGAAGAATTTTTACGAAAGTAAAGAAGATAAAAGAGAAAACGATAAGGAAAGTACAAGATTTTAGAAAAAACTTTTCAGATTAACATGCTACCTAGAATTAGAACACTACATGAGTCAACAATTTACTTGTGAAACATAATTAAAAGTAGGATTAGAAATTTTGAAATTAACTAAGGCTATATAAAATATTTTGGGAAAAACAAAACATAAAGCAAGGGGTACTATTGATTTTACCAAAATCTAATTTAGACTACTAAAACAAAAGAAAAGAAGACATTCTCCCCCAAGCTTACGATAGACATTGTCCTCAATGGAAAAGTGAAGGAAGGGGTAACTAAGAAAAGAAATTAAAACTGAAAAACTGAAACAGGCACTTCCCTGGATTTATGGGCTTGAAAGGATGTGTGATGCCGCTCCCCCTTGTTGGCGCTTTGAATCTTCATGAAATATCATCTTGAATTTTTCTTGAAACCAGCATTGTTGAAGCAGGCGATCGCCGAAGTTGAGAGTATCGGAGCCACCCAGGGCCAAAGAAAAATTAAAACAACAAATTTTAAAAACCTTGGGTTGCCTCCCAAGAGCGCCCTCTGTTTAATGTCGTTTGAGCTCGACTAAAAGAATATAGTTCAAAAGTTAATCCAAATTATTACAGTCCAGACAAAAGAAGTTTTTCACTGTCCATGTCAACATTGTCACCAGAAAAATAAAGTGTTAGACGATGCCCATTAACCTTGAAATCACCCTTATCTGGGTGTGATATTAAAACAGTTCCATACGGATAAGCTTCCTTTACATTAAAAGGACCTGACCATCTAGATTTTAACTTTCCAGGAAATAAACGTAGACGAGAATTATAAAGTAATACTTGGTCGCCTGGTTTAAATGTTTTCGGGTGCCTTCAATTTTTATCGTGAAAGCATTTCGTTCGTTCCTTATATAATTTATTATTTTCATACGCATTGGAGCGCCACTCATCGAGTTCGTTGAGTTGGAATTTTTGAAGATCGGCGGTGGAGTGGGGATCAAAATTTAAAAATTTAAGGGCCCAGAAAGCACGATGTTCTAATTCGACCGGTAATTGGCACGATTTCCCATATACTAACCGATACGGTGTACAACCGATGGCGGTCTTGTACGCTGTTCGGTAAGCCCATAGAGCATCGTCTAATTTATGTGACCAGTCCTTACGTGAGGTGGAAACAGTTTTTTCTAAAATACGTTTGATTTCTCTATTCACTACCTCGACCTGGCCGTTAGTTTGGGGGTGGTAAGCAGTTGAAAGCTTATGTGTAACGCCATATTTTAAAAGTGTTTTTGCAAATTATGCGTTACAAAAGTGCGAACCCCTGTCGCTAACGATGGCCCTAGGAGTACCGAATCGAGAAAATAATTTTTTTAAGAAAATAATAACGACTCGGGAGTCATTGGTAGGAAGAGCTTGGGCCTCTGCCCATCGAGACACGTAGTCTACCGCAACTAAAATGTATTTATTACCATGGCTAGAAGGAAGAGGACCCACAAAATCAATTCCCCAAGGGTCGAAAACTTCGCACTCGAGGAAATAATTTTGCAACATTCATTTTTATTTGAGATATTTCCGGCCCGTTGGCAGCTATTGCACCGTCTCACAAAAGATTGGGCATCTTTAAAAAGGCTAGGCCAATAAAAGCCTGCACTTAGCACTTTGTGAGCGATCTGATTGGCTTGATAGTGCCCACCAGTCGGTCCTTCGTGTAAGTGTTTGAAAATATTTTGTCCTTCTTCGAAAGAAACACATCTCCTTACAACTTGGTCTGCACAAACTCGAAACAGATACGGGTCTTCCCAAAAATAATTCTTCAGGTCAGAGAAGAATTTCTTCTTTTGCTGATAGGAAAATTCTTTTGGGAGGACTCGAGCTACTAAGTAGTTGGCGAAGTTTGCAAACCAAGGAGAAGGAGTAGTGTTGATTGATAATAACTTCTCGTCGGGAAAATAATCATTAAAAGTTTGTTCATTTAAATCTTCAATAAACGGGTTATCTAATCGTGAAAGATGGTCTGCGGCCAAATTCTCAGCCCCTTTTTTATCTCGGATTTCCAAGTCGAACTCCTGGAGGAGTAAGACCCAGCGGAGTAAGCGTGGTTTGGCATCCGGTTTAGAAAGTAAATATTTGAGGGCCGAGTGGTCCGTAAAAACAATAATTTCTGAAAGCGTAATATAAGGTCGAAATTTGTCGAATGCAAAAATAACTGCTAATAATTCTTTCTCTGTTGTGGTATAGTTCGCTTGCGCGAATGTAAGTGTTTTACTTGCGTAGAAAATAGGGTGGAAGTTTTTAGATATACGTTGTCCTAAAACGGCTCCCACCGCAAAGCTACTTGCATCGCACATGATTTCGAATGGAAGGTCCCAGATTGGAGCTATCATAATTGGCGCATTTATTAGCTTATTTTTGATTAATTGAAAAGCAGATAAGCATGTATCATCAAAAATAAATGGAGTGTCTTTTTCTAAAAGATGAGTGAGTGGTTTGGTAATTTTCGAAAAATCTTTTATAAACCGCCGGTAAAAACCGGCATGTCCTAGAAAGCTTCTTATGGCCTTAACGTTGGTTGGCGGAGGCAGTTTTTCGATCACTTCTATTTTTGCTTCATCGACCTCAATTCCTCTTGCTGATATCTTATGACCTAAAACCAATCCCTCCCGTACCATGAAATGACATTTTTCCCAGTTCAGGGCGAGATTGGTCTCCTCACACCGTTCTAACACTTTTTCTAAATTTTCTAAACAAAAATCGAAGGAATCACCAAACACGGAAAAGTCGTCCATAAATACCTCCATAATACTTTCTACGTACTTGTCGAAAATGGCCAACATACACCGTTGAAATGTTTCCGGCGCATTACATAAGCCAAACGGCATTCTTTGATAGGCGAAGGTGCCGAAAGGACAAGTAAACGTCGTTTTCTCCTGGTCCTCGGGCGAGATGGGAATTTGGAAGTAGCCCGAGAGACCATCGAGAAAACAATAAAAGCTATGGCCAGATAATCGTTCTAAGATTTGATCGATGAATGGCAAGGGGAAATGGTCCTTGCGGGTGGCGTCGTTCAATTTGCGATAATCAATACACATACGCCACCCAGTCACCGTCCATGTTGGGATTAAGTCATTATTATCATTTAACACTACCGTGATACCTCCCTTTTTAGGAACTACTTGAACGGGGCTTACCCATTTGCTATCTGAAATTGGATAGATAATTCCTGCGTCTAATAATTTCACGACCTCACCCTTTACTACTTCTTTCATGTTTGGGTTTAATCGGCGTTGAGGTTGAATAGAATTATGTGAATTATCTTCCATTAGAATTTTGTGCATGCAGAAAGATGGACTTATGCCCTTAATATCAGAAATCTACCAAGCAATTGCTTGGCGGTGTTTTTGTAAAACTTTTAGCAATTTGGCATTTTCAGATCCACTTAAATGGGCCGACACTATTACTGGTAACTTAGAGTCTTTTTCTAAAAATTCATATTTTAAATGATTGGGTAGTTCTTTAAGTTCTAATGTGGGAGGTTCCTCGTATGAAGATTTGAAAGACTTTTCTTTTTCAAAAGTAATTTCTTCAAAAAATTTTGATTTAATTTGAAAATTTGAGGGGGCGCGAGTAATGGCCATTTTCATTTCTTGTAATATTTCAGTGGAGGTGTTTGAAGATGAACAAAAAGAAGAAGAACCATTTTCAGAAATACAAAAAGAAGGGTCTTCACTTAACACATCTAAGAAAAAACACGAATCGTCATTTTCTAGGGTATTTTTCATAGAGGGTGTTATGGAGAAGGTTACTTCATCATCTCCAACTCGGAGGAATAGCTTACCATTACTCACATCAATGATAGCACAGGAGGTGGCAAGGAAGGGGCGGCTAAGGATTAGGGGAACCTCGACATCCTCTTCAATGTCCAAAATGACAAAATCCACCGGGAAGATGAATTTGTCTACTTTTACGAGCACGTCCTCCACAATTCCCAGCGGATATTTTATCGTCCTATCTGCTAGTTGTATACTCATACGTGTGGGGCTAAGGGTGCCCACTCCTAACTTCTTAAACAAGGAGAATGGCATTAAGTTGATGCTTGCTCCTAAGTCGGCCAATGCGTTCTTTACAAATAGATCACCAAAGAGGCACGGGATAGAAAAACTACCCGGATCCTTAGCCTTTTTTGGTAATTTATTTGTTAGGACGGCGGAACACTCAGCATTTAAAGTTACGTGCGATAGATTTTCTAGCTTTTTCTTATTAGTTAGAAGATCCTTCAGGTACTTAGCGTACTTGGGCATTTGTGATATCGCTTCATGGAAGGGCAAATTGATGAGTATTTGCTTAAACATTTCCAGGAAGCGATGATATTGATCATCTAATTTTTCCTTGTTGAGTTGAGAAGGATAAGGCGGGGCGGGGTTGTTTTTGAAAATATGAGGTGGAGTGATAAAATCTGTTTGAGTGAGTGGTGTTTTTAAAATAGGGGCGGATCTTGCCTCGGGCTCTTCGCTAACCGGACCAGATACTTGCTTCCCACTCCAAAGAGTTACAGCTTTCGCTTGCTCTTTCGGGTTGGGCTAGGTGTTAGCGGGAAGAGTCCCGGGCGGTCGCTCGGATATTATTTTGGCGAGCTGCCCGATTTGGTTTTCTAGATTTTTAACGGATCCGGCTAAGTTCCGGACGGTTGCTTCGTTCGTACTTATATATTTTGAAAACATCTCCTCCAAAGATGGAGTTTTTTGAAAGTTAACAGGGGGTGGAGGTGGTGTAAATTCATTTTGTAGAGGCGGGCGAGTTGTGTTTGCAGGATTACTCCAAGAAAAGTTCGGGTGATTACGCAGCGCAGGGTTATAATTATTCGGTAATTGAAAACCAGGTGCATGAAAATTAGAAGCAGAATAATTATTATAAGCATTTCTATTGCCTACGTAATCAGCTTGTTCGGAGGTGGCTTTTGTGAATTCCCAAACCTAAGGTGCGGAAGGAGCATTCATTTCAGATATCTTTTTGCTAAGCATTTCCACTTGTAGTGCCAGCTGGGAGACGTTATCCACTTCGTACATACCTGCAGGTTTGTTTGGGCGGGATCTTGGCACATTCCACTGATAGGTGTTCATGGCCATATCCTCAAATAGTTCAAGAGCGGCTTCCGGGGTTTTGTTATTTAAGGTACCACCGGAAGCGGCGTCTATCATTTGCTTAGTATGTTGATTTAGCCCGTTATAAAACGTCTGCACTTGTAACCATACAGGCAGAGCGTGATGAGGGCAACGTCTTAAGAATTCTTTATACCTTTCCCAGGTATCATATAGTGTTTCAGAATCTATTTGGCAAAAAGAAGAAATATCATTTCTAAGCTTAGCAGTTTTCGCAGGTGGAAAATACTTAGTTAGAAATTTTTCAGTTAACTGGGCCCAAGTGGTGATAGAACCTCTAGGTAGAGTTGACAACCACTGCTTAGCCTTTGTTCTTAAAGAAAATGGGAAGAGTCTTAGCCTAATTGCATCATCCGTAACACCATTTATTTTGAAGGTGTCACAGATTTCAAGGAAGCTAGCAATATGTGCATTCGGATCTTCATCTTGTAATCCGTCGAACTGCACGTATTGCTGCACCATGTGAATTATGCTTGGCTTTAGTTCGAAATTATTATTATTTATGGCAGGGCGGACTATACTAGTTTCCGTCCCTTCCAGGTTAGGCCTTGCATAATGGGACATAGTCCATTCAGGGGCCGCAACCATGTTGGGGACTTCATTTTGGTTAGGTTCGCCCATATTAACAACCGACTCCGAATCCTCAGCCAGTTCTTGGAATGTAGGATCTTGAACTTGCGATTTTCTCCGAAGAGTACGCTCAAGTTCTTGGTCCAAGTCTACAAGTTCTGACGGATTCGCTCGGGTCATAAACTAGAAAGAGAGAAGGGAAAATAAGATTGAGAAATTCGAAAAAGAAAAGGTCTCTCTTTTTTTTTGAATTAATTTTGTTTTTCAAGAAAGAGGAGAGAAAAAAGAGGTGATAAAAGTAATAGATTCGTTCTTTCAAAATATCAACAAAATGCGAGTCCCCGGCAATGGCGCCAAAAACTTGGTGATTAAAATTCCGCTTGCACGAAATAAAATCCGAACTAGCAATCCGAGAAGGCAAGTATACCTATCGAACTGTAGTATAGGAACACAAGTGTCGTATTAAAATCCGAGAACCGTTGATTACTTATACTCAAATGAATTACTATTATTTTATCTTAATAATTTTTTTGGAAGGTTTTATCTGCTAAGTTGAAATAAAAGCTGGATAAAAGTACGGCTAAACGATGATTAAGAAATAACACTCGATCTTGACTTACTTCGGCTTAAGTTGATCAAAATTCAAAAGCAAACTTAAAACTTAATAAAGTAAGGGTAGCTTGACCGAGGGGGTTCCTATAGTTTGAACATGCTTCTCTCGAAGATATGCCCAACTGAGTTTAGGAAAATCCGACCGAACTCTCGTCCCGTATTCGAATACCTAAAACTCGCTTTAAGTGGTGAACCCCGCTATTGGGTTTGACTCCAATCCAGGAGATTTACGTCATTCTCTCTCGAGAAATGTGTGTAAATCTCTTTACTCTTAGGTGCTCACTTCAGACTATCGGCCTCTCGGCTAGCCAAGAATGAAAGCAAAGGTGGGGATTATATATCGATAATATAGCTCCACTAAATTTTAATTAAGAGTAAATCTAAGGCCCAACACTTTAGAAAGTGAAAGAAGACTAAAGGATCATAACTTGATCAACTCATCCTCGGATCATCAAGATCGAGTACTATGAGGATTTAGTTACTCATGGTGGAGGGGCAGGAGAGAGAAATGATGAAGATTTTAAGAGAACAAAAACATACAATTTTTATTAAACAAAAGTTCAACTGAGATTACAATTGCATGGAAAGCCTACTAAGCATTAGTAATACACTATGAAAGGAAATTACAAAGGCATTACAACATTCATATGAAAACTAGAAAAGGAAATGCATTGAAATAAGAGAGAGAGAGAGAGAGAGAGAGAGAGAAAGAGAATAAAATGACATGAAAATCACTGAAAATTGAGTAGTAGCACTAGTTCTCTCTCCAAAAACTGAATGGGGAAAGCTTGGAGGTCATTTCAATTTATAGAAATTTTTCTGCCTCGGTCACGCCCTCAGTCACGCCCGTGACTAGGGGCGTGGCATTGTTTAATCAATTCTGCGGCTTGGATCAGGTTCAGCGCACGATTCTGACGCGATTTGATGGGTCACGCCCTAGGTCACGCCCGTGACTGAGGGCGTGACCATTTCGGTGGTTAGTCTAGTCATGGGCACTGGCAGCGATCATGGGCGCTGGCGGCTGGCTGACGTGGCAGTCACGGGCGTGACTGTAAGCACGCCCGTGTAACAGTGGCGTGACCAATTCAGTGGTCAGCTAGTCGAATCTGAGCTGTTCACGGGCTGGTCACGGGCGTGGCTTGCGTGTCACGGGCGTGACTTATGTGTCACAGCCGTGTACTTTGGGCGTGTCTGATCAGATCTTCTGAATTATGGTGGCAGCAGCTTAACTGGAAACAGCAACTTACACGCCCTAGGTCACGGGCGTGACCTAGGGCGTGACTTAGGAAATTTTGCATTTTTGACCTGAAAATTCAGAAAACTTAAGTTAGCACTAAAAATAGGAAAATGAACCAAAATTGCATTTAGGTAAACAACAATAAGCAAAAAGTAAGAGTAAATAACCTAAAAATAACCTAATTAAACTAACTAGATTTAGCATTATCAGGGGGTGCTGATAATTCCCAAAATTCTCTCTACTTGTGTGGGTCCCGGTGGGTCAGGCGGCCGGATCCATGTGTCAAGCCACCTCTGAGCTTGCGGGCCATGTGGAGCACCTCTGAGCTTGCGGGTCATGCTGGACGCTGGGGGGGGGATTGTTGGGTCCAGCTTTCCTTCACTTGACCCGTAGCGCCTTTCCGTTGGTATAAAGATCAAGTTGCGCCTTCACCAACAGTCCGGGCTTTTGGTCGAGTTGGTTGCGCTGGGTCCTCTCAGAAAGGTCAAAGTAATCAAGCTCAAATCAGAAAATTGGGTCTGTCAAAGAAATTTAGGGAATTACACGAGTCAATTTGATGAATTCGTCGAGTCTTCAAGAATCATTTCGACGAAAAGTTATTTTCATTGAATCATTTCGACAAATTGAAGAATTGTCTCGACATATTTTGACGAATTTGGAGAACAATTTTGTCGAATGCTATTATTTCAGATTTTAAATCTAATTTCTTGATTTATTAGATCCGAAGAGTCTTTTCATCTATCAAGTACGTTCCTTCACTCTATTTAAAATATTTAAATATACATATATGTCTAAGGGTTTCACAAGTCAAACACATCTCTCTCGCTGAACCCTTTTGTCGATTCGTCTCCTTCGCTGAGTTCTTCCGTCGATTCATCGTCCTTGATGATTTTTTCCATAGATTCAAGCAACAATGTTGATGAGTCCCATTTATATACACTTTTATGGACTCATCTGGGCTAGTTTTCCTGCATTTGCACTTCACTTTTAGTTCATTAATGCTTATATTTCACTGGTTCACCTTTCTCACACGAAGTGCACTTTTTGGCTCGTTGTGGTGTGCAATTGCGTGCTTTATTGTTGGGGGCAAGCATAATGTGCTCCCCATTATTTTTATGCTTTTATACTTGTGCTGGAGGTGTGTTCCCAATGTTTGGATTTGTTGTGCAGGTGGGCAGATCGTCCATATTGCCTAGAATTCATCCTATATGAATCGCACGGTCGTGTGTTTACTTGATACACGGTCGACTGCGGTCGTGCGCTATGATCGGCTGGTCAATATGGTGATCTACCCCGCTCGTGCGTTTTCTTCACGCATGGTTGGCCTCAACCGTGCGCGAACAAAACGCACGACCTTCTTTTGTTTGCCAGATTTTGAGCTTTCTGAATTTGTCCGTGCATTTTTTCGCACAGTCGCCTTCAACCGTGCGTGAGTAAAACGCACTGGCGCGCCTGCTTCATCTTCCTGGCCTATATTCTCGATTAACATCGCACGGTTCATGCACGGTCGTGCATTCGACTGTGCGTGACCAAATTTCTGACTTTTTCTATAAAAGTTGCAGATCTTGACCTAATCCGGAGTTCGCCCGATCAATCTTCATTCCTGCACCCGAAGGGTTCTAGTTCCGCCATTTTCACCGCTCCATCGCCACCAACCTTAAGGAGGAGCTCCGGCCACCATTTACTTGCAAATCTAAAGCCAGAGCATCCTCTCGGCCGCCTCCATCATCCAAGTGCTTCAAGGAGAGGATTCCACCCTCATCTTCATCGCCAAGCAAAGAGTTCTCCGCATCAGACGTGACCGGATTGTAGTTTACCAGAGAAGACGGGTCCATTGGGAGGAAGTGACAGCCCTCCTTTACCCCGGAAGATAGTTGGGACCGAGCTAGGACGCGGATTGACAACCCGACAATTCCTACCATGAATCTGAAGAAATTTACGTGCGCGTCGCAAGGGTGAAAATTAAAATTTTCACGCCCGACACTCAACCACGAAGGATCGCACCAATGTGACATTGCAAGATATCATTCATTATTAAGGAGCACATTTGATTAAAAGAACCCAACCGGGATAAAACACATTAATCAAAGCCCCATGAAGCATGCATGACTAGTTAAAACCCAACCGGGATAAAACTCATTGCATTCACATAGTTAAGAAATTATACCTATAGAGATTGAAAAATCTCTATAATCAAGCGATGAAGCAATTGGCCTCCTCTGAGATCGAGAGGAGATCCAAACAGCGCTTGCGGAAGCTTCTGAAAACAGCGAGGAAGGAGCACGAACAACGTTCTCTGGGTGCACCTAGAACTCGAACAACAACCTTCGAGTTCTCCTCCGGATAGGAGAGGGACGAACTCGGCTCGGACCCAAGATGGCTGCAGAAGAGCAGAAGGCCAAAGTCGCACCACTAACCCTACGAGCAGTGCCGAGATCTGGAGGGAAAATAGGCCAATCCTCCGGCGAAATCTCAGCCCCGTTCCATGAGCTCCTCGGACGACACCTCCAGGAAGATGGAGCACTCCAAGCGGTCGACGGAGAGCTCGATGAGGAGGCGAGGAGAGGAGATCGAGCCGCTCGGTGAAGGGCTGTGCGAAATCCCGAAGGAGCCGGAGCCTGTGCGAAATCGCGAAGAAGACGGAGCTGTGCGAAATCGCGAAAACGGCGCAGCACAGGGAAGGGATTTTCGGGGTCGACGAACCCTAGCCGGGATTTTCTCCTTTTTATATGCATATATTCCCATTTTATATTTTATATCCTATATTTACACAATTATATAGATATATAAATTGTATAAAATAAATTCATAACATACAACTTATAAACTAATATAAGTTATATATATATAAGTTATTTATGTACAAGACATACATATAACCCATCATATGAACCTGATACGAAATAAGCGGGAGTATGATTAAATCCTTCATCTTGAATCATAACATATGATTAATTCTTTAATCTGAGGTCCACAATGTCAACTCAAGACATTTGATAACACCCAATGACGGGCTCGGATAATGTACATCACGAAATCAGGCACGTCAATGATGTGTTAAAATTTGTTGTTCCTTTTTCATCGGGTGTGACCTTTACAGAGGATCTATGTCATCTTGGGGTTGATACAACACAATTTATATCACTGACCATAAGAGGTTCTATCATTACATTACGATCACCCAAATGATATAGACAAAGCGTAACGGGTCAATTTGACCTATGTCCATCCTTGTCACATGATATTGAAAATTACTACGCAAGATAGGACCGTGTCACTCTTGCGTAATATTTGTATTTCTTGGTCTCTTAAGCGAATCATACATGTAACTTCATAAGTTACACTTGCATGCTATATGATCTCACTTTACCAAGGGGCCCAGTAATATCATAACTCAGAAAAACCGAGGGACAACGATAATGTTGATGCGCAAGTTTCTTAAACATCAGTCATATGCAACGAAACACCATCTTATCCCCATAAGTAGTATGGTCTTACACAGTGATCACATGGCACACAACCGATGCAAAACTCACACATCTCATATCCTAAGATTCAAAGACATGATGGAGTCACTAATGACACTAAACACAATCCGTATAGTGGTCCATCTCTATCGGTCATGCTCAACATATAAAACTTGTATTTATATACTCGTGTTGCTAAACGATAATTACTTATCAACATTAATAGAACCATAATGTACTTTAATCAACACGACAATCTTATCTCGGTTATCAATATCCCTCTTTGATAACCTCGATTGTGAGCTCGTTTAGGACTCGTATGTAACTCTAAGGAGTTCTATGGTTCAAGACCAAGAGCATCTTCTCAAACCTTCCAAAAGACGGCACACGAGTCTTCAAGGGATCAAATGTTTAAAAAAAACATTTGTAATCATGAACGAAATATATAAATGTATATATATATACATATATATAAAAAGAACACTTTCAAAACACTCCATCCTTCAATCTCCCACTTGTTTTTAAAGTTTCTTACATTACTTAAAAAAAAAGGAGAGAACAAGCCTTATCATTCGTCAAGCCACTCACCATGGTCTTGAAGACCCATGGACTCAAAGTGGACTTCACTTTTGGCTTGTGATAATGGCTTAGTGAAGGGATCAGCTGTGTTGCTGTTTGTGTCAACCCACAAAAGTGCTATTTTGCCTTCTTCAATAAAGTCACGTGTCACAAAGTATTTCCTGTCCATGTACTTTGTCTTGTGATGAGACTTTGGCTCTTTGATTTGTGAGATAGATGCACTGTTGTCACAAAACAACTCCAAAGGTCCCTCACTCGACACAACTACTCCAAGTTCCTCGAGGAACTTCTTAATCCAAACACCCTCTTTACTTGCTTCTGCGGCTGCCATGACTTCCGCTGCAGTGGTTGAGTCGGCAGTAGTCGATTGTTTCCAACTCCGCCAACTCACAGCCCCACCATTAAGAAGAAAGACATAACCAGACTGGGATCTCCTGTCATCCGGATCCGTCATAAAGCTAGCATCAGTAAAGCCTTCTGCCATGAGCTCCTTTTGTCCACCATAAACAAGAAACTTATTCCTGGTTCGTTTCAAGTACCGAAGAATATTCTTGACGGCGGTCCAATGTTCAGGGCCAGGCGAAGCTTGATGTCGACTTGTCATGCTTAGAGCATAAGCAACATCAGGTCTCGTACAGGTCATAGCATACATGATGGAACCTATGGCGGAAGCATAGGGTACATCCTTCATGTACTCAATGTCTTTACGCGAAGTGGCACAATGAGACTTACCAAGTCGTACAGACATCTTCATTGGTACGTTGCCTTTCTTAGAGTTTTCCATATGGAACCTTTCTAAGATCCTGTCAATGTAAATATGTTGACTTAAACCAATGAGCTTGCGTGATCTGTCCCTATATATCTTTATCCCTAAGATATATTGAGCTTCGCCCAAATCCTTCATTGAAAAAATCATTTTCAATGAGCTCTTTGTTTTTTCCATTAATGATAATTCATTCCCCATCAACAATATGTCATCAACATATAAAATCAAAAATAAGACATGGCTCCCACTAACCTTCTTGTATACACAAGGTTCTTCTTTGCTTTGATCGAATCCGAGGATTTTAACCTCTTCATCAAAGCGCTTGTTCCAACTCCGTGATGCTTGCTTCAACCCATAAATGGCTCTTTGAAGTTTGCATACCTTTTGACCGCAATCCGGATTTGCAAAACCTTGAGGTTGTACCATGTACACATCCTCCTCTAGCTTCCCATTTAGGAATGCTGTTTTGACATCCAATTGCCATATTTCATAATCATGAAATGCGGCAATAGCTAACATGATTCGAATAGATTTAAACATAGCAACCGGTGAAAAGGTTTCATCATAGTCAATCCCTTGGACTTGACTAAAACCTTTTGCTACAAGCCTTGCCTTGTAGGTTGTCATGTTACCATTCATGTCCATCTTCCTTTTGAAGATCCATTTGTTTTGAATGGACTTCTTGCCTTCAGGAAGATCAACCAAGTCCCATACTTGGTTATCATGCATGGATTGAATCTCGGATTCCATGGCCTCTTGCCATGCTTTGGAGTCATTTCGTTTCATAGCTTCTTCATAGGTCAAGGGATCTTCGGTATCAACAACCAAAATTTCATGAAGACCCATGTAGAACTCCGGTCTTCTTTTCTCCCTTATTGACCTTCTAAGTTCCCTATGTTCGCGTGGCTCTACTTCAGTCTCTCGAACCTCGTCCACAACTGCTTGTGGAATAGATTCAGACTCAACTTGAGCTAAGCGAACGATTTGTGGTGAGGTTTGAGCCCCTTCAACAAAACGTTGTGAAGTAAGATCGCTCATACTCCCACTTATGAAGGGAACTTCAAATGACATTTCGCGATCATTTTGAATATTGTCATTCACTTCATGATCATTCACTTGAGTGTCTTCTTGAGTTTCCTCAAGTGTCACCGTAATGTCATTGCTTTTGATTCTTTCAAGAAACTCTTTCTCTAAGAATGTTGCACCCTTCTTAACGAGTATAGTGTTCGTTAACTTGTGCCAAAAGCAATACCCTTTAGTTTCTCTCGGGTATCCAATGAAAAAGCATTTATCCGCTTTGGGTTCGAGTTTTGTGGATGTCATACGCTTGACATACGCCTCACAACCCCAAACCTTGAGAAAGGATATAATGGGTGGTTTGCCCAACCACAACTCATATGGTGTTTTCTCAACGGATTTTGATGGAACAATATTTAGTGTGTAAGCTGCGGTGAGAAGTGCGTGGCCCCAAAAATACAAAGGTAGTTCAGCTTGACACATCATGGACTGAACCATGTCGAGCAAGGTTCTATTTCTCCTCTCGGACACACCATTCCATTGTGGTGTCCCGGGTGGAGTAAGTTGTGGTACTATACCACATTCCTTCATGTATGTGCCAAACTCATTACTCAAGTACTCGCCTCCACGATCAGTTCGCAGGGCTTTGATTTTCTTGTCTAGTTGGTTCTCCACTTCATGTTTGAACTCTTTGAATTTTTCAAAGGATTCACTTTTATTCTTCATAAGATAGACATAGCCATAACGACTATAATCATCTATGAAGGTGATGAAGTACTTGTAACCATCTCTTGCACTAGTGCTCATTGGACCGCATACATCGGAGTGTATCAATTCCAACAAATTATTTGCCCTTACACCTTTCTTTTTGAATGGTGACTTGGTCATTTTACCCATTAAACAAGACTCACATGTACCAATTGCCTTCATATCAAGCAGATCTAAAAGATTAGCTTGTTGCAATTTTGTTATGCGCTTCTCGTTAATATGACCGAGGCGATAATGCCACAAGAGTGTCTCATTAGGGTGAGATGTTTTGAGTTTCTTGTTATTGATATTTAAAACATGTTTATCCTCAATTACGTTAAGCAAATACAATCCATTAAAAATGAAAGCATTAGCATAAAACAAACCATCCTTCTCAATAGTTAAACGAGCATTGCATATGGAAAAACAAAATCCTTCTGCATCTAAACATGATACAGAAATAATGTTCCGCAATATGGAAGGGACATGATAAACATTTCTCAAAATTAAACATAAGCCACTTGGTAGGTGCAGGTCGAGTGTGCCCACAGTTACTGCTGATATGCTTGCACCGTTCCCAACCTTTAGCACTACCTCTCCTTTTGAGAGCTGCCTCCTATCCCTTAGTGACTGCACATTAGAAACTAAGTGAGCACATGATCCGGTATCTATTACCCAATCCAGGATAGTGGTAGTCAAATTTAAATTCAATTCAATAACTAGTATACCTTTGGGACGCTTCCTTTCAATCTTGCCATCATCCAAGTCTTTCTTATACTTGGGGCAATTCATCTTGAAGTGTCCTCTCTCATGGCAATGGAAGCATTCAGTGTCAGAATTGGGAGAATTCTTCACTTTGATTCCCTTGGAGGTGCTTGCTTGAGCCCCTCCACTTTTGCCCTTGAGTGGGGTGTTGCCTTTGCCAATTTTATTCTTGTTTTTGATAATTTTCTTGCTACTTGACGTGACTGCTAAGACAGATTTAACCTTTGTCTTGCCCATGTCCACTTCAGCAGTTTTGAGGGCATTGTGAAGTTCATTCAAGGTCATCTTCCTTTCACGCATATGATAATGCATGATGAAGTCCTTATATGAGTAAGGTAAAGACCCTAAAATGATATCTTCAGCTATATCCTCTGGCATTGGAGATTTTAATTTTGCCAATTTCTCCAAGTAACTTTGCACATTTAGGAAGTGCACGGAGACCGACTCACCCTCCGCCATCTTGCACCTTGTGAGTGCGATGGTGGTCTTATAGCGCTCCTTTCGGGCACTATCAGTGAACATCTTTTCTAACTCCGCAACTAATTCCTTGGCTGGAGTGTCAAGGAACTTCCTCTGCAACTGATCGCCAATACTGGCCAAGATCAGAGTTTGTACAATCCGTTGCTGTTCATTCCACTTCTTCTGCTCCTCCTTCTCAATATCAGTTGGTTTTCCTTTCTCCTTCTCTTCTGGGATAGAACCATCCAGAATATGAAGGAGATTCTCCAAACGTAACACGATATTGAGCTTTAGGATCCAGTCGGAGTAGTTTGATCCATCATTAGCAAGTGGACTCTTATCAATTAACGAACGCAGAAAATTCGGGAGAGTAGACATAGCTAAAATACAGTAAAAGAAAGAAAAGGAAAAACACGTGAGAGAGAGCATAAAAGTTCAAAGATGTGAACTACTAAAAAAATTTTTTGTGTTAAGGTGTAGTCACTCAAGATCCTTTCCAAATAATCAGACTCATCAAAATTATTTGTTCAGGTAGGTACTAGGCACCAATCATAACCTTTTGAGAATGTCTCAAACCTTATGACTCTTGTCGTTTTCATCAAGAAAGATGAATTCCAATTTCTTGATAAAACTCCTCTTCCCAAATCCCAAGCCTAGATCTCGGAGATTTGATCAAGAAAACTCATCTTATTGGGCAACTTAATATGAATAGATTATTCCCACATGATGAGCAAAATGTGCCTCACACAATCTTACTCAAGTATGGCCTAATAACCCGTTCACGTAAGTTCCACTATATCTAGTAATTGAAATCACACTCATGCAAAATCTGAGATTACTAGCTTAAGCGGATAAGATGATAAGGAAGGACACGCTTAATTTTTTTTCTCTTTCATAACAAGTGCAAATGAAAATAAAACAGGCCAAATAAATGATAGCTTTATTACATCATTCCATCCACACCCAATACATTCCAGATAACATAGAATGAAAAGCAATGTCTTGAAACACAAGACATAAGGAGGCAAAATAATGAAATCAATCCGCACACTACGGTCTCATATAGGTCAAACCATTGAGACATGGTTGACCTAACACACGAGAAAAACAAAATGTCACAAGGGTGGCAAACCTAGCTCTGATACCACTGAAGAAATTTACGTGCGCGTCGCAAGGGTGAAAATTAAAATTTTCACGCCCGACACTCAACCACGAAGGATCGCACCAATGTGACATTGCAAGATATCATTCATTATTAAGGAGCACATTTGATTAAAAGAACCCAACCGGGATAAAACACATTAATCAAAGCCCCATGAAGCATGCATAACTAGTTAAAACCCAACCGGGATAAAACTCATTGCATTCACATAGTTAAGAAATTATACCTATAGAGATTGAAAAATCTCTATAATCAAGCGATGAAGCAATTGGCCTCCTCTGAGATCGAGAGGAGATCCAAACAGCGCTTGCGGAAGCTTCTGAAAACAGCGAGGAAGGAGCACGAACAACGTTCTCTGGGTGCACCTAGAACTCGAACAACAACCTTCGAGTTCTCCTCCGGATAGGAGAGGGACGAACTCGGCTCGGACCCAAGATGGCTGCAGAAGAGCAGAAGGCCAAAGTCGCACCACTAACCCTACGAGCAGTGCCGAGATCTGGAGGGAAAATAGGCCAATCCTCCGGCGAAATCTCAGCCCCGTTCCATGAGCTCCTCGGACGACACCTCCAGGAAGATGGAGCACTCCAAGCGGTCGACGGAGAGCTCGATGAGGAGGCGAGGAGAGGAGATCGAGCCGCTCGGTGAAGGGCTGTGCGAAATCCCGAAGGAGCCGGAGCCTGTGCGAAATCGCGAAGAAGACGGAGCTGTGCGAAATCGCGAAAACGGCGCAGCACAGGGAAGGGATTTTCGGGGTCGACGAACCCTAGCCGGGATTTTCTCCTTTTTATATGCATATATTCCCATTTTATATTTTATATCCTATATTTACACAATTATATAGATATATAAATTGTATAAAATAAATTCATAACATACAACTTATAAACTAATATAAGTTATATATATATAAGTTATTTATGTACAAGACATACATATAACCCATCATATGAACCTGATACGAAATAAGCGGGAGTATGATTAAATCCTTCATCTTGAATCATAACATATGATTAATTCTTTAATCTGAGGTCCACAATGTCAACTCAAGACATTTGATAACACCCAATGACGGGCTCGGATAATGTACATCACGAAATCAGGCACGTCAATGATGTGTTAAAATTTGTTGTTCCTTTTTCATCGGGTGTGACCTTTACAGAGGATCTATGTCATCTTGGGGTTGATACAACACAATTTATATCACTGACCATAAGAGGTTCTATCATTACATTACGATCACCCAAATGATATAGACAAAGCGTAACGGGTCAATTTGACCTATGTCCATCCTTGTCACATGATATTGAAAATTACTACGCAAGATAGGACCGTGTCACTCTTGCGTAATATTTGTATTTCTTGGTCTCTTAAGCGAATCATACATGTAACTTCATAAGTTACACTTGCATGCTATATGATCTCACTTTACCAAGGGGCCCAGTAATATCATAACTCAGAAAAACCGAGGGACAACGATAATGTTGATGCGCAAGTTTCTTAAACATCAGTCATATGCAACGAAACACCATCTTATCCCCATAAGTAGTATGGTCTTAAACAGTGATCACATGGCACACAACCGATGCAAAACTCACACATCTCATATCCTAAGATTCAAAGACATGATGGAGTCACTAATGACACTAAACACAATCCGTATAGTGGTCCATCTCTATCGGTCATGCTCAACATATAAAACTTGTATTTATATACTCGTGTTGCTAAACGATAATTACTTATCAACATTAATAGAACCATAATGTACTTTAATCAACACGACAATCTTATCTCGGTTATCAATATCCCTCTTTGATAACCTCGATTGTGAGCTCGTTTAGGACTCGTATGTAACTCTAAGGAGTTCTATGGTTCAAGACCAAGAGCATCTTCTCAAACCTTCCAAAAGACGGCACACGAGTCTTCAAGGGATCAAATGTTTAAAAAAAACATTTGTAATCATGAACGAAATATATAAATGTATATATATATACATATATATAAAAAGAACACTTTCAAAACACTCCATCCTTCAGAATCTACACTAAGCCTCCGGATTCGGTCATATCTCTTGCCTTTTTCTTTTATTTGTGTTGATGTACATGAATATAATCCTTATTATTTGATGATGTGGCACATGTAAGCCTTGCTTTGTATCTATTATTTTATGTCTATGTGAAATTTCTCGTTTGTTTATATGTGTATTTGAGGTGCGCCGGCAAATCCATTCCACCCTCCACTTCATTCCGCTTGACTACTCTTCCACTACGTGAGCCTACTTGTCCATTTTGCCCCCACTCCATTCCACTCCGCAGACCCACCATTCCATTCTGTTTGACTACTCGTCCATCCGCCCTTGCGAAGTAGTGCGTTCAAGGTCAACATAGTTTTCCATCCCGCCTGGCGAAGCATTGCATAGCGACATTGCATAGGAGTAGTTGTAGTTATTTTCTTTTATTTTCCATAAACCAAAACCCCCCTTTTTCCGCAAACCATTCGACTTAAAGGACTTCAATCTCATGTCCTTCCTTAAAAGTAAACTCCACCTTACTGTGTTCCTTCGAGATCGATACTTGGGGATTCACTCCCACATTTTATATTACTTGAACGATCGGTACACTGCCATTTTGTGTCGCAGTCTTGCTACCGCCTATAGCGGTGTGCTAGATTTGCTCATCATGTTTTGGTGCCATTACTAGGGAATACAGTCATGTGAGTTTTCTGGAAAGGGAGAGCCTGCGAGAGAAGTTCTTCCATTTGTAAATTGCATCCTTTATTTTATTTTAGTTCTTGTTATTCCATTTTCTTGTTTTACATAGGTTGCTTGTTAAATTATTGTTGGGTGTAGTATTTTGCACAATAGTATTTTTCTTTTGAATCTTGTTATCTTCACGCAATATGGACTTCTTTTAATATTCGTTGTCATTGGTGTGGAGATATCTCTCATGCTTGTGATAGATGTCCAAAGGGAGACAGTAGCCCTGGCACTCAAGGCCCAGTATGTGGAGCACCGACTTCGTCTGGTACTCCATATGGTGCGCGTAAGTCCTATGGATACTCTTCCGCTCCGCACGTGCCTTTTTTGCATTCATCTCCGGTCCAATTTGAGCCGAAGAAAAATGCAAAACAATGCTTATTTTGTCGGAGCATGGATCATGCCTTGAAGGATTGTGTTGCATTTCTTCGCCAATTGGACGAGGATGATGAGCCGGATATCTGGATCGTCCCGACTTCTAACTCTGGCAGCACACCTTCCACCTATGATTACGTTGATGTATCACCTTCAAGTTTTGAAGGGAATGATGCAGACACGCTCATCATAATTGTGGCCGATCTAGGCTCTGACATGGCTGAGCCCATCTCCCCTATGCATATATCACCATGTATGGATTCAATTCTTTGTGAGGAATCGGTGCTTGACTTTTATCCAAGCACCATTCCTCCCCCTATTGTGCATACTTCTACATTTGTCTCTGACGACATTTTTGAGGATGTTTCGCAGGAAGACGCAGGTGATCTATGTGCTATGCCTATTCCTATGGAGGAGGACAACCTTCAATGTGAAGAGGATTTTTCCTCAGCACCGATGGAGGAAGTCCAAATCATGGATGAGGTCACAGATGATCCTGCTAAGCCTTGCAGCATTGTTGACAATGCCGGAAATATCTTACTTCCCCAACATATCGGGAGTGAGACCGGGACTACTCCCCCGATTTTTTATTCTTTAAGTCATTCTTCTCTTTTGTTTCCTAACCCCCCTTCTTCATCTGATCCTGTGCAGGTTGAGTCTTCATAGGTACTCCAGGAGGACTTGGAGCATTTTGCTCAAGTCAATGATGAGTGTATCCTCTCATGTGAGGAGGTTGATCCCTCCTCCATAGAGGAGCATTGGGTACTCTTTTCCCCTAGCTCTTTTTCTGAATTTCATAGTTATATATTGTGTGTATTGTATAGTTTAAGTCTGGGGGAGAGCAGTTTTGTGTGCCCACTCTCGTGCACTATTGCATAGCATGCCAGAAGTATTTTATTTCAGTTATATATTATTTGTTCATCTTCATCGCACATCACAACACCCACTTTAGTGTGCACTCGCTTGTTTGTATGCTCCTGTATATTCAATTCTTGGTTGTGATGTAGAAACTGTTGTATTAGCCTAAAAATTGCAAGATGGAGTGGCATGTTGACTCTTGTAGTGCTCTAGTTGAGCACTCGTGTCTTGCCTAGGAATTTGAGTAGAATTAGTTTTTATTTATGCTTCTAATTTATAATTAGTAGATTTGCGTGGTATTGTGTGTAGGCGAGCACAAGGTTCATGTTGCTCGAGTCGGGAGGAAGGATTACCATTCTCGGGTGCTAAGAACTTGCCCCAAGCGACTCTTGAAGCATGGGTGCGAACAATTTGCAAGTTGAGCGTGACGTAGGCCATCTTTTTGGCAAGCTTGAGCTTTGTTCTACCATTCCTATACGCTAATCGTTGCTAGCCTATTTTGTGCCTACCTGAACTTTTGGTTCACTCCACCATACTTCACCAAGGCCTAAAAGCTAATCCCATTATCGCAACCAAAAATTAAGCCAAAAGCATTATTGAATTGTAATTTTCCAATGCGGTGCGGTCTTGTGAAACTTATGTGTTGATGTGGATATCTTAAAAAATCTATATGCTGAGATTCTTGCTAATAGATTTTGGGATATTAAAAAAGGGAAGGAAAAGAAAAAGAAAAAGAAAAGAGAAAGAAAAAAATATCCCTAGCATTTTAATTGAAACATCAATCTCTATCGATTGGAGTAGGCCATGCGCACACCCAGTTTCAAGGTCAAGTCTGGGGGTGTGTTGCACATGTTTTATTGGGGGCTGCTTTGAATTAGCACTTTTGTGAGGTCTTTTGGGTTGCGATTAGCCATCATGTTTATCTTTGCATTCCAAACCGTAACCTAAGCCTCGTGTATACCTAAAGTCCTATCGATTCGTCTTGTGAGTTCACTAGCGCCGTGGAGAGAGTGTGACAGGGCGAGCTTATGGTTCTCGACATTGATGGATTTCAACGGAGATAATTCCGAGTTCCGGTCTTGGGTAACACTCCCCTTCGCGTCTTGCTTACTTTCGTACTACGTGTGACCTCGCGATTCACCAACATTCCATTTTTGAGTAAAAAAATAAATTTCTTTTTACGCATTTACACTTTTATAAATTAGCTAGCATATGTAGAAACTTCTTCTAATGAACTTTTATGTACACAAGTATGCAGCTTCGCATTATATTCCATGTTTGCTATTTTTTTTGCTAGCTATGCTTTTCCTACTCCGCCGGATTTGTTTGCTCGGGACGCGCAAACAGGTAAGTCTGGGGGTGTGATGAGTCCCATTTATATACACTTTTATGGACTCATCTGGGCTAGTTTTCCTGCATTTGCACTTCACTTTTAGTTCATTAATGCTTATATTTCACTGGTTCACCTTTCTTACACAAAGTGCACTTTTTGGCCCGTTGTGGTGTGCAATTGCGCGCTTTATTGTTGGGGGCAAGCACAATGTGCTCCCCATTCTTTTTATGCTTTTATACTTGTGCTGGAGGTGTGTTCCCAGTGTTTAGATTTGTTGTGCAGGTGGGCAGATCATCCATATTGCCCAGAATTTATCCTGTATGAATCGCACGGTCGTGCATTTACTTGGCACACGGTCGGCTGCGGTCGTGCGCTATGATCGGCTGGTCAATATGGTGATCTACCCCGCTCATGCATTTTCTTCACGCAAGGTTGGCCTCAACCTTTCGCGAACAAAACGCACGACCTCCTTTTGTTTGCCGGATTTCGAGCTTTCTGAATTTGTCCGTGCATTTATTTGCACGGTCAACTTCGACTGTGCATGAGCAAAATGCACGGGCGCGCCTGCTTCATCTTCCTAGCCTTTATTATCGATTAATATCGCACGGTTCACGCTCGGTCGTGCGTTCGACCGTGCGTGACCAAATTTCTGACTTTTTCTATAAAAGCTGCAGATCTCGACCTAATCCGGAGTTCGCCTGATCAATCTTCTTTCCCGCGCCCGAAGGGTTCCAGTTCCGCCATTTTCGTCCCTCCATCGCTGTAGTAGTTTTATATAATTCACGTGTCCTAGTCTTGCATGTAAAAGTCTTAGGATCTATCAGATTTGAATTAACTTGATTTACTACTTCGTTTGCTAGACTCAGTCTATACATCCCATTTACGACATACGCACAACCAAAATAGTGTGAGTTAACCATTAAAGTTACTCTACCGCCACTAATGTTAAATGACATACCAGCATCGCATAACAGACTAATTGAAATTAAATTAGCAGCTAATGTAGGTATAAATTTAACATTCTTTAAAATTAAACGTGTACATGAGGAGAGGACCAAAGTTGCATTTCTCACCCTCAGCGTGTCATCTACGCCACCATTAGCAACAGTGAGTGTCTCTTCTACAGTAGTGATACCCTTCAGAAGCGTAGAATTGCTGCAGACATGGTAGGTAGCACCTGAATTGAGCCACCACTATGTACTGGCCTTCCCATTTCCAGCCATGGCAACAAAGTTGGCAGGCTTAGTCTGATAAACCATATTATCTTTATTATCAGTCTTAGGTGTGTTGGATTCACCCCTTTTGGGTTTCTTGCATTCGGAAGCGCAGTGACCCCCCTTATTGCAGTTATAACACTTACCATTAAATTTCTTAATTTTCTTGCTAGTGTCAACAACTACGGGTGCACTCATTGGCATTCTAGTCTTTCCAGGCTTAGGCTTATGTGTTGGGTATTGTAGCCATAATAACCTTGATTTGAAGAAGTGCCCCTTGAACTAAGATGAATTGATTTTGTATTTGATGAAGTTTCTTAGTTGTGTATTTGCAAGACTCTAATTGTTATGTACAAACCAATGTCATGTTTCAATGAGTCATAAACACAGGCTTATGCAATGTAATCCCTCATTATGTAGACCAAGGTGTTGACTCATGTGAAATCTCTCTATTGGGATGTACTTCATGTTCAAACACTTTGGAGAAGTCAAGGTGAAGCAGGTGCTGAATTCAGAAGTGGAAGAAAATAGCCTAAGCCTTTTTCGTCGAGTGGTCTCGAAGAATCTAAGTTAATTCGTCGAGACAACTCGTGAAAGACTTGTTATTCATCGAATCTACTTGATGAATAGTAAATTATACGTATTTGATTATAGTTTTTAGCATAGTTTTAAGTAATATTATACATATTTCATGTAAATTATTGAATAAATGATTTGTTTTAGCTAATATTATATATATATACATATATATGTTGTACAACACCGATGTTCGCCTGGAAGGGTCCCTGGTTCGCATACCCAGGGGAGCGATCCAGGGATGGGCGAGCCAGGCGGGGCGAGCCCAAGAAGAGCGAGAGGCCCTAGAGGCGGGCGAGCCAGCCGGTCGAGGGAGTTCGCTAGGAAGGCCCGGGGCCTTGGGGTACAAATAGCCATTTTTGGGGTACAGTTAGCCATTTTGGCGAGCTCGGCTCGCTAAAGAGCGGTTCGGCAGGCGAGTCCTAGAAGCAGGCGAGCCAGTCAGTCGAAGGAGTTCGCTAGGCAGGCGAGTCGGCCAGACATTTTGGCGAGCCCCGTGTTCGCTGGAACGGGTCAAGGGTCACTGGTTTGCCAGTACCTGGGGTGGTCTTAAAAGCTCCTGGTGGTCTGCGGCTAGCCCCTCAAAACAGCGGAGTTTGGCTGTTAGCAGACCAATTCGGGGTACGGATAGTAAGAATAGACAGCGGGAGTTGGCTATTGACAGACCACAAAACCAAAATCTATAAATAGACCTTAAAGGGCACCTTGGAAGTGGACCGGTTTCAGAATCTTTGAGCCTTCTTCTCTCCATAGGTCGCTTTGGCTTGGGCTCTCTAGCTCTCCAAGGTGCCAGAGTCTTAGCTTTGTCTTGGGAGGAGAAGCGCTCAACGATCTTCCGGGTTAGTGGAGGGACCTCCTTGCTGAGACCAGGGTCTTTGTTCTTTGTCCGAGTTATCTGCCTATCTCTTCCGAGGGACTGGTAAGGGCTAGTCGCCCCTCAATTCGTTGAGGGCCCCGAGCTCCACAGGAGATCGAGAAATCGGTTTCAACATTTTGGTGCGGTGAGCGTGGAGCGTGGCTGGTTCAAGAAAGTTCCAGAGAAGGGTTATGGCGGGAGATGAGGAGCAAGGCGAGGAGTTCGGCGAGACTCCTCAGGAGGCGATGGCCAAGATGCTCGCGGATTTCAGAAAGGAGGTGCTCGACACCTTGGGGTTCACGGTCATAGCTCTGCGAAGTGAGTTTGCGACCCCAGCACCTCAGGCGACCCCTCCCCCAATAGCAGTCGGCGAGAAGTCACCAGGGGGAAGGGCTGGAAAGGAAGTTGCCGTTGGTTTAGGTCAGAGCCAGGAAGGGTGAGTCTTGTTCGCTAGTCCAGCGAGCTCCGTGCCGGAGAGCTCAGTGCTGGCGAGCCCCATCCCAGCGAGCGCGACGCAGGCGAGTGCGCGCCAAGAGGAAGCGGCGACGGTCGGGGTGGTTCAGGCGAGCACCGCCCTCGCGAGCACAGTCCCGGCGAGCTCAAGTTTGGCGAGTGAGCTCGGGGGGCGAGTGGAGCCAGGGAAAGCGACAGGAGGGGGAAGCCCCTTTTGCGAGCTGGTGCTTTCCGCACCCGTCCCTGGGGGATTTGGAGAATGGGACCGGGTGTACTACAATGGCAGAGATGACCATGTCCAGCACCTGCAGAGTTTCGAAGACTCGGTCTCCATCAGGCCGATGTCAGATGCCTTCAAGTGTCGGCTCTTTGCCGTCACCCTCAAGGAGAAGGCCAGGGACTGGTTTCATCATCTCCCTGCAGGGTCAATCTACTCATTCGAGGATTTGCGCCGAAGTTTTTTGCTGAGGTTCTCGACCTAAAAAAAGAGGAAGAAGGACGCTGATTCCCTCTTCGCAGTGAAGCAGGGACCCCGGGAGTCGCTGGCTCAGTATGCCGATCAGTTCCAGGAGGAAGTGCAGCTCACTCAGGAGATGCCTGGGTTTGCACTCCAACTCGCCTTCACGGTCGGGTTGAAAGAGAGTTTCTTCAAGATGGCGTTGAAGAGAAAAGCCCCCGTCTCCTATGAAGAGCTGATGGAGAGGGTGTCGGAGGAAGTCGCGAGTGAGGAAGCCAATCCAGAGCTCACCAAGAGGCTAGCAAAGCTCAGTGAGCCGGAGGTGAGGCAGCAGGAGGTCAGGAGAAGGGAAGAGCCCCGGGCCCCGGAGGGGGAATGGAGGCCGCAAGGTGGGGGAATGCAAGGGCAGGGAAGGGGTTACGGCCCAGGAAGGGGTAACCATGTCGGAGGTCAATGGAGGCCCCCCCCAGTTAGGGTGGAGGCAAGGTCCGATGCAAATGCCTCCCCCTCCCCAACAGGCCATGGCAATTGGATGGGGAAGAGGTAGAGGAAGAGGAAGGGGAGGAGAGGTAGAAACGGCAGCCGCTAGGAGGAGAAGGAATAGGGTGGCAGAGGCCGAGGCAAGGGAAGTGGCGCTGCCATATTGTATCTTCCATGATGTGGAAGGTCACTCGACGGACAACTGTCCAGAGTTCCTGGAAGTAAAGAGGGGCAGAGCGCCCGCGCTACCACAGCAGCAACCAGTAAGGATCGTGGAGGTCGAACCTCGAGAGGAGGACGAGGAAAGATGTGAGGATAGAACTGATATGGGAAGTAGAGGAGGGATCGGGGTGATCCATGGGGGGGTAGGGGTGGAGGCGACCCGCAAGGCTAGCCTCCATACCATTTACCGTCGGAGCGTGGCTTCGACATCCACCGCTCCACCCCCGGCCGAAAAAATCATTTTCACCCAGAAAGACATGCCGGGATATGAGGACCCATTCTGCGACGCGCTGGTTATTCAGACGACGATCGAGAACTTCACCGTCTCCCGGATCCTAGTGGACAACGGAAGTTCGATCAACGTCATCTTCAAGAAGGCGTTCGACAAGATGGAGGTGGAGCCCAGGAGGGTGTTGGCCTCAGATGGCCCTCTGTTCGGATTCTCGGGGGAGAGGAAGGAAGTAGAAGGGGGAGTAGGGCTTCATGTGACCCTGGGTGGGCAGTCCCGGAACTGTCGTTTTGTCATAGTGGACGCCCCAAGCAGTTACAGCGCCATCTTCGGACGGCCACTCATCAGCGCGTTCCGCTGTGTCCCTTCCACCTTTAACCAATGCCTTAAGTTCAACGACGGAGGGGTTCAGGTGCGGATCAGGGGGGATCCCAAGGTGGCGAGACAGTGCTACGTAACGGCTGTCAACACCATCTCCTGGATGGGAGAAGCTGAGGAGTGGGATAGGATGATGGAGGAGGCGGCAGAAGCCGGAAGTATGGAGGTAGCCGAGGAGAAGATGGAGGGAGATGAAGTCCATGCCCAGGAAGGGGTAGCTGAGGGACCCCGGGCGGAAGGAGAAGAAGAAGAAGAGAAGGCCCAGGAGGGAAGGGAGGAAGAGCTGATGGTGGTAGAGAAGGAAGTCGAGGAGGAAACCCAGGCTCCCACTTGTGCCGAAGAGGAGAGGGCTTGGGGAGAGCAGTCCCGGTTGGAGGCTGTGGATGAGGTCGTAGAGCTCGAGGTCACCACCCGGCTGGGGGTGGTGGAAAAAGTCCGAATCAGCGGAGAGCTCAACCCGAAGGAGCAGGCCGAGATCCTTGCCTGCGTGCAGAAAAATGTGGACGTCTTTGCATGGAGCGCCGCGGAAATGCCCGGGATCGACGCGGATGTGGCTTGCCATCGCCTCAACCTCGACCCGGCACCCGCCCCATCTGCCAGAAGAGGAGGGCTATCGCCGACAAGCTGGAAGGACCCATCCGAGAGGAGGTGGGTAAACTCCTGCAGGCAGGTTTTGTATCAGAGATCCAGTACCCAGGCTGGGTCTCCAACGTTGTTATGGTAAAAAAGGGAGGAGGTAAGTGGCGTATGTGTATCGACTTTTTGCTTCTTAATAAATCATGCCCGAAAGATTGCTACCCCCTGCCCAGAATCGACGCGCTGGTTGACTCAGCCGTTTGTTTTTCTATAATGTCTTTCTTAGATGCTTTTTCAGGTTACCATCAAATTCGCATGCACCCCCCGGACATCAAGGATGTTTCCTTCATCATGGGGGATGGATGTTATTGCTATAAGATGATGCCCTTCGGGCTCAAGAACGTAGGGGCTACGTACCAAAGGATGATGGATAGGGTCTTCCGCGAGCAGAAAGGAAGAAATTTAGAAGTTTATGTTGACGACCTCATGGTGAAGAGCCGAGACCTTGGGTCTCACCTCCAAGACCTTGAGGAGACGTTCGGGACCCTGCGGCGGTACAAGATGAAACTCAATCCCTTGAAGTGTGTCTTCGGGGCGAGCTGAGGAAAGTTACTAGGCCACTAACTCACCCCCGCGGGGGTGGAGCCCAACCCGGACAAGGTTAAGGCGGTAATGGAGTTGGGGTCACCAAAGAATCCAAAGGAGGTTCAGAGCCTTACAGGGAAGATGGCTGGGCTCAGCAGGTTCCTCTCCAAGGCGGGAGAAAAGTGTGCACCTTTTTTCAAGGTGCTGCGGGGCAACAAGAAGTTTGAATGGACCCGGGAGTGCGAGGAAGCCTTCCAGGCTCTGAAAGAACAGCTCACCCAAACCCCTCTGCTCCAGGGACCGAGGCCAGGAGATGACCTATCCCTGTACCTGGGGGTAGGGTCCGAAGTAGTAAGTTCCGTGTTGATCCGGGAGGAGGGGAAGAAACAGTTTCCTATCTACTACGTCAGCCGAGTGCTGAAGAAGGCAGAGCTCCGGTACCCGATCATGGAGAAGTTGGCCTTCGCATTGGTGGTGTCAGCCCGGAGGCTCCGACCTTACATTCAAGCCCATTCAATCAAGGTGGTGACGGACCACCCGCTCCGTAAAATCATGGAAGGAGTGGAGCACTCAGGGAGGTTGGCAAAGTGGTCCGTGGAGCTAAGTGAATTCAATATCACGTTCGTGCCCAGGACGTCCATCAGGGCTCAGGCGGTGGCAGACTTCATGGCCGACTATGCAGCCGAAGTGGGGGAGCACGAGCCACCTCCCCCAGAGGCATGGAATATGTTGGTGGACGGAGCGTCGGGAAAATACTCCTATGGAGGGGGAATGGTCCTGGTAAGTCCTCAGGGGACTCGGATTGAGCAAGCCTTAAACATCCATTTCCCAATTACCAACAACCAGGCTGAGTACGAAGCAGTGATAGCGGGCCTTCGGCTGGCCCGAGAACTGGGAGTGCAGGACGTGGAGGTCTCCACAGACTCCATGGTGGTAGCATGCCAGATCAAGGGAGAGTTTGAAGCAAAGGACCCGACCCTCCTGCTATACCTGGAGAAGGTTAAGGGGGTCATCGGGCAGTTCCGCACCTTCTCCATCAAGCACCCAGGCGGACCTCTTAGCCAAGTTCGGTCCCCGAGCGGGAGGGACGACTTCGGAACTCTTCCGACCCTCCATCGAAGAAGGAGAATTGATGGAGGTGGATCAACGAGCCTCGTGGATAGATCCGTTCATCACCTTCCTATCCTCCGGGCAGTTCCCTGGAGAGGACGTGGACAAGAGGCGCTTCAGGTATAAGTCCGCTTATTACTCCTTGCATGCAGGAGGGCTATATAGGAAAACTCTCTCGGGACTCCTGGCCCATTGTGTTTCCGAGGAGGAGGTTCCGAGAGTCCTGGAAGAAATCCACTCCGGGGAGTGCGGCAGACACTCCGGGAGTCGGATCCTGGAAGGGAGGGTGTTGAGGCAAGGCTACTTCTGGCCCACTCTCAGCAAGGATGTGGCAGAGTTCGCGAGAAAGTGTCCGAAGTGCCAGCTCTATGCCCCGCTCCAACTCCTCCCAGCTCAAAGGCTCCGAACCATCACGGCTCCCTGGCCCTTCGCTATATGGGGGCTGGACCTGGTCGGTCCCTTTCCCCAAGCCAGCGGCCAGAGGAAGTTCCTGCTAGTCATGATTGACTACTTCTCCAAGTGGGTAGAAGTGAAAGCACTCGCTAAGGTAACCTCTCAGGTTGTAAGGAATTTTGTATGGGGAGAGATAATTTGCAGGCACGGGTTACCTCTAGCAATAGTGACGGACAATGGGCCGCAGTTTGCTAGTGAAGAGTTTGTTGGCTTCTGCACTCAGCTCGGCATCGACCTCAGGTTCGCGTCGGTCCACCACCCGAGGAGCAATGGGCAGGTGGAGGCCGCGAACAAAATAATCGTTAATCTATTAAAAAAGAAAGTAGAAAACCTCTAAGGAAACTGGGTAGAACATCTACCCTCCGTCCTCTGGGCCATGAGGACCACCCCGAATACCGCCACCGGGGAGACCCCGTTCAAGCTCTCTCACGGATCCGAGGCCGTTCTCCCCATAGAGTTCGAGGTAAAGACCCCCCGGGTGATCGCCGCGAGCGAGGGGGATGAAGAGTGGCTGGAAGATAACAATGCAGAGCAGAGGCTATCTTTGGACCTGGTGGAAGAACTCCGGGACTTGGCCACCATCAGGCAGGAAGAGATCAAGCGGCGGATGGCTCGATATTTTGACAAACATATCCGGATAAAGCACTTTCAGAAAGGGTACCTGGTCCTGAAGAAGGTCGATGCGGCCGGCAGAGGGGCCGCGGTGGGTAAGCTTAACCCCAACTGGGAGGGTCCATATATTGTAAGCGGGGTGCTCAAGTCGGGGGGATATTACCTCCAGGATGTGGGGGGTGCCCCTCGATCGAGCTAGGAGTGGGGATGATTTGAAACGATTTTACCCTTAAAAGCTTTATTATATTGTTTACTGAATGTCTTGCTCCTTTTTTATAATGCTTATGACTACTGCCGTGCCGACATGACACAGTCTGGATATATTGGTGCTGGAATGCCCCAGATCGATTCCGCTCCCGGGCTCTCACCTAGACGGGGGGTTCTGGTTGATCTCTGGAGAGGCTGGCAAGGTTGGATATGTTGGTGCTGGAATGCCCCAGATCGATTCCGCTCCTGGGCTATCACCTAGACGGGGGGTTCAGGTTGATCTCTGGAGAGGCTGGCAAGGTTGGATATGTTGGTGCTGGAATGCCCCAGATCGATTCCGCTCCCGGGCTCTCACCTAGACGGGGGGTTCAGGTTGATCTCTGGAGAGGCTGGCAAGGTTGGATATGTTGGTGCTGGAATGCCCCAGATCGATTCCGCTCCCGGGCTCTCACCTAGACGGGGGGTTCAGGTTGATCTCTGGAGAGGCTGGCAAGGTTGGATATGTTGGTGCTGGAATGCCCCAGATCGATTCCGCTCCCGGGCTCTCACCTAGACGGGGGGTTCAGGTTGATCTCTGGAGAGGCTAGCAAGGTTGGATATGTTGGTTCTGGAATGCCCCAGATCGATTCCGCTCCCGGGCTCTCACCTAGACGGGGGGTTCAGGTTGATCTCTGGAGAGGCTGCCAAGGTTGGATATGTTGGTGCTGGAATGCCCCAGATCGATTCCGCTCCCGGGCTCTCACCTAGACGGGGGTTTCAGGTTGATCTCTGGAGAGGCTGGCAAGGTTGGATATGTTGGTGCTGGAATGCCCCAGATCGATTCCGCTCCCGGGCTCTCACCTAGACGGGGGGTTCAGGTTGATTTCTGGAGAGGCTGGCAAGGTTGGATATGTTGGTGCTGGAATGCCCCAGATCGATTCCGCTCCCGGGCTCTCACCTAGACGGGGGGCTCGGGTTGATCTCTGGAGAGGCTGGCAAGGTTGGATATGTTGGTGCTGGAATGCCCCAGATCAATTCCGCTCCCAGGCTCTCACCTAGACGGGCGGTTCAGGTTGATCTCTGGAGAGGCTGGCAAGGTTGGATATGTTGGTGCTGGAATGCCCCAGATCGATTCCGCTCCCGGGCTCTCACCTAGACGGGGGGTTCAGGTTGATCTCTGGAGAGGCTGGCAAGGTTGGATATGTTGGTGCTGGAATGCCCCAGATCGATTCCGCTCCCGGGCTCTCACCTAGACGGGGGGTTCAGGTTGATCTCTGGAGAGGCTGGCAAGGTTGGATATGTTGGTGCTGGAATGCCCCAGATCGATTCCGCTCCCGGGCTCTCACCTAGACGGGGGGTTCAGGTTGATCTCTGGAGAGGCTGGCAAGGTTGGATATGTCGGTGCTGGAATGCCCCAGATCGATTCCGCTCCCGGACTCTCACCCAGAAGGGGGGTTCAGGTTGATCTCTAGAGAGGCTGGCAATAGAAATCAGGACCTAAGATAGTAGGTTGAGGTGTTAGAGCCAGAAGGGCTTGGTTCGCAAAATCGAAAGGGTTGAGTCTGGAAGGGCCTGAGGTAGCAAGTTGCGATGCTAAAGTCGGGGAGTTTTGATTCGCAGGGTGCCGAGGCTCAAGCTCGCCAAGGTCGTGTTCGCCGGGCAGTATCCGCGGGCGGCGCTAGCCCGGGTTCACGAGATCCACAAGAGGAGAACCCTAGCGAGGCGAGCCCAGACACACGCATTCGCGAGCCCCCCCTCCCCCCCCCGGAAGCACTGCCGCATAACCGGTCATGAGAGTTCAGAAGAAAGAGATCAAATGCGGGGGAAAAAAGAAAACGCGAGCACGTGCACAAATACTAACGAAAAAAGTATAACTATAATTCCCCAAGATTTTTCTATGTTCGGCGGCGATCTCGCCAGCCCAAAAAGAATAATATACATTCAAAATAATGAGAGAGAAGAGAGGCAAAGGGGGTTCATTCTGGGGGGGCCGTCGCCATTCTTGCGAGCCCCCAACCATGGCGCCAAGTCGAAGAGGTCCGGGCAGACGTCTTCGGCGGTAAACTCCATCGCGTCTTCCGCTAGCAGACTCGCGTTCTTGAGGGTCGTGAAGACGAGGTTGGCGACCTCCTGTGCATCTCGCCGTCTCTGTTCCTCACTTTCGGCGACCCTCTGTTGAGACCTTGCTCGCCAAGGAGAAGGAGGCAGCACGCTGCGAACCAGCTCGTCCACCCGAGCCTTCAACATGGTATTCTCCAACTGTAGCTCGCCGTTGCGAGCGAGAAGCTTGGTCGCTACATTGGCATCCTGAGTCAGCATCAAACGAGTTAAGACAAAGATCGGAGGTTGCGAACAGCGAAGAAAAGAGGCCCAAGGGCCGCTTACCATCTTGCCATGCATCCCGGCGAGGAGGCTTTCCGACGCTTCCTCTCTCTCCTTAAGGCCCTTGATCTCCTCGCGATCCCTCTTAAGCTCCTCCCTGTATGCGCGGATATCCCTATCCGCCTGCAGATAATGGCGCCCCGCCATATGTGCGAGCTCTGTCGAGCGGAACTGGGCTCGCATTTCTTCATAGACCAGTTGCCTTGGCCCCATCTCTTTATAGGCGGCGGCGTCCTCGCGGCCATATAAGCCGAAGGAGAGAGAGAATGCCTCCTCCCCGGCCTTACCAAGCTCCACCCAGGAGGGATGAAGGGTGGAGCAAGAAATCCGGTTGGCGTCAGGATCCCAGGCGAGCAGGGGCTCGCCAAGGATATCAGAAACCTTCTCACCCAGACCAAAGTTCTTGTGGCCCTTGGGTTGGGGGGTTGTGGAAGAGCTCCCGGCACCCTGGCTCGCCAACGGGTCCGGCTGTTTCGCAGGAGAAGGGGGCGAGCCGTCGGTCTCGCTCAGATGGACGACCGCTCTCTTGTCTTTGACGGCGAGGGTTTTCCCCTTCGGCTTCTTAGAGGAGGGTTGCGAACCAGGCTAGCTCGCAGACGGAGGCCGCTTCTTGCCGGACCCAGTGATAGGAAGATCGCGGCAAGCCTCTGCCGCAGCGGTCGCGAGAGTGTCCGCCATGAGAGCGGTGCCATGCACGTGCGGAGGATTAACGGGGATCTCGCGCTCGCCTGAAGAGTAAAAGCGTTACACAGCGAAGAAAATGGAAAGGAGAGTGGGGCGAAAGCGAGCCATACCTTCCCCTTGAGGAACTACGAGTAGCGAGTCGACGTTGCGCCACAGATGGGCGACTTCGAAGTTTTTTCTGGAGAGGTATTGGAGGAGTTTGGCGTCGGCACCGCCCAGCGAGCTCGGAGGGCGGTAGGTGGCGTCATCCCGTTGAATAGGGGTGAAGTGGAGGTTACCGAAGGGTCCCTTCACCAGGATGAACTTCTGAGTCCAGTAGTGACTCTTGTTCACCGTCTCGCAGACGGTGACGTGCTGACTCGCGAATTAGGTGGTCCCATCCCGGAAGGCGCGAAAGGAAAACACTTTCCGGAAGACGAGGAGGCTGAACTCGATCCTCTCCTCCCGCATGTAACTGGCGAACGCGACAATGTCCGCGATCGCATTCGGGGTCAGCTGGCTCGGCAGCACCCCATAATACCGCAGCACCTGCAAAGAATGGTGAAAAAGTCGCGATGGCGAACAGGGAACGGCGAGAAGGCTAAGCGAAGTACCTGACGGATTTCAGGCCACAAAGGGAGTCGCAACCCATTCTCGAAGTGAGCAATGGGAATCGCGAGTTCGTCAGCCTCGGTCTCGTTCAATGTAGATCTCTCGCTTGGACAGCGAGCTGAATAACCCTCCGGAAGGTAGCGATCCACGACATGTTTGTACTCCTCTGCCGTGATGTTCACGCAGTAGAATTCATGGGCCTGAAACGCGGAGGCGCATCTTGACCGCCCCTCACTCTCACCATCTGCTCCCACTGACTGATTTGTTCGCATCGAGTCAGGAAGAGGCAGCCTGCAAGCGGCGAACGCGAACACGAGCTTGCGAGAACGGAAACGAGCATAGACGCGAGAGGATTAGAGAAATAAATGTGACGGATGGAAAAATGAATCCGAACTATTTATAGGAAACTAAGAGGGGCACGGGAATCGAAGCTTCGGGGGTGCGGATAGCGAAAATAAAGTAGATTTCTACTCGATTAAACTACAGCCTTGCGAGCCCGGGCTCGCCACCACGCGGTAATTAAGCCCCGCCTAAGGCCGGCCCGTGAGGGAGGGGAAGTTTGGGCACAACGTCGCCCAGAAGCTCGCGGGCGCTCCACGAGGGCAATCGTATCAAACACGACGAGCGAACGGAATAAGCCACAGACGGTCCACAAAAATAAAGGGCAGAACAAAAAATGATAAAAGGCGAGTCACGATGGACTCGCAAGCATTACCACACCACAGAGATTGTTCAAACAAAAGCGTCATGAAAGAAATAAAAGCAAGGGGATAATAAAAATAAACCCGCGGCAGGCCCAGGGGTAAGGAAGCCATTTCCAGCGACCCCGGCCTCGCTTCCCCGCACGCGGCGGCACTCTCGGATAGTGGTATTCGCGAAGTGCTTTGAACTCGCGCAGGATTAAGTGTGCTTGATCCTCGGCCTTCGAGATATGCACGTCGGGCGAGGTAACGTCTGCGCAAGTCACCGGCCCCGCCTCGGCGAGCAAGCGCGCATTTGCGTCCTCCATCACGGCAAATCTCTCATTGAAGGAAGCTCGGTCCGCGTCGTATCGCTCCTCCAGCTCGCGCAGCATCATACCATGCTTCTGAAGCACCTCTGACACCTGTCTCTTCATTCGCTCGGGGTCGCCTGGGTCGCCCAAGAAGTCTTCCATCTGGCTCGGCGAGGGCGGCGGTGACATCTCCACCCTCCCATGCTCTGACTCAGGCGTGGCTTTCGCAATGTCTGCGAAGGAAGAACTAGTAGGATTAGGGGGCGAGCGGGAAAGCGAGCCCGGACAAATGTACTAACCTTGGGAGAAGGGGGACTCGCGACGTTGCTTGCGAGAGGACTCCGGTCAACCCTGGAAGTTTTCGCAGAACCCTGGGACGTGGGGTTTCCCCAGACCAGGGGGATACACCACCCTCTCCGCGACCTGGGCGCCGTCGAGAAGCGAGCCGCCTGGACTTCGCCTGCCCAACATATCGAAGCCCCGGACCTCCACGTTAATCTTAGGCGGAATCGGCGAGTGCGCCGGTGTGGAACCTCTCTTCTTGGGGCTCGGCGGTGGGGTATCTGCACGGGTCATAAGCGCATGGATATCGCACAAAGACTTAAGAGGAGATAAAGGAAGGTACTTATGACGTACGGGGTTGCGAGAGAGGTGCCTGTAGGGTTGAGGTCCCGGTCCCAGCATCTAGCGATCCCAACTTCGCTAGGGACGGAGCGTGAGAAGGGGTCAGCGTGCGGCCCGCCAGGCGTTCCTCAGGTGGAGGATTCTGCGAGAAGGGAAGGGGTGAATAGGGAGTCGGAATAAAAAGTCTAGACGAAGAATACCTGTTGCGCGAGCCCGGTATCCAGCAGCGGAGGCGAGGCAAGAGGTGACGACACGTCCTCCCCCTGCGACCTCCAAACCATCTTGGCCTTCTTAGTCTGGGGGGAAGGATATGTGGCGGGGTTGAACATCCAGGCGTTGCGTCCGGCGACCTGGGCCTTCACCATCTCCCTGGAAGCCTTCAGCCGATCTAACGTGCTCGGCTTAGAAGACATTCGAGAGGGGTTGTTTCCTGCGAAGAAGAGGGGGAAGAAAAAGCTCGTTCACTAGCCGCAGCGGACGGTATTTATAGTTTTGGACGTGGGACCCACCGAAAGATTCCCGCCACGTCAGCCGAATCGGCGAACACCAGGGGTTGGACATTTCTTCGCGAGCTCAAGACAACCTCGCGAAGAGCGGGGATTGTGTACAACCCCGATGTTTGCCTGGAAGGGTCCCTGATTCGCATACCTAGGGGAGCGAGCCAGGGATGGGCGAGCCAGGCGGGGTGAGCCCAAGATGTGCGAGAGGCCCTAGAGGTGGGCGAGCCAGCCAGTCGAGGGAGTTCGCTAGGAAGGCCCGGGACCTTGGGGTACAAATAGCCGTTTTTGGGGTACAGTTAGCCATTTTGGCGAGCTCGGCTCGCTAAAGAGCGGTTCGGCAGGCGAGTCCTAGAAGCAGGCGAGCCAGTCAGTCGAAGGAGTTCGCTAGGCAGGCGAGTCAGCCAGACATTTTGGCGAGCCCCGTGTTCGCTGGAACGGGTCAAGGGTCTCTGGTTCGCCAGTACCTGGGGTGGTCTTAAAAGCTCCTGGTGGTCTGCGGCTAGCCCCTCAAAACAGCGGAGTTTGGCTGTTAGCAGAGCAATTTGGGGTGCGTATATTAAGAATGGACAACGGGAGTTGGCTATTAACAGACCACAAAACCAAAATCTATAAATAGACCTTAAAGGGCACCTTGGAAGTGGACCGGTTTCAGAATCTTTGAGCCTTCTTCTCTCCATAGGTCGCTTTGGCTTGGGCTCTCTAGCTCTCCAAGGTGCCCGAGTCTTAGCTTAGGCTTGGGAGGGGAAGCGCTCAACGATCTTCCGGGTTAGTGGAGGAACCTCCTTGCTGAGACCAGTGTCTTTGTTCTTTGTCCGAGTTATCTGCCTATCTCTTCCGAGGGACCGGTAAGGGCTAGTCGCTCCTCAATTCGTTGAGGGCCCCGAGCTCCACAGGAGATCGAGAAATCGGTTTCAACATATGTATATGTGTATATATATATGTGTGTGTGTGTAAAAATGAACTAATTAAGTATATATTTATATATAAAACTATATAAGTAAGTCTGTAAATATTTATGTAGGTAAAAATGTAAAAGTATACTAAATATATATACAAATGTATATGTAAAGTATCTAAAAAAATTTATTAAATAAAAACTATATCTATATATGTAAACATAAACTATAAATAAGTTAAAATATATAATAAGCAGCCCATCTCGTCGATTGATATCCCGTCCCATCGATAGGCATCCTGTCTCGTCGATATGATTCTCGTCATTTTCTTACTTGTTTTTTTGAATTCAACTCAGAGTCCCATCGATCGACGGGATGGGATGTTGATTTTTCTTCCCATCCAGTCGATTTCTCCTTAAGCCTTCAGTCGACAGCCCTTCCCGTCGATCGACAGCCCTTCCCATCGATCGACGGGACGGGATGTCGATTTTTCCTTCCCGTCAAGTCGATTTCTCCTTAAGCCTTCCATCGACCACCCTTCCCGTCGATCAACTTCCCTTCCCGTCGATCGACGGGATGAGATGTCGATTTCTCCTTCCCGTCTATAGAATTCATATAGTTATTCTATTTTATTTACATATTATAATATATAATATATATATATATGTATGTTTCTGTGTTCAACAGATATGTCCGCTTGCCTGAGTGGAAAGGGCTTCGTTAGCCTTCTTTGTGACGCGGGATCGAAACCAGGCCAGCACATTTTCCTCTAATTTAATCACGCGCTCCAGCTGTCACGCTCCCGCCAACCTGATATCAGCACCCCCGCAGTCCTCAAGTCAAGCACGCTGCTCTCAGTCAAAACAGCCAACTGCCCTTCCATCAACTCCCTTTTTTTTGCTAATTGCAGCCTCAATTTTGTCTATAAATATGGGGGGCTTTCCCTTGTTTTAAATGTTCATCTTTTAGAACCTAAGTAAGAGTGTTAGTAAATTTTATGTATTTCCAAGCCCTAGTTTGAGCTCTCTTTTTTTTCTATTTTAGACTTTCTTTAAAAAGTTGTAATCCCAATTATTTATATATAAGAAAGTTCTTCTTGTTCTTCTTGTTCTTCTTGTTCTTCTTGTTCTTCTTGTTCTTCTTGTTCTTCTTGTTCTTCTTGTTCTTCTTGTTCTTCTTATTCTTCTTGTTCTTCTTGTTCTTCTTCTTCTTATTTTTCTTTTCTTATTCCTGTGTGTATGAGTGTATGAGTGTAAATTTTATTATTTTTGTTATTATTTTAGTTTTTCATTTATGAAAGTGTGTGTGTGTATGAGTTTAAAATTTTCTGCTTTATCTCAATTCTAGACATTTAAATTCCCGTAGAGTGCGTGTGTGTATGAGATAAATTTTCAGCTTTATTTCAATTCACTCATTTAAATTCTCGCAGAGTGCGTGCATGTAAGTGATAGTTTTTCTGCTTTCTTTTCTGCTTTATTTTGATTCAGTTATTCAAATTTTCGTATAGTGCGTGCGTGTATGAGATAGATTTTTTTGCTTTCTTTAATTTATGTCATCTTTCTACTTTCTTTAAATTCTGTCATTTCAATTCTCGCAAAATTAATCACCCGTTTCATCGAGAAAATAATAGCGCATTCTTAAAAAGTAAAAATAATCAACAGGATCGGGAAAAATACAACCTTGATATTTTCTAAAAAATATCATATACTTTACGCGATAAGGTGTACTTGCCTTCATCGAAAGATTAGTTTGGATAATTATTACAAAAACTTGCAAAACTCTCTCCTTTTCTATTTACACATTTAAAGAATTCGGCGCTGTGGCCGGGGCGTAATCGTTGATATTTCAAAATAAGGAAAGACCGTTACTTCTATTCATCGAAGTAGGATAACGGTTAGTTTCTCGAAGTAGGAGTACTCGCGAGACTCCTCGAAAACGCCCACCTAATTCTAATCTCATCACAGAAGGGTTTTGCAAAGCTCATCCAAATCTAACTCATCAAGTTTTTGGCGTCGTTGCTGGGGACTTTTGTTATTTAGAAAAAAGAATCGCTATTACTTTTATCTTTTTACTTCTTCCTACCCCTTTTTCTCTCTTACATATATTTTCTAAAGAAAAAACCCAAAAATGCAAAAAAAAATTAGAAAAATCTCAAAAAATTAAATATCGAATCATCCACATATATTTTCATCCCAAAATTCAAAAAAAAAATCACAAAGCTCTTTCTTTCTTTTTCTCTTATTTAATTTTTTCTATCAAAAAACAAAAAAATAATAAAAAAATAATAATTATTTCTCTCTCTCTTTTATAAATATTATCATCAAAGAGCCCAAATCCAATCAAAGATTTATAAAAGCTCTTTCTCTCTTTTCCCCCTAACCAAACTATATTAAAAAAAATTAAAAATCAAAACAATTCTTTTTGTTTATAAAAGTCCTTTCTCTAGCTCTTTCTCTTTCTCTTGTATTTATTTTTCTCCAAAAAATAACCCAAAAAATCAACTCAAAAAAATTATATTAAAAGAAAAACCAAGCTCTTCGGATAATCCAGAATTTGCTTTTGGTCCCAAAATCGAGCGCACTCTTCACAAGCGCCTTCGATCTCGTGACCAACATCAACCCTTAAATCTCGAAGAGTTAGTCGGCGATACTATAGCGGATAACATGATAGATCCCGTTCCAAATGTGGCCCCGCAGCGGACCATGGCCTACTATGTTAGGCCAAATTTGGAAGATATTGTGGGTCAAGTGTCGCTCGCCCCGCGATAGCTAATAATAATTTTGAAATAAAATCCAGCACAATCCAAATGGTACAACAGTCGATTCAGTTCGACGGTTTGCCAGATGAGGACCCAAATCTGCACCTTTTTAGAAATATGCGACACATTTAAAATTAATGGCGTCACTGACGATGCCATTCACTTGCATTTATTTCCCTTCTCTTTGCGGACGAAGGCTAAATCGTGGTTGACTTCTCTTCTAAGAGGGTCCATAACCACGTGGGCTGAATTGACCGAAAAATTTTTAACTAAGTATTTTCCTCCGTCAAAAACTACTAAATTACACACAGACATCGCATCATTTATACAATTCGATTATGAGTCTCTTTACGAGACTTGGGAGAATTTTAAAGATTGCTTGCGTATGTGTCATCATCACGCGCTACCATCTTGGCTACAGGTCCAAACGTCCATCTTGGATACAGGTCCAAACGTTTTGGAATAGCCTAAATTTCCAAACCCGACAAATGATCGATGTGGTCGCCGGGGGGACGTTAAATAATAAAACCCCCAAAATTTGCCAAGATCTTATCGAGGAAATGGCCATGAACGCGTACCAATGGAACGTGTTAAGGTCACGTCCTAATAAACCGGCTGGTATTTTTGAAGTGGATGCCACTACTCACTTAGCCTCGCAGGTAGATCGGATAAGTAAGCAAGTGGCGGAGATGACTGCCTCCTCCTCCACTCCCGCGTGGGCGAATAATAATAATAATTTAATCGAAGAATCGGTGGATTACCTCGGCAATCAAGTTCGCCCTTCAACCTTAATAATAACCTGTATAGTAATAACTATAATCCGGGTTGGAGGAATCACCCGAACTTCTCCTGGAGTAATCAAAATAACGCGCAGCGACCCCCAAATGCAAATTTTCAAGGATTTCCGCAAGTATTTCCGCACGGATATCCGCACGGATTTTATCAGGGATATCTGTCGCCTCCTCCAAAACTTTCTCCGCTCGAAGAAGCTTTCGTTAAACACATTGTGTCTAACAATTCAAATATCTGGAACATCACTGATTCGCTAAAGAACTTAGAAAATCAGGTTGGACAACTTGCGAAGATGGTCTCCGAGTGGCAAATCGGAGCTTTGCTAGGTAATATGGAGTTGAACCCCCGAGTCTAACTGTCAAATCAGTCAAGCTACGCGACGGTAAACAAAGCGCTCGTGGGAGGCACCCCATATTTATCTAATATTTTCTTACTTTTCTGTTTTTGCAGGGTTTATTTATTTTCTCATCCTTTATTTTTATACAAACTGCACTTTCATTTTCGCCTCTTCATACTTAAATTACAACATTGGGGACAATGTTGGATTTTAAGTATGGGGCTGTTTTTCCGTTCTTCCAAAAATCCAAAAAAATTCAAAAAAATACCAAAATCCAAAAAAAATCTACAAAAAACCCAAAAAATAATATTTTGTAAATAAATTTCTTAGAAAACACTTTGTAAATAAATTACTTAGAAAACACCAAAAAAATTTTACAAAACCACAAAATTTAAAAAAAATTGGCTTTAAATTTTATTTTTACCTTAACTGCATCATTATTTTTCTCCCCCTCAAAAACAAACCAAAATATATTGTAACTTAATTTTGGAAAGGGAGATTTGGGATTCATCCCATCGCATCTCCTTGTACCTTGCGAACCCTTCACCAGGTAGACCTCGGGAACTCCAAAACTAATTAAAACATCAAAAATATTTCTCTTTTTCTTGTAACCTTTAAGAAAACCAAAATAAACCCAAATAAAATCAATAAAACCCAGAATTAAATATATATATATATATAATATAAATACAAACTTAGAAAAATTCAAAAAAAATTGCAAAACCCAAAATTGTTCAAAAAATAGTTTATCTCATAGCTCAAAATTTAGAAAAATCAGAAAAAATATTAAAAACCCTAAAATTCCCCCAAAAAATATATTTATAATGTTCATTTCGTAGTAGAAGAAAAAACCAAAATATATATAAAATAAAACCCTACTTTGCTTTTATTCTTAAGCACTTAGTTTCGAGAGTATCTATTTGCGATTTTTCATAATTCCTAGTTTGTTAGTCGTTTGTTTATCTAAGATTGATAGATTTAAACGTTCGGGGTTAAGTTTTAAAGAATATCTTATGTTTTTAATTTAAATAGAGGATTTGTTTTCAAGCGCTACTTCTAATTTATCTAAAATAGAGGCATGTGTATTATGTTAGCAAAACAACCTTAGACCTCAATTATCTTTACTTTAAGCCTTTAGAAATTCAGGAACATTCAAAGTACTAAGGTTGCTCTCAAAACGTTTTTATTAAACTCTAGAATCTTTCTTGAAAACCCAGTATCATTCACCCATATAGCTTGGCATAAAAAAATAGAAAAAGAAATTTTCATCTCAAAAATTAAAAAGATCATATGTCAATGGGAATAAGATTTCATTCCGCAAACATAGGCACCCAATAAAAATTTAAAAGATCTCATGTCAATAGAATAAGATTTCGTTCCGTAAACATAAGCATTGTGTTAATAAAAAAAAATATTTGAATTTATTTCCCCTCGTAAACCACGGCGGGAGCAAAACAAAAAAAATTCAAAAGGAGGGGTGAGAGGATAAAATCCACCACCTCTAATTCAAATCTCTTCTTTTCCAAAGCTCTGCACCCCCTTTCCCCTAACCAATTTCTTGTTCTTATACTTAATTTAAAAAATTTTGAGAGCATAATTAGTAACATGTATTATTTCCTCCAAAATTCTTCAAAGCAAGAGTTTCAATAATTCTGATCTAATCTCGTTTACTAACGATTGCAATTTTGCTTGCTATTTGGTTAATCAATAAGTCTTTTGGCTAAGACATTTCTCCCTACTTAAATTATTTGCATAATTTAGGACTTAACTCTTTATACTCTGGATTTGTATTTTTTGGTCTCTTTTGATTAAATAAAGCGCTAGACAAGAATTAGAACTTATTTTAATCACTTATAGATATCTCTCTTACTTTTGCTCTAGAATAGCAAAAGCTTAAGTATGGGGGTATTTGATGAATAGTAAATTATATGTATTTTAGTATAGTTTTTAACATAGTTTTAAGTAATATTATACATATTTCATGTATATTATTGAATAAATGATTTGTTTTAGCTAATATATATATATATATATATATATATATATCTGTGTGTGTGTGTGTAAAAATGAAATATTTAAGTATATATTTATATATATAACTATATAAGTAAGTCTGTAAATATTTATGGAGATAAAAATGTAAAAGTATACTAAATATATATATATATATGTAAATGTATATGTAAAGTATTGAAAAATATTTATTAAATAAAAACTATATCTATATAGGTAAATATAAACTATAAATAAGTTAAAATATATAATAAGCAGCCCATTCCGTCGATCGACATCACGTCCCGTCGATCGGCATCCTGTCTTGTCGATATACTTCTCGTCGTTTTTTACTTGTTTTTTTTATCTAAACTCAGAGTCCCCTCGATCCACAGACGTTCTCGTCGATCGACGGGATAGGATGTCGATTTTTCTTCCCATCCATTTGATTTCTCTTTAAGCCTTCCGTCGACAGCCCTTCCCGTCGATCGACATCCCTTCCCGTCGATTGACGGGACGGGATGTCGATTTTTCCTTCCCGTCCAGTTGATTTCTCCTTAAGCCTTCCGTCGACAGCCCTTCCGGTCGATCAACTTCCCTTCCCGTCGATCGACGAGACGAGATGTCGATTTCTCCTTCCCGTCTATAGAATACATATAGTTATTCTATTTTATTAACATATTATAATATATATATATCTGTGTTCAACAGATATGTCTGCTTGCCAGAGTGGAAAGGGCTTGGTTAGCCTTCTTTGTAACGCGGGATCGAAACCAGGCCAGCGCATTTTCCTCTAATTTAATCATGCGCGCCAGCTGTCATGCTCCTGCCAACCTGCTATCAGCAGCCCCGCAGTCCTCAAGTCAAGCATGCTGCTTTCAGTCAAAACAACCAGCTGCCCTTCCAGCAACTCTGCTTTTTGCTAATTGCAGCCCCAATTTTGTCTATAAATATAGGAGGCTTTCCCTTGTTTTAAATGTTCATCTTTTAGAACCTAAGTAAGAGTGTTAGTAAAAAAATTTTGTATTTCCAAGCCCTAGTTTGGGCTCTCTTTTTTCCAATTTTAGACTTTCTTAAAAAAGTTGTAATCCATATTATTTATATATAAGAAAGTTCTTCTTGTTCTTCTTGTTCTTCTTATTTTTCTTTTCTTATTGTTGTGTGTGTGAGTGTGTGAGCGTAAATTTTATTATTTTTGTTTTGATTTTTGTTTTTCATTTATGAAAGTGTTTGTGTGTGTGTATGAGTTTAAAATTTTCTGCTTTATTTCAATTTCAGTTATTTAAATTCACGTATTGTGTGTGTGTGTGTGTCTGAGATAAATTTTTTGTTTTATTTCAATTCAGTCATTTAAATTCCCGTAGAGTGCGTGCATGAAAGAGGTAGATTTTTTTGCTTTCTTTTCTGCTTTATTTCAATTCAGTCATTTAAATTTCTGTAGAGTGCGTGCGTGTAAGAGATAGATTTTTCTGCTTTCTTTAATTTATGTCATTTTTCTGCATTCTTTAATTTCTGTCATTTCAATTCTCATAAAATTAATCACTCGTTTCATCGATAAAATAATAGCGCGTTCATAAAAATAAAAATAATCAACAGGATCTGGAAAAATACAACCTTGATATTTTCTAAAAAATATCCTATACTATACGTGATAAGGTATACTTGCCTTCATCGAAAGATTAGTTTGGATAATTATTACAAAAACTTGCAAAACTCTCATTTTCTATTTACACATTTACATAATTTGGCGCCGTAGTCGGGGCATAATCGTCGATATTTCAAAGGAAGGAAAGACTGTTACTTCTATTCATCGAAGTAGGATAACGGTTAGTTTCTCGAAGTAGGAGTACTCACGAGACTCCTCGAAAATTCCCGCCTAATTCTAATCTCATCACAGAAAGGTTTCGCAAAGCTCATCCAAATCTAACTCGTCACTACTCGAGAAAGTATTAAAAAATTCATTAATTACTTTTCGTCGAGTAAAAGATAGTTCACACGAGAACACTCGACGAATTCGTCGAGTGGTCTCATGAACACTCGACGAATTCGTCGGATGTTCTCGTGAAATCCTCGAGTGGACTTAGCTTATTTCCTTCCTGTCTCAGCCCTTAATTTCTAAGTCTAATTCGTCGAGTAATAACACTAATTCGTCAAGTAATCGTGTATTCGATGAGTCCATTCGACGAACCCAGACAGAGCGCATTTTCTTCTATTTTGATGCGTTTTCCTTTTAGGGTTTCTTGACCATATACAGTACACGTGGACCTATCTCCTTAAGTTAAGTTTATAGCCGTTGGAAGGAGATCTATATATACTTAAGTGATGTTTTTGTCTAACCCTAATCGTGCAATTTGAAAGAAATACTTTGTAATTTCCGTCGGCTTCTCTCTCATTCTCGAAAAAGATGATCTCTAGCCGCCGACAAGTTCTGTGCTCGATATTTCTGCAAGTCTCAATTCAACAAGATCCCATTTCATATATTGATTCAAGTTTTCTCTAGATCTTGTTGGGTCGATAAGTATTCAGATCAAAGTTTTCAAGACAAAGGATTTCTTCTCCCTCTTTCAAGTTCAGGATTTCATCTATTTCAAGGAAGAGGAAGACCTATTATTTCAAATCTGAAGAAGTAGAATCTCCTTGAGATTCTTAGGGTTTGGATTCTCAATCAAAAGTTCTTGTAGTATCTTTTACACTTTATTGTAGGAAGTTTTATCTTCCGAGTCTTTGTAGATCCTACTTTAGAGTATCGAGTTTGTAGGAGAAGGTGTTCTCTGAGTTTGTAGGAGTTTTACTTCGAGTTGTAAGATTATTCTTAATCTGAGATTAGTGAAGTAACCTAATCTAGTCGGGCGTGCTAGATAGGTGAGGCGGGAAAGTAGACGTACCCATTTTGGGGAACCACTATAAATCCTTATGTTTGTGTGTGCTTTGTTTTCTGTGTGCTTTTATTTATAGATTTTAATTACGCATAAAAAGCCATAAAATTCACCTATTCACCCCCTAGGTGATTTAGGTAGCAACTAGATACTTTCAATTGGTATCAGAGGTAGGTTGTTCGTTAAGAGGTTAACACCTTGAACAAACTCCTCCATCTAGTTGTTCAAAGACACCATGTCTAGAATGGATAGAAATAAGGACTCTTCCATGAAGCTGCCAGTCTGCACAAAGGAGAACTTCCCCAAGTGGAAGGAAAGAGTTAGGTTCTACATGGAAGCCGCCGACCCAAGGATCTTTCTGATAGTTGAAGAAGGTCCTCATGTTCCAATGATGGCATCTACCATCAACCTTACTGTTCAAGTTCCAAAGAAGATGCTTGATTTGACAAAGGGCGAGATTGCTCTTGTCGCCTTGGACAAGAAGGCGGAGAATATAATTGCCAGTACTGTGGATGATTCTATGCTACAGAATCTATTCCATTGCAAATCTGCTAAAGAGGTGTGGGATTCTCCGGTCGTCTTGATGGAAGGTACGGAAGAAGTAAGGGAAGATCGAAGATCTCTGCTCAATCAAGAATATGAAGCATTCAAGCAGGATCCGAGGGACTCTATTTCTAACATGTATGAGAAGTTCTTCAAGATCGTCAACGGTCTTAGGAACTATGATAGGGAATTCACCATTGGTGAACTGAATGACAAGTTCTTGAGATCCCGGACGAAAGAATGGGATACCAAGACGCAAGGCCATTTCCATCAGATAATTCGGGAAGTTGGCTACTATGGAGCCACAAATTCTATTCGGGAATCTTCTTTCCCATGAGTTGAAACTCAGCATCAGGAAAGCTGAGGAAGAAGGCAATCGGACTTCTGGAAAGGAGAAGTCTGTAGCTCTGAAGGTCGAAGGGTCAAAGAAAGGCAAGGTCACGGTACCTGTAAGGACATAGTCGTCAGAGGAAGATGACGAGTCTGTGGCTTGCTCCTCAAGCTTAGACATGCCCGGCGGAGAGTTCTCCCTACTCTGTAAGCAATTCAATTGATTATTGAACAAGAAAAAGCAGAGGAGAGGTCAATCCTCCTCATCAGATCACAGATGATTGAGACGTGATGGTGAACATCACAAGAAGAGTTACAATAATGACAGGTATACATCTAAACCGAACAAACATTCTTCGACTGATATCATTTGTTATTGCTGTAAAAAGCCAGGGCATGTGATTGCTGAGTGCCCATTCAAAAGTAAGAAGGAGGAAAAGAAATTTTTGGCTAAAAAGTCAAAAACTCTGAGCGATAGCGACTCCGACGAGTCAAGCTCAGATGAAGAAGCCTACTTAGGTCTAATAGCTCAGATCGATGAGGAAAACTACGACACCCCATATGAGGGAAAGGTAAATTCTCATACTCCTCTTTCTGAATCTGAGACGGATTCTATTGCGGATGAAGGCAACTCCTCGGAGGAAGACTCTGCTATATTAGTTCAGTACAAAGCCTTATTGAAGGGATTTTGATGGATAATTTTCTTTATATTGTTTTGCTGAAGCGCAATTCCAACAATAAATTGATAAGGCAAGTATACCTATCATTTTAAAGTATAGGATCAAGTGCCGTATTAGATTCGGGGTTGTCAAGCACTTGTACTCACAAAGTAGAGTTGTTATTTTATCTAACGGAAATTTTTGGTTTGACAAGTGAAGTAAAGAAAACTTCGACTAAAGAGAAAATTGATGATTAGAGAACTAGCACTTGATCTAGAATCCCTTTGGACTAAAATAAACTTCTTAAATGAATAAACTGCAAACTTCTAAATTATATACTTTGATCGTGGAGGTTCCCAAAATATGATAGAACCTCTCTCGAGAGAACTATCAACTAACCTTAGGTTGATCGATTAAGACCCCTCGGCCAGTCAAAACCCCTAAGCTTGCTGTAGGCGGTGAACCCCTCTACTGGATTTGATTCCAGTCTAGAAGATTTATATCACCCTCTCTCGAGGAGTGGATGAAACTCTTTCTATCTTTGAGTGATCTCCTCATTCGCATGGATCTCTTGATCACTAGCACACGGATCTTAGATTGAGAAACATATTCGCGATATATGAATTTGAAGCAATTAGAATCAAAGATAAATCGAAGCAAAATAATATAGAGAGCTTGCTAATTTCTATAAGAACAAAGCAAAGTTTATTTTATTTTAAAGTTCATCATGATCAAGTGCTAATTGGAATTTAGCTACTTATCATGATGGGGAGAATACATATGGCAAATGAGAGAGACATGATTGGTAAAAGAAAAGTACTTGAATTGAAAATACTTGAACGAGAACTATAACTTGAAACGAAATTCAAAAGCAACAACTAGAAATGAGAATTACAACAAAACAGTGTAGAATTACAGAAATTGGACTCCAAAACCCTCCCCCTAGAATCTGGACATGGCAGCAATTTATAGTTGAAAATGTTAGGGAGACATTCCCCTAGGTCGCGCCCATGACCTAGGGCGTGTAATGTACAGAAACAGTGGCTTGATTAACCGAGAACGTTCGGGAGAAAAACTGCCAAACTTCATAAATCTGTTGATCACGCCCCTAGGTCACGCCCGTGACCTAGAAATGTCTTGGCTTGATCTGCAAATGGCGGGAAATGGCTTGAGCTGGAGTTAATTTGACGGTTTAGAGGAGGTCACGCCCCATGGGGTGTGTAATAACAATCCGACGTGTCATGATTCCAGCACGGCAGGAGAGTCACGACCCGTGACATAGGTCACGCCCCCTGTTCATGCCCGTGACTAGTGGGCATGTAATATTAAACTAACGTGGACTTGGTTCTGGTGTTCTCAATGGTCACGGCCCGTGGCTGAGGTCACGCCCGTGACTAGGGGGCATGTACTTGACAATTTTCCAAAACAGCCGCAAATTTTCTTCTGGTTAAAACATTGAGCCCAAAAATGCTATCAGCAGCCCAGATTTACCTGAAAAAGAAAAATAAATAAATTAAGGAGAATATTTTAATAATTAAGACAAATATTGATTGATTAATAAATTAAAAACTAACTAAAAACTAAGATAAAAATAGATTTATCAAATACCCCTATACTTACTCGTTTGCTAGTCCCGAGCAAACAAATTTTCATAGGAGTAGAAAAATTTAAATACTAGAAAAGAAATTTGAACCTAAGGAGTAAAAATGCGAAGTCTTACGCCTAAGCGTGTAGAAATCCAAGTAGGAAAAACTATTCAACACATAGATTAGCTTATAATTTTCAATAATGCGTTACAACATATTGTTTTTACTTTTAAATTGAAAATTTGGTAAATCCTAAAATGTTATTTAGGGAGCGGGTAGTGTGCTTACTAAGATCAATATTACGCAAAATCAAATTTTGAGATAGCCTTCAAAGAAATCCATCAATGACGATGGCCATAGGCTTGCCATTTCACACTCTCGCCACGGCACTAGTTTAACTCATAAGCATGAATAATAGGACTTAATTAGGTTGAAAAGTGGGCTTAGGTTTTATTTGGTGAGGAAAAACAAAGATAAACATGACGGCTAGTCACACCCAAATAAAAAGTGAGCTCGCACAAAATAATCTAAGCAGTCATGGCATTGTAAGAGCATAGCCAATTCCTAATCTTTTTTTCATTTTTTTTTTCATTTGATTTTTTTATCATCATTTTTTTTCATAAAATACAAGAGAAAGTTCACCAAAATAATAAAAGACAACAAATACTCACAAAATCTTTTCAAATAACTATTTTTGAGCACAGACTTAGGTGTGTGATTAGGTTGCTTTTTGGTCCTTGGTGAAGAGCTTGGTGAAGCTGAAACAAAAAGTAATGTAAAAGGCTCAAAGTGGCTTAACAAAGATAAAATGTTAGGTGCGGGTGCAAAAGCTCAAACGGGCCAATGAAATGCCTATATCATATTCCTACGAATGAATTTAACTTATGCAAATGTTTTGAGAATCGCTAGAGGGCAAGTTCTAGACATCCAGAAAGAATATCCTTCCGTTCAAATTGCGTAATAATTCTCTAATAAGCTTCTACATACTCACTTAAATTATTTTTTGATTCTACCAGTTTCAGGGTAAAAGTAAAACAAAAATTATTTTCACATAGTTTAGAAAAACATAAATCTAATTGTATGCTGAATAGTTAATTCAACATGAGATCCTACAAATGTGTGCGCTTACCTAGGAACAGTACATGAGTCAACAATTTTACTCCAAAATTCAAAATCGAATGAAGTATAAAAATTCCCTACAATACTATGCAAAAGTAAATTTACTAAGGATTTTGCATATGAGAAAATATAAAGATATTGATTCCCAAAATAAAATAAAATAAAACTTTTTTTTAATATTTTCTTTTCTTTTTAAATATTTTCTTTACAATTATTTTTTTTGGGTGTTGCTCAGCAATAAACTTGGTGTGAAATACCCTCCCCCAATACTTAAAAGAAAACAGTGTCCCCAATGTTGTAAATATAGAAAAAACAAGTAAAGAGAGAAGAAACTTCCCTGAGTGGAGGTCAAATCCGCACCAAGTAGTCCTGATGAAGCAAAACACGCAATTTTTATACTTTTTTATAAAATGATAAAGAGACATGAAAGCAGGAAAAATATAAAGACAGATACAGATACAAAAGATAAAACAAAAGAGGCCTAATCCTCATCACTGCCATCCCTACTCGGTGGATAGTGAGTCCGCAAAACCCCAAACTCCCTCAAAATGCGATCCATCGAAGAGTCCTGACGCTACTCAAGTGCGATAAATCGACTATCAAAATGTGCAAACCGAGCATCAAAACGGGTCTCCATCTGCTCAAGCTGAGTACGGAGAGACCCAAACTGTCGATCCCAATAAGTCATCCGGGAAGACTGCGGCGGCGGTGGGGGTGGAGAATGAGTAGCACCATGTTGATCAGTATCGAGATCAAAATCTCCACCGCCAACCGTCGGTGGCATAGCCTCGTACTCACCATCGCGTCGTCGAGCTAAGCCTAGGGCTTGGAGATTCTGAAACTGGATGGAAATCGGCATCTGAACGGAGCACATTTGCTGAAGAGAATCCCAGACCCCAGCTGCTTGGCGAGATAGGTGATGAAGTGCCCGCCGTGGATAGCTCCCAACCTCACATTTTCTGTCTGATGTCGAAAGAAGATAGCGAGCAAGTGGTCGAGGTTAAGTGGTACCCGATGGTACATACTATATAAACATAGTAAATCCTACCTGGTAACCACACCATGGCTGTCGTCGCGGCCGGTGAGAGTGAAGGTAAGGAGGTTGTGGAGAATACGAAAGGCGGGAGAGATGAGGTGGCTACCTTTGGATCGTTTGGGAGTGTAAGGGGAGATATCGTCGCTGATTTCCAACCAAAATTGGAGAAGATTGAAGTCAGTGGGGATTGTCGGAGCATGCGTTTCGCACTCTTCCGGTTTGATAATAACAAAGTCCCATTTGTATTTGATTCTATTTTTATTAATGGTGTGCAGGTAACAGGTATGAGATGTTCACAATTCTGAATGGAGCTCAATTTGACTGAATGAAGAATTTTGATGTCGGAATTTTCCGACAGCTAATGTCGCCCAGGTGACAGCAGAGAAGTTACAACAACTGCCCGCACGACAGCACGATGAACAGCAGTTTTGTGCTATCGGAATTCCAACAGCGATGTCGCCCAGGCGACAGCACGGAAGTTACAGCAACTGCCCGCACGACAGCACTACGAGCGGCAGTTTAGCGCTGTCGGAATTCAGACAGTGATGTCGCCCAGGCGACAGTGAAAATCTATATATTGGCTCGTTTTTGTTCGTGCATTCCAAGCATTGAGAATTTCAAGTCCCTTCCTGAGTGCATAAGAACCAGAGAGCTCCAGAACCTCATGAACTCCCATTTGTGCTTAGAAGGTTTGATATTGAAGACGAGATCGGATGCGCTTCTACATCAACGATCATCTCGAGGCTTCAACCTTCCTTTCAGAGATCTGAATTTCTAGGGAGCTGTTCTTTTCATTTTGTATTTTCATTTATATACATTTCACTTTGTATTGGTAGGGAAATCGTCTCCTTGTGCGTGACGTCTAAGTCCTTGCGTGGCTTAGGGGAAAATCGCTTCCTTATGTGGAGCATCCAAGTCCTTGCGTGGCTTGGTGGGAAATTATGGCCTTGTGTGCTACGTCTAGATCTTGGGAAGATCTAGAGGATAGGCTTGGGCTTGGTCTAGGGAGAGACAAGTGATAGCCTTCCGATCCTTGGGAGAAGGATTGGTAAACACAAATTGTAAAAGGTTTATTATCATATTTGTGCCTTGATCTTAAGCATTGTTAAGATCATATTATTTGTATGTGAATTTCATGATTATAAAATTATGACATTTTCTTTAATTGCAAATATGGTTGCTTAATCTTTAACTTAGAAATTTGTGTTTGAATTAATTTAAAAATTACATTGGTTTGAAATTTTTATAAGTAATTTCTAGAAAAGTAAAATTTGTTTTAAAATTCTTAAGTAAAAAATTGTATTTTTTATAAGGCCCTTATTCACCCCCCCCCCCTCTAAGGGCGCCACAAGATCCAACACGTGGTATCAGAGCGAGGTTACTCCAAAATAGTTTTACCACCAGGAGTAATGGCGCACAACGATCATGCATTCATTGAGGGGCAAGGAATTAGTAGGCCACCACTTTTTACGGGCACAGACTATAACTATTGGAAAACCCGAATGCGGTGTTTTCTAATAGCTCTCGACATGGAAGTTTGGAATATGGTCGAGACGAGTTATACTTCCCCAACATATGATGTAGGAAATGTAACAATGGACAAACCCAAAGACAAGTGGGATGACAATGATAAATTAGAATGTAAAAACAATGCAAAAGCCATGAATGCTTTATTTTGCGCACTAGATCGCACTAAATTTAATAGAGTTTGTGCTTGTGATACTGCATATGAAATTTGGAATCTTTTAGAAATCACTCATGAAGGTACTTCGCAGGTAAAGGATTCAAAGCTATTTCAACTGGAGTCAGAATTCAAAAGATTCAAAATGGAGGTGGATGAAGAAATTGATACAATGTACACACGATTCACTAAAATTGTGAACGATTCAAAGGTGCTGGGTAAGGTTTTCTCCAATGGAGATTTAGTAAGGAAAATCTTAAGATCACTTCCCCCGAAGTTCAATCCTAAAGTGACTGCAATCTCTGAGTCACATGATCTTAAGAACTTACAATTGGAGAGCCTCATTGGAAATCTAAAAACTCATGAGGTGGAGTTGAAAATCCAAAGCCAAGAGTATAATTTGGATCCCAAAAAGAAGAGCTTGGCGTTGAAATCAAGAAGGGAAGTTGTGACTGAATCTGAAGAAAGTGAGGAAGATGAGGAAGGACTATTTGTGAGGAACTTTAAAAAGTTTATGAGAAATCCGGAGAGGAGAAATTCACTTAAAAGATTTTTCAAAAAGAACGATTTTGTCTACCAAAAAGGCAAAGGAAAAATTGGAGAATGAAGAGGAGCGTCCGCTACCGGAATGCTACCATTGCAAGAAGATTGGTCATATCAGAAGCAAGTGCCCAAAGTATCTGAAAGAGCAAAAATCAAAGAGGCACGATAAAAGTTACAAGAAGAAAGTGTTAAAGGCAGAGACTTGGGATGATTCTTCGTCTGGTGAAGAAAGTGATTCCTCAACACAGGAGGAAGAGGAGGCAAATGTCTGCTTGATGGGGAAAGAAAATGCGTCATCTGATGACGATTGCAGTGTCCAAAGCGACACTGAGGTAACTCCTCCATCTTATGATGATTTATATTCTGAATTTATGAAAACATGCAAATTTTTGGATAAAAGCCTAAAGGAAATTGATTTTTTAAAGTCTGAAAATAAAGGTCTTTTAAAAGTGAACAAAAAATTATCAAATGAGTTGAAAATTATTGAGAAAGAGAAGGTAACTTGTCAAGAGTGTGATCACTCTTCGACAAGGATAAAAGAACTTTAAAATAATATTTCTAAGTTCGATCAAAAAATTGATCTACTTGTAAAAGAGAAAAAGGACTTAGAAAAAGTTGTTAAAACCTCTCATTCTCAATTAGAGAATTATAAGAAAAATGTTGCAAATAGATGTGGCATGATAGTAAAAGAAAATTCAATTTTAAAGTCCAAAGTAAATGAGTTGATCATGGCAATTGGAAAATTTGGTGTTGGAAAAAACTCTCTGGATATGATTTTAGCCAACCAATGCCATGGGACAGCAAAATTTGGGCTAGGATACATTTCTGGAAGCTCTGGAAGCTGTCGGAAATTTCCGACAGCTGATGTCGGAACCAGCGACAGCTCCAAGTTCAGAAAACCTATTTTTCAAAATGAAAATTTTTCTAAGTCCACACATAAAGATGTTTCCACCAGCAAGAGTCCAGAGAAACCATTGAAAAATGGTTCCTCACCATTCATTGTATGTGCCAAATGTCATCGATTTGGTCACATCTTGGGCTCATGTTGGAAGAAAGGAAAAGTTAATATCAAACAAATCTGGGTACCTAAGGCGTCCACCTATACAATGGGATCGACCACTTGGGTAACCAGATCTTTACTCTCATCATCTTTTTAGGTGTGCGTGCAGGCTAGGAACAAGGAAGACGTGTGGTATTTGGACTCTGGATGTTCAAAACACATGACGGGCGATAAATCAAAGTTCTTTAGCCTGGAGATGAAGAAAGGTGGAACAGTGACATTTGGAGATAATGGCAAGGGTAAAGTCAAAGGCATTGGAGTAGTAGGTAACGAAGAATTTAAAATTTCAAATGTTTTATATGTTAAAGGTTTGAAACATTATTTAATTTCTATTAGTCAACTATGTGATAAAAATCTAAATATTTTATTTGACTCTAGCTCAAACCTTTGCAAAATTATTGATTCTAAAACAAACGAAATCGTACTTACTGCACCAAGAATAAACAATGTTTATACAATCACTTTTCATGATTTATCTCATTCTACACTTAAATGATTTATTTCAAAGAATGATGAACTTGAATTATGGCATAGGAGACTAGGACATTCTAGTGCTAAACGCATAGTAAAGCTTTCTAAAAACAAAATAATAAAAGGTTTACCAAATTTGAATGGAAAGTTTTCTTCATTATGTTCACCATACCAAAAAGGAAAGTTTACAAAATCATCTTTTAAAAGCAAAAATATTATTTCTACTATTAGACCTTTACATTTATTACATATGGACTTGTTTGGTCCAATTACTACACAAAGTCTAGGAGGTAGAAATATATGTTTGTTATTATTGATGATTATTCTAGATTTTGTTGGACATTGTTTTTAAATTCAAAATCTGATGCTTTTGATGAATTTGTAAAACTAATTTCACGTATTCAAAATGAACTTGATTTAAAAGTAAAATGCATTAGATCAGATCATGGAGGAGAGTTTGATAATGAAAAATTTATTTCATATTGTAATGAATTAGGGATAAAACACGAATTTTCTGCTCCTCGCACACCACAACAAAATGGTGTAGTGGAGAGGAAAAATAGAACACTTCAAGAATTATGACGTACTATGCTTTGTGAATTTAAATTGCCAAAATATTTTTGGGCCGAAGCGGTTAGTACTGCATGCTATATTATTAATCGTGTCATGATTCGTCCAACATTACAATTAACTCCTTATGAAATTTATTTTCAAAGAAAACCAAATGTATCTTACTTTAAAGTTTTTGGTTGTAAATGCTTTATTTTGAATACAAAAGATAACTTAGGCAAATTTGATGAAAAATGTAATGAAGGAATTTTCATTGGTTATTCTTCAACTAGCAAGGCCTATAGAGTTTATAATAAACGTACTAAAGTGGTTGAAGAATCTATTCATATAAAATTTGATGAAAACACTTCTTGTGTAGAAATACTAAAGTTGCAGGTAATGAGAAAAATGAAGAAGATGTGGAACAAAATCTGAGGAAAAATGATGATGATGATGATGAAGAAAAAGTAGAGAAAGAAGAAGAAAAAGATGGTGAAGAAGAAGAAGAACAAGGATATGTACCTCCAACCGAGCTAAGGTTCTCAAAAGATCATCCGCAAGAATTTGTTATTGGAGAACCATTAAGTGGGGTACGTACACGTTCTAGTTTACATGAAAGTTTTTCAAATTTATGTTTTGTCTCAAATATAGAACCAAAAGATGTTGCCACCGCTTTAAATGATGAATCTTGGTTTCTAGCTATGAATGAAGAACTTAACCAATTTGAAAGAAATAAAGTTTGGATTCTTGTAGATAGACCTAGTGATCATCCTGTGGTAGGAGTCAAATGGATTTTCAAAAACAAATTAGATAGTGACTCTAGGGTCACTAGAAACAAAGCTAGGCTTGTAGCGAAAGGATATAATCAAATTGAAGGGGTAGATTTTGATGAAACATTTGCACTCGTAGCACGATTGGAAGCAGTTAGAATTTTTGTTGCATTTGATATTCATAAGAGATTTAAATTATTGCAAATGGATATTAAAATTGCATTTTTAAACGGGTTGATTAAAGAAGAAGTTTATGTTGAACAATCCCCAGGATTTATAAATGAAAAATTTCCTAATCACGTATATAGATTGTTAAAAGCTTTGTATGGTTTAAAACAAGCACCACGAGCATGGTATGATAGATTGACTATATATTTATTACAAAATGGTTTTAAAATGGGTGGTGTTGATTGTACACTCTTCATTAAGCAAGTAGATGATGATTTAATTGTTTTACAAATTTATGTTGATGATATTATTTTTGGAGCCACTAATGAAGAGTTGTGTAATTATGTTGTAAAAATGATGGAAAGTGAATTTGAGATGAGTATGGTAGGAGAATTAAAATATTTCTTAGGATTTCAAATTGTTCAAAAACATGATGGAGTTTTTATTAACCAATCAAAATATATTCATGATGTTTTAAAACGATTTGGATTTGAAAATCTAAAATAAGCAAATACTCCTATGAGTGTATCTTTAAAATTAGGAAAAGATGAAAATGGAATATCAATAGATCAAACTTTATATAGAGGCATGATAGGTTCACTTTTATATTTACTGGATATTATGTTTTCAGTTTGTTTATGTGTTATATTTCAAGCCGATCCCAAAGAATCACATTTAAAAGAGGTAAAAAGAATTTTTAGATATTTAATTGGCACATCTAAACTTGGTTTGTGGTATCCTCATAGCGATGATTTTACTCTTTTTGGCAATTCTGATTCTGATTATGCCGGTTGTTCACTAGATAGGAAAAGCACTAGTGGCACTTGTCACTTTTTAGGCCCTTCACTCATTTCGTGGTCGAGTAGGAAACAGAATTTTGTTGCCCTCTCAGCCACCGAGGCCGAATACATCGCACTTGGTAGTTGTTGTGCACAAGCTCTTTGGATGAAACAAACTTTAGAAGACTTTAACATTAAACAACAAACAATAGAGCTATGATGCGATAACAAAAGTGCAATTGATTTAACTTACAACCCGGTTCATCACTCTAGGTCTAAACATATTGACGTTAGGCATCATTTTATAAGAGACCATATTAAAAATAATCAGATTAAAATTTCATTTATAGGCACAGATAATCAACTAGCAGATATATTCACTAAACCGTTACCGGATTCCCATTTTTCTATGCTTAGGCTAGAATTGGGAATCCTAGACATTTCACAATGATTATATCACTACTTATGACCTATAAAATTAAAAATGTCACAAAACCTATACACTTTAAAAAGAAACACTAAATTTTAAATCAAACCATAGAATTTGTATGACTTAAGAAAAATTCTCACATCATTAATATTACATAAAAATTGTTCCAGAAAAACAGTAGAAATCAATATAAGATTAAGTTCATTAACAGAAAATGAAATCTAAGCAAGTTCACTGTCGCCTAGGCGACAGTGGATGTCGGAAAATAATGATATCAGTCAGAAGCAGCAACCTGCTGGAAACTACTCAGAATCATCATATCCAGCCCCACTACTTTCTAGACAGTCTTCTGAAGTTCCACATCTTACGGCCTTTCCACGTCAAGTCCGCCTTACCGATTGGCGAGGCGGTTCTTCATCTGGGACTTCCCATTCGGCCGCTTCTTCAGGAGTAGGCTTTAACTTTAGACCCTTCACCAGAAATTTCATAAACTTCTGCATTCTACTGCGATCTTTCTTCACTTCTTTCTTGTGTTCCTCAAATGAATCACGAAGATCATCTATAGACTCTCGTAGTGATCCTCCCCTAGGAATTGTAGGCTCTCTAATCTCTATTCCAGGATGAGGCTTTTTATGAGATTTCTTAACCTTCATGGTACCCGTATAGTATATTTCAGGAACACAATCATCTAAGTATGCATCTTGACCTATCCATTCATACTTCTTATATAGAATACGTTGAATTATAGCCCCCATTGGCAAAGTATGAATCTTCACCCATTTTGGATGTTTTAATCTAAAAGCATACCGAATCTGGGCAAGGATGAGGTCGGCTACATCAAAGGGTTCCTCCTCCATAATAAAATATGTAATCAGCGTCAACTGTGGTGTAATACTCCTTGTATCTCCACTTTTTAACATAATTGAGTTTCTCAATATGTCTTGGACTAAATAGGCATCAGGAGTGAGTGAAGAAACTTCAGTGATTAGGGTCTTCTTTTGACTTCCATGTAAACTCATGTTTACAAGAGTCCAATCTCTATCCTTTCTATAGCTCTCTACTATATCTGGCATATGATCACTCATAAGTAGACCAAATTCATCTCTAAGATCAACATGTATTATTTCCACTTGTTGCCCTTAGATTCTCGGTCTCACTCCCCCATCCAATTCAGTGTAACTCGGGTCTTCCAAATGATTATAAAATTCTCGGATCAAGAAAGATGAGAACATATCTACTGAGATTACTGATATTATACCTGCATTAGCAAGATGAGTATAGATATGATCGTGCTTAGGAGAGTCAAATTCTACATATTTTGAAACTCCAATTATCGCTTTCTCAATCCCCGGATATACTTGATAAGAACTATGCGCATCTTCAGACATACTCTTACGTGCCTTAGAACTGGAAGCCATTCTGCAAACATAACAAAACAAAAGTAAGTTAAACAAGTTCTGTGCACTGGGACAATGTCGCCCAGGCGACATTGACTATCGAAAAATTCCGACAGTACTCTAGTGAACCTTTTTATAAAAAATTTCAACTAGACTTCCAGATCTACTCAAAATCAAGCTATATTTCTATTAAAAAAAAAAATTTTCTAGAACAAAACTACATCTTATCACATATTCTTTACTATTCATCTTCTTCAACCTTCAAAAGGAAAATCTTCAGTTTTTGAAATTAAACCATGTAAAAAATACAAAACTTAAACCCCAAAAATCACAAAATCCAAACATATTTCACCAAGATCCAACAAGATCCACTTGATTTACACTAGATCTACACCTTTAATACACAAAACTTCAAAGATCTACACCATTCATCAAAAGTAAAATGAAAATCACATTTTCTTCTATACTTTCAAAAATCACAAATCTCTAAAAAATTTGGAGTCAAAAACTTACAAATCAAACAAAAATACCTTAGATCTAGGGTTGTCGCCGAACTCCGACAGTTTCCTCTCGCCTTTCTGTCCAGAAAATGATGTACAATAGGGTTTGACTCGGTTTTAAGCCGTATTTATATTTTTAGCTGTCGCCCAGGCGACAGTGACTGTCGGAAATTTCCGACAGCTCCCGATTTGCTTAACCTTCCGTTTTGGTCCCTGTGATGCTTTACAATAATTATATGTCATTATTAATGCTACAACTCATGAAATGATGCCAAACCATGTGCTTTTTATTTTTTAAAAATGGCTATTTACATGATTATATGATTTCATTTCCACTCTATCATCGTATTGACACTCCTACTAAGTTGTTTAGACTATTGGAAATTGTTTTCGCATGCCTCTAAGTATGAGAAATTGTTTATATATAATAATGAACTATCACGTTCACTTCTTTTGATCCATACATATGTCTTTCTATTTAATATATACATGAATCATATTTGCTTTAACATAATACAATGGCACTTCATAAATACTACTTTCAACCTTGATTTGTTAGCACAACCAAATAAATACCATCTTTTGTGATTCAAGTGAATTCGGAGATCCTTGGTCAATTAAAAATAAAATTATAAATATCTCAAAATTAAGATATCACAAAATATGTGATCAACAAAAAAGTTTAAATTGAGGACAAGGATACTCCACCAAGCACTACTTACCCTCCTGATAAGTCTTAATAAGCATTGTGAGGTTGAGCACCTTGGAAAGAATTGTAAAGTGTCTTGTGCAAAAGAAAAAATGGTATTCTATTCTTATTGTGCTATATCTTCAAGTTCAAAGTTGTCTTTATATGCTTATATTATGTTTTCTATTCCAATGATCATGTAAATTAAATAATTTCATATGTTTGATCAAAACATCACTTCTACACATCATTATATTATATAAACATTCTTCTCATGAGAATTGGACTGAAAAGATTCCAAATTTCTATACACAATTGTGTCTTTCTATGATACTTTAAAATGACATTAATCAAGTTTAAGTTATTTTGTTTTATTCTACTACTTCATATGGCTATACCATCTATTCATGAGTTTATTCAATATTATGGCATATTACTATTATTTCAAGACATTCAATCATTTTCAACACAAGTGCTTCCGCTTACTCTTATTTTCTACATCCTATCTCTTCCCTTAAGAACTACTCATTTATTTCCTATTACCTTTTGCTAATACCAAAAGGGGGAGAATTATAAGTACATTCAAGAAATCAAAGAACTATTACACCTAAATATTCCACCTAAACAATACATCATTTTAATTTACTATAACATTTAGGGGGAGCATTCATTTAGGGGGAGCATTCATCTAGGGGGAGATTACATTTAAGAGGAATATATTATGTTATTTTTGTGCACACACTATATGTTAAAATCAACAACTTAAATAGACGTGATTTCTTTTTATACGGATTTGTTATTATCAAAAGGGGGAGATTGTTGGAGCATGTGTTTCGCACTCTTCCGGTTTGATAATAAAAAGTCCCATTTGTATTTGATTCTTTTTTTATTAATGGTGTGCAGGTAACAGGTATGAGATGTTCACAATTCTGAATGGAGCTCAATTTGACTGAATGAAGAATTTTGATGTCGGAATTTTTCGACAGCTAATGTCGCCCAGGCGACAGCAGAGAAGTTACAACAACTGCTTGCACGACAGCACGACGAACAACAGTTTTGCGATATCAAAATTCCGACAGTGATGTCACCCAGGCGACAGCACGGAAGTTACAGCAACTGCCCGCACGACAGCACTACGAGCGGCAGTTTAGCGCTGTCGGAATTCCGACAGTGATGTCGCCCAGGCGATAGTGAAAATCTATATATTGGCTCATTTCTGTTCGTGCATTCCAAGCATTGAGAATTTCAAGTCCCTTCCTGAGTGCATACGAACCAGAGAGCTCCAGAACCTCATGAACTCCCATTTGTGCTTAGAAGGTTTGATATTGAAGACGAGATCGGACACGCTTCTACATCAACGATCATCTCGAGGCTTCAACCTTCCTTTCAGAGATCTGAATTTCTAGGGAGTTGTTCTTTTCATTTTGTATTTTCATTTATATACATTTCACTTTGTATTGGTAGGGAAATCGTCTCCTTGTGCGTGACGTCTAAGTCCTTGCGTGGCTTAGGGGAAAATCGCTTCCTTGTGTGGAGCGTCCAAGTCCTTGCGTGGCTTGGTGGGAAATCGTGGCCTTGTGTGCTACGTCTAGATCTTGGGATGATCTAGAGGATAGGCTTGGGCTTGGTCTAGGGAGAGATAAGTGATAGCCTTCCGATCCTTGGGAGAAGGATTGGTAAACACAATTTGTAAAAGGTTTATTATCATATTTGTGCCTTGATCTTAAGCATTGTTAAGACCATATTATTTGTATGTGAATTTCATGATTATAAAATTATGACTTTTTCTTTAATTGCAAATATGGTTGCTTAATCTTTAACTTAGAAATTTGTGTTTGAATTAATTTAAAAATTACATTGGTTTGAAATTTTTATAAGTAATTTCTAGAAAAGTAAAATTTGTTGTAAAATTCTTAAGTAAAAAATCGTTTTTTTATAAGGCCCTTATTCACCCACCCCCCCCCCCCTAAGGGCGCCACAAGATCCAACAGGGATGTCCGCACAAAGATCGGCGTAGGCAGGAGAAAGAGAAAATGCCTTATCGCAAAAACCCATAAGATTATTGAGTTGATGGATTGAAGGTTGATGTGAAGCATCGCCCAATCGAAAGGCGATGACGTCATCATTCCCAACCCACCGGAACTCAAAAGAGGCTAAGAACTCAATAGTGAGTTCGAAGTAAGCGGCCTCGGAGATGGAGAAAAGATTATTCCATCTGGGGGTGGATAGAAAGTTCCTCACCAACTCAGCCGCTCTGAAAGATGCAAGGATGCCCCAGTCCAGGATACGGAAGACGCCAAAGGGTTTGGCGCCCAACCAGTTGCTCCATTCTTGTTGGGTGGGGTTGTCAAAAAGAAGCATAGCTTTCACAGCGGCGGGGTCCGTGGGGTGCTTAGAGGAAGAAGCGGTGGAACGAGCGTGATGGTGAGGCATTGTGAGAATTTTGGCTCAAGGGGAGAAAGAAATAGACAAGAGAAAGGAGGAGTGGTGTAGAAGAAAAGTGAAGAAGAAACCATTAAATAGGAAAAAAAGGAGTCACACCCCCCCCCCCCCCCCATAACACCCTTGACTAGGGGGTATGTAATAATAATGACAAAAAAGTGCTAGCTCGTGAGGGGGACTGTCGGGAGTTGGAAAAGAGAAGAAGAAACCATTAAATAGGAAAAAAAGGAGTCACGCGCGTGACTCTAGGACGTGTAACTAGAAGGAATCTGAGGATCTTATCTTGCGGAATGGGACCCGCCAAAGGTCACGCCTGTGTTTTTGGGGCGTGTAATAGCAGGTCACGGGCGTGACTCAGAAAAATACAGCTGAACCGAGATGGAAGAGTTCCGTCATGGTCACACCGTGACAGTGGAATTGTCACGCCCGTGATAAGGACGGGAGACGGACCCACCTCATTCACAAAAAGGGTCCATCATCCAAAACCAACTTCTAGACAGGCCAAGCCACCTAGACACGCTCGTGAGCCCGTGCATTAGGGGCGTGTAAGTGATTTTTTTTTTCATTTTTTTTTGTAAAACAAAACATAAAAACACGATAGTAACAATAAAAACATAAAATACCGACTTGTAGAGCGGAGTTTCGTGTACGTGTGAGCATCCATTATTTCGCAAATCTCCTCCAAACCTATAAAACCCTCAAAATAGAATAATAAAAATAATAACATTTTTTTTTGTTTTTTTTTGTTTTTATATGTTTTTTTAAACAAAAATAAAAATACTTAAATAAAAAAAAATTAAACGAAAGAAAAAAAATAAAATAAAAACATGGGTTGCCTCCCAAGAGCGCTGTGGTTACGGTAGTTGAGCTCGACCATGGTGGCACGTCGATTTAGGTGTTTGAAAGGAGAATCTCCTCTCGGTGCTCATGAAGATTATCGCCGAAGAAAAATAATTTCAACCGGTGTCCATTCACTTTAAATTCACCTTTTTTGGGATGCATTATTGAAACGGTCCCGTAGGGCCAAACCACTTTGACGATAAAGGGGACGGACCAACGGGACTTAAGTGTTCCCGGAAAAAGACGTAAACACGAGTTATAGATGAGAACTTGGTCTCTCGGTCGAAAAACTTTAGGATGCCTAAGTTTCTTATCATGATAAAATTTAGTGCGCTCCTTGTATAATTTATTACTTTCGTAGGCAAAGGAACGGCACTCATCGAGCTCGTTAAGTTGGAACTTGCGGAGCTCAGAAGAAATATTTTTATCTAGATTAAGAAATTTAAGCGCCCAAAAGGCGCGATGCTCAAGCTCGACCGGTAAATGACATGCTTTCCCATAAACCAATTGATACAGCGTACAACTGATGGAGGTCTTGTACGCGGTCCGATAGGCCCATAAAGCATCATCGAGTTTAAGCGACCAATCCTTCCTATTGGTGGAAACAATTTTTTCTAAAATTCATTTTAATTCACGGTTAACCACTTCTACTTGGCCACTTGTTTAAGGGTGATAGGGGTTGGCCATCCTATGTGTAACGCCATATTTAGATAAAACTTTAGTGAATTGGACGTTACAAAAATGAGTTCCCCTATCGTTAATTATCGCCCGCGGTGCTCCAAATCGTGAAAAATGTTTTTTGAGAAATTTGGTCACGACTCTGGCATCATTGGTGGGAAGGGATTGCGCCTCCGCCCACCTAGACACGTAATCGACCGCTACCAAAATATATCGATTTCCAAAAGAAACTGGTAGCGAGCCGACAAAATCGATCACCCATAAATCAAAAACCTCAATTTCTAGAATAGATTTTAAAGGCATTTCATCAAGGCGAGAGATATTACCTGAGCATTGGCATTGTTCACAACGACTTACATGTGCGTCAGCATCTTTGAAGATGCTCGGCCAATAGAAGCCCGCTTCAAGTACCTTCTGTGCCGTCCGATTTGCTTTATAATGTCCACTGGCGGGTCCCTCATGGCAATGCTTTAGAATTTGAGCGCCCTCCTCATGAGATACACACCTCCGCACCACTTGGTCCGCACAAACCCTAAACCCTAAACCCTAAACCCTAAACCCTAAACCCTAAAACTCTGAACCCTGAACCCTAAAACCTAAAACCCTAAACCCTAAAACCCAAAACCCTTTGTGAGGCCCCTATTCAGACCTCACATGAAATATGTATCAAAACATATTTTCATATCATTCATGCCAGGATGTTCTAGAAGTAAGCATAGTGAATACAAAATAAAACACATAATAAAAACTTTTCTTAAACTTTTACTCATACCTTAGCTTGATCTTTATTTTTCTTTTCTTCTTTGAACCACTTTGATTTCTTAAGGGTCTTCAGGAAATGCACATCCTCCTAAAAATATATGAAGTCAACGGGTTTAGTCATAACGAATATGATTAAGCGAGTAACATACCTCTTTAACTGTTGTACATGCAACCAAGAAACATCAGTATCAATATGCATAAGTTTTATATGGCAGTATCGAAAGAAACATCTGTATTAATATGTATTCAATTCATTAGGTTCATCAAGTTCTTTTCAGCGAATGATCTATTCTTATGTTCTTTCAGGTTCGTTTCATCGACTATTCTTTTTTTAATCATTCAAGTTCATATTCTTTCATACTCATACTCGTTCTTTGATATGATTTACGTTTCAAAATTCATTCATGTGATATATTCATTTCGTTTCTTCATAATTTCTATTAATATTCGATCTTCATTCATTCTTTTTGTTCTTAACTGTCGTTTCATTTCTTTTATTCGCAATCTTTTCATCAATTTCAGATTCTTTCAGACGTAACTTATTCACTTCATTTTCCATCATCAATCTGTAGATTTCTCATAATCAATTCAGATTCCTCGTTTATCTTTAGCTTTATTAAATTAGGAAATCATAAGGGTTGCTGTCGATTATCCCTTCTTGGTCTTCAACGACCTCTTGGCCTTCAATGACCTCTGGCCTTCAATGGCCTCTGGCCTTCAACGGCCTCTTCCATAGGGTATTCACACACCCCCTACGGACTGGGTTAACCCTTATCATTTTCGATGCATCGATGCATATTATCTTTTATTCAACTTTTATCTTTTCTTGTTGTTCTTATTCACGTGCATAATTTCAATCTTCATATTCAATCTTCGTATATTCAAACATTCTCTCAGAATTTACTTCGTCGCTTAATTCATGTTCTTTCTGATTCAACCTTTTCTAGAAATTCTCATATTAATCTGTGATTCATAAATGTGAGCTATTTCAATTTCATGTTCATGCACAATCACTAAAATACTTTCAGTATAAGAATCTAATCATGTGTATATTCAAAATACTTCAAAGCAATGCATAATTAAAGACATAAGTACTCACTTTGTTTTCTTCGTTCTTTAAATTCTCGTCAAAATTCGCATTTGTCATATTCTTTTCGTTAATGATATCTGTTAATAAACGAAATCAAAATTCTAGTAATTTATCTAGGAGGAAATCGAGTAACTAAAAATATATTCAATTTCATTGAAAACTCAACCCCATAAATCTTCTAGCATTTTCAGCTACTTATCAACCAATAAATCGATTCCCAAAAACATGTTATTTGCAACTCACTCATAAATTCTTTCCAATTTACACCTCCAAACCAGACGTCATGAACGCTATCATAACACCTAAAGCCGGCCAACTGGTAAAGCAAAGCAACTCAAAACTGCAATTCAGCTGGGCTGCCAATTCAATAACAACAGCCATCAGTTTTCCCCCATTAATTCAGCCCATATAGGAGCAAATTCAGCCTACAAACCTTCAAAAAATAGCACACCCAATTCCTTTCCACAAAGGCACATCCCAATCCTCTCCAATAGGAATTAACACAACCAAAGAAACCAAAAATAGCTACAGCCATCCCTATGAAACTGTATTCAATCCCAAAACCCAAAACCCTAACTTGCACTTGCAGAAAATCTGAAGAAAAGGAGGAGAGGAAGAAGAAGATCGTACAATGGGAGAGAAAGTGAAAGGACTGGACCTTTCCCAGCAGTGATGAAATCGTCATTTGGAAGAGAGGGAGTCCTTACGCAATTGGGCCGATTTAGCGGGGGGAAAATATTTCGTAAGAAATTGTTCCGTCATTTGAGCCCAAGTGGTGATAGATCCTCTTGGAAGAGAATTGAGCCACTGCTTAGCCTTATTACGCAAGGTGAAAGGAAAAAAGTCGAAGCCTTATTGTGTCATCGGATACCCCATTAATTTTGAATGTATCGCATATTTCTAGAAAATCAAAAATATGCGAGTTGGGATCCTCATCTTGAAGCCCATCAAATTGTACATATTGTACCATTTGAATGATGCTCGGCTTCAATTCAAAATTATTGTTCGCTATATCAGGTCGAAGAATACTTGAAGTGGTATCCTCCAGATTAGGTCGGGCATAATAGGACATAGTCCGTTGCGCGGCCGCATCCGGATTTGGATCACCCATATTAGAAGATGTAGAAGAGGAGGGAGAAGAAGATGAAGAAGAAGAAAGAGAAGAAAGAGTATTCGGAAAGGAAGTGTCACCTACGGATTCCTCAATCGGATCTTGAGAATTTGGTCGTTGGAATCTTAAGCGCCGCTTAATGGTTTGCTAGATTTCCGGATCCAATTCAAGAAGATCTGACGGATTCCTTCGGGTCATACACCAAAAAGGAAAAGCGAAAGCATAGAAATTTTATAATTAAAAATTTATAAAATAAAATTTCCTAGATTTCCCAAGGACTACCCAATGATGGGCTCGCAGGGTACTAGGCGGTCTTGTGGGATAAGAACCCATCACGGCCCTTTCGCAAGAAATTTTAATTATAAAAATTTAAAGTAAAATTTTACGCAATAAAATAGAAATAAAAATGATAAAATTAACAGAACTTTGCTTTCAAAATATCGACATAAAATAAATCCCCGGCAAAGGCGCCAAAAACTTGATGGATAATTTTCTTTATATTGTTTTGCTGAAGCGCAATTTCAACAATAAACCGATAAGGCAAGTATACCTATCGTTTTAAAGTATAGGATCAAGTGTCGTATTAGATTCGGGGCTGTCGAGTACTTGTACTCACAAAGTAGAGCTGTTATTTTATCTAACAGAAATTTTTGGTTTGACAAGTGATGTTAAAAAAAACTTCGACTAAAGAGAAAATTGATGATTAGAGAACTAGCACTTGATCTAGAATCCCTTTGGACTAAAATAAACTTCTTAAATGAATAAACTGCAAACTTCTAAATTATATACTTTGACCATGGAGGTTCCCAAAGTATGATAAACCTCTCTCGAGAGAACTATCAACTAACCTTAGGTTGATCAATTAAGACCCCTCATCCAGTCGAAACCCCTAAGCTTATTGTAGACAGTGAACCCCTCTACTGGATTTGATTCCAGTCTGGAAGATTTATATCACCCTCTCTCGAGGAGTGCATGAAACTCTTTTTATCTTTGAGTGATCTCCTCATTCGCATGGATCTCTCGATCACTAACACACAGATCTTAGATCAAGAAACATATTCATGACATATGAATTCGAAGCAATTAGAATCAAAGATAAATCGAAGCGAAATAATATAGAGAGCTTGTTAATTTCTATAAGAACAAAGCAAAGTTTTTTATTCCAAAGTTCATCATGATCAAGTGCTAATTGGAATTTAGCTACTCATCATGGGGAGAATACATATGGAAAATGAGAGAGACATGATTGGTAAAAGAAAAGTACTTGAATTGAAAATACTTTAATAAGAACTATAACTTGAAACGAAATTCAAAAGCAACAACTAGAAATGAGAATTACAACAAAACAGTGCAGAATTATAGAAATTGGACACCAAAACCCTCCCCCCTTGCATCTGGACATGGCAGCAATTGATAGTTGAAAATGTTGGGGAGACACATCCCTAGGTCACGCCCGTGACCTAGGGCGTGTAATGTACGGAAATGGTGGCTTGATTACCCGGGAACGTTCGGGAGAAAAACCGCCAAACTTCATAAATCTGTTGGTCACGCCCCAAGGTCACGCCTGTGACCTAGGCGTGTCTTGGCTTGATCTGCAAACGGCTTGAGCTGGAGTTAATTTGATGGTTTAGAGGAGGTCACGCCCCATGGTCACGCCCGTGGCAGTGGGGCGTGTAATAATAATCCGACGTGTCATGATTCCAGCATGGCAGGAGAGTCACGGCCCTTGACATAGGTCACGCCCCTGTTCACGCCCGTGATTAGTGGGCGTGTAATATTAAACTGATGTGGACTTGGTTCTGGCATTCTCAACTGTCACGGCCTGTGGCTGAGGTCACGCCCCTAGGTCATGCCCGTGACTAGGGGGCGTGTACTTGACAATTTTACAAAATAGCCGCAAATTTTCTTCTGGTTAAAACATTGAGCCCAAAAATGCTATCAGCAGCCCAGATTTACCTGAAAAGGAAAAATAAATAAATTAAGGAGAATATTTTAATAATTTTGACAAATATTGATTGATTAATAAATTAAAAACTAGCTACAAACTAAGATAAAAATAGAGTTATCAGATTTGACAAGTGCGGAAAGGTATTCAAATCTCAGACAAAGGAGATTGAGTCTCTCAGGTTCGTGGAATCGGACTTGAAAGAAGAAATTGAAAAAGTACTCCCCTTCAGAGATGAAGTACAAGTCTTGAAGGACGAACTCCTAAGCACTGCTGAACTATTAAAGCAAAAGGAGAAATCTATAACTGAGCTGGAAGGAAAGTTAGCGGTAGAGAGAAAGCTAGTGGAAAACTTCTCTAAACTAAAGATCTTCCTTCCTCTCATTGATGGCTTTTCTGCTCCTACAAAGGGTAGTGGTATCGTTCATCGGATCGAGAAAAGTAAGGCGGCTAAGAAAAGAGTTGTTAAGGGCAAGGTCAAGGCTGATCAGAGTCAACCTTCCTTCAGGAAGGTGGTGTTTCCTACAAACACATATGACTTTGAAACATCATATGGCCACCTCACGAGACCAACTCACGTTGAGTCCAGTGAGGGCAACCAAGGATGGAGCCATCCCCGAAGCTTCAGAATGACTACTTTCAAAGCACCTTACGAAGAGATAGTCCTCAAGCACTATGGTTCATTCGTGCATGGACCGTCTACAAAGAAAGCACCAAAGGTTAAAGCTGTTGCGACAAAACCACTTGAGAAGGAGCCCTGTGTATGTTGCAATCACGAGGCTTCTACCTCCATGTCGGTATCCCCTGCTAGACCCCCCCCCCCCCCCCCATTCAAAAAGTCAAGAAGGAGGGCAGGAGAAGGTACAATAGGTTCGATTGTTAGTGTTGTGGCAAAGTTGGTCATTTTGCCATGGATTTCTGGTTTATTCCAAGGAATACTAAAATTCCACTTGTTAACAATGCAAGGCCGACCACTCGCAATGTTAACAATTCAAGTGGAAGACGTCTATCAAAAAGCCAAGGACCCAAATCCTTTTGGGTTCCTAAGGGCAATTGATTATTGATTGCAGGTATGTCCAAAGGACAACAACATGCTAATATGGTATTTGGAAAGTAGTTGCTCTCGGCACATGACCGGGACAAGAAGCCTACTGCAAAACTTCACCCTAGTCAAGGATTGTCCAAAGGTTATCTTTGGTGGATCTGATCGGGGGATCATAAGAGGTTATGGTATGATTACCAACGGTATAGTCTCTTTCACAGATGTATCTTATGTTAAGGGATTACAATGTATTCTCATTAGCAAAAGTCAACTTTGTGACAAAGGCTATATGGTTGAGTTCTACAAGGATAAGTGTTTGATAAAGTCGTCTGATACATCAGAGAGTATTTTAACAGGCACTAGGAGTAGGAATATTTTCTGCTAAAATTTTCTCTGTTTAGATTCCTCTACATCAGTATGCTTTTTGGGAAAAGATAGTGCGTCTCTTTGTGATCAATGACACAAGAGATTAGCAGATATTAATTTTACAACTCTCAATATGTTATTTTCTCACAGTTTAGTGTGTGATGTACCTGATGTTAAGTGCATTAAAGAGATACCTTGTCATGCAAGCCAAATGGGCAAGCAGACTCGGGCTAACCTTAAAAGCATAATTAGCAAAGATTCTACCAGATGCTTTTATCTGCTCCATATGGATCTATTTGTTCCCATGCCAGTTAGGAGTTTAGGAGGTAAGGCTTATATTGGTGATTGTTGATGACTACTCACGTTTTGCTTGGGTATTCTTTCTAAAACATAAGTTAGATACTTTCGACTCTTTCACTAATTTTGTTAGGAAAAAACATAATGAATTAAACTGCTCCGTAGTCAAAATCAGAAGTGACCACGGAATAGAATTCAAATTTGGGGCTATGACAGAATTCTGTGAAAGCTTGGGTATCTTTCATGATTTTTTCTCTCCTCATACTCCACAACAAAATGGAGTTGCCGAGAGAAAGAATAGAACACTCATAGAGGCAAGTAGGACAATGTTGAATGATTCTTCTCTTCCGGAATATTTCTGGGCAGAAGTCATCAACACAGCTTGTCACGTGCAAAACAGAGCACTAATCAACAAGAACCATCATAAGACACCTTATGAACTTTTAAAGATCAGGAATTCAACTATATCTTATTTCAAAATCTTTGGCAGTAAATGTTTTGTGCTTAACAACGGGAAGTATTACAAAACTAAGTTTAATGAAAAGTGTTTTGAAGGTATTATCGTAGGCTATAGTATCCATAGTAAGGCATATAGGATTTTCTACAAGAAAATGATGGTCGTAGAAGAATCAATAAATGTTGTACTTGATGAGATGAGTATGATTCACAGCATCTCTTCCAGTATTTTTGTTGAAGATGCAGGTGCCAGTTTGAAACTGAAAGAACTGAACTTGGAAGAAGTCATCAAAGAGGATGCTCAAGGTACAGTCACGGTGAATGATCCAATCACACTTGAAGAAGAAGATCCTCAAGAAGTTGAAGATGTACCACAAGCAAAAGAACCTGCTATCCGAAATGATGCAAGAATTGTTGTGATCAGACATCAGAGATGTTGAAACCAGAGAACTGGTCTCGACGTTCGAAAGGGAGATGCAGCTAACCCTTACTTAACCCGAGCAAGACCCCTTGACTAGTCACTAAGAACCGATGAACCTTGCCCTTGAATAACACCTAAGTCCGCAAACGAACCCCTTAAGCTGCAGCGTGGAGGTCCTATCACACACCCGGAAGCTCACAAGGAACTTCCCCTCCCAAGCCAATGCTGAGCCTGGGCACCTTGGAGGGCACTAAGGATCACCTCACCGTCCACCTTCACTGACAAAAAGGGGGGAGGAGTAGTGCTTGCTTACAAGACTCACGCGAGGGATAGGGGGTAGAGACTCACCCTTCCCAAGGTGCCCATGGGGGTCTATTTATAGACTTCTCAAAATCGGGTTGTGGATAGCCAAAATTCTGCTATCCGTAGCTCAACCACGAAATTGGATGATTAAAACGAGAGGGGGGAGAGTGGAGGATGAGACGTCCACTCCCCCCCCCCCTTGCCAGGGGTCAGATGGGTGGACCAAGTGTTGGGAATATTGCCCTCAATATTCCTTTTATTTGAAGAGGCATCACTCTCAATGCTAAGTACAAAGTTGTATTTGATAAAGCTATATTTATTTAAGATATACAGTCTTAGGTAACTCAAGAGAAAGGGATGATCATGCCCTTAGTTCAGGAGAAAACAACTCCTGAGAAATGAAGAATTGTCTCAGCAGAACCGCTGAGACGTAGGATCAAATCCGCTGAGACGAGCTCACTGTCTCAGTGGATCCGCTGAGACGGGGAAGGAGCTGCAAATAGAAGAAACCGCTGAGAAGGCTGTCTGTCACAGTGGATCCGCTGAGACGGGAAAGGAGCTACAGATAGAAGAGATCTGCCATGTTCGTCGAACGCAGAGACAACAGAAGAAAGCGCTGAGACTTGGCGTGTTCGTCGAACTCAGAAGGCAGTTCGTCGAACGGAGACAGAAAGGAAGAAACAGCTGAGACTTGGCAAGATCGTCAAACTCAGAGTTGGGAAAGATCGTCGAACTCAGAGTATGGCAAGATCGTCGAACTCGGAGTATGGCAAGTTCGTCGAACGCAGAGTGCGAGTTCTGCCCGTGGCGCAAGCTGTAGAAAGGCAGTGTAGGGTCCACCAGTCTCTCAAATACTTGTCAGAAGGTCGGCTAAGAGCCGTTGAAGATCAGAGATGTATAAAAGAAGAAATTAGGGCACTTATGAATCGACTCAGTTGCGTGCCAAAAAGAAATCAACTATTCCATTGACGGGCGTAGCTCTCGTTTCTCTCCTCCTGCTCACTGAACAAGGAAGAAGAAACTGAGAGAGAAAGTTAGCTCCTTTACAAGAAGGAGCAAGGTGATCTTCCTTCCTTCATCTGAAGAGGAAGATCAGATAGTAGCTGCCATCAACATCACCAGCTACAAGGAAGCACAAGCTGTGCAGGAACTACAGGAGACTTCCTTCAACTGCTATCTGCTGTAGTAAGATATAAACTCACTTTTCTGTAGGGCAACTTGCCTGACTTTGTAGGACCATTTGGTCTGAGATTATAGGAACCTGTGGGTTCTGAGTTGTAGGTCTTTATAGCCTGAGTTGTACGGCTGAAGGCTTGAGTTTGTAGGATCTGTTGATCTGAGTTGTAGGGCTTTATTGCCTGAGCTGTAGGAGGAGGATTCCTCTGAGGAAGGACCTAGAAGGGGTCTGAGTTGTAGGATCAGTGGATGATCTGAGGTAGGGCTGTTTAGCCTGAGGTAGGGTTTGGGAAAACCTGAGAGATCTTGAGGGATCTGTGCTGTAAGCTCTTGGAGCCGAGTTTGGAGGAGTTAGCCATGTCTAACACACTGTTAGAAGGGTGAAGGGGGAAAGTGGACTACCCATAGGCACACTATCTTGGGGAACCACTATAAATACTTGTGTGTTTTCTGGTTGTGTGTGATTTCCTGCATAGAACAGTTTAACTGCTTATATAAAACAAGTAAAAATCAAAAAGCCTATTCACCCCCCCCCCTACGTAAATTAGATCATATACCTATAATCTTTCAAGTGGTATCAGAGGGAGGTTGGTCAAGAAAGACTTAACAGTCTGACCAGATACTACATAGGTATTGATTATTCTGAATCAAATGGCTTCAAGTGGAGTTCAGAAGGAAATGGGTTCAATGAAGCTCCCTATCTGCAAAAAGGAAATCTTTGGCATCTGGAAACAAAGGGTTAGGCTATTCATGGAAGCTTCAGACCCTAGAATCTATATCACTATTCAGAAAGGCCCCTTCCCTATCACAAAGCCCTCCACCATTAATCCTACTAGGCAGGTTGGCAAATCTTACACTGAAATGACAAGGGATGAGATAGCATTGGCTACAATGGATAAAAGGGCTCAAAATATTATTGTCAATGCGATTTATGATTCAACTTTCCAGAATTTAGTTCACTGTGAGACTGCAAAGGAGATGTGGGATACACTGATTGTGTATATGGAAGGAACTGAAGAAGTGAGGAATGATAGGAAATCCCTCCTCAATCAAGAGTATGAAGCCTTTAGACAACTAAATCAGGAATGCATAGCTGACTGCTATGAAAGATTTTTCAGAATAGTTAATGAGTTGAGGACCTATGAAAGGACCTTCACTCATTATAAGTTGAATGATAAATTCCTAAGATCTATAACTAGAGACTGGGATACAAAAATCTGTGTCATCGGGGAAGTAGCAAAGCTGAGTGAAACTCCTCCTCACACTCTGTTTGGAAAGTTGCTCTCATATGAGATGCAACTATCTGCAAGAAAGGAAGAAGACACCTCCTCTAGGCCTCATGCTAGGGAGAAGTCTGTGGCCCTCAAGGCTGAAGGGTCCAAGAAGAGAGACAAGAATTCCTACCCCTCCAAGAAGGGCTACTGACTCAGACAATTCAGATCACTGCCAATATGAAAACAGCTCCTCTGATGAGGAATTTGCTGGCTTCTCAAGGCAATTCAAGAAGATGATGAGAAGGAAACAATGGAAGAACAAACCTTCCTCCTCCTTTCATCCCAGGAAGGATCACTATAGATCTGAAAGGCAACACCCCAAAGGGGACAGGTATGATTCTAAATCTAGTAAACATGTTTCAAATAACATCATTTGTTATTGCTGCAGTAAGCCTGGACATGTCATTGCTGACTGTTCAGTCAAGAGAAAAGAAAGAGATGACAAGAAGACTCATCACCAGAAGGAGAGGAAGGGAGAAAAATCCTTTCTATCCAAGAAAGGAAAGAGCTGGAGTGAATCTGAATCTTTATCATCAGATTCAGAAGGAGAAGAGGAAGCCTACATAGGGTTATTTGCTGCTCAGGAGGAAGAGGTCTATCCAGGTGCCAGGATAGGAATCAGGGTGCCTCTATCACATTCAGACAGTGATATAGAAGAGGATGAAGTCATTCAATATGACCTTGGGCTGATAGCTCTAACTGAAGATCAGGACAGCCACAGCAATTCAGAACATGAGCAGGTATTAATTCATTCCATATCCTCTTCTGATTATGAGACTGGTCCAGAATCTGAAGCACCTTCATCAATTGATGGAAGTGGTTCAGAGGCTGAGGAAGATGTCAATCAATTGATTGACAAGTATGGTGTTCTTTTGGAAGCTCTGAAGAAGAGCAAGAAGCTTGCCAAGAGGCAAGCCCAGGAAATTGCTTCCCTTAAAATGACTAAATATGACTACACTGAACCCACCACCCTGGTGGATCAGATGAGTAGACAGATAAGCCATTTAAAGGGGTTAACAATTGTACAATTAAGCACTATTTCCCTAAAGAACAAGGTCATCAAGGACCTTGAGGAGAAGCTTGTGAAAGAGAAGAGGCTGGTGGCTCAATTCTCCAAGCCCAAATCTGTGCTTCCTATTATTGACACCTTATCCTTTCAAACAAATAGGAGAGGACTAGGTTTCAATAAAATGGAAGTAGGAGAAGGGAGTGGAGAGAAGAGCAAGGGGAGGGCTAAGCCTCAAACCACCTTTCAAAAAGTGTTACTTCCTTCTAACAGGTATGACCATGAAAGCATTTATGGTCACTGGAAGAATGGGAGTGTCTATAGGAAGGAAAATACTCCTTCCCATAGTGGAAGAAAGGGAATGGATTGAGTGCCATGAAGGCTCCCCATGAGGAAATTCAATTGGCCCAACCTGGACCTTTTGTATTTGGTACCTTAGCCCCCTCATTCAAGAATCAGGGTGTCAGCTCTTCCAAATCTGTTTTAGCAAAGAAAATTGTTGTTGTCCAATCTATGGACAAGGCTTGTTGCTCAGTGTCAGATGCCATCAGATCTTGTATGGCTGCCAAGCCAAAGCAGGCTGATGACATCAGGTCAAAGAGCATCAAGACAGCACTTAGATTGACTTTCAATCAAATCATTGCTGAGAGAAACAGGAAGAATGCAGCTGTCTCTCCTCCTGAACATGTGCACAGTGCTGCACTTCCCACAAGAAATGTTCAAAAGAGGAGATACAATATTCATGAATGTTGGTGCTGTGGTAAAGTGGGACACTTTGCCATAGATTGTTGGTACAATCCCAATGTACTTAATGAAAAGAAGAGCCTTCCTGCTAGGAGTGCAGCTAGGGTGAGATTCTCTCATCAGACTAACATGCACCTAGGACCCAAAGGTTTTTGGGCTCCTAAGGATAACTAAGCTTCTTTTTGCAGGTTAGTTCAAGTGCCAGCCTAAACCAAATTTGGTACTTGGACAGTAGGTGCTCAAGGCACATGAAAGGAACAAGGAGTCTACTACAGGTCTACAAGCCTGTGAAGAATGGACCCAAAGTTATATTTGGGGGATCTGAAAAAGGAATCACCAAGGGATATGGTATGATATCCAATGGCATAGTTTCCATCTCAAGGGTAGCTTATGTTGAAGGGTTGCAACACAACCTTGTAAGCATAAGTCAGCTGTGTGACCTAGGCTATGTCATTGAATTCCACAATGACAAGTGCTTGATTAAAAAGTCTAAAGACTTAGAGACTATTCTCTCAGGCACTAGGAGTGGGAATGTTTATTGCTTAGATTTTATTTGCAGTAATTCTCTTACATCTGTTTATCATGTAGCGAATGAGAATAAGTCTCTCTGTGTTCAATGGAACAAGAGACTTGCTCATATTAACTACAAGACAATTTATAGACTTTTCTCTAAAAACCTTGTTAGGAATAGTCCTAATTTAAAATGTATTAAAGATGGTCCCTGTCATGCTTGCCAAATGGGTAAGCAAACAAGGGCCACCATTAAAAGTATTGGCACCAAAGACACTGAAGGATGTCTTTATCTCTTGCATATGGACTTATTTGGTCCCATGCCAATTCAGAGCTTAGGTGAAAAGTTGTATACTTTGGTGATTGTTGATGATCACTCAAAATATACATGGGCATTCTTCCTAAAGAAGAAGTTAGATACTCTAAATATCTTTATAACTCATGTCAAAGCAATTCGGAATGACTTGCAATGTGCTGTGGTCAGAACTAGAACTGACCATGGCACAGAATTTCAATCGGATGCAATGACAAGGTTTTGCTAAGAATATGGTATCACCCAAGAGTTCTCCTCCCCAAGGACTCCACAACAAAATGGTGTGGCTGAGAGGAGGAATAGGACCATGATAGAAGTTGGGAGAACACTGCTAAGTGACTCCTCACTCCCAGAATACTTCTGGGCTGAGGCAGTCAACACTGCTTGTCATGTTCTCAATAGAGCTTCCATCAATAAGGTTCATGGAATAACTCCCTATGAGATTCTGAAAGGCAAACAACCTTCAATTTCATATTTTAGAATCCTTGGTTCAAAATGCTACATATTAAACAATGGAAAATATCAATTAACAAAGTTTGTAGAGAAATGCAATGCAGGTGTTCTTGTTGGCTATAGCTCTCATAGTAGAGCTTATAGAGTGTACAACAAGAAAACTATTGTTGTAGAGGAGTCTATGCATGTTGTTTTTGATGAGACCAGCCTAATATATAATGGCTGGTCTAGATCTTCTGTCTTGACAGGAAATGAACAAGATTTGGAAAGGATGTCAATACATGGCACACCAAGCAGCAGTAATTCTCATACTGATGCAGCAATTCTAGAAGAAGTAGAGGGGCAGGATGCTGAAGAAGCTGCTGACCCAGTGGGAGAAATTCAGCATGTAGAGGAGAGACTGCCTGTAGCTACAAGACATCTAAGGGATCATCCCTTGGAGCAGATTATTGGGAATATTCAACAAGGTGTGACAACTAGGAGCAGGGCTCACAATGAGCCCTTGTTCCTCAGTTTCCTGTCATAGGTAGAACCTAAGAAGTTTGAAGAGGCTAACTTAGATCCATTCTGGATTCAGGCAATGCAGGAAGAACTGTTGCAATTTAAAAGATGCAAAGTATGGAAGTTGGTGCCAAGACCACAGGGACACAACATAATTGGCACCAAATGGATCTTCAGAAACAAGATGGATGAGAATGGAATAATCATCAAGAACAAGGCAAGGCTGGTTGCAAAAGGGTATAGGCAAGAGGAAGGAATAGACTTTGACCAAACCTTTGCCCCAGTTGCAAGGTTGGAGGCCATAAGGCTATTCCTTGCATATGCAGCCCACAAAGGCTTCAAGGTGTACCAGATGGATGTCAAATCAACATTCCTGAATGGAAATCTGAAAGAGGAAGTTTATGTAGAGCAGTCATCAGGTTTTGTCCATCTTACTCTCTCATCTCATGTTTATCTACTTAGGAAAGCTCTATATGGTCTTAAGCAAGCCCCCGGGGCTTTGTATGAGACCTTGACTAGCTTTCTCATCAAGATCAAGTTCTTGAGGAGAAAGATAGATAGCACATTGTTTCTTAGGGAAATAAGGGGCAAGAGTCTCTTAGTCAAAATCTATGTTGATGACATAATATTTGGGTCTACTGATGACAACCTCTGCAAGAGATTTGCCAATCTAAAGCAGGGGGAGTTTGAGATGAGCAGTATGGGTGAACTTAAATATTTCCTTGGGCTCCAAGTGAAACAGTCTGGTGATGGAATTTTCATTTCCCAGACTAAGTACACAAAGGAGCTCATCAAGAAATTTGGGATGGAATCTGCCTCCACCATGAGAACACCCATGGGATCTAATGTATCATTAGACAAGGATGAAAAGGGGAAGGCCTTTGATGAGTCCATGTATAGGTGTATCATTGGATCCCTGTTGTACTTGACTGCTAGTAGGCCAGACATTATGTATTCTACATGTGTTTGTGCTAGGTATCAGGCTTGTCCTAAGGAATCTCACTACACCTCTGTCAAGAGGATTTTGAGATACCTCAAGGGAAGCCTAAATCCTGGCCTTTGGTACCCTAGGAACAATGACTTTGAACTAATAGGCTATTCAGATGCAGATTTTGCAGGGTGCAAAGAAGACAGGAAAAGCACAAGTGGTACTTGTCAATTCCTAGGAAGGAGACTGATCTCTTGGAGCAGCAAAAAGCAAACCAGTGTGGCCATATCCACAGCTGAGTCAGAGTACATTGCTACAGGTAGTTGTTGTGCTCAACTTATGTGGATCCAAAATCAATTCGAGGATTACAACATAAAGGTTAGACAATCTCCCCTACTGTGTGACTCATCCAGTGCTATTTCTATTGCCAAAAATCCTGTCTCCCATAGCAGGACCAAGCACATAGAAATAAGGTATCATTTTATTAGAGAGCATGTAGAGTGTGAAGATATCAAACTTGAATATATCCCCACTGACAATCAAGTAGCTGATATCTTCACCAAGCCACTGGATGAGGCCAAGTTTAATTCTTTCAAAATTGAATTAGGGATGTTGAATTTAGAATGAGTTCATTTATGAATCAATGTCCACTGTTAACATGCTTATCTTCTCATTTGTACAATTCACAAAATATGTGATGTTATGATAAACTGAAATCTGAATTGATCAAATTGTATAGTTGGCATAGTCCACATGATAAGGTAGATAATCTCCCTTAAATGTTAAATATAGAATAGTATAATGTTGTATGATCAGCTGGATCAGAAAAAACTGGATCAGGTGAGCTTCAGGTTCCCTTAAAACTGCTGGGAAAATTCTTGGTTCGACGAACTCCATACTGGGTTCGACGAACGTCGACCCTGAGTTCGACGAACTCAACCCTGAGTTCGACGAACTCAGGCATAGAATGCAATTTTATTTTCCCCTCAATTATAAGATCAATAGATATGCTCCAAATGAGGGGGATCTAGAATGGGTTGTTCAAAATGAACAAGATCGGCTATTAAATTTAATAGTTTTCAAATTGAGGGGGAGCAAGTTCCTGCACAGATTGAGGGGGACTTGGCAAATGTTGTAGTGGTTCCCTCCCAATTCCTAAGGGAAAAATAATTGAAGAAACCAGAAAGGGGGAGATGGCCAATGCTATGACTAAATTAGAGTTAGCCCTCTGATAAAGTTGTCAGAGGTAGTTATTATGAATAAGCTTAATATAATCTGAGTTAGAAAGGGGGAGATAACCTATGAGCTAGTCAAAGCTTAACATAATCTGTCATGAGGTATCAAAGCATGCTTAAAAAATGTTATCTTAAGCAATGTTATCATGAATGCTACATAGTTCATTTTTCATGATATGTTTTTATTTGGGTATGTACCTTAGCATTGGGAATGTTCTGCCTTCTTCAAATAGGGGGAGATTGTTGGGAATATTGCACTCAATATTCCTTTGATTTGAAGAGGCATCACTCTCAATGCTAAGTACAAAGTTGTATTTGATAAAGCCATATTTATGTAAGATATACAGGCTTAGGTAACTCAAGAGAAAGGGTTGATCATGCCCTTAGTTCAGGAGAAAACAACTCCTGAGAAATGAAGAATTGTCTCAGCAGAACCGCTGAGATGAAGGGTCAAATCCGCTGAGACGAGCTCACTATCTCAGCGGATCCGCTTAGATGGGGAAGGAGCTGCAGATAGAAGAAACCGCTGAGACGGATGTCTGTCTCAGCGGATCCGCTGAGATGGGAAAGGAGCTACAGATAGAAGAGATATGTCATGTTCGTCGAACGCAGAGACAACCGAAGCAAGCGCTGAGACTTGGCGTGTTCGTCGAACTCAGAAGGTAGTTTGTCGAACGCAGATAGAAAGGAAGAAACAGCTGAGACTTGGCAAGATCGTCGAACTCAGAGTTGGGCAAGCGTCGAACTCAGAGTATGGCAAGATCGTCGAACTCAGAGTATGGCAAGTTCGTCGAACGCAGAGTGCGAGTTCTGCCTGTGGCGCAAGCTGCAGAAAGGCAGTGTGGGGTCCACCAATCTCTCCCATACTTGTCAGAAGGTCGGCTAAGAGCCGTTGAAGATCAGAGATGTATAAAAGAAGAAATTAGGGCACTTATGAATCGACTCAGTTGCGTGCCAAAAAGAAATCAACTATTCCATTGACGACCGTAGCTCTCATTTCTCTCATCCTGCTCACTGAACAAGGAAGAAGAAACTGAGAGAGAAAGTTAGCTCCTTTACAAGAAGGAGCAAGGTGATCTTCCTTCCTTCATCTGAAGAGGAAGATCAGATAGTAGCTTTCATCAACATCACCAGCTACAAGGAAGCACAAGCTGTGCAGGAACTACAGGAGACTTCCTTCAACTGTTGTCTGCTGTAGTAAGATTTAAACTCACTTTTCTGTAGGGCAACTTGCCTGAGTTTGTAGGACCATTTGGTCTGAGATTGTAGGAACCTGTGGGTTCTGAGTTGTAGGGCTTTATTGTAAGATCTCTTTTCTCAAAACCTGTTCGGGTACATGAAAAGTCGAACCTCTCCCGCATCGCACGGTTGAGGTGGATCTTCGCCCAGAATCGCTGCCTTGCGGTGCCACCAACACTCGGGTTGGCTAACCCCGCTCAGCACCGACTCTGCCGGCTATACAATCATAAGTAAATATATGCCATGTCCACAAGTCACAACATCATATAGAATATAATGAAATAGAAATGTCCAAAAAGAGACAGTACAAGCAAAATGGGGCTTAATCCCGATACATATCCAAAATAAGTACTCTCTCTCTCTCTCTACAGCATGCGGAAACTATAAAACTCTCAAATACTAAAATCTAACTATGTAATCATCAACCTGTGGCGTCGTGGTAGTACGCTGCATCCGCTGCTCAGGTCCTGCCATCTCGTCCAGCTGCGCGCGGGACAACTCCGTCTCTTCGGACTCCTGCGGTCACAACCGACCGTTAGTCATAAAGACTAAGTCGTTTTGTCCTCGCCTCCCTCCACGACTCCTAGGAACCGAGCGGGAGGAAGAAGCGGAGGACAACAAGGGGTAAACAAGGAAAGAGGTGACATGGCACTAATCTAGCAAGTATAGGAAAAATAGTAAAACTAGCTAGCAGTATAGTGCAAATAAATGACAGTAAAGTAGAGCATGAAGTAAACCAGTAATAAAAATGCGGTGCAGTAAGTAAAACTAATCTACCATCACAGATTCGTACCTTAACTTATATGAACGCCCATACGACATATAAGTTAAGATGTCTAGGTAACCCATCATATAAAAGAGCCCATACTAATTTATATGATGGGGGTATGCTAATGTGTATGTTATGCTATGTTATGCTTATGATGACTTAATGTGTTTATGCAATGTGACTCACCCACACGACTTTATGCGCACAGACCTTTATAGTTCCCAATTTGTTAGAAAGGAAGCCAACCTTTCGGGTACCGACCGTCGTGGCTCACGGTGGCAGTGGATCGGGCACTCCACATCCTAGGCGGTATGCTCACTACCAAGCCCAGACCTCACATATGCCTCAACGCTAAGAACACAACAGCGGAGCTCCTGCGTACTTTTGCTGGAATCCACCAGACTTTAAGGTCGGGGTGGGTTATTAGGGATTGTCCTCCAGACCACGGTACTCAAACTTACTGGCCCTCTAAACCTCACCCTCACCTGAGTCAACGTACTACAATCGGTGACACGACTAGCCTAGTATCGAAGACTCTCCACTATTTCCATAAGAAACAGGTGTTAATAAGTCCACCCGAGCCTCCGGTTCAGGGACTAACACACAAGCTGATCCAACCCATCTCCTCCTCGAAGGAGATCCATACTAGTTTGCTGACCTAATTAGGCTACTCTTGCCTACAATTTAGTTAGTGATAGATTTAGGGTGAATCTTGGACTTTCCGCGGTATACCCCGTAAAGGGGCCCCCAACGGTACTAAGGATTCAATGGGCTCAACCCCACCATCCTCCTACCCAAGACAATTACTTTAGTTGGTGATTAACCTTTAGTTCACCCCTCTTTATTTCATATAATTAAAGTGACTTAGCTCAACACTCGTCCCACCCAATTGGGTTGGACGTGCCTCCACACCTCATACACTAGCACAATCTCACTGCTAACCCTAGGTTTGACCCTCCTTGAATCATTGCGAGCTATAACTCAAATATTGAATGGCTATAACTTCTAACACTACTTAGGGGTCTGAGTCGTCTAAAATTCAAAATTCTATTTTTACTAATCGCAGACGACTAAGTTGAACTAATCTCAAACCTCATAAGGGAATCCTTCTAAAAACTCATCACCAAGGTCTGGTATAATTATCCTAGGCTGCCATTGACCTTAATAAGGTATGTTCCAATTTCCATAATTTTTCATATTAATTTGGCATTTATTATTATTTAATGTAGTTAAGGCCTTAAATCAAATTACACATGATCTATCCTCAAAATGCTTCTACATGCTACATGAAAATTATCAGTAAGTTAATGTTCCCTATCAAGGTGGTTTACTGAGTTTCAAGACCCTAGGATTTAATGTGGCCTACTAAATCATCATAGTTGTATAATTACCAAAATGCCACTATAATTAGGAAAAAAATAGTATTTCACATCTGAAAATTCTACAAAAATTACCAAGTGTCCAGATGGGGATCTAGAGTCCTCTGCCAAAGGATTGTGTCATTACCATATGATCTGACATTTTAAAATGATTTAACTTCTAAGTGTTGTAAGTACCAATTTCTACATGAGGTACATGAAATACAAATCTACAAGCTTCCAAATAATTATCATGGGTATATATTAACATAAAATGGCAGATAACCAAGTTTCATAATTTTTCCCCATGATTTGACATTTTTCAAAATTAAATTCCTCTAAGCTAGTAAGCACTTAAAAATTCCTCCACAAGGGATAACACTTCAATAAATCATAATAAAATTACCATAGCCTATTTTCATCCCAATTCAGCCACTGTTAAAGTTTCAAAGCCATACAAGGTCATAAGGCCATGCATTTTATTTATTTAAGGAAAAGTGGCAATTTCGTTTATTAAGAGAAAAATACCCAAATGATTCCAAAAATTCCCATTAAATTATCTAAGACATTTAATGCTCCTAGAATCATGTTTACCAAGTTCTGAGCCAAGGCAAGGACATTTTGGCCTATGCCTTCACAAGCCCTAATATGCAACCTTAAGGGTTTACCCTTAGGGTTTTAGGACACACCACCCTAGTGGCTCCAAATGCTCGAATAGGGGGTGTCACATGCATTTGTATATCAATACCTACACAACCATCATGGTGGGAGGAGGCTAACTCACTCAACTCCTTAAAATGACCTAAACCCTAATTTGACCCTTAAAGGCCCTCATTAGGGTTTCCCACTTTTCATATCAAATCAACTCCAAATGGAGTGAAATTTAGGCAGGCACTACTCATGTACTAAAGAGCATGCCACCAAAATTTGGTGTCATTTGGACTTCATATGCTCCAAAAATCAACATTATTTAAATATCCTAACTACCACACAAACTATAAGTAAATGTGCCCATCCAGGGCTACCCTTTGGGCAGGGGGTGCCCCTAGGGTATACCTACCCATGGTTAAAATATCAGCTTCAAAGCTTGAGGGGTTTAGGCTAGGTAATTATTTTAGTGGACTGACCTAGTGTAGGACCAGTCCTAGTAAAACAGCTCCCCAGGGAGCTGTGGGTCACCAAATGACTTGAACTCAAGCCCTAATGAATGTCAAGACCAAGGCCTACAACTTTCATGGTGGGCACTTTTTCTAATTCAGTCATTAAGAGGCCCTAATTAATTTTTGAATTGGACTAAATAATAGAGGCAGAAATTCTAATAGTTTGAATTAATTTATATAAAGAAATTAGGCTTTGCATGGATCTTAAAGCAGATCTGGCGGCAGCGGCTCATCTTCCTCCTCCAGCCAACGGCTGAGATTCAACCGCGCTGGGCGACTTTGCGAGGGAGATTGCCGGCGATCCAGCCACCACCACAGCCGGCAAACACCACCGACACCTTCGTGGTGGTCGGGGCTACCATCAGTCGGCGACTGGTGGCCGAAGGAGGCGGTTTCCAGCGATCCCAACCTTCCCGTTTCGAGCCGAAATCCATGGAATTGAGGAGTGGATTCGGGCTCAATTGAGCCCGATCCTTCTTCGTTTTATGATAGGAAGCTAGCGTGGGGGGAGGGGAGGAGAAACGAATCGTGATTGGGGCGTGGCGGCAGCTCCGGCAACGGTTGACCCCACTTGGGGGGTCATGGGTCCCTTAACATCACCCAACATTGGTTGATCCATGGTGGGGCCCCAATTGGTTCAATTTAATCAAAGGGTGTAGATTTGACCAAAATTGGGTAAAGTTTGACTTTGGTCAATTTCATGCAATTGGGTCCCACCCAAGTGCAATTTCCATCCTATTGGTCTCCCTTAGTGGTTAGGGCATCACATGTGAGGTCAATTTGGACAATTGAGGGTCAATTGACCTAGTTGAGGGGCTTAGGGTTAGGTTGGTTTTTGAGCTTTGGTGTGCACTTAGCCATTTCTACCTTAGCCTAAGGCCCTTGTGGCCACTCATCTCACCACTATGCCCTAACATTTCCAATGGGTCTAGCAGGATTGGGGATGTTACATTTATAGCCTGAGTTGTAGGGATGAAGGCATGAGTTTGTAGGATCTATTGATCTGAGTTGTAGGGCTTTATTGCCTGAGCTGTAGGAGGAGGATTCCTTTGAGGTAGGACCTGGAAGGGGTCTGAGTTGTAGGATCAGTGGATGATCTGAGGTAGGGTTGTTTAGCCTAAGGTAGGGTTTGGGAAAACCTGAGAGATCCTGAGGGATCTGTGCTGTAAGCTCTTGGAGCCGAATTTGGAGGAGTTAGCCATGTCTAACACACTATTAGGAGGGTGAAGGGGGAAAGTGGACTACCTATAGACACACTGTCTTGGGGAACCACTATAAACACTTGTGTGCTTTCTAGTTGTGTGTGATTTCCTGCATAGAACAGTTTAACTGCTTATATAAAACAAGTAAAAATCAAAAGGCCTATTCACCCCCCCCCTAGGTGAATTAGATCATATACCTATAATCTTTCACCAAGGTCCACCACCTGAGCTGGGCGAGTGGACCTTATGGTCCACTCAACCTACCGGGCGAGTGGACCATAGGGCCACTCGCCTAGCTGCCCGGGTGAGTGGACCTATGGTCCACCCGCCCCGTGCGAGTGGACCACAGGTGTAACACCCTGCCAGTACGAATAGTATAACAGTAGGTCCAGCCGGGACCCCACGCCATACAAACCACACTAGCTAGGAGTTAAAAGGTGATAAACAGAAAGAACTACAACAGAGTATACTAAACACTAGCGGAAGCATAATGATTTAACATTTCATTTAGAACTGTCCACTATCATAGGAATGAAACCATAAAATAGAGTTACGGCCTTAAGGCCTTACATTCACCAAAGTACAAAACTCAGAACATACTTCGGCACGCAGGCCGGCAATACATGAGAAAGCAGAAAAGGGAGGCTGGCCTTCAAGGGCCAACTCAGCAAAAGAGCCACCGCCCGCTATTTCCCACTAGGCTCACCTGCACCTGCATAAGAACATTCCACCAAGCGGTGGCAAACAAGGTAACGGTCAGCACAGCTGACCAAATTATAACGACCCCACCCCTTTCCCGGGGTGGCGGAGCTTCTACCCTGCAAGCAAGCCATACTAGCACAAGTACTAATATAAAGAAAGTGCAACTACACAAGGTGAGGTTTCAAGCACAATCAATCTTCTAGGTTGAGCATCAAAAAGGAGGGAACCTAGGTATGCACATGATGTTGGTTGGGTTCACCCGAAGGTTCCCCACAACCGCCTAAACAACCGCATGAGGCTAACAACATCAATTTATCACAAACGTGGGTACACACAACCGCACGCTCCATGCTCACAAGGCATGCACCAAAGGTACTTCTTCCCGAGCACCAATACCATCATGAGTCCGGAAACTCTAGATGGAAAAGAGCTTTTGGTCGGTCTAGGCAAGACGCCCTTCCCAACCTCTCCCAAGGTCGTTCGGGTTTACAAGAGATAAATCCCCCTACCGCCGCGCCTGGAAACGGGTTCAGTTCAGCCAATTCTCGTGCTCTTGTCATCGATTGAACACACGATGCGGGTATGGCATCACCTCGGCCCGTAAGGGTTTAGCACTCACTAGCGCTACACAAAACATAAGTTACAACACCCAAGCCTTCACGAGGACTTAGGGTTTACACGTAACCAAAAAGGAGGTACAAGACCACTCCTCAACAATTCTAGTGGTGAAGGTTTGCATTCAACCACTCGCAAAGCATGGGGCTTTCGCTAGGATCTTGACAAGACGCCTATGCTTAAATCCCACAATACTATCGCATATATCACGGAATCATTCTCCGGCACGCATTCTAGGCTTAACCTAAATGCAACGTCGCAAATCAAGCATCACCGATTCGGGCTCACGGCCACGAATAGGCTTCACACACAATGCCTAAATCTGCACGACTATCGGATTTTCTACATGCAATATGTCGGGGACGGACACAATCTACCCGGAGTTCCGAAGAACTTGAGGAAATCCTACACTTCACCCATTTGGTGAAAGGGATTCCTCATGCAAGCATAGAGAAATGAAGGAGAGGACAAATGACAAGTCCAAATATCGGGAGGAAGAATCGTTACCCTAGGAGCGTTCTTCTTCGCCATGGATCCGAGATTCTAGACGGAGGGAAACGACCGCACCGGGCTGCACTCTCCAGATCTGGAAACGGCTCGCGAAACGGAGCTCCGGAGCTCCGTCAATGGCGGGATCTCGCCTTCTTCTTCCTTGCCTCCTTCTTCTTTCTCTAGGTTTGGAGAGAGAAAGGTTTAGAAATTATGAGGATTAACCTCCTCTCATCAGCCCTAAAGACCTCCAGCATCTAATCCTAGTCTTTGGATCGGATTCCAAAAGATTTGGACGGACCGATCTCCTTCTCCGCTCAAATTCACGGAGCAGAATAAACAGGGCGCACGATCACAGGCGCACGATCATTGGTCGTGCGCGAAGAGGAGAAATGGTCGTGCGCACTACCCGAGACAGAACTCCTATTCCTTGTGAATTAACGCACGATCATTGGCGCACGATCACTAGTCGTGCGCGAAGAGGAGAAATGGTCGTGCGCAGAGAACTGCTATGGAATCTTTTAGCCTATCCCGAGCGCAGCACTACCACTCCGCCTACCTCGCTGAACTACGATTTTTGGGGTGTTACAACTCCACCCCCCTTAAAAGAATTTCGTCCCGAAATTTCGAAAACAGTAGTAAGTAAAAACAGTTAAAATTACCTGAGGGGAATAGCTCAGGGTACTCCGCGAGCATCGCTTGCTCTCTTTCCCAAGAGAGTTCCTCTCTTCAGCAATTATTCCAACGGACTTTCACCATCCATATGGACTTGTTCCGCAACTGCTTCACTTCAGTGTCTTCAATGCAAATGGGCTTGACTTTCGTCGTTAGCCCACCATCTACCGACACTTCGTTGACAGCAACAACCACATTAGGCTCTTTAACAGCCTTCCGCAACACAAAGATGTGGAATACATCATGCAGCCCGCTCAACTCCAAAGATAGAGAAAGCCGGTAAGCAACTTCACCGATGCGCTCCAAGATCTCGAACGGTCCTAAGTTCCTCGGACTTAGCTTTTTCAAGCGTCGGATCCTTGATACTCCTTTGAACGGTTTGATCTTGAGATAGACCAAGTCGCCAACGAAAAACTCGACGTTTCGGTGATTTGCGTTGTAATATTTTGCCTGCCGATCCTGGGCAATGAGCAAGCGCTCCCGAATAGCCCGGATCGATGTATTCTCCTCATCCACGTCTTTGCGTTTTAACAACTTAGTGTCGCCCGTTTCAGCCCAAGACAACGGTGTGCGACATTTCCTACCATAAAGAGCCTTGAAAGGGGCCATCTTTATACTCGCTTGGTAGCTGTTGTTGTAAGCAAATTCGATCATAAAGAGATGGTCCTCCCATCTCTTTCCGAAATCCAGGGCGCACATCCTCAGTATGTCTTCCATCGTCCTATTGGTCCTTTCGGTCTGTCCATCTATTTGTGGGTGGAAGGCCGTGCTAAACTTCAGCTTGGTACCCAATAGTTGATGAATCAGCTTCCTATCATTCGATGTGAACCGCCCATCACGATCACTGACGATGCTACAGGGGATCCCGTGCAACCGTATGATGTTATCCACGTACAACTTTGCCAGTTTTTCTACATAATCATCCTTCCGGTTCGAAATGAAGTGTGATACCTTTGTCAGTCTGTCGACGATCACCCAGATGGCGTCATTTCCATGTTGTGATCTCGGCAATCCGTGCACGAAATCCATCGAAATATCATCAAACTTCCATTCCGGAATCGGCAAGGACTTCAAAAATCCATCGGGGCGTTGACATTCCACCTTCACCAACGCGCAAGTATTACACTTGGCCACGTAGAGGGCAATGTCCTTCTTCATACCCGGCCACCAGAAAAGTTTCTTCATGCCCATGTACATTTTCGTGCTCCCCGGGTGGATCGAGTACTTGGTATGATGCACCTCGTACATCAACTCCGCCGGTAGAGTGCCAATGTTTGGGACGCATAATCTGCCCTCTTTCCGCATAAGGCCATCTTCGAAGGAGAAATCAGCGTTTAACCCATCAACGGTTTCCGCTTTATAGCGTTTCATGCTCTCATCCAGCTCCAATGCCTGTCGAACTCGGTCGGCAAGGTCGTATTGAACCTCCGTCCAGTTCAAGCATGCTGAAGTAGACGCTCTCCTATCAACGCAAATGATCTCCATTTCTTCCAGTTCGCGGATTAGACGCTCATCGTGCATCAAAATCCAATTTGCTTGAGCGGGAGCCCGACGACTCAACGCGTCCGCAACTACATTTCCCTTTCCAGGATTATATTTGATGTTGAAGGTGTAGTCCCCAAGGAACTTCATCCACCTCCTCTGATGCATATTCAACTCCCTTTGATCCAGCAGGTACTTGAGGCTCTTGTGGTCAGTAAAGATGTCGATCTTCACGCCATACAAATAATGCCTCCAAAGCTTAAGAGCAAATACCACGACCGCTAGCTCCAAATCATGGACCGGGTAATTCCTCTCATGAACCTTCAGTTGTCGGGAGTCGTAGGCAATTACCTTTCCGAACTACACTAGGACACAACCCAAGCCACTCCCCGAGGCGTCGCTATAAATTTCGTAGCCTTCCGTACCACATGGCGAGCATAGAATGGGCGCCGTGGTCAGACGGCTCTTCAGCTCTTCAAAAGCTCATGCGCACTCGGGCGACCAAACGAACTTATGACCTTTCCTAGTCAGTTTAGTGAGAGGGAGTGCAATCCTCGAGAAGTTTTCCACAAAGCGCCTATAATAGCCGGCAAGTCCTAAGAAACTTCGGACTTCCGCTACGTTTTTCAACAAAGGCCACGCTCGGATCGCTTCTATCTTCGACGGATCAACAGCAATTCCTTCTCCACTAACAACATGACCAAGGAATGCTATAGACGGTAGCCAAAACTCGCACTTGGAGAATTTGGCATATAGCTGACTCCTCCTCAAGGTGCTCAGAACTGCGTGCAGATGCCCTACATGCTTCTCTTTCGACTGAGAGTATACCAAAATGTCGTCGATGAAGACGATCACAAATTGATCCAAATACCCTCGAAACGTCCTCATCATTAAGTCCATGAATACCGACCGTGCATTAGACAGACCGAACGGCATCACCGTGAACTCATAGTGCCCAAAGCGGGTACTGAACACTGTCTTTGGAATATCACATTCCCTTATCCGCAGTTGGTAATAACCGGACCTTAGGTCCAGTTTGGAGTATACCGTCGACCCAACCAGTTGTTCAAGTAAGTCGTCGATTCTTGGAATCGGATAACGGTTCCTCTCGGTCAGCTTGGTCCGCTACTACTAGGACAACACAAAACTGGTCTTAGGCCCCGAATCCTTCAACGAGGTGAAGAACATCTTCGCGCCTCTTCACAGCTTCTCCTATTCGCGCTCACTCGAGATCTATTGGGCAGCATTACCTCCAATCTATCCTTGACTAAGGTAAATGACAATTCGATTCATAACACGAAGTCCTTAGACAAATAGGAGAGCGACGCTCCCACACCAACAGAGCTCTCGTCAAATAGTCGATAATTAGGACAAGGCCTAATTGCACACAAATACAAGACATAAAATTTTGTTGTCATCGGATACAGTGGACACATTTCTATCTCTATCCGCACACGGGGTAGAAATCATATTAGGATATGATCATCCATACCTGTGGCAACATCGCACTGTTGAATGACCTCTTGCTGGCCATAAGAGTAGACTCTCGGCTGGGTTAGAGAATATTGGGGAATCGAAGACTCAACCGCCTTGCCTTTCTCCATAGGAGCTGAACCCATCGCACGAGCATAGTCCACTTCTCTGCTTTTTGCTTTTTGGGGGACCACTTCGACACACTGAAGCGTGCTCGGCAAGTGCACCGGTCGCACAAGTAATAAAGTTGGGAGTACGTCCCCGAATATCGTCTCTCAAGGAATGCGCGTGGTTAGTTTGACTCTTCGGATTGAGCGAATAATTACAAGAGTAAATTAAAAGAAAAGTAAGGGCTTTGATTTTGGTTTCCTAAATTACTACACAGAAATGAGATGCGGGTCAAAACTCTGCTTCGCAAGGCGGGATGGATGCAACGGCCGCGATGCCGTGCTTCGAAAGGCGCGTGGACGGAAAGTAACTGTGACAATTGAGGGTCGCACACACCTCTTCGCAAATCTCCGTAGCCGTGGCTAACCCAACGCAAATGTGAATAGACGGGAGTGCATGGAGTGGAATGAGTGTAAGCGAACGCAACACAAAGCAATACAAAGGAGATTATGTAAACACCAAATAATTCATTCATAGACAAACAAATCATTCAAGTTCATTACATAAATATTCAACTAGTTATAACAAGATAAGTTAAGAGAAAACCACTCAAGAAGGAGAACCGTCGGTCACGGCCGGAATAGCAGGTTGTCAATCCGCTTCCGATCTCGGTCGAAGGGTGCTTCCGGTGCCGGAGATCTGTCACTTTCTCCGTTGATCTCCACTTTCTCCGCAACAACTTGAAGAACACTCGCTAGGAAAGCTTTGCTGACGGCCGGAAGGGCTCCCCGATGGTAGAGAAACAACTCTTGATCGCCGGAGGAGTCTCCCGGATGATTGGAATGGAGGGGGATGAAGATGGGATGAAAATCGCCCAAGACGGCGACCTAATCGCGCCCAAAAATAGTGCTGAATGCCCTAAGATCGCAGAGCCGGTCTTTAAATACGGAGCAGAATAAACACTGCGCACGATCAGAGGCGCACGACCAGTGGTCGTGCGCAAAGGAATGCTTGTGATCGTGCGCAGTCAACCTGCAGCAGAAGAGAAGACAGGGAATTAACGCACGGTCAGTGGCGCACGACCAGTGGTCGTGCGCAAAGAGGTCCTATGATCGTGTGAAATGCTCGGTCAGTTAAGGGGAATTAACGCACGACCAGTGGTCGTGCGCCTGATCGTGCGCTAAGGAAAATGCACGATCAGTGGCTTTTTAGGCCAAAATTCGCCCCAAATCCATTCTGAGCGTTCACACGACCCTTGTACCTGCATGAAAACAAACTAGACCACTGATCCGTGCACTCCACATAATCCACAGAATAGACATAAAGTAATATAACAAAATCACGCCACGAAGAGGGTAAGGAATGCACTATAGTTGAGAATATGAGCTGCTATCAATATAAGCCTAAATGAGCAGTAAATGAAGTGCAAAGGAACGAAAAACAACCCAGATGAGCCCGAAAATCAGTATATAAACTGGACTCATCACACCCCCAGACTTACCTGTTTGCGCGTCCCGAGAAAACTACTCTCGGCGGACGGGAAAAACAAGGGTTAGAAAGGTGATTGTGGCTAGGAGTAATATGCGAAATCAAATAATCATGTTCATAAAACTCTCGTAAAAAAATATTTCTACTATGCAAAGTAATTTACAAATATCTAAAATAGTAAATAAGAGATTAGTTTACTCAAAAGCTAAACCAAGTGTGATCTGCCAGTCACGTGTAGGGAGAATGTAGGGATGCGCTCAGACGAGTATTTCGAAAGATACGGGATACGGAACTAACTCCACCGAAATCCATCGGTGTCGGGAGCCATAAGCTCGCACTTTCGCACTCTCTCCACAACATTAGGTAAAACTGCACACAAGTCAATAGGGCTTTCGGGTAAATATGTGGCTTAGGTTGCGGTAGGATATACAATGATAAACTCGGAGGCTAGCGCACCTAACACAATTGAGCAATACAATTTGTAAACCCCGACAACAAATAAAGTTGATGTGTTCATCGCCAACACCCAATATAAAGTAAATCCTAACAAACAATTCAGAATTTCTGAATTAGAATATAGAGCTCAGATTTTTTTTCTTTTTGAAACACTAATCTTTTCACTTTTCAGCTCACAAATACTTTTTTTTTCTTTTCTTCTCTCCTTTTTTTTCAACTTAAGCAATCCAAATATGTACCCATACATAACAGCACAGCACAATAATCAGTTACACTATAAAGCTCGAAACACATGCGCATACAGGTTTAGTAAACTTGGCTTAAGCGAGAGCGGTGGAGCTAAATAGAAAAGGCGGGATAGGCACAAAATTGGTTAGCAAGGGTGAATTTCTGGTTTTGGCTCAAAGCTCAAACGGTCCAAAGAATGGCCTACATCATGCTAATGCGTTAGAACTACCCGGTGCTTATGTTTCGAGAATCGCTAGGGGCGAGTTCTTAGCCACCGAGAAAGATAACTCTTTCTCCCGACTCGAGAAATACGAATCTAGCATTCGATACCAACTCACCTACACTACCGGTAGATCGGCACAGGTTCATGCTTTGAGTAAAGTAAAACTCTAATTACTAGATTAGATAAGAATAAAGCTACAACGCATGAAAATAGAAATAACTTCTACACAAAATCCTATGCAAAACATGAGCATTCGATTAGAGCACTACTGGAGTCAACAACGTACTCCAAACCGCAATTCCTAGCTAACACAATTGACTTCCCGGCTCCATTCCAAAAGGAAACTTGGCACGGTAGCACTCGCAAGTAAGTGCGTGCATAGTGGGTGTAGTGTGTGCGTGCCACTTAAAAATTGATAAACTGAAATAAAATGAAAGCTAAAATAATAACACTAGCGGAATGCGTGCGTGCGTGCACGTGCATGGTTCTCACTCTCCCCCAGACTTACACGAGAGCATAATCTAAGATATGATTCTTTAAACATTAAACTAAGGAGAAAAGGGAGAGTGTACCCCATGCTCAGAAGTGAGCATACCAGAAGAATTGGCATTTTGTCCCGAATGCGGTTGTTCCGCCTTGCTCCAAGAATTACGGACCTGCGATTAAAGAGTACCCAGGCACAACAAAAATATAATAAGGAGAATAAAGAAGAACGAAGGAGCGGAACCAAGCGGTCCCCAATGGGTTGTCTCCCAAGAGCCCTTTTGTTTACCGTCCTTAAGGTGGACCAAATACCTGTATTAGCATATTATAGAATTGTTCACGCAAAATTAAAGAGAGGAGATCATCCAAGTCTACGCAGTATTATTACACAACCAAATGGAGGAATCAAATATACGTTGATTTAAAATAGTAACTGCAGATAAAAGAAAAAGGCCCGGAGACCCACAACTGATGGCAACGAAGTAAGAGGTTTATCCTCCATCCCCAAGTCTCCTCCTTTCTTGCTTTCTTTCTCTCTTCCTGGAGTATTTCTTCAAAGAAAAATCGCTTTCCCCCTTGCAGCCAGTCCTTTAGGGGAAGCACATGCGGTGACACTGGAGTGGATAGAGCAATATCATCTGCCACTGCGACATGATTATCCTGCCAGGAATGCATCATCCGACTTCCCAAAAATGGGTCAGCAACTTCCAAATTCTGCGGGGGCATAATTGAAACGATGTTAGAAATAACAGGAAGAGATGGAGCGAGAGTAGACTCAACATCCATAGGAGCAAAGCAGGAGGAAGAGGTGTCACAAGTGACATCCTCCCGTGAGAGATGATCAAATTCCACCTGGATGAACAACGCTAACTCTTCCTGTTGAGTTATAACCAATGAAAGAGGGTCAAGAAACAAAGTAGATGAAGAACATAAAAAATCATTAGTCGAGGGAGTGATCCCGGTTTCACTCCCTGCAGGTTCTGATTGTACCACTATCACATCATGAGGAGGTTCTTTCAACACGGCCGAGGCAAGAGACACCAAAGTCTCAACCTGCATAGTCAATCTATCAATATACTCTTGCCGCGTTTCAAGGCCTTGAATTATAATTTGAGCAAATTTGAAGAATTTCTCCTCCAAATAGGTTGTATCCTCATCATGTTGTGACAGGGGCAATAAAGAATATGACATCGCTCCTGCATTCACACAACCCGAAAATAATAGAAATAAACAAAAAAAACAACTCCTGTAACTATTAACTCAAACACCAAAATCAAACTACGCCTGCATTCCCCGGCAACGGCGCCAAAAACTTGATGCATGCTCGGCAGGTGCACCGGTCGCACAAGTAATAAAGTTGGGAGTACGTCCCCGAATATTGTCTCTCAAGGAATGCGCGTGGTTAGTTTGACTCTTCGGATTGAGCGAATATTTACAAGACTAAATTAAAAGAAAAGTAAGGGCTTTGATTTTGGTTTCCTAAATTACTACACAGAAATGAGATGCGGGTCAAAACTCCGCTTCGCAAGGCGGGATGGATGCAACGGCCGCGATGTCATGCTTCGAAAGGCGCGTGGACGGAAAGTAACTGTGACGATTGAGGGTCGCACACACCTCTTCGCAAATCTCCGTAGCCGTGGCTAACCCAACGCAAATGTGAATGGACGGGAGTGCATGGAGTGGAATGAGTGTAAACGAACGCAACACAAAGCAATACAAAGGAGATTATGTAAACACCAAATAATTCATTCATAGACAAACAAATCATTCAAGTTCATTACATAAATATTCAACTAGTTATAACAAGATAAGTTAAGAGAAAACCACTCAAGAAGGAGAAACGTCGGTCACGGCCGGAATAGCGGGTTGTCAATCCGCTTCCGATCTCGGTCGAAGGGTGCTTCCAGTGCTGGAGATCTGTCACTTTCTCCGGTGATCTCCACTTTCTTCGCAACAACTTGAAGAACACTCGCTAGGAAAGCTTTGCTGACGGCCGGAAGGGCTCCCCGATGGTAGAGAAACAACTCTTGATCGTCGGAGGAGTCTCCCGGATGATTGGAATGGAGGGGGATGAAGATGGGATGAAAATCGCCCAAGACGGCGACCTAATCGCGCCCAAAAACAGTGATGAATGCCCTAAGATCGCGGAGCCGGTCTTTAAATGCGGAGCAGAATAAACACTGTGCACGATCAGAGGCGCACGACCAGTGGTCGTGCGCAAAGGAATGCTCATGCGCAGTCAACCTGCAGCAGAAGAGAAGACAAGGAATTAACGCACGGTCAGTGGCGCACGACCAGTGGTCGTGCGCAAAGAGGTCCTATGATCGTGTGAAATGCTCGGTCAGCTAAGGGGAATTAACAAAAGGAGAAATTCAGCATGTAGAGGAGAGACTGTCTGTAGCTACAAGACATCTAAGGGATCATCCCTTGGAGCAGATTATTGGGAATATTCAACAAGGTGTGACAACTAGGAGCAGGGCTCACAATGAGCCCTTGTTCCTCAGTTTCCTGTCATAGGTAGAACCTAAGAAGTTTGAAGAGGCTAACTTGGATCCATTCTGGATTCAGGCAATGCAGGAAGAACTGTTGCAATTTAAAAGATGCAAAGTATGGAAGTTGGTGCCAAGACCATAGGGACACAACATAATTGGCACCAAATGGATCTTCAGAAACAAGATGGATGAGAATGGAATAATCATCAAGAACAAGGCAAGGCTGGTTGCAAAAGGGTATAGGCAAGAGGAAGGAATAGACTTTGACCAAACCTTTGCCCCAGTTGCAAGGTTGGAGGCCATAAGGCTATTCCTTGCATATGCAGCCTACAAAGGCTTCAAGGTGTACCAGATGGATGTCAAATCAACATTCCTGAATGGAAATCTGAAAGAGGAAGTTTATGTAGAGCAGTCATCAGGTTTTGTCCATCCTACTCTCTCATCTCATGTTTATCTACTTAGGAAAGCTCTATATGGTCTTAAGCAAGCCCCCGGGGCTTTGTATGAGACCTTGACTAGCTTTCTCATCAAGATCAAGTTCTTGAGGAGAAAGATAGATAGCACATTGTTTCTTAGGGAAACAAGGGGCAAGAGTCTCTTAGTCAAAATCTATGTTGATGACATAATATTTGGGTCTACTGATGATAACCTCTGCAAGAGATTTGCCAATCTAAAGCAGGGGGAGTTTGAGATGAGCAGTATGGGTGAACTTAAATATTTCCTTGGGCTCCAAGTGAAACAGTCTGGTGATGGAATTTTCATTTCCCAGACTAAGTACACAAAGGAGCTCATCAAGAAATTTGGGATGGAATCTGCCTCCACCATGAGAACACCCATGGGATCTAATGTATCATTAGACAAGGATGAAAAGGGGAAGGCCTTTGATGAGTCCATGTATAGGTGTATCATTGGATCCCTGTTGTACTTGACTGCTAGTAGGCCAGACATTATGTATTCTACATGTGTTTGTGCTAGGTATCAGGCTTGTCCTAAGGAATCTCACTACACCTCTGTCAAGAGGATTTTGAGATACCTCAAGGGCAGCCTAAATCCTGGCCTTTGGTACCCTAGGAACAATGACTTTGAACTAATAGGCTATTCAGATGCAGATTTTGCAGGGTGCAAAGAAGACAGGAAAAGCACAAGTGGTACTTGTCAATTCCTAGGAAGGAGACTGATCTCTTGGAGCAGCAAAAAGCAAACCAGTGTGGCCATATCCACAGCTGAGTCAGAGTACATTGCTACAGGTAGTTGTTGTGCTCAACTTATGTGGATCCAAAATCAATTCGAGGATTACAACATAAAGGTTAGACAATCTCCCCTACTGTGTGACTCATCCAGTGTTATTTCTATTGCCAAAAATCCTGTCTCCCATAGCAGGACCAAGCACATAGAAATAAGGTATCATTTTATTAGAGAGCATGTAGAGTGTGAAGATATCAAACTTGAATATGTCCCCACTGACAATCAAGTAGCTGATATCTTCACCAAGCCACTGGATGAGGCCAAGTTTAATTCTTTCAAAATTGAATTAGGGATGTTGAATTTAGAATGAGTTCATTTATGAATCAATGTCCACTGTTAACATGCTTATGTTCTCATTTGTACAATTCACAAAATATGTGATGTTATGATAAACTGAAATCTGAATTGATCAAATTGTATAGTTGGCATAGTCCACATGATAAGGTAGATAATCTCTCTTAAATGTTAAATGTAGAATAGTATAATGTTGTATGATCAGCTGGATCAGAAAAAATTGGATCAGGTGAGCTTCAGGTTCCCTTAAAACTGCTGGGAAAATTCTTGGTTCGACGAACTCCATACTGGGTTCGACGAACGTCGACCCTGAGTTCGACGAACTCAACCCTGAGTTCGACGAACTCAACCCTGAGTTCGACGAACTCAGGCATAGAATGCAATTTTATTTTCCCCTCAATTATAAGATCAATAGATATGCTCCAAATGAGGGGGATCTAGAATGGGTTGTTCAAAATGAACAAGATCGGCTATTAAATTTAATAGTTTTCAAATTGAGGGGGAGCAAGTTCCTGCACAGATTGAGGGGGACTTGGCAAATGTTGTAGTGGTTCCCTCCCAATTCCTAAGGGAAAAATAATTGAAGAAACCAGAAAGGGGGAGATGGCCAATGCTATGACTAAATCAGAGTTAGCCCTCTGATAAAGTTGTCAGAGGTAGTTATTATGAATAAGCTTAATATAATCTGAGTTAGAAAGGGGGAGATAACCTATGAGCTAGTCAAAGCTTAACATAATCTGTCATGAGGTATCAAAGCATGCTTAAAAAATGTTATCTTAAGCAATGTTATCATGAATGCTACAAAAAATTCATTTTTCATGATATGTTTTTATTTGGGTATGTACCTTAGCATTGGGAATGTTCTGCCTTCTTCAAATAGGGGGAGATTGTTGGGAATATTTCCCTCAATATTCCTTTGATTTGAAGAGGCATCACTCTCAATGCTAAGTACAAAGTTGTATTTGATAAAGCCATATTTATGTAAGATATACAGGCTTAGGTAACTCAAGAGAAAGGGTTGATCATGCCCTTAGTTCAGGAGAAAACAACTCCTGAGAAATGAAGAATTGTCTCAGCAGAACCGCTGAGATGAAGGGTCAAATCCGCTGAGACGAGCTCACTATCTCAGCGGATCCGCTTAGACGGGGAAGGAGCTGCAGATAGAAGAAACCGCTGAGACGGATGTCTGTCTCAGCGGATCCGCTGAGATGGGAAAGGAGCTACGGATAGAAGAGATATTTCATGTTCTTCGAACGCAGAGACAACCGAAGCAAGCGCTGAGACTTGGCGTGTTCGTCGAACTCAGAAGGTAGTTTGTCGAACGCAGATAGAAAGGAAGAAACAGCTGAGACTTGGCAAGATCGTCGAACTCAGAGTTGGGCAAGCGTCAAACTCAGAGTATGGCAAGATCGTCGAACTCAGAGTATGGCAAGTTCGTCGAACGCAGAGTGCGAGTTCTGCCTGTGGCGCAAGCTGCAGAAAGGCAGTGTGGGGTCCACCAATCTCTCCCATACTTGTCAGAAGGTCGGCTAAGAGCCGTTGAAGATCAGAGATGTATAAAAGAAGAAATTAGGGCACTTATGAATCGACTCAGTTGCGTGCCAAAAAGAAATCAACTATTCCATTGACGACCGTAGCTCTCGTTTCTCTCATCCTGCTCACTGAACAAGGAAGAAGAAACTGAGAGAGAAAGTTAGCTCCTTTACAAGAAGGAGCAAGGTGATCTTCCTTCCTTCATCTGAAGAGGAAGATCAGATAGTAGCTGTCATCAACATCACCAGCTACAAGGAAGCACAAGCTGTGCAGGAACTACAGGAGACTTCCTTCAACTGTTGTCTGCTGTAGTAAGATTTAAACTCACTTTTCTGTAGGGCAACTTGCCTGAGTTTGTAGGACCATTTGGTCTGAGATTGTAGGAACCTGTGGGTTCTGAGTTGTAGGGCTTTATTGTAAGATCTCTTTTCTCAAAACCTGTTCGGGTACATGAAAAGTCGAACCTCTCCCGCATCGCACGGTTGAGGTGGATCTTCGCCCAGAATCGCTGCCTTGCGGTGCCACCAACACTCGGGTTGGCTAACCCCGCTCAGCACCGACTCTATCGGCTATACAATCATAAGTAAATATATGCCAAAAGTAAGTACAAAATTAAAGGCATGTCCACAAGTCACAACATCATATAGAATATAATGAAACAGAAATGTCCAAAAAGAGACAGTACAAGCAAAATGGGGCTTAATCCCGATACATGTCCAAAATAAGTACTCTCTCTCTCTCTCTACAGCATGCGGAAACTATAAAACTCTCAAATACTAAAATCTAACTATCTAATCATCAACCTGTGGCATCGTGGTAGTACGCTGCATCCGCTGCTCAGGTCCTGCCATCTCATCCAGCTGCGCGCGGGACAACTCCGTCTCTTCGGACTCCTGCGGTCACAACCGACCGTTAGTCATAAAGACTAAGTCGTTTTGTCCTCGCCTCCCTCCACGACTCCTAGGAACCGAGCGGGAGGAAGAAGCGGAGGACAACAAGGGGTAAACAAGGAAAGAGGTGACATGGCACTAATCTAGCAAGTATAGGAAAAATAGTAAAACTAGCTAGCAGTATAGTGCAAATAAATGACAGTAAAGTAGAGCATGAAGTAAACCAGTAATAAAAATGCGGTGCAGTAAGTAAAACTAATCTACCATCACAGATTCGTACCTTAACTTATATGAACGCCCATACGACATATAAGTTAAGATGTCCAGGTAACCCATCATATAAAAGAGCCCATACTAATTTATATGATGGGGGTATGCTAATGTGTATGTTATGCTATGTTATGCTTATGATGACTTAATGTGTTTATGCAATGTGACTCACCCACACGACTTTATGCGCACAGACCTTTATAGTTCCCAATTTGTTAGAAAGGAAGCCAACCTTTCGGGTACCGACCGTCGTGGCTCACGGTGGCAGTGGATCGGGCACTCCACATCCTAGGAGGTATGCTCACTACCAAGCCCAGACCTCACGTACGCCTCAACGCTAAGAACACAACAGCGGAGCTCCTGCGTACTTTTGCTGGAATCCACCAGACTTTAAGGTCGGGGTGGGTTATTAGGGATTTTCCTCCAGACCACGGTACTCAAACTTACCGGCCCTCTAAACCTCACCCTCACCTGAGTCAACGTACTACAGTCGGTGACACGACTAGCCTAGTATCGAAGACTCTCCACTATTTCCATATGAAACAGGTGTTAATAAGTCCACCCGAGCCTCCGGCTCAGGGACTAACACACAAGCTGATCCAACCCATCTCCTCCTCGAAGGAGATCCATACTAGTTTGCTGACCTAATTAGGCTACTCTTGCCTACAATTTAGTTAGTGATAGATTTAGGGTGAATCTTGGACTTTCCGCGGTATACCCCGTAAAGGGGCCCCCAACGGTACTAAGGATTCAATGGGCTCAACCCCACCATCCTCCTACCCAAGACAATTACTTTAGTTGGTGATTAACCTTTAGTTCACCCCTCTTTATTTCATATAATTAAAGTGACTTAGCTCAACACTCGTCCCACCCAATTGGGTTGGACGTGCCTCCACACCTCATGCACTAGCCCTAGCACAATCTCACTGCTAACCCTAGGTTTGACCCTCCTTGAATCATTGCGAGCTATAACTCAAATATTGAATGGCTATAACTTCTAACACTACTTAGGGGTCTGAGTCGTCTAAAATTCAAAATTCTGTTTTTACTAATCGCAGACCACTAAGTTGAACTAATCTCAAACCTCATAAGGGAATCCTTCTAAAAACTCATCACCAAGGTCTGGTATAATTATCCTAGGCTGCCATTGACCTTAATAAGGTATGTTCCAATTTCCATAATTTTCCATATTAATTTGGCATTTATTATTATTTAATGTAGTTAAGGCCTTACGTCAAATTACACATGATCTATCCTCAAAATGCTTCTACATGCTACATGAAAATTATCAGTAAGTTAATGTTCCCTATCAAGGTGGTTTACTGAGTTTCAAGACCCTAGGATGTAATGTGGCCTACTAAATCATCATAATTGTATAATTAACAAAATGCCACTATAATTAGGAAAAAAATAGTATTTCACATCTGAAAATTCTACAAAAATTACCAAGTGTCCAGATGGGGATCTAGAGTCCTCTGCCAAAGGATTGTGTCATTACCATATGATCTGACATTTTAAAATGATTTAACTTCTAAGTGTTGTAAGTACCAATTTCTACATGAGGTACATGAAATACAAATCTACAAGCTTCCAAATAATTATCATGGGTATATATTAACATAAAATGGCAGATAACCAAGTTTCATAATTTTTCCCCATGATTTGATATTTTTCAAAATTAAATTCCTCTAAGCTAGTAAGCACTTAAAAATTCCTCCACAAGGGATAACACTTCAATAAATCATAATAAAATTACCATAGCCTACTTTCATCCCAATTCAGCCACTGTTAAAGTTTCAAAGCCATACAAGGTCATAAGGCCATGCATTTTATTTATTTAAGGAAAAGTGGCAATTTCGTTTATTAAGAGAAAAATACCCAAATGATTCCAAAAATTCCCATTAAATTATCTAAGACATTTAATGCTCCTAGAATCATGTTTACCAAGTTCTGAGCCAAGGCAAGGACATTTGGTCCTATGCCTTCACAAGCCCTAATATGCAACCTTAAGGGTTTACCCTTAGGGTTTTAGGACACACCACCCTAGTGGCTCCAAATGCTCGAATAGGGGGTGTCACATGCATTTGTATATCAATACCTACACAACCATCATGGTGGGAGGAGGCTAACTCACTCAACTCCTTAAAATGACCTAAACCCTAATTTGACCCTTAAAGGCCCTCATTAGGGTTTCCCATTTTTCATATCAAATCAACTCCAAATGGAGTGAAATTTAGGCAGGCACTACTCATGTACTAAAGAGCATGCCACCAAAATTTGGTGTCATTTGGACTTCATATGCTCCAAAAATCAACATTATTTAAATATCCTAACTACCACACAAACTATAAGTAAATGTGCCCATCTAGGGCTACCCTTTGGGCAGGGGGTGCCCCTAGGGTATACCTACCCATGGTTAAAATATCAGCTTCAAAGCTTGAGGGGTTTAGGCTAGGTAATTATTTTAGTGGACTGACCTAGTGTAGGACCAGTCCTAGTAAAACAGCTCCCCAGGGAGCTGTGGGTCACCAAATGACTTGAACTCAAGCCCTAATGAATGTCAAGACCAAGGCCTACAACTTTCATGTTGGGCACTTTTTCTAATTCAGTCATTAAGAGGCCCTAATTAATTTTTGAATTGGACTAAATAATAGAGGCAGAAATTCTAATAGTTTGAATTAATTTATATAAAGAAATTAGGCTGTGCATGGATCTTAAAGCAGATCTGGCGGCAGCGGCTCATCTTCCTCCTCCAGCCAACGGCTGAGATTCAACCGCGCTGGGCGACTTTGCGAGGGAGATTGCCGGCGATCCAGCCACCACCACCGCCGGCAAACACCACCGACACCTTCGTGGTGGTCGGGGCTACCATCAGTCGGCGACTGGTGGCCGGAGGAGGCGGTTTCCAGCGATCCCAACCTTCCCGTTTCGAGCCAAAATCCATGGAATTGAGGAGTGGATTCGGGCTCAATTGAGCCCGATCCTTCTTCGTTTTATGATAGGAAGCTAGCGTGGGGGGAGGGGAGGAGAAACGAATCGTGATTGGGGCGTGGCGGCAGCTCCGGCAACGGTTCGCAATGGATATGCCTTGCTCCGGCGACCCTGCTCGCGAACTCGTTTCTCCGGCGATAGCTCTGCTCTAGGTGCTGTTCCCGACTGCTCTCTCCCTTCTGAAGCTAATGGTGTGGTTAGAATGGGGTGGGGAAGCCTCTATAGCTTGGTTTGAAATCAAGCTTCCTCGGGCATTCCCCTTGCTGCCACCCTCCTGCACCAGCTGGCCTCCTTCTTCCCTTTGGGTCAAGCCCAGACCCACAGCAATCAGGGTTGGCCCCTAGGCTGATTGGAGGTTGAGTGTAGAGGAGGGGGTTAGCTTTTGCTTTTGCCTTTTTGCTTTTGCCTTTTTAATCACCTTTTGGTCCCCCTCTCATTTGATTAATCAAACCATGGTTCGGGTTCAGTCCAAGGCTGATAATGGGCATGTCCTAAGTCCAAGAATGATTGGTTAATTGATGGGTGTTGGGCTCCACTCAATTTAGGCTTGGAATTCACCTTAAAGGGCTAGGTTGACCATGGTTGACTTTGGTCAACAAGGTGAGTGGGTTGACCCCACTTGGGGGGTCATGGGTCCCTTAATATCACCCAACATTGGTTGATCCATGGTGGGGCCCCAATTGGTTCAATTTAATCAAAGGGTGTAGATTTGACCAAAATTGGGTAAAGTTTGACTTTGGTCAATTTCATGCAATTGGGTCCCACCCAAGTGCAATTTCCATCCTATTGGTCTCCCTTAGTGGTTAGGGCATCACATGTGAGGTCAATTTGGACAATTGAGGGTCAATTGACCTAGTTGAGGGGCTTAGGGTTAGGTTGGTTTTTGAGCTTTGGTGTGCACTTAGCCATTTCTACCTTAGCCTAAGGCCCTTGTGGCCACTCATCTCACCACTATGCCCTAACATTTCCAATGGGTCTAGCAGGATTGGGGATGTTACATTTATAGCCTGAGTTGTAGGGATGAAGGCATGAGTTTGTAGGATCTATTGATCTGAGTTGTAGGGCTTTATTGCCTGAGCTGTAGGAGGAGGATTCCTTTGAGGTAGGACCTGGAAGGGGTCTGAGTTGTAGGATCAGTGGATGATCTGAGGTAGGGTTGTTTAGCCTAAGGTAGGGTTTGGGAAAACCTGAGAGATCCTGAGGGATCTATGTTGTAAGCTCTTGGAGCCGAATTTGGAGGAGTTAGCACTGTCTAACACACTGTTAGAAGGGTGAAGGGGGAAAGTGGACTACCTATAGACACACTGTCTTGGGGAACCACTATAAACACTTGTGTGCTTTCTAGTTGTGTGTGATTTCCTGCATAGAACAGTTTAACTGCTTATATAAAACAAGTAAAAATCAAAAGGCCTATTCACCCCCCCCCCCCCCCCTAGGTGAATTAGATCATATACCTATAATCTTTCACCAAGGTCCACCACCTGAGCTGGGCGAGTGGACCTTATGGTCCACTCAACCTACCGGGCGAGTGGACCATAGGGCCACTCGCCTAGCTGCCCGGGTGAGTGGACCTATGGTCCACCCGCCCCGGGCGAGTGGACCACAGGTGTAACACCCTGTCAGTACGAATAGTATAACAATAGGTCCGGCCGGGACCCCACGCCATACAAACCACACTAGCTAGGAGTTAAAAGGTGATAAACAGAAAGAACTACAACAAAGTATACTAAACACTAGCGGAAGCATAATGATTTAACATTTCATTTAGAACTGTCCACTATCATAGGAATGAAACCATAAAATAGAGTTACGGCCTTAAGGCCTTACATTCACCAAAGTACAAAACTCAGAACATACTTCGGCACGCAGGCCGGCAATACATGAGAAAGCAGAAAAGGGAGGCTGGCCTTCAAGGGCCAACTCAGCAAAAGAGCCACCGCCCGCTATTTCCCACTAGGCTCACCTGCACCTGCATAAGAACATTCCACCAAGCGGTGGCAAACAAGGTAACGGTCAGCACAGCTGACCAAATTATAACGACCCCACCCCTTTCCCGGGGTGGCAGAGCTTCTACCCTGCAAGCAAGCCATACTAGCACAAGTACTAATATAAAGAAAGTGCAACTACACAAGGTGAGGTTTCAAGCACAATCAATCTTCTAGGTTGAGCATCAAAAAGGAGGGAACCTAGGTATGCACATGATGTTGGTTGGGTTCACCCGAAGGTTCCCCACAACCGCCTAAACAACCGCATGAGGATAACAACATCAATTTATCACAAACGTGGGTACACACAACCGCACGCTCCATGCTCACAAGGCATGCACCAAAGGTACTTCTTCCCGAGCACCAATACCATCATGAGTCCGGAAACTCTAGATGGAAAAGAGCTTTTGGTCGGTCTAGGCAAGACGCCCTTCCCAACCTCTCCCAAGGTCGTTCGGGTTTACAAGAGATAAATCCCCCTACCGCCGCGCCTGGAAATGGGTTCAGTTCAGCCAATTCTCGTGCTCTTGTCATCGATTGAACACACGATGCGGGTATGGCATCACCTCGGCCCGTAAGGGTTTAGCACTCACTAGCGCTACACAAAACATAAGTTACAACACCCAAGCCTTCACGAGGACTTAGGCTTTACACGTAACCAAAAAGGAGGTACAAGACCACTCCTCAACAATTCTAGTGGTGAAGGTTTGCATTCAACCACTCGCAAAGCATGGGGCTTTCGCTAGGATCTTGACAAGACGCCTACGCTTAAATCCCACAATACTATCGCATATATCACGGAATCATTCTCCGGCACGCATTCTAGGCTTAACCTAAATGCAACGTCGCAAATAAAGCATCACCGATTCGGGCTCACGGCCACGAATAGGCTTCACACACAATGCCTAAATCCGCACGACTACCGGATTTTCTACATGCAATATGCCGGGGACGGACACAATCTACCCGGAGTTCTGAAGAACTTGAGGAAATCCTACACTTCACCCATTTGGTGAAAGGGATTCCTCATGCAAGCATAGAGAAATGAAGGAGAGGACAAATGACAAGTCCAAATATCGGGAGGAAGAATCGTTACCCTAGGAGCATTCTTCTTCGCCATGGATCCGAGATTCTAGACGGAGGGAAACGACCGCACCGGGCTGCACTCTCCAGATCTGGAAACGGCTCGCGAAACGGAGCTCCGGAGCTCCGTCAATGGCTGGATCTCTCCTTCTTCTTCCTTGCCTCCTTATTCTTTCTCTAGGTTTGGAGAGAGAAAGGTTTAGAAATTATGAGGATTAACCTCCTCTCATCAGCCCTAAAGACCTCCAGCATCTAATCCTAGCCTTTGGATCGGATTCCAAAAGATTTGGACGGACCGATCTCCTTCTCCGCTCAAATTCGCGGAGCAGAATAAACAGGGCGCACGATCACAGGCGCACGATCATTGGTCGTGCGCGAAGAGGAGAAATGGTCGTGCGCACTACCCGAGACAGAACTCCTATTCCTTGCGAATTAACGCACGATCATTGGCGCACGATCACTAGTCGTGCGCGAAGAGGAGAAATGGTCGTGCGCAGAGAACTGCTATGGAATCTTTTAGCCTATCCCGAGCGCAGCACTACCACTCCGCCTACCTCGCTGAACTACAATTTTTGGGGTGTTACAACTCCACCCCCCTTAAAAGAATTTCGTCCCGAAATTTCGAAAACAGTAGTAAGTAAAAACAGTTAAAATTACCTGAGGGGAATAGCTCAGGGTACTCCGCGAGCATCGCTTGCTCTCTTTCCCAAGAGAGTTCCTCTCTTCAGCAATTATTCCAACGGACTTTCACCATCCGTATGGACTTGTTCCGCAACTGCTTCACTTCAGTGTCTTCAATGCAAATGGGCTTGACTTTCGTCGTTAGCCCACCATCTACCGACACTTCGTTGACAGCAACAACCACATTAGGCTCTTTAACAGCCTTCCGCAACACAGAGATGTGGAATACATCATGCAGCCCGCTCAACTCCAAAGATAGAGAAAGCCGGTAAGCAACTTCACCGATGCGCTCCAAGATCTCGAACGGTCCTAAGTTCCTCGGACTTAGCTTTTTCAAGCGTCGGATCCTTGATACTCCTTTGAACGGTTTGATCTTGAGATAGACCAAGTCGCCAACGGAAAACTCGACGTTTCGGTGATTTGCGTTGTAATATTTTGCCTGCCGATCCTGGGCAATGAGCAAGCGCTCCCGAATAGCCCGGATCGATGTATTCGCCTCATCCACGTCTTTGCGTTTTAACAACTTAGTGTCGCCCGTTTCAGCCCAAGACAACGGTGTGCGACATTTCCTACCATAAAGAGCCTTGAAAGGGGCCATCTTTATACTCGCTTGGTAGCTGTTGTTGTAAGCAAATTCGATCATAAAGAGATGGTCCTCCCATCTCTTTCCGAAATCCAGGGCGCACATCCTCAGTATGTCTTCCATCGTCCTATTGGTCCTTTCGGTCTGTCCATCTATTTGCGGGTGGAAGGTCGTGCTAAACTTCAGCTTGGTACCCAATAGTTGATGAATCAGCTTCCTATCATTCGATGTGAACCGCCCATCACGATCACTGACGATGCTACGGGGGATCCCGTGCAACCGTACGATGTTATCCACGTACAACTTTGCCAGTTTTTCTACAGAATCATCCTTCCGGTTCGGAATGAAGTGTGATACCTTTGTCAGTCTGTCGACGATCACCCAGATGGCGTCGTTTCCATGTTGTGATCTCGGCAATCCGTGCACGAAATCCATCGAAATATCATCAAACTTCCATTCCGGAATCGGCAAAGACTTCAAAAATCCATCGGGGCGTTGACATTCCACCTTCACCAACTCGCAAGTATTACACTTGGCCACGTAGAGGGCAATGTCCTTCTTCATACCCGGCCACCAGAAAAGTTTCTTCATGCCCATGTACATTTTCGTGCTCCCCGGGTGGATCGAGTACTTGGTATGATGCACCTCGTACATCAACTCCGCCCGTAGAGTGCCAATGTTTGGGACGCATAATCTGCCCTCTTTCTGCATAAGGCCATCTTCGAAGGAGAAATCAGCGTTTAACCCATCAACGGTTTCCGCTTTATAGCGTTTCATGCTCTCATCCAGCTCCAATGCCTGTCGAACTCGGTCGGCAAGGTCGTATTGAACCTCCGTCCAGTTCAAGCATGCTGAAGTAGACGCTCTCCTATCAACGCAAATGATCTCCATTTCTTCCAGTTCGCGGATTAGACGCTCATCGTGCATCAAAATCCAATTTGCTTGAGCGGGAGCCCGACGACTCAACGCGTCCGCAACTACATTTCCCTTTCCAGGAGTATATTTGATGTCGAAGGTGTAGTCCCCAAGGAACTTCATCCACCTCCTCTGACGCATATTCAACTCCCTTTGATCCAGCAGGTACTTGAGGCTCTGGTGGTCGGTAAAGATGTCGATCTTCACGCCATACAAATAATGCCTCCAAAGCTTAAGAGCAAATACCACGACCGCTAGCTCCAAATCATGGACCGGGTAATTCCTCTCATGAACCTTCAGTTGTCGGGAGCCGTAGGCAATTACCTTTCCGAACTGCACTAGGACACAACCCAAGCCACTCCCCGAGGCGTCGCTATAAATTTCGTAGCCTTCCGTACCACATGGCGAGCATAGAATGGGCGCCGTGGTCAGACGGCTCTTCAGCTCTTCAAAAGCTCGTGCGCACTCGGGCGACCAAACGAACTTATGACCTTTCCTAGTCAGTTTAGTAAGAGGGAGTGCAATCCTCGAGAAGTTTTCCACAAAGCGCCTATAATAGCCGGCAAGTCCTAAGAAACTTCGGACTTCCGCTACGTTTTTCAACAAAGGCCACGCTCGGATCGCTTCTATCTTCGACGGATCAACAGAAATTCCTTCTCCACTAACAACATGACCAAGGAATGCTATAGACGGTAGCCAAAACTCGCACTTGGAGAACTTGGCATATAGCTGACTCCTCCTCAAGGTGCTCAGAACTGCATGCAGATGCCCTACATGCTCCTCTTTCGACTGAGAGTATACCAAAATGTCGTCGATGAAGACGATCACAAATTGATCCAAATACCCTCGAAACATCCTGTTCATTAAGTCCATGAATACCGACCGTGCATTAGACAGACCGAACGGCATCACCGTGAACTCATAGTGCCCAAAGCGGGTACTGAACGCTGTCTTTGGAATATCACATTCCCTTATCCGCAGTTGGTAATAACCGGACCTTAGGTCCAGTTTGGAGTATACCGTCGACCCAACCAGTTGGTCAAGTAAGTCGTCGATTCTCGGAATCGGATAACGGTTCCTCTCAGTCAGCTTGGTCCGCTACTACTAGGACAACACAAAACTGGTCTTAGGCCCCGAATCCTTCAACGAGGTGAAGAACATCTTCGCGCCTCTTCACAGCTTCTCCTATTCGCGCTCACTCGAGATCTATTGGGCAGCATTACCTCCAATCTATCCTTGACTAAGGTAAATGACAATTCGATTCATAACACGAAGTCCTTAGACAAATAGGAGAGCGATGCTCCCACACCAACAGAGCTCTCGTCAAATAGTCGATAATTAGGACAAGGCCTAATTGCACACAAATACAAGACATAAAATTTTGTTGTCATCGGATACAGTGGACACATTTCTATCTCTATCCGCACACGGGGTAGAAATCATATTAGGATATGATCATCCATACCTGTGGCAACATCGCACTGTTGAATGACCTCTTGCTGGCCATAAGAGTAGACTCTCGGCTGGGTTAGAGAATATTGGGGAATCGAAGACTCCACCGCCTTGCCTTTCTCCATAGGAGCTGAACCCATCGCACGAGCATAGTCCACTTCTCCGCTTTTTGCTTTTGGGGGACCACTTCGACACACTGATGCGTGCTCGGCAAGTGCACCGGTCGCACAAGTAATAAAGTTGGGAGTACGTCCCTGAATATCGTCTCTCAAGGAATGCGCGTGGTTAGTTTGACTCTTCGGATTGAGCGAATAATTACAAGAGTAAATTAAAAGAAAAGTAAGGGCTTTGATTTTGGTTTCCTAAATTACTACACAGAAATGAGATGCGGGTCAAAACTCCGCTTCTCAAGGCGGGATGGATGCAACGGCCGCGATGCCGTGCTTCGAAAGGCGCGTGGACGGAAAGTAACTGTGACAATTGAGGGTCGCACACACCTCTTCGCAAATCTCCGTAGCCGTGGCTAACCCAACGCAAATGTGAATAGACGGGAGTGCATGGAGTGGAATGAGTGTAAGCGAACGCAGCACAAAGCAATACAAAGGAGATTATGTAAACACCAAATAATTCATTCATAGACAAACAAATCATTCAAGTTCATTACATAAATATTCAACTAGTTATAACAAGATAAGTTAAGAGAAAACCACTCAAGAAGGAGAACCGTCGGTCACGGCGGGAATAGCGGGTTGTCAATCCGCTTCCGATCTCGGTCGAAGGGTGCTTCCGGTGCCGGAGATCTGTCACTTTCTCCGGTGATCTCCACTTTCTCCGCAACAACTTGAAGAACACTCGCTAGGAAAGCTTTGCTGACGGCCGGAAGGGCTCCCCGATGGTAGAGAAACAACTCTTGATCGCCGGAGGAGTCTCCCGGATGATTGGAATGGAGGGGGATGAAGATGGGATGAAAATCGCCCAAGACGGCGACCTAATCGCGCCCAAAAATAGTGCTGAATGCCCTAAGATCGCAGAGCCGGTCTTTAAATACGGAGCAGAATAAACACTCGCACGATCAGAGGCGCACGACCAGTGGTCGTGCGCAAAGGAATGCTTGTGATCGTGCGCAGTCAACCTGCAGCAGAAGAGAAGACAGGGAATTAACGCACGGTCAGTGGCGCACGACCAGTGGTCGTGCGCAAAGAGGTCCTATGATCGTGTGAAATGTTCGGTCAGTTAAGGGGAATTAACGCACGACCAGTGGTCGTGCGCCTAATCGTGCGCTAAGGAAAACGCACGATCAGTGGCTTTTTAGGCCAAAATTCGCCCCCAATCCATTCTGAGCGTTCACACGACCCTTGTACCTGCATGAAAACAAACTAGACCACTGATCCGTGCATACCACATAATCCACAGAATAGACATAAAGTAATATAACAAATCACGCCACGAAGAGGGTAAGGAATGCACTATAGTTGAGAATATGAGCTGCTATCAATATAAGCCTAAATGAGCAGTAAATGAAGTGCAAAGGAACGAAAAACAACCCAGATGAGCCCGAAAATCAGTATATAAACTGGACTCATCACACCCCCAGACTTACCTGTTTGCGTGTCCCGAGCAAACTACTCTCGGCGGACGGGAAAAACAAGGGTTAGAAAGGTGATTGTGGCTAGGAGTAATATGCGAAATCAAATAATCATGTTCATAAAACTCTCGTAAAAAAATATTTCTACTATGCAAAGTAATTTACAAATATCTAAAATAGTAAATAAGAGATTAGTTTACTCAAAAGCTAAACCAAGTGTGATCTGCCAGTCACGTGTAGGGAGAATGTAGGGATGCGCTCAGACGAGTATTTCGAAAGATACGGGATACGGAACTAACTCCACTGAAATCCATCGGTGTCGGGAGCCATAAGTTAGCACTTTCGCACTCTCTCCACAACATTAGGTAAAACTACACACAAGTCAATAGGGCTTTCGGGTAAATATGTGGCTTAGGTTGCAGTAGGATATACAATGATAAACTCGGAGGCTAGCGCACCTAACACAATTGAGCAATACAATTTGTAAACCCCGACAACAAATAAAGTTGATGTGTTCATCGCCAACACCCAATATAAAGTAAATCCTAACAAACAATTCAGAATTTCTGAATTAGAATATCTAGCTCAGATTTTTTTTCTTTTTGAAACACTAATCTTTTCACTTTTCAGCTCACAAATACTTTTTTTTCTTTTCTTCTCTCCTTTTTTTCAACTTAAGCAATCCAAATATGTACCCATACATAACAGCACAGCATAATAATCAGTTATACTATAAAGCTCGAAACACGTGCGCATACAGGTTTGGTAAACTTGGCTTAAGCGAGAGTGGTGGAGCTAAATAGAAAAGGCGGGATAGGCACAAAATTGGTTAGCAAGGGTGAATTTCTGGTTTTGGCTCAAAGCTCAAACGGTCCAAAGAATGGCCTACATCATGCTAATGCGTTAGAACTACCCGGTGCTTATGTTTCGAGAATCGCTAGGGGCGAGTTCTTAGCCACCGAGAAAGATAACTCTTTCTCCCGACTCGAGAAATACGAATCTAGCATTCGATACCAACTCACCTACACTACCGGTAGATCGGCACAGGTTCATGCTTTGAGTAAAGTAAAACTCTAATTACTAGATTAGATAAGAATAAAGCTACAACGCATGAAAATAGAAATAACTTCTACACAAAATCCTATGCAAAACATGAGCATTCGATTAGAGCACTACTGGAGTCAACAGCGTACTCCAAACTGCAATTCCTAGCTAACACAATTGACTTCCCGGCTCCATTCCAAAAGGAAACTTGGCACGGTAGCACTCGCAAGTAAGTGCGTGCATAGTGGGTGTAGTGTGTGCGTGCCACTTAAAAATTGATAAACTGAAATAAAATGAAAGCTAAAATAATAACACTAGCGGAATGCGTGCGTGCGTGCACGTGCATGGTTCTCACTCTCCCCCAGACTTACACGAGAGCATAATCTAAGATATGATTCTTTAAACATTAAACTAAGGAGAAAAGGGAGAGTGTACCCCATGCTCAGAAGTGAGCATACCGGAAGAATTGGCGTTTTGTCCCGAATGCGGTTGTTCCGCCTTGCTCCAAGAAATACGGACCTGCGATTAAAGAGTACCCAGGCACAACAAAAATATAATAAGGAGAATAAAGAAGAACGAAGGAGCGGAACCAAGCGGTCCCCAATCGGTTGTCTCCCAAGAGCCCTTTTGTTTACCGTCCTTAAGGTGGACCAAATACCTGTATTAGCATATTATAGAATTGTTCACGCAAAATTAATGAGAGGAGATCATCCAAGTCTACGCAGTATTATTACACAACCAAATGGAGGAATCAACTATACGTTGATTTAAAATAGTAACTGCAGATAGAGGAAAAAGGCCCGGAGACCCACAACTGATGGCAACGAAGTAAGAGGTTTATCCTCCATCCCCAAGTCTCCTTCTTTCTTGCTTTCTTTCTCTCTTCCTGGAGTATTTCTTCAAAGAAAAATCGCTTTCCCCCTTATAGCCAGTCCTTTAGGGGAAGCACATGCGGTGACACTGGAGTGGATAGAGCAATATCATCTGCCACTGCGACATGATTATCCTGCCAGGAATGCATCATCCGACTGCCCAAAAATGGGTCAGCAACTTCCAAATTCTGCGGGGGCATAATTGAAACGATGTTAGAAATAACAGGAAGAGATGGAGCGAGAGTAGACTCAACATCCATAGGAGCAAAGCAGGAGGAAGAGGTGTCACAAGTGACATCCTCCCGTGAGAGATGATCAGATTCCACCTAGATGAACAACGCTAACTCTTCCTGTTGAGTTATAACCAATGAAAGAGGGTCAAGAAACAAAGTAGATGAAGAACATAAAAAATCATTAGTCGAGGGAGTGATCCCGGTTTCACTCCCTGCAGGTTCTGATTGTACCACTATCACATCATGAGGAGGTTCTTTCAACACGGCCGAGGCAAGAGACACCAAAGTCTCAACCTGCATAGTCAATCTATCAATATACTCTTGTCGCATTTCAAGGCCTTGAATTATAATTTGAGCAAATTTGAAGAATTTATCCTCCAAATAGGTTGTATCCTCATCATGTTGTGACAGGGGCAATAAAGAATATGACATCGCTCCTGCATTCACACAACCCGAAAATAATAGAAATAAACAAAAAAAACAACAACTCCTATAACTATTAACTCAAACACCAAAATCAAACTACGCCTGCATTCCCCGGCAACGGCGCCAAAAACTTGATGCATGCTCGGCAGGTGCATCGGTCGCACAAGTAATAAAGTTGGGAGTACGTCCCCGAATATTGTCTCTCAAGGAATGCGCGTGGTTAGTTTGACTCTTCGGATTGAGCGAATAATTACAAGACTAAATTAAAAGAAAAGTAAGGGCTTTGATTTTGGTTTCCTAAATTACTACACAGAAATGAGATGCGGGTCAAAACTCCGCTTCGCAAGGCGGGATGGATGCAACGGCTGCGATGTCGTGCTTCGAAAGTCGCGTGGACGGAAAGTAACTGTGACGATTGAGGGTCGCACACACCTCTTCGCAAATCTTCGTAGTCGTGGGTAACCCAACGCAAATGTGAATGGACGGGAGTGCATGGAGTGGAATGAGCGTAAACGAACGCAACACAAAGCAATACAAAGGAGATTATGTAAACACCAAATAATTCATTCATAGACAAACAAATCATTCAAGTTCATTACATAAATATTCAACTAGTTATAACAAGATAAGTTAAGAGAAAACCACTCAAGAAGGAGAAACGTCGGTCACGGCCGGAATAGCGGGTTGTCAATCCGCTTCCGATCTCGGTCGAAGGGTGCTTCCGGTGCTGGAGATCTGTCACTTTCTCCGGTGATCTCCACTTTCTCCGCAACAACTTGAAGAACACTCGCTAGGAAAGCTTTGCTGACGGCCGGAAGGGCTCCCCGATGGTAGAGAAACAACTCTTGATCGCCGGAGGAGTCTCCCGGATGATTGGAATGGAGGGGGATGAAGATGGGATGAAAATCGCCCAAGACGGCGACCTAATCGCGCCCAAAAACAGTGATGAATGCCCTAAGATCGCGGAGCCGGTCTTTAAATGCGGAGCAGAATAAACACTGCGCACGATCAGAGGCGCACGACCAGTGGTCGTGCGCAAAGGAATGCTCGTGCGCAGTCAACCTGCAGCAGAAGAGAAGACAGGGAATTAACGCACGGTCAGTGGCGCACGACCAGTGGTCGTGCGCAAAGAGGTCCTATGATCGTGTGAAATGCTCGGTCAGCAAAGGGGAATTAACAAAAGGAGAAATTCAGCATGTAGAGGAGAGACTGCCTGTAGCTACAAGACATCTAAGGGATCATCCCTTGGAGCAGATTATTGGGAATATTCAACAAGGTGTGACAACTAGGAGCAGGGCTCACAATGAGCCCTTGTTCCTCAGTTTCCTGTCATAGGTAGAACCTAAGAAGTTTGAAGAGGCTAACTTGGATCCATTCTAGATTCAGGCAATGCAGGAAGAACTGTTGCAATTTAAAAGATGCAAAGTATGGAAGTTGGTGCCAAGACCATAGGGACACAACATAATTGGCACCAAATGGATCTTCAGAAATAAGATGGATGAGAATGGAATAATCATCAAGAACAAGGCAAGGCTGGTTGCAAAAGGGTATAGGCAAGAGGAAGGAATAGACTTTGACCAAACCTTTGCCCCAGTTGCAAGGTTGGAGGCCATAAGGCTATTCCTTGCATATACAGCCCACAAAGGCTTCAAGGTGTACCAGATGGATGTCAAATCAACATTCCTGAATGGAAATCTGAAAGTGGAAGTTTATGTAGAGCAGTCATCAGGTTTTGTCCATCCTACTCTCTCATCTCATGTTTATCTACTTAGGAAAGCTCTATATGGTCTTAAGCAAGCCCCCGGGGCTTTGTATGAGACCTTGACTAGCTTTCTCATCAAGATCAAGTTCTTGAGGAGAAAGATAGATAGCACATTGTTTCTTAGGGAAACAAGGGGCAAGAGTCTCTTAGTCAAAATCTATGTTGATGACATAATATTTGGGTCTACTGATGACAACCTCTGCAAGAGATTTGCCAATCTAAAGCAGGGGGAGTTTGAGATGAGCAGTATGGGTGAACTTAAATATTTCCTTGGGCTCCAAGTGAAACAGTCTGGTGATGGAATTTTCATTTCCCAGACTAAGTACACAAAGGAGCTCATCAAGAAATTTGGGATGGAATCTGCCTCCACCATGAGAACACCCATGGGATCTAATGTATCATTAGACAAGGATGAAAAGGGGAAGGCCTTTGATGAGTCCATGTATAGGTGTATCATTGGATCCCCGTTGTACTTGACTGCTAGTAGGCCAGACATTATGTATTCTACATGTGTTTGTGCTAGGTATCAGGCTTGTCCTAAGGAATCTCACTACACCTCTGTCAAGAGGATTTTGAGATACCTCAAGGGCAGCCTAAATCCTGGCCTTTGGTACCCTAGGAACAATGACTTTGAACTAATAGGCTATTCAGATGCAGATTTTGCAGGGTGCAAAGAAGACAGGAAAAGCACAAGTGGTACTTGTCAATTCCTAGGAAGGAGACTGATCTCTTGGAGCAGCAAAAAGAAAACCAGTGTGGCCATATCCACAGCTGAGTCAGAGTACATTGCTATAGGTAGTTGTTGTGCTCAACTTATGTGGATCCAAAATCAATTCGAGGATTACAACATAAAGGTTAGACAATCTCCCCTACTGTGTGACTCATCCAGTGCTATTTCTATTGCCAAAAATCCTGTTTCCCATAGCAGGACCAAGCACATAGAAATAAGGTATCATTTTATTAGAGAGCATGTAGAGTGTGAAGATATCAAACTTGAATATGTCCCCACTGACAATCAAGTAGCTGATATCTTCACCAAGTCACTGGATGAGGCCAAGTTTAATTCTTTCAAAATTGAATTAGGGATGTTGAATTTAGAATGAGTTCATTTATGAATCAATGTCCACTGTTAACATGCTTATGTTCTCATTTGTACAATTCACAAAATATGTGATGTTATGATAAACTGAAATCTGAATTGATCAAATTGTATAGTTGGCATAGTCCACATGATAAGGTAGATAATCTCCCTTAAATGTTAAATGTAGAATAGTATAATGTTGTATGATCAGCTGGATCAGAAAAAACTGGATCAGGTGAGCTTCAGGTTCCCTTAAAACTGCTGGGAAAATTTTGGGTTTGACGAACTCCATACTGGGTTCGACGAACGTCGACCCTGAGTTCGACGAACTCAACCCTGAGTTCGACGAACTCAACCCTGAGTTCGACGAACTCAGGCATAGAATGCAATTTTATTTTCCCCTCAATTATAAGATCAATAGATATGCTCCAAATGAGGGGGATCTAGAATGGGTTGTTCAAAATGAACAAGATCGGCTATTAAATTTAATAGTTTTCAAATTGAGGGGGAGCAAGTTCCTGCACAGATTGAGGGGGACTTGGCAAATGTTGTAGTGGTTCCCTCCCAATTCCTAAGGGAAAAATAATTGAAGAAACCAGAAAGGGGGAGATGGCCAATGCTATGACTAAATCAGAGTTAGCCCTCTGATAAAGTTGTCAGAGGTAGTTATTATGAATAAGCTTAATATAATCTGAGTTAGAAAGGGGGAGATAACCTATGAGCTAGTCAAAGCTTAACATAATCTGTCATGAGGTATCAAAGCATGCTTAAAAAATGTTATCTTAAGCAATGTTATCATGAATGCTACATAGTTCATTTTTCATGATATGTTTTTATTTGGGTATGTACCTTAGCATTGGGAATGTTCTGCCTTCTTCAAATAGGGGGAGATTGTTGGGAATATTGCCCTCAATATTCCTTTGATTTGAAGAGGCATCACTCTCAATGCTAAGTACAAAGTTGTATTTGATAAAGCCATATTTATTTAAGATATACAGGCTTAGGTAACTCAAGAGAAAGGGTTGATCATGCCCTTAGTTCAGGAGAAAACAACTCCTGAGAAATGAAGAATTGTCTCAGCAGAACCGCTGAGATGAAGGGTCAAATCTGCTGAGACGAGCTCACTATCTCAGCGGATCCGCTTAGATGGGGAAGGAGCTGCAGATAGAAGAAACCGCTGAGACGGATGTCTGTCTCAGCGGATCCGCTGAGATGGGAAAGGATCTACAGATAGAAGAGATATGTCATGTTCGTCGAACGCAGAGACAACCGAAGCAAGCGCTGAGACTTGGCGTATTCGTCGAACTCAGAAGGTAGTTCGTCGAACGCAGATAGAAAGGAAGAAACAGCTGAGACTTGGCAAGATCGTCGAACTCAGAGTTGGGCAAGCGTCGAACTCAGAGTATGGCAAGATCGTCAAACTCAGAGTATGGCAAGTTCGTCGAACGCAGAGTGCGGGTTCTGCCTGTAGCGCAAGCTGCAGAAAGGCAGTGTGGGGTCCACCAATCTCTCCCATACTTGTCAGAAGGTCGGCTAAGAGCCGTTGAAGATCAGAGATGTATAAAAGAAGAAATTAGGGCACTTATGAATCGACTCAGTTGCGTGCCAAAAAAAATCAACTATTCCATTGACGACCGTAGCTCTCGTTTCTCTCATCCTGCTCACTGAACAAGGAAGAAGAAACTGAGAGAGAAAGTTAGCTCCTTTACAAGAAGGTGCAAGGTGATCTTCCTTCCTTCATCTGAAGAGGAAGATCAGATAGTAGCTGTCATCAACATCACCAGCTACAAGGAAGCACAAGCTGTGCAGGAACTACAGGAGACTTCCTTCAACTGTTGTCTGCTGTAGTAAGATTTAAACTCACTTTTCTGTAGGGCAACTTGCCTGAGTTTGTAGGACCATTTGGTCTGAGATTGTAGGAACCTGTGGGTTCTGAGTTGTAGGGCTTTATTGTAAGATCTCTTTTCTCAAAACCTGTTCGGGTACATGAAAAGTCGAACCTCTCCCGCATCGCACGGTTGAGGTGGATCTTCGCCCAGAATCGCTACCTTGCGGTGCCACCAACACTCGGGTTGGCTAACCCCGCTCAGCACCGACTCTACCGGCTATACAATCATAAGTAAATATATGCCAAAAGTAAGTACAGAATTAAAGGCATGTCCACAAGTCACAACATCATATAGAATATAATGAAACAGAAATGTCCAAAAAGAGACAGTACAAGCAAAATGGGGCTTAATCCCGATACATATCCAAAATAAGTACTCTCTCTCTCTCTACAGCATGCGGAAACTATAAAACTCTCAAATACTAAAATCTAACTATCTAATCATCAACCTGTGGCATCGTGGTAGTACGCTGCATCCGCTGCTCAGGTCCTGCCATCTCGTCCAGCTGCGCGCGGGACAACTCCGTCTCTTCGGACTCCTGCGGTCACAACCGACCGTTAGTCATAAAGACTAAGTCGTTTTGTCCTCGCCTCCCTCCACGACTCCTAGGAACCGAGCGGGAGGAAGAAGCGGAGGACAACAAGGGGTAAACAAGGAAAGAGGTGACATGGCACTAATCTAGCAAGTATAGGAAAAATAGTAAAACTAGCTAGCAGTATAGTGCAAATAAATGACAGTAAAGTAGAGCATGAAGTAAACCAGTAATAAAAATGCGGTGCAGTAAGTAAAACTAATCTACCATCACAGATTCGTACCTTAACTTATATGAACGCCCATACGACATATAAGTTAAGATGTCCAGGTAACCCATCATATAAAAGAGCCCATACTAATTTATATGATGGGGGTATGCTAATGTGTATGTTATGCTATGTTATGCTTATGATGACTTAATGTGTTTATGCAATGTGACTCACCCACACGACTTTATGCGCACAGACCTTTATAGTTCCCAATTTGTTAGAAAGGAAGCCAACCTTTCGGGTACCGACCGTCGTGGCTCACGGTGGCAGTGGATCGGGCACTCCACATCCTAGGAGGTATGCTCACTACCAAGCCCAGACCTCACGTACGCCTCAACGCTAAGAACACAACAGCGGAGCTCCTGCGTACTTTTGCTGGAATCCACCAGACTTTAAGGTCGGGGTGGGTTATTAGGGATTTTCCTCCAGACCACGGTACTCAAACTTACCGGCCCTCTAAACCTCACCCTCACCTGAGTCAACGTACTACAGTCGGTGACACGACTAGCCTAGTATCGAAGACTCTCCACTATTTCCATATGAAACAGGTGTTAATAAGTCCACCCGAGCCTCCGGCTCAGGGACTAACACACAAGCTGATCCAACCCATCTCCTCCTCGAAGGAGATCCATACTAGTTTGCTGACCTAATTAGGCTACTCTTGCCTACAATTTAGTTAGTGATAGATTTAGGGTGAATCTTGGACTTTCCGCGGTATACCCCGTAAAGGGGCCCCCAACGGTACTAAGGATTCAATGGGCTCAACCCCACCATCCTCCTACCCAAGACAATTACTTTAGTTGGTGATTAACCTTTAGTTCACCCCTCTTTATTTCATATAATTAAAGTGACTTAGCTCAACACTCGTCCCACCCAATTGGGTTGGACGTGCCTCCACACCTCATACACTAGCCCTAGCACAATCTCACTGCTAACCCTAGGTTTGACCCTCCTTGAATCATTGCGAGCTATAACTCAAATATTGAATGGCTATAACTTCTAACACTACTTAGGGGTCTGAGTCGTCTAAAATTCAAAATTCTGTTTTTACTAATCGCAGACCACTAAGTTGAACTAATCTCAAACCTCATAAGGGAATCCTTCTAAAAACTCATCACCAAGGTCTGGTATAATTATCCTAGGCTGCCATTGACCTTAATAAGGTATGTTCCAATTTCCATAATTTTCCATATTAATTTGGCATTTATTATTATTTAATGTAGTTAAGGCCTTACGTCAAATTACACATGATCTATCCTCAAAATGCTTCTACATGCTACATGAAAATTATCAGTAAGTTAATGTTCCCTATCAAGGTGGTTTACTGAGTTTCAAGACCCTAGGATGTAATGTGGCCTACTAAATCATCATAATTGTATAATTACCAAAATGCCACTATAATTAGGAAAAAAATAGTATTTCACATCTGAAAATTCTACAAAAATTACCAAGTGTCCAGATGGGGATCTAGAGTCCTCTGCCAAAGGATTGTGTCATTACCATATGATCTGACATTTTAAAATGATTTAACTTCTAAGTGTTGTAAGTACCAATTTCTACATGAGGTACATGAAATACAAATCTACAAGCTTCCAAATAATTATCATGGGTATATATTAACAAAAAATGGCAGATACCCAAGTTTCATAATTTTTCCCCATGATTTGACATTTTTCAAAATTAAATTCCTCTAAGCTAGTAAACACTTAAAAATTCCTCCACAAGGGATAACACTTCAATAAATCATAATAAAATTACCATAGCCTATTTTCATCCCAATTCAGCCACTGTTAAAGTTTCAAAGCCATATAAGGTCATAAGGCCATGCATTTTATTTATTTAAGGAAAAGTGGCAATTTCGTTTATTAAGAGAAAAATACCCAAATGATTCCAAAAATTCCCATTAAATTATCTAAGACATTTAATGCTCCTAGAATCATGTTTACCAAGTTCTGAGCCAAGGCAAGGACATTTGGTCCTATGCCTTCACAAGCCCTAATATGCAACCTTAAGGGTTTACCCTTAGGGTTTTAGGACACACCACCCTAGTGGCTCCAAATGCTCGAATAGAGGGTGTCACATGCATTTGTATATCAATACCTACACAACCATCATGGTGGGAGGAGGCTAACTCACTCAACTCCTTAAAATGACCTAAACCCTAATTTGACCCTTAAAGGCCCTCATTAGGGTTTCCCATTTTTCATATCAAATCAACTCCAAATGGAGTGAAATTTAGGCAGGCACTACTCATGTACTAAAGAGCATGCCACCAAAATTTGGTGTCATTTGGACTTCATATGCTCCAAAAATCAACATTATTTAAATATCCTAACTACCACACAAACTATAAGTAAATGTGCCCATCCAGGGCTACCCTTTGGGCAGGGGGTGCCCCTAATGTATACCTACCCATGGTTAAAATATCAGCTTCAAAGCTTGAGGGGTTTAGGCTAGGTAATTATTTTAGTGGACTGACCTAGTGTAGGACCAGTCCTAGTAAAACAGCTCCCCAGGGAGCTGTGGGTCACCAAATGACTTGAACTTAAGCCCTAATGAATGTCAAGACCAAGGCCTACAACTTTCATGTTGGGCACTTTTTCTAATTCAGTCATTAAGAAGCCCTAATTAATTTTTGAATTGGACTAAATAATAGAGGCAGAAATTCTAATAGTTTGAATTAATTTATATAAAGAAATTAGGCTTTGCATGGATCTTAAAGCAGATCTGGCGGCAGCGGCTCATCTTCCTCCTCCAGCCAACGGCTGAGATTCAACCGCGCTGGGCGACTTTGCGAGGGAGATTGCCGGCGATCCAGCCACCACCACCGCCGGCAAACACCACCGACACCTTCGTGGTGGTCGGGGCTACCATCAGTCGGCGACTGGTGGCCGGAGGAGGCGGTTTCCAGCGATCCCAACCTTCCCGTTTTGAGCCGAAATCCATGGAATTGAGGAGTGGATTCGGGCTCAATTGAGCCCGATCCTTCTTCGTTTTATGATAGGAAGCTAGCGTGGGGGAGGGGAGGAGAAACGAATCGTGATTGGGGCGTGGCGGCAGCTCCGGCGATGGTTCGCCATGGATATGCCTTGCTCCGGCGACCCTGCTCGGGAACTCATTTCTCCGGCGATAGCTCTGCTCCAGATGCTGTTCCCGACTGCTCTCTCCCTTCTGAAGCTAATGGTGTGGTTGGAATGGGGTGGGGAAGCCTCTATAGCTTAGTTTGAAATCAAGCTTCCTCGGGCATTCCCCTTGCTGCCACCCTCCTGCACCAGCTGGCCTCCTTCTTCCCTTTGGGTCAAGCCCAGACCCACAGCAATCAGGGTTGGCCCCTAGGCTGATTGGAGGTTGAGTGTAGAGGAGGGGGGGTTAGCTTTTGCTTTTGCCTTTTTGCTTTTGCCTTTTTAATCACCTTTTGGTCCCCCTCTCATTTGATTAATCAAACCATGGTTCGGGTTCAGCCCAAGGCTGATAATGGGCATGTCCTAAGTCCAAGAATGATTGGTTAATTGATGGGTGTTGGGCTCCACTCAATTTAGGCTTGGAATTCACCTTAAAGGGCTAGGTTGACCATGGTTGACTTTGGTCAACAAGGTGAGTGGGTTGACCCCACTTGGGGGGTCATGGGTCCCTTAACATCACCCAACATTGGTTGATCCATGGTGGGGCCCCAATTGGTTCAATTTAATCAAAGGGTGTAGATTTGACCAAAATTGGGTAAAGTTTGACTTTGGTCAATTTCATGCAATTGGGTCCCACCCAAGTGCAATTTCCATCCTATTGGTCTCCCTTAGTGGTTAGGGCATCACATGTGAGGTCAATTTGGACAATTGAGGGTCAATTGACCTAGTTGAGGGGCTTAGGGTTAGGTTGGTTTTTGAGCTTTGGTGTGCACTTAGCCATTTCTACCTTAGCCTAAGGCCCTTGTGGCCACTCATCTCACCACTATGCCCTAACATTTCCAATGGGTCTAGCAGGATTGGGGATGTTACATTTATAGCCTGAGTTGTAGGGATGAAGGCATGAGTTTGTAGGATCTATTGATCTGAGTTGTAGGGCTTTATTGCCTGAGCTGTAGGAGGAGGATTCCTTTGAGGTAGGACCTGGAAGGGGTCTGAGTTGTAGGATCAGTGGATGATCTGAGGTAGGGTTGTTTAGCCTAAGGTAGGGTTTGGGAAAACCTGAGAGATCCTGAGGGATCTGTGCTGTAAGCTCTTGGAGCCGAATTTGGAGGAGTTAGCCCTGTCTAACACACTGTTAGAAGGGTGAAGGGGGAAAGTGGACTACCTATAGACACACTGTCTTGGGGAACCACTATAAACACTTGTGTGCTTTCTAGTTGTGTGTGATTTCCTGCATAGAACAGTTTAATTGCTTATATAAAACAAGTAAAAATCAAAAGGCCTATTCACCCCCCCCCCCCCCCAGGTGAATTAGATCATATACCTATAATCTTTCACCAAGGTCCACCACCTGAGCTGGGCGAGTGGACCTTATGGTCCACTCAACCTACTGGGCGAGTGGACCATAGGGCCACTCGCCTAGCTGCCCGGGTGAGTGGACCTATGGTCCACCCGCCCCGGGCGAGTGGACCACAGGTGTAACACCCTGCCAGTACGAATAGTATAACACTAGGTCCGGCCGGGACCCCACGCCATACAAACCACACTATCTAGGAGTTAAAAGGTGATAAACAGAAAGAACTACAACAGAGTATACTAAACACTAGCGGAAGCATAATGATTTAACATTTCATTTAGAACTGTCCACTATCATAGGAATGAAACCATAAAATAGAGTTACGGCCATAAGGCCTTACATTCACCAAAGTACAAAACTCAGAACATACTTCGGCACGCAGGCCGGCAATACATGAGAAAGCAGAAAAGGGAGGCTGGCCTTCAAGGGCCAACTCAGCAAAAGAGCCACCGCCCGCTATTTCCCACTAGGCTCACCTGCACCTGCATAAGAACATTCCACCAAGCGGTGGCAAACAAGGTAACGGACAGCACAGCTGACCAAATTATAACGACCCCACCCCTTTCCCGGGGTGGCGGAGCTTCTACCCTGCAAGCAAGCCATACTAGCACAAGTACTAATATAAAGAAAGTGCAACTACACAAGGTGAGGTTTCAAGCACAATCAATCTTCTAGGTTGAGCATCAAAAAGGAGGGAACCTAGGTATGCACATGATGTTGGTTGGGTTCACCCGAAGGTTCCCCACAATCGCCTAAACAACCGCATGAGGCTAACAACATCAATTTATCACAAACGTGGGTACACACAACCGCACGCTCCATGCTCACAAGGCATGCACCAAAGGTACTTCTTCCCGAGCACCAATACCATCATGAGTCCGGAAACTCTAGATGGAAAAGAGCTTTTGGTCGGTCTAGGCAAGACGCCCTTCCCAACCTCTCCCAAGGTCGTTCGGGTTTACAAGAGATAAATCCCCCTACCGCCGTGCCTGGAAACGGGTTCAGTTCAGCCAATTCTCGTGCTCTTGTCATCGATTGAACACACGATGCGGGTATGACATCACCTCGGCCCGTAAGGGTTTAGCACTCGCTAGCGCTACATAAAACATAAGTTACAACACCCAAGTCTTCACGAGGACTTAGGCTTTACACGTAACTAATAAGGAGGTACAAGACCACTCCTCAACAATTCTAGTGGTGAAGGTTTGCATTCAACCACTCGCAAAGCATGGGGCTTTCGCTAGGATCTTGACAAGACGCCTACGCTTAAATCCCACAATACTATCGCATATATCACGGAATCATTCTCCGGCACGCATTCTAGGCTTAACCTAAATGCAACGTCGCAAATCAAGCATCACCGATTTGGGCTCACGGCCACGAATAGGCTTCACACACAATGCCTAAATCCGCACGACTACCGGATTTTCTACATGCAATATGCCGGGGACGGACACAATCTACCCGGAGTTCCGAAGAACTTGAGGAAATCCTACACTTCACCCATTTGGTGAAAGGGATTCCTCATGCAAGCATAGAGAAATGAAGGAGAGGACAAATGACAAGTCCAAATATCGGGAGGAAGAATCGTTACCCTAGGAGCATTCTTCTTCGCCATGGATCCGAGATTCTAGACGGAGGGAAACGACCGCACCGGGCTGCACTCTCCAGATCTGGAAACGGCTCGCGAAACGGAGCTCCGGAGCTCCGTCAATGGCGGGATCTCTCCTTCTTCTTCCTTGCCTCCTTCTTCTTTCTCTAGGTTTGGAGAGAGAAAGGTTTAGAAATTATGAGGATTAACCTCCTCTCATCAGCCCTAAAGACCTCCAGCATCTAATCCTAGCCTTTGGATCAGATTCCAAAAGATTTGGACGGACCGATCTCCTTCTCCGCTCAAATTCGCGGAGCAGAATAAACAGGGCGCACGATCACAGGCGCACGATCATTGGTTGTGCGCGAAGAGGAGAAATGGTCGTGCGCACTACCCGAGACAGAACTCCTATTCCTTGCGAATTAACGCACGATCATTGGCGCACGATCACTAGTCGTGCGCGAAGAGGAGAAATGGTCGTGCGCAGAGAACTGCTATGGAATCTTTTAGCCTATCCCGAGCGCAGCACTACCACTCCGCCTACCTCGCTGAACTACGATTTTTGGGGTGTTACAACTCCACCCCCCTTAAAAGAATTTCATCCCGAAATTTCGAAAACAGTAGTAAGTAAAAACAGTTAAAATTACCTGAGGGGAATAGCTCAGGGTACTCCGCGAGCATCGCTTGCTCTCTTTCCCAAGAGAGTTCCTCTCTTCAGCAATTATTCCAACGGACTTTCACCATCCGTATGGACTTGTTCCGCAATTTCTTCACTTCAGTGTCTTCAATGCAAATGGGCTTGACTTTCGTCGTTAGCCCACCATCTACCGACACTTCGTTGACAGCAACAACCACATTAGGCTCTTTAACAGCCTTCCGCAACACAGAGATGTGGAATACATCATGCAGCCCGCTCAACTCCAAAGATAGAGAAAGCCGGTAAGCAACTTCACCGATGCGCTCCAAGATCTCGAACGGTCCTAAGTTCCTCGGACTTAGCTTTTTCAAGCGTCGGATCCTTGATACTCCTTTGAACGGTTTGATCTTGAGATAGACCAAGTCGCCAACGGAAAACTCGACGTTTCGGTGATTTACGTTGTAATATTTTGCCTGCCGATCCTGGGCAATGAGCAAGCGCTCCCGAATAGCCCGGATCGATGTATTCGCCTCATCCACGTCTTTGCGTTTTAACAACTTAGTGTCGCCCATTTCAGCCCAAGACAACGGTGTTCGACATTTCCTACCATAAAGAGCCTTGAAAGGGGCCATCTTTATACTCGCTTGGTAGCTGTTGTTGTAAGCAAATTCGATCATAAAGAGATGGTCCTCCCATCTCTTTCCGAAATCCAGGGCGCACATCCTCAGTATGTCTTCCATCGTCCTATTGGTCCTTTCGGTCTGTCCATCTATTTGCGGGTGGAAGGCCGTGCTAAACTTCAGCTTGGTACCCAATAGTTGATGAATCAGCTTCCTATCATTCGATGTGAACCGCCCATCACGATCACTGACGATGCTACGGGGGATCCCGTGCAACCGTACGATGTTATCCACGTACAACTTTGCCAGTTTTTCTACAGAATCATCCTTCCGGTTCGGAATGAAGTGTGATACCTTTGTCAGTCTGTCGACGATCACCCAGATGGCGTCGTTTCCATGTTGTGATCTCGGCAATCCGTGCACGAAATCCATCGAAATATCATCAAACTTCCATTCCGGAATCGGCAAGGACTTCAAAAATCCATCGGGGCGTTGACATTCCACCTTCACCAACTCGCAAGTATTACACTTAGCCACGTAGAGGGCAATGTCCTTCTTCATACCCGGCCACCAGAAAAGTTTCTTCATGCCCATGTACATTTTCGTGCTCCCCGGGTGGATCGAGTACTTGGTATGATGCACCTCGTACATCAACTCCGCCCGTAAAGTGCCAATGTTTGGGACGCATAATCTGCCCTCTTTCCGCATAAGGCCATCTTCGAAGGAGAAATCAGCGTTTAACCCATCAACGGTTTCCGCTTTATAGCGTTTCATGCTCTCATCCAGCTCCAATGCCTGTCGAACTCGGTCGGCAAGGTCGTATTGAACCTCCGTCCAGTTCAAGCATGCTGAAGTAGACGCTCTCCTATCAACGCAAATGATCTCCATTTCTTCCAGTTCGCGGATTAGACGCTCATCGTGCATCAAAATCCAATTTGCTTGAGCGGGAGCCCGACGACTCAACGCGTCCGCAACTACATTTCCCTTTCCAGGAGTATATTTGATGTCGAAGGTGTAGTCCCCAAGGAACTTCATCCACCTCCTCTGAAGCATATTCAACTCCCTTTGATCCAGCAGGTACTTGAGGCTCTGGTGGTCGGTAAAGATGTCGATCTTCACGCCATACAAATAATGCCTCCAAAGCTTAAGAGCAAATACCACGACCGCTAGCTCCAAATCATGGACCGGGTAATTCCTCTCATGAACCTTCAGTTGTCGGGAAACGTAGGCAATTACCTTTCCGAACTGCACTAGGACACAACCCAAGCCACTCCCCGAGGCGTCGCTATAAATTTCGTAGCCTTCCGTACCACATGGCGAGCATAGAATGGGCGCCGTGGTCAGACGGCTCTTCAGCCCTTCAAAAGCTCGTGCGCACTCGGGCGACCAAACGAACTTATGACCTTTCCTAGTCAGTTTAGTGAGAGGGAGTGCAATCCTCGAGAAGTTTTCCACAAAGCGCCTACAATAGCCGTCAAGTCCTAAGAAACTTCGGACTTCCGCTACGTTTTTCAACAAAGGCCACGCTCGGATCGCTTCTATCTTCGACGGATCAACAGCAATTCCTTCTCCACTAACAACATGACCAAGGAATGCTATAGACGGTAGCCAAAACTCGCACTTGGAGAACTTGGCATATAGCTGACTCCTCCTCAAGGTGCTCAGAACTGCGTGCAGATGCCCTACATGCTCCTCTTTCGACTGAGAGTATACCAAAATGTCGTCGATGAAGACGATCACAAATTGATCCAAATACCCTCGAAACGTCATGTTCATTAAGTCCATGAATATCGACCGTGCATTAGACAGACCGAACGGCATCACCGTGAACTCATAGTGCCCAAAGCGGGTACTGAACGCTGTCTTTGGAATATCACATTCCCTTATCCGCAGTTGGTAATAACCGGACCTTAGGTCCAGTTTGGAGTATACCGTTGACCCAACCAGTTGGTCAAGTAAGTCATTGATTCTCGGAATCGGATAACGGTTCCTCTCGGTCAGCTTGGTCCGCTACTACTAGGACAACACAAAACTGGTCTTAGGCCCCGAATCCTTCAACGAGGTGAAGAACATCTTCGCGCCTCTTCACAGCTTCTCCTATTCGCGCTCACTCGAGATCTATTGGGCAGCATTACCTCCAATCTATCCTTGACTAAGGTAAATGACAATTCGATTCATAACATGAAGTCCTTAGACAAATAGGAGAGCGATGCTCCCACACCAACAGAGCTCTCGTCAAATAGTCGATAATTAGGACAAGGCCTAATTGCACACAAATACAAGACATAAAATTTTGTTGTCATCGGATACAGTGGACACATTTCTATCTCTATCCGCACACAGGGTAGAAATCATATTAGGATATGATCATCCATACCTGTGGCAACATCGCACTGTTGAATGACCTCTTGCTGGCCATAAGAGTAGACTCTCGGCTGGGTTAGAGAATATTGGGGAATCGAAGACTCCACCGCCTTGCCTTTCTCCATAGGAGTTGAACCCATCGCACGAGCATAGTCCACTTCTCCGCTTTTTGCTTTTGGGGGACCACTTCGACACACTGATGCGTGCTCGGCAAGTGCACCGGTCGCACAAGTAATAAAGTTGGGAGTACGTCCCCGAATATCGTCTCTCAAGGAATGCGCGTGGTTAGTTTGACTCTTCGGATTGAGCGAATAATTACAAGAGTAAATTAAAAGAAAAGTAAGGGCTTTGATTTTGGTTTCCTAAATTACTACACAGAAATGAGATGCGGGTCAAAACTCCGCTTCGCAAGGCGGGATGGATGCAACGGCCGCGATGCCGTGCTTCGAAAGGCGCGTGGACGGAAAGTAACTGTGACAATTGAGGGTCGCACACACCTCTTCGCAAATCTCCGTAGCCGTGGCTAACATAATGCAAATGTGAATAGACGGGAGTGCATGGAGTGGAATGAGTGTAAGCGAACGCAACACAAAGCAATACAAAGGAGATTATGTAAACACCAAATAATTCATTCATAGACAAACAAATCATTCAAGTTCATTACATAAATATTCAACTAGTTATAACAAGATAAGTTAAGAGAAAACCACTCAAGAAGGAGAACCGTCGGTCACGGCCGGAATAGCGGGTTGTCAATCCGCATCCGATCTCGGTCGAAGGGTGCTTCCGGTGCTGGAGATCTGTCACTTTCTCCGGTGATCTCCACTTTCTCCGCAACAACTTGAAGAACACTCGCTAGGAAAGCTTTGCTGACGGCCGGAAGGGCTCCCCGATGGTAGAGAAACAACTCTTGATCGTCGGAGGAGTCTCCCGGATGATTGGAATGGAGGGGGATGAAGATGGGATGAAAATCGCCCAAGACGGCGACCTAATCGCGCCCAAAAATAGTGCTGAATGCCCTAAGATCGCAGAGCCGGTCTTTAAATATGGAGCAGAATAAACACTGCGCACGATCAGAGGCGCACGACCAGTGGTCGTGCGCAAAGGAATGCTTTTGATCGTGCGCAGTCAACCTGCAGCAGAAGAGAAGACAGGGAATTAACGCACGGTCAGTGGCGCACGACCAGTGGTCGTGCGCAAAGAGGTCCTATGATCGTGTGAAATGCTCGGTCAGTTAAGGGGAATTAACGCACGACCAGTGGTCGTGCGCCTGATCGTGCGCTAAGGAAAACGCACGATCAGTGGCTTTTTAGGCCAAAATTCGCCCCCAATCCATTCCGAGCGTTCACACGACCCTTGTACCTGCATGAAAACAAACTAGACCACTGATCCGTGCACACCACATAATCCACAGAATAGACATAAAGTAATATAACAAAATCACGCCACGAAGAGGGTAAGGAATGCACTATAGTTGAGAATATGAGCTGCTATCAATATAAGCCTAAATGAGCAGTAAATGAAGTGCAAAGGAACGAAAAACAACCCAGATGAGCCCGAAAATCAGTATATAAACTGGACTCATCACACCCCCAGACTTACCTGTTTGCGCGTCCCGAGAAAACTACTCTCGGCGGACGGGAAAAACAAGGGTTAGAAAGGTGATTGTGGCTAGGAGTAATATGCGAAATCAAATAATCATGTTCATAAAACTCTCGTAAAAAAATATTTCTACTATGCAAAGTAATTTACAAATATCTAAAATAGTAAATAAGAGATTAGTTTACTCAAAAGCTAAACCAAGTGTGATCTGCCAGTCACGTGTAGGGAGAATGTAGGGATGCGCTCAGACGAGTATTTCGAAAGATACGGGATACGGAACTAACTCCACCGAAATCCATCGGTGTCGGGAGCCATAAGCTCGCACTTTCGCACTCTCTCCACAACATTAGGTAAAACTACACACAAGTCAATAGGGCTTTCGGGTAAATATGTGTCTTAGGTTGCGGTAGGATATACAATGATAAACTCGGAGGCTAGCGCACTTAACACAATTGAGCAATACAATTTGTAAACCACGACAACAAATAAAGTTGATGTGTTCATCGCGAACACCCAATATAAAGTAAATCCTAACAAACAATTCAGAATTTCTGAATTGGAATATAGAGCTTAGATTTTTTTTCTTTTTGAAACACTAATCTTTTCACTTTTCAGCTCACAAATACTTTTTTTTTCTTTTCTTCTCTCCTTTTTTTTCAACTTAAGCAATCCAAATATGTACCCATACATAACAGCACAGCACAATAATCAGTTATACTATAAAGCTCGAAACACGTGCGCATACAGGTTTGGTAAACTTGGCTTAAGCGAGAGCGGTGGAGCTAAATAGAAAAGGCAGGATAGGCACAAAATTGGTTAGCAAGGGTGAATTTCTGGTTTTGGCTCAAAGCTCAAACGGTCCAAAGAATGGCCTACATCATGCTAATGCGTTAGAACTACCCGGTGCTTATGTTTCGAGAATCGCTAGGGGCGAGTTCTTAGCCACCGAGAAAGATAACTCTTTCTCCCGACTCGAGAAATACGAATCTAGCATTCGATACCAACTCACCTACACTACCGGTAGATCGGCACAGGTTCATGCTTTGAGTAAAGTAAAACTCTAATTACTAGATTAGATAAGAATAAAGCTACAACGCATGAAAATAGAAATAACTTCTACACAAAATCCTATGCAAAACATGAGCATTCGATTAGAGCACTACTGGAGTCAACAGCGTACTCCAAACCGCAATTCCTAGCTAACACAATTGACTTCCCGGCTCCATTCCAAAAGGAAACTTGGCACGGTAGCACTCGCAAGTAAGTGCGTGCATAGTGGGTGTAGTGTGTGCGTGCCAATTAAAAATTGATAAACTGAAATAAAATGAAAGCTAAAATAATAACACTAGCGGAATGCGTGCGTGCGTGCACGTGCATGGTTCTCACTCTCCCCCAGACTTACACGAGAGCATAATCTAAGATATGATTCTTTAAACATTAAACTAAGGAGAAAAGGGAGAGTGTACCCCATGCTCAGAAGTGAGCATACCGGAAGAATTGGCGTTTTGTCCCGAATGCGGTTGTTCCGCCTTGCTCCAAGAAATACGGACCTGCGATTAAAGAGTACCCAGGCACAACAAAAATATAATAAGGAGAATAAAGAAGAACGAAGGAGCGGAACCAAGCGGTCCCCAATGGGTTTTCTCCCAAGAGCCCTTTTGTTTACCGTCCTTAAGGTGGACCAAATACCTGTATTAGCATATTATAGAATTGTTCACGCAAAATTAAAGAGAGGAGATCATCCAAGTCTACGCAGTATTATTACACAACCAAATGGAGGAATCAACTATACGTTGATTTAAAATAGTAACTGCAGATAGAAGAAAAAGGCCCGGAGACCCACAACTGATGGCAACGAAGTAAGAGGTTTATCCTCCATCCCCAAGTCTCCTCCTTTCTTGCTTTCTTTCTCTCTTCCTGTAGTATTTCTTCAAAGAAAAATCGCTTTCCCCCTTGCAGACAGTCCTTTAGGGGAAGCACATGCGGTGACACTGGAGTGGATAGAGCAATATCATCTGCCACTGCGACATGATTATCCTGCCAGGAATGCATCATCCGACTGCCCAAAAATGGGTCAGCAACTTCCAAATTCTGCGGGGGCATAATTGAAACGATGTTAGAAATAACAGGAAGAGATGGAGCGAGAGTAGACTCAACATCCATAGGAGCAAAGCAGGAGGAAGAGGTGTCACAAGTGACATCCTCCCGTGAGAGATGATCAGATTCCACCTGGATGAACAACGCTAACTCTTCCTGTTGAGTTATAACCAATGAAAGAGGGTCAAGAAACAAAGTAGATGAAGAACATAAAAATTCATTAGTCGAGGGAGTGATCCCGGTTTCACTCCCTGCAGGTTCTGATTGTACCACTATCACATCATGAGGAGGTTCTTTCAACACGGCCGAGGCAAGAGACACCAAAGTCTCAACCTGCATAGTCAATCTATCAATATACTCTTGCCGCGTTTCAAGGCCTTGAATTATAATTTGAGCAAATTTGAAGAATTTCTCCTCCAAATAGGTTGTATCCTCATCATGTTGTGACAGAGGCAATAAAGAATATGACATCGCTCCTGCATTCACACAACCCGAAAATAATAGAAATAAACAAAAAAAACAACAACTCCTGTAACTATTAACTCAAACACCAAAATCAAACTACGCCTGCATTCCCCGGCAACGGCGCCAAAAACTTGATGCATGCTTGGCAGGTGCACCGGTCGCACAAGTAATAAAGTTGGGAGTACGTCTCCGAATATTGTCTCTCAAGGAATGCGCGTGGTTAGTTTGACTCTTCGGATTGAGCGAATAATTACAAGACTAAATTAAAAGAAAAGTAAGGGCTTTGATTTTGGTTTCCTAAATTACTACACAGAAATGAGATGCGGGTCAAAACTCCGCTTCGCAAGGCGGGATGGATGCAACGGCCGCGATGTCGTGCTTCGAAAGGCGCGTAGACGGAAAGTAACTGTGACGATTGAGGGTCGCACACACCTCTTCGCAAATCTCCGTAGTCGTGGCTAACCCAACGCAAATGTGAATGGACGGGAGTGCATGGAGTGGAATGAGTGTAAACGAACGCAACACAAAGCAATACAAAGGAGATTATGTAAACACCAAATAATTCATTCATAGACAAACAAATCATTCAAGTTCATTACATAAATATTCAACTAGTTATAACAAGATAAGTTAAGAGAAAACCACTCAAGAAGGAGAAACGTCGGTCACGGCCGGAATAGCGGGTTGTCAATTCGCTTCCGATCTCGGTCGAAGGGTGCTTCCGGTGCTGGAGATCTGTCACTTTCTCCGGTGATCTCCACTTTCTCTGCAACAACTTGAAGAACACTCGCTAGGAAAGCTTTGCCGACGGCCGGAAGGGCTCCCCGATGGTAGAGAAACAACTCTTGATCGCCGGAGGAGTCTCCCGGATGATTGGAATGGAGGGGGATGAAGATGGGATGAAAATCGACCAAGACGGTGACCTAATCGCGCCCAAAAATAGTGATGAATGCCCTAAGATCGCGGAGCCGGTCTTTAAATGCGGAGCAGAATAAACACTGCGCACGATCAGAGGCGCACGACCAGTGGTCGTGCGCAAAGGAATGCTTGTGATCGTGCGCAGTCAACCTGCAGCAGAAGAGAAGACAGGGAATTAACGCACGGTCAGTGGCGCACGACCAGTGGTCGTGCGCAAAGAGGTCCTATGATCGTGTGAAATGCTCGGTCAGTTAAGGGGAATTAACACACGACCAGTGGCCGTGCGCCTGATCGTGCGCTAAGGAAAACACGCGATCAGTGGCTTTTTAGGCCAAAATTCGCCCCCAATCCATTCCGAGCGTTCACACGACCCTTGTACCTGCATGAAAACAAACTAGACCACTGATCCGTGCACACCACATAATCCACAGAATAGACAAAGTACTATAACGAAATCACGCCACGAAGAGGGTAAGGAATGCACTATAGTTGAGAATATGAGCTGCTATCAATATAAGCCTAAATGAGCAGTAAATGAAGTGCAAAGGAACGAAAAACAACCCAGATGAGCCCGAAAATCGGTATATAAACTGGACTCATCACACACCGCGGCTTTGTGTCCCACCTTTCCACAAGTGGAACAATTTAAGGAACACCGTGCAGTCTTAGCTTCCACAGAGTTAAACTTTCTCTTGTTTCTTCTGAACTCAGACTTGGACTGAGAGACCAGCGCATGAATCTCTGACTTCTTTACATTAAAGTCTTTCGCGCGCTGCATACTCTTCATATCCATTTCCAGAGATTTAGCTGTTTTCACTAAGACGTTGAAGCCGAGTAACTTTGGACCCACAAGCATTAGTCTTAGGTCATCTCGCAGCCCATTGTAGAACTTGTTGACCTTGGTCTCCTCATCTTCCAACATAGACCTCTCATAACGACCCAGACTGATGAACTCAATCAGGTATTCATCCACTGAGTGTTCTCCCTGCTCTAGGTGTGGACACTGATCTTGTAGTTCAGGAATCTCGGTTAGGGGTATAAACTTTAGAAGGAATGACTCATGGAAGTTTTCCCAAGAGATTTCGGAAAGTTGTCTCCCACCAAACTTGTGCAACAACTCTTCTTCCCACCAAAGTCTTGCTTCTCTTATAAGTAGGAAGGTGGTTAAGGTTACCAACATATCTTTGTTTATAAGCATTGACATTAAAGTCCTCTTTATTTCTGACAACCACTCAGCAGCTCTCCCAGGGGATTCCGTCCCCTCGAAGGATGGAGGGTTGAGGCTCAGAAAGTACTTTAATTGCTGGTCACGCGCTCGCCCCACAACTACCTGCGCAACTCGACGTTCCACCCTCAGCTCTACCGCAGGTTCCACTGCAGAAACAGTTACAGGGGCCACATCCAGAGTCGGAGTAGTAGGCTGTGCAAGCCGCCCAGACTGAGTGTTGATCATCGCGAAGACCGCTTCAGTGACTAACTTGATCATCTCAGCCGAAGGAGTGGTCGCTGGCACCTCAGACGACCCACTATTTTCAGCGGTGTTACGGGGTTGAGACTGCCCCGCAGCACTTCTAGTCACCTATAATCATGCAAGGCACAATTTAGTGACCGAAAACGTAGCAAACAACAATCATGGAACGCTCAGGTTCCGCAAACAAGTATGTTTTTCCATTCCTAAGTGGACATTCTTATTAGTTTTTGTCGTTTTAGGTGAATGCACATCCCGTGCACACCACCCCTTACAAGGAATTTGTCTCGAATTCGCTAAACTACGGATCAACGCCTTAGCTCTGATACCAAATTGTAACACCCTGCCAGTACGAATAGTATAACAGTAGGTCCGGCCGGGACCCCACGCCATACAAACTACACTAGCTAAGAGTTAAAAGGTGATAAACAGAAAGAACTACAACAGAGTATACTAAACACTAGCTGAAGCATAATGATTTAACATTTCATTTAGAACTGTCCACTATCATAGGAATGAAACCATAAAATAGAGTTACGGCCTTAAGGCCTTACATTCACCAAAGTACAAAACTCAGAACATACTTCGGCACGCAGGCCGGCAATACATGAGAAAGCAGAAAAGGGAGGCTGGCCTTCTAGGGCCAACTCAGCAAAAGAGCCACCGCCCGCTATTTCCCACTAGGCTCACCTGCACCTGCATAAGAACATTCCACCAAGCGGTGGCAAACAAGGTAATGGTCAGCACAGCTGACCAAATTATAACGACCCCACCCCTTTCCCGGGGTGACGGAGCTTCTACCCTGCAAGCAAGCCATACTAGCACAAGTACTAATATAAAGAAAGTGCAACTACACAAGGTGAGGTTTCAAGCACAATCAATCTTCTAGGTTGAGCATCAAAAAGGAGGGAACCTAGGTATGCACATGATGTTGGTTGGGTTCACCTGAAGGTTCCCCACAACCGCCTAAACAACCGCATGAGGTTAACAACATCAATTTATCACAAACATGGGTACACACAACCGCACGCTCCATGCTCACAAGGCATGCACCAAAGGTACTTCTTCCCGAGCACCAATACCATCATGAGTCCGGAAACTCTAGATGGAAAAGAGCTTTTGGTTGGTCTAGGCAAGACGCCCTCCCCAACCTCTCCCAAGGTCGTTCGGGTTTACAAGAGATAAATCCCCCTACCGCCGCGCCTGGAAACGAGTTCAGTTCAGCCAATTCCCGTGCTCTTGTCATCGATTGAACACACGATGCGGGTATGACATCACCTCGGCCCGTAAGGGTTTAGCACTCGCTAGCGCTACACAAAACATAAGTTACAACACCCAAGCCTTCATGAGGACTTAGGCTTTACACGTAACCAAAAAGGAGGTACAAGACCACTCCTCAACAATTCTAGTGGTGAAGGTTTGCATTCAACCACTCGCAAAGCATGGGGCTTTCGCTAGGATCTTGACAAGACGCCTACGCTTAAATCCCACAATACTATCGCATATATCACGGAATCATTCTCTGGCACGCATTCTAGGCTTAAGCTAAATGCAACGTCGCAAATCAAGCATCACCGATTCGGGCTCACGGCCACGAATACGCTTCACACACAATGCCTAAATCTGCACGTCTACCAGATTTTCTACATGCAATATGCCGGGGACGGACACAATCTACCCGGAGTTCCGAAGAACTTGAGGAAATCCTACACTTCACCCATTTTATGAAAGGGATTCCTCATGCAAGCATAGAGAAATAAAGGAGAGGACAAATGACAAGTCCAAATATCGGGAGGAAGAATCGTTACCCTAGGAGCGTTCTTCTTCGCCATGGATCCGAGATTCTAGACGGAGGGAAACGACTGCACCGGGCTGCACTCTCCAGATCTGGAAACGGCTCACGAAACGGAGCTCCGGAGCTCAGTCAATGGCGGGATCTCTCCTTCTTCTTCCTTGCCTCCTTCTTCTTTCTCTAGGTTTGGAGAGAGAAAGGTTTAGAAATTATGAGGATTAACCTCCTCTCATCAGCCCTAAAGACCTCCAGCATCTAATCCTAGCCTTTGGATCGGATTCCAAAAGATTTGGACGAACCGATCTCCTTCTCCGCTCAAATTCGCGGAGCAGAATAAACAGGGCGCACGATCACAGGCGCACGATCATTGGTCGTGCGTGAAGAGGAGAAATGGTCGTGCGCACTACCCGAGACAGAACTCCGATTCCTTGCGAATTAACGCACGATCATTGGCGCACGATCACTGGTCGTGCGCGAAGAGGAGAAATGGTCGTGCGCAGAGAACTGCTATTTAATTTTTTAGCCTATCCCGAGCGCAGCACTACCACTCCGCCTACCTCGCTGAACTACGATTTTTGGGGTGTTACAACAGTTCCACTCGCCTGCAGGCTTGGGGGTTAGTGGACCTTGGGTCCATACGCTCCCCACCTTGGGCGAGTGGTCCCAAGGTCCACTCGCCCCCCACCCCCCCCCCCACCCCACCCCCACTCGGGCGAGTGGACCCAAGGTCTGTTCGCCCAAGAAAGCTTGCCCCCCCCCCGGCCTTTTCTTTTCGATCTTTGTCGACCTTCGATGGTTCGATCCGCTGCGTCACGGTCACCCTCTCTACCATGACCTCATCCGCGTAGGGTCACACTGACTCGGAAAATATGAGGGTTGTACACTGATGCGCAAATCTCAGCACACCGCTATAGGCGGTAGCAAGACTGCGGCACAAAACGACAATGTACCGATCGTTCAAGTAATATAAAATGGAAATGAATCCCCAAGTATCGATCTCAAAGGAACACAGTAAGGTGGAGTTTATTATCGAGGAAGGACTTGAGATTGAAGTCCTTTCGAGCGGATGGATTGCGGAAAACGGAGGATTTGATTTGTGGAAAATAAAGAGAAAATATTACACTACTCCTATGCAATGCCGCTATGCAAAGCTTCGCTTGGCAGGATGGAGACTACGTAGGCCTTGAACGCGCTACTTCATGAGGGCGGATGGATGAGTAGGCAAACGGAATGAGGGTCGCAAGCACCTCTTCGACAAGCACGCCACTAGCAATTGCTAGTGCGGCAAACGAACGTGACGGCGGGATGGAGGATGGAATGGGGCGCACCTCAAATCACATAAACCACAAAAGCATTTCACATAGACATGAAATATAGAAATACAAACAAGTTTATATGTTCATCATAATATTTAGATCTAACTACATACACATCAATAAGAGAAGAACAAGGCAAGAAATCGACCGAATCCGAAGGCTCGTTGTAGATTCACGGTTGGAATCACCGGGTTGTCAATCCGCGTCCAAGCTCAGTCCGCAACTACATCCAGGATAGAGAGAGCTGTCACGACTCTCCAGTGAGCCCGTCTTCTTCGTCTCATGATCCGGTAGAGGTTGCAAACTTCCCCTTGCTTGATGGTAATGGCGGCTAGATCTTCCTTTGAAGCTATAGGATGAAGGAGGAGGCCGAGAGGAAGCTCCGGCTCAAGATTGGCGTGAAGAACAAGCCCAGAGCACCTCCTGGTGGTGGAAGATGATGCAGGGGGCGGAAGAGGCGAACAGGACTCGAAAACGGCGGAGCAGAATGATCGTCGGACCTAATTTCGCGGGCTGGGTATTTATAGAAAATAGGGCGCACGATCAGTGGCGCACGATCAACTGATCGTGCGCACTGAAAGCTGGTGATCGTGCGCTCTGTGCCCGAAACCTGCAAAACAAAACTACAGAAAAAAATATAAAGCGCACGACCGTGCACACGATCGTGCGTAGCAAACGCACGACCAAAATCCGAAGCTGTTTTTGGGCAGCAAATGAACTCGCACGATCAGAGGCGCACGAGCAACTGATCGTGCGTTAAGGAAACGCACAATCAGTGGCATTTCAGGCAGAAATTGCCCCCAAAAAGACTCCGAGCATCGCACGATCCATGAACCTGCATGAAAACCTTCAGGACTACAGGAAAACAAGGGATCACACCAAGAATGGGCATACATGTGCACTAATAGTGGAATAATAGACGGCTATTAAATATAAATGAAAACAAGCCTAAAGTGTGGTGCAAAGACTAGAAAATCGGCCCAAATGAGTCCGAAAATATGTATATAATTGGGACTCATCACACCCCCAGACTTACCTGTTTGCGCGTCCCGAGCAAACATATCCGGCAGAGTAGGAAAAGCATAGCTAACCAAAAAAATTGCAAACATGGAATAGAATGCGAAGTTTCCTACTAGTGTGCATAGAAGTTCATTAGAAGAAGTTTTTACATATGCTAGCTACTTTATAAAAGTGTAAATGCGTAAAAAGGAATTTATTTTTACTCAAAAATGGAATGTTGGTGAATCTCGTGGTCTCGCGTAGTACGAAAGTAAGCTAGACGCGCAGGTGAATGTTACTCAAGACCGGAACTCGGAATTATCTCCATTGAAATCCATCAACGTCGAGAACCATATGCTCGCCCGGTCACACTCTCTCCCGGGCGCTAGTGAACTCACAAGATGAATCGATAGGACTTTAGGTTTACATGAGGCTTGGGTTACGGTTTGGAATGCAAAGATAAACGTGAAGGATAATCGCAACCCAATTGAGCACACAAAAATGCTAAATCATAGCAGCCTCAATAATACACGTGTAACACACCCCCACACATGACTTTGAAACCGAGTGTGCACACGGCCTACAACAATCAATACCATTTAGATGTTTCAATTAAAACGCTGGGGGTATACATCTATTTTTTTCTTTGCTTTTCTTTTTCTTTTCTTTTCATCCCCAGATCTAATAGCACAATTTTCAGCACATAGACTTTTTTTTTTAAACATCCACATCAACACTGAAGTTTCGCATCACCGCACCGCATTGGAAAATTACAATTCATAAATGCTTTTAACTTAATTTTTGGTTGCGATAATAGGATTAGCTTTTAGGCCTTGGTGAAGTATGGTGGAGCTGAACTAAAAGATCGGGTAGGCACAAAATGGGCTAGCAATGGTTAGTGTATAGGAAAGGTAGAACAAAGATCAAGCTTGCCAAAAAGATGGCGTACGTCACGCTCAACTTGCAAATCATTCGCACCCATGCATCGAGAGTCGCTTGGGGCAGGTTCTTAGCCCCCGAGAAAGGTAATCCTTCCTCCCGACTCAAGCAACACGAACCTCGTGCTCGCCTACACACAATACCACGCTACCACTAGATTCAACCACATTCACCATTTTGAGTAAAATAAATTAAAATCTACGCAAATCTACTAATTATAAATTAGAAGCATAAATAAAAAATAATTCTACTCGAATTCCTAGGCAAGACACGAGTATTCAACTAGAGCACTACAAGAGTCAACATTCCACTCCATCTTGCAATTATTTTGGCTAATACAGCACTTCCTACATCACATCCAAGAATTGAATATACGGGAGCATACAAACAAGCGAGTGTGCGCTAAAGTGGGTGTAGTGGTGTGCGGTGAAAATGAACAAATAAAAAAACTGAAAATAAAATACTTCTAGCATGCTATGCAAAAGTGCACGTGAGTGGGCACATATAGCGGCTTTCCCCCAGACTTAATCTAAGCAATCCAACACAAGATATAACCATGAAATTAAAAATGAAGTCTAGGGAAAGAGAGTACCCAATGCTCAGAAGTGAGCATACCAGAAGATGCATGAAAATCTGAAGCAAACCCGCCATTCAGAATTTGCAATGAGTACCTGCAGGGGTGAGATCCACAAAAACAAAGAAAGCAGAAATGCTAAAAAGAAATGCAACTAACTAAACAAATTGGATAAATCGAAATTGCAAGAAAAGTAAGATAACTACTGGGGTTATTGTCATCCCAGCACGACTTATTTGGCATTTGTACAGTTCTAGCTTATAGGCCTATGAAAAGAAAAGTGCACAGGTAGCTGTTCCATTATCCGTTTCGGTAGCTGGTACCGATACGGTGACAGAACAGTTACCCCTCTACCTGTATAATAATACCCACAAATCGCAGGTAGAGGAAACAGAATGTAAGAAGAGGAGGAGGCCTGGTCCTCACTCATCTCACATAAAAAATCCTTGCCCAGCAAGGTATCGTCATCAGGGAGGTAGCAGGAGGAAGAGATCAATGTTGGAGCTTCCTCATCGGAGGAGGGATCAACCTCCTCGCACATGAGGATGCTATCATCATTGACCTGAGCTGGAAGCTCCAAGTCCTCCTTATGTACCTGTGGAGACTCAACCTGCACAGGCTCAGATATAGCAGAAGGGGGGTCAAGAAATAAAAGAGAAGAATGACTTAAATAAAAATCAAGCGGGGGAGTGGTCCCGGTCTCACTCCCATCAGGTTGGGGAAATAAGATATTGTCGGCATCATCGACAATGCTGCAGGGTGATATTGATTTTGCAGTTTTGAAATTTAGTGAAGGTTTGAGAATTCTCTCCAATCTATATCCGATAAAGGCAAGTATACCTTATCGTCTATAGTATAGGATATTAAGAAATACCAAGGTCGTATTCCACAGGGCGCGTTGATTACTTCTACTTTGAGGAAAGTCGCTATTATCTTATCTAATGATATTTTGGGGTTTTGGTTACTTAGCTAGAAAAAGAGAAATTGCAAGCTAAATTAAGGGTTTAGATGATGATAAAAGAGGCTAGTACTCAATCAAAAGTCACCTTGGAGTGAGAATAGACAAGTGAAAAGAGAATAAATCTAATTCCATTTAAATTGAACTACTTGACCGTGGAGGTTCCCGAAGCTCGAACATGCCTCTCTCGAGGTTAATGCCCAACTAAGATTAGGAAAAATCAACCGGACTCTCGTCCTATAATCAATTACCTAAAACTTACTTTACGAAGTGAACCCCGCTATTGGATTTGACTCCAATCCGGGAGATTTACGTCATCCTCTCTCGAGGGGTGCATGCAACTCTCTTTACCCTTGAGTGATCGATTCATACCTTGAGCCTCTCGACTAACTAAGTATGAAAACATAAGCAAAAACCATACATCGATAATATGGCCTCACTAATTAAAAATCACGGGTAATTTAAGCGTTTATAAAAACGGAAAAAGAAAACTTTAGAAAATCATAACTTGTCCATCTCATCCTCGGATCATTTTGATCGAGTACTAATGAGGATTAGTTAATCATGGTGGAGGGGGAAGAGAAAGAAAAATGAAATTCCATAATAAGAAAAATTAGCTAAGGAAGGGGAAGACAAATAAAGAGAGCAAACTAATTTTTATTTAAATGAAAACTATTACAAACCTTAAGAAAGGAGATTGCAAGCTAGAAGAAATAAAGTTACAAACTTAAACTAGGCTATTGCATTGAAAGAAAGCTAGTACATTGCATGAGAAAAAGAAGAGAACATGAAAGGAAAGAAACATGAACATGAACATGAAAGTGAAAAATACTCAGGATTGGCTCCAGCAGCACCTCCCCCACTCCAAAATTCTGAACCCTGGACTCAAGGAGAACCTCTGAATTTATAGGAAAAAATTTCAGATTACACGCCCTCGGTCACGGGCGTGACCAAGGGCGTGACTGCACTATTCACATCGGATCCGACAGCGGCGTGGGCTTTTTGGACGGCGCGGCGAAAAGTGACATGTCACTGGCGTGACATGTCGGGTCACGGCCGTGACTTTGGACGGCTGCATTAAATGCGGCGTGGGCTGGAATTTGGCGCGGCGGCGAAGCAGAGATCGCGCGGGCAAGTCACGGCCGTGACATGTGGGTCACGGGCGTGACTCAAGTTGACTTCTCGACTGCAGCTCCACGTCTCGACGGCGGCTCTACGTGGAAGATTCTAAGATTACACGCCCCCGGTCACGGGCGTGACTTTGGGTCACGGGCGTGACGTGGGGCGTGACTTGGTGTGGACTGGTTCAAACAGCGTGGCATCGATTCTGGACTGATCTTCAGGTTACACGCCATTGGTCACGGGCGTGACCGAGGGCGTGACATGCTATTTTTCCCGATTTGTCCCAAAATTCTGCAAATATTGAAATTAAGCTAAGTTAGAATCAAAATTACAAAAAGAACTACTTATAACCTAAATTTGACATAAAAAGGAAAATTCATATTAAATATTTACAAAATTTTCTATTAAAAAAGTTATAAAAATACTACTTATCAAATACCCCCATACTTGAGGTTTTGCTATTCCAGAGCAAAAGTGTAAGACATAATTTATAAGACATCCTTAAAAAAAATTTAAATTTGAACCAAAATTTCATTTAAACCAAAAGTTAAGTTAAGAGTAAATTCAAGGGGGAGTTAAGTCCTAAATTATGATGATGATTTGAAAAGAGGGAAAATGTTTAGGCAAAGACTTCTCGAGAAAATTAATTAGTTTACAATATTGTAGAAATTATTAAACTAAATTAGATTAAAATTATAAGAACTCTACCTTAAAAGAAACTTAAGGAAAAGTAAATTACTAAATATTGCTCTCTCCATAATTTTCAACTAAAACTAGAACAATGATAATTGGCTAAGGGGGATTTCATAAAATTTGGCATAAGAAGAGAAATTTTTGAATGGAGGAAATGGAATTTATCATGAAATTTCCTTTTTTTTTTTCTCTTCTAATAAAAACCCAAAATGTACATGGTTTAGGAGTAATGAATTTTATCCTCTTACTCCATGCCATATAATCTTTTCAAATATTTTGGGTGCATATGTTTTAGGGAATAATGAATTTTATCCTCTTATTCCCATGACATATGATCTTTTAAAGTTCATTTTTTTTATGCCACAAAGGGGGTAAGGAAGGGAAATAAATCTAGCTAGCTTTAAATTATATTGAGGGCAAATTCTAGTAACATTAAATTTCCTAAGATCTAAAAAGTTAGAAGAAAATATAATTGAAATCTAAAGAGGTTTAGGAAATTCACTACAAAATGAAGCCATTTAAAAATAAAAAGAGAAGTCATGCTAACAAAATTCTCTAATCAATTTAAAATCATAAGATGATTCTTAAATCAAGATTACCTCAAATTTAAAATTAACAAACTATGATAAGCAAAATTTTAGCCAATTAAAAACTTAAACATGCTTATAAACATTCTCAACTAGATTTCTAAGAAATCACAAAAACAACAAGAAGGAGGGATATAAGAATTTTTGGAATTTTTGATATTAAGAATTTTTTGAATTTTTGATATTATCTTTTTTTTTGAATTTTTCTCATTAAAAACTATTTACAAAGAAAGGAAACTAGCTTTAAAAACATAACAAATTTTTGTTAAGTCTTGGACTTCCCAAGGGCTACCCGGTGAAGGGTTCGCAAGGTACTAGGAGGTGTGATGGGATGAAATCCCAAACATCCCTTTCCAAGATTTAAATTTTCGATTTTCTAAAAAAAATTTCTTTTTAGTTTTTGGATTTTACAAGTGCTTAAATAAAGGAAAACATAGAAACAAAATTAAAATTTGTTTTTGGTATTTTTTTCTTTTCATTTTTTTTTTTGAAAATTTTCTTCTTAAAACTATTTACAAATATTTACAAAGGGCTATTTACACCCCCATACTTAAAGTTAAACATTGTCCCCAATGTTTAAAAGTAAGTATGAAGTAAGAAAAGGTAAAAAGAAATGCAAGGAAAAAGAAAGGAAAGAAGGAAAAAGAGCTTCCCTGATTTTTGAAGCTTTGTGGGGAAGCCGCGATTACCTACAAAAGATGTTAAAGAAGGAACAAGAAAAAAAACAGGAGAAAACAATAAAAAGATAACTTTGGGGTGCCTCCCAAAAGCGCTTTGTTTAAGGTCGCGTAGCTTGACCCACTTGCCAATCATGTTATATTATGAAGAAATATCGCATCACTCTTGTCATTAGGTAAGTCTCCCGGAAGATACAATTTAAGGCGGTGCCCGTTAACTTTGAAGGAACCTTTTTTCGGGTGGGAAATTAGAATTGTCCCATAGGACCAAACCTCTTTAACAATAAAAGGTCCGGACCATCGAGATTTCAGCTTTCCCGGAAAAAGGCGAAGACGAGAATTATAAAGGAGGACGAGATCGCCCGGTGAAAAAGTTTTTGGAAATTTTATATGTTTGTCGTGATAAAACTTTGTTCGCTCCTTATATAATTTGTTACTCTCATACGCATTCGCTCTCCACTCATCCAATTCGTTCATTTGAAATTTTCTTTGTTCGCCCGCTAAAGTAGAATCAAGATTTAAAAATTTAAGCGCCCAAAATGCGCGGTGTTCTAATTCGACCGAAAGGTTGCAAGCCTTGCCATAGACCATTCGATATGGTGTACAACCGATAGCTGTCTTGTACGTCGTTCGATAGGCCCATAGCGCATCATCGAGCTTTATTGCCCAATCCTTCCGATTAATAGAAACTGTTTTTTCTAAAATCCGTTTTAATTCTCGATTAACAACTTCGACATGGCCGCTCGTTTGTGGGTGATATGCAATGGATAATTTGTGTGTGACACCATATTTTGCTAAGATTTTTGTGAATTGAGTATTGCAAAAATGGGTGCCCCGATCACTCACAATAGCGCGCGGAGTGCCAAATCGAGAGAATAATTTTTTTAAAAAGTTAGCGACGACTCGCGCATCGTTGGTGGGGAGAGCTTGCGCTTCCGCCCACCTCGACACGTAGTCGACCGCCACTAGAATATACTTATTTGAAAACGAAGGAGGGAGAGGACCAACGAAATCAATGCCCCAAGATCGAAAATTTCGCATTCTAAGAAAATGTTTTGGGGCATCTCATCCCGGCGGGAGATGTTCCCCGACCGCTGGCAGCTGTCGCAAGTACACACAAGGGTGTGAGCATCTTTGAAGAGCGTGGGCCAATAAAAGCCCGCCTCCAGCACCTTCCTCGCGGTTCGGTTTGAATGATAGTGACCACCGGTGGGTCCCTCATGACAATGATGTAAAATTTTAAAGCCTTCCTCACTTGAAACACATCTTCTCACAACCTGGTCTGCGCATACTCGGAATAAAAAGGGGTCCTCCCAAAAGTAATTCTTTAAATCAGAAAAGAATTTCTTCTTTTGTTGACTCGAGAATTCTTTTGGCATGACCCGGGATACTAAATAGTTAGCAAAATCCGCAAACCATGGGGTAGAAGATGAATTAAAATTTTCAAGAGCTAGGAGGCGCTCTTCGGGAAATTTATCGTTGATGTCGGCCTCTATTAATGCTTCCGAGGAGGGATTTTCTAAACGATAAAGGTGATCGGCCGCCAAGTTTTCGGCTCCTCTTTTGTCCCGGATCTCTAAGTCAAACTCCTGCAAGAGGAGGATCCATCGCAAAAGACGAGGCTTGGCATCCGATTTGCTTAAAAGATACCTAAGTGCGGAGTGATCCGTGAAGACGATAACTTTCGAGAGGGTGATGTATGACCTAAACTTATCGAAGGCAAAAATGATCGCTAGAAGCTCCTTTTCGGTAGTGGTGTAATTCGCTTGTGCCGACGTGAGTGTTTTGCTCGCATAATAAATAGGGTGGAAAAACTTACTCACCCGTTGGCCTAAAACGGCACCAACCGCAATGTCACTCGCGTCGCACATGATTTCAAAAGGGAGCGACCAATCCGGCGCGACTAGAATCGGGGAGTTTATAAGTTTTTCTTTGATAAGTTTAAAGGCCAAATGGCATTCATCGCTAAAAATAAATGAGGATTCCTTTTCAAGAAGATGGGTTAACGGCTTTGTGATTTTGGAAAAATTTTGTATAAAGCGCCGATAGAACCCTGCGTGCCCTAGGAAACTACGAATAGCTTTTACGTTTGTTGGAGGGGGGAGTTTTTCAATCACTTCAATCTTGGCCCTATCGACCTCGATCCCCATGCCCGAAATTTTATGACCAAGGACTAATCCTTCCTTGACCATAAAATGACATTTCTCCCAATTAAGTGCTAAATTCGATTCCTCGCATCGCTGCAACACGCGCTCAAGATTTTTTAAACAATTTTTAAATGAGTTTCCGAATACAGAAAAGTCGTCCATAAACACTTCCATCACCTCCTCTACTAACTCGTCAAATATCGCCAACATACATCTTTGAAATGTAGCTGGCGCGTTACAAAGACCAAATGGCATCCTTCGATAAGCGAAGGTGCCAAAGGGACAAGTGAAAGTGGTTTTCTCTTGGTCGTCGGGCGAAATTGGGATTTGAAAATATCCCGACAAACCATCGAGAAAACAGTAGTAGGAGTGACTTGAAAGGCGCTCTAAGATTTGATCAATAAACGGTAGAGGGAAGTGATCCTTACGTGTGGCATCATTTAGTTTTCGGTAATCGATGCACATCCGCCAACCCGTAACAGTACGGGTTGGGATCAACTCGTTATTCTCGTTAGCTACTACCGTAATGCCTCCTTTCTTCGGTATGACTTGTACTGGGCTAACCCAAGTACTATCCGATATCGGGTAGATAATTCCCGCGTCAAATAGTTTGATCACTTCGGCCTTAACGACTTCTTTCATGTTAGGTTTTAGCCGCCGTTGAGGCTGGACCGAATTTCGGGAATTATCTTCGAGAAAGATTTTATGGGTGCAGAAAGAAGGGTTTATACCTTTAATATCCGAAATTTGCCACGCAATTGCGTGGCGGTGCTTTCTTAAGACAATAGCTAACTCAGAAATTTCTGAGTTGCTAAGTTCGGATGAAACGATGACGGGTAGCTTCGACTCTTTTTCTAAAAATAAATACTTAAGGTGAGGGGGAGTTGCTTTAGTTCTAAAACGGGTGGCTCTTCATAAGAAGTTTTGATTTTCAATTTTTCTAAAAATAGTGGTTCGGGTGGTGTGAAACGAGTGACTTCTTCTTCTTCCATACAAAAGAGCTCGTCGAGTTCGGACTCGTGACTCGAGGTGGAGACTAACTCGGGAGGTGAATCGAATTCCCAACACTCTTCCAGGTAAAAACACGAATCGTCCTTTTCTAATGTGTTCCGCATCGAGGAATTTATGCCGAAAGAAACTTCATCGTCTCCAACCCGTAGGAGGAGCTTTCCGTTACTTACGTCAATAATGGCTCGGGAGGTGGCAAGGAAGGGGCGGCCGAGTATGAGGGGTACTTCGGCATCCTCTTCGATGTCAAGAATGACAAAGTCCACCGGGAAGATGAACTTGTCGACCTTGACGAGCACGTCCTCCACTATTCCTATCGGATATTTTAAAGAGCGATCCGCTAATTGAATACTCATTCGAGTGGGGCTTGGATTTCCTAGATCTAGCTTCTTAAATAGTGACAAGGGCATGAGATTGATACTTGCTCCCAGATCCGCTAAAGCGTGTTTTACTAACGAATTGCCAAATAAACACGGGATGGAGAACCGTCCCGGGTCATTCACTTTTCTAGGCAATTTGTTGAGTACAACCGCGGAGCATTCTACGTTCAAAGAAATATGCGAAATATCTTCTAATCTTTTCTTATTGGAGAGCAACTCCTTAAGATATTTCGCATATTTAGGCATTTGAGAGATAGCCTCGCAGAAGGGTACATTAATGTGAATTTGCTTTAAAATATCTAAAAACTTTTTATAATTCTTTTCGGTGCTCTCGCTTTTAAACTTAGATGGATACGTAATATTAGAAGTAGAAGCGCGCGGAGCTAACGTAGCAGGTAAATTCGAAGATAAAATAGGAGGAGGGGGAGGGGAGGAAGTTACCATGGGTTCGTCCTGTTTTGAAACCACCTCCTTCCCGCTTCGGAGTGTAATCGCGTTTGCGCTCTCCCTTGGGTTTGGCTCCGTGTTTCCCGGAAGGGCTCCTTGCGGGCGCTCGGAGATTATCTTTGCTAGCTGGCCCACTTGGTTCTCTAAATTTTTGATCGATCCGGTGAGGTTCCGGATGTTCGCTTCATTTGTAGCAACATATTTTGCAAAAGCCTCTTCAAGCGGAGAGGGCTTTTGCTGTTGCGGTGGAAAACCGGGTGGATTAAAAATTGGAGGGGGAGTTAAATTAAGAAGTTGATTTGGAGGTTGATTTGAATTTAAGGGACGCTGAGCATTTCCTTGATTGCTCCATGAGAAATTCGGATGATTCCTATAACCCGCATTGTAGGTGTTATTATACGGAGAGGTGTTCGGGTTATAGGAAGGCCGAGGTGGATTTCCCATGTAATCAACTTGCTCTTCAATTAAAACATTATTAGCCCAAGGAGGAGTGGCGGAGGAAGCAGACATCTCCGCCACTTGCTTTGTTAAGCGCTCAACTTGTAAAGCCAAATTCGCGTTTGCGTCTAATTCAAAAATTCCGGCCGGCTTATTAGGCCGCGCTCGGGGCATGTTCCATTGGTACGCATTTGTGGCCATCTCTTCGAAAAGCTCTTGAGCGGCGACCGGGGTTTTATTATTTAATGTCCCCCCGGCGGCCGCATCAATCATTTGCCTCATTTAGAGATTTAAGCCATTATAAAATATTTGCACTTGTTGCAAAGTGGCAAGTGCGTGGTGAGGGCATCGACGCAAAAGCTCCTTGAAGCGCTCTCATGTATCATAGAGAGTCTCCGAGTCGATTTGGATGAATGATGCAATATCCGTGCGCAATTTAGCGGTCTTTAAAGGCGAAAAATATTTATTAAGAAATTGTTCCGCCATGGAGGCATCGACGCAAAAGCTCCTTGACCGTGGAGGTTCCCAAAGCTCGAGCATGCCTCTCTCGAGGTTAATGCCCAACTAAGATTAGGAAAAATCAACCGGACTCTCGTCCTATAATCGATTACCTAAAACTTGCTTTACGAAGTGAACCCCGCTATTGGATTTGACTCCAATCTGGGAGATTTACGTCATCCTCTCTCGAGGGGTGCGTGCAACTCTCTTTACCCTTGAGTGATCGATTCATACCTTGAGCCTCTCGACTAACTAAGTATGAAAACATAAGCAAAAACCATACATCGATAATATGGCCTCACTAATTAAAAATTACGGGTAATTTAAGCGTTCATAAAAACGGAAAAAGAAAACTTTAGAAAATCATAACTTGTCCATCTCATCCTCGGATCATTTTGATCGAGTACTAATGAGGATTAGTTAATCATGGTGGAGGGGGGAGAGAAAGAAAAATGAAATTCCATAATAAGAAAAATTAGCTAAGGAAGGGGAAGACAAATAAAGAGAGCAAACTAATTTTTATTTAAATGAAAACTATTACAAACCTTAAGAAAGGAGATTGCAAGCTAGAAGAAATAAAGTTACAAACTTAAACTAGGCTATTGCATTGAAAGAAAGCTAGTACATTGCATGAGAAAAAGAAGAGAACATGAAAGGAAAGAAACATGAACATGAACATGAAAGTGAAAAATACTCAGGATTGGCTCCAGCAGCACCTCCCCCACTCCAAAATTCTGAACCCTGGACTCAAGGAGAACCTCTGAATTTATAGGAAAAAATTTCAGATTACACGCCCTCGGTCACGGGCGTGACTGCACTATTCACATCGGATCCGACAGCGGCGTGGGCTTTTTGGACGGCGCGGCGAAAAGTGACATGTCACGGGCGTGACATGCCGGGTCACGACCGTGACTTTGGACGGATGCATTAAATGCGGCGTGGGCTGGAATTTGGCGCGGCGGCGAAGCAGAGATCACGCGGGCAAGTCACGGCCGTGACATGTGGGTCACGGGCGTGACTCAAGTTGACTTCTCGACTGCAGCTCCACGTCTCGACGGCGGCTCTACGTGGAAGATTCTAAGATTACACGCCCCCGGTCACGGGCGTGACTTTGGGTCACGGGCGTGACCTGGGGCGTGACTTGGTGTGGACTGGTTCAAACAGCGTGGCATCGATTCTGGACTGATCTTCAGGTTACACGCCCTTGGTCACGGGCGTGACCGAGGGCGTGACATGCTATTTTTCCCGATTTGTCCCAAAATTCTGCAAATATTGAAATTAAGCTAAGTTAGAATCAAAATTACAAAAAGAACTACTTATAACCTAAAATTGACATAAAAAGGAAAATTCATATTAAATATTTACAAAATTTTCTATTAAAAAAGTTATAAAAATACTACTTATCACAGGGCTCAGTAGGATCATCAGTGACCTCCTCCACGATTTGGACTTCCTCCACCGGTGCTGAGGTAGAATCCTCATCACCTTGGAAAATATCCTCCTCCATAGGAATAGGCACAACACATAAATCACCTGCCTTATCGTGCGAAACATCCTCAATAATGTCGTCAGAGAAAAATGTAGTAAAATGCACAATAGGGGGAGGAATAGTGCTTGGATAAAGGTCAAGCACCGATTCCTCACAAAGAATCGAATCCACGCACGGTGATATATGCACAGGGGAGATAGGCTCAGTCGTGTCAAAACCTAGATCAGCCACACATCTGGTGACTGTGTCCACATCATACCCTTCAAAACTTGAAGGTGAAATGGACACATAACCGGATGTTGAAGGTGTGCTGCCAGAAGTAGAAGTCGGGATGATCCGGATATCCGGCTCGTCGTCCTCGTCCAATTGGCGAAGGAATGCAGCACAATCCTTCAAGGCATGATCCGTGCTTTGACAAAACAAGCACTGCCTTGCGGGCTTCTTCTACACAGCAGGTGCTGAAGCCGAAAATAAGTATGACAGTAAAGGCGCAGCAGAATAGCCATAGGACTTACGCGCACCATATGGAGTACCAGACGAAGTCGGTGCTCCATATGCTGGGCCTTGAGTGCTAGGGCTATTATCTCCCTTTGGACATCTATCACTAGCGTGAGAGATATCTCCACACCAACAGCAACGAATATTAAATGAAGCCCACATAGTGTGAAGATAAAATGATTCAAAATAAAAACACTATTGTGGAAAATACTACACCTAACAATATTTACTAAAGCAACCCAATAAAAACAGGAAAACAGAATAGGAAGAAATAAAGCAAAAGAATGCAATACACAAATGGAAGGGCTCAAATCTCAGATTCTCCCTCTCCAGAAAACTCACACGACTGTGTTCCCCGGCAACGGCGCCAAAAACTTGATGCGCAAATCTCAGCACACCGCTATAGGCGGTAGCAAGACTGCGGCACGAAACGGCAGTGCACCGATCGTTCAAGTAATATAAAATGGGAATGAATCCCCAAGTATCAATCTCAAAGGAACACAGTAAGGTGGAGTTTATTATCGAGGAAGGACTTGAGATTGAAGTCCTTTCGAGCGGATGGATTGCGGAAAACGGAGGATTTGATTTGTGGAAAATAAAGAGAAAATATTACACTACTTCTATGCAATGCCGCTATGCAAAGCTTCGCTTCGCGGGATGGAGACTACGTAGGCCTTGAACGCGCTACTTCATGAGGGCGGATGGACGAGTAGGAAAACGGAATGAGGGTCGCAAGCACCTCTTCGACAAGCACGCCACTAGCAATTGCTAGTGCGGCAAACGAACGTGACGGCGGGATGGAGGATGGAATGGGGCGCACCGCAAATCACATAAACCACAAAAGCATTTCACATAGACATGAAATATAGAAATACAAATAATTTATGTGTTACCTCATCATAATATTTAGATCTAACTACATACACATCAATAAGAGAAGAACAAGGCAAGAAATCGACCGAATCCGAAGGCTCGTTGTAGATTCATGGTTGGAATCGATGGGTTGTCAATCCGCGTCCAAGCTCGGTCCGCAACTACGTCCGGGGTAGAGAGAGCTGTCACGGCTCTCCAGTGAGCCCGTCTTCTTCGTCTCACGATCCGGTAGAGGTTGCAAACTTCCCCTTGCTTGATGGTAATGGCGGCTAGATCTTCCTTTGAAGCTATAGGATGAAGGAGGAGGCCGAGAGGAAGCTCCGGCTCAAGATTGGCGTGAAGAACAAGCCCGGAGCACCTCCTGGTGGTGGAAGATGATGCAGGGGGCGGAAGAGGCGAACAGGACAAGAAAACGGCGGAGCAGAATGATCGTCAGACCTAATTTCGCGGGCTGGGTATTTATAGAAAATAGGGCGCACGATCAGTGGCGCACGATCAACTAATCGTGCGCACTGAAAGCTGGTGATCGTGCGCTCTGTGCCCGAAACCTACAAAACAAAACTGCAGAAAAAATATTAAGCGCACGATCGTGCGTAGCAAACGCACGACCAAAATCCGAAGCTGTTTTTGGCAGCAAATAAACTCGCACGATCAGAGGCGCACGAGCAACTGATCGTGCATTAAGGAAGCGCACGATCAGTGGCATTTCAGGCAGAAATTGCCCCCAAACAGACTCTGAGCATCGCACAATCCATGAACCTGCATGAAAACCTCCAGGACTACAGGAAAACAAGGGATCACACCAAGAATGGGCATACATGTGCACTAAGAGTGGAATAATAGACGGCTATTAAATATAAATGAAAACAAGCCTAAAGTGTGGTGCAAAGACTAGAAAATCGGCCCAAATGAGTCCGAAAATATGTATATAATTGGGACTCATCATACACAATCCCCGATCTTTTCGAGCTTGCCTTAAGCTCGGAAAGAAAGTCCAACCCACCTATTTGACAAGTAGGTGGGACCTCAGGGGAATCCACGAAGGGCCCTGCCAACGGGATATTCCTGCCGAGCTTTTAGCTGAACCTGACTTGAGGCGGAAGGCGAACCTTTCTCCACTTAACAACCCTCCTGTGAGCCAACCTCAACTACTGGAGGTGGAGAAAGCTCAACACCTTAGGTCGAACGGAACTTGACCTAAGGTGGAGGAAAAAACAACACCTCTCATTGAGCCGAACTCGACCTGAGGTGGAAAGCAAACCTTTCTCCACTTAACAACCCACCTGTGAGCCGAGCTCAACTGGAGGTGGAGAAAGCTCAACACCTTAGGTTGAACGGAACTTGACCTAAGGTGGAGGAAATTGATAAATAGAAAATATTGCTTGTTTTTAGTATAATTTCTAGCCTAATTTTGGGTATTTTTGTACATACAATATGCAAATTATTGAAATAATCACTTCTTTTTATATGTATATAAATATTCATATAAATTTTGTAAAAATAAGTAATTATACTTATATAAGAATAAATTTGAGAATAAGATAGTATTATGTATATAATATAAATATATAGAAATATATATAATAAATATAGTAGTATCATATAATAAATAAACATAGTAATAATCATAATGTATATATAATAGATAAATAAGATATATAATAAAATATATATTATAATAATGATAAGAATATATATACAATAATAATAATAATAATAATAAGTATATATAATAATATTTAATAATAATAGTAATATATATAATAATATAGTAGTATAAGCTATTAGCATCATAATAATAATATTGAATAATAAATATGTTATAAATATAATAAAATACATATATGTATAATATATGTATATGTATAAATATATATGTATAATATATAAAATGTAAATAATAATAGTAGTATATATATATATATAAATTAAATATGAGCATTTAAATGACTATGTAAATTAAAATAAAATAAAATTAAAAAAATAAAAAATCTGTGTAATTATAATAAGTATAATTATTGCTCTTTATATGTTGAAGGAGCCGCTTGGCTCATTGGTTTAGCTCTTTGTTTGTTGCACTGCCGGCCCGGGTTCGAATCCAGGCGCCATCAGATTCATTTGAATTAAACTCCCCTTTTTTTTCTTTTAAATTCTGACGCTAATATTATATATATAATATATCCCCTCATATTGTAGAATAGCGCGCTTGCTCCAGTGGACCTGACTCTGGCTAGCCTGTTTGAGGTCGTGGGTTCGAAACCACGCAACCCCATTTTGCTGGAATTAAGCTGCTGCCCTGCCCGCGCCTGCCCGCGCCCTGCCCGCCTGCCCGCGCCTGCCCGCGCCCTGCCCGCCTGCCCGTGCCCTGCCCGCGCCCTGCCCGCGCCTGCCCGCGCCCTGCCCGCGCCCTGCCCGCCTGCCCGCCTGCCCGCCTGCCCGCCAGCCCGCTGCCCGCGCCAACCTCCAGCTCAGCCCGCCAGCTAGCCCCTTCCAGCCCTCTAACCGCACCCCCTAAAGCACTCAAATCCAATTTTGCTTCTCTCAAATGTCCAGCTAGCCACCCTCTAAATGCACCCCAAATTCTCTATAAATAGAGGGGGTGGCTGATGTTAGAATGGTTCAAAATTTTGAGAGTTTATTCTTAAGGTTTTGATCCAACTTTGTTTTCATGTTTTAGATCCTTTTTTGCTCTTTCTCTCTCTTGTTTTGTAATCTAAATATTATGGAAATGAAATAAAATTTGCTTATTTTGTAACTCTCTCTTTGTTCTTGTGAAAGTGTGTGTGTGTGTTTATCTTCCTTTCTTTTTTTTAGTTTTTGTAATCTTTGTAATTTTTGTTAGTTTGTCATTTTAATTTGGGTGTGTGTGTGTATGAGTGTAATTTTCATATTTTTAGCTTTGTTGTAATTTTTAGATGGTTTTATGTTAGTGTGTGTGAGTGTAGGAGGTTAATTAGTTTTTTTTTTGTTGTTTTGTTTTGTTTTGATTTGGTGTTTTCACTTTCTTTCTCTCTTTTTGTAAGTGTGTGTGTGTGTATGAGAGTAAATTGTTCTTATTTTATTTTCATTTTGTTGTTAGTGTGTGTGAGTTTATGAGAATAGATTTGTTTTTCTTTTTAACTTAGCTTCATTTTATGTTGTGTGTGTGAGTGTATGAGTTAACTTTTGTTTTATTTTAATTAGATTTCATTAACGTAGAGTGGGTGTGTGTATGAGTATAAAGTTTGCTTTTTTTTTTGTAATCGAATAGTTTCCATTTCCGTCACGCATTTATTTCCCGCCTATCCATTTGGATAGGACTTGCTCACGCATTTATTTCCCGCCTATCCGTTTGGATAGGACTTGCTCGCGCATTTATTTCCCGCCTATCCGTTTGGATAGGACTTGCTCACGCATTTATTTCCCCTCTACCTATTTGGGTAGGGATCGCATTTCTTCAATTTCTGCAATTTACAGCTTTCATTTTAATTCCGTAGAGTGCGTGAGTTTTCAATTAGTGCGTCTTTTACTTTTTTATTTATTTGCTTTTTGCTTAATTCCGCTAACCGCTCAGTCGCTTATTATCGCCGTAGTTATCATTATCTTTTTATAAAACCCTAAAAAATCCTAAGCAAAACTACTTTTTAAATTAACGTTTTCGTTCTTTTTCTTTTCATCGCTTTTCTTGGTTTTTGCTAAACGCACACCAAGCCCGCGATAGTTATCATTTTCGTCACTATCTTTTCTATAAAATCATAAAAATCAATTTCAAACTCTTCTCGATAAAATAATAGCGCGTTCCTAAGAAGTAGAAATAATCGATACGACCTTGGAAAAATACGACCTTGATATTTCAAAAAGAAATATCCTATACTACTATCGATAAGGTCCACTTGCCTTTATCGATTTTAGTCCGGATAATTATATAAACCCAAAAGCTTTCTCTCCAAAGCAATTTTTTAAAACTCTCTTTTAAAACACTAAAAAATTTGTTGCAACACCTCTTTGGTTGTTGCAACTAGCTCAAGGTAAAAGAAGTTTTAAAACGCTCTTAAAGAATTGTTGCAACTACTTAAAAAATTGTTGCAACAATATTTTCAAAAGCTTTCAGTCTTAATTTTACATAAAAAGAAGCCCCCTTTCATTCTTTTCATTCAGCCTTCAAAGGACGCGGCCGAGGAGGAATCCTCGATATTTCGAAAGAGAAAGAGTTCGTTACTTCTATCCTTCGATAGGATAACGGATAATTCCTCGAAGTAGGATTACTCGCGGGGCTCTTCGAAAACGTCCGCCCAAGGTTGAATCGAAAAGGAAGAAAGAGCTCTATATTTTCTTTCTCTCTTTCTAACAAAGAAAAGAGAGAAACAAACAAAATAAAAAACGTATCAAGTTTTTGGCGCCGTTGCCGGGGACTTAAAACTCCCGGTAATTATTTCGTCTTCTTTATCTGATTCGGAAACTTCCGAATTAGTTAAAGTTTTGTCCACGCATCGCCATGCAATTGCATGGCAGATTTCCGATATTAGGGGGATAAATCCCTCTTTTTGCACGCACAAAATCTTCTTAGAAGATAATTCCCGCAAAACCATCCAGCCTCAGCGACGATTAAACCCAAACATGCGGGAGGTCGTTAAGGCTGAAGTAATAAAATTAATGGATGCGGGGATTATCTACCCTATATCCGACAGCACGTGGGTTAGTCCCATTCATGTCGTGCCTAAAAAGGGCGGTATAACGGTAGTGGCAAATGAACATAACGAATTAATTCCAACTCGTACTGTTACGGGTTGGAGGGTGTGCATCGATTACCGAAAATTAAATGATGCCACCCGCAAAGACCACTTTCCGTTACCGTTTATCGATCAAATTTTGGAGCGACTATCGGGTCATCCTTATTATTGTTTTCTCGATGGTCTATCGGGATTTTTACAAATTCCTATCTCCCCCGAAGACCAGGAGAAAACAACCTTTACGTGCCCCTTCGGTACCTTCGCGTACCGAAGGATGCCATTCGGCCTCTGCAATGCGCCAGCTACATTTCAACGATGTATGATGGCGATCTTTGGAGAGCTCGTAGAGGATATTATGGAAGTCTTTATGGATGACTTCTCGGTTTTTGGAAGCTCCTTCCAAAACTGCCTCCAAAATTTAGATCGAGTCCTCCAACGATGCGAAGACACGAACCTGGTTTTAAACTGGGAAAAGTGTAATTTTATGGTTCGAGAAGGCTTAGTTCTCGGGCACAAAATTTCTGAAAGAGGGATGGAGGTCGACAAGGCCAAGGTCAAAATAATTGAAAAACTCTCCGCGCCCTCAAATATAAAATCAATCCGTAGTTTTCTTGGCCACGCGGGTTTCTATAGGCGGTTTATTCAAAACTTTTCCAAAATAACAAAACCGCTAACCCACCTCCTGGAGAAAGAATCTCCATTCATTTTTGATAGCGCGTGCGTAGAGGCATTCAATGCCATAAAAAATAAACTTATCCATTCTCCCATTCTGGTGGCGCCCGATTGGACCCTTCCGTTTGAGATTATGTGCGACGCGAGCGATATAGCGGTAGGGGCCGTATTAGGCCAACGCGTAAATAAATATTTTCATCCTATCTACTACGCGTCCCGCACGCTCACGGCCGCACAGGCTAATTACACGACAACGGAAAAGGAACTCCTTGCCGTCGTCTTCGCCATAGATAAGTTTAGGCCCTACGTCACGCTTTCAAAAATTATAATATTTACCGACCACTCCGCCCTAAAATATTTATTAGAAAAAATGGACGCTAAGCCCCGCCTTCTTCGTTGGATCCTCCTATTACAAGAATTTGATTTAGAGATCCGCGATAAGAAGGGGGCCGAAAATTTAGCGGCCGACCACCTTTCTCGTTTAGAACACCCAATCGCGGAAGCGCTCTTCGAACCAGAAATCGATGATCGATTTCCCGAGGAGCGTCTTTTAGCTTTAAATAATTTAAAAACTTCTCCCTCGCCTTGGTTCGCAGACTACGCCAACTATTTAGTTGCGCGGGTGCTCCCGAAAGACTTTTCAAAACAGCAAAAGAAGAAATTCTTTTCTGATTTGAAAAATTACTTTTGGGAGGACCCTTTCTTATTTCGCGTCTGCGCGGACCAAGTCGTGCGGAGATGCGTTTCGAACGAGGAGGGTGCGCAAATTTTGCGGCACTGCCACGAAGGGCCGGCCGGGGGGCATTATCAAGCCAACCGGACCGCGCAGAAGGCGCTGGAGGCGGGCTTTTATTGGCCCGCTCTCTTCAAAGACGCTCACACTTTTGTGAGCGCATGCGATAGCTGTCAACGGTCGGGTAACATCTCTCGTCGAGACGAGATGCCCCAAAATTTTTATTTAGAATGCGAGATTTTCGATTTATGGGGCATAGATTTCATAGGCCCCCTACCTCCTTCACATACAAATCGCTACATTTTAGTGGCGGTCGACTACGTATCTAGGTGGGCGGAAGCGCAAGCTCTCCCCACCAACGATGCGAGAGTCGTCGTCAACTTTCTTAAAAAATTATTTTCTCGCTTCGGCACGCCCCGCGCAATAGTTAGTGATAGGGGAACGCACTTTTGCAACGCCCAGTTTGCAAAAATATTATCTAAATATGGCGTCACGCATAAGCTCGCCACCGCCTATCACCCCCAAACAAGCGGCCAAGTGGAGGTAGTAAATCGGGAAATCAAACGCATATTAGAAAAAACCGTTTCAACTAATAGGAAGGATTGGGCGATTAAATTAGACGACGCGCTGTGGGCATATCGTACGGCGTACAAGACCGCAATCGGTTGTACGCCTTATCGCTTAGTCTACGGCAAGGCGTGTCATTTGCCCGTAGAATTAGAGCACCGCGCTTTTTGGGCGTTAAAACTTTTAAATCTCGATCATAATTTAACCGCCGAAAACCGAAAATTCCAATTAAACGAACTCGATGAATGGCGTGCGAACGCTTACGAGAGTAATAAATTTTATAAGGAACGCTCGAAATTTTACCACGACCGGAAAATAAAATATCCAAAATCATTTGCGCCGGGCGATCTCGTCCTCCTATATAACTCACGTCTTCGTCTTTTTCCGGGGAAACTAAAATCCCGTTGGTCCGGCCCCTTTCAAGTGAAAGAGGTTTGGCCATACCGGACCGTCCTTATCACCCACCCGGAAAAAGGCGACTTAAAAGTTAACGGTCACCGACTAAAACTCTACCACGCGGGGGATCATCTGGGAGGGAAGTTAAATTCCATACCCCTCCCCCACCTCTAAAAAGATCGTACCCCGCCAACGCGTCGAGCTACGAGACGGTAAACAAAGCGCTCGTGGGAGGCACCCCCATATTTATCCAATTACGCTCTTTTTTATAAAACAAAAAAAAATGATGAAATAAATTTTCATTTCAAAAAAAATAAAAACTTAAACAAAAATAATAATAATAAATAATAATAATAAATAAATAAATAATAATAATAAATAAATAAAAAACAAACGAACAAAATGAAAAAAAAAATATAATAATAATAATAATATTAATAATTATGCATATTTTAAATTATCATTCTTTTTCAAAAAAGAAACATAAAACAAAACAAAATAATGCAAAAACTTTAAAACAAAAATCATAAAGAATTCTGGGAATTTTAAGATAAGACAATAGGAAGTTTCTCAAAGTAGGATTACTCGACAGACCCGAGAGGGGATTTTTTGTCGATATTTCGAAACGAGAAAACCCCGTTGCTTTTACCTTTTTATTTCTCTTCTTTCTTCCTTGGTTTTTATCTTAAAGCCTTTTCTTTATTTTACCTTATTTTATCTTTCTTAAAATTTAGATATATTTTAAAACATGCATATTTTCAAATTAAAACCAAAACAACAAAAAATACATATAATATAAATAATAACATAAAAAGATGATAAAAATTTATTTTTATCATACCAAAAAATATATGTTTTTTTTAACTTCTTTTATACGTATTTTATTCGTGTTTTGTACATTTCGAAAAACTAAAACAAACCAAAAAACAATTTTGTATATATTCGTTGAGTCCCTTTTTTATTTTGTAACTATTCTTGTATATTTTTTTTCTTTCTTGTAATTAAAATCTTCGTCTTTTTTGTAAATATTTTCGTTCCTCACACTTACCTTCAACATTGAGGACAATGTTGGTTTTAAGTATGGGGGCGTGTTTTCCCTCTTTTTTGTAATTATTTTTGCCCCTCCCTTATCAAATGAAAAATCCAAAAAAAATTTACATGTTTTATATTTATGTCTTTATTTGTATATAAATAAACCTTATTTATAAAATCAAAATCCAAAAAAAAAAAAAAAGATGAAAAGTTTTACTAAAAAAATTTGTTACAACAAAATTCACAAAAATTTTGTCATAACATTCAAAAAAAATATATGTCTTTCTTTTTCTTTCTTTTTTCTTTTTTCTTTTTTAGTATTAATGTAAATATATATGTATTTACTTATGTTTTTTTTTTGTTATAAATCAAAATAAAAAAAAAATGAAAAAAAAAGTACTTAAAAATTTGTTATAACAAAATTAATTTTGTCATAACACCAAAATATTTATGTTCTTTTCTTTCTTTCTTTTTTTTCCTTTTTTTTTATATATGTACATATTTTTAACAAAATTAAAACAATAAAAAAAATATGATGAAAAAAAATATCTTAGAGAAATCAAAAATATTTTGTATTTATATATGCATTTTGTTATAAAGAAAATCAAAAATCCAAAACAAAAATATCATATCTTAAAAACAAAAAAAAAATATTTGAAAAACTTATCAAAAAACCCAAAAATAAAATAAAACCCCTACTTAGCTTTTTGTTATTTCCAAGGCGAGGTTAGTTTTATCTCTAAGCGCTTTTCATTATTTATGATTTGCTAAATCAATTTTATTTATTTCATAGTTTGAAAAATTTAAATCGAGGAATTTTCAGTAGTAAAGAAAATCTTGCGATCTTAATTTAATTTGAGAACAGAACTTTTAGCATTACCTCGGGTTTACCCTAAATAGATTCATTTCTGTATTATATTGGCAAACCATCTTTAGATTCAATTATTCTAACTCTAAACTTGTGAAACTTTAGGAATGTTTTTAATCTACTAAACTTGCTCTCAAAATCTTTCTTTATTAATCTAGAATTTCTCTTGAAACCCCCCCTTATAAACACCCCTTTAGCTTGGCATAAAAAAGTAAAAGAAGGAGTTTTAAAAGAAATCCTGTGTCAATGGGAATAAAAAGATTCCGTAAACACAGGCACCCAATATTGTTAAAAGAAATCCCGTGTCAATGGGAATTTAATTCCGTAAACACGGGCATTGGGTTAAGTTTAGAAAAGATTTCAATTATCCCGCGTAAACCAACGCTGGGAACCAAAGCAAAACCACCAAAAAGGTGGGGTGAGAGGATACAATCCGTCACCCCTAAATCCAAGCACTCTTCTTTTTGCCAAGGCTACCCTTTTTTCCCCTACCCCTTAGCCAATAAAATTGTACCTAGATTTTAATTTAAAAAAGTTGCGAGAGCATAATTAGTAGACTTTATTTATTCTTAAAAACTTTCTTAAAAAAGGTTAAAGTTTTATATAATTCTATTCTAATTAAAAGGTACCAAAGACTGCATTAATCTACGCTATTTAGCTAACTTTAGAAGTCTCGCTAAAATTTTTTCGCTCTTTTTAAATTACTTTCATAGTTTTGGACTTACCTCTTTAAATACCCTAAATTTATTTCGATCTTACTTTTGATCTAATAAAAACTTTAGTAAATTAGAAATTTTATTAAACGTCTTATAGGTATCCCTTACTTTTGCTCTGGAATAGCAAAAGCTTAAGTATGGGGGTGTTTGATAAATAGAAAATATTGCTTGTTTTTAGTATAATTTCTAGCCTAATTTTGGGTATTTTTGTACATACAATATGCAAATTATTGAAATAATCACTTCTTTTTATATGTATATAAATATTCATATAAATTTTGTAAAAATAAGTAATTATACTTATATAATAATAAATTTGAGAATAAGATAGTATTATGTATATAATATAAATATATAGAAATATATATAATAAATATAGTAGTATCATATAATAAATAAACATAGTAATAATCATAATGTATATATAATAGATAAATAAGATATATAATAAAATATATATTATAATAATGATAAGAATATATATACAATAATAATAATAATAAGTATATATAGTAATATTTAATAATAATAGTAATATATATATAATAATATAGTAGTATAAGCTATTAGCATCATAATAATAATATTGAATAATAAATATGTTATAAATATAATAAAATACATATATGTATAATATATGTATATGTATAAATATATATGTATAATATATAAAATGTAAATAATAATAGTAGTATATATATATATATATAAATTAAATATGAGCATTTAAATGACTATGTAAATTAAAATAAAATAAAATTAAAAAAATAAAAAATCTGTGTAATTATAATAAGTATAATTATTGCTCTTTATATGTTGAAGGAGCCGCTTGGCTCATTGGTTTAGCTCTTTGTTTGTTGCACTGCCGGCCCGGGTTCGAATCCAGGCGCCATCAGATTCATTTGAATTAAACTCCCCTTTTTTTCTTTTAAATTCTGACGCTAATATTATATATATAATATATCCCCTCATATTGTAGAATACCGCGCTTGCTCCAGTGGACCTGACTCTGGCTAGCCTGTTTGAGGTCGTGGGTTCGAAACCACGCAACCCCATTTTGCTGGAATTAAGCTGCTGCCCTGCCCGCGCCTGCCCGCGCCCTGCCCGCCTGCCCGTGCCCTGCCCGCGCCCTGCCCGCGCCTGCCCGCGCCCTGCCCGCCTGCCCGTGCCCTGCCCGCGCCCTGCCCGCCTGCCCGCTGCCCGCGCCAACCTCCAGCTCAGCCCGCCAGCTAGCCCCTTCCAGCCCTCTAACCGCACCCCCTAAAGCACTCAAATCCAATTTTGCTTCTCTCAAATGTCCAGCTAGCCACCCTCTAAATGCACCCCAAATTCTCTATAAATAGAGGGGGTGGCTGATGTTAGAATGGTTCAAAATTTTGAGAGTTTATTCTTAAGGTTTTGATCCAACTTTGTTTTCATGTTTTAGATCCTTTTTTGCTCTTTCTCTCTCTTGTTTTGTAATCTAAATATTATGGAAATGAAATAAAATTTGCTTATTTTGTAACTCTCTCTTTGTTCTTGTGAAAGTGTGTGTGTGTTTATCTTCCTTTCTTTTTTTTAGTTTTTGTAATCTTTGTAATTTTTGTTAGTTTGTCATTTTAATTTGGGTGTGTGTGTGTATGAGTGTAATTTTCATATTTTTAGCTTTGTTGTAATTTTTAGATGGTTTTATGTTAGTGTGTGTGAGTGTAGGAGGTTAATTAGTTTTTTTTTTGTTGTTTTGTTTTGTTTTGATTTGGTGTTTTCACTTTCTTTCTCTCTTTTTGTAAGTGTGTGTGTGTGTATGAGAGTAAATTGTTCTTATTTTATTTTCATTTTGTTGTTAGTGTGTGTGAGTGTATGAGAATAGATTTGTTTTTCTTTTTAACTTAGCTTCATTTTATGTTGTGTGTGTGAGTGTATGAGTTAACTTTTGTTTTATTTTAATTAGATTTCATTAACGTAGAGTGGGTGTGTGTATGAGTATAAAGTTTGCTTTTTTTTGTAATCGAATAGTTTCCATTTCCGTCACGCATTTATTTCCCGCCTATCCGTTTGGATAGGACTTGCTCACGCATTTATTTCCCGCCTATCCGTTTGGATAGGACTTGCTCACGCATTTATTTCCCGCCTATCCGTTTGGATAGGACTTGCTCACGCATTTATTTCCCCTCTACCTATTTGGGTAGGGATCGCATTTCTTCAATTTCTGCAATTTACAGCTTTCATTTTAATTCCGTAGAGTGCGTGAGTTTTCAATTAGTGCGTCTTTTACTTTTTTATTTATTTGCTTTTTGCTTAATTCCGCTAACCGCTCAGTCGCTTATTATCGCCGTAGTTATCATTATCTTTTTATAAAACCCTAAAAAATCCTAAGCAAAACTACTTTTTAAATTAACGTTTTCGTTCTTTTTCTTTTCATCGCTTTTCTTGGTTTTTGCTAAACGCACACCAAGCCCGCGATAGTTATCATTTTCGTCACTATCTTTTCTATAAAATCATAAAAATCAATTTCAAACTCTTCTCGATAAAATAATAGCGCGTTCCTAAGAAGTAGAAATAATCGATACGACCTTGGAAAAATACGACCTTGATATTTCAAAAAGAAATATCCTATACTACTATCGATAAGGTCCACTTGCCTTTATCGATTTTAGTCCGGATAATTATATAAACCCAAAAGCTTTCTCTCCAAAGCAATTTTTTAAAACTCTCTTTTAAAACACTAAAAAATTTGTTGCAACACCTCTTTGGTTGTTGCAACTAGCTCAAGGTAAAAGAAGTTTTAAAACGCTCTTAAAGAATTGTTGCAACTACTTAAAAAATTGTTGCAACAATATTTTCAAAAGCTTTCAGTCTTAATTTTACATAAAAAGAAGCCCCCTTTCATTCTTTTCATTCAGCCTTCAAAGGACGCGGCCGAGGAGGAATCCTCGATATTTCGAAAGAGAAAGAGTTCGTTACTTCTATCCTTCGATAGGATAACGGATAATTCCTCGAAGTAGGATTACTCGCGGGGCTCTTCGAAAACGTCCGCCCAAGGTTGAATCGAAAAGGAAGAAAGAGCTCTATATTTTCTTTCTCTCTTTCTAACAAAGAAAAGAGAGAAACAAACAAAATAAAAAACGTATCAGAAATACTCAACACCCCTAGTCGAGCCGAACTCGACCTGAGGTGGAAGGCAAACCTTTCTCCACTTAACAACCCTCCTGTGAGCCGAGCTCAACTGGAGGTGGAGAAAGCTCAACACCTTAGGTCCAATTAAACTCGACCCGAGGTGGAGAAAAACATAACACCTTTAGTCGAGCTGAGCTCGACCTGAGGTGGAAGGCAAACCTTTCTCCACTTCACAACCCTCCTGTGAGCCGATCTCAACTGGAGGTGGAGGAAGCTCAACACCTTAGGTCAAACTAAACTTGACCTGAGGTGGTAGAAAAATCAACATCTTCCCAAACCAACTGGGGGAGGAGAACCAGTCCACGTCCTAGGTGCTTACCTCACATGGAGGCGGAGGAACTCAACCATCTCATAAAAGCAACTGGGGGCAGAGAACCAGTCCACATCCTAGGGGCTTAGCTTACCTGGAGGTAGAGGAATTCAACACCTTTCCAAACCAATTGGGGGCGGAGTACCCCTCCACGTCCTAGGGGCTTAGCTTACCTGGAGGCAGAGGAATTCAACACCTTTCCAAACCAATTGGGGGTGGAGTACTCGTCCACGTCCTAGGGGCTTAGCTTGCCTGGAGGTGGAGGAACCCAACACCTTCCCAAACCAATTGGGGGCGGAGTACCCATTCACGTCCTAGGGTCCTAGCTTACCTGGAGGCAGAGGAACTCAACACTTTTTCAAACCAACTGGGGGTGGAATACCCATCCACGTCCTAGGGGCCTAGCTGACATGGTGGCGGAGGAGCTCATCACCATTCCAAGTCACTTAGTCAAGTAGCGAGTCGATCTGATGAGTCTCCCATTTGCCGGCATGACTGAGCCCGGAGAATGGTCTCTAGTCCGGGATCTTACCAACTGGGGGCGGAGTACCCATCCACGTCCTAGATGCTTACCTTCACCTGGAGGCAGAGGAACTCAACACCTTCCCAAGCCACTTAGTCAAGTAGCGAGTCGACCCGATGAGTCTCCCATCTGCCGGCATGACTGAGCCCGGAGAATGGTCTCTAGTCGGGGATCATACCAAATAGGGGCGTAGTACCCATCCACGTCTTAGGTGCTTACCTTCACCTAGAGGCAGAGGAACTCAACACCTTCCCAAGCCACTTAGTCAAGCAGCGAGTAGACCCGATGAGTCTCCCATCTGTCGGCATGACTTGTTAAAAAACTTGAGGTCCGGAGGTGAAGTAAAATGCGGAACACTTCACAAAATTTTCCACAAGTGTAGCACAACAATGACAATGGGAAGACCGAATAGTGCTATATATTAACTATCTCTTTATAATTCGATATATGCATGGCGAGACATGATTCATAAGAATCACGGAGGAGAGAAGCACAAAACACAACAGTAAACAAGCTGCTGGCGACTTGACTACTTGAGACTGACAGACCGCGCGAATAGACAAGCCAGACGGGTAGCCCCTGAGACTGCGCGAACAGAGCACAAGCCACACCTGTCAGACCGCAACCACAGACCGCCCGACCTGCTGCTTTATTCCACTGCTGAAAACAACTAGTTCGCACTTCTTGATCGCCCAGACCGCACGGTCTTAAGATCACAGAAGAACCCGCGAACACTGAGCAAAGAAACTGCTTCCTGCTACATACCGCAACTCAAGATCGCCTAGCCACTTAAGACCGCCTGATCAACTGAGTTCGCTGCACAATCCAAGAACACCTAAACACAGTCCGCCCGGACTGGTTTATTCAAACCTGAAAGAAAGGAGAAAAGCTGACCGCGAGCTGCTAGTCGCTAACCTACGAACAAACAAATCGGTCAGGCAAAACTCAAATCGCGCGACCTCAAATTGAGACTGGCACAATCAAGCCAACTTTGGTTCTTATAGTTCTCGTTATTAATGACGGGCCCTGCACCCCTATTTATAGGCGAGCAGATAGATGTCGTCACCTCACAAACTGGGATACAATAACCGCCCATCAGATCACCAGCGGTCTCACAAAATAGACCGCCCAAGCTCAGCGCCGCTAAACAGCTCCCTTATTAACCATATGGTTATGTACAAACTGCCCAGTTACTGCGGTCTCCCTAAAATAGACCGCCCGGTCTTTATTGCAAAGGCAAAGAACTTCTTCAGTAAACCAGACCGACTAGAACAGTCGTCAGACCGCCCGGTCACTGTAAGAAGGCAGACCTACTTGAATATTTGGCTGACTTGAGCAAGTCGCCTGAACATCCCGCGCAAGCCGCTTGGATAAAATTGCGATCTCCTAGATCATACCACCCAGATTAGATCGACTGAGACAAAACTGGCCAGAGCACCAGCGCAGACTGCGCGGTCTATGCAGTCTCCAACCTGCAGACCGCCCAGCACCATTCCACTTCCACTTCAAAAAATTAACACTCCCCCTTGAAGTGGGAAGTGGAAATCAGCTCAAGCAAACTCCGCAACTGACCAAAAGGTCCCTTCGACAGCGGCTTAGTAAATATGTCAGCAATGTTCTCCTTGCTCTACACATGCTCCACAGTCAGAGATCCCTCCAACACCTTCACACGAATGAAATGGTGATGAATCTCTATGTGCTTCGTACGCGCGTGACAAACTGGATTGTTCACCAGTTTGAGAGCACTCTCATTGTCACCACGAAGCAGAGTAGGACCTCGCAACACCCTATGAATGTCCTCCATAAGCCTCCTAAGCCAGATGGCTTCCTGAGCTGCTAAAGCTGAAGCTTTGTATTCCGCTTCTGTGGTAGAGACAGACACAGAATCCTGCTTCTTGTTGCACGTAGAGCCTGTCATAAAGACATATCCAGACGTCGATCTCCGATCATCCGAATCTCCTTCATAATCAGCATCCATGTACCCGTGCAAGCAAAAGCCCGAATCTCTCCCATAGAAGAGACCCAAATCCGAGGTGGATTTGACATACTTCAAGATACTCCTAGCCGCCACAAGATGAGGCTTCTGAGGCTCTGCCATAAACCGACTCACCCTGCCAACTGCATAAGCAATATTTGGCCTCGTGGTCATCAAGTATATCAGACTTCCAACCAAAGCCCGGAACACCAGAGGATCGGTAAGAACCTTCCCTTCATCTCGTCGAAGATGAACTCTATTTGCCCAGAAAGCCCGCGATCTAGTCTTTACAGTGCAAAATAGCGGTCTCAGCGGTCTCCAACATTTGTGATCGCCAAGATCGCCAGCCTTCATCCTGGTCTAAATTTCTAAGTTCCAGGAAGCCGAAGCCGCTCGAGATCGCCAGTCTTAGCGGTCTGGGAATTTTCCTTTATTTTTACTATTTGTACCCCATTTCCCTGCCCCGGCTCTCCTGTACCCCGGGCAGCCCGTAGTTTTTCAGTTCTGCCCGTTTGGGCAGCTCCTCGTCTATAAATAGAGGGGTAGGGGTACCAGAAAGGGACTTTTGCTCCGAGGCTTCAGCTTACGACTTGTGTAAGCGGTCTCACTTTTTCATGATCGCCATTTTACGATCGTTTTCTCTTTTTCCAGCATCTCCTGTCTTAGTAACCTGCACTTCGCAGTTTTCTCTCATCCCTCTTAGTGTGAATTTTGGAGGTGCCATTTTTGGTACCAACAGAATGAACACGCGACCTTCAGATTCGAAGTGTCAGGTGAAATTCATAGACTTTCAAGATGGTTGATCGTCGTAGAGGTCGTCCCCTGCGATCTCCTAGCGTTCCCCCTTCCGATCACAACCCGTTAGAAGCGCTTGAGCATCGCTTCGAGCTTCGAGTTGAGCAGGCTCTCCGCGAGGCCGCCCGAGCTAGGCAGGATGCCGCCACTGTTCAGCAGGAGATCACGCGGTCTCAGTAAGAGGCCGCCCGAGATCGGCAAGAAGTCGTCCGGACTCAGTAGGAGTCCGCGAAGCAGATTGAGGCCATGAACCAGGTTCTGGCCGCGATCTCCCAGAAGATCCTTCCCCAAACCTCTCAGGTCGCCACCCCTGACCGCATGGCAAGCGGTCACCCGAGCGATCATCCTGTCTTCCAGCCCGAAGCTCCTCAGCGATCTCAGCATGAGGAGTTCACCGCTCGTCATAATTCTTTCCGAGCCGCAGCTCAGGGGCCTCCGGCTCAGGCCCTGAATTTTGAAGAAGGGTTTGCTTACCCTCAAGCTCCTCCTGCTTCCTTTCTCCCTCCTTCGGGACCTTCTGAATTAGGGGAGTCTTCCCCCTTTACTGATGAGATTCGTCGGGATCTGATTCCTCATGGATTCAGAGAGCCCCGCCTCCCTGTGTATACAGGAGAGACCGACCCAATGTGTCATCTTCAAGCCTTCGAGTCTGCTGTTGCTCTCAGGACCATTTCGGATGGAGTGAGGTGCAAGCTGATGGTCACCTCCTTCGATGGGTCGGCCATGGAATGGTTCTATAAGCTGCCCTGTCAATCTATCCCGAGCTTTGCTGCCCTGAGTGAAAGTGGAGGGTTTAGTTCTTATTTATCTCAGTAAAAGATTTTGATTCAGTTTTGTTTTAAAAATAAATGATATGTATATTTATGTGTGTTTCCTGAAAGAATAATTTACACAAGCAGTAAGAGTGCAAAGAAAAATAAAACAATCATCCAGATGACACAAGATGTATAGTAGTTCCCCTCAACTGGGTACATCTACTCTTCTACCCACTGGTAGGAATCCACTATGAGGTTGTTGTTAAGGTGCCCTCTCACCAGGTGAGCTGTTGATAAGGTGCTCTAACCAAACTGCAGGTTATTGCTAAGGTGCCCTGTCACCGAGATTAACTTTTGAAGGGAGTTATAACCCTGTACAGGATGGGGTAAAGAGAGGAAAAATAAAAATAGAAATTAAATTGTTCTTCTCTGTATAAGAAGACTCTTGATGATCCTGATGTGGTGTTGAAAGGATCAGATGGTGAAGAGCTCCCCCTGTCTGGTATAGATGAATGACAGTTCTGGAGGTCTCTTCCTTTTGATTGTTCAAATTCTTCTTCCTTCTTTTGCAGTGATGATCCTGAGCAATTGGTCGTGATTGTTGTCTCAGGATGTATGAGATCTGCAAGAGAATATTAGCTAGAAAAATAGATTTGCTGCTATGTATATTCTTCTCTTTCTCTCCTATATCTGTGTATTTCTTTCTACTCTTCTCATGAATATATAGTCTGGAGAAAGCTTTTGAATCCCTGCTCGGGAAAAAGGAAAGAGATAAAATCTTATTAATTTTGTTCCTTGGAAAGAGGAGTTGCCGATTTGACAATACAGAAATGGCAATATGCTATTAATGCTGTAACGGCTAGATTAAATATTATAAAGAAAGATAGCAAAATAAAATATTAGTCGAGCTCTGGCTAGAATTTCGTCGAGCACTGAACTGCATTTGTCGAGCGCCTATTGATGTGCTGAGCAGTTCTCTGCAAATAAGATATTTTGTCGATCTTGATTTATCTCGTCGACCTGCTAAGTCTGGATGAGTTCGTCGAGCGTCGTTCGCTATTTGTCGAACGCTGTTCGGATGAATATTTGTCGAGCGCTGTCTGGCTATTTGTCGAGCGCTGTTCGACATTTGTCGAACGCCGTTCGACATTTGTCGAACGCAGAGAACAAAAGATATTTTTATTTCTTTTCTCTTTTTCTGCTTATTAATAATATGTCTATTTTCAGCTTTCTTTCTTAATGAGATTTTAATCTAAGTTATTCAATATGTTATGATATAAACTTAGATACTAAAGGTGAATCCTAACTCAAATCAAAAGCTATGGTTCCAACAATCTCCCCCTATTTGAGTTGGGATCAAATCAAAACTAGTGACCTGGTAATCTTCAAATGGTTTTTAGAATTTTCAGTTGCAGCAGCTCATTTTTTTGAAGTTAAAATTTTTAATTTTAGCCTATTTAAAATTTCTAATTGCAGCAACCTTTATACAGTTTTAAGTTTTGTTTGAGATTTGTGTTTCTCATTTTCTCACTCACTTGGTTTTAGTTTTCAATTTTCTTCTGTAGACTCTTTAAATTATTTTATTTAAGCAACTCATTTGATCTAGATTTGAGTTAATATGTTTTTAATATCTTGAATTGCTACAGCTGTTAATGGATTTTAAGGAATATTTTAGATAAAAACATTGCAGACATTTTCTTTCTCATAGAATCCCCTTATCAGAAGAGACTCACACTCAGTGCTATGATCAATACTGATCAATGCAGCTACAGTAGAATACTCAAACTGACTTGGAGAAGTCTGTAAGAATACAAAGTTGTCTTAACATAGTTTTTATGATGGAAACAATCCATGTAAATTTTAGATTTTCTGTTTGAATTGGGATGGAGTTTAATGGTGAGAAATTAATTAGAAAGCTTCTTTGAATTTTATTAGAGTTGAAAGGTTTAGTAGTTTTAGCCTTTTTATTTCATTAAAATATAAATTTGAAAATTTTTCTTGAAATTGTTGAACATAATCAATTTGTTTTTCTTTAAAAAAATGTTCAAGTTTATGTTTTAAAAAGTCATTTTGTTCTTCTTTAGGTTTGTTATGTTCGGAAATCAAATGATTTATATTTGTTGACTTCTTTATTTTTATGTTACATTTTATTAAATTGGTAAAAGTTATTTTAAAAGAAGATTTGTAATTTTTAGAGGTAGGGTTTTGAATTGATATTACCTCATTTACCTTTTCTACTTCTGCTTCTGCATCTAGGATTTGATGTGAACCACCATATATGGCCATCATGCAGAAAGCTCTAGCTCTAAGTTCTTCTTCTTCTTCTTCTTCACTTAGGTTTGTTGATGTTTCTGCATCAAAAATACAATTAGTTGAAGAGATGAAAGAAGGTTTATTTACCATCTTGGAGAGGGAGGTCCAGATTCCTCTTGCAGAGGTGCAGTCTTCAAGCTTTTGAAGAATGTCTTTTGACACTGACTGAGTCAAGATCTGCATGGCTTTGGCATCTGCTTCTGAGGATGGGGAAGGTTCTTTATGTTTATCAGTCCGCCCATCATCAGTACCAGCTTTGAATTTATCTGGCTTCATTTTGCAAACACGGGCAGTGACATCAGTCTCTCTGTTGCCACGTTTTCTTTTGTAAACAGGCCCTTTCATTGCTCTCGAAGGAGACTTGATACCCATGGAACTAGGTAATGCAGGTGTAACTGCCTTTGATGACATGAGGGGAAGTCCTGTCAAAATAGATTTGTAAATGTTCTCATCTATGGCATTCATATATAATTTAATTCTAATTTGCCAAAGCTCAAATCTATCCAAGTTGCATAAAGGTGGATCTGTAATAGAGAAAACTGATGGAGCCATTTTGAAAAACTGTGTTGAACATATGAAAGAACTAAAGTGATCTTTGTGATCCAGGTGTTAGCCTGTAATGGAGATCAACACCCCTCTGATACCAATTGAAAGTGGAGGGTTTAGTTCTTATTTATCTCAGTAAAAGATTTTGATTCAGTTTTGTTTTAAAAATAAATGATATGTATATTTATGTGTGTTTCCTGAAAGAATAATTTACACAAGCAGTAAGAGTGCAAAGAAAAATAAAACAATCATCCAGATGACACAAGATGTATAGTAGTTCCCCTCAACTGGGTACATCTACTCTTCTACCCACTGGTAGGAATCCACTATGAGGTTGTTGTTAAGGTGCCCTCTCACCAGGTGAGCTGTTGATAAGGTGCTCTAACCAAATTGCAGGTTTTTGCTAAGGTGCCCTGTCACCGAGATTAACTTTTGAAGGGAGTTATAACCCTGTACAGGATGGGGTAAAGAGAGGAAAAATAAAAACAGAAATTAAATTGTTCTTCTCTGTATAAGAAGACTCTTGATGATCCTGATGTGGTGTTGAAAGGATCAGATGGTGAAGAGCTCCCCCTGTCTGGTATAGATGAATGACAGTTCTGGAGGTCTCTTCCTTTTGATTGTTCAAATTCTTCTTCCTTCTTTTGCAGTGATGATCCTGAGCAATTGGTCGTGATTGTTGTCTCAGGATGTATGAGATCTGCAAGAGAATATTAGCTAGAAAAATAGATTTGCTGCTATGTATATTCTTCTCTTTCTCTCCTATATCTGTGTATTTCTTTCTGCTCTTCTCATGAATATATAGTCTGGAGAAAGCTTTTGAATCCCTGCTCGGGAAACAGGAAAGAGATAAAATCTTATTAATTTTGTTCCTTGGAAAGAGGAGTTGTCGATTTGACAATACAGAAACGGCAATAGGTTTTTAATACTGTAACGGCTAGATTAAATATTATAAAGAAAGATAGCAAAATAAAATATTAGTCGAGCTCTGGCTAGAATTTCGTCGAGCACTGAACTGCATTTGTCGAGCGCCTTTTGATGTGCTGAGCAGTTCTCTGCAAATAAGATATTTTGTCGATCTTGATTTATCTCATCGACCTGCTAAGTCTGGATGAGTTCGTCGAGCGCCGTTCGCTATTTGTCGAACGCTGTTCGGATGAATATTTGTCGAGCGCTGTCTGGCTATTTGTCGAGCGCTGTTCGACATTTGTCGAACGCCATTCGACATTTGTCGAACGCAGAGAACAAAAGATATTTTTATTTCTTTTCTCTTTTTCTGCTTATTAATAATATGTCTATTTTCAGCTTTCTTTCTTAATGAGATTTTAATCTAAGTTATTCAATATGTTATGATATAAACTTAGATACTAAAGGTGAATCCTAACTCAAATCAAAAGCTATGGTTCCAACATTGAGGCAAGAGCTCCTCCTAAGGTTTGCCACCGCGAAGAAAAGGAAGAGTGGTCCTGCGACCCTCTTCAAGATTAAGCAAGGCGACAACGAAACTGCAGCGCATTTTGTTGACCGCTTTCAAAAAGAGATCTTGGGAGTCAAGGATATGGATCCTGAACTTTATATGGTAGCTCTGATTAGCGGCCTGCAGGAGGGCCCTCTGAAGTTTAAAGTCACCACCAAGGAGCCTGGATCCTATCAGGAGTTGATTAGCATTGCCAATCGCTACATAGAAGGGGAGATCAACAACCCCACCTATGTGAGCAATCTGACCAACAGAGCCACTCAGAAAGGCTCTGCGGGATTCTATCCTGCTCCATCTTCCTCAAAGCCTCGACAAGAGCTCCCACCTCCAGCTCCGAGAGGTAAGAATTATCGCAACAACCGCTTCAATCGAGGTAATCAATCTTTCCTACCTCAAAGTTCATTTCTTCAAACCCCTGCTACACCTGCTCCGCAAGCTACCTCAGTCCACCAGATTCAGTACATCCAACCTCCACTTCTGGCCCTCCCGTCTCCTTACGATGAATCCCAAGAGTCTTTTACAGACTTTGGGGTTCCAATGAGTGAGGTACTCCAAACCGTTCAGAAGCAGCCTTTTTTCAAAAGGCCGGTTCCGCTGAACTCTGATCCAAGAACAAGAAATCCAACCCTCTACTGTGAGTATCATAGAGAAAGGGGTCACTTGACGGAGGACTGCAGAGCCCTCCGCTTGTTCTTGGAAAAGCTTCTGAAAGAGGGTAAAATCCCTGATCTCATTCAGAAGAGCGATCCTGCTAAAGCCTCAACCTCCAAGGCCAAGGAGGTAGCTGAGGTTCAATGGGCATGTGAGGAAGTAGATGATGTTGGCCATCTGGGCAACATCGGTTTTCCCAGCGAATGCGTGGACGCTAATGATGAGGGTGCCTTGGGCAACCATTTCTGCATCCATGGGGGTGCAGGTCCGGAGTCCTCGAGAAAGGCAAGTCTAAAAAGAGTTTATCAATCAGAGGTCGCTGCTACCTCTTCAGCTCCGGTCCGAGGGACGGTCACTTTTGGAGATGAAGATCTTCCTCAGACCGCGAATCCCTTTGACGACACGGTCGTCATTAAAGCGGTGATAGAAATTTATACGGTGGAGAAAATTCTAATAGATACGGGAAGCTCGGTCAACGTGCTCTTCAAGCCTGCCTTTGAGGCATTGAAGACAGATAAACCCCTCCTATCAACTGAAGGACCTCTTTATGGTTTTTCAGGAGAAAAGAAGGAAGTCGAAGGGCTCGTCACTCTCTCCGTGACTCTGGGAGGAATTGTAAGGTTGGTCAAATTTATAGTCGTTGACGCTCCTAGCAGCTACAACGCAATTTTTGGGAGACCCTTTCTGAACGGGTATCAAGCCATTGTCTCCACCTATCATCAAGCGGTGAAATTCGCCTTGAATGGCAAACAACACCGAATTAGGAGCGACCCAAGGAAAGCTAGGGAATGCTACGTAAAGATGGTCAACATGATCGTGTCTTCTTCTCCCCAAGAAGTCATGATGGCTGAATCGATTGAAGTTCCTGAACAAGTCCAAGCTGCAGAAGAAGTTGAGGAGGATGCAAGAGATGGAGTTCGCCTGGAACCTGCCCAAGCAACTCAAGATGTTCGGATCAGCGAGGAAGATGAGAGCAAGAGCCTCTCCATCAACGCTGAATTATCTGAAACTGACAAGAGTCAGCTCATCTCTTGACTTCTGCAAAATCTAGATATCTTTGCTTGGTCGGCAGATGACATGCCTGGAGTGGACCCGGATGTTGATTGCCACCATCTCAATATTGACCCAAACTTCATCCCGATCCAGCAGAAGAAGAGGTCTGTTGCAACTACTCTAGCACAACCTATCCGTGAAGAGGTAGAGAAGCTCCTGAAGGCAAAGTTCATCCAACCAATCCAATACCCTGAGTGGGTATCAAATGTTGTAATGGTAACAAAGCCAGGTGGAAAATGGAGGATGTGTGTCGATTTTACCAAACTCAATAAAGCTTGCCCCAAGGATTGCTATCCCTTGCCTCAGATAGATTCTTTAGTGGATTCTACGGTATGTTATTCTTTTATGAGTTTCTTAGATGCTTTTTCAGGTTATCATCAAATCAGGATGCACAAACCGGATATACCTCATACTTCGTTTATCACAAATGATGGTTGCTTCTGTTATCTCGTGATGCCTTTTGGGCTGAAAAATGCTGGAGCAACTTACCAAAAAATGATGGATACAATTTTCAAGAGTCAAAAGGGAAGAAACCTTGAGGTATATGTCGATGACCTCTTGGTAAAAAGCAAATCCTTCTCCTCTCATCTTAAAGACCTCTCGGAAACTTTTGCAACCCTACGAACCTTCAATATGAGGTTGAATCCGTTGAAGTGCATTTTCGGAGCCAATAAAGGTAAATTTTTGGGTCATCTCCTCACTCCAGAAGGGTTGGAACCCAATCCAGATAAAGTGAAAGCTATTTTGGAGTGCCACCTCCCAAGACCCCCAAAGAAGTTCAGCAGTTGGGAGGGAGAATGGCAGGCTTGAGTCGCTTCATCTCCCGATCAGGGGATAAAAGTGCACCTTTCTTTAAGACCCTCCGGGGAGGGGCTAGGTTTGAATGGACTAAAGAGTGTGACGATGCTTTCGATCAGCTTAAAAAGCAGTTGACTTCAATTCCTCTACTCCAAAGCCCGCGAGAAGGAGAGGATCTTTTTCTATATATGGGAGTCGGAGCCGATGCCATAAGCTCTGTTTTGGTCCGAGAGGAGAAAAAGAAGCAATTTCCAGTTTACTATGTGAGTCAAATTCTAAAGAATGCGGAGACTCGCTATCCAATCCTAGAGAAGCTAGCCTTGATGCTCATAATTTCAGCAAGAAGATTAAGACCATACTTTCAAGCTCATTCGATTCTAGTCGTCACTGACCTTCCATTGAAGAATGTCTTGGAAAAACCAGAACATTCAGGAAGGCTGGCAAAGTGGGCAATAGAGCTCAGTGAATTTGATATATCCTATGTTGCAAGGGTGGTGATCAAAGCTCAAGTTTTAGCAGACTTCATGGTGGATGCCAAAGAAGTTGAGTCACAGAAGGGGGTCGGAGTACCCCTTGCTTGGACAATCTTCGTGGATGGAGCCTCAGGAAAAAATTCTTCCGGAGCCGGAGTTGTCTTAATCAACCCTAATGGAGTAAGATTGGATCAGGCGCTGAAGTTCTACTTTCAAGTAACGAATAATCAGGCGGAATATGAAGCTTTGCTAGCCGGTCTTAAGTTTGCAAGAGAGCTGGGGATCGATGATGTCAAAGTTCTCACAGATTCTTTGGTGATGGCTTCTCAAGTGAATGGAACTTTCGAAACCAGAGATAGTATTTTAAAGCGATATCTAACTCTGGTAAAAATCGAGGTAGGAAAATTCAAAAGCTTTGCTATTAAACATATTCCAAGGGGTGAGAACATGGAAGCAGATGGATTGGCAAAGTTTGGACTTCTCTCAGGAGGAACAACTTCAGAATTGTTTCGACCAGCAATTGAAGAAGGAGAAGTTATGGAGATTGATCAGCATCCGTCTTGGATGGATCCATTCGTTCTGTATCTTTCGACGGGAAAGTTCCATTCAGCGGTAAAAGATAAGAGAAGGTTTAAACAAAAAGCAGCTAACTACTATCTTGTTGCAGGAGTACTTTATAGGAGAACTTTCCTTTCTCCACTAGCACGATGTGTCTCGGAAGAAGTTCCAGTAATTCTTCAAGAAGTTCATGCAGGAGAGTGCGGAAGTCACTCAGGAGCAAGGACTTTAGAGAAAAGAATCCTGAGGCAAGGGTATTTTTGGCCTCAAATGAGGAAGGATGCAGAGAAGTTTGCTAAGAAATGCGTCAAGTGCCAGAAATTCGCTCCTCTCCAAAATCAGCCAGCTCAGCAGCTTAAATCGATAGCAACCCCATGGCCATTTGCAGTTTGGGGGATGGATTTGATTGGGCCTTTTCCTATGGCAAGTGGGCAGCGCCGATATATTATAGTCATGATTGACTACTTCAGCAAATGGATAGAGGCAAAGGCATTGGCCAAAATTACTACCCAAGCTGTGAAGAATTTTATTTGGGGGGAGATAGTATGTCGGCACAGAATTCCAATGGCAATCATCACGGATAACGGTTCTCAGTTCAATAATTCAACTCTTATTAATTTCTGTGATCAAATTGGCATTGAGCTACGTTTTGCTTCTGTGCATCATCCCAGAAGTAATGGGCAGGTAGAAGCTGCCAACAAGCTCATCATAAATCTTCTGAAAATGAAAGTGGAAAATCTCAGAGGCAACTGGGCAGAACAACTACCTTCAGTTCTCTGGGCCTTAAGAACAACTCCAAGTTCTGCCACTGGAGAGACTCCTTTCAAGTTATCGCATGGTTCTGAAGCTCTTATTCCGGTAGAATTCGAGGTAAAAAGTCCGAGGGTATTGTTAGCACAACAAAATCAGATTGATTGGATGGAAGAAAATGATGAGGAGTTGAAATGTAGCCTCGACTTAATTGAAGAATTAAGGGATACAGCAACCATCAGGCAAGAGGAGGTGAAAAGAAGAATGGCAAGATTATTCGATAAAAACGTATGAACCAAGGAATTTGTTGTTGGGGACTTGGTTTTGAAAAAAGTAGATGCAGCAGCAAGAGCCGGCTCGGTTGGGAAGCTTAACCCAAATTGGGCAGGGCCATTCGTGGTAAAAAAAGGTGCTGAGAAATGGTGCCTATCATCTCCAAACCCATGAGGGAGAGGAGTTGCCTCACTCTTGTAGTGGAGATGATCTCAAACTTTTCTTCTCTTAAAAAGTTCGTATTCAATTTTTCCCATTCTATCTCTCTTTCCTCTTCTTTTAAGTATTGTACAGATACGGCCAAGACATTCATGATATACATAATGAATGGCAAGTTTTAAAACAAGTTCATAAAAACCAAAAACCTGTCTAGTAAGACATCGACGGGTCCTACTTCATTCTCCCTCGGTTTGTTAGCTTGACGTGTAATTCTGCCAGGACCACAGATGTCGGGGAGATTTCGAATCTGTGTAGCAGTGGCTCGCCAAGCTCGAGCGGTGAAAGTTTAGGATGTCGGGTCCTAGCTGACATCTGGCACACCTTAGTAAGGAGGTCTGGGTGGCTGGCTCAGCTCTGTCATGCATTAAAAAGGACATTGTTATGGTCTTGATGATCTTCGGGGAAAGCAATGTCGGTATAAGCCTCATCGGCATGACCACACCTGCCCTACCGATCATTTTGATCTATAACTCTCGAATATTCATTAAAACATGGTTAGGTAAGGGAGGTCGGAAACATCTATGACCGCCGCCTAAAACCCGAAACATAATCTATCAGGGAAAGCAATGTCGGTATAGCCTCATCGGCATGACCACACCTGCCCTGCGGATCATTTTAAAATTCTCCCTCTCTCCTCTTCCCTCTTCTCTTTTCTACAAGGGCTTGTTTACTTCTCAATACTGAGATCGAGCGGTCAGAGTTGGTGAGACCGCATATTTCCTCTCTTCAAAGGGTGATCTACATTATTCATGATTAATGGCTTGATCTTCTCCAAGATCTGGATAAAAGTGATCGCCAATATTGATTTTCTAAAAAAGGAAGTTGGAATCGGTCTTGGTCTTTTGTGATCGCCAGGCATGATCTTCCAAAGAGGCTTGGTTTTCAAAAATTGTATAAAGAGATCTTGGTTATTTGCGATCGCTGGTTCGCTCTTCTCTAGGACTTGGATCGAAGTAATTGTCAGCCTTGGTTTTCAGAAAAATTGTTGGAAGAGGTCTGAGTTTTTTGTGATCGCCGGCTTCATCCTCTCCAAGACTGGGGTAAAAGTGATCGTCATGCAAGGCTTTCCAAAGATGATTGGAATCACCATTCAGGAATCTCTTGTCTTGATAGTGATCGGTCTGATCATAATGAGATCGCAATCTAGATATCTCTTATTATTCAAAGTTACATGAGAATGCTCATGATCCTTCATTTCCTATCACTTGATAGTTGGGTTTTCTTCAAAATGGCGGTCTGAGTATATTGAGATCGTTCCAATGATATTCATAAAGACTTATTATCAAGAGTTCTAATTTTCTCACAGGCGGTCTGATTATGCTGAGATCGTAGAGTTATCCTTTTTATACAGCTTTGGATTTCTGTCAAGTTTCTAATATCTTCATGAACTAGAGAACGACGGAACCTAAAGCATTGAGATCGAATGCTAAATCTATTACATTGTGATCGCACACGATAGAAGCCGTGATCGATTTATGTGAATAATATAGCAAAAATTAACAGATAAAAGAGATTCATTCATGAACAAATAATTTTCTATTCATTTCAAAAAATTACAATGATTGGTGCGGTCAACGACCGGAGATTACATTTTTTCTAAAAACAAACTATTTCTTCTGCTTCTTTTTTCGGGGAGATCGCTCCTCTGACGAAGAAGCTGATCCTTCTGAGGATTCACTACTGCTATCAGATTCGCCTTTTTCAAAATCTGAGACCGCCTCCGAGATCGTCTCCTCACCCTGGATAGAGGAAGCGGGATCGTCTTTATCTGGACTTCCCGCGATCTCGATAGACTCATCCTCGGTGGCCTCCCCGGTTCCTGATTCCTTGGCCTTTTTCTTCTCCTCTGCTTCCTCGATCATCTCCGCGACCTCAGGAAAGAGATCGGCAAAAGTGGTATCCTGGAAATCGGCGGTGAGACCGCCTCTTTCACGAAGGATAGCAATGGTTTTGCTTGATGCGTCTCTAACATGAGTGTACAGAGATTTGAGGTAGTCAGGATTGTGGATATCAAATGCGGTCTTCTTGAATTTCTGAGGAAGGAAAACGGGTCAGATCGCCAGCAGTCAAGGTAAAGCAAAATTTTAAAGATTACATTTTTTACTTACGTCGAAGCGGTCTTGCAGGCGCTCTGCATGCTCCAAAGATGCGCCGAGAGACCGCCCCATGTGATGATTAAGAACTACACTCTGGACGGCCGCTTGCGAGCATATATCGGGCAGACGATCGGTCTCATGACTTAATGCCTCGTTGGCATTCTTCTTCCCATAAAGGGCAGCAGTGACCGCAAAGGCATGATTAGTCAGCCTACCTCCCCAGAAGGGAAGGTCGGTAGACACTTTCAGAGAGTCACCGGTCTCACTCCATCTCAGGAGCGGTCTCCCTTTGTTGTCTTTCAATTTCTTCCCAAAGCCTATTAAAGCAAAGGGCCCTTCTTCCAGATCACCCTCTTCAGCGATCTCCTTCGCTTTTCTCTGGCGATCTTGGCGCAACCGTTTTTCCCTCTGGGTAAGGACCTCTCCTTTAGGATCCACGGGGTCAACATTCGGGATGGCGAAAGAAGCTGTAGAATAAACAGTTGGTAGAGAAAGATAAAGTTATTTAGAAGCCACAGAAGACCGTGGGAATTATCAACTTACTCTCTTCAGGTGTGACCGCAGCAATATCTGGCCAGATCGCCAGGTAATGACTCAGATCGAAGCGCTTGCCCGCAAGCCACTCCACGATCGCCAGCTCCTCCTGAGAAATGAGCTTCTCTTTTCTGAAAATTCGCTCTGCTCGCGGGGAAGGCCTACTGGTGAGACCGCCGAGATCGCCCTCAAACACCAAATACCTCTCAGTGCAAAGAGGAACTTTGTTAGGCAGATTTAGAACTTTTATACCATTATAGCTGAAATACATCAATCCTTTAAATTCTTCTTTCTTCTGACCCTCTTTTAATATTTTAGCAGAGAAAGTTCCTCGGAAGATCGCCATGGTGAACCTTATCTTAGCCGATCTCAGGTAATTGACGAAAACATTCATCAGACTGATTGAGTTCGGTGGAAGCTGAGCCAGTACAAGGCCATAATACTCCAACACTTCAAGAATCTCCCAAGGAACGGGGATTTGAAGACCATAATAGAAGTGATCGATCGGGATGATGTACCTACCTTCATCCCCTGAGTTCAAGTCTTCGCCCTCAAACGGAATTCTGATCGCGATCTTATCATCGATCTTATGTCTCTCAATAAACGAAGAGTATTCTTCCTTCGGGATTAGCCCATACTCGTGATCGGAGTCCAGGAAGATTTCAGCATCCCTGGAGAGCGCGGACACCATTTTCTGAGATCGCAGGAATCAACAATCTAAAGAAAATTCAAGAAGAATAGAGCAAGGGTCCGAGAAATCAACTATTTATAGAAAGAAGAAGATGATTGTGCAATGATTACACTTCTTGAGATCGCCCTGCAGATGGGTCAGACTGCCAAAAGCTATATAAGCTCGAAAATGGTAAGCATAAATAATAATTTCATCAGATAAAGACCACGATCTTCAGCTCTTTAGGGGGTTAACAAAAAGCTCGCTTGAAGATCGCAAAATGAATATCACAACATTAAAGTTAATACCGTGAAATAGAATCAAGTATATCTTACAGACCCAGAAATTAACTAAGCAGTGTTTTTAAAGAGATCGCTAAATACAAGAAGGAAGAACTGCGGTCTCATCTCCTCTGATCCCTATTTCTCCCAACGAATGCCGCCACATCTTGCATCGCATTGACCGCAGTCCATGCAGATGCCAAGCTGTGATTGGCTACCATGGCAGCCCTATGGATTTTAGACATTTCGCGGTCTACTTGCTCCATAGGGATTACCACGATATCCTCCGATCTTCTATCTGGGAGACCGCTGGAAGAGCCCGCCTTCATCGACATTTGAGGGCCCCCCCCCCCCCGAAGGGTGGCGATCTCAGCAGCAAGTGCCACGGCCTTCCCTCTATAGTAATCGGCATCCTTCTCGGCCTTCCGAAGTTTTTCTTCAAACTCGCCTCGAGCCTGCTTTTCTTTGACCTCAAAGCTTGCAAGAATCTGCTTTTCCTTAACTTCAAAATTCGCGGTCTGGATTCGGAGGCGGTCTCCTAGCATCCGCTCGCGATCTCGCATGACCCTCATATCTTCAAGCATCGGCTTAAGGAGATCAGCGAACTCTGGAGGAATTGAGACTTTTCTTGGTATCTCACCTTCTTCGGAAGCTAAGCTCATGTTTTCATCTACAGCCAGGAGAAAAACGGTCAAAAATAATCAGAAATTGTTATCAAGAAGAAAGTAAGGATTTCGTGTGAAATACTTGACAGTGTAGCAAGACCGCAGTCAAGTAAGTTCTTTTCAACATCTTTTGAGACCGCAGCATTAGCGGTCAACAAAAGGCGGTCAGATCCCCTTAGGCATTCTAAATTGATTTTTTCTAGTTGTCTTTTTTGTGACCGCTCTCCTTCTTTTCTTCTCCTTTTTAACTCGGCATTACTAACAAGGATATCATCAGTTTCTATAAGAACGATCTCAGGCCTCTTCGCAGGGGATGAGGGTCGGAAAGCAAGAACGGGAAGAGAATCAATCGATCTCGCGACCATCTTCGCCTTACGAGTCTTAATAGCTTCCAACGCGGTTGCACGGTCTGCCTCTCCAGAATCCGGGTTCTCGCCCAATTCAAGGAAGAAATCGACGCGATCGCTAGATGTCGCGGTCTCGCTTTTCTCGTTTTTCTTTTTAGTTGAGACCGCCCCTTCGGCAATCTTCTTTCTCTTCTTCTTCTTCTCTTTCTTATCCTTTCTCCTCTCAACAGCTAGGGACCTCTCCTTTTCTCTTTCCTTTTTCTCCATCTCCGCTGCCAAGGAGATCGCTTCCTTCTCTTTTCTCTCCTCTTCCTTGGCGACCTTCTCCTGCCTTTTCTTCTCTTCTTCTTCTTCTTCCCTCTTTCTTTCACCCTCAGCGACCGCCGCGAGCCTGGCAGTCTCCTTATTTTTTCTTTCTCTCTTCTCTCTGCAGCTTCTTGCTCTTTCTTCTTTTCTTCTTTCTTCTTTTCTTCTTTCTTCCTTTTCCTCTCACCTTCAGCGACCGCCGCAAGCCTGGCGGTCTCCTTTTCTGCTTCTTGCTCCTTTTTCTTTCTTTCTTTCCTTTTTTCTTCTTCAGCAGCTTTTTCCTCGGCGATCATTCGAAGTTGTTCAGCTTCAAAGGGGTCCCTTGACTGAAATAATTGAGAAAGATTAATAGGAAAAATCGATCTTAAAATAAGTATATAATAATTTAATCACTTACATCTATTACTTGATCAGCCGGATGGTCTTCTGAAAGATAATTCTAAAGACTAGTGTCCTCGGCGATCATAGCTTGTCCATTACCAGTTTTTAACCTTTTAGCAGTCTGATCAGGAGAATCCGCTCCTTTTCTCTTCAAATCTTTAATTGATTGCACTTGTTCTGCGATCTGATTTCTGATATTTTCAGCTAATGCCTTCTGTTGTCGCATAGCTGCCTTGATCGACTCCGTAGAGGCGGTCTTGATGAGTCCCAATTATATACACATTTATGGACTCATCTGGGCCGATTTTCTAGTCTATGCACTTCACTTTAGACATGTTTTCACTTATATTTGATTCTCCATGCTAAGTGCACCTTTAGGCCCGTTTTGGTGTTTTTCTTGTTTATCTTCATTATTAGTTTTCATGCATGGTTAAGTGTCACTTTCAGTGGTTTGATTAGTGTTGTATGCTGGAGCTGGAGTCGTGCAGGTGTTCCCGGTACAAATCTGTATAGGAACACTGCGCACGATCACTGGTTCTACTGCGCACGACCACTGGTCGTACGCGATTGATCGTGTGCACTTAACCCCTGAAAACTGAATTCTGTTTCCCCTTATCGCACGACCACTTACGATAACGCGCACGACCACTGGTCGTGCGCTACTGGTCGTGCGAACATTGTAATTTATAATTTTCTTTCCCTTGCAGGCTCCGTCCAGGCAGGCGCACGATCACAGGATGATAGTGCGCACGACCACTGGTCGTGCGCCAACGATCGTGCGCACTGTTTATTCCAGCGCCTATAAAATGCCCTGCTCGCGATTTAGGTCGGAACGCTCACCGTTTTTCCGCCCAGCTCCGCCATTCCGCCCATTTCTGCAGGTTTTCGCCCCCTAGTCCTCCTCCATCATCCAAGGGCTTCAAGGAAGAGATTCTACACTCATCTTCATCGCCAAGGAAGGAGTTCCTCGCATCGGACGTGGCCGGATTGTAAAACGCTGGAGAAGACGGGTCCATTGGGAGGTGTGACATCCCTCCTCTACCCCGGACGCAGTTGGGACTGAGCTAGGACGTGGATTGACAACCCGACGATTCCTACCGTGAATCTACAATGAGACTCCGGATTCGGTCGTATCTCTTGCCTCTTTCTTCTACTTGTGTGGTTGTATTTGTTTGTAATCTCTATATTTAGATGATGACACTATGAATCTTGTTTATTAATGTTTATTTCATGTTTATGGAATCATATTATTCATATGTGTGAATGAGGTGCGCCGCCATCCATTTTCCACTCCACCACCGTGTCCGGTGCCGCACTAGCAATTGCTAGTGGCGTGCTTGTCGAAGAGGTGTCGGCGACCCTCATTTCGTTAGCCTACTCGCCCATCCGCCTACCGAAGTGTGGCATAGCGGCCTGTGTATTCCATCCCGCCTAACGAAGCAGCGCGCTCAAGGCCTGCATAGTTCGATCCGTTAGCCTACTCGTCCATCCGCCCTTGCGACGCAGCGCGTTCAAGGCCTGCCTAGTCTCCATTCCGCCTAGCGAAGCATTGCATAGAGGCATTGCATAGGAGTAGTTGTAATATTGTATTTTATTATTCGCAACCCAAATCCCCCATTTCCGCATCCATCCGCTCGAAAGGACTTCAATCTCAAGTCCTTCCTCGATAATAAACTCCACCTTACTGTGTTCCTTGAGAGATTCGATACTCGGGGATTACCCCTCATTTTATATTACTTGAACGATCGGTACACTGCCGTTTCGTGTCGCAGTCGAGCTACCGCCTATAGCGGTGTGTGAGATTCGCGCCATCAAGTTTTTGGCGCCGTTTCCGGGGAATGCAGACGTGATGAATTCGTCTGCGTGAAAAATCGTTGCACGAGGAACTTTTCTCTTTTATTATTTCTCTTTGTTTACCTCTGTTGTCTTTGCTTATTTTTGATACGCACATTTCTTTACCCTCGTTCTTTCCATCGTGCGCTAATCTTTTGGGTTTTAAGTATTCCTAGCATGACCTCCATTCAGGAATACATCTATCAAGGAAGTTTAAATGATCTAAAGGTTCAAGCACAAAGGAACGATCATGACTTCGAGATTTCCTCCGACATCATTGAGTATATGACTGGGAACTGCAAGTTCAGTGGGGATAAACATGAAGATGGGGTACAACACGTGCAGGACTTCTTAGAAATTTACTATACATGTATATTCAGTGGAGTTAAAAATGACCCGCAAAAGATCCTAGCATTTTCATTTTCCCTACATAATAAAGCCAAAAGCTGGTATTGGGATTTCCGGAAAAGAGAGGCGACCTCATGGAAGAATCTTGAGGGGAGATTTTTGCATGAGTTTCAACACCGTACTCGAGTGTTGGACAAGTACAGGGAACTCATAACCTTCGGTCAGGGAAAGGAGGAGACGCTAGTTGATGCTCGGGAGCGTTTTCAATCCCTGCATCGGGGATGCTACCGTGAAGATCTATCAGAAGTCTTTCTAATTCAGATTTTCTATTTCGGCGTGTTGGACAAATTCCGTCTGTTATTCGATGTGGCAGCCGGAGGGGCCCTGTTTAATAAATCGGGGAAGGACGCGTGGGAAGTGGTCGTGAATATTGTTACACCAGCCAGCACTGGAGTCATGTCATTCTTTCCCCCAGTACTGCTGAAGTGAATGCAGTAACATTCCACGGAGCAGCGGGTCACGTGTCGTCCGGTCAAACGGAGCCGTTAGCAGCTTTGGTGGTCGGGATGCTGGATAAAATGAATGACCAATCTTCCGCAATTCAACAGCTTCACTCCACTATAGGGATTCTTACCAATGTTGTTTCTGGGCTTGCAAGTTAGCATCCGGAGTCTGTGAATACCATGCGATTGAGAAGCGGTGGAGGTGTTGACAATCCTCCTCGACAGGAACCACTTGTGAGGCCCACTGACAAGTGTAATTCAGACACGGCCGAGAAGCAGACTCAGATTCATGTTGAGCCAGACCTCGTGAGCGAGGCACGACCCTCGGGAAGTGTTGTTCACCCCCCATTCTCCCACGGGTTGCGAAACGAGAAATCCGAGAAGCAGTTCCGCAAATTCCTGGAAATAATGAAAGGAGTGCAAGTGAGCATCCCTCTGATTGAAGCCATTTCTCAAATGCCGGGCTACTCCAAATTCTTGAATGACTTGATTTCGAAGCGGAGACTGTTGGAGGATCTCAAGACTATCGACCTCACGGAGGAGTGCTCCGCCATCATCTCCAATATGCCCACAAAGTGCAAAGATCCGGGCAGCTTCACTATTCCGTGCAGGATCGGTCATCACCGCTTCAGCCAGGCGCTCTGTGATTTGGGAGCATCAATCAACTTGATGTCGCTCTCTATCTTTCGTGAACTAGGTGCAGGGACCTTGAAGCCGACAGGGGTAATGCTACAGCTAGCTGATCGGTCGATCAAAAAACCATCTGGAATTGTCGAGGACCTCACAATAGTAGTAAACGGGCTCGCATTTCCAGCCGATTTTGTCATCCTCGACATGAAGGTTGATACTATGGTGCCCATTATCTTGGGGCGGCCCTTTCTCGCTATAGCTCGTGCTATCATTAATGTGGAGCAGGGGGAGCTCACGCTCAGATTGGGGGAGGACGCTATATCCTTTAACGTCCACAACCCGTCGCAACTCTTCCAAATCACGGAATGCGAACCGACTGAGCTGCTTGAAGAATTCGATGACCAGATCGATGGGATTTGGATGACTGCGAGATGTGTTGGCGGCGCGAGGACTTGGGCGATGACGATGCTCATTCGAACCAGCCCGATAGTCCACATTCAATCGGAGGGCCATCCAGTGATTCTGCTGATCCAAACATTCACCCGGATCTCAAACAACTACCGGATTCTCTAAAGTACGTTTTTCTTGGAGAAAATGCCACGCATCCAGTGATTATTTCTGCAGCTCTTTCCGCCGCCAACGAAACTGCATTAGTGGGTGTGCTGAGAAAGTACCATACAGTCTTCGGACGCTCTCTTGCAGACATTAAGGGAATCAGCCCCACGGTCTACATGCATAAGATCCTTCTTGAAGATCAGTACAAACCCTCAGCACAGCCCCAAAGGCATTTGAACCCAAAAATGCAAGAGGTAGTGAAGGCAGAAGTGATAAAGCTTTTAGACGCTGGCATCATTTACCCAATCAGCGACAGCAAATGGGTCAGCCCAGTTCAGGTGGTACCTAAAAAGGGAGGGATCACCGTTGTTGCCAATGAAAAGAATGAGTTACTACCTACCCGAATGATCACCGGATGGAGAGTCTGCATCGATTACCGCAAGCTAAATGATGCTACACGTAAGGACCATTTCCCACTCCCCTTCATTGATCAGATGTTAGAAAAGTTAGCGGGGCAGGACTACTACTGTTTCTTGGATGGGTACTCAGGTTACAATCAAATCTTAATAGACCCGTCTGATCAAGACAAAACAACATTTACATGTCCCTCGGGTACCTTTGCATTTAAAAGAATGCCATTCGGACTGTGTAATGCCCCCGCAACCTTCCAACGCTGTATGCTCGCTATTTTCGCTGACATGGTGGGAGACTTCCTCGAAGTTTTCATGGATGACTTTACTCTCTTTGGCAGCAGCTTCGATTCTTGCCTCGCGAATTTGGCCAAGACTTTGAAGCGGTGTGAGGACACCAATCTTGTCTTGAACTGGGAGAAATGCCATTTTATGGTGCGCGAAGGAATTGTGTTGGGGCATAAGGTTTCCTGCCAAGGGCTCGAGGTGGATCAAGCGAAGGTAAGTGTTATTAGAAACCTCCCTCTGCCTACGTCAGTGAAAGGTATCCGAAGTTTTCTTGGTCATGTGGGATTTTATCGAAGGTTTATTAAGGACTTTTCATCCATTTCGAAGCCTTTATCTCGCTTACTCGTTAAGGATGTCCCCTTCCACTTCGACGATGCATGCATGCAGGCCTTTGAAACTTTACGGGGACAACTCATCTCGGCTCCAATTTTGGTGGCACCCGACTGGAATTTACCCTTTATTATCATGTGTGACGCAAGTGATGTGGTCGTAGGTGTTGTACTCGGTCAAAAGAAAGATAAGACTTTTCACACCATTGCGTACGCCAGTAGAACTCTCAACAGCGCGCAAGAAAACTATACCACCACGGAGAAAGAAATGCTAGCCGTGGTCTTCGCCTTTGAAAAATTTCACTCATACTTGGTACTTTCTGAAGTAATCGTGTACACGGACCACGCTGCACTCAGGTATCTTTTCAGCAAAAAAGAATCCAAATCGCGTCTAATTCGTTGGATTTTACTTTTGCAGGAATACAATTTTGAAATCAAAGACAAGAAAGGGGTGGAGAACGTGATAGCTGATCATCTTTCGCGGTTGGAGTATGACATGACGACCGACATCCCCAACAGCTTTGTGGAGGAAACGAACGATTATTTCCCGGATGAAAAGTTATTCGCAATCACTACGCCTCATCCAACAGCCCCATGGTACGCAGATATTGCTAACTACTTGGCTTGTAAAACCCTTTCTCTAAATCTGTCCCCTCAGCAAAGACGGAAGCTTGCCTCTGATTCAAAATACTATTTTTGGGAAGACCCGCTCTTATTCCATACGTGCAGTGATGGAATTATCAGACGCTACGTTCCTGAAGCCGAGTTTCAGTCTATACTGCAGCACTGCCATGACAGAGAAGCTGGCGGGCACTTCGGGGTCGTTCGAACAGCGCGAAAAATCTTGCAATGCGGATTATTTTAGCCAACCCTCTTCAGGGACGCCCATGCTTATGTCACCAAGTGTGACGAATGCCAAAGGACCGGAAATATCTCCTGGCGTAACGAGATGCCCCTCAATAACATGCTGGTCTGCGAACCATTTGATGTCTGGGGGATAGATTTATGGGTCCTTTCCCAATGTCTCATGGTAAGCATTATATCATTGTGGCAGTTGATTATGTCTCAAAATGGGTGGAGGCCGAGGCGGTTGCCACGAATGATGCCAGCACGGTGCTACATTTTATCCACAAGAATATCTTCTCCAGGTTTGGGACGCCGAGAACTATTATCAGCGACGGCGGTAGTCATTTTTGTAATAAGCAGTTTGTGCAGCTCATGAAAAAGTTTGGGGTCCATCATAAAATTTCCTTAGCGTACCACCCCTAAACATATGGACAAGTAGAAGTATCCAACCGCGAGCTCAAGTGAATAATCGAGAAATCAATACATTCAAATAGGAAGGAGTGGTCTAAAAAGGTCGACGACGCATTATGGGCTTACCGGACCGCTTTCAAAACACCTATCAGCATGACTCCGTTTCAATTAGTCTATGGCAAGGCATGCCACCTTCCCGTTGAGCTAGAGCATAAAGCATTATGGGCAACCAAACTGTTGAACATGGACATTGGAGTCGCGGCCAAGGTGCGTCGTTCACAACTCAACGAATTGGAAGAGCTCCGGTATTTCGCTTATGAAAACGCTCGCATCTACAAAGAGAAAACAAAAAAATGGCATGATCGACATATCATCCCTAAGGAGTTCAAAATTGGGGACCAAGTGCTGCTTTACAACTCCCGTCTCCGCCTCTTTCCAGGGAAGTTAAAATCGAGGTGGAGCGGTCCTTTCTCAGTGACTGACGTCACTCCCTTTGGTGCCATCGAAATATCAGGGGATAAGGGAGACAAATTTAAGGTCAATGGGCATCGACTGAAGTTATACGATGGCACAATTATAAACAAGGAGTGTCAGTTGGTGACATTGGGAGACGAGCACCATAAAAGTGCTTATAGCTGATGTTCTGTATTTCTCTTATTTTGTGAAACTTTCTCTTTTGCACTCTTATTTAATTTCTGCACTCTTTAAACATTTATAATACAGGTATTTGGTCCAGCTTAAGGACATAAAATAAAAGCGCTGCTGGGAGACAACCCAGATTTGCTGTTTTAGTTTTTCTAACCTGTTTCAATTCAGTTTTTATCTATTTTTGCTGCTTTTAGTTGTACCGTTTGCAGGTGTGCTTTGTACTTCGTGTGGTGGATGCTGCGGATCGTGCATGAAATTAACGCCAATCTTCCGGTAAAGTGTAGATTAAGTCTGGGGGAGAGCATGTGTCATCCACTGTGCACGAGTTGCACTGCATACTAGAAGTTTGTTTATTATTTATCTTTATCATCATCATTGTTTTAATGCTTCTTGCACCACTTCACCCACATGAGCGCGCGCTTTCCTATTTGTGTTGTTTCCAAATAAACTATTTTGGTTAGGAATGTGAAATAGGACGTTAGCTTAGGAATTACTATTTGGAGTGCGATGTTGACTCGAGCAGTGTTCTAGTCGCACCCGCATGCTATGGTAGAATTTGAGTAGAACCAGATTGTCTCTATGCATCTAATTTATGTTTAGTATTTTTGCGTAAATTTAGATTTGTTATACTCAAATGGTGAATGTGAACGAAATTGACGATAACCCGGTGTTGTGTGTGTACGAGCACTAGTCGTGTGTTGCTCGAGTCGGGAGGAAGGTTTACCTTTCTCGTGGGCTAAGAACTTGCCCCAAGCGACTCTCGAAGCATGGGCGAGAGCGACTCTTTGAGTTAAATATGATATAGGCCACCTTTTGGCTAGTTTGAGCCTTAGCTTTCCGTGTCCTATTCGCTCACCTTTGCAAGCCAACATTTGTGCATACCACTTCCTTGTTACAGCTCCTCCTCCATTCACCAAGGACTGAAGCTTGGCCCACTTTCGCAACCAAATAGATGTTTATCTGCACTCATGTTCTTGATTTGGTGTGATTTTTGGAATCTTTGTGATGTGATGAAGAAATAAATTTTATTTTGCTGAATTTGAACTAACCGGAGGATAAGTAAAAGAAGAAAAGTATGTTATAAAAAGAAAAAAATCTGAAAAAGAAATATGTCGTAAAGAAATCCTTCCGAGCTAAATAAAAAAATCTGTTGGTAATTGTGAAGTAGGTCGTGTGCACACCTAGTTTTCATGATAAGTCTGGGGGTGTGTCACACGAGCATTGTTTTTGGTTTTGTGTGGTGCAGCGTTTCGTTAGCTCACTTGGGTTGCGTAGCCATCGTGTTTAAATTTGAATATCATACCGCAACCTAAGCCCCAATATAATCCTAAAAGCCCTATTGATTTGACTTCTGAGTTTGCTAACGCCGTGGAGAGAGTGTGACCGGGCGAGCGTATGGTTCACGACGTTGATGGATTTCAGCGGAGTTATTCCTAAACCCCGACCTTGTGCAACACCCGCCTTAGTGTCTTGTTACTTTCACACCGGGCATGATCGTTCGAATTCTTCATAATTCACCAACTGAGTATAACTAAATCTCTACTTACGCTCTAATACTTTCGTAAATTAGTTAGCATAGTTAGAATCTCTTTTTACTAAATTTCTATTTGCATGCTTTTGTTACTTCGCATTGTACTCCTTTGTGTAATTTTCTTTGTTAACCACCATTTTCACACTCCGCCGAATTCGTTTGCTCGGGACGCGCAAACAGGTAAGTCTGGGGGTGTGATGAGTCCCAATTATATACACATTTTTGGACTCATCTGGGCCGATTTTCTAGTCTTTGCACTTCACTTTAGACATGTTTTCATTCCTATTTAATACTCCATGCTAAGTGCACTTCTAGGCCCATTTTGGTGTTATTTCTTGTTCAACTTCGTTACTAGTTTTCATGCAGTGTTAAGTGCCACCTTCAGTGGCTAGACTGGTGTCGTATGCTGGAACAGGAGTCGTGCAGGTGTTCCTGGTACAATTCTATACAGGAACACTGCGCACGATCACTGGCTCTATAGCGCACGACCACTAGTCGTGCGCCACTGATCGTGTGCACTTAACGCCCATTTTATGAGTTCTGTCTGGCTTATCGCACGACCATTTACGATAGTGCGCACGACCATTGGTCGTGCGTCACTGGTCGTGCGAACATGTATTTTATAAATTTCTTTCATTTCAGGCTCCCTCCAGGCAGCGCGCACGATCGCAGAATTCTAGTGCGCACGACCACTGGTCGTGCGCCAATGACCGTGCGCAGTATTCAGTCCAGCGCCTATATATTGCCTATTCCGATTTTAGGGCGGGATCGAGCCGCCGGGAGCGCGATTGACAGTCCGTACTCGGGCGATTTCCATCCCTGGACACCTCCACTTCATCTCCTACGCAAGGGGAAGTCCTCTCCAACCATTCCAAGCATTTCTCCATTGTCCGGGAGCATTCTCCACCATCCGCAAGCCCTCAAGCAGCTGTTTTTCCTCTCCAGTCCGGTGAGAAGAAGAGGAATCCTGAGGTAGAAGACGACGGAACCACGTAGAGAGATCGTGACAGTTTCTCTACACCGGAAGCACAGTCCGCCCGAGCCCGGAGGTAGCTTGACAAACTACCATTCCGGCCGTGAACGGTCGCTAGTCTTCATCCATTGGTTATCTCTTTCCTCTCTCCTTCGTTGTAATCTTTGAATCTTTTAAACTTGAATATCATGATGTTCGGTTTAAATGAAATGAATGTTTCTTCTCTTTTCATCATTACTTGCTTGTGAATCGCTTCGCCTCCACTCATCCACTCACTCACTCACGTACTCAAGGTGTTCGAGCCGCGTTAGCAAGAGCTAACAGCGTTTGTGAAGAGGTGTTTGCGACCCTCGCCTTCCCGCACTAGAGCACGCTTCATCCGCCTCACGAAGCACGGCATCGCAGCCATTGCATCCATCTCGCCTTGCGAAGCGGTGCTTTCGACCCGCATTTCCTTCATTGTTGTTAAGAGTAGGAAAACCCAACCAAAACCCCCCTTTTTGTGTGTTTGTTTACGCTTGTGTAACAATAGTCACACAACACGATTCGTTTACCCAACCTGCATTCCTCAAGAGACCGACACTCGGGGATCCTATTCCCAAACTTTATTACTTGTGTGACCGGTGCACTTGCCGAAATATCGCATCAAGTTTTTGGCGCCGTTGCCGGGGACGGCAGTGTACCGATCGACTGCGACACGAAACGGCAGTGTACCGATCGCATCAAGTTTTTGGCGCCGTTGCCGGGGAACACAATCGTGTGAGTTTTCTGGAGAGGGAGAACCTGAGAGAGAAGCCCTTCCATTTGTAAATTGCATTTCTTTGTTTTATTTCTTTTTATTCCATTTTCCTGTTTTAATTAGGTTGCTTTAGTAATTTTTGTTAGGTGTAGTATTTTGCACAATAGCATTTTTTTTTAATCGTATTATCTTCACACTATGTGGGCACATCTTAATTTCTGTTGTCGTTGGTGTGAAGCTACCTCCCACTCTAGTGATGAATGCCCTACGGAGAATAGTAGGCATAATTCTTATAGCCCAGCATATGGAGCACCGACTTCGTCTGATACTCCATATGGTGCGCGTAAGTCTTATGGCTACTCTGCTGAGCCTTTACCGTCATACTTCTTTTCGGCTTCAGCCCCCGCTGTGCCAAAGAAGCCCGCAAGGCAGTGCCGGTTTTGTCGGAGCACTGATCATGTCTTGAAGGACTGTGCCGAGTATCTTCGCCAATTGGATGAGGATGACGAGCCGGATATCCGGATCGTCCCAACTCCTAACTCTGGCGGCACACCTTCAACATCCGGTTATGTGTCTTTGTCACCTTCACATCTTGAAGGGAATGGCATGGACACAGTCACCGGATGTGCGACTGATCTATGCACCGACAGTGCTGAGCCTATTCTCCCAGTGCATCCACCACCCCTAGTGGATTTGATTCTTTGTGAGGAATCGGTGCTCGACTTTTATCCGAGCACTACTCCTCCCCCTGTTGTGCATACTATACTCGTCTCCGACGACATTGTTGAGGATGTGTCGCAGGATGAGGCTGGTGATCTGAGTGTTGTGCCTATTCCTATGAAGGAGGACAACCTTCTAGGTGAAGAGGAGCTTTTCTCAACACCGGTGGAGGAAGTCCAAATCTTGGGCATGGCCACTGTCGATCCCGCTGAACCTTGCGGCATTGATGACAATGCCAACATTATTTTACTTCCCCAACCTGATGGGAGTGAGACCGGGATCACTCCCCCGATTTCTGATTATTTTTGTCCTTCTTCTCTTTTATTTCTTGACCCCCCTTCTTCACCCGAGCCTGTGCAGGTTGAATCTTCACAGGTACTTCAGGAGGACTTGGATCTTTGTGCTCAAGTCAATGATGAGTGTGTCCTTTTATGCGAGGAGGTTGATTCCCCCTCCATTAAGGAAGCCTCATTCGTTGCCTTCTCCTCCTGCGGACCTGCTGTGGACGATACCTTGCTGGGCAAGGATAGTTTTGGCGAGATGAGTGAGGACCAGGCCTCCTCCTCTTCTTACTTTCTTTTCCCTCTACCTGTGAGGAGCAGGTATTATTATTATTTAGGTAGAGGGGTGACTGCCTTGTCGCCGTATCGGTACCCGTTACCGACACGCATATTAGAACAATTACCTGTCCATTTCCTTTTTCATACGCCCATTAGCTAGAACCTTTAGTTTTTGAATAAGTCGTGCTGGGATGACAATAACCCCAGTATTTATCTTACTTTCCATGCATTTTATTTTATTCAATCTAGTTTAGTTAGCTGTAGTTTATTGTAGTTTATCTTTTTCTTTTTCTTTTGTTTTGCGGAGCTGACCCCTGCAGGTATCCTTCTTCTGGATGGCGGATGTTGTAGCTTCATTTTAGCTTACATGCCAATCTTCTGGTATGCTCATTTCTGAGCATTGGGTACTCTCTTTCCCTAGCCCTATTTTGATTTTCATGTCATATATTATGCGGATTGTTTAGTTTAAGTCTGGGGGAGAGTAGTTTTGTTTACCCGCTCACGTGCACTATTGCACTGCATACTAGAAGATTTCATTTAAATTGTTGTTCATTTTCATTGCACACCACAGCACCCACTTGAGCACGTACTCGTTTGTATGCATGCTCTGTAGTGAATTTAATTCTCCTGCTTATTTGGGAAAGTCTAGGTGATGGCTTAGGACTATGTAGCAGAGTAAAATGTTGACTCCAGTAGTGCTCCTAGCCGAGTGCTCGGTTGCATAGAAATTTGTGTAGATTAGATTTCTCTTTATACTTATGGTTTTATATTTTTCTCTATTAGTGTAAATGTTGTTTACTCTACTCAAATGGTGAATCCGGTGGAATCAAACGGTAGCGTAGGGATGTGTGTAAACGATCGCTAGACTCGTATTGCTTGAGTCGGGAGAAAGGAGAATCTTTTTCGGTGGCTAGAACTTGCCCCAAGCGATTTTTGAAGCATTGGCATAGGATAGTTCTAGTGCGTGAGAATGACGTAGGCCATTATTTTGGCCCGGTTGAGCTTTTTATTTCATGCCTATCATCTACCCTTGCTAGCTCCTTTGTGCCTACCCCTTTCTCTTGATTCAGCCCCACTTTTATCTCACCAAAAGCTTAAAAGCCTAACCTAGTCGCACACCCAAATCTGAGCTTTAATTATAGTTATGTTTACATTTTGGGGGGTGTTGATGTGGTAATTTTTATAGTGGAAATTGTGGGTATATTAATTGATATTTTTGCTGAAAAAAGAAAAGAAAGAAAAAGAAGAATGAAGTAGAAAAAGAAAAGAAAAAAAAGGGGAATTGTTATGAAAAAAGTTGAATTGAAAATTTTGAAATTTTGGTATTGGGAGCAGGCGGTGCACACACCTATGTTGCAAAAGTCCAAGTCTGGGGGTGTGGTGCATTTGTTTACTATCGTCGTGCGGGTAGCTCTATCTTATGCTCATGTTGGGTTAGGTGTGCTTAGCCTCCAGGTTTATCTTTGTTTACCTCACCGTAACCCAAGCCCCATCTCTAGCCTAAAGTCCTACCGACTCACGCTATGAACCAATCTAGTATCGTGGAGAGAATGTGACCGGGCGAGCCTATGGTCACCGACACCGATGGATTTCGGTGGAGTTTTTCCGGCACCCCAATCTTGAGCAATGCTCATCTCAGCGCTTAGTTTATTTTCTCCGTATGCATGACCGAATGATTCATCGTTGTTCACCATTTTGAGTGGTTGTAATAAGCTTTTACTCTTTTAGAAATATATAAACTGTTTGTGTATAATGAGAAATCTTCTCTACTATTTTTCTTATGCACGTGAGCATGCAACTTCGCATGGTACTCTGTATTGTAATTTTAAGCCATCTACTTTTCTTTCCTCGTTCGCGTAGAATTTGTTTGCTCGGGACGCGCAAACAGGTAAGTCTGGGGGTGTGATGAGTCCCAAATATATACACATTTATGGACTCATCTGGGCCGATTTTCTAGTCTATGCACTTCACTTTAGACATGTTTTCACTTATATTTGATTCTCCATGCTAAGTGCACCGTTAGGCCCGTTTTGGTGTTTTTCTTGTTTATCTTCATTATTAGTTTTCATGCATGGTTAAGTGTCACTTTCAGTGGTTTGATTAGTGTTGTATGCTGGAGCAGGAGTCGTGCAGGTGTTCCCGGTACAAATCTGTACAGGAACACTGCGCACGATCACTGGTTCTACTGCGCACGACCATTGGTCGTGCGCGACTGATCGTGTGCACTTAACCCCTGAAAACTGAGTTCTGTTTCCCCTTATCGCACGACCACTTACGATAACGCGCACGACCACTGGTCGTGCGCTACTGGTCGTGCGAACATTGTAATTTATAATTTTCTTTCCCTTGCAGGCTCCGTCCAGGCAGGCGCACGATCACAGGATGATAGTGCGCACGACCACTGGTCGTGCGCCAACGATCGTGTGCACTGTTTATTCCAGCGCCTATAAAATGCCCTGCTCGCGATTTAGGTCGGAACGCTCGCCGTTTTTCCTCCCAGCTCCGCCGTTCCGCCCATTTCCGCAGGTTTTCGCCCCTAGGCCTCCTCCATCATCCAAGGGCTTCAAGGAAGAGATTCTACACTCACCTTCATCGCCAAGGAAGGAGTTCCTCGCATCGGACGTGGCCAGATTGTAAAACGCTGGAGAAGACGGGTCCATTGGGAGGTGTGACAGCCCTCCTCTACCCCGGACGCAGTTGGGACCGAGCTAGGACGTGGATTGACAACCCGACGATTCCTACCGTTAATCTACAACGAGACTCCGGATTCGGTCGTATCTCTTGCCTCTTTCTTCTACTTGTGTGGTTGTATTTGTTGGTAATCTCTATATTTAGATGATGACACTATGAATCTTGTTTATTAATGTTTATTTCATGTTTATGGAATCATATTATTCATATGTGTGAATGAGGTGCGCCGCCATCCATTTTCCACTCCACCACCATGTCTGGTGCCCCATTAGCAATTGCTAGTGGCGTGCTTGTCGAAGAGGTGCCGGTGACCCTCATTCCGTTAGCCTACTCGCCCATCCGCCTACCGAAGCGTGGCATAGCGGCCCGTGTATTCCATCCCGCCTAACGAAGCAGCGCGCTCAAGGCCTGCATAGTTCGATCCGTTAGCCTACTCGTCCATCCGCCCTTGCGACGCAGCGCGTTCAAGGCCTGCCTAGTCTCCATTCCGCCTAGCGAAGCATTGCATAGCGGCATTGCATAGGAGTAGTTGTAATATTGTATTTTATTATTCGCAACCCAAATCCCCCATTTCCGCATCCATCCGCTTGAAAGGACTTCAATCTCAAGTCCTTCCTCGATAATAAACTCCACCTTACTGTGTTCCTTGAGTGATTCGATACTCGGGGATTACCCCTCGTTTTATATTACTTGAACGATCGGTACACTGCCGTTTCGTGTCGCAGTCGAGCTACCGCCTATAGCGGTGTGTGAGATTCGCGCCATCAGGTCTCACCAGAAGGCTTTACTAACTGACTAGTCACTATCGGGATCGTCTCCACGGCAGTTTCAGTGACCGTCAGATCAACTATGGCCTTCGAAGCAGAATCTTCCTTTTTCTTTGAACTTCTGACCGATTTCTCTTTACTAGAATCAGCGGTCTTCTTCGAAATAACTTTTTTCGTTTTTGACGCAGACCGTGGAGATTTTCGAGACTGCGCCGATGCCTTCATCATATCCAGAGCATCCATCTCGGAAAAAGACTTCTTCCACGATCTCTATAAATAGTGACCGCTCAAAGGTCAGGATTTCTCAGTATCTTGAAGAGTGGAGATCTGAGGCGGTATTTATAGCCCAAGACGCATTTATGACAGTCGCGGTCTCAGCGGTCAAAGTTTACATTTTTGAAGTTCCAGTATAACTTAAAAATGTGCGGGGATTATGTTTGCCCGGAAATCCCGCGATCTAGTCTTTACAGTGCAAAATAGCGGTCTCAGCGGTCTCCAACATTTGTGATCGCCAAGATCGCCAGCCTTCATCCTGGTCTAAATTTGTAAGTTCCAGGCAGCCGAAGCCGCTCGAGATCGCCAGTCTTAGCGGTCTGGGAATTTTCCTTTATTTTTACTATTTGTACCCCATTTCCCTGCCCCGGCTCTCCTGTACCCCGGGCAGCCCGTAGTTTTTCAGTTCTGCCCATTTGGGCAGCTCCCTCGTCTATAAATAGAGGGGTAGGGGTACCAGAAAATGACTTTTGCTCCGAGGCTTCAGCTTACGACTTGTGTAAGCGGTCTCACTTTTTCATGATCGCCATTTTACGATCGTTTTCTCTTTTTTCCAGCATCTCCTGTCTTAGTAACCTGCACTTCGCAGTTTTCTCTCATCCCTCTTAGTGTGAATTTTGGAGGTGCCATTTTTGGTACCAACAAACTCCAACCTCCAGTGGAGTAGAGCTTCTCTTCCCCCCTTCCATGCCGAACCTCTTCACGATTCGATCTGCATAGTCTTTTTGGGAAACAAGCATACCGCTCTCTTTCCTCTCCACTTCGAGCCCAAGGAAATGGTGGAGCTCACCCAAATCCTTCATCTCGAATCTAATAGCTAGCTCGGCACGAAGCTTAGCTACCTCCACTTCAGAATTCCCTGTGACAATCATATCATCAACGTACAGCAGCACCAAGACCTAAACCTCCCCCGTCTTCTTTACAAATAGGCTTGAATCAGAATCAGAAGCAAAGTATCTGCATAACTGGAGGTATTCTGCGATCTTCCCGTACCATGCCTGAGATGCTTGCTTCAAGCCATAAAGAGACTTATTGAGCTTGCAAACATATCTTGGGTGCTCTTCGGATACATAACCAGGTGGCTGATCCATGAAGATATCCTTGTCAATCTCGCCGTATAAGAAGGCATTCTTCACGTCAAATTGCCAAATCTTCCACCCTTGGCAAGCTGCCAATGCAATCACCACCCGGATCGAAGTCATCTTGGCAACGGGACTAAATGTCTCTTCATAATCCTCCCCATACTTCTGAGAGAAATCTCAAGCTACAAGGCGAGCCTTGTACCGCTCAATACTACCATCAGCCTTCTTCTTCAGTTTGAAAACCCACTTGCAAGTCACCGGAGTAACTCCGTCGGCCTTAGGCACAAAGTCTCAAGTCTCATTCTTCCTGAGGGCAGCCATTTCTTCATCCATGGATCCTTCCCACTCCTTGACTCCAACGGCATTTTTCAAAACAAAATGGCTCTCTCTCATCCAGGGGACCTGCGAAGAAACATGAGACAAAGCTCACCAAGTTCCCGCCCGTATACTGATCTGGTGGAATAATGGTCCTCTTGGACCTCCTCAGAGCTTGACTCTGAACCACCTCTTCAACTGCAGCTTCTGGACTAGCTCTCCTTTCAGGTAAACATGGAGCATCGCTCCCCCTGCTTCCAGAACCCGAAGCACCTGACCCAGAGCTAGAAATACCTGGAGCACCTGGAGAGACAGGCAACTCCACCAGAACTTCCCTTGCAGCTTCCTCTGGTCCACCATCTACCCTGCTTCCTTGTAACTCCACATAAGAGCTACCTTGGTATGATGTCAGCTCGTCAAATACCACATCCCTAGAGACCACATATCTTCGTGTCTCGGGATCCATGCATCTCCACCCTTTCTTCCGGTTATCATAACCGACAAAGACTAGTTTCCTTGCCTTTGCATCTAGCTTCGTTCGAAGGACATCCGAAACATGCACGTAGCAGGTAGAACCAAACACTCGAAAGTGTTCCACGCTTGGCTTCTCCTTGAACATCAACTCATGAGGGGTCTTCATGTTGATGGGAATGAGAGGCATCCGGTTGATAACATAGGCCACACAAGACATTCCCTCTGCCTAGAAGGACTTTGGGATACTCTTGGCATGAAGCCAACATTTGCAGGTCTCCGTCGGGTGACGGATCTTCCGCTCTGCGACTCCATTCTGTTGTGGAGTGTGAGCACAAGAAAGCTCTCCTTGGATGCCATGCTTCCTGCAGAAGTTAAAGAATGTCTTGGAGGTGAACTCCCCTCCATTGTCTGTTCTGAACCTCTTGACCAGCAGGTTGAGCCGACCTTCCACCATCTCCTTGAACTCCACAAACCTTTCAAACGCCTCTGACTTCTCCTTCAGAAAATATACCCAAGTATATCTGGTGAAGTCATCAACTAAAATCAGCATATACCTGCTACCTCCAAGACTGGCAGTGTTGGTAGGTCCAAACAGATCACCATGTATACACTCCAATGGTGCTTTACATCTTCTTTGTAATTTGTCAAAAGGAAGACGTTGAACCTTACCAAACTGACAACCTGTACAAACATGACCATCTCCAAAAGATGACAAGCTAGGCAGGCCTTTCACCAGGCCTCTTCCCGCCATAGCCTTCAACTTATCCATCCCAACATGCCCAAGCCTTTCGTGTCAGATAACGGTGCTGTCATTAGCCCTCATCTTATCAACATAAGAACTTGTTGAAAGAACAAACAAGTCCTTCACCCATCTTCCTACATGAGTGACCTCAACTTTCACAGCAGAAATATTTCAGAGAAATTTCACTTCTGTTGGACCGAACAGAACGTGATAACTAGCATCCACCGCATTAGTCACTGAGAAGAGGTTCTTCTTCATCCCCGGAACATGATAGACACTCTTCAATGTAAGAGTACCCCTATCATCATTCAATGAAACCACACCCTCCTTCTCTACTGTATGTATAGTATCATCAGCCGTAATGATAGCGTCATTACCTGTATATGCTTGCAATGAGGAGAACTTCGACTCATCCCCGGTGAGGTGATGACCACACCCAGAGTCCACTATCCAATCATCCTGATAGTTGATGGAAGCCATATCCCGAACACACGTGCCCGTCATGAATGCACCTCCACCACCCCAACTACCTTCAGAATTGGAACCAGCCTCCTCCTTTCCTGCAGCATGCCCTGGCTGAAGATTGACTTGGCAATCTCTCTTGAAGTGACCAAGCTTGTTGCACCTGAAGCATCTAGGTCCTTCCTTCTTCTTCCCATCACACTTAGGAGCATAGCTCCTCTCCTACTGATATGAAGTAGATGAGCCATCATCTCCAGATGTCTTCTTCTTCTTGTCTCATCTCTTCTTCTTGCCAGAGAAGAGAACCTCACCTTCTCCCCTAGAGACAGACATCCCAGCCATTTGTTTAGCCAAACTCTCTTGTGAAGCAAGTAAGTTCTCCAGCTCCAGCAACGATGGTTGATTGGCCCAGCCTTGAACAGAAGTAACAAAGGCTACATACTCCCTCTGCAAGCCGCGGATTATGTGCCTCTTCAGCTTAGCTTCTCAGATAGGCTCATCCGGGTCCAATGCCGATATCTTTGTGCAAAGGTTCTTCATCTTCAAGAAGAACGTTGAGATAGACAAATCTCCCTGAGTTGCTTTCGCCAACTCATTCTCCAAGAACTCTAGCGTAGCTACATTCTTCTTATTGAACAAGCCATCGATGGCAGTCCAAATTTCAGCAGCTGACCATTCAATGATGTGACCAAAAAGCTCCAGAATGATAGCTCTCTTGAGAGTGAACTCCGCCTTAGCATTCGTTCTATTCAAAGCCTTCACGAGCTCAACATTTCCTTCAGCAGGAATAACAGCTTGTCTTGCTTCTCCTCCTACTACCTCCCACAAATCCTCGCCAAGAAGATAGCTCTTCATGCAAGACTTCCACTTCTTAAAGTTAGTCTACGTAACGAGCTCAATACCAAGACCTCTAGCATATCCTCCTTCCATTGCTATCCCACTGATTGATAACCACCTTGAGGAACTCGAGAGAAGTAACAGCAATCACTGCTCAGCAACCTCAGCAACCTCCCTCTGATACCATGTTAAAAAATTTGAGGTCCGGAGGTGAAGTAAAATGCGGAACACTTCACAAACTTTCTACAAGTATAGCAACACAATGACAATGGGAAGACCGAATAGTGCTTTGGCATTAACTATCTCTTTACAATTCGAGATATACATGGAGAGACATGATTCATAAGAATCACGTAGGAGAGAAGCACAAAACACAAAAGATTACAAGCTGCTGGCAACTTAACAACTTGAGATCGCCAGACCGCGCGAACAGACAAGCCAGACGGATAGCCCATGAGACCGTGCAAACAAGGCACAAGCCGCACCTATCAGACTGCAACCACAGACTGCCTGACCTGCTGCTTATTCAACTATTGAAAGATAACATGTTCGCACTTCTTGATCGCCCAGACCGCACGGTCTTAAAATCACAGAAGAACCCGCGAACACTTGACAAAGAAACTGCTTCCTGCTGCAGACCGCAACTCAAGATCGCCTGGCCACCTGATCAACTAAGTTCACTGCACAGTCCAAGAACACCTAAACACAGTCCGCCTAGACTGGTTTATTCAAAGCTGGAAGAAGGGAGAAAGCTGACCGCGAGCTGCTAGTCGTTAACCTGCGAACAAACAAACTGGTCAGACAAATTCTCAAACCGCGCGACCTCAGAATGAGACCGGCACAATCAAGCCAACTTTGGTTCTTAAAATTCTCATTATGAATGATGGGCCCTGCACCCCTATTTATAGGTGAGTAGATGGATGTCGTCACCGCACAAACCGGAATACAATAACCATCTATTAGATTGCGAGCGGTCTCACAAGTCAGACTGTCCGAGCTCAGCAAGGCTAACAGCTCCTTATAAAACCATACGGTTATATACAAACCGCCCGGTTATCGCGGTCTCCTCAAAACAGACCGCCCGGTCTTTATTGCAAAACAAAGAACTTCTTCAGTAAACCAGACCGACTAGAATAAGTCGTCAGACCGCCCGGTCACTGCAAGAAGGCAGACCTACAAGAACATCTGGCCGACTTGAACAAGTCACCAGAACAACCCGCGCAAGCCGCCCGGACACTGCGATCTCCCAGATCAGACCACCCAGAACATCTGGCCAACCTGAGACAAAACTGGCCAGAGCACCAGCGCAGACCGCGCGGTCTCCAATCTGCATACCGCCCAGCACCATTCCACTTCCACTTCAAAAATTTAACATAAATAAGTTGAAAGTAAGTTTTATGAAACCACTGCTTTCAATCATCAAAGCTTTCAATGGCTCTATGACAATTTGATTAGCATACCTCAAAATCAAGTATTTCCAGAACAACAAGTTTATGAAGATATTGCCTCCATCCCTCCAGTTCAATATAATCAGGTGTGGTCAGACCCTGAAGATTTTCCTGAGGTTTTTCCTGAAAGCTTTCCAGAAGATGTTCATGAAGACATTCCTGAATCTTCTGATCCTCCTGTCAAGAGAAGGAAATTTGGAGAAGGACCGTTTGCTATAAGGTCAGATCCCTCTGCTAGAAGAAGCTCGGGCATAGAATTCAGAGAGCCTGCAGTAAAAAGAAGCTCAGGCATGGAGTTAAGAGAGCCTGTAGATGAAAGAAGAGAATTTGCTGAGGTTTGGAGTCCTATTTCAAAGTCAATCATCTTGGACACTTATAGGCTGATTAACATTTCAAATGAAGACCAGAAATATTATAGTCAAGAAGAAATCAACAAATATAGAGCATCTCAGTTGAGGAGGAAATTTCATTTCAAATATTATGTCAATAACAATCTAGAGGCTCCTCCACCTCTTGCAAGATACTATCCTAAGCCCAAGGCTTACTTTGACAGGCAATTGAAGAAGAACGGGCAGGGGAAGGTGATGAGTCTGATTTATATAGGGTTTTTCGGACTCATCTGGGCCTGTTTTCTCACTAGTGCACTACACTTTTAGTTGTAAAATGCTCATATTTGTCTTGGTTAGAATTGTACACTTAGTGCACTGTTATCGCCCATCAGGGTGTGCAATTGCACATTCTGTGCTGGGGGTGTGCCTTCGGGGGCTCCCCATGCCTGTTATTGCTTTTATTGTAAATGCTTTTTATGTTTCCTGCTTGGTAGGAGCTTGGGTTTTGAATGTGTGCAGGTGGATTGTGCCCATGAGTTAAGCATTGCAGTCTGGGTAAATCACATGACCGTGCGATTATTGTTAACGCACAATCGAGGCGATCGTGCGATTTATTCATAACTCCATGTGAAGATGTTCATCGTGTGTTTTCCTTAACGCACGATTGAGTCCAATCGTGCATGAAGGCAAATGCACGACCTACCTGAATGCAGTCAAAAACCAGCGGCCTGTCCTGCCCCGTGCATTTTTTGTCACGCACGAGCATGCCACTCGTGCATGAACAAAAACAAACATCCTTCCTGTAGCTCCAGACGATGTTCATCTCTTTAAATCGCACGATCCAAACACATGGTCGTGCGTTTTGATCGTGCGCGCTCAAAATCTGCTCGGCCTATAAATACGTTGTTCTGCGAATTTTTGGGGGACTCCTCATTTTTAGGTCTTTTTGAGCGTTGTTTTCTGCAGTATTTCGCTCCAAGGCTCCTCCCCATCATCCAAGCTTCAAAGATCAAGATTTCCTCCAAGGATTCAAGCTATAGTGAAGGTTCGTTTGTGGATTTCGACGTGATCACTGCAATACCACGGAGAAGACGGGCGAGAGGTAGTGACAGCTTCATTGACCCCGGGCGACAGCCAAAGATCGTGCTTGGAGCCTTGCTATCTCCTTCACATCCGAAGAAAAGACTCGGGCAGCATTCATATTGCTTTCCTAGTGTCTATTTTCATATAGTTTGAGTACTTTGAGATTATCTTCATATGTGATGTTGGGAAAGTTTTGTTGAACATAACATACACTTATATTGCCATATTTGTGTTTGCTCTTCATTGTATATTATTATTGTTATGTTCATGAGCCTATGGTGGTGAATGTGAGTGAGTGGTTAACCGTTGCTTTTGCATGGTGCATAGTGCAAAGCAGAGTAAGGCGACCCATGGAGGTGTGTAGCATAGGAAGGCGTCCCGCGGAGGTGCGAAGCGGAGGAAGGTGACCAGCGAAGGAGCGAAGCGGTGTCGGCGACCCGCATAGTTAGTTTAGTTTACTTTTCTTGCAAATTAGCTTTAGTATCAAATCAACCCCCCCCCCCCATAAAACCCCAACATAAAAGGACTTCATTCTCAAGTCCTTCATCGATAGATAACTCCACCTTACTGTGTTCCTTTGAGATTCGATATTTGGGGAATCACTCCCACATTTTATATTACTTGAACGACCGGTACACTGCCGTTCGGACCGCATCTTCGCACCCACCTATAGCGGTGTTGCGGATTTGCGCATCAAGTTTTTGGCATCGTTGCCGGGGAACACAGTCGTGTGAGTTTTTGGCGAGGGAGTGGAGAGATAGAAGCCCTTTTCCATTTGTTTATACCATTTTCTTCTTTGTTTTAGTTCTTAGAATTTGTCGTTTTAAATTTCTTTTTTTTCTTATCTATTTTGTGATTTATATAAAGCAGACATTCATTTTTTTTATTTCTTGCGTATAGTTAATTTTTGCAAAGAAATTTTATTTGTTGGTGAATTCTCCGCCACTACACCATGTTTTCTGCTTTGAATATCCGTTGTAGATGGTGTGGAGATTATAATCATTCTAGTGATAAATGCCCCGCTGGAGATAGTGGGCATACTTCTTGAGGCCCAGTGTATGGAGCGTCGTCCTCTTACGGTACTTCATACACCGTGCCCAAGTCTTATGGTCAGTCTTCTTCACCACATTTACCTTTTTTATATTCCTCTCCGACCCCGACTGGACCGAGGAGTAATGGAAAACGGTGTTTGTGTTGTCATAGCTCCGAGCATGCATTGAAAGATTGCGTAGAATTTCAGCGCCAGATGGAGGAAGATGAACTTGATATTCTTATCGTTCCATCCACCTCTCATTTGGGTGCTCATTCTGATTCTGATGATATATTCGCAGTACCACCTTGTCAATGGGGGACTGTTGCAGATATCCCCATCAAACTTTCTGCTGATCAGTGTGACGACATGGTGGATACTTCTCTCCCGGTGCATTCGTCACATCTTTTGGATTCACCCCCGGAGGAACCTGTGCACATTTTCTCTGATGATGTACTACCTCTGTTCCTCTGCTTTCTTTGCAAGAAATCTCTGCACCTATTTTTTGTGAGTTGGTTGATGAAGTCAGGCAGGATGTTCATTCGAAGCCTGAGGATGCGCCAAAGTGGGATGAGGATGTTATTCTCTCCGATGGGGAGTGTGACTCCTTGGAACACGATGACGCACCGAGGTGGGATGAGGAGGAAACCCTTTCTGATGAGGAGGTTTGCACTTCCTTATCAGATGAGGAGGTCCAATTCAACATCGGGGACCTCGAGCTTTCATACTTCCTTCACTATGACTCATATGATACCGACAGTGATCTATGCTTGGATCCTGCTGGGAGGGATTTTGGTACCCACTCCCCCAATTTTTGATTATTTATGTCTTTCTTCTCATTTATTTCCTAACCCTTTTTCAATATCTGAGCCTGTGCAAGAGGATTTGTCACAGGTACTACAGGAGGACTTGGAGCTCTGTGTGCCAGCCAATGATGTGAGTATCTTCATATGTGAGGAGATATACCCCCCCACCCCCTCCATAGTGGATGCTCCATTCATTGTTTCCTCCCCCTGTTTCCTCCCTGATGATGACACCTTGCTAGGCAAGGATCTTTTTGGTGAGATGAGTGGGGATCTCTCCTCCTCCTCTTACATTATCTTCCCCCTACCTGTGCGGAGCAGGTATTACTATTTATGTAGAGGGATTACTGTTCTGTCGCCATTTCGGTACCCGCTACCGACGTGGATATTAGAACAGTTGCCTGTTCATTTCCTTTTTCATAGTCCCATAAGCTAGAACTTTTAAAATTTAGAATAAGTCGTGCTGGGAGGACAATAACCATAGTAATTATCTTACTTATGCTTGCATTGTTATTTTTCTAAGTTTAGTTTAAGTATTTTATTTCATATTTGTTAGTATATTTTGTTTTGTCGGTGCTAATCCCAGTGCAGGATCACGGTGAAGTCGCGGATATTATTTTGCTAAACTGAGGCCGAGAGCAAAATTCAGATTCGAATTTGGTAACTTCTGGTATGCCCCATTCTCGGGCATTGGGTAACGCGTTCCTATCCCTTTCTTTTTCCTGCATTCCTCATTTTCATTCTTATATATATGCATTGAGGGCAATGCATCATTTAAGTCTGGGGGATAGAATAGGTTATTCGATTGCTCGAGCACACACCATTTTGCATTCCAGTAGTGCTTATTTTTCAATTTTGCTCCATTTTTTGAAAAATTTCAATTTATTTCACCCATTTATATACTGCTGCACCCACATGTTTCATAGATGAACAATTGTTCAAATCGAGCTTTCTTGTTCCTTTTTATAGGTGTTAGATTAGTTTAAACTACGGTTAGTATGTGATTATGGGAGTATACAATGACTCATGCAGTGTTCTATTTTTGTATACATGTTTGTGGTAGGAATTCTTCATAGGATTAGTTCCTTTATATGCTTCTTATTTATACTTCTCTTTCATTATATCTAGGATTATATCCAATTTTAGGTAGAATGCAATTTCATCCATAGATTAGTGTAGAATCGTTTATAGCAAGCCACTAGTTGGGTATTCTCTGACTTTGATGAAAGGGTATCCTTTCTCGATGTCTAGAACTTGCCCCTAGTGACTCTTGAAGCATATATGTAGGAAAATTCCATTTTTTGCAAAAATGATTTAGTCCTTTTATTGGATAGATTGAGCCTTTGCATCTATGCCTTTATTTTTCCACCATTGTATACACAATTTGGGCCTTATACCCATCCATTATTTTACCCCCACCTCTTAATCACCAATGCCAAAATGACTAACCTAATCTCACACTTAGATTTGAGCTTAAACTAAAATTCTGAATTTCTACTTGTGCTTTTAGTGAATATTTGTGATTGGGTGTATTTTTAAAGATTCATATTTGGGGTACTTTTGAAAAAGCTGAGAAGAAAAAGAAAAATGAAATAAAAAGAAAAGAAAAGAAGAAAAGAAAAATATATTTGAGTTTGGCCAATGTGGAAGTGACCCCATATGCAAAAAGCTAAGTCTGGGGGTATCAATTCCTAATTTATATCCCTGGTAGACTGAGTTTGATGCTAGCTCTCATTTTTGTTTAAGTGTTATCAAACCTCCATGTTTATCCTTGATACACCTCACCTTAAACCCAAGCCTAATATTGCATCCTAGTCTAAGTCCTATTGATTTGCATAACTGAAATTTATCAGCGCCGCGGAGAGAGTGTGACCGGGCAAGCCTATGGACATCGCGTCATTGATGGACTTCTTTAGAGTCTATCCCATAGTCTAAGGAGTAGAATGCTAAGCTCAGTGGCCACGCTATTTTCTGTTTTTACAATGTCTAGGACGATTTTGTTTTTCTTCTTTAGAAGTGGATATAGCCTTTTGATTTTTTTGTTTTGAATAGTATAGATACTTAGTATGCATAAGAACTAACTCTAGTTTTTATTCCTATTCACGTCATGAATATAAAACTTCCTTGTTTACTCTTTAGTTTCATATCCTAATTATTAGTTTTGACTCTTCTAACACCCGTGAGAGGAATAGTTTGCTCGGGACGAGCAATAGTTTAATTCTGGGGGTGTGATGAGTCTGATTTATATAGGGTTTTTCGGACTTATCTGGGCCTGTTTTCTCACTAGTGCACTACACTTTTAGTGGTAAAATGCTCATATTTGTCTTGGTTAGAATTGTACACTTAGTGCACTGTTATCGCCCATCGGGGTGTGCAATTGCACATTTTGTGCTGGGGGTGTGCCTTCGGGGGATCCCCATGCCTGTACTTGCTTTTATTATAAATGTTTTTTGTGTTTCCTATGTGGTAAGAGATTGGGTTTTGAATGTGTGCAGGTGGATTGTGCCCATGAGCTGAGCATTGCAGTCTGGGTAAATCGCACGACTGTGCGATTATTGTTAACGCACGATCGAGGCGATCATGCAATTTATTCAGAACTCCATGTGAAGATGTTCATTGTGCATTTTCCTTAATGCACGATTGAGTCCAATCGTGGTGAAGGTAAACGCACGACCTACCTGAATGCAGTCAAAAACCAGCGGCCTGTCCTGCCCCGTGCATTTTTGGTCGCACACGAGCATGCCGCTCGTGCGTGAACAAAAACACACGTCCTTCCTGTAGCTCCAGGCGCTGTTCATCTCGTTAAATCACACGATCCAAATGCATGGTCGTGCGTTTTGATCGTGCGCGCTCAAAATCTGCTCGGCCTATAAATACGTTGTTCTGCGGATTTTTTGGGGGACTCCTCATTTTTAGGTCTTTTTGAGCATCATTTTCTGCAGTATTTTGCTCCAAGGCTCCTCCCCATCATCCAAGCTTCAAAGATCAAGATTTCCTCCAAGGATTCAAGCTATAGTGAAGGTTCGCTTGTGGATTTCGACGTGATCGCTGCAATACCACCTAGAAGATGGGCGAGAGGTAGTGACAACTTCATTGAACCCGGACGACAGCCAAAGATCATGCTTGGAGCCTTGCTATCTCCTTCACATCCGAGGAAAAGACTCGGGCAGCATTCGTATCCTGGTGTCTATTTTCATATAGATTGAGTACTTTGAGATTATCTTCATATTTGATGTTGGGAGAGTTTTGTTGAACATAGCATACACTTATATTGCCATATTTGTGTTTGCTCTTCATTGTACATTGTTATTGTTATGTTCATGAGCGTGTGTGTTGGGTTTTTCTAGAACCATACATCAAATGTAGGCGCAGCGGAAATGAAGAGAAACAACCCAAAAGATTCGGATCGACCATGAATATTGAATCAAGAAGTAAATCAAAATGCTAGGTTTGAAATTACCTTGGCGGGATTGGTTCAAATCCAACCTAGATGCTCCAAGAAGAAGATTGCCTTCGTCGGCTTTGCAAGAGTTCTCACGTAGAATAATGTCTACGTCTCTACAGCAGTCCACACGAGCCGGGAGAAGAAGACTACACCTTGCGCTTCCACGGATTGCTAGATCCGCTTCAGGAAGAACAACACCGGCGACAATCGTCGGAGAGGAAGTCGGCGGAGGCGATTCAGACGGAACTCCTTCCGTCTAGGGTTCGAGCGGAACTCCTTCCGTCGGCTTCTATTCGTAAGTTATGAGAACCCTAAAAGAAGTTATATTTATACCCAAAGGATAAACATACTTCTAGAAGAATCGTTATCCGCAGACCACACAGCAGAATAGGGGCTTCTGTTACAATTCGTCGAGATTCCACGGAACAATCCGACGAATCCCGACGAATCCGACGAATCATATCAGACGGCAATATTTGCCGAGTTAATGATCTCTGTGACAATTCGTCGAGATTCCACGGAACAATCCGACGAATCCCGACGAATCCGACAAATCATGTCAGACGGCAACATTTGTCGAGTTAAGGATCTCTGTAACAATTCGTCGGGATTCCACGGAACAATCCGACGAATCCGACAAATTCTATCCGTGTAAACCCGACGAATTCAGACAGCAACATTTGCTGGACTTCCCCCATTCTATATGGTGATTGGTAACCTTTACCAACATAGTTAATCTTCCAACTTCTCCACATGCTCTTATGTGCGACCCTGCAGGCTCATATCGCGTTGGTAGTGACATTACATGTTTGACCACTTCTAGATCACAATGGTAACTCCAATAGTCTCCCACTTGATCTTGAAAGTATCAAACAAAAACCTCACAAACAATGAGCGGCATCTAGCAATGCATCATTGCTCCCCAAGCAATAAGAGTTCATAACTCATAAGCCTTTATGACCAATGTTCCAGCGTTGTCTTTGTCCCTTTGTCCCTTACATCCGGAAAGAACTAGAGGCATGGACCGTGTCACCCTCATAATAGCTCAATCCAAGTTTCTTGATCTAGAACGGACTTCCAGAGAATGGTGAGCTCAATATCACATATTGACTCTACCAAGCATGGCCATGCATTTCTCAGTCCAATTCCACCAAGGGGCCCATGGATGCAACTCCTGTTATATAGGAGGACAAATCCCATATCTGCTCACACCCAAACACCCAAATGATTCGTAACGTACCCAACAACCACCCTTATCATCAACCTTCTTCAAGGAAGACTTTAGATGACATCACAGCACGCTCTTCCTCACTCGATGAATGTTGTGACTTCAAGTCAAAGGACCACAACACCATTGTCAAATGAGACCTACTTGTGACACTTTTAAGTAACAATCCACAAAGTAGTCTCAGGTTGGGTCTGTCCAGTACAACTTGTTCACTAACAAGTACCCACGTGATGACTTGATATCACAATATCATGACCTGTGAGAACCGGTCATCAGTCAACACACATGCTAGTCTTAATGTATCATCATCACCCTTAGCTTCTACGATGATACCTCGACCAGGGACCTTTTAAGAATGAAGCTTCGAAATCATAGGCTCTCACATTCAAGTCACGTACTTGATGTCCTATGGAAGCGAACATTCTAAGGGTATTTATCACGAATTTTATTCTATCATATAGAAACAGTATATCGTAATAAAAGAACTTGCCATTAATTGTAAAAGGAAATAATTGGTACACTATTCATCATATGAATAATAAACAGCCAACAGAATATATATATTTTACATGCAACCCACAAGACTCCCACTAGAGATGATCACTCAGGTATCGTATACCCATTGATCTAGTATGACCATCATGCTTTCTCTGTGCGAGAGGCTTTGTCAGTGGATCTGCAATATTCTCCTCAGTCGGCACTCTGCAAATGTTCACATCTCCTCGTTCGACAATCTCACGAATAAGATGGAACCGCCGAAGTATGTGCTTGGAGCGCTGATGGGATCTAGGTTCCTTAGATTATGCAATTGCACCATTGTTATCACAGTAGAGAACTACGGGACCAACAATGCTAGGAACTACATCTAGCTCGCCGATGAATTTCCTAATCCATACAGCCTCCTTCGCTGCGTTTGCCGCAGCGATATACTCGGCCTCAGTTGTAGAATCAGCAACTGTCTCTTGCTTGGAACTCTTCCAGCTCACAGCTCCTCCATTCAGGCAAAACACAAACCCTGACTGAGACTTCGAATCATCCCTATCAGTTTGGAAGTTGGCATCCGTGTAACCACTTACAACGAGCTCTTCCCCTCCACCATACACCAAGAATACATCCTTAGTCCTTCTCAAGTACTTCAGGATATTCTTTACGGCTATCCAGTGACATTCACCGGGATCAGACTGATACCTGCTAGTCATGCTCAAAGCAAAAGAGACATCGGGTCGAGTACATAACATTGCATACATGATTGACCCAATTGCCGAAGCATATGGAATCAACTTCATGCGGTCCTTATCTTCACAAGATTTTGGACACTAGTCCTTAGAGAGATTCACACCATGAGACATGGGCAAAAATCCTTTCTTGGACTCAAGCATGTTGAACCGCTTCAACACCTTCTCAATGTACATACTCTGGGTCAAACCCAGCAACTTCTTCGATCTATATCTATAGATCTTAATACCGAGTATGTAAGTCGCTTCACCCAAGTCCTTCATAGAAAAGTTGTTCCCTAGGTTGTTCTTAACAACTTTCAGGGTAGGTATGTCATTCCCGATCAACAGTATGTCATCTACATACAATATCAGGAAGACAACAATGCTCCCACTGATTCGCTTGTAAACACATGGTTCATCTTCATTCTTGACAAAACCAAACTCTTTGATCTTCTCATCAAAATGAATATTCCAACTTCTAGAGGCCTGTTTCAATCCATAGATGGACCTATTCAGCTTGCATATTTTAGTGGCTTCATTTGGGGATACAAAACCCTCGGGTTGTGTCATGTACACTTCCTCAAGGAGGTTTCCATTTAGGAAAGCCGTTTTGACATCCATCTGCCAGATCTCGTAGTCATAATACGCAGCAATAGCAAGCAATATCCTAATGGACTTTACCATGGCAACAGGGGAAAAGGTCTCATCATAGTCAACACCATGAATTTGCTTGAAACCCTTAGCCACCAATCGCCCTTTGAATGTCTGTACATTCCCATCCATGTCGGTCTTCTTCTTGAAGACCCACTTGCACCCTATGGGTCGTACCCCTTCAGGTGGTTCCACCAAGTTCCAAACTTGGTTTGTATACATGGAGTCCATTTCGGATTTCATAGCCTCAAGCCATTTGTCGGAGTCCGGTCCATTCATAGCCTCTTGGTAGGTCGCTGGTTCATCATCATGATCCATAAGCAACACATTACCTATTTGAGACACGAGAAATCCATATCTCTCAGGCTCAAATCTTGGTCTACCAGATCTATGTAGGACTTGTGTCTCTTGAGCAGGTTCTCTAGCTACAACATCTTGTAGTCCTGGCTCAGATTCCAATTCTGGTTCATTCACTACTTGTGGTTCTTGAACTTCTTCAAGTTCTACCTTTTGCGTCTTTCTTGACAAGAACTCTTTCTCCAAGAAGACACCCGTCCTTGCGACAAACACTTTGCCCTCAGACGGTAGGTAAAAGTAATATCCTTTCGTTTCCTTAGGATATCCCACCAGATAACACTTATCTGATTTGGGTTCCAGCTTGTCAGGCATTTGACGTCGTACGTATGCCTCACAGCCCCAAATTTTAATGAATGACATACTAGGACGCTTCTCAGTCCATATCTCATATGGTGTCTTTAGAACCGTTTTCGTCGGAGCGCGATTCAGTGTCATTGCAGCAGTCTCCAAAGCAAAACCCCAAAAGGAAACAGGCAAGTCTGCATGACTCATCATCGACCGTACCATGTCTAACAGAGTACGATTTCTCCTCTCAGACACACCATTATGCTGCGGTGTCCTAGGTGGAGTGAGCTGTGATACAATACCACACTCTTTCAGATGATCACGGAACTCATGACTCAGGTATTCGCCACCTCGATCAGATCGGAGTGCTTTAACCTTTTTACCCAATTGGTTCTCCACTTCATTCTTAAACTCTTTGAACTTTTCAAAAGTTTCGGATTTGCACTTCATAAGATACACGTATCCGTATCTACTGAAATCATCAGTAAATGTAACGAAGTAGAAATACCCACCTCTAGCCATAGAACTCATGGGTCCGCATACATCACTATGTACAACACCCAAGAGATCCTCAGCCCTCTCAGTATAACCAGTGAAAGGGGCTTTAGTCATCTTGCCTAACAAATAAGACTCGCATCGCTCAAATGATTCATAATCAAATGAGTCCAATAGTCCATCTTTATGGAGCTTGGATATGCGCTTCTCATTTATATGGCCCAAACGACAATGCCAGAGATATGTAGGATTTGAGTCATTTGTTCTTAGTCTTTTATTATTATCTACATTATAGATTGGATGGTCCAGGTTCAAAACATAAAGACCATTAAACAATTGAGCCACAGCATAACAAACATCAATCTTAAATATAGAACAACAATTGTTCTTAATTATAAAAGAAAATCCAATCATGTCTAAGCATGAAATGGATATAATGTTTCTAGTTATAGCCGGAACATAATAACAATTATTAAGTTCTATTACAAGCCCACTGGGCAAAGAAAGACGGTAAACCCCTACGGCTACAGCAGCAACTCTTGCTCCATTGCCGACGCGCAGGTCCACCTCTCCTTTACTCAGCAATCTCCTCCTTCCTAGTTCCTGCACATTTGTACAAATGTGAGAACCACATCCGGTATCCAATACCCAAGATGAAGGAGCAGAAAGGTTTATCTCTATAACGTAAATATTCGAAGCGGAAGTCATACCTCCCTTCATTTTCCGCAGACCGTCAATGTACGAAGGACAATTCCTCCTCCAATGACCAGCCTTGCCACAGTGGTGGCATTTCCCTTCCTTCACGGTGCTCTTCTTTTTCAGCGCAGAAGATTTGGGCTCAAGATGTGACTTAGGTCCCACCTTCGTCTTCTTGAAGCCCTTGGCCTTACCCTTGCCTTTATGTACCATCAATATGGGACTAGCAGGCTTGGCCTTCTTCATGTTTATCTCGGCAGTTCGCAACATGCCTAGGAGCTCGGGCAGTGTCTTGTCTATTTCATTCATGTTGTAGTTCAAGACGAACTGCTCATAACTATCCGGCAACGATTGCAGGATAAGATCTGTGGCCAACTCTTGACCCAGAGGAAAACCCAGTCTCTCCAGGTTCTCTATATGCCCAATCATCTTGAGTACGTGAGTACCAACTGAGTCTCGAGCTCCCATTTTGCACTGAAATAAGGCCTTCGTGACATCGAACCTCTCTTGACGAGCTTGTCCTTGAAACATTTTCTTTAGGTGCTCGTCAATCTCCTTGCACCCCATGTTCTCGTGTTGCTTCTGAAGCTCAGAGTTCATGGTGGCAAGCATAAGGCACTCGACGTCTAAGGCGTCATCGGTATACTTTTTATAAGCCTCCTTATCAACACGGGACGAGTTCCCGGTCGGCACCTCGGGGGCTTCTTCTTCCAAGACGTAGAGCTTTCGCTCTTGCCTGAGAACAATTCTCAGGTTCCTATACCAGTCCATATAGTTCATCCCACTAAGCTTGTCCTTCTCAAGGATAGCTCTCAGGGACAAGGTGGAATGTGAACCACTTGCCATGGAATTCTATAAGAATTCATGCAGAATTTAATAAGTACCTTAATTTCAAAATACAATTTATTTTAATTTGGACTTCAATTAAATACTCCCACTATTTTATTCAAATTGATAGCCCTCACTATCAATTCGGAGAATCCATGCGAGCTACTCTCTTAGTGGACAAGATCCGTATTTCACCAACACCACGAGTCCGCTTTGGCGTTCCTCTCATAATGCGGTTATTTAGGTAGGCAATGCTTGCCAATTGCATCCTCATGCAACTCTTGTATGGCTGGTGAATAACTCCTTATTCGCATCCATCATATGGTGCATGTCAACCCTATGCCTCTAGGCACTCAACCTTTGAGGTCACCTAGTTAAGTTAGACCCGATGTCGACAGTGGGATATCACACTTATCCGCTCGCACCCTTACCAAGATAGATTAATGCACCTTGCTTTGGCAAGCCCACACTTCATCGATCGAGGCAGGAAGAGTGTCATCCATCGGTAGGCATCCGAACACTTAATATTTTATGAAGGGATTTTAATTTTTAATAATAAGTTAACACTTAACCATGATCAACATTTGATCAAGTGCACATCAACAGAAAAAACAAGCTTTCTAAAATCCACATGCATCCCTTATGTGCACAACATAAGACTATCAACCTTTGATAGACGAAAGGGCTAAATCTGGACATTTAGAACTCTTCCAAATCTTCAGATTTACATGCATTGGACAAAGGCAAAGACAACTCGACTTAAAGCAATAGACAAGCTCGTCTCTCATTGTTGGATTCAAAATCCAAAACAATACAGGGTTCATTAACCACTTGAGGGACGGTTACTGCTAAGGAGACAACAATTTCTAACAATTAGAAATAACCACGAAATCCCAGACGTTCCTGGCGGGGTTCAATTTTTTTCAAAATCACCACCGATTTCCCATGGAAAAATCATCAACTTTTGATGTTCCAGGAAGAAATCTTGACATTTAGAACGCTTCTAAATACCTAGATTTGCACGTACTGGAATAACCAAACTTCTGAAACAACATTCATGACCAGAACCTATCTCTGATACCACTGTTGGGTTTTTCTAGAACCATACATCAAATGTAGGCGCAGCGGAAATGAAGAGAAACAACCCAAAAGATTCGGATCGACCATGAATATTGAATCAAGAAGTAAATCAAAATGCTAGGTTTGAAATTACCTTGGCGGGATTGGATCAAATCCAACCTAGATGCTCCAAGAAGAAGATTGCCTTCATCGGCTTTGCAAGAGTTCTCACGTAGAATAATGTCTACGTCTCTACAGCATCCACACGAGCCGGGAGAAGAAGACTACACCTTGCGCTTCCACGGATTGCTAGATCCGCTTCAGGAAGAACAACACCGGCGACAATCGTCGGAGAGGAAGTCGGCGGAGGCGATTCAGACGGAACTCCTTCCGTCTAGGGTTCGAGCGGAACTCCTTCCGTCGGCTTCTATTCGTAAGTTATGAGAACCCTAAAAGAAGTTATATTTATACCCAAAGGATAAACATACTTCTAGAAGAATCGTTATCCGCAGACTACACAGCAGAATAGGGGCTTCTGTTACAATTCGTCGAGATTCCACGGAACAATCCGACGAATCCCGACGAATCCGACGAATCATATCAGACGGCAACATTTGCCGAGTTAATGATCTCTGTGACAATTCGTCAAGATTCCACGGAACAATCCGACGAATCCCAACGAATCCGACGAATCATGTCAGACGGCAACATTTGCCGAGTTAAGGATCTTTGTAATAATTCGTCGGGATTCCACGGAACAATCCGACGAATCCGACGAATCCGACGAATTCTATCCGTGTAAACCCGACGAATTCAGACAGCAACATTTGTTGGACTTCCCCCATTCTATATGGTGATTGGTAACCTTTACCAACATTGTCAATCTTCCAACTTCTCCACATGCTCTTATGTGCGACCCTGCAGGCTCATATCGCGTTGGCAGTGACATTACATGTTTGACCACTTCTAGATCACAATGGTAACTCCAACACTGTGGTGGTGAATGTGAGTGAGTGGTTGACCGTTGCTTTTGCACGGTGCAATGTGCGAAGTGGAGGAAGGTGACCCGCGGAGGTGCGAAGCGGAGGAAGGCGATCCGCGGAGGAGCGAAGCGGTGCCGGCAACCCGCATAGTTAGTTTAGCTAACTTTTCTTGCAAATTAGCTTTAGTATCAAATCAACCCCCCCCCCCCCCGACATAAAACCCCGACATAAAAGGACTTCAATCTCAAGTCCTTCCTCAATAGATAACTCCACCTTACTATGTTCCTTTGAGATTCGATATTTGGGGATTCACTCCCATATTTTATATTACTTGAACGATCGGTCACTGCCGTTCGGACGGCATCTTTGCACCCGCCTATAGCGGTGTTGCGGATTTGCGCGTCAGAAGGCTAAGTTGCCTTGAATGTGGATTGTGACTTGATTGAAATTTGAAAATCATTTATATATATATATATTGATGTTTTGATATTTCAATTAATATGGTTTACTTCTTTATGTCATGTCGTGATTACATCTATACTTTTTTTTATTATCTGTGCAATTCACCTAAGTAGATAGGGTTCTGACTTCTTCAAATAGGGGGAGATTGTTGGGTATTGTAGACACAATAACCTTGATTTGAAGAAGTGTCCAATGAACTAAGATGAATTGATTTTGTATTTGATGAAGTTTCTTAATTTTGTGTTTGCATGACTCTAATTGCTAAGTACAAACCAATGTCAGGTTTCAATGAGTCATAAACACAGGCCTATACAATGTAATCCCTCATTGTGTAGACCAAGGTGTTAACTCATGTGAAATCTCTCTATTGGGATGTACTTCATGTTCAAACACTTTGGAGAAGTCAAGGTGAAGCAGGTGCTGAATTCAGAAGTTGAAGAAAATAGCCTAAGTCTTTTTCGTCGAGTGGTCTCGAAGAATCTAAGTTAATTCATCGAGACAACTCGTGAAAGACTTGTTATTCGTCGAATCTACTCGAGAAAGTATCAGAAAATTCATTAAGTACTTTTCGTCGAGTAAAAGATAGTTCACACGAGAACACTCGACGAATTCGTCGAGTGGTCTCGTGAACACTCGACGAATTCGTCGGATGTTCTCATGAAATCCTCGAGTGGACTTAGCTTTTTTCCTTCCTGTCTCAGCCCTTAATTTCTAAGTCTAATTCGTCGAGTAATAACATTAATTCGTCAAGTAATTGTGTATTCGGCGAGTACATTCGACGAACCCAGGCAGAGCGCGTTTTCTTCTATTTTGACACATTATCCTTTTTGGGTTTTTCGGCCATGTACAGTACACGTGGAACTATCTCCTTAAGTTAAGTTTATAGCCGTTTGAAGGAGATCTATAAATACTTAAGAGATGTTTTCGTCTAACCCTAGTCGTGCAATTTGAAAGAAATACTTTGTAATTTCCGTCGGCTTTTCTCTCGTTCTCGAAAAAGACGATCTCTAGCTGCCGACAAGTTCTGTGCTCGATTCTTCTGCAAGTCTCGATTCTACAAGATCTCATTGCTTAGATTGATTCAAGTTTTCTCTAGATCTTGTTGGGTCGATAAGTATTCAGATCGAAATTTTCAAGACAGGATTTCTTCTCCCTCTTTTAAGTTCAGGATTTCATCTATTTCAAGTAAGAAGAAGACCTATTATTTCAGATTTGAAGAAGTAGAATCTCCTTGAGATTCTTAAGGTTTGGATTTTCAATCCAAAGTTCTTGTAATATCTTATACACTTTATTGTAGGAAGTTTTATCTGTCGAGTCTTTGTAAATCCTATTTTAGAGGATCAAGTTTGTAGGAGAAGGTGTTCTCCGAGTTTGTATGAGTTTTACTATTAGTTGTAAGATTATTCTTAATCTGAGATTAGTGAAGTAGCTTAGTCTAGCCGGACATGCTAGATAGGTGAGGCGGAAAAGTGGACGTACCCATTCTGTGGAACCACTATAAATCTTTGTGTTTGTGTGTGTTTTGTTTTCTATGCGCTTTTATTTATAGATTTTAATTCCGCATAAAAAGCCATAGAATTCACTTATTCACCCCCCCCCCCCCCCTCTAGGTGATTTAGGTAGCAACTATGTACTTTCATTACGCTTAGGGAGCGTAACCATGTTAGCAGCAGAGTTCTGCTTGCTAACTGTCTCCATAGCATGCCTAGTCTGGTTCTCATCCTCAATGTAGATGAAGCGCTTGAGGTCTTTCAGACTGACCTGCATTTTCTTCCGATACATCTTCATCTTAAAGGAATACCATGCGGATGGCAGCTTGAAAATAATAGCTCCGGCAATGAACCCATCTGGCGGAGGGATGTTCTCACTGTTCAACTTGTTAACGAGATTCTCAAAATCAGCAACTTGTGGTAGAATCTCCCTGTCTTCAGTGAAGCTGAAGGGCATGAACTTGTCCACCAGGTGCGTCTTGGACATGTTCTCTTCCTCCCTGAACTGCTCCTCCAGAGCGTCCCAGATCTCCTGAAAGTATCTAGTTGCGACCTAAATCACCTAGAGGGGGGTGAATAGGTGGTTTCTATGTCTTTTTGCGGAATTAAAAATATAAGAAATAAAGTGCACAGAAAACCAAAGAGCACAGTACACACAAGGATTTATAGTGGTTCCCAGTACTTGGGTAGTCCACTTTGCACCTCACCTATCTAGCACGACCGGCTAGACTAGGCTACTTCACTATCTCAGATTATCAATAATCCTATAACTCGGATTCAAACTCCTACAATCTCGGAGAACAAACTCTCCTACAAAAACTCGGAGCAAAACAACTCCTACAAAAACTCGGAGCAAAACAACTCCTACAAAAACTCAGAGCAAAACAACTCCTACAAAAATATAAAAGGGGGTATTACAAAATTCTTGGATTAACAAATCCAATTTCTAAGATTTTCCAAGAAATTCTTTTTCTTCTTCAGATCTGATAAAATAGATCTTCTTCTTCTTCTTTGAGTATAGAAATCCTGAATGAAATTGAGGAAGAAGAAAACTCCTTTTCTTTTTCTTGAAACTCTTGATCTGAGAACTTATCTACTCAACAAGATTGGGAGTAGAGATGATGCAATCCAAGAGCAGTGATCTTGTTGAATAGAGACTTGATGAAGAGTTGAGCATACAAACTGTCGGCCACCAGAGATCTGAACTTTTGAGTGAGTGAGAGAAGATGATGGCTGAAATTCGAAAATTCTTCTTTTTGATTTGCAATTCACGATTAGTTCTATTCAGGAAAAATAGAACAGAATATATATATCTGTATCTTTCTCCAACGGCTATAAAGAATGAATAAGGAAATATATTTCTGTCAACGACTGTAATATTTAAATAAAGGAAAAATATAATCTCAAACGGCTCTCTGCAATAATTATGATTAATTCTTCAACAACAAGATTTAAGAAAGATCTCTTTCCATGGCTATCAGCAGGAATTAATGAAAATAAATCTCTAACGGCTGTCTGCAAGATTTAAGGAATAAATTCCATGAATACTTCACGCGAAGGAAGCCTATATAGAAAGCAGACAATAAGGAATCCAGCGATTTGAATTTCGAAACAGCGCTGACCAAAATTCAGAATCTGTCAAAATTTCGTCGAACGGAAATCGATCGACGAACTTCCTTCCTTTCGTCGAACGGAGATTGACGAGCGCGAACGACGAAGTAAATATATAAACAGCGGTCGACGAAGTATGTTCAGCTATCGACACACATTTACTTTGTCGAACGACGTTCGACGAATTCTTCAGCTAACAGCGCTCGACGAATTCTTCATCTAACAGCGCTCGACGAATTCTTCATCTAACAGCGCTCGACGAATTCTTCAGTTAACAGCAAACCAGAGAATCAAGAAATGTCGAACAGTGATCGACGAATTTTAGCGTTCGGCGAATTCTTGCGTTCGACGAAAATCTAAATACTTAGAAAAAAATTTCTTCCTTCTTTCTTCCAGCAATTTTCTCTTAGCAGCAACTTCTCTTGGCTCTTCCTTTGTGTCTGAATATAAAGTACACCCCAATAGAGAAATTACTCATGAATCAACACTTGGTCTTACTCAATGAAGAGTTACATTGTCTAGGACTGCATTTGATGATCCATAGTAATTTGACATTGGTTTGCACTTATCAATTTAGAACCTGCAAACACATAACTAAAGATACCATCAAATACAATTCAATTCATCTTAGTTTAAGGGATACTTCTTCAAATCAAGGTTATTGTGGTAACAATACCCAACATCTCCTTTGCAGTTTTCATCTTGTTGTGCGTCTCTGCCAGTTTATTTGAGAGGCATTTGAGGAGGTAGTCACGACAGAAATCTTCGTCGCTGACCCACTGATCCTCATCAACACCTCCTGCATAAGTCGCAAAATCGGACTGAACAGTGTAGAAGATATTCAGAAACTTCATGTCAAACTGCGTGTTCCGCTTCCATGCACTGAACTCAGAGTTGGAGAATTTTTCCAGCTTGATCATCGGAACGGGAGTATTTCCCTTCAACATTGTGTGACTCTAACAAAATCTGAACGCGTGCAGAGACGACGAGATCTTCAGATCAAATCTACAAAAACTTGCTTTGGTGGATGAGAACTTGGACTTTGCTCCTCCAGACAAACAACAAACGAGAAGCAACTAGGTGAATCGGCGGGAAGAGCGAGGAAGGGCGCGTCTCATCGATCGACGGAATGGGGAAGAGCGTGTCTCGTCGATCGGCGGGAAGAGCGGGGAAGGGCGCGTCCCGTCGATCGGCGAAATGGGGATGAGCGCGTCTCGTCGATCGACGGGAAGAGCGCGTCTAGTCGATCGGCGGGAAGAGCGCGTCTCGTCGATCGGCAGGAAGAGTGTGTCTGGAGCGAGACCTAAGCCGTCTGCTAGGGATCTGTGGAACCTTCCTGATTGATCACCGAGAACACTGAGATCGCCTTCAACTTCGTCGACCGAAGAAGAGAAGAGCCTGAGCGACGATCGAGAGAAACAGTTCCACCTGTCGCTTCGATCGAGATCGTCTTCTGTGAAGGATCGAGCGACTCTGTCCTAGCACGTCGACGACAGGGGAGCGAGTGATGAATCGATATGCACCGGGATCGCTGCTTCGAAACGAGGAGCGGCGGCAATCTCGCACAGAAGAGAACGATTCGTCGTTGTCGATCTGCAGAGAAAATGATTCGTCGTCGTCAAAAAGCACAGGAGCGGCGGCGACCTCAGCAAGACGAAAGATGATGTGAGAGCAGCGGGGTCTTCACGGGAAAGGGGGCTAGGGCACACAAAACAAAAAACTTCGAGAATGTTAATGCGCTCGAAGCATCCCGCATGGCCGTCAAGTTTGGAACGACCTCCACGTTGCCCCCAACAGAAGTATTTATAGGCGTAACCCTAAATCCCCGACGAGTTATAAGATTCCTATCGGATCCAAACAAAACCATTAAGTATCATATATCATTATATAAATATACCTCAACACCCTCTACCACCTGAACAAACCGAAATATAAATGTAAATAGAAGCATAAATGAAATAGTCGGATTAAAACCAATAACATTAACACAAACCGAAAACATTTAGACTTGTTTCAAAAAAAACTTAAATCCAATAAACCCAAAGCACCAACTCCAGGTCCAAAGCTTGCACATATTTGTGATTCATAATTTCTGCTTATGTCTCTCAACATAATTAAAAATGAGAAATCGGTATATAGAGACCAAATATAGCTTTTTATACATGCCAAACACAAAACACCATGTTGCGTCCACTAAAAAACTAACACGAGGCTCATGTGCATCCTTCAGTTAATAGGAATGTACGTCCTAATGTTGATCAAGCCAAGTTAAACAGAAACGTGAGATCTTCATAGTAATTCATTCGTATAAATTTGCATATATATATATATATATATATATATATTCATTCATATTAATTATCGGGAACTTCCCTGGGACTTTGCATAATTACAGGCTGCATCCCTCTCTTTCAAAATTACATTTACCTCCCCTCTAAGTTTCCCCAGTTTACAAAAATGCCCCTTCCATTAGAAATACGGATGGAAAATGAAAAAAATCATCCAAATTATTTTATGATATTTCAATTTTATCCTTTTACAATGATTCTAGATTAATTACAAAGGGTAAAATGTAACACACCCCTTTCAATAGAGTTATTACCAAGGGTAAAATTGAAATATTATAAAATAATTTGACATATTTTATTACTTTCCATCGATATTTCCAAAGGAAATGATCACCCCTTTCAATGTAGTTATTACAGAGGGTAAAATTGAATATCATGACATAATTTGGCAGATTTTATCTTTTTTTTCATCCATATTTCTAACGGAAGGGGCAATTTGTAAACACGAGAAACTTAGAGAGGAGGTAAATGTAATTTCGAAAGATAGAGGGGTGCAGACTGTAATTATGAAAACCCCCAGGGGAGGTCCCGGAAATCAACCTTATATATATAAATATATATATATATATATTCATCTGGCTATTTCTTCTCCAGATTCTGCATCATCCTCGTCAAAATTGATGCCCGAAATGCTCATTTGACCAATATTAACTGCAAGAATGTAATATGAGACAAAAAGATCATATTAACATGGTCCAATTCATTTAAGGAAGGTAAAATCATTTGAAGCCTACCTACAGCATCTGCTCCAACTAAATGGGGCAAGTACTTCTTAATGTGCTCTTGCGCGGCATCATCGGCCTTCAGAGTTTCGCACTCGAAAGAGATTGAAATTTTTCGCTTTCCAAGCTTTCGTTCGACCATACCGATAACGTCCTCTTCCCACCTGCAATAATGAGACTGGTCGAATTATAACAACAGCTGTCAATTTTCCCGTTAGGAGATAATTGGATGCAAATGGGAGCATGTTGTCGCACATCGGATAGGCGAGATGAATAATGTGGAAGAAATACTGTGTGGTTGGCTCTTGCTTGTGGGCTTAAGCTTTTGGTTGAATGAGTTTAATATTTGGTGCATCTTCTGCAAATTTGATCAAAACATGATTGCCGCTTCCTAAGTCCCACACCAGATATGCGAAATAAATGCTGGTCCTCATCCGTAAGTTGAATATGGATTTAACTACTAGTGAACTCTTTTAAATTCGGCTCCACATTGGTTGTAGTTCCCTAGAAAAGTGATATTATAGTGACTAAGGATCGACTGTGTTCACGTCGGATAGACCACTTATGTATCTCATTCGAATTCGATTCATTGTTGATTCCCGCATCGTAGCAGTGATCACATATGATATAGAGCACTTCATCTCATGTACAAAGCGATTATACATCAACAATAAACTTCAGCTATATCTGTTTGAAAAATACTTGGATGAGTACCAACTCATGCAATTTAAATAACGCAATGGCTATGATGATATTTTTAAATTAGCATCTTTATGCAATTTAAATAGCTCAATTCACACATAAAGGTATAAGACACGAACCCATGGGCATGTTCGACGCTCCGAAAGCGAGCAGCATCATGTCCACGGCACTCGACCACAGCCGCTTGCTCTTTCTTTGTCTGTCACAAAAAGTAACCATAAGTAAAATAAAAGGCAATATTCTCCATACTATTGAGAGTATGTTCTTTTTGGCACCAGATTATTCTCTTCAATTTTGTGCCTGAAACTTAAGCAAGGGTGGCCCTTTTGGTCCTACAAACGCCAATGGAACTGGCTCATGTGTAGCACCCAAAATGTCACACTTACGTCCTAAACTGAGCTGTTTTGGTTGGCTTTTGTTGATTACCATAGCGGAAGGACCAACAAGATCACCATAAGTTCAGAGGCCAAAGTGGTGAGAAATAAATGACTGGTGACAGAGAACACATCCGCGCAATAGTCCGGCGATGAAGAGTGGAATTGTGAAAAAATGTTTACAACAAAATCCATGATTGAGAGCTTGATCAAGCGATAGTCTTCACCTCTGCTGCACTCCCTCTCACAGCATACTTCTAACAGAGGAAGAGTTTGTTTGATGTCAGAGATGTACTTTTTCATTGGATAGGTTAAGGCGAAACTGATGGATCGCAAACTGCTAACAGAAAATGCCACCAAAGTTCCAGATGCAAATATATGAAGGCAATATACCTTGAGAAGAGAGACCATTTAGAAACAAAAAAAAACTGTGAGTGTTGGTTGTCTACTTTATTATTTTTTTCTGTGCATTAATTTTGCTTTCACTTCAAATATAGACATACTTGGATGTGTATTTCTGTAATCTTTCAAAAGCATAAATATAAACATTTGGTAGAAACATGAAATCGAGGTACCCATTCTATAATAAATTTGAACCTTCCCACTATTTTTTTCCTTAGTGGGCCTAGGAATTGCAACGGCTTCTTTATCTCTTTATGCCCAAATAAATAAGATTGTTGTCAGGATCGAGATCCTAGGTGGGATCGTTTTGGGGGTTGGATCGGATTGGTTCGTAGGATCGGATCGAGGGTTGTAAGATCCTACTACATTCATAATGTAAGACTTAAAATATGAAATTGAATTTGGTATCATCCAATTATACAAAAAAACAATACAAAAAACTATAAAATTAATCATTTTTATATGTTGAATGTGGAAATTTGATCAAACACTAAGAAAATGGAAATTAATCGTTTGTGTATAGCATCATTCTTAATGATTTGTATCATCCAGTTCCTTACACAAGAATTAGAGTTCTACCTTTCTGGAAGATATAAATTAAGAATGATGCTACCAGTTGCCCATTAGGAAGATATAAAATCAAAGCAATGGAAAACTGATGCTACCAGTTGCCCATTAATTTAATTCTATACTCCATTTATAGCATCATTCTTAATGAGTTAACTAAAACAAACTGTGCTACCTTACTTGAAGTCTGGAGCAACCCAACTGTGTTCTGAAAAATCAAGCATGCCTTATCAAGCACGCAAAGGCAGACAGGAGCAGACAGCCCAACTGGCACACACGACTGTGCTCTGGAAGAAATATAATCAAAGCAATGGAAAATCAAAGAAACCCTGAATAGGAGCAGACAGGAGCAATGGCGCACACGAGGTCTAACTGAGGAGTGCGGGCTTACTTAGTTACTAACTTCCGTAGAGGCGCACACAGAGGCGCAGGGATCGGGAGGTCTTCCGCAGTCAACACCGAGCGCCGACACCGATTTCTGGCCTGCACCGAGCGCCAACCGCCTCTTCAGTCTACAGTACACGCCGCCGATCTTAGGGAAGGAGCAGTCGGCCGAAAGAGGAGAGTGTGGGATCGGGATTAGAAAAAATAGCGAATAGGGTTTGGTCGTACATTTTAAATGACGAAATAGTTAAATCGGGATCGATAGAATCGCGCAGGGATCGCGACTCTACCGATCCGACATGTTGGATCTCGCGATCCCACATGAGCAGGAGCCTAAACCGATCCTTCATACGACCCGGATCGGTTTTCCGGATCCGGATCGTAGGATCGTGCGATCCTACGATACTGATCGCGATCCTGACAACCTTGGTCTAAATATGATAACACTGGTTCAGAACAATGCATAGTCGTGTGCAAATTGGCTAGTCCTAAAAGTGGGTGGTAGTGGGGCTAAATCTAGCGGCACTCGTGCAGTGTGACCATGAACAACCTCATTGGGAGATAAACCCGTAGATCTATTCTTCGAATTATTATAGGCCAATTGGGCGTGTGGAAGAATTAGATCCCAATTTCCCTGGTGATCTCCTACCAAACATCGCAATAATTTCCTAAACTCCTATTAACAACCTCAGTTTGACCGCCAGTCTGCGGATGATAGGCGGTCAAAAATAGAAGTTTAGTACCTAATAGTCTTCAGAGCGACTTCCAAAAATAACTGGTGAACTTGACATCTCGATCGGTAACGATAGTCTTAGGTATCCATCGGTGCGCGACAACCTCCTTATAATAAATTCTGGCAATATGAGAGGCGTCGTCGGTTTTGTTGCAGGGAATGAAATAAGCCATTTTAGAAAACCGATCGACCACTACAAGTATGGAATCATGTTTCTCTTTGTCTAATTATCTAGATTTTATTTCCATGCACCAAAATATTTTGAATAGCATTCTTTAACAGCTTTAACACAAAATATATTGGAAGGTTCGTTTTTCATAAGAAAGAAACTCTTTGATTCAATTTTTGTTGCTAGCGTCGAGCGGTAGTTTCTACCGCCGACGGTAGCGAAAAAGATTGATATCCTATCTCTTTTAAAAGTATTCTTCAATATAATCTTTTCTGAGATATTAAAATCTATTCTTCTATAAAATATTTCGAAACTTCTTTTATTAACAACCATAGTTCTATTAAATATTAAATTTCATACAACCCTTATTCACTCCCCTCTAAGGGTGCTTACAGATCCAACAAGTGGTATCAGAGTTAGGTTATTCCAAAACGGTCTAACAACCTGGAATGATGACGCTTCATGATCTCGCATCCACTAGAGGGGATAATTTTTATATAAATGAAAAATCATTATCACCACCTTTATCTGAAGGAAAAAATTATAAATGGTGGAAAATTCTAATGGAAATTTTTCTAAAATCCTTAGATATTGAAGTTTGGAATATTACTTTTAAAATGCCCCCAAGTACTCTAAATAAAACTGAAATCTTTTAAATGTCAAATCTATGAATAGTCTATATTGTGCACTTGATCAAAATATTTTCAAACTTATTTATACGCTTCCTACTGCTTATGATGTTTGGAAATTTCTTGAGAATTCTTATAGTCTTCCTTCTACAGATGATGAACCCGAGCAAGTTCTTATGGATCCTAGAGAAGAAACTTATGAAGACTTGTGTTTGGAAGAAGACAACACATCAAGGGGAAGGGAAGATGGAAACTCATCCAAAAGCATTGTAGGAAATCAAAATCCTTTTTTGTTTGTAATTCTATTTCAATATTACACTTGCTATAAATTGCTAAACGGAAAATTAAGAAATTGAAAAATGTTAATTGCAATTTACGTTTAGAAAATAAAATTTTAAAAGAAAAAGTTAATGTAGAATCAATATTTGATGTGTCTAGTTCGCCACCTTGTTCTTTAGTTGAAAATGTTACACCTTGCTTTGATTGCAATATTTTTAAAGAAAAACTCAAGGTATTTGAAAAAGAGCTATCTATTACAAAAGAGCATAGCAAAAAATTAATAAATGAAAACAATGCTCTATTGGATAAACTAGAATCATTAAAATTGTTTGTACAAAAATTTTCAAGCAATAAAAAATCTTTTATTTCTAGTTTATCTTCCAAAGTGTGTAAGACATCTACATGTTTCAAACTTCATAAAACATTTACCTAGTAGAATACTTAATCATGGAAACATGTTAGAGTTCTAATAATGGGAGTGAAAAACACAATATATTTGTAAATCAAAATCCTAATCACTATCATTTGCAAAATCTTTTTTCTCGCAACATAAATTTAAATGTTCACAAATTTCCTAAAAGTACTTTTTTGAAAATTATTATGGAAAGTTGAAATATAAGAATATGAAACCAAAGTATGAATAGAGGCCCAAAATTAAAGATGAAACATTAACTCTACTTGAATGATCTCATTCAAACTCGTCTCCTCATAAGCCATCACGTTATATTTGGGTACCCAAAGAAACCGTCACACTTGGTTCCCTTTGGATACATAAATCTCTTATCCATTAGTATCCAAAATTGGCATGAAGTAGAAACAAATTAAAAATGAAATACCAATACTCTACTTCATGATATGCTTTATTTCTTTTTTTGTTTTTTGTTTGATTTTGTATTTTTTCTTGAGCCAACATGCTATGGTTACTTTATATAGCTTGTGATATGACTTTCTCACATTAAGCCTAAATTCTTTAATAAATCAAACCAAATGAAATTGAATAAAAAGTCATATCATTTTCAAGTGGCTCTATTCCTTAGTTTCTATGCGTTCTAAATCCATTATCTATAAAAGTCTTATATTATCATTATAAATTGAATACTAAATTTGTTATATGATATTATCAAGACTAATAAAATAGTTGTCAAAAATGTACTTAAATGAGTATTAGGAGTCTTAGGCTTAAATACAAAGGGCGCAAGTTTTTGCTCATTTTATTTAATATCTTTGTGTCATTTGATAGCTCCTATCATGTTTAATCATAAGTCATGAAAAATCGGAATCGAAAAATGCAAAAATCATTGCAAATAACCATTAACATCTCACAATTAATCTTTCACTATAAATAATTAAAATAAATATGAATAATTTATCATACGATGAAGTAAAAGATAATTTATTTATTTTATGTTTAAATCATCATAAGAAATAATGATCTTATAAAAATTCTCATAATAAATACAATTGGAATAGTTCCATTGTTTTCATAACTTGCTCTACGTATGAATTATGTCTTGTGTTTGCATGTATCTCTTTCTTGTCTAAACCTTAGAATCAACATCATACTTATTGAAAATGACTCACAAAGCTTAACCACGTCACTCTAGGTATATGAACATTTAGATTGAAACTACACGTTGAATACATGCAAATCAATTATATATTTATTCTTTACATAACATTACACCTTGTTACCATAACTCGTCATTCTAGCATCATCTCTTACTATAAGTATAAATCAATGTTTATGCTAGTTATATCATGTCATGTTATGTTAAAGAAAAAATAGAATAATAAACTAACCTCATTTTGAAAATCATGAAAATTATTTTGGCTTTAAATCAACTAACCTCATTTCAAAAATTCCTAAAAATAAACCCATAATCTATAAACTGGTATTTTTGATCTAAACACTTAGAATATTCATGATCATTCACCCACATTATGTGTCTCACAATAGCGAGGACGTAGGATTGTGTGCATTAGAGGTCTAACCTCTAAGTCATGTCTTGTCCTTAACCGGGGAAGGGTTCCAGCGAGGCACTGGGGGGAAAGAGTGCTAGGTTGAGCGTCATCTTTTGTATGCATATGGGATTAACACCCCAACCTAATGGCATGTATGCAGCTCCTCATGCCCATCCGTCACTTAGTACGGGGCTAGAGTGTAGATATGTAATTAGGGTATTTTGATCTTAGACATACTTATATTATATGCATTGCATGAAAATTATTTCACTCTTTATGATCATTTCACTCTTTATGAACATTTCACTCATGCATATTTTGTTCATATATGTTATCTTATGTTTTTCATACTATATACTCTTTAGACTTTCATGATTTTGAAAAACAAAAGTATTCTGAAAAAGTATTTTGACACCTTATGCCAAAAATCTTTTATCCGCATCTTTCACATTATTATTCAAAACTCTTTCCAATACATGGTGTCTCTTATCTTAGAAAACAAGAATCAAGAAAAATCAGAACAAAAAATTATCCAAAATCATGTTTTCTAAGCAAAATACCAAATCTTTGTTCCTAGCACCACGCGATAGTACTAGCGCTTGCGGTAGCATAAAATTAAGAAAGATCATTATACTTATATGCTTTTAACATACTTCTAGGTTTTCCATAAAACTATATTTAAAAAAAATCAATGCAAAATTACAAAACAATTTCAAAGAACAAAAATATGTTTTTCTTATTGTTTCTTTATGTGTGTTTACTATTTTATATTTTTTATTAAAAAAATCAAAACTTAAGAAAACTGATTGTTATTCATTGAAATGTTTCAAGTATGATTAGGTTTATCTTTTCAGAATTAAAATACAATGGTAAATTATTTATTTCAAATTTCTTAAAACATTGTTTTATGTCATGCTTTGAACATTATCTTGTAATGTGCAATGAAAATGATCATAGAAATCATGTGTGGAATTGCTTAGCATGCCTCTAAGTATGAGTAATATTTTATATTTGATAATGATTTACTCACTCACCTCTTTGATAATCTACATATGATTTTAATTTTACTATTGCATGATTGTGTAGTGTAACTACTTAACATTATTAGATGTGTGCTTAGTTTACCTACACCTCATAAAAATCTTTTTCATGCACCCATATTTGAAGAAGTGTGTTTCAATCAAAAACTTTTTTTTGCAAAAATAAGTGAATTGGAGCCTTTATCATTAAGCTAAAACCAAATAAATAATTGACAAAGATAACTCCACCAAACACTACTCACCCTCTTGATAAATCTTAATGAGCATTATGAGGTTGAGCACCTTGGAGAGAATTGTAAAGTGTCTTGTGCAAACAATTTTTATATACTATTTCTTCTTGCACATCGGGTCACAAACGAATAAATAAAAGATAAAATATATGTGATCACTCAAGCACAACTTTGCACCCTGATAAATCTTAATGAGCATTGTGTGTGTAGAGCACATTGAGAGTTGTATTATTTCTATGTGCATTGAAATCAAATATAGCCTTGTGGGTGGAAGTAATTCTAAAAACGCATTTTAATGTTGTGTTTATTCCATTATACATGTCATGTGTTTTGATTAAATCATTTGTATACTCTTATCAAAAACACTACTTGTACACATCATTATCTATTATAAACCTTTTATTCATGAGTATTGGACTTTAATGCATATCTACAGGCCTTTTCTACAATTTTTAGTAAATGCATTGGATAACTTTGCATGATCTCTACAATGTATAAGTATACTTGAATTGCGAATTTAAAACATTGTAGTTTCTTATCTTGACTTGATAAATTACAATCATACATGAATTATTTTTTCGTGTACCTCAAGCATATCTTGGATTTCAAATTCAAAATATTTTCTTTCAAACACTAACACTCTTATTCATTTTCAATACTTGCAAAATTTCAAAAAGGATGTTTATTTTAAGAATGTTTATTATATTTGAACTTATCTTCTACTACGCCTTGTATACTCAATCTTGCTTATTTACTTTCTAAACAAGTGCTATTATATTTTGATAACAAATGATAGTGTGATCATTTCCTTCAATTACTAAGACATCTATTTTCTACTACAATAAAACTCTTACTCATTAACTATGCTTCAAACTCCTATAAAGATGTTTATTTATCAAGAAACATGTTTTTCACTATCCTTCCTACTTGTACGCTCAATCATTAATATTTTCTTATCCAACAAGTGGTATTACTTTCTTAACTAATGATACTTCATTCTTACTCTAAACTTCCTACAAAAGGAGGAGAATAACTAAGTAATTCGAACTTCATCCTTTACTCACTCTCCATGAAATATCACTAAGTCATAACTCCTTGTCATGCTTTTTTCCTTCTCTCCATCCTCTTTTGATAATATCAAATAGGGGAGAATAACTTTGAAAAAAATTCACACTTAAGAGAAGTAAAATACAGAGGATGCTGCGATGTAGAGGGAGCACTCATATAGGGGGAGCATCTATATAGGGGGAGCATATCCATACTATCACGCTTAACCTTTACTATAAACACATTTCTTATATTTGAATGATTTCTTTCTAAGAGGATTTGTTATTATCAAAAGGAGAAGATTGTTCGAACATGTTTTTCACATCTCTTGGTTTGAGAATAACAAATCTCATTCTATTTGATCATACTTGTCATATGTTTATAGTGTGCAGGAACTTCTGCTTTCAATCCCCTATGAGTACGAAAAAGAAAGACAATGATTCCCTATCAGATCAATACTCTGCTGCTACCGCTGGCGGTAGCTTCTACATACTTGAAAACATCGTCAAGAAGGAAACATCGTCGAGAAAGGAATGTCGTCGGGACTCATATATAGCAAGTTCTACCGCGGAGCGTTAACTCTATCGTCGGGCGGTGTTTGTCCGGAAAGCCCGCGACCTCCTCTTGCTGGTCAAATTTTTCGGTCTCAGCGGTCTCAGTTTCGGTGACCGTCCAGATCGTCAGCTGCCTCCTCAACCGGAATTTTCTAAGTACCAAGCGGTCAAGACAGTGTGAGACCGCCAGCTTAAGCGGTCTGATCGTTTTCCTTATTTTTGTTATTTGTACCCCATTTCCCTGCCCCGGCTCTCCTGTACCCCGGGCAGCCCGTAGTTTTCAGTTCTGCCCGTTTGGGCAGCCCCCTCGTCTATAAATAGAGGGGTAGGGGTACCAGAAAAGGGACCTTTGCTCCGAGGCTCCAGCTTACTGTTGGAGCATGCGTTTTGCACTCCTCCGGTTTGATAATAACAAAGTCCCATTTGTATTTGATTTTATTTTTATCAATGGTGTGCAGATAACAGGTATGAGATGTTCACATTTCTGCTGGAGCTAAAATTGAATGTGGGAAAATTTCACTGTCGGAAAATTCCGAAAGCCACTGTCACCCAGGCGACAGCAGAGAAGTTACAACTACTTCCCTCCACGGCAGATCGACGAAAGACAGTTTTGCGCTGTCGGAATTCCGACAGCGATGTCGCCCAGGCGACAGCTCGGCGGTTACAACAACTGCCCACGTCTCCACACACGACCGACAGTTTTGCACTGTCGGAAATCCGACATCGATGTCGCCCAGGCGACAGCTCGACGGTTACACCAACTGCCCACGACTCCACCCACGACGGCACTCCAGCGGCAGTTTAGCACTGTCGGAAAATTCCGACAGTCACTGTCGCCTAGGCGACAGTGAATTTCTATAAATTGGTTCCTTTGGTTCGTGCATTCCAAGCTTTTGAGAATTCCAGTCCCTTCCTGAGTGCATACGAACCAGAGAGCTCCAGAACCTCCTCAACTCCCATTTGTGCAAAGAAGGATTGAAGATTGAAGACGAGATCGGGCGCGCTTCTACATCATCAATCATCTCGAGGCTTCAACAATCCGTTCAGAGATCTGATTTTCTAGGGAGTTGTTCTTTTCATATTGTATTTTCATTCACATATTTTTCATTTTGTATTGGTAGGGGAAATCGTCGTCTTGCGTGCGGCGTCTAAGTCCTTGCGCGGCTTAGGGGAAAATCGCTTCCTTGTGCGGAGCGTCCAAGTCCTTGCGTGGCTTGGTGGGAAATCGTGGCATTGTGTGCTACGTCTAGATCTTGGGAAGATCTAGAGGATAGGCTTAGGCTTGGTCTTGGGAGAGACAAGTGATAGCCTTCCGATCCTTGGGTGAAGGATTGGTAAACCAAAATTATTGTATTTTTTTATTATCATAATTGTGCCTTGATCTTAAGCATTGTTAAGATCATTTTTATTGTATGCAAATTTCATGATTAATATAATTATGCTCTTTTCACTAATTGCAAATTTGTCTGCTTAAATCTTTATCTTAGAAATTTGTGTTTGGTTAAATACAAAAATTACATTGGTTTAAAATTATTTATAAGTAACTTTTTAGTAAAGTAAAATCTCTTTAAAAAATTACTAAGTAAAAATTTAATTTTTAAACACACCCTTATTCACCCCCCCCCCCCCCCCCCTCTAAGGGCGTCACACGATCCAACAAGTGGTATCAGAGCGTAGGTTACTCCAAAACGGTTTTACCACCGGGAGTAATAGCGCACAACGATCACGCGTTCGTTGAGGGGCAAGGAATTAGTAGGCCACCACTTTTCACGGGCACAGACTATAATTATTGGAAAACACGTATGCGTTGTTTTCTAATTGCGCTAGATATAGAAGTCTGGAATATGGTAGAATCTAGTTACACTTCTCCAACAATTGTTGTAGGAGATGTAACTATGGATAAGCCCAAAGATAAGTGGGATGATAATGATAAATTAAGATGTAAGAACAATGCAAAAGCCATGAATGCTTTATTTTGCGCACTAGATCGCACTGAATTTAATAGAGTTTGTGCTTGTAATTCTGCATTTGAAATTTGGAATTTATTAGAAATCACTCATGAAGGTACTTCGCAGGTAAAGGATTCAAAGCTTTTTCAACTGGAATCTGAATTTGAAAGGTTCAAAATGGAGGTAGATGAAGAGATTGATACAATGTACACACGGTTTACAAAAATCGTGAACGACTCAAAGGTGCTAGGAAAGGTGTTCTCAAATGGAGATTTGGTAAGGAAAATCTTAAGATCACTTCCCCCGAAGTTCAATCCTAAAGTGACTGCAATTTCCGAGTCACATGATCTTAAGACCTTACAATTGGAGAGCCTCATTGAAAACTTGAAAACTCATGAAGTTGAATTAAAAATTCAACAACAAGAGTATATGGAGCCAAGGAAGAAGGGACTGGCTCTAAGATCAAAGAAGGAAGAAACTAGTGATTCTGAGGAGGATGAAGAAGATGAGGAAAGTTTATTTGTTAAAAAATTTAGAAAATTTATGAAAAATCCGGAGAGAAGAAATTCGTTTAAGAAGAATTTTAAGAAGGAGACTTTTAGGAAGAAAAAAGGAAAGGAGGGCGATGAGGAGGAAGAGAGACCGCCACCGGAGTGCTATCACTGCAAGAAGTTAGGACACATTCGAAGCAAGTGTCCAAAGTACTTGAAAGAACTTAAAGAAAAGAAGCACAAAGGGTCGAAGAAGGTGTTGAAGGCGGAAACCTGGGATGATACTACTTCTGAGGATGCAAGCAGTTCCGACTCAAGTAAAGAGGAGGAGGCCAACATATGCTTAATGGGAAAGAGCGTCATATCTGATGACGAATGCAGTGTCCAAAGCGACACTGAGGTAACTCCTCCAACTTATGATGAATTGTTTTCTGAATTTTTAAAGACTTGCAAATTTTTTGAAAAAAGTTTAAAAGATAATGATCTTCTAAAATCTGAAAATGGAATTTTACTTAAAGAAAACAAAAAATTGTTAAATGAAATTAAGACTATTGGAAAAAGAGATATTTCTTGCCAAGAGTGTGATCACTTTTTGGGAAGAATTAAGGAACTTGAAGAATCTCTTTCCAAATCTCATTCTACAATAAAAGTACTTACTAAAAAGAATGATATTTTAGAGAGAGATCTGAAATCTTCAATTTCCATAGTCCATGAGGGAAAGAAATCTTTTGAACGGAGATGCGTAAATCTAGTATCCGAGAATACAAAAATGAGACACCAGATTCATGACTTAACACTAGCCATGAAAAAATTTGGAATGGGCCGAAGATCACTGGATATGATCTTAGGATACCAACGCCATGGATCTGGAAGGTTTGGGCTCGGATACACATCTGGAAGCTGTCGCCCGGCGACAACCACTGTCGCCGGCGACAGTGAAAAGTCCAGAAAATTCACTTTTAAAAATTCTAAAATTAATGAAATATCAAATACTGCATCCTCATCCAGTAAAAGTCCAGAAAAGTTACTCTTCTAAATACATTACTTGTGCCAAATGCAATAGATTTGGTCACACTACGGACTCTTGCTGGAAGGAAGGAAAAAGCAAAATTAAACAAATCTGGGTGCCTAAGGCTTCTACCTATATTATGGGTGGAACCACTTGGGTAACCAGATCTTTACTCACCTCTTCTTTCTAGGTGTGTTGGCAGGCTAAGGACAAAGAAGACGTGTGGTACTTGGACTCGGGTTGTTCAAAGCACATGACGGGCAATAAAGAGAAGTTCCTTAGCCTGGAGATGAAGAAAGGAGGAGTTGTTACATTCGGTGACAATGGAAAAGGAAAAATCATCGGCATCGGTGTTGTGGGTAACGAAAATTTTTCAATTTCAAATGTTTTATTTGTAGAAGGATTAAAGCATAATTTGATTTCTATTAGTCAATTATGTGATAAGGGTTTAAATGTTTTATTTGAATCTTCTACAAATTTGTGCAAAATTATTAATTCCAAAACAAATGAAATTGTTTTTACCGCACCTAGATGTCATAATGTATATATGATTAAATTTCTTGATTTTTCAAATTCTACTTTGAAATATTTTCTATCAAAAAATGATGAATTAGATTTATGGCATAGGCGACTTGGACATGCTAGTGCCAAGTTAATTTCAAAACTTTCAAAAGATAAATTAATTAAAGGTTTACCTTCGCTAAATGGAAATTTATCTTCTTCACTATGTGTGTCTTGCCAAAAAGGAAAATTTTCAAAATCATCTTTCAAAAGTAAAAACATTATTTCTACCAATAGGCCACTTCAATTAATACATATGGACTTATTTGGGCCAATTGGAATTTCTAGCTTAAGAGGTAGAAAATACACATTTGTTTTGATTGATGATTATTCTCGTTTTTGTTGGACTTTATTTCTAACCTCCAAATCCGAAGCATTTTCAGAATTTTCAAAATTATGTTTGCGTATCCAAAATGAATTTGAGTTAAAAATTAAACGCATACGATCGGATCATGGAGGAGAATTTGAAAATGAAAAGTTTATTTCTTTTTGTACGGAGTTAGGAATTAAACATGAATTTTCCGCTCCACGCACACCACAGCAAAATGGTGTAGTAGAGAGGAAAAATAGAACTCTTCAAGAGTTAGCCCGTACAATGTTATCTGAATTCAAATTACCAAAATCTTTTTGGGCTGAAGCGGTTAGCACGGCATGTTATGTAATTAATAGAGTAATGCTTCGCCCTATTTTAAAATTAACCCCTTATGAATTAATTTTTAATAAACAACCAAATGTTTCTTATTTCAAAGTTTTTGGCTGTAAATGTTTTATTTTGAATTCTAAAGATTCCTTAGGAAAATTTGATGAAAAATGTGATGAAGGTATTTTTATTGGCTATTCTTCAACTAGTAAAGCTTATAGAATTTTTAATAAAAGAACAAAAATAGTTGAAGAATCTATTCATGTTAGGTTTGATGAGTTTGCTTCATGTGTAGAAAAGAAAATTACAGGAAAAGAAGATGAACTCCTTCCCACGGTGGAGAATGATGAAGAAGAACTTGGAGAAAATAAAGAAGAAAAAGAAGAAGAAAGAGAAGAAGAAAGAGGAGAAGAAGATAGAGAAGAAGAAGAAAGAGAAGGATATGTGCCTCCAAGTGAATTGAGATTCTCTAAGGATCATCCAAAGGAGCTTATCATTGGAGATCCGCAAAAAGGGGTTAGTACTCGTTCATCACTACATGTTTTATTTTCAAACCTTTGTTTTGTTTCTGAAATAGAACCAAAAGATGTTTCCACCGCTTTAAATGATGAATTTTAGTTTTTAGCTATGAATGAAGAACTTAATCAATTTGAACGTAATAAGGTTTGGAATCTTGTAGAACGATCAAAAAATCGTCTTGTAGTTGGTGTTAAGTGGATTTTTAAAAATAAAATGGATAATGAATCTAGAATTGTTAGAAATAAAGCCAGATTAGTTGCAAAAGGTTATGCACAAATTGAAGGGGTAAATTTTGATGAAACTTTTGCACCCGTAGCAAGATTAGAAGCGGTTAAAATATTTCTTGCATTTGCTTGTTTTAAAAGATTTAAATTATATCAAATGGATGTCAAAACCGCATTTTTAAACGGGTATATAAAAGAAGAAGTTTATGTAGAACAACCCCCTGGCTTTATAAATGAGAAATATCCAAATTATGTTTATAAATTAGATAAAGCGCTTTATGGATTAAAACAAGCGCCTCGTGCTTGGTATGATCGATTAACTCAATATTTGTTAAAGCACGATTATAAAATAGGAAGTGCTGATTCTACACTCTTCATTAAGCAAATTGATCATGATTTAGTTATTTTACAAATTTATGTTGATGATATTATTTTTGGAGCCACTAATGAAGAGTTGTGTAATGAAGTAGTTGAAATTATGAAAAATGAATTTGAAATGAGTATGGTTGGAGAACTTTCATATTTTTTAGGTTTTCAAATTACACAAAAACATGATGGTATTTTTATATGTCAAACCAAATATAATCATGATATGTTAAAAAGATTTGGATTTGAAAACCTTAAGCATGCAAACACTCCTATGAGTACTTCACTAAAATTAGGAAAAGATGAAAGTGGTGTTTCAATTGAACAAACCCTTTATAGAAGTATGATAGGGTCTTTATTGTATTTAACCGCATCTAGACCTGATATTATGTTTGTCGTTTGTTTATGTGCTAGATTTCAAGCTAATCCTAAAGAGTCACATTTAAAAGCGGTGAAACGTATCTTTAGATATCTCATAGAAACATCAAAATTAGGCTTATGGTATCCTCATAATGATTCTTTTATTTTGCATGGTTTTTCGGATTCTGATTATGCGGGATGTTCTTTAGATAGGAAAAGCACTAGTGGCACTTGTCACTTTATCGGCCCTTCACTTATTTCATGGTCGAGTAGGAAACAGAATTCTGTTGCCCTCTCAACTACCGAGGCCGAATATATTGCACTAGGTAGTTGTTGTGCCCAAGCTCTTTGGATGTCACAAACATTAGAAGATTTTGGCATGCAACAAAGTAATGTAGAATTAAAGTGTGACAATAAAAGTGCTATAGACTTAACTAACAATCCCGTATTACATTCTAGATCTAAGCATATAGATGTCCGACATCATTTTATAAGGGATCATATTAAGAAGGGTAATATAAAAATCAACTTTATAGGCACGGAAAATCAACTAGCGGATATATTCACTAAGCCGTTACCGGATTCCCGTTTTTCTATGCTTAGGCTAGAATTGGGAATTCTAGACATTTCACAATGAATATATCACTATTTAAAGCCTATAAAATTTAAAAAAAAAATTATCACAAAACATAAACAATGTACAAAGAAAAAGCCAAAATCTTAAAAATCAAAACATAAAATTTCAAAAGACTCAACAAAAATTCAACATCATTCATACTACATCAATATTGTTCAAATAAAAAACAGTAGAAACAACTTAAGGATCAAGTTCATTAAACAAAAGCAGAAATTTAAAGAAGTTCACTGTCGCCCAGGCGACAGTGGATGTCGGAATTTTCCGACATCGCCCAGCAGCAGCCGCAACATTAAACTACTCTGAATCACTACTCTGAATCTTCATAACCAGCCCCGCTGCTCTCTGGACAATCTTCTGGAGGTCCTCGTCTCACAGCTTTGCCACGGCGAGTCCGCCTCACCGATTGGCGTGGCGGTTCTTCGTTCGGAACTTGCCATTCGGCCTCTTCCTCCGGAGTTGGCTTTAACTTCAGACCCTTGACGAGAAACTTCATAAATTTCTGCATTCGACTACGGTCCTTCTTCACTTCCCTCTTGTGATCCTTTAATGAATCACGCAAATCATCAATGGACTCTCGTAGTGATCCTGCCCTAGAAATGGTCGGCTCTCTAATCTCAATCCCCGGATGAGCTTTTCTCTGCGGCTTCTTCACCTTCATTGAACCCGTATAATATATTTCCGGATAACAATCATCCAAATAAGCAGCTTGCACTATCCATCCATACTTCTTATAGAGTACACGCTGTATTATCGCCCCCATTGGCAGCGTATGAACCTTCACCCATCTTGGATGCTTTAATCTATACGCATACCTAATCTGAGACAGTATGAAGTCCGCCACATCAAAAAGCTCATCCTCCATAATATAGTATGTAAAGAGGGTCAACTGAGCCGTAATACTTCTTGTGTCTCCACTCTTCAACATCACTGAATTCCTTAATATATCTTGGACTAAGAACGCATCCGGAGTAAGTGAGGTAACTTCAGTGGTAAGAGTCTTTTTTTTATTCCCATGTAAACTCATGTTTACAAGGGTCCAATCTCTATCCTTTCGATAATTCTCCACTATATCAGGCATATTCTCACTCATCACTAGTCTGAATTCCTCTCGTAGATCAACATGTGTTATTTCCACATGTTGACCTTGGATCCTTGATCTCACTCCTCCATCCAATTCAGTGAAATTTGGGTCTTCCAAATGGTTATAAAATTCACGAATGAAAAAGGAAGAAAACCCCTCTGGTGTGATTATTGAAATTATACCTGCGTTCGCAAGCCGATCATAGATATGATCGTGCTTTGGCGACTCAAATTCCACATACTTCGCTATTCCAACAATAGCCTTCTCCACCCCCGGAAAAATTTGATATGAAGTATATGCATCTTCCGAAGTACTCTTTCGAGCTTTGGAACTGTAAGCCATTCTGCAATAACATACAAAAATTTTGATTAAACATGGTATCACATTGTGCACTGGAACACTGTCGCCTAGGCGACAGTGACTGTCGGAAATTTCCGACAGCCCTCCAAGTGATTTTCTCTCAAAATTTTTACATATACTTCCAGATCTACTCAAAATAAATGTTATTTCAACATCAAGTTTTTAAAAAATATATATATATATATTTTTTTTTTCAAATCAACATATTCTACAAATCCTTTACTATTCATCATCTTCCACCTTCTTCTCTAAACTAGATCTACAAAAATCCTTTAGAAAATGAACAAATGGAAACCTTCATCACAAAATCAAAAAGAAATTTAACAAAGATAAAAATTTTAGCAAAAGATCCACCAAGATCCATTTGTTTTTAAACTAGATCTACATTTTTAAAATCAAAAAAAATTCAAAACCTACACCATTCATCAAAAATCAAAATGAAAACTTCATCTTCTTTCTTCTCTCCTTTAAAAATCAAAAATCCCTAAACAATTTTGAGTTAAAAACATAAAAATCAAAATTCCATACCTTAGATCTAGAGATGTCGCCGACTTCCGACAGCCTTCCTCACGTTTTTAACTCCAGGAAATGATGTACAATAGGGTTTGACTCGGTCTGATGCCCTTTTTATATTTTTGGCTGTCGCCCAGGCGACAGTGGGTGTCGGAATTTTCCGACAGCTCCAAATGTACTAAAAAATCAATGTTGGGTCCCTTTGATGATCTACAATAATTATATGTCATTATTAATGCTTCACCTCATGACTTGATGACAAACCATGTGTTATTTATTTAAAAAAAAAACAATGACTTACATGTTTATATGATTTCATTTCCAAGCTATCATCGTATTGACACTTCTACTTAGTTGTTTAGACCATTGGAAATTGTTTTCGCATGCCTCTAAGTATGAGAAATTGTTTATCTATCATAATGAACTATCACGTTCACTTCTTTTGATCAATACATATGTGTACTTCTTTAATATATACATGGATCATATTTGCTTTAACATAATAAAATAGCACTTCTTAAATACAACTTTCACCCTTGATTTGTTAGCACAACAAAATATACACCATCTTTTGCGATTCAAGTGAATTCGGAGATCCTTGGTCATTTAAAAAAAATATATATCAATATATCAAAATTAAGATATCACAACATCTGTGATCAAAAAAATTAAAATAAAGACAAGGATACTCCACCAAGCACTACTTACCCTCCTGATAAGTCTTAATGAGCATTGTGAGGTTAAGCACCTTGGACAGAATTGTAAAGTGTCTTGTGCAAAAGAAACATGGTTTTCTATTCATCTTGTGCTATATCTTCAAAGTCAAAGTTGCCTTTATGTGTTTTTATTATGTTCTACATTTCAATGATCATGTAAATTAAATAGCTTCATATGTTTGATCTAAGTATCACATGTACACATCATTATGTTAAATAAATATTAATCTCATGAGAATTGGACCGAAAATATTCCATAATTCTATACACTATTGTGTCTTTCTATGATACTTTCAAATGATCTTACTCATGTTTAAGTTCTTTCTTTCATTACTTCATATGGCTATACCGTCACTTCATGAGTTTATTCATACTATGGCATATTCCTATTATTTCATGGACTTCAATCATTTCCACAAAAAAAGGGTGCTTCCGCTTACTCTTTCTTTCTATATCCTATGTCCATTCCATCAAGAACTACTTTTTTTATCTCATATTAACTTTTGCTAATATCAAAAGGGGGAGAATTAAAAGTATAAAAAGAACAATCACAAATCTATTACACCTAAATATTCCACCTACACAATACATCATATATTTAGGGGGAGCATATATTTAGGGGGAGCATATATGTAGGGGGAGCTTTCATTTAGGGGGAGCTTTCATCTAAAGGTAGATCATTTATTTTCAAGAAATATATATCATGTTAATTTTGTGCACACACCAAAGGTTAAAATCAACAATCTAAATAGACATGATTTCTTTTTATACGGATTTGTTATTATCAAAAGGGGGAGATTGTTGGAGCATGCGTTTCGCACTCCTCCGGTTTGATAATAACAAAGTCCCGTTTGTATTTGATTCTATTTTTATCAATGGTGTGCAGATAACAGGTATGAGATGTTCACATTTCTGCTGGAGCTAAAATTGAATGTGGGAAAATTTCACTGTCGGAAAATTCCGACAGCCACTGTCGCCCAGGCGACAGCAGAGAAATTACAACTACTTCCCTCCACGGCAGATCGACGAAAGACAGTTTTGCGCTGTCGGAATTCCGACAGCGATGTCGCCCAGGCGACAGCTCGGCGGTTACAACAACTGCCCACGTCTCCACCCACGACCGGCAGTTTTGCACTGTCGGAAATCCGACATCGATGTCGCCCAGGCGACAGCTCGACGGTTACACCAACTGCCCACGACTCCACCCACGACGGCACTCCAGCGGCAGTTTAGCACTGTCGGAAAATTCCGACAGTCACTGTCGCCCAGGCGACAGTGAATTTCTATAAATTGGTTCCTTTGGTTCGTGCATTCCAAGCTTTTGAGAATTCCAGTCCCTTCCTGAGTGCATACGAACCAGAGAGCTCCAGAACCTCCTCAACTCCCATTTGTGCAAAGAAGGATTGAAGATTGAAGACGAGATCGGGCGCGCTTCTACATCATCAATCATCTCGAGGCTTCAACAATCCGTTCAGAGATCTGATTTTCTAGGGAGTTGTTCTTTTCATATTGTATTTTCATTCACATATTTTTCATTTTGTATTGGTAGGGGAAATCGTCGTCTTGCGTGCGGCGTCTAAGTCCTTGCGCGGCTTAGGGGAAAATCGCTTCCTTGTGCGGAGCGTCCAAGTCCTTGCGTGGCTTGGTGGGAAATCGTGGCCTTGTGTGCTACGTCTAGATCTTGGGAAGATCTAGAGGATAGGCTTAGGCTTGGTCTTGGGAGAGACAAGTGATAGCCTTCCGATCCTTGGGTGAAGGATTGGTAAACCAAAATTATTGTATTTTTTTATTATCATAATTGTGCTTTGATCTTAAGCATTGTTAAGATCATTTTTATTGTATGCAAATTTCATGATTAATATAATTATGCTCTTTTCACTAATTGCAAATTTGTCTGCTTAAATCTTTATCTTAGAAATTTGTGTTTGGTTAAATACAAAAATTACATTGGTTTAAAATTATTTATAAGTAACTTTTTAGTAAAGTAAAATCTCTTTAAAAAATTACTAAGTAAAAATTTAATTTTTAAACACACCCTTATTCACCCCCCCCCCCCCCCCCTCTAAGGGCGTCACACGATCCAACACTTACAACCTGTGTAAGCGGTCTCATTTCTTCGTGATCGCCATTTCGTGATCGATTTCCTTTTGTTCCAGCATCTTCTGTCTTAGTAACCTGCACTTCGCAGTTTTCCCCCATCCCCTTTAGTGTGAATTTTGGAGGTACCATTTTTGACACCAACAGAACGAACACGCGACCTTCAGATTCGAAGTGTCAGGTGAAATCCATAGACTTTCAAGATGGCTGATCGCCGTAGAGGTCGTCCCCTGCGATCTCCCAGCGTTCCCCCTTCCGATCACAACCCGTTAGAAGCGCTTGAGCGCCGCTTCGAGCTTCGTGTTGAACAAGCTCTCCGTGAGGCCGCCCGAGCTAGGCAGGACGTCGCCTCTGTTCAGCAGGAGATCGCGCGGTCTCAGCAAGAGGCCGCTCGAGATCGGCAAGAAGTCGTCCGGACTCAGCAGGAGTCTGCGAAGCAGATTGAGGCTATGAACCAGGTTCTAGCCGCGATCTCCCAGAAGATCCTTCCTCAAACCTCTCAGGTCGCTACTCCTGACCGCATGGCAGGCGGTCACCCGAGCGATCACCCCGTCTTCCAGCCCGCAGCTCCTCAGCGATCTCAGCATGAGGAGTTCGCCGCCCGCCGTAATTCTTTCCGAGCCGCAGCCCAGGGGCCTCCGGCTCAGACCCTGAATTTTGAAGAAGGGTTTGCTTACCCCTCAAGATCCTCCTGCACCTTTTCTTCCTCCTCCAGGACCTTCTGTTTTTGGGGAGCCTTCCCCCTTTACCGATGAGATTCGTCGGGATCTGATTCCTCATGGATTCAGAGAACCTCGCCTTCCAGTGTATACAGGAGAAACCGACCCAATGTGTCATCTTCAAGCCTTCGAGTCTGCTGTTGCCCTCAGGACCATTTCAGATGGAGTAAGGTGCAAGCTGATGGTCACCTCCTTTGATGGGTCGGCCATGGAATGGTTCTATAAGCTGCCTTGTCAATCTATCTCGAGCTTTGCTGCCCTGAGGCAAGAGCTCCTTCTAAGGTTTGCCACCGCGAAGAAAAGGAAGAGCGGTCCTGCGACCCTCTTCAAGATTAAGCAAGGCGATAACGAAACTGCGGCGCATTTCGTTGACCGTTTTCAGAAAGAGATCTTGGGAGTCAGGGATATGGATCCCGAGCTCTATATGGTAGCTTTGATCAGTGGCCTGCAGGAGGGTCCTCTGAAGTTCAAAGTCACAACCAAGGAGCCTAGCTCCTATCAGGAGTTGATCAGCATTGCCAATCGCTACATAGAAGGGGAGATCAACAACCCCACCTATGTGAGCAATTTGACAAACAGGGCCACTCAGAAAGGCTCTGCGGGATTTTATCCGGCTCCGTCTTCCTCAAAGCCTCGACAAGAGCTCCCACCTCCAGCTCCGAGAGGTAAGAACTATCGCAACAGTCGCTTCAATCGAGGTAACCATTCTTTCCCACCTCAAGGTTCATTTCTTCAAACCCCTGCTACCCCTGCTCCGCAAGTCACCCCAGTCCACCAGATCCAGTACGCCCAACCTCCTCTTCTGCCCATTCCTTCGCTCTATAATGAATCCCAAGAGTCTTTTACAGACTTTGGTGTTTCTATGAGTGAAGTGCTCCAAATCCTTCAAAAGCAGCCCTTTTTCAAGAAGCCAGCTCCGCTAAACTCGGATCCAAAGACCAGAAATCCTACTCTCTACTGTGAGTACCATAGAGATAGGGGACATTTGACAGAGGATTGTAGAGCTCTCCGCCTGTTCTTAGAGAAGCTTCTGAAGGAGGGTAAGCTCCGAGATCTCATTCAGAAGAATGATTCTGCCAAAGCCTCAACCTCCAAGGCTAAGGAAGTAGCGGAAGTCCATTGGGCATGCGAAGAAGTGGACGATATTGGCCATCTCGGCAATATCGGCTTTCCCAATGAATGTGTGGATGCTGATGACGAAGGCGCCTTGGGCAATCTCTTCTGCATCCACGGAGGTGCAGGTCCGGAATCTTCAAGGAAGGCAAGTCTGAAGAGGGTTTATCAATCAGAGATTGCTGCCACCTCTTCAGCCCCGGTCCGGGGAACGGTCACTTTCGGTGATGAAGACCTTCCTCAGACCGCGAATCCCTTTGACGACGCGGTCGTCATCAAAGCTGTAATTGAAAATTATACAGTAGAGAAGATTCTGATAGACACGGGAAGCTCAGTCAACGTGCTCTTCAAACCTGCCTTCGAGGCGTTGAAGACAGGTAAACCCCTCCTTTCAACTGAAGGCCCCCTTTATGGTTTTTCAGGAGAGAAGAAAGAAGTAGAAGGGCTCGTCACTCTTTCTATGATTCTGGGAGGGATAGTGAAGCTGGTCAAATTTATAGTCGTTGATGCTCCCAGTAGCTACAACGCCATCTTTGGAAGACCCTTTTTGAATGCATATCAAGCCATTGTCTCCACCTATCATCAAGCGGTGAAGTTCGCCTTGAACGGCAAACAACACCGAATCAGGAGCGACCCAAGGAAAGCTAGGGAATGCTACGTAAAGACGGTCAACATGATCGTGTCCTCTTCTCCCCAAGAAGTCATGATGGCTGAATCAATTGAAGTTCCTGAACAAATCCAAGCTGCAGAGGAAATTGAGGAGGGTGCAAGAGATGGAGTTCGCTTGGAACCTGCCCAAGCAACTCAAGAGGTTCGGATCAGCGAGGAAGATGAGAGCAAGAGCCTCTCCATCAACGCTGAATTATCTGAAGCTGACAAGAGTCAGCTCATCTCTTGCCTTCTGCAAAATCTAGATATCTTCGCTTGGTCGGCAGATGATATGCCTGGAGTGGATCCGAATGTTGCTTGCCACCATCTCAATATTGACCCAAACTTCATCCCGATCCAGCAGAAGAAGAGGTCTGTTGCAACTACTCTAGCACAGCCCATCCGTGAAGAGGTAGGGAAGCTCCTGAAGGCAAAGTTCATCCAACCAATCCAATACCCAGAATGGGTGTCAAACGTTGTAATGGTAAAGAAGTCAGGTGGGAAGTGGAGGATGTGTGTCGACTTTACTATACTCAATAAAGTTTGCCCCAAGGATTGCTACCCCTTGCCTCGGATAGATTCTTTAGTAGATTCTGCGGTAGGTTATTCTTTTATGAGTTTTTTAGATGCTTTTTCAGGTTACCATCAAATCAGAATGCATAAACCAGATATACCTCATACTTCATTTATCACAAATGATGGTTGCTTATGTTATCTCGTAATGCCTTTTGGGCTAAAGAATGCTGGAGCAACCTATCAGAAAATGATGGATACAGTTTTCAGGAGTCAAAAAAGAAGAAACCTTGAGGTATACGTTGATGACCTCTTGGTAAAAAGCAAATTATTCTCTTCTCATCTTAGAGACCTCTCGGAAACTTTTGCAACCCTTCGAACTTTTAATATGAGGTTGAATCCGTTGAAGTGTGTTTTCGGGGAAAGTAAAGGAAAATTCCTGGGTCACCTCCTTACTCCAGAAGGGCTGGAACCCAATCCTGACAAAGTAAAAGCTATTCTGGAAATGCCACCTCCCAAGTCCCCAAAAGAAATTCAGCAGCTGGGAGGGAGGATGACAGGCTTAAGTCGCTTTATCTCCCGGTCAGGGGATAAGAGTGCACCCTTCTTTAAAACCCTCCGGGGAGGGAGTAAGTTCGAGTGGACAAAGGAATGTGATGATGCTTTCACTCAGCTTAAAAAGCAATTGACATCAACCCCTTTGCTCCAAAGCCCGCGAGAGGGAGAAAATCTATTTCTGTATATGGGAGTCGGAGCCGATGCCATAAGCTCTGTTTTGGTCCGAGAGGAGAAAAAGAAGCAATTCTCAGTCTATTACGTGAGTCGAATCCTGAAAAATGCAGAGACTCGTTATCCAATTCTCGAAAAGTTGGCCTTAATGCTTATAACTTCAGCAAGAAGATTAAGACCATATTTTCAAGCACATTCGATTCTAGTCGTTACTGATCTTCCATTAAAGAGTGTCTTGGAGAAGCCAGAGCATTCAGGCAGGTTGGCAAAGTGGGCACTAGAGCTCAGTGAGTTTGACATATCTTATGTTCCAAGGGTGGCGATCAAAGCTCAAGTTTTAGCAGACTTCATGGTGGATGCCAAAGAAGTTGAGTCGCAGAAGGGGGTCGGAGTGCCCCTTGCCTGGAAAATTTTCGTGGATGGAGCCTCAGGAAAAAATTCTTCCGGGGCGGGAGTTGTCTTAATCAACCCAAATGGAGTAAGGCTGGATCAAGCGCTGAAGTTCTATTTTCAAGTAACAAACAATCAGGCGGAATATGAGGCTTTGCTAGCCGGTCTTAAGTTTGCTAGAGAGCTGGGGATTGATGATGTCAAAGTCTTCACAGATTCTTTGGTGATGGCTTCTCAAGTAAATGGAACTTTCGAAACTAGAGATAGTATTCTAAAGCGGTATCTAATTCTGGTAAAAATCGAGGTAGGGAAGTTCAAAAGCTTTACCATCGACCATATTCCAAGGGGTGAGAACGTGGAAGCAGATGAGTTGGCAAAATTTGGACTTCTCTCGGGGGGAACAACTTCGGAATTGTTTCGCCCAGCAATTGAAGAAGGAGAGGTCATGGAGATTGATCAGCGTCCGTCTTGGATGGATCCATTTGTCCTATATCTTTCAACTGGAGAGCTCCATTCGTCAATAAAGGATAGGAAAAGGTTTAAACGAAAAGCGGCTAACTATTATCTTGTTGCAGGAGTGCTTTATAGAAGAACTTTCCTTTCACCGTTATCACGGTGTGTTTCGGAGGAGATCCCAGCGGTCATTCAGGAGGTCCATTCTGGAGAATGTGGAAGTCACTCTGGAGCTAGAACTTTGGAGAAAAGAATTCTGAGGCAAGGCTATTTTTGGCCTCAAATGAGGAAAGATGTGGAAAAATTTGCTAAGAAATGTGTAAAGTGCCAGAAGTTTGCTCCTCTCCAAAATCAGCCGGCTCAACAACTCAAGTCGATAGCAACTCCATGGCCGTTTGCAGTTTGGGGAATGGATTTGATTGGGCCTTTCCCTATGGCAAGTGGGCAACGTCGATATATTATAGTCATGATTGACTATTTCAGCAAATGGATAGAGGCAAAAGCATTGGCCAAAATTACGACTCAAGCCGTGAAAATTTTTATTTGGGGAGAGATAGTATGTCGGCACGGAATCCCAATGGCAATCATCACGGATAACGGTTCTCAGTTCAACAATTCAACTCTTATTAATTTCTGTAAGCAAATTGGCGTTGAGCTACGTTTCGCTTCTGTGCATCATCCAAGAAGCAATGGGCAGGTAGAGGCCGCCAACAAACTCATCATAAATCTCTTGAAAAAGAAGGTAGAAAATGTCAGGGGCAACTGGGCAGAACAACTACCTTCCGTCTTATGGGCCTTGAGGACAACTCCAAGTTCTGCTACTGGAGAGACTCCATTCAAATTATCACACGGTTCCGAAGACCTTATTCCGGTGGAATTTGAAGTAAAAAGCCCAAGAGTATTATTGGCGCAACAGAATCAAATTGACTGGATGGAAGAAAATGATGAGGAGCTAAAATGCAGCTTTGATTTAATTGAGGAGTTGAGAGATACGGCAATCATCAGGCAAGAAGAGGTGAAGAGAAGAATGGCGAGGCTATTCAATAAAAATGTAAGAACCAAAGAGTTCGCTGTTGGGGATCTAGTCCTGAAGAAAATAGATACAGCAGCAAGAGCTGGTTCAGTTGGAAAGCTTAACCCAAACTGGGCGGGGCCGTTTGTGGTGAAGAGCGTGCTTAAAAATGGTGCTTACCATCTCCAAACTTATGAAGGAAAAGAATTGTCTCATTCATGGAGCGGAGATGATCTCAAACTCTTCTTTTCTTAAATGTTCGTATCCGATTCACTCATTCTTTTTCTCGCTTTTCTTCTCTCAAACATCACGCAGGTATTATCAAAGCATTCGCAATACGAGTGATGGATGACAAGTTTTAAGAATAAGTTATTTTTTGAAAAGCCAAAAACCTGTCAAGTGAGATATCGACGGATCCTACTATCTTCCCCCTCGACTTGTTAGCTCGACGTGTAATTCTGCCGGGACCACAGATGTCGGGGAGATTTCGAATCTGTGTAGCAGTAGCTCGCCAAGCTCGAGCGGTGGAAGTTTAGGATACCGGGTCCTTGCTGACATCTGGCACACCTCAGCATTTCAAGGGGGTCTAGGTGGCTGGCTCAGCTCTGTCATGCATTAGGAAGGACATTGTTACGATCTTAATGATCTTTCAGGGAAAGCAATGTCGGTATAGCCTCCGCGGCATGACCACACCTGCCCTACCGATCATTTTGGTCTGTAACTCTCGAATACTCGTTGAAGCGTGGTTAGGTAAGGGGCGGTCAGAAACATCCATGACCGTCGCCTGAACCTTAGATTGGCATGTTTGCAGTAAACTCGGTAATCCTTTTAAAAAGGCAATGTCGGTATAGCCTCCGCGGCATGACCACACCATCCTTTTGGATCATTTTTGAGATCCCTTTTTCCCATCTTCTTACTATAAAAAAAAATCATATTCATCCCTTTGTACTGGGATCGGGCGGTCAGCAATTTATGAGACCGCATGTTCTTCTTTCCTACTCTCTCCAAAGAGCGATTTGAGTCATTTACGATCGCCGGATATAACTTTTTCAGGATAATTGAGGTCGTTGTTCAGAAATCTCTTATGCCAGCTTGATAGAGGTCGGCCCGGTCTCGGTAAATTTGAGATTCCAATATTTCCTGTTATTCAAAGCAACAGGGAATAATCATGGTTTTCTATTCCTCACCAAGTGGAAGTTGGGTTTTTTCTTCAAAATGGCGGTCTGAATATAATGTGATCACTGAACTGGAAGTTCATGAGGAATTATTTTCCTTTTCAAGTAATGATCTTGGCTATCAAAGGATCATCAAACGGGCTTCCTGAAAATTATTTGGGAGCCGATCATCCAAAGTATGATGAGTTCGAATCGTCTTCAAGCTATAGTTTCCTTATATGGCGACCTGTGTAATATGAGACCGCGTAACTGTTGTGGATAAGTTGGTTACTTTCTGATCACAGTTGAGTTGCTGATTTTCTTTTAGCGATCTGATTATCTTGAGATCGCAAAGTAGTCTTGTTTATGTATAGTTTCAGTTTTTCTTTCCTTCAAAGTCTTTAGTGTCTTTTCCAAGAGATCACCATCTGAAGTTCTTTAATGTTGAAAGAAAAATTGTGGTAAATCTAAGGCATTGAGATCGAATGCCGATCTTAACTCAGAAGAACAAACAAGCATACGCATCAAAAACAAGTTCACTCACTCAGATAAAATCTAACAGAAATCCAATTTTTATATATATTTTGAAATGTTCACTACAACGAGACCGCTCGGTCTCCAAAAAGGAAAAAGGGAAAAATTATTATAATTCATTCTCTCTTTGATCTCTTAGAAGACCGCTCGCTCGAAGAGGAAGTATCAGTTTCTGCAGAAGATTCTTCTAGACTATTCCCTGGAATTCTAGATCCAGAGCTTGAGCTTGAACTGGAATCCAGACCCAGGGTATAGCGGCTTCCACTTTCTTCGTCTTCGATCACGACATCTTCATCTTGACCTGCGGTCTCATCAGCAATATCTGCGGTCTCTTCAGCAGTCGCAGATTGCTCTTCAATCCACTGCGCCGCGTCAGGAAAGAGATCGGCAAACGTGATGTCTTTATACTCTTCAGTAAATCCACCTCGGCCTCGAACTTCGTCCAGCACCTGGTCGGCGGTCTCTTTTATGTGATGCATCATAGTCCTCTGAAAAGCTGGATTCTCAGGGTCATAGGCTGCTTTTTCGAATTGCTGCCAAAGAAATATATGTTAGACCGCGCGATCGTAAGTAACGCGTTCATAAGACGTAAGTAAAATTCTCACTTTTCTTTCTTCTTGCAAGGCAGTTATTTCGTCTAGAGCGCTGCGAAGAGACCGCCCCATATGGTGGTTTAAGATTATGCTTCTGGCGGTCACTTGAGCACAGAGGTCGGGGAGCGCATCGGTCTCAATATTTAATATTTCATTTGTATTCTTTCGCCCATACAAAGCTGAGGTGACCGCGTATGCGTGACGGGTCACTTTCCCGCTCCATAGGGGAAGATCAGTGGACACCTTCACAGATCTTCCTTTGACCGCCCATTTGAGGAGGGGTTTTCCCTTGATATCCTTCATTCTTCTTTTAAAACCGATCAAGGGAAAATCTCGCTCGACGGTCTCAGAGGTAGTGCCGAACACGTCGGCCTCACGCTTCAGCCTCCTCTCCCTCTGAGTAAGAACTTCCGCTGCTGGGGAGATAGGATCTTTTGCAGGGACCGCAAAGGTCGCTAAAAGTTGGGAAAAAGTTAGGAAAAACACACAAAAAACATGAAAGGAAATTATTCGAGACCGCAAGAAAAACTTACTTTCAGCTGGGATGATCTCGGCGATCTCAGGCCAGATCGCTAGATAATGAACGAGATCGATCCTCTTGCCCGCCAAGAAAGTCAAAATTTTCAGCTCTTCATCTGAGACCGCTTTTATCTTCTTAAAGATGCTATCAGGTCGCGGAGAGGGTGAGCTCCTGAGACCGCCAAGGTCACCTTCGAAGACAAGAAATCTCTCTGTCCAGAAAGAGATCTTGTTAGGAAGATTCAGGATTTTTATTCCATCTGCTGAAAAGTACATCAATCCTTTAAACTCTTCCTTCTTCCTGCCTTCCTTCAAAATCTTCGCGGTAAAGGTTGCGCGGAACAGATTCATTGTGAACTTCACCTTTTCCGATCTCAAGTAATTGATGAAGACATTGACCAGACCGATGGAGTTCGGAGCCAACTGGGCGAGCACGAAGCCGTAGTATTCCAAGATCTCTAGCCATTCCCAAGGGAGGGGAATCCTCAACCCGTTATCGAAGTGATCGATGGGGATGATAAACTTTTTCTGCTCCCCAAAGTTCAACCTTTCATGATCGGCTGGGGGTCTAACAACTATCTGAGTCTGAATCATATACTTTTTTATGAAATCAATATATTCATCCTTTGATAGGCGACCTTGCTTGTGATCGTCGTTCAGGAAAATGTTGGCAGAAGAGGCACGAGCGGACACCATTTTGAGCGATCGTTGAGATCGGTGCTTTGGGCGCATTCAAGAGAGCATGAAATAAAAGTTATGAAGGCAGCTATTTATAGAAGTTGAAGGGTCATTTCGTAATCATTACTTTTTACTGATCGCCCAGCAAAAATTCGCAGACCGCTCGACCTAAGCAAGGTTATATGAAAGCGTTCTATGTTGATCGATCTCAATAAATAAAACACAACAGCAATAACAGGCAATCCAGGCACAAAGAGATCGAAATTATAAGAAATCAGGACCGCACAAAACATAGAATTAAAAAGACCACAAGAAATAGATGGAACATTAATAACAATATTACAAAACATATTGTTTAAATCCGGAGACCGCTCGGTCTCAAATTAAATGTTCATCTCCTAGAAGGCCTGTTTCTCCCTACATGAGCTGCGACATCCTGCATATCGTTCACTGCAGCCATAACCGACACCAAGCTATGATTGGCGAGCATCGCAGATCGGTGAATCTTGGACATTTCCTTGTCCACCTGCTCCATAGGGATCAGCACAATTTCAGGCTGCGGTCTCGCCGCTGGTTGATCGCTGGAGGTACCCGGTCTCATCAGCATCTTCGTGTGACCGCCCCTCAGCCTTTCATTCTCCGCAGACAGCGTCGCAGCCTTCCCCTTGTAGTACTCAGCCTCCTTTTCGGCCTTCTTAAGAGCTCGTGCGATCTCTGCAACCCTCAGATCGCATTCTTCTCTGATCCTCTTCTCGTTAGTACGTAGTTTCTCCTCAAGATCGCGGATCTGATCATTCTGAGTTCGCTCCCTCATCAGCATAGAGCGAACATCCTCGAACATTGGGTTAAGAATGTTGGTTAGCTGAGGGGAGATCGCAATGTGCTGAGGAAGTTCCCCTTCTTCGATCTCAGCATTATCATCACCTGAGGTCAAAAGAGAGAATTTTTTCAATCATTCACAAGCGATCAAATAAAATTTTTGATGAGCAGAAAGAATACTTGGAAAGAAGTTGAGACCGCGGTCACGTAAAGCTCTTTCGACATCTTTAGTGACCACGGGATCTGCGGTCAGTGAAAGGCGATCTGATCCCCTTAAACGCTCCAGATCCATTCTTTCCAAATCTCTTTTCTGCGACTTTTCTCCCTCCTTTCTTCTTCTTTTTAATTCTTCATTACTCAAGAGGATATCGTCGGTCTCAATAAAGACAATCTCACGTTTTCTTTCTGGAGAAACAGGTCGAATCATAGGTAAAGGAAGGAACTCAACTGATTGAAGAATCTTTTTGCTCTTACCAGCTCGCAAAGCTGAGACCACCGCCGCGCGATCTGTTGCGGCTTTGCTCGAACGATCTTCCTGAAGAGAATCACTTGGGAGACCGCTAGAAAGCGCAGCTTTCTCCTTAGCGATCTGTGACCTCTCCGCGATCTCCTCCTCAGTCTTTTTATTCTCCGCGGTCTGCAAGACCGCATCCTTTTTCCTCTCTTCCGCGATCAGGGCCGCTTTTTCCTCAGCGATCCTGGCCGCTTCTTTCCTCCTCTCCTCCTCAGCGATTAGAGCCGCCTTCGCCTCGGCGGCCCTGACCGCCTCTTTCTTCCTTTCCTCCTCGGCGATCAGAGCCGCTTTCTCCTCAGCAATTCTGACCGCCTCCTTCTTCTTCTCCTCCTCGACGGTCTTAGCCGCTTCTTTTTTCTTTTCCTCCTCTTTCTCCTTTTTCTCTCTTTTCTCCCGCTCCTCCTTGTCCTTCCTCTTCTTCTCATCATCTCTTTTCTTCTTCTTCTCTTCTTTCTCTTTCTTTTCTTTCTCCTCTTTTTCTCTCTTCTCTTCTGCCTCCTCCTTCTTCCTCATCACCTCTTCCATCTCTTTTCTCTTTTCCTCTTTTGCTTTGATTATTTCATCAGCGATCTCCTTCTCCCTATCTGCGGTCTCTTTATCAACGACGGCATTTCTGAGAGCTGAAGCCTCTAGGGGATCCAATACCTGCAACGATGAAAAAGATGAATTATTAGAAGAGACCTCATCAAGGTAGGCGATTAATCCAGAATCATCCTCTCTTGGTAAGGTTGAGACCGCGGGAAGGAAGGGGAGATCGCCCTTAGCATTCACCTTCTGAAACTCCACGGAGTCTTCCAGGTCGACAGATTCAGGAAATGTGGTCGCCCCTATGGAGGTCACGTCTTTTTCTTCCTCATTTTTTCTGCTTCTCTTATAAGTCAAGCTAGATGGACTTGAATTTTTTCTTTTCCTGCCCTTCGCAGCGACCTCCTGTTCAGCGATCTTCTGCCTCAAGGCTTCGGCCTCGGTCCTCTTCTGACGCAGCCCAGCCAGAATGACCTCGGTAGAGGCGGTCTCAGGAAGTTTGGAAGTTGTTTGGTCCAGCGCCTCCAGAGATTTCTGACAATTAAAAGAAATGGAAAAGTCAGGCAATTTCCATACAAAGTCTGAAGAAGTGTTTGATGGTTCAGAAGCAACAGAGACCGGGACAATTGAACCCTCAGGAAGCTCAGTTTCTTTTAACGCAGATCGGGCGGTCCCCTTTGAAGCGCTCGCTTTCGTTAAAATCTTTGGCGCCTTCTTTCCTTTCTTTGAGCTGACACTATCCTTTTTCCCAGGAGAGTTCGCTTTCGATGGAAGAGCTTTAAAGAGATCGAGCATAGTCATCTTTGCAAGAAGATCGCACCTGCCTAATTATCAAAGACCGCTCAAGGATTGGAATCTCAATGTCTTGCAGGATGAAGATTTCAGCCGGTATTTATAGACCAAGCCGCATTTATGACGGTCGCGGTCTCAGCGGTCAAAGCTTACATTTTCGAAGTTCCAGGTGCAACTTAAAAATGTGCGGGGATTATGTTTGTCCGGAAAGCCCGTGACCTCCTCTTGCTGGTCAAATTTTTCGGTCTCAGCGGTCTCAGTTTCGGTGACCGTCAAGATCACCAGCTGCCTCCTCAACCGGAATTTTCTAAGTACCAAGCGGTCAAGACAGTGCGAGACCGCCAGCTTAAGCGGTCTGATCGTTTTCCTTATTTTTGTTATTTGTATCCCATTTCCCTGCCCCGGCTCTCCTGTACCCCGGGCAGCCCGTAGTTTTCAGTTCTGCCCGTTTGGGCAGCCCCCTCGTCTATAAATAGAGGGGTAGGGGTACCAGAAAAGGGACCTTTGCTCCGAGGCTCCAGCTTACAACCTGTGTAAGCGGTCTCATTTCTTCGTGATCGCCATTTCGTGATCGATTTCCTTTTGTTCCAGCATCTTCTGTCTTAGTAACCTGCACTTCGCAGTTTTCCCCCATCCCCTTTAGTGTGAATTTTGGAGGTACCATTTTTGGCACCAACAAGCGGTAGCTTTAGGAAACATCAATCAATCATTATTTGATTGATAAACCAAAAGGAGCATCCAATATCATTATGAAGGCAAGAATATATCATATTTTCGTGGGGAATAATTTGTTTCCAAAGATAAAAGCCAATTCCACGAAATTGAAGAGAAGATAAGGAAGGAAATAGAAGACTGGGCGCTACCGCTCCGCTATAGTAGTTACTGTCGGGTGGTAACTTCCTGCACAGCAACCTCTATTTAAAACATCCCGAAAATGAGTTTCCCTTTACGGTTTTGGACAAAATTTTCGAGGGCTGAAAGCCCTAACCGTCTAGAGAAAAGTGAGGGGTGTTTACCACTCATCTAAAGAGAGAGTTCTTCAGAGGAGATCAAAAAGAAATTCATGCGCAAGGATTAAAAGCTATCAAAACGGCGATCAAGAAGCTTTCTCTCAACATACACATGGAGCGTTTTCGCTGCAACAAATTCTAATCAATTGGAGACATCCAAGGATCTAAAGAACATTGAAGAGGAAGACTCTCAAGCCACAAAGATCGAACATTTGCAAGAGAAACAATATCTGCATCAAGAGTTCAATTTAGAGGGGAGTTTTTCTTTTATCTTATTATTTGTACCTCTTATTTATCGTCAGTAGAGAATTTGTCGCGTGGTTGGCGACTAGGGTCTTGCGAGGACTAGGGAGAATTCGCCGCGTGGGTGTGGCGACTAGGTCTAGGGTTAGATCTAGGGGCGGTTCGAGGCCTCATCTGGGGAGAGATAGGCTAGAGTCAACCAGTCCTTGGGAGAAGGGTCGGTACAGAAAACGAAAAGCATTTTTTTATTTGCCTTGATTTCAAGTGTCTTTGAAATCAAACATTTTTGTATTCAATCTATAAAGAAAGAAAATCATGTTTCTCTTTGTCTAATTATCTAGATTTAATTTCCATGCACCAAAATATTTTGAATAGTATTCTTTAAAAGCTTTAACGCATAATATATTGGAAAGTTCATTTTTCATAAAAAAAGAAACTCTTGGATTCAATTTCTTTTGCTAGCGTCGAGCGGTAGTTTGTACAGCCGGCGGTAGCGAAGAAAGTTTAATATCCTATCTCTTTTAAAAGTAATCTTCAATATAATCTTTTCTGAGATATTAAAATATATTCTTCTATAAAATATTCTGAAACTTCTTTTATTAACAACCATAGTTCTATTAAATATTAAATTTCATAAAACCCTTATTCACCCACCCCCTCCCCGCTAAGGGCGCCTACAGATCCAACAGGTGGATCTTCTATGGATGTCATAGGTGGTTACTCGAATTTAAGGTAATTGGAATAAATTTAGTAGAACAAAGTTTAGAGTCATAACGATCTAGATAATAAAGATGGCGAAGAATGTCTTTCCGCTCGATATAAGGTGAACGACTTATGGCGAGTGATAGTTGAAGTGGATACTTATATAAAAGATTAAATGAGAATGAAATTGCTAGGTCATCAATCTCATCCGTTGAATAGTTATGATATCATCAAACTCCAAAGATTGTCTTTTGATTCTTTCTAATGAAAAGGTAACTTTGTCCCCATTTAAATGTTTTACCAATGTTTTCTAATGTTCTATAAAATATGATAAGTAAGCAATAAAAGTCTACCTACAATAAGAGGTGTTCCGATATTACTTTCTATGTCAAAGACTATAAAATCTACATGGAATATTAGTTCTTTGATTTTGACATGTGTTACTTAATATTTTGCATGCATAATAATTTATCATAACAAATAGTTACACTTACTTGCAATTCAAAGCTTGATCAACATTCATTATACCAGAAATACTATCGAAAATATTATAAAATGCGGTAAAACTTCCCTGGCCTTTGGATGGTAATTTGTCTCTAAGTTTCAACTTTCTCGAGCTTATCTTGCTTAGTCTCAGAACGTCTTGTGCCTCCCGTCCAATAGTATTATTAACTAGTTTTTTTACAAGTTGTGCATAACGTATTGATCGCACACTGCATACAGGAAATGATAAATAAAAAAATTATTATAATTTAATAATGATTTACCTACACAATTGACAATAGTTGGGCACTCAACTCTATTGGTTGATTTTGCTTCATTGAGTGTCTTGCATCTGCTACGCTCGACTACTGACTTTACGAGTTTAGATGTGAGTTCCAACTTCTTTAAGTGGGTCTCATGTTGTTACATAGACACCTCGACATCATCGAGTCGTCTTTGTGTGATATTCACTTCGGAGAAAAAGTACTTCTTATCTTCCTCGTCCAAAGATTGATAAAGAAAATGGAAAATATCATCCTCTCATTGATCGCAAATCATGGTGTTTTTATAATCAACAAAATCAAGTGAAAAATATCTAAGTTGCATAACATAATACAAACCAAATAAAATAAAATAAAAAAATATTTGCAAACACACATTACAACAAACTTACACTCATATATATATTTTCTTTTTTGCATGACATACAAATTAAAGTTTTTCAAATATTATAAATGTTGAAACCGTCAACCGGTCTTTTGAGGAGTTCTGACCCACAGAGGTTGTAGCCTACACCTACTTCTCCCTCACCGGCACTCTTGATTGTTCACGAAGAAAAATGAATAGACCCAAAGTTGTAGCGAGGAGGTCTCATCACACGCCCGAAAGATCTTAGAGAGTTTCCCCTCCCAAACCAATGCTCAACTGGGCACCATGGAGGGCACTACGAGGCAACCAAAATTAACCAGAGGAGAGAGCCCAAAAAGATTGGATCCCCTCCAAGGTGCCCTTCAGGGTCTATTTATAGATTTTCTAGTCTGGTCTGCAAATAGCGTAATTCTGCCTTTTCAGTTTTACTAATCGCACCCCAAACTGGTCTGCTAACAGCTAAACTCCGTTGTTCTGAAAAGCTATTGGCAGCCCACAAAGGGTATCTAGATAATTTCACCACCAAATCCTTCTAGGAGAGTGGTCCGTGAAGGCACCACTCGCCAGACTTCTCACGCACTGGATTCTCTAGGTTTCACTGGGCGGGTGGTCCATAGGAGCACCACTCGCCCGACCCTTGGCTCTCTGGGCGAGTGGGGTTCCGCCCCCTCACTCGCCTAACCTCCCGTGTATCCGCACTCCTAAGCGGGCGAGTGCTTTGCGGATGAGGCTTGTACTCTACCCAAGGCTTGTCTGCCTCTCCTGACCTGGGCGAGTGACCCTCTAGTGCTCTGGGCGAATGCTCCTCTTGACCTACCTTGCATGCCCTTTGACCTTCTGGGACGTGGGGGCCCACTCGAGGAATACGGGGTTGTACAATAAGTATGGTTTCCCGGCAACGGTGCAAAAAAACTTGATGTCATCTCTCATCGATATATATAGTTAATTATGATGCTAGACTCATGTACTTGGAAAGTGCACCTATTGTATACAATTGATAAGTTAATATCAAGGTCGTATTACACATGACCCTTGTAAGTACCTATATTCATCTTTCATTCTATTACCATGACGATTTATAAAAAGATAAATTTCTAACTAAGATAACTTTGATAAATTGATAACTTTCAAATATTACACAATCCCTCAAGCACTACTTTGCACCCTGATAAGTCTTAATGAGCATTATGTGTCGAGCACCTTGGGAGTTGTACTATTTCTATGTGCATTGAAATCAAATATAGCCTTGTGGGTGGAAGTAATTCTAAAAACGCATTTTAATGTTGTGTTTATTCCATTATACACGCCATGTGTTTTGATTAAATCATTTGTATACTCTTACCAAAAACACTACTTGTACACATCATTATCTCTTATAAACCTTTTATTCATGAGTATTGGACTTTAATGCATATCTACATGTCTTTTCTACAATTTTTAGTAAATGCACTTGATAGCTTTGCATGATCTCTACAATGTATAATTATACTTAAATTGCGAATTTAAAACATTGTAGTTTCTTATCTTGACTTGATAAATTACAATCATGCATGAATTATTTTTTGTGTACCTCAAGCATATCTTGGATTTCAAATTCAAAACATCTTCTTTCAAACACTAACACTCTTATTCATTTTCAATACTTGCAAAATTTCAAAAAGGATATTTATTTTAAGAATGATTATTATATTTGAACTTATCTTCCTCTACGTCTTGTATACTCAATCTTGCATATTTACTTTCTAAACAAGTGTTATTATATTTTGATAACAAATGATAGTGTGATCATTTCCTTCAATTACTAAGACATCTATTTTCTACTACAACAAAACTTCGTCGAGAAGGAAACAATGTCGAGAAAGAAATGTTGTCGGGACTCATATATTATAGCAAGTTCTACCGCGGCGCGTTAACTCTATCGTCGGGCGGTAGCTTTAGAAAACACCAATTAATCATGATTTGATTGATAAACCAAAGGAGCATCCAATATCATTATGAAGGCAAGAATATATCATATTTTCGTGGGGAATAATTATTTCCAAAGATAAAAGTCAAATTGTTACCGACGCCCAGGCCGAAGAACCAGAGTGGCAAGTGTACTCAAGGAGGACGCGAGACGGCAAGGGAACACAAAGCGGAATGAGCCGCACCGAACCGGGCGGTTCGGCGGAGACACTCTAGGAACCAACCCGGTCCTTCTACTTGCTATCTTGTTTTATTTTATGAGTTGTTGTAATGTTTAATTGTCATTTTGGATTTGAGGTGGGTTCCCCCTATATAAGGGATCACCTTAGGTTTAGCTTGCATCTTTGGATCACTTATCAAAATTGGGGTTGCTCCCCTTGTCATCTCCCTATTCCTCTCTCTCTCTCTAACCCTCTCTCTCTCTCTATTCCCCGACCTCCCGTCTCTCTCGTTCCCGCTCGCTATCGCCCGCCTTCCGCCGTCCGATAGCCGCCTCCGCTAGGCGACGCCCTCCGTCTAGCGTCCTCCGGTATCCACGCGGTACCATTTGGTCTGACCTGCCCGTTCGCCCGCTTAGGTCAAGCCGCCGAACTCCGCCATGGCGCCGAACACCCGCCTGCATCTGAACGATTCATCCGACGACGCCGCTCCCTTCGCCGACACCCTCGCACAGCACCGCAACCAGCTGGCCCTCCAGGCCGGCCAAATCGCGTCCCTCCAGTCTTCATTTGACGCGCTCGTCACTCGCCTGGACAAGCTTCTGCCCTCGCCGAACACGCCGCCTCCACCGCTCACGGCTGCGTCTCCGCCGGACACCACTTCGGTGCTCGGGATGCCGCCCTCACCGCTCGCGCCGCTCTTCCCAGCGCCAGCCCCATACCCGCCAACTCCAGAGCTGTCGCCGCCCACCGCATTCCGACCACCACTCGCGCAAGACGTACAATCCTTCTCCGGGACGGACCCGATGGGGTGTATTGCCCGGGCGGAACAATATTTCGACCTCAACAGTACTCCCCTGGCGGATCGCGTCGGCACCGCCATGGTCGGCTTGGACGGCTCGGCCCTCCATTGGGCTTGCTGGCTCCGTCAAATCTAACCTCTCATCCCGTGGCACGAGTTCAAGCAAGAAATGATTAGTCGCTACGATTCCCGCTACACCGGCTCCGCCATCGAGCGGCTCTGCTCTGCCCGTCAGTCGATGACCGTGGATGCGTACATCGACGACTTCGTCGCGCTCGTCACGCAAGTGCCGAGCCTCCCGCCCGACCATTATTTGGGCTTCTTTCTGCAAGGTCTCCGCCCGAACATCCGTTCTCGCCTCCGCACGCACCACCCCCACACGGTCTCTGAGGCTCTCGATCTTGCGCGGGCCGTTGAGGCGGATTTGGGTCGGGGGCCGACCCCCGCCCCCGCCTATCGTCCATTTCCGTCGCATACCACAGGCCCTAGGGTGGCCCCTCCGGGACACGGCCGGCCGCCCCGCACGGATGCTCCGCCACGCGTCGACTACAACGAACTCCGCCGCCGCGGTTTATGCTTCCGTTGCCGCCAACCCTACTCGCCACAACACATATGCGCGGTGAAAGAATTTCATGCCATTTTTGTGGATAGTGATGGCGACGACGCGCCCGAGGATCCATCTCTGTTCGAACCCCCATCCGATTCTCCGCTTGCGGACGCGGAGTCGGCACCACTCAATGTCTTGGTGTTACCCTTCTATTCGGTGGGCGGCCTTACGGGCCCCCGCACAATGAAGTTGGCCGGCACACTCCAGGATTGATCCGTGGTGGTGATGATTGACAGTGGTGCTAGCCACAACTTCATGTCGGCCCACCTGGCGCGGGACCTCGGCCTGTCTTACGATCCCTCCCCTGACTTCTCCGTCTGCTTGGGGGATGGCCGCCGCCGACCGACGTTGGGACAGTGCGCAGGCGTCACCTTGTCCTTGGGGCCTTGCAAGGTTACGGCCGACTTTTATCTGTTCGAGTTGGGCGGTCTCGACGCCATTTTGGGGGTCGCTTGGCTACAGACGTTGGGCGACGTTCGCATCAACTGGGCCTCCATGACCATGTCCTTCCTGCATGAGGGCCAGCCTTGCCGTTTAGTGGGGGATTCAGCGCTTCTTCGCTCGCCGGTCTCGTTCCGGGCAATGACACGCGTCACCGACATTGATTTCTCCGCGTGGTTATGGACGGTCCAGCCATCTCCTCCATCGGCCGACCGTACCGCCGCGGATATGGACGCCGTTCTCGCTGATTTCCCGGAACTGTTTACTCCTCCGCCCGGCCTTCCACCATCGCGACCGACCGATCACGTCATCGTCCTCAAACCAGGGGCAGCGGCGGTGTCAGTCCGTCCCTACCGCTACGGCCATGCGCAGAAGGACGAGATCGAGTGACTCGTGCGGGAGATGCTGTTGGGGGGCCTCATACGGCCCAGTGCTAGTCCCTTCTCCAGCCCGGTGCTTTTGGTACGCAAAAAGGACGGCAGTTGGCGTTTCTGTGTGGACTACCGGGAGCTCAACAAGTCTACGGTACCTGACAAATACCCCATCCCCGTCATTCAGGAACTTTTGGTCGAGCTTCATGGCGCCGCCTTCTTCACCAAACTCGACCTCCGCGCCGGCTATCACCAAATTCGAGTCCGGCCGGAAGACGTGCCGAAGACGGCCTTCAGGACGCATGACGGCCATTTCGAGTTTCTGGTAATGCCGTTTGGGCTCACCAACGCCCCGGCCACCTTCCAAGCCACCATGAACGACATATTCCGCCCGGTCCTTCGTAAGCACGTGCTAGTATTCTTTGATGACATCCTTGTGTTTAGTACTTCTTGGCAGGACCATCTACGCCATGTGCGGGAGACATTTTCCACTCTTCGCCGCCGCCACCTTACCGTCAACAGGCAGAAGTGCACCTTCGGCGCCACGACGGTCAGCTATTTGGGGCATACCATCTCCGCTCTTGGCGTCGCCATGGATGCGGACAAGATCGATGCAGTGACTCGGTGGCCAACCCCAACGTCCATCTGTGACGTCCGGGCTTTCCTTGGACTCACCGGATATTACCGACGCTTCATTCGGGATTACGGCGGGTTGGCCCGCCCTCTCACCCAGCTACTCAAGTCCCCCGACGACGGGCCGTTCTCGTGGCCTCCGGCCGCCATGGCGGCCTTCACCGCGTTACAGTCAGCTCTGATCCAAGGGCCGGTCTTAGCCATGCCGGACTTCCGCCAGCAGTTCATAGTGGAATGCGACGCCTCCGGCTCTGGCGTCGGCGCCGTTCTGATGCAGGCCGGTCGACCGGTGGCTTACTTTAGCCGCGCTTTCTCGGCAGTGGTGCGCAGCAAATCAGCTTATGAGAATGAGCTTATGGCCTTGGTTTTGGCAGTGCAACATTGGCGGCCGTATTTGCTCGGTCGGCCCTTCATCGTTCGCACCGATCATCACAGTCTCCGGTATTTACTTGAGAAGAAAATTGCTACTCCGACGCAGCAGCTTTGGGTAGCCAAACTTCTCGGCTATGACTTCGTCATCGAGTTCCGGTCGGGCAAGACCAACAGAGCGGCAGACGCGCTCTCCCGCCACCCCCACGCTCCGGAGTTAACCGCCATCTCGCGGCCTGTTTGGGAGAACGCGGCCATTCTTCAGCAGGAGGCGGCTAACGACCCCCACTTGATAGCGATCTGTGCGGCCCTACTCGCCGACCCAGCGGCCCGGCCGCCCTATACTCTCCTCGGGGGCCGACTGTTCCATCGGGGCCTCCTTGTGATGTCCGCCTCGTCTTCCCGCATTCCGCTCCTTCTCGCCGAGTTTCATTCTACCCCCTCGGGGGGCCATGCTGGAGCATTTCGGACGTACCGGCGGATAGCAGCTTCTTTATATTGGCCCCACATGCTCCGCCAAGTGAAGGCGTACGTGGCGGCCTGTTTGCCGTGTCAGAAGGCGAAGTACGAGACATTGTTCCCAAGCGGCCTCCTGCAGCCCCTTCCGATTCCAGAGTGTGTCTGGGAAGACATAGCGATGGATTTCATCACCCGTCTGCCACGGTCGAACGGGTTTGATTGCATCTTGGTGGTGGTCGACCGCCTGACGAAGTACGCCCACTTCGTCCCACTCCGGCATCCTTATACAGCAGCGACGGTGGCCGACTGTTTCATTTCCGAGATAGTCCGCCTTCATGGGTTTCCGCGTTCCATAGTGAGTGATAGAGATCCTCTCTTTCTCAGCAGTTTCTGGACCTCGTTGTTTCGTCTTCAGGGCACTCGACTCCGGATGAGTACAGCATATCACCCTCAGTCGGATGGGCAGTCTGAAGTGCTGAACCGCTGTTTAGAGACATACTTACGGTGCTTCATCGGTGAGCGGCCTGGGTCGTGGGCAAAGTGGCTATGTTGGGCGGAGTACTCGTACAACACCGCCTACCATCACTCCGCCAACACCTCGCCATTCGAGACGGTCTATGGCCGACCCCCTCCGTCGATTCTCCGACATCTTCCGGGCGAATGCCCCGTGGCCAGCATGGCAGATCATCTGTACGATCGGGACGTGATTCTGGATAGCCTGAAACACCACCTGCGCCGCGCCCAGGCGAAAATGCTCTCATTCGCTAACCGGAAGCGACGCGATCTTTCCTTTCAGGTGGGCGAGCATGTTTTCATTAAACTTCATCCATACCGCCCTGCACATAAGGACCACCGGTCCGGTCCGGGACCGGTCCTCCCTGGGACCGGTCTTTTGGTCTACCGGTCCCGGACCGGTCCGAGGGAAATCGGTCCCGGTCCGGGACCGGTTTTCTACCTCTGCAAGAGGACCGGCTGGGACCGGAGGACCGGTCCTAACCGGTCCCAGACCGGTCCCAGACCGGTCTTTTTTATTTTGACTGGTTTTTGTTTTTTTTGAATCCGCCGCCGTCGCCCGTCGCCGAGCAAATAAAACTTAATCCGACATTTGGAATAAAACTTTAGCGCCTAGTTGTAGTACGACTTACCTGATGATATTTTGGCTGAAGTACTTCGTGTATGTACGACGTCATTTCTTCATCGTCGTAGTGGTTGAATGAAAGTCCTTTTTTGATGACGTTCTCCATTTGTCGCTCTCGTTGCCGACCTTGATCATAAGTCCAAATGTGCCCGGTCGATGAGATTTGAGCTTGGGTGGACTCAGGTGCTTGTTTAGAAATGCAAGATTTGACATGCCGGGCAAGCGTTGTGTTGCTGCTGCCAACGGCCATAAGCTTCCCGCAAAGTTTGCACTTCGCCTTAATTTCGCCCTCGATCCGCACCTTATCAAATTTCTCCCATACTACAGCTTTGTGGTGGTGCTCTAGTATCTCGATGGGGACAGACGCGGAGGACGACGCTGGCGCGGACGAAGATGAAGCCATTTGAGAGAGAAATGGAGAGAGAGAGAGAGAGAGAGAGAGAGAGAGATGGAGAGAGGAGAGATAAATCAAAAAAAAAAAGGAAGGAGGGGGGGGATATTTATAGATTTTTTTAAAAAAAATTAGAATTATAAAAAATAAAAAATAATATATTATATATTATATATATTATTATTATATATTAATATAATTATAATATATTATATAATATATTATATAAGTTATATAATATAAATATAACTATATGTGGTGGCAGCCACTTATTAAAGTGGCTGCCACCACAAATCAACGGCTCTTTAAAGAGCCGTTGTTAACAACGGCTCTTTAAAGAGCCGTTGCTGACCGGGATCGGTCTTTGACCGGTCCCGGTTCCGGTCCTGGTCGAGGACCGGTAAAAGACCGGTCCTGGACCGGTCTTTTACCGGTCCCGGTCCGGGACCGGTCTAGCCTACGGATCCAGGGACCGCAGGGACCCCGAGGACCGGTTCAGGACCGGACCGGTCCTTACCAGGACCGGTCTTCGGCCGGTCCTAACCGGTCCGGTCCCAACCGGACCGGTTAGGACCGGTCTTTTTGTGCAGGACTACCGCCAGCTGACAGTGGCCCTCCGCACCTTCCCCAAGTTGGCCCCTCGCTTCTACGGGCCCTTCGAGATCATCAGCCGCATTGGAGCCGTCGCATACCGTCTGCGCCTACCGGACCATAGCCGCATCCATCCAGTATTCCATGTTTCCCAGCTTCGTCGTGTGATCGGCGACCACCCAGTCACCGATCACATTCCGGCCGATATTGAGCACTCCGACTCCCCACCCTTGTACCCGGCTTCCATCGTGGATCGGCGCCACCTTAACCCGGGAGATGCTCTGCCGGATGAGATACGTGTCGCATGGCGTGACCGCCCCATCACCGCCGCGACAAGGCTACTGCGGGACGACTTCCGTCGTCAGTTTCCAGACTATTGCCTTGAGGACAAGGTTAATTTTCCAGACGGGGGTATTGTTACCGACGCCCAGGCCGAAGAACCAGAGTGGCAAGTGTACTCAAGGAGGACGCGAGACGGCAAGGGAACACAAGGCGGAACGAGCCGCACCGAACCGGGCGGTTCGGCGGAGACACTCTAGGAACCAACCCGGTCCTTCTACTTGCTATCTTGTTTTATTTTAGGAGTTGTTGTAATGTTTAATTGTCATTTTGGATTTGAGGTGGGTTCCCCCTATATAAGGGATCACCTTAGGTTTAGCTTGCATCTTTGGATCACTTATCAAAATTGGGGTTGCTCCCCTTGTCTTCTCCCTATTCCTCTCTCTCTCTCTCTAACCTCTCTCTCTATTCCCCTACCTCCCGTCTCTCTCGTTCCCGCTCGCTATCGCCCGCCTTCCGCCATCCGATAGCCGCCTCCGATAGCCGACGCCCTCCGTCTAGCGCCCTCCGGTATCCACGCGGTACCACAAATCCACGAAATTGAAGAGAAGATAAGGAAGGAAATAGAAGTCTGGGCGATACCGCTCCGCTATAGTAGTTACCGCCGGGTGGTAACTTCCTGCACAACAACCTCTATTTAAAACAGCCCGAAAATGAGTTTCCCTTTACGGTTTTGGACGAAATTTTCGAGGGCTCAAAGCCCTAGCCGTTTAGAGAAAAGTGAGGGGTGTTTGTCACTCATCTAAAGAGAGAGTTCTTCAGAGGAGATCAAAAAGAAATTCATGCGCAAGGATTGAAAACTATCAAAACGGCGATCAAGAAGCTTTCTCTCAACATACACATGGAGTGTTCTCGCTGCAACAAATTCTAATCAATTGGAGACATCCAAGATCTAAACAACATCGAAGAGGAAGACTCTCAAGCCTCAAAGATCAAACCTTTACAAGTGAAACGACATCTGCATAAAGGGTTCAATTTAGAGGGGAGTTTTTCTTTTATCTTATTATTTGTAACTCTTATTTATCGTCAGTACAGAATTCACCGCGTGGTTGGCGACTAGGGTCTTGCGAGGACTAGGGAGAATTCGCCGCGTGGGTGTGGCGACTAGGTCTAGGGTTAGATCTAAGGGCGGTTCGAGGCCTCATCTGGGGAGAGATAGGCTAGAGTCAACCGGTCCTTGAGAGAAGAGTCGGTATAGAAAACGAAAAGCATTTTTCTATTCGCATTGATTTCAAGCGTCATTGAAATCAAATATTTTTGTATTCAATCTATAAACAAATAAAATCATGTTTCTCTTTGTCTAATTATCTAAATTTTATACATGCACCAAAATGTTTTGAATAGCATTCTTTAAAAGCTTTAACGCAAAATATATTGGAAGGTTCGTTTTTCATAAGAAAGAAACTCTTGGATTCAATCTTTGTTGCTAGCGCCGAGCGGTAGTATCTACCACCGGCGGTAGCGAAGAAAGATTGATATCCTATCTCTTTTAAAAGTAATCTTCAATATAATCTTTTCTAAGATATTAAAATATATTCTTCTATAAAATATTCTGAAACTTCTTTTAGTAATAACCATAGTTCTATTAAATATTAATTTCATAAAACCCTTATTCACCCGCATCCTCCCCCCCCCCCCCCCCCCCCCCCCCGCCCCCGCAAAGGGCGCCTACAGATCCAACAGATGGATCTTTTATGGATGTCATAGGTAGTTACTCGAATTTAATGTAATTGGAATAAATTTAGTAGAACAAAGTTTAGAGTCATAACGATCTAGATAATAAAGATGGCGAAGAATGTCTTTCCACTCGATATAAGGTGAACGACTTATGGCGAGTGATAGTTGAAGTGGATCCTTATATAAAAGATTAAATGAGAATGAAATTGCTAGGTCATCAATCTCATCCGTTGAATAGTTATGATCATCAAATTCCAAAGATTGTCTTTTGATTCTTTCTAATGAAAAGGTAACTTTGTCCCCATTTAAATGTTTTACCAATGTTTTCTAATGTTCTATAACATATGATAAGTAAGCAATAAAAGTCTACCTACAATAAGAGGTGTTCCGATATTACTTTCAATGTCAAAGACTATAAAATCTACATGGAATATTAGTTCTTTGATTGTGACTAATGTGTTACTTAATATTTTGCATGCATAATAATTTATCATAACAAATAGTTAAACAGTTACTTGCAATTCAAGGCTTGATCAACATTCATTATACCAGAAATACTATCAAAAATATTATAAAATGCGGTAAAGCTTCCCTGGCCTTTGGATGGTAATTTGTCTCTAGGTTTCAACTTTCTCGAACTTATCTTGCATAGTCTCAGGACGTCTTGTGCCTCCCGTCCAATATTATTAGTAACTAGTTTTTTACAAGCTGTGCATAACGTATTGATCGCACACTGCATACAGGAAATGATAAATAAAAAATTTATTATAATTTAATAATTATTTACCTACACAATTGTCAATAGTTGGGTATTCAACTCCATAGGTTGATTTTGCTTCATTAAGTGTCTTGCATCTGCTGCGCTCGACTACTGACTTTACGAGTTTAGATGTGAGTTCCAACTTCTTTAAGTGGGTCTCATGTTGTTGCATGGACACCTCGACATCATCGAGTCGTCTTTGTGTGATATTCACTTCGGAGAAAAAGTACTTCTTATCTTCCTCGTCCAAAGATTGATAAAGAAAATGGAAAATATCATCCTCTCATCGATCACAAATCATGGTGTTTTCTATAATCAACAAAATCAAGTGAAAAATATCTAAGTTGCATAACATAATACAAACCAAATAAAATAAAATAAAAAATATTTGCAAACACACATTACAACAAACTTACACTCGTATATATATTTTCATTTTTGCATGACTAATACAAATGAAAGTTTTTCAAATATTATAAGTATGGTTTCCCGGCAACGGTGCAAAAAAACTTGATATGTCGTCTCTCATCGATATATATAATTAATTATGATGATAGACTCATGTACTTGGAAAGTGCACCTATCGTATATAGATGATAAGTTAATATCAAGGTCGTATTACACATGACCCATGTAAGTATCACACTTCATCTTTAATTTTATTACCATGCCGATTTATAAAAAGATAAATTTCTAACTAAGATAACTTTGATACATTGATTTGGTACTTATAAAAGTATTAAACCGATAAAGATAACATATAGGAATTTTGCTTAGTAAAACATAGATATTTTCATGTGTAATAAAGAAAAAGATTTCTTAATCATTCTAGGGATCTTTCTTGTTACTCCGATTTATCTAGACCGTGAGGGTTTCACGCTAGTCTGATTTCCTTAGGAGGGGCAACCGGAGAATAACCTAAGGTTGAACTATCTTATATTTTTTACATTAATAGAAACCCCTAAAAATCACTTTATCGCTCTGTAAACCGTAATGCTTAGCTTTCACACTAAGACGGGAGATTTATGGCACCCTATTCTTTCAGGGTTACATGCAACTCTCTTTATCAACATGCGATCTATATCATATAACAATACGTGAAGTCCTAGGGAAATATGATGATCAAATATGAAAACAATATTCCGGATCTACAACATCATTATGTTAGAAACGCAAATAAATTATAGAAAAACGATGAACATAAAGAAAACTAAATATATGAAAGATTAAGATAAGTTTTACACCAATCAAACACCATAGAAGTTCATAATTACACAAGCATGCATAAAACATGGAGTTCAAAAGTGGAAGATGGGAGAATAAAGATGTAGAAGAGGCTTACTAAAGAAGCCTCCTTCCTTCATGGTGTCTTCCTCTTCTTTTTCCTCCATGTGGTTCTTCTTTTTCTTCGACTTACGACATAAGGAACTCAAAATCAATCACATGTTTTTCAGGACAAAATGCTCTATTTATAAGCAAGAGTCCATCGGTAGTTTATTTGCTCTACACGACCAGGGAACACGGTCCTCTCACCCAAAATATGCTTTGTTTTGCTTCAAACCGCCTCCCAACTATTGTACACGATCATATGACACGCATTGGTCGATTGAGCCGTGTATCTCTCTGTTTTGGGCAAGGAAAAATATTTCAAAATTGCTCCAATTCGCCCCCAAATTGTTCATACATAACTCAAACACATATTAGTACGGAAATAATCATATTAAACATTCATTTCAACCATATTTTAGCTCATTTTATTTAATGAAGTATAAAATAAAATGTATATAATTAAGCTTCATCATAAACCAAGGAAGTATCAAGGAGGGGACATTAAGAGCAATATTCAAAGCAGGGATATGAGTGGTGAGAGGATTTGAAGCTTTTCTTCTTTCAACTGGTAAAATTTTTTACTTGCTCTGGGAAAAAAGGGTAAAGAAGGTAATATTTGACACAATTCTTTACGAAGATGGGAATAATAGCAATCCTTCTTGATTTGATGTGTACCCCACAAATAAATATTTAATGGCTTGAGATCTAAGTTTGTCCACACATACAACATAAACAAAATCCACAGTCAAAAACTTTAGGAGATAAGGGAAAGGAATATTCATGAGGTATAATGAATTTGGAGGGCTTTTATCTCCGATTACAAAAGATGGTATGCTCATGAGGTATACTCATGAGGAATTTTGACACAATTCATATTTTTTCGCAATCTCATATGTTAAGGAGTGTGATGATATGACCTCCTGAAAATAATCACTTTATCGTTCAAATAAGTTTGCATGTCCTTGGACAAATATCCCCCAATAGATCTGACCTGAGGATCTTGATTCTAGTCTCAAATTGAGTTTCAAAAATAGCATAAAATTCTGAACAATATCAAAGACATGGCACTGGTTAGGTTAAGACGTTGAGCTGACCAACTGGAAGTAATTTGCATGACAAGTGTAGGTTGAAGAGACATAAGTCGCGTGACAAAACAAAGTCACTTTGTGTCGATTTAAAAAACTTATTTAATTCGATTTAAACTAAATTTAGAAATTTGTATTAATGCTTCAAATAACTTGGCACATGGAAAAAAAATTAGTGGTTTTTTAATAAAGGTAAATAAACCGAAAAATTATATATATATATATAATCAAAAATAAATAATATAAAATCATAAAAAATGTCAAAATATTATGAAGAAAAATAAATTTTAATAGTTTATCCAAAAAATATCATGTCCAAAAATCAATATAGTGATTTAAAGTTTGAAATAAATTCAAATATTGGATCAAAGACTAGATTAATCTACAACGGTCATTGATGACATCAAGTGGCATCGATCATTAAAGAGACTAAAAACACAATAAAAGGGATGATGCACTAATTCAAGCAGAATGTGGTCAATGCAAAGGAAGGTTTTGTCCAGTCTAACCAAATGCATGGATAATAATGACATGTATTATATTTAATGAAGAATTAACTGATCAAAATTAGTCAAACACTAGGATATTATCATCTTACAATCATATAGCATATTTTTCTGCTCACACTAATTCTATCTCAAATCTTCGTCAAACTTGTTCAACCATCAAATGGATTATCATGTATCAGCTAAAATTGACTTCAATGCAAAAAATCTCCCATCCTCCCTCGTTTCATAAATTTGCAGTTTGGTGCAGAAATTCATGTTCCTCAAAAGGCAAGATCTTGATCAACTCACCTTCATGTGAGCATTGAGCTTCCATCCGGGATGGAGTTTCTATGAGCTTCGTGCTTTCATGAGAGCACTGAGCCACCTTCCTGGATGGGGTAAGCTTAAATGTTGGCTCCTCTTCCCAACATGACAGGATCCATCATGCAAGGAATCTGCGTGGAGCTCAACTTTGTATTCTCTACTCTCCTGCACTCTCTTCTTCAGTTATTTGCTACTATGCGATTCTTGGCACTGAGCCTTTGTAAATCTGCCCCTAACACTCGAATTTGTGGGCTTTGTTGATCACTTAACTGTTGGGAACTGTGGGTTGTGGGTTGCGATTTCTTTACGTTTGATCAAAAAAATTTGGTTCGCCATCCGAGCTCCGGATTTGGCTCAATAGCAGCCCTAGATGAGGGAGAGTTGAAACTAAAGATTTGAGAGAGAAGAGGGCCAGAGAATCAAAGCCCAGAAGCGCAGGAACGGCCAAGGCCGCAATGCCTAAATGCTTGAACCCTGAATTATAGATCACTGGAGGCGGGAACAAGAGAAGCAAATACTAAAAACAAAACAAAAAAGACAGTGCTGTTTTGTTGATCACGCACCAAGACAGTGTTATCGAACTATCATGTGCTTACCATGGTCATCGATCGATTTGAAAAAAGACTGCCCGGTCATAAAATCAAAGTAATCGGGTATTCGTATCCGAATATATAAATGAGTGAAGAAAAATACTACTGAGAGATGCAAAAATAAGAAGAATAAAAGGAGAATATGGATGGGATTTGGGGGTTTTGGCTTTTACCGGAGCCATGAATGCCGTAACAGACAGAGTGGGGAAGCTGAATGAAGTGACCGGAGACGGAACCACCCGGGAGGAGCGCCATGGAAGCTATTCCCTCCATCCTCCCTTCTCTCCGACGCGCCATTTTCTTCCTCCCGCAGTCCCAAAATAAGAGCAAAACTGGTATTATCTTTTGACGTAAGACTCGAGGAGAGAGAACAGAGCAGATTCCTCGTCAAACCAGCGGATCACAGCAATTTTTTCAGGTGTTTATGAGCAAACTCATTCTGAATATTTGGGAAAAATTTTCTATAAATAAATAGCTAATTTTTTTTTCCCCGGACTCACCATACTAAATTTTCTATAATAAATAATTTTCACTGTTTAGTGTTTTTAATTGTGTAGTGCAGTCTCATTTCTCTTCCATTTTACAGTTCTTTAGTCTGCTGGTTTTTACATCAGTATCCATTATAGTCGTAGTACCGATTCCATTTTTCTACTTTTCATAGTCTAATTTTCCTTCTGTTTTATAGTTATATTTCTGTTAATTTTTAACAGTTTCTATTTGTTTTTTTTTCTTTTATGTTTTACAGTTGTATTTTGTGTAGCATTCACAATTATATTTGTTATATTTTATATTTTGTAATTTGTATAGTTTTTAGGGTTTCAATAGTCTTTTTAGAGTTTGTTTTTGTTATATCTTTACCGTTGCATCATATTACAGTTTGTATATTTGTAGGATGCATCATATTACAGCTTATATATTTCTAGGATGCATCATATTACAATTTGTATATTTGTAGGATGCATCATATTGGTATACGTTGGTATTTGGAGTGCAAATAGTGCAAATTGGTGTGTGCCAATAGCAGATCTCCTCCTCTTTCATTTAGTCTCACAACGCTAGTGTCGTGTTGTAGTTATCCTTATATGTGTATATATAGGCAAAATGTAAAAGTTTAGTAGTGAAAAAAATACAATTCCTTATTTTCTACTTGGTATCAGAGCCAGGTTGGAAAGAAATAAAAAATTGATCCGGAGAAATTCGTGTAATCCCGCTTCGGTGATCTCAGCTCCCTCCCCGATCTTTTATTATTTTCTTTCCTTTCTGGGTAGGGTGCGGAAGGAATTATCGGAGGGAGGATTAAGGAACTCGCGCAGGATGTGCGACAGACGTGCGGTAGACGCGCGACATCAGCAAAGGATTGTGCGGCAAGTGTGCAGCTTGCGCGGGAGGTGCGACAACCCAGAAGTAGCGCGACACTTGCGTAGGAGTTGTGGCATGAGGTGCAGCAGACACGCGGCACTTGCGTGGGAGGTGAGGTGCTTGCGCAGGAGATGCGACGCTTACGCGGGAGTAGCGGAAGGAGCGTGTGTGGGAGCACCTGCGCAGGAGGTTCAGCAGAAGCATGTGCGCAGGAGGAGCGCATGTGAGAGCATTTGCGCAAACGCGACACTTGCGCAGACACGGCACCTTCGCAGACGTGGCACTTGCGCGGGAGGCGCGGCAGGAGCGCGTGCAGGAGTTTATTGCGGCAGGAGCGCGACAGTCGGCGTGCGGTAGGAGCGCGGCTTCTCCTTTCGGCAGGGGCGCGGCAGCCCTTCGTGAAGTTCCAGCAATTCCTCTCGTTCCTAGTCAAGTTCCTTGATCATCGGCAGCCCTTCGTGAAATTCAAGCCCTCCGCATTCCCTAACCACAAAGCAAGGAGAAGGAGCAGTGTTGCATCCAAAATCGGCCTCAGGAGCGCACGACAAGAATTGATACCCATCGTGTGGCAGTGGAAGTGCGTCTTTCCCACGTGCGCAGTGGAATTGCGATGTTGCGAGATCTTCTCATTGCGGATTGTCCGGAGAAATTCATTCGCTCAAAATAAATAATAATAATAATTAAATAAATCAATAGTTGTGCTACTCATGGAGAAATTAGTGGCCAAACTAGAGGAGGCAGACCTCAAGGTGTTATTCGACTTCTTACGGATGTCCAAAGGCGAAGGATCCGCTCAGTCGCAACCGCCTTCGGTGAAGTTCGATCTCCCTTCTGTGGAGCTGAAGCTCGACGGACCAGCCACATACTTGAGCTGGTCGCGTCGGGTAAAGAGGGCTCTCTTTGGAAGGAACCTGGAGGGCTATCTGACTAGCGAGAAGGGGGGAGACAGAGAAGGACTCGGATGGGTACAATGAGTGGAAAACTATGCATAGTCTGTTACACACTTGGCTCCTAAATTCGATGATCGCGTCTATCACTATCACGGTGGATGGCATAGCTACTATAAGCGATGTTTGGGGTAAGTTACAGAGGCTCTACACAGGAGTCGACAACAACATGCACGTGTTCCAGATCGAGCGGGAGATAGAGACTGTAACCCAGGGAAATCGCTCGATCTAGGAGTATGCCGCAGATCTAGAGCGACTATGGACAGACTATGATTATTTCTCACCAGCCGCATGCTGCAAAGACCATGAATGCACGAAAGGGTAGTGAAAGTGCACAGTGTGCCTCTGAGTATACTCCAGACGTGGGTGAATAGAGATTTAAAAATTATTTCTATCATATTTGTGCAAACACAATAAAACACTAAGTATTATGCTTCAACAATTCCACACACAGAATAAAATAAGTGTTGTTAAGTAAAGCAGTAAATCAGTAAAAGAAATGGGACAACACAGAAAAATGACACACACAGAAGACACAAGATTTTATAGAGGTTCCTCTGAATGTGGGTAGTCCTCTCTTCTACCACCTGGTAGGAATGCACAATATGTGTCTGAGTCTTTTGATAAGGAGACTCTAAGAACCAAAGATCTTTTGATAAGGAGATCTTGAACCATTGAATCCTTTGGAAGAGGGATTCTAAAAACTCTGTATAGTTAAGGAGAATGAGAGAAGAAGGAAGATGGAGAAGAAGAATTCTGTAGAAGCTTTTAGCTTCTATTTTTCCTTTCAAAGGATCTGTTAATGATGAACCCTTGCTTAAGTGATTTGCAAGGGTTATGTTCTTCAGATCCTTCTGAATGTTTTCTTCTTGCTATCTGGCTCCTATGTGGTGTTGATGAAAGAGCATCCTTCTATATCTCTGTTCTCAGATAGCACTTGTTGTTCTTTTGTCCTTTAGGGTTTTAGGAGGAAGAAGAAGAAGAGGAAACCCTAATCAACAAGCTGAGTAAAAATGTGTTGAATATCCTATAGTTTTTCTCTCATCTATTCTTATTTATTGTCCATGATTTAATTTTGAATTGCTTTCCTCTTTTGGGTTGTACTGAAAAGGTATTAGCTTGGACAATTAATCTCTCTTCCTTCTTTTATTCACAACCCGTCTGCCAACTATTTGAATCCTTTCCAAGAAAGCTTTTCATGTCTTTTTGAATGCTCCTCTCCATTCTAGGCAATAAACAAGCCGTTGTAGAATGGTCTTTAGTGTTGTGGGCCCTCAGAGAGAGTGCAAAAGGAACAGCTGAAAAGGTTCCCTTTTCATACTGTATTCGACGATGCGTCGACTTCATTCTCTTCTTATCGACGCACCTTCGAGTTCTTGTAAGAGCAGCTTCAAATTCCTTCAAGCTTTGGATGAACTCTGATGTCGACGTTACGTCGATTACTTATCGACGTATCCGTCGAGTTGGAGACTTGTTTTGAACCTCATTGTCTGCGTCGAATTGTAGTTGTGTCGACTTCAGATGGCTTCGACAGACATTTCCTTCTGCGTTGAGTTGAAGTCTATGTTGCGTCGACTTCTAAGATAACTTAGACATCCTCCTTTATCTATGTCGACTCCTATTCGACGTAGCGTCGACTTGGTGTACTTTGACAGAAAGATTTAGTTGCTTGGACTTCTAGTCTGAGTTGCGTCGACATCAAGTCAAAGTTGCGTCGACTTGTATTCGACGCAAATATTAGTTCAACTCAGATTGTGCTTGCCCTGACCTAGACTTGACACTCTAAGTTGAGTGTGACATCCTAAGACATCTAATGAACAAATTACACTTACTATACAATGGGTAATGAGCCTAAGAAGTAAAATCACTTATATTTAATTTGTTAAGTTAAATCAAAAGGGGTTTTCCCAACAATCTCCCCCTATTTATCTTAACAAATTTTACAGATTGTTTTGAAGTGATTTTACACATTCTTTTGCATAAACAGAAATATATATAAGATAACATATACAATCACAGTATGATAAAATGAGATCACAAAATATTCCATGCATTGTCAAGTGTATTTTAAAGTTCACCACACCACCTTCAATTTTTGTTTCTCTTTAGACAGTATAACAGAATTACCTGAGTTTCATTGCTCCTTCTCAGGGGTTTTCCATTGTCTTGAAAACACCTTTGGAATTATTTTCCTTTGAGCAAAGCTCAGAGGCTCTTCTTCAGGAGACATTACTGCTTTTTCAGCAACATTGTCCTTGGAAAGCTTCCCATGAATCTGTGCATTCAGCTCAGCACTATGAACAGTTTCCTTGGCAATCTTGGCCACATCATCCAGCAAATTATCATCATGGAGCTTCCCCTGGGCCACTATTGTACCTACAGTAGTCAATTCACTTTCCAAATTCCTTTGAACTTCTACAATTGACTTCCCCTGAGTAGATGGGAGCTCCCCCTGATTTTCTGCAGTTGGTTCCCCTTGATTCTCTGGAGATTCTACTTGAGACTCCCCCTGGACATTTGCTAGGTATTGTTGTACCTCTTTTATCTCTTTTTCAACCAACTCCCCCTGAACAGCAGGCTCCTCATGAACATTTTGGAATGTAGTAATTTTATCAGGGGCTTCAACATCATTCCCCTTGTCATGGACACTCATCTCTAGAGTAGGTCCTTCCTCCTCTTGAATTTTCTCCTCCTTCTTAACCTTGCTGGCAAGAGAGGTTAAGAAATCCTTTGTTACTAAAGAGGAAGACATGAACTCTTTGAGACCTTGAAGAGACCTCTTTGAGTCTAGTAGTTCAGACTCCATCTGTGAGTACTTCTTTTCAAATCTTCTGGCTTGGATGGCCAGTAGGTCTGCAAAGGTGCTTGAAGCCATCCCTACAGCTTTAGATATTGCTTGCTCAATGTCAAAGAAAGGTGTAGGATGGGAGGTAAAGGCAGGTGGAGGTGTGAGGTTCTCATTCTGATTAGAAGGATCCTGGTAGGCATGGGAAAGGGTTTTGTAGGTTTCTGGAGAAATATAGGTTGGTGGTGGAGATGGAACAGATTGATTGTTTGGAAGTGGTTTGGATGGTTGTTGTTGTGATTGTTGGTGGATGGGAGATTGATATGTTGGCTCTGGGATTGTTGTATCATCTAGAATAGCTTCTTGTGATGCCGCAGCAGGTTCCTGTTCTGGAATGACATCCCTTGGGGGATCTGGTATAGTGTTCTGTGGAGTTGGAGAGGGAGGAGGAGAAGGTGCAGACTGATCAGGCTTCAGAATTTGCCTGGTCCACTTAAGAATATACCTATATTCATCCTTTTTCCTGGAAGAATGGGCACTCATTTTGATATGCACACCCCTGGATAATGATGGAAGAGCACCTGGCTCATGATCCTTATGTAGGCATTTTCCTTGTGGGAGTATTTGTGGCCAATCAGCTTTAGTATGCATCTCCCCCAGTTTATCTTCTTTTGTAGAACTAGAATTCCCATGATCTGCAACTGCTGCCTGGGAATGGCATCATGGGCTGATATCTTGCATAACAAAACCTTCGCAACAATATCTGCTAAGAACCTGTATTCTTCTGCCACATCAATCTTCTTGAGATTTATTGGCTTCTCTTTCCTGAACTGCATGAGCTGCAAAACCTGGCTGATTTCTTCCCCTGTCAATTCATCTGGGTCACTCCCAGTAGGTAGATCAAATGTTTGAGATAGTATTTCTTCAGATATACTGATATCTTTGTAAGGAATCAATGCTTAACTTTTATCCAAGTACTATTCCTCCCCCTATTGTGCATACTACTACGCTCGTCACTGACGACATTGTTGATGATGCTTTGCATGAGGAGGCAGGAGATCCATGTATTATACATATTCCTATGGAGGAGGATAACCTTCTAGGTGAAGAAGATTTTATCTTAGCACCGGTGGAGGAAGTTCAAATCATGGGTAAGGTCACTGTTTATCTCGTCGAACCTTGCAGCATTGTTGACAATGCCGACATTATTTTACTACCCCAACCTGATGGGAGTGAGACCGGGACCGCTCCCCCAATTTCTGATTATTTATCTCATTCTTCTCTTTTATTTCCAAACCCCCTTTCTTTGTCTGAGCTTGTGCAAGGTGAATCTTCACGGGAATGTTAGGAGGACTTGGAGCATATTGCTCTAGTCAATGATGTGAGCATCCTCTTATGTGAGGAGGTTGATCCTTCCTCCATAGTGGAAGCCCCATTCATTGTTTTCTCCTCCTGCAGCCTCCTTGAAGACGACACCGTGCTTGGTAAGGAAATTTATTTTGGTGAAAGTGGTGTGGAGGACTCTTCCTCCACTTCTTTCTTTCTCTTTCATCTACCTGTGAGGAGCAGGTATTATTATTTAGGTAGAGGAGTAGTGGTTCTATCACCGTATCGGTACCCATTATCGACGCGGATATTATTACAGTTGCCTTTTCACTTTTCCTTCCATACTCCTATAAGCTAGAACTGTTAAACTTTTAAATAAGTCGTGTTGGGAGGACAATAACCCCAGTAGTTACCTTATTTATATATATGCATTTTCTTTAATTCAGTTTTTATTTTTCTTTCATGTTTTTGCGGAGCTCACCCCCTGCAGCCTTTTCTATTTGTGAAGGCGGTGGTTGTGATTCTTCGTATGGCTGCTTTGCCTTGGATTTACACGCATCTTCTGATATGCTCACTTGCTGAGCATTGGGTACTTGTTGGAACATACTTTCCGCATCTCTTGGTTTGACAATAACAAATCCTATTGTATTTGATCACACTTGTTTTGTGTTTAAAGTATGCAGGATTCAGTGCTTTCAAATCTCCATGGAAATATGTTTTTGCTGCTACCGCATAGCGTTAGAACTACCGCTGGCACTAACAACCGCCGAGAAGAAACCGCTGAGAAGGAAACCTGCGTTCGGCAAAATGGAAGTTGCGTTCGACGAACTGGCGCTCGACGAAATGAAACCTGCGTTCGACGAACTGCATGCTTTGTTAAAATTTTTGATTTGAATCGTTTAGGAGTAAGCAGGAGTTGCATCAACTGAGTTATAGCCAAACAACCACAATGCCACACAACAACACAATAGTCTTTATTGAATCACAAAACTTCATTACATTTCGAGACATATATGGCGAGACATGATTCATAAGAATCACGAAGGAGAGAGGAACAAAACACACCAAAAAACAAATCTGGCGACCTGACAAGCAGAGACCGCACAGACCGCTGAACTCCAGAGACCGCCCGGCTTGTCCTGAGACCGCACGAACAGAAAATAGACAAGATGCCTGCACTGCAAGACCGCCACCTCAGACCGCACGAACTGGAGCTTATTGAATTGAACAGAGAACAGAAGCCGTCGCCAGACCGCAACTCAGATCGCCTAACCACAGAAGGTCGCCTGATCGCTGAGCTCAATGCAAACAACACAAGAACAACATAAACCAGTCCGCAGACAAGCCACTGCCGAACTATTTATTCAAGCCGATGGGAAATCACCAAGGAAGGAGACCGCAATCTGCTGATCGCAAACCTGCAAACACAACAAATAGTTAACTCGCTTCCGAAACCGCCCGACCTCAAAGTTGAGACCGCACAAAACAACCCAGGCTCAAGTTCTTACAATTCTCGTTATGAATGACGGGCCTTGCACCCCTATTTATAGGCGAGAGGATGGATGTCGTCACCGTCGCAAGAGAGGTACGGTCACCACCCGTCAGATCGCGAGCGGTCTCATAGAGCAGACCGCGCGATCACACCACTTGGACAACACCCTGTCCAAGACCGCAAGTCGGCAACAGACCACCAGAACCAGACCGGCAGAGCACCAGCACAGAGACCGCGTGGTCTCTGCGGTCACCAAAAATTCAGACCGCCGACCAACTTCCACTTCACTTCAATAATTTCAACACTCCCCCTTGAAGTGGGAAGTGGAAACTAGCCCGAGTAAACTCCGCAATCGAGTAAACGGTCCTTTTGCCAGCGGCTTTATGAAGATGTCTGCAACATTGTCCACACTCCGAATATGCTCGACCATAAGAGATCCTCCCAACACCTTCTCACGAATGAAATGGTGCTCAATCTCAATGTGTTTGGTCCTCGCGTGACAGACTAGATTATTAACCAGCTTGAGAGCACTCTCATTGTCCCCGCGTAGCATAGTGGGACCTCGAACCTCCTCATGAACGTCCTCCACCAACCTCCTGAGCCAAACGGCTTCCTGAGCTGCCAAGGCTGAAGCCTTGTATTCCGCTTCTGTGGTAGATACAGACACCGAGTCCTGCTTTTTGCTGCACCAAGAAATAGCTGTGGGGCCTGCCATAAAGACATAACCGGACGTTGATCTCCGATCATCCACGTCTCCCCCGTAATCAGCATCCATGAATCCATGCAACTCCAAGCTTGACCCTCTCCTATATAGGAGACCCAGATCAGAGGTTGACTTCACATACTTCAAAATTCCTTTTGCCGTCAGAAGATGAGGCTTCCGTGGTTCCGCCATGTACCGACTCACCTTGCCAACTGCATAAGCAATATCAGGCCTTGTGATTGTCAAGTAGATCAAGCTCCCAACCAGAGCTCGGATCACCAACGGTTCAGATAGAACTCTCCCCTCATCCTTCCGAAGTTTATGATGTTGTTCCAGAGGTATAGAGCTGCTCTTCCCTTCCTCCATGCCAAATCGTTGAACGATCCGCTCCGCATATCCAGCCTGAGAAATGAACACTCCGCTCTCTCGCCTCTGAACCTCGAGTCCAAGGAAATGGTGTAGTTCACCCAGATCCTTCATCTCAAATCTGATAGCAAGTTAGGCTCTCAGCCTTGCTACTGCCTCCTTTGAGTTCCCGGTGACAATCATGTCATCCACATACAGCAGAACAATAACCCGAAGCACCCCCTCCTTCTTGACGAACAAGCTAGAATCATAGTCTGAAGCAAAGAACCCGCAGAATAGAAGATACTCCGCGATCTTCCCATACCACGCCCGAGGCGCTTGCTTCAACCCATACAGGGCTTTCTTCAGTTTGCAGACGTAGTCCGGACAATCCTCCAAGATGAAGCCCAGCGGTTGGATCATGAAGATATCCTTGTCAATCTCTCTGTATAAGAAAGCATTCTTCACGTCGAGCTGCCAAATCTCCCATCCACTGGATGCCGCCAAAGCAATAACAAATCGAATCGAAGTCATCTTTGCCACTGGACTGAACGTCTCATCATAATCCTCTCTGTATTGCTATGAGAACCCGCGAGCCACAAGGCGGGCCTTATATCACTCGATCGTGCCGTCAGCTTTCTTCTTGAGCTTATAGACCCACTTGCATGTCACAGGGGTAATGCCCTTGGGCCTGGGCACTAGAGACCAAGTCTCATTCTTCTTGAGAGCATCCATCTCCTCCTGCATAGCAATGTCCCACTGCTTCACGCCTTTGGCCTTCTCAAAGCTCGACGGCTCCCGCTCATCCAAGGGACCAGCAAAGAAACATGAGACGAAGCTCACCATGTTTCCTCCTGTGTATCGATCCGGTGGATTGATAGTCCTCTTCGACCTCCTAAGAGGTTGCACCTGACTAACCACCTCCTCAGCTGCTTCTTCTGTGCTAGCTCCTCTTCCAGGCGAACTTGGAGCATCGCTCCCCCTGCTTCCAGAACCTGAAGCCTCCATCTCTGAGCTAGACATAGCTGGAGCTCCTGGTGAAACAGGCAACTCCACTTGAAGATTTCCTGCAGCCTTCCCTTTTTCATCAACCCTGCTCTCCGGTAGTTCAACTCCTGAACTCTCCTTGTAGGAAGTCACCTCATCGAACACCACATCCCGAGATACCACTGATCTCCGTGTCTCAGGATCCATGCATCTCCATCCCTTCTTCCGCTCATCATATCTGACAAAGACTAGCCTCCTTGCTTTCGCATCTAGCTTTGTTCAAAGAGCATCAGGAATATGCACATAACAGGTTGACCCGAACACCCGAAGGTGTGCAACACTTGGTTTCTCCTTGAACATCAATTAGTGAGGGGTCTTCATGTTGATAGAACTTAGAGGCATTCTGTTTATGACGTATACTGCACAAGACATTCCCTCCGCCCAAAAGGACTTTGGGATACTCTTGGCATGAAACCAACATTTGCAGGTTTCCGTCAGATGATGGATCTTTCGCTCTGCAACGCTGTTTTGTCGTGGAGTATGGGCACAAGTGAGCTCTCTCCAAACGCCGTGCTTCCTGCAAAAACTTGAGAACTCACCAGAGGTGAACTCCCCACCATTGTCAGTTCTCAATTTTTTCACCAGCAGGCCTAACCGACCTTCTACCAGCTCCTTGAACTCCACGAACTTCACAAAAGCTTCCGACTCCTCTTTCAAAAAATACACCCAGACATATCTGGTGTAGTCGTCAATCAACACCAACATATATATGTTGCCTCCAAGGCTTGGGGTGGCAGTCAGTCCCATCAAATCACCGTGAATGCACTCCAACAGCACTTTGCACCTTGTTTGCGATTTATCAAATAGAAGTCGATGAGACTTACCAAACTGACATCCTGCACAAACAAGACCGTCTCCATAGGAGGACAAGCTAGGCAAGCCCTTGACAAGGCCCCTTACCGCCATAGCCTTCAATTTGTCCATGCCTATATGCCCCAACCTTTCATGCCAGATAGCCGCGCTATCCTTGGTCTTCATCTTGTCAATATAGGTACTTGTCGATAAAATGAACAAGTCCTTTACCCGCTTTCCAACATGAATAATATCTCCCTTTATCTCCGGTTGAGTTTTAAGAAACTTCACTTCTGTTGGGCCAAACAGAACGTGATAACCGGCATCGACCGCATTGGTCACAGAGAAGAGATTCTTCTTCATACTCGGCACATGATAAACACTCCTTAATGTGAGTGGGCCCTTATCACTGCTTAGAGAGACAATACCTTCTTGTTCTACTGCATGAACAGAATTATCAGCCGTAATGATTGCATCGTTACGTGAGTAAGGCGCCAAAGAAGAGAACTTTGATTCATCCCCGGTGAGGTGATGCCCACACCCTGAATCCACGATCCAATCCTCTTCGAAGTTGATGGCAGCCAAGGCCTTAACGGGCATCACCGTCATATTGGCCGCAAAGGCTCCTCCCCATCCAGCTTCATCAGACTTTGGCTTCTCCTTCTCCGCTGCATGTCCCGGCTGAAGATTAACCCGGCAATCCTTCTTGAAGTGGCCAGTCTTATTGCACCTGAAGCACCTTGGTCCCTCTCCCTTCTTCTTCCCATCAGACTTAGGAGCATAACCCCTATCCTGCTAACCTGAAGTAGAGGGTCCATCATGACCTGGCTTCTTCTTCTCCCACTTCTTCTTCTTCTTCCCAGAGAACAACACATCACTATCTCCCCCAGAGATAGAAGTCCCTGCCATCTGTCTTGCCAAACTTTCCTGCGAAGCAAGTAAGTTTTCCAGCTCCAACAGAGATGGTTGATTTGCCCAACCCTGAACTGAAGTCACAAAAGCAAGATACTCCTTCCGCAACCCGCGGATGATATGCCTCTTTAGTTTTTCCTCTGAGATGGGCTCATCAGAGTCCAAAGCAGAAATCTCTGCTGTGAGGTTCTTCATTTTGAGAAAGAAAATAGAGATGGAAAGATCACCTTGAGAGGACTTCGCCAACTCATTTTCAAGAAACTGTAGCCGAGCTACATTCTTCTTATTAAACAGCCCGTCCAAAGACGTCCAAATCTCAGCAGTAGATTTACATCCAATGATGTGATCGAATAGCTCTGGTGAGATAACCCTCTTGAGTGTGAACTCTGCCTTTGCATTAGTCCTCCTCCAAAGTCTCACCTCTGCCATATTATCTCCTGCTAGCTGAACTTCTTGTGTGTCATCTCTTCCAACTATCTCCCATAGATCCTCGCCAAGCAAGTAACTCTCCATACACGAGCTCCACTTCTTGTAGTTAGTCGATGTGAGGAGTTCAATAACAAGCCCTCTTGCGTATCCATCTTCCATGGTAAACTATGTGGTTTCTTCTTCACAAAGACGATGGCAACTCAAGTTGAACACTGCTTATCCACTCCAACAACCTACCTCTGATACCATGTTAAATTTTTTGATTTGAATCGTTTAGGAGTAAGCAGGAGTTGCATCAACTGAGTTATAGCCAAACAACCACAATGCCACACAGCAACACAATAGTCTTTATTGAATCACAAAACTTCATTACATTTCGAGACATACATGGCGAGACATGATTCATAAGAATCACGAAGGAGAGAGGAACAAAACACACCAAAAAACAAATCTGGCGACCTGACAAGCAGAGACCGCACAGACCGCACAGACCGCTGAACTCCAGAGACCGCCCGGCTTGTCCTGAGACCGCACGAACAGAAAACAGACAAGATGCCTGCACTGCAAGACCGCCACCTTAGACCGTACAAACTGGAGCTTATTGAATTGAACAGAGAACAGAAGCCGTCGCCAGACCGCAACTCAGATCGCCTAACCACAGAAGGTCGCCTGATCGCTGAGCTCACTGCGAACAGCACAAGAACAACATAAACCAGTCCACAGACAAGCCACTGCCGAACTGTTTATTCAAGCCGCTGGGAAATCACCAAGGAGACCGCAATCTGCTGATCGCAAACCTGTGAACACAACAAACAGTTAACTCGCTTCCGAAACTGCCCGACCTCAAAGTTGAGACCGCACAAAACAACCCAGGCTCAAGTTCTTACAATTCTCGTTATGAATGACGGGCCCTGCACCCCTATTTATAGGCGAGAGGACGGATGTCATCACCGCCGTAAGAGAGGTACGGTCACCACCCGTCAGATCACGAGCGGTCTCATAGAGCAGACCACGCTATCACACCACTTGGACAACACCCTGTCCAAGACCGCAAGTCAGCAGCAGACCGCCAGAACCAGACCGGCAGTGCACCAGCAAAGATACCGCACGGTCTCTGCGGTCACCAAAAATTCAGACCGCCAGCTAACTTTCACTTCACTTCAATAATTTCAACATGCTCTACCACGGCGCTCGACGAAATGCATGCTTTACCGCGGCGCGCTAAAACTACCGCTGGCGCTAGCGATCGACGAAATGGAGGTCGCCTAAATGAAGGCGGTGTTCGACGAAGATGCGCCCGACGAAGTGCTCTACCACTGGCGCTAGTATTCGATCGATGAAATGAAGGTTGCGCTCGACGAAATGCTTATCACTGCGTTCGACGAATTTGCGATCGACGAAAGCCGAATCCCGTTCGACAAAAATTCGATCGACGAAATATAAGGCCAGTCCGACAAAGATGCGCCCGATGAAAATAAATGTGCTCTACCGCGGAGCGTTAGCACTATCGCTGGCGCTAACATAAATGGAAACATTTGACGAGAAGGAAACATTGGAGAAAAAGGAATGTTGATGGGTTGCTATGTTTGGTATGTACTGTCGCGGCACGTTAGGTCTAACGCCCGACGGTAGCTTTTTGGAAACATCCCGTCTGCTGTTGATTGAGGAGCAGATTTGGAAGAAGATTGTGGCTGAAGGAAGGAAATCTCGCTATCGCGACACAATAGTGTTACCGCGGCGCGTTAGTCGGTGCTCTATGTTTGGCAGTCAAAAGTTGTCTAATCTGCCACAATCTGTGCCTGATCATTTGCCTAATATGGCTACCGCGGGGCGGTAATACTACCGCAGGCGGTAGTGACTGATTATATAAAAAGACACGCGCCTCCTCCGTTGTTGCTTGCTGATACAGAAGGGATTGGAGCCATATATTCAAAGCACTCGTGAGAGCCTTCTTCAAGCAGCCCGAAGAACTCCGTCAACGTTCGTGAACGCAAAGAACTTGAAGACCAATACCATCGCATCTACATCGACATCAAGTTATAGTTTTGAGGGAGTTTCTAGTTTGTGTCTTGTTTTATTTTTCAAATTGTAATCTTTATGTTTTGTGTTCGGTAGAGGAACTCGCCACACGGCGACTAGGGCCTTGCGGAGACTAGGGGGAATTCGCCACATGGCGACTAGGTCTAGGTAGGACTTAGGGAGGAATTCGCCACATGGCGACTAGGTCTAGGGAGTAGATCTAGGGGGTGCTCGAGGCCTTTCTGGGGATAGGAAGGCTAGAGCTGCTTGAGGCCGTATCTGGGGAGAGATCGGCTAAAGCCAACCGGTTCATGGGGATACGAGTCGGTATAGAAAACAAAAAGGGTTTTTCATATTATTCGCTTTGATTTCCTGCGTCATTGAAATCAGATTTTGTAATCAGTTTTATAAATGATAATCATGTCTTTTCTTGTTTAATATAATTGATTTCATTTCTAATTTCATTATCTCTTTACTTTTGATTTAACATTACTTCGAACAAAATATCAAAAGTTTTTCCATTAAAGTTTAAAGTTTTTAAAACCCCTATTCACCCCCCCCCCTCTAAGGGCGCCTACAGATCCAACAAGTGATATCAGAGCCAGGTTATTAAATTGGCTTAACAACCGGGAATAATGGCGTCTCATGATCTCGCTTCTATTAGTGGGGGGAATTTTTATGAAGAAGAAAAACCCCTTGCACCACCTTTATTCGAAGGAAGAAATTATAAAGGGTGGAAATTACTAATGGAAAAATTTATTAAAAATTTAGATATCAATGCGTGGGATATAGCAATAGTTAGACCAGCGAATGAATCAAATAAACAGGAATGACATCTAAATGCAAAAGCCTTAAATAGTATTTTCTGTGTTTTATCTCAAGATATCTTCAAATTAATATATTGTTTTTCTAGTGCATACAAAGTATGGAAATTCCTTGAAGAAATGTATGATTTTCCTCTTACAAGTATGGAACAAGCACAAGAATTGGAGAACATACAAGCTTGCACAAATTTTCAAGAAAGCTCCTCTCATGACGGATCCATGAAGTGCACATCAAGTGAAAGAGAAGAAGAAATACTATTTTCGGAAGAGGAGTGCCAAAAAGATGTCAAAGAAACGATATGTTCAAATCGCGCCTCTCCCGAAAGCAATGTAAGAAAATCAAATTTCATTTTTTGTACTTCTATCTCTTCATTACAATTGGTTCAAACTACAAAGCGCAAAATTAAGAAATTAAAAAATGCTAATAAACATTTGCGCTTAGAAAATAAAAATGTAAAGGCAAAAATTAATGAACAATCAAATTCAAATTTATCTAGTTCTATCCATGGTTCCTTATTTGAAAACTCCATATCTTGTTTTGATTGTAATAATATTAAAGAAAAATTCAAGGAACTTGAAAAAAAGTTTACTTTCATAAAAGTACAAAATGAAAAATTATGTATAGAAAACTCTTCTCTGGAAAATGATTGTGCTAAGTGTAATGACTATAAAATTGAAATTAAAGAGATAGATGAAACATTTGATGAATATAGAAATAATTATCAAAATCATATTGAATCTATTGTATCCACTCTTAAAAATAGCACAATCGCTTACAATAAAGCTAGACATAATCTTAAAGTTAAGAATTATGAATTGGAAACTAAAGTCAACTTGCTTAAGGAAATTATAAAGAAAAATTCTCAACACATAAATCAACAATTTCAAGCAAATTCCAAAAGCAAGTTAAATGTAAATTTTCATAATATGTCTAAGCCTAACAATGGAAATAAAAAACATCAAAAGATTGTAAATGAAATTCCAAAACACTATCATCATCATCATTTACAATATCAATCTTCTCCCAACTTAAAATTAAACGCAAACAAATTTCCTTTAAAAAATAAATTCAAAAGTCATTGTTATCCAAACATTCAAGAAAATGACTATGGAAATTTGAAAAATAAAAATAACATTTTTCCAAGGTTTGAATGGAGACCCAAAGCTAAAGAAGAAACACAAGCTCCACTCAAAAGGGCCCATTCATCACTATCTCCCTAAAAGCAAACACGTTGTATTTGGGTACCCAAAGGAACCGTCACACCCGGTCCTCTTTGGATACCTAAATCTCTCATTCATTAGTATCCAATCATTTGCATGAAGTAGAAATCAACAAAAAAAATTTAAAATATCAATTATCTACTTCATGATATGCTGAATTTCCTTTTTTTTATTTTTTTTATTTTTGTTGAACCATCATGATATGATCACATTATATAACTTGTGATATGACTTTCACATATTAAACCAAAATTCATAAATAAATCAAATTGAGTAAAGTTGAATAATAAGTCATGTCATTTTTCAAGTGATCTACTTATCCTTTTTATTTTTGTCCTTCTAAATCCATTTCCTAATAGTCTTATAAAAATTGAAAAACTAAATTTGTCATATAATATTATTAAGACTAAATGAAATAAGTGTCAAAATGGATTTAAAAAGGTATTTTAGGGGTATTAGGCTAAATTTATAAAATGCGCAAGTTTTGCTTAGGTAGTTAATATATTTGCGTCATTTTCGATTACCCCTAGTATGTTTAATCATAATCATGTCAAATCGGAATTGAAAAATTGCATGAATATTATTTCACTTTTTTATGATCATTTCACTCATTCATATGTTGTGCAAAACTCAAGAATTAAGGTCTAATGAATATGGAGCTTTAATGAATATGAAACCAATGTACTAAAATTTTAACTTCCGCAACTTTTTGCGATTTCTTCTCGTCTCATCACTTCATTAGACAGGTCTTACATTGCACAAACATAATTAAAAAAAATCGGAAGCAAAATCGAAGAAAATCTAGGCTATATGATTAAAATAAGCACTCTTTGTGAGCTAACGCAGGCGCTAGGACTTAACGCCGGCGCTAGCTCAAGTATCCGATTTTCTGAAATTTTAAAATTCTGAAAAATCAATAAAAATATATTATCTTATATGTACTACTCATTTTTGCAATTCTGCCTGTACTTATTTTTGAAAAATTAAAATACAAAAGCCAAATTACAAAAAAAAAAAATTTTGTCTTTGGATATTTGTTTGAATTCTATTCCTATATGCAAAAATCAAATACAAAAATATAAAACAAAAACAAGTATAAAAAATTGTTATTTTTGAACTTGACTTTTCTATTTACATGTATCTTGCGAAAGAGTGATTTGGGCTATTATCCCATCACATCACCTAGTACCGGGCGAACCCCTCCCAGGGTAGACCTCGGGAAGTCCAAGATCAAATTATACGAGTTCAAACTTTAAATTAAAATTATTTTTCAAAAATATAAAAAAAAATACTGTATGGACTTTATTGTGAAACTCAAGCATGATTTAATCCATCACTTAGACTTTCTACAATGTTAAAATTCATTCCTTCAAACTACTTTAAACATTGTCTTTTTCATGCTTTGATACTTCTAAACACATGTGCATAAATTATATTGTAAAAGTTGTGTAGAACCAAGCTTTGCATGCCTCTAAGTATGAGTAAATATTTTAGGTTTGATAATGATATTTATTCACTCACTTATTTTGGCATTGTCTACATATGTGTTTAATCTAAGAATGCTTGTGTATGTTTTGTATTAGTACAATGAATTAAAATTGCACAAGTACCTTACCTACACTACCTTTATTTGCACTTTTAAAAGTTAAGAAAAGTGGTTATGTTTTCATAAATTATATTGGTTTACAAAACAAGTGTATTCGGAGAACTTTGTACAAAACAAAAATCATAAAATGAAGTGACAAAGATAACTCCACCAAGCACTACTTGAACCTCATGATAAGTCTTAATAAGCGTTATGAGGTTGAGCACCTTGGAAAGAATAGTAAAGTGTCTTGTGCAAACCTTATCTTTCTTTCAAAATAAAAACCACTTACTCTTAACTACACCAGATCACTAGTTTCAATATTAAAATAAAATAAAATATGTGATCTCCCAAGCACTACTTTGCACCCTGATAAGTCTTAATGAGCATTGTGTGTGCAAAGTACCTTGGTAGTTGTATATTTTTTGTGTGCATTGAAGTGTGTGGAAGTACAATTATTTGTGTTTTATTGTGCTCTTTACTTTACATATTTCTTGTATTTTTGATTAAAACATTTGTTTACTCTACTCAAAATACACTTATGTGCACATCATTATCTTCCATAACACTTCTTCTCATGAGTATTGGATATTAATGCAAATTCTATACTACTCTTTATTTATGAAATGCACTAGATAACCTAGCATGATCTCTACAATGTTTTGTATGTTTTGAATTTGTGAATTAATATAATGTTGTAGTAATTTCTCTTTGAAAACATTATTTCATGCTTGGTTACTTTATTGTCAAAATTAAAGATATTAAATGCAAAATGATTTACAAAAACATCTTCATTTTTGGAATTTAACTCACATATCTTCTTATGAATCGTCATGTTTATAAAAAGATGTTTTCTTGTATTTCTATAAGTCTTCCGCATCATCATCACCATATATTTTTACCTTGCGCTTTCATGCTTATATCAAAGTCTTAAATACCAAAATTCCCTTTTTCAACAAATGGTAGACTTGCTTGGTAGAATTTATATTGGTTATTCTAACACAAATATTGTAATGCTAAAACTCTGATTCATTAATGGATTTCAAAATAGCTACGTGAGTTGTTTGTTTAAAAAAAATTCAAATAAAAATAAAAATCCATAGGCTATGTACCTATCATTAGATTTAAAACGCTTAAATGTTTCCAATAATTATTATCCATGACTTCATATCTCACCATAGCGGGGGCGTAGGGTTGTAGACATTAGATATCCTTATCTCTAGTCATGTCTTGTCCTTAACCGGGGAGGGTTCCAGTGGGGCCTTGCGAGGCACTGGGGGGAAAGAGTGCTAGGTTAAGTTTTGTCTAGTGTTTGCATATGGGACTAACACCCCAACCTACGGCATGTATGCAACTCCTCATGCCCATCCGTCACTTAGTACAGGGCTAGGGTGTAGACATATTGTCTGGGTAGATTGGTTACTTGGAAATCATTACTTTTTATGCTTAAAACGTTTATAAAGCAAAATCCTTTGTGTACTTAAAATGCTACAACATCTATTTTGTTATGTCTAAAATTCTTAATCATTTACTATGCTTCACAATTCCTATATAGATGTTCACTACTAAAAATATTTCGTCATGCTTTCCACATCTTTACTACTTGTACACTCGATCATGAATACGTTTTCCCAACAAGTGGTTTCATTATGACTATTTCTTCACATTCCTTTTTTTCTCTCTCCTATCTATTGTATTTTTCCTAAATGTTTAACTCTTTATCATGATCATTCCCTCTCTACACAGTTATTGCACTTTTTGTTGGACTACCTCTCCACCCTCTTTTGATAATACCAAAAGGGGGAGAATAAATTTGAAATAAATTAACATGTTTTGGGGAGTCAAGTTCATAGGAAGTTTTGTTATAGGGGGAGCATTTACTTAGGGGGAGAATTCATTTAGGGGGAGCATTTGAACATGCCTAATTTTCATACTAGTTCTTATAAACACAAATTCCTATAAATTGAATTATTTCTTTCTAAGGGGATTTGTTATTATCAAAAGGGGGAGTTTGTTGGAACATGCTTACCGCATCTCTTGGTTTGATAATAACAAATCCTATTGTATTTGATCACACTTGTTTTGTGTTTATAGTATGTAGGATTCAGTGCTTTCAAATCTCCATGGAAATATGTTTTTGCTGCTACTGCATAGCGTTAGAACTACCGCTGGCGCTAACAACCGCTGAGAAGAAACCGCTGAGAAGGAAACCTGCGTTCGACGAAATGGAAGTTGTGTTCGACGAACTGGCGCTCGACGAAATGAAACTTGCATTCGACGAACTGCATGCTCTACCACGGCGCTCGACGAAATGCATGCTTTACCGCGGCACGCTAGAACTACCGTTGGCGCTAGCGATCGACAAAATGGAGGTCGACGAAATGAAGGCGACATTCGATGAAGATGCTCCCGGCGAAGTGCTCTACCACAGTGTATTACAACTACCGCTGGCGCTAGTATTCGATCGACAAAATGAAGGTTGTGCTCGACAAAATGCTTATCACTGCGTTCGACGAATTTGCGATCGACGAAATCTGAATCCCGTTCGACGAAAATTCGATCGATGAAATATAAGGCCGATTCGACAAAGATGCGCCCGACGAAAAGAAATGTGCTCTACCGCGGAGCGTTAGCACTATCGCTGGCTCTAACATAAATGGAAACATTTGACGAGAAGGAAACAGTGGAGAAAAAGGAATATCGACGGGTCGCTATGTTTGGTATGTACTATCGCGACGCGTTAGGTCTAATGCCCGGCGGTAGCTTTTTGGAAACATCCCGTCTGCTGTTGATTGAGGAGCAGATTTTGAAGAAGATTGTGGATAAAGGAAGGAAATCTCACTATCACGGCGCGATAGCGTTACCGCGGTGCGTTAGTCGGTGCTCTATGTTTGGCAGTCAAAAGTTTCCTAATCTGCCACAATCCGTGCCTGATCATTTGCCTAATATGGCTACCGCGGGGCGGTAGTACTACCGCATGCGGTAATGGCTGATTATATAAAAAGACGCGCGCCTCCTCCGTTGTTGCTTGCTGATACAGAAGGGATTGGAGCCATATATTCAGAGCACTCATGAGAGCCTTCTTCAAGCAGCCCGAAGAACTCCGTCAACGTTCGTGAACGCAAAGAACTTGAAGACCAATACCATCGCATCTACATCGACATCAAGTTCTACTTTTGAGGGAGTTTCTAGTTTGTGTCTTGATTTATTTTTCAAATTGTAATCTTTATGTTTTGTGTTCGGTAGAGGAACTCGCCACAAGATGACTAGGGCCTTGCGGGGACTACGGGGAATTCGCCACACGACGACTAGGTCTAGGTAGGACTTAGGGAGGAATTTGCCACACGGCGACTAGGTCTAGGGAGTAGATCTAGGGGGTGCTCGAGGCCTTTCTGGGGATAGGAAGGCTAGAGCGGCTTGAGGCCGTATCTGGGGAGAGATTGGCTAAAGCCAACCAGTTTGTGGGGATACGAGTCGGTATAGAAAATACAAAGGGGTTTTTCTTATTATTCGCTTTGATTTCTAGCGTCATTGAAATCAGATTTTGTAATCAATTTTATAAATGATAATCATGTCTTTTCTTGTTTAATAAAATTGATTTCATTTCTAATTTCATTATCTCTTTACTTTTGATTTAACCTTACTTCGAACAAAATATTAAAAGTTTTTCTATTAAAGTTTAAAGTTTTTAAAACCCTTATTCACCCCCCTCTAAGTGCGCCTACAGATCCAACAGTACTCTCTTCTCTTAGCTCTATTTTGAACTTCATAGTTATACATTGTGTTTGATTGTTTAGTTTAAGTCTGGGGGAGAGCTATTTTCTATGCCTGCTCACGTGCACTATTGCATAGCATACTAGAAGCTTTTACTTGTATTATTCATTTTCTGTGCACATCACAACACCCATTTGAGCGTGTACTTAGCTGTTGGCGCGTCATGTGTTAAACTCATTCTTTTGTGTGATTTGGGAAAATCTAGGTGCTGGCTTAAGATTATGTAATGGAGTAAAATGTTGACTCCGATGTTCCTAATCAAGTACTCACGTGAGTGTAGAGATTTGTGTAAATTAGATTTCTTTTTATACTATTAGTTTTATACATTTCTATTAGTGTAGATATTATTTACTCTACTCAAATGGTGAATCCAGTGTGAATCAAAAGGTAGCATATGGATGTGTGTAAATTATCGTTAGACTAGTATTGCTCAATCCAGGAGGAAGGATAATCTTTCTCGGTGGCTAAGAACTTGCCCCAAGAGATTCTTGAAGCATAGACATAGGATAGTTCTATTGCGTGAGAATGGCGTAGGCCATCATTTTGGCCTGGTTGAGCTTTTGTGCCATTCCTATCATCTTATCCTCATTAGCCCAGTTGTGCCTACCTGTTCTTTGATTCGGCTCCACTTTTATCTCACCAGAGCCTAAAAGCCAATCCTAGTCACACACCCAAATTTGAGCTTTAGTTGTTTATTATTTGGGGTGTTGTTGTGATACTTTTGTGAAAATGTGGTTGTACTTTATTGCTCAATTTGCTGAAAATGATTTGAAAAGAAAAAAAATGAGAAAAAGAAAAGAAGTGAAAAAAAAGTGATGAGCCTAATTGAAAAATCTTTGTATAAATTTATGATTGGGAGTAGGCGGTGCACACACCCATGTTGTTAAGTTCAAGTCTGGGGGTGTGGTGTACCCGCGTGTTTGTGTGGTGCTTGAGGATAGTTTATTGCATTAGCTTATTTGGGTTAGGTGTGTACAACCCCATTGTTTATCGTTGTTTACCCTACCTGAACCCAAGCCCCATTTAAAACCTAAAGGCTTACCAACTCGCGCTATGAACCAATCTACTGTCGTGGAGAGAATGTGATCAGGCGAGCGTATGGTCTCTGACGCCGATGGATTTCGGTGGAGTTTGACCCAAATCCCAACTTTGGCAATGCTCATCTCAGCGATTATTCTACTTTCTCCATATATGTGACCGGATGATTCATCGTGACTCCCATTTTGAGTAGAAGTATTATTTATTTACTATATTAGAAATTTATAAACTATATGTATAATTAGAAATCTTCTCTACTATTTTTCTATGCACATGAGCATGCGACTTTGCATGGTACTCCATTATGTAATTTTTAAGCTAGCTATTCCATCTTGCCGCATGCTTAGAATTTGTTTGCTCGGGACGCGCAAATAGGTGAGTCTGGGGGTGTGATGAGTGCAATTTTTATAGGGTTTTTCGGACTCATCTGGGCTTGTTTTCACGCACATGCATTTCACTTTCTGCACATTATTGCTTATATTGGATTGATACTCCGGATTACACGAAGTGCACCTTTTAGGCCCGTTTTGGTGTGCATTTGCGCTCCATGTTGTTGGGGGTAAGCACATGGTGCTCCCCAGCACTTTTTTTGTATTTGGATATTACTGGAGGTGTTTTTCCCAGCTGTTTATTGTGCTATGAAGGTGGGAAGATCTCCAATTTGCCCAAATTCCTTCTCTGCATGAATCGCACGGTCTTGCATTTTCTTGACGCACAATCGCTCCGACCATGCGTGCTTACCTGCTGGCAGAATGGTGTTCTACCCCTGATCGTGTGATTTGTTCACGCACAGACAGTCCGCCCGTGCGCGAAGGAAACACACGATCTCTCCTTGTTGGCCTGATTTCGAGCTTTCTGGAATTGCTCGTGCGTTTTTACACACGGTCGATTTCGACCTTGTGTGAGTAAAATCGCATGGGTGATCTGCTTCATCTTCCTGGGCTTTCTATACATATAATATCGCACGGTCCACGCACGGTCATGCGTTCGACCGTGCATGACCAAATTTGTGACAGTTTTCTTTAAAAGCCGCAGATTTCAACCTAATCAGGATCGATTACCCTGTTCAGCCATTTCCGCCGCAAGGGGAGCTCCCGCTTCGCTCCTCTTCCACCTTTCATGAGGGCTTTGCCCTAAGCCACTTCCATCATCCAAGTGCTTCAAGGAGAGGATTCCACCTCCATCTTCATCGCCAAGCAAGAGTTCTTCGCATCAGACGTAACTGGATTGTTGTTTACCGGAGAAGACGGGTCCATTGGGAGGAAGTGACAACCCTCCTCTACCCCGGACGATAGTTGAGACCGAGCTAGGATGCATATTGACAACCCAGCGATTCCTACCGAGAATCTACAACAAGCCTCCGGATTTGGTCGTATCTCTTGCCTTTCTCTCTAACTTGTGTAGATGTATATGAATGTAATCTTCATTATTTGATAATGTTGCACATTTAAACCTTGTTTTGTAGTGTTTATTTCATGTCTATGTGAAATTACTCTTTTGTTTATTTATGTGTGTGAAGTGTGCCGATTTCGCCCCCACTCCATTCCACTCCACAAACCCGCCAGTCCATTCTGTGTGCCTACTCGTCCATCCGCCTTGCTAAGCAGTGCATGATAAATTTTAAGAGGTTAAGGAGTGAAGTAAAAATGCGGAATACTTCAACACAATCCACAAGAATGACAACCAGTGACAATGGGAAGACCGAATAGTGCTCTTGTATTAACCATCTCTTTACAGCTCAAGACATACATGGCGAGACATGATTCATAAGAATCACAAAGGAGAGAAGCACAAGACACAAAAAACAGGCTGTCAGAGAACTGGCAAAGTAGAGACCGCCAGACCACACGAACAGCCAAGCCGCACTGCTATCCCTGAGACCACGTGAACAGAAGCAAGCTTGATGACCCGCGAACTGCCAGACTACAAACACAGACCGCACAACCTACTGCCTTATTCAACTGTTGATAACCAAACAATCTGTCCGCACTTCGAGACTGCCTGACCGCAAGGTCGCCTTGTCACAGAAGCTTCAGCGAACAGAAACCAGAACTGCACAAGCTGTCGCCAAACCTCAAACTGAGACCGCCTGACCACTGAGGTCGCCTGATCGCCAAGTTCACCGCAAGAAGCTCAAAGAACTACACCATAAATCGCCCAGAGGAAAGCCGCTGGCGAGTTGGTTATTCACAACTGGGAAGTCACCAAGGAAGAAGACCGCATACTACTGGCCACTAACCCGCGAACACAACAACCGGTCAAACCACTTCCAAACTGCGTGACCTCAAATATGAGACTGGCACAAACAACCCAAGTTTTAGTTCTTACAGTTCTCACTATATGTCTCGGGTTCTGCACCCATATTTATAGGCAAGCCAACAAATGTCATCACCGCCCCAAGGGATACAGACACCACCTTATTAAACCACGTTGTTATCAAAACAAACCGCCCAGTCTCATAACAAGAACGATCCTTCATCAGCAACCCTGACCGACCAGAACAAGTCGCCAGGAACAACCGAGCAAGATGCACGGTCACATGCGGTCTCCCAAGACAGACCGCCTGACACACAACACACGGACACAGACCGTCCAGTGCAAACCCTGGCCAGAACACCCGCGCAGACCGCGCGGTCTCTCCGATCTCCTTTATTAAGACCGCCCAGATCCCTTCCACTTCTACTTCAAAAAATTCAACACTCCCCCTTGAAGTGGGAAGTGGAAGTCAATCCAAGCAAGCTCCACAATCGACCAAATGGTCCCTTCGACAACTGCTTTGTAAAGATGTCAGCAATATTATCCTTGCTCTGCACATGCTCCACAATCAGAGATCCCTCCAACACCTTCTCACGAATGAAATGATGATGAATCTCTATGTGCTTTGTATGCGCGTGACAAACTGGATTGTTCACCAGTTTGAGAGCACTCTCATTATCACCACGTAGCAGAGTAGGACCTCTCACCTCCCCATGAATGTCCTCCACAAGCCTCCTAAGCTAGATGGCTTCCTGAGCTGCCAAAGCCGAAGTTTTTTTATTCTGCTTCCATGGTAAAGACAGACACAGAATCCTGCTTCTTGTTGCACCATGATATACTTGTAGAGCTTGTCATAAAGACATATACAGAGGTTGATCTTGTTGAAAATGTTGAAGTGGGAGTTTTGTGAAGTTGGCGGTCTGGGGGGAGACCGCGCGGTTTGGTCTAACCGCACGGTCTTGCGGTCTCCTCTGGCGGTTTGACCTCTTTGGTCTAGCCGCGGGCTTCTCGGCGTGATCGCCATTCTTCTATCCAAGGGTGCCGAGGTGAGGCCACGCGGTCTGGTTGTCTGACCGCGTGGCGGAGCAGGTTTCTACCTGGTAAGGGCGGCGCGCGGTCTGGTGCTTGTGACCGCGTGGTGCGGGCAGCCGGTCTGGAGGCTGTCCGGGTTCTTTATGGTTCGCACGGACTAAGGTTGTCTTAGTCGCGCGGTCTCCAGGTTGTGTTCGCATGGCTGGTCCTTCGGCGATCAGCTGGCATATGTGGTCAGAGGTGTTTGATCGACTTAGCGGGCTGTTCCCTAGTCGGTCTGGTGTGTTCGCGGTCTCTGGAGGAGGTCGGGTGGCAAACACAGGTGGTGAGTGACATGACCGGGCGAGTTATCATGGTCGCGCGGTTTTTGTTGAAGTCAGCGAGCTCACTAAGCAGGAGGTTCTTTTGCTGGTCGCGCGGGTTGACCGGTCTGGTCGCGCGATCAAGGGGTGGTGATCCTATCTCATAGGGTGGTGACTGGATCAGGTCGCCTGCCTATAAATAGGATCCACTATAGCAGCAAATATATAGCACCAAGTGTAAGCTGAGCTTGCGACCTGTTCTTGCGGTCTGTTTTTGTAACCGACCGGCTAGCTGATCGAACTTGTTTTGTGCAGCTTCTGCGGATTGTGCGGGTAGCAACGGTCACCTCCTCTTCTGAAGGTGTTCGGGCAGTCTCGCGGCTTGAAGTGCAGGTTGCTAGAGTTCGGGAGGATCAGTTGAGTTCGGGAGTTCGCGTGGTTCTCAGCTAGTGTTGTTCAAGGCACAGGCAGGCAGTTCGGGCAATCTGGTTTTCTAGCCAGGCGGACTGTCAGGTCGGGCGGTTAGGCGGTCTCAAGTAGACAGACCGCTGGTTTTTTCCTTTCAACTGCTTTTCTCTTCTATTTTTTGTGTACTGGCGAAATCATGTCTCGCCATGTATACCTCGCCCTGTAATGAAGAATTTTGCTTATCAATAAAGATTGTGTTTGCTTCGTGTGCTTCTGGTTGTTTGGCTTAAACTTTTAGTTATACAATTCCTGCTCACTCCTTGATCTACGGAAAATTTCACATGGTATCAGAGCCAGGTTGGAGTGGATAGAGCAGTGAATAACTAAATGTTGCCATCGCCTTTGTGAAGAAGGAACCAGTGGTAGAGCCATGGAAGCAAGGGGTATTGGAATTGAGATGCTTACATCGACTAACTTTAAGAAGTGTAAGTCGTGTATGTAAAGCTATCTTCTGGGTGAGGACCTCTGGGAGGTAGTTGGAGGAGAGAGCACGGAGGAAGTTATCCTGATTGGGGACAATGGTCACGAGGTGAGGAACAGGAGGCGGATTAATGCCAAAGCGGAGTTCGCCCTAAAGAGGGCAATATCACCTGACCTGTTTGATCACATCTTGGGGTGTGGATCAGCTGCAGAGATCTGGAGAGTCCTGGATGGGCTGTTTAACAAGAAGAATGTGGCAAGACTTCAATTCCTGGAGAATGAGCTGACCAGATTGGCTCAAGGCGACCTTTTCTATATCTACGTTCTTCTTGAAGATGAAGAACTTGTGCGACGAGATTTCAGCGCTGGATCCTAATGAGCCAATTTCTAAGGCGAAACTGAAGAGGCACATCATCCGTGGCTTGCGGAAGGAATATTTTGCCTTTGTGACGTCGGTGCAGGGTTGGGCAAATTAGTCGTCTCTGCTGGAGCTGGAAAATCTGCTTGCTTCGCAGGAGAGTCTGGCAAGGCAGATGGATGGGGTGTCAGTGTCTGGGGGAGATGGCGAAGTTCTCTTCCCGAGGAAGAAGAAGAAGTGGGATAAGAAGAAGACCGCTTGAGGAGGAAATGTGCCTTCAACTTCTGGACAGCAGGAGAGGGGCTATGCTCCTAAGGCTGAAGGGAAGAAGAAGGGAGAAGGTCCCAAGTGCTTCAGGTGCGGAAAGGTCGGTCACATCAGGAAGGATTACCGGGTGAATCTTCAGCCAAGGCATGCTGTTACAGGAAAGGAGGAAGCTGAGGCCAGATAGACTGATGGAGGATGGGGAGGAGCCTTCTCGGCTTCTGTTGGAGCTGCGATTCCTATCAACTATCAGGAGGACTGGATCGTGGACTCGGGGTGTGGTCATCACCTCACCGGGGATGAGTCGAAGCTTTCTTCAGCTCAGCCGTACTCAGGTAATGATGCCATTATTACTGCTGACAATACTGTGCATGCTGTCGAGAAGGTGGGGGTTGTTTCCTTGGGCAGTGATAGGGGGACGCTTACATTGAGAAGTGTCTATCATGTGCCTGGTATGAGAAAAAACCTCTTCTCCGTGACCAACGCTGTAGACGCTGGGTATCACGTTCTGTTTGGCTCGACAGAAGTGAGGTTTCTTCGAAATGTTGAAGCTGTGAAGGCGGAGCTCGTTCATATGGGGAGGAGAACTAAAGACTTGTTCGTTTTATCGACAAGTTCTTATGTTGATAAGATGCGGATGAATGATAGTGTTGTCATATGGCACGAGAGGTTGGGGCACGTAGGGATGGATAAGCTGAAAGCTATGGCGGTGAAAGTTTTGGTCAAGGGCCTGCCTAGTCTATCTTCCTACGGAGACGGTCATGTGTGCGCAGAATGTCAGTTCGGCAAATTTCATCGACTACCGTTTGACAAGTCGCTAACAAGGAGTAGTGTGCCTTTGGAGTGCGTCCACGGTGACTTGATGGGACCGACTGCTACCCCAAGCCTCGGAGGCAGTAGATATATGCTGGTGCTAATCGATGATTACACCAGATATGTCTGGGTATATTTCTTAAAGGAGAAGGCGGAGGCGTTTGCCAAGTTCGTGGAGTTCAAGGAGCTTATGGAGGGTCGGCTTGGCCTGCGGGTTAAGAAGCTGAGAACTGACAATGGAGGGGAGTTCACCTCTGGTGAGTTCTCTACTTTTTGCAGGAAGGCAAGCATCCAGAGGGAGCTTACTTGTGCACATACTCCACAACAAAACGGAGTCGCAGAGCAGAAAATCTGTCATCTGACGGAGACCTGCAAGTGTTGGCTGCATGCCAAGAGTATCCCAAAGTCCTTCTGGGCAGACAAAATGTCTTGTGCTGCCTACGTCATCAACATGATGCCTCTTAGTCCCATCAATATGAAGACCCCGCATGAATTGATGTTCAAGGAAAAGCCAAGCATGGCACACCTTCGGGTGTTTGGTTCTACCTACTATGTGCACATTCCAGATGCGCTTTAGACGAAGCTAGATGCGAAAGCAAGGAAGCTTGTCTTCGTGGGTTATGATGATCGGAAGAAGGGATGAAAGTGCATGGACCCAGAGACGCGGAGATTTGTTGTATCTCGCGACGTCGTGTTCGATGAAGTGACGTCTTACAAGGGAAGTTCTGGTGTTGAGCTACCAGAAAGCAGGGTGGAGGAGCCGAAGAAAGCTGTGGAAAATCTTCAGGTGGAGCTGCCTGTGTCGCCAGGTGGTCCATCAATTTCTAGTTCTGAAGCGGAGGCTTCTGGATCAGGAAGCAGGGGGAGCGATGCTCCAAGTACATCTGGAAGGGGAGCTAGAGAAGAAGCAGCTGAAGATACTGTGAGTCAGGGGAAGGTGTTGCGGAGATCGAAGCGAACAATCATTGCCCCTGATCGCTATACAGGAGGAAACATGGTGAGCTTCATCTTATGTTTCTTTGCTGGTCCCTTGGATGAGAGGGAGCCGTCGAGCTTCGAGAAGGACAAAGGCGTGGAACAGTGGGATTCAGCTATGCAGGAAGAGATGAGTGCTCTTGAAAAGAATGAGACTTGGTCTCTGGTACCCAAGCCCAAGGGTATCACCCATGTAATATGCAAGTGGGTCTACAAGCTCAAGAAGAAGGCTGACGGCAGTATCGAGAATAACAAAGCTCGCCTTGTGGCTCGGGGGTTCTCGCAGCAATACAGTGAAGACTATGAAGAGACATTTAGTCCGGTGGCAAAAATGACTTCAGTTCGGGTTGTGATTGCCTTGGCGGCATGTTGGGGGTGGGAGATTTGGCAGCTCGACGTAAATTGTTGGGTTTTTCTAGAACCATACATCAAATGTAGGCGCAGCGGAAATGAAGAGAAACAACCCAAAAGATTCGGATCGACCATGAATATTGAATCAAGAAGTAAATCAAAATGCTAGGTATGAAGTTACCTTGGCGGGATTGGATCAAATCCAACCTAGATGCTCCAAGAAGAAGATTGCCTTCGTCGGCTTTGCAAGAGTTCTCACGTAGAATAATGTCTACGTCTCTACAGCAGTCCACACGAGCCGGGAGAAGAAGACTACACCTTGCGCTTCCACAGATTGCTAGATCCGCTTTAGGAAGAACAACACCGGCGACAATCGTCGGAGAGGAAGTCGGCGGAGGCGATTCAGAACGGCGGAACACTTCCGTCTAGGGTTCGAGTGAGAGCGGAACTCCTTCCGTCGGCTTCTATTTAGTCAGTTAATGAGAACCCTAAAAGAAGTCCTATTTATACCCAAAGGATAAACAGCTTCTAGAAGAATCGCTATCCGCAGACCACACAGCAAAATAGGGGCTTCTATTACAATTCGTCGGGATTCCACGGAACAGCATTCGTCGAGTTTTCACGGGACAATCCGACGAATTCCGATGAATTCCGACGAATTCTGACGAATCATGTCAGACGACAACATTTGCCGAGTTAATGCTCTCTGTGACAATTCGTCGAGATTCCACGGAACAATCCGACGAATCCCGACGAATCCGACGAATCATGTCAGACGGCAACATTTGCCGAGTTAAGGATCTCTGTAACAATTCATCGAGATTCCACGGAACAATCCGACGAATTCCGACGAATCCGACGAATTCTATCCGTGTAAACCCGACGAATTCAGACAGCAACATTTGCTGGACTTCCCCCATTCTATATGGTGATTGGTAACCTTTACCAACATAGTCAATCTTCCAACTTCTCCACATGCTCTTATGTGCGACCCTGCAGGCTCATATCGCGTTGGCAGTGACATTACATGTTTGACCACTTCTAGATCACAATGGTAACTCCAACATAAATAATGTGTTCTTGTATGGCGAGATTGACAAGGACATCTTCATGGTCCAGCCGCCAGGATTCGTATCTGAGGATTTTCTGGAGCATGTCTGCAAGTTGAAGAAGGCCCTGTATGGGTTGAAGCAAGCGCCGAGGGCGTGGTATGGAAAGATTGCAGAGTATCTCTTATTCTGCGGGTTTGGTGCTTCAGAATCAGACTCAAGCTTGTTCGTCAAGAAGAGCGGGGAGCTTCAATTCATCGTGTTGCTTTACGTCGGCGATATGATCGTGAAGGGAATTCGAAGGAGGAAGTAGCAAGGCTTCAGGCTGAGCTATCTATCAGGTTCGAGATGAAGGACTCATGTGAGCTTCACCATTTCATTGGACTTGAGGTGCAGAGGAAGGAAAGTGGAGTGCTGGATATGCGGAGCAAATCGTGGAGCGGTTCGGCATGAAGGAAGGGAAGTGCATTTCCACACCTTTAGAGAAGGCCATGAAACTTCACAAGGATGAGGGGGAGGATTATTGAAGATCTGCTAGTGTTCCGGGCTCTGGTTGGGAGCTTGATCTATCTGACAATTACCAGGCCGGATATTGCATATGCAGTTGGCAGGGTGAGCCGTTATATGGCGGAACCACGGATGCCTCATCTTCTAACGGTCAAGAATATATTGAAGTATGTCAAAGCGACTTCGGATATGGGTCTTCTTTACAGAATGGATGCGGGCTTCGAGGTGCATGGGTACATGGATGCCGATTACAGGGGAGATTCGGATGATCGGCAGTCGACGTCTGGATACGTCTTCATGGCGGGCCCCACAGCTATATCATGGTGCAGTAAGAAGCAGGATTCCGTGTCTGTCTCAACCACGAAAGCGGAATACAAGGCTTCGGCCTTGGCAGCTCAAGAAGCCATCTGGCTTAGGAGGTTGATTGGAGACGTCCATAAGGAGGTTTGGGGTCTGACTCTACTCTGCGGCGACAATGAGAGTGCTCTCAAACTGGTTACTAATCAAGTTTGTCATGCGAGGACCAAGCATATCGAGATCGAGCATCATTTCATTCGTGAGAAGGTGCTGGAGGGGTCTCTTTCGGTCGAGCATGTTCGGAGTTAGGACAACATTGCTGACATCTTCACAAAGGCGTTGACGAAGGGGCCGTTTACTCGGCTAAGGAGTTTACTTGGACTGTTTTCAACATCCCACTTCAAGGGGAGTGTTGAAAATGTTGAAGTGGGAGTTTAATGAAGTTGGCGGTCTGGGGGGAGACCGCGCGGTTTGGTCTAACCGCACGGTCTTGTGGTCTCCTCTGGCGGTTTGACCTCTTTGGTCTAGCCGCGGTGTTGGGAAAATGATTTCTCTTAACCCCTGAAAAAGAGTTAAATATGAATTCTAAGAATGAAAAATAAGGCTAAGTAAATATGCGTCAAATGGTATTCGACGCAACGTCGAAATGTAGTCGACGTTTCCTTCAGAATGAGTCGAAGTAACTTTAGGAAGACTTCGACGTATGTGTTGTCGACGCTACTCTGATTTCCAGTCGACGCATCTAATGTAGTCGACGCACCTTTGTCGTCGCACCTTCCTTATTCTCCTCTCGACGTCCAGACAGGATGTATTCGACGCTTGCGTCGAATAGTAATCGACGCACGTCGATCTTTATGACAGAATTCAAAATCGCCAGATCTCTTTCCTTATCTTATAGATCTGATTTATATGGAATCAATTTATGTCTTATAGCCGTTCTGAATCTTTCTTTTTCTCTAGTAGATTCTTGGCTAATTTGATAAAATTCATTATGGACATTATTTGAAATTGGAATGAATTCTTTCCTTCTATTGGTATGCTAACTATGGAAATGTTTCTATCCTTCTAATTCTCTGTTTGATAATTAATTTTCTTCCTATGAGTATAATTTGAATGAACAGAGCTATATATATATGAAGGAGGTCGACAGAAAAGAGAAGGAGGGATCCACCATTTTTACTCATTGAAAAAGAGGAAAAGCTCCCAAGTGATAAAGAGAGAATTGAGAAATAGCCCTGCAGCAATGTTCAAGCATTCTTCTTCCCCTGCTTCTGAAGTCACTCTGCTGCAAATTCTGATAGCTCTCACATAAGAGGGAAAAGCTACAAATCTTCTTCTCTCTATAGAAGAAAGATTTAATTCACTTCTTGTGCTTCCAATCTTCTTGCTAGGAAGAAGATTCATTCTTGTTCTTATTTCTTTCTTCTTTCTTATTCTTACTTAAACATTGTAAAAGAGTTTTTAGAATCTCTCTTCAAAAAATTCAGTGTACTGGTTCTAAGAGTCTCCTTTTCAAAAGACTCAGTTGGTTCTAAGAGTCTCCTTGTCAAAAGACTCAGGGTGGTTCTAAGAGTCTCCTTATCAAAAGACTCAGTACAAGATAGTGAATTTCCTACCAAGGGGGTAGAAGAGTGGACTACCCAAAGTTTGGGGAACCACTATATCTCTTTGTGTTGTGCTGTGATTTCTTTTCTTGCATTTACTTTCTTTATTTGTTTAATTCTTGTTGGTGTATGTGGGAAGCTCTAATCTGTGATCATACACATATATATTAACTTTGCACAAAATATTTTTAATCTCTATTCACCCCCGCTCTAGAGAATTCTAGTGAGGTTAACTGTGCACTTTCAATTGGTATCAGAGGGAGGTTGATCTAAAAAGGATAACTCCTTGATCAAAAAGGTCCTACCTTTCATATATATATATATATTTTTAAACTATCTTTCACATGGCACAAATCAAAGATTATGCTTCCACCAGACCACCAATGTGCAATCTTGAAAAATTTGCAATTTGGAAAACAAGAATTAGAATTTATATGAATTCTATTGATGATAACTTGTTTAATATTACTGTGACAGGTCCCCCAAAGCCTTATAGAAAGGATGCAAATGGCAATGTCACACAAACACTTGTTCCAAGATCTGAATGGACAAAAGATGAGAAGAAGGCAGGAACATGTGATCTAAAGGCCATGAACATACTTGTCTCAACCCTCTCAGATGACATCTTTCAAAGGGTTGTTGACTGTGAATCAGCCAAAGAAATTTGGGATGCTCTTACAAAGATGGTGGAAGGAAGTGCTGATGAAAAGAAAGATAAGAAGGCTCTATTGATCTCCCAATATGAGAACTTCCAAAAGAAAAATGAAGAGAGTATCTCTGAGATGTATGACAGATTCAGTCTAATCATCAATCAATTGAAAAACTTGGATAGAGATCTCTCTCTCACTGAGATTAATGACAAATTGCTAACGAGTCTCCCTAGTTCATGGGACTCAAGAACATGGGCAATAAGAGACACAAGAGGACAAAAGGAAATCTCAACAGATGTTCTCTTAGGAAAACTCAAATCCTATGAGCAACTGCTGAAAACTAGAGAAGAGAAGAAGAGAAGAGAAAACACTCCAATCTCCTCAAAAGATAGGAACATAGCTTTAAAGGCAACAGAAGAAGGGACTCCTATCACTGAAGAAGAACTATTCAGTTTCCTGGCCAGAAGATTTAAGAAATGGGTCAAGACAGAGGGATCAAGAAGAAGGGAGTCAAAACCAAGGTATGACAAAACTCCCACTAAAGAAATTGTGTGTTATTCTTGCAGGAAATCTGGACATATTGCCCCAGAATGTCCAAAGAATGCCGAGACAAAGAAAGTTTTGAAAAAGAAAGATCCCAAGAAAAAGGAGAAGAAGAAAGAAAGAGGCTTTATTGCAGAAGCCTGGAGTGAAACAAACTCTGAGGACAGTTCCTCTTCCAAGAGTGACAATGAAGAATCTAAGCAAGAAGATCTATGCTTGATGGCCCTTGAAGGATCAAAGAATAATGATAGTGCTAAATCATGGAGTGAGACAGGATCAGAAGAAAGCATATCTTCTGAAGATGAAAAAGAAGATAGCCTTATTCTCATAGAGGAATCTGAGGATAAGGATGAGGTAAGCATGTTTGATAAAATAGATTTTCAAAGTGATAACTTCAGAAATGATTTTATGGGAATGTGTCTAGATCAACTAAAAGCAACACAAGAAATTAAAGATCTAAAAGAACAAATCAATGTAGCTAAAAACCAGAGAAATAGAGAAGTTAAATGCTCTAAAGATTATGAATTAAGGGCTAACATCATAGAAAAGGAGGTAGAAAATGCTAAAATAGAAAATCAGTTCCTTAAGGATAAGGTATCCCAGGCAAAGGCCTTTGAAGAATCAATAAAAATGAGAAGCCAAACTCTTAAGGAAATCACAGAAAAACAAAAAATAAGACACAAGAATCTTGGGCTAGGGGCTGATCCATTAATCAGCCTAATTCCATCCAACAAACCTGCTTGGATGAGCCCTGTAAAATTCACTAAACCTGTCAAATGGACTAATCCAAGAAAAACAACACATAAAGGAGTAAAACAGAAAAAGGTAAAATGAAAATTGAAGATGCAATTGCGTCGACTTCATATCGACGCATAAATGATAGTGCGTCGACTTATACTCAACGCAACCTCTCAGATGCCTCGACCTCTTCTAGACGCTTGAACAAAAGCACGTCGACTTCCAATCGACGCAATTTTCTCTATGCGTTGAAATCAGATCGACGCCATCTAGAGAAAGCGCCGAATACAAATCGACGCGACTATCAACATGCGTCGAATAGATATCGACGCACAAAAGTTCAAAGCAACTTAAATACCTTTTCTCCAAAAGCCTTTCATCCTAACCCATATTCAGGACCCATTCATCCCAATCATGATTTTTATCCAAATCAACACCTCTATCCTAACCAAAATGTTTATCCTAACCAAAATTCCCATCTTAATCAAACCTTCTATTCTAATCAACACTTCCATCCCTCTCTAAACTTAAATTCTCACAATACTAAGATAATCAAATGCTATATATGTAATAAAACTGGACACCTTGCCAAACAATGTTGGCATAATCAATCAAACTATCTGTAGAAAGTTGTCCAAGACTGACTTAGAAATCTTTAGGGCTAGGAAGAGATGAAGAGAAATAAAACACCTAGAACTTTTCAGGAAAATTAAAAGTCACATCGACTTATAATCAACACACCGTCGAGAAGACCTCGACGCTGGCACTGATCTCCTTCAGTCAAAGTAACGTCGATCCCCTATCGATGTAACGTCGACTTCATAAAAACGAGCGGCAATACTTTCAGTCACATCCACTGAAATACCGAATAAGCCTCGAATTAAGTCCAGTTTCGACGCTTCACCTGACTTAAATAGTCTCTTCAGTTAGAAGCCTTCACGACTCTGCATCTTTCATCCTTCTTGCTCCTCAGACCAGCCGATTTTTCCTCTCTCTTTCACTGACCTAAAATGGCTCCCAAAATCAACTCAGGCTTCGACATTGACCTTGAGTCTTTCCAAGCAGCCGTAGAAAACTACAAGAGCATCATTGCTCTTTTTACTGCAGCAGGACTGGACAAGCTCATCTCCACTAGGTGCAAGTGATGAATAGTAAATATACGCAATTTTCTATATAATTTTTAGTATAATTTTAATTAGATTTCTAAATAATATATGTAAATTAATGAATAAAATGTTTGTTTTTGTTATTTTTGTTTTTAACTTAGTTTTATTTTCATTTTGTAAAGTTTCTGTAATTTTGTTAAGTCACGCCCAAGGTCACGCCCGTGTCCAAGGGCGTGTTCACTAATCCCTAACATTTTCTTTTCTCTGTTCTTTTTCCAACTCAAACATCAAGTCACGCCCTCGGTCACGCCCGTGACTGAGGCCATGTACCTCGGTCACGCCCGTGACCGAGGCCGTGTACCATGGTCACGCCCGTGTTGGATATCCATCCCAGATTCCAGCCACTTGAAGCATTTCATCCAAAAAATCAAAGTCACGGCCGTGACATTTCAGACACGCCTGTGACCCTCAATTCCTTCTAGAAGAACAAAGGACACGCCGCCCGTCACGCCCAGCAGCCGACAGCACAATGCCGACATCGAACACGCCCGTGTTCCCTGGAACACGCCCGTGTACTTCCAAGTCGCCGGTCAAGCCTTCCAGATGCCCGCCTGGATCCAGCTGTTCTGGCTATTCGCACCCCAAGCCGTGTCACGCCCTCAGACACGCCCGTGTCCGAGGGCGTGTAATCCAAAATTTTTTTCTATAAATAGCCAGATTCAGCTGAGTGCAAGGGTTCAAAATTTTGGGAGCTTCTCTTAAGGTTTTGTTCCATTTTGCTGATTTTTGGTGTTTTGTAATTTTTGTAATTTTGCACTTTCTCTCTCTAGTTTTGTAACCCCTTTTTTGATGGAAATAAATTAAGCTTGTAATTATTGTCTCTCTTTGTTTTAGTGTGTGTGTTCTCTTTTTGTTCTTTTTCTTTTTATTTTTGGTTTTATGTAATTTTGTAATTTTTGTTAAGTTGTCATTTTAATTTGGGTGTGTGTGTGTGTATGAGTGTAATTTTCTTATTTTTAACTTTGTTGTAATTTTTAGATGATTTCATATTAGTGTGTGTGAGTGTAGGAGTTTAAATAGTTTTTTTTGTTTTGTTTTGATTTGGTGATTTTACTTTCTTTTTGCTTTTTTTATAAGTGTGTGTGTATGAGAGTAGATTTTCTTTTCTTTTTAACTTAGTTTCATTATTGTTGTGTGTGTGAGTGTATGAGTTTAGATTTGTTTTATTTTAATTAGATTTCATTAACGTAGAGTGGGTGTGTGTATGAGTATAAAGTTTGCGCCTTTTTTGTAATCGAATAGTTTCCATTTCCGTCACGCATTTATTTCCCGCCTATCCGTTTGGATAGGACTTGCTCACGCATTTATTTCCCGCCTATCCGTTTGGATAGGACTTGCTCACGCATTTATTTCCCGCCTATCCGTTTGGATAGGACTTGCTCACGCATTTATTTCCCCTCTACCTATTTGGGTAGGGATCGCATTTCTTCAATTTCTGCAATTTACAGCTTTCATTTTAATTCTGTAGAGTGCGTGAGTTTTCAATTAGTGCGTCTTTTATTTTTTATATATTTGCTTTTTGCTTAATTCCGCTACCCGCTCAATCGCTTATTATCGCCGTAGTTATCATTATCGTTTTATAAAACCCTAAAAAATTCTAAGCAAAACTACTTTTTAAATTAACGTTTTCGTTCTTTTTCTTTTCATCGCTTTTCTTGGTTTTTGCTAAACGCACACCAAGCCCGCGATAGTTATCATTTTCGTCACTAGCTTTTCTATAAAATCATAAAAATCAATTTCAAACTCTTTTCGATAAAATAATAGCGCGTTCCTAAGAAGTAGAAATAATCGATACGACCTTGGAAAAATACGACCTTGATATTTCAAAAGAAATATCCTATACTACTATCGATAAGGTCCACTTGCCTTTATTGATTTTAGTCCGGATAATTACATAAACCCAAAAGCTTTCTCTCTAAAGCACTTTTTAAAAAACTCTCTTTTAAAAACACTAAAAAATTTGTTGCAACACCTCTTTGGTTGTTGCAACTAGCTCAAGGTAAAAGAAGTTTTAAAACGCTCTTAAAGAATTGTTGCAACTACTCAAAAAATTGTTGCAACAATATTTTCAAAAAGCTTTCAATTTTAATTTCAACATAAAGCCCTTTTTCAATCTTTTCTACTTAGCTTTTGGCGACGCGGCCAAAGAGTAATCTTCGATATTTCGAAAGAGGAAAAGGCCGTTACTTCTATCTTTCGATAGGATAACGGGTAATTCTTCGAAGTAGGATTACTCGCGGGTCTCTTCGAAAACGCCGTCGAATTCTAATAAAAGAAGAAAGCAAGGCTTCACACTTAAAAAAAATAATTTTAACGTATCAAGTTTTTGGCGCCGTTGCCGGGGAGTTGTGTCGTTATTTTGAAATAGGAAACGCTATTAATTTTATCTTATATTTCATCTCTTTTTCTATCTAAAAAACCAAAAAGTAAAAAAAATATACTATCTAAGTAAAGAAAAATAAAAAAAAATATATACTTATATTTTTCAATTTTCCTTTTTTACATATATTTTCGAATACAGCTACATATATTTTCATATAAAAGCCCCACAAAAATCAAACCCAAGAAAATATATATTTATATATTTTACTTAAGTAAAGAAAAACCCAAAAAAATATATTATTCTCTTTTACTTTCTTTCCTTTCTTTTTAATCTTTGTAAAAATATTTCTAAAACAAAAACATCAAAAAAAAAATCTATAAAAGAAAAAAAAAACTCTTCAAAAAATTAATTAAAAAAAATAGTGTATGACCCGAGGCGAATCTTCGGATAATCCAATATTACCTTTTGATCCCGAAATCGAGCGCACGCTTCACGAGCGCCGCCGATCTCATAATCAAAATCTACAAATAGATCCCGAAGAATCCGTCGGCGATATACATATAGGCGTGATGGGCGATCCTAATCTAAATGCGGCCCCACAACGGACCATGGCCTATTATGCTAGGCCAAATTTAGAGGATACAGGATCGAGCGTTACCCGCCCTGCGGTAGCTAATAATAATTTCGAAATCAAATCCAGTATAATCCAAATGGTACAACAGTCGATTCAGTTCGACGGTTTGCCAGATGAGGACCCAAACCAACACCTTAATAATTTTTTGGAAATTTGCGACACCTTCAAGATTAATGGCGTCAGCGATGACGCCATTCGCTTATTTCCCTTTTCCCTGCGGACAAAGGCGAAATCGTGGTTGACTTCTCTTCCGAGAGGGTCCATAACCACGTGGGCCGAATTGACGGAGAATTTTCTAACTAAATATTTTCCTCCGTAAAAAACCGCTAAATTACGCACCGATATCGCATCCTTCATTCAATTCGATTCCGAGTCTCTCTACGAGACTTGGGAACGTTTTAAAGAATATTTGCGTAGGTGTCCTCATCACGCGCTACCAACTTGGCTTCAGGTACAAACGTTCTATAACGGCTTGAATTTCTCAACGAGACAGATGATCGACGCAGCCGCCGGGGGAACGTTAAACAACAAAACCCCGGAGGCCGCTCAAGCTCTGATCAAAGAAATGGCCATGAACGCGTACCAATGGAACGTGCCAAGGTCGCGTCCTCCTAAACCGGCTGGTATTTTCGAAGTGGATGCCACTACTCACTTAACCTCGCAGGTAGAGCGGCTAAGTAAGCAAGTGGCGGAGATGACTGCTTCCTCCTCCACTCCCGCTTGGGCTAATAATCCTAATAATAATAATAATAATTTTAATAATCTTAATAATAATAATAATCTTAATAATATTAATAATAATAATAATTTATGCGAGGAATCGGTGGATTACGTGGGCAATCAAGTGCAGGCGCCCTTCAACCCATATAGTAATAACTATAACCCGGGTTGGAGGAGCCACCCGAACTTCTCCTGGAGTAACCCAAATAATGCGCAACGCCCTCCACCTGCGATCCCGCAAGGATTTCCGCATGGATATCCCCAAGGATTTCAGCAGGGTTTTGCGCCTCCTCCTCCAAAACCTTCTCCGCTCGATGAGATTTTTGCAAAATACATGGCTTCCAACGACGCAAATATCCGGAATATAACCGGATCGCTAAAAAATTTAGAAATGCAGGTTGGACAGCTTGCAAAAATGGTCTCCGAGCGGCCACTTGGAGCACTACCTGGGAACTCAGAGCAGAACCCGCGTGAAAATGCCCACGCCATTACCTTACGCAGCGGCAAGGAGGTTGACTCCCCATTGCGGGTTGAGCATCAGGTAACTGTTTCGCCTCCGACCCCTGCACCCTCGTCTTTTATTTTAGTAGATACGGAAAAAATATTAGCGCCGGGCGTCTCGAGCCCGCAAATTCCGTACCCCGCAAAATTTAATAAAGAGAAGGAGGACGAACATTACAAAAAGTTTTTACAAATATTTAAACAAATTCAAATTAACGTCCCCTTCTGCGAGGCACTCTCTCAGATGCCGAAATACGCGAAATACCTTAAGGAGCTCCTTTCTAATAAAAAGAAGCTCGAGGGTATTTCGCGTGTTTCCTTAAATGCGGAATGCTCGGCGGTCCTACTTAATAAATTGCCGCCAAAACTAAACGACCCGGGAAGGTTTTCCATCCCGTGCCTATTCGGCAATTTATTAATAAAGTACGCCCTAGCGGACCTGGGAGCGAGCATCAATTTGATGCCCTTCTCCCTCTTTAAAAAACTAGATTTGGGTGTTCCCACCCCAACAAAAATGAGCATCCAACTCGCGGATCGCTCGATAAAATATCCTATCGGGGTAGTGGAGGACGTTCTGGTCAAGGTTGACAAGTTTATCTTCCCGGTAGACTTCGTCATCCTCGACATTAAAGAGGACGCCGAGGTACCAATTATCCTCGGTCGCCCTTTCCTCGCGACCTCCCGCGCATTAATTGATGTGAGTAACGGTCGCCTCCTCCTTCGGGTAGGGGACGACGAAGTTACCCTTCTTATTAATCCCTCGATGCGAAATTCTTTATCGAACGATGATTCTTGCTTTCACTTAGAATCCGCGTTCGAGGATGAGTGTTCTTCGCTTGCAGAATTACTCGCTTTAAATTTAGACGAACCGGATTTGGCGGACCTCGCCCCTTTGGACGAGCTACCGCCCGATTCGCCTTTCGAATCTTTTAATTCTAAAAGTTTAAAAATAACAACTTCTTACGAAGAACCCCCGGTCTTGGAGCTTAAGCCACTCCCCGACCATTTAAAATACGTTTTTCTCGCCGCGGACTTAAAACTCCCGGTTATTATTTCGTCTTCTTTATCTGATTCGGAAACCTCCGAATTAGTTAAAGTTTTGTCCACGCATCGCCATGCAATTGCATGGCAGATTTCCGATATTAGGGGGATAAATCCCTCTTTTTGCACGCACAAAATCTTCTTAGAAGATAATTCCCGCAAAACCATCCAGCCTCAGCGACGACTTAACCCGAATATGCGGGAGGTCGTTAAGGATGAAGTAATAAAATTAATGGATGCGGGGATTATCTACCCTATATCCGACAGCACGTGGGTTAGTCCCATTCATGTCGTGCCTAAAAAGGGCGGTATAACGGTAGTGGCAAATGAACATAACGAATTAATTCCAACTCGTACTGTTACGGGTTGGAGGGTGTGCATCGATTATCGAAAATTAAATGATGCCACCCGCAAAGACCACTTTCCATTACCGTTTATCGATCAAATTTTGGAGCGACTATCGGGTCATCCTTATTATTGTTTTCTTGATGGTCTATCGGGATTTTTACAAATTCCTATCTCCCCCGAAGACCAGGAGAAAACAACCTTTACGTGCCCCTTCGGTACCTTCGCGTACCGAAAGATGCCATTCGGCCTCTGCAACGCGCGAGCTACATTTCAACGATGTATGATGGCGATCTTTGGAGAGCTCGTAGAGGATATTATGGAAGTCTTTATGGATGACTTCTCAGTTTTTGGAAGCTCCTTCCAAAACTGCCTCCAAAATTTAGATCGAGTCCTCCAACGATGCGAAGACACGAACCTGGTTTTAAACTGGGAAAAGTGTAATTTTATGGTTCGAGAAGGCTTAGTTCTCGGCCACAAAATTTCTGAAAGAGGGATGGAGGTCGACAAGGCCAAGGTCGAAATAATTGAAAAACTCCCCACGCCCTCAAGTATAAAATCAATCCGTAGTTTTCTTGGCCACGCGGGTTTCTATAGGCGGTTTATTCAAAACTTTTCCAAAATAACAAAACCGCTAACCCACCTCCTGGAGAAGGAATCTCCATTTATTTTTGATAACGCGTGCGTAGAGGCATTCAATGCCATAAAAAATAAACTTATCCATTCTCCCATTCTGGTGGCGCCCGATTGGACCCTTCCGTTTGAGATTATGTGCGACGCGAGTGATATAGCAGTAGGGGCCGTATTAGGTCAACGCGTTAATAAATATTTTCATCCTATCTACTACGCGTCCCGCACGCTCACGGCCGCACAAGCTAATTATACGACAACGGAAAAGGAACTCCTTGCCGTCGTCTTCGCCATAGATAAGTTTAGGCCCTACGTCACGCTTTCAAAAATTATTATATTTACCGATCACTCCGCCCTAAAATATTTATTAGAAAAAATGGACGCTAAGCCCCGCCTTCTTCGATGGATCCTCCTATTACAAGAATTTGATTTAGAGATCCGCGATAAGAAGGGGGCCGAAAATTTAGCGGCCGACCACCTTTCTCGTTTAGAGCACCCAATCGCGGAAGCGCTCTTCGAACCGGAAATCGATGATCGATTTCCCGAGGAGCGTCTTTTAGCTTTAAATAATTTAAAAACTTCTCCCTCGCCTTGGTTCGCAGACTACGCCAACTATTTAGTTGCGCGGGTGCTCCCGAAAGACTTTTCAAAACAGCAAAAGAAGAAATTCTTTTCTGATTTGAAAAATTACTTTTGGGAGGACCCTTTCTTATTTCGCGTCTGCGCGGACCAAATCGTGCGGAGATGCGTTTCGAACGAGGAGGGTGCGCAAATTTTGCGGCACTGCCACGAAGGGCCGGCCGGGGGGCATTATCAAGCCAACCGGACCGCGCAGAAGGCGCTGGAGGCGGGCTTTTATTGGCCCGCTCTCTTCAAAGACGCTCACACTTTTGTGAGCGCATGCGATAGCTGTCAACGGTCGGGTAACATCTCTCGTCGCGACGAGATGCCCCAAAATTTTTATTTAGAATGCGAGATTTTCGATTTATGGGGCATAGATTTCATAGGCCCCCTACCTCCTTCATATACAAATCGCTACATTTTAGTGGCGGTCGACTACGTATCTAGGTGGGCGGAAGCGCAAGCTCTCCCCACCAACGATGCGAGAGTCGTCGTCAACTTTCTTAAAAAATTATTTTCTCGCTTCGGTACGCCCCGTGCGATAGTTAGTGATAGGGGTACGCACTTTTGCAACGCCCAGTTTGCAAAAATATTAACCAAATATGGCGTCACGCATAAGCTCGCCACCGCCTATCACCCCCAAACGAGCGGCCAAGTGGAGGTAGTAAATCGGGAAATCAAACGCATATTAGAAAAAACCGTTTCAACTAATAGGAAGGATTGGGCACTTAAATTAGACGACGCGCTGTGGGCATATCGTACAGCGTACAAGACCGCAATCGGTTGTACGCCTTATCGATTAGTCTACGGCAAGGCATGCCATTTGCCCGTAGAATTAGAGCACCGCGCTTTTTGGGCGTTAAAACTCTTAAATCTCGATCATAATTTAACCGCCGAAAACTGGAAATTCCAATTAAACGAACTCGATGAATGGCGTGCGAACGCTTACGAGAGTAATAAATTTTATAAGGAACGCTCAAAATTTTACCACGACCGCAAAATTAAATTTCCAAAATCATTTGCGCCGGGCGATCTCGTCCTCCTATATAACTCACGTCTTCGTCTTTATCCGGGGAAACTAAAATCCCGTTGGTCCGGCCCCTTTCAAGTGAAAGAGGTTTGGCCATACGGGACCGTCCTTATCACCCACCCAGAAAAAGGCGACTTAAAAGTTAACGGTCACCGACTAAAACTCTACCATGCGGGGGATCAACTGGGAGGGAAGTTAAATTCCATACCCCTCCTCCACCTCTAAAAAGATCGTACCCCGCCAACGAGTCAAGCTACGAGACGGTAAACAAAGCGCTCGTGGGAGGCACCCCCATATTTATCCAATTACGCTCCTTTTAAAAAAAAAAATAAAAAAAAAAATAAAAAAATAAAAAAATGACGAAATAAATTTTCATCTCAAAAAAATAAGAGTCAAGCTACGAGACGGTAAACAAAGCGCTCGTGGGAGGCACCCCCATATTTATCCAATTACGCTCCTTTTAAAAAAAAATAATAAAAAAAAAATGACGAAATAAATTTTGATCTCAAAAAAATAAAAACTTAAACAAAAATAATAATAATAAATAAAAATAAAAAATAAAAAAAAATAAATAATAATAAAATTAAGAATTATGCATATTTTAAATTATCATTCCTTTTCAAAAAAGAAACATAAAACAAAATAAAATAATGCAAAAACTATAAAACAAAAATCAAAAAGAATTTTGGGAATTTTAAGATAAGACAATAGGAAGTTTCTCAAAATAGGATTACTCGACAGACCCGAGAGGGGATTTTTGTCGATATTTCGAAACGAGAAAACCCCGTTGCTTTTACCTTTTTATTTCTCTTCTCTCTTCCTTGGTTTTTATCTTAAAGTCTTTTCTTTATTTTACCTTATTTTATCTTTCTTAAAATTTAGATATATTTTAAAACATGCATATTTAAAAAAAAAAATACATATAATATAAATAATAACATAAAAAGATGATAAAAATTTATTTTTATCATACCAAAAAATATATGTTTTTTTTACTTCTTGTATTCGTGTTTTGTACATTTCGAAAAACTAAAACAACCCAAAAAAAAAAAACAATTTTGTATATATTCGTGGAGTTCCTTTTTTTTGTAACTATCCTTGTATATATTTTTTTCTATTTTGTAATTAAAATCTTCATCTTTTTTTTTGTAAATATTTTCGTTCCTCACACTTACCTTCAACATTGAGGACAATGTTGGTTTTAAGTATGGGGGCGTGTTTTCCCTCTTTTTTGTAATTATTTTTGCCTCTCCCATAATAAATCAAAATCCAAAAAAAAAATGATGAAAAATGTACTTAAAAATTTGTTATAACAAAATTCATTTTGTCATAACACCAAAAATGTTTTTCATTCTCTCTTTTCTTTTCTTTTCCTTTTTTTCTATTAATGTACATATTTTTAACAAAATTAAAAAATCAAAAAAATATATGATGAAAAAAAAATTTCTTAAAAAAAAAAAAAAATCAAAAATATTTTGTATGTATTTTTACTTTTCTTAATTTTTGTCTTCCTTTTTTTTAGTATTTATATATGCATTTTGTTATCAAGAAAATAAAAAATATATCATATCTTAAAAAAACTTCAAAAAAAAAAATGATGAAAAACTTATCAAAAATCCAAAAATAAAATAAAACCCCTACTTAGCTTTTTGTTATTTCCAAGGCTAGGTTAGTTTTATCTTTAAGCATTTTTCATTATTTATGATTTGCTAAAATAATTTTGTTTATTTCATAGTTTGAAAAATTTAAATCGAGGAATTTTTAGTAGTAAAGAAAATCTTGTGATCTTAATTTAATTTGAGAACAGAATTTTTAGCACTACCTCGGGTTCACCCTAAATAGATTCCTTTTTGTATTATATTGGCAAACCATCTTTAGATTCAATTATTCTAACTCTAAACTTGTGAAACTTTAGGAATGTTTTTAATCTACTAAACTTGCTCTCAAAAAAATCTTTTTTTATTAATCTAGAATTTCTCTTGAAACCCCCCTTATAAACACCCCTTAGCTTGGCATAAAAATAATAAAAGTAGGAGTTTTAAAAGAAATCCTGTGTCAATGGGAATAAAGAGATTCCGTAAACACAGGCACCCAATATTGTTAAAAGAAATCCTGTGTCAATGGGAATAAAAAAATTAATAATTCCGTAAACACGGGCATTGGGTTAAGTTGAGAAATGATTTCAATTCTCCCGCGTAAACCAACGCTGGGAATCAAAGCAAAGACCACAAAAAAGGTGGGGTGAGAGGAAAAAATCCGTCACCCCTAAATCCAAGCACTCTTCTTTTTGCCAAGGCTACCTTTTTTCCCCTACCCCTTAGCCAATAAAATTGTACCTAGATTTTAATTTAAAAAAGTTTGAGAGAGCATAATTAGTAGGCTTTATTTATTCTTAAAAACTTTCTAAAAAAAGGTTATAGTTTTATATAATTCTATTCTAATTAAAAGGTACCAAAGACTGCAATAATCGACGCTATTTAGCTAACTTTAGAAGTCTCGCTAAAAAATTTTCGCTCTTTTTAAATTACTTTCATAGTTTTGGACTTACCTCTTTAAATACCCTAAATTTATTTCGATCTTACTTTTGATTTAATAAAAACTTTAGTAAATTAGAAATTTTATTAAACGTCTTATAGGTATCCCTTACTTTTGCTCTGGAATAGCAAAAGCTTAAGTATGGGGGTGCTTGATGAATAGTAAATATACGCATTTTTCTATATAATTTTTAGTATAATTTTAATTAGATTTCTAAATAATATATGTAAATTAATGAATAAAATGTTTGTTTTTGTTATTTTTGTTTTTAACTTAGTTTTATTTTCATTTTGTAAAGTTTCTGTAATTTTGTTAAGTCACGCCCTAGGTCACGCCCGTGTCCAAGGGCGTGTTCACTAATCCCTAACATTTTCTTTTCTCTGTTCTTTTTCCAACTCAAACATCAAGTCACGCCCTCGGTCACGCCCATGACCGAGGCCGTGTACCTCGGTCACGCCCGTGACCGAGGCCGTGTACCATGGTCACGCCCGTGTTGGATATCCACCCCAGATTCCAGCCACTTGAAGCATTTCATCCAAAAAATCAAAGTCACGGCCGTGACATTTCAGACACGCCCGTGACCCTCAATTCCTTCTAGAAGAACAAAGGACACGCCGCCCGTCATGCCCAGCAGCCGACAACACAATGCCGACATCGAACACGCCCGTGTTCCCTGGAACACGCCCGTGTACTTCCAAGTCGCCGGTCAAGCCTTCCAGATGCCCGCCTGGATCCAGCTGTTCTGGCTATTCGCACCCCAAGCCGTGTCACGCCCTCAGACACGCCCGTGTCCGAGGGCGTGTAATCCAAATTTTTTTCTATAAATAGCCAGATTCAGCTGAGTGCAAGGGTTCAAAATTTTGGGAGCTTCTCTTAAGGTTTTGTTCCATTTTGCTGATTTTTGGTGTTTTGTAATTTTTGTAATTTTGCACTTTCTCTCTCTAGTTTTGTAACCCCTTTTTTGATGGAAATAAATTAAGCTTGTAATTATTGTCTCTCTTTGTTTTAGTGTGTGTGTTCTCTTTTTGTTCTTTTTCTTTTTATTTTTGGTTTTATGTAATTTTGTAATTTTTGTTAAGTTGTCATTTTAATTTGGGTGTGTGTGTGTATGAGTGTAATTTTCTTATTTTTAGCTTTGTTGTAATTTTTAGATGATTTCATATTAGTGTGTGTGAGTGTAGGAGTTTAAATAGTTTTTTTTGTTTTGTTTTGATTTGGTGATTTTACTTTCTTTTTGCTTTTTTTGTAAGTGTGTGTGTGTGTATGAGAGTAGATTTTCTTTTCTTTTTAACTTAGTTTCATTATTGTTGTGTGTGTGAGTGTATGAGTTTAGATTTGTTTTATTTTAATTAGATTTCATTAACGTAGAGTGTGTGTGTGTATGAGTATAAAGTTTGCGCCTTTTTTGTAATCGAATAGTTTCCATTTCCGTCACGCATTTATTTCCCGCCTATCCGTTTGGATAGGACTTGCTCACGCATTTATTTCCCGCCTATCCGTTTGGATAGGACTTGCTCACGCATTTATTTCCCGCCTATCCGTTTGGATAGGACTTGCTCACGCATTTATTTCCCCTCTACCTATTTGGGTAGGGATCGCATTTCTTCAATTTCTGCAATTTACAGTTTTCATTTTAATTCTGTAGAGTGCGTGAGTTTTCAATTAGTGCGTCTTTTATTTTTTATATATTTGCTTTTTGCTTAATTCTGCTACCCGCTCAATCGCTTATTATCGCCGTAGTTATCATTATCGTTTTATAAAACCCTAAAAAATTCTAAGCAAAACTACTTTTTAAATTAACGTTTTCGTTCTTTTTCTTTTCATCGCTTTTCTTGGTTTTTGCTAAACGCACACCAAGCCCGCGATAGTTATCATTTTCGTCACTAGCTTTTCTATAAAATCATAAAAATCAATTTCAAACTCTTTTCGATAAAATAATAGCGCGTTCCTAAGAAGTAGAAATAATCGATACGACCTTGGAAAAATACGACCTTGATATTTCAAAAGAAATATCCTATACTACTATCGATAAGGTCCACTTGTCTTTATTGATTTTAGTCCGGATAATTACATAAACCCAAAAGCTTTCTCTCTAAAGCACTTTTTAAAAAACTCTCTTTTAAAAACACTAAAAAATTTGTTGCAACACCTCTTTGGTTGTTGCAACTAGCTCAAGGTAAAAGAAGTTTTAAAACGCTCTTAAAGAATTGTTGCAACTACTCAAAAAATTGTTGCAACAATATTTTCAAAAAGCTTTCAATTTTAATTTCAACATAAAGCCCTTTTTCAATCTTTTCTACTTAGCTTTTGGCGACGCGGCCAAAGAGTAATCTTCGATATTTCGAAAGAGGAAAAGGCCGTTACTTCTATCTTTCGATAGGATAACGGGTAATTCTTCGAAGTAGGATTACTCGCGGGACTCTTCGAAAACGCCGTCGAATTCTAATAAAAGAAGAAAGCAAGGCTTCACACTTAAAAAAAAACAATTTTAACGTATCAGCAAGCTCCTGAAATCAGAGCTCACAGAGCTAATAACTCATGTTCAGATATCTGAACAAGGAGAAATCCAGGGAACACTATATGAGACACCGGTCTTAATCTCAGCAGAACATATTAGGGCCACCTTTGATCTTACATCAGGTATATCCTAATATCCTCTTTGTTTAAATGAAATAAGGAAAGAAAAAGAGCTTCTAAAAGAATGACTAAACAAGTCTGAATTATTCCTTTATTAGGTGATGAATCTATAGACCTCACACCTGATGAAATCAAGCATCTGCTAACCATCATGAAGTTTTCAATGGATAAACCAACCCATCTAAAGAAAATAGACTTTTCTGAGGAGTATAGACTACTAGCAGATATAGTAGGAAAAATACTACTATGTAAGATATCTGCCCATGATGCAGTGCCGAAGCAGCAACTGAACATCATGAGGGCTCTTATATTGAAGAAGAAAATAGACTGGGCCAGCTGTCTGCTCAAGCTGATAGGCTCTAGATATTCTCACAAAGAGAATGCCTACATGAGGATTATGAGTCAAATACTCTTCCACTCCTTCCCTGACCTCTGTAGGTCAAAAGGAATTCCTATCCCTCCTGGAAAGAGGATGTCCATTGCCCTCTTCTCCAAATGGACTAGGCAAATCCCCAAGCCTGGTTCCTTTCCTGAAAGGACTCCCTCTCCTCCTAACTCTCCTACTCATCCATCTCCTCCTCCTTCTCCTCAAAGAGACAATTCTTCTCTACCACCATCATCCACTCAAATAGTCTCTACCACCCTCACAACTCCTACTCTACCTACCTCTTCTCAAACACCTGCTCCTCAAACAACAGTTTCTCCACCTCCTCCTCCTCTTACTTTCTCATCCTCTCCACCTCCTTTATCACCCATACCTCATGTATCAACTAACTTCTCTCCAGCCTCATCACCACCTTCACCACTCTCTCCTCATCCCCAACCACAACATGAACCATCTACATCCACTGAAGCTCTCCTCACTCAGTGCATTGAATCAGCAGCTCAAACATTCCAAGCAATGCTGGATGAGCACTGCTCCCAGATTCATTCCTCAATCCTACACATGCACACCCAAATAGATGGGGTCAGTGCCTCTGTGCAAAGTCTGAATAACTCTCTCTCTTCCTCAAAAGTTACCAAGTCTTTCTTAACCTCCTTGGCCAAGAAGGTCAAGAAGGGGGAGAAGCTAGATGAAGAGTACCCCTCCAATCTTAAACCTCCCTCACACAAATCCCCTCCTTCTTCAAAATCTGACAGTCTTGCACTGCTCAAGACAATTGGAAATGAGATAGTACCTGAGCTACACAATGATGAACAAACAATAGAGGTACTCAACATAGCAAGAGATGCTGCAAATCAAGTGGCACTACTACAAGGGGAGGGAAGCAGAGCAGAAAATGAGGCTGAAAAGGAGGAAGGTGAGAACGAGCTGAATACTGCTATAAATCAAGAAGAAAATGAACCAGCTGCTGGAACTGAAAAAGGAAATGAAGCTGATGCTGGAAAAGAGAAAGAGCCAGATGTTGTGATGGCTGAAGAAGGGGCTCAGGAGTCAGGGGCAGGGGGAGCTGAGACTCAGGGGGAGCAAATGGCTGAGACCCAGGGGGAGCTGAGGGAGTCACCTGCTACTGGGAAAGAGCAATCCACAATAGTATTCAAGAGAAAAAGAAAGACTCCTCCTACCCCTCCTGAATAATACTTGAAAACAATGCTTCATATACTTTATGATTGGTCTGAACATGAAGTTTGCTTCTGATTATGTGAAATCTTCATTATCTGTACAAATGCTTTGCTATGTTAATTATATGCTAAATACAATTTCTCTCTAAATAGGGTTAAGACAAATAGGGGGAGATTGTTGGGAAAATGATTTCTCTTAACCCCTGAAAAAGAGTTAAATATGAATTCTAAGAATGAAAAATAAGGCTAACTAAATATGCGTCGAATGGTATTCGACGCAACGTCGAAATGTAGTCGACGTTTACTTCAGAATGAGTCGAAGTAACTTTAGGAAGACTTCAACGTATGTGTTGTCGACGCTACTCTGATTTCCAGTCGATGCATCTAATGTTGTCGACGCACCTTTGTCGTCGCACCTTCCTTATTCTCCTCTCGACGTCTAGACAGGATGTATTAGACGCTTGCGTCGAATAGTAATCGACGCACGTCGATCTTTATGACAGAATTCAAAATCGCCAGATCTCTTTCCTTATCTTATATATCTGATTTATATGGAATCAATTTATGTCTTATAGCCGTTCTGAATCTTTCTTTTCCTCTATTAGATTCTTGGCTAATTTGATAAAATTCATTATGGACATTATTTGAAATTGGAATGAATTCTTTCCTTCTATTGGTATGCTAACTATGGAAATGTTTCTATCCTTCTAATTCTCTGTCTGATAATTAATTTTCCTCCTATGAGTATTATTTGAATGAACAGAGCTATATATATATATATATATATATATATGAAGGAGGTCGACAGAAAAGAGAAGGAGGGATCCACCATTTTTACTCATTGAAAAAGAGGAAAAGCTCCCAAGTGATAAAGAGAGAATTGAGAAATAGCCCTGCAGCAATATTCAAGCATTCTTCTTCTCCTGCTTCAGAAGTCACTCTGTTGCAAATTCTGATAGCTCTCACATAAGAGGGAAAAGCTACAAATCTTCTTCTCTCTATATAAGAAAGATTTAATTCACTTCTTGTGCTTCCAATCTTCTTGCAAGGAAGAAGATTCATTCTTGTTCTTATTTCTTTCTTCTTTCTTATTCTTACTTAAACATTGTAAAAGAGTTTTTAGAATCTCTTTTCAAAAAATTCAGTGTACTGGTTCTAAGAGTCTCCTTTTCAAAAGACTCAGTTGGTTCTAAGAGTCTCCTTGCCAAAAGACTCAGGGTGGTTCTAAGAGTCTCTGTTGGAACCATAGCTTTTGATTTGAGTTAGGATCCACCTTTAGTATCTAAGTTTATATCATAACATATCTTATAACTTAGATTAAATCCCATTAAGAAAGAAGACTGAAAAAGAGACATAATTAATAGGCAGAAAATAAAGAGAAGAATAAAATTAATACATATTCTCTGCGTTCAACAAATGTCGAACGGCGCTCGACAAATAGCCAGACAGCGCTCGACAAATATTCATCAGAACAGCGTTCGACAAATAGCGAACGACGCTCGACGAATCCAGTCAGAACAATTGGAGCGGGCAGGCATTCTCTGAACGACACTCGACAAACTCAACCCAGCCAGTCTCAGCGGTCGACAAGTGAAGACAATTGCTCAGCACATCAAAAGGCGCTCGACAAATCTTCAGAAAGGCGCTCGACAAATGCCGTTCAGTGCTCGACAAATTCTAGCCAGAGCTCGACTAATATTTTATTTTGCTATCTTTCTTTATAATATAATATTTAACTTAGCCGTTGCAGATCAATAAATACTATAGCCGTTGCAGATCAGCTTTAATGAACAGAAATGGCAGGTTATCTTCTCGAGGAGTCAAATCATTGATGGAGACCTAAGCTCTTTCCTTCTTCCCGAGAGAAGAATTCAAATTAAGGACAAGGGTCCTCAGATTATAAAAAGAAGAAGAAAAGGGAGAAAGATGAGGATATGAAGTACACACACAACCGAAACACAGAGAGCAAAAATCTATTCTTTTCTTTGCTAACACTTTCCTGCAGATTACATACATCCTGAGACACAAATCACAACTACTTGCTCAGGATCATCACTGCACAAAAGGAAAGAAACTGTGTACAATCAAAAGGAGAGACCTCCAGAACTGTCATCCTTCTATATCAGACAGGGGGAGCTCTTCAACATAATATTCAGATCCATTCAACACCATATCAGGATCTTCAAGAGTCTTCTCATACAGAGAAGAACATTATATTTTCTATTTTTCATTACTCTTATTCCTTCCTCTCTTGTACAGGGTTATAACTCCCTTCAAAAGTTAATCTCGGTGACAGGCCACCTTAGCAAAAACCTGCAGTTTGGTTAGAGCACCTTATCAACAGCTCACCTGGTGAGAGGGCACCTTATCAACAACCTCCTAGTGGATTCCTACCAGTGGGTAGAAGAGTAGATGTACCCAGTTGAGGGGAACTACTATATTTCTCTGTGTCATTTGGATCGTTTTGGTTTGTTCATTATTTTATGTTTTATTTGTGCTATGCACTTTCACTGCTTGTGTTAATCATTCATAAAACAAACACATATAAATATACATGTCATTAAGTTTTGAAACCAAAACTTAATCAAGATCTTTAATAAAGTAAATAAGAACTAAAACACTCCACTTTCAATTGGTATCAGAGGGTGTTGATTTTACCATTTCAATTTCTAGCATCTAATACTTTCAAAATTAAAAACTCCTGTTTCAATTAGTATTAGAGAAGTTGATTTGTCACACAGGTTAACACCTGAAATCACAAAGATCACTTAGTTCTTAAATTTGCTCTAAAAAGTTTTTTTAATGATTCAAGTAAAATTTCTGTTTTCAGATCCACCTATACTTAATTTGGATAATTTTTCTTTATGGCAAGTCAGAATTAAGTTATATATGAATGCCATAGATGAAGAAATCTACAAATATATCTTGACAGGGCCTGTTTATGTTGGCGCTGATATATCTTCTTCAAAGAAAACTACCGAAATAAAACGTGGCAACAGAGAAACTGATGTCACTGCCCGTGTTTGCAAAATGAAGCCAGATAAATTCAAAGCTGGTACTGATGATGGGCGGACTGATAAACATAAAGAACCTTCCCCATCTACAGAACCTTCTCCATCCTCAGAAGCAGATGCCAAAGCCATGCAGATCTTGGCTCAGTCAGTGTCAAAAGACATTCTTCAAAAGCTTGAAGACTGCACCTCTGCAAGAGGAATCTGGACCTCCCTCTCCAGGATGGTAAATAAACCTTCTTTCATCTCTTCAACTAATTGTATTTTTGATGCAGAACCATCAAAAAACCTAAGTGAAGAAGAAGAAGGAGAAGAACTTAGAGCTAGAGCTTTCTGCATGATGGCCATATATGGTGGTTCACATCAAATCCCCGATGCAGAAGCTAAATCAGAAAAGGTAAATGAGGTAAAATTAACTCCCAACTCTACCTCTATTACTTTCAAATCTAATTTTAAAATAACCATTTCTGAAAAAGAAATCTTAAAAGAAATAACAGAAATAAAAATTTTAAACAAATCTCTCAGGGCAAGCACAACTAATGGGAAAAATCTCAAAATGCAAGCCAAAAGGTTTGAACAAATTCTTAAAAAATCAAATTTATATTTTAATGAAATAAAAAGGCTAATATATGCTAAACCTTTCAACTCTAATAAAATTCAAAAAAGTTTTCTAATTAATAAGTTTCTCACCATTAAACTCTATCCCAATTCAAACAGCAAATCTAAAATTTACATGGATTGTTTCCATCATAAAAACTATGTTAAGACAACTTTGTATTCTTACAGACTTCTCCAAGTCAGCTGCATTGATCAGTATTGATCATAGCACTGAGTGTGAGTCTCTTCTGATAAGGGGATTCTATGAGAAAGAAAATGTCTGCAATGTTTTTATAATCTAAAGCATTCCTTAAAATCCATTAATAGCTGTAGCAATTCAAGATATTAAAAACATATTAACTCAAATCTAGATCAAATGAGTTGCTTAAATAAAATAATTTAAAGAGTCTACAGAAGAAAATTGAAAACTAAAACCGAGTGAGAGAGAAAAGGAGAACATCAGAGAAGCCAAGTGAGAGAGAAAATGAGAAACACAAATCTCAAACAAGACTTAAATCTGTATAAAGGTTGCTGCAATTAAAAATTTTAAATAGGCTGAAATTAAAAACTTTAACTTCAAGAAATGAGCTGCTGCAACTGAAAATTCTAAAAGCCATTTTAAGATTACCAGGTCACTAGTTTTGATTTGATCCCAACTCAAATAGGGGGAGATTGTTGGAACCATAGCTTTTGATTTGAGTTAGGATCCACCTTTAGTATCTAAGTTTATATCATAACATATCTTATAACTTAGATTAAATCCCATTAAGAAAGAAGACTGAAAAAGAGACATAATTAATAGGCAGAAAATAAAGAGAAGAATAAAATTAATACATATTCTCTGCGTTCAACAAATGTCGAACGACGCTCGACAAATAGCCAGACAGCGCTCGACAAATATTCATCAGAACAGCGTTCGACAAATAGCGAACGACGCTCGACGAATCCAGTCAGAACAAATGGAGCGGGCAGGCATTCTCTGAACGGTACTCGACAAACTCAATCCAGCCAGTCTCAACGGTCGACAAGTGAAGATAATTGCTCAGCACATCAAAAGGCGCTCGACAAATCTTCAGAAAGGCGCTCGACAAATGCCGTTCAGTGCTCGACAAATTCTAGCCAGAGCTCGACTAATATTTTATTTTGCTATCTTTCTTTATAATATAATATTTAACTTAGCCGTTGCAGATCAATAAATACTATAGCCGTTGCAGATCAGCTTTAATGAACATAAATGGCAGGTTATCTTCTCGAGGAGTCAAATCATTGATGGAGACTTAAGCTCTTTCCTTCTTCCCGAGAGAAGAATTCAAATTAAGGACAAGGGTCCTCAGATTATAAAAAGAAGAAGAAAAGGGAGAAAGATGAGGATATGAAGTACACACACAACCGAAACACAGAGAGCAAAAATCTATTCTTTTCTTTGCTAACACTTTCCTGCAGATTACATACATCCTGAGACACAAATCACAACTACTTGTTCAGGATCATCACTGCACAAAAGGAAAGAAACTGTGTACAATCAAAAGGAGAGACCTCCAGAACTGTCATCCTTCTATATCAGACAGGGGGAGCTCTTCAACATAATATTCAGATCCATTCAACACCATATCAGGATCTTCAAGAGTCTTCTCATACAGAGAAGAACATTATATTTTCTGTTTTTCATTACTCTTTTTCCTTCCTCTCTTGTACAGGGTTATAACTCCCTTCAAAAGTTAATCTCGGTGACAGGGCACCTTAGCAAAAACCTGCAGTTTGGTTAGAGCACCTTATCAACAGCTCACTTGGTGAGAGGGCACCTTATCAACAACCTCCTAGTGGATTCCTACCAGTGGGTAGAAGAGTAGATGTACCCAGTTGAGGGGAACTACTATATTTCTCTGTGTCATTTGGATCGTTTTGGTTTGTTCATTGTTTTATATTTTATTTGTGCTATGCACTTTCACTGCTTGTGTTAATCATTCATAAAACAAACACATATAAATATACATGTAATTAAGTTTTGAAACCAAAACTTAATCAAGATCTTTTAATAAAGTAAATAAGAACTAAAACACTCCACTTTCAGTCTCCTTATCAAAAGACTCAGTACAAGATAGTGAATTTCCTACCAAGGGGGTAGAAGAGTGGACTACCCAAAGTTTGGGGAACCACTATATCTCTTTGTGTTGTGCTGTGATTTCTTTTCTTGCATTTACTTTCTTTATTTGTTTAATTCTTGTTGGTGTGTGTGGGAAGCTCTAATCTGTGATCATACACATATATATATTAACTTTGCACAAAATAATTTTAATCTCTATTCACCCCCCTCTAGAGAATTCTAGTGAGGTTAACTGTGCACTTTCACGCGGGCTTTTCAGCGTGATCGCCATTCTTCTGTCCAAGGGTGCCGAGGTGAGGCCGCGCGGTCTGGTTGTCTGACCGCGTGGCGGAGCAGGTTTCTACCTGGTAAGGGCGGCGCACAGTCTGGTGCTTGTGACCGCGTGGTGCGGGCAGCCGGTCTGGAGGCTGTCCAAGTTCTTTATGGTGCGCGCAGACTAAGGTTGTCTTAGTCGGGCGGTCTCCAGGTTGTGTTCGCATGGCTGGTCCTTCGGCGATTAGCTGGCATATGCAGTCACAGGTGTTTGATCGACATGTTGGGCTGTGCCCTAGCCGGTCTGGTGTGTTCGCGGTCTCTAGAGGAGGTCGGGTGGCGAACACAGGTGGTGAGCGACATGACCGGGCGAGTTATCATGGTCGCGCGACTTCTGTTTAAGTCGGCGAGCTCACTAAGCAGGAGGTTCTTTTGCTGGTCATGCGGGTTGACCGGTCTGGTCACGCGATCAAGGGGTGGTGATCCTATCTCATAGGGTGGTGACTGGATCAGGTCGCCTGCCTATAAATAGGAGCCACTGTGGCAGTAAATATATAACACCGAGTGTAAGCTGAGCTCGTGACCTGTTCTTGCGGTCTGTTTTTTTAACCGGCCGGCTAGCTGATCGAACTTGTTTTGTGCAGCTTCTGCGGATTGTGCGGGTAGCAGCGATCATCTCCTCTTCTGAAGGTGTTCGGGCGTTCTCGCGGCTTGAAGTGCGGGTTGCTGGAGTTCGGGAGGATCAGTTGAGTTCGGGAGTTCGCGTGGTTCTTAGCTGGTGTTGTTCAAGGCGCAGGCAGGCAGTTCGGGCAATCTGGTTTTCTAGCCGGGCGGGCTGTCAGGTCGGGTGGTTAGGCGGTCTCAAGTTGACAGACCGCTGGTTTTTTCCTTTCAGTTGCTTTTCTCTTCTGTTTTTTGTGTACTGGCGAAATCATGTCTCGCCATGTATACCTCGCCCTGTAATGAAGAATTTTGCTTATCAATAAAGATTGTGTTTGCTTCATGTGCTTCTGGTTGTTTGGCTTGAACTTTTAGTTATACAATTCCTGCTCACTCCTTGATCTACGGAAAATTTCACAGATCTCCGATCATCTGAATCTCCTCTATAATCAGCATCCATGTATCCATTCAAGTAAAAGACCAAATCTCTCCCGTAAAAGAGACCCAAATCCGAGGTGGATTTGACTACTTCAAAATACTCCTAGCCGCCATAAGATGAGGTTTCCGAGGATCTGTAATAAACCAACTCACCCTGCCAACTGCATAAGCAATATCTGGCCTCGTGATCGTCAAGTAAATCTTCCCCTCATCTCGTCAAAGATGAACTCCAACCTCCAGTGGAGTAGAGCTGCTTTTCCCCCCTTCCATGCTGAACCTCTTTACGATCCGATCTGCATAGCCTTTTTGGGAAACAAGCATACCACTCTCTTTCCTCTCCACTTCGAGTCCAAGGAAATGGTGGAGCTCACCTAAGTCCTTCATCTCAAATATGATAGCTAGCTCAGCTCGGAGTCTAGCTACCTCCACTTCAGAATTCCCCGTGACAATCATATCATCAACGTATTGCAGCACCAAGACCTGAAGCTCCCCCCGTCTTCTTTACGAATAAGCTCGAATCAGAATCTGAAGCAAAATATCTGCAGAACTGGAGGTATTATGAGATCTTCCCATACCACGCCCGAGGCGCCTGCTTCAAGCAATAAAGAGCCTTCTTGAGCTTACACACATATCTTGGGTGCTCTTCGGAAACATAACCAGGTGGCTGATCCATGAAGATATCCTTGTCAATCTCGCCATACATGAAAGCATTCTTTACGTCGAGTTGCCAAATCTTCTGTAAGAGCCCCCTCCCGAAACACAAGACACGGCCGAGGGGAGTCTTATGCCCAGGATAGCCGCCTTGCGGAAGCGGCAGCACACGAGCTAGCCTCCCCCACAAGATGCCTATCCTGCCGGCCAAACCAACTTGACAGCGCCAACCCATCAATAAAAGAAAGCATTAAAAGCCATAGATTCACAATAAGTAATAATGTCCAAACCGAAGTACAAGAAAGACAGAAAGCTACACAAGCTCCTGCAAATCATCAGAGTATCAAGCTAAATGCCCCAATGGCTACATTTCAAAACACTCACTCGCCTCTGTCACTAACGGTAGCCAAGGTATCATGGTATCCGACCCTGTCACCCTGACCTGACTATCCTCCTCCAGCACCGTGCACTGCTGCTCTAAGGTACACTCCTAAAAATAGGGACGTAGCAACCGTTAGTCATAAAGACTAAGTGGGTTCACATCTGCTCCCCCGGCGACTCCAAGGCACCGGGTGGAAGGAAAGGAAGAAAATCTGCAATATAAGCAATAATATATACAAGCAGGTGACAGGAATGGTTGTTCATATATGTCGGTTGTTTAAGTACCCAAGTACTTGCAATGGCACTAACTAAGCTGTTCATAAGTATATAAGTAGCAATGGTTATAAATGCAAGTACTAGTATCAGGTATAAGAAGCACAACTAACAAGTAATATAGCAATGACAGAATGTAAGCAGTTCATATCGTACCTTAACTTATATGAATGCTCATACAAACTTATAAGTTAAGGTTTCCAATTTGGGACCCATCATATAAAAGAGCCCATACTAGTTTATATGATGGACCTGATGCGGTGCGATGCTATGATTATGCAGGATGAATGCAGTGCAATGATTATGATATGATGAACTCACCCATGCATTTTGCTATGTCGACATAGACCTTTAGTTCTCGCTTTTTGAGGGGTAGCTAACCGCTCAGGCATCTCCCGTCGTGGCCAGACGGAGACAGTGGAACAAGCTCCTCCACTACTAGGAGGGTATGAACACTACCAGTCCTAGGCCTCTGTACGCCTCGACGCTAAGAACACACAGCGGAGACCCTGCGTACTGCTCGACGCTAAGAACACACATCGGAGCCTTCAAGGACATAGAAGGGGACTTGGGTAGGTGAGCATCAAGAGTCCAACCCAACCGGTCTAGAGTCTAACCATTGGCTTCCATTGGTGTCACGACTAGCAAGCCCGTAGACCCGCCACAAGTAATCCTCCCCAGCGGGGTCCATTTGTATCCATGTATCAACATACACCAGGACATCTAATCCAAGTCCTTCTATACCTTCCGTGTATCTACGTACACCAGGACTTCTAATCCAAGTCCTTCGATATAATCCGTTATCTACGTACACCAGGACATCTGATCCAAGTCCTTCTATACAATTCGTGTATCTACGTACACCAGGACTTCTCATCCAAGTCCTTCTATACAATCCTTGTATCTACGTACACCAGGACTTCTAATCCAAGTCCTTCTATACAATTCGTGTATCTACGTACACCAGGACTTCTAATCCAAGTCCTTCTATACAATTCATGTATCTACGTACACCAGGACTTCTAATCCAAGTCCTTCTATTTCAAGATAACACTTAGTTCTTCCAAGCCCAACTTGGTTATTCATTTTCAGTCTCTAACAGAGTTCAGCAGCATAATATTTTACGACAATATGTTTAATTAAGAACCCATATCAAATCGAGCCTTGCTGAAACTTCTACCGTAGTTCCGCTAGCTTGTTATGGTCATTCTCACCAAATATTAGCACCATCGGCATTCCCAATTATTATTTACGGTGTAATGCGAGAATGAACTATGACTGACAAAATCACAACAAGTATCCTCCCAAAACTCAGGAAATCCAACAGGGGTCAGCACAATATCATCGATTTGATTTCTACCAATTGTTTAGAGCATCATACAAGTATCATAAAAGATATCCCAAAAATCATCGCAATTCAAACTACAACGATGCTGATTAACAAAACTGAATTTCTGGGAGTTCTACTCCACCCTAAATTATGTGCCACCCCATTTTGGAAAGATCTCACCAAGGGCTACAACATTCATGTTGAGTCCTAAACCCAGATCCAAGTGGCTCCTACCTAAAATCTGCCCTGAAATCAACTACGATATTCTGGACAGCAAAAACAACACACACTTAACCACATTCCAGCTTTCTGGACAGTCCACTCGAGTGGACATTTAGGGAGCTACAGGGCACTTCAGAAAACGGGTGACCTATTGCCGGAAAGCTCGTTCCGAGGGCTACAACTTTCATGTTGAGCCCGAAGCATGAATCCTGCCGGAACATGTCCAAAATTGGACTGGAACTCAGGTACGCGCAGAAAACAGATTTCTGTATGTATAGAATTATACGGATCCTAAAGTAAATCCGACGGCGGCTGGTTGTCTTCTTCCTACAACATTCACCTTTAAAAAAAATCCCTAAATATCACTCCCCTCACTCTCCCTCAACGACCGTGGGTTTGCCCCAAATCAAATCCCATCTCTTCCTCTTGAAGAGAAGAAATGATTCCAAGAACCTCGCGGCGAATGGTGCCCTAAATTTGAGGTTCCGACTTGGTCTTCCTAAGAAAACTCCATTAAAGCTCACACGAGAAGATCTCTTGAGCCTTCATCTCTCCTATTGTGATCTAAGACGCTAGCACCGAAGGAGAGGGGAGGAAGTCACCTGATTTTCGGCCGACGTTCGCGGTCGCCTCTTCTGCGGCATGGCGGCCGTTGGCCAAAACTGATTAAAGGGTCGGTGAGAGTAGATTCAGATAATCGCCAGATTTTGCAAATCAAAGAAGAGCGAAGGAAGAGGAAGAGGAAGAAGATGAAGATCAAGATGCCCCCTAGGGAGAAATGTTCAGCCCTACTTTTAATGCCATGCGTTGGAACCCCAAGGTCCGGTGTCAGCCCCATATTGGACAAGGTGTCCACTTCTAGTCTAAAAAAAGCATAAAATAAGCATTCAAGCTTCTCGGGCGACGGAAAGAAAACACGCAGATCTATAAAAGCAGACTGTCGTTCGACGAATTTAAGCAAATTCGTCGAACGACGAAGGGCGACGGAAGAAACGCACTGAACTATAACAGCAGAGCGTCGTTCGAAGAATTTAAGCAAATTCGTCGAACGACGAAGGGCGACAGAAGAAACGCGCTGAACTATAACAGCAGAGCGTCGTTCGACGAATTTAAGCAAATTCGTTGAACGATGAAGGGCGACGGAAGAAACGCGCTGAACTATAACAGCAGAGCGTCGTTCGACGAATTTAAGCAAATTCGTCGAACGACGAAGGGCGACGGAAGAAGCTTGCAAAATTAATAAATACAGAACGACGCTCGACAAATTTAAGCAAATTCGTCAAACGACGAACAACTACAGGTTCGTCGACCGCTGGCTAAATTAATTTCGTCGAGCGCTACCTAATATTAATCTGTCGAGTGCTGCTCCAACTTTCTGGGATCGACGATCGTCGAACGGAGGCAACATTCTGAGATAGACGAATTCTAAGAAATTCGTCAAACGACAATATCAAATTAGTTCTTAAGTTCAAATTTATAAGTTCTTATTTTATTATATTTTCCTGTCATATTTTCCTGTCATTATAATATTTCCTACAGCAATATTGTCATTCTGTTTCCCCCAATTAATCCAAATCTGAGCACGCACTAGAAGGCCCAAAACCGGGTGGTCAAAATATCTCCGAGGGGTCTAGCGCGAAATGGGATGTTACAATTCCAATAAACGAAGAAACAATTTCGTCCCCGAAATTTAGGTTGGGGTTAGGGGGGGTTTAAGTTCAAATCACAAAAGTCATCTGTAGTACACTTTACATCCCGCTCACCACTAGTGAGGGTCACAACTCATTCACATCACCTCACTTCCAATTTCTCCAGTGTGTACTTCTGTTAGACTTCATGACACTTATGATCCAAATTATGCACAGAGAAATCTTATGTGTCTCTCATCCTGATGCAAACACAAATATTGTGGTGATAAGACATAGTTGGGTTTATTTAATGAAGGAGAACAACCAAACAATACTTATTCAACTGCATAAGGGCAACATAATAGCAGAACTGTTCTGAATAAACCAAACAAACAACTACCATCCTCTATTTCCAGCATCACTCCAAAAGAATAGAGGAATTAGTTGCAGCTACCCAACTAAAATCCCAACTGGACTATATATATAACAGCCCCTAACTAGAATTATACAAACCAGCCCCTAAATGAAATTTCATAAAACAGCCAGCAGCCTTAAACCAAAATTGAAGCATAAACCAGCTCTCAAGTAATGAATCCCTAATACCAAAACTGGACGGAAAAATCGAGCAGCACCAGCACTCAATCCCCCTAAAAAGAACAAAAGAAACATTTCTAAAGATGCAACCTGGAGGATAAATCAGCAGCCACCAGTCCAAATTTTCCAAGACAAATAGAGGAAATCCCAAATTATGAGATTCCTGGAAGAATAACCAACAACCACCAGCCCAAAATAATGAGATTTCTAATGAATGAAATCTCCTGGAACATAAACCCATCAGCCACCATAAACCAAAATAAGGAGATTTCTAATGAATGCAAACTTCCTGGAGCATAAACTCAACCAACCACTATAAACCAAAAGGAAGGGGATGAAGGAGAAGGGGGAGGAGAGTTTTCTTGCCAAATCGTGCAGAATGAGGAGGAGACGAGTAGTAGAAGGAGGAACCCTAGCTGCGATACCGACGAGAGAAGAAATAAAAAGGTCGGTAGAAAATAATAAAACTCAACCACCGCATCAAACATATATTCTCCTCCACCGCCTAACGGTCATTTATTATTATCCTTTCTCCTGGAACCATGCCACCAATAGCACATAAATCATATAGAATCTCTAACTTAAACCAAACAGCCACCAACCCCTTATCTCCTAAAGGAAAGAACAAGCAAGCAGCCACCCAAGAAAAATTTTTAGGTAAAGATTTTCTGGAAGGGTAAACTAATTATCAAAACGGGGCTGCATAAGAGACAGGAAAGCAACAAGCATATACACCCTCAATGCATATTAACTTCCCAATTTCGGCTTCAACCATCAGCACCCAAATGTAAGGTAACGGGAAGGCCACTTACAACAACCATACATTTTTCCCGGAGATGGGTAACAGCAACTAGGAAGGTATTCGACATCTCCGTCTACCCCAACTGCTGCTATAACAACCCATATAAGGAGGTTTTCATAAATAAATAAATTCGCTACTATAAATTTCCTGAAGTTTAACCCCATAGAGCAATAACCCGATCGGCAACTACAAGGAAAACTGCCGATCGACCACTATAACAGCTACTAACAGGAGATTTGCATGTTTAATTTCCTGGAGCAAAAGCCCTATCAGCTAACATTAGGAAATTTGCCAAAGATCGATTTCCTGGAGCAATAACCCCAAACCCCAACTACATAGATCAATTAACATGATATTAGTACACCAAAGTAACATCACTTTCATTCTATCTGCCGCCGGCGATGTCAAATAATAATGAAGTCGTCCTTCATCACAAACATACAACACGCATCTTTTACACTTAGCACGACATCCAGTTGATATTAAGTTTCAACAATCGTTATCGAGGTTCAAAGTAAGGTGAATCCATGACTCTATACCTCGCATGGGTGATAAGCACATCGTTCCCTTCTAATAACACGTGACCTCGAGTCAAGTGTTACTTTTGTCTACTCCCGGTTCCACTTTGATTTGCACCAGATTCAAAAATTGGCGCCACTTTTATCCCGTGATTTACATCATTTCATTTAAGGGCTCCTCAACCGCGAACATATACCCTATCCAACGGTTGGGTTTCGGTACAGAGCCTTTAGAAATCTACCTTATCGAGAGAAAATGCTACACGTACACTCTTACTTGTTCGTATAGAGACATATTCATATCTCACTAAACAAGTAAGTGCAACTTATCATCAATATCCCCTTCACGTGTTCAATTCACGGCGTGTCTCAACACCCTTGACGCTATCACCCATATTGAGAGGTTATCACGAATCTAATCATCATTGTTCACGTACTATTCAAATAAACAAGATCTAAGGGAAAATGAAGTCGATACGTAAATAGTCCAATAAACGAAGGGACAAGCCCCCATACGTTTTTGGACTAAATTTCTTCCACCACCCATATAGTACATTCATCTCACGTATGAGCACAAACCTTAGGGGTAGTTTATCATCATACCAGCAATGCATGCACAAAATTTCATTAACGTCCTAGTTATAATGTTATCACAACATAGCTGCATATCCCTGAAGTATTAATTTACTACTCTCCTCGTTACTTATCCACATAATCTTAGAGCAATATAGAGAAAATTATCATCTTCAAAATGCTTTCCTTTCTTATTCCGCTAATAAAATTCCTATCAACCCAAACAAGGCCTTAGCAGTCCGCCTTGCTTAAGGTGAACTAACTCTTCAAGGGTCTCCACTTCCAATGTCAAAAATTACAACGATTCTAACTTCTCAAGGGATCCAAGACGGTACATAACTAGCCCAATAAACGAAGAGATAAGCCCCCATATCTCTTCAACTGAGTTTCCTCTGCCACCAATATAACACATTCATCCCAAAATGAGCCTTCTCTGGATCTGAATTCTTATCGTAACTTCTCCATATGAAACCTTCTACATAAATAGAAGTGAGAGGTATCCACATACAGTATAAAAGACATGCTTGGTGACCTCTTACTAAGCTGATGATAGATTTCAGGCACCAATCTCATTGAGATTGCCCTAATATTTTGGGTATGGTGATAACATTACTCCATATCTGGGATAGAAATCTCAGGGTGTGAGTCTCTAGCATCTACACTCACGTTAAACTCTTCCCTTAGTCAATCAAGGTCATTTATTGCTGGTCCAATCATTCCCAAGATCAGTATAAGGTTAGGGTATGTCACGACATATCCTACTAAGTCGACCAAAAATGGTATCCTAGTTAGGTTGGCATCAATCTTATGCCAAACCAACTCTAATGGTTGGAATGGGAATAACAATTACTGTCTTGGAATGAGCCATCATCTATACGTAAGGGTACGAGTTTGGCTTAGGTTGGCACTTCCTATAGGAAAAAGTGGACATACTTAATGTGAATCACACAGGGGCACACCACCGCTTCCGCTACATCAGTTTGTCCTCAAACTGATTTAGCTAGCTGGGGTGGCCTAGTGGTTTAATGGACTTCTTTATCTCAGGATCATTGCAAGCTGATACCATTTGTAAGAGCCCCCTCCCGGAACACAAGACATGGCCAAGGGGAGTCTTATGCCCAGGACAGCCGCCTTGCGGAAGCGCAGCACACGAGCTAGCCTCCCCCACAAGATGCCTATCCTGCCAGCCAAACCAACTAGACAGCGCCAACCCATCAATAAAAGAAAGCATTAAAAGTCATAGATTCACAATTAGTAATAATGTCCAAACCGAAGTACAAGAAAGACAGAAAGCTACACAAGCTCCTGCAAATCATTTGAGTATCAAGCTAAATGCCCCAAGGGCTACATCTCAAAACACTCACTCGCCTCTGTCACTGACGGTAGCCAAGGTATCATGGTCTCCGGCCCTGTCACCCTGACCTGACTATCCTCCTCCAGCACCGTGCACTGCTGCTCTAAGGTACACTCCTAAAAAGAGGGACGTAGCAACCTTTAGTCATAAATACTAAGTGGCATCACATCCGCTCTCCCGGCGACTCCAAGGCACCGGGTGGAAGGAAAGGAAGAAAAGCTGCAATATAAGCAATAATATATAAAAGCAGGTGACAGGAATGGTTGTTCATATATGTCGGTTGTTTAAGTACCCAAGTACTTGCAATGACACTAACTAAGCTGTTCATAAGTATATAAGTAGCAATTGTTATAAATGCAAGTACTAGTATCAGATATAAGAAGCACAACTAACAAGTAATATAGCAATGACAGAATGTAAGCAGTTCATATCGCACCTTAACTTATATGAATGCCCATACAAACTTATAAGTTAAGGTTTCCAATTTGGGACCCATCATATAATAGAGCCCATACTAGTTTATATGATGGACCTGATGCGGTGCAATGCTATGATTATGCAGGATGAATGCAGTGCAATGATTATGATATGATGAACTCACCCATGCATTTTGCTATGTCGACATAGACCTTTAGTTCTCGCTTTTTGAGGGGTAGCTAACCGCTCAGGCATCTCCCATCGTGGCTAGACGGAGACAGTGGAACGAGCTCCTCCACTACTAGGAGGGTATGAACACTACCAGTCCTAGGCCTCTGTACGCCTCGACGCTAAGAACACACAATGGAGACCCTGCGTACTGCTTGACGCTAAAAACACACAGCGGAGCCTTCAAAGACACAGAAGGGGACTTGGGTAGGTGAACACCAAGAGTCCAACCCAACCGGTCTAGAGTCTAACCGCCGGCTTCCGTCGGTGTCACGACTAGCAAGCCCGTAGACCCGCCACAAGTAATCCTCCCCAGCGGGGTCCATTTGTATCAGTGTATCAACATACACCAGGACTTCTAATCCAAGTCCTTATATACCTTCCGGGTATCTACGTACACCAGGACTTCTAATCCAAGTCCTTCTATACAATCCGTGTATCTACGTACACCAGGACTTCTGATCCAAGTCCTTCTATACAATTCGTGTATCTACGTACACCAGGACTTCTAATCCAAGTCCTTCTATACAATCCTTGTATCTACGTACACCAGGACTTCTAATCCAAGTCCTTCTATACAATTCCTGTATCTACGTACACCAGGACTTCTAACCCAAGTCCTTCTATATAATTTGTGTATCTACGTACACCAGGACTTCTAATCCAAGTCCTTCTATTTCAAGATAACACTTAGTTCTTCCAAGCCCAACTTGGTTATTCATTTTCAGTCTCTAACAGAGTTCAACATCATAATATTTTACGACAATATGTTTAATTAAGAACCCATATCAAATTGAGCCTTGCTGAAACTTCTACCGTAGTTCCGCTAGCTTGTTATGGTCATTCTCACCAAATATTAGCCCCATCGGCATTCCCAATTATTATTTACGGTGTAATGCGAGAATGAACTATGAATGGCAAAATCACAACAAGTATCCTCCCAAAACTCATGAAATCCAACAGGGGTCAGCACAATATCATCGTTTTGATTTCTACCAATTGTTAAGAGCATCAGACAAGTATTACAAAAGATATCCCAAAAATTATCGCAATTCAAACTACAACAACGCTGATTAACAAAACTGAATTTCTGGGAGTTCTACTCCACCCCCAATTATGCACCACCCCATTTTGGAAAGCTCTCACCAAGGACTACAGCATTTATGTTGAGTACTAAACCCAGATCCAAGTGGCTTCTACCTAAAATCTGCCCTGAAGTCAACTACGATAATCTGGACAGCAAAAACAACACACACTTAACCACATTCCAGCTTTCTGGACAGTCCACTCGACTGGACATTTAGGGAGCTACAGGGCACTTCAGAAAACGGGTGACCTATCGTCGGAAAGCTCTTTCCGAGGGCTACAACTTTCATGTTAGCCCGAAGCATGAATCCTGCTGGAACATGTCCAAAATTGGACTGGAACTCAACTACGCGCAGAAAGCAGATTTCTGTATGTATAGAATTATACGGATCCTAAAGTAAATCCGACGGCGGCTGGTTGTCTTCTTCCTCCAGCATTCACCTTTAAAAAATTTCCTAAATATCACTCCCCTCACTCTCCCTCAACGACCGTGGGTTTGCCCCAAATCAAATCCCATCTCTTCCTCTTGAAGAGAAGAAATGATTCCAAGAACCTCACGGCGAACGGTGCCCTAAATTTGAGGTTCCGACTTGGTCTTCCTAAGGAAACTCCATTAAAGCTCACACGAGAAGCTCTCTTGAGCCTTCATCTCTCCTATTGTGATCTAAGACGCTAGCACTGAAGGAGAGGGGAGGAAGTCACCTGATTTCTGGCCGACGTTCGCGGTCGCCTCTTCTGCGGCATGGCGGTCGTTGGCCAAAACTGATTAAAGGGTCGGTGAGAGTAGATTCAGATAATCGCCAGATTTTGCAAAACGAAGAAGAGAGAAGGAAGAAAAAGAGGAAGAAGATGAAGTTCAAGATGCCCCCTTGGGAGAAATGTTCATCCCTACTTTTAATGCCATGCGTTGGAACCCCAAGGTCCGGTGTCAGCCCCGTATTGGACAAGGTGTCCACTTCTACTCTAAAAAAAGCATAAAATAAGCATTCAAGCTTCTCGGGCGACGGAAAGAAAACACGCAGATCTATAAAAGCAGACCGTCGTTCGACGAATTTAAGCAAATTCGTCGAACGACGAAGGGCGACGGAAGAAACGCGTTGAACTATAACAGCAGAGCGTCGTTCGACGAATTTAAGCAAATTCGTCGAACGACGAAGGGCGACGTAAGAAACGCGCTGAACTATAATAGCAGAGCGTCGTTCGACGAATTTAAGCAAATTCGTCGAACGACGAAGGGCGACGGAAGAAACGCGCTGAACTATAACAACAGAGCTTCGTTCGACGAATTTAAGCAAATTCGTCGAACGACGAAGGGCGACGGAAGAAGCTCGCAGAATTAATAAATACAGAACGACGTTCGACAAATTTAAGCAAATTCGTCGAACGACGAACAGCTACAGGTTCGTCGACCGCTGGCTAAATTAATTTCGTCGAGCGCTACCTAATATTAATCTGTCGAGCGCTGCTCCAACTTTCTAAGATCGACGAAATCTGAGAATTTCATCGAACGGAGGCAACATTCTGAGATCGACGAATTTTGAGAAATTCGTCGAACGGCAATATCAAATTAGTTCTTAAGTTCAAATTTATATGTTCTTATTTTATTACATTTTCCTGTCATATTTTCCTGTCATTATAATATTTCCTACAACAATATTGTCATTCTGTTTCCCCCAATTAATCCAAATCTGAGCACGCACTGGAAAGCCCAAAACCGGGTGGTCAAAATGTCTCTCAGGGGTCTAGCGCGAAATGGGATGTTACAATTCCAATAAACGAAGAAACAATTTCGTCCCCGAAATTTAGGTTGGGGTTAGGGGGGTTTAAGTTCAAATCACAAAAGTCATCTGTAGTACACTTTACATCCTGCTCACCACTAGTGAGGGTCACAACTCATTCACATCACCTCACTTCCAGTTTCTCCAGTGTGTACTTCTGTTAGACTTCATGACACTTATGATCCAAATTATGCACAGAGAAATCTTATGTGTCTCTCATCCTGATGCAAACAAAAATATTGTGGTGATAAGACATAGTTGGGTTTATTTAATGAAGGAGAACAACCAAACAATACTTATTCGACTGCATAAGGGCAACATAATAGCAGAACTATTCTGAATAAACCAAACAAACAACTACCATCCTCTATTTCTAGCAACACTCCAAAAGAATAGAGGAATTAGTTGTAGCCTCCCAACTAAAATCCCAACTGGACTATATATATAGCAGCCCCTAACTGGAATTATACAAACCAGCCCCTAAATGAAATTTCATAAAACAGCCAGCAGCCTTAAACCAAAACTGAAGCATAAACCAGCTCTCAAGTAATGAATCCCTAATACCAAAACTGGACGGAAAAATCGAGCAGTACCAGCACTCAATCCCCCTAAAAAGAACAAAAGAAACATTTCTAAAGATGCAACCTGGAGGATAAATCAGCAGCCACCAGTCCAAATTTTCCAAGACAAACAGAGGAAATCCCAAATTATGAGATTCCTGGAAGAATAACCAACAGCCACCAGCCCCAAATAATGAGATTTCTAATGAATGAAATCTCCTGGAGCATAAACCCATCAGCCACCATAAACCAAAATAAGGAGATTTTTAATGAATGCAAACTTCCTGGAGCATAAACTCAACCAACCACTGTAAACCAAAAGGAAGGGGATGAAGGAGAAGGGGGAGGAGAGTTTTCTTGCCAAATCATGCAGAATGAGGAGGAGCCGAGAAGTAGAATGAGGAACCCTAGCTGCGATACCGACGAGAGAAGAAATAAAAAGGTCGGTAGAAAATAATAAAACTCAAACACCTCATCAAACATATATTCTCCTCCACCGCCTAACAGTCATTTATTATTATCCTTTCTCCTGAAACCAAGCCACCAATAGCACATAAATCATATAGAATCTCTAACTTAAACCAAACAGCCACCAACCCCTTATCTCCTAAAGGAAAGAACAAGCAAGCAGCCACCCAAGCAAAATATTTAGGTAAAGATTTTCTGGAAGGGTAAACTAATTATCAAAACGGGGCTGCATAAGAGACAGGAAAGCAACAAGCATATACACCCTCAATACATATTAACTTCCCAATTTTGGCTTCAACCATCAGCACCCAAATGTAAGGTAACGGGAAGGCCACTTACAACAGCCATACATTTTTCCCGGAGATGGGTAACAACAACTAGGAAGGAATCTGACATCTCCATCTACCCCAACTGCTGCTATAACATCCCATATAAGGAGGTTTTCATAAATAAATAAATTTGCTACTATAAATTTCCTGAAGTTTAACCCCATGGAGCAATAACCCAATTGGCAACTACAAGGAAAACTGCCAATCAGCCACTATAACAGCTACTAATAGGAGATTTGCATGTTTTAATTTCCTGGAGCAAAAGCCCTATCAGCTAGCATAAGGAAATTTGCCATCTCTTCATCCATGGCTCCTTCCCACTCCTTGACTCCTATGACGTTTTCAAAACAAGATGACACTCTCTCATCCAGGGGACCTGCGAAGAAACATGAGACAAAGCTCACCAAATTTCCCCACATATACCGATCTGGTGGAATGATATTCCTCATGGACCTCCTCAGAGCTTGACTCGGAACCACCTCTTCAGCTACCTGTTCTGAATTAGATCTCCTTCCAGGAATATTTGGAGCATCGCTCCCCTGCTTCCAGAACCTGAAGCACCAGACCCTGAGCTAGAAACACCTGAAGCACCTGGAGAAATAGGCAACTCCACTAGAACCTCTTTATCAGCTTCTCCAAGTCCACCATCTGACCTGCTCTCTTTTAACTCAATAGAAGAGCTACCTTGGTATGACATTATCTCATCAAATACCACATCCCTTGAGACCACACATCTCTGTATCTCAGGATCCATGCATCTCCAGCCCTTCTTTCGGTCATCATAACCGACGAACACTAGCTTCCTTGCTTTTGCATCTAGTTTCATTCTGAGAGCATCAGGAACATACACGTAGTAGGTAGATCCGAACACTCAAAAGTGTTCCATGCTTGGTTTCTCCTTGAACATCAACTCATGAAGAGTCTTCATGTTGATGGTACTGAGAGGCATCTGATTGTTGACATAGACCGCACAAGACATTCCTTCTACCCAGAAGGACTTTGGAATACTCTTGGCATGAAGCTAGCATTTGCAGGTCTCTGTGAGATGACGGATCTTCCGCTCTACAACTTCATTCTGTTGTGGAGTGTAAGCACAAGAGAGCTCTCTCCGAATGTCATGCTTCCTGCAGAAGTTAAAGAACGCATTTGAGGTATACTCCCCTCCATTGTCGGTTCTGAACTTCTTGATCCACAGGTTGAGCCGACCTTCCACCAGCTCCTTGAAATCCATAAACCTCTCGAACACCTCTGACTTCTCCTTCAGAAAATATACCCAAGTATATATGGTGAAGTCATCAATTAAGACCAGCATACACCTGCTACCTCCAAGACTGTTAGTGGCAGTTTGTCCAAACAGATCACCATGAACACATTCCAATGGTGCTTTGCATCTGCTTTGTGATTTGCAAAACGGAAGACGTTGAGCCTTACCAAACTGACAACCTGCATAAACGTGACCATCACCAACAGATGAAAGACTAGGCAGACCTTTCACAAGGCCTCTTCCCGCCATAGCCTCTAGCTTATCCATCCCAACATGCCCGAGTCTTTCATGCCAGATAGCAGCGCTGTAGTTAGCCCTCATCTTATCAACATAGGAGCTTGTTGATAGAACAAACAAGTCCTTCACCCTTCTCCCTACATGAGTGACCTCAGCTTTCACGGCTGAAACATTTCGGAGAAATTTCACTTATGTTGGATTAAATAGAACGTGATAACCAACATCAACAACATTGGTCAATGAGAAGAGGTTCTTCTTCATTCTCGACACATGATAAACACTCCTCAAGGTGAGTGGACCTCTATCACTGCCTATATAGACAACACCCTCCTTCTCTACTGCATGCACAGTATCATCAGCTGTAATGATAGCATCATTACCTGAGTATGTCTGCAATGAGGAGAACTTTGTCTCATCCCCAGTGAGGTGATGACCACACCGAGAGTCCACTATCCAATCATCTTGATAGTTAATGGAAGCCAATGCCCGAACACAAGTTCCCGTCATGAAAGCACCTCCACCACCCCAACTACCTTCAGCATTGGAACCAGCCTCCTCCTTTCCTGCATCATGCCCTGGCTGAAGATTGACTTTGCAGTCTCTCTTGAAGTGACCAAGCTTGTTGCACCTGTAACACCTAGACCCTTCCTTCTTCTTCCCTTCAGTCTTAGGAGCATAACTCCTCTCTTACTGATATGAAGTAGAAGGACCATTGTTACCAGATGACTTCTTCTTGTCCCATCTCTTCTTTCCAGAAAAGAGAACCTCATCTTCTCCCCCAGAGACTGACATCCCCGCCATTTACTTAGCCAAACTCTTTTGCAAAGCAAGTAAGTTTTCCAGCTCCAGCAACGATGGCTGATTGGCCCAGCCTTGTACAGAAGTAACAAAGGCCACATACTCCCTCCGCAAGCCGCGGATTATGTGCCTCTTCATCTTCGCTTCTGAGATAGGCTTATCCGGGTCCAATGCCGATATCTCTGCGCATAAGTTCTTCATCTTCAAGAAGAACATTGAAATGGACAAGTCTCCCTGAGTTGCTTTAGCCAAATCATTTTCCAAGAACTATAGCTGAGCTACATTCTTCTTATTGAATAAGCCATCCAAGGCTGTCCAAATCTCAGCAGATGACCTACATCCGATGATGTGATCAAACAACTCTGGAATGATAGCTTGCTTGAGAGTGAACTCAGCCTTTGCATTTGTTCTCTTCTAGGCCTTCACGAGCTCAGCATTCCCCTCAGCAGGAACAACAACTTGTCTTTCTTCTCCTCCAACTACCTCCCTTAAGTCCTCGCCAAGCAGATAGCTCTCCATGCATGACTTCCACTTCTTAAAGTTAGTCTGTGTAAGGAGCTCAATACCAAGACCTCTAGCATATCCTTATTCCATTGCTATCTCACTGATTGACAACCAACTTGCAGAAACCCAAGCAGAAGACAACGCTGATTACTGTTCAGTAACCTCCCTCCGATACCATGTTAAATTTTTAGAGGTTAAGGAGTGAAGTAAAAATGCGGAACACTTCAACACAATCCACAAGAATGACAATCAGTGACAATGGGAAGACCGAATAGTGCTCTTGTATTAACTATCTCTTTACAACTCGAGACATACATGGAGAGACATGATTCATAAGAATCACAAAGGAGAGAAGCACAAGACACAAAAAATAGGCCGCCAGTGAACTGCCAAAGCAGAGACCGCCAGATTGCACGAATAGACAAGCCGCAAGGCTATCCCTGAGACTGTGAACAGAAGCATGCTTGATGACCTGCGAACTGCCAGACTGCACTGTTGACCTAGAAATCGGCAATCCTCCCCTGGGAGGCCTCTTTTGCTACATCTTTGCAGATTACGCACCCGGGAAGGATTAGACCTCACGCAAAGGCTCTTTTTACACCCAAAGTGGTAAGAATGGGCGGCCTCCTCCTTCAAACCGCCCAGGTGAGGCGACCTCCTTCTTCAAACCGCCCAGGTAGGCGGCCTCTCCCTTTAAGTCGCCCGCCCTCATCTTATCAACATAGGAGCTTGTTGATAGAACAAACAAGTCCACCGTGAACAGCTTAAAGAACTACACACCAAATCGCCTAGAGGAAAGCTGCTGGCTAGCTGGTTATTCACAACTGGGAAGTCACTAAGGAAGAAGATCGCACACTGCTGGCTGCTAACCTGCGAACACAACAACTGGTCAAACTGCTTCCAAACCGCATGACCTCAAATATGAGACTGGCACAAACAACCCAAGTTGTAGTTCTTACAGTTCTCACTATATGCCTCGGGTTCTGCACGCCTATTTATAGGCGAGCCAACAAATGTCGTCACCGCCCCAAGGGATACAAACACCACCTTATTAAATCGCGCGATTATCAAAACAAACCGCCTGGTCTCATAAAAAGAACGATCCTTCATCAGCAACCCTGATCGACCAGAACAAGTCGCCAAGAACAATCGAGCAAGCCACGCAGTCACCTGCGGTCTCCAAAGACAGACCGCCTGACACACATCACACGGACACAGACCATCCAGTGCAAACCCCGGCCAGAACACCCGCTCAGACCGCACGGTCTCTTTATTCAGACAACCCAGATCCCTTCCACTTCTACTTCAAAAAATTCAACAGTGCATAGCGGCCTGCATATTTTCCATCCGCCCGGTGAAGCAGTGCATAGCGGCCTGCATAGTAGTTTAATTTCATTATTTTGTTTCCGCATCCCAAATCAAATCCCCCGCATTCCATCCACTTGAAAGGACTCCAATCTCAAGTCCTACCTCAAAAGTAACTCCACCTCACCGTGTTCCTTCGAGATCGATACTTGGGGAAATTCGCCCATTTTATATTACTTGAATGATTGGTACACTGCCATTTCGTGCCGCAGTCTCACTCCCGTCTATAGCGGTGTGTAAGATTTGCGCATCACTTCTCCCGTTCCTTTATTCTCGTGGACAGTTAGGGGCTATGTGCCCTGGTTTCATGCAGGAGTAACATATTACTTCTATCTTTGGAGTCTTATCATATTTGGTATTTGAGCTTCTCTCTCTTCTTCTTGAGTCTTCTGTTTTGACCTATTTTCTGATTCTCCTTGCTAGGAGACTGAACATTTCATCTTCAAGAGTGGAGGGCTCTCCTTCATTACCTTTTAGAGCAAGGATCCTTTGGATAGGAGCTGGGGTTGACTCCTTTTCCTATGATTCAACTATGTTCTTAAGAAGCATCTCATATGACTTTAACTTTCCTAGCAAAGCCTCAGTAGAGATTTCTCTATGGCATCTGTACTCTCTGATGGCCCAGATCCTTGAATCCCATGACCTTGGGAAGCACATGAGGATTTTATCATTAATTTCAGTCAAGGGTATCTCCTTGTCCAAGCCTCTGAGCTCATTAATGATAAGGCTGAATCTATCATACATATTAGCAACTGTTTCTTCAGCTTTCTTCTGAAAGTTCTCAACTGGGATATGAGAAGTGACTTCTTGTCCTTCCTTTCATCATCACTTCCATCTACAAGTCTGGAAAGTGACTCCTAAATTTCTTTAGCCGACTGACTGTCAGCAACTTTCTGGAAAATGTCATCTGACATTGTAGAGACCAGAATATTCATAGCTTTGGCATCACATGCTTCTACTTTTTCTCTGTTTCAGTCCACTCAGTCCTGGGCACAGGTTCCTGAGTTGAAGTCACACTGTTATCTTTCTTGTATGGAGTTGGTGGACCTGAAACTATGACATCAAAGATGTCTTCATCAATAGAGTTCATGAAAAGTTTTATTCTGGCCTTCCAGAGTGTAAACTTATTCAGATTACACACTGGTGGTCTAGTTGAGGCATAATCCTTAGAATTCATTTTCTTAATAAAATAACTTTATTGTAAAGAAATAAGAGTAGGAGGTCTTTTTGATCAATGTGTTAACCTTTTAATGATTATACTCCCTCTGATACCAATTAAAAGTGCACATTATGCCTCCGAGTATACTCTAGAGGGGGGGGGGGGGGGGGGGGGGGGTGAATAGAGATTTACAAATTATTTCTATCCTATTTGTGTAAACACAAAAAAACACTAAGTATTATGCTCCAAAAATTCCACACACAGAATAAAATAAGTGTTGTTAAGTAAAGCAGGAAATCAGCAAAAGAAATGGGAAAGCACAAAAAAAATGACACACATAGAAGACACAAGATTTTATAGAGGTTCCCCAAAATATGGGTAGTCCTCTCTTCTACCACCTAGTAGGAATGCACAACCTATGACTGAGTCTTTTGATAAGGAGACTCAAAGAACCAAAGATCTTTTGATAAGGAGATCTTGAACCACTCAGATCTTTTGATAAGGAGATCTTGAACCACTCAGATCTTTTGATAAGGAGATCTTGAACCACTAAATCCTTTCGAAGAGGGATTCTACAAACTCTGTACAGTTAAGGAGAATGAGAGAAGAAGGAAGATGGAGAAGAAGAATTCTTTTTATCAGAATTCTGTAGAAGCTTTCAACTTCTATTTTTTTCCTTTCAAAGGATCTGCTAATGATGAACCCTTGCTTAAGTGATTTGCAAGGGTTATGTTCTTTAGATCCTTCTGAATGTTTTCTGCTTGCTATTTGGCTGCTATGTGGTGTTGATGAAAGAGCAGCCTTCTATATCTCTGTTCTCAGATAACACTTGTCGTTCTTTTGTCCTTTAGGGTTCCAGGAGGAAGAAGAAGAAGATGAAACCCTAATCGACAAGCTGAGTAAAAATGTGCTGAATATCCTATAGTTTTTCTCTCATCTATTCTTATTTATTGTCCATGATTTAATTTTGATTTGCTTTCCTCTTTTGGGTTGTACTGAAAAGGTATTAGCTTGGACAATTAATCTCTCTTCCTTCTTTTGTTCACGACCACTCTGCCAACTGTTTGAATCCTTTCCAAGAAAGCTTTTCTTGTCTTCTTGAATGCTCCTCTCCATTCTAGGCAATAAACAAGTCGTTGTAGAACAGTCTTTAGTGATGTGGGCCCTCAAAGAGAGTGCAAAAGGAACAACTGAAAAGGTTTCCTTTTCAGACTGTATTCGACGCTGCGTCAACTTCATTCTCTCTTCTTATCGACGCACCTTCGAGTTCTTGTAAGAGCAGCTTTGAATTCCTTCAAGCTCTGGTTGAACTCTGATGTCGATGTTACGTAATTACTTATCGATGTTTCCGTCGAGTTGGAGACTTGTTTTGAACCTCATTGTCTGCGTCGAATTGTAGTTGCGTCGACTTTAGATGGCTTCGACAGACATTTCCTTCTGCGTTGAGTTGAAGTCGATATTGCGTCGACTTCTAAGATAACTTTGACATCTTCCTTTATCTACATCGACTCCTATTCGACATAGTGTCGACTTGATGTACTTTGACAAAACAATTTAGTTGCTTGGACTTCTAGTCTGAGTTGCGTCGACATCAAGTCGAAGTTGCGTCGATTGGTATTCGACGCAAATATTAGTTCAACTCAGATTGTGCTTGCCCTGACCTAGACTTGACACTCTAAGTTGAGTGTGACATCCTACGACATCTAATGACCAGATTACCCTTACTATACAATGGGTAATGAGCCTAAGAAGTAAAATCACTTATATTTAATTTGTTAAGTTAAATAAAAAGGGGTTTTTCCCAATAGGTGGCGAGATGCTCAGCGGAGGACTATGCACTTTATGAGGGGGTTGAACCCACCATTTGAGCAAAGGAGTGTGATGTTGCTCGCCCAGCCATTGATTCCCTCCCTGGATGAGACAATCTCAGCCATGATACAAGAGTAGAGCAGGATTAGGCTCCAGTCTGGTAGAATCACTCTTTTGGGAGAGAAATCGGCCCTAGCGGTCACCAATCAAGGGTTCGAGGGATGAAGGAGCGAGACGCGATAATGTTACAATTGTGGTAAAATAGGTCATCTCTGGCTAACTTGCCCCAAGCCACCAAAAGAGCGGGATGCAGGTGGACGGGGAAAGTTTGGAGGTCGTTGGCGCGGCCGTGGAGGTCATAGAGGTGGTGTACGAGGAGGCTATCGGGCAAATCTCATGATAAGCGAGGAGGTGATAGATGAAGGTATTGCTGATATGGGTCACCGGTCACCCAAAAGAGCAAGAGATTTTGGATGCATACCATCAGCTGATGCAAATGAAGCAAGAAGGTATGATAGATGGCATGTAAGACCCCATTTTGTTTGCTACTGAACTGGGTCATATGCCCAGAACCGCTGCTTTGCGGTGACACCAACATTCGGGAAGGTCACCACTACAAAATGTCGATCCTGTCAGCCATATAGATCACAGAAGAAGAAAAGTATAATTGAACATATAAAGCTCAAGTCCACATCACATGCTATATATAGATCATTATAATAAAGGTCCACAGGTAGTAACTGAATAAAAAGATAACAATAACAAAGGGCACCTGCCCAATACATCATATCCTCACTACAAAATCTCTCGCTGAAGCAAACTACTAGTCACTCACTGATCCTGAAACTGGTGCTCCCGTACTAGACTGACCTGCCTTCATCTGCACCGGCCTCTGGTGGTGATACGTCTCCTCGATCCCCTAAAATGATATGGTCCACCGACCGTTAGTAAAAAATACTAAGACTCGTTTCCCACCACCCATCCCCCAGTGGCTCCTAGGCATAGTGCGGGAGAATGAAGTGGAGGACAGCAAGGAGTATAAAACAAAGTAGATGGCATGACCTAGCTACATGATTATCTACACTACACAAGTGTTTTTATATATGAAGAAAACAATAAGTAAGCAAGATAAAGAACAAGTAAAGAACAGTAAGTAAAGACAAGTATATAATAGAAAAGTAACCATTGATTTATAGGAATGCCCATACATACCTATAGACCAAGGAGTCGTTTAGCAAGGCCTATCATATAAAAAGTCCCATACCGATTTATACGATAGGGGTAGGGGTTGAAATGCAATGCTTATGCCATGACATGCAGAGTTATGCAGTTTAATGTTATGTTCACACAAGTGTAACTCACACACTTCGACTCTATGCGCACAGACCTTTAGTTCCCCCTTTTTGGAGCTAGCAAAACTCCCAGGATACTCCTGTAGTGGCAGACGGAAGCAGTGGGTTGGGCCTCGCTAACCTTTAGGTTGGTATCCGCACTACCTACCTAGACCTATCATACGCCTCAACACGAAGAACACAACCGCGGAGCGCCTGCGTACTCTTGCTAGCTGGCCCACCAGACTTTCTTGTCTAAGTGCAAATCACACTTGTCGAGTCAAAGCATCTACATCGGTGCGAACGACCATCCTGTTGGGAAAATGATTTCTCTTAACCCCTGAAAATGAGTCAAATATGAATTCCAAGAATGAAAAACAAGGCTAAGTAAATATGCGTCGAATAGTGTTCGACGCAACGTCGAAATGTAGTCGACGTCTCTTTCAGATTAAGTCGAAGTAACTCTAGGAAGATTTTGACGTATGTGTTGTCGACGTTACTCTGTTTTCTAGTCGACGCAACTAGTGAAGTCGACGCACCTTAGTCGACGCACCTTCCTTATTCACCTCTCGACGTCCAGACAGGATGTACTCGACGCTTGCGTCGAATGGCAATCGACGCACGTCGATTTATTTGACAGACTTAAATATGCGCCAGATCTCTTTCCTTCTTTCAGTAAATCTGATTTGTATGGAATAATGTTAATATTTTATAGCCGTTCTGAATCATTCTTTCCTTCTATTTGATTCTTGGCTAATCTGATTAACTCTATTTTGGATATTATTTGAAATCAGAATTCATTCTTTCCTTCTACAGAAATAAACATTATGGAAACAATTTTTCTTTCAATTCTCTCTAACTGCTAATTGATTATCCTCCTATAGTATTATGTTGAATTAACAGAGCTATAAATAAAGAGGAGGTCGGCAGAAAAAAAAAGAAGAGTGATCTACCACACACATTTGAAATAGAGGAAAAGCTCCCAAGAGAAAAGAGAGAAATTGAGAAAAAGCTCTGCAACAACATTCAAGCACTTCTTCTTCTTCTTCTTCTGCTTCTGAAGTCATACTGCTGCAAAATCTGATAGCTATCACAAAGAGAGAAAGGCTGCAAATCTTCTTCTCTCTATAGAAGAAAGATTCAATTCACTTATTGTGCTTCCAATCTTCTTGCTAGGAAGAAGATTCTTTCTTGTTTTTATTTCTTCTCCTTTCTTTCTTTCTCACTTAAACATTGTAAAGGAGTTTTTAGAATCTCTCTCCAAAAAATTCAGTGTACTGGTTCTAAGAGTCTCCTTGTCAAAAGACTCAGTTGGTTCTAAGAGTCTCCTTGTCAAAAGACTCAGGGTGGTTCTAAGAGTCTCCTTATCAAAAGACTCAGTGCAAGATAGTGAATTCCTACCAAGGGGGTAGAAGAGTGGACTACCCAAAGTTTGGGGAACCACTATATTTTCTTGTGTTGTGCTGTGATATATTTTCTTGTGTTGTGCCACATCCCTTTGTTTGAGAATAACAAATCCCAAATTGTATTTGATCTTGTATTTTGTGTGTTTATAGTGTGCAGGAACTATAGGTGCAATACTCCACAGGTAGAAAGCAGCTGAATTCAAACATCTAGAAGAATGCACTACCGCCAACATTAGATCTACCGCCAGGCGCTAGCTCAGGTTCCGTTCGACGAATTTGCCTGCGTTCGACGAAAATTTCGGTCAACAAAAATTCCGTTCGACGAATTTACCTGCATTCGATGAAAATTTCGTTCGACGAATTTAAGGCCGTTCGACGAATTTGAAGCTCCGTTCGACAAAAGTGTTTCCGTTCGACGAATTTGAGGCTGTTCGACGAAATTTTGTTCTGTCACGCAACCGACGGTTTCGCAACCGCTCCACACGAACGCTACCGCCAGCGCTAGTGCTACCGCCTGGCGCTATCTCAAGTTCGTGCATAATGCCACGCCACTAACGGTTTCGCAACCGCTCCACATGAATGCTACCGCAGGCGCTAGGAGCTACCGCATGCGCTATCTTCAAGTTCTATAAATTGATGGGCTCTTTCTCGTTTTGGCTATCCATCACAGAGAGATTGCCAGGGCCACAATTCTATTGCTGTTATGCTGCCAAAGATGGATCTCCCACAAAAAGCTTAAGGAGAATTCTGGAGGAGGACTACATCACGCTACATCCGAAGGACGATCGCTTCGACCACGCTCATATTACAGCGATCCTTCATTTACGACTTCAGAAGATCTCATATAGGGAGTTTTTATAATTGTTATCTTTATTTTCATTCCATACTTTTTGTAACCGTTTAGAGAATTCACCTTGTGTTGGCGACTAGGTCTGAGTAGGACTTAGGGAGTAATTCGCCTTGTGTTGGCGACTAGTTCTAGGTGATTAGATCTAGGGGGTGCTCGAGGCCATATCCGGGGAAGGATTGTCTAGAGCGGCTTGAGGCCTTATCCGGGGAAGGATAGGCTAAAGCCAACCGGTTTGTGGGGATACAAGTCGGTATAGAAAAGGAAAAGATATTTACTTTTGTACGCCTCTGATTTCTAGCGATATTGAAATCAAATTTTTGTAAACACCTTTCTTTTATATAAATACAATCATGTCTCTATTTGTGTTTACTTGATTTCTCTCCTTTGGCGTTATCTCTAAAATATTGGTTACAAAGTTTTCAATTCAAATTACTTTATCTAAATTGTTAATTTCAATCTCTTTAATCATAACACAATTTAGCAATTATTTTTTAAACTTGAAAATTATGATATTCTCACAAATTAGCTAAATTGTTATTTTGCCTTTCTCATATTATAAAACAATTTAGTAATTTTCTTAAAATTATAAGGAAGAATTTTATTCCCTTATTCACCCCCCTCTAAGGGCGCCTATCGATCCAACAAGTGGTATCAGAGCCAGGTTATTCCAAATGGTTTAAAAACTAGGAATAATGGCGTCTCATGATCTCGCCTCTACTAGTGGGGGAAATTTTCTTATAAATGAAAAATCTTTGGCACCACCTTCATTTGAAGGCAAAAATTATAATGGGTGGAAATTTCTTATGGAAAAATTTCTTAAATCTTTGGATATTGAAGTATGGAATATTACAATTAAAATGCCCCCAAGTATTCTTAATAAAAATGAAATGTTTTTAAATGCCAAATCAATGAATAGTCTATATTGTGTATTAGATCAAAATATTTTCAAACTTATTTATACATTTCCTACTGCTTATGAAGTTTGGAAATTTCTTGAGAATTCTTATAGTCTTCCTTCCACAGATGATGAACAAGAGGAATTCCTTATGGATCCAAGAGAAGAAATCGACAAGGACTCATTCTTGGAGGAAGATAAATCTAAGAGAGAAATCGACGAGGAATTCCTTATGGATCCAAGAGAAGAAATCGATGAGGACTCATGCTTGGAGGAAGAAGAATACAATGTCACAATGTTGGACTCATTTGTTGGCAACTCATCAAGCAAAAGAGAAGACGGAAATTCAACTATGGAAGAGGAATGCGATGAAGATGTCAAAGGAACCCTTGGTTCAAATCTTGCCTCATCCCGTAGCAATGTAAGAAAATCAAAAACTTCTCTTTTTTGTAACAAATTCTATTTCTACTTCTCGTATGCTTAAAATTGCTAAACGTAAAATTTTAAAGTTAAAAATTGCTAATTCCAAATTACATTTAGAAAATAAATCTTTAAAAGCAAACAATAATGTAGAATCAAATATTGATGTGTTAAATACTCTCTCTTGCTCTTTAGTTAAAATTCCTACTCCTTGTTTGAATTGCAATATATTAAAAGAAAAATTCAAGGAAATTGAAAAATGGCTCTTAGTTTCTAAAAAGCATAATGAAAAATTGATAATTGAAAATGATACTTTAACTTGTAAGTTAAGACAATTAAAATCTTTTGTTGAAAAATTTCAAATGTCAATTAATGACTTTCATCATAAGATTTTGAATAACAAGGATAAATTAACTTACAAAATCATTTCTAAAAGGGACCATTTTCATACATCAACTCAAAAGGAGTTTAGTTTCAAAAAGAATTATAACCCTCACAAAATTCTTAAGAGTCACTATTATAAGTCTCAATATATTTTCAATCATGACTCAAATTTAAAAACTCCTTTACATGAAAATCAAAGTACAAAATATTATCCTTCATATTATAAGAGTATGTCTATAAGAAAGAGTGGAAATGAAAATCATCAAAATAATAATCAATCTTTTACAACATATTGTAACCCACTCTTTCAACAATCACTTCTAAAGAAAGACAATCACTCTTATAAACTTTCGAAGAATCCATATAATAAAATTCATTATGATTATCAACATCAATCTATTTTGAAAAATAATTTGAATAATCATAAATCACAAATGAATTATTTTTCAAACAAATATAATCATATAATGATGTCACATAATCATAATATGAATTTAAAAGATAAACAACCAAGATATGAATGGAGACCCTTAAAGAAAAATGACACATCAACTTTAATTGAAAGGGCCCATTTATCCTTGTCTCCTAAGAATCCACCACGATGTATTTGGGGTACCCAAAGGAACCATCCCACTTGGTCCCCTTTGGATACCTAAATTTCTTATTCATTAGCATCCATTCATTTGCATGAAGTAGAAACAAATAAAAATGAAATATCACTACTCTACTTCATGATATGCTTATTGTCATTTTTCTTTTGTTTATTTTTTATTATTTTTTGAACAAACATGCTATGATCACTTTATATATCATGTAATATGATTATCATATATTAAGCCTAATGTTTATCAAATCAAATTTGAATTAAAATTGAACATTAAGTGATCTATCTCTCATCTTTGATTGTTCTTTATCCTTGTAAATCCTTTACCCATCTATGTCTTGAATTAACATTATAATTTGAATATAGAAATTATTTTCAAGACTAATGAAATTATTTTTAAAAATAGATTTAAATGGTTTAATAAAGGGCTTAAGTTAAAAATTAAAATGCGCAACGTTTTTGATTCTTTTCTATTTTTGTTTGCTGCATATGATAACCCTTATAATGAAGAATATTATCTAGAAAAATTGAAAACATAAATTCATCTAAACGCATGTTTAATCTTTCAAAAATGCGAGTTTACGATCAAAACTTCAAACAACCATATTTTTTGATCAGCTCGTCCGATTTTCGCGTTTAATATATTTTTGGAAAGAGCACAGAAATATCCATGGCGAACTAGGCTTGCCCATTTGAGTTCGTTTGGTGCTGTCAATTTGCCCAATTTCAACTCCATTTTAAAAGCTATCTTAGTTTGCTTGATTTGGAAATTTCTGTGTTTATGGATTTTTCATCACATGCTATCCTTAGTATAATTGTTTCATATATTAATTTAGATATTATGTATGTGATGTGTCACCATTGTTTGCATGCAATTTAGACCTTAGAATCATCTTGTATCATTAAAATCAAAAGTTTAATCATTTCATTCTAGGTCTAAAGAAAATTAATTTGAAAACTTCTCATATTACACGCAACATTATCTCCATTAATCCTATGTAATAACATTGCATTCAAACTCATCATCCTAGCATCACTTCTTGGTCTATGCTTATATATTTATGCTAGGTATAACACTTATAATGTTATTCAAATATCATGATAACTATGTGATTTGAAATTATATAGAATACTAAAATTCCAACAAACACATAGTTTATGGATTAATAATTAGAATATTTATGAATATTGTTTCATGAATCATATATTATCATGCAAAACCAAAGATCAATAAATTCAATTATTGAATGCAAATTTTATTATAAATTTCAAAACATTATATATGTGATCTTTGTCTTTGATATGACTACATGTTCATCATTTTCTAGGCTTAAAAATCAAACATGCTTATTCAAAGAAAATCAATATATCACTATATCATAAGTCTAGAAGGATTAGAATTCTCATACATCATGTGATCTAACATATATTCTATGCAAAATTGTCTATAATCATAATTCATAATTCATGTTCTATCAAGAAATATCTCAAATCAATGATGTCTATCACCTAGGAATTATGAATCTTATGATAAAAATACGAATTATGTATTTCTTTCCATTATTTGATGTATGAATCTGCTTTGCTAGTGATTGCATGTATCTCTCATATTTGTAGACTATAGAATCAAGTTTGTAATGAAAGAATAAATCAAACTAAATCATCACTTTATCCTAGATCTATAATTTGAAACTCTATTTTGGAATACATGCAATATTAATCTTATGACATGACATTAAACCCAAAACTCATCATACTAGCATTGCCACTTATTGAATATTAGTAATTGTGCTAGTTATCTCATATTGTCATCTCATAAAAGTAGAAAAACTATGCGGATTTATATAACTCATCACATTAGACAAAACCCATAGTTTATAAATCAACCCATAGTTTAAAAGCATAGGTTGTCCAAGGATTATTCACCTATGACTTCATATCTCACAATAGCGGGAGCGTAGGGTTGTATGCATTAGAAACCTAACCTCTAAGTCAAGTCTTGTCCTTAACCGAGGAGGGTTCCAGTGGGGCCTTGCGAGGCACTGGGGGGAACGAGTGCTAGGTTGAGCGTTCTCTAGTGTGTGCATATGGGATTAACACCCCAACCTACGGCATGTGTGCAACTCCTCATGCTCATCCGTCACTTAGCACGGAGCTAGGGTGTAGACATTTAGTCCGGGTAGTTTTTAATCTTAGGACATACTTATATTACTCTCTGCATGAACATTTTATTTACTTATCACTTGAATCATGCATATTTTTGAATCATGCACATTTTATTTTGTTTAATAAAAAAATGTGTCCTCTTGTGTTTGCATAATTTATCTTTTTTGAGCTTAAATGTTCTTGTAAAACACATGTATTTGAAAAAGCTATAGTTTTATGCAAATTTGAGCAATCAAGACATCTCCAAAAATTACAAAATTTCTGCATAAGACTACTCTAAGGACACTTAATAAATATCAAAAATCAGATTTTTCAAATTCTTAAAAAATCAAATACTGTTTGCCGCGCTAGCACTAGCGCCGACGCTAGCGTGGGTTTCTGATTTTTCAGTGTTTTAAAATTTCTAAAAATCTATAAAAATATGTTAGTTTATATGTACTACTTTGATTTGTATTTCTGACATTTGTTATTTTTGTTTTATTCATATTATAAAAAAATCCACTACAAAAATTCAAAATTCAAAAATACAAAAATATGTTTTTGTTATTTGTGTTTTGTTCATATTATGAAAAATCAACTACAAAAGTTTAAAATTTAAAAATACAAAAATATGTTTTTGTTATTTGTGTTTTATTCATATTATGAAAAATCTACTACAAAAATTCAAAATTCAAAAATTATAAAAATATGTTTTTGTGTTTTTCTGTTTTTAATTGATTTAAAAATGATAAAAAAAACTGTATGATCTTTATTGCCAATATCAAGCATGTATGAATTCTATCATTTAGAATTATTTACAATGTTAAAATTTATTCCTTGAAATTACTATGAACATTGTTTTGTTTATCATGCTTTGATATATCTATTTAAAGTGCATCAATTATATTGAAAAATGTGTAGAACCAAGCTTAGCATGCCTCTAAGTATGAGTAAATGTTTTATGATTGATAATGATACATTTCACTCACCTATTTTGATAATCAACATGTGTGTTTAAATCTAAAATGCTTGCTTGTGTATTGTATTTGTACAATGAATTAAAATTGCATAAGTTTATTGCCTACACTACATTTAAATTGCACTTATGAAATTTAGAAAAGTGGTTAAGTTTAAAAAATTGGGTTTGCAAAACAAGTGTATTCGGAGAATGTTGTCTCACAAATGTGAACAAAAAATTATATATGTAGACAAATATAACTCCACCAAGCACTAGTTGAACCTCCTGATAAGTCTTCATAATCATTGTGAGGTTGAGCACCTTGGAAAGTATAGTAAAGTGTCTTGTGCAAACCTTGGTTATTACACCACTTTGTTAAAAACTATGTGCATTAAAAGTATGTGAAAGTAATTTACTTGTGTTTTATTGTGCATTTTACTTTACATATGTCTTGTATTTTGTTAATTTAAATCAATTGTTAACATTACCCAAAATACACTTATGCGCACACCATTATCTTTCATAACACTTCTTCTCATGAGTATTGGATTCTAATGCTTTATCTATACTACTCTTTATATAAGAAATGCACTAGATAACCTAGCATGATCTCTACAATGTTTTGGTATCTCTTGAACTTAAAATTAAGTAACATTGTAGTATAATCTTTCTTTGATATGTTCATTTCATGCTTGGTATCTTTATGAAAAACTTTGAGATTTCAAAAAGGTTAAAACATCTTTCAATTTTGAACTAAAACTCTTATTTTTTACTTATGCTTTTCATGCTTACAAAAAGATGTTACTTATAATCTTCCGCTTGCTTGCAACTCTTATCTTTTTATTTGAAATCTCTTATATATACTATGCTTAAACTCTTTATCATTTCATATATTACAAAAGCTCGATCATGATTTATAACTAGCCTAAAGAATGCCTCCTTACTACCCTCACCCTACCTTCTTTTGATAATACCAAAAGGGGGAGATTAATTGAAGAAATCTATATAGGAGAAATATAGAAGATTAAGGGGAGAATAATTCATGTAATCTATCATTTAAGGGGAGTAAAACATAAATTGCATTTATGTAGGGGGAGCATTAAGATAGGGGGAGTATGCATATCATCATGCTTATCATATACTATAGTTGCACTATCATCTTGCTTATCATATACTATAAACACTATTGTTGATTTCTTGCTAAGAGGATTTGTTATTATCAAAAGGGGGAGATTATTGGACATGTGTGACACATCCCTTTGTTTGAGAATAACAAATCCCAAATTGTATTTGATCTTGTATTTTGTGTGTTTATAGTGTGCAGGAACTATAGGTGCAATACTCCACAGGTAGAAAGCAGCTGAATTCAAACATCAGGAAGAATGCACTACCGCCAGCGTTAGATCTACTGCCAGGCGCTAGCTCAGGTTCCGTTCAACGAATTTGTCTGCGTTTGACAAAAATTTCGGTCGACGAAAATTCCGTTCAACGAATTTACCTGCGTTCGATGAAAATTTCATTCGACAAAATTTCGTTCGACGAATTTAAGGCCGTTCGATGAATTTGAAGCTCCGTTCGACAAAAGTGTTTCCGTTCGATGAAATTTCTCCGTTCGACGAATTTGAAACCGTTCGACGAAATTTTGTTCTGTCACGCAGCCGACGGTTTCGTAACCGCTCCACACGAACGCTACCGCCAGCGCTAGCACTACCTCCTGGCGCTATCTCAAGTTCATGCACAGCGCCATGCCGCCGACGGTTTCGCAACCGCTCTACACGAACGCTACCGCAGGCGCTAGGAGCTACCGCATGCGCTATCTTCAAGTTCTATAAATTGATGGGCTCTTTCTCGTTTTGGCTAACCATCACAGAGAGATTGCCGGGGCCACAATTCTATTGCTGTTATGCTGCCGAAGATGGATCTCCCACAAAAAGCTTAAGGAGAATTCTGGAGGAGGACTACGTCACGCTACATCCGAAGGACGATCGCTTCGACCACGCTCATACTACAGTGATCCTTCATATCTGACTTCAGAAGATCTCATATAGGGAGTTTTTATAATTATTATCTTTATTTTCATTCCATAATTTTTGTAACTGCTTAGAGAATTCGCCTTGTGTTGGCGACTAGGTCTGGGTAGGACTTAAGGAGTAATTCACCTTGTGTTGGCGACTAGTTCTAGGTGATTAGATTTAGGGGGTGTTCGAGGCCATATCTGGGGAAGGATTGGCTAGAGCGGCTTGAGGCCTTATCCGGGGAAGGATAGGCTAAAGCCAACCGGTTTGTGGGGATACAAGTCGGTATAGAAAAGGAAAAGATATTTACTTTTGTACGCCTCCGATTTCTAGCGATATTGAAATAAAATTTATATAAATACCTTTCTTTTATATAAATACAATCATGTCTTTATTTGTGTTTACTTGATTTCTCTCCTTTAGCGTTATATCTAAAATATTGGTTACAAAGTTTTCAATTCAAATTACTTTATCTAAATTATTTATTTCAATCTCTTTAATCATAACACAATTTAGCAATTATTTTTTAAACTTGAAAATTATGGTATTCTCACAAATTAGCTAAATTGTTATTTTGCCTTTCTCATATTATAAAACAATTTAGTAATTTTCTTAAGATTATAAGGAAGAATTTTATTCCCTTATTCACCCCCCCTCTAAGGGCGCCTATCGATCCAACATTCCTGAGGTCTACCCTGTGAGGGGCTTGCAGTGGTACTAGGAGGTATGATGGGATGACACCCCAAACCTCCCTTTCTCAAGACACTTAATATTATTGATAGCTACCATTAAGCATACCCCTCTTACCATTTCACTTGAGTTACCCCTAAGTGTTTTAGGACTCTCCAAGGGAAAGGCGATCTATCGTCAATCACAAGCACAAACTTGCCCTCAACCACCGGACACACTCAACACATTGACCCCTATTGGTGACCTCAAATCTCTTCAACCAGACCAGGTACCCCAACTACCACTCAATCCTACCAAATGGTCTACATGTTATCTTAACTCTACAGTTTTACTATACGCTGACCAAACGAGCTATATGAGGTGCATGAGAGCAGGTACTCCAAATAGTCATCCAAATGACTTAAGATTATTATTTGGGGTATGCCATGACATTGTAAGACTATCTCTAGAAATTCACAAATTTTCTAATTTATTTGGCATTTATTATAATTTCCCCAAATTCAAAGAACCCATGACTTTGAACACCAAGTATAGTTATATGATAAGCTATGGCCATAATAAAATTTGTACAACTACATGTCATCAAAATAACAGCCACATATGAATTTCATAATTTTCCAAAAAGGTTTTGAACTCCAAATATAATATTAACTAATTAATCAAAACCAAGGAATAACAAAGAAGGTACTAGAAATTCTTATTAAAAAAATTACAAGAAAATTAGCTGGTGTCCAAGATGGTCAGAACTATTCACTGATGGAGCCCCACAATTTTCTAAATCCATTTGACCGCATAATTCCATTATTTAAACAATTCAGTCTAAGGGCACTTTGTGAAGGATACCATACATTTACTACTCCAAAAATTATACTAAAATTAACAGATTATGTACCTGCCCTTAAAAGTTCAATGACCAAGTTTCATGACTTTCCAGTGGTAGTAAACCCATAATTAATTTTTATACAACTAGGGCAAACATTGAGGGTTATGAATGAAGTACTACATATAATACTGCAAAATTCTTAGTAAAATTATCAGAGAATAATATTATCAATATAAACCCACTGACAAAGTTTCATAATCATCCTAGCATATATGGACATGTAATTTCATTTTGAAAGAAGGTGACCTAACTAAATAATAAGCAATTCAGTGGGGGACTAAAGTTACTAAACATTCTAGCAAAATTCCCCAAGGCTTATTTACACCCCATGAAACTACCTACCAAGTTTCAAGCCCATCCAAGGAAACATGGTTTCATGCCCTTCAATAAGTTCAATTTGCAACCTAGGATTTGAACTAGGGTTCTAGGGATCATCCACCCTAAATCACCCAAAATCCTTTGTGGGGGTGTTTTATGTGACATTAAACCAGTGGCCAAGATTTCATCACCTTTGGATGAGGATTGACCACAAACCCAACATGTGCACTTTGACCTAATAACCCCTAGTTTGACCAATCTTAGGTTAATTAATTACCCAACCAAATCAATCCCAAATGTGATGTAATTTTTACCAGAGTCATGGCATGACCCTAAGTACTTCCCACCAAAATTTGGTAGGGTTTGGATGTCATTAGACCCTAAAAGTAATTCATACATTAATTATTAAATGTTTGCAAAAACTTTAGAAAAAGGTACTCCAAAAATTTCCATTTTTGGATATGTGTAGGGTGAGGATATAAATAGCCTATGCTCTAAATTTTAGAGCATTTGGATGGCTGGATTGATAGGGGCACTCAAATTTAACTTTGGTCAACCCTATGCATAGGCTGCACCATTTTGAGTGATGTAGTCAGACCACTGACCGAAATGATGTGAAATTAATTTTAAAATAAACTAGACTTCAAGGGCTATAAGTTTGGTATATACCACTTTCCTGTAGAGTGCCCTAAGTATTTTTAAAATTTAAAATCATTCAATGTCAATAAACTCAATTAATAATCAAATAATAATATTCATAACTTTTCCTGTACAGAATGAATGAAATCGGTTCATCTTCTCCAAAATTTTGACAGCCGAGATTCATTCCTCCTGTAGCCTCTTCTAGCCCATTTTCCCAGCCATCTGGCCACCTCCCTGATCGGCCACCGCCACCACCACCTCCGTTGAGGTGGTGGCTAATGCCAGGCGGCGCCACGGCCGCCGGAGGGGCGGTTTCCGGCGAATCTGACCAAGACCTTTTTCATGGAAATTTCAAATTTTGCTCACTTAGATTGGGCTCAATTGAGCCTGATTTCTCACCTATTTTGATCTAAGATTTATCCACACAGAGAGAGAGAGGAGGAGGGAAGGACCTGTGTGGTGGTCGGAAGCCGCGTATTCCGGCGAGTTGCCATGGCCAGATTTGAAGCTTTTGGTGCCATGCCTTCCCTGGTCTCCAGTGCCCAATTCCTCCTGGAAAATTGGGGTTTTTTCTCCTCTCTAATTTCTGATGGCGGTAGGGGTTTCAATTTGAAGTTTTTGGGGGCTTTATTACCGAAAGCCATTAATGGCCATTAAGTGGGGATTTCAGTTTTGCTTGGGGGAGATGATGTAACGCCCCAGGTTCTTCTTTCAATTATTTTAACAAAGCGGGATTTTAATTTAGGGTGTCGATGCGTAGGGGCGTTACCTTTCGGAATAGTCGTCGTCGCCCGATGAGTTAGCCCTAGTTGGGGCGTTAATTTCGGTAAAGTGTAAGTATATGTATATATATATATATACGTTTATACGATTTATATTAAGGTGCAAGGTTATATATATAAAGAGCTATACAAACATGAATACGATATATATATATACGTATATGCGTATAAGATTTGGAATACGTTAGGCCTTATGTTCATATGTGGGTGGTTATATGTAGGATCAACCATGTAATATATATATATAGCTATACATGAAACTTATTATATATATAACTATGCTTACATGACACCTACATGACACTTATTAGCATTATTATTATTATAATTATCATTATTATTATTATTATTATTACCATTATAAAAGCTTTGGTTATAACCCCCCCCTGCTGGCATCCATTCGATCATTTCCCTCCCTGCTCTCCCTCTCCCCGATACCCCCCTTCCCTGACTTCTGCAGTGGGGAGCGCACCTTGGGTTTCGTTGGTTGGTGTCGTTTTCGTCGCCGGTGCTGTCGGAGGAGGTCGGGTCGCCGGAGCTAGGGTCCCGGGCGGTTCTCTCCTTGCGTGGTCGCGGTCCGGCGAGTCGCCGTGAGTAAGCGAGGCAAGAAAACTCCTTCATCCCCCTTCTCCTTCTTCTACTACCTCTTACCCCAGCTTACTCCTTCTGTTTCTCTTATGGGAGCTGCTATCTTGGGTTATATTGCACATTTTATTTGGAGTTTCATTCCCCCTGCTGCCATATACCTGCTGCTATGTGTGAACTTCGTTGGATTTGTTAATTTGGGGGTTTTGTTCTGTCCCTGCTGCCGTATACCTGCTGCTATATGATTTGATTTGGGGTTGCCTCGTATGTGTTCTAATTTGGGGCTGCTGTGTTTATCGGGTTGGGGCTGCCTCTTTTGCTCTTCATTTTGGGGCTGCTCCTTGTTGATTTTGGGGCTGCTCCTTGTTGATTTGGGGGCTGCTCCTTGAGTGTTGTCTAATTTGAGGGCTGCCTTATTGCTGTTACATTAGATAATTGGGTATTTGGGGGCTGCTTCTTGCGCTTCTTATCTGGTGGCTGCTTCTCATATTCGTTAATTGGGGGTTGCTTCCTATATATTTTGCTGGGACTGTTTACTTTTGTCTACATAGGGCTGCTGCTTGGTGAATTCATTTTGGGGCTGCTCTTGCTTATGTCTAATTATGGGGGGGGGGGGGGGTGCTGTTATACTTGTTCTTGGTTGGAGGCTGCATCTTACTCTTTGTCTAATCAAGGGCTGATGCTGCGTTCTTTTCTTTTGATGGGGCTGCCTCTTTGCCCTTGATTTGTGAGGGGGCTGCTCCTTGCCATTTGAGGGATTCTTCCTGTTTTCTTTTATTATCTAGGAGCTGTTCTTATCCCTGTGCATTTTACTTGTTGGGGGCTGTTTTGCTGATGCTTTACCTAGAGGGCTGTTATTATAAATAGACGGGGGGGGGGGGGGGGGGCTGCTATATGGGGGCTGTTTTGCTGATACCTTACTTAGATGGCTGGTGTTACCCTCTTTCCTTGTCTAACGGGGGCTGCCTTATAAAATTTGGTTTGAGGCGGCTGAAGTTGGATCCTTGGGATATTTTCTATTCTTTTGGACTGCTTTGTATCATTCTTGTTGGGTTTCATTACTTGCAAAATAATCCTGCGCACTTCGATTACAAGTAGCTAGAAATGGTCAATATTATGGTGGTTCTATTTGCTAACTCCTCGGCACACTTAATTAGTCCTATTTTATTATATGCTAGCTGCTATGGTTGGGTGAATCCTTCTATCCCTCTTTTATATGCTAGCTGCTATATGCTTAGCTTTGTCCCGATCCCGTGCTAATCCTTGATGGTTTATTCTGGTTGATTTGGTTCCGGATCATGTATATTCTTGGCTAAATTCTGCACCTTCATCCTCTGCACTTGTCATTCTCCGCACTATCCAGTTGGGGTTTTAAGATGGGGACTGCTATGCTTTACACCAATTGGGGGTTTCAATTTTATTTAGGGGTTGCTATGTATATATGATCTTCCTTTTGGGTGTTAGGATGATGTTTATATAAGCCACTTTAGGAAGCTATTCTCGAGTTTTTGTTCAATTGCTGTTATATAAATTGTGGGTCGACTTCAGGTTGCAAGCCTCGATAATTCAAGTTGTGTAATTGATTCATAGCTCAAGCTTATTCTTGTTATGTGGCATTTAGTTGCTTTGGTTATATAGCTTTGGTTATAAGAGAATATGGATGTCATGTTCAGCAATTATACTTCAATGTTGGTTGAGTTACAAGGTCATTCATATTCTCACACTAGTAGCCTAGCTGTTGAGGTCATTTATTTGCTCATTTCGCCTCCCTGGGCTTGCATGTTTCTTCAGAACTCCAAATCTTTCTTATATAAATATATCTTTTGATTGTTTCTCCTTTTTCTGCAAGTGAAGTTCTGTCTGTGGTCTTCCTTGTGTTCTGATAGGTTCTCTCTTAAGGGTCGTTTCCGTGTGATCTGCCTTTTTCTTCTGGGTATTTTAAACCCTTTCTGACTCAGTCTTCCATGTAATTTTTGTGTTAACTTTCTCAGCGAAGGGTAACGCTTCCTCTTCACTGTCTTAGCAATCTGATTGAATGTATGGATTTCTGTTTAGTGGTTGTGGGCTGCAAATAACGACCCTTCTCCGTAGTTACTGTGTTTCTTGAAGCTTAGTTATACTGGGCTTTCTTGTTGGTTGTGTCCTTCATGTAGTAGTAGTCCCCTTGGCTCGATGTTGCTGGGTGATTGGAAGTCTTTCATTTCAGTCCTTTCTTCTTCCTTGTCTGCCTAACATGTTGATTTTAGGTTAGTGGATGTCGTGTTTCCCTTTTTGGGTCTTGATTGGTGTTCTGGGTTCTTGATTCCTGCGGTCATCCCCCTTGGAATCTGGATAACTTCTATACCTGTTAGTTATGCTACCAGGTAGTCTGATAAGACTATCCTAGGTTTAGAAAAGTTTGCTCACTTTAAGATTGTGCAATTACTTCTTCTTATTTTAAGAAGTTTCCCGTCGACTTTGATATGAGTCTTTCTCGTCGACTTTGATATAAGTCTTTCTCTTCGACTTTGATATACGTTCTTCTCGTCGATTTCTTCGCTTATTCTGAATTGTTTCCTCATATATTATATGTTCTTTCGCCGGGTGATCCCGGGTATCTTAAGCGATGTTACCAAGCATTTTAGTCTTTTCGTTAAGACTTTTAGATGAAGCTATGTTTTATTCTTTGAGTTGTCCGGTATTTGATTGGTGACCGGCTATGGTATTGTTTCATGCCTTATTCGTCGTACTGTTACAGGAAGTTCGTTGGGAGTCAAGTTTGGACTCACCAAGTGTTTTCAAATGAATCGTTGAGTAGTGTTTATTTCCTTGTGACCCTATTCTTAGGGTGTTATGGTGCGGATATCTCGGGTTATGTCCCGTGTCTTAATTGAAACTTAATTCAATTATTTAGAACCTTTGTCTTAAGCCTTGCACGGTGGGTAGTTTTGGGTGGCAGTGGACCACCCTATTTTGGCTTTTTGGGTGGCAGTGGACCACCCTGTTTTGGCTTTTGGGTGGCAGTGGACCACCCTGTTTTGGCTTTTTGGGTGGCAGTGGACCACCCTGTTTTCTTTTGAGCTGATCTGTCTCAAGTTCTTAAGCACATATGCTTATATATGTGTATTATGATAGTATATGTATGACCATCACCTCTGAGCCGCAATGGAGGACACGTGGTGGGCTTGCTTGTGTTGACTATTACCTTCTGGTGCAGGCTTTTCTTCTTATCGAGTGCACTCATTTGAGCTGGCTCGGGTTGTTGTAAGATTATTGATGTTTACCTGCTTAGTTTTCTTTTCTGCACTCTCTTATTTCTCTTATTGCTAATCTTGGTTTTCTTGCACCCTTTTGGGCTGAGGCATTCTTTTCTTATGAATGTCTCAGGTTCAGGTCTTTAGCTGCCACAGGTGTTAGAGCAGCGTCGTTCAGGTCTCCTGTCGAGACCCTTCCCCTCTTCTAGGTAAGAGACCGCTCTTTTTGTTGTTTTCCTTCTTCCCTGCGGGTTTGTGTCAGTTGTTGGCGCCCGTATGACTTTTATCTTTAGATCACTTGGTAGTAATATTGCTGTTACTTTTGGGTTGTTTACCTACTTGCTCTCTGGGAAGCTTTATGCTATGATGCATTAGTTACTTTATGGATATAAAAATGTCATCCCTTGCATATCATGTTTTTTTTATAAACATCACATATTTTGAAAATCGTAGAAAAATCCTTTCTTACTATACTAAGCATACATAGATATGTGCATATCATTTCTGGATGTTTATTTTCATGCTCATGTAGGATAAAAAAACAAACCTATTTTCCGCTACGTATGTATAGATTTCTACTTGTGGACTAGATGATCCACCAGACCGAGGGACGCGGTCTTAAGCTAAAATGAAAGAAAATCTCTCTTTTAATCCGAACACATATATGTCTTTTATAAAATTATTGTAAGGAGTGTTGCCTGAGCGTCTGTAGTCGTCTCCTACAGGCGCGGCTTCACGACGCATATTTTCCACTTGCTCTGATAATATGTATTATATTCGTAGGAAAATGCGGGTTGTGACAGTTGGTATCAGAGGGAGGTTAGCCGGGTTGCTGGGAATTGTCTGGTTGGCCCGGTTAACCGCCTGGTGAGAATCGTCATTCATCGCATACACACATCGAAGGGTCATCAGTATGTCTTGGCTGAAGCATGAACACTACACTCATAGCATGATAAGAAGTATACGGGGCATATTATGTAGTATGGGATGCATAATATGTGTTTGTATATGGATCCTCATAGGTGACAACATACGACTGTTATGTAGTATGGGATGCATAACGTAGGTCGCATGCGTGTCAATTAGATTTTCTTTTTCGTTGCATGCGATAATATGTAGTATGGGATGCATAAGATCGCATGTGTACGCCGCTCATAGCATGCATTAAGGCCTTTTTTAGATTGCATAGCACTGCATATACATCATAACATAGCATTAGCACACGTGCCAAGCTAAAGACATACATGGTGATGCTCGTACACACATGATTTGAACTAAAATTTGACATTCATTCATTTATATTATATGCACGTAAGTTGATAAGATGATGGTATATCATCCTAAGTTAAGCATAACATCATTTCATGAATTCCCAGAGCAAGGTAACAACAAGAGCAAGTATCTACCCCTTTTTCTGATCTGTATCGAGTTCGGAAATTCTAATTCCTAGTTGTTGCGTCTTGAGCTAGGTGTAGTGAGGTGATTGTTCGTAATTGCAGTCGGTGACTCCTGAGTGTAGTGCATCAGAGTCAACTCCCCAGTTAGAGGGTGAGTCTTCGGGTGCGCGCAAGGTAAAGCGTTTGGTCCTTTAGCTGGACATCGGTCTTTCCTTGAGTGCGTTGGCGTTTCGCGCTAGGTTTTTTTTCCTCCGATTCTTTCCGTGGCGTGGCTCGTAACCTTTTTGTTCCCGGTGGGTTTGCTTACCTTGTTTCTATGCTAGAAGCCGTTATCAGTTTGCCGTGTATCGAGGTTTTTCCTGTGGCGCGGGAGTTTCCTGATGTCTTCCCAGTTAATCCCCCTATTTTTTTTTCTGTCTGTGAGAGTTGTGGAGTTTGTTGCTGACCTTGAGCCGGGTACCCGCCATATTACTAAGGCACCGTACCCTTTGGCCCCGCGTGTGTTGCGAGAGTTGTGCACTCAGTTGGATGAGTGATTGCAGTGTGGCTTTTTCCTGGCCTAGTTCCTTGCCCTGGAGTGCTCTCGCCTTGTTCTAGAGTCTGTGCCAGTGTTGCAGCTAAGTCTGTCCTGTGTAGAGTAGCCTGTTTGTATCTTGGAGAAGCAAGATCGAGTGTTGCGGAGGAAGTCCATCCCTATGGTGAAGGTCCTTTGGGACAACCAGGATGTTCGGGGCGCGACCTGGGAGCTAAAGTCAGCAATGGAGTCCTATCCTCACCTTTTCGACTAGATTCCCCGGTAAGTTTTCGCCTCCTGAGTTTTCTTTCTTTTTCGTGCTTTCCTCGTTTTGAATTGTCACTGCAAAGTTTCGGGTCAAAACTTTTGTTAGGAGGGGTGACTGTAACGCCCCGGGTTCTTCTTTCAATTATTTTAACAAAGCGGGATTTTAATTTAGGGTGTCGATGCGTAGGGGCGTTACCTTTCGGAATAGTCGTCGTCGCCCGGCGAGTTAGCCCTAGTTGGGGCGTTAATTTCGGTAAAGTGTAAGTATATGTATATATATACGTTTATACGATTTATATTAAGGTGCAAGGTTATATATATAAAGAGCTATACAAACATGAATACGATATATATATATATATATATACGTATATGCGTATAAGATTTGGAATACGTTAGGCCTTATGTTCATATGCGGGTGGTTATATGTAGGATCAACCATGTAATATGTATATATATAGCTATACATGACACTTATTATATATATAACTATGCTTACATGACACCTACATGACACCTATTAGCATTATTATTATTATTATAATTATCATTATTATTATTATTATTATTACCATTCTAAAAGCTTTGGTTATAACCCCCCTGCTGGCATCCATTCGATCATTTCGATCCCTGCTCTCCCTCTCCCCGATACCCCCCCTTCCCTGACTTCTGCCGTTGGGAGCGCACCTAGGGTTTCGTTGGTCGGTGCCGTTTTCGTCGCCGGTGCTGTTGGAGGAGGTCGGGTCGCCGGAGCTAGGGTCCCGGGCGGCTCTCTCCTTGCGTGGTCGCGGTCCGGCGAGTCGCCGTGAGTAAGCGAGGCAAGAAAACTCCTTCACCCCCCTTCTCCTTCTTCTACAACCTCTTACCCAGCTTACTTCTTCTATATCTCTTATGGGAGCTGCTATCTTGGGTTATATTGCAAATTTTATTTGGGGTTTCATTCCCCCCTACTTCCATATACCTGCTGCTATGCGTGAACTTCGTTGGATTTGTTAATTTGGGGGTTTTGTTCTGTCCCTGCTGCCGTATACCTGCTGCTATATGATTTGATTTGGGGTTGCCTCATATGTGTTCTAATTTAGGGCTGCTATGTTTATCGGGTTGGGGCTGCCTCTTTTGCTCTTCATTTTGGGGCTGCTCCTTGTTGATTTTGGGGCTGCTCCTTGTTGATTTGGGGGCTGCTCCTTGAGTGTTGTCTAATTTGAGGGCTGCCTTATTGCTGTTACATTAGATAATTGGGTATTTGGGGGCTGCTTCTTGTGCTTCTTATCTGGTGGCTGCTTCTCATATTCGTTAATTGGGGGCTGCTTCCTATATATTTTGCTGGGACTGTTTTCTTTTGTCTACATAGGGCTGCTGCTTGGTGAATTCATTTTGGGGCTGCTCTTGCTTTTGTCTAATTATGGGGGGGGGGGGGGGGGGGGGGGCTGTTATACTTGTTCTTGGTTGGAGGCTGCATCTTACTCTTTGTCTAATCAAGGGCTGATGCTGCGTTCTTTTCTTTTGATGGGGCTGCCTCTTTGCCCTTGATTTGTGAGGGGGCTGCTCCTTGACATTTGAGGGATTCTTCCTGTTTTCTTTTATTATCTAGGAGCTGTTCTTATCCCTGTGCATTTTACTTATTGGGGGCTGTTTTGCTGATGCTTTACCTAGAGGGCTGTTATTATAAATAGACGGGGGCTGCTATATGGGGGATGTTTTGCTGATACCTTACTTAGAGGGCTGCTGTTACCCTCTTTCCCTGTCTAACGGGGGCTGCCTTATAAAATTTGGTTTGAGGCGGCTGAAGTTGGACCCTTGGGATATTTTCTGTTCTTTTGGACTGCTTTGTATCATTCTTGTTGGGTTTCATTACTTGCAAAATAATCCTGCGCACTTCGATTACAAGTAGCTAGAAATGGTCAATATTATGGTGGTTCTATTTGCTAACTCCTCGACACACTTAATTGGTCCTGTTTTATTATATGCTAGCTGCTATGGTTGGGTGAATCCTTCTATCCCTCTTTTATATGCTAGCTGCTATATGCTTAGCTTTGTCCCGATCCCGGGCTAATCCTTGATGGTTTATTCTGGTTGATTTTGTTCCGGATCATGTATATTCTTGGCTAAATTCTGCACCTTCATCCTCTGCACTTGTCATTCTCTGCACTATCCAGTTGGGGTTTTAAGATGGGGACTGCTATGCTTTAAACCAATTGGGGGTTTCAATTTTATTTAGGGATTGCTATGTATATATGATCTTCCTTATGGGTGTTAGGATGATGTTTATATAAGCCACTTTAGGAAGCTATTCTCGAGTTTTTGTTCAATTGCTGTTATATAAATTGTGGGTCGACTTCAGGTTGCAAGCCTCGATAATTCAAGTTGTGTAATTGATTCATAGATCAAGCTTATTCTTGTTATGTGGCATTTAGTTGCTTCAGTTATATATCTTTGGTTATAAGAGAATATGGATGTCATGTTCATCAATTATACTTCAATGTTGGTTGAGTTACAAGGTCATTCATATTCTCACATTAGTAGCCTAGCTGTTGAGGTCATTTATTTGCTCGTTTCGCCTCCCTGGGCTTGCATGTTTCTTCAGAACTCCAAATCTTCCTTATATAAATATATCTTTTGATTGTTTCTCCTTTTTCTGCAAGTGAAGTTCTGTCTGTGGTCTTCCTTGTGTTCTGATAGGTTCTCTCTTAAGGGTCGTTTCCGTGTGATCTGCCTTTTTCTTCTGGGTATTTGAAATCGTTTCTGACTCAGTCTTCCATGTAATTTTTGTGTTAACTTTCTCAGCGAAGGGTAATGCTTCCTCTTCACTGTCTTAGCAATCTGATTGAATGTAAGGATTTCTTTTTAGTGGTTGTGGGCTGCAAATAGCGACCCTTCTCCCTAGTGACTGTGTTTCTTGAAGCTTAGTTATACTGGGCTCTCTTGTTGGTTGTGTCTTTCATGTAGTAGTAGTCCCCTTGGCTCGATGTTGCTGGGTGATTGGAAGTCTTTCATTTCAGTCCTTTCTTCTTCCTTGTCTGCCTAACCTGTTGATTTTAGGTTAGTGGATGTCGTGTTTCCCTTTTTGGGTCTTGATTGGTGTTCTGGGTTCTTGATTCCTGCGGTCATCCCCCTTGGAATCTGGATAACTTCTATACCTGTTAGTTATGCTACCAGGTAGTCTGATAAGACTCCCCTAGGTTTAGAAAAGTTTGCTCACTTTATGATCGTTCAATTGCTTCTTCTTCTTTTAAGAAGTTTCCCGTCGACTTTGATATGAGTCTTTCTCGTCGACTTTGATATAAGTCTTTCTCTTCGACTTTGATATACGTTCTTCTCGTCGATTTCTTCGTTTATTCTGAATTGTTTCCTCATATATTAAATGTTCTTTCGCCGGGTGATCCCGAGTATCTTAAGCGATGTTACCAAGCATTTTAGTCTTTTCGTTAAGACTTTTAGATGAAGCTATGTTTTATTCTTTGAGTTGTCCGGTATTTGATTGGTGACCGGCTATGGTATTGTTTCATGCCTTATTCGTCGTACTGTTACAGGAAGTTCGTTGGGAGTCAAGTTTGGACTCACCAAGTGTTTTCAAATGAATCGTTGAGTAGTGTTTATTTCCTTGTGACCCTATTCTTAGGGTGTTATGGTGCGGATATCTCGGGTTATGTCCCGTGTCTTAATTGAAACTTAATTCAATTATTTAGAACCTTTGTCTTAAGCCTTGCACGGTGGGTAGTTTTGGGTGGCAGTGGACCACCCTATTTTGGCTTTTTGGGTGGCAGTGGACCACCCTGTTTTGGCTTTTTGGGTGGCAGTGGACCACCCTGTTTTGGCTTTTTGGGTGGCAGTGGACCACCCTGTTTTCTTTTGAGCTGATCTGTCTCAAGTTCTTAAGCACATATGCTTATATATGTGTATTATGATAATATATATATGACCATCACCTCTGAGCCGCAATGGAGGACACGTGGTGGGCTTGCTTGTGTTGACTATTACCTTCTGGTGCAGGCTTTTCTTCTTACCGAGTGCACTCGTTTGAGCTGGCTCGGGTTGTTGTAAGATTATTGATGTTTACCTGCTTAGTTTTCTTTTCTGCACTCTCTTATTTCTTTTCTTGCTAATCTTGGTTTTCTTGCACCCTTTTGGGCCGAGGCTTTCTTTTCTTATGAATGTCTCATGTTCAGGTCTTTAGCTGCCGCAGGTGTTAGAGCAGCGTCGTTCAGGTCTCCTGTCGAGACCCTTCCGCTCTTCTAGGTAAGAGGCCGCTCTTTTTGTTGTTTTCCTTCTTCCCTGCGGGTTTGTGTTAGTTGTTGGCGCCCATATGGCATTTATCTTTAGATCACTTGCTAGTAATATTGCTGTTACTTTTGGGTTGTTTACCTACTTGCTCTCTGGGAAGGTTTATGCTAGGATGCATTAGTTACTTTATGGTTATAAAAATGTCATCCCTTGCATATCATGTTTTTTTATAAACGTCACATATTTTGAAAATCGTAGAAAAATCCTTTCTTACTATACTAAGCATAGATATGTGCATATCATTTCTGGACGATTATTTTCATGCTCATGTAGGCTAAAGAAACAAACCTATTTTTCGCTACGTATGTATAGATTTCTACTTGTGGACTAGATGATCCGCCAGACCGAGGGATGCGGTCTTAAGCTAAAATGAAAGAAAATCTCTCTTTTAATCCGAACACATATATGTCTTTTATAAAATTATCGTAAGGAGTGTTACCTGAGCGTCTGTAGTCGTCTCCTGCAGGCGTGGCATCACGACGCGTATTTTCCCCTTGCTCTGATAATATGTATTAGATTCGTGGGAAAATGCGGGTTGTGACAGATGAATTTGGCCTTAATTTGGCCGAGAGAAGGCTGGAAACTCCTCTCCCTAAGAGGATATGAATCCCCATCAATTGGGAGATCAATTGGCCTCCCTTTGCTATGAATGTCATTAATCCCCTCTTTCTCTCTCCACCATTTTTGGAGAAAATGTGGTTTTCTCTCTCCTGGCCAAATTTCATGAAATTGAATGGCAATTTCAGTAACCCCCAACCCCATTAGCTAGTGGAACACTTCAATTGGGTCTAGCCCAAGTGGATTGGGCTTGATTAGGTCAAAATAGGTCATTTTGACCTAAATTTAGTGTGGAGTTGACTTTGGTCAATTTGACAATTTGGGTTGACCCCAATGGGTGTCTAGTGACCCATTGGACTCCCCTAAGGGTTAGGAAGGTCTAGGTAGGGTCAGTTTGGCAAAGTGAGGGCCAATTGACTCTTAATAGGCCACTTTGACCAAAAGAGGGCTATAGTTGACTTAGGTCAATTTGGCCAAATTGGTGGCCCCATGATTGGGATTTTTGGTCCTTTGGGTTCCTAATATCCCTATAAGGGTAGGGGCAAGGTCAATTTGGCATGGTGAAGGTCAATTAACCCTAATTAGGCTACTTTGACCATTTTAGGGCTAGGGTTGACTTTGGTCAACTTGGTCACTTTGGTTGACCCCAATGTGTCCTTGGTACTCTAAGGGACCTCTAATGGGTTAGGGATGTTATGGTGGGGTCAAAGGGTCAAGGTGAGGCCCTAAAGTCCAACCATACGCTTGGTAACTAGAAATTGCTATTTGTAGACCACTATGGTTTTCCTCCTTCTTGCTTAAGTTCACATGGTTGTTGGATCGGTAGGCGCCCTTAGAGGGGGGGGGGGGGGGTGAATAAGGGTTTTTTTAAAAACTTATAATATATTTTGAATAACTTTGAAAAAGCTTTGATTATTAAACTAGAGAAGAGCAAGATAAATCAAGTGAAGTAAAAGTAAAGACATGATTTTATTAACTTGAGAAGCATGATTACAAAACTTGATCTCTTATCGAAGCTAGAAATCAAAGCTAATAGAAAGACTCTTTTTGTTTTCTATACCGACTCGTATCCCCACGAACCGGTTGGCTTTAGTCGATCTTTCCCCGGATACAGCCTCAAGCCGCTCTAGCCAACCCTTCCCCGGATATGGCCTCGAGCACCCCCTAGACCTACACCCGAGACCTAGTCGCCAACACGAGGCGAATTTCAGCCCTAAGTCCTACCCAGACCTAGTCGCCAACACGAGGCGAATTTACTAAACGATTACAGAAAAGATGTGAAATAAAAAGACAATAATGTAAAAACTCCCTCTATGTGGATCTCTTGGAGAAGTAGACGAAGACGCAGAGTATGATCGTAGTCGATGCGGTCTTTCGTCACGATGATGACGCGTGTTGAAATCTTCTCCACGGATCTCCTTTAGTCTTTATGGATTTGTGGGAGTATCTCTCTGAAACTTCCTCTCTATGTTGTGGCACGAAGCTCTGGAATTCTGGATCTCAAGAGGCTTGGGAAGACGGAGCCAAAAGGTCCTTTTTATAGACTTAACGCTAGTGCTATCGCCGGCGCTATCCCATATTAGGACACATTCTGCGTGGCAGAATCTTCAATCCGAGGAAACAATTCCCTCTTGCCAACTATGCTCCTCGCTATCGCCTGCGCTATCGGATACTGCCTGGCGCTATCTCCTTCTATAAATTCTCCCGGCAATTTTGCTTCGAGCCAATATTTCGTCAAACAGGAATTCGTCGATCGTTGCAAAGAGTTCGTCGAACGGCAGCTAGCGCCTGCGCTAGTACTACCGCTAGCGCTAGTAGATGTATTGGATATGTTGGCTCAACTTTGGGGGCAACCTTCTTATGTAATCCTTGAGTCATGTGGACTTTGTTATCCTGCACACTTAAGCACACAAGATCAAATACACATAGGTTTTGTTATACTTAAACCTAGGAGATGCGGAAGACCATGTTTGTAAGAACCCAAATTTCATGTGCATTCCAAAAATACAAAAATGAAAATGAGTTGAAGTCAGGGAGCTAGCGCCAGGTGCTAGCGCTAGCGCCGACGGTAGTGGCTCCAAGCGGTACCGACTTAGGGCCAGCGCCAGCGCTAGTAGCTAGCGCCGGAGGTAGCGATAAAATCTTATATATATCCCAGAATCCGTCGTTTCAGCTCATATTCTCTGAAATCCTCTGAAGTTCTGAGGGCAGAGGGCTGGGAGTTGGGAAGGAGATCCGTTGGAGTTGCATTTTCATCGTGCCTGGAGGGAGATAACATCTGCGTGCTTGTGCCACCGCGGATTCCAGCCAACCCAATCCCCTCTCAGTTCTATGGCGCCAAAATGACCAGCGAGGGTAACGACTCTCTTTCCTAATCCTTGGACATGTATGTCCTTTGATTTGCATGAATTTAGGAAGACTTCTACTAATTAGTAGATTGGATCTTCTGGTGGGATGAAGTATTCCCCCACAATTTGCATATAGAGTCCGGAACGGTAGTACCGGCATAGGCATGCTGTGTGAAGCCCATCTGGTCAGGTCGAGCTGGATTGGTGATGTTTATTGCGTGTAAAGTGCCGGAGGAAATTCCATGTACCTGCTGTGGTTCGGGTCTTGTTTACTATGTTGTACAGAAAAAGGGGCCTGGAGGTAAATCCCAGGCAGTACCCGAAGTTTCGTAGCAGAATTAAGTTTTGTTACTAGCGCCGGGCGCTAGCGTTAGCGCAGGCGGTAGCTCCAGGTGAGCTACTTGTGTTGATGTATGGAGGTGTTTTCCCAGGAGTAGCAGAACGGGATTCTATTTCTGTTACTAGCGCCAGGTGCTAGCGGTAGCGCCGGCGGTAGCGCCCAGTGAGCCGTATGAAGCCTGTGAAGCCCGATGCACTGGGTTGAACAGCAGAAGCTGAAGGTCCGCGTACCTTGCTTCATTGACCTTGCAGGTCAAGAGCGGGTTAGGGAAAGCTGTACCCATTTTCGGTTGATGTATGCCTAATAATATGAGCGCGGGCATCTAGCGGAACCGAAACCTCACCCTTAGCCATCATGTGAAGAGGATTGCAACCTCGGGTCACAATGTGTAGTTTGGGATTAGAACTCATCAAGGCCGGCCATCCTTGACGAGAATCAGCTCATAGAGAGAATCCAAGTTGAAAAAGGACTTGTCGATTGCGTGTCGTGAGTGCACAAAGCGTGTAAGCCTAAATCCTA